>OU026154.1:36684401-39232401 GCA_907269105.1 Volucella inanis | reverse complement strand
GAAAGGAAGGAAGCCTATTACCTCGTTTAAAAAACTTTTTAATGTCAAAGGTCTCGGTGAGTTTGCTGTCAAACTTTACAGATCAGCGAACGTTATCTAATGATGTTGTGCACAATTGATATAGATTTACTCTTCTTCAAACCAGTAGCTTCGGTGGAGTAATATTTATGGATATTTTTCATTGATGGCACTGAACTTGTCGAGGAATTGAACCATATACAACAGCTACGCTTCCATCGATTTATTGCTGCAGACGTTCGAGAAAACCTTACACTTACGTCGTAGTATTCAAAGTCTATTTCGGTAGCTCAAGTAGAAAATAAACAATTTGGATGACAGTTTTATGATCAGGTGACCGACATGTTCCTTTATAAATATTAATGTGAAAAAGCCGCCGGCTGGCTATATGTAATCCGCGGTTTCGTGTAGGTCCCTTTTTTGTGTTATGAAATATAGTACATCTGCCTTTTATATTTGTAAGTTTAAATCACCGAAAACGAGTTAAACAATACATAACATTCTTTCCAGTAAAGGGCCGAGGGAGTAATGGAGTTTATGGATATGGAAGGCTTCATCTATCACATACTTTATTTCAGCACTCTTATTATTTATAAGACCTTCTTGTTCTCAACTGTAAGAGCTTTAAATTAGTTCTTATAAGGAATGTTTAAATGCTTAAATGCTGACTATTGATGTTATCGCTATTTGACCGCGCTAATCCATTATGCATCACGGACGTCCTTCCTGGGGTAAATCATTCGGATTCGAAAACCTTTTTGACCGGAGCATTGATGTCCATCCCCTCTAATCACTCAGTCTCTCAGTCATTGGATCTTCACTCTTTTGGCTAAGGCGATGTCTTTGTACAGCCCGTACAGTTCGTCGTTGTATCTCCTGCTCTACTCACTGTTTATGCACGCGGGTCCGAGAATCACCCAAAAAATTTTACTCTCAAAGCAGCCTCCACGACATAGAGTAAGATTAGCATTATGAAGGTCTTATATAGGGTCACTCTTTTGAAATGGTGGATTCCGTTCAGTTTTGCACTATTCTCTCAAGAATGATATTAAAGAACTCGCGATCTTTTTTGAGAGTAGTCGTTCGATATCGAACTTCTTACAGTGTTAGCTCGCTTTTGCATTGTTCAGGATATTCGCAACCGTACCTTGGCTTCAACAAGATAATGGTCGGAGTCGATATTGGCCCTTAGGAAAGTTCGGACATCAATACTATAAAATATGAAATATATAGAATACCTTGCGTCCATCGAAATAAAGACAATCTGGTTGACGATTGATTGATCAGGAGTTCTCTAAGTCGCCTTGTGAATATCAAGATTGGGAAAGCGCGTGCAGCTACGACAATGTTTTGCCCCGCTGAAAATTCGATTAGCCTGAAACCAATACCGAAGGTGATGTCGTACAGTACTAACAAAAAATGGAACGACTACATATTAAATGTCGCCAAAAAAGCTGCGAAGTGTCTAGGTTTCTTCAAACGATGTAAGAAATATTTGACCCCCTCTGATCTGCCTCAATATACAAGGCATTTCTTCACTTAAAAATTGCCCACATTTAGTCAGGTGTACCTAAAATATATCTGAACCTGATATGTAGATTCAAAACCGTGCAATAAAACTCAAATATATGAGTCAATCAATTGACGTGTGTCGCTATATACACACCTTTTAAGGGTCCTAATAACCCCTTGAGCGCGCGCCTATTTATAATAATAATAGTAAAATCCTTACTTAGTCTCGGAAACTCTTACCGGCTTTTGCTCCAAATATTTCGGAGTAGCCCAGATAAGGTCTCGTTTATTTTATTCTGGTTTTTTACTTCACTATTGATCCCATTTGGCAAATTTATCCTCTGTCCCGTTTTTAGTGCTAATATTTTTGTCTGCTGGTCAACACTCGGGCTTATAAGTTTGGCAAGTCGAGTCCAGATGCACATAGACCAGTACCCTATGGTTACCACTTGGAGGTAAAATAAGTATAATTGATATGTAGACTATCCCCAGGTTGACAACTCTCAGTGCCTCCTCAATTTCTACAGCATCCAACCATTATTTGCAGTTTCTATTTTGTTCTAATTTACTAATGATTGCTAACTGACAAGTGACTGTATAATTTTCCTAGTTCCCTTAAAACATCGCTTTTAATTGCTATTGCAAAATTAACATTGTATCATGATTTTACATAAGAAGGCCAATGACCACAAGAACTTGACTTTGAATTTCTTCAAATATGTTAAAACATTAACATTGTT
Organism: Volucella inanis; assembly: GCA_907269105.1. Lineage (NCBI taxonomy): Eukaryota > Metazoa > Arthropoda > Insecta > Diptera > Syrphidae > Volucella > Volucella inanis. Next base: position 39,230,131 of record OU026154.1, on the reverse strand, counting down.
TTACTTTTAGAGAATGTGTGTGTGTGGGTTTGCATTATCTCCGTTTCATAATTGTCAAACAAATAATGTCATCATAATAGCTATGTGTGCACGACGTAATTGCCTTAAAAAACAAATGGAACCTTTCTCCTTGTCTTTAAATCAGCCATGATCAACTTGGTAAAACTGCTGACATCGGACTGCTGATCTCATTTGGATTTTGACATATATTTCAGAGGGAGATGATGGCTTGCGTGGATGTTGATATTTGTTGACATTTGTCTTCGTGTTCTTCAGTGTTCGTCGGTGACTCCAAATTGTTTAACAAATTCATAATATGTGTTGGGAACCAATAAGTTCAGTCGTCGGGTAAGACATGCATCTGAAAGATTCCAACTATAGTACAGTCTACAAAATTGTATTTTTCCTAGGGATTTAATTATGGGAATAGATTATACTGCTCTCATCTTACAAATCCCTATATCTAATATAATTAGATAAGTTTTTCTGGACAGTTTCCGCAGATTACTATGTATATCCAGTCCTGTCCATCACCTTAAGATCCCAGGTATGGGTCAAAACACGGCAACGACAACCCAGCAAATGATCCTTTTTTGCGGACTTTATTTGTGTTAAAGTATGCTAAAGTAATCGTATAAGTTAAACGATGCATTTTTCGTCATTCTTGGATATTGCACTGCTTACTCAGTTTCGTATTTAAGGTTATACCCAAGTGTAAAATAACATAAGTGAATTTTAGCGTTTATATTTTTCCGTAAGGTCAGCTGAGGTTTGGAGAAACTTCTACCTATAGATTATCAGTACATGATATCACCAATGGGTTAAAGTGTGTAATTTTAAACTTACATATATGGTGGCTACAAAAATACTGCTATTCCCGGATATCCAAATCACTCGATTCTAGATTTAAGCCTTTTCTTTGATTAGATAACAATGAGATCATTTATGACGTTGTTATTAGCATTGTACGACTATTGGAATCATTTGACAAGGGGCAGTCACTATTTTGTTTCTTAATGAATGGAATGCTCAGAGTTTCTCATACTTTTCTCCTAATATTTTCAAGTTTGTAATCTTAGACAATTCTTTTAGATTGGTTTCATATAATTGTTGGACTGAATACATTCCTGCACTTACAGTGAAGACTTAATTTCACAGAATCCCATGAATTCCAGAAAAACTTCGCACCTGCACTGAAACTGATGATGCCCCAAATTTTGGATGAATCCTAGCTCATCAGAGCCGATATCAGAGAATTCTTTCTCAGAAACCTCAGTGCGTTCCTCAACGACACAATAGCGAAAAAAAAACACTTTGCTAGACACCATTCATTTCTTTACTATTAGCCAAGGAAAACTGAGGGCATTCAACTTTCTTTAAGATTTAGGTATCAAATTATTCGAACGTTGTCTCCATATTGTAATTGAATTTATCTTCACGGAATCACCCCCCAAGCATGCATAGTTGTCATAACAGAAACAAAGAAAACGATTATGCACATACTTCCCTAGGATACAGACTCGAACATTGACTTGTATTTCAACAAATGAGATGTTTTACCTATTGCATGATAAAAGTAAGATAGCAGTGTCAAATCCTCTGGTAAGATACAGAATTAAGTCGCCAATCGTAGGCTTCATAGCTTACCAGTAAGGCTCGTGGTCTAAGTCCTCCTGTACGCGGTTTGAATACTTATGACTTAATAAGATTCCTCTCATGTTTCTCCCTTCTGAACTGAAGACAAGTTTATTCAGGCAATAGAAAATCTCTGTAATAGTCAATAGCCAATTAGAAGAGAAAAACGAAGACTACTAAACAGAATGCTTAGCAAGTATATGATTCCCCAACTTGATCTTAAAAATTGGAAATTGGTTTTAACCCCCTACATTACACCTATGTAGTACCATGAGTTAACAAATTTAAATCCTGCTTGATGATATAGACTTGAATGGCACCGGGATGAGGTTTAACGAAAAAACAAGAATTGATATCATATTTTTGCTTGGATTCAAATTAAAATTAATTGCCAATCTATCAACGAAAATACTAATAAAATTCAGCAGGGGGCTTGCAGATACGGTTCCCACTAACATTTTTTGATATCCAAAGATAACTAAAAAAAAACTAAAATTAAATCAGATATACTGGGTGTGTCAGATGAATACGAACACTGCCATTAGAATAAAATTTCTCGTTTAGTAACTTTCGAATTAGTTCAGAAGTTTTTATAATTTTATGAACCACCTCGTGTACGTCAGGCGCCGCCTTCATATCTTTAACCGTCTTTATACTCGAAAATATTTTATTAAATTTGATGATTCAGTTGCGCCAAAAATACACATAATGTGTGTATTTCGCGATTAAACCAAAATATGAATAACAGTCACATAAGCATATGCTTTTTATGAGCACCGAGAGATCGATTAAAAATATCTTTCATTTGCAGCCTCTGCATCTGTGAATTCCAGATGATTGGGCCCTTCCAACGATCACCGATATCATGACAACCGCATCATGGTAAATGAAGTTCTCGTTTAAGGGAGATTATTAATTGAAAATGATTTCAGTGATTAAGGTCTATAGAAGAGCTTCGGCAGCTTAACCAGCCTCGTGATTCTGTCCCGTTTTCACGTGGTGAAATCGCCAGAAAAAGGATTTAATTACAATTTATTGCAGATGTTACGCGCCGGTCGCATGCGGCGCATTTGCAGTTATAACTCGAATACTTATCCGAATAAAATGTCGAAAAGAAATGTCTTGCATTAAGTAATAGGGAACGTTTATCAGGTGAGCTCATTGAGGGCGGTGAGTTGTGGCTTAGGTGGTTTGTTAGGGTGTACTCTATAAATAACCAGACCACAGGGCGCTTTGGAGAAAGGTCACTTGAATTACGACACAAATCATCGAGGTAAACGTGTTATTATTTGAAACAGAAAATTAAACATGATTTACAGAATACAAAGGAAATAACTTCCACTTGTGGTGGGGCATGTGAACTTGTGAGGACATTTCGACTCGATTCTTTATTTTAATTGGTACATGGATTATTTTGCTTGAATCTCATCTTCGCCAAAAACTTGTGTAGCAATTAATTTTTGGAAAGTTTGGAATTTTACATCACTGGTGTCGATCGTCTAATATATCATATCTCTCCTGAATAAATTCGTTACAGCGTTCGGAGTTCGTTTTCAAAGTATTTTTCCGTTAAAAAAAATGTAAATTTTTTATTCATTTATTTATTTATTTTTTTAATTTTTAAAGAGTTGGATCTTCTTTATATATGAAAGGATATTCAGAAAATTTATTTCAGCGAAAACTGGATACGAATCTTGATAACAAGTAGATTAAATCTCAAAAAACTAGTTGTCAGTTGTGAGGTTTTGGATAAATCGTCGTTGCTTGATGTGCTTCATGACGACAGCAAACGAATGACTTGCATTGTGTTCTTGGCTCTAAAAAATTTAGTTTCTCTTGTTCAGTATGTATGTGAAACAGTAGGAGTAACATTGGCAACCATCTTCCGAGTATGTGAATTTGATTACGAAATTATTTTAAATTGAATTTGTCGGTGCACTGTGCACTGTTAGAGTAGCGGACATTCTCCATCTTTATAGATGAAAGAGTTAAGCAAAAATACCAAAACTGGACATCAGTATTTTTATACTCCAACTCTAATATGGACAAATACTAGTGCAGCGGTATATGAGGGCAGGAAGGTATCCAACACCCTCAGGAGCACCACAAATACTATATATATCTTAAGTTCGATAATGTTTGCTATATATATTGATGACATCTGTAATTATGTATTTTCCGGAGGAGTGCAAATTGCAGGGATCAACATAAAAGTTTTGTTATATTCTGTGATCTTATCATGTTGGCTGATAAGCTAAGTTTTTTACAAATGCAAATTGATAGACTAAAAAATTATTTCAATTTATGGGATCTGGAAGTAAATATCCAAAAAACCAAAATCATGGTATTTGAATCACGTCATCGCCGCAGAAGACTTGTAGAAAAGAACTGGTTTCACCAAGTCAAACACATTGAGGTTGCTAGGGAATTTAAATATTTAGGAGTGCTGCTAACTAGTAATTTAAATTTTTTGAGACACGCTGCTAAGCCTGGGCAAGAATTATGCGCGAGAAGGGACAAATCTTTGAAATCACACAGGGTCTAAAAGGACAATAGAATAAATCAAGTGAAGTGAATTTTTTTGCAATAGAAAATTTTGTGTTGTCCTCTGGTAGTGAGCATTCTTATATATGGTCCAGATAAACGGTGTTTAAAATAATGAGTATATATTGAATATTCACTATTCTTAAGCGGATGTAGCTTAAAATTAGTGATGCCAAATTGATTTTATATACTTGGGGTATCATCAAATGCAAAGTCAGCCATAACGACGCTTTTTTGATAAAGAAACACTAAAATGGAACTAATGCACCGTTTCACAAAATTAGTTCGATCTTTTATGGCTTTTAATTAATATTTGATAGCTTTTTAGAATTAGTGAATAACACATTTATTATGTTGGTATATAAGAACTGATTATTTTTTTATTGGCTTTCTTCTTTTAACAAGATCTTAGAATATGTTTTTTCCCCCTTTCATCATATAACTAATTTATCGTTCTTCCAGTTCGTGAATATTTTGATTTTGTACGAAAGTTGACATACCATATGTGAATTACAAAAATTACTCCAAATCTGACAATGAACTTAGTCCTTGGATATTTTATCAGATCTTATGCCATAAACTAGTTATAGTCAAACATTGCTACTTATAATAAGACAATCAATGTTAGAGTATTTGCTAAAATTTGTCTTATAGTAATAGGAAAGCCTATTCCCACCTTATTGCCACCAGCGTTTCACTACCTGCCTTCAATCAATAACTTTTTTCATATTTGACCGCATATGTAACTTACTGTGCATTCTGAGGCTCTTTTTTCTCCTGAGCTAAGAAAATTATTCGTGCCTAATCATCATCTGTATAAGGGTTTGTCATCTTTGTATTGTTTTAAGCCCGGGTGTTTTGCTAAAATATCCGATAGCTAATGATATAAACATTCGCTTACATTCTGTTTTATTGTTTCAAAAAGTATTTCATTTATTTTACTATATCTCAAAAAAACCTTTAAGATTTCGAGAAAGAAGCATGGGTAACTAGAAAAGTTGGAAGAATCTGTGTGTCAAGGCTCGTTCCCCTTTAAACCAATGCTTGTCAGTCTATACTGCTCATCAAAATTAAAATCAGCCAGCAAATGGTAACGGAAGGCGAAGAGGTTTAATTATTTCTATACGGTGTCTTCTGGGTTTTACCTAATTTCACGTACATATATGTGCATTAAGCTGAACACTTGAAGTTACGCAAATGCATCTAGATTTTATGTAACAATTTAAATCGTTATTTATCAAGTTGTCAAAAATTGTCTCTTGATGTATACTTCTTCAGCAATAAGTTCTTAAATAATGATATGCCAAGAGATCCCGATGTTGACTAAAAGATGAAAAGTTCTCTAGATTGTCTTTGTAACAGCCCTGCTAGATGCTACTTAAGTTGCAACTCTATTCCAGCAGGAAATGACGTTTAGGTAAATTAAGCTAATGCTGGGCGAAGTCGGAAATCTTCAAGAAAGGATGGCGTAATTCAGTTAGGAGCATCAGATGGATGCTCATATTGCAAAGAATGAACCTTACTCTACTTTACTGAGGAATGCAAGCTACGGAAGAAAGAAGAAGAGATCTTAATTATATAAGAGGAAAATGGTTTAAACTGAATGATCTACAATGAAGGTAAAACCATCACGGCGTGTGAAAATCCCAACCAACCAATACTACTAGATAAAATGTTGGCTTATTGTAAAGGGCTACAAATCAATACTTCGAAGACAGTATTTAACCCCCAAATATTTATGAAATCTAGTTGCAAATGACTAGGTAAACATGATTTAAGGTTGTGAACTGAAGCTTGTGAACCTGAACTAAAAGCATCCAAGGCATATCTAAAGTGCAAGTGTAACTTTGTTCTTCGTTCCAAAGGCTGCACAAACATGTGCTTCAAACCGTTTGGCTTTATATAAGAGTTGAGAGTTTCACCCTTTCATTTGGATCCCTTTTCTACTGAAAGAGAAATGAACACGAAGCATTCTCTAAGGTCAAACCTCCCCAAGACCCAAAGAGCAGCCTGCTTTAGAATTTTGCGATAAAACAGAATAATATGCACTGAAGCGTTGGATACAACTTTTACTTCCATTCTGACTGAATAATGCTAAAGCAGCTGGACAGCTAAAGTAGTTATTTGGCTATCCATGGTCACCGACATTTCATGCTTCAATAGTACATCACTGGGACTGACTGCAGCAAATTTTTAAAACACTGAACACATATGGTAACTCAAAGATTCTCTATCAATTAGAATAAAACAGACACCAACATGGAAGAATTTTCACATTGATGGTTCAACTACTGTCTACTTTGATAGCCAGATAGCTGTTTAGGATTTGGATCAACGCTAACAAGCTCAAAGCCTGTAGATACCTGTAGAAGTCTCTTTAATAAGATATCTAGTGGCAATATGTGAAACCTTTATTGGGCAACAGGAAACAAAAACATCCTACATGTTGACTTGAATTTGACAAGTGCGAAAAAGCTAGAAACATTTTGCTGATATACAACGAGAACATATCACATTTCGCAGTTTAGTTCGATCGCTGAAAATGCACGAGACAACATAGTCCGGATGGACTAATGGCCATCTTCGTTTCAGTAGTGTTACGGTATCCAGACGTTTTATTTTCTATTGAATCGTCAAAGAGTGATAAACCCGTAATTGTTCTTTAATTTAATTTTCTTTAATTGCTTTAATCCATTTTCTTATATGCGGGAAACAGATGTAGTTGCAATAACATCGGTAGCACAAGATATTTCCTCACAAGTTGTTCGTAGATCTTTATCAAGAAAATACGACACAAGCTTTACACTTCGCTCATCAGTTGATGTGTTTGGTCTTCCTACATGTGGATAATTTCATATTGTCCCAGCCTTCAGCAAAGCTACTACCCAAATGCGATATTGAACTACGATCTGTTGCCTCCTCACCACAAACCTTATTTAAAGGCCCTTATAAGGCGTTTGCTACGTAAAACTTTAAATTAAAAGAAAGATTTTGATCTTCAACTGTGACATGTGTCTTCAGTACTTGCAGAGAAAAAATCGTACTCACTCTTTAAGTGTTCAACTGGAACAGAAGCCTGTAAAGAGCAGAATGGCTTTGTACAAAAGATGTTGAACGAGCATTTTATTCGCCTGATATATCGAAGACAGTAAACTCTTTATTTTAAGACAGAGTAAACAGTTTTACTAAATATGTATTAAGAATCAAAAAGTTGAATCAAAATCCAACAAATCTGTAGGTGGAGAAATCTAACCAATCGACAATGAGAACGCTCTACTTTCCAGATTGATATTTTGAAACGTCTTCTATTACACCAGTCAGCATAAATTTTGAGTCTAGGCTTTGCTTATTTGATTATTATCTCTCCCACCCTACTTATTAAAAAATGTAACTAAAACGTTTGTTATGAGGCTGTCAGAATGAAACGGATTTTATAAAAAGTTTCTTTTGTTACGACGTGAAGTGACGCATATTTAAAATTAGCTCTTTGTAGTCCTGAGCTCTTATTTTACTTAGAAAACCATAGACGACTTCTTTAAAGCTATACTACGCTCTCCTTTCATGAGTATTGAGTAGCAGTAAAAATTAGTTGCTGGCTGCTATTTTCATTAATTGTGGTCCGACGAAAATAATAACTTTTTCTTTGGCTTCGGATAATTGAGGAAATAATTTTTTTAAATATTGAAAAGATTCAGAATCTTGACAAATAGCTCTTATAAATTGCTTCATAAGGCCTTATTTTATATGCAATGGAGCCATCAATATGTGTTTAGACTCAACAATCAGATCTCACTTAACATTGTTTTTTTCCTATCTCAAACTCGGTTTGCTTAGGCTATGAGTGACGCTGGTAATACGAATTGTCTGCTCTACTGTCCCATAAGCAGATGTAACAAGGATTCTTGGTATATCCGCCCTGTGCTCCCTCCAAAAAGCTAACCATAGTAAAATCTGCTATCACTGGTCAGGTGTACTGCATAAACATATGATGCTTTACACAGCTTTTAAACTCTTTGTGGAACTCTCTATGAAAGCACGCCAATCAGAATGAACGATGGAATTCCGATTTCTTCAAACAAGCCCTTCACATCATTACAATTGCAAAGTCCGTCTTCAAACTTTTCTTTCTGCTTTTACATTTGACAGGTTCAGATCTCTAATTTAGTCATTTAGCTCATTAGGATTAATGAGGTGTTCTTTGGAACGTGCTGTGTTGATCACGAAATCATAGCTTTTACAGCTGGTACTAGTAGTTTGAGATTGAGATAATACGATATTCTTTAGCTCTTAAGGTCATTTTTGAAATCATATTTATACAAAGTACGTTATATAGCTACAAGATGCATTCGCATCTAACTAATGAACCGCTTGAGTAAAATGTCAAATCTTCCTCTGCCGCTCCTTCACAATTTTACGTAATACATCACGTTCCTCTTTATATATACCTTGTAAAAGTTCAAACAGCAAAGTTTTTCAAAAATAATCTAAGAGTTTAGTTATTTTTCGATATAAAGCATTAGAAACAATATGGTTAAAGACAGGCTATAACTATAACTACACAACTATAAGATTACTTCCCGAAACCAGTTCCAATAAAGGAATTAAAAATGAAACTTAAAACAAAAGAGTTGACATGCAAACTGGGAATCAAAAATAAACTTCACAAAACTGATGTAATCGCTTACATGATCTGAACCAAACCCAAAATCCGCCTCATCATCCATGTAAACAAGGCTTATTTCTGGATACACAAACCCATATTTTATTCAAAACTCTGAAACCGATTACCGCGAACGTTCCAATTTATCTTTTGGGTGACTTGAACCTAATTTGCCGGAACAAAAAAGACTCAAACGCTTATAAGCTTAAATGTTTATCTGCTCGCCAAAAATGTGCGCATCTGTAGCATCCAGTTTCATGTCATAATGAGGCCAATAATAAATTATTTAAAGCCAGATTTATGCTTTAATTCCACCCCAAAGAGGCAACATTTCGAATAATTGCATTTTTCACACTGAATTTATAAATACTCGTATAGAGGTTTTTTTTTTTTTTTTTTTGACTTCAATGGCAATGCCACTGCTGTGGCAATTTAAATTCCCATAATTTCTCTTTCTGCGTGAAATTCACCAGCTTGTCTTGACTTTCAGTGCGTACCGAACTATATTCGTAAATGAAGTTGTATCTTGCTAGACCAGTTTGCATGAAAAATTTATATTTAGGTACGAGACATTGCCTCTTGTACTGATGTCAAGAGGTGTTTTACTCTTGTAAAACATAAAACAACTAGTCAAGTAGTTTAAGAACTGAAAAACTATTAAAACGTCGTTTTCAAGATCGAATTTCATTGGCGTGAAGGCAATGAAGTATCAATAGCTAGGAAGATTTATTTGAATGTCTTTTAACTTTGCTTCCTCCGACTATAAATCGAAAAAGCATTTGCATAACTTAGCATAAATCACTCAGTTACAGTCGTACTCGCGTATGCATAATTCCAACCAACCAACCGCAGCGATTTCGGCCAGTTGAAAATAAAACAAAACGAGACGAACCAATCCGAACCGAAACTAGTTCAAATATTTATTCGAACTACAGTAATATATACCATAGTCTATGAATTCGGATGATTATAAATAATAATCAATGCAGTAACAAAGAAAAAAATTTATTTCTTCGACTTCAAGGCGGATGACTGTTTACGTTACTATTCGGATAGTAATATGAGAATTAAAGTAATATTTATTCAAAGAGATGACCTGATTAGTTAACCTTTAGCTAAACGTGTTAAAGTGAATTATGAATTTGGATCTGTTTTTTTTTCACATACTGATTAGAACATTTTGAATTTGAATTTTTTTTCCATATGGTAGTCACAAGCACAGCACGTGAAGAGCACAGGTACTGGTAGTAGTATGTTTCTAACAATGACTATGCGAAATTAGCTGTATGCTAAAAATAAAATTTAATGTAGTTTTTATATCCAACATCCTAGAGGACTGTTAGTTCTACAAATTAAGTGCGACGAGGTCCATATAGATATGTATATATTAGCAAGCATTTCAAATAGAAGCTTTACACGATAAGTTGTTTGGAAATGATAGATTTACATATAACAATTTTTCTCCAGAAAATCAAAAGAAGTTACTCCTAACAGACACACTATCGGTCACAAGACTAAAATTTCTAGCATACGCAGTTCCTTGATCTTAATATGAAAAGTTCTATCTCTTTTTTCTATCTTTGTATTTGCATATTCTCAAATACTATTATCTATTCACTCAATGTCTTCGAAGCAGCGCAGTCATCGGATTTTTTCTTTATGGACTACATCAACTCGTAGAGTTTACAGTTGTATCTTCTACTCCATTTAACTTGTCCGCAAACAAAACCAAAAAGTCGTACTGTAATTTATCTTTTCCAAAAAAATACTAGGATTTGCTTCACTGTCTTACTTATCCTAACGCATTTGGCTCCATAAAAAAAGTTTTGCAAGGTCAGGATTTTATTGCTCATACTAAGACTTAACAGTCTAGATAAACTCAAGAACCTCAAGCTTGTGCACTTTATGTAGGTTATATTTTCTGTACTATATCTAGTTCAGATGGTCATCATACAATATAAAATATTTTGTAATTTTTTCATTTATTATTGTACAAATCCAAGATAAAATTCTTTATCATATTCCCCAGATTACCAGAGGTTAACTTTATTGAAAACCACACTTCATTTCTTTGCACCACAGGGATCGTAGCATTGCCCAGAATTAAAATCATTTGTGAAACTATTAACAATTTTTGTGTGTTTTGACACATCAAAAAATTTTACATACAAAATTTAAAAAAATATTTTGCGACGGTTCTTGATCCCGAAGTAATTTGCTACGGCTAAAATCAAAATTAAGTTTGCAATGCGGTTTGCATTTAATTAACTTTCCCGAAACTAGCGCAGCTCAAAACATTACTTTAAAATCAATGAATTTACTGTAAAGATCTTTTAAAAATGATATTTAAATTTTACAATAATTCAAAATATGAAAGAGATAATGGTTTGATCGTAAAAAGGTTAAAAATTATGGAAATCAATTGGACGTAAGCCACATAAGCCCTTTCGTGCTTCGTCCATGTAACCAGCAATAAACTATTGTACAATACATTGCACGTAAGAGTTCGCATGTCAACTCTTTTGTTTTATTTGTAATCATCACCAATAATTACAACAAAATCGTCACAATTTGCTTCAACATAGTAACTGCTATCTTATTTAAATTGTTATTTATGACATTTAAAACGTCACTCGTATTTGTAGTTTATTTCCAAATCAATTTCACAAGAGCAGTAGCCAGAATAGTTAAACACAAAAGCAGTTAAAACACTGCTCGTACTCGTATCTTCAAATGCCTAGTAGGCAAATATAAATTTATTAAAATGACTATCCACTTAAGCCACAAACACAAACAAGAAACCCAAAATTTGCATTTCTTTCTTACGGTCCTAGTCACTTGAGTGCAATGTAAGTAAGCATCATTAACAATGACCACAATACGAATAAGCTCTCGTACTCAAACTTGTACTCGTACTCTTGTCTGGCAAACATTTTTATTGCTCATATTCTATATTTACATGAAGACACTTAACATTAAGTGCATGTCCCAATTTCATTTGACTATAAAATTCTACCCTCCAGCAACTAAAGGCAAGTTGTGCCGAAAATGCAAATGAAATGAGCAACAAAAATCGCTAAAACTTGCCATTCTGTACAGTATTGGCTTCGTATATGTGCTTTGTAGGAAGAAAAGAGAATAACAGATTTAAAATATTTAGGTAACCAGAAGTGCCGGCTCATATGTAACTGACTTCAAACGCTTCTGTAACATATAACAGAGGCAACAACATTTGGCGAGCATCTGCAACAACAGATCAAACCATTGAACAACTACGTAAATCTAAATTCATAACAACCAACATCAAACAACAGCACCTGGTGAGATACACACAAGCTGTCGCGTGATCATACAAAAGATACTTTTGCTTCTGTTGCTGTCGTCTGGTGGCTGTTGATGTTGTATTGTTGATACACCAATTGTATCTAAAAGCGTTCGGTTGAGTATCTGAAACATTTTCCTATGAGCGGTCTTTTTTACACCACCAGCGCCAGGTGAGATGATCAATTTTTACCTTAGGATAGGTTCTTCAGTCGTCGATAGACTCTTCACTGTTAAACATCGGTGGGTTTAGATATATGTAACTTTTTTTTTCTTTTCTGTTATCATATGCACGGCGGAAATTACGAACGACTTTTAGACTAACATTTATTTATTTATTTATTTATTTTTTTTTTTTCTTTTTTTGATAACTTGTTATGTATATGCGTAGTAAATGGTGGTAAAGAAGGACGCAATGATGGGATTTATTTTGTATCGACACTGGATTTAATGAATTGAATTTTTCGATGGTGCTTGTGTTATTTATAGTGATACGGGCGAATTGACGGTTCCTTAACGAGTTGTTTGTTGACAAAGGTCAGCAGAATATTCTTGGCATCTTTAAACTCCACTAGATGCATCGTGCCATCGTGCCATCGTTTCATCTTATAATAGAATAAGAGGTTAATAAAACCGGAGATCCGTAACCTTTTTGTGAATTGCAGAGTGAATGTGTATTTAAATTTGCATTGATTTATCACATCGTAATAAAGTGATTTGTGTCAATTTAAATGTGATATCAAGCAGATATCTAAGGCAGAAACAGCTACCGGCAACGTCTTATGAATATTCACAGCTTATAGAATTGATTAGATATCTTAAGGATATGCAAATACTACCGCCCACATTAATGGAGGGAGATATGTGATATGCGTATGTATGTCCCCGGTAATATATAGAATTTAATATGAATGACTAATGTAGTGAAATTTAAATACAAAAAAAAAAATTGAAAAGGAAAAGCAGTAGTAGAACCAGACCCATTCAACTGTTGGCAATTTTCCAGAACCAAAGGTGAGTGCTTCCGTCGGTCGGTCGGTTTAGACTGTCATTTTTGTCATTATCTCTCGATTTTTGATGGTTTTAATTGATACGGGAAGAGATATTACCATAATCTGGTCAATTTGTCAATTTTAAATGAAATCGTCGATGTTCGGAATCTGTTGGTTTTGGAAGAGCCTTTGTTATTGACTGACATGATAATAACAGAAATTATCTTTAAGTTAGCTACAGATTTATTTCTTCTGAATAGAAATAATTATAGGGATTGAAGACTTTACATAAAATCTGATTTTTAATTAAAAAAATCAAAATTGGCGCTGTGAATCATTTTATAGGTTGCTTTTTCAATAATTTATGTGAATACTATAAAAAGTGTTTATTGCAGGATTATCTTTTTTAAGATATGTGATCGTAATGTCAATTTTAAATTTTGGTAATACTGAAACACAAATTACAAAATATTAATATTCAAGAAACTATTAAAAACTATTTTACATATCATAGATATCCATAATTAAAAGATGGACAAAATGATGAATATTAGTTGAGTTCAAAAGGTCTTATCTTAGAGCCTAGGATTTAGTATGAGTATCCAGAAAGTCTTTGAGCATTAACAAACGAACTTATGCATCTTTGTAGATATGTACTCTAATGATAATTTGACATTCCTAATAAACCAAAATTTGATGTATTTGTACTGTATTTGTATGTATTGGCAACAAATTTTCACCAGACTATAGAAGTATTTTTGTCACTTCGATGCTATTGAAAATTGTTAAGCTTTTTGCTCGCAGTTATGTTTGGGGAGTTTGTGACAAAACAGGCAATAGTATCAGATTTTTTAGTTTGCATGTAACCTGATTACTCATGTCAAAAGGTGCAATGAAGTAAGACTGAAAATCATGAGCGATGAATACTCTGACCAATAAGAGACGAAAGCTAATGGCAATTTTAAGTTTAAGGCCTATGAGATGCTCTCGAGTATATGTAAAGAAGGGTAAAAATTAAATGGTAGTAAGTTAACACTAATCTATACATTCAATTACGTAGAATAAGTCAGAGAACGAACAATTTTTGTATAATAATAGTTGGTCATATTATTGTTTGTAAGTTTCGAAACATATCATCTTGAAAGCGTTATAAAATAGGAAACGGGTTTAAAAAAAAAAAAAAAAAAACATTTTGGGTTAAGAACCAATGCAACCCATTCCGTTTGCATCAAAATCTTCATTCATAAAGAGTTGTTCATGGTTCTATGTCTTGAACACAATTCCAGGTACTTGGTTCTCGTGACAGACTGCGTCTTTTCAATCTAATTTTGGTGTACTCTTTCACGCATATTTTACCAATAATGCTCTAAGTATTCGCTCCGGAGGTGTGTCTCATCAGCATACACTAAAGATTGAACATAGTCCTACAAGAAGTAATCGAGTGGCATTAAATAGAAGAATCCGGTGGACAATTCCATGATCCATTTCGCGATATAATATTATTTTAGTATCCATTTCTCAGTAAGTCAATGGTTAGAGGGCAGCATGGCATGCAACCCCATCCTTCTATACATATATATTGTCCGGACTAATATTGTACATATTCTCGAAGCAATAATCACAGACTATTACCCGGTTATATGACATAATAAATAATACTGAGTTTAAATGTCAAAGAGTTATATCGTTGTTATTTGCTTAGACTTTTACATGGCCAAATCCATTGCATGGAAGTGTTGGGAAACTTAATCCTATTCAAAGTCCTATTCTAAGTCATAGCCGCTTGATGACCACATTCTACTCAATATAAACCACATTTAGCTCAAAAAGTATTTAATAAATTATTTGGTAACATTCATGGCATTACATCCTGTTTTAAAGACTAACATACTGCTTGAAAACTTGTTGTAAACCAAACGGAAGGTATTGCTTGCTCTAACTGTGTACAATGTTTTGACTAGATATTTTGATAGCTTTTTTTTAAAAGCCGCCATCCTCGTAGTATACACAGGCTTAGACTTAAGGTTCCACATCATCTTCGTGCTAAAAAAGTTGTTCGCAAACTTAAAGAATCCGCTTTTGTGACTTTAACATATTGGCATTACAGTATCATGGAAAATATAAAATTGCACTTGTTTAATACGTTTCAGGGTTTTCTTGTTATCTATAATCTTCATATTGTATTGTGAGTTATTGCAGATGGAAATCTTGAACTCAAAATGAATCATTCGATCAGTGATTAGATAAGTTTTTATGTTATAGCAACGATCGCAATGGGCCTTCACTGCTTTTTTGTAAGGGATTTATTGTTGTATGAGATAAGAGAAAACTTCTTCCCTACCCCTCTTTTGAATAATAGAATAAAGAACTTTTTTAATATCTCTAAGACAAAAAGCTTTGATATTTTCAAATTAGTCTTACCTTTATCCACATTATATTATACAGCGTTAAAAACTACTCTTTACTTACATAGTTTGTGTAGCTATAGACCAATTTTGCAATTAATTCTATTTATTGTAGATGACCTTTTATTTTATTTATACTGCAAGTTATCATTTCTAGGTGTTTTTTTTTTTTTCATTTCCGATTTTTTTAACACCTTTTACCGATCACTAAACTCAACAAACTCTTATTTCTATGGAACAACATTCAAAAGCGGATAATTACCTGAAGTGGTTTCAACAAATTGTTACCTTGGTTCGATGTCGTTCTGACTGACAGAACTGCATTTTATTAAAGGCATCCTCCGACATAATTGAATCTTTTGTTCTCGAAATAAGCTAAAAATCAGTTGATACCAGGTTAAACCAAAAGCGTGAATAAGTTCTATAAAAAATGTGATTGAGTAAATAGTTACTACTTTCCGCTCTTAGCTTCTTAACTCTAATTCCGATTACTCCACAAACAATCTCGGAGTAGAAAATGAGTCTAAAAACTTGTGAATTTCTAAAACAAGCTAAATTAATTTCCACTTAAAAAGTTGATAATCAATTTCAGACTAAGTCGAATTGCTAAGGCCCAATCCTATGTTAAGTATGCATTTCAAAGCAGGAATTATTGAGTCAAAAAAAATTTGTACAAAAATAAGTTCCCCTCGCATCTCTCCATTATTTTTATTTATCAAACTCCCTATACCAAGACAAAGACAAGTATATTGTATTGAAAATAAGAAAGTTTCAAATGAAAATAAAGCGTTTTTATCGGCTTGAAAGCTTACTTCTCTATAAGTTTTTTATAGAATGGTGATCGGTGAGTAAAAAAGTATTTTATAGGTTAGCTGCTTTAACTTTTACAGCAAAGTCTTGTAGGCAGATCAGTTTTTTTTTTTTTTTGTCGACTAACCCGAAACGCAGATCTGAGAGCTCTTTGTGAATTATATCAAATTCTTGACAGTCCTTTTCTGTTGTAATGGTTTCGCCTTGTGGAAAGAAAAAATCCGGCTGACGATTTCTTGATCACAAACGGACTTCCTTTCATTCAACTACTTATGAAACGGTGTCCCAAAGAATGCATTTTTCATCCCGTATTTATGTTACAATACCTCGTTTCGTCGATATTTCTGAAAAATATTCAATTCACGTAGTATGCAATTTGCTCTTATTTTTTTAGGCTTTCATCATCACGGCGTAATTTTTAAAACCCCCAATGAATAATGTGCTCATTAGCTGTCAGTAGACTAAATGTGTTGTTGAATTTTTATTTATTATGAACCTGAAGAAGAACATTTTTCGAACTTATTTTTTGCATATCAGTAATTAATTCAAAAAGAATGTAGGGCAAAGCTTGTACTTTAAAATCGTATACTACTTTATTTTAAAGATATAATCACCTTTCTTTTAAACAAAGTTTCAAATCTTAAAGAAAAGCACAGCAGTAACTTTCCGTACAATCTGTTATATAACATACATGAATTATCACTAGAACAACGTTCTCGCAGTATTGTTATATTCAATTCCATACCTGCGCGAAATCTTCAACAATAATCCATTATCGACTTCAATATTCTCGGCGATTTTGGCTGCGTTGACAATCAGTTAGATTGATTAATTGGTCTGAGTGTAGTGAATGAATGGCAAAAAAAAATGTTGCTTTATTAACTTAGTCGGGATGTCTTTGGAATCTCTTTCAAACTTCTATTCGATAAGAAGAACCTTTTCAAAGAACATTAAGACTAGTTAAAAGACGAATATTTTTCAACTTCGGTTAAAATAATGTACATTTACTCATAAGTGATTTTTAAATTTTGCTTCGGTATTTGCATCCGATCAGTTTGTGGAGATAAATAGTTAGACATTTACAAATAATGATAGACAGAATGCTATGCTGAGGAAACTAATGCATGTAGTTGATAAAATTAAGGATATCTTCCTGTGGACCAGACAACGTAAGAAAAAAAGAATATTTGGATGCTGTGTATGGGGACCTTTCATTACTTTGACAACTGTAAGATATTCGTTCAACGAATTTAAACGTCGCCGTACATCTGTTTTAGATGAGAAGAGCTGAGGCCGCCTGGCATTCGTTATTACTGAGAATATTCGTTAAAAGTTCCGTGGTATGATTCTTATTGGTCGCCATAGGCAATATCGTGCGGAATGTCAATAAACATTGTACATAAAAAGTGATGAAATAGAAAGCTAAAAGGGTGCCATGACTGCTCATAGTGGGTACAGCGTCAGTTCACTCACCCTAAATCGCCGAGGCCAAATTGCATAAATTTTGGTACGAACTGCTACCGCATCCACGGTACTCGCTCAACCTGACTTTCTGCGACTTATTTTTGTTCTTCAGCATAAAAACGTGGCTCGCAGTAAAACTAGCTGAAATGGATGTGACCGACCGGTTACGCCAAGAACTTCCTGATTAAGAGAAATTGTAGTATTCTCCGATGCTTTTTAATATTTAATATCCTATTAAAATTTAGTACACGTTAATATAAAAAAGGTCAAAAAACAGGTTTAGCCCGACCAGTAAAGTTTGAAAGGTTTTGGTAAAGTTTAAAACATTGTGGGAGTTGGGTTTATCTGCTTTTTGCTCCGAACAAGAAAGACTTGAATAAACGAGTATACTTGAAATGAAGTGGAAAAAAGTTACAGGACTTTAGCCAAAAGCTTCAATTAAAGAATATATTTTTATAAATATATTTTTATTAATAACTTAACATGCCCAATGTTTTCACTCTTCTACTATTCAGAGCGGAGTGTTCTCCCGTCATGCAATTTTTTTATTTTTGTCTCACCAAAACCAATCACCCAAAAAGTTTGACTGATCAGGTTTGTGACTCCCTGTATTTAGTATTGCATTGACGATTGACATTTCTTGAATAACTTAGAATAACTGGCCTGATTTTTTTCAATTTTTCGTTAATGTGGTCTATGTTAATAGTACTGTATAAAATTTTAAAAGAATCCTCTATTTCTATTGTAAGAAAAAAATTATTTTATTTTGTCTAGTTTATTTCAATTTTTCTTTTTCAAATAGATAGCAGAATTTTTTCGAAAGTTATCGTGGGCCAAAAAATCACTCCCTTAGTATTCCATTTCTAGCATAAAGGCATCTTACCATGCACTTGACATGAGCTGGCAAGGGCAGTGATTAAAATCATCACCAGTTGCTTTAAAGAGCTTTAGTAGTAGTCTGCGCTTAGTTCACCATTGTATAGTATTTGAGATTTTGGCTGTCATCGTCTAAATTGAATACTTTTCTCCAATACTTTGACTACGCTGCAAGGTTTCTTATCATTAAGCTCCTATGCGGGATTTGTTGAAATAACATAATCTGTTTACTTTTATTTTTTCGTTTATTACCTTATCCTTTATCATTTCGTTCTTCTTTCGAATAATATTCCACGATTTTTGCAGTTCTTGCCCTATTTGGGAAGAGTTTTGGCATTTTTCGAGTTTTAACTGTTTTACTTTTGAGAAATTTGTACCTCGCTGTAACATTGTAACTGCCTGGTTTTAGTGACGCTTCTGGTATCCGAAAATCAAATTAAGGCTGATAGATTTTTTTGTAAATATTATCTTTTCAATGAAATATGATAAAGTTTATACTTAGTTTTGTATTTTATAAAAACACATTTTTATATTTGAAATAATTTTTTTAATTAAATTAACGGCCTCGCCACACTGAAAACATCGGCTCCCACTAGATTACCGAAATCAAGCAGTGTTGGGCGCGGCTAGTACGTAGGTGGTGACCACATGCGAACTTAGTACTCCGCGTGCTGTTGACAAAACGCACCACATGGCCATAGTACCCCGGCGTTAAATCCCGGACCCTACAAATTAATGTGTATCGTTCCCTTGATAATAGTAATAATAATAATAATAATAATAAAATAAAAAGTAAAAATAATTAAATAATCTAATAAATAAAAATCAAATAATAAAGTAAACCTTAATTAACAAGGGGGGCCCCTTTCTCAATCATTATTTTCTTTCAGCTCTTACTGAGATCCTTTAAAATTGGCGACCATTTGCCTAAACTTTTAGTGCTGGATTCCCCTTCAAGTTTTCATTGAACGATCTATTCTTAAGTTAAGAAGATATAGGTTATATATTATTCTGTGTTTATGAGTGAATACTGTTTTATTTTTCAGTCAGTAAATCTATTACTTTGAGATAAAATGTGGTGGATACGTCTTTTTTTATCACTAAAATTAATTCTATTATTATTTTGGAAGCATTTGAGTGTCCATTCAAACAGTGGATTTTAACCAAAAATGGGTGTATATGTACTACCCAAATTACATTAGATACATAATGATTTTTTGCGATCGTTGCGATGGTTTCAATCGAATTGCCTTTGATAAAATACATCACATATAAAGAAATGCCGCACACGAACTTGCACATATAGTACAATCGTAAATAAATTCTAGATATAGCGGAGATAGCAGCAGCAGGATACATGCCGGGGATTGTGTATAAATTGACGAGTGAACCTAGGTTAGGTTAGGTGAGAGTGGCAGTTGGAAAACCAACCCACTTAGGCCTGTTGGCTCGTTGTGCTGCCACGTGGATCTATGATCCTAAGTGAAACTAAGACTTACAAAAATTTAAATCAGTAAAACAATATGAACCTACTAATTTTTGCTATTGGAACTTTCGCCAGGAATGCGATTTTTGGCTAACAATGTCAGTACCAAGCAGTGACTGCGATGATTTAAAATTGTTTACCTTTGTTTCAGGACTACCATATTTATCTACTCAAAAAAAAAAAATTACGAAAGTTCTTTCTGAAACACCATAAGGAAAAATATTTGGTTTGATAGAACAAAAAGATTTAGCTGGGTACCTTTTTAAACAGTAAATAGTCTATTTTTTAGATATAATATGGAGAAAATTATTTTTTATTTTTTTGCAGTCCACACAAATGTATGGATTTTTTTACATATACAAAAACAAGACAAAATATGCGAAAATAATACATCATGAATATTTTATTATTCATAAGCTCCGATGTGAGAATAGTTAAGTGGCTACATTCTAGTTGTTATCTAAATACGAGAACGCCAACGATGCCGAAAAGATGTTAAAACATATTCACAGACAAGTGCTTGTGTTAAATGTTTTCCATTTGAACCAATTTATTCCTCAAAACAAATAGAATAAATTATCAAATCGGGAATTCGTTAAATTTCTCTAAATTCTAAAAAATTAAAATGTCATCTATACTCCTACATTGGCGCTTAAGTGTGGAATCCGACACCAAATCTGAAACGTATCTCTTTTCGACTTTGATCCAATTTTTGAATTTGGACATCTAAATAGTTGTAAGCAGCTTTTTTTTGTTATATCAAATGTGGAAAAAAACTAGTCTAATATTGTGTTTGATGATGTCATGCATTGTGATTAATTGGGAGGTTAATTTTCAAAATCATTTTAGATAAACTACCTGACAGAAGACAGAAGACTGAAGAGAAAAAAAAGAAGAGGAATATCATAATGTTATGTTAATCTTGAGAGAAAATACAAACAGATGTGAGTTCGGTAATAGCACGTTCGGCTTAGGTTATGTCGATTTTTTTAAATGTGATGGAGAAAAGGTCATTTCAAACAACACAGTGCCGGATCTTGATCTAATTGGAACGCAAATGAGGCATCCTTCTGAAATTTGATTTTGCGAAAAGATATCGCAATAATACTATTTGATTGTGACTGACCGGTTTATAATTGAAAGCAAATTTAAATGTTGACTATCGACAGTTGACTTTAATTAGAAATAGTTGTAGACTAAATAATCGAAAGAAAATATGGTAAACAACGCATTATGGAGTTTCGAATACAGGATTTTGTTAATGAACTTCTTATTTCTAATACATGAGTACCATATACGACGAAGCAGTCTTATTTGTCATTCAGAGACAATTTGTAGTATTTTGAAACTGAATCAAGGTATTTTTATTTATTCTATAATTTTATCAGCGCATACTCGTTGTTTAACGTAATCCATCGTGACATAATCCATTGCGTACATTAAGTGACATTGTCACTTTATTACCTTCTTCACAAAAAAGATTGTCAAAGCACAGGAAAGCCCACATGCAATTATCCTGATGTCTAAATTTTTTGGTTTTATTTTACACTGATTATAATCTACAAATTGTCAACTCCTACGTGAGATCACATTTGGGCTTATCTCGGTCGGAACCTTGAGTTTGTACAAACTCTTTTAATTTGAATTGAAATGTGCTTTTACGTTTAAGATGACATATGAATGGAAATACATGTGTGGGCTGTGAAACTAGATTGTAAACACGGAATAAAATATTAAAACTTTGTCAGAAAAATTGTAATAATCTTTTAATAGAAAACGTAAGAAAGGATCATTTTTAAAATGTTCAAGATTCTACATACTCGTATATTAAGGCTATTATTACGCTATTATTGACAAGCTACTTGAATAATTCAATCAAATTAGGATAGATGGGTATTATTGTTCTAGATTGGTGGAAATTTATCACTGCTTTATTAGATATTATAGTGAAACTCATCATATATGAAGATAGGTTCTATTAAGTTACAAATTGTAAGGCCTCATAAATAGAAAGGCAAGTTCAATATGATTTTATTTAAAGATAAAAGTGCAAGCTATCGGAAAAAATAGGTTTCACTCGTAACGACTGTTTTTCGTTTACATATTTGCTTCCAAGCCATGAGGCTATATATATTTATATATATATCTATATAAATAAATATTTAAACTTTGTTAGACTGATTCATCAAACGATATCTCTTAATGCCCTTATTCAGTGTTGTCTGAAGGACTGTCACTTCATTCCTTTTGATAGCGCTGTGGTCGAAAAATAAAAGAGTAAGCTTTCTACGAGTAGATACAGTGATTAGCAGAAAATCCTATACGAACTTAAAGGCGGACTTTCAAAAATTAGTCATACAATCGTCTCTTATCATTTTATAAAAGAAAATCGCTATCAATTCGTCCGTGTGCCTGTCATAGCTTGTCTTCTAATTACTTGTGAGGGAAAATTTATAAGGCCCGACACGGCCATTGCCTAAGCACCGCTTTCTTTGCGTTTCTTTTTCTTTTCAATATTTTTTCTCAAACTCTGGATTCTATGGATTTCATCATTTCATCACGCTCTTTTCATTTTATCATTTCAATACGTTTCTTTAATAACGTGGAGCCGGACCCGATCGTGGTCTGAGCAATACTTTTATATTTTGCTCCAAATTCTTACACATACTTCACTAGCTAAATTCTTCTTCTTGGTTTATATTGTAAAGGATCCATGATAGAAATTTATCTTCAGATCAAACTCCCCCTCAGTATAAATAAGTGTAGTTTTAAAGATAACATTACAAAGAAGACCACAGATTGTCAAATCTGATAGGCATAGAATTTGATGAGCGTTATGGACAAATTTTTATCAAAAGATGCCTAGATATAAACCCAAACTAAACGAGAAGAAACTGAAAAACTGGTATATAAGCATAAGGCTCAGGCTTGCAGGAACAGACACTTTTGGATTTAGCACTAATTGCCTTCATTACTTTTTGGGCTATTCAATACGCAATTTACCGATTTGGATATTTTTAATGTATATGGTATTATACACTTTTGTTCTTTTACCTTTTGGCTAGTTAACTTTACAGATGCTGGTTTCGAATGTTTTTTTTTTTCAAGTTTCTTCACGAACAACTTTACCAACAATAATTTTTGTTGACTTGAGAGTGGTATTTATTGTAGAATGGTTAAGTGGTTTGAATTTTGATACATTAGTTAAGTTTATCTTTACAGCTAAGTTTCTCGTTCCGAAAATGTTTTCTACCAGCTAATACGTAAACCGTAGAGTTCTGACACGATCATTTCCATTCGTCCGAGGATCACACTTTCAGTGTGTAGAAGAAGTGTCCTGCGATCTAGTCCGATTCGTCCGTTTTTCGTGTTATTGTTATTAATTGGAAAACAATTACAAAACTGGAAAATTATTTGCTACTCTCAGATAGCCATTGGGGTCCAAGCAGATTCTAACCTAACCAGCAGGAATCAGCGAGGAAATCGATCTCTCAGTTAACAACTCCACCTATCAGTCATTAGCTGAAGCTACTACTTTATGATGCGTTAGCACTTTCGCAAACAGATGTGGATGTAGATGTTATCGCCAGGTTGACCGTGAATTCATTTGAAAATTTTACAATTTTGTTAAGGAGCAGAGAATTAGGTAATCCAAAAACTCATGTGTAAACGGCAGTTATGCTTATTTCAGCTGTCATTCTGTTCAAATCATCACGATATTGAGCTGCATTCTTACCTTGCTCCATAATTTTCAATTGTTGTTTCAATAATCAATCAACCAATAATCCAATGTCTCACTCAACATATTGTTCTCGCTAATGCGCTTTTTCTATTTTTAACTTATATACCTCACTTTGTAGGTTGTTAATTTAACGGCAGTGCGTTTATTTTATTAATTTTCTCGCCAAATTGTTTTTGTAACGATTTTTTTTTATCCAATATTTGTCATGTCTTGTGGAATAACCAACTGATTTGTTAAAGACAACAATGCTGACTTTGTTGCTTATAAGGGGATCTGCGGAAAACATCCCATACCATTTGTGTCGTCCTTAATAAAAGAAACTCGGTATTTATTAAAGAATTTTGAGAATTTGTTTGTTCTTTTATAACTATTATATTATATTAAGTTTCTCAGTGACTATAATGTTTTCAACCGAAACTCACTCGTCAGACTAATAACAGACAGCCCTTTAACATCCGAACATATTGTAAGATGTGTGGAAGACTTTGGTCAGAGTACCGTTGATTGTAATAAATCAAAACTTTTTAATATCGGAAAACCAATTGAATTACAATTGTTAGATTACAATTTGTTAGATCCAGGATTGAAGGATTTATAAAGGTTGATAAACAAAACCTTACACTTTATCTATGTCTTTTCACCTAATTGAACATGGTAATTTATTTATGACATTATATTATAACTAGCACTAAAAAATAAGTTTTTTCTACAAACTTAGTACATGATTTTTTGTTTTTTACATTTAACTAAATCTTACAAACTATCTTAATAATTATTTTAAGCTTCTTAAACAGTCTTCATATCAGAGAAAAAATGATGTTATTGCTACAGATTTTGAGAGTCTTGATAAAATGACCCATATTACTAAAATGGATACCTTATTATCTGGAAAACCGTTTCTATAACGGCCTTCGCTCTAGGTCGCTCGCCTTCTAAATCCCGTTTTTAGCCACTTTTAAATTCCACAAAGCAGCCATCTAGGTCCTCTTTTTTTATCTTAACTATAAATTACCTTGAGAGAATTATTAAACACTGCTTCCTATCTATTTGCGCCGACAATACCAAGTTCTCCAAAACTATTTTTTCACCCCAAGACTCTATTCTTCTTCAAAAAGACCTCGATAGGTATTTTTGCTTAGAGCTTAATGTCTCCAAATGTCAATCCTTGACTTTATCACGTAAGTTCAATCAATCTACCCTTCGACTTTATTTCCTGCATGACCAAACGATGGAGAGGTAAGCTTCCGCTCGCAGAGATATGTATGTACAGATTAAATTTAAGTGTATATGTTTTTAGGTTTAACGAAAATTTGGAAAAAAAAATCTGAGTTATTCAAAGATGAGCAAACTTTGTAGAGCCGCGAATATGGTACAACCAACAATTTTGTTAATATAAAATATTAACTTCCAAACTAAATTAAATTTCTTTTTCTGTAAGTAAAACAAGAACTTCTTGCCTCAGAGAAGAAGATTCATCGTTGAAACATCAGACAAACAGTTATTTTAATTGAAAGCCTAAAACCACGTTTATTTAATCAAATAAAGACTGCATATTGCATATAAGCCAAGGGCTAATGTTCCAACACAAACTGAAGAAATACAATGCGTATAAGTATATTTAGCATTGGTCATTTATTGAAGCTTTTGGCAAAAGTCATGTAACTTTTTTCCAAATCACCTCAAGAATATAAAGGATGTCCCAAAACTCGCGCAAGGTTTGAATTTCGCACTATTTGTGCGGTAAAGTGTTGTCAACGAAGGACAACATGACAGCTGACTTTTCAGGTTTCATTTTTCATCAATATTTCAAAAATGATTAAAGTTTGGCAGCCACAGTTCCCAATTTTCGTACAAAATATGGTAGGAATAGTAATTCTCCTTTGACTATGAAAAGATCGATTCAAAAATTCAGGGAGACTAGATAAATTAGTGATCTTATGCAATCTGGATGTCATTCTATAAGTCGTTCAATACAAAACATGGAAGCATTTCAGTTCAGGGAGCAGTTCAGGAACATCAATTCGGCACCGTGATCAAGAATTGAACATTTCGAGAAGCTCTCTTTTATACATATAATGTGCAGTTGACTTAGAAATTGAAGCATACTGACCACACATAGCAAATTGCATGGATTATGGAATAACAAAAAGTAGATGCTGATTTTTCAAACAAAATCACCTCCAGCGATAAGCCTCATTTTCATCTTGACGTCTTTATTAGTGCATTTTTTTCCATCAAAAAGTAATGATAAATCAACACATGAAATTGCTTTGAATCCATTTATTTCACAATAACAAAAATTGCTTCACTCACAACGCTATATCTCGAGAACTAATCATCCGACAGCTGTCAAATTTATACATCTATCTTTTGAAGGTTGGTACTAACTGAAAATGGAATGGATTTAATTCAAGTGGTGCCCTCTCTTAGAAACGGCACGGCCCATATATTATATCGCTGCTTGCAAGACATAGCCAGAGCTCCGCACTTTTTATTGGTGTCATCCGTAAAGACGCTAGTACAATCTTCTTCTAAACAAAAAAACTCCTAAGCACAGCAAAAGTCTGATCAGACTGTTTATTGAATTGTTTTAAAGTAATCGGTGACATATTTTCGTGAAAGAATAAAGCCGATAATGCCTTATAGAATATCAGTGGGAAGAAGTATTTATTATAGAGGATAACAACGAAATACTTGGCTCTATTGGGAAAACAGGTAGGTAGTAATAGCTTCTAGCACTAGATGATTCAGACCAGTCAAATTCCGTTTTGTATACCAGTGTTATGAGGACTGACTGAAAGCATCCTCAATATATCCTTTTTCTTCAATTCTGTTCACCAGATTTTGAAGCGCAGTCTCACAGGAACTTCCGTTCTTGTACTATGAAGTTCGAGTTTTATCTACATGGTCTGAAGCTCTAAATTAAAACATACTCATACAAAAAGAACACAAAACATTTTTGTTGTATATGCTAGTATTGGAACAGGTGATTTTCGAATTTCATGCCGACCGGACATAACCAATATTTTAAATGAAAAAATACCGAAATCCCACCAACAGCGCGATCATCAATCGCTTCAAATTGACAAGTTATAAAATTGTTTCTTATTATCATCAAGATAAATTTTGTATTTCCTTTGTTCATTTAATTAACTTTTACAACCGCGAAGAGTTTCGTTACAAAATATTCATACGAGTACATCTACAATAGTACTCAACATATTTAAGCACTCAGACGATGATTGATTTTCCCGACTTCTATGTTTTATTTTTCCGTTGTTTGTTTCTTGGTGTTTCCTAACTCTAATAATCCAACAACTATTAGATAGAAGAAAAAACCCCAGCTAATTGGTTGAAGACAGTAAGGAAAAAGTCATATCTGAACAAAGACCTCTTCTTATGTTTTACAGCATTTTAATGACTTAATACGGGATGCTAGGTAACTCAAAGAACTCAAAGGTTTAGGCCAGAAGAAATTGTCTTACTTTTATCCTTCTCTTTAATCTGATGCTCTTCATCTAAACGAGTCGGAGAACAAAAAAAAAACAGGCAGAAAAAAAAACCTGAATGCCTAATATTATGAAAACATTAAAACCCAATTCTCTGCATCGTAGCTTCTCCTTCGTAATTTGTGGGTGCATTATTGTTCGTGACTTTCAAACCTTTATACGGAGATGTAAAGCGATGTCTTTTGATCTTGCCACTGTCTTCGTACTATTTTCTTCCTTCACCTGAACATTAAAGGCCAAGTCAAGACCAACCAGTGCATCTTTCGTAACCAACCAGACACAGTGGTTGGCAAGGTGAAGACGATGTTGCAGGGTACGAGTATACGAATACCATCAACTTTAAGCCACCACCATCAGCAAGTAAGTACTCATAAAAATTTCACAAAACAATTGAAACAGAAGTCATGTTAATGCAAAATACAGGAGCAATAATAACAACCAATCGACAAGGGAAGGACATGACAAAGCAGAAGCATTTTTGAATTACCCTGATGCTGAGATCCAGTTCAATTCAATTTCAGAATGGAAC
Source organism: Volucella inanis (assembly GCA_907269105.1). Lineage (NCBI taxonomy): Eukaryota > Metazoa > Arthropoda > Insecta > Diptera > Syrphidae > Volucella > Volucella inanis. The sequence continues at coordinate 39,202,158 of OU026154.1, read as the reverse complement.
GGATTTCGTTCATTCGTTATGTTCAGGTCATTATGCTGTTTGCTCTGGGGAGGTATTGCTAAGAAGTACAAAGATTGAACACCAAAGTTATGCATTACGATAGAGGTTCCTTAAATAGAACTGAAGTATCTATAATGATGTCACGAGAATTATGTCGATCGATGGTTGCCTTGCCTTGTTCTTGACTTCAAACTTTGCAAGGAATTATTCAAAGGTTATTTAGAGTAGTGGATGAGTTTGCACTAATCTTAAATTCCTAGCATGCAAGTTATAAATTTAAAAAGATTTTCTTTGTGCACTTAGCCGTCTTTTCCGACACCCAATTACTAATAAAAAAAAGATTTTGACTGTAAGTAAGCTGCTCGTCTGAATTAAGTTTTTGTTTTAAAAATACCAGAAAAAAAGTTCTATTAGCTTTATTAAAGATAATACATACAATATATTTAGGTATCAATTTGTCTTTTTCTTACTAAGATATAGAACAAAGCAAATGATATTGGTAACTAACACTACAAAAAAATACTTTTTACCAAGACCGTACGCAGAACTGATAGGCTGATTTTTATTTACTTTTGCAAACACGCTTTTTGATTCCTAATAAACTTCTGATGTAGAAGTCTTGTCTTCAGCAACAACGATCTTATCATCGCCTGAATATATCATAGATATGTATCTCTTGTGCAAATGATCCATCGTTTGTGGTAAACTCGATCGATTAATTCAGATCAAACTGTAGGATACCAACCCCAAAAGCCTTCGAAGAAAAATATTACATCTTATCGAATCGAAAATGACTTAATATTTTCTTTAAGAAAGAGTTTTAACGTAACAGAGGCTGTTATGATATTCTGATGAATTCTGATAAACTAGCACGCAAGATATACTCATACAAAGATGAGTTATGTATATCTGCAGCCAGAGCTCTATACTGTTTCAAGCATTGGTTTTGAATAATTTGGCAAAGAAATACTCTGGTACAATAAAACACTCACAAAAAGCTGACCAATATATTAGAAGTTTCAACCTTAATCTAATGTGAATGATCTGAAATTAGAAAATAATTTCATGCCTCTATCACTGCAGCATTATCCGAAGCCATGGACAACAATGGGTTGAACTAAACTTAATGCAAAGGTCAAATTCTTGGAGCAATAATATTTATCTTTAAATTGATGAGTTGATCTTTAAAATGTTTGACTGGCTATAATATATTGGTAAAGCTCATAAGTTTCATTGTTGGGTCTCACCCCTTCCATATCATCGCACTCAGGGAAAAATATTTTAAAAAGGATTTTGCTATTTAAATGGTAGGCGATGTATTTCGAATTAGCAGCGGTAAAGCTAACCTTAATTGAATATCAATGTTTAGTTGATATTCGTTGACTTAATGGTAACTCTGGAAGAGGTAAATCACGTAACTATTTACTTGAAAGTTACAAAGATATTGTCACTTATTTATTTTTAATTAAAAAATAAGTTGAGTATTAGTATTTAAATTAGAATAAACTTACCAGCCTACAAGATAGAATAAGATAGTCTTAATTGGTTAAACAAACTTTTAATCGCTTATTGCGCGTGTAACAGCAACGAATTATAGCAATATGAACTGCATTTAAATAGAAATAAATGACTGTATGTTTCAACTAGAGGCTAATCACTCAATAAACACGCAATCCTCTACCTGTGATATAGTTGTAACAAAGCCGCAGCATTTGAAGCTACTCTCAGGCGATGCATACAGTAAATGACCAACAAGGTATTTATAGATGAACGTACTTGTATTCTAGATATCTAAAATATATCCTATGTTCTGCAACAACGTTAAGGTAAAATCACTACTAAATATATTTTGTGCAACGTAGTTATCGACACGGTCTAGTGTATTTCGATTCTAGCCTGACTTACATAAAAAAAAAAAAAAAACAAAATTCTCCGTTTATAATTAGTCCTGAAAAAGACCAAAGTTCATAACCTGTTAATTGAATCTAAAAATGTGAGTTTGGAACCCGGTCAAAACTGATCGTGAAGTATCAAACAATTGGGTACATTTTTCAATCTGGTGCTGACTAATGCATTTAACAGGTATTAAAACCACTTTCCAAAAGCCTTCGCATCTGTTGCTATATGCAAAAAGCGCGTAAATTGCCCCTAAAATAAATTTCAAGACCAAAGAAACTATGAGTTCCAATCATATCTCTACGCATTGTTTATTTGTTAAAAATATTCCCCAAGTTCATTAACATTGTCATCTGAAGGTGATAAGAATAAGCAGTATTTGATCAGCGAGAGTTATAATTTTGTAGTTTTATCAAATAACTTTGTATAACTTCGGGGTTATACTCCTTATTACCTTAAGGTAAAAACTTTTGATGCACTACGCCACGGTAATCGAAAAAAACAGTGATCAAAACTTTGACATTTGATCGAACTTCGTGTGGTTTTTGCGGTCTTGGCTCTCAAAGGTTCTTTCATTTGAACGATTTGGCTTTGTTTTCGACGTCATAACCAATTACCCATGATTCGTCGCCAAAAATAACAATTTTGAGCAATTCAAAATCATCATTGACTTCATTCAAGAGCTCATGAGTGATGCTCATGCGATGGTTCTTCTGACCAAAATTAAGAAGATTCGGAACAAACTTCGCCGACACATGTCTCATGCCCAAAATATCAAAAACAAAAAAAAAATGCATGACACTTGTAAGCATTTTTTTTTTATTTAAAGCAAACTCACCGTATGCCACTGTCAAATTTTAAATGTTTTAAATTCCATTTTTTACACAAAATTTGATGCAAATTCTTTACTCCAATTTAAAATCGCAGAGCCCACCAAAATACGTCTTACCTTCCTTTTTGTCAAAACAAACTAAGAATGCTATATACTTGAAACTGTGAATATAGATATGTTCGGGACATGTGTACCAGCACAGCAAAAAACAAATCGATAATCGAATGTACGTTACCCGCGGATTTTCTATTTCTAGACTATTTCCTAGGTTGAGGGAGACCAGAACAATGCGGAAATTGTCAAGAGATTAGCAAAAGGCATTTGAAACTACGCAGGCGTTTTACATTACGTCAGAAACCATCCAAATACCAGTCTTAGGCAACTAATAGAGATTTTAATCTAAGCATCGATATAATTCTACATATATTCAGAAGACAGAATAGAAATTTCTACCTGGGAACTCAGAGAAGCACTTGGAATTCTGTAATTATATTCTGGAAAGACAAATTTATTGGCCGGGTTCTATGCACCTATAAGTCCCAATTCACCAGGGGTTGCATCACTAATTTCCACAATACCTTGGCAGAAAGCAACCCCCACTCTATAGACACAGAGCTTTTCAGCATACCTTTAACGTAAATGTGTGGGCAGACATATTGGTTAATAAACTGATCAGCTTACCCCAGGCCTAATTCAAATCTCTATTTAGAAATTTTGCGAAACATATTACCAGAACTTATTGGGGAAACTACTGCAGAGAATAGCCATTATGTATCAGCAGGACAGCGCCTCCGCACGCTATGGCCATGTAGTTAGAGATTGCTTAGATCACGTGTTTGGAAATTCATGAAAAAGACGCGATGGTATTTCGTTCCTAAAATGTTTAGCAATTTTTCAGTTTCACCTTTTTCAATAAGTTGAGTCTTATCTTGAAAACAACCGACTTGAGATAATATGACTATTTTTTGTTTTTAAAACAAAGTTGCACATATTTTTCCGAAACAAAATGATGAAAAAATCAGAATTTTAGGTTAAAAAAAAAAAAAAATTTTCATCTTCAATAAATGTTTACACATTCATTGTGGGAGAGTTTTTACCTTGAAATAATTAAAGTACTAATACATAATTAAGGGGTTCAAAGATACCACACTCGTTACCATACACGCATGCATTTGAAATATGTTATTTTCAACAGGAGTCAAAACAGAGCAGCGTTAGGCTTTTGCTTAAAACCTCTATATCTCGAAGGGGATGCATTTTCGACCCGCACCCCCAACATCAGATTTCATTTTAAAAATAAGTCAAATAATCTCCCCTTAAAATATAAGGGAGATTCGAAACACTAGTTATACCCCAGTTATGGCATTTTTCGAATATTATTCGGAACTTAAGCGGGCTGATATTTGTGTAAACATATGAAAAAGCTTATTTACATTTATAGTTAGAAACTTGAAGCTAAAAACATAAACTGACTAGTTTGTTTTTTCCAAAACCATTTTTACGCGATCACCTTTTATTTAAGTCAGATCGCAATGGTCGCTTAGAGATCAGGAAAACAATATCAAAAATAACTTTCGTGTATTCGTTAGATTCACTTAACAATATTTTATTTTTTTCTTATCCGGAAACTAAGTGACATCATAAAACTCCAGATGATCGTTCCGGTACTCTCTATTCAGACTACGTATTGTATTCGACCGATCATTGTGTCAAATATTCATAAGTGTGTTCGCACGTATTTCACTTAATCATGTTCAATCCAGTAAATTTGCTCACCATTGCAACTCAACAAAAAGGATCTCTTCGAAGTATTTGCATGCGTACGAGTATATTTTTTAAATAAAGTACTCACACATTAGTGCATTTCACCCTTTCAACTGCGGCAGGCAGACGTTTAGTATTCCTTTTTGTGTAGCACTTAATTCGAGCGTGTCCATGTAAATTTATGAGTTTTATCTAACAGTGCCGTGTTGAGATCATTAATTTGAATGTCAAAACGAAAGGATTAGATCCCTAGAATGATGAAATCCTGTTTACCTCTAGTCTGAATGAAAAATTCTCTTTAAAAACATTGCATGCCAGACATTCTTAAATCAAATATAATAAACTTTCTAGAGTTGACATTTATTATTTTGTTCCTGTCTGTATATACCATAAATATATATAGTTGTGTATGATCTAGAGCATCGTTTCGTTTAGAGAGCGAGATCATTCCGTATGAGTTTTACAACTTCCGTTTGCTAGTAAATAACCTAAGCTCCCATCATTAACATAAGTTAATCCAAAGAAATCGAACGAGAACGACTTGCCTTGGCTATTTGTAATAAATTGGGCGAAATGCGTGTGTGCTTTGTCCACACCTTATTGGCATTTGATTACTAGGAAATAGCGAAAGCTATATTTAAATACAAGTGTCTGATTAAGTCAAGCTTACCCGTGAACGTTTTGGTAGGACTAACTTAAAAACAACCCAGCGATGGACTAGTTAATTGTTCGAAGAAAAATGAATAAATTTACATAAAAATTTAATTTATAATTTTTGTTTTATTACATCTCTTCTATTTCTAGAGATTTTTTAACTTTTTTTTTTTTTTTTTTGACCTCAGCAATGGTGCTTTGGGAACTAATTTGAATTACAAGGTGTGCTTCTGCTTAGTATGTTAAGTTCATTGTTCCAATAACATAAAGATTGATGGGAATTTATTGGATTAGGTGCTGGTGCGGCACATGCAGTGATGAAAATGTTTTAACTTTGCCGGAAAAAATGAAGAGGTCGTAGTCTTAGAATAATGCAGAATGAGAAGAATGAGTTGATCAGAAGGTCTAAGACATGAAACTCAAACATACAGTTTGTTTGTTGTCATATTTCTTAGATGGTATAAGCAGCCCACACAAGTTCTGAGACTGCCTTCTCGCATACATTAGTAGAGTTCTTATTATCTTATTTTCCGTATCGCTGCTCTGCTAAAAAAGAATACATTATGCCCGTCTTTAAACAAATGCGAGTGGTTATAATAATTAGCACGCTATGCGATTTTTAAGATAAAGAACGTCGATAAATGCATTATTCCATTAAGAACTTAACTTGCATTGTTCACTTAGTTTCAAAAAGACCTGAGAGCATAAATATGTACAACCAATAATAAATAACTGGATATACATAGCTATAAGTAGACTCCTAAAATTGTACAGAATCTTACTGTTCTGGATTTGATTAATTTGTTCCCAAACGAAATGACTTGGATGTGCATAGATGCCCAAGCACTTATATTTTAGTAGGTACAATTAAACGCCAGTATTCAGTAGAGGAAGTCTGTATTTTCTCCCGACCGACAGATATTAATCTTTACATTCGGATATTTTATTATTGCAATTATTTTCTTGTTGGAATATTGTAGGAAGAAAGAGACCGCAGTCACTGTTTCCACTACATTTCTATTGAAATTTACATTGGTGTAACAATTGATATCGGCAACTGTTTGATACAAATTAGTCATGCAATACTTGAACGATATTGATGTACAGGTATGCAATGTCGTTTTTTAACTTATGTATGTGTCTCGGAAAAATTCTGAAATAAAAAATTTCTTTAATTATGACTCACTGCATTCGCACCACAGCCAAATTGCAAAATAAAATAAACTTCGAATTTTGACTAGAAGGGCATATAATACAAGATGCGAACAGAATTCTGCAGAAATATTAGCTTAAAATAAGAGAGCGTATATAGTACGAGATGTGTTCAGAAAATAGCGGCAATTTTAGTTTTTTTGAAAAAATATATTTATTTATTCGTCTACATCAATGTTGTCGCCTTCAAAATAGTCCCCATTAGATATTATGCACTTGTGCCAACGCTTCTTCCAATCCTCAAAACACTTCTCAAACTCGATCTTTGGGTTAGCCTTAAGTTTTCCCAGCGATACCGTTTTTATTTGCTCAATTGTTTCAAATCTCTGTCCTTTTATAGGTCCCTTGAGTCTTTAGAACAGAACTAGTTATTCGTCACATATATGACCCTTTTGAGCAAGTCGGAATCACTGGCGTGATCAAGAGCTCCTGAGTGATGATTATGCGACGGTTCTTCTGATCAAAATTAAAAAGTTTCGGAACAAATTTCGCTAACACACGTCTCATTCCCTAAACATCAGAAAAAGTACATGACATGAGCCGGCTGATACGCCAACATCGTTAGTAATATCTCTTATGGTAATTCGATGATTTTTCAATACAATTTTCTTCAAAGTCTCGACGTTTTCATCTTTTGTCTATGTGCTGAGATATCCACAGCGAGGTTCGTCATTGGCATCTTCTCGGCCATCTGGAAAGCGCTTGTACCACTTGTAAACATTTTTTTTTTTTTTTTAACTTTTAACTTAGTGCAGACTCACCGTATGCCACTGTCAACATTTCATATGTTCTAGAGCACTTGACTCCACTTTTTATACAAAATTACTTTTATACAAAAGTAAACGTAAGTAAGTTAGCGGCTGCCACTGACAAAGTCAACAAAGAATACAGCTGAAAATTGTATAATGTCTACCAACATGATAGAAAAAAAACTTTTGAAAATCGGACTGTCCAAACCCGCGGAGCCCCTGTCCAATTATCAAGGCTTCGCCCACCAATGACGTTGTCTAATAAAAAACGGGGGCAGAGCAAATGTACTGGTCTTATTGTAAAGGTTTTCGGAACTTAACGCCTCCGAATGCTGCTACGATTTGACCAGTTACAAACGGCGGGTCAGAGGTCCTGTTGAGTGGCAGGTCCACCAGTAGTCGATACCAGGATTTAAAACACGTTACCATGGGAGTCAGGAGCTCCCTCGAATGTATAGTTGTAAGATATTGGGTGCTGTGATCCTTAGAGCAGTAAGAGGTTTTAGGTCGGCCAAGGGTGGAACTTTTTGCCTACAACACGAGTTCCGCTTTGCTATCAAGGAATTGACGGTGAGCGATAGCAAGGCGTATCCTTGCTCCCATGAATGTATATTCATCCTATCAAATTAGGCCTACAAGGCAGGAGTTCACTTTAAATACAAGAGACGTTTTGCCCATACCCGCGAAGCTTAAAGATTCCCCTTATTATCTGAACACAACTCGTATAAGAGCCACAGTCGATAATGTAAGTCGTTAAAGGACTACTTTTTCAGACTTTCAAAAGTTAGTGGATTCTTAATTTTATAAAGGTCAAAAAATTACTGAAAAAAACTCTTCATAATAGCGAAAGTTCACTAAGCCAGAATCATACACGCTATTTGAAATATCATATATGATAAAATGCTCAGAATTTACAATAGATATAGCTTTGATTATAATTAAAACTGAAGAATTTCTGAATCGTATTTACGAGACGTTCTATGTGTTCTTTGTTCTTCTATGTGTTAAACATTTGATTCTAATCTTCTTCTTATGCAGAACCACAACAAATATTAACAAGCCCGTCCTTTCTGTTCTTTACTTGGAATACCGAGAATGCTTTTACTGATATTGGAGTGGGAGAAAAAATGGGCATAGTGGCAAACGGGATCAGAAAGATAATACGTTGTCGTCAGGTATAGATATTATGAACAGCTCGAACTTGGGACCAAATGCCAAAAAATGTTAACTTCCCGGATTCCAGGGCAATTTCAAAGAATTTTAAAAGTTCAAATCATTCTTTTTTTGCACAAAAAGTTAATTGGAAGGCAAATCTTAAAAAAAATTGTCTTTTCAATTGATTGAATGGAATATATCAAATGGGTGCTATCCCGAAGCAAGCCAAAGGGAAACATAACGCTCCATTTGTAAAACCAACTACAACAGCATCGATCAGACCAGAAGGTTCTAAATCTATTCATTAAGATAACAAGGTCATCTAAGTGACTGAAGATGGACGCTATACTCTATTGAGGCTTCAATTCTATCCTTAAGACACGACGTTTCGTTTATCAATGCTTTTTAGGCAGCATATTCAAATTGAAAGGAACTCAATCAAATTCCATATACGCAAACCGGACACGTTTTGAGTTTAACCGAAAATATCATTACACTTACTCGTACATATAACTCCAGAAAAAAGAAAATCTAATCTACTACTTACTGAACGTTATCGATGTCATCGCGTACCCAGGGCACATGAAATGATATTAAAAATGCACGTTTAATGCCGAACACTGGGTTTTAGTGATATCGGTCTCGGGCTGCTTTTCAAAATCATGTAAATTGGAACAGACAAATGGTAAATAAAACTATTTTACACGAGACAAACTGAGATACTCAACATTAAAGAATTTGGAAAATATTCAATTGTCAATAACCCGTAATCATGAGGCTGCACCTAAGTAATCAATTTCTAATCTCTCCAAATTTGAATTGTTAAAATAAATATTTTTAAATAACCAAAAGATAAGCACATCAAACCATTTGAATTCAGTTTCTAATGAGATCCATTTTCTCGTCATAGTCAATTTCAGTGCACTGTTTTGATTATCTGGCATCCGCCTCCACCACAGCTAAAGATGGTACTCGTAAATCGGATCTAACCATAGAGCAACCGACATTTTTATCGATAGACCTAAACACGAGTACAACCTCATAGTGGCATGCGAACACAAAGTATCTATCTCATCTCCATGAGACAAACACTCGCAAAAGTATCTTTTTGTCGTTTGTACAAGTGCCCCGATCAGAGTGGGGCTGTACGGGATTAACAGTGATTGTCATCATACCTACATATAAATGCACTTGACATTTCAAACAATAAAACAAACATTGAAACAGAAAACAGAAACAGATCTATGAGATTGGTGGACCTGAATCTATGAATATCCAATTCTTATTTAGAACCGATTTTATTATTGATGCTCTTTGTTTGGATTCAAGCAATCGAGTCGGTTGATTTCTTCAGTTAGGCTTGACAGTACCACACAGAACTTGAGGTATTTATTTTTTTTGTCTCTAATACGGAAGCATGGTAGCTGCGATCTATATTTTTGTGCAGATTGCTCTATGGTTTTATGGAGTTCTTGTGATCTCTTGCCCCCAGCTCCAGATCACTTCTTGGATGTTGTTATTATGGTAGTGATGCCATGAGATTAAATTGTTTTTGAGTTTTTGTTTTCATATTTTGCCAAAGTGGTTTTCTTTTTTGCAATCTTCGATCCATTATTATTTTGTGTGTGCTTTTTATTTATTTTCTTTTTGGCGAGATGAAATTTTATAGGTGGAGACGGTAGCGATGACTTCAGCAGACGATCTATTTAGAGAAAACAAGCAGTAGCAGGTGCTACTGTGCGCCGACTGTTTTTGAAATGAGATTAATAATTTATATTTTTTTTTCTTTGCGTTTGTTGACAGATTTTATTTCTTTTTTTTTTTGGTTTGAAATGCTTTTTGAATGAGTTTTCATTTTCAACCTAATTGCAATAATATTTGATTTTGATTTAAATAAAATTGAAATTGAATAATCTTTTATATCGGTATTTTATTCGTTTTTTAACCAACGTTTTTTTTTTTTTTAAAGAACTTAACACTCAAGTGGGTATGAATACACTTATAATGCCTCCGCATATGTGAATTTTTTTGAAAATGAAGTGAAAATGAATGAAGAGTGAAAGAAAGATGTTTGCGTTTAGTGGATATTTCGCTCCATGGGTTACATCCATCATTTAATGGGGAGACTAAACTACTAGTAGAAGTTGGGTTATTGTTTGATTTCTAGTAAGCAACTCATTTTACTTGAGTTCTGTTAACCGAAAAAAATGAATGTCTTTCAGGCAAGGCTGGGAGTCGAAGACCGAAACTCCCGATTTGGAAGTCAGTCTACTACCCTTTGAGCTACGGCCACCCATCTTATTGGGTGTTATTCGTTTCTTTAATTGCCATTACATATAAAGCAATATCGTTTGTATTGTAAAGACACTAAGAAATTATTAAGATCTAGATGAACAATTTACGATAAAACCATATCAACTAGGAGGCAGTACAATAAGGAACCTCACATTAATTTAACAAGGCCTTAATATTTTTTATTGTATAGCACATACTCGTAAACACCTTAGCTTATTGGACTAGCCCTATAAAAAACTAAATAAATGGCGCGAAAGCCCGGAATGGGCCATCTTTGTGTATCTCACTTTGTGAATTTTTACACTCCTGAGCAAGGTTTACTGTTTATTGTCGGTTCCGAGCGGCTCTCCTGAGAAGCTCTTCCATAGGCAGAATTTGATTTTGGAAGGTTTGCCATTGCCCGCCAAAAGGGTGATGACGATTTTGAAAAGTTTGCTGTTGTGCTCCTATCAGGATACCTATCCAGGGAGGTGGCGCCACTGCAAGTGAGTCAACCATCATACCATCGCCATCAGGACTAGTCCTATGTCCGTGAATTCAAAATGAACAAAAGATGTCGCTAATTACATAATAAAATTCGAGATTGTTCGAGTAAAATAATAGTTTTTCTGAAAAAGCACAACAGTGTGAAAGTATTAATCCATAGCCACTTTACTCAAAATGAGTACTCCAACCTTCTGCACTTGGATCTCTAGCAGTAATTAATTAAATATTCTATACACTTTTTAAACTTTGCGGAACCAAAACCAAGTACATCGCCTACCTTAAAGGGCTTTAGAAATCAATTTCAAACCAAATCAGCAGTATATGTACTCGTATATATATTAAGACTATGTACATACCTACATACACACATGCAAACATTATGCCGGAATCTTTTCGGAAAATTATCCACAATATGGCTAGACAAATGGCAAATTATTGCAATCGATGCCGAATTGATAATACAGATATTTCGAATACTCACAGCAGCAACAGTTTTTTTCTGTACGTAGATAGCATTGGGGCTTTATTGCCAAGTTTTTTAAAGATTCATTAGTTTGTCAGTTAGTTCTTCTTTGGCCTGAAAGAAATGTTTTGCAAGAATTTAATTTCTGGTGCTATAGAGTGCTCAGCAATGACAGAAAAAGTGTGGAGTATCTTATGCACTATGTGATGATACACAGGTTATGTCGGTGATGGCACCCTCAAGAGAAGGTAGAAATTCTTTGTCCATTTCTTTGTTTTTCTCATTTTTCGTTTATTATTGAGTGGTTTCCCTCTATTTCTCATTTTTCACTATAAGCATTTTTTTCTAAATCGCATGCTTAAGTTTCTTGAATTTGGCCTTTACTGGCTGGTCAGTTAAGTTTCAAGAACCCTGTACCCCTCCGAAGAAAGTCTGAAAAGCTCGGTTTTATTTCTCTTGGTGACATCGATGCCATTGGCGGTTAATAAAAAAGATAATTTCAGCGTGTGGTAGTGTAATCATCGCAATCTATCCAACGGCTGTTGATTTCTATATCGGCCATTTCTACTTGGATCCAAATAAAGGCATCGCAAAATCTGGAAAGAGAATTGTGAAAAAAATTCTAATTATACCCAGAAGTTGTACACAAATTTTGAACTAGCATGCTTCCACAAAGTTTTTAAGCATTGCCATGACCACTGAATGTAGCACCTCTTCATCCCATGATAGTAGCTTTTAAATATTCCATCCTCAAAATCTAGTGACTGCAACTCGACAGATAGCCGAGCTATTGTAATACTTACCTTTAACTTTCCAGACTAACATACATTCACTCAAATAGACTGAAAATATGATAGTTACCTGCCCTTTCTTCCTTCAACATTTGCTCTCGCTTCAAAGGATGTTTTCTCATGAAACCGTACAAAATGCTTTCACAGCCCTGCCAACATACAAATTTTAAGCACTGCAATATTAGTTGCAATAGGTTATGAATAAACCATGGCTTTATTGCGAGCAGTGATATTTATGGAATTAAAATTCATATTATGCAAGAAAGAAGAACAATTTTAAACAAAAGCTCTGCATAAGTAGCGTCTTTTGGTTATCTGATCAGCTATTGTATTATAAGACTGAAATCAGTGAAATCATATTGTTCACAGTTCTCATGATAAACATTCATATACAGCTGACTGTATCGAATTACAACCAACTTCAGACTGCTAGAATTTCCAAATCGTTCATTACTGTGAGCTCAATGATAACATGACAGATAATTTTGATACAACCTTTTAAACGATTTGCGTCTCAGTTTTGTTAAAAAATTTTATCCGCGATGGAATTCAAACGTGATAATGTGATTGCTTTATATTTGGCTGGAAAACCACAAGCAGCTATCGTTAGAGCCCTTCAGCACCTCAACGTGAATAAATCATTTGTGTCTCGAACCATAGCTCGTTACCCACCCTGATACTGCCAACGTTACAAAACGCCATAAAGGTTGTCATAAAAAAACAGCAGCATAGACAGAAATGTAAGAAAGGTGGCTCGTGAGCTCAACATATCGTTGAAACGGATGCAACACATACTGAAAAATGAGCTTGGGCTCCAGCCATTGAAGTTTCAAAAAAAAACTTTCTTACATCGCAACAGAAAAAAGTAAGAGTTGGAAATAGCGAAGAGTTGCTACGCTTGCACGAAAGTGGTGAGCTGCCAAATTTGGTTTTTTTCCGATGAGTCGCCATTTGTTATTGAGGAATATGTCAACAAACAAAATGACCGAGTTTACTTGCCAGAGAGGTCCTTCGAAAATTTACACTCTCCGCTCGTATTTTTGGACCGTGGCGTCAAAATTAATGCGATCGTATACCGTGAAACTGTCTTAGAGACAATATTGAAGCCTTGGGAAAATAATCATTACGGTCGGAGATCGTGGACATTTCAACAAGACTCAACACCGTCTCACAAAGCGCGCGTCAACCAAGATTGGTTAAAAAACAATGTTCCACACCTCATTTCTTCGACACAATGGATTGCAAATTTTCCGGATGCAAATCCGTTAGATTTCTCTGTCTGGGGTATTTTGAAGGCGAAGGTTGGCACTAAAAAATACCAAAGTTTGGACCACCTCAAACAAGCACTTCGCCAGATGGGCCAAAATACCGCAGAGCCACTTGCGTGCAGCGTGCGAGGCTTTCTTCGGCCGTCACAAGGCCATTATTCGCGCCAAAGGTAGACATATTAAAAACTACTGATACAATTTCAAAATTGATGTATTTTCCAACATTTTTTGCTTTTGCACAATTAAATTTATGAAAAAATAAAAAAAAATTATAGCATTTTAAAAAGTTGCAGTTCGAGTCAGTCACCCTGTATATACAAATATGACGATCACCTAAATTTAACTGAGATATAGGATAGAGCAGGTGGATGGAGCAGGTGATTTTTATTATTTCGGGGTATTGAATCGAAACGTCTTACATGGGTTGTGAGGCAAGCAACATATAAATCTTAAATTTCATCTTTCTGACATAAAGTGCGAAGCTTTAGTGATTCAACTTTTGAGAAGATACTACAGAAAAATATTTAAAAAAAACTACCAATTCTAGCATAAAAACCTTTGGTGTTAAAATTTATCTAGAAATTGAGATGCGATAGCTATATCTAAACGAATCTTATAAGACTACGGAGGATGGACTTAATGCACCAGTTAGTTCATTTTAGTATCATATATCAATCAAATAAAAATATTGAAAGAAAATATAAAAGAACAACGCACTGATACATAGACTTAGATAACTATCCCAAAAACTCGTGGACTGTGTAGGAATTTATCGTATCACCACTTCAATACTTAGTTCTTGCTAAAAAGACTTTTCTAAAAGTTGGAAGACAAAACTTGTCTCAAATCGTACAAAACGAATGTCTTTGCACATTTATTTAACACATATCTGATCTAATTGGCTATTGGTCTGAAAATAGTTTATAATCATACCATAGTTTCACCTAAGACCTCAATACCATAGATTGAGAAATTTCATAAGCTTCATAACTTCTTCTTATTTTATCACTCTTCACAGTTAACAAATCAATGTTGGTTATTACACATTGCCTAAGTACATCTAGTACTTATATTCTTACCTCCATGAAACGATAACTGAATGATAATAGTAACAACAATGAAAATACCACCCACAAAAAACAATACAAAACAAAAATTTTTAAACTACAATATAATACAAACGTGTGTATCTGTAAATGGTCACCCCCAAAGGCAATTCAACAATCTGACAAACAAGACAATCACCTAAGATACCACAAGTGATCTTCAAGTTGTGCTGCCGTTGGTCCGTATTCCTATACCGATATAGCGGCATTGTACAGTGAAGATAATCAAATACTCAACCTCAACCCCAAACCGCAGTCATTTCAATAAAAGGGCATTTTAAAGTATTTTACTTGCTCCTGCTCTTGAGCTTCCTAGGCAGCGGCAACTTCTCCGCATTCATTTGATTCGAATGCAACGTCAGCGTTTCCATCATCTCTCAATTGATTCACATTCAATTCAACATTATGACAGTAGAAAGGATTTCGTATTCACAATACTCGCAGTGAACTGCTCGCACCATGAATGACTATAGATATGTACCTAAAACAAATGCTGAGCAGTTTGTATTCTGTTCAACTGAGTACAGATATGACTTTGAGAGTGTGCACCGATTCGATTTGACTCGATTTGATTCCATACAATTCGATTTTATTATCTGGGTCTTGCATGTCGATCATGAAATTGGATTTCCATTTTTTGCATCAGATATACTCGTATATGGCCCCTTGAGTGTGTTTTAAATGTAACAGATTTTATTGTGTTTTGAAAGTCGTCTTCAGATGATCCAAACCTTTAAAAGATATTCATTTATGTGCAGATTAGTCTTTGGTAGTTTTATCACCGAACATAGATTGCTACCTGTATTACATTTGTAAATTAATGGAAAACAAATCGAACATCTAATTGAAATTTAGATTTTCTATTAGATTTGGGGACGTCTGAATTGATTATGCTATACCTCTGCTTATGTTTAGATGTATGTAAAAAAAACAGATACAATATTTGAGCAGTTTGAAATATACATATACAACATCCTTATATGTATGCATATAATAATACTTTTCATAGCTGCAACTTTTCACTTACACAACTGTAACTTACGATCTCCTTTAGAGAATGCCTCTTGATTCAAACCGAAGATCGTCACTTAAGTCAATTATTTTTGTTTTTTAAAAATTGTAAACTAAAGAAAATCATTCAGCATTTGTATTGAAAAGGTTAATGCGGCCCATATTGGCAATTTGACTCATACTCCTTTGAAATGATCTCTATGAATTGAGCAACATCCAATGGCCTGATTCTGTGTAATTATAAACTGGTTCAAGCCTAGTAGAGCTTCAATATATAGGGTTTTCCGATAGGGAGTTGATAACTTTGAATTTAATTTGTGAAAGCACTCTTTCACTAATCATCAAACTGTCACTGTCAATTTATTCAGTAAACTCAACATTTTCATCAAGGTAAAGTAGTTCAATAAAGATTTATTGAAGTGTAAGTGTGGTGATCGTGTTTTCACAAGACATGGGCCAGTCGATTGGCCGCCTCGTTCATGCGATTTAACGCCGCTTGACTATTTTCTGTGGGGCTACGTTAAGTTATTGGTTATGCCAACACGCCGACGACGTTGGAAGAGCTCAGAGCCAACATTGAACACGAAATAGGGGCCGTTTCGACCGAAATGTGTGGCCGAGTCGTTGAAAATTGGGTCCAACGAATCGACCGTTGCAAACGTGCCCGCGGTGGCCATATGAACGAAGTCGAGTACATTGGAAGAGCTCAGAGCCAACACTGAACGCGAAAGAGCGGCCGTTTTGGCCTTGTCGTTGCAAATTGGGTCCAACGAATCGACCGCTGCAAACGTGCTCGCGGTGGCCATATGAACGACGTCGAGTACCATTCATAAATGTTTGGATTGTACTTTAAGCCAATAATAAAGTTTTTGAAATATCTCAAATGGTTTGCCTTTTATTTAAAAAAAAAAGTCGTCAAGTCGTTATTAGAAAACCCTTTATATACTCCTGTAGGCAGTATTTATAATATTTAGTGACTAGTTGAATAAAAAGACAGCCGGCTTTTATTCGAGGCGAATTAAAATGCAACAAATTAAAATTCTTGGATCACAAGAAATTGTAAACTATTTTTGTTTTTGTTTTCAAATATGTTTCAGTATATTCTCGGTATCGCGATACCGAGTGCGTTGACAAGTGGACTTCGCGATATATGATATATCGCCGTGAAATCACCCAACATAAAGAAATCAACATTTTAATATCCTGTAAAAATAATCTTTCTTTTAGCCTAAAGATGTGGATTTAAGCCTTCATTAGAAAGCTTTCCACTAATATTATTACGTTGAGAAGTCAGGTGTAAGCAGGAACATGACAAGATAAGCATTTTTTGACGGCTGCTGATTTTTTATAAAATATTTTATAAAAAATTCAAATAAAAATATTTATACTGTGGGAAGTAATACATATGTATTATATATTGGACACAGTTTCGCGCTATTTCGGTGACTATCAGAAATCAAATCAAATAAAAAATTAATAAACTCCAATAGCTTAACAATTTATAAAGTGAATACTGCATGGTTGTAAGCACAAGATATTTAATTTCAATTTAGGATTTTCTAAGATGTAGATGTAGATATAGTACTAAGAAGTACTCTACTAAACCCCGCATTCGCTGTTTATCATCTATCTCATTTCTCGTGATGCATTTAGCCTTGGCTTAGTGAGTTCAGCTCTCTGATTTTTTTTTTAAACAGAACATTTGCTATTTTAAGCTGTTTGAAGATTTATATATGATCTCAAGGATAAAATAGCTTAAGGCCTTAAAAGCCGCTTTTCGTATATGTCTACATGGAAGAGAGATGCATATTTACCTTACAATCTAAAGTTTTTGGAGTTATTTTGGATCCAAACGAACGACTTATAATACTATTGTTTTTTTGAGAGGCTTAGACTCCAGCTAAAGTCATAGAAATGTTCATATTTTTGCAATAGCTGGATTTAAAGTGTCAAACGTCTGCCAAAGAAATGAGGCGCGATAATGCGAATATTATCAAAGACATCGTTTATTAACGAAAGTAATAGGACAGGACGATTGTTATTTTAGCCGTTTAGATGTATAGAACGCTTAATGAGTCCTTTGTCGTGATGTAACTTCGTTATTTAGACGCAACATTATTAAACTTTGACCACAGAATTTGGCTGGAGAAATTTAAGTGTGATTTCCATCTAATCTTCTTCACTTCTTGAGTTGATTATTTTATTTCTCGGCTTAAGTTTGCCAAGTCAAATATCCTCAAAAAATTTTGATCATCTTTTCATTTTTGAAAGAAATTTTATTTATTAGATTTACAATACTTTGAATAGTTATTTGCTGTTTTTTTTTTTTTTTTTTTGTATTTTTTGATCTACATTACAGTTGTACCTGTTGAAATAAAATCAAATATTAATTCAAAAAAAAAAAAAAAAAATAAATAAATAAATAAAGAAACAAGCCGAACCTTAATTATTTTTAAGTGGATGACTTAATTGCCCTGTTTTCACTGTGGGGTAACATGTAAATCAAGTTCCTTACTTTCAACAATTTTCTACATGCGATATTCAAATTAGTATCCTAACAAAGCTTGCAACATTCTAAGATATACAAGTATGTACATTCATTTTAGCACTTCAAAACTCTGGCTTAAAACTACACGTCCTGCCGCTTCCACGTACGAACTTCATTAACGCAATTCATCGGTTATAAAAATCCCATTTGGATTTCATTAATGTCCGCAGAAAATTATTCAACAAATCATAAAATCTGCTCTTAAAGCTGACCACATGGTATGTACGAGTATGTAGATACATGAATCTCTGGGGAAATGAGACAAATGGAAAGCATTTGGATATGATTGTGGAGCGTGCGCAGGCATTAGGCGACTACATGGATAACTGAAGTGTTAAAACCTTATGTAGGTTGTTGGTTCTCAGTTTTAACTACTCGACTGTTGAGCTGTAAGCTAAGGAAATCAAATCAATTCTGCAGATTTAATATTATAAATGACCTCATGCTAATCAAAAGCATGTACAGCAATTAGATAACTACAAATAATTTTAAATAAACATAAAAACAAAGGCTCTGCAAATGATATCCTAGAATTTTCGAAAACTCACTGGAAAACCCGTGAGGAATTGTACCATTCTGATATTGGTTTTATACTGTTTAAAGTTTGGAAAATCCGTGTATAAGTTAAACTATATGGAAGAAAAAAATGTGTGGGAGACACTTATTCATTGTGATGGATTGTACTTAGTGCACACCTATACTATTGTTTCGGACAAAGTAACATTTGTAGGCCAGTTAAGGCCATTAAAGTGTTCATAAAATCACTTAAACTGGGTTAGGGAGGAGTAATAGTATCTTTATAAATACGCATTGTAGAAATAGAAGTCTCTTCCGGTTGGAGCATGAATATTTAAGCGATTTTTTTTTTTTATAATCCAGCGCGCGCACCAAGGGGATATGAATACCCTTTTACTGTCTTTTCACTAGGGCACGGGCGGGTTGTGTAGTAGTTTGAAACTCAAGTTTATTAGGTTTCGATATTTTTCCGAGAGGGGGTTGTCAAATTGGAGCCAGTGCATCCTTAACCAGTGAGCCTTAGTACATGCCAGTTGTTAGTTCGTTACATTTAGCCCAATCGGCAACCACTCCAACATAAGTGTTATGCCTTCATGTCAGAGTTGACGCCGACGGGATTTTCATATAGCTACATACAAATTCTATGAAAATACTTTTTCAAAGAATTGCCTCGCACGGCATTCGAATCCGCGACCCTCTGCTTGCGGAGTCTATGCATATACCACTTCACCACGGACACCCCCAATATATGAACAATGATGTACACTCTTCTGATAAAGTCAATATTGCTACACAGCTCGTAGAGTTCGATCTTTTATCTATCACTCCATCAGTCTTACGTCCAAAACGGCGAAGAATATCTTCATCCGCCTCTCGTTAGTGTCCATGCCTTTGTACCATAAAACAGTATTTCTTTAAAAGAAAAACTCTTATTACTCAATTTTCATTCTAAGCTAATACAATAGAACCGGGGTCGAAATTCTGTTCAATTCGTCAATGTGTTTTTATGTTACGTGCAGGCATTTTATTAGAGAAATTGCACTATTAGAAAAACTGCCCATCTGGAAGCCCTTGATTAATTACTGTCAGAAACTGTGAATACTTCAACACTTTTCAATACGGGCCTTTTATATTTAGCATAAACGATGTGGGTGACCGTGGCTCAAGTGATAGTGGACTGGCTTCCAAAACGGGAGATTCGGTGTTCGAATCCCCCTGCCTCGACTGAAAGACATTTATTTTTTTCAGTTAACAAAAATCAATAAGATGAGTAGTTGACTAGAAATCAAACAATAAACCAACTTCTAATAATAATTCAGTCTCCCCATAAAATGTTGGATGCTAACCATGGACCAAAATAACCACTGACATCCCCAACATCTTTCTCTCTCTTTCTCTCTTTCTCTCTCTATCTTTTCTGAAAAACTTAACACGTGTTCCGGCATTTTAAAAGTAATAATACCCTCTTTCATGTTGAGTACTTAAAAAAAAAAAAAAAAATAATAATAATAATAATAATAATAATAATAATAATAATGCGTAATAAATAGAAAAATATGGTCTAATTATAACAAAGTAAGAAAAACAGAAAGATATGCCCTAGAACACATTCTATCGTATCTTCGATTACCATAAAGAGTTAATTAGCAATCTCTGAGAACTACTCCTTTTCCTAAAATCTAATGGTTGATATTACAACAAGCCATCAAAAAACAAAAAAAACATTAACATTCGCCAACAACCAATGAACGAATATGAAAAGCAGATAGTATTGTCGTTAGGAAACATATTATATTAGAAAAGGACATTTAAGGAGATTACAAATAGTCTCGGCGACAGAACGAAGCCCTGGGTTACACTAGAATTTACTTTGTGGATATCAGACTAGAAACCGTCTTAGACGACTTGAATTGTACGTTCCGAAAAGTAATTTGTAATCCATTGAAGAAGAGATTCGTTGACCTCTGGCTGACTGCTATTATTATTATTTTTTTTTCGATTTTGCGTCTGCGGTATGCCCTTATGGGACTGAAAAACATGTTTAATAACCTTGAGAACCTTATTGCACTTCGTCTGATGGAGGCTAAAGAATTTAATTTCAAAGAAAATAGAGTTTCTGATCATATCAGCAGTGGCGTCAACTTCGTTATCGAGGAAACATAACGACCTGTTATAATTCCTAAAGAAGTTGTTAAGTCCACTCAAATTGAATTTCTCGTATTGGTTCATTTAGGCACATTTTCTCTAACTATTCGGGCAGTTTACGAGAAATAAGCAAATGTAATAATATGGTCTGACGAGTCTAGAGAGTAGAGCACATCTATGTATACTTATCAGGGTGAGAAGTTAGAAAATGGCCTGTACTTACAAACGTGGACGTACCGCGTACCGCGTATATTTGGTACATTCACACTGAATTCCTGAGTCATTACTACAAACAAACACAAAAATAACACAAACACCGACGATGATAAGCAAAGCTGCGAAGTGAAAATTCAGATATTGGCTTACTAAATTCAATTGTTATGCATGTTTTGCCAACAATAAGAGACTATTCGCCGATGAAATTTTCACTCACAATCCGCTATCCATCGGTTGTTGCATACACTTAGACATTGCCCGCGCCGCGCCGTATGACAAATTACATACAGAAACATATATATATATATAACCATGGGCAAGAAATGTTGTATGTCAGCACTGATTTTTTTTTTTTATTCTTGATTTTGTAACTTAATTGATTTATTAAGTTTATTTAATATTATTTGTTAATTGATAATTATTGTAGAAGACGGATAATTTTAGTTTTTTATTAATTTCTTTTTTTGCCACAAAATTTAGCGAATTTAGTGCGCTGGTATAACGTGTGCACCCGCCGGAGATTAGCTCAACAATCTGTGACTTTTTGATTGCAAGATAGTTTTTCGACAAAAGAGACATTCTATTTCTCATCATAGTCTTCATTGAACTCAATACACTTTGTTCAATGTTTCTCCAATTGAATTGTGTAATGATTGCATTATTGGGGGTAAATCTTTTTACATCAAAAGCTTAATCCGACGGATGAAGATACAATTCATAGGTCAATTTATGAAACTTTTCCTATACGTACACTAAACTTGTCTTTACGAAAGAGCACTTGCAACTTACCAAAATGCTGTCGTTTTTCCTCCAACCGATTACATGAAATATTTTGTTGGATAGATTAGTGTCCAATAGATGGACCCAAAGATCCTCAGTCGCTAATATGTGGTAACTCATGTTATGTTTTTAGAATTTTTTTAATTTTTCGCCAATCTCTTGAATATACCTTTTGAATGTGTTACCCATTTCATTTATTTGATCAATGTTGTCCGACATCACAATAAGCAAGCTCTTTGCAAATATTGCTTTCGGAATATCCAATTCACTTGACGTCATAGTGACGTTTGGCAAAACATTTACCATTATCAAAATGAGTTTTCAATTTAAAATTTAAAATATTCATTTAATTTGACCCAAATAACAGATTCTGTGTTCAAGTTTTCTTCTTTGGATACAGTGAACTAACTTTTCTTTTCACCCATATTGTCGTCACAGCATTTTCATCTTTAGAGTCTTTAAAATAATTTCCAAAAATCCCATCAATTTTTTTTCAAAATCGTTTCGTGGAAGAATGATTTACTCGATAGAGCGCAAAAAAGTTTTTTCACTACTGATGCGAAAATATCTTGCAGCTTTGTTAATTGCAATATTTGGACAGTTTTGTATTATTATGGCCAATTTCACGTATAGATTTTTTCGATTAAACATGGGTGGTGGTAGTTGAAAAAAACATGATGTGTAAAAAATCGACAAGTACCCATAACATGCTGGATTTTTTAAAAAGTTTAATCACGTATAGGATATAGCGATATTGGTTATTTCCAGTCTTGCAGTATTGCCGTCATTAGGCCATCAGTTTTTCTAGAAATACATACTCTCATACATACATCATGCTCATTGTTTATACTGTGGGATGAACTAATCATTACAGAAAAGGAGTCGTTTTAAATATTCTGGAGGGAAATCAAACTATAATAAACAAGCAGAATATTGATGGCAACTGTCAGATCACTGTTCTCAAAAAATCATAAGCAATTTTAATCAACTATTCGTGTTAAATTTTATTTTTATTCTCTTTCATCAGGAGAAAAACTATGGACATTATATTTAAATTTTGCTGTTATAAACCTGTTACATGGTTTGTATATAATTTGCTACGTCTATCTGGCTGATTAACAGATTGACTTTGCATTTTTTTAATTTTTTTTTACCGGAAAAAACGAAAAAACATTGTAAAATTTCAGTGTTATACTTAAATTTTTAGCCACATTATTCACATTAGATGGATGGTGCCAATCATAATATTTTCATTTTTGAGTTTTAAATAAGCTTGATTGAATTTTCAAAAAATTTGAAAAGACACGCGCATTTGTTTAGAAAGGTTACCAGCCAAAATTGGTAATAGTTGTTACATTATGAATACTACATATAGTACAATATATGAAAAACCTTGACGGTAAAACCTCTTAAGATTTCTCAATTCTTATAAAAATGTTATTTATATCTCATTTAGTCGCTTTTATATAATTATGTTGCTCAGTTGCTCGCCACATCTTTGATGGAAAAGGTAAACTTTTGACAGAAAACTAGAAACACCTTATTAAATATGAGCAGCAGGGTTAAGAAAGTTAGAAATACCTTCAGAAGATATTATAATATCTTAAAAAACAATACTTTCAGAAAAAAAAAAGCAGAGCAATTCTGCTACCTTATCGATTCATTCACACTGCTATAGAGCTGTTATATGATATTTCAAAGGGAAACAATGTTGTCAACCAAAGACAAAAACTTTACTAAACAGATTTCTGATTCTAGTGGAGCTTCTTTTGGGTGGGGTTCAATAAACTCCGTAAACACGGAGGTACGGACTGAAAATCGTACTACTCGTATCACAAATTACTTCATGTGAAGAATGGGGTGTATTATTGTAGATATGAACTAAAACGCGTTGTATTGATCCGAAAACAAGGACCTAAGCAATGTGAGTCTTTTGAAGTGTGACTGGACTTAGTCCTAATAAGTAAGATCCCATAGTATGCCCCCGTTTTATTTCGCCAGTGGAACATCAAAAACACGCCCGATTTTTACTCTAACGACGATAATAGCCGACAAAATTGTCCCCCCTTGAAAATGCTCAGCATTTCGAGTCTATTTTTGTGCAACTGATGCAGCTCTGGAGTAAAAAATATTCTTGTTATTTTCAGTCCCAAGACGTCTATTAATGCACCATTGTTCTTCCAATCTTGTCTTTTAATCACTTTATTCATACTTGGCTTGGAAATATAGTGCCTACTTTTTGAGATTTTTAAACTAGGAATCTGATCTATAATGTTTGCTACATACATTACCAACGTAATTTAGAAAGCCCTTGATCAGGCGTATTGGTCGTATGTGTCGCAAATCCATGTTAACACAGGTCTTGCTTTTAAGCCCATATTATATAGTGACAACGTATCTCGAGAAAAGACTTTTCCTTGTCAAACATAGAAACCAGTTCTTACGATTCAAGAAATGTTAGCCTACGCAGCACAAGGAAGTGTTCTTCGTCCGCGTCTATATTTTCTATGCAACCATTTTAGCTACATGCAATACTAGCAGTATGTTAAACGATCGAGGGAACGACAGTTAAACTACAAGCTGCTCTCAATAATGTAAATCAATGAAAAAAGGCCTCGCGGATTGCAATCAATAAATCTGTTCAAGTAAATTTATCTTACGGATAAACACGGTTCTCTTAAACCCGGTCTGTAATCCTTTCGCAAACGAGGCTTAACACATCGGAATAACATTCGATACTCGACAGTTAACGAAAGTTAATATGGAAGTTGCAGGTGAAAAAGAAACGTAAAGAACTCAAGCATAAATAAACAGAGAAATATACTGGCTGCTTGGAAAATATAAATAAGCTTCTCTAACACCAATACTCTCGAAGTGTTATTACAGTAGGACAGTCAAGCATAAACGGCAGGCTTTTCAAGGATGAACACTAAACAAAAATGGCTACATTATTGGTATCGTAAATATGCCTCTTATTATCGCCATTGTTGTGCACAGTAGCTCCATCCCGTGGAAACTACATTTCAGGGTTGCCAGTAGTCGCTGTTTAATTATAGCTCAATATCTTTCATCATTTGGCATTGTTTTCAAAAACGAATCATACAATAATTTTTTCTGGATTAACACCACACTAGATACTACGTTTAAGTGAGAACAATTCCCAATTGGGTTGTAAGTATACCGTTAACACCAATTTTGTTAACAAAGCCAACCTTTATCACTATTTATCGTATCATGAATAAAATCCTTTCCTTATTTTATTTTGTTTTTAACTCATGCCCGAATTGGAAACATGTACAGTCCTGTTTTGCAACGACCCAACGGGGCTCACTGAGTGCAACGACACTTAAGAAAATTCTTCACCAATTGCTTTAGGTCGGGTAGTTTGAGGTCTTCCAGTTTGGAGAAGATCAATAAGAGCTCATTGTTAATGAAATCGTACCCCATTTAGTTAGTCGTAGTCGTATCAGTGAATTTATGAGTATATAGGTATGAAAATATAAAGATTTCGGGATATATTTGGTGTGTGCTAAACATTAATTTGGTACGGGGTATTTTTCTATCTTTTATCCAGGCTTTTTCAGGAATTCAATTAATATTTTGTAAGGCTTTCAAAAATTTATTCTTATTCCAGGAATTGCAGAAGTGTTATTTTTTTAGTTGAAAATGATCATGATAGCCCACTTCAGCAAACTTTTATTTCACACTATCTATCTATAACAACCCCCCTACATGATAGACTAAGGCAATAACTTTACTCACACTTCAAAAAATTATGTAATTTCACGCTATACCCAGAAGAGGTACTGGGTTTAAATTAGTTTAAAATTATCCAATCCAAAGAAGAGGTACGGAGACCAATCTCTAGAGCTCTTTAGGAGTGATCAATTGATCCAGATACGCTAGCATCATCTAAGCTCATTGAATGTCACACATTCTCACAGCCGTGCACACTGATCGTGTCAATTCAATGATTTTTTTAGTAGTATCGTTGAACTCAAAAATGGTTTAGAAGTATGGCCAGGCATAACCGTCCTAACATCTACAAACCTACGTGTTCAAGAGCATAGCGCCATCAAGTGGTTTCTTGTTTCTTTTTTTCAGTGGAAATTCTCATGAAATACTGAGCAAAAAATAAAGACAAAGAATTAAAAATCCAACAGAATCAACAATAAAGGGAAACAAGTAAGAAAAAATAAATAAAAAAAAAGATATCTTAATGAGTGCTCTGTCAGAGTGTTGTCTTCATTTCGAGCAGAGGCCATTTGTGTGACCGGATCCCCTTGCTGCTCGATTTCTCAATATGGTGATATCTGCCAAGCTGTTGCACCCAATTCAGATCATAAACGATTCCAAATGCAATTCCACCGAGCACACATTCAAATTTATTAACCACATCGACATCGTCGTCGTGGTCATAGTAAGACTGCATATCCACGTCGCGTCGGGAGCGTTAAGAGATCGTCCAGGCACTTAGGCAAGGCTGGTTTGTTAGTTTACACTCGACGATTGGTAAACCCAATTACTATGACTTTTCCATGTTGTAGTCGATTTTTCGTTCTGTGAGATACTTGTACATACAATCAGTTAAATGCATGCACACGTGCACCTAGCTTAAAGTATATGACACTCTGGTTTGCTAGCTCAAGTAGAAGAAGCGCTCTCATCTCAAAGCCAAAGCCATAGTTCTACAATGATAATGATAATGATGATGATGTCGACGGGTTCGATTGACTACAGCTACGACTACAAGATGATGATGATCAGCATCATCACACTAAATCGAGGCAATATGATTCGGTCGTGCTGTGAAAAGATGTTTAAGTCACCTTGAAATCGCAATTGGAATGGTACAGCTAAAGTTACTCGTAGTTGTATACAGCCAGCATGGATGAAAGGGTTGGGTGGCAGATATCCATCCGTATGAGCAAATGAATATAAATTCATGTATCCGAATACTCGTATTATTCAAGTTTTCTTTTTGCATGCACTTCTTTTCATCAACACCTTCCATACAGCTAGCTGAATGAAAATTTGATGGACGGGACAGAATAATGATCTATAATAGTCTCTTCATGGCTGAATGGTTGCGGTTGTGGCATCTGTTGTATCTATTGAACCTAGCTTTTGGGGTCGACTCTTGAATTCAATTAGGATCACGATTCACTCTAGTTTCTGATCTGATTTCGGGAATATACGAGTAGCTCATTTAAATTGATGTTTACTGAACTTGGTAGTACCTGATTTTCTATTTTTCATCTTTTTTTTTTGTTTTGTTTTTTTCTTTTGATTTGCTCATAGACCAAGTCTATGAGTGGAGTGTGTTGAAGACGAGTAAGAAAATACCTAATCTAGATCATGAAGCGGATGATGAGCATGACGACGAATGTAACGACGACGATTGAATTGATGGAGGTAGTCATGAAGTCATAAATCAAGATTGCTCCATCATGATAGAAATTGATTGCTATTTTGCATAAATAGGAACTGTAGCGGTGTGGAGAGTGGTGCGCCTACTTCATAGATCGAGTTAACAGTGTGTCAAGGAAGTTGCGCTTTTTGCAAATATAAATTTTAAGTACTTAAAACTATCGTGGTTTTAGTTAAAAAGGCATTTAAGCTTACAAAATTCACAATTTTCCAGAAATTGCGTATTTTTTTTTTTTTAACATTGATTAATATAAAAAGATAACTGGCTTAACCATAAAACGCTGTTATGTCATCTTTAACGCTCTAAATTGGAATGTTTGGCAATGACAGCTGTTTAAATACCAAATAAAACTTCCTATAGTAGTTAGCCAAATTCGGATTGTAAATATTTACATTCAAGTGAATGATTACGATCTGTAAGACCTGATATTTAATGCGAAGTATTGTATGCCAAAAACATCTTAAGGGAGCCACATTCCGGAAAAGTGCGAAAAGAATCACACAAGTTTTGGTATGACTCACGTTGGAAAGATAAGTTTTTGTTTCGTCTTCAATTGGGTACGAATGAGGGGTAATTTCATGAATTATTACATACGTAAGATAGTTTCCTATTTTAATTTTTTTTGTAACAACAACATGGGTGGAAGAACCAATCCTCACATAACATCGTCGGGATCTATGTACATTCGAAAATGTCTGCTATGAAGATTTGGTGGTGGTGGTGGTGCATGGTATTGCAGTCATAAGCTACGAAGAATTCTATGTATAAGTTTGCTAGTGTTTCAACCTGTTTGCCAACAAGTTTTTTTTTTTTTTTTTTTTAAAGAACTTGGCACTCAATTGGATATATCTAGACTTATGATGCCAAATCATGTGTTTAACTTTTCGGGAAATGGGACAAAAAGAGAAAAAATGATGTTTGGGTTCAGTGGCTCTTTCGCTCCATGGATGGCATCCAACATTTAATGGAAAGACTAAATTATTAGTGTAATTGCACATGTTGTCGTATTTAAGACAACCACTCATCTAACATGATTTTAGTTTTCTGAAAAACTAATGCTTTCTGGCGAGTTTGGGATTGAACGTCAAACTTTCCGATTGGGAAACCAATACACAACCACTTGAGCCATGGCCACCCGTGGACTAAAAATAAGTAGACAATTCTCGTAAAACTGTCTATCAATTCACTTAATGCCTAAAGGCATTATCACTCCCTTCTCCAAATAAATGCGCTGTTGTGAAAACATTGGAATATTTTGTCTGTCCTCTGGATCTACACAGCTGTAATAAGATCAATTTTATCGTATAAATTGGATAAGCTTTTACCAGGCTCCAACAACAGTTAATATAGCCCGCATAGCATTTTTCACTACTACCTCTGGCTCCGCTCCAGATGGGTGATAAGTCCTTCTCAGCTCGATATTCATACCACGCGCTGCACTCTCAAAGTCAGTTCTGGTATTAGAAAAATTGATCTAAAAAAAAAACCCTGATGTTTTGATTTCCTTATAAACATGACACTTGTAGCAAGAAGTACAACTTCTCCTTTTTCGATAAACTTCAGTCTGTCTTCTGTCTACCACCTGGAGACACACGCTCAGCTAATGGCGATGAACTACATTGCGAAGCAGAGGAGGGCAAATTATGTGTGTTTCTAGCCGCGTTGTGTTTAAAGCTTTGCTGAACCCTCTTACTACTCTAAAACAACTCAAAAATGTCACACTTAGCTAAATGCAATCGGATGACTAGATTTATGCAATTGGGTTTAAGCAAAGTTAACAATTACTGACCCAGCATATCGCGCAAATCTCAACACATCTAAAAAGTCAGTGATATGTTTTTTGTCCCTCGTTGATTCAATGTTCGCTACACTTTCATTTAATATCGAATGTGTCAGGCATAGGAGCTACTGTCACCCGCAATGATTATAAAATTATTACCATATATCAGATATTTGGTATCAAAAAACGATTAATTTATAAACCTATATAAACTTAAAACTATTTTCTAGGCTTTTTTCATCTCTGACTATAAATGTTTTTTATCCCACCTTTTTCAAAAAGGTTTTTACGCCTAACAACAACTTTGGAAACATTGTAAGTAAATGCAGCCTACACGATACTATATCTAACAACGGACTTAAGTTTATTAGCTTAGCTAAACGCGGAATGAAATAGTATAACTGTAATAAGCACACGGTTTCCTCGTTTGCCCAATCTATAAAAAAGGAGACTTCCTCTACTGCGCCAACTATAGAGACATAAGTATCCTCAATATAGGATACAAGCTCTTATCTGTGTGAAAGTCTGAAACCCTTCGCCAACAACCTGATTAGTCCCAATCAATGTTTTTTTCGGATCAGGGAAGGCTACAATTGTAAGGCCGTATATGACAGCATTAATAAAGAGGAACTACATATAGAGAGTCATGTCTAGTTTTGACTTTCTTTCCAAACTTTTCCGTTTGTTCAAAATGATGATTAAGAACGTTCTTGTTACTCCATCAAGGTCGGTAACAAGTTAACTAAAACCATTGATGTTAAAAAAGTGTTTAAGACAAGGTGACGCACTGTGATGTGACCCCTTTAAAATCATACTTTAAACAATTGAAACACAATCTTCACTCACTTCTTACGTACGCCGTTGACAACGATGTAATTAGGAGTACGGTGTGTTCACTCCTATTAAAACGGAAGCTGTCAAAATGGGTTTATCTGTAAATAAGGGCTTTGAAAGAGAAGATGCAACTACGAATTACGAGGGTTTTTTAATGAATACACTGATTGGAAGATAGGTGGCGCTACTGAGCCAATATGAGTATAACCTCTTCTAGCTTGCCTGTCAAGATTTAGTGACAATCCGACGCTTATTTTTGTTTTGACACCCATTTCAAAACATCGTGCATGGAAAAGGATCAGTATGGCTCCGTGATCTGATTCTTGTTTTTGAGTGGCAAAACCTGCGGGAAAATAAAGCCAATTCTCGAAGGTATGGGACCCATTCACCTTCCCATATAACCGTTTACCACTGGATCGCAGTTTCGCCGCGGCCGCACGTCGGTTTTTTATGAACCGCACCCAGGTGGCCCAAAAACGGTTACAACAGAAAAAACCGCGAACAAAATCCATGACCTCTAATTAGCGGGCCGCCGAGTGAAAATTCGCGAGTTGGCTGAGGTAGCATGCATCTCAACTGAACATGTTAGGTATATCCTGCATGAGATTTTGGGCATGAAAAAGCTGTCTGCGCGATGGGTGCCGCGTTTGGTCACATCGAACAACAAGCACAATCGTGAGGCCACTTCAAAGATATGCTTGGCACTGTTTAATCGAAATCCGGAGGAGTTTCTGCGTCGTTTCGTGATCGTCGATGAGACAAGGTGTGATTTACCTTGAATATTTGTAGAAGGGAAAAGCAATTACAGGAGCATACTACGTCAATTTATTGGGCCACAGCCCAAACCTTAAAAAAAGAGTATTTTACAGGCCAACAAAAGTCGTACAATACGGAGGGATTCAAAAAGTTGCAGCATCGCTGGGAAAAGTGTATCGAGTTGAATTTAGCCGTGGCCGGCTTACATAGCTTTAGGTAGGTTTAAAGCAGCTTTGAAGAACAAAAAAAAATTATAAAAAATTATTAAAAAAAAAAATAATAATAATAATAATGATAAAAACAAAAGAGGCGGGTAACCTTCTCTTCTCCTTGTCGTAACAAGATAACAAGGATATTTCGGATAATAATCAAACAGCCCTGGTATACTAACTATGCAGCGGTATCGAGCTAGTCAGAAAACTGTGCATCAGTTGCCTGAAATGGTTAGAATATGTAGATCGAATTGAATCCAATCTAACCCGCAGTAGATGAAGACCGCACAAGTAGAAGGGGACCTCAACCGACTTGGAGTGCGCATCAAGATTCAGTTAGCTAATTTCACCACGAGCTGTAGCGCTACCTAATGAATATGTTTTTAAAAACTTGTTTTGTCTTCTTATTTTGGTTTACCCTGACGAGGATCAGACTCAAGGTTTTTTTTATTGAAAGTCAGGTCCATAATGTAATTGCTTAATATCATTCTTTGGAAAATTTTGTTTTGTAATAATCATTGAGAGGTAAAAAAGTATACCCTTGTGTATCTTATCACCTACAAGTCTACTTTCCTGGAAAGTAGAGATGAAAGAATAATACATTGCAACCATTGTGACATGGCATAAATTGCCAAATAGTACGTGGTGGCAGATGAGCCCATCTTATGGGATTATGCCTGCAAGGTTCATCGTTTTCGTTAAGGACAATAATCTTGAAATAAATTTGTCTAGTTCTGTTTCAGATTGAACATTTGTATGCCTGAGCCCAATGATATATTGTTGTAGTTTTTGAAGTCTCTTAAGTCACATCTTGTATATTTTTCAGATGCTACAGTTGGACAGCACAACTTTCCTCATATCGTCCAAGCTAACTATCACAAGATAGTAATTGCAACAGCTTAGCTACTTCCTGTCTAAAAAACATCTATAATCTATATACTAAGCATGCACACGTTTTGCATTCTGCTGAATATATTCTGATTATTCAGCAGAGATTTCTTTTGAGATTGCCTTTCTTCCCTGTGTAAGCAATAGAGGCTGATGCCTCGAATGAAAATTCGGTGCACTTTTCCAAGTTTTTTCTCAGTAAAGATAGCCTACTCATCGACTAAGGAAAATTTAATAACATTACAGTTCCTTTACACTCCTAATTCATTATTATCACTTATATGGAGCGGGACCGTCTGGATTCTTCATTAAATCATTTTCTACTTTCCGATGGATGCTTTAACTAACCGTTTCTCCAATTTCTGCATGTAAGCTACTAAAGTGCGTATTCCTTTCGACACACAAAGAAATGGATTTCCTATTTCAAACAACAAAATAGTCTGTAGAGTTAGTATTCTGTTAAGACTACGTAAAAACAAACTATTGTAAAAAGACTAGTCATAGGTATAAATTACATGATAGTCACCTGTATAATAGCGAATACTATAAGATTTAACTTAAATTTGGTGACGTGAATCTCTTCGAAACTCTATATGAGCAGCTAAGCGAAAAATCCCTAGCAGTTAACATACTCCCATAGTACGGTTTCTTTTCATACATACTGTTAACCCCTATAAGCAGAAAAATTCAATTCCCCCATTGACACATCTTTTCCCCTTTTTCCATATATTTTCTCTTTGCAATTTTTCTTAAGTGCAAGATGATGGATCCCTGGGAATGGGGTCCGAAAATAACTCGAGGGCAACATTTAAGAGTTCGTTTACGAATGATGGTGTCAAAAGATTAGCAGTTCAATCAATAATTGACAAGCGATCCACGATGGCCTTACCACAACCACCAGTAAAAGCAACAGCTATAACAACAGTCACAAGTAACCAAGCTACATACTGTGCTTGTCTGGTCGCTGGCCGCTTGCTGTTTGCTGCATGGTGGTGGCTCAAACCTGGAGGTGCTATACGAGTACAACGTTGAAACATTCATCCAACATTGATTGATTTGATTTTCGTGATCCTTTGGTGTAAAGTTCTCTGTTGCACGTTGGAAACCAAACACAAAAGGCATTTCAATTTGAAATGAGATCAACCCAAAGTGACATTGAATGCGATGTTGTCACTATTCAGATATCACCGCTACCACCATGTCACGTTCCAGGTGTAAATTGCCTATGATCTGGTTATGTGAAATGCACCTCTGTGGTTGCACATTATACCGTGCCCCAGCACCTACACAGAGTCCCGCAACCAGGTGATAATGATGAATAATCACATTCGCAAATAAACGCATCTAGGCATTTAGGTACTTATATCTTGGCAACTTGGCGATCTTTCACGTCCCAAACCAAACTTGATAAAGGGAAATCAAGGGGAAGAAAAAATAGCTCCCCAACTGAGAGTAGGTAGAATAGAAAATCATAGTCTGTACGCGAATTTGTCTCTTGTGGTGCAGCGAACTGCAATGAAATGCCACCTTGTCTACCTTGCGCACAGTATGAGTCGCACTAAGCTGCGGATAGTCAGGGGCAGAACAGAATACAAACCGACAAACAACAAAATCACAAGTAAATCGCAGGAAATCCTTTATTCCATAGAACCGTAGAATAAAATTCGAATTTTATCGTTTCTTCGTAATCGATTTAATAACCCTTCGCCGCGCCGCCCGCCTTATTCGGGCTGACTTCTTCAGACTGCCATTCCGTCTTTGTTTACTAAATGCTTGATGATTGGTGTATAAAAACCAGATATTTATATGAATTTTAAACAGTTGCTTAAGCTCTTAGTTGTGCGGTGTATCGCGCCATATTCGCTATATGGAATGGTAAAATCATCAACATGGCGTGCGCATGACAGGATATGTGTTTTGTGCTGTTATGCATGGTGTTTGCATACATATCTCAGTATCCGTGTACGAGTGTGTGTTGTGTAAACGAGAGTGTGTGTCCCAGTTGTATGGCATGAGAAAATCACTGTGAAAGGTCTTGGAGTGCACCAGGTAATCAACCCGCATTGTGTGATCTTTCACGGCAGCGGGTGGTCACCACCGCATCAACTACATCACCAACACTGACTTAGCATATTTCCAAATGCATTTACAGGCAATGGTACCGGCTATGGCTCAACTCAACTAAGATAGAGCTACAAATATGTATTGTAGCTCCTGAGTCGAAACTATTTTGAAATCTATTTAGTTACACTGTCCATAATGGTGAATGTTGGCTTTTTGTTTTTTGACAAATCTCTTGGAATCGAGTTGTAAAGCACAGCACAGCGCAACGTGGGCTTGGAGGGTTCTGTGGAGCACTGCACTGCAGCATGCATGACGTGGAGATCTTAATAACAGACTGTGGTTAATGCAGTTGTAATAGGCTGTAGAAACATGTGTTTCGGAATTGATAATTTCCAATAATTGCATAGTAAGCGATTTATGGTTGATAGTGGGTGTACAAATTTGTTAGGGAGCAAATCTCTTTAAAGTGATTTTCACATTAAATAAAGCTAGACAAATCTAAGGATATAAATACTTTCATTTGAGGAAATCAAGGACTGGGTAAACCCGCAATATTATGTTTCTTAAATGTGGGAATATTGCCTATTTCTATTCACAGGTGGTTAAAAGGATCAAGAAAATGGTTATTTGGATGGGTGATGTTATTTAAAGACAATGTAAATATATGTTCACCTACGCATTTGAAATATGTGGCGTCAGCGTGTAAAATAACGTTGAAAGTTTAAATAAAGACTGGATATTGTATCTTTGTTAGACATCGAAGTGGACTGTTGACAGGATATTCACCAACTTTAAAATAACTGTTCTCTCTAAGGGAAAACCTTTCAACAGTATAAGAGAAATACCACTTAAATTTAAAATAACTAAAAATTAGTGAAATATGAGTTAAATAAGTTCATCAGTAACTAATCAGGGCAGTAAATTGAGGAAAATTATTTTCTTAAAAAAATATATCGCCAAGCTGGCATGGCTTAGCATTTGAGACTGTTTATATTTAAATCTTAGTATAGATCAAATTATCATTGTCTCACATCCTTTTTATTCGCAAGACCTACATGAGGGCTTTATTGCGCATCATTTTAATCTCTCTAGTTAGGAATCTTGAACGCAGTTGAATTATCACATAACAATGGGGAGTATTAAAACCCCCTTTTTCTCATTTGTCATCTTATAGCCATAAGCGCTATTAGGTCGTTGATTCCGATTTGTGATGTCAGCGATTTTGAAATCAATGTTTTTTGTCAGTATTGTGGAAAAGAAGTGGTTATGGGTGGACAGCGGATCACTCACATAACCAAATCAAATTTTTTTACAATTCCGAGAATTTTAAAGAATTTACCGAAATCCTGGTGAACTGGGTGAAATTGGGTGAACATTCACACCCTGTTGTTACGAAGGAGTCACAAACTGCACATAATATTACCCTAGTTTTCGGTTTAAATTTTAATATATGAAACCTAGTACCGGCAATTAGTGGAAAATATCTGAACTCTACTTTAATTAGTAAACCGTTGATAATATGTCTTAAACTTGCACCATGTTGCTTACTTTTTTAGGGTCAATCACCAGATGTAACTAACCAGTCAACTATTTTCTCGAATTTTTTTAAAACTCAAATACACAAAAGTTTTTTGTTTTTTGAAACTGATCAGGTTGCTTCCTGATAGCTATTAAATAACTTTATTGTTCATGAAGTTACTTTACATAAGGTACAGTTTTGAATGAAACTGTGACAACTTAAATCGGTGAACATTTCAGCACCTGCAACAAAATTTAATTTCTTTCCAAGTGAGAAATGGATAAGTGTACTGATGACAGGAAATGCAAGTTTGCATATGATTTTAACACTATACTCAGATCCAGTGGCGAAACAAAGAACTCTTATGTCTCTCTATGTTTCGAGTACAACTTCTCAATACTGCCATATGTATAATATATAAATAAAAATGTAACTAAGACTTACAAATTCATTTGACTACATACATAGACTTCACTTTGACAAAGCTGTATTTTTAAATTTCGGTGCAATGCTGATCAATTTTATTATTATGTGATCAGTTACCAATGGTAACTCACCAATATGAAAATAACGGCGTGTCCGCATTTTTTGAATACCCTCACGCCTTATGGAAATATCTTGGAAATTCAGCCGGTGATTTTCGCTGATTATACAATTATCATTATTATTATTAGGCGCGAATCAACCTGGGACATTGTATTTAATACAAGAAAATATTTAAACACTTAACTAATAATTTTGCTAAGTCCTACTGGGTGGGAACATTGGCCTGGAGGCATAGGAAGAATGAGAGGCAACATCAAGGGAGAGTTTATTAAGTTTGGGGTTGAATAGAATTTACTTTGCTAACCATTCTAACACATGGGCTTAAAAGTCAGTGCCGTTTTATAGTAAAACACCAAATTTTTACAAAATTCGACTTTATTTATCAATATAGTTGCCTTCAAGGGCGATACACTGATTGAAACGATTTTTCAATCTTTCGATACCAGTTTTGTAGTACGATTTCGGTTTAGCCTCAAAATAGGCCTCTGTTTCGGCGATTACTTCTTCATCGGTCTTAAATCTCTTTCCGGTGAACATTCTTTTGAGATCTGCGAACAGGAATTAGTCGCTGGGGGCCAAATCTGGAGAATACGGTGGGTGGGGAAGCAATTCGTAGCCGAATTTATTCAATTTTGCCATCGTTTTCATCGACTTGTGACACGGTGCATTGTCTTGATGAAACAGCACTTTCTTTTTCTTCAAATGCGGCCGTTTATCTGCGATTTCGTCCTTCAAACGCTCCAACAACGCAATGTAACAGTCGCTGTTGATAGTCTGCCCCTTTTGGAGATAGTCGATGAAAATTATTCCATGTGTATCCCAAAATACTAGGGTTCAAGATATCCATAATTCGTTCTGTGAGGATGTATAAGGGAAAGAGGAACCAATCTCAGATTTCGAATCAGAATAGCAGGTGAATCAATGTTACCACTTAAAAGCTGGTGAACAAAAGATATGTCCATATCTTCACGGATTGTTAAACGGAATTAAAAGTTTGTCAGTTTCAGGCGATCGAGATAGGGTAGAAGGTTGAAACTGACTATAGTGGAGAGACCCCATAACGCGAAATGTATAAGCCTTCACTGTACAAATTCAGACTCGACTGCTGTATTCGAGAAGAGACCGTACAATGGTTATATAAGGGGTAACATTTAGTTCCCAAAATTCATTAGATCGTCGCTTGACGAAACCGGCAAGTTTCTGGGCAAGGAAGTTCAATTCATTGTCGTTTATAGGTCCTAAATCGCACATTTTTGTTCTTATGGGAACAGATTCGTTGTCAATAAAGCAGGTCTGGAATAAAGTTGTGAAACTTTTCGAATGTACCATATGTTATAGATTGACAGTTTTTGAAGTTCGACTCGAGGCAAATTTTCTGGCAGGAATTGGAGAACCTGTTTAAGTCTTCATGCAAAAGGAAATAATCCAAGGGTATCTCCCTTGTATCGAAAGCGAAAGATTTTTTTTTTTTTGATTAATGAAAGGGAAATCTAGAGAGACACTAAGGGTTTCACAACCCAAAATAATGTGGGATTCTAACCGCACTAAAATTACCGATCAATGATAGATTGACAAATGATATTTATTGTAAAAAGAAATCGCTTCTGGATAAGGTATTACAATTTGAATAGAAATTTTCACAATTTTTACAAGAGTTCGTGAGGCCTTGTTCTTCTCAGTCTGCGAACGTTGGATTGAAAATCCAAAATGGTGTGTATTGCAGGATTAATATGCACCTGCACAAGCTTGTTGTGATAGCTTTTAACTTTTCTATAACCTCTGTGATAAGCGCTTCTTTCTAGTAAGCCAAGGTGCATTAACTATTCCATGAACAACTTTGTTTTGGAATATTTGGATTATTTGGTACAACCCCATAGCTGGATATCATACGTCCAGATATGTTTTAATACCTGATTATATAATAAGATTTTATTCTCAGTTGACATTTCTAAATTATGTCCTAATAACCATTACATTTTCCTATATCTAATATTTAATCTCTCACATTTATTTTTAACATGCTGCTTCTATTTTAATTTGGCGTCTAAATTCATTACCAGGTATTAAGCTATATTAGCTGTAAATAAGAATAGGGTACAGTTTGAGAGACTGGGAGATTAGTTATTCTGTTATTCTTTTGTTTGTAAAATTGATATGCATTGATTTCGCTTCATTAAGTTTGATTCAACATAATTGCATCCAAAATCCTATCTTATTAACTCCATTTTGTAATTTTTCTGTTAATTTTACCACACACCTATCCACTGCTAAGACTGCAATGTGGTCTGCGAATGTGACAATCATTGTGTCAATGCTATATGGAATATCACTGGCCCCAGAACACTCCCTTGTGGTACACCTGCTTGCATTTCCTAAGTTCAGAGTATGCTTTCCCATAACGTACTCTAAAGAATCTATTTGCTATACTCGTATAAGATTTAAAAATCTCAAATCATTGTATAGGTAGATCCCTATAAAGATTATACTCTAAGCCCTTAAGCCAGCCTTTATAAAAGGACTGCGAAACGTACAAAAATAGCGAAGAGCAATTTTGTTTTTCATATAGTGCCCTTTCTATTACATTGTCAAATGTTTATTTTTAAACTTATGCTTCGGGATAAATTTTCTTACTTCGGTAATTTTGTCTAGTCTTTGCAGGAGTCGTTTCTCGAAAATCTTTGAAATATCGGCAAAAGTGAGATTGGCCGATATGAAGTCACTTCTAATAGTGGCTTACCTTGTTATTTTTATAAACCTATTATTATTGTTACTTAACCTATTAAAATTGGTTATTTCGCCCGGATATCTATGCATTCCATGGGATACGCTACTAAGGCTTTTCTGTTGATAGCTCGGTGTATTATCTTTGACTGTCTGTTAGAGCAATTCATTGCTCTACGCCAGTATCAATTGTGGTGGTCAAAGGTCAATAAATCCTTCGATTAATTCTCAAATTGCATACCAGTCGGTTTTTTTTTTTTTTTTTTTTTTTTGTAAGTCTTGCATAGTCTGTCTGTTCTACTGATTTGCCATTGACTGTTGGCAATGTATGCCATACATTGATCTGAGAATAGGCCTTCGCTTTCCTATTAATTCCTTTCACTATGAAAAAGTAAACTATTTCATTTCCAGCAGATGGCGAATACGTTGAACGTTCACCCGATATTAATAAATTAAAATTTGTCTCTGCTTTGTAGAGCTTTATGCCTTTTGACGTTGTTAACCTTGGCTCCGAGAAGGTGTGTTTGGCGTATAATCACCTCCAACGATGACCTCCTATTTTAAACTTTTTTCATTTGGTCCTATGTTTATTAATACGGTTCCAATATATTCTTAAGAATAACAGCACTACCTCCCCTTGCACTGTCAGCCGGATGAAGAGAGTAATAGCAAAGGTATTTAGGGATTTTATTTTTTTTTTTTTTTTTATTTTAGTTCTCTGTTTAAAGTAAGTCAGAATAATTGGGCAAACATCAATATTTTCATTGCATTGAAAAACCTGTAATTCAGATAAATGTTGGACACAACCCTTTGCATTCCATATTTCAACTTTTAGGAGTTTTTTTTTTTTACTTAATGTATTATAGTAAATGAATTTATAATAAGTCATTGAACATCGTTAATAACTAGAATGAATAACAGAGAGCCGAGATGGCTCCCTAAAGAGAACACTGTATTGTCTTTCTTTTAAATAGGAAGTAATCCACATAATGAAATTTGATTGAAAGCCAATAACCTTTAGTTTTAAAAAGATGACTACTAAAATTGATAGTGATTACAACACCTCATTTGCAATTTTCTATAACGCACAGAGTAGTTAATATGAGTTCTGTTAGGCTTACTGTTGTTGATCATTTTATATGAAAGAGTTTGAGACTTAAGATAAACCGCAGAAGCTTAGGTTTGAAACGTAAGGGTGCTATATTTTGGAAATAAATGGTTAAACATTAGGGAGCGTTTTTTGATATTCCTGTAGAGTAAGTGCGATATTGTTGGATTGATTAGGAACCATAATATTATTTTTTATAAAACTGGAACGCATTCTTTGAAGGTGCCAAATATACTAAGAACATACTT
Organism: Volucella inanis; assembly: GCA_907269105.1. Taxonomy (NCBI): domain Eukaryota; kingdom Metazoa; phylum Arthropoda; class Insecta; order Diptera; family Syrphidae; genus Volucella; species Volucella inanis. The sequence continues at coordinate 39,162,164 of OU026154.1, read as the reverse complement.
AGGCGGCATATGAGGAAAAAAAATTCGCAATATCAGTTGGAGTAATGTTAAAATGTTCATGAAAACGCAAGAAAGTTTGGCGATAATCTTTAAATTGTTATTGCTGAGTAGAGACCATAATATATAACTAGGCAAGATATAATTGAATATTTTCGTATATTCTGCAACCTCCAAACCGGACAGAAAGTAGCGTACATCTTTCGAGTGAGAACCAACTAGCTGTAAATGGCTTATATGGTAGGATAGACCTTTGGGGGCACCATAGGATCAATCGGTGGAGGTAGATATGATTTTAGATACAGTTTGTGGTTTGGGAGCTTTTGCTGGGTTGGAATTAAGTATATAGGAACGAAGTCAGGTTAACAGAGGTTAATTAGTAATTGTGGAAGAATTAGGCTTGAGTCACTTAAACATTTAATCGCGAGCATAATATGGGATTGAGAAATATCGTTACATTCATCACAACAGAACGAGAAATTATTTTTGCAGCCTTTTAACTAAAAAATTGTTCGCCTGGTTAGGCCGATACATAACGCATGCAGAGGTTTTCCGCAAATTCTACAAAAGCTGACTAGGTTAGCATTTGTTTCACTCATAATTTCACAGTTTGGATTATCACAGTCAGTATCGAAAGTGTAGGTAAATCGGACACGATATACGGTTGGCGCTGACTGGGGAAACAAGAAAAACGAAAATAGAGTGACAGCGAAAATAGAAGCAAGAGGCGACAACAGGGAGTTGGGTTATTGATACAAAGAGGGAAGTTTTTATTGAGTAGACAGAACAGAGCAACAACTAATTTTAAAACACGTCAGATAGTCTTGAGATCTTGACTCTAGATTCGTTGCTATATTTTGGCTTAACGGGTTTTCATAAACCTTAAGGAAATCATTGCATTCACAAAAATGTGAATGTTGGGCCTCATTTACAGGACCATGATCAGTTAATCATGATCATGATCAGAAAATCGTATTCTTCTCCTTCTTCTTTCATAACCCCTTGTAATATGAATCGCGTGTAAAGATACGTGTTGTTACATATTCCTCATACGCATCTATGTTTCTGGTACTCTACTTGTGGAGTGGACTAGGTTTGCGGAGCTTGAAACTATTCTACATGACGCTGTGTTTTGAATCGTATGTCGTAATGATGAACGAATATTTATTTCAAAATTATATAAGTTCAAGTGGGAATATGGCCTCATCAGAACGGCTAGGCTATAAAGTAACCGAAATCATCTATTTATTCAAATACCAAATATTAACAGAAATGAGTTGGTATCAAGTTTATCATTATTTGGTATTTATTTATTGCTTCCTGTAAAGCCACGTTGGTTATACTGAAAATCTGCAACAATTGTCTGCCTTTCCGAAAGAGTTTGCCAAAAATTAGAAAACCTGTACCACCTTCTTCAAGAACAGCCTTTTTGGTTAGATTATGCTTAATTACTAATCTAACTTCGTGTACGTAACTTTATGCAGCTGAAAAAAGACCGCACTAGGTGGAGAGGCATCCTAGCTGAGGTCCTGGTCCATCCCGGTCTATAGCGCCATAAAACTAAATCAATCCACGAATTTATCTTCCAATTAAGATGTTCAAAATGTTGATAGATAAAAAGTAAAGAAACAATTTTTAAACCTGAAAATAACTTCACTTTCCAGCTGACCTGATTTTAAATACCAAGAGTCTAAAAATTGTTTCGTAGTTAGAAAGCTGTAGCTTCGACATGTCACTAACATGTTAGTTAATATCCCAGCCTACTAATTGATCCAGTTCTGTGACTCAATCAGCATGCATAGCCAGCCAGTTCGATCATCAACTAACTTCCTCTTATAATGGTTGTGGTCCCTTTCCAACCGTTGATGCCACTATAAATAGGGCTTCCTTTGCCCCGTAGTCCTATTCGTATATCCTTACACCTGTAGAACTGGACTCCAGCAGTCTACATTACCTAGCCATCTTATTTGGTATAATAGAAGCTTTTTGACCAACTTCATATCACCGTACAACTCTAGTGCCTATTACTAAATAGTATTTTAATATAATTTAATTTCCCGAAATGTGCGGACAAATATAATATTGAAAACGTATTTTTGGCATACCGCAATATGATCAGTCAAACTTATCCAAGCCATGTGAATTCTTGGATTTGCGGAAAACAAGCGAAGGTCATTAAGCGATCTTAATACTGTTCCTTATTTTACCTGCAAGGCCTTGTAGAAGTGTTTTTTTTGTTAGGATGGTTCTGCCCTCCTTTGTGGCATGATAGCATTCAAGGTTGATGTTAGCGAACTTAGGTCTTGTAACGATTGTCACCAGTTGCTCGCTTATACGCTCGTTATAAGCTCTATTATTTTTCGCGTAGAGTTTCACAGGACAATAATATTAAGAAAACATGTCAACAGGATATGTATGTAACCTCGCTTGCTTTAAGTTCCCAAGCCGCATTTAAAGACTTTGAGAGGCTGGCAGTTTTTCTTACTTGGATTGTCACTCAAACCGTCAAGTTAAGGCTAACGAACAAAAGCATTTCTGCGTATTCAAATGTAGGGACCTGTTTAAGTCGTTTTGTTTGCACCATGAAGAGGGGATGATGCGATTTTACCAACCAAAATATAGGTATGTATCTATATTATTTAAATGTAGAATAAAATAAATAAAATAAATGTCGACATAAATTAATAGTTAATATAAGAAGTAGCATGAGAAGTTGCTTGTCGCTTATGAATAACCTGCAGGCGGTAATTAACAAATGCCTTAGAATAATACTAAATAGCTGTTGGCTGAATTGCATTCCAGATATCGAAATTTTGCAATTGAATGTAATAGTTTTTCTGTATTTATATGTAAACGGTCGAGCTTATCGAGTAATTAATTTTCTAGTTAGCCAACTAACATCCTGGACACTGCTCACTATCAGGTTCAAATCAATTTGCAATCCAATGTTCCTATTAATTGAAAAATGAAAATTTAAATTTGTTTCCTTGGCTGGCCACCCACTTGTATACCCACTCTTTTGTACAAGGTATCGACAAAATCTAAGCGACCAACGTTGTTTATTGAGATATATGTACATTCTTCCATCCATTCCATCGAAGAAAAATCAATCTCCTCTAACGAAATGTATGACTTTCCATCTTTCTATCTTTACGCAAAATCTAAGTGAATATGGCTGATAATAGCATGAACATCGCTGACCCGTTGAGTGGTGGGAAATTTTCACCATACCAGCGTACAATTTATATCTCCGCCTGTCGCGTTCGTATTCACAGCAATTCCGATCTCAGCTGTAGCAATCATATGATCATTAAATTTACATAGATACAAGGATTATCTAGATATGTACGAGTACACACATCCAAGCGGGCAATACCACATTATTTGTCGCATACCTATGCGCTTTGGCCTATGTAATAAATTGTTCTCACAGTAAAGTCTGACTTAAGCGCTAAGTCACAGCGACGGCGGCGGTGTTAACATCATCGAATAAGTTGCTGGTTGTATCTCATATTTCCATAGATACGCCAAACCGTTATATGGTATGTACATATCAATGATAGAGATACATATTCCGGATTCTAAGTCACGCCTCTTCTAACAACAAATCGATTTGCATTTGTGATATTGCCATCGAGCAAAGCCAATGAGGGGCCGACTATCGATCGAAACCGATCTAAGCGACCACCACCAATTTTTTATTTTCATTTTTCTAATTTCAACCTGTCTCCCCTGTATCTGAGCCACACACGTTCATCCAAGGAATTCACCTTGCAAACAAATTACACGTTAATTGATGGCAGTACGAGTATACCTAGTATGCCATGGTGTGGAATTGTGCGGCTGTGGCTTCGGTTTCATTTGAGTTAATATCGTGCCAACAATTTTCCACATGAGAAGAAAATTCACACGTTTTCCTTGAGTGGCACTCGTGGAAACCGTAGGCAGCACAGTGGTGGTGGTGGGAAGTGGTGGGATTGGTCTGTTTCTGAGTGGCTAACTACAACTTGTGGTGGTGTGAATCTGTGTGGGGTATCTATCTAGTCCAAGTGTGGCTCTGGTGGGTGGTCATATCTGAGTATATTTTTACAAGTGGAAATGGACTTGGACATGATTGCACGAATAATTGTGATCGGCAGTAGCGGTATTGGAATAAATAACATCTATAGTAGGTATGAATGGATTGAATGAATGCGTTGGGATGTGTGGCGAGAGTATTTTGTTAAAAGACCTTAGTAATGTTGTTGCCTAGTTATTGTTTATTTCAACACCTACAGTATAATTAATGCAAGATGTTGCTGGAACACCTGCTGTACTATTAATATCAATGAGGTGAAGTGTTTGGCTATTGTTAGTCGTTTTGCTTGGCCAGTACGGCACGCATCCGCTTGTTGGCTTTCGATTATTAGGTACATATACTTTACTAGTTTTTGAAAAATAAGTCATTTGTTAGAGGATTATAACATTTGGACCTGATCTCGTTTTGTTCGGGGAATCCGAATACACTAATCTCATAAAATGTATCCGCATTTCTTTTTTTTCGATCTTTTCTTATGGAGATTTTTTGGTAGCAGGAGAGCTACCTACGTACATACATATTTATTTATTTTGTAGCTTTTATTTAATTTTTGAAAATTGTTTCATACAGTGACCAGTTTTTGAGAGAACAGTAATTTTATTAAGCATACATGGTTAATATTTTTACAGGTAAGCGTGTGGGCCTTCTTTTTGATTTGAAAAGTTGATAGAAGAAGGCGAAACGTAGACTATCTGTACAAAATTAGTGTGGGACCTGTATTGTTTGCTATCCCTTCATAGTTGATTTTTTGAAAAAAAAAAAAAAAATCTCGATTCCAATTAAAATGTCCAATACATAGAAGACTTAAAAAAAGTAAATGGGCCAATAATAAATATCATACAAATCTCGACAAATCTTGTCAATTTTGAATAGCGAGAAAATGAGAGGCCGATATTTTCACATTTTGAAGATTGGTACTCCTTGCCAGAATAGTGATAATGTAAGAACTTTTTTATTTGTTTTTTCTTTTTTCTTTCTTTCTTTTTCAATGTGACTGAATGGATTAACGAACACTGAAGTATTCATTCCGTTGATTTTAATTAATAGTTTAGGATTACAACATTAACAATAAGAGTACTTATCCAATCAACGGATATACGTTATCAAGAGGCCAGCTCTGGATGGATAATTTGCAAAAGTTTCTAAACTAAGTGACACATAATTTTAAAAGTCAGCCTGCATAAGAAGTGTCTTACTTGTATTCTTACCAAAAAAAAAAAAAAAAAAAAAGAAATCGAAAGGTAGACCACGCATGATGGGTGTACAGTAGTAATTAGTAGAGTTGGGGACAATCTTGAGACCTCGATGCAAATGCACACGAATTCAAATTTTTAATAATTTTTTTATAATACAATCCGATATGTTAGTAAAAGCGGAAAATAACGTGAGGCAAAAACAGGTGGAGGAAGAAATTAAACACGAGTAATATTCCTTCTGCTGGCGGATATGAAGAGTAAATGGCGGTTTTTAAATATCATGAAGCAATCACAGAAATAAAAAGAATATACTAAGCTCGTGCAAACGGGGCGAATCACATAGTTGCATCTAATAAAGTGGATGGAAAATAGAAATCTTGAGTTCAAAGAAGTGATGTGATGCCTTAAAATTGGGGCCAGTGACTGATACTAACAAGTTTCAGACAGTCTAAGGATACATATAACTACTACTACTAACCTTAAGGTTTTGTGGAAAGTAAGTCAAATCTTATCTTATTTCTAATCAATTTCACCGGTCTGGAAAACGAGTTTAATAATCTTTTTATATGAGTATTTTATGTATAAAAAAGTAGATAGTAGTGTCATTCAAAACCATGTTCCTCCAATCTCCTTAGTTCCTTTCATGAAAAGAATGCTTTTTTGCATATTTTCCCCATTATCTTCAAAACTGAAAATGCTACGTCTCTGACTTTTATCTCACTACGAGTATGTTAGTAGCAACACTCGTACTTTATGGTGAAAAACGTTCGTAAAAAAATTTTGAATTAAAACAACGTTCTGTGTAGCACTTTAAATTTGTAATATGGGATAAAATATGTGTATGCAAAATTTGAGAAATTTTCTCTTCTATAAGAAATATATGTAAGCCCGTCTCAGGTCATTACCCCATTAAGACAAAGATAAAATTCACAGCAGGAATAACAGAAGAAATTGCAATTGCCGTCAGAGTATTACATATGGTGATGTGCAATATCCTAATTTTATGGAAAATAGATCACCGTGGAAGTTCTGAAGTCGAGTTCTATTATCGATTTAAATGCATTGAAGTTCTCAACTAAAAAGTGTGATTAAAAATAAATAAAAGGAGCGTTACTAAGTGCCAGCCTTGCAAATATGACCTCGTGAACATATTCATTCCAGATGCCTATTTTTTTACCTTAACGGTACTAGAGTATAGGATCGTCCTAGGCATCAAACAATACGACTATTCCGTTATGGCGGTTTACGGTCAGCTGACAACAGATATGTAATCTAAGAAAATTAAGGACTTTTTGTACAGCTGTACAGCTGGCAAAGTTCGATATTATAAAGAGTGTTTAATTTTTTACTGTTAGTTATCTCCTTGAAACTATCGTGTCCTTTATAGTAAAACACAAAATTTTTGCAAAATTCAACTTTATTTATCAATATAGTTGCCTTCGAGGGTGATACACTGATTGAAACCATTTTTCAATCTTTCGATAACAGCTTTCTAGTACGATTTCGGTTTAGCCTCAAAATAGACCTCTGTTTTGGCGATTACTTCTTCATCGGTCTTAAATCTCTTTCTGGCGAGCATTCTTTTTAGGTCTGCGAACAGGAAATAATCGCTGGTGGCCAAATCTGGAGAATACGGTGGGTGGGGAAGCAATTCGTAGCCGAATTCATTCTCTTTTGCCATCGTTTTCATCGACTTGTGACACCGTGCATTGTCTTGATGAAACAGCACTTTCTTTTTCTTCAAATGCGGCCGTTTTTCTGTGATTTCGTCCTTCAAACGCTCCAACAACGCAATGTAATAGTCGCTGTTGATAGTCTGCCCCTTTTAGAGATATTCGATGAAAATTATTCCATGTGTATCCCAAAATACGGATGCCATAATCTTGTCAGCCGACTGTTGAGTTTTTGGTCGTTTTGGACGAGGTTCGTCGCCTGCTCGCCACTCAGCTGACTGCCGACTTGATTCTGGTGTGAAGTAATGGAGCCAGGTTTCATCCATTGTCACATGCCGACGCAAAAATTCGGCTTTATTGCGGTTGAACAGCTTTAAACACTCCTCTGAATCAGACCTCTTTTGGACCTCCACTGCGTGCATCATCTTCGGTGCTTGTATGACCACTTTTAAATTTTTCAATCCACTTGCGAATGGTTCGTTCGGCTGGTGTAGAGTGCGGGTAACACTTATCAAGCCAGTTCTTTGCATCGGCTGCATTTTTTCCAATCAAAAAGCTGAATTCATTTTTTTTTCACAATAAAAAAAGTTGCTTCACTCACTACGCTGTATCTCGAGAACTAATCGCCCGACAGCTGTCAAATTTATACACGTATCTTTTGAAGGTTGGTACTAACTGAAAATGGTATGGATTTAATTCAAGTGGTGCCTTCTCTTAGAAACGGCACGGACAGCCCATGTATTATAGTCCATCAGTTCACGATCTCGGCCTTCACCCATATAAGATTCAGTTGGTATAAAATTTAGGAGAATACGACTTTTGGCGCAAGTTGACTCTTGAGCAGCTTAATATCAAGCGTTTAGATTACCGGCCTTCTAAATTACCAAAATTGGCATTTCTAAGTTTAGAAAAATCTAAAAGAGACTTATGAAAACACCCGCAAAAGTTTTGTTTATGATGAATAAACACGCTGGTGGAATATCGGTCCTTAATTCCTCAAAAATGAGGAAGAAGTTCGCGTTAAAGTCCATGGCTAATATTGACAGACAATAATCTGTGATTGTGTTACTTTTTCTGAACTATAAGCAACATTGATTCCAACGATATTTGATTTTAGCAAGATTTCGCTGCGTGTTATATCCCTGTAATTATTTTCAATACATGATGCCATGAACCATTCTTCATGATGAATGAAGATTTGTTATTTAACTCAATTCCTATTATTATTACAAAAAAAGAGTTAAAAAAAAAACTTTTTTCTTTCCACAGTCTTTCAGCGCACGGGGCATGAAAAAAGTTTTGCTAACGTTCATGTTTCTAAGCCTTAAAAGATGACTGGAATGATATAGGTTCTTCTTCTTGTAGCTCTATTTACCTTTTAGACCAAAGAAAGAGCGATTACCAAGTGTAAGCCTTCGCTTGATTTCTAACAAGTTGTAATTGAAAGATTAATTGCAGGGAAATAGGCAGAATTCTTAAGGGGAGATATACACCTAAGAGCAGAAAAAAAGGTCATTTTGTGTATTTTTTTAATGAAAACTATTTGAAATTTCGGATTGAGAGTTTAACTACCTAATAGTATACACATTCAAAAATATGTTGGGTCCCAGGTCACAAAAGAGATCCCTTAATCCCCCACCCAAGGAACTATTATTATTAAGGTCAGTGATAGTAAATATTGACATCATCGTAAGCCCAAATGAAGGTGTCGCCGCTTATGAACATCGGCACCAGAATAAAATTGAAATAAATTAGATATCGATTATTCATGAAATTCTGGTTACTTCTACTATGGTGGTGCAGTTGCAGTAACTGCAGTAATTTATTGAAACTGAAAATATTAAAAAAAGTAAAAATTATGTGGTTCAATATTTATTGGTAGAAATAAGCGCGGGCAATACTAAATAAATATCAAACCCGATGCTACTCCCCAGAGCATATTAGTGTACTAGTGACGATCTTAATACTGACCTTCTAAAAAAGGAAAGCAAAGTTATCCAGCTCATAGATTTTACGCGTGTTTCAGGTGTATCAGCTATCAATTCGTTTGCTATTCGCTTTTCTCCTAATAGTTCTCCAAGCCTACTTCATATAATTTTTATTTCCCAACCTTCATATGTCTTGTTTTAAGAACAGCTATTCTATATTCTGTACATATAACGTTGGCTTGTATCGTTTCACTACACCGACAACATTTAAGTTCAGAGACCATTCCCCCCTTAATAATGACTTGTTGCAATCTAATGCAAGCCAGCTACCTTGGAGAAATTGTTATTTCGACTTCAACGTGAATGGAAAAGTTAACTACTTGCAATCCCTAAATTTAGAACTCTTTGATAGGTTTGTTTTAGTTGCTTTACAAACTAAAAAATGTCCACAGTTCTTTTGGCAAGTTCGCCATGAGATAAAAATTCGTACTAAGTTTTAAGGTAAATCCACCTTTATGCTGATGATGACAAGACTTATCTCTCCAGACTCATTGATCTTATTCAGGATCCAATCGTCAGACTCAGTGATTACCTGTCAGAAACATAAACATAGTATATAACTGATCATTATATAAAGGACTGAATATACATAAACTCAACCAAATCTCAGATTATCTTAATAAGTAAAAAACATGTTGAAAAGGGCGAAATACCACTTTGGCCCACATCCAGTTACTCTCCAATAGGTACAGGGCTTATTTTTACCTATAATCGATTACGCTGCCATTGTTTACTGCAAGCCTACAATAACATAACATGTATGGTATGCATACGGGCTGCATTGATACAACCACATTTCGCAATATCACACATTGGTTCCCGGTAGTTTTCTGTGTATGTATACACAAATTTATACGAAGCAAATGTCTCACCTATTTGCTTAGCAAGATATAATTCACTTATTCTAGCAGAACGCAAGATATTATAATTCCTTCCTTCAATTATTTGAATTCCTGGAGCCTTTTCTTCATCCACGCTACCAGTGTTTGGAACTCCCTTTTAGCAGCAAAGGAAATAATATAATTACGTGTTACCAAATACGCTGTGGTCCAAATACATGTTTATTATTAAAAATAAAATAAAATCAACAAAAATCAATTGTTTTTTTTAATGGGTTTATTAGAAAAAGCGATAATTTCCATTAGTTATGAAATACGAGTTCGTTAATGTGACTGAATCGGCTGGCTTGCAGGTATCGCATACTGTCACTTCAATTTTCCAAGACATTATTGAATGATTCTAGCTGTAATTCACAAATGTGAATTATGATGTGATTCGTTTCTTGATTCTCCACATAACATCGATTTTTAACAAAGTCAAATCAAATCGCAGCTCCGAGGCGGCGATGTAAATCGCCAAGCCGGCTAATAACAAGATTAGCGAACTAAGTGCGCAAAAGATCGATTATTTGATGGGCTGTGTAGCATAGCGCAATATTATGCTGAAATCAAAGATCTTCCAAGTCCACGTCTTCAATTTTAGCCCACAAAAATTCGGTAATCTTGGTTCTGTAGTGATCACCTTTGACCGAAATGGCGTTTCCATCAGCATTTTCTAAATAAAATGTGCTAATTGACACCGCTCCAAAATCCGCACCGAACTATCACTCTCTGGAGATGCATTGGCTTCTTCAGCAATTTTGTTTTTTAAGAAAGCCGCCGAAATGAAAATGCGCCACGTCAGAAAAAAATATTTTTCGAGAAGCGATAACTAAGCGGATGAGCGTTTACTTCAACTGTTGATTCAATAGGAATTTGTAAGGAAATTATTCAAGATGGAGTGCAAAATGTTGATCAATGTGCTTGGACATATTTGGACCACCCGTTATAAAGTAATTGCAACTAATACTTTCTTCTTCACTATTTTTCTGCTTTCTATATTCTTTGTCCTTTCATTTCCACTTTCACCTTCTCTTTTATTTTTATCACTAGTTTTTATTGCTTAACTTATAATTTTTCATCAATCAATGTCATTTAATAGTATATTGTATTACTTAAATTTGAACCCATGTACTATAAAAGGCAAACTCTAGGTCTTAGTTATACAGTTTTTGATATAAAATATAATTGAATTGATTGATTGAAAGCACTCCAGCTTGAATGTTGCACTCAGTTTTCTGCGCTATTTGTCAGATATAAGCAAAAATACATACTCTGCGTCCCAAAAAGATTTTTTTTTTAATTTTTAACGTTAATCAAATAAGACAGGACTTGGCATAATTTTTAGTTTTTTTTTTTTTTCAAAACTTAAACCAGCATATAAAAAATGTAACTTAACAAAAAACTTGAAGGCAAAATCTTATACACTCAAAAGGACTATTAGCAACCTGTATTTACAAATTTCAGAAAGATCTATCGAAGTAGAGTACACTGACATGAATTTACGAATTTAAAATAATTGTAATAATTAGCGCTATCAAATGATTCAACGTAAAAAAAAAAATATCCATGGTAGCTTTGATCTATATATATAGTTAACCGGTCATTAGACCTTGTTAGATACTCGGATATGTAACATATTTAAATAAAAAAAATACTTTGGGTCTGTTACGTTTAATACTCATTTGCAATGGCTATTATACAACATATTATGATAAATTTGAAAACGAGTAAATGCAAAACTCCGGATATCTCTAAAGGCGTTAGGACATCTAGCTACAAGCTAGAAGCAATAAATAATCTACATATAAATAGCATTGATTAGCAAAGAGCGATGCTTATGCCATGCTTAAACTAATATAATTAGCAGTTCGAAATGCTAATAAATTTATTTTCTTTTCCAATAAATTAGAAACTTAGATCGTTGTTGACACCTGCTTGGTATCGTCTTGGATTTCGTCATAAATTAAAAGGCACATGACACTTAAGAGCCGCTGGGTTTCTGCGAAACTTGTCGAACGATCGATACTCTCTACCGATATGTATCGCTGTCGCTATCATAGTAAATTTATTAGCTAAAATGAATCCATAACTACCATCTGAGTGTCAAATTTTCATATCCCACAGATAATATAAGTCATCGACGATTACGTATTCCACGTAGGCGCACAAGTTTGGTACCATTGATATGTATAAATATTAAATTAATATATACTCGTACATATGTACATATGTATGTAACAATAGGTACCACCATTGATACCAAACTACTCGTACCATTCTTAATTTGTTGTATTTTCTTTTGCAGGTGCTTCACACGGTAGATGTTTTCACCGCACCAAAGTGAGTTATACCAATTTGTATCTTTATTCAAGAATTCTTGAAATTCTTGTCCATTTATACGATAATTTATTCCGAAACACGTCTGATTAAGAAAACAGAGTTTCTCCCTGACATAAAGCTCCTTCATATACATATGCATCTATGGTGGAGTGACCTGCCTGCCCGCGCCTGGGCACTACGAAAGAGTATGTGTAGCCATAGACATAACCATTCCCGTAGCTACAGCCGTACTTTTACCACACACTACGACGACACTGACAAATGGTTGCAGCACATACGCAACAAGAAAACGTCCATTCAGACATTTGCGGCTAACTGTGTGCCTATTGAAGATCCAAATTGCGGTAGCATACTGTACAAAAGGATTTCAATTTCATGGCGGAATAAAGGTGCGAGAAGTCTGCCATTGCCTTAATCTCAATGTGAAACTCAGTCTCAACCTCAGTATGAACCTTAGCTTAAGCTGGAAGCCACTACTTATTTATATTTACAGAGGAGGGAGTTTGCTGCATTTTCAGATACCCGTATTCGCATTTACTACTGGACTGGCACTGGAAAATGGGTCCAAAAAAACGTTTCTCCGGTCGCAGTCAATATTTCACCTAGCCAACAACAGTGAGTTAAGACTATTGTTCAGTTAAGCAGCTGGTAGATGAAATAGAGCTACGCTTTAGAGCCACCAAATCAGTGCACATTTCCGAGAGGGGAGCGGAACATTTTTAACCATTTTTTTTTTCTTTTTTTTGCGTTTTTACCGTCCAACATGGTTAGAAGAGCTAAAGCAAACTGAACTGTGCGAGAATATGTGGATAATTTTAAAAGTCGTAAAGTATCGCATTACGGATGTGTAACAGCATGAAGATACGATGCATAATTTTTGCTAGGGAGTCGTTTTGGGGTTTTCAGCCACCACAATGATGCTGCGGACAGACGGGCCACTTCTCATTGCATGAAGTGGCAAAACTTTTATGGGATTTCTCCTCATAGGAATGCGGTGTGTTTAAGTTATGTGCACGACTGTACAGTGCATGGCATGGTCAAAATTTTAGCAATTCTAGCATATTGTCTGGGTCATAATAACGGTCCAATGGGGTTTTAGGGTAAAATTTCCATTTTATGACTAGAGGACTAACGGGATGGAATAACCTAAGTAACATGGTATTTGTAATGAGTGCAACAAATTATTGGAAAATTAATAGTTTCAGTTGGTTTTTATTAAAAAAAAATTTATAAACGTACCAGAGTGTAGCTGTAATGGGCCATTTTTGAACAGACCAGCTACTGGTTTGACAATGTGCCTTAGTCGCTTAATGTGCTGTAGATATAAGTTAATAAAATTTAGAGAGAAAGTGAAGTTTAACTCTATACTCATAAGCTCTCTTATTTGTCTATTTATTTGATGTGTTTGGATTAATATATGTAATGTTCTTCTCTTACACTTATCGCTAATTCAAAGAGCTTTTTTTAGAGTTTGCTCTGTTTTCTATTTCATCGGCCAGTATAATTGCAATAAGCATAATAGATCCGACAGGGTCAGAATAAGATACTTTATCGCCCCAATAGGAGAATAAACTTGTTTAAAAAAGTACGTTTCGTGCTGATAACACTCTACTATCTATCTTATCATTCAAATCTACTGTATATTTGAAATTGTTTTCGGGCAAAGTTATCTTCCTTTGCTACTGTTGTTTTAACCTACAACGTTTTGTGCTATGCTATCTCCATCTGTAGTGTCATAAAGCCTAATGTTAACATTGCTTTTTTTTATTTCACAAATAATTTTTGACTTAATACTATTTTTGTACCTAAACATATTTTAAGACATTTCTCATGTCGTGAACGTTATTACATAACTGCAATAACTTTTTTAAGATTTCACTCTGTTCACTTTAGATCTCCTAGACCTTTGTCTTTGCTCTATATCAATTAAAATGATGTACAGGTTTTTGGCTCTTCGGGATATTTTACCATCGTCATCTGTAACATTGAATCGAATCATATGTCAACCTGCCTACGTAACATCATGTCGATTAGCATAGAATTTGATTATGGTGCGTCGTCGATTTTCCTATAGTACGTCTCCTTCAATAATTTTTTGAAAGGCTACCAAGTGAAGAAAGTAAAAAATCAAGAAGGAGAAGGTACTTAGGCACGTGCTTTTATGGCGAGTTCTTAAATATCATTGTCTCAGTGTGCAAATGATTTCAGAAGTGGAATAATGTATCGTCCATTTATTAAAGGAAAAACAAATACTCGGGTCAAAATTACAAGTTGGTGATTAAAAATCCGCTAAATTAAAGTGACATTGCGTACCTTCGCACTAGTTTATCTTTTCATATATGAAGAATACATTTCTTTTACATAAATGTCTTATTAATTAAATAGCAAATGAACATTTTTGTGATGTCTTATCTCGAATTAAGCTTACAAATTTTCTTCAATATTATTCACCATTGAATACGAATTCAAATTCAATTTATCAATTCAATAGCATTCAATTATCAATTCAATTCATCGCAAATGGCTACTTGAAATAGCAGCGATAAAAATATGATACGCATCCTTTTCGTACTCCACTTATGTCATATCAAATTTCTATCACAACTTAGCATTTTGTATAAATGACAGTTAACCCATTTATAAATAAATCTAATAGTAGCTTTGACTTTTCCAGTAATGGTTTTCCTTGGTAAGTGAATAAAGACCAGATGAAATCAAAACCTTTACCGAAAGCAAATCTACAGGCATAAGGTGTCAAAATGGCCGGATCGTTGCAGAAGTATCCGCAAAAACGTGCTTGTTTCTGATCTCGCATAGCACTTAGCTGTTTTCTGATCCTTCCAATAATTATTCTTGCCATAATTTTAATCACTGTGGGTACAACATAAATACCCCTTCAAATCTCTGCATTCCATCAGATTGATCAACTCCTTGTTGCACTTAATGAGTGCGCCTACTCCAGTTGCTGGTATAAACTCTAATGGAATTTTTTTTTTTTGTTTTTCTCAAGTTTCCTAATGGCTTATGCTTCCACTACACGTATTTGTTCCGAGGTCTGATGTGTACACGCGAATTTGTTACTCCAGGGTACAGGTGACTAAGTTCACTGAGGCAGCAAAAAATTATGTCCATATTTTTATTTGGGCACCACCCATGCCCAGAAAATTCATTTCCAGGTCTTTCATATGCCTAACTACGACTACATTGAATTCGTAAGGATTTGGTGGCAATGTTTCGACTTCTCTTCGATGAATATTCAATAAAGAAACGTGATTTAAGTGGGTATCCTAATCTACAAATTTGTAAAAATCGAAAAAAATTGTTAGACATTCAAGAATATACCCTTAAAAGTATTTTTTCAAAATTTATATGAGTTACAGCCATTTTTGTGACCCAGCGTCTGCTCCGGTCTGAGCAGACTAAAAACCTTAAGCGCATTTTTCTCAAAACTACTTTTTTCGAGTCGGCGTGCACGATATCTCAAGTTTTATTGAACTGATTTATTTAAAATTTGATGTGAATGTTATTTATACATTCCTCTATCGTCGCAAGCACGTTCAGATCAAAGTTTTTAATTTTACTATTTTTAAAAAATTTAGAATTGTGGAAAAAAAATGCAAAAAAATTTTTTTTTTCAAACGGCTGGCATTTTTTGAAAACATTTTTTTTTTTACTTTTCCAAGGTTTGGGCTATATCGGCATCTATACTAATTAAGAATCCGTTCGGCTTTTTTGTTTCAGATGATCAGAAGGGTTGAAATTATACACGCCAAGATAGCCTTTTTTGGACCCCCACTTTGTCAGCTCATAACTTTGTGAATTTTTAGATTTTTTTCCAGTTAATTTCTTATGTCATCTTAAAGTACCAATAAACAAATGGTAAAAAAATGGATAATAAAATGTGTTTGGTTTCGTTTGTACAGAGCTTTAAAAACTGCCCGAAACTCATGCCTCTAGACTAGGCTACCCCCTTAAGTGCAAGCCTGGTATTATATACATTTCTTTTTTTTCATATTTATTTGACAATGAATCCTATGTTTATTTGTGTATGAGTATTTATTTAATTTAAACAGTTGAAATCAAAGTCAAGCAAGATCAACTGCTGGCCTTGACATGAACTTTTACTTTCCCATTTAGTCGTCAGATGCTAAAAATGTCTCAAAAGGTCACTCTAACTCTAATTTCTAACAACAAGTTGGTCTAATTATTCTTTGTATTCAAATGCTATTCATCTTCGCTTTTTAAAGACTCAAATCCCAGAGATTCAGATTAATATGCGCCTTGATTGCAGACTAAAATAACAATAGTCAATCGAAGAATTATGAATTTATAATTACATATTCCCCAAAAAATGAATGCAAATAAATATTTTGTTCTCCTATTCGTATAATGCAGATAAATAAACTCTCAAGGTCATCCAAATAGACAATGTACAAAAAAAAAATATTAAAAAGAGGCTAATCCAAAGAACTCGATCAAGCAGTATAATTTACGATATTAGTGTCAATTCAGACCAACAGTTTTTTTAATCGGAAAAACCAGCGTAATTACCATAATAAATAAAAAAGAAATAAATTCATATCTGAGTATCTACATCTTGTATAATCGTCTGTAGTATGGGAAACTAATTCGAATTAATTCTCAGCACGATATCAAATTGAACCGGATATTTTCTATTTTCGTGTTTTTTTTTTTTTTTTTGTGTCCCATCTTTTATTTTAAATTTTTTTCTTGCCACAATTAAATGGCAGGTGTTGGTAATTGACGTTTAGCGACATGTCTTGCGGAATTTGGGTTCCATTATTCCGGAATCGGAGGTGAAGTCAGATCTCTTAATTGTTATTTCCGCAATTATAAGAATTGAATAATCAGTCTATGAAGACTGAGTTTAAGGCACCTTTTAAAATTCACTATAATGAATATTCAAATGTTTATTGTCAAAAAAGCAGCAATTAAAACCTGCTTTAGATGAAAATACTACGATCTGTAACAAGCTGAAGACCAGTAGCAGCTAATAGCATTGGAAAGTTTCCTATCAGATAAAATGGCATTAATCTCTTTGGACATATAACTTAAACATATAGTATATTAAGATATAAAAAAATTTTCTATACCGGTATCTCTATATCAATGTACAAATGTGTGATCATTAAAGCCTACCTAATAAAATTTATCAAAGATTTCGGATATTTTGCATAATAAAACCATTTTAACGCACAAGTTTGAATATGTTTACTCTGACCAGATTTGACCAGATAATATCTTATCACGGCATCGGCATATTCAATAAGATACGGTCATAATATTTATGACAAGCTTATTAGTTAACAAATAGTTATAAAAAAGCAATAAAGTACAAATTAAACTAAATATAAATAATTTGTGGAACGAATAGAATCTGACATACTTGATTTCAATTTGTGTCACAAATATAAAATTTTAGGTCAGCCTTCGAATTGGGTTAACCCTCTTTGGTTTTAAGGCCCATGTATTTGACTTTTTCTATGAGCTGCTGCGAATCATCATATTCATATCTACTTTTGGGACAGTATATAAAGGTGACAAGTATTTGATATATTCATAAACTTTTTTTCGTTTCGCCATATAGGGTAAAATCATCAAAAGCTGTGGGTTGTATCGTAGTTTCAAATATTATTTCTAGCCAGGTGGCCTGATATTCCATTTAGGTTGTTGTCTGAAAATGTATTCTTAAATTTATATTAGCTATGGATTCAGAACAACTCATTATTCCAAGAAGTTTCGAATTTGGACAATGACTTCGAATTTCAGTAAAACCATTTATTTTCTTAATTAAAGTATAACCGGTAGAATTCAAGATTAACCTAGAGGTGAGCATCATGAAGAAAATGAAAAGGACTATTTCGATTTTTATTTTTTATATTTAGTGCTGCGAAGTATAGGATGATTCATCGTAAGGTTTTATTTATAATATAAAATAAATCACATAAATTTGAAAGTGAACTTCAAATTTTTATTATCGGTTAAAATAACACTTCATGGCATCTAGTTTTCGGAAATGGTATTATGTAAATATTGGCCACGACTACATCTGAGGGCGTCCATTTTAAAGGTCCATAGCATAGCGACTAGTATCTCGCGGATAACACAAGTAATGTTAGCTTTCAAAGCACCAATCGTAGCTGGCTTATTCCGGAAGACCTGAGTCTTTACATATTCCCAGTGAAAATGGTCCAAAGGTGTGATATCGCACGATCTAGGCGGCCAATTTACGTAGCAAAACGTGAAATTAAGTGCTCACCAAAATTATTTCTCAACAAGTCCATTGTTTCACGCGCTCTATGGCTCGTAGCGTCGTCTTGTTGAAAACAGAAATCGCCGAGACTATGTGTTTGAATTTCAGGAAGCACATAGTCTGTTATCATGGCGCGATAACATTTGCCATTGACGGTAACATTCTGATTTGCCTCATTTTTAAAGAAATATGGACCAATGAATTCACCAGCCCATTAACCACACCATACCGTTGTTTTTATTAGATATAATGGTACTCTTCAGGTTGCTCATCAGCCCAAATACGGAAACTTTTTTATTAACGTATACATTGAGCCAGAAATGGGCTTCATCACTGAACAAAATTTCATGATAAAACACCGAATTTTCATTGATTTTTTCTAGAGCCCATTCACTGAAAATATGACTCAAATACAAGTCGCCTGGCTTCAATTTTTGCAGAAGTTGAATTTTTTACGCTTTTAGGCCAAGATCCTCACGTAAAATATACCAAGTTGTCGAATACGCCAAGCAAAGCTGCTGAGAACGACGACGAATCGATTCGTCACGGTCTTCGCGTACACTCTCAGCTACAGCTGCTAAAGTCTCTGCACTACGTGCTGGATGTGGTCAAACCGGTCGAGTATCATCTACTAATGTAAACTGGGACTCAAATTTTGCTAATGGTATTGGCAATAGTGGTTTCAGTAGGTCTATTAAGCGCACCGTAAGTTCCTCGAATCGCACGAATACCATTTCTCACAGAACACTGATTTTCGTAATACAGCTGAACAATTTGGAGACGCTGTTGTGGTATGAGTCTTTCCATGATGACTTGCCAAATGATATTTATCAAAAATAATAAAGCAGTTTGATAGGAATCACGCGTGATCTGTCAAAAAAAGTCTATTGAAAATAAAACCTCACGATGAATTGCCCTATATAATATGATGTGTAGTTATTGACATTTTATAAAGTTTTAATATGTGATGATAAAAAGTTCCATAACCGGATGATAAATAGACGAGATGAATTAAGATATTTTTTAGCGATGAGTATAAATGTTGAATGTTCTAAGTGAGCGCAAAAATTCAAGCTTTAAGTATAGGTACATGCTGCTGTAATTTACAGCCTCGATTGTAAAGAGTTTCGATCATACCTGCGTAGCTGGTGAACATACACAACAGAAGAATTGAAAGATACTTGTAGTTTATGAAAAGAAAGCGAGCCAAGGCTGTTGTGTACTATTTCAGCGTATGATACTACTGGCATGATAAGTTTTTCCATAACTTTCGGAGGCATCCATAAATAAAACCAATTACGGCGTTGATGTTATTGTAACAAGATAGAGCTTAGGACTGTTATTTATTGCCCATTGATTAATTGCGAGTATATCCAGATTTATATTTGATACCCGCACTCCTATCTAATTCTAGCTGACTGCGAGGAATAAAGTTAAACATGATATGGATAGACATATGAATACAATTCGACAGTAAGTTATCAATGTACAGGCAGAATAGAATGCGCCCCAAGATTGAACACAAAAATACAATTTACACCAGGGCCTTAAACGCAAAGCATACAAGCCTTAAGATACTTTTTGCAACTTATCACTAAAAAAAACTACCTATGGGCCCTGCAGCTCTATCATTAAACGTAAAATAATGCCGCAGTTACCAATAAAGTATGAAATGATTGACATCGTCAAAGGCCTTTGTAAAGTTCAAAAGGCAATGCAAGGTCACAAGCCCTTATCAAATTCAGCCTTTAGATGATCCCAGGTATTGACCATAGCGGAGGCGAAGCTGTGGCCTGTGCTGAATATGAATTAAATGGGGGTGAGCAAGGAATTTATGGACAGGTGATCCTGAATTTGCGTTGCCAGTACTCTTTCAAAGACCTTAAACTGTCATGACAGAATGCTGATGAGCCTGTAATCATTAACATTAGTTTTATTAGGGACAGGAATAATTATTTCATGTTTCCAGGCCATAAGAAAGGTTGAAGTTATTATACATTATACTCATAATTTGTGGCAAAATAAACTTCACAAAACGAAGTGGTCCCCATCCTTTCCAACTACATACGATTTCAATTACCTCATAACACTTACGATCTCTATTTCAGTAACAACCTAAAAAAACAGCTTGATTTTTAAGATTTGTAAGATCTTGTCAGGTTCAACTTCATTCGAGAGATCATTTAATTCTAGAGTACATACCATATAACTGCTTTTAAAATTCATACCAATGTGACGTAGGTTTGCCGATAGACCTTCTGGAGGAAATGAAGTGGTTAGTTTAGAGCAGAAATAGTAAAATTTTTATTTATATATACATAGTCCAGTTTGTGGTGGAGAAGATGCGCTTTCACTTACTGTAAAGTTAGTTCCTTTTCTTGATCGTGCTGATAACGTCGTTTGTATACCATGGACAGGTTTTATTGCGAGAAAAAGCGTTCTGGCATTAACATATATAGTACGTTGTAGCATCCGTAAAAAATAAAATTTTCCGTTAGGATAAGTACTTAACCTGCATTGCTCCCAAGGAGCTAAGCTGGAGGCAGCTTCAAAAGAACAGAAGTCTATGAAGATAAAGTCCTTACATTAGAAAGATGTTGGAAAAGCTGTACAAAAAAGGAGTTCATGTTAAGAAATACCTTCTGGAAAAATTTTTTCGAACAGGAGAAGCGACAGAGAGCCTGTCACAATGACAAGATCAGTTTGTACCTAAACATTTATTTTCATAGATTAAAGTTAAGCAATGTAGATTCAATTTTTTAAGGAGAGTATTGTTTAAATGATTACAGTTTCTTTCAATGCATACTTCCAGCCGAGCCCACACATTCGCAAAATTTCAAAAGCAGAGCGGAGATTTACGTGTTCACATACAATTACAAATTAACCTATACCCACTAACTTAATGCAAGATATTTGTAGGTGTTTACGCGGACAGAAACAGTGCGTCCAGACCTATTTTCCCATTGATAACTTGAATGAGAACGCTAAAACATATGTCACTTTTTGAACAAATTAAATGCCAGTGCTGCCCAATTTTTACAATGTTAATAGTTACATAATGCCGATAGCCGTTTTCTTGGACTCTGTAAATTAAGCACTGATACCGATGGCAAAAAAAATACACCTAATGATAATACTCTTTTTTAAATTTAATGCATTTAGACGTTTTCACTTTGCATTTCAGTATTAATCGATGTAAACTATGGCAGTATATTTATATGAAGTGAATAATTTTAATTCTAGAGTTTGGCAAAAGAATTGTCTAGGGTTTCGCTAATATTTTTCCACCTATGATAGAAAAATTGGTTTTGGACTTTATGTAATATTTTCAAACTATACTTGCGAATTGGTATTGGCAGGGTGTAATATTTTTCTCGGTTTTAACGCGCGCAGCTAATGAAAAGACTTTAATTTGAATGTCCGTTTGGGACTGGAATTCAAGAAACTGTACAAGTCTCTGACCAATTTCTCTACTGAATCTGAAATGTGCTTAAAGGTACAGCCGGCAGCTAAGTGAAAGGAATGGCAAATATATTTAAAAATTATTAAAATAATATAGACCTGTTTTAACCTAAAACAAACGAATGCAAATCCAATAACATGTTGCTTATATATATTCAATTTTGTTCTCTTCAAACAACTTCACAATGGAGTTGTATAGTAAACCTCATCGGTCATGCAACTCCAATGCAATCCTTTCAACGACAAAGGATTCTCTTTAAGATGTTTAGTTAAGTCTCTTTGAAGTTCCAATACAAAAACCAAGCGAATAGTGAATACGACAGTTTATTAAAGTAAACGGATATTTCTAATTCTAAAATTCACTACGTTGGAAGTATATAAAATAATTTTACAAATTTCGTGCATGAATTATATTTTTAGATCCCCAGTAATTGTAATGCGGTAGAGAAGTAAAAGGTTTTTGTGTGAAAGTGAAATGTTGCAAAATTGTGACCAGTTCCTGATTATGCCCAAGTTGTCAGCACTGTACCATACTCTTTTTTTAACAATATTAACATTTACGATACTATTTTCTAGGGTTATTAAGGAACTAATAATGCATGTTCTCTTTATGCATTTAGCTATCGATACGAAAATGCCCATCGTTGTAGAACAATATGTTTTCAAGGGTTCCTGCTATTCAAAACCATTCCAGAATTGACCGAAGGTTTCTCGAAAAAAATAGTCACTTATACCTATTTTTATCCATCCACTAAAAGAATCTTTCTGGTTTTTGATTTCAGATGAACTAAACTGAAGATATCTTGATTACCGCCGAACACCATTTTGGAGGAACTTTAGGAGATTGTCTACAGGCGCACACCAGATCGATATTTTTACAAATCATTAGTGCCACTATAAACTTAGATATTGCTACTAAATGCACCTATATACTTTTTTGTAAAATAAAATAACTTTTTAAAAAAATTCATAAAAATAACGTATAACCGCTTAATATCCTGCATCTCAATGTTAAGAATAATGTATAGAATGTAAAGGTCTTTCTTAAATTACTAGCTATACCGGTATGAAAATAAAACACTAATTTTTAATGCGAAAGTAAAAAACATTTTATTCAAAGTATTGGCCATTGCTATTTACACACCGCAATAAAACTGTTCGTCTTTTGAAGCAAACCAAAAAGTCACCCAATTTTCGACTTCCTCATAGGATTCGAAGTGCTGCTAAGCTAAAGCGTGTCCCATCGATGAAAACAACTAGTAGTCGGTAGGAGCCAAGTCTGGTGAATACGGCGGGTGGGCTATCAGCTCCCAGCCAAGTGCTTTGGTTGTATCTTGAACTAGTTTTGCTTTGTGTGCAGGTACATTATCATGGAGCAAAATTACCTTGAAGTGTCTTCTGGCCCATTCTGGTCGTTTTTCGATCAATGCATGATTCAAATTGATCATTTGTTGTCGGTAGCGATCTGTACTAACGGTTTCACCAGGTTTTAGGAGCTCGTGGTACACCACATCTTTCTGGTCCCACCAGACACACACATTATCTTCTTACCGAATCGATCTGGTTTTGCAGTCGAAGTTGATGGTTTTCCCGGATTAACCCATGATTTTTTCCGTTTAAGATTCTGTAACAATTCGATGCAAAACCGATTTTTTATCGTGTCTTTGAAGCAAAATTTCACAAGTCGTTTTTCGGTTTCCATCTGTCTTTCATTCAATTCATGTGGCACCCATTTTCCAGACTTTTGGATATTTCCCATAGCTTTCAAACTGTCAGAAATTGTTTGTTGTGCAACATTTAACATTTCTGCCATTTGTTTTTGACTCAAAATGTCATCTTCATCCAATATCGTCTGCAATTCGGCGTCTTCGAACTTTTTTGGTGGTCTTCCACGTTCTTCATTTCTCACATCAAAATCGTCATCTCTGAATCGTTGAAACCATCTTTTGCATGTTGCTTCTGATAGAGCATGATCACGCGATGAAAAATTATGATGTTGTTTGCTCAATGACTTGATGTATACTAAATATGTTTGCCAGGTTTCATAGAAACAAAACAAAAAAAAAAATTAAGTCCGTTCATAATAAATGTTTCCTATCGAGACATTTGTATCTTGACGCTCACTTCATACCGGTACACCTGGTAAATTGCTTTCTCAGTCCAAAATTTCCCCTGTACATCCTTTATATCAGAAATATATACATTAACATCTCAAGGGAAAATATATTTATTGTGCTTATATAAAGCTGAGATTTTTTTTTGTCTCTGTAGACTCATGCATACAAATATCTATTTCAAACGATAGCTTTTACAAAAATTATTTATTAATGACATACCATAGCTATAAACGGTGTTTGTTTGTAGAAAGTTTTCTTTCAATTATCAATTCCTGTAGACTAATCTGGATAAATAACACAAAGTGCCTCTGAAGTAATTCCCTATCTAATTCGACTTACTCCAGATGACCTGGAGTAAGAGTAAGAGTAAGAGTGGAGAGATGGATATACTGATCGGTGGAAAGAACTCTTTAAAAATACAGGGATGCAATTTCAGAGCTGTAGAACTCTTTACTAACTATTATCTAATAGCTAACCGATTGTTTAGTATAAAGACGTGTTGCATAGACAAATGTTAAGCTTACCTTGAAATGTTTATAACATACAATGAACGCCTAAACTCCGTGGCAAGCTGAAATCTTTTCATCGATCTACAGAAAATGTACATAGACCTATAGACATAGACATATTATACCTATATATGATGTATAATATAGAAAGATTATAGAGAATCAAAGTCTTCATTAAAATAGTTTCTCTCTTTACCAAAGAATATATTGGCCCAGAGATTAAGGTTGAAAACCAACAATGTTCTCGGACTATTTTTTTTTCTTAATCATTAACTCTTACATACTACTGACCCCACACAGGCACTCTAAGCTACTCTAAATTCTTATATCTATGTCTTTCGACTTTATTTACATTTTATTTTATTTTATAATATTTATTTGCTATACTTAAGGCTAAGAAAAACATTTTTAACAAAAAACTAAGCATATAGACATTATTTTTATAAAAAACTTAATATCTAACTTAAAATAAATCTTAGTCTACCTAACCTACATACACAATACACATATACACACACCTAGACATTATACACAATAATATACATATATTAGTATATATCATTGTATATACCAATATATGTACATATTTCTTAAAGTCTAACCTAAGCCAATGTAAGCTGGCCATCGCTATTTACAGTGCAAATAGACTGGTCAGCTCTGCCCCATTATTGAGGCTGGTCCGTAGTTGACGGAAACGACGACGAACCATCTCCATCATTTAACCACCAGAGATGCTGGTGCTGCCGAACGACATCCCTCTTATCGCGGTTTCCCACCGCCCTACTGAACCTGAGACGATCCACACTGCTATGTGCGACGTCTCTATTGTAGTCTCACGCGGCATGTGAGATATCATGTCCAGCCTTAAAACCGAATTGATTATCCGGAACTATATGTTTGTCCTTAACCCACATAGTCAGAGCTCTATTGATTACCTTTTCAAACACCTTACTGATATTCGGAAGTAGACTTATCGACCGGAAATTCGCCGGATTGGATGTATCCTTTTCCTTTTTGGGCCGAAGGCGATGCTTTGGTGAAGTACGTGGACTATATCATCAGTGAGATATAACATGATAGCAGTTATCACCAAACAACAAATTTTTTTCCCACATCAATGTCGAAAGTCAGGAATAACTACGGAATGATATGAAAGGTAAGCTAGCTCTGAGTAAATTTAAACTTTACATAACATATGTTATAATATCAGCGAAAATTTCCTGCCTTCACTTGGCAAAAACTTCTGACCGAGATTCGACAAGTGAGTTAATATTGAGGCCCTCGAAATAAACATACTTCGTCTCATACCAGATTCTGTGTACCCACTCTATAAGCTATACCAAAATACTGCTGCAGCGAAAAAAAAATTGTCATCCTAGAAAGCTAGTGTAGGCATCCCGCGCGAAATTTTACGCGGCTCAATAAATAGTTTAAATAAGGATGCTCACTCTAGATCAAAAGTATTTAAAAAAAAAAAAACGTTTCTTTGATAAAAGAATTTTAAGAAGAGTTTGAAACGGAATAACTTTATTGGCACGTATGAAATAGTGGTACAACGTTGTGAAACAACGAACACTTCATCCAAGATAAGTGCCATTTACAAGTATTATCGCACGGTATTGAGTTCCATCTAGAAGGTGCAAAAGGGACTTAGGATTCTTTTTATCTGAACGCAAAGCGCGTACACAACACATCCCGAAATAGACGAAGCGTCCATTTTTCACATGTGTCAAATTCATTTCATTTTATTACTCTTTTCTTAATTGGCTGTTCTCATTTGGTACTTTTGGCAGAAAAAAAAAAATTACCAAGCAATCAAAGAAACTCGGATTGCCAAAAAAATAACCTCGTGAAGAGCATTAAGAGGCACTCGCTATCGAGTGGTATGTGGTATCGTTGACTAACGAGAAATAATTTTAAAAAATGAAATTTTTTTTCAAACAAAATTACCTCTTCTCAAGAAAAAAAAAATTTAGACGCCTTTTCCTCAAAATGAAATTTTTCTAAATCAGTAAATTTTTTCAGTGTTTTGCGTGCCGTTCTTACAATTTTAAAGTTTTTTAAAATATCTTAGTTGAATAACTAGATTAAGATATTTTTAATAAAATGCCGTATGGGTTTCTTATTTTAGGTCAATGGATGTGCAGAGCTATTGTATTTTCCGTTTGGCATCTTCGTTTTTGGATGTTGACGCAAGACATAAACATCAATTTTAGTTACTTTAAGCACATTTAACTACATATATTTAATAAAAAAAGCTTCTCTAAACTAACTAAGTTGTTAAGAAAAAAAAATAATAAAACTTTATGCATATTTGAACCAAAAACATGAAATGACATTCAAAATTCTTCTCTTGACCTGCACCCAATCACTTAATTGTATTTAATTGGCCCATTTGCGAACTTTTGTAACTAAATATGTAAAAACTGTCAAATTCTTAGAAATGAGGATGAGATTAGCTTTCAAAGAAAAAATTGGTTAAAAAGTAGGCGAACGGATTTGAAACCGTTTTGTACACACGAATGTTAACTGTGTTTATTTTGTTTTTATTTTCAGCTTTTCTTCTCTCAAAAAAATTGAAAAACAAGTTTTAATGAATTAAACAGTTTTTAATTTAAAATCTTGAACTTCAGGATGAATATCATATAAACCTAGACACGTCCGAATGAGTCCAACTGTTTCGAAGATTTCCTATATATTTTGTATGTAAATACTTTCTTAAATCATCTTTCTGTTTAAAACACTTAATTATTCAAAAATCTTAAAAAGGCTTATAAAATTGATTTTAGCTTTATTTTGAAGCTACGTTCATGGCATTATATGTACAATAACACATCATTCAAATTGTGATATAATTCGGTCCAATATGCACGGCTTTATTCCGACAATAGCGTATCGAGTGTTGGCCTCGAATTTGTCCAAAGTTGTTGATTGTAAGCGTAGACTGAGGACTTGACGTATCCCCAGTCTTCTCCTTCACAACTTCGAGTGTGGCGTCGCTTGTATGGCATGTAGCGCCGTCTTGTTGGAACGACGGCTCGGATATATCTATTGTGTATACGAGCTCTGACCACACTAAATCGGTGAATATCGCTCTATACCTAGGATCATTGATGGTTACGGCGTCTCCTTCCTCATTTCGACAGAATTAGGGTCCGATGATGCCACCATGCCATAAGCTGCATCAAACAGTCAATCTTTGTGGATGCATTGATGCTTAGCCGAACACTTTGGATTGTGTTCGCTCTAATAATGGCAAATTTGCTTGTTGCCTGGTCGGAGAAGATGATTTTTTTAGCTAAAATCCGGATCTCCAGCCAACACTTCCAGCGCCCAATTAGCGAACTCACGGCGTTGTCTACATCTTATACGGATGTATGCCCAAATCCAACCGCAAAATAAGTCTGCGTTTTGCACCAATCTTTATCTGATTGGTAGTTTAGGATCCAAATTAGTGTACTCACGCTCAAACTTTTCCGCGTTGCAGATAATGAAGCTATGATTACGGCCAACCTTAGCCGGAATTTCGATAATATTTTTTAATAATTTCCGCACGTTTGTCAAGCCTTAATGATGAAATGGCAAACCTAACTGAATATTTTCATAGCTGGATGTTATAACTAACATTGACAGATGCTGATATATAACAATTGGAAAAACTATCATTGCTATCTGATCACTCTTTATTAAAACTCAGCTATTTTTTAAGAAACAATTTTGGAGAAAAAATGTTCCTTTCCCCTTTAAAAATAAAAGCAACCCTGATGATAGTTTCAAATAAAGAAAAAGCGGTTTGACAGTTTTTACAATTTTTCTTGAACAAATTTCTTGGACTAAAATCATCAAAAAAGGGGAATTGAATTGCTCTGTTATTTCGCACTCTTCAGCGAAAAGCTACCAAAAATATGAATACGCATAAGGATATTGAACTTTTTTTTGTAGATTTTCGTAGTTTTGGATAGAATTTGGAAAATAGAATTTCATGTAGGCCGTAGTGCGTTGCGAGTTTCCATAAAAAGTGCACGAGTATATCAATAAGGCATAACATATTTTTTGACATAAACGCATTTATTTAGGCAGGGCATTTAATGTGAAACACCGATTTTTTTTTACTTTCAGAAGCATGGTGAACCTCCAAGGTGGTAGCAAAAATTCGATTTATATACGAATGCTCAGCCAAGAAGTAAGAAAATTGTGAGAAAAACTTTCTGAAATATTTTACTACATACATTGCTTAAGGGCCGCACTTTTGTTATAATGTATCTTTTAAAAGTTTCTTTGGTGGCCTCATACTTCCATATATTAGGATATATTCATTTGTGTCACTTATTTGTTAAAATACGAAAGAAAACTTTCAGATACTAAGGATTGGCAGTCATGCCATCATGGCATCAAGTGCCGACGGCAATAAAAAGAGAGAGCATTTTCTGCCACAAAGGCAGTTTATAAGCCCGTTGCCAGTGAATCCTTCTCCCTTTTAGTCAGAGCTGTTATTGATTCGGTGTTTTCTCAACCTAAGACTAATACAATATAACTTTTAAATATGGTCAATCGATGGTCTAGTTTTCTTACTACCACCTATACGAAACATTCATATTCGATAAGTATACTTATAAGTTATGTTAGACTATGTTCACTTCAAGCTTTTCTTAGTAACATTATCTTCCCAATATACCAGAATACGTACGATTTCACCCCCAATTTGCGAATAAATTCCATGAAATTGACGACCCCATTATGCATACGCGCACACAGCGCGTCATTGCGGTCGCACAACTCAATAAACAAATCACCAATTAACCCGTGAAACATTCATCAAATTCCTTTGGACACAACTATAGGTGCCAATTATCAGTCGACTGTCCAGCTGGACAATTTATGCCTCGTAAAATTCCTCAAAATATACATTGTGTATGTATATGTATATATGCGCGCGTGCGACTGCTTCTCTGGGTCAAAAACAAACACTCGTTTACTTAAAACAAAAACAGAACCTCCACCTCCAGAAATATCTCCAGGTACATAGGTACGAATTTCTCAGGGAAATTTCATCTCGTTGTACGGATACGAATCTGTTAAGCATAGACAGCCACCATTTTTGTGATTTTTGTCTTTTTGTAGTACCTCGAGCAAGCTCATCTTGAATTGACCCAAACAACCGGTTGTTCCGTTTAGGCCAAATGCCATCGGCACAAAACACACAGCCCGACAACGCAACAGAAACAAATAAAACCCGAGAGAGAGAAGACAAAAACAAAAGGAGAACTCAGTCATTATCATTTGCGTTGTCGTGTCTCTACACTTTTTGACTTTTAGACGAGCGCGAGGGCCGTCATAAGATTCCACCTTGCTCTACTCGTGTACCACTGGTATGGTAATGTTAGCGGCCGTTGTTAGTGGTGACGGTGGGAAGTGGGAAGCGAATTTTAATATTTTTTCAATGACCCCCATATAACAATACTGATCTGATCAACGCTGGGTATGGGTACCATGATCACTGTGATGCACCAGCTACAGCCAACTGTTAGAAAGAAACAACTATGGTACAAAATGGCACAGCTAGTGCAGTGCATCTATCTTCTGTAGTGCAAAACCAAACCCCAGTATCTCAACTTGATCACGGTCAACTAATGCCGCATTAGTAAAAGTTTTTCTTTGCCTAACAATGTCTTTGGGTCTCTGGTTTTGGGTCGCGCTCCATACGAATAGTGATGCACTTGAGAAGCTAGTCTGAGAGATTCTTTAAGGTGACGGTGGCGACGGCGGCTATGGCGGTGGTTACGAGCACCCATCCCAAACTCATCTGCTGCTTCTGCCACTAAAGTGCAATCCCTGCCAGCAGCCACTATAAAACAAACAGTGTTGACGCAACAAGTTCCGCCAGCCAGTATTCACCTTCACATGCATAGATACAGATCCCAAAACAAAATTAAAAAAAAGTTCTGAACTTCGAAGAAGCGATTCGTGGGACTTTGCTTACTCTGTGACCAAAAAAAGTGAACATCTTCAACGAGATGGGATATGGGAGCTGTTCCTGCTGCTGCTGCAAGAGGTAAGAAAATCAATGGAAAATGTTTTGCCAGAAAAAAATAATAACGGTGTCTGAATGCTGCATGCTGGATACTTCATCCTGGATGCAGTTTGGTATGCGCCAATAATTCAATGAAGATGATTTTCCGTCCTCATGTTGAATCGTTTTTGAGACGAGGCAACAAGAAGAAGAACCAAAAAGATTGCACGGATATTTAAACAGTGCCCATGGGTGAACAAGTGGGATTTGGACCACTAGAGAAGGCAATCACAGCAATTTGGTCGGTTTTATTCCGCTTTAGTTTTTTTTTTTTTTTAGTGCCGATCCCTAAATTTTGGCATGCCCGATCTTGTTTATTGCTTTCCGCCTTCGGGACGAACTTTTCTTGTATTACATCGTTTAAGTAATAATGTGACGTACGGTAATGCCGGAGAGGTTAATTTCGCTCTCAATTCCCGTTCAGCCATTAATCTGGATATGGTTCGGCGACACGGCTGGCAGTTCGATATTTTGGCAAATTCTGGCCAACTATCATTTTTCTTGTCAGTAATGCAGTTAAATCAGCGAGTTTGTTGGTTCATTATTATTTCATGCTGTTATACGACGAACTACAATTTTGTAAATAAAACCTTTTTAATTAAATAAAACTCCGTGAAAAATTAGTAGTAGACAAATTGTTGTCACAGCACTCCAAGGTGGGCCAAGGTCTAGTGTTTCCCACTTGCCGTGTTGCCAATTTTTTTTTTTTTTTTTAGCACTGTTAGAGAGAACCTTGTCTCCAAACAAAAGATTTTGTCATAGGCAAAAAATTTAAGTTTAGAGATTTGTGATTGCCCTTTGAGGGACATCTTTATTTTCCAATGCGCTGTTGACGACAATCTCAACTACACTCCATGCATCCAACACGCCGAGACTGCATGAAATGAATTTTGCTAGTTTTTCATGGGTAGTTTACGCTAGATCTACTAGGATATATAACCATATGTTGATATCAAGATGTTTGAAGTCGAGCCTGCCCAGTAGTAAGGTTTCGAATGGCTTTGAGGACGAATTCAATATTTTTTAAACTACCTTCACTTATCGGCGTTTTTGTGTTAGTTACCGGCGACAATTCTCACAGCAATGAATATAAATAATCAAAAGATGTGTGATTGCTTCCTCCAATAAATGTTTGGCTTTTCATAAAGTTTTTAACCTTCATCAAATAACGTAAAATTTTATAAAGTGGTATAGATGAAGCCGAGGTTGCTGAATTGATCAAACGCCCACGTCATTATACAAAAACAAAAGTACTAAAAGTAACCTCCTTGACCACAAGTATGCGCTGCAACTGCAAAAAAGGTTATGGTGCCTTGAAGTCCGTTTGTATTTAGGCAGACATGCCAAATTTCAGTGCGATACTGTCTTTAGTTTTGTTTTGACATCTGATTGTTGTTGACGTGTTTGGCATCATGTTGAGTATAGACAAAAACGAATTTCGTTCTCTCATAAAACATTATTTTTCGAGAGGCAAAACGGCGAAGGAAAAAAAAGAAAAGTTGGATAAATATTATGGGGCGAATGAGTGCTGGCACGAGTGCTCCGAAGAAGCCGAGGGAGGCTCGATTTATCGGAAAGGTTATGGCGTCGGTTTTCTGGGATTGTCATGGCAAACTCTTCGTGGACTACCTTGAAAAAGGAAAAACCATTAACAGCGAGTATTTCTGTGCATTATTGGAGCAATTGAAGGCCGAAATCGCTGCAAAACGGCCTCACATGAAGCGAAAAAAAAATTTGTTTTTGCAAGGCAATGCACCGGCGTACAAGAGCATCGCAACCACGGCTAAAATCAATGACTTACGGCTCCAATTGCTGTCGCACCCACCGTATTCGCCCGATTTGGCTCCCTCGGACTATCATCGCTTCCCAAACCTCAAAAGATGGCTCACCAATAAAAAATCCAGCTCACGCGAGGAAATCATCAACATCACGGAGGAGTATTTTGCAGACCTTCCGAAAAATTACTTTTCGGACGGGATCAAGAAGTTGGAAAATCTCTGGAATAAGTGTATCAAACACTAAAAAAATTTGTTTTTCGTTCCCAATTAGGTTACTTTTCACCCCATCTAGTAACACTGGGTATCTAGTAAATACGAAAATGGATTTATTTCACAAAACTCTCCATATACCATTACATTTAAATACATTAAACACATAAAATAATACATCAAATTTAAATACTTTAGGCATCTCAAGTGATGAGAAGTTATACATAAAGTATCAAATATTTGTTTTTGAAATTTATTATGAGACTTTTTTTTGTTTTTTCTGTCGGAAAAGAACACTTAGGCATAAGGTAGTGGTCCATTGTAGACCTTGTGTGTTCTTCCCACTGAAATTTCTCAGTTTTTCCTATAAATATGACTAAACGCTTCAGAGTGATGCGAGCTCAGGCCAGACACGCACAGAGGTGATGCTCAGCAGTTTCGTCATCACTTTTACAGTAAGCGTCGCGCCGCTTGTATTGGGATCATTTATTGGGTCTCTTATACCCAGAGATTTAATTTTCCGTGATCCCAATGCGCTAGGTGAAACATGTTTCATCTAAAGAATTTCGTTATCAGGGATGACACTCAAATGGAATGGAAATTTAAGGGCCAGTCTAGTATTTTCAAAAAATTTATTTTTTTTTATTGTTTTCAGTGGTCCCTTAGGACCTCAAAAACAATATCCCAAATGATCATGGCTAGTTTCATGTACTTGTTTTACAAAGTACAAGGCCACCATGTAGGGAGCGTGCCTCTTATGACCGAAACGACGGACGGTATTTTAGAGGACTCAAGTAAGAATACGGCAAATGTTTTTGAAATTATTTTCTACGTGTTCAGACTATGCAAGAGCGACCTTTTTTAAATAAGTTATTTAAGAAAAATTATTTGTTACAGTCAATCATATGTACAATAAATTTCTGCCTTTGTAAACTCGATTCATTTTATATTTTTCCTGAAATTTTGTGAAATTTTTACAAAAAAGGCTATGCTTACCGCCGATAAAGTGGCCTAATCCCTTAAGCAATAGATGAATAAGACCAGTCAACTTCCTCCTTCTCATGTAGAGAATAACCTCAGTTTTGAAAAGATTGGCTGAAAACTCATTTCTAATGGACCATTCGTCGATCACATATAAGGCTCCCTGCGCTTTAGGGGAAACTATCGTTAGACATGATCCAACCGATATTGCAGCTACCTTATCCATATATGACTAAGCATAGATGTTAAGGCTATTATTGAGAGCATTGAATTGATCAATATGCACTATACTGGTAATGACAGGACAACACATTGCCATCACATATTAGTTGCAGCCAGCATCCGCATATCATGGTGCTATTCACCTGCATTGCACGTATCCACAAAACTAGTGACTCAAAAGCCAAAAGTCGCGTTGTCTAATGCCGATGAAAATTATCAGTCTATGTTCCTTCTTATCAAATACGCCTTCAATTCAAACTTCTTTGATATGAAACAGTTAACAGTTGTTAAACTTAACCCAGATTTAATACACGGTATTTGAGTTGCGCACTTTTCGAGTTTCACAAAAAAAAAAAAACGACATTCCCTCAAGTTACACATCATGTTATTTTCAAGAAAAGGACAAAATAAGTATTTATCAATATAATTAACTGAAAATAAGTACCTTCGTTTTAAACCGACAGAAAGAGATTCCTGTATTCATAGATAGCCCGCAGAGAAATATTTGCAGCAGAACTAAACAAGTGTTTAATTCCATACAAAAATTTGATCACTGAATTGGATCTATCATCTTGTAATACCAAGAAACAATAAGATGAAAACGTTTCTAGCGACGAATACTTTGTCTCCTAAAATAAGGAATATTAAATTAACAACATTTTAGATGACACTAGCGACAGTGATTAATTAGATTAAGGACCCCAAAGAGTGAATGATATTATGTATTAATATTTTTTTATAAAACTGTCAAACATATAATGTTAAGATCAGAAAAATAAAAACATTTTCTTTTTCATTAAAGAATTTTTTACATCAAGAACCAAATTTCTATTTTTGTATGAATTCCTAGTTTCAAGTTGCGTTTACATACTAAATCCAAGTTTCCACTTCGGAAATACGGACGTACGGTTTCGAGTTAAAAGAAACCAATTAACCGTGTAACTCGAGGGACAACCGTCCCTCAAATGAAAGGCATACAGTGTCTCAAAACAACCCAAATTAGACTTTTAAGAAAGGTCTTTGTTCATGGACAGAAATCATGATCTGCATAGTTTTATCTTGATATTAGAAGGTCTCTGGAGTCGATTGTTGCATGAATTAGAGACAAAGAATTCTGCTACCCCTTATTTTCCAAATTAACAAAATATATCGAAGCAGCTGTATATATGCGTTTGAGTCTCATAAACTACTTAAACTAACGGATATTTAGTGAATTTTACTTTAAAATAACTCCAAGAGCAAATCGAGATAAGAACTGCGCCCTTTCTTACCCACGAAGTTATCTGTTGTATAAAAATGTATATGCATATCTCAAGAGCTAAACCCCTGCATTTGAACAATCCAAACAACACTTGCTATCACCGACGAATTTTATTGTGGGTTAACCCAGCCAGTCAGCCATTAGTCCCCAATTATCATTTAACGTAAGGGCGTGCCTGGTTACAACCGTAAGACAGACAAAAGACTTCTTTTTACAAATAAAAAAGGTTTGGCATTAATAATGAAACATAATACAGGTCAAATGACTTCCACGACTTCTATTGCACATTCAGACTCTTTGACTTATACTTCCTTAACATATGGCCCTAAAGAAGGAAGTCACCCTAGGAAGTTTTTTTTACATCACCCACTTCCATATCTTAAGTTCCGCCCAAAAGAAAAAAAAAAAAGTGATCATGTTTCTAGCGCAATCTATCACAGTTGACACCATCACCCACTTTGCTTTCTAAGAAATAAGATCTCTTCCCTAAGAACCCCCAAATATGCCAATTCTGGTTATTAACAATACAGAAATACTACAATATATGCCTTATCGTTTAAAATGATTTTTCGGTT
Organism: Volucella inanis; assembly: GCA_907269105.1. Taxonomy (NCBI): domain Eukaryota; kingdom Metazoa; phylum Arthropoda; class Insecta; order Diptera; family Syrphidae; genus Volucella; species Volucella inanis. The sequence goes on along the minus strand of OU026154.1, from coordinate 39,126,552 downwards.
ATATTGACACAGTTACGGCGCTACAGATATTGAAGTTTTTGTATCATTTCAACATTAAGGATCTTATCAATTTTTATACAATACAGTTTCCGGTAGAATTTTTTCTGGATATCCAAAATTTTTTAAAATCAACAAACCTGGGCTTTCGGTCACATCACGAGCTACAGAAGCAATATTCCCAGTTGATTTTGCTTAGCAAGCAAGATTTGTTCCTTCATATCACTTAAATTACTCATAGTAATGGCTCGAATTTGTAATTTAAAAGCGACTCACGTTAATCGGAAAAACCTTTAACATTTTAAACGGAATGAAAGCATATCTAGCATACCAGTTCCTGCTGGTAATTTAGATAGGTAGCGGATAGCGGACTATTCAAAATTAAAGTTTTTATTGGTTATCCCTATATCAATCACAACTACAGGTGCCTTTTTAGTTTAAAAACTTTCAGAGTTGAATGTTTAAACGCCACAGCAGTTTTTACTATTTTTGCCTCAATACTTGGGATTATCCCAATTACAGTCCATACATTAGATGGCTTTATACTCGTATATGATAGCTCGTACTTGAAGAGCTTCTCTCATCTGCTGCAGAGAAAATAATTCGTCGATGGTAAGCTAATAAGTTCTAAAAACGCACTGATGTACCATATACCTATCAAGTTGTTTATGACCGATTTTAAACATTTACATAAAAAATGAAGCAACAAGATTTTAAAATGTGATGTTAACAGGCTTATGCCGTATGATTAGATTTTATTTATCTAAAATAGATAAGATTTTTTATTTATTCATAAAATATTCTTACATATTATATACAATAACAAAATCTGTTTATCGTGCCTTTGCAATCTGCCAGATTGACGCCATTACTATTAATTTAAATTGAACTAACTGTACGATTAATTTTAGATGTTCTCCCTAATAATATTTTCCCTGTATTTCAACTTGTATTTAAATAAATTCATAACATCCGTTTCGTTGAGTACCGCTTTTATTTTCTCTTCCGCCAGGACATTTTTTCCAAAAAAGTGTCTTCTTGTCTCCCTCAGAATTGGACACTTGCCGATGAAATGTCGAGTATCTTACCTTTCTGACAAATTGCACATGCTGCATAGAATTGGTAGATCATCTCAATAGTTCTCCCCGAAGTTTAAACATCATTGCAATTTCCTGAATTGAATATGGCTTTACCGACTATACACAGCATGATGTAGCGAACCCGATGCTTCACTTAGCAATTTCTTTCAAGTCTCATCGTCGACTTTTTCTATTAATAGGTTTAACCCATTTTTCCAATTCCTTCCTTCCAAGTCCATATCAAGGCCATATCCACAGGCTAGATCCATCCATTCTTGATACTATGACGTTTGGTTTTATATTGTACATATGTAGAGACACTATTTTTGGTAGTCGATCGTCCGACATGCTCATCACCCGTAGTACCATATACAGTTTATGAGCAGCTTAAGTGTCTTTATAAATAAAGGCGATAAAAATGTCTCGAGCATCAGCATGTAATTTGGCGGATTTACAGGAAGGTAGAAAGTTTTTTTTTGATAAAAAAACGTAAAAGCTTTTCGACCTCTTCAAAAGGTTTATACCCCCAAACTTGCGCTGAGTAAAGCATCATTGATTCAGCTGCTACTTCAAACATTTTATACATACTGCTGTGGGCTGTATTGGGGTTATTGAAACAGTTTTTCCAGGCTACGTTAATTGCCGTCTTAGACTTCTTTAATTTTTCCTTTAAATGTCTTTTCAATTTGAGACTACTTGTAAATAGAATGCCGAGATACCAATATTCTTTTACTTATTCAATTCATTCTATTCATTTTCATTGCTAGAACTTCTAGGTACCTCCTTCATTATTAAATACTTATACCTTAGATTTATCTAAGTTGACTATAAGGCTATGCAAAATACAGTACCCATGTAACCGATTTATCATCAGTTGCAGCGATTCTGGTGAGTATGCCAACAACACAATATTGTTCGCAAAAAGAAGGGCCTTAAAATTAACTCCGGAAAATTCAACTCCACCAGGTAGAAAGTCGACTATATCATCTTTAAAAAGTACAAATAAAGTTTGACTTAAAGAACACCCCTGCTTTACACCTGTCTCCGCCTTGAACCATTCCAAAAGAGATCCACCATTTCAAACGGCCGTTATACTGTCTTCATATAGGTTTTGCAACACATTTTCGAATTTCCCATTTGATATAATTTATAGAATAAACCATTTTTATTCACAGAGTCGAAAGCTACCTTAAATTCTACAAAAAAAAGCGTATAACTTTTTCTTTTGTTTCATGAGTGACTCTGATATGCTTTTCACGACAAATATGTGATCTACGGTTGAGTAACCAGGCCTTAAGCCCGCCTGCAATTCTTTCAATAATTTATTGCTCCAAGGTTTTTTCAAGTGACGTTTATGAATGATATGCCTCTATAATTAGCTGGGTTCTTGTCGCCTTTTTTGTATATAGGAAAAATTAGAGCTTATTTAAATCGTTGAAGTATTATCCCATGATTCAATATGCTGCTATATACATCTATATATATATATACTTAAAAAATTCGGTAGATATACCATCCGACCCTGCAGCCTTTCCATCTTTCTGTACAAATAAAGTACTTTTTAATTCCTGGTGGGTTACCGGACTATTCCAAATATCATTTTTTATATTTCAATAACCTTCTAAAATGTTCCAGGACGGTATCTGGGCTAAGACTTCTGTGAATTATGTATTTAGTCCCGTTAATTCTCTTGATTGTTTTCCAGGGTTCTGAAGTGTTATTGCACCGTCCTAGCTTAAGCGCCTCGTTTTCAAAGTACTTTCTCCTACTTTGTCCACACACAACTTTATATTCCAGATTAGCCTTAAGGTACAACGGCTTCTTATTTACTCTAACGGGCGTTGTACCGTGCATCGCTAGGGGATAAGATTCTTTTATGATTTGTTCGATTTCACCAATACTGACAACATGTAGTTTCTCTTCGATATAAACCCGAGTTTTTTTCATTCCAAACTAGCTTGGGAAGTTCCGTCATTTGTCTAATATGATCATTTTCAGGTGTTGTGTGTCCACCCGAGACAATAGTTGGTAAGTGGTCGAAGTAAATTACATGTCTTATTTCGAAACCGATGACATGGTGATTCCATTCTCCTCTTACCATATAGTACTCGATAACTGATGACCCCCGTCCTACAATGTACGTCAGCTCTCCAGGTTCATCGCTCTCACTTATGCCATATGTACGCGCAGTTCAGCAGATCAGCAGATGATGATGAAAATTCAGTTAATAGGTATGCGTTTCTCTATGTTTTATAGAGGAGCTATTGCACTCTAACCAGATCATTTCCCTTAGCTTCAAAGACCTCATCATTGGTTCCTTAGAATTTTCTTGATTTGAAATTTAAGTTTTCGTGATCTTGCGATTGTAGTCCGACATTTAACTTTATGCTGCTACACTGCCCTCAATAACCTTATTCGAATCTTCGCTAGTAAGAAGTTGTCCAAATCTATGTTGATACGTATTAATGCGCGGACTTCTATAGCACTCGGGTGGCCGTGGTGTAGTGGTATATGCATAGACTACTCAAGCAGAAGGTCGCGGGTTCGATTCCCGTGCGAGGCAATTCTCAGAAAAAGTCTTTTCATAGAATTTGTATATAGTTATATGAAAATCCTGTCGGCGTTAACTCTGACATGAAGACATAACACTGTGCTTGCTGGCTGGGCTAAATGTAACTAACTAACAACTAGCACGTACTAAGACCCACTGATTGAGGATGCAATGACTCCAGTTTGACAACCACCACTGGGAAAAATATTGAAACCTAATACACCTGAGTTTCAAACTACTACACCAACCGCCCGCGCCCTGCAGAAAAAACCAGTATAAGAGTATTCATATACCCTTGGAGCGCGCGCGGAGTTATTAAAAAAAAAAAAAGAAAAAAACTAAATGTGTGTCTTCCATCTACTACTATATAACTTGACTTATTTTATTTTGTTAAGGAGACCCCATCCTCTTTAACGAACCCTAGTGTTCAGAAATTATATCACACCCCAGTCAACCAGTCTGTGTTCGTTTCTAAATGTGGGGTGGTACAAAGTTGTGCATGCTCACGGTATTACCGAAATATCCCTTTTTCCCTAATTTTTTCGCTAACTTGGAGCACTTCTATTTCGCATTAAAGCAATCTGATGGATTGATACGAATGTCTCACCCTATTTCTCACCGCTATTTTCATTTTTACCGAGACGAGCAATAGAAATTTCGAGTGTTGACCTCTAATACTTGGTCAGGCTTGATGTTTGCTCTATCCGGTACGCAACATGTCGAGGTGCTAATGTAACAAAACAAAATAATAACAAAATTTATCATAGGGTGTGAAATTTGACGCTTTTCAAATTGAAAAGGATATACCATATTAATATTCAGCAATAATAGAACTTAATTTCAATGACCTCTCAGACTAAATTTCAAATCAACAGAGCAAGAAATAAACGAAAATTATTTCAAAAGTTTTAACTGACGGTTTTAATTTTTATAAAGTAAACTACTTAACATACTCTGGTAAACGATTAACCTACAACAACCACTCTTTTAATGATTATAACTCACGCAACAAAGTATTTAACTATACACCGGTATCACCAACATTAATTTTAGACTGAGCGACTAAATTGGATTTCTGGAACGACCACCCAGCCTTAATGTCAATTCCAAATTCAATGATGCACTCATAAAAATTCTTTGAGCCAAATCAAACAGAACTAATAACAATTTTCTGGATGGATCCTCCAGTTATGAGCATTTGCTTCTTAAGCCGATTCCATAATCTCGATACACTCATGCGTGCAATCGTCATGCAAGAGTTATAATTGTCCAATTAAAAGGCATTCTGTGCTCTCCAGATTTGTCACTGAACGGGTGAATCTTTCTTAGAGAAACAATAAATTGTAATTGAACATAGGTATGCACTTTCCAAATCAGGACAGGATATCATTGATAAAGTACATTTTGAAATCGACAGTAAAAAGTCCGAACACCAAAAGTGGTATCATTAAGGACAATCAGAAACCCACTTGAATGTATCTCGCTGAAGGCGGTTGCTGTTCCGCTACCATCTAAATGGGCTGGCTCTTCGTAAGTCATAAACAAAAATAATTAATCACTACCATGTCACGATCTGTGACTGCAGGAATGGGAGGCCCTCACTCTAGCACATTCCCCCCTACCCCATTCCCCCTTCCACCTTTAACACCCAAATGCCATTTATGTAAGTCCGTTGAAAGAAAAGACGCTAATTAGTGACGACAAAGGAAGGAGATTCCATCATCATCATGACGAGTATTATTATCATCGTCATCGACTGAAATTGTCATGGTCATTCATTACGTCCAAGTGGCTTCTGTATGCCGTAGTACCTCTGAGAGTGTATCCGGGCTCGGCAGGCATGACACGGCTCAGCGATTGACTGGCCACAGAAAATACGCATGCCACATTTCCTAATAAAAAAAATTATTAATTAACCATGAAATTAACATCTTAACAATGTCAGAGATCTACGGACAGAAGCTGATGTAGCTGCCACTCTTAACGACGGTATACAAGTACAATCGACAGAGTCAAGTCAATATCAGCGTCAGCCTGATGCGTGAATCCAGGACAGATACGTAAGATACTATATACTCATACGAACTCGTATCTGTAAGAGTAGCTCGATAAAAATTTTTAACAGAATGTGGAAGATTATTTTGTCGAAGGAACCACAACTGCTCCATTCAACGGTGGACCGATGGTGAGGATTAAACTTGCAATCTCATGACAAGAGTGAGAGCGAGCACTGTCTAATTGGACATCGGGACAAAGACAGATCATAGAGAAGTAGGTACTGGTGTAGTCGTATGAGAAATCATCATCAAGTCGGATGCGATATTGCATTTTGAAAATAATAATTAATTGGGGCAGCCATAGCAATAATTGTTGAGAACGATGGATGGACCGACGGACCAATGAACGCATGGAAAAACCAATGAACTAGTGGTCTTGGTAGTTAAATGTGCACCTTTTGGCATTTAGCTAAGCCAAGATTGATGTTTGATTTGAGGTCAAGCTTTCAAAAGTGATTGAAATGCGCGTGCACAATTGTAGAGAGTAAAATGGTCACGTAATAATAATTAAAAGAAATTATGCGCACAGTGAATGGAACGTAAGGCCTAGAAGGCACACAAATAGACAAGAAAAACAGGATGTACGAGCTTCTTTCGAAGTGTCATACAACAGACTTGCAGCTGTAATCAGATGAGTGAATTAAAATATATTTTTTTCTGACTAAACTTATAGGCATAATAATGAGACATAAAGAATAATTACGGAAGTGTACAATTCAGAGGGTGTAAGTCGATTGAAATACTGGATATATCAAATTCAGACTTATTTCTTAAGTAAATCTATTAAAGATAGAAATCTGCAAACCTTAATATAAAGGTTTTCATTAGACGCGCCTTAATTTGCTTTTTTGTTGTCAATGCAATTTTTATTTTGGCTTTGAATATAATTGATATCATTAGTTTTGAAACATGACGCCGCTCGTCTAATTCAGCCGATATTCCAGAAATTTTAAGTCAAATGTTTGACTTCAAGGCATTTTAAATTTCTTGATTCTTAGCATAGGCGAAAAATTACTATAATGAGCTCACAAAGAAAAGAGTCTAAAAGTGTTTCAGAGGGTATTCTCATGTGAACGCATACATTTTACCTTTTTTAAGGGATTTTTTTTTATAAGACAATAAAATTCAATCATTTTAGTTTGTTTATATGTTTTTATTTGTATCTTTAACTATACATATAAAAAATTTCATTGAAAAAAAAAAATGGCTGACTGTAGAAAAAAATTACGAAAGTCTTGTTTTTTATTGTTAAAAATCGTTTTAAGAAAATAAAAAAAAAATATATATATATTTTGGTACGGACAATAACTATTAATGAGTGGAAGAACATATATAAATTTCAAAGCAATCGGTTGAATAGTTTTCTTTTATGACCAGTTTTAGAAAATAATGTTTCGAGAAAAATGCGTTTAAAGTTTCAAGGGCAGAATTTTCGTGAAAAATGTATACTTACACTAATTTGCTATGTCTGGACCATACAATAACCCTTCGGTGGCTTCATACGCATCATTTTCTGCCAGTTTTTGTGATCTGAGGATAACTCCGCACGCAGGTATAAAAGTTCGGTGAAAACAATAGAAATGTATTGTATCAGCTGCAGACCAGGCGCGTGGCAGACAAGTCGCTTATAGTACGGCGCGTCGGCGACTATGAGTTGTAACTTATTTAATACTAGAAATTTCGATCTGAATTTTTCACCTCATATTTTCGATAGGTTTTACTAGGATGAAAAATCGATGAAAAAATCGAGAAAACCCCCTTCATCGCACGAGTGGGGCCGTCAGTTGACAGGGCCAATTATGGCATTAAGATGATCACCGAACTTAACTATATCTTCGATAAATCGATAGTTTCACCGTGCTATTAAAACCACATATTCTCCAAAAAGAAATTGGTTAGCGTAGAAAGATTGCAGTCTCCATAGACTGTAACTGAATCGCCAGAGTCGTTTCATTCTCGAAAGATCTTTTCTTACACCTTCGACTGTTCTATGGAATGTACAATATACGAGTATCTCGACCTACCCGCTGTTTTTCCCTCTACGATGCTGACCTCTTACCATATTGAAAAATCGATGACGTCATAAAATGGATGAAAGACATATTTTAGATGCTAACGATGCAAAATTAAATTATGTATTTGCTTAATTCTGCTTTTGGTCCAGACAATTCTTCAAAGATACTGTAAAACCTTACTCTCAACCGGTTATTCTGCACTCCTGAGAAAGCGACAGATTTTTACCATTTAATAGAATTTTGCTATCTTCTGCGATAAAATGTATGTTTATCCTTTCCACCTTATCACCTTTCGCTTCGAGCTTGCGAACACTTTCGCCCTTCTTTACATGCAGATTGAAAATTAATTCAAGTGTAGCGTACCGTATGTATCCATTGCATAGGATCAACTATCCAAAAACAAAAACGACGTCATCCAAAAATTACAACTTCAACCTACAATAAAACAAACATATTGAGCGGCTTGCATATAACAGATCAAATACAGATGCATTACTATAACTCAAAAGACTGAGTTATAACATGCTCATTTTTATTTTTTGTTGAAGTTATTCAAATTGCATTGTAACAGTAATCATTGCCAGATTATAACCCTTTTGGATCGAGATCGGGCTAATACCGTATACCAGGAACCCATATTTGCCCGGATTCTGCCGCCAAAACTCGTTCGTATGCTTTCAAGAGACATTTTTTGGTGCTACGCAAGTAGAAACAAATAATGACGTCCACAACTTTGAGACAACATTTAAAATTTAAGGGCAAGAGAATTATAAAATCGGCTCGTTTCTTTCAACGCCTGACCAGCAACCTAAATTTTTAGAAATTTATTTCATGTGAGATGAAGAAGCACAAGTTAAAGAACGTTGCCCTTACAATCACATAGAAGCAAAACAAAAAAGAGCGTTTGTTTCTTCAATGTAAACTTTTTTACACGAAAAAAAACATTTTGATGCAATTATTTAAACAAGTTTCTAAAAGAATGAAAAATGATAGTTACATGGTCGTCACTAAAGTAGACAAAATTCCAGAAAAATTCTCCAAGTGAAATTCTCGGCATTTGAATGCGCCAAATATTAATGAAGGAGCCGTTGTTTTGGTTGGAGACCAATTTTAGCAAAGAGGTATAGAAATTATGAATAGGAATAATACAATAATATACTCGTATATATAAGATAGTCATAGTTCATCTGATGCTTTGCAATATGCACTTGTTTCATCAATACCAAACAGCGCAATCGTTCAACAAGTTTACAGTTTCGATTCGATTCGATTTCGATACAGGATATCGATTCATGATAAGAGATAATGAAGAAAACCACATCTTGAAATGTCTTCAACCACAATATTTTATCAATACATTGTGGAAATATATGCAAAAATTGAAAGTGACAGTGGTGTAGTGGTATATGCATACAATCCTCAAGCAGAGGGTCGCGGATTCGAATCCCGTGCGAGGCAATTCTCTGAAAAAGTCTTTTCTTAGAATTTGCATGTAGTTATATGAGAATCCCGTCGGCGTCAACTCTGACATGAAGGCATAACACTGATGTTGGAATGATTGCTGGCGCTGGGCTAAATGTAACGAACTAACAACTAGCACGTACTGAGACCTACTGGTTGAGGATGCACTTGCTTGTCCCATTCAGTTTGACAACCACCTATGGGAAAAATATCGAAACCTAATACACCTGAGTTTCAAACTACTACACTACCCGGCCGTGTCCTGGAGAAAACCAGTAAAAGAGTATTCATATCCCCTTGGTACGCGCGCGGGATTATAAAAAAAAAGCGAATGTTTGCAATACATCCGATATAATTAAGCAAAACTACGTCTTAAATGATTACGTGATGCTATGAATAATAACAATGACGGCAATTCCAATAGCAATGAGATACGGAATATGAACGAGAACGTACTACCATCTTTAAATACAGGTAACCCACATCATATGCAAGAATACATATATACAGGATGCAATAAATTGTGTACGTATTTAAGATCGACTAAATTTGTTTATAACATTTACTTGCAATCCAAAAGGGGATGAAATTCGTAAATTATTACTGTCAGGACAAAAACCAATTCCAAATACTGTACGCGTCTTCAAACAGGAATTAAAATCTCTTTTTTTTTTTTTTTTTTTTTTTTTTTTTTTTTTTTTAAGTGTTTTGGCAAAACACGCTGTTGGTTGTACTCGGTTAAGTGGCTAAAACGTAGACTACCTCATGCATATACAGGGTGGCTGATGAATGGTACTAAGTTAAGATACTCAAATAACTTTACATAACATAACTCATTACAAAGATAATTCCATTATCCATTTTTATTATGGTTCTTCAAAAATTATTGATTTTAAGTGGTCTCCACGCTCGTCGACATATGTGCAACAAATTATTAAAAATTTATTCATAGCAGCGTGTAGGGTTGCAGCCAGAATTGCCTCAGTTATGGTCTGAATGGTTTGCCTTAATTCATTAAAATTTGTAGGTTTCGTTTTGTAGACTTTTTGTTTGCAGGAGATCTTGGGAGCAAATTCAAATTCATGCGAGGTTCTAATAAAAAGGTTTTATCAAAGGGGCATATGCCACAAAGACCTATTCGTTGACGAATATAATAAAGTATTACGGGCACCATCCATCGAGACAATTTATTTGGTGGAAACTCATAAGATTTCGATACAAGAACTGGATGGTGGCAAGTGCCAATAGATACTGTTACGCATTCGACGTCTATTGTGGAAAATCTGCCAAAAGTACTAACGGGCATCGACACTCGCGTGGTGAAAACCTTGCTTCAAAAAAGATCAGGAATACCACAAATATACACTTGTATTTGTATTTATTTATTTAAAGAATATTTACACAGTAAGATTACATCTTATAGTTTGTGTAGGCTTTACAAAAATTGTAGGTTCGAAAGCCAATTTAACATTATAAATAGGTTACTACGTATAATCAATTTAATTAGAAACCTCATAAATGAATAAATAACAAAAAATAAAAAATAAAAAAATATATAACATTTAATGAACTTTTTAAAATTTTTATTTATGTATCACTGGCCTGGTGTTAAAAAAGATAAGTTTTGAATGTACTATACTTGTGTTTGTGGTTCTCCTAAGTGTGATGGGTAATGAGTTTCATAGGAGGGTGGTATGGATGAAGAATGAGCGCTCAGATTCAAGCAATGTAATCGGGGCGGAATAAGGATGGCTGTTCTTTATGAGCTCGCAGAATTTAATCTATTACAAAAATACTCACGTTATTGGGTTTGTATAATACCATGCAAGACCAAGCGTTCTAAACTTAATGAGATTGTCGAAGCTGATTATTTGCCCATTATTTGTAGAGAGTAACTTGATACGTGGTCGAAGTATCATCGTTTACTTAAAAAAATATCTTGCTAAGTTATTGTAGATGACATATTATAGTATTATAGTACACAAAGCAGAAAACTTTGCAACTATATAACAATATAAGTAATAAGAAGGACTTAACAAGTAGCATGTTAGTTTTAATCGGCAAAGAATTTCGCACAGCCCATAGCAGTCGGAGACCATTATATATATTTCCGATTGTAATTGCAGCGTGTTTTGTCCAGATAAAAGTATTGTTGAAAATGATACTCAGATTTGGAGACTTCGCGACGTATTCTTTGGATGACTGACCTAATTTTATTGGTGGAAATGTGGTAGTATCTAGTGACTGCTTACAAATACAGAGTGTCCTGGACTTCGCTGAATTAAGTTACTATTATTATTATTATTATCAAGGGAATGATACAAATTAATTTGTAGGTTCTGGGACTTAACCCCGGGGTATTATGCCCATGTGGGGCGTTTTGTCAACAGCACGCGGAGTACTGAGTTCCCATGTGGTCCCCCACCTACGTACTTACCGCGCCCAACACTGCTTGATTTCGGTGATCTAGTGGGAACCGATGCTTTCGGTGTGGCGAGGCCGTTGACTGAATTCAGTTACAAATTGTATTTGAGGGCCCACTGTTGTTTGATCTCTAGATCTTCATTCACCATTTCAATGGCAATACTGAACATATTCAGCGGGCAGCACAAGTATAATTAGACACCGTCAGCGAACAGGTGGGCAGTAAAATGTTAAACAAGTTGTGGGAGTTCGTTCACATATAGCGAAAATAGTATGGACTCAAGAATCGAACCCTGTAAAACTCCCGGGTGAACTTCAGGAAATAAAGACATTTGGCATCCTACTGTCACACGAGTTTGAATGCCAAAGACGAAAATTCAAATTCATACCGCAGCTTCTTACAGAGGAGAAATTTGTGTTGAATATTTCCGAGAAGTCCAACGCCGTCAACGTAGGACATTTGGTATCCAGGCCATTACAAATGTCGTCTACAACAAGCAAAAGTGCAATTTTACAACTTCTTTTTGCGCGAAAACCGGATTGGGCAGGATTTAAGAGGTTGTGCGCTTGCATTTGCATAGTTTTCTCGAATACTTTACATAAAAACGGTAATACTCGATTGGTCTATACTCAGTGTTAGTTTGGCTTTGCGACTTGGGTCTCGGTAATATCTTAGCCATTTTCCACGAAAGAGGGTACTCACAAGAGGCAAGTACGTGATTAAAATATGTGTTATGTATTTGAGTAAAAAAGGAAGCAGGAGTTTTATAAATTTAGGATTAATTTCATCCAAACCTATACCTATATACACAGTGTACTTCTACAATATTTTCACAAGCTATGAGAGATTACTAAAACAAAGAAATAAAAGAACTAAAAAGTGTTCACTACGATCAGTCTAAGAAATGAGAAAACAAAACAAATCTGAGTATGATAATCGCTTTGATACTAAAAATGAATTACTTTTTGTGAGATGAAAGGGCCGATTTTGACAGTATTGAACCTTTGGCAAAGTCAAACGGTGGTGTTCTGTTAAGAAAAAAAAAATTAGATGTAGGCATCTATTCCCGGGAATCTGGGAAAGAAATAGTGATGGATGAGTTTTACTTATTTAATCGATACGAGCTTTTCTAATGCAAGGCGCTTACATGTAGTTTTGAATGCTGGGCCTCTTAAAAGGTACCTCTATTAAGAGGTATAGTACCCAAATATTTTTTGCGAATTTATTAAAAAGATTGTACACTGTTAATCCAAAACAACGTACATTTTTTTCGTGAGTATGTTCTGATCCGACATCATTTGAACATTTAAGAACATTTAATGGTCATTTATATACACCAAATCATGACGCATCCAGAGAATCAAAATTGCTGGAAAGTGATTCAAAGTGGGATGATACAATTGCTAACGCCTCGTTTTTTTTTTTTCATCATCGCATCAAATACGTATTTTACTTTCTACTTTAATAACAGAATGTTTTCCAAAACATTCCGAAGCTTTATGAGACAAATATGAAGATTCAATGAATGAAGATCTATCATATCATATTATACCAGAATTTGGATTTACATTTCACACAAGAAATAATGAGGCATTAGCATTATGACTGAAAACACTTGTTTGCTAATTTTGAATGAACCACTTAAAATCTTAGAAATGCCATCACCTAATTGATTAGAGCAATTATATAATACTGAAAAATTAAATTTATATGTTCAAATTAATGAATCAAAACAAAAACAAAAGTCGTTATTATATCATATAATAAGGAGAGATGGTTGTTTCCTTTTTTTAATGCACCGGGTCGAACTGGGAAAATTTTTTTAATCTTACTTATTTTGGCAAAAATACGATCCTAAGATAATATAGCATTAAAAATTGCATCATCTTGAAGTGTTGCAACTTTATTTGAAAGATGGTAGAACACCTCATTCTGCACAAGTGAAAGTGCGGTATGTAACATCAAAAAAAAAAAAATCAATAATAACAATAATAAATCTGGTATGGTTAAAGTTCTTAAAAAAAAAAACTTATATTATTATATGGGATAAGTGTACAATGAAACATAAATATTCATTGCAGACACTAGATAGAACTTCAAAAAATTTGAGAGGAAATGAGAAACTTCTCAGTGGCTAACTTATTTTATTTTCAGAAGACTTCAGTCAAACAGTACCGATGATACCACGTTCGCCATCGGCAGATGAAATATATGAATGTTTGAAATCATTTATATTGTGGCGCAATATTACTTAATTGAAATCAACAAAAAATATGCGTGTAACACTTCAAAATGATCTATTACCTGACATAAATTCAAAACAATTGCAAGATATTGTAAATTGTATTAATCCAAATACACATAAAATTACTTTGCCAATAAATGTTTGCAATATCGTTAATGCAGAGGATGAATTGATAGAAACCGTTTTCTAAAATATTCGGGAAAATTTCCTAAAACATCCATGGCTGAGTGAGCTTGCAATACTGACTTTAAAAAAATATTAATGTTGATGCCATTAATACAAAAATATAAGGTATGTTACATTAAAACAAATATATTGTAGTAACAATTTTAAGAGTTAGCAATGTTTAATGGATCATCTAGTGTACATTATATTTATTCTATCAAAGCAAATGCAAACTACAGTACAAGTGTCGCTCTTTCACTAAAAATCGCCAAGATGTTAGTTCCAAGAAATCCACACATTTGAGAGTTTTCTTAGTAAACTTCTCACGATCTATTTGTTATGTCCTTTTAAGTGATAACAATTCTGTCAAAAATGACATTCTCCAATCAACACTCAACACTGTGACGAATCACTTATGTATCAACTACTCCAAGTAGACCACAATGATCAGAACAAATCATAACATCTGACACAATTCCCACACTCTATCAAAGCAGCAATAGTTCACCAGCCACAACCAATCACAACAGCAGCAACCTCAAACTTCTTCACTTCCAACAAGTGTCACTTTACTTCTCCTTCTTCTTCGTCACATATTCATTCTGTCTCAATGCACATTCGCACACATGACCGTGTAACTTAATTTCTCAATAAGTACATATTTAATTAATTTGAACAGTAAGACGACTATCATTTCACCTCAAACTTGAAAGACAAATGACCAACATGCAAACCATCAATTTGTTGGCCCCCGAGCTCACCGGCTGGAGTGACAGGCGACCACAACGGCGGGCAATCACAATCTCATGAATAAGCTCGTATTGCAAAGTACCAGTGCAAAGCAAAGTGGAATCACATTCTATATGAAGAAGGGGCTAGATGACAACAGATCTACCACAACCTTACCACGGATTGGTTAAATAAAAAATTAAAAATAAAAAAAATGTAACATAATTGAAAGGCCGACATGAGAGACCTCAAACTATGAGAATAGGCATTAGCTGCTGGAATAGCTCTGAAAATCTATCACAGCGTTTCCAGAGAAAAGGTGATCAAATGAAAAATCACCTTCAATCCCTCATCTCTGTAGTGATGGCTGTGTCTGTAGCTACAATTGCAAAGCAGTGGCTGAATGCGCGAGTGCGCGAGTTTCCGTACGCGAGCGCGCGCACAAGGCTCCAAGATTGCTAAGCATTACTGTCACAACAATTGCAATCTCGCGCCGCCGACAAGAAGTAGAGCTCGAAATGCCACTGTCTGTCAGGCGATGTGCCGCCAAGTGGCCGCCAACATCGATCGGTGGTTAAAAATCTAACGATATTCACTGCACTCCTATACTCCTACCAGTGTCTGCCTCCTAACAAGTGCTAAGCGCCCCTTTCGAAGCGCGATCAGTCTGGTGTCATTGTTGCCAGCTACTGAACACTAAGTACAACCACAAGCAGCTAGAAGTGCTTCTGTAGGCTGGCGTCTGGTGCCTACTTTCGTATGCACGATGCAGAACAACGGACTGGCCTCAGCAGCACCAACATTGCATATGATGTTATTTTGATACATGCTGACTCGTCCATTTATAGTGGATGGAAGAAAAACTGATTCAGTTATTAAAAGCAAATTGCTATCACCGGACAATAAGATGATGGGAAGTAAGCTTGCCTATACAGAAGTCAGCTTCAGAAGTACCTGAACAAGTAGGAGAAGCCGGAAATATGGACTTCGGCGGCAGGTTGTTGTTGTTATTGTTGTATGTTCACCAAAGCATAGTTCGGATCTCTATTTCATCTGTAAAGATCTCATCTTAAGTTTTATTCAAGGCTCTGGATGGAGGACAGAATCCTACCGCTTGGGCGGTATTTTCTTTTAAAAGCAAAGTCAGGCCAACTAACAAATGGAGATGAATAGACACCGCGCGATTGTGTAACATCTACTGGGTTAAAATCCTTCTAAATCCAGCAACAATCCCCCTCACGCTGTACAAAACCAAATCACACTTGTATCCATCTATCTTTTGCCAATGGTCGTCGTGAAATTTTACCGTCGCGTCGCGTCGGTCGTATCGTTCATCGTTTCTCCACAATTCCAACTGAAGCGAGTGATTTGACATTAAATTCTCAACGGTCTAAGTCGGCGAAGAATTCTGCTATTCCATACTCTGTTCTCTGTGCTCTGTACAATATACTCTTTACTCAGTATTCTGTATTCTGTAGTCTATACTCTCGTAGACTCGTATCTATCGGTCTTCGGATGACTGTGCGGCTGTGTGGCAACCAACTGTATAGTGAGTGGCTAATGTCTCTGACATTAAATGTCAGCCAGTTGGATTTTATTGCCGCTGTGGCCACCTCTCCTGTCGAAACTGTGACTTGTTTTCCGTGTACCGTGGAGTTAAGTATCCCTCAGATTCGATTGATTGCGGCTAATTGTCTATTTGTATCATCAAACTCCTCTTTCTGAGCTGCTGCAGTTACTGTTTTTTGCTACATTGCCAACTCATGGTCCAGTAGTGATGCTGGTTTTGATCTTGTTCGCGACTTTTATGTTGGTCCCTCCTGTGGGTAGAGTATAAAATATTTGACTTTTTTTTGCAAGTGACGTTTGTCAGCTTCAACTGACCAAACTAGAGATTGTGACAGAGTTTCTCTTTTCGTAGGGATTATCAGGATTTGTTTACTTTTGAGACACATTCTTATGGTCTCAGTGATGTGTGTTTGAAATAGTTTTGCTAAGTGACTATTCAGTGGATTTTTATTGTTTTACCCTAGTATTGATCATGAAGGATCCAGTTGAAGTCGAATTTGAATTTGTACACTTGACAAGGTTTATTTACATACTTATGGGGATGCATCGAATATGCAAAAGTTGAACCACGGGGGCAGCAGGTAATTGCATTGTCTGTAGGAAAAACCTTCTACCTGCCCGCAATATCATTGACGTTATTTTTTTTCCGGTGGCAACCTTTAAAACGAATTGAAAGTCTCTTTCAGCCACTGACAGACTTGGGTTCAGGTCACTTAAATTTGCCATCACAAAAATAATTTTTTTTTTTTAAGAGGGAACTTTGCTAGAACAAATGCACGAACATCAAACATACTTGCTTAACGAACACCCAACACATCGAAAAGGACCTTTTCAGCTTGATCTTTGTATAGGAGATGCGGTCTTCCTCTTTCTTGTACGACAAATAAGTCGAAAAGTCCCAAGAGCAGGTTCGCCTTTTTGTTCATCACCGAACATTTGGGGCCGCAGAGAATAATTTAGAGGGCCAGAGCTTTGTAGAGCATCAAATGGACCATTGAAATTAGAAGTTTCGAGTTGTTTTGCTAAGGTGTTTGCATTTATTGCAAAGCGGAGAAACTCCATAATGCTATGTATAACCTGTGCGGTTATTTAACAAAACATGGATCACATGTAAATATCTTACAACATACCATAGCCTTATAGGATCGCTTTGTATGCAGCGATAGCTTTGGTTTTTAGTCCTTTTTCTAAAAGTCAAGTACATGTTTTGGTAGTTCATACAACATGGAATATGCATTGGTATATCGACTATCTAGTAAAAGCTGATCTGTCATGTATGTTACATGTATACAGGACCTAGACCCGATTGCCGAGTAAGTGCAGCTCGCTACTTCAACATCAGCTCCAGACCTGAGTAATGTCGCAGGTAGTTCGATAAGACCGATGGCTGTTGAAGTCTGATCTTCCTACCTCAAATTCTGAATCAACCTCTTTCTGCCAGAAAGACAGAGGACATTGTTTAAAGGTTGATTTTATTGCTATTAAGACCATTTCAGCTTCTCATGTTGCAAAGCAATAGAACCTTGTGTTATTTATCGGTGTATGATCGATAAACATTAGATGGCAAAAATCTTTCCTTGATTGTCGCCTGTTTTTTTTTTTTTTTTTTAATGTTATTTTCCTTTATTGGTACATTCCAGAGGCATACTCTTGAATTGTTGGCCATTTTTGACGCGTGACCTTAACTGATAACATCCACTTTTTCGTTCCCACAGGACAAATAAAGTCGGGTAGTTACATTAGAGGATTTATAATATAAAGCTGAAGAATACCATTTCCCAAGAAAAATTTTTCCAAAGTGAATTTTATGTTGTTGGTGATGTTCTCGATTTTCTTCTTAAATTTGCTCCCATCTATGGAGGATTATGGATATCCTAACCTATCCTTTCGCCATATTTTGCATTTCTAATGTGTAAGCAACTCAGTTCTTAAGATAAGTCATGACCAAAAACTATCAAGATAATTAATGATTCTTGTGTAAATGGTTTTTGCAATGTGGATCTAGGTCCGATAAATCCAATGCCATTTGACACCAATCACAACAGTTCGTAGTTATACTCTACTGTGAGCATAAGTGACTACGCGGTTTACTTCATAGGGTCGAAAGCTCTTTAAGGCAGATCACTTGTCCAGAAAAGACAGTACATGTTTCGATTCCCAAAGGAAAAATCTGTTCCAATCGACAGCACAAAAATCGTTTGGCAGTCATTATGAGTACAAGCAACAACACATTCATTGTTTTCGCTTTTCTTTCTTCAGTTAACTCGAATACACACCATGAAATACTTCAAAAGGAAAATTAAAAATAGTAGCATGTCATGGGACCCAGTGGACTATCAAACAAACTTGTTCATACTGTGCTTTGGAATACAAAAAAAAAAAAAAAAGATAAGTAAAAACAAGAAGAAATGCGCCAAGGAAAACCCACAGAGCCCTATGTGCACCCATAAATCCAATGACAAAATATTTGCCAACAGTGTTTAAAGCAAGGCTAAGCCGCCTAGGAACTACCAACAATCGGCAGCAGCAGCAACTACATCTGCCGCTGGTGATCATCACTACAAAAGTATTCTCACATCATCTTTGTTGGTAAGATAAGCAGCGACACTTTTTTTTCCATCAGCGCGTCTAAAATGTAAGCTCAGGCCTAGTTTTAGTGCTTCTGCTGGCTCATTCGGTGATGCTGCTAGTACTGGCTCAATGGACAAACCTAATGCATCGCTTCCTTTGACTAACTAGCTCCCAAGAGACTACATGCAGGATAGAATAGCCACTCACAAAAAATGGTTTACCGACGTGCGATGAAACAAATTGTTATACTTACGCTGAAATTTATTACGCCGCGACGCCGCCGCGCGCCAGTCGCTTGATCGTTTCGAGCCATCCATCCTCTATCGATGCAGATTCTGTCGGTTTTGCTGAGTAACAAAACGACTGCTCTACGAGTAGATGTAGTATGGGGCACCTAGGATATTGGGATCACCATTTCGCGGTCTTTCACTTGGAATTCGGGAAGTTTGTTGTGTTGCTGAGCATATACGAGTACTCGTACTATGTACGCATGTGGAATACGAGTACGTTTTGAATGCTTTCATTGTGAAGGTTATGTTGTGACAATAAATAAATGTCATTTGGGGGCTTTATTCTGTTTCTTATGGATTTGTTTCGTTTCGTTTGGCTTGGCTTGGCTTTACATACGGAATCTGTTAGTCTTGTAGTTTCTCATGGATCTTTCTTTTCTATTGTTGCAGATGAACCAGCTATGTAAAGTTTGCGGTGAACCGGCGGCTGGATTTCACTTTGGTGCATTTACATGTGAAGGCTGTAAGGTGAGTCGCTTTCTTGATTTGTGTTTTGGATTTTTTTTTTCTTTTTTTCTTTTGTATATATGATATTTGGCTAGATTAATGGAGCAGTTACAGAAGGAAAGGTTGGACTGGTTTGGAATTATTTATAAAGAAATGAAGGTTGCAAGATCCTCATGACAAATGGACATTCGTTATTTCTTTTGTCTTTTTTGAGTTTTATATTTAATTTTTTTCATCATATGAGGCAAGTTCCAACTTTAACTCTTTTGTTTTCATATACAGAGTGGGCGGAAGTCAATAATTGATGTAAAATTATAATAACTTTTATAGATTTGAATTTTTTAATAATTACCTAAGATTAAAAAGTATGGACAGATTTTAATTTTTTTTCTACGACCTGGGGGATGTATCTTGTTGGTTGAGGTCTTTCTTGTCGATGTTTCTGGATTTAAAGAGCATTTGCAAAGTTATTTCATCATTTGCTTCTATTCTAGGTCTGACAGTTTAAGGTATATCGCAAAAAATACCATTTTAATGAAATTGTGCAATTTTGACCGGTTCTTGTTTAAAGAGTCTTGATTTCGCATATCAAAATGACGCATGTTTTAAATTGTCTGCGAAATAAAATCATTGAGTATATGGTATTCTTCTCCTAAGTGTTATAGTTTATTGTAATAAATCTCTCAAGTTTGTTTTATAAGTTAAGTACTTGAAAAAATAAGAGTAAAAACTTAAGAGTAATATTTCCTTCATATCAGTCAGTGACTTTAGCCGCACCCCGTACACACACATGGCTGTCAATGCTCTATTTAAATGGTTTTATTGTTAAAGATTTCATATTCTGGAAACTGAAGTTGATCTTTCTTAACGTCAGCTTATGAAATGTCTGCTATAGCTCAGTAATCATCGCAAAGATTGTGTCATCATAAATATGTCCAGCTGTTTCAAAATGAAATACCTCGGCCAAAAGTAATTTACTCGTATAAGTTTCAAGAAAACTTTTGACGAACTAGGAAATAATTATTTTCACTATGAAATTAAATCTTGCTTGCTTATGCATTAATGAAAGATTTTAAAGCTTTCACATTATATTGTTGTATCATGAAAAGTTTCTATAGCCGCCCAAATTTCTTGCTCTCTTAGTTAAATTTATTATCTTAAGCTCATGAAGCTTACTATGAGTTTCTATTATCATTATAAAGTGAAAGGTCGTTTAAAGCTAATCCTTTGTGTGACGGGAGAATAAGGGGAGTTGGTAGTTTTCCAACGAATCTCAACCACAAAATGCGAAAAAAATTGTGTCAAATTTAGAAATACCAATTATTTACCAGTTATAGAATTACTCATATGCAGTAAACCCAACTAGGCTACTTACGACGGGATGACACGTATATGGGTATTTTTTGGATAAACAAAACTAAAACGTTTTTTTTTTTACCTAAAGAATTACCATTACAATACGTGTCCACACTCTTTTCCACTAAAAGGAACATTTGTATATATTGGTGGGAGCATTACCTTCAGACTTTTAAATATGGTCGGCGGAATTATAAATACTGAGTTGATTGTTAAAGGTTTTTTTCTGAAGTAAATTGTCCGGGTGCTTTGAAGTAAAGTTTTGTGGCATTTGTTGTTCAATGTGTGGTCGTAAATTGCCTTATAACAAGATTGTATCTTTTCTGTTGAACAATAACGAACATATATATGACAATCTTGGGTGCCGTTCTTCTTCACGCTCGCAAGGCGGCACTCTGTCTCCATTTCTATGGTGCATGTTGATCGACTCAATACTCAACGCACTCAATAGTTTTAACGTCTATGCACAGCATACGCGGATGATGTAGCTGTACTGTCTGTTGGATCATGTCTAGCGACTGTCTAGATGGGTTGTCGACTAGCCCTAGAGATGATCCACGACTGGTGCACTAGTAATGGGCTAATGAGATGGTCCATTCCGTAGGTCCAATTTTGTGCGACTCGTTCGAGCATAGCGACCTTTATATCGCGGATAACACGAGTAATGTTGGCTTCCAAAGCGTCAATTTTAGCTGGCTTATTCCGGAAGACCTGAGATTTTACATATCCCCAGAGAAAATAGTCCAAAGGTGTGATATCGCATGATCTAGGTTGCCAATATACCGTAGCAAAACGTGAAATTAAGGGCTCACTAAAACGATTTCTCAACAAGTCCATTGTTTCACGCGCTGTATGGCTCGTAGCGCCGTCTTGTTGAAACCAGAGCTCACCGAGACCATGTCCTTGAATTTCAGGAAGCACATAGTCCGTTAGCATGGCTCGATAACGCTTATCATTGACGGTAACATTCTGATTTTTCTCATTTTTGAAGAAATATGAACCAATGATTCCATCAGCCCATAAACCACATCATACCGTTATTTTTAATGTATGTAATGATATCTCTCATCAGTCCAAATACGGAAACTTTGTTTATTAACGTATCCATTGAGCGTTTGTTCATCACTGAACAAAATTTCGTGAAAAAACACCGGATTTTCATTAAGTTTTTAAAGAGCCCATGCACTAAAAATATGACGCAAATTCAAGTCGCCTGGCTTCAATTTTTGCACAAGTTGAATTTTGTAAGCTTTTAGCCCAAGATCCTAAATACGATTGTCGAATACGCCAAGCAAAGCTGCTGAGAACGACGACGAATCGATTCGTCACGGTCTTCGCGTACATTCTCAGCTGCAACTGCTAAAGTCTCTTCACTACGTGCTGAATGTGGTCAAACCGATCGAGTATCATCCACTAATGTAAGCTGGGACTCAAATTTGCGAATGGTATTGGCAATAGTGGTTTCAGTAAGTCGATTATGCGCACCGTAAGTTCCTCGAATCGCAAGAAGAACATTTATCTTAGAACGCTGATTTTCGTAATACAGCTTAACAATTTGGAGACGCTGCTGTATCAAAACTTTACTTGTAACACCAATTCTTTCGCTTTGTTGCCTATCTCGCTAAACTTTAGACTTGAAATCTTTGATCTATAGCTTCTTTTTATATTAATGCTCGCTGAACGATTATGAATACCATGAATCTATGTATATTTAAAATATTACATAATATCATCTGTATTATTCTAATTTTGGACAATAATTTTAACGTACTTTCCCTTGATTGATTGCAGTCAATCAGCTTATGCAGCCCATCTACTGGTCCCACTCAACATAGCCGCTAATTCTCAAATATAGTAAGTATTTCTTCCTTGTTGTTTCAGAAGTAGTCCAACGAGCTATGTATGCACTTAATATGTTGAAACAGTTCGCAAGCATTTCGGCATGCGATTTGTGTAGAGTCGCTATTAAAATAACTCCGAAGCGCAATTTCGATGGCTTTCAGATATTTAGATTAGCGGTTTTTAATTGAGACTAATTCGTTATGCCTCAGCTGCTCTAGTTTCAAGCTGACTGAATCAGTGCGAGTTATGGATATCTGCATCCACTTTGATGTCTTTAGATTGCATATATTATTTTCATGTTGGCACATATGATTCATATCTTTACTCTAACTATATACACGTATATGTTCCAATTTTATTAATAAGAATACGAGAGTAGCGGGAGTTGATTTGAAAACGGTGAATTTGTTCAATGAATCTTTGGTATGATCAGTTCATATCTATGTAAACTTGTTTTTAAGACTCACTTCGTAACTAACCAATTTCCTTTACTATAATTATTGCCAACTACACACAACCTTAAAAACTGTGTGACAATAAAAAAAATCTAACAAAAGGCATAACATGTTGAATGTACACTCTTTGTGTGTAGTTTCGTCCGTTTACGTGATTATTTTTTTTTTCGGAACAGTTTTCAGTTTTATTGTGCTACACAAATTGTAATTCATTAAAGTTAAATCATTACTCCATTTTCAAGAAAAAAGAAATCAAAACAAATGACTCAGGATACGAACTAGCACAATCATTTATTAATTGTTATTATAAACTGGTACAAGTGTCTTATTAGCCACAGTAAAAACCAAACCATTATTACTTTCATTATTACAGCTAAGTGTCAGATATTTAAGTCAATCAAAATGATGTTCTCCTAACACATTCATCTATCTGAGATGTAATCGTGGTTCTAGTTTTTATACCCCATTCAGTCCGAGAGAAATCATATTGATACAAAGATACATTTTTCTCATGAGAATCAGGATACAGTTTAGGCTGCTCCCAGGCTAACACTGCAAATATCTTTCACTTTCTGAAGACTGTTTAGCTATCTTATAACGAAACCGATGACCAAGATATGAAATAAACAGATTCCCCCCCACAGAGGATCATTTGTGGATCTCTAGTGCATTGGCAGCTCTTATAAAGTGCAATAGTCTGATGGCCACTCTCTTCCAGATACAATCATTATTTTTACATTAGGAATGACTGCAATTTGCCCATAGGCATTTATATTCCAACAAGTGAATAGCTTAGCATGGTAAGAGCGGTCAAATATCTGACCGTATGTCAAATTGGCCAGGCAAACGATAGTTCTCCGAAACAAGTTTCGAAAAGAAGACTTAAGAATACTGCGCCCGCAGATCAAATAGAGGGAGATCGAGGTGAAACATATTTGAATAATGATTCTCTATGTTTTATGGCACTGAATTGATGCTGTACAATGGCGGTGCAGTATTGTTCTGTTGAGCTCAACTCTAGAAACTTATTGGAGAGCATACGCAATTTGCCCTGCAGGTAAAACGATTTGTTTTAATATCGTTTTAATTATCCGGCAGTATATTTTCAATGGAGCAGATTTCATTCCATTGAAATAGAGACAAATTTGTTTAAACATGAGTTTGATTTTTTTTACTATTCTATTAATATTCAAATTAGATATTCAGTAAATATTTATGATGTCAGAGGAACACATTTATGTAATCGATATTTTTAAACTTAATCACATAATAAACAAAATCAAAAGAAATTTTCGTTTGACCATTGGAACTGGCTTTAGGGCAGCATATTTAATTTAATCTGACAGATGAACTGACCAGCATCCGAAAATATCTTGTTTTTTTTTCGAGTGGACGAAATGTAGACTTATGATACCGACAAATACAATAAATTTAAAGGAAATATTTGTTTGAAAATATGTTTAAACGAGGGTTAGATGATATTTTCGTACAACTATCTATCGGAAAAGTCAAAAGCATGTTTTGTGGGAAAGTTGTTTGAATTAAAGTGAAATAGATTTTCTTCAGTTTTTTTTTTTTTAAGCAAACTGACCCACAAATAAACTTGCATTGAAGTATAAATCAAAGGAATTAATTTGAAATAATACCGGAAATCGCGTTTTATTTTATTACCATATTAATTAAACATTTTATAACCAATTTAGGTTTATTTACTGAACGTGAACGTTGACTTTACCCTAAACACAGTAGCCTCTCATGCCCTTTGATCCGTCTGGTTTTCTTTCGTTAACTCTCCTTGGTCGATAATTTGGTGCGTGAACTTTCTTGAGATGTCAATGACTTAAAAAAAAACCGACTGCGTATCAACGACTCAGACTTGTTATTTTTTAACGCTTGAATATTTGAGTCAATCTATATATAAATGTGCTTACACCAATTTGTTTTACCAAATTAAATTTATTTAAAATAGTCTTTACTAAATGCATTTTAAGATATCTTGCACCCCAAGGTGTAATAATTAAGATCTTCATTCGCTTAAGAAAATAATTTCACAAGATTCTTTACATTGTATTTCTGGTATCTGTTCCCTCAAAATATCTTAGACATCTTAGTCAACTGATTTTCTGATAATGATATTTTCCCCATCCAGCTTCATTAACTTTTATGTTTCTGCACTAAAGAGCTGTACTAAAATTATGGTGGGCAAATGGTAGGTGTAACACTTTGAATTCTTTCTTACAAGGTGTCATTATCAATCAATAACAGATTCGAGTTAGAGAAAATCTTAATTTCCTCAAAGTTACAGCTGTCTATTGCGACATTTAGTCGTATCCTGGTGAGCAGTGACAACTCGCTTCTTTCTGCCATTAATGTCGATGTCATCAATGTATAGTATGCAGGTATAGAGTGCGAATTTCAAAAAGTTTTACCAAGTATGATGTAAAAGAAATCACATGGCAACCCATCACCTTGTTTAAACATATTTTTTAACATCATCTCAGATATGATGTCGTGTAAGTTTTACGAAAGTGCTTCCTGTCCTCTTTTCCTATGTTGGTGTTAAAATTAACTAAAACAAAGATATTGTTCGTAGATTTTCTCGAGGAGCAATTTTGTTATCAAAGCGCATATTTTAATTTTGTCTTGCATGGTTTCATTTCCCCTGTATCAGATAAATCGAATCTTGGTGCATACCAATGCGTTATTTATTGTTATTGTTCTCTCAGAAACCGCACCCAAATCGATGTTGGTTTTGTTTTATGCTGCAGATAATAAGTCACAGATATTCACTTTTCTTTAGCCAAGATGGCAATGGAGCCATGGGTTATGCATGCACAACACCTAACCTAGAGAGCCATGGTATATGGGATAGTAAAGTGCTTCTGGTTGACCTCGTTATAAAAATTCTTAATACCATTAGCTCCAAATATGTACGTTGAAATATTTTTTTTAAAAGGATCCAGCATGCAGACCTTTGATCTCATGTTGATCCATTCGCATCAATTTATCCATCCTCCTCCTGAGAGTTGATCATTTCCGGAAGAATTAATTAATCAATCAAGTCCAAATAAACAAGACCAGTACCCGGTGCCTACCACGAGCAGCCTAAATAAGCACAAATTTACGAGTTGCATGGTACAGGTCAAGACATATTTTTTTGAAGATGAGGCATGCTCATCAGCCAAACTTTCTGGGGATCAAATTTCACTGATGAAGTGGTTCACATGTAGTAATGAAACTAGTGGCAGATGTAAGGACCATATAAAAAACCAAAAGAGAATTAATTTGCAAGGTAGTTCAGATAGAAATCGAAAAACAGAAGTATGGAGTTAACACGACGTTAAATTCTGATTTAACAGATAGTCACTTTCCGTATAAAAGATTTTTAGAATTTGTAAAAGTCGAACTGTCTAATTAGTAGTATCTGCGAGCTGCAGAAGAGAGCTGCTGCCATGAATATGACAGCAAAAATTTAAAAGCTCTAAAGCTGAGATCACTTTTCATATCATCAGCCAAATGTGACTCAAGTTCGAAGTTTGAATTTGCATCTACTCAGACTTTTTCAAGGACTGTATTTGTATAGCCCTTCAAAATCCACTTTGTTCTCTCTTTCGCATTTTTAGTGCTCGCATTCTTGATGAACTAGTCCCATACACACCTTTTTTTGGCTGGCAAGGTAACTCTGACGAAGATCACCTTTTTTAATAGTGCACTTATTAATATTATCACCACTTAATGGCTTTTTCAAGTCTACTTTCCGCAGATGTGGCCCTTTTAGGCATGTAGCCGTTTCAAAGTACTAATTCTGATTGGTGGTGTTCTCTGTACCCGCATTTGTTTCCTACTTGCAACTAGATGGTTATTTTTTCATCTAGATACCCTGAATATGACAGACATATTATTATCTATATGGTTCACAAATTGTTTTTTTTTAGACTATCCTCATTCGTTGTGATATTGAAATATTGAACTGGGAGCATATGTGGAAAACGACGCCCCTTCTTGGAAATGTTGACTGCAATTCCCTTTCTTTCAATTAACAATCAAACAATCAGCGTAATTAGCTGAAGCAATTGAAATTTTATAGGATCATCACTTGTTGAGAAAAGTTTGCAACTTTGACTTTGAAGTAATCAATTTATTCTCCTGACCCTGCTTGTTTGCCATACCCGGTAATTCCCAGAAACACTTTTTTACTAGAGCGTCAATTACCCTTTGTCCTTTTTTGTAGGTGATATATTTGAAAGCCCTTAATACATATTCATTAAGAAAACTACCACCGAGAATGTTGAGTATGACGCAGTTGTTTGTTAAAAATCGCATACCGCTTTTAACTTTCAAATTAATTAACTAAGTAAAGGTATGGAGAAAACGCCTTTGTACTCATTCCATTAAGAGCATTCAGAATGAAGTCAGGCCATGGCGCAAACCAGCAGTGTTGACCTAGTGATTATTCGCCAAAGCACTTTTAGGTGATGATAATGCCCTTAATGATCTTTACTACTCATCATGGCTAATAAATTGATTCTTGAAGCACACAATTCGTAGTCATCATTCCATTAGCTATTAAGAAAAAAATCTTCTTATCTAGAGCTGAAAATATTACCCATTTAATTTTGTAATTCACAGTGTCTTGCCATTGTCCACTCACATGGAATCGCAGGGCTTTTTTAAGGCTACCACATTACACGTCAACTTTTTATCGAAATTCATTTCGCTTAAGCTAATAACGAAAAAGAGATCGCGTAGCTTATACTGATATTATTTATGACGGATACAATCTGGAGCTGATGAACTGGTTGAATCTGGGATTTGATGCACTCTGCGAGAATAGACTGCCGGAACATACTAAACGAAGATTATAATACCGACCGGCAAACAAAGCAACTCGCATAGTCATCCTGTTGTCAGTGCCTTGTCATTATGGATTCCGATCCATTTGAAAGCTTGTATCTTTTTTTTATTATATTTGTTTCGTCTGTTTTCTGTTCCTAATTCACGCTTAGAAGAATGAACATTTGAATAAGTAATTGATTTGCTCGTCCGAAATTAAATTGGATTGAGATTGAGCAGCGGTGTGGCGCAGCGGCAATTCCAATTGTGGTCTTTCATACATTTTTCCCTCTTACACCCACTACCCACACCACAACACACAAGGTGTGGCTCGAATTCGGTTGATTTGTGTAGTTTCGATCTTTGCTCTGCATAAATAAACTACTGGAAAGGGCTGTGGAAAATGCATTTGGAAATTGTTAATCACCGTAAATTAATGTATATTTAAATGGTCCATTTGTTTAGGATTTGACGTTCATAAAGTGACCCATGTAATTCGGTCAAATGTGTAACGGGCAGGCGGCAAAAATTCAAATAACATAAATATGCCCCCGACCAAAGCCATTGTGCCGAGATATATGTATTACACATAACATAGATACTAGAAGAATATGTGTCTCAGAGTCAGTGTTGCATTGTATATTTTTCTTTTCTGTCTATGGCCGTACTCTGAAAAGGCAATTTAACATTTATGGATCTAATTTGGTTTTAATTAATAGTCGGTTGCTAGTGGGCTGGTATTTTAAGGTTCGTATGCAAAGCTGATATAGCTTTTAGGTATTAAGGTGAAATAAGGAGTGTGGATACATGGGATATGTGAAAGGGAATTTAACATAATTGTTACACATAATTAAACAAATTAGGTGCTTTGCATTTTATATTCAATGCTATCTTTTCTAGTGTTCTGAACTGGACATACATACATTATGTACATGAATGTAGAGCTTAATAAGATTATCACTTTGATTAACATAGAGTGAAATTTCGGTTCTGTTTCTGGTGTGTCAAGTTCAAACATATTTCCTCTTCTGGGAGTTTAACTACTTCTCTGATAGAACTTTAAAGGCCTGCTCTGCAATGAAGTGAAATCTACTTTCCATTTTATATTGTTTTGCCACTGAAAGAAGACAGAAAATAATTATTTGAATTTAAATGTTAACATAGTTATCAATACAAAAAAGCGATATGTTTGAGAATTGTATTCATTTGGCAGGCATGGACGTCGATGGTGTTCCGATGTTAGTACTGAAATACACTTTAATGAACAGTAGTATTTTGAAACTGATTTTTGCGAATAGCCTGACTTAGGCTAAAATGCTCTTTATAAAACAAAAATCTCAATTTTCCTACTGCCATGCGGTTGTAATATTAATAACAATTCATACTTATTATAAGCGGCACTTATTTACATACTGCTGTGTTCGCCAAAAACCCCCAAAGGACGTGTAAAAGCTTCTTAATTGGTATTAAGCGAACCGCTAATAAGTCAGTATCAACTTTTCTGATAGAATTTTTAAGATAAAACCAGTAAAAAACTAAGGGAAACCGGCATCAGTCGAAAAAATAGACTTGCACAATTTTAACATAAAAAAAGGTAAGCTTTGGATACTAAATACCATAAACCATAAAAATAACTAACTGCACAAGGTGTATGGACAAAATGTTAGAGTAATGCAAAAATGTGGCTTGCAATTTTGAAAGGTCAGCTCCCTGAAATCTTGAAACGACACGGTAAGGACTTAAAA
Organism: Volucella inanis; assembly: GCA_907269105.1. Taxonomy (NCBI): domain Eukaryota; kingdom Metazoa; phylum Arthropoda; class Insecta; order Diptera; family Syrphidae; genus Volucella; species Volucella inanis. The sequence continues at coordinate 39,096,720 of OU026154.1, read as the reverse complement.
ACAAGCCTTCCTCCAGTTGGATTGGTACACTGGAAATATCAAAACTAATTTAGTGAATCTTGAGTTATACTACGAACAAAAAAGATGCAATCGCTAGATCAGTACACCCCTGGTATCGGGCGTCAGAAAATGTACCCTCGTACCCATTGAATAAGCGCAAAAAATGAAATGAAATCAAACCTATATTTTGATTATTGCAGACACATCATCAATTGTGTAGATCAGAAGCGACACCTGTTAACGGAGAAAAACAAAATTTGCAATAAACGGAAACAGGTTCGAAAATAAATAATATGTTAGCGAAGAATTTTTGTAAAGTAACATTTCTTAGACCTTTGCGGATGAAGAGGAGACGGCAGATTTAACATAAATTAAAGTTTTAGATCAGAGGCGATTGAATGCCTAACCAGTAGAGTAACCAGTGGAAAGTGAACATACTATATTTATTCCAATGTAAAACCGACACAAGGAATTGCAACAACTACCGATCGGTGAAACTTATGTGGCTTACGACAAAATATACAGCGCAATATTATTAAATATACGATGCCATCCAAAAAAGACATATTATGATAAAGAAAAATCGCCGTTGATTGTCAGATTTTAGAGGTTTTAATCAAAATTGTCTACAATGGAGTGCCGAAAATCCTATGGAAAACCAACAAGAGACTCAATATCGAAAGAAAGTTACACCTTGATGCGGTTTTTGGTTGGAAAAAAGACGTTACCGTCAATTCTCATCTCTACCATAATAGGTTGGAAATCTTTGTATGGATCGAAATGGTTGGAATGGATTTAAAGAATGTTTGGTTCCAAGAAGACCACGCTACATGCCATACATCGAACCAAACTATCAGTTTTTTGACTAGAAAATTTGAAAAAAAACATAATTTCGCAAAATAGACTTGAATTAGATGCACGATCATTAATTTCATTTAACGCACAAATGCCACAAGTTTCGTTTCGTGTATAATTTTAGTGAACTAACCTTTTAAACTATTGTATATAAATGGTGCAGCTGATACAATACAAAAAATTTGTTAATTTTTCATTTTGAATGTGTACATATTTCATGTATCACCCTTTAATAACTAGAAGATAAATGGTTACGAATCAGTCGCACTTATACCGAATACCTGCTTTGCCAATTTTTCGAGCCCGCAGACCTTACTTTTTACATCGGAGTGGCTTTGATGGTTTAATGAGTTAGACGATCCACAAAAAATGTTAGTATGGAAATGAAAATGTTATAATAAACAGCAGGTATGATAAACCGTAATCTAGTAAGAAGAATGTAGTAGTAGTCTCTGCATTAAACAACCCAAAGTGAACAACCTTTAAACTGAGCTAGTTTGTTTGTTAATAGAAAGCTGTTGTAAAATCTACTTTAAAGAGCCATGCGCACTCAAATGTAAAAATACAAATAACATAAAAAATCGTGTTCTTACTATTCAGGTGACCCTTAATACAGCGCCGATAGAAGGCTCAAAAGTTTACAAATTTTGCTAATCCCCATGTAGTAATACAGGTACATTGAAAAAATTTATATGTAGCTTAACGCGTTCAAATTTCAACTGTTAATAAATGAAGAAAAAGTATTTTATTGCATGCAAGCTTTAAAGCGCTGGGGAGCTACTTGAGAACAAATTTAATTATACATTAATTATATTATATATTAATTATATTACACAGACAGACACAGGAAGATATTATACGAAAAAAGAGTTTTTTTTCTAATGAGGACACAGCAGCTAAAACGCGAGAATCCTTTCAATTAATTTAATAATAACTGTATGATATATATAGACTCTATGCGAACAAATTTAACACATGCCGTTTTATAGTAAAACACAAAATTTTTGCAAAATTCAACTTTATTTATCAATATAGTTGCCTTCGAGGGCGATACACTGATTGAAACGATTTTTCAATCTTTCGATACCAGTTTTGTAGTACGATTTTCGTTCAGCCTCAAAATAGGCCTCTGTTTCGGCGATTACTTCTTCATCGGTCTTAAATCTCTTTTCGGAGAGCATTCTTTTGAGGTCTGCGAATAGGAAATAGTCTCTGGTGGCCAAATCTGGAGAATACGGTGGGTGGGGAAGCAATTCGTAGCCGAATTCATTCACATTTGCCATCGTTTTCATAGACTTGTGACACTGTGCATTGTCTTGATGAAACAGCACTTTCGTCTTTTAAACGCTCCAACAACGCAATGTAATAGTTGCTGTTGATAGTCTGCCCCTTTTGGAGATAGTCGATGAAAATTATTCCATGTGTATCCCAAAATACGGATGCCATAACCTTTCCAGCCGACTGTTGAGTTTTTGGTCGTTTTGAACGAGGTTCGTCGCCTGCTCGCCACTCAGCTGACAGTCGACTTGACTCTGGTGTGAAGTGATGGAGCCAAGTTTCATCCATTGTCATATACCGACGCAAAAATTCGGCTTTATTGCGGTTGAACAGCTTTAAGCACTCCTCTGAATCATCAACACTTTGTTGTTTTTGGTCAACTGTGAGCAAACGTGGCACCCACTTTGAACAGAACTTTCGCATGTCCAAATATTCGTGTATGATATATCCAACACTCTCTTTTGATATCTTCAAAGCCTCAGCTATCTCGATCAACTTCATTTTACGGTCATTCGTAATCATTTTGTGGACTTTTTTGATGTTTCACCTAAAACAGCCTTTTTTGGACGTCCACTGCATGCATCATCTTCGTTACTTGTATGACCACTTTTAAATGGTTCGTTCGGCTGGTGCAGAGTCCGGGTAACACTTATCAAGCCAAATCTTTGCATCGACTGCATTTTTTCCAATCAAAAAGCAATGATAAATCGACACACATTTTTTTTCACAATAACAAAAGTTGCTTCACTCACAACGCTATATCTCGAGAACCAATCGTCCGACAGCTGTCAAATTTATACACGTATCTGTTGAAGGTTGGTACTAACTGAAAATGGTATGGATTCAAGTGGTGCCTTCTCTTAGAAACGGACTTTTCAGCCCATGTATTAGTGTGTGGAACCGATCTGTAACAAAAGTACCCAAACGCGGTCGACCTCGAGGAGCAAACAATCTTTAACCTACTTTACCATCAAGTCCTTCACTTGCTTCTTGTTCCTGGATTCAAGAACAACATTTTATATTATATAGAAACTCTAGCACCGCATGGTTATAAACGAAAGTCATATTTTTTTCCATGTTTGAGATGCACTATGCTCAAATTCTGAAGGAGACTAAATACAGATGTAAAACCTGCCCCAAGAAGCCTGCTTTGTGTGCTAAATGCGTTGAGCACTTTCATAATAACTAAAACGTATTTCACTTTCTTCATTCTTATGTCAATAAATATTATTTTCTTTAATTTTAACTAAACTACAACCTGTTGTTTGAGAATTTAACTTGATGGTTACAATCGTCATTCAACATTAGAGGTCATCATAGCTATATCAACCGTACAAATGACGGCTATAGCTGTCAGACGGCGATAGCAGTCATTTGCATGTCTTATCAGTAGTCGCATATGAGTGGCACAAATGACGATTATAGCAATCATTTAAAGAAAAACGCTTTTTATTATTCCAGTCGATTTATATTTTAATTTCAGACATTTCTGCATACTTGCCAGACCTCAAATGGTATTTCTACCATGATTACCAAAAGTGTATATCTGAGCAACTATACAACACTATACAACCACAAAAAAAAATATCTAAGCCGATCGATCACTTTGCAAGGATATTCCAGATAACTCCTAAGCAAATCAACTAGCTTAAGATAGAACTCTTAAGCGGTAATTTTGATTAGCAACAGACAAGGCAAATACATTTTTGATGTGTACTTGTAAATCATTGCAATGAAATAGACATGCTGCGCTGCTAGAATTCATATCAATAACTTTTATCGGATCTGTATAAAAAACGATTAAGGTGTATTAAATTGTTTAGTACTTCCCTCTATAAGAAGCGAAGTAATTAGATTTTTGAAGCTCACAAAAATCAGGCTACAGTAGTTATGCATACCATACACATTTGGAAATGGTTTCAACACTATGTTAGAAACACCTCAATTAAACGACAATAATCACTCGAACTTACGGAAGATTGTTGGTGCCCACAGTCATTTCTAAAATCTTCTCCATATTATCAGAGCTTAACAATGTTTTTAACAATTGGGGAGACTGCGAAGCCAAAATCATTATTTCAGGAAAAGAGACGTCCACATATTTACCTCACTACCCCCACAGTGAATCGAATATATTGTAGGATAAAGGGACTTATAATTTTGCTTATCTGCAAAAGAAATAAACTAAGACAGAATATTTTTAAAAGTATTTGTATCTGGACTGTAGATTCAGAATGGATTCTAAGTTATAAAATCTGTCTATCTTGGTATTACCAACAATACTCGTTATATGCCAACATTTTTTTTTTTTTCTTTTTTTTTATAATCGGCGCGCGCTCAAGGGGTTTTTGTACCCTTAAAATGTTCGTACACAGCGCGGGCGAAGGAAATTTAGGGAGGAAAAGAAGACAGGTACCGATGTACATTGTTTTTAAATGTTTGCAAGTTATAACGAACAGGAAACACAGAGGTTGGCAGGACATTCCATAAGCGAGTTGTACGGCTTAGGAAAGAATCACGATATTTTAGAGTACGTCCGAAAATGGACTTGATGGTAAACTGATGAGCATTCATAGCGGGACGGGTGTTACGGTTGGAAGTTTGAATGGGCGGAATGCTACTGGCGATTTCAACCTCCGTTGATAGCTCCCCAATTGGTTATGCTGTTAACATCAGAATTTAATGAGCTTAGCATACGCTGCCGTTCCCGAAGAGTAGGGGCATGTGTCTGGGAACGAACATGAATAGCAGAGAGTGCTGTCATCAGTAAAGGAATAAATTGGACTAGAAGTAGCAGACAAGAGATCATTAATGAAAATTAATGTCTTGGACTTGGAACCGTCCAAGACAACTTGAATTGAACGTTCCGAAAGGTAATTTCTAATCCATTAAAGAAGAGAATCATCGATTCCAAAAGCACGCATTTTCGACAAAAGAGCCTGATGCTAAACTCTGTCAAATGCCTTAGAAATATCAATATCATCAATATTGCTTTCACCAGATTGATATATGCTTTGGTTCCACTTTTCGGTGAGACATGCCATCAAATCACCAGTGGACCTGTTGCTACGAAAACCATATTGCCAGTCATTGAGAAGTTTTCGTGTTTCGAGATATTTCATGAGCTGATGGTTTTTCAGCGTTTCCACCACCTTGGAAAGAAGGGACCTAAGTGCAATGGGTCTGTAGGAGGCGAGAAAAGAAGATTCACCTTTTTTAGGGACAGGCCGGACAAATGCTGTTTTCCATCTGCTCGGAAAGAGTCCTAAAGAGTAGGACCAGCGGATTTATGCATGTTAAGATCTTTGAGTACTCTTGCTAATATACGACTGCGAAAGTGGATTCGTCCCATTGTAGATTTGACGCATTCAAGTGTAGGCGGTGACATAACACGATCTGGGAGTGTTGAGCTAGCCGCAAAGTGTGCAGCAAGTAAATTGGCCTTGTCCAAAGAGCTGACAGCTGGAATGTCATTGTAAACGAACGTTGGGATGGAGGATGAAGCATAATTTCTAATATTTTTGACGAATGACCAACAATTTTTACTGCCTTTAGGACATTGCAGTATTATTTGCCTCAGGTTTTGGTCGTATTGGAATTTCACACGCTTGAGAAAGACGTTGCAGTCATTTCTGGCTCGTTTAAACTTTTTTCGGTTTTCCTCTGTCGGGTTGGTCTTGTAGGACCGGAAAAACAATTCTCTAACCCTAACAGCCTCTTTACAGCACGAGTTGTACCATGCCTTTTCTTTTGGTTTGATACTCTTCATCCGATGAGGGATAAAGCATCTTATTCCAAAGAGAATAGTTTCTGTGATCATGTAAGCAGCGGCATCCACGTCGTTATCGAGGAAACATAACGACCAGTTAAAATTCCTAAAGAAGTTGTTAAGTCCGCTCCAATCGGCTTTCTCGTATTGCCATACGGTTCTTTTAGGAATCTTTTCTCTAACTATGTGGTGGGTGTACGAGAATTTAGCTGATATGACACAATGGTCTGACGAGCCTAGAGCGGAGAGCACATCAACGCAGTACTTGTCAGGATGAGAAGTTAAAAACAAGTCCAAGGTGTTGTCGGTATGACTATCAACGTCTGGTATGCGTGTGGGCTCATTTACAAGCTGGGTTAAGTTATTTTCCGCAGCGAAGATCTCAACACACTCCTTCGGGTGTTGTCTGTCCAGAATGTTGAAGCCAACCGGAATTGTGTATATTGAAATCGCCCGTAATCACGATGAGGATACAAGGATACAATTCTTTGAATGGAGTCAGACAGCGCAGCAAACTCGTGGAAGGTCGAGTTGCTGTCCAGTTTGGGGCTTTTGTAAATAAAGCAGTAGTGGATAATTTGCTTATGGGGATAGAATTTTAACCACATGAAATTGAATTCCGGATTGGAACAAGAACTACATTGTGATGGAATTTGGTAAGCTACATCACTACGCACATAAATGGCGAGACCGCGATGGGGAAAGAATAGTGGCACTAGTTCGTAGCCAGGTAGCTTCAGATCAGAGAGATCTGAGAGGTGTGAGCGGGGATCTACCTGCGTTTCACTAAGTGCTAAAACAGTTGATCGGTACTTACAGACGTGGACGTACGCAGAAAAGTGATTACATTTTAGCCCGCGTATATTGGCTATATTCCCTAGTCATGACTAAAAACAAACACAGTAAACATAAACACCGACGATACTAAGCATATTCGATACATATTTTATCATATTCCAGAATGAAACTCAAAAATTTTTACAGCTCCTTTATTATTCATAAGTTTTTCAAATGTTATAGTTATAGTTATAAAACTATTTTCGTAATTTGGGATGCATGACTTAATAAATATTTTTTCTTTTCATTTCAGTCATTCTTTGGTCGAACTTATAATAACATCTCTGCCATAGCTGGTTGTAAGAATAATGGTGATTGCGTGATAAATAAAAAGAATCGAACCGCATGCAAGGCATGTCGTCTTCGAAAATGTCTACTCGTTGGCATGTCAAAGAGCGGATCACGCTACGGAAGACGTTCAAATTGGTTCAAAATTCACTGTTTACTTCAAGAACAGCAATCACAGCATCAACAGCATAGTTCATCCCTAACAAATAACACTCAACAGATAAGCTCAAATTTTGAACAACTTAACCACATCCATCAGCAATTGCAAGCACGTCAGACATATCAAGACAAAACCAAGACTTCCATCAAGACTGTCAATCTATCACCACCAGCTGCTCCTGGTCATCAATATCCTTCCCACCACCTACAACACCATACAAATAACCACCATCATCCTTTTCTTCCTGGAAAATATCTCAACGGAAGTGCAAGGGGGAGCACCACACCACATATGAAATCTGAACCAGGTCTCAGCTCACCCAGCGATTCAGGTGCATCATCTGCCGATCCAGATGACAGCAGCAGTATTCGCGGTATCCCTGATAGCCCAATCGAAGATCGACAATTTATGAAAGCTTTTCGAAGTTCTTCAGCTGAACCATTAAAAGTATTTTCTCCTTCGGCGTTAAGTGCGAAACTAAGCCCTTTCAATGCATTTCCCACGTGTTACGCCACCAAAACCGTCCTTCCTTTTGTTCAACCGCCTTCTACAGCGAGCATTAGTGCTTCCATAAGCATGCAGGACGAACCAATTGATCTGTCAGTGAAATCTCAAGTTCGTTGTTCGACAAAGTCCCCACCAACAACACCACCACCAAGTAACCTGGACCTGCCGAAGCCCACTCCTCTGGATCTGACTCTCGTCCGATCACAGCCGATGTCCGGATGAATCTCACCCAACCGATGTCCTAGGGAGTCGAAAGTGCCATATTCCAGGGATGAGTAGTGTACATGAAGGTGCTTTATATATAAAAATGTAAACAAAGGCCAGTTCTTGCCTCGATATAGATTATTGTTTTACTATAGGGACATTGTAGCCAGTTAAAATGTGAAAACAAAAAACATCAAATTTTTGTAATGGAACTACCAGATACAAACATTGTAGTAAAATAGTAAAATTCTCCATTGGTGCCAGAAATCGTACAAATTTTCTTGATATTACGGAAATGTAACTCTCTTTACAATTATAGTCACATATAAACAAATCATATGCAGATATAGTAAAATTTAGTGCCAAGGGCTCTAAAAATTTTTGTGTTAAGAAAAAAAAAACGAAGTTATATGAATTTTTTTTATTTTATTTTAGCAAATTAATTTATTTCATAGACAAGTAATCATTGAACATATATTTATTTTGTGTAAATAGCTGACTCGTCAGCCGTTGTTAATTTTATTATTTTTATTTTTGTATCTCCAAACAATACCAGTGATTCTAAGGTTTAATTATTGTAATCGTAAAGCAACAGTTAGCTAGATTTTTTTTATTTTCAAAGTAATTATATAAAAAACCAACAAAAATAGTATTTTGTTTGAATTGTGTGTGGAAAAATAGTACTTAATAATATATTTTTGTTTAAATATAAAAAAGTTGTATTTTTTTTTTTTTTTTAAGTACGGGAAGTAAATTTTGTTGATCATATATGACGTGTATTAACGTAGGGCATACAAAGCAAGCGTTGCCGAAAGTGCACGAATGTATCGGATACACGATAGCAGATGTGATTAAAAGAAAAATTACAAATAGTTAGTCATCATGCGCCCATAATTCTGCCGTTTTAATTTATAGCTTGATCTTTGGAATTTTCAAAAAATTGCCCCATTAATTAAACTCATGGGTAATGTTTGTGTTTAATTCGCTTTCGTGAAGATCAGAACGGACAGTTTTACTTGTATACGTACCCATTCAGGTGGAAGTGGGCTTTGTCGCTCCAGAACATGCTCCAGAAAAGCAAATTAACAGTTCGAAATCACTCCAACATCTGTTTCACCAAAGATTTTGCGTAAATAAAGTCATTTATTTTGAATTGAATTGAATTGAATTGAATCTTAAAAAATTTTTTCTGTAGAATTTCATTAGCTATTGTTTTTGGAGGATCAAACGCATCTCGCATCGACACTCTTGGATTTTCACACAAGTTATGAAACGATGCTTTTTGACGTTCCTGGATGTTTTACTAGAACTGAGAACTAAAGAATTAAAATAACACTTGGCCCATCGCTCAACCACCGAATATTATAATGTGAGTAAACTTTTCATAGGTGCACATAAAAAATCACATAAAAATCGCGACTTTTGAAAAAGCGAACGCACGATGCCCTCCCGACAGCTGCGACATTCCGACTGACAAATTCGCACTCTCGATAATTCAAATGACTCCAACCCCTACCATGATCGTTTATAACTTTTTGAGTAATTCACATTTTAAAATATTAATTTTCCAATGAGTACATTGGTTATTTCGTGGTTTTTAGTCAATAGAACTATGAATAGTTGTACTAAATTAGTTCTGGCGAGCTACCAACATATAGTGTATATGTCGTAAAGTCTATTTCTCAGAACCAATATTATAATCTGATTTTACAGATCGACGATCGACTTAACACTTAGGCAAATTTGAAAGTAGACCGTTCCAACGTTTCAATTTTTTCCAAAATTGAACCCATTTTAGTGGATTTTCTAAATGTACAATGGATTTATTAAGCGCTACATATCGTTTCCGTGCTTATTACATTTATTTATTATTTTCTTTATAAGAACTATCGTATAAATATGAATAATCGTTTCAATAATAAAGAACGTAGATTACCAGTACCCGCCACATCAGTGGCTACTACTACTAAAAAAAGTCCGGTGCGAGAGTTAACCGAAGAAGTGCCCCTAGATATCATCATCAATTTGAAATCAACGTTCGCAGAACGCCGCGTTACCTTTCCTAGCACACTTAGCTCACCATGCCCTAGAGTTATGCTATCAAGAAACCTAACTGCTAATGGAAATTCGAACCGAGAACGCAGACTGTTTCAAAGGGTTCAGGTACTGCGAAGTTCTTCTCTGAAGCTTGCATAGCAAATTCATCAGCGATCGTAATTGTGACCCATAAAAGATTCTGCGAAATCAGCTTTCCATATACGTTCAGAAATTCCTTTCATTATTTGTATATCTAATTTAAAAATCACGAATAATTTCGGTGAGTACTTGATACTCCTCTTGGCTTACAAAGAATACGGAGTCGCATTTGGGACGAATTAAGTAATTCTGTATTACTTCAATGCTGTCAAGCCGTTCAAAGATGCGATGTCAACATGTATTTACTGTCAACGAAACCGTTTAACATTCTGTTGAGACTAGTTTTCAAGTCCAGTTTTACATGTACCATTTTTGATCGAGAATGTGCAATTCTGTAAATGCCCTTGATTAAGTAAGAAGTCAGATTCATGGGTCATGGGTCTGAGTTTTTACCGATCTTACGTATACTTGTAGAAGCCACCCTCATTTTTCAGTATTTTGAAAATGAGAGGCTAGGAGCATAGACGATTCTTTTTATGGACCACCACATAGGAAATGGTCCATACTTCTTGCAGCCGTGTGTCGTATTGCAATGTACAAGAAGTATCCTAATTTGCTGCTTTTAAATATGTAGGAGGACATTGTCTGTTTTTTTTTTTTTTGCAAAATTATGAGCGATTGAACGCTGTATTTTAACATATCATTAAAAATTTTCTGTTCCATAAGTCACCTTCGTTCATCAAGGCGGTACATATATTTTTATACTGAGCAGATCTAGTAATATTACCATCTACTAACGGCCAAGAAAGAACAAGAAAAATAACAAGAGCGTTGTCCTTACATTTTATAAAATGTCTCAAGATTTCTTAAATGTGAGATCACTTTTGCCCTCAAAACAATGCTGAATTTAATCTGTTATGGGATTAAACTCTCTGCAAGGAATCTTAGATAAAGGTCTTTAAAATCGAAATATGGGTACCATACGATGTACAAAAATTCTTTTAGCTACTCCCTCGTTCCATTTCTAAATCAATTTCAACATTTTTTTATAATGTGAATATGAACTTAGAAACCTGCGGTAAACGATGTTGCATCGCAAATGTTTTACAGTCTCTGATAGCTTCGATACCCAGAACGTCTTACATCCATTCCACTGAAAAATTGTTGGGAATCATTCCTAAGTCAGATTACCTAACATATTAAATGAACGACACCGATTCCTACATATCAATCTGCCATCAAAACATCCTAGTTATTTTGTTGCATATGTGCTTATTGGTCTAAGGTGTAAAGTCAAAAATATTCAATAAATATGTGCTTGTGAAAACATTATTGGTAAAACGTCATAACACGAAATAGAACTTAAAGGCCTCAGGGGCAGACAATCCAATTCTGGGAAATAAAAAATAAACCGAATTTCTGGTTGAGTGGAAAATGATAAAAAAAAATTTAATTTGTTTTCACATATTTCTTTTACCGTTTTTAACATTAGGTTTGAGGCTACTATAAATCTAATTTAAAAAAATAAACTGACTTTTAATAAAAAATAGATATATACGACTAAGGGTGGCCTCAATAAAATTCACCCCAGAAGAGGCACAGTGATTACCGTAAGAAGCTTGAAGCTTGTGTGGATGGAATTAATGGGGAAAAATCATTTGCAGTCTCGAAGGCAGAGGAATTGAAACGGAGAAACAGAATTCGTTCAGAACTCACATTCAATGATTTCGATGACCCCGATTATCCTTCTGTTAACATAAGCATAGACGAAGATAAAATATTTTTTTATAATACTTATAAAAAGTTTTGAGTTCCCTCTTGTTTTTTAGAACGAAAAACAAGCTACTCAAAACGATATAAAGATTTAACTTCTATAGATTGATCCATTTCGGCCACAACTGTCTTTCAAGACTATCCAAAAACCTGTTTCTATATTTTAAAAAATGTTAATTGAGCCTGTCTGACTGCATGCTACAAACTTCCTTCGGCAAAAAACATAACGTAGGCAGCGGATTTTTGTTTTGGTATAATTGGTAACAAAAGCGCGGTAGATCGGACTCCAAAATAACCAAAACACTAAAATGGCCTGTTATTTAGTCGGAAGTTTTTAATAAGCAATTAAAAAACAATCTATTTGTATTCGCAATTTAATATTTCTTAGTTTTCCTTACGCTCAATCTGGCATACTGTTCCTTTTTACGTATATTACTTCGTACCGTTCCGTTTGTATAGTTCCTCGTTGAATTTAAAAACGGAAAATACAAAGCTGTTTTCAAAATAAATTAAAATCAATTTATTTTTATTGTTTCCAAACAAAACAAAGGATTGAATTAATTGAAAATTTATAGGACAACTGTTTTCGAATTGATTTCGAAGACGCTGCGGCAAGGTAGTGTCCGACCATGTAGCAAGTAACGATGTAATTTAGAAAAACAATCAAAGAAAATCCAAGAGATAATTCGAATAATAATTCGAATATTCGATTCCCCATCAAGCAGAATAGAACTACTTGTATATATTGCCTTAGGATATATGTACCTAGTTTTATGAAAGAGGTTTTTACTTGTAAAGATTAAGCTCTGTCATAAATATTTGAGTTTGAGATTGTTACCAATAAATGTAAAAATAAAGGCTCTTGGGCAAAAGCGGTCAATATTTTCAATATAATAATACTAAAACAAATACAACAAGAGGAGTGATAGAGATATTATAAATTTTGTCTGGGAAATCATGTATAAACCATCACACCGTTCAGATCCGAAAGATACTCGATAACCTGTCCCGCTCGAATATTGAGAACTATTTTAAGTCTGGAATTTCAAAATGTTTAAAACATTTTAATAAACTTTAATAAACTTTCAGCTTTGCTTAATAAACATACCATATTTTACAATTTTTTAGATGAAAAATGATGCCTGTGCCTTTTCTGATAAGAAAAGTTATCTCACTCTTATGTATCCTGCTCAACTGGTTTAGAGTTACAAGTTTTGTTACATCTATTCCATCTTTTTGATAAAATTTATGATATCAAACTTTAAACGTCCGACCTATTTACATATATATGGGCTATATATACAGATATATATAGCGCATATAGATCTCCCAAATATAAATTACAGAAAAATTGAAAAAATTGCATAAGAAATGATATATATGTCCAACCAGCTTAACAACCTACACCAGACGTTAATTGATTTAATCGGGTACTGTTCTGATGCATTTGCCAGCACGCGTTGTATTTACTTATTTCAATTTGAGAATAAATTATACCGCAGTGTTTTTTCCACACTCGTCTGAAATTGGACGCCGTAAATTGTTTAAGTTACGAGTACGGGTAACTTGAATTAGCACAAAATGACATATAATTACAGTTTTGCGATGAAATAATTAATTAAATTATTTTTGTTATTTATTGAAAAATAAAAAATGTAGTTGTGCTGATCAGTTAAAAAACCACATTTTTAGTTGATTTTTAATACCTCTAAAGACTAAAATGATATTGCTGGAATTGGATGGGACTTGCTTAGAGGATAATTCTTTTTGGGTAATCAGTGAGTTGTATTTCCAACGTAGGTACACCTTTCACACACCCTTTAATACCAAGTGTTAAAAGGCGAGTTTTTGTGCTTCAAAACACCAATAAGTACAGACCTTTGATTATATCTGATTATACGCAATATTGGAACTGTACTTCTAAGCGGTGTATTTAACCTTATAAAGGTAGTTCCAAAATTCACGCAAGATTAAAAATTTGCGCAAATTCTGCGGTAATTCGTTGCCAACGAAAAAAAAAAAAAAAATAGACAGCGTAACAGCTGAAAGCGAAAGAACAACGCGTTGGGCAATATTTTAAAAACAATGAAGGCTTGTCAGCTACAGTTCGCAATTCATAGCTTTAGCGATGAGATGATTTTCATGGTTTTGTTAATCGTCAAAATTGTCGAATTTGTTGAAAAACAAATGCATCCGCTATATGATTCAGATATTTTGCTGGAAACATCATCAAACTTTTTTTCTTTGGAAATGATTCTTGTCAGGCAATAACAGCTACTGGTGCTCGCTATCGCGGAATGTTAATGCAGTTTCTTCTGCCTAAATTGCAAGATAAGAATGTGAACGATATGTTATTTTAACAAGACGATGCCGCTTGTTATACAACTCAAGAATCAATGCAATTTTCAGATTTAAGGCCGTTGGACTTTTCCTCTTCTGAGTTTTTTTTGAAGTTCTAAGGTTTATGCCAACAACCCCAACTACCACGCAAGCCTTTTGATAGGTGTATCAAAGAAATTCAGTCACATTCATACAAACTGTCATAGTAAAATTCGACAAAAGATTGCGTAAGTTCCAGCAAATCCATGGAGATCATTTACCCGATATATGTACCATTATACGGTATACCTTATGAGTCAATAAAAAATGTAAAATTTTTAATTAAAAAAAAAAATCTCTATAAAAATTAGATCTTTTGTGAATTTTGAGATACCCTTTATAATACTTTTTAATTTGAATTTTTATAATAATTGTGCTACAAGCGATATAAGGGTTTATGTATGTTTCAGAGGTTAAAAAAGCAAATTTTCACAAATTTTTTTTATTAGGTGTGCAACTAAGTTCGCAGTCAATAGATGGCTCCAGTAATAAGTGCTGGTCGATTTTGACATATCCAAAACGTCATAGACCAAACTTTGACCATTTTGACACATTGTTGTTTTTGTTTTGAGGTCATATACTTTTGGTTGTGTGAAAATGTCTAATTTTGTGCCAAATAATCGTTCCTTGGGGAAAATGTTGATTCTCTTCTTTCATTCAAAGAAAACGACGGCTGAAGCTCCAAAAAGGAGATGTTGCTGTTAGTGAAACAATTTGTCGTAATTGTTTCCACCGCTTCAAAGACAGTGATTTCGATGTTGACGATCGTCCGAGTGAAGGAAGGTCTACATTTTTCGAAGACGCTGAGTTAGAGACATTACTCGATGAGGATCCATGCCAAACACAAAAAGAGGAGTTACCCACCAAGCCATTTCCAAGCTATTGCATGCGATGGGAATGATTCAAAAAATAGGAACTTGGCAAAAAAGGAAATCGCATCCTGATGGGTGATGAAAAATGTATTCATTACAATAACTCAAGGAGAAGAAAGTCATGGAGACTGCCCGGTCATGGTTCTACGTCGTCGGCTCGGCCGAATATTCACGCTGCGATGGTTATGCTATGTATTTGGTGGAACCAGATCGGTGTTATTTAATATGCACTGTTGAAACCCAACCAAACCATCACTGGGGACGGTATCGACTTCAATTGATGCGATTGAGACAAGCACTGCGCGCAAAACGGCCACAATACGAGCAGAGTCACGAAAAAGTCACTTGTTCCGTGCGATGGCACATAGGCAGTCCATGCCAGATCAGCAGTTCCACTTACATAAAGATATCAAAAAATGGCTTGGGTGGATAACCTTAAAAGATAAACACTTTTACCGTAACGGTACTCGAACTCTGCAAAAAGGATGGGAAAAATTTGTATCTAACAATGGCAATACTTCGAATGATTCATTTGGAACAATTTTTTCACAATATAGTTGCATTTTCATCAAAAAAACAGCTAAGTTATCGCTTAAGTTATCGACGCAAACGTCTGACCGCGTCTATTGAAGAGAATTTCCAAACGATCCTCTTCTAGAGGTTTATTTTGAGTGACTTTTCTTAATATGTTGTACTATTACATAAAAACAAATAAAAAAATGGATATTTTGTAATTTCCAAACCCATGTAATAATGGGTTTTAAAATAAATAATAAATAATTTTTTCTTCGAAGAATTGTTGGCAGAATTGTTATATTAGCATCCTCTCTACATATATGTTTCCAAAATACGAACTATCATGCACAGAGAAGGCTTACAATTGTTATAAGGGAAATTCGATATTTATCGAGCTAAATGCACTATCTGACTTCATAGAATTAATTCTATTCCTGTATCCTCATATTGAAAACGTTATTATGGCGATTTTAATATACACAATTCTGGGTGATGACGTCATTTTGGACAGGCAACAACCGAAGGACGGAATGTCGAGATCTTTCGCGATCATACCACCAACACCCTGAACTTATTTTAACTTTTAGACTTTATAAGTACTGGGTGGTCTTTGAGTTCTATATCGTATTATACTCGTATTTCGATGAGTACTCCCATTTAAGCTCACACACACAACTGTGTCATATCAGCTGGTTTCCCATGCATTGATTACACAGCCAAAAAAAAATTTTTAAAGGGTCGTATAGCAACACGAGAAATCTAAAACGCAAAAGGTAAAAACTCTTTAGGAATTTTAACTGGTCGCAAAATAGGGTGATTCATCGTGAGGTTTGACTTATAATGTAAAATAAAACACATAAATTCGAAAATGAACTTAAAATTTGTATTATCGGTTAAAAGAACATGGCATTTACTTATTGAGAATGATATCATGTAAATGTTGGCTACGAATACGTCTGAGGTGGTCTATTCGGAAGGTCCAATTTTGAGCGACTCGTTCGAGCATAGCGACTGGTATCTCGCGGATAATACGAGTAATGTTGGCTTCCAAAGAGTCAATCGTAGGTGGCTTATTCCTGGACACCAGCCCATAAACCACACCATACCGTTGTTTTTAATGGATGTAATGGTAGCTCTTGGTACTCTTCGGGTTACTTATCAGCCCAAATACGGCAATTTTGTTTATTAACGAATCCATTGATCCAAAAATGGGCTTCATCACTGAACAAAATTTCACGATAAAACACCGGATTTTCATTGAGTTTTTCCAGAGCCCATTCACTGAAAATATGACGCAAATTCAAGTCGCCTGGCTTCAATTCTTGCGCAAGTTGAATTTTGTACGCTTTTAGGCCAAGATCCTCATGTTATATACGGCAAGTTGTCCAATACGCCAAGTCAAGTTGCTGAGAACGCCGGCGAATCGATTCATCACGGTCTTCGCGTACACTTTCAGCTATAGCTGCTATAGTCTCTTCACTACGTGCTGAATGTGGTCTAACCGGTCGAGTATCGTCCAATAATTTAAACTGGTACTCAAATTTGAAGGGTATTGGCAATAGAGGTTTCAGTAGGTTTCAGTAGGTCGATTTTGCGCACCGAAACGCACGAAAAACATTTCTCACAGAATGCTGATTTTCGTAATACAGCTGAACAATTTGGAGACGCTGTTGTGGTGTGAGTCTTTTCATCATGACTTGCCAAGCGATACTAAATAAAAATGATAAATCAATTTGATAGGACTCATGCGAGATCTGTCAAAGAAAGCCTATTTCAAATCGAACCTCACGATGAATCACCCCTTATTTCCTTTATAAGGACGTGGATGCTACTCCTGATATCACAAACGCTATTCCTTTTAAAGTGAAATCTTTTATCACATGATCATATGAAGAGAATCAAACCGTGGAATGAATCAAGATGTAACGACCTGTCAGTGTTAGAAAATTGTTGAAAACCGAAAAAAATAAAACAGAGAAAAAAATACTACATACAATGTCAAGAAGATAGTAATAGTTGTTGATCTATCGTTAAAAACGTTAATAACCCTACATCGGCCTCCATTTCAACGCTCATAGTGGCATGCCTTTATTTTTACCACTTTTTTTTTCGTATAAAAAATTAAGTATTCATCCAAATAACTACGATTTCAAAATTTTAGAAAATTTGGCCTTAAATCTCTATATAATGAATTAGCCTTTGAATTAATGTTGGAACCTTACAAAGATCGATAATTAAGTTACTTTCTTCGATTCGATGTTTATAGAACTGTTTATGGGAGTTTTAATAAATGCAGTGCTTGTTAAAAATCTCAGAGACCCTTGGTTTACTTTAGATGTAATGAAACTAATGCTAAGCGTTAACATTAAAATACTTTTGAAAAATCTGTGTGAAGTGGTAATTACTCATGAAAGTCACTTTCCAATAGATATAGATAGATATTAATCGAAATTTATACATTTATTACTTTGAACCCACTTTTGTATCACAAACCTCTCCCTCATTCAGAGAACCTCAGATTACAACTCACCAGTGAGCTACGGTCCAAAATTTGTATTAGCAATACTAAACAGTATCGAAGGGTTTTTTGCCATTAAATCTGTTGTTATAGCGTCGATTGGAATATCTTTCAAAAAAAAATGCAAATTATATCTTCCATAGTTATGATTTTTATCATTCTGTCTTGTAAAATCTGTTCCCCTCAGCTCGCAAACTCATAAAAATGATCATTCATAATATTTTGGGTTTGCCAAGGGCCTTAGAAGGTATGATTAGGTTTCAATTGCGAGCACATGTTATTTAGTTATACTTAATCAATTTGATCATCGCACAGGTCATAGCCGCAACATTGTACTCATAAAAATTGTGGACGACTTGAATTTTAAACATCGATGAAACTATGTATGTCTTTTCGGTGGCGTTTAAGGTGGATCATAGCAATCATAGCAAATTTTGTCGTAGACCCTATTCCAGATTGAAAATATATAAGTATATCGTTGAATTGGTCAGAAATTTAAGCGAAAATATTCAGCAACTTTCCTTAAATGAAGTCATGATACAGACACAATATTTTCTTAAAAAGTATTTTATTTTACAAAAACAAAAAGTATAGGTACATTTAGTGGCAACATCTAAGTTTATAATGGCACTAATGATTTCTAAAAATATCGATCTGGTGTGTTTCTGCAGACGGTCACCTGAAGGTCCTTTAAAAAAAAAAAAAGTGTTCTTTCATTGGATAGATGCAACTATGTATTGATTGAAGGAATAATTTAAATTTTGACAAAATGGCGCCTTCATAAAAAAAAAATTGAATTTCCGACCAAAATTGCCACGTAAAATTGTTTAAAAAAATATAGATAACTATCCGAAATCTTGTTACTTCGTTCAATACCTAAAAAGTATGTGTTAAACTTTCAGACCTTCCACTAACTACGAAAACGAAGTTTTGAGAAAAACGTGTTTAAAATTTCGGAGAAGGTTTACATATAGATTTTTTCTCTACTTACATGGAGTCATCTATTCCAGAACCATAAGATGAACCTTCCGCATCATCAGCAGTTTCTCGATTTGATGTTGTCTAAGAACCATTCTTCCCTCTAGCGTACTCCTATGTGCTCTCAAGTCAGAGATCATACTCCGATTTGTGCTCCGCGACATCTTACAAATATGCACATACGAGTATCTTGAAAAGTACCTACCAAATCGATTTGAAATTGTCATGGATATATTCAGATATATGTCGATTTTTTTGAAAATTCTAACTGCGTATAACCCCTTAACCTATTTTCAAGAATCCCATAGACTCACCCATTGCGAAAAGCATTGAAGTTGTTGACGAATACCTACATAAATGTTAACTTTTCTTGAGAAATAATTCTTTTTTCCAAAGAAGTGAAAAATTGGTAAAATCTTAACTGGTTCCTCACATCAGTTACTGCTGTTCAATTTTATAAATCTTCTGACTCACTATCACTTTTTTGAAAATTCTATCACATACGTTCAAGCCGTCTATAGCTATCTCTTCAGCAATTCGTATCGGCTTGCAATTTGCAATTTTAATAATCAATCCGATGCCTTATAACTTATACTGCGAATTAAAATTCCATAGAAAATCACTTAGTTTCCCTCTAGTCACAATATATGATAAATTGAACCAACCGTCTGTTTTGTGTTCACACCACTGTGGGACTGTGGGACCTGTTGGGAGAGACATGACGTTTACATTATAATTCATATCAATCTCGAGTTATGTGTAAGTAAAAGCGATAAGTTGTTTAATTATACAAACCAATACTTGTAAATAAATATATGTATTAAACTATAGTAACATCCTATACCGAATTAGCTTCTTTCGCCCACAAAAAGCTCTTTACAAAACCACAGGTCTTAATTTGCTACGACTTAATGTTGAAACTTTAATACCACTAGGAGCTGATTTCGAGCACATCTAATTATAAACCATACAATGTCGAATAGCCAATTGAAAACTTTATGAAATATTTGGATAAAATGTTTATTTTTCATAAAGAGGAGAAGTGAAGAAAAGTTTTTAGCGCTTCTGTAATGGAGCAAATTCTGTTGGCATCATAAAGTGTGCAATTAAGATACCCAAAAATAGACCGGTTTGTGGTGACATATAGGGAGCTATTAGTGTGTGACAGATATAGCTTGAGTGAGATTAGTCTAGTAAGGTTGCAGGTCGCCATCTGACAAACTTGACATAGGTCTCATCTATCGAATACAATATGTCATAGTGACTTAGTACCTTCCTTATGTGGATGTTAAACTACAATACAAGTATTTGGTAAATTTATTTGAAAAATTGTTGAAAAATTCAACAAAAGTGGTCCAAATATGTCCCTGGAATGTCCTACAGTGAGCCAAGAGAGGAAGAGATTTTCAGTTGTCCCAAAAATATTTTTGAGCAAGCCGTATTTATGGATTTTTTTCTTTATACCACAAACTCCCTCTGGTTTGGATCATTATATCTTTACCATAGATGCTTGGAGATAGTTATACACAAACAGGCCATCCTCTGTATTTTCACCAATAATACTACAGTAATGATAGAATCGAACAAGGACATAGTGAATCCAATGACAGAAAGTAATTTTTGGGCATTTTGAAACAGCTAAGCAGGCTTATTTAAGCTCTGCTTCATACGAAGGTTGTCCAATAATTTTTTTTAAAAAAGTAAGAAAAAACATCAATTTACTTTAAATGGTTCATTTTTTTTCCAAAGTATTCTCCCTCAAGTCTTATACACGTTTCCAATATGGATCCCAGTTAGGGATTAGGAGAAGCCATAAATGAAATTTTTTGTTTTTTTAATAAGATTAATTCAGTTTTTAATGAAACGACACCCAAACTGCACTTTCAGCTGCAGTCGCAGAGTACTTGTATTATCAAAGATCTTTGCATCATGTCCATTCGTATATTTTATTGTCTGCATAGGATTCTACATAATAAAATGTCCTTCGGATAATCAAAAGTTAATTACATTCTTACCGTCGAAGTAGATAGCTGATTGCCTTGTCTGAAATGTCTTCGAAATGGTTTGACTTGATTTTATTTGAGGCCCGGGTAAGCCGGAAGGATTTATTGAAAACTATTACCAGCATAAAACACTTAAAAAACCTACAAAATCAACTTCAAGTCATATTTGAAAATTGAACGGTTGAGAGATTGGTCGAGAGGCAATGGAAGAGTAAAGGAAATTCCTTAAGGGAAGTAAGGAAATCGAATGAAATTTGGACACAATTTATTTCCCGCAGCATCCTAGATATCGGTTCTAGGAATACATAGTTTGTTCGTTGAGGATTGAGTTAAAGGAGTGATACTGACCTTAGATTACGTGGGTTGGTGTTAAGAGAGATAAGTCGAAGTAAGGAGGGGCTGTCCATGCTAGTATCTTTTGGCCAAAGAGAATGTCGGCAAGTTTCTATTTACGGTGGTAGATTTATGTTATCTGTCCAGTGGATTTCCCGTAAAGCAAATAGAAGGAACCTGTATTGTCGACTTTAATCCCACATTCTAATGAACATAAGGTACTTAAGACAAATTCAGTTAGGTTTGTGATTGTAGACCGATTTTTCAAAAATCCGTCCTGATTTGGAGAAAAGATAAACTTGCAATAAAAATACATAAAGTCATAAACAATACTCCCAAACAACTTAGAAATGCAGCAGAGCTTAGCAATGGACCGAAAGTTGGAAATTTCGAAATTAAGATTAAGTTTTCACTATCATAATTGAAACTGTAAGAATGTTCTTAAGTAACAGTTTTTAGACCATTGTCATATGAAAAAAATAGAAGGTGGTAGCTATCTGACTTACAGAGAAGGTAATTACTTTTTGTCTGTATCAGAGGTAAAGATAAGATTAAGTTGCCTACCAATGCTATTGGTAACTTTACTCAACTGATTAATTCTGGAATAAGTAAGGCAATCAGCGAGAAGAGATTCTTTTTCAAATGTAGCATTATTGGCCGTAAAAAAATATTAATCGGTTTGAACCCATTAGAGCTTTGGCAAGTTAAAATCTCCTAAAAACAAAATAAACAATTGTATATACAGTTATCTGGTAACCGTAAATTGGTTGGAAAGGACCAATCTATTAATAACAAATGTAAAGATAACACTTTGAAATAGGGAGTCGCGGACAGATAAATCCAAAGTATGATGTGGAAAATTGTTTAATAAATTCGGAATCTGTGGAGCTCTACAGCTATAAGAGGTATATTCATTGTTATAACCATCGGCGCGATGAAAACCAAAGTCAAAAAGAGCAAAAATGATGTAAGAAAGAAGCTGGGAATTAATGTATACGGTAGAAGTCTTTGTTTAAAATGCTCTTAGGTTTTGACAATAAATTGAGAACGATAGAGGTGTGTGACTTTATATATTTATAAAAAAATATTTATTTTTTCATCAATATTAATGTAATCCCCCTAAGATATAATAAACTTGTATCATAGCTTTTCCAATCCTCGAAGCACTTCTCATAAGCAGTTTTTTGCATATCATTGATCCCTTCCAGCTATACCGTTTTATTTCTTCAAGGAAACAGGAAAAAGTCGGCATGGAGCCAAATCCGGTAAATACCATATGAGGCATGATTGTCGTGTTATTTTTGGGCAAAAAATATCTCACAAGCAACTATGAATGAGCAGGTGCAATATCGTGATGCAAAAGTCATAAAGTGTATTTCCACAACTTCCTTGACACACGTCTCATGCCTAAAACGGCACAACATGATACGAGCCGACCTATATTTCAAAATTCTCAGCAGCTTCTCTTATGATAATTCGACGATTTTCAAAAAAAAAAATTCTCTTCACAGCTTCAATGTTATCATCTTTTGTTGATGTAATGGGGCGTCCAAAGCAAGGTTAGCCATTGGCATCTTCTCGGTTATCTTGGAAGAGTTTGTACCACTTTTAAATATTTTTCTTTAGTTAGAACATACTTATTGTATGCCACTGTCAAAATTTTAAGTATTTTAGTGCACTTGATTCCACTTTTAACACAAAATTTGATGCAAATTCTTTGCTTTATTTGTTTATAGTAATTGATAATCGCCGAGCACAACAAAACACGTCTAACTTTTCTAACTCCCAAAAACAAACTAATTAAGCTATATACTTAAATCTATGAACATATGTTCGGGACATGTGTACCAACACAACAAAAATAACGACAATCGAATGTACGCTGTCAACGAAATTTTGAAAACCACTTTACTTTCTGAACACACCTCGTAAGCAGAGAAATTTTAGTATGGTTAAGAACATGATAGCTTTTAAACTTAAAGCGTGTTCTTTCAAGGTGCCATACACTCTTTGAGCTTACATTGAACGCAAAAGATGAGAGGTCGTTTGTAAGATCAAAATTGTCTGCATTGAATAAAACCGAATGAAAAGATTATTAGGTCAATTGATTTAGTGGGTAGACCCTACTGGTGGATTGAGTCCATTACGTTTGTTTTGGTTTTTCTATCGATGCAGATGGATTCTGCCTTATCTTGTTAGTATGCAAGATACTAACGAACGTTCTCATAAATCTTATGGTCTTTTAACTTTTAAACGAGTAGAGCATAACGACCATCGTCTCATGAATCACTTATGTGCTTAGTTACTTTCACTTTAGGAGGAGACATCGGATTTAAAAAACGAAGATAATGATGTAGTACCTGTTGATTGGAGAAGTTGATTATCTTCTAAAATCAGAAGTAAGATTGAACGGTATGCGGTTGCGAGTTTTTGATTTATAAGAGGGGAGTTCTGATTCGAGGTAGATATAGAATGTGGAGAGAAAAAGGGTTATTTCCCTAACTTAAAAAAACGAGTCAGGGTTAGAACTAGCAGTTTCTTTGTTTTAAGATTTATTTATTTTATTATTTCTAGAAACCTAGTTCTTAATTTAATTTTGAAAATTAACATATTTTTTATTTGAATACTATTGCCAGATTAGTTGATGAAAAGCTATTCGTAGATCTTGGGGATGTTCAGCTTGAACGAACCTTCATGGCGTCATCCAACTTTGATCAGCTTTACGGGGATCAAGGATAATCGTTGATTGCTTTCCAGCTACCTATTGGAGCTTCTAAATCATCAAATACCCCAACTGGAGCGTATTTACATAGTTCGCCTCTAGACCTGTTGATTATTATTTTATATAGTTGTCCTATAAGAATAATAGAGAGTCTGCTTGGTTTACTTGCCACAGAAATGATATACCACAAAATATTGTATTGTAGTTATGTATAGCGATGATAAACAATGTACTGGTTGCTAATGTGTTGGTTGTTATTGTATTGATGGATTTTAACATTCAAATACCAACATTTCGACCACTTTGACAATGAACGAAGCACTTTTATCGACTGATATCAGGTTTCGGGACTGATGGAAGAAATGTTTATTAACACATTTTATACGTATGCTGTTATAGTCTTCATATCCAAGTTTTCGATTGAGCATACGTTTTGAAAAGGCGACGCACGTCTCTGCTGATGTGATGCGCAATGAAATTAAATATCCTGATTTAGCACTGAGACATAGTGAATCATTGAAAGGAAAATTAGGTAGTATTAAAACATTGTATATATATACATGACAAAATCGCATCTTCTTTATTAACCAAAACTGCAGCATTACCTCAACCTGCAACGAACTAGCCAATCAAAAAATAAATCGAAAATGTATCTATCAATTAAGAAGTCGAATTCTCAAAATGAAATCGGTTATCTATTGTGAAGGTAAATAGTAAGTATACTTAGTTCAGGGTTCAATATGAATGGTTTAACAACCCATAATCTGGACAACCAAGTACAAGTTGGCATCCAACATACGGAGAAACGTAGGAATACATATTAACAGGCCATAAACTACGAGTATGAGTAGGTAACTTACATTCATAACAAATAAATTACCATTTGTCATATTTAAGTACCTACCGTACGCTGACTGAACGACATCGAAGGATGAAGAATTATCTCTTTCTCAAAATGCCCACTAAATGTCAATCAAGTTGAAAATGCGACAAAAGATGACTCCACGCAGTCCACCTATATCCACAGAGACTTTTTCGGACAATCGACGAGGCTGAATGACAGTTTCGAAACGTAATGGATCCCCCACCTTATATAGGCATACAATCTGGACCATACCTGGAATGAATTTAACAAGATAGACGGTTGACTCGAAACGGGAAGATAGATGGATTGATCGAGGGCTGGGATGCCACTGGTGAGTGGAATTCGAGGTTCTTCTAAGCTCATTCTTTTTGTCTACCTTTCATCTATCGTTTGACTTGAAGCTTGGGCAATAGATAGCTAGAGAGGCATCATGCTCACTGCGCAGCTGTTGGTGGTACTTATAGCTAGAGTGAGATGCACATACTGTGGCTATCTATCCGTATACCTGTTAAGTGAAAAATGAATAATGGCCTGTTATTAGCTAAAAGTAAGGAATTGTGGACAATGTCACCGGAAAATGTCTCGATTGTCACTGCCGTTAATCTACCAATGGACTATACCCCTGTTA
The DNA here is from genome assembly GCA_907269105.1 of Volucella inanis. NCBI lineage: Eukaryota > Metazoa > Arthropoda > Insecta > Diptera > Syrphidae > Volucella > Volucella inanis. The sequence continues at coordinate 39,071,099 of OU026154.1, read as the reverse complement.
CTCTTCCTCTCTTTTGGTAAAAGAATTTATTCGTGTCAATCCGAAACGTGGTCATTAAAGTGGAGCAACGATTGGATTACAATTTCACATAAGCACATTGGGCAGACCTACCTCACATGAATACACCGAGAGAGAGAGAGAGTAGATTTATATCGGATGTCAATAAAATACGAGATCAGTGTTGATGGTTTCTTAATTCCTAAGGAGGCTAAGGGTCCACTGCTTGGTAATCAACATCATTGATTGATTCGTAACTGTATGGCATTCGAATTAGTTCACAATGGAGTTATGTGCTCGCAGACATGGATATGATAAAGGAAATGATTTATTGGTCTAGTATTTCAGAAAAGCCGATCAACGGATGAAATGAGTGTTAATGCGCAACAAAATTGAGTCAACTGTGGGTGTGGACATACTCGTATCTAAGATGTGCGTGAGAAATATGAATTACCACCCTAGGAACGAAAGGGTGCGGGAAGCAAAATACTAAATTACTTAAGTATTATAGATTGACAGTTAATAATAAAAGCTTATTCCTTTCTATTTGCTCACGATAAAAATCAATGATACTTTCATTTAAGAAATTTTGCAAAAACTATGAGGTTTAAGGTTGAAGTCGTTTTGATTTGAAACCTGATTTACTCATTACAATATGTAGCAACTTACAACATTTTTATTACTTAGTCAATGATTATTGCGGATGTCTATCCTGCAAGAGCATTGACCGTTCTGTAACCGGTATGAAGTGAACGTCAAGATACAAATGTCTCGATAGGGAACATTTATTATGAGCTGGCCTTAATTATTGGTTTGGTCACTATGACACCTGTCAAACATATTTAGTATACATCAAGTCATTGGGCAAACAACATCATATTTTTTCATCGTGTTAAAAATGTCGAATTTTGTACCAGCATTAATTTTTTTTGTTTTCATTTGAAGAAAAGTGCTGCAGAGTAGCATCGAATGCTTGTCGACATATGGTGATCATGATCATGGTGATCATGCTCTATCAGAAACAACATGCAAAAGATGGTTTCAACGTTTCAGAGATAACGATTTTGATGTGAAAAAGAACGCGGAAGACCACCAAAGAAGTTTGAAGACGCTGAATTGCAAACAATATTGGATGAAACAAATGTTAGAAATGTTGATTTTTTTTTTTTCATGGGAAGGTGAGAAATCTTCATAGACACTATAGGCCCGGAGCCTATAGTAGTGTGAGATTCTTCATCACTAGAAAACACCTCCTTTATGCAAACCATGACTGAGTTTACACTCAACAAGCAGTTTTTCTATCGCATTTTATTTTGTTTTTATAAGATATCCTGCAGGCGATTTTCCATTGAAAATTCCTGTGTACTTTAGAAAAATTACGCGCTGCTAATTACCGCGCTAGATCGAGAGGCTTAATCCTTTTCAGACGGAGCAATAAATTTGTCTCGTCGAGGATCTATTGAACAAAAATATTCGTATGACCTTGTAATCGATTATTATGTTTTCGCGCAAACATTTTAATTACGCTCTGAACGTTTTCGACTTCTAAGCCTCTGTGGATATCATCGTTTCTAATGTACCACTGCGCATTAACAATACCTTGAAGAGCTTTGTTTTGGAATGTCTGTAATATATTAATGTTACTATTTTTAGTACAACCCCAAAGTTGTACACTATATGTCCAGATCGGTTTTAGCACTTGCTTGTATAACAGCAGTTTGTTCTCTAAGCTAAGCTTGGAATACTTTCCAATATCTATATATTTGATTTTAAGCTCTTCACATTTTTTCTTGACGTGTGCTCTCCATTTTAGTTTAGCGTCGAGTGTCACACCGAGATATTTGGCCTCGTTCGCGTAAGGAATTCGTACTGCGTTGATAAACAACGGTGGATTCTCAATTTTCTTGAGAGTGAAGTTCACGTGGACAGACTTGTTTTCATTAAGCGCGATTCGCCAAGTCTTTGTCCAATTGTTAATCCGTGTAAGGGCACGTTGCAACTTGGCAGTTGCTTCTTCGACTGTTTTAGCAGAGGCCAAGTACACTTCCTTGCGGCACCCCCGCCTTTATTGTCTTAAAAGTGGAATATTCATTTCCGTGTCTCACATGGAAGAGTCGGTCTTCCAGATATGAACCTAAAATACAAGACAATTGCTGGGGTAGGGCTTGTCGGAGTTTATATCTTAGGCCTTCATGCTATACCTTATCAAAGGCTTGCGAAACGTCAAGGAATTCGCTTGAACAGACTAACTTACACTCGATTGCTTGCTCAATTACATTGGTTATTCGATGCACTTGGTCAACTGTAGAGTGTTAGCTTCTAAAGCCAAATTGATGATCAGGCAAGAGGGAATTTGTGTCGGTAATTGGTTTAAGATGATTAAGAAGGATTCGCTCGAAGACCTTCGATGTAATCGGGAGAAGCGATATTGATCTATATGACTTGACTTCAGTAAGCGGTTTACCGGGTTTCGGAACCATAATAACTTTGGCTACTTTCCACTGGTGCGGTACGTGCTCTAATCTAATGCTGGCATTTATAAGATAGAGCAGCTTTAGCAAACCTTTTTTCGGCAACGCTTTAAGTATCCCTCCCGTTATTAAGTCATATCCCGGGGGATTAAGCGTGTCTATAACTTGTCTAAGTTTCCTAAGTGTAGCCTTTTCTACTGGAAAGTTTGTCGTCACGTCTAGCGTATTGACAGTCTTAGGAATCACCCCTCCCCCCATCGAATGGTTTAAATGTCTCTGCAAGATGGTCGGCGAAAACATTAGCTTTTTCCTTATCTTCTTTTGCCCAGTCATCCTGGTTTCTTCTTATTGGCGCCACGTGTATTTGAGGCTTTCGAACACTCTTAACGGCTCTCCATATGGAGTAGTTGGTATCCTTTGTCGCTGTGAGTCTTTCAAGGTAGTTATTAATACCTTGATTATTGAAGTCCTTGATCGATTTTTTCAACAAGTTGCAGAGCCTATTGAAGGACGTTTTATCTTGTGGTGCTCGGGTTTCATGCCACTTTTTTCGCGCTCTTCGTTTTTTCCTTATCATTTTTCTGATTTCCGGTGGGTATCTTATGCCGACTTTTGGAACTTTGTTCGATTCGCGGGGAGTGTTCTTCCAGGCCGCTTGCTGTATGACTTCTACAAAACGTTCAACTTCTTTTCTTTTTCAAGTTGATACGGCGTTCTAAGTGCTACTTTCAATTCAGTATTGTCTACAACTGGAAATCTTCCCAGTGAGTTTTGCTGTTAGTTAATCTGGGTGGTCTTTGTTTCTTAACCAAGGATTCGCACAGTGAGAGGATAACTGGAGAATGATCGGAGGAAAGATCGAAGCCCTCTTCAACTTTGACGTAACTAGCGTTTACTCCTTTTCCGATAAAGAAGTCTATTAGATCGGGTGTTTTGGCGACATCCGAGGGCCAATATGTCGGCTTGCCTGTTGAGTAAAAATAGCAACCACTTTCCATACCAGCCCTGTAAAGAGTTTTGCCTTTTTAAGAGTTACATCTTGAGCCCCAAAATGTGTTATTCGCGTTAAAGTCACCACCAATAATGAAGATTGGTCCAAGAGAGTTGAGTAGGTCAATAAATTCTTTTGCAGCGCGATTGGCAATAGATTGAGGATATATTAAAAGAGTAAATTTTATTTTTAGCGAGCACCACGGTCATTTGAAATTTGTCAAGTTCAATTATTGCTTCCAAAGTATGTTTAATGCAGTCTCTTATGAATAGGGATGACCCTATGTTTTCCCTTTCAGTTAATGCATGTCGCTGGGGACTCTTTCGCAACATTGCACTCTCGAGTCAGATGTTTGCTAGCGCATTTTACACAGCAAGGTTCCTTCTGGCAGTAGGCCTGAGTAAGGCTGAATCCCTGGCAACGTGTACAAACGTGGCAAACTCAGCTTAGAGTTTTTCTGCGGAGGTTCAATTTTGGTAACAAGTCCCAAAATTGAGTTTATGGCATAAATTCTTTCTAGGCTTTCGGTTTTGTCGAGAGTTAGCCTAAAGAGGGGAAGACCGCGTCTTGGGGTCGTCCTCTTGATTTTAACATTGCGCTGTTATTGCGCAAGTATATTAACTGCGTCGATTATCTTAAAATCTTTATTTTTAAGGTCATTTACGATGTTTTCTTTAAGGCAAGAGGGATGCAATCCTCTAGCTACAACGCGTATGGGTCTTTCCGTTTTATTTTCGTAGGTATGCCATTGAATCTTCTCGGCATTTAATTTTTGCGAAAGCGAACGGTAGTTGTCTGGATTAAGGACATTAATAGTCCATGTATCATTATTGCGAGATCTTACTTTATAATCGATTGAACACAGTGATTTCAGGATTATGTGCAACTTGTTGTAGTCCGAGATTCCAAAAACGTTTATTGGCGGCGGCGGTCTTTGTTTGGGTTGCTTTGTTGCCTTATCGACCTCAGCAGTGTTAAAGCTGGCTTGCTTCTTTGTTTGTTCAATATCAGGTGGGGAAGTAGCTTTGCGCTTCTTACCTGGCTTTTTTTTAAGTATCCAGTCCATTTCGCGGACTAGCTCTTCTTCGTCCGTGTGAAAACTCGAGTTTTCGGGGCGGTCAAGTAGCGAAACAGACTCAGACTCAGATTTAGATTGCGGCTTAATGGCATCTACTTGCTTTTTTAGTTCGGCACAGAGCAATTCCATATTTTGGAGTCTGACGCGGAGATCAGAATTTTCCCGTTCGAGATTTTGTAGCTTATTTGGTGTAATGCTATTGCCCTGAGTTACCGACTGTGTTTGATCTTTGCTTTCGCATGATTTTCCTAGCGATCCTCGTGCTGGAGATCTCGTGACCCTTGAGCATTTTTTAAAGGGGTCCTGGTCTATATTTGTATTATTTTGAATATTATTTGAACTCATTTGAGTTCACACGAGTAGCGGAGAAAGCGTAGTCCGTCTGTCCAAAGATCCGCATTAGACAGATAAGGCTGGCTGATCCGGAGGTCGCCAAGTATCCGGATGCTCCGTTAGAGATTGAGCTATTTTTATTCTGGGCCCCCAACCTGATCGATTCTGGCACAGGTCGCTTAACACCTTAATCCGGCCCAGTGGATTTTAGTCGCCTCTTACGACAGGCATGCCTTACCTCGGGTATATTCTAACCCCTAACCCGAAGGGTTAGAAATGTTGAATGTTGCACAACAAACAATTTCTGACCGTTTAAAAGCACATGAATTGAGTGTAAGACAGATGGAAAACCGAAAAACCACTTGTGAAATTTTGCTTCAAAGACACTATAAAAAATCAGTTTTGCATCGAATTGTTACTGACGATGAAAAATGGATTTATTTTCAGAATCCTAAGTGGAAAAAATCATGGGTTAATCCAGGATAGCCATCAACTTCGACTGCAAAACCAATTGTTACCGACAACAAATGATCAATTTGAACCTTGCATTGATCGAAAAACGACCAGAATGGGCCAGAAGACACAGCAAGGTAATTTTGCTACATGACAATGCACCTGCACATAAAGCAAAACTGGTTCAGGATATAACCAAAGCACTTGGCTGGGAGTTGCCATCCCACCCGCCGTATTCACCAGACTTGGCTCCTTCCGACTACCATTTGTTTTCATCGACGGGACACGCATTAGCTGAGTAGAACTTCGAATCCTACGAGGAATTCCAAAATTGGGTAACTTTTTAGTTTGCTTCAAAAAACGAACAGTTTTATTGGCGTGGAATCCATAAATTGCCTGAAAGATGAGAAAAATATGTAGCTAGCAATGGCCAATACTTTGAATAAAATGTTTTTTACTTTCAAATTTAAAGTTACTGTTTTATTTTCACACTTTATTTATTTTTATTTACTTTATTTTACTTCTTACCGGTACAACTTAAAAAAAAAAAGGACATTGCTCACATTGTCTTTATGTGACTACTACCATATAGCGATCTATGTTCGTACCTGGAACTAGATCGTAGTAAGCAAATTATCTTACAAAAACCATGTAACCATCAAAAATATGTTGAAATAGCACATTAGCACAAATTGAAAAAGTAATTTTTTTGCTGTTTGGTCTTTCAGTGTTCTATTTTTGACAGCTTACGCGTGATTTGTAACATGTGTTAAAGTCAAACATGCTCAGTTAGCATTGTCATTTTATCATAGAAACACTTACACGCTTAAAAATTATTAAATTTTATTATCAATATCGTACTCGGTGAAAAACGGTTATCATAATCGACTAGTAGGCAATTCAAGCCATAGTGCTCTAATTTTCAAGCCAAGTAGAGTTTGTACAGAAAGAAATATTGTTGCTGTATCGGCTAATATTAATGACCATGGCTTGTCCATTGGTTGCATTGTGTTCCTCGACTACGTGGAGGATGAAAAATGAAAATTTTATATGCTTTTGAAATTTTCCTGTTTTTTGACAATATTAAAACCAAACGCTTAATAGATCACCTATTATATGGTATAGTGGTTTCGGTATCCAAGATGGAAATTACTGGTTGGATAGGGCTGAGTTGAAAATACCTGTTCCCACCGCTATCCAACCATCTATTAGGCAATTATTAATTACATATCTGATCACTATCTACCCAGACTCAATTCCCTCACCCCCTATGCTTCCATTGTACACAAAGCAAGCAGATATACTCGTATAGTAAGGACGCTATTTTTAAGTGTTAGAACACAAAATAAATATACACGAATATATGTAACATTGAATGTTATCACCCTAAATCAATTTGTCATCTAAAAGCTTAACTTTAATGTTGTCTGCCATAACCACATGATAATCTTACACAATTTTTAATCTGCCATTACTCTATCTCACTAAATGAAATGAAGTATTTGAAGTAGTTTTTCAATATTTAATACTTATTTTTAACAATACAAGACTTTCTCTCCCCCATTCTATTAATCTCTCTTTATAAATATGTTATCAGCCAAAAACTACTTTATGCATCATGAGAGTCATATGGCGATTTAGTTAGCTTTTTCGCCGATCTGTAGCCACTGACTGACAAGTCATTTTTTTAGACCCGTCCCACTATGATAAAAATGAGGATAATAATCTGGATATGTAGAGGATAGTATAATTTAGTTAGCTTTTTCGCCGATCTGTAGCCACTGACTGACAAGTCATTTTTTTAGACCCGTCCCACTATGATAAAAATGAGGATAATAATCTGGATATGTATAGGATATGTAGAGGATAGTATAACCTGGTCAGCTCTATGGTGGTAAGGAGCCACTCAATTCCGCTCTCAGCTATGCACTAGCATTGCCTGTTTTATATTAGATTACGCCAGTACTCTCAAATTTAAAAAGCAACCGAAGCGATTTGGTAGTTGACGCAGGTTTGCTGCTGTGCGCCAGATGTCCTTCTTGTTTGAAAATAGGGTACCATTTTTGAGGTAAGCTTCTTGGCTTGTAATTAGTAGGTATTTAGAGCATTTTCCATTGTGGCAGCCAAAATTATTGTTCACAGATTTATGATAAAGCTTAATTCTCGAAAAAGCTAGTTCGCACGATCTTCATCCTTATGTCAAGTTGATAAATGTGGAAGTTTTCCAGTCTGCGGTAATGTCTTATTGACCTCAGTGCGATTACCAGAACGCAAATAGGCGTTTATCAAATTAAATCAAATATCGCGAGCTAATTGTTTGGAAAAAAGTTAGAATAAAGAAGTTCCAAATGAAATTGTTTTTGAATTTCTATGCAATACTCCTTTATATGCCCAAAATCCCGCTTAATAAGAATGCTGAAGAAGCTTAGTTTCACAGGGTTTTCCATTAAGAACTATACATTTAATACGATAAAGGTGAACGTTCCCTTTATGTTTTTTTATTCACTGTCATTGCTATACTGCTTGTCAATGTCTACGCTTTAGTCACGCTGCAGTAGTCGAACGAACAACGTTCACAATGGTTACAAAGGAAAAAAGTTAGCACCGATTCGGAATTTCATCGCAAAATCATATTCAGCGATGCAGCTCATTTCTGGCTATGAAATTTGCACTACTGAACGGCTACAAACCTACATTGTGAGATGAGGTTTCAACAGGACGGAGCCACTTTCCACAGAGGGCCAAGCAATCGAGCAATTTAAATCAAAAACAAAAAAGTGTAGTCCTTAATGGAAACCCCGACATAAATACAGATAGGCAAGAAGGAGTTCAGTCCTTTTAATGATTTTGCTATGTCACTGCGAAGAAGCTTGTTAGCAAATTCTGGTTAAGATTCTAGTGATATCGTGGGTATTTTTTGACGTATCTATGTAGAAAAAAATATGTTTGAAATTTTTGGAATATTTGCGCAAGTCCACTGTTACTTTAAATCATACACCCCTGCGTTACTGGGTATGTGATTGTTCACCTTAATAAGTATTACAGATAGAAATCCAAATACCACCCTTTCCAAGGCAACTTCTATTTCATATTAAAAAGCCCCATATTCCGACTGTAGATCAAGACACATAGCATAACAATCAGATCGGATTTATCAAGTTTAGGGTTTAGGACTTACGACCAAGTATACTAAAAATATCTGAACGATAATTTCCAAACCTTCTTTCCTAGAAGCCTCGACATTATTTTAGCTTATCTTAAGGCGGCAACGTTGTTTAGAAACTGAAAGTTCACATAGTTATATGATCATGAAAATTTTAAATTATTCGGAAAGTTGCGATCTACACTTAAAAAAATTTTTAATAAAGAGGAAAATGGAGGAAAGGAGAAGTGGTTCAACGATTAACACAGTTTAGCTTCGAATGGAATTGGTCTAGTAGTATTTGGTTTTGACACGAGTGTTAACATTAAACGATTCCATTTGTTTCCATCAGAACAAGTATCTAACACTTTGCAAACTAATCCCAAGGGGCGTGTATTTCATATAACAAAGTCAATGCTTCCCTCTATAATAAATAATGCATTAACCAGGTACGGGGAACCACAAGTAACGAACAACAAATAACAAGCAACACACATCAGCGCGAACTGTTGTATCATAGAAATCCGAACTTAAATCCCATAGCAGAATCACATTTTCAAACTGAATCCGTTCTGTGTAGCTAGAGATAGATTTTATGAATCGCAACACCATTTATCAATGCAGATTCTTCACTTGTCCAACATTTGTTCTCGTTCGTATGTGTACATATCTCTGGATTTGTGTATGTGTGTCCGTATTTATGTATGTTTTAATCGAATAGACGCACGAATAGAGTCGGTAGTGGCGGCGCCTCTGTTCTTTACTGTTTTCCTATTGCTTGTCATTCTTCTGTTTTGTGCATATAAATAATCGAAAAATGGAAAAAGTTATACGTGAAAGCACCCATTGAATTTATCCTCTGTATATATGTATGTATGTTTACTCGATTGTGTACTAGTCCAAGTTTACATAGAGACCTATTCGTACAGTAGTGGCGTTAAATCGTTCAAAGAAGCGGATGTATCTATTGGCCACATAGATAGAGATGGGTGCATCTACTTGAATCGATTTGACGATGATGTTAGTAGACATGTCTTGAAATAACCTGGCCAGACCTTACTGTTTCGCAACAATAAAAATTCCAATCTCTCAGGCTATAAGCTGTAGTATCCGAAGGCATATGTACATATATATGTCTAAAGGAATTGTAAAACTTTGATTGGAGGGTAAAAATATTCATGTCTTCATTAGTGAGTCTAACATGTTGGGAATGCGGCAGCAGTAAGCATAAGTACAATAAAACAAGAAAGAAATAGCTATAGAAGTACATAAACATAGATATGTACACTTAGTACATAGTAATTCTGCTAGTCATAAAAGTGAGGGAAAACTTTTATACGAGCACTTTTGCAAGTTCTAATTACAATTGTTTGATTTACTTAAAATTTTCAGGCGCAGGAGTCTTCGGAGGTTTTTAATTCGTAATGGTGAACTTATAAAGTATTAGTTTCCATTGCCGATGTAGCACTACGAGTCGAAGCTTGCTAGTTGGTGGTTGAGGTTTTTGACACCTTTTTCTGAATGGCAACAACTAGTATTAGGCCACGTATAAGTACCAAAGGATGTTGGTTCACTTTATAAAGGCTTCTACCTTTCACCTCTGCCCTTTACGTCTACTCGTGGCGGCAATTGGTGATTTCTCTGGAACTAATGAAGTAAAAAACGAAAAAAATTGTCGAATATGGACGTTTCATAAGATCAACTGGTTCCTTTTGATGGCAGCCAACATCGAAAAAATTAAACTGCTTTGGGATAGGCCGACTTTTAAAACCGATATCGGAATGAAATCTATTATATTATCTTATAGGATATCAAGTCCGCTTTCGCTTTTTATCTGTTATCTATGTTCTCTATATCAATTTCAGATTACAATTCGTAACATCTTAGTTATAATTGAGTAAGTTCCCATGACATTTGTGAGAAATGCAGGACATAATATAAGCAGACCTCTGAGAACCAACTGAAAGTATTTTAATCTAAATTCAAATTGCAGCAGCAGTAAATAGATTTGAACTTAAACCATATCAGAATCTTAGCTACTCAAATTGCTATAACACAATAAACCCTAATATGAAAAGCCTAAACGCAAATTGCTTATATGGGGTGAAGATCAACTAAGGAGATGGGGGGGCATTTTGGTATAGTTTTCAATCACCTCGACTACTACGAGGCGGTCAGAAAATAAATGCTCTCTTTTGAATTAAAAAATTCCGAATACCTACAAAGTCATGCAGCAATACAAAGATTGCAAACACGATTGAAGCAAACATGCAAAACGAGGCTGTGGTCAAAAATCTTTTTGGCGAAAGTGGAATGAAGTGACAGGAAATGAAATGACGAGGAAATTAAACGATAGGAAATGAAATGATCATAGTTAGGCTGCCGGGAAAGGTAATAATGTGTTCTTCCCCCTGTGATCAGATTTTTGAAAAACTTGTTAACAACGAAGCCGCTATCATAGTTCAATAGAAAAACCATGAGTATAAAACTTTTACCAAGATGATATTACTCGAAAACCAAGGAACACAAAAAAATGATGAAAAGATGACATTTTCAACAAACACGCCCAAAGCCAAAGTATGTACAATCTCAGCAACCAGTTTATATGCTCGTATATCCATTCAACTCACAATTTTAGCGAAGAAGTCAAAGATGATCTGCAAGTTTCCATAATTCACTAGCTGTCAAAAAATTAAAAGTTTGTGATGGACCTGTGCAGCAGCATCGAAAACAACCTACCTGAGTTGTGGAACTGAACGTTAGCCAACCTGAAAAACTCTGAAGGGAGGTCTAGAAACTAGCCTCAATCAGCAAATAACTGGAACTCTCGAAATGTATCGATTTGTCTTAAGCAATATATTTACATTATCATCATACAATGGTCAGAACAACAACCTAAGCAAGACTTCAGGACTGCAGTTACAACATTTTTTGCAAACAAGAAACCGGTAATTGGATTGCTTTTACATCTGATAAACTTTAGCTGAAAATATTTAAAATTGGTCAAACTAAAATGAGGCATGTCAAGCTATCCGCGGCGTACATGACGCATAACAGGCCACCATCGCCGCAAGAAATATCATAAATAGCACAATATGAATGTTACATGATGTGTTGTTTATTACAGGTATTATATCTGTAGCAGTTCAGAAAATAATGCAGATGGTTTCGAGGTATGACAATTTGAATGATGGTAAACATACTTGATCTAAGCCCCTCTGATATAGGCAATTTCGTTGGTTATTCAGATATTCGGGTAGATATATAATATCCCATATACCATATCCCATAATATGAACGGTTGTTGCTTTTCAGTACCCGTAGTTAAGTGGACATCGTTCCTTGTTGATTGGGGGTATTATGCAAATACTTAAGATTTAAGTTGGCTTTTTTAAGTACCCCTCCTGTTAAGTCTTCAAGATCTGCATATGATTACACATACTCTTTCTTTTAATAGAGGAGCTGAGAATTTTGACTATCATCGCTTTAATTGGATGGGTGCTCAATTGTTGGCATCGAACTCCATTCAAACAGAACGGGAGAAAGGACTGGTAATAAACTGCAAGATCTTGTTACCGCACTATTACTCTGACTTGTTCTTTTAACTTATTAATAGTATTGTTTTTTTTTTTTTTTTTTTTTTTTTTTTTTTTTTTTTTGTCAGAGAAATGTATTGGCCAAACAGTGCTATTTTTCTGCACTTCATTAAGCTTAAGATTTTATGATGGAATTTCTAATGTTTCCGATGAACTGTAGGTTATGTCAGAGAAGAGTGCCTGTCGGAGAGACCAACCCAGTTAGGCCTATTGGCCCATTATCAGTCTTGGAATCAATTTGAGTTCACGAACAAGCGTAGGAGACTGTTCACATCTATATTGTTTAGATCGCTTAAGTCATTGAAGAAGACAAGTTTTATGTAGAGGTTTCTTCTTCGGGGGAGACCTAGGCATGTACAGAGTAGGTAAAAGATTCTCTCCTCCACCACCTCGTCATCCATGCAGCTTCTGCAGAACTCATTTACAAAGACGCCAAGCCTTCTTGCATGCTTATAATAAGATAGTATCCAGTGATGACACTGGAGAGTTTTTTCCTATTTTGAGAAATCAAACTCTTGGAGCGATTCAGATCCAGCTTAGGCCAGATCTGTTTGCTATCATCCAGCTTCAATATTAGCTTACACATAGCGATTGGTATACTAATGCTGTTGGTAGCATAGATAGGGTGGTTCCAATTTTGGCGTGTTCGTCGCCACTACATTCCCTTGGAATGTCTCTGTGCAATGACACCCAATATAGTTCAAAGTCTGCCATGTGCCTAAAAAATGATCGGCAGCCAAAGACGTTCCTAGAATTTAGTGAGACTGAGTTGCGGGGTTTGATAGCGGCCTGACTATCCGAAAAGATCAGATATCACGTTTTTTTTTAGTCAGGACAGGACTGCTTTAATCGGCAAAAATTCTTCCTGGAATATGCTACAGTGATTTGGAAGACGGAAGCAGAGACTTAAATTAAGCCTATCTTAGTAACTGATCCATATATGTATATAGACGTGGATTAACTTGTCATCCATGAAAGCATCTTCCTCCAGTAGGACCTAGAGGGGATGCTTGATGAACTGTAAGAATTATCTACAGCTTTTAGAACACTGTAACTTTATAGATTATATAGAGAAAAAACGTTGTAATCAAGAATCATACATCGAACGGATAGTAAAATTGTCTATTTTGTCTGGTTGATCTATTTTGAATATAATTATAAGAATACTCATGCTGTATGCTTGTTTTAAAGAAGCGTTGTTGGACTTCCGGCAGAGTAAAGGAGAGCCCTATGGATGTATATGTCTATGATAAGTCCAATTATATCCTATCCGTTGATTTTATAGTGAGCCAGACAACAGTCCAGCTGTGCTAAACCCTTGCTGAACTCTCTCAGCTAGTTAAAGACTACAACATTTCTCTGAACGCAGTCAAGAAATTTAATTCACTCAGAAAATTAAATCGCCAATGGACAATGAACTCAGATGAGAATTTTTCAGGACACGAGCATTAGTACTGGTTGCGTCCTCGGTTAGGGCTTCCATTGACATTTAGGTTTTATATAAGTATAACTGCATATGGTAGGGCCTCCCAGGCTGCCGGAAAATCAAACAAACACTATTTTTCTAAGAGGTTATCAGCTTTTCTGTTATACTTTTGGCGTTTTGACGGAACACTTCTCTTTTGCTAAGCCCCCTAGTATGTTGGGCATAAATGAAAGAACATCTTGCGAAGCTTGCTATGCTGACACGGCAGGGCGCTATACTATCGCACCAGACTGCAGGTACTCAACCCTTATGTGTAGGTTGCATGTGCTGTAGTCACTTTATCACCGAAGACTGAGAAATTCCAACAATAAGAACACACTATGAATACAATGAACTACATATTATTGTAATTTGTAGGGAAGATGCTCGATTAAAGTTGATCTATTTTCATCGGGTTTGGTCTTAAGTTATAAGGAATGTTGTTTGCTCTGGGAAAGGTTACATCTTAGCACATCGTTCGACTTCGGAACGAACGTTCGACTTCGGATTGTTGTAACGTTCACTCGCTGAATGTAAATTACGATATATTGGTTTTACTGCAAAATTATGCCAATTATGTGGATGGAGGCAAGTTAAGGTGTTCCGGAGGATGTGTCGTAAACTTTAAGGAGAGATTTCGTAATATATTTTGAGAAAAAAACACATCGCTAGAGGGGGTGTTTTGTGGGAATGCATCCCCTCGGAAACACACAGGTTTTAAGCGCAGCTATATGCTGTATGGTAACAAGTTCTGTGTCGTTGAACTCGTACTTACTTCAAAGTAAATATTGCCTTAAAATTAATATGTCAAAAGTTTTTGATTATCAAAAGTGATTTTTTCCAGAAAAATATTTATGTAACCCCCACTTTTTGCAACTTTGGGTGGGCGTGGGCCAAGTAGTAGTGTGCGGTTTCATACCAGACGCGCCCAAAAGAAATTCTTAAATCAAGTAAGATAATAGGTTGTCTCGAATACGAGTTCAATTATACTAATAATTTAGTGTCCCTATTGAATATTGGATGCCACACATGGAGCGAAATAACAGCTGAGTCCTACAATGTTTTTTTCCCTTTCTCTGTCCTATTTTCCTAAGAACTTAACACGTGCTCAGGCATTTTAGGAGCAGTTGAGTGTTCAGTTATTTTAAAAAGCAAAAAACAAATGTACTTAGTACGTACAAACAAGCAAAAGGGTCAAGTTACTTCATCTCAAGACAGTAGTTTTCAAGATACCATCCAACTTATTCAGATTATAAAACTAAAAAATTTAGTATTCTTTTACAAAAGCAGTTTTTTACTTTTTTGAAATAAGTTTATTATTGAGCAATGTAAATGTAATAAAAAAGGTACAAAAAAATCAATTAATGGATTCTAAAAAAGAAAATGGTCAAAAAAAAGGTCAACGAGCGAGATTGGAATTTTTGAAAGGATAGCCTGATAGGACTGCCTCAAATGGCAGGGCATTTATTAGATTTGTTAGAATATTTTTCGGGTCAGAAAGCATCCAAATACCAATCTTAGGCAACTTAACTTCACTTAACGTCAGG
The DNA here is from genome assembly GCA_907269105.1 of Volucella inanis. NCBI lineage: Eukaryota > Metazoa > Arthropoda > Insecta > Diptera > Syrphidae > Volucella > Volucella inanis. The sequence continues at coordinate 39,056,026 of OU026154.1, read as the reverse complement.
ATGTTGTATAACTTATTTGTAAGTGGTTACATTTAAGTGATTAGCAAACGTATAGTGAGTAACTTACATACTTTCCTGCTGAGAGATAGCTTTCTTGAATTCCTAAAGACGTTGGAAAGCACTCGTCTGGTCTGCTTGCAATCTGGGGAGTCATGATATCTGCAGTTGTGCTTATATGAAACCCAATTGTCAATTGAAGCCTTAACTGAGGACGCAGGCAAATTCAGTATAAGTTCGGGTCTTCAAAAATTCTCCTCTGAACCTTGTTCTAGCAATTTCAATTCCCATGATCCCATTGTAATTTGGAAGCCAGGCATGTGTCACTAAATTTAGCTTTTTGACTGCATTCAGTGATCTTTTGCATCCTTGAACCATCTGGGAAATCATAAGAGGGTTCAGCAAACCTCTAAGCGCAATTTGGCTAACGCTACAGATGTAAATGTTTCGTCCTCTCCACCGATTCTCCGCAATATAGTTCACTGCCATTAGGATTGCGTAAATCGTTTGCTTAACGTGAAGTGAAATCTAACGTTGTTGTCCTCCAGAAAGACACCAGCGCCACATCCTATATTGGGTTTGGAGCCATCCGTGAAGAGCAGACTGCATTCCTTTTCTGGCTCAGATTCTAGCCGAAACTAATATTTTTTCCACACCAAAACAGGAACACCTTATCATGAAAGCCGTGTAGATCCAGAGGACCCTTCTCGATGACAGACCCCATGCCTTGTTGGCAGCTCCTTTGTACTGCTAGAGGCTTTCGACATAACATGTTAAGTCCATAGAAGTTTGTTATCCAGAATGATGAATTGGATGGTGATGCCTTTAAGCACTAGATGAGTCAGACCAAACAGCTTCCTCCTTCTCGTAAAGTGAATAAGTAAATTAGGGTTGACTAAAAGCCCATTACTATAGCAGCAGACGTCGACCGCGTCTAGAACTGCCTCCACTTTAGAGCAAACAGTCGCTAGACACGATCCAACAGACAGTACAACAGCATCATCCGCGTATGCTTGTGCAGTGAGTCGACCAACATGCACCATTGCAGTTGAAACAGAACGCCGCCTTGCGGTCAACCTTTGTTTACCCCCGCTACCACATATTGGCCATAGACAGCATCTACAATCGATGTCCCATTCACAACATTGTACCATCAAATTTTCTGATGTAGCCTGGTTGATCTTCCCCTTTTGAGGACTTTGATCTACCTATTGCTTTCACCGACAGTTTCGATCTTCCGAATGAGCCTCTTATATCCTTTTTCTTTCGATCTGTAAAAATTCCAAACTTTCTCTAAATTAGTGTCATTTTAAAACACTTGGTTTGGGTACCGTTCAGGTTCCGAACAACTTCCTCTAGCTTTTATTTTATCCTGAGCTTGGGCTGAGCACTGTTGTACTTGTCAAGCTCCTGTTTAAATCAACAAGGTGAAGACCTCGCATCCGATTTCGTATTCGATGTACCTCTGGTGGTCCGATATGAAGATCTCCATCTTAAATCACAGTATTCAAAAATTCGGTTACCGTCTTCGATGGTGGTGGTAATAACGAATTTATACCATTGTCCGTTCGTTTTGTAACTTATGTCTGCAGAAACTAAATCTTGATTGCAATATTGCACAAGTTTAGAGGGAAAGACTGAGTTCGGCACATAAAGACAAGTTCTTGGACTTTCCGGTCACTCGCCATAAACATTCGAAATCGCAGATGCTTTTATCCACACCCATGGTTCGGCTTCTCGGCTTTTGTTATGATGACTAATATTGAAGCAGGAAATCAAAGTAAATTTTAGGAACTATTTGCAATGAAGGAAGATAGAAGAATAAACATAATCTTCAATTGCATTAGTTGTACCAAAATATGGTATGGATAAAAATATAACGCGAAAATCCAGAATAAGGACTTGTTATGGTCGACAACCCTTCAGATTAAAGAGTCTTCAAATATAAGTCTTTTAACTTGAGACAACCGGGAAGTTCAAATCTATATCTATTGAGAGAAGAAGGTGGATGGCTGGATTGTTCAGATGATGATTCCTTAAATTCAAAAGCTTTTTCACTTACTGATGACTTAATTATACGTATGCCTTCTTTGATCATATATATACATACATTATGTACTTCGTCCATTCATTCATAAACCGATTTTTTCATAAGTTTAGTAAGTTGGAATTTTAATAAACAACTAGTGTCAGAATGTAGGCTGTAGTGCAAAAAGGATGTACGGGAATCTTCTGTTCTGGCTAATATTTAATTTTAAATTTCCACGTTCCTATATATTGAAATTTTTACTACTTACAGTCTCCTTAGCACAATCGCAATAAAAATTATTTTTTCCATTTTTATTGTTGGGGGACCTTGCAGTGCAATGATGTTTTTTCCTTAAAAACGATTATTACAAAAAAAGCGAAAAATAAAATAGATATGGGTAAAAAAAAATAAGAATCACTTTATTGGAAAAAATGTTAAGGCAACGCACGCACAAGACACTAGTGTATAAGAACGCGTCCAATCGAACTTCATGAATTTTAAGTGACTTGCATTAACTGTGTGCGAATGTAGACGTGCAATTTGTTCGCATTACCATAAAACAAGTGAGAGGACTGCTTTTTTCTTCAATCGTGAGCTCGAATTCAATCTGTCTAGCTGCCATCTATTGGTCTATTGAGATGCATTCAATGGACAATTTCTCAAACATGTATTTTGAGTTGGACACTTTTATTGTTAGTCGAATTGTTAAGTATACACACCGGTCGGGGACATATTTGTACTCGTAGTTGTAGAGCTTTGATATTGTAGACATGGTAGGCTTCTTGTGACACTGTAAATTGCAAATTGTATTGCGAATTTGTATCTGAGAAAACGGGATTTTTTTCAATGACCATATTTGACGGTAAAGCCATTCAATTGAAGGAATTGAATAATTTAGATGTACACAAACAGTACAAAAGGTTAGATAGGATTTTTGTTTGTTTTTCAGTACGATTGCCTAACATTTGTCAACAGCTAACGCATTAAGGAAATGTGCTTACAGGGACTCCAAAGAAATAGATGACATTAAAATCTTGTCTACGTAATGTTTGGACAAATTGTTTCGTTACTTTTAGTCGGAATGTGATACAATTGGAATTTGTGTAAGCCTTTTTAAGTATACCTTGAGAAGTTTTTTTTTTATTAATCTAATTTTTGTTTTCGAAATGCCATTCGTTTGATCAAATCGTTCTTTTTTCTAGGATGCAAAAAATAAAGAACACAACTAAAAAAAGAATGACAATAGCGCCAAGGCACCAGTTTTGAAGTGGTGGTGTTGAGAAATTATTTATGTTCTTATTAGGAAGTTTATTGTTTTCTGATTGCCTTATAACAGCCAAATCTACTTTTACCCTGAACCTCTCAGTCCCGTTTCATGGTGTAGAAGCTTGCACACTGACGAAAGAGTTGAAAGTTCCCTTGAGCGCTTCAAGAGAAAAGTTTTTCGGGTAATTTTCGATCCTGTTTGCATCAATGGAGCGACAGCGAACTGTGCCTTCTATGCAGAGATGCTGATCTCGTCAGAAAAGTTCGGACAACCCGACTTAGTGGTTTAGGTCTCCTTAGAATCACGAACATCAGCACCGCGACCTGGAAAGTTATTGACTCCAACTCAGAGGGAGAACGCCGCCGTAGTGGACTATCTTAACTTCTATGACGCACACAAGTGGAAAGGAATCTCAGTTAACTTTATATTCGCAACTGGGGAGCCATGCCAGTTGAGGCCCTGGCCCCAGCCTGGACTGTAGCTTTATTTAATTACGTAAGTAAATCTTCTTGATAAAGGCCTAGTTAATATAGACTTCTAGTCAGTTTGTTAGCTGCCTCATTCTCCTTTGTGCTCTGTAACCAAAAAACCAAGGGAGAGTGATTAGGGAGGAACACCGAGCTCAAATCAGCGTCACCTTAAAAATCTGAATAAACTCTGGTTTGAACCTACTTGCTGCATCGAAATGGCAGAGGTAGAAGGTTTTCGAAATATATATGTTTGATGTTACAGAACAAATGCTATCCGCTACTCTGCAGAACATTTTAGAACCATTTGTGTAGTCTTAACCGCATTCCCGTCTGGAGATTTTAATGACAAAAATTTATAAATGTTAGGTGTACTATATGTGTTCATTAGTACTGCTACTGCGGAGCAGCAATCAAAATCTATTAGTCTAGCTGCACTACATAAAGAAATAGTATTGAGTGCAGGGAAAGAAACAATATTTAGCTTAAAATTATGTAACATTTAGAATAATACCTATTTAAGTATTTTGCACAGGAATAAGACAATTGGTTTTGGAATCTTGTCGTTATTTTGATTTTCGAGATGAGAGTATCAATTCAGTTTTGTTATTATTTTTATTATTGTTTTTATAACCACCACGTTAAAGGTAATCAACTTTTAACAAGTTCTCTTTTCGAAAGTAAGTTTATCCGGTGTGTATCACTTTCCTTTTCCGTCTACGAGTATATTCTTGGCTAAGAGGCTGTTCCCTAAAATTTCTACTTACAAAAACTTCTATCCCAACCTTAATAGGGCGCTCTTTGATGGATGCAATATAAACATTGTTGAAAGCCAGGGTATCACTGCTACCTCATACTTTTAAAGCACGACGTACAAGGTTCTGTTTAAGGCAAGAGATTCCTAAGGAATAAAACTATTGACTGCCTAAGATTTTACCAAGCCTGCTTCGCTTTTTTTACAAAAAGGCAGGAGGAAATTTTGGGCAGAAGCTTGTTTATTCTACTCGTACAAGTGGTTACACAATAATTTTGTTAACTTCAAGCAGTTTTTGTAATTCTGACACAAATCGGGTGGCAGATGTGAAATAAATTCATAATAAAAGATCTTGAATCTTTTCTCATCTATTCACTTTGCGTTTCAATACGGAGAAGAAGCATATATAAAGAGAACTAATCCTTTCGATACTTGAAAGTGCAAATTTTACATTGATGAATAAACTGCATAGTATTAAGGGCAGCATCTTGGAAACGTTAAAGAGCTTTCGTACGCCCCTTGTTATTGAACAGTTCTGACATAATCCAAGATTTTAACTAAACACTATTACTTGCGTAAATCAGGTTAGAATCCATGGATTTAGAATCACTGGCAAAAAGTCTTTGCAGGGCTCGTGGATTCAACATATAAATTTCTTGGCATTTGATGACTGCAAAAAGCAATATCTAATATTCAAATATGAATAAGTGACAACTTCCAGCACTATTTAAGTCGGCATGATTATGGTAATGGTCATGCCGCATTTTTTTAAGTTCATACTACCGTATCTCCGACTTTCTCATGATAAGTCCATCTAACTTTCCAATGAAAGCGGCAAACGAACAGCGAAATAAAGTCATTATCTACGTGTTCCTTTGTAAACGAAGAAATGTTTGTGGGTTAAGTAAGGCGCAAGTAATGTGTACCCTATGTGTATCCACTATGTACTGATGTGCTGTAGTTATTCCAAACATTTTCCAAGAAATTTCTTAGCTCCTCCGTATGGTATTGGAGGTCAAATACTCATCTATTTCCTTCTTTATTACCAAGCACCACGCGCAATTAGCACTGGCATGCGTGAAACATCTTCTCATCACACTCAATAAGGATTGTTCACACTTTCTGCAAAAGGAAGTTACTATAGCTACCGCGCAGACTGCACACAGAATGTACTCGTTCCAAACCAAGAAAATACATTTCACAAGCAATAGCAACCGAATAACAACAGAATAAAATAAAAATAACACAACGAACAGCAACAACAACAGCCGTCGAATGGACAATCAAAAAACTTTCAGCTTACTGACCCAATTCCCCAAAACGGAAAATTAATTCAGTGAACCCGTCCATCCAGCTGACCAAACCATCGAGAGCCCAGCCGCACTTAACAAAGCGAATCTGTCAAAGTAATTATAGACTTCAAACCAGCGTAAAATTTATTTATAACATAGCCTACTCGCTCTATGGTGTCTTTAACGCAACGCTCAACTCCTTTCGGACACCAAGCATACATAAGATAGATGGTGCTGAGTTGACTCCAGTTTCCACTCCAGATACGAATAATGATGACCTTAGGTAGGTATCCCAAGACACGAACGGAGGGGGTTTCATCTTTTGATGTTGATCATCAGTCTCATGACCACACACACACTTTAGATATCTCAAATGTGGTGATGATGATTAAGATAATCCGATCGATTAATATCTGAGCTTACGAGCATATTGGAGGCCATAACCATGGTTGGCAGCCAGATTAAAAGAAAACGCTTCGATTAAATGAAAAGCGATCACCTACATTTGAGACATCAAGGAGTTGGGAAGAATTGCTTTTCATTTATTGTAATCATGGAGAGGTAACGTAATTACAGATGCAGTCCACACCATATCAGGTGTTAGGGGCCCCCGAGGGAAATGATTTTAGGACACAGTCTTGTTTCGATTTTGTCGGGCGGTGTAATTTTATTGCGTGCTCGGTGGCATTAACATGCAATCATCTTTGTATGTGTTTTACATTTTTTTAATCCAAAGAATGATCAAGAGGAGTGTCTCAATTAATCTCTAAGCAAATAATCAATAGCTTTATGTCCCCTAGGTAGTTAGAAAGTTCATACGTGGGAACTCATAAATGGGAAAGCGTAGAAATATTTTTAAATTTCCGATCTAACATGCCATTTTAAGGTGAATGCTTAGATTATTTTTAAAATTGATTTATTTGAACTGGTACTGCGAGCTTGGACAATAGCAAGTCATGGGAAAACGATAATTACGGTGTTGACTTCTATTTAACAAGTTTGGATCCAAATCCAAATTTACTTGCTAGGTTCCAAGGTATGTGGGTCTTTCTTTTTTTCGTACGATTTAAGGCCAAATGCCTTGTGTTTACACACCAAGTTGGTAACAATTTCTTAACTTGAAAGCGCTACCTTAGAATATATTAGTAGAGTGTCTGAGGTATAATTTTTGCCCTTATTAGCTGAAAATGTTCGGCCAATGGAGGCAATTAATTCATTTAGTATTGTGCTCTTTGTTTTTACAAAATAGCTGCGACGATTAAGACAGCAACAAACTTATGCTATCTTATTTAGCAAGATCCCCTTTTATTGGATTCCACCCATTCGACAAAAAACTCAATTTTGAAGCTCCTTCTTTTAAAAGCCGAGAGCATTTTTTATTATTATCCTTACAGATAAACGAGTTTGACGATGCTGAGAAAACTATACATATTTGTTTATACAATAAAAATGGATCTTTTTCCATCTTTACTAGACGATATCTAAAATGGTGCAGTGTTTTTCGCCAATATCACCTATATCCATTAGCTGTTAGGATACTGCAGTGTCAGAATAGCTCTACAACTCTCCAACTTTCCAACTCTTGACGATGTGTGCACATAGTCAGATATTAGAATTGAACAGTTAGTTGATCTTCGTCTCTCAGACTTCATGTACAATAGAGATAGGACTCTGTTGTCAATTAAGTATTAGAAGCAGTAGAAAGTGTAATCTAATTGCTAAAGAATTATATTTGAAGAATTGTCTAACATTGTGGAACTTATTCTTTTACTTGACAAATATCCCCTATACCGCATACTCACTACCACTAAAATGGCAGTAATTTAAATCTATTATGTTGTTAAAGTAGGTCTCTATTTCTACAAGCAAATGATTCATGATTCAGAAATATTTCATTACATCATACTAAAAAGTTACATATTACGAAATCAGTTACCACTATTTGATTATAGCCAATACATATATATGCTGATCAAATATCAATTTAAGGCCATTTTTGTATGCGTCTAGTGATACCCAACAGATCAAACGTGTCGTTTCTTTGAGCTCCTTATTAACATCGTCACTGGTTCTCCACACTGTACTCGTATATGTATATGGGACTACTCAAGCAGTTTTGGAAAAATCGATTCGAAAAACAGTGACATTCTTATTGTTATTGCAGCTTTTCTACGTTAAACTTTCTCATATTTCATCTTTGATATTTTGGCATTCGGGATATTCACATTCGCAACTTAATGCAATGAAGTGTTAGTCCAGAAGAAAATACTACCGGAAACCAATGTTTTCGGTGGTTTAAATGTCCCGCCTGCAAATAGCGATTCAATTAGTTCGTTTTTAAAAATTTGATTCGCTAAGGATAGATCTTTTAACTGTAATGCCAAAATTGCTAACTTTTTCAAGCTCAGCGATCTTAGTGTATTCCATCACCATGTAATCTAATAACAACCTTCCCGTCTGTAAGAACATAAACTCTTATCGGATTTACAAAAGCGAAATAATTATTATAATCCAAACAGCAATTAGACCCTCGCTGGCATGTTTAAAACAAAAATTTATTTGTCTTATGCTCGTCTGGACAAAAACATATCCAATTTATCGCTGTTTCTTCAGTCTTAGATATCACAGTCTCCCATACTTTTTAATATATTCATCCCAATGCATTTCCGGAAAAGATGGTTAATTTATAGCGGCATTCATCTTTTACTTATTAATAGATGTCAATATTACCAGCGTATGTATGTAAGTTGTAGGACAGATTTTTGAAATATTAGCCTTTAATCCTTGACCTTGTGTGAGCTTTTTTATCCACACAGATTTCTGATAGAAATTGTGCTAAAAATTCTTCAGCATGTCCATTTCGTACTAAGATCATATTCCTATCTGTACTGCGAACACTTTCTTAATTTTTCGACAGCAACTTAATTATCAGAAGTGCAAGTCTGTCTTCAAGACCGGCAGATCAACGATTTATCAAATTTTCACCCTTAGGCGGAACCTGAAAAATTCTAAGTTTCTATCTGAGACTTATCAAGTGCTCATGGACTTAAAGCCGCATATCATGTCGAAAATTATAGTTTTAATGCTAGTGGGGCACATACGAGATAAGGTTAGCACTAGTCCTGAAGCATTTAGTCCTAATTTCGAGTACCTACATACTTATAAGGCATACATGGTGTATTAACATATATCGACTTATGACATATAATGGGGTTTGTGTATATATCTGTTTAAAAGACGTAGGAAGATATTAACTGCTTTTCTGTTAAATTTTAGGCAATAAAAAAGTAGAAAAATTATGTCAACTTATAATCCCTAGAAACGTAATACAATATAAGGTCCAGGTTTTCTTAATTATTTAGAATTCAAAAATAATTGGTTCAACTCGCTGCCTTCAACCAATGGTGGTGGATTGTGAATTTCGCGCAGTGGAATACCTATATAACATTTAAGTCGTCTAAGAGCGCCTCAATTTGGATTAATATATATACATTAAACCACACTGACAAGTAAAAACCCCATGGTTTCAGGTATTCACTAAATACGACATACAAGTTATTCTACCGATGCCACCCTAGTGAGTTCAACTTAAACGGTCTCCTTGCTTTTGGATCGGGCACGTAATCCCGAGGTTCAACTCATAATCCATGTTTTTATCGGACTATGACTTGAAAAAAAATTATCCTCTCTATGTAATCATATGGTATTCTGCTACCTTGTCTGGCAGCCTTGTTAAATTTATGTTTAGATATTGATATCTTTGCTTGATTTTGGCGCGGTGAAGGTCTTTAAATCGTCCCCGCGACCAATGTTTTTTTTTTTTAAACATGCTCAGCAACGACTATGATTGTACGTTTATCTTTTTGGGTCTTGTCTTGAAGAAGCAGCCTTTAATTTTTCCGGACTTCTCATTTTCAAACGGTATGCTATAAATTATATAAAAATTGTTTCTTATAACAGAACACTTTAAGTTTGTAATAGCTTCTATAAAATAACAGCTTACATTAAGATTAATACCGTTACCATTGCCAAATGTGTATTTCTGGAGATTACGATTGTCTACGAACATCGATTTCCATAAGCAATTATTCAATCTGTGATCCTTGTCGAACTTGGTGTCCGAGTCTTTTAAAGCTCGCATTAGATAGATACAAACTTCCAGTCTAGAATTCAATATAAAATTCTAAGTACACAAGATCCACCTGTGCTTGTCGGTAATCTTTCAAATAATCCAAAAGAAAAGTCAGATATTCATAAGTTCTATGAAATTGGAAATTTGAGAGTTCAAGAACATAACTTGGATAGACAAAATTTGCTACAAATCGGAGTTGTATACATTGATTTTCTACGACGCTATCTAATTCACTAAACATTAATACAAATTATTTACGGAATTTTGTCAATTTTACATGCCTCTGATATAAATCAATTTTCAAAGTCAGTAGATATAACACATGGGCTGAAAAGTCAGTGCCGTTTTATAGTAAAACACAAAATTTTTGCAAAATTTAACTTTATTCATCAATATAGTTGCTTTCGAGGGAGATACACTGATTGAAACGATTTTTTAATCTTTCGATACCAGTTTTGTAGTACGATTTTTGTTTCGGAGATTAATTCTTCATCGGCCTTAAGTCTCTTTCCGGCGAGCATTCTTTTGAGGTCTGCGAATAGGAAATAGTCGCTTGGGGCCAAATCTCGAGAATACGGTGGGTGGGGAAGCAATTCGTAGCCGAATTCATTAAATTTTCCATCGTTTTCGTCGACTTGTGACACTGTGCATTGTCTTGATGAAACAGCACTTTCTTTTTCTTCAAATGCGGCCGTTTTTCTGCGATTTCGTCCTTCAAACGCTCCAACAACGCAATGTAATAGTCGCTGTTGATAGTCTGCCCCTTTTGGAGATAATCGATGAAAATTATTCCATGTGTATCCCAAAATACGAATGCCATAACCTGTTGAGTTTTTTATCAAGCCATTTCTTTGCATCGGCTGCATTTTTTCCCATCAAAAGGCAATGATAAATCAACACACGAAATTGCTTTTAATCCATTTTTTTTCACAATAACAAAAGTTGTTTCACTCACAACGCTATATCTCGAGAACTAATCGTCCGACAAATTTATACACGTATCTTTTGAAGGTTGGTACTAACTGAAAATCCATCCAATTCAATCCAATCCTCTCATTGAAACGGCACGGACGCAGCCCAAATAATAATTATCGGATAAAATCTTTGGACTGCTTTTCGCAATATACTAAACAAAACCATTATAGTAACTCCATCATGTGTACATTTCTGATCAAACGCCGCTCATGTGAGTTCTATTGTCACATTAAATGTTTAACAGTACCTTATTTTTCTTAAACCCTGATATGCCCACAACATTATTTGTGCAAAAGCATCACCATTTTCAAAAAAACCAATCCGGACATACGGTGACATCTATGATAATTGGGAGTAAGTTAGTGATATTCATCACAGACACCAACCAAATTTTCCCATAACATTTTGGCCCTGGATTATTCACGCAGTTAAGCATTCATTGCGCATGCTCTTTATATGTATGTTGTCTTTCTATCATATGACTGGGAGCTTTGCCGTTGTTTTCATGAATTGGTGAATTGTTAGGTTCGGATACTGGAAATTTATTTATTTTATTATATTTTTTTTTTAGCTGATGTCATAACCAAATTTTTTTTCGTGTGCAGTTCAGATGTTTTCCAAATAGTTTGACAATCTTGACGTATTTTTTGTAAGATAGTGTGCAAGGGTAACTACTATATATGGTCGATGGCATTCCTTAAATAACAGTTAAACTTTCATAGATGGGTGCTTTGGCAAAAAATGGAAAACACTTGGAGTAAATTAAATTATGTACGCGAATACGACTCGGCTCTACAGATATGCCTTGACCACATTCTGATTGAAATCAGAAACACAACTCTCGTGCTCTTTTTCTGGTTTTACGTTAAATAACGCGACCATGTACTGACTATACTGACAGTATAGTTTCGACTTGGATCTCAACCAACAAGCCTTCCAAAAACCAACTCGATTGTAGCTAGTCTAGCTGTCTTTAATTACGCATTTTCAGTTGACTAAGATACGTTTCCTGATTCAGAATATTTAAGTATTTCACCGACCCACCGGGATGGATTTGAAGATATTCGAAATCGCTGCGCAGGTGTTCCGTTTTTCATATCTCAGTTATTGTAGTCGTTGTATTGAGAATATTCTTAACAAATCTACGTACAATTAGTTGTTGTCGCCATACATTTTTGGCTAATAGTTTATATGAAATCACTTTAATTTTTCTAAAGAAGCTTTGCTACTCGATTGCATTTTTGATTAAAAAAACAGTGGGTTCCAGGAATTATTCTTTGTTCAAAGCATTGCTGCTGCAGTTGTCTGAACTAAGATCGGAGCCTGGTAGAAATTGAGATGTCAGTTTTGAATATATTTTTTTATATTTCGTTTTACACACGTTGATCCATCCTCGAACCGTATTCGCTAATTTCAAAACGATACGCACAAACGCGTTACTGACATTACACCGCGTTCTTTCAATTAAATTTCGGAGTAAAACAATCTCACAACAGTTCATCACTTGCTTTGAGGCTTTTTAATATGAAAGGTTTCTATGAGGTCCTTGCCAAACCTAATGGAGCGGTTTAGATTCTCTATCATCGCTGTGTAAAATCGGCAGAGTTTGACAAGGATCCTAAAGTTAGATATTCTGTTTTATAAGCTGGTTATATGCACGGTTACGATCAACAAAAATGTTATGTATGTAAATATAAAGAAATGGAACCCATGAGTTTCCTGCAAGGTCTGCCGAAGTGTGAAAATCTGGTCTACGATAAACTTTCTCTTCGATTGTCATACTGGTATAAGCCAAACAGGTATATGACAAAAGAAACCTTAAATATAGATAATCCGATTCTCTTTTACCCTAAGGTGTCGAAGTTTCTACGGTTTATTGTCTTTCTTTCTTTCTCGAATTTTCTCCATATAGTTATATCGCTTGCTAGTGTCCTGCGCGAGTTTCATATATATCCCGCTGTCTCCAAGATAGTTTCCAGTGTCCTGTTCCATGATATTTTAGGTCTTCCTCTCCTGTTTTTCCCTAAGGCTTTCGTCTCCCAAATTCTTTTGACTTGCCCGTCTTCTTCCATCCTTATAAGGTGCCCAAACCATCTTAACTTTTTATTTCCATTATTACTTTGGATGATTCTCCTTTTAATTCATTTCGAATATCATCTTTTGTCGATTCTTCTTAGAATCATTTCCATTGCTTGGATGTTTGTAGTATATCTATCTGTTCGGACCTAGTTTTCCGTTCCATGTAATAAGACAGGAAGATACATTGTTTTGTAGATCAAGATTTTAGGGTTTCTACAGATCTCCCTATGATCGATAAATTTCTTCTTCAGTACCGCAAAAATTTTGTTTGCCATTTTGGTTCTTATCCTTAATTCCATTTCTATATTGCCATTGCTGTTGAATATGCTGCCCAAATATTTGTAGCTTGAAACTTGTTCCAGTCTAACTCCGTCAACCGTTACCTCGGTGTTTTTTTTTTTCTCTGCCGATTACCATTACTTTTGTTTTCTCTGTGTTAAGTTATAAATTTTATACCTCTAAGATGTCTTTCCATATTTTTATATGTTTGAAGGATTTTTAAAAATGCCTGTTGACCAAAAGAAATAAAATAAATTTACATGACTAATGCACATGCACAATATAGCATGCGTGAGAACAGATATAAAAATTATTTATCTCAATAAGCAAAACGCAGAGTTATGTCCATTCTCACTCCTTATTTAATCTCAGATATATAGCTTAAGTTTCAAGCGTGAGACCAGTTATAGACTTTGTAATTCACGAGTATTATCTTTAAATCGGCCTGCGTCTGCTCTCACGCTTATTTTAACATAATTTTGTTAATCAGCTCCAATAGAACCATTAAACAGTAATAAAGTGTTTCTTTTCATTCAATCATAGTGTTTTTTAATCATTTTATTGTACAATACAATGCTTTGCTTTCTTTCAAGGCAATTCAAAAAGAGTTAATCTCAAATACTTACGTCTACACCGATGCTCGTTAAATCGGCGTCTGCTGTATATGACTCAAATTAGTGCAATAAAACTTATAGATAAGACTAAACCAATCGTTTGTCTCAGTGTGTTTTTTCGCTATTTTAACCTGTCTTCTTACGAAATTTTCAGTATAATCTTTAAACCAACGGTTTCTTATGGCCTTGACTAACTCTTTAGTTTCTAAGTTACAAAAATTTAAAACTAACATAAGAGTACAACAAAATTTTGGCTTATTTCCTTACAAATTTTCCTCCATTCCGCTTACTGTGTAAGCACCATTTATCTGTTTATACATAATACCTTGAGAGCGTGCTAGTTATGGTAAATAAAAAAGAATTGCGTATTTGGTGAAAGCAAAGTGAAATTCGATGTTGTCGTATTCCATAAAAACATCTGCGCCCTAAATTATGAGGTCTAAGCCAAGCCTGTTAAAATTGTAGTTTATTTCATGTCAGATCCACACTGCGGTGCTTGGCCTTCATAAAGAGATATTGGACATACTCTCCATTTTAATTTGAAAAAATAAGCCATAGCTATTACAGCAAATCGTTTTTCATCGAAGAAAAGAGATCTTATATATATTATGATTCTAGCCGAATAAATCTATTTTATTTTATTTTCAGCAGAAGTACCCTTACATTTACATATACACTTATATTTCCGGTATATGTACAGTGAACTCCTGGTCATACCGTTACAACCGGAGATATTCACTTACCAAGATAGCTATAACCTCGGTTTTGAAAGGGCTGACCAAAATTCCTTTCCTGGTAAGTAGAGGTCAACCACGTTTAGCACTTTGCCTTATTGCAAGTGGTTGTTTAACATACCTGGCCTTAGACATAAGAATATTTTAAAGTGTTCAGCAGACACAATTATCAGGCGATAGAACACCGCTCTCTTCATTTACTATCGTGGGTGGACAAACAGACTCAGCGTCCTTAGTGAGTATTCAGAGTGTAGGTACTTCAACCAGTTCCTAAGCAGCGGTGGCTATTTTTTTTTTAGAACTGTTAGCGACATTTTAGGACAATTGAAAATATCTCATCAGCCGCAACACTGCTTGCTGCCTCTTTCGCAAATTTTTTTTAAAAATATATACAAGCCACGTCAAGACACCAAGTTAATTTTTGATTAATCCCCTTTCGTGCAGATTACAGCAAACGTCCACGCATTCGCCTTAGTATTGCAGTTGCTTTGCAGTAATGGATGGATGGGGGAATGAAGGGCAATGTAATCGTATTTCTAGTGATGTTGATAGTAATTTGTAAATTCAAAGTTTTTAGCCTCGCCAACCTTACAAAATACGAATCCTAAATCTGAGGTAATGATTCACAATGTTAATGACGATAATAATGATAAATTGAACTTTATAAGTTTGACTAATTTAGATGTAGTTGAATCTATATTATCAGTTAAATCGAATGCAGTTGGATTAGATGATATATTGTACATCCAAATTTCCTCAAATTTATACTACGGTGAGTCCTTCCATTTATTACCTGTATTTTCAACACCATTATAACAACCTGTAGATATCCCTTTTTGTGGAAAAGAGCTAAAATAATCCCAGTTCCAAAAGCGCATTCCTCTGAGTTTAGATATACTGCTATACTGCCGTTTTTATTGAAGGCTTTTGAGAAGTCTATATCGAAACAGATGAAAGAATCTTTTAAGTCAACCAGAGTCTGATTTTTGTGCAAAAAGAAGTTGTAAAACAGCTCTCTTACTAGTCGTAGAAGACATCCGAAAAGCACTTGATTCGAATGGTCTTACCTTTTTACCTGTTTTGAACTTCTCTAAGGCTTTCGATACGGTGGACCCAATTTTGGGCAATTTTGAATTTTCCTCCCTTGCGACAAAACTTTTGCACTCATATCTGTCTGAACGACAACAATGTGTAGCGGTTGATAATAAAATGTCGTCATTTCTAAGTGTGATCAAGGGAGTGCCGCACGGATCGATTCTTGGCCCCTTATTATTCTTGTTGTATGTTAATGAACTTCCCCTATTGTTTAAGTATTGTACGGTCCATATGTATGCAGATGATGTCCAAATCTATTTCAGCACATCACTCTCGCGTACTGAAAATGCCATAAATGACTTGAGTGTGAACTTAAACTGTATTCTGCAGTGGTCGGTAGAGTGCAAATTATCTCTTAATCCAGGAAAATCAAAAACACTATGTATAAGTAAGAGGAAGCTTGACACGTAACGTTTTGCAGCCATAATACTAGGGCAGTCGACGATAGAATACGTTAATACGGCTCGAAATCTGGGATCAGTTTTTAATGAGACTCTTACTTGGACCAACCATATATCAATAACGATTGGAAAGGTGTATGGCGGGCTAAGGTTACTATGGTCAACACAAAAATTGATACCTTTAAAAACAGCTAAGATGTTGCTCGTAAAGACCTTACTTCTACCAATTCCTTTTTACGGATGTGAAATTCTTTGCAACACAGATTATAAAACCAAGAGGCAGCTTAATCTGATATATAATAATTTAGCTAGATACGTTATAAATATCAGATATTATGATCATATTTTAAGTTTTTCCAAACAAATCATGGGAGTTAACTTTGATAATCTCCTAAATTACAGGGCGTATATCTTCCATAAAATAAAATAAAATGAACCTGCAAACCTATACAGCAAACTTAATTTTGCCAATTACCAAGGAACTGCCGCGTTGATTCAACCAAGATTTAGCTACCTAACATCTCAAAGGACATTTTTCGTCCATACTACCCTCCTATGGAACACACTGCCTGTGACACTTAGGAGAGTCCGTAGCACAAACACGTTTAAAACCCTACTTTCACAATATTTGGCCACTTGTGTTTAAAGTTGATGCTTAATCTTTTATATTATTCAATTCTATTTAGTTTCACCCTATATTAAATCTTTAATGTAATAACAATTTATTTTTTCTCTTACATGTACTTAATTTTGAAACTATTATTTATTTATTTATGTAACATTAATTCTTGAAATTTCTTTAAGCCTTCACATTTTTAATAAGATTGTTATCTTTATTGACGTTTGAAAACCAGTGGTTCATTGTAGTACCCCGCTCAAAAAACATTTTCGATACTCATTTAAAAAATTTCGTATTTCGTGTTGTTTTTATCGGTACAGATGCAAAGATCTTAATTTTTAATTAAAAAAAAAGAATTGTGCACTACCAACAACTAAACATTTTTATTGAAAGAACAGCAACATCTATAGGAAAATAACTGAAACTAAGAAAACGATCCACTAGTAATAACACCCAGGTATAAACAAAAACCCACACCACAATACCGATTTTGGTTTGCGTCTTTACTGTTTTAATATAATAGTGAATTTAACCACGAAAAGGTGGTGCTGATTAGCCGTTAAAAAATAAAAAATTAAAGATGGAGAAATATTTAATATTAATACCGACAAATAGTTTGCGCAAAAATCTGTGAAACGGACTAAGGTGACCCAAAATCATTTTTTTAATAATCAGAAAAAGCTAAATTCTGTACATACAGGGGCAAGTGGGTAGCCGTGGCCCGAGTTGTAGTGTATTTGCCTAATTCGATCTGTAAACACCAGCAACCCGATGACATCTTTATGTGATCGATGATTTTCAGGAGCAAGTGAAAGCTACACCTTTGGCACAAATCAGATCCTGGAAAATCGAGTTCCTATGCAGAATATCTATCTTTGAAATAAAATTGTAGATAGCTGCCGACACCTTGGGTTTTCATTGAGTTTAGCACTTGAAAACTTACCCCAAAAAGGGGTAAAAAATATCTTCAAACCTCGCGAATATCCGGTCGATAAATATTCTTCGAAATATCAGTAATGTATTCAGTCGAGATATGATGTTACTCATGCCACGGGTAGGCTGGTTTGTAATACCCATTGAAGAAGTACCTTCCTAGAAGGTTTGTAGAAGGCCTAAGGTTAGAGCAACTCTTTTACCAGCTGAGCATGATAGGCATTGGTAA
This sequence comes from Volucella inanis, assembly GCA_907269105.1. Taxonomy (NCBI): domain Eukaryota; kingdom Metazoa; phylum Arthropoda; class Insecta; order Diptera; family Syrphidae; genus Volucella; species Volucella inanis. The sequence continues at coordinate 39,038,130 of OU026154.1, read as the reverse complement.
ACCACTGCTGTATTTTCATTTATATATCAGATTTATTTGAAAAATAGCGATATGACATCGGATTCAAACGATCTGCAGCAAGGTGCGCTTAATTCTCCGATCATATTCAATGTTTACACGAATTATTGTTTCACTTAACCATACTAACTATAGCGTACGCAGACTATTCAATAGGTTACAAATCAGGTGCGATAATAGAGAAAAATAATATACTTTTAAAATGTGACTTCGATAATGTTAAACGATATTGCGATGGCGGGAAGTTGAAGATCAACTTTCCAAAATTCAGAAGCCGTTCTGTTCCTTGAGGCCCCAGAAAGAATTGGGGATAGTGGGACAACACCTACAATTACTTGCTTGTCGAAATATAACCAGATACCTGTTTTTTAGCAAATAAATAGAAGTTCCTCTGGGCAGAGATAAAGGCGCCTTTGCCCTTGCGAAAAGACTAGTTTATACTTAGTTGCTAACTCGATGTGAAGGTGAAAATAATCAGCTACTTAATCCCTTTTATGCTCGCATTTGGATGTTTTTTGTGGCTCAACATGGGAGCAAGTTTATTGGATAAGATCCGGTTGTTCGAGAAGACTGCCTTCGGGCTTATATTTGCTAATACAGAACACCAGGGTCTATCGCAATGAGGTCTTGTGCACTAGAGCCAACCTAACAAGAATAGGCAATTTCGACTTTAAACTAATTCGAAGACCTCGTCAGACAGCCTTATCTCCGTGTATCAAGGAAGAGTAGACTTCGACGGTTTTGTTCTTCTACCTCGTCATAATGGTTAAGTCCAGTGCAGATTAGCGATGCACTTAATTTTTCACTTCATTCGGACAGACATAGAGACGTCACACCCGGCACGCCTATGAAAAGTTTCCATTTCAGTAAAGCGATAGGCAGTCGCGATGTTTTTCTTAGCCGTGGCCAATAGAACATTAACAAACAAAAACAAAAGGATAAAAACGAGAGGGAACAATTTCTAACAGAAATAATTACCCATATAACAACAAAAAAAAAAAGTCTATGCTTTATCATCTATCGCAATAGTTAAGTAGGTTAAGGTTTATTTTTAGGTAATTTGTTTTATTTACATATATAAAAATAAGGGAGCTTTTTTAAAAAAAATCTTCTTAGTTCTTAGTTTTAATTTAAAACAAAAAAATAATGAGTATGTATATACTACATTTATTCGAATATTTTAAGATACTTCGATACATAATTTAAGTAAAGGCTTAACTAGAGATCAATAGTTAAACGAGGGCATTGTAGATTCTAGTAAAGTTAATAAACTCCTTCAAAGAGTAAGGCTGAAATTAGATTGTTCATAACACTGTACATATGAAAATTGGCAGCACCTTTCTTTCAAAAATTACTGAAACGTGCAACCAAAAACTTATTTGAAGTAATGGCATAACGTATCATTTCATGGAATCATTAAGCTCGGCAAGCAACTTCTATTTCGATTGGAATCAAGTTTGAAGTATATTTCAGCCACAAATAAGCTTGGACAGTTCTAAGTTCGATTTTGCAAGGCAGTGTAATTTCGCCCAACTATTTATGTAATCAAAATGGTTTACCGCGAAGTGTGAGAAAAGTATTTTAAAAAATCAAATTTATATGTTGTTTAAGAACAGTATTTCCTCCAAAATAAAATTACTTAGTATTTTCCTGTATTAGTGACCAATCGCCATTTATAATAGCACAAAGCTTCTCGATTAGTCTGTATGGTCGTGACAAATATTTTTGGGCATCCTTACAGGCAAATTTTAAGGCCTTTTTCGTACACCTAGGTTTAAACTTCGTTGATTTGCGAAGAGTCAACGAATTCAATTTTTAAGCCGTTTAGCATTAAATGTGGGAAATAGGAAAAATCAAGAATAGTTTTAGAGATAACTAAACATTTACATTTTCCTGGATTTAGTACTAAACTACTTTTTGACAACCAATTTAAAATTTGTTGAAGCTCTTCATTTAAATCACTAGCGCAAATCACAGCTTTGATAAATTTGAACGTCATCAACGTCATCAGTGTTTCGATGAATTCAATATTATAGAAGCTATATCGCTATGAAACGATATAGCTATATTGGACGTTTGTTGTAAAATTTACACACTTTCTAGGTTTTTATATTTCTGCTGTATTTAATTCACGCAGGAAAGCGTTAAGTTTTGTTACCAGTCACCGTTTTCGTCCCAGCCTTTTGAAGCACTGTGCAGATTTTTGAACTTCTCTTACATTTTTTATCATCGTTTAGTCAAAGGTTTTGTCAGCAAAAGACGGTTCTAACTTACAACAAATAGCGTATACTTAGTTGTGGGATTTGCTCAGGATTTGTATATCTTTTCCGCTGTTGTTTCCTCTATGGCAGTCTTTGTATTCGATCCCCCGGCGTGTGCATTTGCATCTGGACCAATGGAGAGGATCTTCTATATATATGGTATAGTACATGTTCCTATAATAGTCTTGTGGTAATGATGACATTTTTAGCATAACTCTTAAGAATATCGCCTATAATGTTGTGGACATTTTAGCTCACCTTTTTAATTTAAGTGTTAATGCTGGAAAGTTTCCCGTACAATCAAAATGTGCTTACGTTGTACCACTTTTCAGAAAAGGTGACAAAATGGATAAAAATAATTAAAGACCGATTTCCTTGTTAACTTCAATCTCTAAAATATTTGAAAAGACTGTTAAAAAGAGAATGTGCGGTTTTTGAATAGTTTAAACTTTTTTTGTCCAGTACAGTTTGGGCTTAGAGAAGGCCTTTCCACTGAAGATGCTCTTCTGGCTTTTTGCTCCCTTATAAACAAAGGTCTTAATGACAAAAAATATTGTACCGGTCTTTTCGTGGATATTACTAAGGCGTTCAACATGGTCATTCACAACATTTTTTTGGACAAGTTTTATGGTGCTGGCTTTCGGGGCTTTATGTATAATTGATTTGTTTCTTATCCTTAAGACAGGACACAAAAATTAAGGATGGATAATTATCTTAGCGACCCAAGATTAATTTCATTGGGTGTACCGCAAGAGTCTGCCCTTGGCCCCATCTTGATTTTGATCCACATCAACTCTTTGTTTGATCAAACATTTGTAGGAAAAGTCACTGCTTTTGCAAATGATCTTGGCATTGCCCATAGCTCAAATAATAACCCTTTGATGTAGATTTGCTACGAATCTGGTTTGCGAAGCACAGATTAATTGTCAGTAACAAAACCAAAATTATGTATTTCAGCCTTAGGATTCAAGAGTCTCCTGACTTCGAAGTATATTTCCATGCACTCGGCTGCTGTCGGCAAGGCATTATAAATTGTACTTGTACTGCGGAAGCCTGCAAAATTATGTTTAATGGCAGCGTTACTTGCAATGTAAACTGTTTTAAAATTAAAGTCGTAAAACAGTTTAGGTACCAAGGTGTTGTTATAGATGAAAATCTGTGTTGGGGTGAACACATCGCGGTCTTAAAAAAACTATCTGCGTTCAACTATTCGTAGTCTTTATCGACTCAGAAAATGTTGTATGAATTAGGCTTTGAAAACAGTCTACTACGCAATTTTTCATTCGAAGTTACAATATGGTATAAACTGTTGGGGGTTGCATACACCATCAATCTTCAACTACTTGTAGTGTTGCAAAAGTGTGCCGTCCGAAGAATATGCAATGCTCAACGTTTATCCCATTCTTTGGTGATGTTTAGATACCTAAAAATCCTGACTGTTAAGCATTTATACTATTTTAAAGTTTCAAAGATCTTTTTTATAAGAGGTGGATATATTCAACGCCCAAACTCTGACACTTGGAATTTAAGAAGTATTTCCTGTTTTGTTGTCGATATACCTCCTTTTCGTGCTACCTATTTTAGAAACTTTTTTCGTGTAGTACGAGTATCTTGCAAATTGTTCAATAGACTCTCTGTAGCCATATGACGCATTAGAACATTAAACGCATTTTTAAACAAATTTAAAATATGTCTCCTTGATTTTAATCATATTGATATTGAAGTTTTGCTGTCCCACATTGTTTGATTTTTAGTTTTTTATACAAGCTCTCTCCCTGTTCGTTAATATTTTTTTCTTAAGTATTAAATTGAATTATTGTTCACACCACAATAAATAATTTAGTTTTGAAGTGGCATTCATATCTATTTATATTATTTAATAATTAATATAACTAACTATTGTCTTGTGTATGTAAAAACAGAGTAAAAAGAAAAACAAAAAGAAAAAAAAGTTTCGTGATTAATTATCAGTTTACTTTCCATTGTTTATATACTTATGCACTTGTCTAGAAGTTCAGCTGTCAAGATGATGGCGACTACGTTCTTATTTTGTTTCGTTCAGAAATAAAACATTTTCTACGTTTTCGTTTGTAAGTATAGCGGTAGATTTTCTAGTTTAAAATTTTACCCATCATTGTATGGACGCTCCAGTTTGTGATACGTGATTAATTTTAATCAATTTAATTAATTAAGTTATCTGTTCGTATACACGCATGCTTGGCAAGGTAAATGGAATGAGATGAAAACCGTCCTTTTACTCAAGCCAAAATTTTTGACACAGATCCATAGAAGAAGTCAAGCACACTGAGCACAGTTAAATGATATGGTCAGCAAAAGAAATATTCAATCCAGACGTCAAGAACTGAGGGTCACTTTAGTGCTAAGGTCAAATGAGGAGTTGTTTTTGCCAACAGGTGTTTCTTTGGTTTTAAAAAGTTTATTGACAATTTCAATCTCTTGTTAAGCATTTAACTATTTCAGTCTTGCTTCATGGCGCAGGACCGCGTGAATAGACATAAATAGTACAGCGATATACTAGGTGGGGTGAAGAGTAACCTCCTTGGGAATGAAAAAAAAAAATTTTTAAATGTTTTTTTTTATTTTATTCAATATATTCCCCTTTTAGTTTGGTACACTTATTCCAGCGATTTTCCAACTTCTTGATCCCGTCCGAAAAGTAATTTTCCGGAAAGTCTGCAAAATACTCCTCTGTGGCGTCGATGATTTTCTCGCGTGAGCTAAATTTTTTATTGATGAGCCATCTTTTGAGGTTTGGGAAGAGATAATAGTCCAAGGGAGCCAAATCGGGCGAAAACGGTGGATGTGACAGCAATTGGAGCAGTAAGTCATTGATTTTAGCCGTGGTTGCGATACTCTTGTGCGCCGGTGCATTGTCTTGCAAAAATAAAATATGCACAGTAATACGCGCTGTTGATGGTTTTTCCTCTTTCGAGGTAGTCCACGAAGAGTATGCCATGACAATCCCAGAAAACCGACGCCATAACACCTTTCCGACCCATCGAGCCTCCTTCGGCCGCTTCGGAGCACTCGCGCCGGCTTCAGTCCATTGTCAGACACTCATTCTGTTCTCTGGTGTTCAACAGTTACCAATCGACGCCAAAAGCCTACTCGATTCCGCATCAGCAAGTCCAAACACTCTTTCGAAGTGCTTTCGCGTTCGTGTTTTTGGTCAGGAGTAAGTATGCGCGGTACTCAGCGGCAGAATATTTTCCAAAATATAGCATTTGCGCTCAGTACTAATCTTTGTGGTATCTGCTAGCTCGCACACCTTCACTTTCCGGTTAGCCAACACCATTTCATGTTATTTTTTTGACATTGTCCTCTGTAAACGCATCGGAGGGCCTGCCGCTGTGGACTTGATCGGCAGTGGAGTTGCGGCTACCACGAAACTCTCGAAACCAATATTTGACGGTGTAATCTGACGAAGCATTAACCCCATAATATTTATCCAACTTTTCTTTTGTTTCCTTCGCCGTTTTGCCTCTCAAAAAATTATGTTTTATGAGAGAACGAAAATCGTTTTTGTCCATACTCAACATGATGCCAAACACGTCAACAACAATCAGCTGTCAAAACAAAACTAAAGACAGTATCGCACTGGCATGTCTGTCCAAATTTGAACGGACTTCAAGGCACCATAACCTTTTTTGCAGTAACAGCGCATTCTGGCAGTCAAGGAGGTTAATTTTCATTCCACCTAGTAAACCTAGTTAGAAGAATCTGAATACACGAGTACTATATAGGAGGTGTGAACCACAGAGCTCCGACTCATACAGTCTTGTAATACAGCCCAAAGTAAAGAAAGACCTCGACTTAGGTGGCACGCGCTCATTTAAATCTCCCCTCATGATTGGTTACACGTACATATGTATACCCTCCTCCGACTTCAAGAGGTTAAGGTGGAATACGATTCCGAATGAGGCGTTAGGATGGATCTCTTCCGAGACTTCTGTGGTCCGCCTATTTTCCATCGCTATTGTGAGCTGACTTGAAATGATGTTCTCGAATTTTATGATTATTTTTATGATATTTTATGACTAAGCCGAAGGCTTATTCTTCCCAAGATTTTCATTTATCAACAAATCTATCGAGCTTTCATTTTCATGGACAATCCTTTCGGCTATATTTGTATCATCTTCCTGAAAGTGAAAAAGGAAATTAAATTCACCATTATCTGGTAATTGATGCCTAAGTCGCAGTTGGTTTAAATGTCGTCTCCAGATATTATTTCCTACTTAGATCGCGTACCCTGGTACCTAGAAAAGTTGAGAGTTATTGACATTTCGTATATATAGCGGATGTAAAAGTCCTTTAAAAGGAGTTTTTTTTTTTTTTTTTAATAGTAATAATACGGGCGAATAAGCCCGTTTTTATTCAATCGAGTACCGGAACAGAATGCCTGTCAATATCTCTAATATTGTACTAAAAATCTAATCTCGGCATAATTGATTCCAGTGGCCTTGGTTTTCACGAGAAAGCTCATGTAGTTTCGCGCATGCAGGTGAAAAATGCATACGGTGCGTCTGACTGAATACTTTAGCCTTCTCGTATTTCAGTCAGCTAGGTGGCTGCTTATGCGTGTTAACTCGGATCATCGGGATGAACCTATCTAGATACCGTTGCATGTTTATGATTAAATTGGTTCTCCATTTTTAAATTTTATTAAAGAGTTTCGCCTGATGACGGTCTTAGTAAGAAGAGTAATATTTTGATTTTACGCCCTAAAATAGGCGTATTTGAGTATTTGAGCGTTTGGTGTGCTCTTAAGGAGGGTTTGAAGCGTAGTATATGTTATTTCCTCCTTTCCTAACGATTTCATTGTTGAAAAACGTTTCGGCCTACCCATTTCCCTTACGGCACAAAAACCGCCAAAATTACCAGAACAAATTGAGTGCCATTGTTCGCCTCTATAACGTCTGGAATTCCAAGCCCGCCAAATACTTCTATCTGCACTCTAATAGTTGTAGATGCTGTTGTTGATTGCATAAAAAAATCTTAAGAAAGATTTTGAGAAAGAGTCCATTATGAACAAAAACATCCATTTTGCAAATGGTTCAGCGTAGACCACATGAATTCCAGACCAAGATATATGTGCTATTGGCCAATAAGAAAATGGATATCAAGCAACTGCTTGATAGTAACTTTCTGCATCGTTAACACATCGGCGTATCGAAATTATAAAGTGTTGACGTACTCAATTTTGGGGTCATAAGTTAACAGCATAAGACCCCATCTTTGTAACCGATGTGCCGTAAAGATGGGTATACCTTTTTTGGACCAAAAATTACCAACAGTTGTTGATGGTCTGCAAACAATAGGGGATACGGTTTTTTGCAGACCACACAGAACACTAATGCTGAAGCCTCGTTTTTATTTTGACTGTAATTTTACTCGGTTGTTGATAATGCTCTCAAAACTGGTTTTCCGATATTTGACGCTTTAGACGCTTTACAATCGACTTTCTCTGACAGATTATTGTGATAGTAAGAATTCAACAAAGAACTACGTAAGTGAACCTCTTTAATGCATTTGAGCAATGTATTCAATTAAAATCATATCAAGCCAAGATCGGAATTTCATTAAACTGATAAAAAAACAATTTATTGATAAGAACTCGTAAGAGAGAATGTTCTTGGATATTTTAAATCTAAGACAACATAATATTTGAAAGGAAAGAACGGTCTCCGTAATAACTGAACTGTAAACAATTCGAAATGTTCCCTTTAAACCCCATATTTTCGAATGCTGAAATTTAAAAAAGTAAAAAAATATTTTGTTTTCTTTTTAAGTTGTTTTTTTTTTATTTAAAAAACAAATAAACTTAACCTCTTAAACTATAGTCTTAAGCTAGAAGCAAAACAAACAAACCGGAAGACAATGATTCTTAAACACTAAACCTTACCAATAAGCCCTACAAACTAAATGGAAGACAATGATACTATACGTACACTTAACCTATCAGTTATATACTTTCTCTTTTTGTTTTCATTTTTATATGAATATGTTGCTATCACAGGTCACTAACACAATTAAATTAGTTTATTTTAAATGTTTCTTAAAGCTTCTCCATTGATCAGTGTTCAATGGAACAATCAAACGCCATCATAGATGGGCTTTTACACGAATTTACCAGCACTTTGGTCCAGAATCCACAGTATAGCCAGGCAAGTCTTAGCGTTTTCAGTCTTCCGTGGTATAAGCATTGTGTTGTTCCTCGAAACCAATGAAGCAGCCATGGTGATGAAAGGTCGTCTGCGAATTTCCAGCAGGAGGGGTCGTTCCATGCATTTAATTCGAGAATTGACAGTTTTCTCGAATAGCTACTTCTCATTTCGGCCTCTGATTCACTAGGTTGGTGTCTCAATGCTCTACTCCGATTTGATGCTGAATATTTCCGCCTTCACTTTGACAAACTCTGGCGTAAGTCGTTATGTGGAGGAAAGTAATCTTCACAGTCGACAAACAGACCGGACCTAAAGGCCGGTCCGGTCCTCGTCGGATGAACGATGCACTTTGAGTGTACAATTGTCGAAAATGTTACTCAGTATTTATACTATCAGAATGCACCCCCACCACTGCGCTATGTGGCAGGACCTTTTCATACACTTTGATGGTTTTGCCTATTATCCTAGCAAGATCCTTATCGGAGAATATTCCTTTCTTCACCCATTTTACTTTGCGTGAGCCGATCAGGATTTCTATAGAAATCTGGGAATCAGCGACCCTGTTGCTAAGTGTGTGCGTGCGGCATTTCAATAGGGAAACAAAAGATCGGATACATTGCTCGCTAGTTGGTAGCTAGGGCAGGTACCTGTTATCATCCATAGTTTTTCTAAAAGTGAATTCATGTATATTGTTGCTAAGGGATGCGTCACGCTCACTGATTATGGATTGAGAATTTATGGTGCTTAATTAACGGAGCTGTACATGTACATTGATACGAAACCATGTGTAGGTGGTACGTGCCACATATTCCCAACAGTGGGATAAAAGTCGTTATCACATAAATATTGAGTACACTCGACACTTGGGGCGCTTGCGTGGACAACTTTGGAATTTTTAATAAACACTGGTGATACACTACAAATTTATTGACGTGGCAGGCGTAAAATATAATTCCCGATACGTATAGGGCTCTGACTTGCTTGGGCTCAAGAAATCTTTCCTTTTGGTGGGTAACGAATTGGATATTTTATCGGAAATTTATTGAATAAGCCCTGAATTGCGTCGGGAAATACAATATGAAAGATAAACAGTTGCGTCGCCTGTCATTCTGATCTTTTTGGCCTAAAAATTAATCTCTGACAAGTTTTGTGTTATAGGAATAATAAAATAATTTTGATTTAAAAATATGGTAAGTTATTTCAAGTGTATTTATGGGGAAGGAAGCACAATTTGACACAACAATTAAAATTTTAACGATTTCCTTGGTAATATTTACGAGTAATACCTGAATGAATCTGTTGGTTGAAGTATACTGAACTTGTTGAGTTTGGGAATTTTCAATTATGTTGTTTCGATCTATGTTTAGTTTGTTGGCTTGTTGACGGCTGGACGTATATCTGGAACATTCTTGCACTCGTAGTTTCCTGATGCTGTGCTACCGGTATTATTTCTTTTGTTTTCATAACGAGTCTGGTGTAAGTTGAATGTTTCCAGAATCTTCAAGATTATTTTTCATTAATTATGCTTTGCATATTGCGTAGACTACTGTGCGATACGGGCTAACATACAATCACGTATTCACCCGATGCAACTGTTTCCATATGACTTCGTGAATAGCAATCGTTTTACTGAAACAGTTTTTTTTTTTCTAAACCTTTGATATATCTCTGAGCTGAGGCAGTTAAATTCGACTGGATGTTATAAAATGCTTGCATTGGTACAATGTATTCTAAATTGGGCTTAATACTTTTTTAAACCTTTCTGTCATGTCATATGTCAACGAATCGTAGTGAATGTCAAAGACATACATTCAGTAGTGTGCAAAACATTTGCAATTTTTTTTCAAATACAATAACATGCTTTATTAATTGCTAAAGAAAGAATTCTAAGCAAATTTTCAATCAAAAGTATTACTTACTGTTTAATATTTAAAAGAAATTTAAAATATGTACTCTTGATACTTTGTAAAACATAAAAAAACGAGTTTATTTATTTTAAGGGTGTGCAAAACATATGCAAGTTTTTTTTGTTCATCAATATTTGGTCCAAAACCATTGTTTCTAATAACTTCTACACACCTTTTCGGTATGGAAGCAATAAGGGAGTTTGTTAACTCACTGGGAGCTTTTTTCCACTCATCCTTTAAAGCTTCATAAAGAACCTTTTGCAAAGTAAACCGTTTCCTCTTTGTCCGCTGTTTTAGGATTTCCTTGTCCCAGCTAAGTTTTTCAAGTCACAACCATTGCAAGAATACTTTACTACGAAATGCAATATGGTGCAGCCATCCAAGTGGATCGAAAGTATCGAAGCGATACTGCGCATTGTCACTTATGCTCATCGTTACCAAAATTAGTCGAACGAAAGACGTCTTTTTCCCCTTCTGCATCAATATGCAAATTTGCATCTATAATTTTTTGTAATGTATTTCAGAACTTTTTGACAGTTGCTTTTCCATCTGCCAAGGTTAAATTTTTTTTATTTAACATTTAGTTTAATAATAGTTTAATACAATGTATCTATATTATCCATAAAGCTACTGATTATCTGCAAATGGTCACATATTTGTTTTTAATTGTGGCTTACGAAATAGTTGTAAAGATAAATATAACACTTCATTATTATTCGAAATAATTATTTAGTATTAATAGCTCTGACTGTTTAAAAACAAAGAAGTGTATTTAGAAGATTCAAAAATTAAAGGTTTAGAAGATATTATAAAATACATAATTTAAATAATAAACTTATTGATTGGGATAGTATATACATATAACAAGTTTTAAAAGTTTCTGGAAGTTCTAATCGCCCCAACGCTCTTCTTCTGGTGTTTATGAGGTGTTGTATAGGTTATTGGAAACGTGTATCATCGAAGTATTCCAACAATGTTCTAACTTTGTATATATCATATACATCTAGTGTATTAAAGTTAAAATTGCTAAAGTAAGAGTTAGACGATTTTCACTAATCGATGCTGGATGTACACGATTTTGACCAGGTGGGTTTTCAAACAAAGCAAAGTAGACCAACTTTTGGACTATTGGAATATTTATGTGGGTACGCCATAAAAGATTTTCGTCAATTTTTATTCCGAGGTGTTTAATATTTTTCATATATTTGACGCCTTTGTTGTTAGCTGATTTTTGACAATGGTCATGTCGATGGTAGATGTCAGTGTTTAGGTTAGGTAAGGTTACGTTAAACAGAGGTATGATAGATATGCCATCACACAGACACCAGGCACCATCCCTGTGGAACCAGTTGAATTTATCTTCAAATGGCAGAAACCTAAAAAATCTACCTGGTGGAACACCCAATTCCTTTGCAAAAGTCAAGAAAACCTTTAAAGTCCGTGCCGTTTATTTCCCCTAAGTTTTTGAAAAAGTATTTCCCTTAAACTTTTTTCGACTACGCGATATTGCCTCGCATTCACACAGTATGTGTGTTATGTCCTCAACAGCTTGTAGATTACCGCAGAATCTGCTAATATCCGCATCTGATAATTTTATTTTTTTCCCCCATTTTTGGGCAGGAGTCAGTGTCCTATCAGGATTCTTATTACTATCTTTAGCTTATCCCTGTTTAATTTTATTAACTTCCTTGATCGTTTGCCGTCTAAAAGCGGCCAGAGAGCCTTGGATTCCCTAAGTCTTTCAAGACTTGACCAGCTTATGTTAACCTAAGGTTGTCTTTGTGATTTTTTCCTCGATAGTGCCCTTCACTATTCAGAGGGATGGTTTAATGTTAGCAACCTCACTATTGGTGAGTAACCCTCCTTTTCTTGCAAGCTCATCCGCTTTTTCATTTCCTTTAATTTCGCTGTATCCTGACACCCAACACAGTCTTACCCGGTTCTGACGGCATAGTGCGTTGAGCATTGTGACACAGCCGCTGACTGTATCAGAGTTGATGTTGGTTGATTCCATTGCCTTTATTACGGTCTGGTTATCATTGCATAAGGTCAGCCAGCCTAAGGGCAGCCGGAAATTCTGATTGGAAAGCACTGCTTGCATCCGGTAGTCTTATAGACACTCTTTGTTCTGGGTCTTCGGAGATGATACCAGAACCTGTTCCATCCTCTGTTTTCGAGCCGTCTGTGAATTGCAATTTCATTTTAACTGATCATTACATATTTTCCCAGTTCTCCCTCTCCGGATATATTATATCGACACTGTTGCCAGAAAGTTTATTGATCTGTAAATTAAGCGGTTTTAGGTGCAGAAAGGTGGTACGGAGCGCACCTGTAATGTCTATAGAAGCCGATTTTTGAACCGTCGGTAATATTTCGAAAACCGTTTTCTTGTTTGTTGCAGATATCAGAGTTTGCTTCCGGTTTGAATTATAATTCTTGTTTTTTCAGTAAGCTAAATGTAAGCACTTAGGTGTTACAACTGTAGCTGTATCGCCTGCATAAGCAAGTGCGATAATGTTTTATAGAAACGTGAAGTAGTTCATTGGTGAAAAGAATAATCAAAATTTATTCCAATTTTGAACCCTGTGGCACGCCGCACAAGTTCTGTTTATCTTGGCTTAATACATCAGAGACTATCACCTTCGTGGTTCTTTCTAATAAATATCTTTCGAGTTATTTTGCTAAAATTCCTTATATGCCAACACTGTTAAGATTTTTCATAAGCTTTTCCTGGCTTAATATATCAAAGGCTTTGCGAAAACCAACAACCGTAATAAGTACGTGGTAGTTTTTATTTAAACCTGCATTGATAAGATTTGTGAATTCTCCTAGTTGCTATCCAGTACTTTTACGAGTATTTTTTTTTTTTTTCTGAAAACCGTAATGATTCTATTGTAGAATTTTGTATCTTTCAATAAAGATAAAGACTTCTTTCGAATTCCTCGAGTTGTAGTTTTTGATCCTATTATTCACTCCTCCTTTGTATAGGGCTTTCCAATAGGGACTTGACAACTTTGAATTTAATAAATGTGAACGCACTCTTTCACTTATCATCAAACTGTCACTGTCAATTTATTCAACATCTTTATAGCTATAGTATAAAGATTATTGAATTATAAAAATTTTCTACAGATATTCGGAGTCGGTGACTGCAACTTTAAGAGCGTTTACTTCAATTTCCGGTAGTAATTCTCGCCCTAGTAGACAGGCAAAAGTAGATAGTGTAGATAGTGCAAAAATTTGAGTCTACATATTCGTTGTGTGATGTTGCCGTGTCAGTGAGACAACGGGTTGATTGAAGTGCCGAAAATATCGCTGCCGTTCAGACGTCAGTAGCAAACGATCCAAATCAGTCAATTCCATGGCGTTCTCAAGAATTGGGCATCGCTCAGACCACATTATGGCGTATTTTGCATAAGGATCTTAGTTAACACTCATACAAGATCAAGCTGACTCAAAAATTGAAGCCGATGGACCATTTGAAGCGACGTCCGTTCTCCGATTGGGCTCTGGAGAAGATGCGCCTAGATGATGAATTTCATCTTTAGTGACGAAGCTCATTTTTGGCTCAATGGGTTCGTCAATAAGCAAAATATGCGTTATTGGTCGGGTGAAAACCCACATGTGCTTCATGAAGCACCACTTCATCCACAAAAAATAACTGTTTGGTGCGGTTTGCATGCAGGCGGCGTTATTAGGCCATATTTTTTCATCGACGATAACGATCGTCACGTTACTGTGAATGATCAGCGTTATCGCGACATGATCACCGATTATTTTTGGCCCGAATTGGAAGATATGGACTTGGACGACATGTGGTTTCAACAGGATGGTGCCACAAGCCACACAGCACACGCTACAATCGATTTATTAAAGAGTAAGTATGGTGAGCGTGTTATCTCAAGACATGGGCCAGTCGATTGGCCGCCTCGTACGTGCAATTTAACGCCGCTTGACTATTTTCTGTGGGGCTACGTTAAGTCAATGGTTTATGCCAACACGCCGATGACGTTGGAAGGGCTCAGAGACAACATTGAACGCGAAATAGCGTCCGTTTCGGCCGAAATGTGTGTCCGATTCGTTGAAAATTGGGTCCAACGAATCGAGCGCTGCAAACGTGCCCGCAGTGACCATATGAACGAAGTCGACTTCCATTCATAAATGTTTTGATTGTACTTCAAGCCAATAATAAAGTTTTTGAAATATCTCAAATGGTTTGCCTTCTATTTAAAAAAAATTTGTCAAGTCGTTATTAGAAAACCCTATATAAATAGTAAGAATTGTCGTTTATAATGCTTATGACACCGAATAAAGACATTATTTTAATTTTTATTAGGCATTGAGTGCCATGCTTTTTACCTAAATTTATCCTGTCACCCAATCATCTGCTTCTTCGTTTTGTAAAAGTCATCATACGTGCATTTTTAACCGCAGTATATTCGTAGGAACATTCCCCGAGGCGCTCAAGTGCACGGACGTAATTCCGCTGTTTAAAAAAACGTTCTGCAGACGATATGAAAAACTATAGACCTATTTCACTTCTGCCGACATTTAGCAAATTATTTGAAAAGGTTATTGAAGAGAGAATAGTGTCTTACTTGAAACAAGGTGAGTTTTTCAATCCAATGCAATTTGGTTTTCAGCAGGGTAAATCTACTGAAATCGCCTTTCTGAATTTTTTCTCAAATATTTTTTCTAACCTTGATGACAAAAAATTTACAGCTGTATTATTTGTTGATATCACAAAAGCCTTTGACATGGTTAACCATAATATACTTTTGGAAAGTATATAAAAGCGGTTCAGATCATACCTATCAAACAGATCTCAAAGAGTGAAGATTGATGGTGTGAGAAGCGAGATTCGCTTCTTTAATTTGGGAGTTTCTCAAAGTTCTCTGTTGGGACCCATTCTATTTCTTATTTATATAAATTCGCTGTTTTCACTAAACTTCAGGAGTAGACTAACGGCGTTCGCAGATGATGTTGGCTGTTCGTATGGCTCTCACAATGTCTTGGATCTAATATGCGACATTTATTGGGATCTTGGTCTATTAAGAATCTGGTTCACAGAAAACAATTTCAACATTAGCTCAAAGATCAAAATAATGTTTTTTTAATTTAGCTTCCCCAGTGAGTAAGAATGCGGACGTTTACTTTCATGCATCAGAATGTCAAAGGTATGAATTAGCTGATTGTAGTGATAATGGCTTCCTGATTGAGAAAGTAGATGAGTATCTTGGGCTCACAATTGATTATAGGATGTCATTTGCAAGCCATACAGAGTCCTTAAGGAAATATTTCCGAAATACCCTTCGAAACTTCTTCTATCTAAAAATTTCTGCACTCTAGACTCCAGTATGGAATTGTATGTTGGAGACGCGTGTAACGGAATAAAATCAAGCCCTTACTAGTTTTGCAAAAATGTGTAGTGAGAAAAATCTACAAGAAACATCGGCGTAATCCAAGTTTTCCATTGTTTTGTGACATGAAAATTTTTCCAGACCGTCATTTGTAATATTTTAGAGTGCTGAAAACGTTCTTTCAGAGATCAGAAAATTTAAGCTACAGATTAATCTCCGATTACAATCTACACAGAAACTTTTCTTATCTTGTTACTGTAAATGTTTTCCGTACAAGTGCATTTCGTTACTTTTACATAATCTCTTCATGTCGGCTATAAATGGCTGGCAATAAGTACGATACCCGAACAAAGGAGCTGGTAGTTGAGGCTTTTAAAAACGGATCGAAGCAAAGAAAGATGGCTAAACGATTCAAGATTCACCAATCGACTGTTTCCCGGATAATTACGACAAAATTTATCAATTGCAACGCTTCATTCTGGTGGTTGTCCCCGAAAAACAGACATGCGAACTGATCAAAAAATTATCAACATTATCCGGCAAGACCCTTTCCGGTCTTCAACTGCAATCGTTAAGGACCTCAACTTGTCAATCGATGCAAGCACAGTTCCTAGACGTGCAATAGAAAGCAATTTGAGGACATACCGAGCTGTTAAGAAGCCTCTATTAACCTTGAAACACCGTCAAAAAGGTAGTCTCTTTGTTCGATAAATAATTGCTTCTAATTTCCTAATTTGCGCATAAATATTCAATTTGGCCCCTGACACAGTGGAGAACCGTTTTATTTAGCGAAGAGAGCAAATTTAATATCTTACCTACCGATGGTATCGGTTACGTTCGCCGAAAGCCAGGTACGCGGTTAAATCGGGAAAACATCCGCTCTACTTTGAAGCATGAGGTCGGTTTCGTTATGGTTTGGGGATGCTTCTCGGCTCAAGCATGTGGTGGAGTAAATGTTTTGGATTGGCCTCCACAGTCCCCAAACTTAAACCCAATCGGAAACTTATGGGGAATCCTAAAACAGCGGACAAAGAGGAAACGGTTTACTTTGCAAAAGGTTCTTTATGAAGCTTTAAAGGATGAGTGGAAAAAAGTTCCCAGTGAGTTAACAAACTTCCATGCCAAAAATGGTGTGTAGAAGTTATTAGAAACAATGGTTTTTGGACCAAATATTGATGAACAAAAAAAAAACTTGCATATGTTTTGCACACCCTTAAAATGAATAAACTCGTTTCTTTATGTTTTACAAAGTATCAAGAGTACATATTTTAAATTTCTTTATTTCCTTTTAAATATTAAACAGTAAGTAATACTTTTGATTAAAATTTTCCTTAGAATTCTTTCTTTAGCAATTAATAAGGGATGTTATTGTATTTGAAAAAAAATTGCAAATGTTTTGCACACTACTGAATGTATGTCTTTGACATTCACTACGATTCGTTGACATATGACATGACAGGAAGGTTTAAAAAGTATTAAGCCCAATTTAGAATACATTGTACCAATGCAAGCATTTTATAACATCCAGTCGAATTTAAACGTTCTTTCAGAGATCAGAAAATTTAAACTACAGATTAATCTCTGATTACAATCTACACAGAAACTTTTCTTATCTTGTTACTGTAAATGTTTTCCGTACAAGTACATTTCGTTACTTTTACATAATCTCTTCATGTCGGCTATTTAATAAACTCTCTCTAAATAGCAGAACGATAACAATTTCTGGAGTTTTTAAAAATGTGTAAAAAATTGTCCTTTTGATTATGATTTACTTAACATGGAATACCTTCTCGCTGATATTCTGGTGTAAATTAAAGTTTTCTTCTCCCATTTTTCTTTACTTTTGTATTATTCCTTTATTTTTATTTGCATCTCTCGCTTTGATTGCGATAAATATATCTCCACTTTACTTTTCATTCTTTTTGTAATTAAAAATAAACGGGTCACCCCACCCATATTTAATAGTAGGAATAAAGCCCTTTGTAATGGTATTTGGCACTATTTGAATACTTTATGTATAGAAAATATAAAATGTCACTTTATTATTTTCTATTATAATTTTAATTTATCTAATGAATAATTGTTTCTAATAATGTAGTATTACTATATACCAATGTATGTATTTTATAATGAAATAATAAGAATAATAGATAAAAAAAATAATGTAGTTAGTAGTTTTCGTTCTCCATTTTACTGGCTATCATATCGCTTTGCCTTAATAAAAGCGATGTCCCCTATTCTACGGAGTAAGGCATATGATCCGAAAATTCCATATTATATTATCGCATCCGAGCATAATGACAACAGAAGCAAGTAAACAAACAATAGGCTTCGCTTTGTTTCCCACTAACGCAACTTTTGATAGTAAATATGGTAGCTGTCTTAATTATAAGTAATTATAATATTTAGTATTTAGTACTAAAATGTTAGAAATATTTTGATTGATTCAATAAATTTCACAACACATAATCAGCCGAACTAAATTCAGCGTAGAAATTCGAATTTCTTGCCTTAACACCTGGAAAACTAACATCGACATAGAATCGCAACAACTCGGAACGAATCAATTTTCTCAAAGAATCTTCTACGAAGAACAAAAAGCATGTCTCCGGATGATCCTTAAATCGATCATGCTACAGAAATCTTTTCTCTTTTTGTATGAAGCGCAAACGTACGTGGACGTTTCAATACAATAAATTGACAAAACGACTGGAAACCATGAAAAAGTGAAGACCGTAGCAAATTGACTGCAATCCAGGACGCAATAGATACATGATTTAAAAAGGAAAAGTTATTAACGGCTGAATGGCTGACTACATACTACATGTATGTGCATTTTCCGATTTTGAAAAGACGTAAAGAATGGATCGTTAGTAGATTTTTACGACGTGCATAACGAATCGCTATGATGGGGGTGGTTTTTCGGTATCCTTTACGGGGATTTGAAAATATGAATTCTTTATGCGTGGGCCTCACGCTGCCCATTATATTATTGTTTTGCCTTTTAGAAAAAAAAGGAAAAACAGTTGGGCAACTATTTTAAAAGCACTTATGTTACTATTAAATTACGTCGTCCTAATGTGCATGTACGTATAAAGCGATGGTTCGATTTAAAGAATTTATGTCCTAAGAGCGATCTCAAAAGTGTTAAAGAAATGTAGTTTGAACTACATATCTACTTCCTCTACTATTTCTTTTTTTTCACTAATTCTAGTATGCTATGTGTCTAGAATAAGTAAATATACTTATACTCGAGTACAATTAGTACTTGGTACTTGGCCACTGCGTCACAAGAATTTTTTTTTAGATTTGCTCTACTGAATTCACCTTTTAGGGTGTGATATTGTACACTATTCCACAGAACCATTTAGGGCTTCAATAAATATCTCGTTATACAGTCTGATAAATCATTATCTCTAATTCTGACGTGCCCCAGCGTCTGGTGATTTGAGCGACTAAAAGGAGCAAATAGATCAATCGTGTATCTTTTCCATCGAGATTGCTGGTAGTAAATCGCCAATAGTACCTGTTTAGTTTTCTGTAACACACTTTAGTTTGATCTATTCTAAGCCAAGTAAATGCTAAGGGTGACACGTTTCTTTTCCAGCCCACATAAGCTTTGATAATAAGATTCCATTGCTTGGCTCACTCTGCAATGGACTTGTCTTTGCATCTTGTAGTATGACCGATCCATTTTCCTTTCTTCGATGTATACTGATGTCTTTCAACTCCTAACTTATTCTTATATTGAGCTTTTGCTTTAAGACATGCTTTGAGCGGACTACTTTGGGATGATGGGTAAATTAACTAGGCAAATTAATATCGAGTAAGCTGATTGCTTTCTTTTTTCTTATATTCACATTAAGATCGTTAAAAAAGAAAGCAGTCAGCTCACTCGATCTTCTCTGCAGCTATGTAAGCCTGACCACAAACGCTCCTTAGACTTTTGACCCCTTTATAAGCCCCGCATAATTATAATACATTTGTAATTGTAATATATGTTTTTAATTTTCAACTTTTAAATCCATACGAGTACACTGTTTAGAAAAAAGAGTATAGAAAATTTTTGATGAAAATTAAAAACTTACGTCAATGACACGATAAAGAGTCGTCTGTCGGGTAACTTAAATTAATAAAATTCTTTCTTGTTAGACAATTGAAACTTTTACAAAATACTTTTTGAAAGAAGAGAAATTATGGAGTTAAAAATGTTACTAAGCTTTATGCTATAAGGTATTTTCTGTAGGATATTGCCACAGTATGTAGTTGACCAGTCTGCTGCAATCGCTACTATTTTCTCTTATACAAGGAATATCACCCTAAATTCATTTAATACGGGAATTTTGCCTATAAATTGAAGAATGTTTTCCTCTGCTCTCATGTTACACATACTGCATAAAGTTGAACGGTTGCCTCGAAATTTATTTCCATTTAGGGAGAACAGATCGCATCTAGCTCTGAAGATCCGCGTAATTTTGCTAATATTGAAATTCTCTGAAAAATAGAATTGTACTTTCGAGTAGTCCAGGGACTTGTAACTTTTTGAGCTTCTTTCTCTCGTTCTCCGTTCTCTTTCCTGGCGACTATCTGCCTTGAGTTGTTCAAGAAGCTGCAAGTTTTTACTATTCCAGTCACTTTTTCGTTGAAAGTTCAGATCCCAATTTAGACCAAACCTATTTGCAATAAAATTAATCTCTTTCTCCCAAAAAAGTTGTTTTATAAGAAGAAATGTATGCGGTTGTCTTGTTTCGTTGTATTCGAACATTGTTTTTGTGACATATTGTAGATGTAGGCCCAATGCAAAGAAATGCCAGTCTTCAACTTCGGTTTCAATCAACAAGGCGTAATTTGGAGTGTCTGGAGGTAGTTTCAAAATTCTTTTCAAAAAATAGCGTTGTAGCTAATCAATTTCTTCAAACTGTCCTCACACTTGAGCACCATAGGTTTGTAGACATACAGTCTACAGCTTCTACAAATTTTCCATTTTGCACTTAGAGTTATATTTCACTTGCTCAAAAAGCAATATCATGTTGCGTTGATGTTGTTCTTAGCTGCAGTATTCCTTTTCTCTACAGATAGCCCCGCATAGTTACTGTACTAGTAGTAGTAGTAGTAGTAGAGTAGTAGTAGTAGTAAATGATCTTTATTCAACTAATTTTTCAATATCAGAAAAAGTACAAAATCATATAAAAGCATGGCAATGCCGTCTGCCGATTGATTTTTTTTTTTTAAGTGTTTATAATGTTTTTGTGCAAAGTTAAATTTAAGATCAATTAAAAAATTTCGGTTAAAGTCCTTTCCCGATAATTTAATGCTGTTTTGCAGAGCTCGTACAATATGGGAACATTCATTTCATTTAGATGGCTTAAAACCTGATCCTCTGATAAATAGCCCGTTCCAAAGAATTATCACCTTGTTTCCCGCAATGTTGGGCATCTTCCTATGAAGTAGTAAGCATCCTCCCTCTCAGTTGTATTACATATTCCACAAATCACGGGGAGATCACTCCTGTGTGGTATAAAATTTAGACGAATCAATTCGCCTCGCAGTTTCACCATCGTTGAGATCACCTGTGTTGTATACTCATCCCGAAAACAGTTATTATATGTGTTATAATCATCTCTAAATCTGCTATCCAACTTTAAGCAGAGCTCTGTCAATGCCGGCTTCCAATTTTGAAGAGCACCTGGATTGAGATTCAGCTCCATCCCACAACTATGGGCTTAATCTACCAACTCGCAAAACCAACTAGTCCTACTCCTAATAGCCCTGAGTGCAATTATCTTACTGCACTATTTGAGTTCTAGATTTTCTAGTGAAGGTATGTACATATCTCTATGCAAAAGTAGTCGTCTCTATGCAAAATGTCATTACCTTTTTTCACCAACTTCCGTTGAAATGTATTTCATAGAGTGGCAATGTGCTTCGTTGGTTTTCCTGCGTAATTAAGATCTATTTTGATACCGCTTTGTGAATAGTATCCGCCAATAGGATATCTCAATCGCTGCTCAAGTCTTATTAATATATTCTTCGTTTAGAATTCATCAATTTATTGATAGGCTTTGTTAGTGTCA
Source organism: Volucella inanis (assembly GCA_907269105.1). Lineage (NCBI taxonomy): Eukaryota > Metazoa > Arthropoda > Insecta > Diptera > Syrphidae > Volucella > Volucella inanis. The sequence goes on along the minus strand of OU026154.1, from coordinate 39,016,325 downwards.
TTCTGTCTACAATTTTGCCAGTTTAAGTACGTTTTGAAAATATCTTCTTCGACATGGCTCTTGCTATTACTCTTTTATGCTAGAGAGATAGCATAAGAGATGAACTCTTAGTATATAAAATTCTCTCTCCTTACAGTTGGTCAATAAAAGAGTAGTATATTATATAACGTCTGGATCTTGACCACCTCGCGGTCTGTAACCTGTTCTGACCTCTGTTTATAGCGCTATATAGGATTTTTTTGGGCGCCAAGGTTCATCGTGCGGTTCCTGATAATGGACTTAGCCTTATCTCCTTCCTGCAATACTCTATGGTACTATAGTACGTTACCCGTGATAGAATATTTGATAGTGAAATAGCGTTGGTATTGTAGGTATTACTAAAACGACGGTTTTCGTAGCTCGAATTTTGGTAATTAATCTGGTAAGTTCTTGTTTTTTTATTACAATAGTTATCGTTGTGCTATGGCACCCCAATAATCCGGATGTTATTTTGACTACTTACAGGCTTTAGCCCCTCTATTTTGGAAGTAACTTTAGTTGATTCAAGGCGCTTGCAATGCCGGCTATACTGTCGACGTAGATGGACATATCCTCATGACGCCGTACCTCGGGGTAAGAATCGAAGTCTCTTTGGCAGGAGCATATGCCTGACTAGATATATGTCGCTGAACAGTCCGTACAGTTTGTGGTTGAATCTCCTTCAACCTTATATACTTATACTTTTTTGACATAATTTACCCTGAGATTCATTTTTCCCCTCCCGCCTCGATACTCAACGAAGCTTCATTGATAATTTTCTGTGTTCGTTCAATTATGCAGAAGTTATTGTACTGGACTTAAGAAAGATCGTGCCTCTTCTGTTGGCCAGTTGGGTTTGCACCATTCTTTCCGGTGCAATGTTAAAAAATTCACATTACCGCTTTTCGCTTTTTCTGAAAGCTTTCTTAAGATAGTTCGATTAATTCCCTACTGGCCTGGATAGAATAGAATACTCGATAGTGTTCCATCATAATCTGACGAGTTTGGCAAAGATGTCAAAACTACACATGTCGTTGATTACCTCGTCGGTAGCTCGCTGTCGTATACAGCTTTCATATCGACATATAGGTATTAAGTGTTGATTTGGAATTCCCGGGTCTTTTCTAAGATCTGCGGTAGTGTGATTATTCGATCGATGGTTGACCTGACATGAACCAAGTAGATTATTTACGAATGCTTTCAGACGCTCATATAATTCAGCAAAAAAAAAATTTTCAAGGCGTTGCTTAGGAGACTTATTCCTCTATAATTGTCGCGTCTCTCTTTTTGTCAATCAGACAAACGATGCTGAGATATCATGTTTCGGGCATGCCTTTCTCTCACCATATCTTACAGATGAGCTGCTGCATATTCCCGCTTAGACTTCGATTATGTTAGCTTTACTACGTCTAGGCTATTGAAACCATTCACATCAGAAGCAGATTTTCTAAATGCTCGTTGACAACATTTTTATTGATGTTTTACGGTTTGTGTATGAGGGCTATCATTTAGAACTTGTGTGAAACACGATCGGCGTTAAAAATTTAAAAATCTAAAATCTATTGTCGGATGTGGTGTTTTGCTAGACTACATTTTCCGATGACCTGTTCAGAGATGGTTTCCTTATCCAATCTTGCGCTAAGAACTCCTAGTACAATTTTGGTGTCAAAGCTGGGGCACTACTCGTATGTTCGGTCTAGGATGTCGTAGAATTCGGCTTTGATGATGCCATCTTTATTCTCTATGAATTTGAACTTGATGGGGATTGTTGTGACTTGTAGCTTGAGTCTTCCTCGAATAGCAAATCGACATCCTAATAAGCGTTACCATCTTTCTTTGCAGCAGTCAGCGTAGTAGATGTCATAATCTCTCATCTGCTTTATCGCTCTTTGTATTACTTTTATTTTAAACAGCAACTAATCTAAACTAAACTAAAAAGTTTGGTATTTAATTGTCATAACATCGGCTAACAAGTGGAAACATCAGTGGCTTGTTAATGGTGATCCGACACTCCGCGTTAAAAAAAAATGACCAAGTTCGGCAACTTTGTTTGACCTCTCCGGGAACTGGACTCGGCTGCGGATGAATGATTCACCTAAAGCACTTCACCCCTACGTCCCACATAAGATATAAGCAAGTCAATAAAAGCGGCTGTAATAATGACAGATTTCTAACTTAGAATGAAAATAGGAACAAATAGATTTCTTCTTTGTTCAGAATCAGATTTTGTTAAGGTCTAAACTTTGTGGAAGACGTATTAAACTAACAGCTAATACGTTTTTGTTGTTTGTTTGACTAAGCTAAATTTGTCTCCGATTTGAAGCAAAAATCTATCACAGTTAGAACTGTATCTGTTTTGTCGAACATCCATTAAAGTTTTTTGTCTATCAAAATCTATGGAAAATAAAATGGATATTATATATAAAATATTATATAATCAAGGCTGTGGTTTGGTAAGTCCTCGCTGGCTGACAAAAATGTTATAAGATTATCGAAGAAAATCCTATATTTCGAATGTTGTCAATGTGCATCAAATATTGTTAGATCAAGGCAAAAAACAAAAGAAAACTAAACTGATTTGTTTTCATTATGTGGAATTGAAATTTGATTCAATAAAATGAAATGTTCAAAAACATTTATCATATTACATGCACACTAATTAAAAATATAATATGAGAAAAAAGAGCTTCATTTATCTTTTCAGGACATTTTTTTAAAATATTTATACCCTTACAGGATATCTATACACGAAGTGACAGTTACGAAAATTCGCTACGCAAGATTAAGTTTCGTATGTCTTTTCTCTCCATATTTTTTATTTTAAACCAAAATTGGGTACAGAACTGACCATTTACAATTTCTATGAATAACGTTCAGTCTGTTCTCATTAAATTTAAAAAGAGAAAAAAATCCAAAATCAATTCGCAACGCTCGAATATCATGTCCTTTCTTCTTCTCAGACATTTCCTAGTGTGTATTCCGTGTTTTATTGTGTATTCTTGTTGAATTTCGTCCCTTTTTGTGATTTCTATTTTTGTTGTTCTTTTGACGGATAGATTTTTGCTCGTTTAACTGAAAATAAACCAACTTTAACCAAATCGATTGGTTCCAAGTCATTGACATTCTATTAGGATCAATTTTTCCAGGTGTCTGAGCAAGAAATTCCAATTTTTATGGTAGATTCGCCGCACTTTTTAACCAAAAAGCAAATGAGTCCTGAAAAATAAATTGTAAGTGCTTTTAAACAGACGACTTGTTTATCTTCAATGACACTAGGTGTGGAAATCGCAAAATAAAGTCGAGTTGGGTACACCGCTTCGGATATATAACAAAGATACCCAAAGAGAAGGATGTTTTAAATTGAAAATTTCAAGGATGATTTGATTGTAATCATTGCGATTTTATTATTTACCATGAGGTGCCATGAATAGCTAGTTTGGAATGGACTGTCAACATTTTAATTTTCATTCAATATAATGCAAGTCTTATAAGATCTACTTCGCCATATTAAGAGCCAAAGTATATTGTGAACGAAGATGATAAAACTAGATTTGGGTGGCAAAACCAGCAAATAAAACATCTTTGGTGGATAAGTCGAAGGGAAAGGTCTCAAATTACCAACACAATGATATAAAGGATACTTTTCCCATGGCATCCCAAAACACAATCCGGCTAATCCTGTGATGCAAGTATAATACGATTCTGAGAGGGCTGATGCTCTTTTAGTTGTTGAACTGAACTTACATTTATATGGTAAACAACGCAATAAAATAATATGATATTTAATCAATGAAATTCAACAACCAAATAATTTGGTGCCAAACTTTTAACGTCTGTGACATTGTTGCATTTGAGTTTTGACATAGTCAATTTTATTTTTTAAATGGTAAGGTTGACGAAAGTTTTGGCATCTGTATCCAAAGCAAATCACTCGTTCTGTTATGGAAAGCGTCTGCTCCTTAATAACATTGCCTACTGTAACTTTCTTTCCGGCTCTTCGCCCATTGAAACAGCGTGCATTCTAAATTGTCATCCTGCACAAGCTGACGAGTTTGGCAAAGTTGCCAAACTAGACAATACTCTATATAGCTCGTCTCTATAGATGCTGTCATACGCCGCCTTAAAATCGATGAATGGTTTTTGTGTGTGTTTTCCAAGATCTGCCGTAGTGCGAATATTTGGTCGATGTTATTAACCAATCAGTTAGTTGACGAACGGTTTCAGGCGTCCATACAATACGGCAGGTAGAATTTCGCTGGCGATGTTAAGAAAACTGGTGTCTCTGTATTAAGTGCAATCCAAAAAGTCTAATTTCTTAAGGATCGGACGAAAAATGCTAAAGTTCTATTTATCTTGTATACTTTCGTCCGATCATATTTTGCAGATAAGTTGGTGTATTTTTCCTCACCAAGTAATCGCCTGCCACTTTGAAGAGCTCGTCAGTTAGGCCGTCCGCTCCAGCAGCTCTTTTGGATTTAAGCTTAGATATGGATACCTTCGCTTCATCCAGATCGGGGGGACTAAATTTTTGGTTAATTCTGCCTGACAGCAGTATTTGGTTTGTCATCATACACACTACAAAAATGCTCCTTCTAAAGACTTAACATCGATTGCGACTCTAATACTACGTTCCCTAGTTTGTTTCTACATCCTTCGATTTTGGGTTTGTTGCAGGTTTTTTTTTAACAGTAATCCAATTCCTAGAATACCATCTCTCAATTTCCTCGACCGTGTACCTCTTTTCTCCTCCTGAGAAGACGGTGTTCGTCTCTAGCAGCTCTAGTCCTTCAATGCAGTGCCGCTTTGTAAGTTTTTTGCTTAGCTGCACGTATTGTACTTGCCGGCACTCGTGGTCAAACCGTCCTGGTAACCAAGTGAAACACAGAGGCGGCATATCTGATGGCTTTTGAAAAATGTTACACTGTTCTTCGACACTCGATGGTGGCGGCATATGAGGCATATGAGATGTTATCCCCGAGAATGGGGATAACACTGAACGCATAGTCCATTCTAACACTTTTTGTTATATGAAGCAAAACCCCTCCGTGGTTTACATCTGATGTTCTAAAGGCAATTAAAAAAAAAAAAAAAAAGACAGCAAATTGAAGCATAATTCCTCCTCATTCAACAGGGATGACTATAATGTTGCACGTAACAATGCCAGTAATATTATAGTATTCGTGACTAAAAGCGCAATTTCTATTCGGAGCAGCTGAATATATCCTTGCTTCCTAAGATACTACATATACTGAAATCTGCGTTAAATTGGGGTAAGCAATAAAATAAATAGTAAATGTATCTTGGATCCAAACCAGATCAAAACCTACTTTTTACAGGATAGTATGGATTAATTAAATTCGATTTCGAAACTATACCTGACATTAGTTTTCAGTCTCGGGTTGATTTTAAAGTATGACGGAGAACGAAATATTCTCTACCCCCGTCTCAATAAAGTCAAATGATATTGGCGAAGGTGCCGTATCAATACGATTTATTAAATTGATTACATCGCAAATATTAAATTATTTGATACACATTATTAATTTTTGGATTATGACTTAAATTTTCTTCAGGCCTGTAAAAATGCACGTGTGATTCCTAGTGCAAAAAAAGTAAATCTTACTTCCACCATCAGCATTTTGCGTGCCTATCAAACCTCTTTGAAAAAAAACCTCACTACGCAAATCCTTGATTACCTTTCCAAACACGACTTATTATATCCTCTCCAATCGTGTTTCAGAGATTGATGATGCTCAGGTTCGCATTTTTCAGCCAATGTACAATATGGTTGATCTCGTGTTTCAATTAAATGAAGTATTGTTTTCAATCAACTCGTGGTCGATACACAATGATTTGCACTAAATCCCTCCAACTATCAAGTTATCATTATACCAATTTCTAAGAAATCCTTTTATCTTAGTTTGGTGCCACATATTTGCTTATCGAATTTTAAATTAAGTGTCTAAGAACCACCTTGGTTTTGTTCCAAACCGGAGCGACCAAAGGTACGGTAGAATTATAGAACGCTGTATGACATTTCTTGGATGTACCTTGAACCAGTACATGCATTCTTGAAAATGTATTTTTTTATGCAATATAGTTAAAAATAAATCTCCTCCTTCTTTATACGAAAAATTAGAGTTCTCTTGCAATCATCATATTGTACTTTAAACTTAAATATACTCTCCGGCAAATACCTTGGTTCTTCTCGACTATTTTGCGTTCACGCAATCTTCAAACTTGTAATTCTTAAATATTTCTTCAGTAGTAAAGTAATCCACTTGTCACACCCTTTTTAATTTCTTTCTTTCATTCTTTCCAGTTCTATGAGCTCTTGGAAAGGACCTACGAGTAGTTCTCCAGATATGACATTAAAATTGTCATCGGCAACTTTTAATTAAAGCTAGGAAAAGATGGCATCTTTGATGGTATTGTTAGAAAGAATAGCCTGCAAGACACCACCTCTGATTACGGGTTCAGGCTAATCGGCTTTGTGGAGGGGCGAAACATTTTCATTTCCATATTCACAAGGGGCTTGGAGAATTCCTAACCAATCAACCTTCAACCAGATTGACCACATTACGATTAACGCAAAGCAGATATCCCGAACTTCAATCCAATACTGTAAGGAAGTTCGATGTCGGACGTCTTCCTTTACTACGAAGACAGATGAAGGATCAGAATCAATGAACAGATCAAGCACGCTTGATGTTGCGGAAGGTCGAAAACATGTTGGGCTTGAACTACTTTAACTTGAACTTGACTACTATGGTTAGACCGAGAGGTACTTCTGAGTAAGTATTAAAGGTCCGGAAATAAGTATATTGGTGTAGTGCGGTTATAGGATTGCAATATGATAGAAAAAATGTTGAGGTGAGTATCATATATTCGGGTTATACCAATTATACCGTATTATTACAATACAGGTTCTAGCCGTTAATTCTATAAAAAAAAAATTCTTAATACTTCGATCAAGCCATATGTCATCTACGCAAATGACATCAATATCAGAGTTGGAAATAAGTATTGTGAATGACTTTAAATTCATACGGCAGTATTAGCATTAATAAAACAGGAGGAGGAAAGGGGATAATGAAAATTGAAAACTAAAATGCAATAGGAAGTAGGAAAAGCATAAAATATAAGTAAAATTAGGTTAAAGAACACATTTCAAAATCAAACCTTTCATACAAATTTAAAAAATTAAGAAAAGGAGACAAGAAAAAAACAAATTACTTTATGATGATTTTAAGATGTTGTTGTTGTTGCGCCTCTTGTTGAAACATAGCACTTCCATATTACTAAAAGGAGAGTGATCGTAGATCTATAGCACTCTTTATTAACTGCAACTTTTTGGCTGGTTTCATTTTTAAAGAAATATGAATCTATTATTCCAACAGCTCACAGTGATTTTTTTGTGGATATAAAGGCATCTCAATAATGGCTTTTAGATTTATATACTACAAATGAGGCAATGTTACTAGTTGATGTAGTCACTAAATAAAAAGTGAGTTGTATCGCTAAAATAAATTTTGTGATGAAAAACGAATCAAAAGCAATCTAGCTTGAGGCCAATTCACCGAGCGTACGATTAGAAGATAGTCAAACGGCTTCAATTCTTGCACGAGCTGGATCTTGTCCATTCTGCAAAATCAATCATAAAGTGGATAAACATAGCTCCAATGCGTTCTTCTTTGGTGCGCTCTGTATGTAGTCCCTGCGGATGCATATTATCAATTAGATTATGTGTGCAGCGAAACTATTTTTTTGTTTCGATAGATAATGATGTCGGTCAGAAAACGGACGTAACTAACGGCAAGTTTTGAGAACCAAACCATGATTTTCGGAATAAATTTGAACAAAATGTGAGCGTTGTTCCAGTGTGTGTTTATCAATTGTAAAATGACAAACCAAATTGAGCACCTTAGCGTTAAGGAGCTACTAACGGTTAAAATATAAGTATAACCAGATATATACATGCATACAATATATATGCATTCAGATACATGTGTTAATCAAGTTTATTTAAGTAACAAATGCTGGAATTTCATAATTATAGTATGTACCCTCTCGTATGTGGACAAGTGTCCTCTCAAATATTCTCTGAAACACTTAGCTTTGCAGATGCGTTTTTCTAGTAAATTTGACGGGAACTCATGTGAACAATACCATTTAATATGGTTCCAATGGAATTTATGTATATATCCCTTAAAGGATAAATAGTCTGCCGCATTCATCTATGCATGCATTTGTCAACAGAATCGAAAAACCTAAGTTGTTATTAGCATTCGACATGGGTGTGCGTCCGTGTTTGTTTTTTGTTCTGTTCGCCTCTAAATTCCTACAAAATACTTCATGTTCCTTTGAGGCTACCGGTTTTTATTTACTTATTTTTTATTTTATAATAGAAGAGCTAATGTGTTTAATATTTGACTTCATGTGCCTAAGCCTTAAAATCGCTTACACAAGCATCTTTATGTGAGTTTAAAGGTTCCGCACTCATATTCGAAAAATAAAGCCTAGGTAAACATTAAAATAAAGAAGGTTAATTTGTATAAGCTAATGGTATACTCGTACGTCAAAATGCCATTTTAAATGTATTCAAATTGAATTTTAGAGAATAATAGTTAACAAATGAATACCAAAGTCAGAGCGAAAAAGTAAATACACGTATAGATCCCTACATAAACATGACTTTGAAAAGAACCTTTTAAAATTTTTGTGTAGTTAATTTTTTTTTAATTTTCCAGATCGAAAAAGGATAATTTTGTTTAAATGCTAAAGTATATAAGAACAGTATTCTTTTATATAAGTTTATTCTCCTAGTTGTGTTTAGTCTTGTTCACTGAAATTAATCGGAATGCCTAATTACTTATTGAGACTTTCTCACTTGTTCGATAAGATCTTAGCCGAATCAAAATTTGTTTCGCCGCTAATCAGAATTTTTCACCTAGCACCTAAGCGAAATTCCACCTGCATCGACTTCACACTATTCATCCTGCCATCGCACATCGTTTGATTTTTATAAATTAAAGGGGTCTCTTAAATTACAAAGCATCATAAGCCATTTTCAATTTTAGTATCATGTGGAATACACATTACCTAACTATCTTATTACGGTTGTACGAGTAGTTTCTAGTTTGAGGTTCATAATTTTGCTGATGATTTTGTATTTTTTTTTTGATCCAGCTTATATGGCTTTATACACCACACAGCGTGGTGAATCGCACATCTAGCTGGACGAACATATCAATCATGTTTGGTATATAATAGTTGCTAATTAATGAGTTCAAATAGATAAATGGTCATAAAAAATTAAATTTTTATAAAAAAGGAGAGGCAAAAAGATCAATTTCCATTGTCGAACAATTTTGTTGAAGAATTATTTAAGGCTTTATTTAGTAATATGAAGATTGAACGTTTTAAAGAATTCATGAAACTTTAAATTATGAAGTGATTTTTTGTGAAAAAGAGTCAGACATTTTTATTGTTATGAAAGAGGCTTCATAACATATTTGATAATAATTATTTTCTTTATTTTGTTTTTGAGTTATACATAGATTTTAGAAGCTGAAACACAGAAACAAAAGTTTTAATTTAGTCACTTTCATATCCATCGTTAAATGCTTCTTCCTCAAGGATATCAACAGATAATAGCAAAGCACTTCTTTTGTAATTACATTTTGAGCTTGTATAGTAGTGTGACGCAAACTGGCAGTAAAAGGATCTGAAGATATAAAAGGTCGATTGAAAAGAGCTGTGATTGCGTCCACACTGAACATCTCTCTATATTTCCTAGTGCCTTTATATTATTTGAGGCAAAATGCAAGACCTTATAGTATCCTTCCCATGAAAAAGAATTTTATGGACACTAACCAGCATTATATACGATGGGTATCCGTTTAAATATAATTTTTTTCTTTCAACAATAAGATTTTCCAAAATAATATGAAATCGCTCCATCAACTGCTTATTAAATCCGGTGATTTCAGAATTTTCTTCTGCTGCTCGGAAGAACCGCCTAGTAATATTACCGTCATGCTTGTTGTGTTAGCATGTCCACAGCAAACCCATCTCAATGAATTGAATATTTTTTCTTTACTTTAGCCACACACCAGAGCCTATAGATCTCTTATGGAGAGATCTTTCTTATAGAAGAAAGAGCTGGATTTTGCCACACAATTCTTTTTTTCTTTATGGTAGAACTTAGATTCATTTTAATTGGGACCACTGAAATACTAAATAAACTTTCACCTGCATCCATATTTTGTCAAAGTTTTAAGACGATTTTCGTTAGTTTTCAGCTCATCTAAGGTATGATTATAGAAGGGAAAAAGGTTTTGCATTTTGCATTGACTTTTTGCTGTACAACATTATATTGATGTTCCGACAAATTAGAATTAATCATTAACATTAATGCTTCGTCAAAAGAGACAGACTCACAGCTTAATTTATTTAAAAGTCTTTTCACCTCCGTAACTTTATTGGATAATCTTTTATGAGTTTGCATGAACCTCGTTTTCCCATTTTGCGAAACACAATTTCGCGAGCTTTAATTATTTCCGATTGACTGGTTGAATCTACAAGACTTTGTTTCTGCTGTTTGTGCAATGCCTTCTGTGTCTGTAATTTCAGGGAACACGTATGGTTTATCAAGCGATGCCTTTTTTTTCGTTTTTCGCTTAGCTTGAAACGTAAAATATTAATATTTACTTTTTGGATTTTTTAACATCTTCAGGCTTGCATTTAAGACCATATATGTCCATTAATAATGCCAAAAATACGTCTTTGCGTAGTATCTTAGCAGTTTCTTTCCAAGTTTAAAATTCCTGGAAACATCCTGGAAAAGTAAAAAAAAAAATGTAATATGTTTTTGATAAACCTTAAGGAGAATACTCTACAAAATGATATAAAACAAGTTTCAGACCGAAATTATGCGGATTAATTAATGAATTACAACAATATATGAAATATATGAAAAACAACAACACTTTTTAACCTTCTCAGAGAATTTTTTTTATTTTATCAAACAAACTCACACAACAAATGCTATATTCAGTGTTATCTCTATGCACCTGTTGACAGAAACTAACTTTCAAGCTTTTTTTTTCCCTAATCAGAGACAAAAACAAAAAAACAGAACATGAATTATAGTTACCTATTGTATTGAGAGCTTAACACACTATTCAAAGTCAAGTGTCTAAACTCAGATTTAATTTGGTGCAGCTACCATATTGTACATCGGCTTGTTTTTTCGCAGACGGAATTTCTTCGCTATCTTTCTTGTATGTAGACACCTTACCGTTCCTTTCATTCTAGAGTTCTTCACGATCGGTTTATCGACATGTAAATATTTTCATATCATGTCATTGTCTTCTATTTATTTAAGCGATAGGTAGTTTTCATAGTATGACGTTTCACTCTTTTTACGAGGTTTTAAAATAAAAGGCTTTATTTAGAACAGTCCACCTTTTCCAACTGTCAAAAAATTATAGTACTATAGACAATAAAACTACGCTCTTAATAAAAACGGAACGATACATACTTCAATAACACATTAAAATTGTTCAAATTCACTACAAATATGGTATAAATTTCGCTGGAAAATTTCGAGGAGTGTAAAATTTTTTCGGTGAAGCATCTTCTCGCTCAGTTGTTAACCTGGTTCAGAAACTAAAATTATAAGAATGAGTTAGAGTTGCGCTTGCGCAAAAAACAACTGGAATCGTCCGTAGCTCAAAATGTGGCCGTTTTACTGGCTCGAACTGTAATTTTTGCAGTCTTTTTAGGTTGGAAGTAGTTTTACTCCTGCAGGCTTTCTCGTAGTACGAATAACAACCATAAAACGCACTGGTACTTACTGGTATGTCGCAATGTCAAACAATGTCTTGGAAAATAAATTATAAAGAAACAAAAGACTGTCTCTGCAGTTATTTCCATTTATAAGATCACCTTTCCATAAATGAGGATTTTAATTTTTTTCAAATATCATATACATTGATTGATATTGAAGGTTTTAGAACAATATACATAGGTATGTTTACACTGGATTTGCTTCAAAACTTTGGGATGGGCCATACAGAGATTCGACAGACTTAAGTAAACCGTTCTAGTATAGTTTTACAATGAATTGTGTATCGAGATTTTGCGTGCATTATATTAACTTTCCGAATACTTTGTTAAAATGTAGATATGAATCGCCGATTATCAATTAATAAACATGTACGATATAACATCCTATTCATATAGAGGAAATATGGCTTCTACCTCAGCATTGCTGAAAAAATAATAGAAAACGTCAATACTTTTGGTCAAAATAGGTTTCAGATGTTGTACCCGCTTCTTGGGTAAAGTACCTCGATATACATAGTATTAGATCTATAGATAAGGTTCTAATATAGCATACTTTTCTGTCGCACTTGGTGATACACACGATACACGATACACACTTGGTGCTTATGGCTGTTGGTATAAACAACAATTCTTTAATCACTCGCAAATGTTGACATTCTTTTTTTTTCGATAGAGGATATACAGTATGCAGCAAAAGTCTTGATACCCTAACCCATCCCAGAATATTGTGTTATTAAACGCCTTCAAACAAGTTGTTTCTTTGCTCATAATATATGTTTATTTGTTCATTTTGAAATCTAAAAATAAAAAACCAAACAATTTATTCAAAAAAATAAATAAATAAATAAAATAAAAATGTTCCGTTGCATCCAAAAATAACACAGAAAAAGTGTTGATGCTCTTGGTTAATGCATGTTTTTTTTACAAAAATAACGGTAAATTTTAAGCGATAAGGATTGTCTGTCAGAGTATGACGATCTTCGATGCAAAGTAAAAATAAATTTATTTAGTTCGACAAAATCCGAAGTTGGTGTAACAATAAAGTGAGTAGATAGCAATTTTTTAAAATGGGGAGAAAAGAATTAACAATAGAAGAAAAAAAAATTATCATAAACTGTCTTAAGATGGAAAATCATATTCACAAATTACTGCAATAATTCAAAGAACTAAGCCAACTGTTCAAAAAGTAATCAACAGATATAGAACAGAAAAAAGAATCGAAAACAAAACAAGGTCTGGGCGTCCTTGGGCCTTAACGGCTAAAGATGAACTCGCGATTGAGAAAATTATTCAAGAAAATCCTTTTGAAAGTGCGCCAAAGATAGCCACAACGCTAGAGAATTCTCTATATATAATTGTTTCAGCTGACACAGTACACAGGTACATACAAAGAAAGGGGTATAGATCCTGCACTGCTAGAAGAAAGATTTTAATCAGCGAAACAAATAAAAAGAAAATATTGGACTTTGCTAAGGAATTAAAGAATAAAGGATTCGACTTCCGGGATAAGGTAATTTTTTCAGACGAGTCAAAGTTCAATATTTTTTGCTCAGATAGGCGTTCGAAGGTGTGGAAAAAACCAAATGAGGCTTTAAGTCCGAAAAACACGACAAAAACTGGGCTGTATGTCCACGTTTGGTCTCGGAAACTTAGTTATAATCGATGAAATTATAACAAAGGAAGTGTATTTAAAAATACTGCAAGAAAATTTGCTTCAAAGTTCACAAAAAATCCGAATTGCCAACGATTTTTACTTTCAACAGGACAATGATCCCAAACATGTCGCCCAAATTGTAAAAATGTGGTTGATACATAGAGCCCCTCACTTGCTTGTAACACCACCACAAAGCCCGGATCACAACCCAAAAGAGCACCTTTGGGATCATTTAGAGAAACGTTTACGCAAACATGTTATAACGTCGAAGCCCCAGTTGAAAGCCTTACTTCCGGCAGAGTGGCAAGAAATTTCAACTGAATATCTAAAAAAATTAAAACATTCAATGCAAGAACGCCTTAAGGAAGTTGAAAAACTCAACGGATATCCAACCAAGGATTAGGTAAATCTTATTTTTGCAAAATTATAGTATAGTTTAAGATTTGTTATACTTTTCTTCAGGTGTATCAACACTTTTGCTGTGTTATTTTTGGATGCAACGGAACATTTTTATTTTATTTATTTATTTTTTTTTTTTTGAATGAATTGTTTGGTTTTTTATTTTTGGATTTCAAAATGTACAAATAAACATATATTATGCTCAAAGAAACAACTTGTTTGAAGGCGTTTAATAACATAATATATTGCGATGAAGAGAAAATGGGTTGGGGTATCAAGACTTTTGCTGCATACTGTATGAAGCGATCACGTTTCTCATATAAGAAGAGCTCCTTTACCTTGTTTGCAACCCAACAGCCATTTTAAATATTTCTTAATAAATGGTTTAAAACAATTTTTTCATTTTTAATTCATACAAAGTTTATTTGGGTGGTCTTAATGATCTATTAGAATGTGCTTTTGTGCGAACCTAGATAAAAGAAACAAATGCTCTAGTCACCAAAAAGGCGATAGGTCTACCATAACGAATTTAAGTCATAACCATTTTTCAGCGTCCATAATGTGCTGAGAACAATTTCTCGTCAGCATAATTGGAGGTCCGACATATTACTCAACATTTGTCCAAGACACGATTTTCGTTGCCATTGCCATTGCCATCCCACTGATTTCAACAAAGCATCAAAGTACGAAATTGAACACCTCCGTATTTTGTAAACAATGCAACGTTGGTGTCAAGCGTCCTTCTCACCTGGCATTTAACTGTTTGTAAAGGAATTTGCAGAACAGCGAAAGATCATAGAAAACAAAAGAGGCGCTCGATACGGCAGCATCAAAGCGGAAAATGTTCTCTTTGTGGTGGTCCTTTCCACCTATTGATAGTTGCGACATACACACACTGGAGTATGGTGTCAGTTTTCGTCCTTTTTATCGACCCAATCTTTATTTTATATAATAACACCAATGATGGCTTTTGATGCACGCCGATGTCGAATTTGAAAGATAAATCCTCATGTGATGTGCATTTAGGATATTCCCAAAACACGTAGTGATCTGGTGTGGTGTAGATAGGTACTCATTAGCACGTGTGGTGTTAGAATTCTCGAAGGAAGTCTAAAACTATGTATAAGGATGTGCCATGCCGACATCTCAAATTGGTCTTGTCGGCATGGATCTAATGATGGAAGGAAATATGTGTCGAAGAGCGTATCCTGGGCATTTTGTGGCTATTAAAAAAAATTTGTGGAGTTATTATCGATGGCAGTATGAAGGCATATTTTCTGTGGAGTCTCTTTGATGGATGGCGCTGCGTTTAAATATTTGAGGAAGCGCTATTTGAGAAGAGCAAAATGATTCATGTTCACGCTAGGGCGTTACTTTGATTTGCTTGAAATAACACAGCTGATGTTTTTTAAAAGGGTATCGGCATTGGCTAATGCAGATCTAATTTCCGATGCGAGTTGTATTAGAAAAGATGCGGCAACCTAGAACATGAAAACAAATGTTGATATCGTAGTCAATAATGTAATATGCTGTTTAAAGGAAGGAGTATACACAAAAAGAGGTGATCACCGGTAATTGTAAAAACAAATAATGGGAAATATCAATGCGCATAAATAGAAAAAAAAAACTTTCCAGGAAATGTTATAGCATGTATATGAATCTAAATGATATACATATGTATGTTTATGTTGTAAAAAATGAATACAATCATACGCAGATGTACTTAGACTCTATCTACAAGTATTATGTACATATATAATAATGTAATAAAGACGAAGTTTTCACTGTTTAGGAGGAACCTGTGTGATCCCATAAGTATAATATAAAAACCGGAAGTATATTTAAATTATGTGTTGCAACATGCCTTTTCTCTGTTAATCATAATGAACGAGCGTACAAGTACATATTAAACAAAAGAGATGGTAGCATATGAGGTCCAATAGATTGGTACTACGCGAATGCCACTTAACATCTGCTGTTATCGAAACATGTTTCAAAAGACGCTTTCACAGATGATACAAAAAGGTTCTTAAATCTGGGTGTACCACAAAGCTGTGTTTTAGGCCTATTTCTGATTTTGGTTCAGATCCATTCACACTTTGCTCTTATTTTCAGGGGTTCGCCTGACATTGATTTCTTTTAGGGCCTAAACAGTCCTTTGGACGTAATTAACGTCTAGATAACTAGTATCTAGATTTATTAAGACACTGGTTCACTGAACATAATTTAGTAATAAGTTCCAAAATCAGGATTAAGTTATTCTTATCTTCTTAAAAAATTTATGAAATAATGTTATCTTATGTTATGTTAACTTTCGAGCACCTGAGTGTCATATATATATATAAACTGTCCACTTGCTATTGTTCGTCTGATTTCTCATCTTCCTCTTTTTGTTATAATTTAACCTGCAGTGATTAATGTTTTCTAGTAGAGAGAGATGACAAAGTTAAAAACTTTGGGCTTGCCCTCAATTCTTTTTTAGAATGAGTTTTTCGGATCAATTTAATACTTTGGAAACGTTTTCCGGATGCACCCTGCGTCACTCTTCTTGTTTACGTAAAGTTTGCTCTACCAAGCTTTTAAAAATAATTTGTTATACAATAGTATTTTCCATTCTCAATTACAATATGAAATTGCCTGTTGGGGGATGTGTATCTTACTAAAATACAACCACTGTTGATTTTGCAGAAATATTTCCTTAGACAAATTTGTTGTAAATCTGGTAGAAATTCTAACTTCCCGGTGCTTGTAAATTCTTTATGTTTGTCATTTATATTGTTTTAAGGTGTTAAAAACATTCTTTATGAAGTTTGCCAATCATAATTTTATTTTAATTTTTAGTTATAATCTTCATGAAAACTTTTCAAACATTTTATTATTTATACCAATTTCCGTAGCACTGCGTACCTACATTTTTTTCTGTTTTATCTTACCAATTATTTAATGTACTCGTAAAGAGTACTATAACTTTACCTGTAACGTTTATAAAATGAGTAAAATTGTGGCTCTTCAGCTTTAATTATGTTGCGTTAGAATCTCGTATTTTAGATTTTTTTAGTCTAATCTTTCTATTCGTTTTTTTGTCTCCTTTTGCTTATTTTACAATTACTTTTTGTTTTTAGTTTTTTTTTAAATTAAATTGTTTTCGAATTATGCTTTAAGTTTATTTTTTGAGTTCTTAAAGGGTCACCCTACGCAAAAATTTCATTTTGTTTTTTTTAGGCCAATTGAAGAGTCAATCAACTACATTTTCTAATTTTATATAAATATTGTAGATACTGATTGTCAATAACCTTTCTTATAATATTTTTCGTTCTCTAATAAATTTATATTTAATGTATTTATCAAATTATTGTATTATATATAATATAAATATGACTTTATCGAAATTTTGAATTTCATAATAATTAATAAAATCGCTCAGTTAACCTCATTTCTATAATTTTTGATATTTTTAACTTTCTCAAACATTTTCCATTAAGTCTGCATTAAGTGTGCGAATTTATTTTATTTTGAAAAACTTCGATTATCAGATTTATAATAGTGTCTGTTTCCATAATCGAATGTTTGGTGATTGCTTGAATTCGTATGGCATGTATAATGGCAGCTCATTTTTAAAACTGCTTTTTCTATTTTGAACATTATCATTGTAAATATTATGTTTAGTTTTGTTGTGCATTAAGACTGTTTTATTGAATAAATAAGTTGTAACACGAGAGAGAATTTGTATTAAGCGCTTATTAACGACCGTGACAGAACACTATCAAGTGTTTACAAGTTTTTACTGTACATTCTTAAGTGAGTTGTCATAAATATATAGAAATTTGTAGAATTGCCTTGAATTGTGGACAAGGTTGTAGCAGCAGAAAAATCACCAGTTACCTATATGATCGCCTAGAAGTGCTGGAGAAGAACTAGGAAAACTTTAATGAAACTCCGTGAAGTATTTATCCAGCAATAAGAGCATATGCTCTCTTAAAAGTATTGCGTACATAAGATTGTTGAGCTATCAAGGTGTTATTTCGAAACGGAAGGTAGAGCTACTATCAGCAATAACGGTAACTCATCCCATTATTGTTTGCGAGTAGAAATAAATCAAAGGGTGAGAATTTTCCTATAAGTAAATGTTTTACACAAATCCCTTGGTAAAATCGATATGGAACCTGGTATAAAGCCAACTCAACAGTTCTACCAAATAAAAGCAAGATCTATATAGCAAAATTGGAATGAAATATCCGTTCTATATAGAAAATATAGAAATATAGAAAATTGACCAAGTGTCAGAAAACCGTGTGGCTAAATATTTCAATATGCAAGATCGTGTAGAAACGGTACTAATGCAATTGTATTAAAAATTGGTTGCACTGCAAGGAAGAAGTTCCTCAATCAATCCGTCAATGAGACTGCCGAAGACACAGTTTCCAAAATTCGACGAAAACTATCTAAACTCGCGGCAATTACACGACCTTTTTAAGCAACGGATTTAAAATCAAACGATTTCACCCGCCCAGAAATCTAGCAAATATCTGCATACAAAATACTAAGTAATTACCTATAATTCTCCAATAACTGTATCTTTCCATTCACAGAATAGGCTACTTTATAAAGATATAGCTAGTATCAGAAATAGACACCTATAAGGAGATTAAATTGTTAGATATATCTGTAGAAACTCTTTCATCTGGCCAATTCTCGGATATAAGCCAAATTGGACCATCAAACTGATCAGCGGTGGCAATGGTTTCATTTGCAATGCTCAATTAATTTTCTAATTTCAGTAACTCTGTTTTAAACGCAGGGTTTCCACTTCTTTTTTGCTCCATTTTGAAAAATACCACCAAAACTTACTAGTACGTTAATATTTTTAACTAAATATGGGCTCAACTTAGCTGCAATAAGAGCTGCTGTAACCTTCAGTCGAGGAAGGATAGTTTCATCCAAAGTTTCAAATACCTTTAACGGAGCTTTCCTATTTTTCGCACACAAAAATCAGGCTGATGTCTTCCCACTAATATCTTGTTCTTGACCCTTTGACTGGCATCAGCAAATACATTAGATTGTTCCAACGCCAAATTGTTTAATAGCACATCTGAGAATTACTATTGGGACTCTAACTTAAATTGCGGTTTGCTAAGAAATGGCGTAACTTGTATTATTCCATTGGAACATGCGTTGGAAAGCTACTGTCATTGTACGTCATTTCAGTATATGTCATTCATTTAAAGCGTAAAAAACAATAATTTTTTTTTCATTCAAATATGTCGAACTTTGTGCTTGAAAAAGTGTTTTTGCGGGGTGTTCTTCTTCATTACTTTAATATGAAGAAAACTGCTGCCGAAAGTCATCGTATTTTAGTGGAAGTCTATGGTGAACATGCGTTAGCCCAGCGAAAGTGCCAAAAGTGGTTTGCACCATTTAAAAGTGATGATTTTGGCTTGGAAGACGATGAACGTCCTGGGAAGCCAAAAAAGTTTGAAGATGAAGAACTGGAAGCATTACTCTATGAAGATTGTTGCCAAACATAAGAAGAGCTCTCAGAATCTTTGGGTGTCACTCAAGCAGACATTTCAAAAAGTTTAAAAGCAGCTGGATATATTTAAAGGAAATTGGAACGCCACAAAAGGAAGCCCTTTTTGCATCGGATTGTTACTGGTGATGAAAAATGGATCCATTATGACAACTCCAAGCGCAAAAAATCATTTGTGAAACCCGGCCAACCAGACAAATCAACGGCAAAGCCGAATATCCATGGCGCGAAGGTAAGGCTCTGTATTTGGTGGGATCAGATGGGTGTGCTGTATTATGAGCTGCTAAAACCGGGTGAAACCATCAATGGACAATGCTACCGAACACAAATAATCCATTTGAAAAGAGCAGTAGCCGAAAAACGCCCGGAATATGCGACCAGACACGAGGCAATATATTTCCATCATGGCTCGGCTCCGCGTTGCTATTCCGGTTAAGAACTATTTGGAAAACAGTGGATGGGAAGTCTTACCCCACCCGCCTTATAGCTCAGACCTTGCCTCTTCACATCAAAGCAGAATATCAAAAATTGTCTTGATTCATTCTTGGCTGCCAAGCCGGCGCAGTTCTTTTGGGATGGGATCCACAAATTGCCAGAACAATTAAAAAAAAAAGTCATAGCTTCAGATGGGCAATACTTTGAATAATACTATTGTACATGTTTTTCTTAAATAAACGTTTAAATTTTGGAAAAAAAAACCGCACGAAATAAAATATATACCCAATATTTGCTTGAGTTCAGGAACATCGCCAAAGTAACCAAGACTTCAATAAATCTTCATCGATGTCCAACTTCCTTCTCCAAATATTTAATTTGAAGTTGACTACAAATGGACCTTAAAAACCAAATGGAAAGAAGAAACCGAATCTGGCTTGTAAAATACTAAGTTTTGTAGTATCATTAATTTCATGAACTGGATTTACAATATATCAATTGCTAATTCATCAATCTTGACGTGCCACAGAAGAACTTAAGCTCTTTGAGTATCTAGTGGCACTTCTGTAAAATTTCTCCTTACAACCTGGTGTTTGGTATTTCACTTTCTAAGATTGTTATTTGCATCGCCATGAACCCTGATCGATTGGAAATAAAATTGAACACCGGGTTCACGTCACTGGAAACTTTTTACGTTCAGAATTAAGATTCCATTTTAATGTTTCTCCTAAGTGGAAGAAGCTTGAAGTGATTCCGAAAATGACGCCAGTCATCCGAAAATAATTATGGTGTGGGAGGTTGGTTGTCAATTTTGTCACAAGACTAATAAAATCGCTTAACGTCACGATCCTTTTTAGTTAAGACAATCTGAAACACATTTCTATATCTGCGCCAGCCCTATTTTAAAAGCAAGTATTCATTAAGCGACGAAGAATGTTCGGCATGTGCAGATGTATTGAAAAAGATACGAAGTTAGAAGGTGGCTTTATTCTCCCGATATAAACCTCTGTTTGGCATGTTTTCATTCATTTATTTCTTTCCATTATTATCACCTTTTTCCAGCAACTTCACTCTGGATAAGATCGCACATGGCTTGACTGTGCCTCGTTAAATCTTCGAGATTTCTGCCTTCTAATTCGTGATTTAAAGTATGTGAATCCACTTACCCCATTGTTTTCAGTTTTCAGTTTAAATGCATTTTTTATTTTCTTATATATTAATTTTTATAGGCTTAATAAAAAAAAAATGCTTAAAAATTTGCTTAATTAACTTAAAATTATCTTAATCTAACTTACTGGCCCCATGCGGACACTCTAAGATAAACCTAACACTTAATCTATGTCTTTCGACGTATCTTACAGTCTATTCTTATTTTAATATTTGCATTAATTAAGCCTAAAACTAAGAAAACAGATTTTAACAAAAACTTAGTAAATGGACTTTTTTTTTGTTGAAATATAAAATTTAAAACTAAAGCTTACCAACTACCTAAAATAAATCTAAACCTACTTACATCTAATAAGCAATTAAGTTAAATATTTTATATATATATATACATAATATATATATACTTAATATATAAATATATGTATATATATATGTATTTTTTTGTTTTTGTTTTTTTATATATTTTATTTTATTTTTTTTTTATTTTTTTTTTTATTTTTTTTTTTATTTTTTTTCTTAAATCTAACTTAATCCTATCTAAAACTATGTAAGTCGGCTATTACTAAAATTTAATAGGCTGGCCAACTTTGCTTGACTCGAGGAAGCTACCTAGTAATTGAGGAATTCGACGACGAAGCATCCTCTTCTTCAACAAGCCACCAAAACTGTTGGTGCTGCCGAGCAACATCTCTCATGTCGCGACTCCCTACCGCTCTACTGAACCGAAGACGCTTCGCACTGCTGTGTGCGACATCTCTGTCGTAGTTGAGTCGCCTGTCCGCAGCTGTTCATCGACGTGAAAGATTAACGGCACCGCTAATCTGTCCTGGATCAAGCCTTTCTTATCAAGATAGAGGAACGCTTCTGATGGAATAAAGCCGTCAAGGCGAACTCTCTCGTGATACATATAATTGGGGTAATAAGCCCCAGAGATCAGGTTGTTCGACGAGGTCATTGCCCTTGCAATGTGTCTTCGAATCAACTTAATGAAAAAATTGTCCACTCTTATTAGGTTCGCCCTATTGTACAAAACCTCATTAGGATAGAATTTTATGTACTCAGACTCTGGTGTTCTGTAAAGGCGAAGACAAGCCCTAAGGCAAACCCTCTCAAACACCCGAATCTTTTCCAAAAGATTTGCTCTCACGTTGAACCACACGGGACAACCAAATGTTAGCATAGGCCGAATAAAGGCTATGTAGCAGATCACCTTTACCCTCGCATCGAGTTGTCTGCTATAAAACAGTCTCTTTGTAAGGGCAAAAGCTCCTCTGGCTCTGGCCAGAGCAACATCTATATGTTTATTAAAATACAGATATTGATCCAGCCAGATCCCAAGGTAACTGACTACATTTCGACAAGCAAGTGGCTGACCGTACTGTCCGCCGATCTGAAACTTTCGCCAATTCTTTCTGGTATCCGCAGAGGCCCCAGACAAAGGCGTCCTAAAAAGAATAGTTGATCTTCAACTTCCAGTCGTCGCAATATTGTTTAATTTTATCGAAGTCTCGTTGCAAGAGTATGTTTATGACCTCAATCTTTGGACCTGATCTGTACGCGATTATGTCGTCTGCGTACGCTATGGCATGGTGAAGTGAACCTATCAAATCACTTGTATAAATGTTGAAAAGAATCGGCGAATTAATCGCACCTTGTTGGAGACCGTTCTTAACATGAAAAGTTCCAGTAGAAGTCACATCGCCATTTTTCACGATGAACTGTCTATCTGTGAGCATATTGAAAAGAATATACAGCAATGGTCTGCTAATGCCCAGCCTGTTCAGTTTGTAGAAGAGCCCCTCTAACCATACGGTATCGAAGGCTTTCTCCAAGTCAATCAGGCAGGCACCAGTGCACTCTTTCTTGGCTTTGTTCCATTGGATATCGGAAACCAGTTCAGACGCGGCGTGAATAATATCATGCCCCCCCGGAACTATATTTTTGTCCTCAACCCACTTAGTCAGAACCCTATTGATAACCTTCTCGAAAACCTTGCTGATGTTTGGAAGGAGACTGATCGACCGGAGATTCGCCGGATTGGAGGTGTCCTTATCCCTTTTGGGGATGGGATGTACCACCGCAGTTTTCCAATGCGTCGGATAATGTGCATTATTCATTGCATTGTTAAACAGGTATAAATGTCCACCGCTTCTAGAGGGAGATGTCGAAGCACAATGTTTGGTATATCATCGATTCCCACAGATTTCTTTCTTCTGATTTTGAAGATCGTTTGGAGCTCTTCCTTCAAAATGAACGGGGGAAGTTCCCTTTCATTGGCGATGAAATTATTTGCCATATTCTCGTCACTGAACTGGGTGAAACCCGAGTTCTCGATTCGCCAGTTCACTATTTCGTTTCGAAGGTAGAAATTGTGCGCAAGGTCTCGACTTTCCAAGTCGTGGTTAGGGCCAATGATATCAATCGCCCTATATACTTCCTGAAAAGTCGCTCCTATAGCCTCAACTTTCTCCTGCGGATCCTCGATCACAAAAAAGTTGTCATCCTCCATAGCCTCATTTGGATCTATGCCTGCTGCCAAAAGTATGTTTTCGTTGTTTGTCGTTCGGGCGATTTTGAGACATGAAAGGTCGTTTTGATCTTTCCTCCGAAATATTTTGTTTATTTGCGGGAACATATTCGGGTTGCTGGTATTTACAGCCTGAATTTTATTGTTCCAATACAAACTTACAGAAGCCCTGTAATTTTCTTTTATTAATGTTTGGAGGTTTTTGATCGACGACTTTAATGTCATAATCTCTGGGTTATGTCTGTCAGTGAACTGTCTGTACAAGGTTTTTAGTCTTGACAGTAGTCTACTTTTATGTCGGTGCAGTGCGTCAATAGTTGAATTGCGGAACAAGTCTTCGTTGTCAGTATGTTGATACCGAGGTATCGTTTTGTCCATTGTTTGTTTGATTGTCCCGTCCATTACTTTTAGATATCTGTCAATCTCCTCGTTTGACAGATTTCTGTTGGACGGTGGGTAAAACGAATTCGAGGAGAGTGCTCTTGTCAGTGTCCTAGAGAAGTGTGTCCAACGCACTCTACTATAGTTGTAGGAATGTCGATGAACAAATTCATCTAGTTCCGCATTTTCGTTTGGACCGGTTATTTCGGTACTAAGACCGCAATGGTCGCTGTCATACACAAAAGTGCGTAGACAGTTTATAGTTTGTTGGTTCGTACCTGTCAGTTGAATTCGTGAGTCGAACAACAGTAGATCCAAATATGAACCGTGTCTAGGAAACGACGGACTGTCCGTTGCCTTAAGGCTGAGTCTATACATCACACTGTGCTGAACCAACCAATTGAGTAGTTGGTTCCCTCTAGTGTTTGGTGTATTATTTCCCCAATCTCTGTGCTTGGCGTTGAAATCTCCGCCGATAATAAAGTAGTTTTCTTCCAATTGAAGTCTCAGCAATCGAAAAAGTGTCTCGAGTTCTGAGATGAATAATGTGGATTGAGTAGCCTCAGGTGCATAGACAGACACCATGTACAGCCGCTTTCCACTTCGGAGAGGGATATAGATGATGCATGCCTCCAGCACCTGAAACCTACGTACTACACGACTGTATACTCTATTACAACGCAGTTCTTTTCTAACAAAGATTGCAACCCCTCCTCCTTGAATGGAGTTGGGTCGATTTCTTCGTATGATTTTATATTTTCTGTGTCTCATTTTGTGCTTTTTGGATAGCTTAGTTTCGCTAACCAAAAGCACATATGGGACTTGGTCTTTAAGCAACTTAAATAATGCGGCTCTTCGCTCAATCCTAATCAGTGAATTAACATTCACTGCAAGGATCTTCAGGGTTTGCTCCGCCATGTTCGTGCCCATTACGACTGGAGGTGCGTTAGACCCGGCAGCAGCGCGTATATTTGATCTACCCGCTTCGCCTGTTCCTGTATTTGACGCTGAAGCTGAGCCATTTGTCCTTGAATAGAGAGCAAAATAGCCAGCTTGTCAGGTACAGGTTCCGGTGCTCTAGGCACTGGGGCGTCTACGCCGCCATTTGGGCGTAGGTGACTTGGGGAGTAACGGCTGGTGTTTGTATACGCACAGGTGGTCGTTTAACTTCCATCTTCTGCTGCCGAGCCAGATTTACTGTTTTCATGTACTGGAATTTGGGGCAACCCCGATAGTTTGCGGTGTGCCCCGTGTTCCTACATAAAACGCAAGAGAGTTTGCTTTTTTCCGACGCTCCGTCCTTACCTAAAGTGCAATCGTTTGACTTGTGTTTCTTTCCACACTTCACGCATCGAGGCTGCATTTCGCAGTTCGACGCAGCGTGCCCGAACCTTTGGCAGCGAACACATTGTAAAATATTTTCGCTCCTCTTTAATTTTTCCCAGTTTACAATCTGGTAGTCTAAGACTTTCATGCTCCTTAGACCATCCAGTTTGCTGTCGGGACTTAGCTGGACCAGGAAAAACAGTAATTTTCGATTCTCCCTTTTGGCTCTAGCCGTGACAAATGGCTTAACCCCTACGAATTTTAGCCCTTCGCACTCCTTTTCTCTTAGCAGTGCAAGGAGTTCCACAGGATCAGTCGACGGCTCTAACCCCCTCAGCAGCATTGTCTGCAGCTTCTCCCCCTTCGGAGTGTAGGAGAAGAACTCCGTCGTCGAATCCCTCAATAAACTTTTAATTTTGTGGTAGCGCTCAACTGTGTTACAGTGGATCGCGTGCCTATCTAAGCTAAGTCTTTTAATATAAAAATTATTTCCTACGGCCGACTTACATAGTTCTTTAGTTTCCTTTAGTTCCATCTTAAAGTTATTAATAGGTGGAACCCTTTGTTGTTTCTGCTGTTGTTGTTGTTGTTGTCGCTGCTGCTGTTTTTGTTTCTGCTGTTGTTGTTGCTGCTGCTGCTGTTTTTGCTGTTGCCGTTGTTGTGGCTGCTCTTGTTGTTGTTGCTGGTGTTTCGTAAGTTTTTGTTTATGTTTTAGCACTTGTGCTATTGTATTTCCTTGCTGTTGTTTTTGATTTGTGCGAGCTGGTTGGGATTGCTCTTGCTCTTCCCTCTTCCTTCTTTCCATTTGTTTTTCTTTAATGGCCAGCACTCTTTGTTGTAGCATTTTTATGCTGCTACTTATTGCCACCATTTCTTCCTCTTCATCGTCTGATTCGCTTGCGGCAAATGAAGCGAAGATGTTCCCTTCCCTCACTCCACCAAGCAGCTTTACAGTGGTCGTTGGTAGCTTCCTCTTTCTCTTTGGCGTTTGGCTTGAATCAATCGAAGCCTCACCTGACATTTCAGCAGCTCACGCCATAGTCATAGCGGACCGCTCACCACAATCCATCACGTGATGTTAATCCACTTTTACTTATTTTTATTTAAAAAAAAAAAAATAAATAAAAAAAAAGAGAAACTGTCTGCCGACTACTTGGAGTCGAACCCAGAACTTTTGCCGTCTCAAGCGAACACACTACCGCTGTGCTAATTGGAGCCTAAACCCAAATTGTTTAATATTTTAGTTAAGTATTACTTCTCACTTATTATTCGAAACACAATTAATCTCCGCGGAGGTCTATGAACGACTACCCCATTGTTTTCTAGGGTATAACGTTCACCTTTCAACGGGAAATATACTTCTAATCACCTATAGTTCCCAGTCACACAATTGTATAGGAAATCATAAGTAAACGAGTCTCTTTCAGTGGCAGTTGGTCGCATGCCAATTATTTCAAGATCCAAAATTTTTTTTTTTCATCAAGTACACTCCCTCGCACCGATCAAAACTGATACACCATCATCTAGTTTACATTCAAATGGCCGATTATCAAGCAATACTAAATTAAAGTCCGTGTACTCCTATAATTTCGCTTCGGAACTTTAACAACATCAAGACAATTTGTTGGTACAACTACGGAATCTGGTTCCAGCATATTGGAGCTAATATTACTTTAATTTTAATCGAAATATTTTAAAGCATTTATCAACCGACAGATTATTATTTGCGACAGATTATTATTTGCGACAGATATAAAGATTCGATAACTCTAACAACATTTCTCTTATTGTGGATGCACTTGAATTGAGACATTGTGTTTGATTAGAATTTTTTAACGTGTGTGACGTTTTCTTATGTTATTCTGGAAACGGCATGCCAACCTTTACATTCACTGTAACGCAAATTTTTAAAAGAGCACTTTTTACCAGAATGACCAAAACAGGTACAACAAAAACATCTCCCAACTCGTCTAAGTAAATCCTTTCGCTGGATTAGTGTCAATCCCCTATCATATTCTTTCGTAGAAATATTTGCAAAAGAAACGTGAAGTTTACTGGATGCTGTAATCAACCCAGCGGCTGTGGAATACAACGAATTCTAAAGTGCTGTGATTTCACTTTTGATGAAATTTAGTATATACACCTTAAATTTTTGTATTCACTTCCTGATTGCGAAGCAGTTTCACTGCAGTAGTTAGATCACTCTCCTCTTTAGGTGGTGAGCATTTGGAAATCAACGTAGAGATTTGGATTTAAGCATTCCAGAATAACAACTGGAAGAAACTCCTAATACTGAATGAAGTCACTGTGTTGTAAATATGACGCATGTGTTCGAAATATGTTTTCGAAATAACCTAGGGAATAGACATCATTACGTTCATATTTTATCTATCATTGTGGGCTTGCATACAATACAATCTTCGATTCTTCGATTTAAACGCATCATAACTGAAATTTGTTTGTCTTCATATTTGACGACTGTTTCTAAGTTTTTCACTGAGTTATACAAGGTGGCGCAAAAGTTGACACCTGATGTTCTTTGGATGTATTTTTTTTTTTTATCAATGAAAAACTTAAGTTCTGCTTTTGGATTCTATTTGTTTGATATCTTAAATTTTTTTCATGAAGTCGAGAAAATGAAAGTTTTTCGTTCATAAAAAAGATTACGGGGTGGCAACTTTTCTGCCACCTTGTATCTTTATTAGCCTACATAAAACTCTCATCAGCTGCTTTAAAACATTGTAGCAAAACTGAAGATGATTTTTTAAAATATGTATGTATAGTTTTATGTGCAATAATAGTACAATGAAATTTTCTGCACTTGTCATTATAAAAAGTATTTTTAATAAAAAATATTGAGCGTGACTATTTTAATTGAAAAATTTCATTCAATATCCTTATTTGCCGCTACTTTGTGCTATTTTGACCTTCTGCTACCATGACACATCGCTGTTACTGTGTGATTTTTTCAAGTAGCATTGTTCACCACACTCATCAATAACATGGAATTAGTGGCAGATGGTCTGTTCATCCATACACCTCACAAACAATGTGTAACAATTTTGCGTATCCTATATCTGCCTTATTTTGTATTATTTGAAAAAAATTATTGTTAAGTGTAAATTTAAACGCTAAATCCCTTCGAATCCCTGCACCACCTTTATGTCCAGTTTATTGACAATATGGCCAGTAAATGAATTCCATTGACTTGCAGATAAAAAAAAAAAAAAAAAAAAAAAAAAAAAAAAAAAAAAAAAAAAAAAAAAAAAACAGACAAGAACTCAACAGTCGTTCCCAATAGTAGGTGTTTAGTCATCACAAATAACACGAAAAAAAAAAAATACTCACTACCCATTGACTGCAATCCAATAAAGGATCTCGAAAAGACATCAATTTCGAAAAGATAATACAAAAATTGAACAATAATCAAAAATCAATTTCAAACTCAATAGACTACCATTCTTCGGCTATTAAGCAAAGTCCTTTGTGACATATAGTACACTCGCACGGAGTACTACATTTGTATCATTCCCAGGCCTCTGTATATTCACTTTGAGTGCAATTCAAAAAGTCAAAGGAATCTCATTTACAGACATGCCCACCGAACAAGGCTGACATTAAATTGCTCTTTATGAGCACTTTTAAAGGTGATTTGCTGTTAAATGATTTTCGAGTTCTCCATCTTCAATTTCAAAAGGACATTGTTGTTTCTTTTTTTTTTAAACAAAACTTTTTTACTAAATAAAAGAAAATTTCTTTAATTTTTTTCATTTTTTGAAAAGAGCAGCAGGACAAATTTAATTATGGTGGCAAAGGATAAGGAGTTTTCTTTTAAGTGGCATTCTTCGACAAACTGTGTTGTTCACTTAACGCATCAATGGATTCGATATGCTGGCTTGATATACTTGACACATTTTTAAATCAATTTGCTTGTTACAAAGTGTATCTGTGAAAATACACAAAAAATTCTATTGAAATACAACTCTTAATTTGAGTCGCAAGCTATTCAAACCAATAGAATATAATTTGGATTTTTCGAGAAACACATGTTCAAAGTTAATTTGAACTGAAATTGAAATTAATTAAGTGGAAAATATTTTTATGTGCTTATCATCGATTTAATGATTTTTTTTTTTCCTTTATTCAAAAAAAAATCCGGTAAAAGACCATCAGTGCATATTTTTTGCTAATATCATTAAAAAATCTTCCACTAGATTCAGATTTTTTTAGATTTCTAGATGTCTAGATGTCTTATCAGTGTTCGTGAGGAGGATTTATTTAAGCAAATTGGTCTTGGAAAAAAGCGATAGACAAGGCTCTTCGCTTGATAATCACCGCGTTAGGGATTCTGTTCGAATGTACTGCATTAACGACATCTTTTTGGCCTGTAAATTTCGCATAATTATTTCAAGTGTGAGGTTGAAGATAACACATGGCATCGTGTCACCTCGCTGAAATTGTTTTTGACCTTTAATATATATGGGTTTCCTGAGCACCCAACATTTTGGATTCAAAAAACAAGCATCTTAGACACAATTTATATCAAATAAATTATAAATATTCAATTTATAAGTAATATATATTAATTTAATAAGAAAAAAAAAATTATTTATACAGCTCTATTAATGACAAAACAATTAAATAAGTATGAACTGAAGTGGTGCAACTATATGGTGTTTGAAAAAATAAAATAAAATACAGCTTTTAGAATTCAATAGTTGCAAAGTTTTTGTTGTTTCTGAAGATAAGTAAGGCAGCTTTTCAATAAACGATATAACAAATAATAATTTTCTGAATATTACTGGTATATTTTTAATCTTGTTTATTGCACATATAAAGAAACCTGTTGCATACTTCGTCGCGGTAATTGAGGTAAATGTGTCTTTGTGTTTTGATTTTTTATCTTCCCTGCTTTAGAATCTTTTTGTGAGATAAGCACTTTATCGAACTACATCTCAAATGACTGTTGATTTGTTTTCCCAACCGCTTTTGCATGTATACCAAAGACAAATTTGATTATGCAGAAAGTTGCTCCACTTTTATTTTTTATTTTTATAATTATTACCGAGCGAATACAGGACCATTGACAATTAATGCCGGCCTGATCAAGCATAGCATAAAAATATCTCAGAGGCCACCTGAGAGTTTTCCTTGCTACTGATCAAAAGTTGATCAAACGTGTCAACGCCTCCTTTTTTCTTGTTATAAAATTCTGTGATATCGGTTTTATTTTTTCTCTGAAACAACCTCTTTAAAAGGAAGACATTAACAGCACTCAGTTTCCTTTATTTTGTGTAAAGAATACCAACTTCATTTTGTCCTTGAAAGCGAATTGAGAAGAGAGTATTTCTTTCTTTCGGTTTTGTAAGAAGGATGGCCAACTTTACTTTTCCTCAATGTTTCAGTTACAGTTAGACTATGATTTGATAACATTGTTTCAAACAACTGAATTGATGTGCACCAGTTGCCCACGGTTAAATTTCTTCCAGTAGCATGAATGCTTTCATATATTTTCTGAACCAACTGTAGAAAAATGGGGCCATTTGATATTCTTACTTTTTTTTCCAATGTAACGAATCTCAGACACTTTATAATACGTTCGAGAATCACATATCGTTATACTTTTTATGCTGTATTTATCTGGATTTAAGGGAATATACAATTTGAATGGATAATGGAAAAATTACCTCTGAATCCTAAGATTTGGTCATCAATCGAACAGTACTAACTTGTGAGGATTATAATATTTTGAGCAGTTTGAAATTAATTGTTCCCAAATGAACTTGACTGGAGCCAGTTTATCCGAGCGATCCGTTATATCCCTGCCATCGAATTGGATACAATTCCTCAGGAATCCAAACCTGTTGACTCCAATTATAGCCTGGAAATTGATGAGCACTTTGTGAACTACATTTCACGTGTGTTTCTTCTGATCTGCTTTTGCACTTCAGCAATGTAGAACAAAACAATAATGGCAAAAATAATAACCATGATTCCAAAAATCGTCCACAACATCGTCGAAAAGAAGATTCCATGTTTGAATCTTAGATGCTATAAATTTTATCGCACTTTTGTAACCTGGCATTTTCAGAAGAATGTTTCTCGCTTTACCCGACAACTTGATAACGGAAGCTGTGTGGTCCAACGAAATCTGTTTTTTTTTTTTTGTAGCAGAACTCCTAAGCGATGCCGTTATTCTGGATTGTCATCATCTTTATTTTATCGTCCTCTTCAGAATCCTTTTTTATGTCATCTTACTATCCACATTCTTCGTCCATATCTGCGACCGACATCTAAAGAAATTTCCTTACGTCGTTCTCATCATGGTTGGCCTTATTTTGTGACATTTTGGACTTCTGCTCCAAAAATTAACAATATTTTATTTACTTCACTTAAAATATATATATATATATATAAATATATATCACACTACCACCTATAAGCTGTGTTGGAAATAACAAATGAACGAACAAACAAAAGTCATGGAATTCTACGAAAATAATGGCTTTTAAACTAAAAATGTTAAGGGTTTGTTTCTTTGAGGTGGGGTGCGAAGGCTCTATATCCATTCTAGGTTTAATATAAAACTTCTCAGTGGTGTTATTATCGACTTCTAGGGAGCAGTATATTAAACGGTTCCAGTTGTCATTCTTCACAGGCAGCCGAATTTGGCAGAGATGCCAAAACTTGAAATGACTTAAATGATTTAAATGATTGTGGGTATCGATCGAGACATTCACATAATGTACAGATTTCTATAGCATAAGATAGAATTTCCACTAATTGTTCAGTTACTTGTAATCTGTTATGGATCAGAGATTTTCACGTTAGCCTGCACCTGATAGTTCTGATAAAAGCGTATAGTCATTAACAAGTTGAGTCAGTTCCGAAGGTTTCGCCAGATCTCTTTTTTGCTAACTCTTCAGTCCTCATTGCCTCTATTGTGTGGTACCCACAAGTGTTAAATGTTGTTCCTACAGTTATAAACCTTGCACAATGATAACCTATCCTTTATGTTTTTGTAATTATCAGTAACTCTATTGACGCTGTCATATACATATTAAATGAAAGTGTAAAAAGCTATTTTATATCAAGTGGCTTAATTACTTACTCCATCTCATTTGGCTTGGTTCAATACCTTAATTTTCAGCAAATTTGGCAGGTTTTAAGTTCCTAACCGCCATCATTGTAGTCTACAAATTTGAAAAAAATTAAATTTTTTTTTCCATTTTTGTAAAACTTAGACATTCAAGATTTTGCGCTTGGATTTTTTAAAATTTCAATTATTTTACGAGTTAAAGCCATTTTTGTGACGCAGCGTCTGCTCTGGTCTGACCGGAACAAACTTGACTAATTGCAAGATATTTCAAGTTCTATTGAACCGATTTATTTAAAATTTGGTGTGAATATGCCTCAGACACAGATCAGAATTTCTAATTTTTATACTATTAAAAAATTCAGAATTTTTTTTAACAAACATGCCGCTATAGCGGTATCTACACTTATTAAGAATCCGTTCAGCTTTATTGTTGAAAGAAGGGTTGAAATAATGCACGCCAGAAGACCTTTTTTTACCCCCCACTATGACAGCTTATAACTTTTTAAATTTTGAGTTTTTTCATGCAATCTTAAAATATCAATAAACAAATGATAAAAAAATATTTTTTATTTGGTTTTTACAGAGCTATAAAAATCGCCCAAAATTCATGCCTCTAGACTAGTTTACCTCCTTAGCCGAATGTCCAAATTTAAAGTCGGTTATTACAGCGTATACAAATATGAGTTTTATTAAGCCATGTTACGCTTTGACGCTTCTACTAAGCCCATCCGTCGTAAAATGAAATAAAGGAATTCTATAAATGATAATCTATTTGATGCGACCCTGTTGTACGACATTTTTTGGTTTTCGATGTTAATTTCTTTTTACATTTCTGTTTTTATTTATTTATTATTCATTATAAATCATTATTCTTCTAAGTAAACATTTATATAAATGATAAAAGAAATAAGGAAATTTGAGACATAGTATAGTAACTGTAACTATATAGTAAATGTTACCCTAACGCTGACAAGTTTTGAAACCTGGATTCTTGTACTACTACTACTAATTTTCTCCTGAATCCATTTTTAACATTTTTAGCGTCCTGAAAGAGTTCTATATATTTTTGTCATTTTTTTTAAATCGATCTCTTTCACGTTTTCAAGTTGTTTAAACTCTGGCAGATATTATCAACCAGAATTTGATTACGGTATACCAACCAGATGAAAATTTGACAGCTCAAAGATTTTTGTGGCAGATATAACATAAGTTTCGCCAATACATTCCATAGAAATCATCGCAGTATGGGATGAAACTACGGTGGATACCAAACCATACCTCCCCATGGTCGTGCATGTGATGTGGTTACATATGTATTTGATGGAAGGATTTGATGTCAATGCCGACAGAAATCTAATTATTGACAATATTGTTACTTTTGTTGATCTAGCCTTGACTTTGACAGATAAAAGAACGACTGTTATTGGAACCATTCGATAGAATAGTTTGCCTGGAACCACCCATAAAGATGGACTACCTTACTTCCTCAGAATAGAATCTGACCAAAACTACATTCGAACATGAAACTCGTTTCTTTACGTATTCTTCCCCAGGACGAAAACTTATCTGATAAATCTCTACCTCTTAGCTGCTAGCCATAAACATCAACATCAGAATTGGTATCAGCTGATCTATTCTATATCTTAAGCCTTCGCTAGTACCAAATTTTATAATTTGCTTACGAGGTCATTACAGTTCTGCATTTTACTATGAAACAGAATACCTAAATAAGGTTTTTCTAGCTAAACACATACTTAAGTTAGGGATATATATTTTGAACAACTTTCATCCCTCTTTGGTCATACTGTATGATAAGTCTAACTTATTATAACATATTTATAGCCTTATTATAACTATTGCGATAGTGAAATTATGTCCACAAAGTTATACAAAAGAGATGTAGTTGCAGTAGATGCAGTTGTTAGTTCTAGCATGATTTTTATCTGGGCATTTCACAAAGAGTAAACAGAGAGATAAGCGAATAAAAGTTGCAGGATCTTTTTTATCATTTTCTGTCAAACAAGCTAAAGAAAACAGCATTCGAACGATATTACACAATCACAGCACATTTCTTCCAATCAGGCCCATCATCATCAACAGGTCTTTGAGTAGCCTAGTAGAGAACAGTGTTTCCGCGCATCCCTTCAGCTGTCGCATACGAAGACGAAACGACAGATTTTACGAAATTTGTCGAAGCTATAAAAAGTATCTACCGAGTCGTGTAGTCGGTACGGATAACAAATCCTATGTATGTTACATTCAAATCGTGCGACTAAATGATTCGAAATTTTTTTCATTATGATGATGTGAGGCGACCGAATTCTTAACCAGTAGAGAAAGAGTTTTCCTACTCCACTGTGTAACTGGAAAGGCCATAAATTGCAACAACTACTGATAGGTGAAAATAATGTTGTATATCAGGAAAATATACAAGGGAGTTTTAGACAGTTGACCCCATAAACTGAAACTCAGTCAATGCGGCTTTGTGGTAGATATATTCACATATGATGCGAATCAAATACAAATGATGGAAAAACATCACACCGACATCTATGTTCGACAGGGCTCCTGGGATCTTTTTTGGTTACCACTAAGATCTCAAAATGTACCCGAGACATAGGACTCGTTTATTTATATAAGAATAATTCGCAGTATTTACGATGACGTTAAACTGAAAGGTAAATGCACAGCAGAAGCAGAACATCGACGAGTCCGGATCACTTTATCTGCTTTTTGCCGATAATAGCGCTATCATAGACAACAACGTGGCAAATCGACACTTAATAAGTGGAGACAGGCGCTAGACAATAGGAAGTTACAAATCAGCCGTACTAAGACTGAATATCTGCATGGCCGTTTTCCCGAAAAATTTAAAATCTGTCGTTAACCACTACAAAAATTGCGATAACAGTGTCGCATATAGAATCATGAGCTGGCTTGTATGGCTTGTATTCCTGATAGAAAAATAACGCCTTAACGTAACGTACGAAAAATGAAAGCGGGCATAAACGAAAATATTACGAATGTAGCGGGTGTTACAAAACATGATCTAATAAGTAGTACGCACATCCATGGAAATCTCCACATAAGGAGACACAACAGTCTGAGCAAATCATCCTACCAGGTTCAACAAAGGTCGTAGAAAAATCCAATGCAAAAAGTAATAGAAACTCAAATTTGTGCCTTGAACCTCGACAAGAGGACAAAAAAATAATTGGATGACTCAAATACAAAAATGTGTCCTCTCTAACTAGGTGATCCAAAAAAGAGTGGCTTGTAGAATGTTTCTAAGTTCTGCACACGTAGCCAACCACACAATTATACGTATTACATGTTTTAACGGTGAAAAAAAAAGAAAAAGGTATTTGAATAACCGACTTTCAAAGTCCTTTTTCACCTTCTTTACCTTTCTACCTTAAGCTTCCGAATTGAAGAAATGTGTGTCAGTGCAAGAGATTGAAAAATATAATATGACAGATTTCTTTACAATTGAACAGCATTCGAGAACACCGCCATTGGTGTTTCATTGATTGACTCAGCCAACGTTAAGTTATGACGTTCTTACCATTAAGTTAGGTTTTTCATATAGGATTAGGTTTTTGCCACGGAAAAGCTGCCAGATATTGCTTAGCCATTTTCAAGCTAATTTAGATTGGCAGGAAATGAACGACTTCGTAATCCCTTAAACTCTAGTAAAATAAAAACCAAGTCCATCATTGACCTTGGATAATTTTTCTTCAGTCAATTCACCCAATCAGGTATTTCTTTCAAAGAGGAAGTGTCCTCTGCTGCTGAGTGATTTGAAACAATATAATACGACGCTTAAATTCCTATTGAATTCAGAAGAAGCATTGTTAAATTTCGAATGGTATTTGTCACAGCTCTCGAGAGAAATAGGAATAATTGCTTTGGTTCTCGGAAAAAATACAATACCACACGTTACCATTTGAAAGCCGCCGACGGTCATAGGTCTGGCCAGTAGAGTTATGTTTTTCAAACCATGCAAACAAGAAAAAGTAACACCACCTGAATAGGATATGTACTTATTTCCTGTATCTCTTTCAATCGCCTACTATTCTCACTCAAAAGTCCTGCGCAACCATTGAATTGGTTTCTGAAGTAAATTGAATGGGAATATCCTTGTCCGATTGATCAGGAAAATTACAATCCAGGAGATCTGCATGAGTGCACTTTCTAGTCTGAAATTGTAAAACTCACTTGGACAATAAGTTGTAATTGTTTAGTTCTGTTTCTGTTTTTGTAAAGGGACCTCCATGGTGTTATATGAATGAATCGCTATTTAATTTTGAAGAACGTACTCGTATTCTTAAGACCTTTTTGGATAGCTGTTCTTCGATTTGTAGGCATAGAAAATGACCATAAAACAATAAAACAATAGCAGGGCTTATGAATTTTTTAATGTTTCATACAATGAATATTGCACATGGTACTCGTATTTGTGAATGAGGAAGTCCTATTAGAAGATTTGTCAATATTTAGAGTACTATTTTCAGTTGAATTTCTGAGGAATGTCAAGGTTTCATCAAATTTGTTATTTTCAACCAATCACTTGAGGTGCGAAAGAATTCGACTTAATTTTCGATGATAAAAGAAGAGACGCATTCTATGAATCGTATATCATACTGCTTTAAGATAAGACCTCCAGCAAATAGCGAGAAACAAATCGTTTTGCCAGGAGGTTTTAAGCGTGAAGTGGGTCAAGCGCATTCACTTATACATCATATTTACGCTCTGCAATCCATGTCCTATTTCGCCTAAGAAAATACTGTAGTAATGAAACTTTGAAGTCAGTGTAATTTAGATTGGTTGAATCTAAACTACAGTATGGTTTGAGTTGCTGGGGAGGTGCCTACCACACAAGGTTATTGTCTTGTGTTGTTTTACAAAAATATTTTATTAGAAAGATTTGTAATGCTAATCGTTTGGTACGATCTATGATCTTGTTTAGAACGTTGAAAATTTTACCTTTAAAGCACTTTTAAATGAAGTGGTTATTTGCAAAGTCCAATCTCAAATTCACATAATTTACGAAGCGGCTCTAACAACTTTATTCAGGTGCGGTTATTTCGAACAACTTTATACAAAAACTTCTTCACTGTCGTTCCTGCAAATTGTTTAACAGGCTTCCAGAAAATATTCGTTTTCATAATTCGTCCAAATAAATTTTTAAAAAAATCAAAAACTGGCTTCTAACTTTCGATCACGAAGAAATCAAAAATTTGCTGCCGTATGTAAGTTAATTCCGAATTAAATTTTGAATACTCTTTTGTAATTATTTTATAACTTTTTGTAACTTTCTAAATTTTTCCTATGAAGTGGCATTATTAAATTTAAAATCAATATGAATGTCACCACTTATTCTTATGATCTATAATATTATTTCGCAATTGTGAACTAATATTCTATAAGGAAGAATAAAAAAGAATAAAAAAAATCATCATCATCTCACGTTATATTAGTTCAAAATAAATTAATGCGCATCTATTGAAAAACCATATGAATCCAGAGAGGCTAAAACCGATGTGGTTATTAAATAACCATAATTATAGCAATATTGCTATAAGCGGGCAATGACATGAATAGTGGCTTCAACTATATATCAGATTACCTGACGACATGAACCTCTAGCATACAACTTAATTGTAGACATGACTATTTAAGGCATTAAATTCGGCTGAAATCATTCGTGAATTGGACCATAAGCGCAACAATGAAAATCATAGATTATTAAATGGTTACTCATGCAAACTAAAAGGCAAGGGCATGCTTGACCAGTCGCAATACGATATACTGGACTTCGCTGTGATAAGGTTATATACCGAAGAGATAAAACAATGTGGCAACTAATAACTTTCGGTAATGATAAATTCACTGTTGATGATTTTGGGAAACGATTACATAAGAACGATCTTCGGATCCTCACGTGGAATGTTAGGGCCGCTAACCAACCAACCAACCAACCAATCAAAAAGGATGAAACAAAGTGAATGAAAAACTATCATATATACTATGGAGAATGTTACAGATAAGTGACGCGATAAGATGCTGCTTCGTCGACAAACGAAGATTTAGGAAATATGTCTTGAGCTTCAGGCTTGTAAACGAATTTCCGAACAATTAACAGAGGCCTTTGACTGCTAGCACGCAGATATCACCCCCTCCAGGAAGTGTGAACGGACATAAGGAGAATGAAATATTTTGATATACTCGTATACTTAGGAGATTGTGATAGGAAAAAGAAGTAGCGCTTATTCGGATGAGGACTTGACATATTCGGCAGACTTAAGCAAGAAGTCTTGAGCGAGCTTCATATGACAATACGTCTCAAGACTAAACTCGCTAACATAAGTGTAAAATGCGCCCATGCCCCTACGGAAGACAAAGAAAGCGCAAGCAAAGAATGTTTCTACGCGCTCCTGAACAAGACATATGAGCAACGTCTAAAGTAGTTAAATCATATTAGGCGATTTTAATGACAGAATAGAAAAGGAGAACTTTTTTGGTAAGCCAGTTGGTAAACATAGCCTACACGACGCTATGTTTGGCAAAGAACTAGGTATATTGATTCTGCGACGGGGCGAAATATTACTAAGGCAAGCACACGGTTTCTTCATCTCAATATACATAAGGAGATATGGTGATCACGGGCAGCCAACATTGACTCAGACCGCCAGCTAGTTGCAGCCAAAGGACGAATTCGGATTTCCTAAACCCCACAATCAAGAAAAACTACTGTGTGAAGATATAACGCTACAACGAAGGACGAACACAAGTAACGGGAAGGACTTCTCCAGAGAGGTTGTACTTCAGGAATAACGTACGGAAACCTTACCAACAGGTAGAAAGAACGTGTCAAGCCAAGAAGATGGTAGAGATAAACCTTGTAGGGGAATCACAGACGGTGCTGAGAATATAGAAAAAAACTTTTACTGCAGGTTGTATAGCGGCTAAAAAGCCCAAAATTCCGCCATTAGGCAGAATAGACCATTCAATTTAAACGATGATACCCAAAGCTGCCGTTCTCCGGATAAGAACGAAGTAAATAACAAATCAGCTCTACCTGACAGCTTAGGTTCAATCTTTCAAAAGCGTGTGGAACTACTTAAATACGCCAGCGATATCGACATAATTGGGAACACTAAGCGGTCTGTCGCTTAGTGCTTAGATGCATTGGACAGAACGACAAAATTTACAGCTACCTATAATTTCGAGGTAGTAAAGGACTTTGTCTAGCTTAGATCTGCTTTTATTTCTGCCAACAACATCTCAGCAGAAATAAAACGAATAATCACAGCCAATTGCTGTTTCTTCGAGCTAAGAAGGCAGTTGAGTAATAAGGCCTAATCCAGAAAAACCAAGGACACTCTATATATGATTATCCCAGTCTTACTTTTGAGTCCTTTTGAAAGAAAAACACTTCGAAAAATATTCGGTCCGTTTGCATTGACGGGCTTTGGAGGAGAAACTTCAATGACTAAATAGGTAGGACATGAAGAGCGAATGTACGCAGTAGAGGAAAACCTCACCTTAAGTGGTGCGCTCAAGTAAAAAGGGACCCCAACCAACCTAAAGGCATGTAGCTGAAAGACCTACCTAAATGGGGCGGCTTGTAAGTTGATACACATAACTAAGTAAGAATATACGAGTACAACTGATAGTTTTAGATTTAGTATATATTTTCTCTGGAAGAGATTTGTCTTAGTCGCAAAATTCGTAAGGTATGCTAGGTGTAAAAGGGCTACTCAGAACTTATTACCATAATTGTCTGCGAGAAGCTTGAAAGGGATATGCCTAAATAAAAAATTTAGGAGGAGAGGATGATCTTGCTATATGTGCGCGAATGCATTTAACGCCTACCAACCAAAAGGATACCGCGAGATTATGCTTTGAAATCTGGTGGCAAAATTAAAAACTGTAGATCTTAATAAAATATACCTGAAGAAAAACCGCTGTCTTTAAAGAAATACAAATTTACTGTTTATTATTGGTTAAATGCTGAACTTAGACTAACTTTTATTTATTCTTATTCTATTTATTTTTTACTCTATTTCTTAATTTCCATATTCATTTCCTTGACATTTCTTTTTCTTATTTACTTTCTCTTATACACGCCTAATGTATCGTTTACATCAACTATGTGTAATCTACTACAAAAACGCCTTCGACAAGGTAACTTTCGACGGCACGGCTTAGAAGAGTCAAGATAAGATAAGAGCAACGCTAATAAATTTTGCGGATGCTGGCTGCAGCCAATATGTTATCTTCTGTAGTGAACTTTTACTTTCTGCTTAAAGTTTTCGATGGTACTAGTGTCTGCGGTCAAGTACGACCCAATAAAGAAAACACCAAAAATTTGAAAAAAAAAAAAAATTTTTTATTTTTCAACACAATCGCCTTTCAGCTCTATACACTTTTCCCAGCGATGTTTAAAAAGTTCGATATTCTTTTTATAATAACTGTCTAATAACTGCTCCTCAAAATAGCTATTAACTGCCGACATCACTTCTTCATTTGGAAAATCTTTGACCACTGAGCCATTTTTTCAAGTTTGGTAACAGAAAATAATCCGAGGGGGCTAAATATGGCGAATAGGGTGCATGAGGTAGCAATTCAAACTTGCTCGAGTGTGAGCAAACGCTAGCTCGCGCACTTTCAGTCGACAATCATCCAGTACCGCTTTGTGGATTTTCTTCACCATTTCTGGAGTCATCACCTCATTTGGTCAACCACTGCGATGCTCGTCTTGGCATGTCATACGGTCTCATTTAAACTCAGGAACCCAAAATTTTACTGTTGTAAACGAAGGAGCAGACTCACCCAAAGTAGAATCCAGTTCAGCTTTTATATTGGTTGGGCTGAGGCCATTCAAATAAAAGTATCACATAACGATAACCAATTTTCTCCATTTTCACAAATTCACTGACAACGTTCACTATTGATGGCTGTCAAACAAATAGTAAACAACGTGGCGCTTTCAAAGTTGAAACATATACTTTATAGACTTCAACTATAGTACTTTCCAATACAGTGATATTTTCAAACAACTACCGCCATGATTGGTGCTTCTGGGACCGCCATCGTATATGCAAATAATGTAGCTATGGTTTTAACAATTGGTGCACCAGAAATGTGCTCTAAATCAATCTCTGTAAAACAGAGGTTTTTGCTTTTGCTAGGAAACTGACGAGTCTGACCTATTTAATGCTTTCAGGCAAAACCATCGTCTTCTCCAACAAAGCAAAGTAAATATTTGAATCTAATCCTGGTTAACAGCCTTCTTTTGACAAAATATGTCACTGTCGGCTTTCTGTCAGCTAAAGTTATCTTTCTTATATGGCCCCAAAATTGATCTAGGATGTGGCACAGGTATCTTTCTGAAAGATTACAAGACTGGAGAGTGAGAGTATTTGCGTCTGCAACGACAGCCAAGCTGCACCTGCCGGTACAAGTATAGTAAAATGGTGTTTGGATCTATATAACTCACTCGTTGCACATTTACATTTTCAGTCGCATTTTGCATTTTTTCGTGCTAAGGTTGATCAATAAGTACCTATTTTAAGACAGGTGGCGGTGCATACCACCATTTTTTAAACGAATTCATAGACAATTTCAGATAGATTCATTGGTAAGTTTTGATTTTACAGGTTTTTCTAATTAAAGTGTTTGTCAATCAACATTTTACATGATAAGCTAAACATGAGAAAGTAGTCGGTCCAAATGCTCACGGTGGAGAGCAAACAGACACGGGGAAACTTGAAAGAGTTTTTTCATAGAGTCGTCACTGTTGATGGAACATCTACATCAAGAAACACATGATGAAACTATATGCGACAATCAAAAGAATTAATTTATCGAAGCAAATCTGCTCTGAGGAAGGTAAAGGCGGTCCCATTGGGTGAAAAAATCATGGCACCTTCACAGGGCAGTACCACAGTAAATTATTTTGCTATATGATAGCCCAATTTGTCAAATAAGTGTTGTTTCAGCACGACAACATATCAACTCACATATCCGGAACTGCCGTGGCCAATTGCATTGGAATTGCTCCCACATCTACCATACTCGCCCAACCTGGCTCTATTCAACGTTTTTGTTCCCCATAGTTAAAACGTGTCCCACAGGAAAAAAAAAAGTCAGCTCGAACATGGGCGTCATTAGCTAGACTGTAGTAATATTTTGAAGGGTTTGACAATTCATATTTAAGGTGGTTTAAAAAAATGGCAGAAACTTTGAAGAAAGTTATCGTTCTTTAAGGAATTTATTTAAAAAAAAAAATTTTTTTAAAAAATGAGTAAAACTGCGTTTTCATTCCTAACACTTTGGATCTAACCTTCTACATCTAAACGTCAATTATTTATAAACTGCCTTTATATCGTACAGACATATTAACATAATGCCTCGGAAGGAAACGATTGTTTAAGACCAAATTAGACTCTCTTCAGTCCTTACATTTTTTACGAGTATGATAAATTCTAGAGAAATTGTATCAGTTCTAGGCTAAATAAGTCTTCAGTCAAAGTTCTCTTCACCAAACTCTTCTTTGCGTATATCGGAGATAAGCAAATGTTTTATAAAATGTTTAAATGAAATTTCGTATATGAAGACCTTCTGCCTGTGACTGACTCGAACTGCAACTTTTTAAAATGCTATAACTTTTTTTATTTTTTGATAAATTTTATCATGCCAAATCAAAAAATGTTGGAAAATACATTAATTTTCAAATTGTATCAGTAGTTTTCAATATGCCCACGTTTGGCGCGAAAAATGGCCTTGAGACGGCCGAAAAAAGCATCGCACGCTGCACACAAGTGGCTCTGCCGTATTTTGGCCCATTCTCGGCAAAGTGCTTGTTTGAGGTGTTCCAAACTTTGGTACTTTTTAGTGCCAACCTTCACCTTCAAAATACCCCAGACAAAGGAATCCAACGGATTTGCATCCGGAGAATTTGCAATCCATTGTGTCGAAGAAATGAAGTGTGAAACATTGTTTTTTTAAACAATCTTGGTTGACGCACGCTTTGTGAGACGGCGCCGAGTCTTGTTGAAATGTCCACGATCTCCGACCGAAATGATTATTTTTCCAAGGCTTCAATACTATCTCTAAGACAGTTTCACGGTATACGATCCCTTTAATTTTGACGCCACGGTCTAAGAATACGAGCGGAGAGCGACCATCTGTGATTATAGCGGCCCAAACCATCACTGTCGATGCTGCCTGCTTTCTGGTGGCCGTCCGAAGGTGTATATTTTCGAAGGACCTCTCTGGCAAGTAAGCTCGGTCATCTTGTTTGTTGACATATTGCTCTATAACAAAACGGAAAAAACCAAATTCGGCAATTCACCACTTTCGTGCAAGCGTAGCTTTCCACTCTAACTTTTTTCTGTTGCGTTGTAAGATCGTGTGTTTTTTGGAACTTTAATGGCCTGAGCCCAAACTCATTTTTCAGTATGTGTTGTATCCGTTCCAACGATATGTTGAGCTCACGAGCCATTTTTCTTCCACTTCGACGCGGATTTCGCGGCTCATTTCGAGCCTTCACTTTCCGAACCGTTTCTGCCGAAGCTGCTGTTTTTTTATGACCACCTCTATGGTGTTTTGCAACGCTGCCAGTATCACGGTAATGAACTATGGTTCGAGACACAAATGATTTATTCACGTTGAGGTGCTGGAGGACTCTAACGATAGCTACTTGTGGTTTTCTAGCCAAATATAAAGCAATCACACTATCACTTTTGAATTCCATAGCGGATAAAAATTTTTCAACACAACTGAGACGCAAA
Organism: Volucella inanis; assembly: GCA_907269105.1. Lineage (NCBI taxonomy): Eukaryota > Metazoa > Arthropoda > Insecta > Diptera > Syrphidae > Volucella > Volucella inanis. The sequence goes on along the minus strand of OU026154.1, from coordinate 38,972,138 downwards.
TCATTTAAAGGGCTTGTAAATAATAAAATTAACTGCCATGTGTCAAAATTTGAGCTCGCAATAATGAACGGTTTGGAAATTATAGCAGTCTGAAGTTGGTTGCAGTTCGAGTCAGTCAGGGTGTATTGTTAAGAATCCAATGTAGAATTACAGATAATAATATACAATAGAAAAGTGGTTTCAACAAAATATAAAAATTACATCATAATTTCAGAGAATCAAATAAAAAAAAATTAATCAATAAAATTTAATTTTACAACATGAGGATGAGGTATAGGTAAGGAATTTTACTTCATAGGGAGTGATTTCAACTGTGCTCGATGATTTTCAGGAGCCAGACTACCATCAACCTATTCATCCAAGTTGTCAAAAAAAGGACAACCAGTAATGAAAAACTAACACTTTTCCTGAAGTAGTGCCCTGTTATCACTTGCATCTTTATCACCGAAATGCTCACCACACATCATTCAAAACTCAGCAGGTTTCTAAATCCTACCTGGTTTTTGTCCTTTTCAGTAGGATACTCTTCCTTGTTTGTATCTTAGTTGGCCTAACAGACACTATCTACAGGAATAACTAGATAACGTTTTACGTTTAAAAAGAAACATTTGAGCACATAATTGCCCGAGAAAGCCTACCAATCTATGTACTCTATTATCAATGGTTGGTGCTTGATAAAATCAAGAACCATGGCAAGGCACTTCTTCTCGTAATTACAAATACTCGTATAACCAAAAAAAGGCTGGCTAATTTAAGATCCACGATAACCAATTATTCGTCATCAAATCTAGCAAAAAAATCACTTTTTTGCAAAACCCTAGTCATCCTCCAACTATCTACGATTTTCAATCATTCAACTAGACTCTGGTCCTTACCGTCGACATCTTAACTTTAATGGTATCTTAGACATCTGTAATTTGAGAATTTTTAAAGCTAAAAGTATCTCCAAGTATTTGCAGTTTACCGATCTGAGATAAACATCTCGGGATTGACAAATCCTTTTTTTTTATTTAGAAAATACTGACAAATCCTCTCTTCATCTGTCTCAGAAAGGATGCTCTGTGTGTAAGGGTTATCGTATCGATCGATCTAAATATTTTGGAAATACACCCGTTTCAAGAACGTAACAATTGTTTACTCTACACTTTCTCAACTGAGTGCATTCAATCCTCGGTCACTGTATCCTACTTATCCCTCCTTATAAAGTAGTCAGTCTCATCCTGTCAAAATTTCTGAGCCCTTAGGACATATTCTTCAGTATTACATTAGATCTCTCTTTTGACTAGAATATGCGAATTACAATTGTCTTTTTATAAGGATCTTTTATTTTGCTTTTCGGTTTCAGTAAAAATCTTTAAGATAAGATCAATTTTAAGGATAATGGATGAGTAAATACTTCTGAAGAAGAAATAGAAACTGAAAAGATCTCATTGCAAAAGTGTATTAGGCTAGCTTCTTTGTACGGGCGTTTCTTTCTCTTACAAAAATAATAAAAATCGTGTGATATTGTTATTACAGATAAATATGTAGGAGAGTTTGACATACGGATTAATATTGTCTCGAAACTATACTCGTATGTAGGCACAATTCAATTTTTTGGTTACGAAGGAATGAATGCCAGACAAACAATTGTTTTCTCAGGGTAGATTCGGTCAACCTCATCATGGTTGATTGAGTTTTCGGGCTTCTTATGGGCGTATTGTGGGACAGAGTGGAAATTTATTTCCTTATATAAATTTAAAAAATGGGACGTGAGGATTGCAATATTTTCTTTTTTATTCTTTTCTTTTCAATTGGTATTGGCGGCCTGTTTTTAGGTATGCTCATATTCTTGTAAATAACAAAACAGTTTTACAGAAAGTGTTGGCATTGATGAATACAAATTTACTTTGTTTTTGAGAGAGAAAGGCTATTTTATTGAAATATGGTATTTATTTTTTTAAGGAATCTGGTATCCTGAATATAAAAGAGGTAATATATATGCGTCAGAGTCACTGTTCGTCTTTAAAATCCCTATAAATATTTGATAAATATACATACATATTCTCTTTATTTTATTTCATTATTCTTTTTTCTTTAATATTTGTATGTATGTATATAACTTTTTTGATGTCACCAATATTCGGCGAACAGTACCCAACATTCGAAATTAACATTTAAGTGGTAAGTGTGAGAAACTATACTTTAGTTTACCAATTATTTATTTATATTTGTAAGGCTGCTCTTATGGAGATCCCCAGAAAAAGAAATCTTTTGATCAATTGATCAAATCTTGAACAGATTGAATACTTTTCTGCTACCCTGTCAAAATAAACAGCCATCCGAGGCCTACTATCTGGTCCTGTTGAAGAATCCAATTATTATGTTTCTTCGTCGTCAAAGTTGAGACACTATCTCGGACTTATCCATGACGTTGTCTGGATGTTTTACCAGATCTCCTTAAAAGAGACTTTGAGGTGGGCTTAGGCATACGGAATCAAGAAAAGTCACTTTGTTATATAACAGTTCAGCCTTTGTTAATTAAATAGTTGTTAAATTATGTTCTAAAACACAGACAAGTAACCCGCATTAACTTATTATTGCCAGCCTGAGTTTCGCAATAGAACACTTCAGGCGACCGTGCTTATGTTGATAAATGCATAGTGAAAAGCTTTTATTCTGAGTGTCTATTCTCTACAAAAAACAAAAAAATTCACCAGATTCGGACATATTTTTACATAGCATTTCCAATATTTAATCTCCCATATGGGGGTTGAGTTTCGATTGAAAATAACCTTTCATAACGCTTGTTGCACAGCAGGACTTTGGAAAGTCCCGGAAATCGTTTAATGACTGAACCTACCATCAGCGAATGAATACACATTCGTTACTCTACCTCGTATCCTCTTTTCTTGTGGCGAACTAAGACTGTACCTTCAATTTGCAACGGCCTTATCGTGTTGAACCATTTCCACCTATAAGTTAGGACGGCCAGGTCTTTCGTCAGTGTCTTCACGCTCTGCAGGGTCTCATATTTCGACGATGTCTCCAGTGTTCTCGACAACCTGCTTTCGCAAAGAAATAGAATCTTCATTCTATCCCCTTCGGAACCAATTTGTATGAGCTCATTTTTCACGCCAATGTAAACCAATGCACTTCTTCTTCTCTTACAATAGCACACAAGCTATTGTTCTCTGAAGCTTTGAATATTTGAAAAATCTTATTCTGTCGAACACTACACTCATATACACTGTATACTTACATACATTGTACAACACATACTTTGGTCGAACACATCCATGATGATGTTATCAGTAAATTTTGGCCATTCCGCTTTAGCAAACCCCAGAAGAAAAGGACCTTCTATCCACTTAATACCCTCTTAAGTTGAGGCGGATAATTCCTCTGTCCTCTGCCTTTTGCCGCCACGGAACCAATATCTACTGGTTGACTTGACAACTTTCTGATATATCCACAAAAAAATCACGAATTTCTCATGCCGGCAATGGTCAGATCAAAGTCAGTTAAGCACGGTCTTAAAGTCACAAACATGGACGTCTTTTGAAGCCCCGCGATCGAATATTTTCAACATATCTTTGGACTAATCGACAAGAGCCTTTTTGTTGATTTTTTAAGCGATTGTTAAAACACGCGGTATCCAACTGGAAAATATCTTTTTGACTGCCAAATTTTCATGTAATATTAAACGTATGCAATTGGAACTAATGCAAAAGCATGTCTTCATTTCAAGATAAATCACATGCCGATATTGTAATATCAGCTCCCGCATAGCATTGTGTTATCTGGCACAGTAACCGATTTTGGACGACCTTAACGTCGTCCTGTGCGAACGACGACCACGATAAAATTCGGAAAACCAGCGAAACGTGTTAGCCTCGGATGGTGATTCATCACTATAAGACTCTTGTGAGACCCGGTTAAATAGGAAATTCGATTTGATCTCAAAGTATAATTAAAACGTGCCTTCTTCGCTGGCTGACTTTGGAATATCTCTTTATGGAAAACTTATTATAGCTGACTGCTTGGAATAGCTAACAGCTAAATGTAACTAAGGATTCAGATGAACCGTTGATACAATACATATATGGTATTGCACATATTGACTCCATCAATTTTACAATTTGTACGAGTAGGATAACTAATAAAAAAAAATTACATTTTACTTGCCATATTCTCAAAATATTAAACAAGGGCCTTAAGAAGTTCGAGTAGTTTCAAATGTCAATTCAAGTTCATATTTTTGTGCGTACCATCCCTGAGATGAGAAGTTTAAGGTGTCAATTCATCCTCTTGTATTCGTGCGTATAATTTAATTTGTCCTATGTGAAAAATTCTGGTGACGACGCGTCCAAATTCATCGGTTCTGCGAGTCTTAACGATGTTGTCATGAAGAAACTCTACTATTGACTATGGGTGGGTTTCATATTCTAGACTGAGCTTTTTGGAGCTGGGAAGTGTTTAATTTTTTTTTTGGGAATCTTCCAATAAAAATTGTTGGATTTGGTTCAAAGCCGTGGAGTAGGTAAACCGGAGACTGTTAAAGAGGAGATTATTTGCTCGAATTGATGGATTTAGTAGTTTCAGGTAAAAATTTCGACCAGTTCCTGACTTGATTTCAGCCACGTACTATTTCATTGTTGTGGTTATGTTTAGTGCACGTTCTATTAAACCATTAGACTCTGGCCAAGATGGTGGAGATGGCTTCACATTGACGTTAAACTTCTCGCTGAATTCTTGTATTGCGGTGGAAGTAAAACTTGTCGCGTTATCGATGACAATGAGTTGTGGAGCCCCATATACGAGTATATTGATGATTTTATTTTCTATAATTTGGATGACATTGCTGCTGCTTACATCAGGTAGTGTTTTTTCTAATGAGAAACCCGGCAGTGTGATTTTTTCATAATAATACATATTTCACACCTCTGGCATCCTTCGGAAAGCAGCAGTGATCCATGGATATGGCATCGAATGGCCGATCTGGAATGTGTTCCAATTTTAATAGTCATATGCGTTTTGAAGTTCTGTTTTTGATCTTTTGACATATGTAGCATGATGAAATAAATTGCTTAAAGTCCTTGCATCTGGATGACAAATGGTAGCGTAGAGTAGTTTTGAAAACGTTTTGTCAAAATACTTGTGCCCACTATTGTTATGATATAGTCCAAGAACGGCGGATTTGAGTTTTTATGAAACAACTATTCGATAGCAATTAATATGTATTTCAAATAATGAAATTCTATTTTTAGTGAAAGGTTAAAGATTAAAAGATTTATTTATTTGCACAAAAATATGGTATTAGATACCTTACTACTTACAATACAATTACAGTTGATCTCAGTTCACTTTGTATGATATGTTTATAAGTATGTATGTAAGTTTAGAGAAAAAACTGTAATAAGCCTCCATACAGAAGAAGGTCATCAAGGTATTCACAAGGTCCAAAGCAAAAAAAAAAATTAATAATAATAATAATAAATAAATAATCAAGTAAATAAAGACTTAAATAAATAAATAACTAAATGATTAAATAAATAATTATTTAAATGATAAAATAAATACTATATGGTAGATAAATAAATACGTATGTGAATGTATAATAAGTTGATAAAGAATCAAACAATACCATTTTATTAAAGAAACAATTCTCCCGGAGAATAATTGTCGAAAAATCCCACCGTAGACCCAACATAATTCTCAAAACTTTATTTTGATTATTAGCCCTTAAATATGAGTTTTAGCACAGTTTGCCCTAACAGGAGAGCAGTATGTAATCAGTGATTGGAAAACTACTTTGAAGATGATCATTTTGTTTTTCTAACTAAGTAAAGGTTATAGTATTTTAATTGCGATGTTTTCTTTTTCTTTTACATGCTTAATATTGTATGATAGGCAAATGTTAATTTCTGACATAAGTACATCCCGAGGTACTTAACAAAATTAACAAAATTATATTATAATTGTTTAATTTAAGATTGCCATGTGGGGAAAAGCAATTCAGTCTTTTTCTCGTGAAAAAGATAGCTTTTAATTTGCCAATGTTTGTAATATTCGAAATCTGTATTAATGTCAGTTTGTAAATTTGTTTCTTTGACTGAACCTAATTCATGAGAGGATTATATTACGGAATCGTCCGCATAAAGTGCTATATCACAGTTTGGGATGCTAGGTAAACGTTAGATAAAATTGGAGGAAGGACTGAATCTTGGGGAAGGTCCACTGGCACTATTTTAGAAAAAGAGAAAGCTCCTTTCAGGCAGACTAAAAGTGTTCGATTACGAAAAAACTTTGGACAATTATGATTAAGCATTTTGGACGATCAAATTTGATAAACTTGTAATAAGCCCTTTGTGTCAAACACAATCAAATGCTTTTTCAATATCAAGCAGAACTAAACCTACCGACCGCTTGACTTCCGTGGTAATTCTTAAAATTTGGTGACACGTGCTGTGGTCTTTTCTAAACCCGAATATTTCTTTCAAGTACTTTACTGCATCCGTTATAAAGGCTGGTGATTTTCGATTTTTCAGATCGGGAATTATAATTCCATGTCGTCTGTGGAAACGAATTCATTTAGATGAACTTGGATATCTGACTCGTTAAAAACATAAAGCTCATTGTTAACATCTATGTCCAAAGAAGAATAGATATTATTTTGCAAGACATTGTGGTTTTGTAAAAAAGTTTCTGCTAATATTTCAATTTTAATTTCATTGCTGGGAATGTAAGTACTATTATGTTTTAATATTTTGGCAGAATTCCAAAAAGTCTGAGAATTGGGTATAAGCGACTTTACTTTTTTGTTCCACGAGAAATTCTGAAATCATTTATTAAACTATTTCCTTGCCAATGCCTGCTATAGGAGTCCTTGTTTTTAGAAGGACCGAAGCATAAATCTATCTATCTGGTGATAACTACAGGGTTTTTCAATAGGGACTTGACAACTTTGAATTTAATTTATGAACGCACTCTTTCACTAATCATCAAACTGTTAGTGTCAATTTATTCAGTAAACTCAAAATTTTCATCATGGTAAAGTACACTAACGAGCATCGTCTGCAAATTATAAAAATTTTCTACAGATATTCGGAGTCGCAAAATCATCTTCAGTGACGAAGCTCATTTTTGGCTCAATGGGTTAGTCAATAAGCAAAATATGCGTTATTGGTCGGATGGAAACCCACATGTGCTTCATGAATCACCACTTAAACCACAAAAAATATTATTGGGCCATATCTTTTCGTCGACGATAACGATCGTCGCGTTACTGTGAATGGTCAGCGTTATCGCGCCATGATCACCAATTATTTTTGGTCTGAATTGGAAGATATGGACTTGAATGACATGTGGTTTCAACAGAATGGTGCCACAAGCCATACAGCACACGCTACAATCGATTTATTGAAGAGTTAGTATTGTGAGCGTGTTATCTTAAGACATGGGCCAGTCGATTGGCCGCCTCGTTCGTGCGATTTAACGCCGCTTGACTATTTTCTGTGGTTCTACATTAAGTCATTGGTTTATGCCAACACGCCGACGATATTGGAAGAGCTCAGAGCCAACATTGAACGCGAAATAGCAGCCGTTTCGGCCGAAATGTGTGGCCGATTCGTTGAAAATTGGGTCCAACGAATCGACCGCTGCAAACGTGCCCGCGGTGGCCATATGAATGAAGTCGAGTTCCATTCATAAATGTTTTGATTGTACTTCAAGCCAATAATAAAGTTTTTGAAATATCTCAAATGGTTTGCCTTTTATTTAAAAAAAAAAAACTTGTCAAGTCGTTATTAGAAAACCCTATATTTATATAGGGTGATTCATCGTGAGGTTTGATCTTAAATAGGCTTTTTTGACAAAAATACCTTATCATTTTTGTTCAATATCGTTTGGCAAGTCATTTTAAAAACAACGGCGTCCCCAGCTGTTCAGCTGTATAAAATCAGCGTTCTCTGAGAAATGGAACTTACGGTGCGCATAAATTGAAGCAAGGCGACTTGAATTTGCGTCATATTTTCAGTGAATAGGTTATAGAAAAACTCAATGAGAATCAGGTGTTTTATCGTGAAATTTTGTTCAGTGATGAAGCCCATTTCTGACAAATCAAAATGTTACCGTCAATCGTAATCACTATCGCGCCATGTTAACGGACTATGTGCTTCCTGAAACTCAAGTACATTGTTTCGGTGAGCTCTGGTTTCAACAAGACGTCGCTACGAGCCATACAGCGCGTGAAACAATGGACTTGTTCATTTTGGTGAGCACTTTATTTCACGTTTTGCTACGGTAAATTAGATCATCACACATCATCGCATCGCATCACACCTTTGGACTATTTTCTCTGGAATATGTAATGTCTTAGGTTTATATGAATAAGCCAGCTACGATTGACACTTTGGATATCCGGCGAGATACCAGTCGCTATGCTCAAACGAGTCGCCCAAAATTGGACCTTCGGAATGGACCACCTCAGACGTAGTCGTGGCTAACAGTAACATGAACTCATTTTTCAAAAAGTAGATGCCATGAATTGTTCTTTTAACCAATAATAAATTTTTTTCAAATTTATGTGCTTTATTTTACATTACAAATCAAACCTCACGGAGAATCACCCTATACATTCCAAATTTCCAGGACAATAATAAATATTGTGATGATGTAATGTTTAGAACCCAATTTGCGTTTTCATAATCTAAATATTGTACTTTGTTCAACATAGGACTAGATATTATATCACAGCTAATATGCAGATAATCTGAGCTCAAATTATTGTATACGAGGGAGTTAGTAAGGAAAACAGGCATATGGTATTTCTTTAAAAACAGAAATCTAAAGAAAGCATAGAAAACCTACTAGCTAGTATGTAGGTAAGTCTAGAATTGTAAAGAATTGTAAAATCAAGCCTATGAGTAAAGCACATTACCCAAAAGGTAATACATCAGCATCGAAATGGGAAGTGAAATATTTGCCTTTTATCTGTCGATCTGATTTGCAGGTACTTTCACTATTAATCATTTGAATTATACGACAGCATTCTGAGGCCTAGACTTAAGCTATGGAGATCCTTGTTTCATGATTTGATTTCATAATTATGAGAGATATGATTCTATCTGTAATATGATTACTATCTCATCTGCACACACATTGCTTTTTCCGCAACATAAGTTGACCTTCAATTGAACTTCACGTTCTTGATACTTGCTTCCAACTAATTACAATGGATTGATTATTAACAAAAGAAACCTTCATATGTTTGGATGGGAGAATTTCAAGAACTTGAACTGCATTGGCTTGTGCCGGAAATTTAGTAGACGCAACTTGTCGTTGGAGTTGTTGTTGTTGCGGATGGTGGTATCGGGTTCATGGTGTTTGTGTGTTTGTGGAAAACGACCGGATGGTATCAGGTCGTAACTCGGGCAAAGGAAAATTAGGGAGGAAAAAAAGAGAGGTACCGATGTACATTGTTTTTAAATTTTTGCAAGTTATAGCGGCCACTAAAATATCGTAGATAGAACGGAGCCCTGGTGCAACTTAGCATTTATTTTGTGAATATTAGGCTTGAAATCGTTCAAGACAACTTAAATTGAACATTTCGAAAGGTAATTTTTAATTCATAGAAGAAAAAAGAAATCGATCCCAAAGGCACGCATTTTCGACAAAAGAGCCTGATGCCAAACTCCGTAAAATGTCTTAGCAATATCAAGTGCAACTATCTTACTTTCGCCAGATGTACGCCTTGATTCCATTTTTCGGTAAGACATGGACCTGTTACTACGAAAACCGTACTGTCGGTCATTGAGAAGTTTTCGTGTTTCAAGATATTTCATGAGCTGACGATTTATCAGCGTTTCCATGACCTTGGAAAGAAGGGACATAAGTTCAATGTTTCTGTAGGAAAAAAGAGAGAAAAAGTTCACCTTTTTTAGAAACGGACTGGACAAATGCTGTTTTCCATCTGCTCGGAAAGAGTCCTTAAGAGGAGGATTACTGAAAAACCACACTGTGAATTTTCCAGTTTTGGCAAGAACAAGAGCATCTTCGAAGGTTGCAAGAGCACAGTCGATGCCAATAGCTGAATGTCGTCGTCGTCGTCCATAAAAGTGGTGGTATTTTTTGATTTGAAGGATGTGATTTTCATGAATCTTTGCATTGCTTTTGGGGCATTTGATTGTCCAAATGGCATTCTTAAAAACTTGTACATGCCATCTTGTATGATAAATTCCGGAATATCAGCTGTACTAACGCTTACCGTCATAAATTCTGTTTTTATGTTCATTACCGATAGAATTGGACTAGACTCGTCAGCAAGTCATTCAACTACGTCATCGATATTTGGCGGTGGGAAATTGTTGATTTTGACTAGTTGTTATTAGAGTGTTATTTGTGCTATTTGATTTAAGATGTTCAATCCTCAATGCTCACCACCATTTATCATATTTATCATCAAACTTAGAATTTTATGAACCGGTTATGCCAAACCTAGCACATCTGTAGCAGCAGCCCTAACAGCCTTAACAGAGTTATGGGGCTAATGTCTTTTGTCGCGATAAATAATGAAAATTCGCTTAATTTTAGCTTAAAAAATGAGATGAAGAAATCGCATGCTAGCTACTGTCCAGTTATGAATCCATTATTCAAAGTTATGTCATATAAGCAATAGATTTTTCCTATTTCATTCATTTTTTATCATATACAGGTCCGATCATTGAAAATACAATAAAATGCAGATCCATTTTCTACATATACCATAGATAAAATAATTCTATCGTATTGTTATCGGTTTGCCCAGACAATTACGTTAGTTTGTACTGTGTTGAGTGATATAAGTGAATGTCAATACAAGCCACTTAATATGTACATAAAAGGCAGATTGTGACACCACATTTGGAGTCCTTTCATTTAACCAAAAGCCGTGCAGTTCAATCTGCGGAACCACAAAATCCTGCATCCCAAAGACTAAATAATCTTGTCAATACAAAACTTGTGTGTCTTTGTCCTGTCATCAGCCCTTATTATTTAAGCGGTTAAATTCGCGCCAAAATGGTTCGCATTATGTCCCCTCGTTTGATGCGTTACTCTCGATTCTTTACCATACTCGTAAGCCTGTTGTTCACTTGTTTTGAGCTCAGAAGTCCAACAGGATTCACGACTCAACAGAGCACAGCAGAGACATAAAAGTAATTAGGTTTCCTCTCTTGGAATCCCGATCCTGTCAATTATTTCATTTGCTGAGGAACCATTTACGGTTGCTTTATCATCAAAGAGTGAGTAATCTGCTCATAGAACACTATCTTTGTTTGGTTCGAATTAGATCCTTTGCCGTTTCTTGACAGCGCATGGCATTCCATGTTAACCTATACGCACGCCATTATAAGAGAAACGATGGAAAACAGAAACGACAAAAGCAACAACCAGAGACTTTCCTACTAACAATCATGTTTCTGCCGATATAATAGTTATCCTGTTGTGTAATTATTTTGTCGAATGAATTGATCCCTGTTCGAGAATCGAGATTTGTGTGTTACCCCTGAATTGCGTTTGAGGCTGTGGATAGGTTTTCGCTTCAAAACTAACCATCGACTTGGCTTGTTGTACAAACAATGCCTCCCGAGACCTTTTGTTTGCCCAAAACATGTGATAACAACAAGCGACAAATATTGAAGGGATCGCATTATACTGTTGCACACACCGATATAGGACGATCATATAATATACAATTTCAGGAGGGTATTTAAGTGCTTTGTACAATTCTTTGGCTCTCCTTTCTGGTTAACGAAATTAACATTGTCGATACCTATCATAGAGAAATGAATCTAAGGAATTAGACTTATTGTTTGGTAATGCATTAGAATTGAAGGATTTCAATTTCATCTGAGTTTACTTTTTTTTTCTTCCATTTGCTGTTTCTTTTCTTTGCATGCGTTTCCTTTTGAATTGTAAGTCAGATAGAGATGATATAGCAAGACTTATATCCGGAAGAATGTATTATTGTATAGTGAATTTTTATCTGACTAGTGCTGAGTTGCACGTAGTAATTAGTACCTTGAGTTGAGGAATGTGGTGTAATATAACGCTCTCGCCTTGAAATGATCTTAATGTTGATAAATAACATTAACTGCTTCAAACCAATTAGAGTAAAAGGAAATAGTAAAAGGATAATATGTTTGAAATAATGGAAAAAGGATACGAAGGCACAAGGCAAGCAATAGTAATAATTTTGCAACAGCTACGTACATACATATTTCACGCAACAAATTCAGTTTATAATCCAATTACCGTTTGGAATTGAAGAGCAGATATTGAGCATAGACTACAAACTTTAAAGTTATTTGAATGGACAACATAAATGACTTTTTTACTCGTATATGTACAGCGCGTATATCCTCAAGGCAATACAACTACCATTAAAATCATATAAAGTGCCAAGAAACGAGATATGGGAAGGTTCCAGAATATAACTTGCTAACTAGTGTACACTTATTTCCATGACATGGTTGAAGGAATGTATTTCCGACAAATTGAGCTTTATGATCAATATGAGTGTGGTATTAGACACTCCAAGTTCACTATTAACCAAATACATATACAAACTATTCAAAATCCACAAATGCACCTACAGAAAAAACTATACGCCATGTTAAGCTTTGGAAACCTTCTTAAGCTTGTCGGATTATACAGAATGATAATGAATAACACTTGATGTATTCGACTAATACCTCTTCTTAGTATGAAAGGAGACTTAAGCCATCTTGTAGTACCCATCAAAAAGTTTGACAAAAACTGCGTCAACTACGTAGAGAGATTTTTTGGTTGAGGTAGATCTGTCATGCGGGACTATGGCACCAACTTATATCAAACGCTTAAAAAGATCATTAAATTATCAATAAAATATTGATTTGCAAATACCAAAAACTGGTATACCTAGCCAATACCCTTCTAATTATTAGTTACTTCAAAGGAGATTTCTATGTACATATTATACATATAAACGTGAGTTTCCAATAAGTCAACAAATAATTATAAAATTAATTCTGCTGTTTAAATCACCGATATACGTGACAACAAAATTGTTGGACTTAGGATCCACTTTTCTGCATTCATTAGTCTCTTCTAATTTCAAAGCTATTCTTACCACTCGCGATCAAACCTTACACGTGTGAAACCCAGATCACTGAAATTAGGAAGAAGACAAAAATATGAGTACATACTTTGTAAACTTTTCTTTAAGAATAAAATTGCCTACTTTGAAATGATCTGTAACAGCTCTGATATATCTCATAATTAAGCGTTGTTTAATACACTACTTTAAGAGTGTATACAAGTGTACACCAATCGCATTATTTTGACCGAATAGTGATATCACATCGCCGCGAATAAAATGGGAATCAGCTGGGACCCCTTGTCTTTGCTGAAAATCTATTCGCGATGGTAGTAAAACCATAACTTACACCGCGGTTTTCTTACATACATATATCCGAAGTGCCCCTGGCCCATGCAAATAAAAAGTTTGAAATCGTTTTTTACTAAATTTGTTATCTAATTTCGTATTGATTGTTTGTGTAACCAATTATTTGGGTTTGCTTAGCTTTTCAATCTTTATAACCCTTCAATTTATTATGGGAAAATATGGCTTCCCATTCTTTGACTTATAGTAGAGTAGGGGTAATATCTCGCCTCTGTAGTGAATCTACAGATTAACAAATGTGAATAAACAGTATACACCCTGACTGACTCGAACTGCAACCAATTTCAAAATGTAATTGAAATTGTAATTGTATTTATTGTAATAAATATAATTTCCAAACCGTTCATTACTGTGAGTTCAAATTTTGACACATGGCAGATAATTTTATTATTTACAAGCCTTTTAAATGATTTGCGTCTCAGTTGTGTTGAAAAATTTTTATCCGCTATGGAATTCAAACGTGATAGTGTGATTGCTTTATATTTGGCTGGAAAACCACAAGTATCTATCTTTAGAGCCCTCCAGCACCTCAACGTGAATAAATCATTTGTGTATCGAACCATAGCTCGTTACCATGATACCGGCAGCACTGCAAAACACCATGGAGGTGGTCATAAAAAAACAGCAGCATCGGCAGAAACGGTTCGGAAAACGAAGGCTCGAATTGAGCGAAATCCGCGTCGAAGTGGAAGAAAAATGGCTCGTGAGCTCAACATATCGTTGGAACGGATGCAACACATACTGAAAAATGAGCTTGGGCTCAAGCCATTGAAGTTTCAAAAGACACACGATCTTACAACGCAACAGAAAAAAGTTAGAGTGGAAAGCTACACTCGCACGAAAGTGGTGAGTTGCCGAATTTGGTTTTTTTCCGATGAGTCGCCATTTGTTATAGAGCAATATGTCAACAAACAAAATGACCGAACTTACTTGCCAGAGAGGTCCTTTGGAAATTTACACCTTCGGACGTCCACCAGAAAGCATGCAGCATCGACAGTGATGGTTTGGGCCGCCATAACCACAGATGGTCGCTCTCTGCTCGTATTTTTGGACCGTGGCGTCAAAATAAATGTGATCGTATACCGTGAAACTGTCTTAGAGATATTAGTGAAGTCTTGGGCAAACTATCATTTCGGTCGGAGCCCGTGGACATTTCAACAAGACTCGGCACCGTCTCACAAAGCGTGCGTCAACCAAGATTGGTTAAGAAACAATGTTCCACACTTCATTTCTTCGACACAATGGATTGCAAATTCTCCGGATGCAAATCCGTTGGATTCCTTTGTCTGGGGTATTTTGAAGGCGAAGGTTGGCACTAAAAAATACCAAAGTTTAGACCACCTCAAACAAGCACTTCGCCGGGAATGTCCCAAAATACCGCAGAGCCACTTGCGTGCAGCGTGCCATGCTTTCTTCGCCTGTCTCAAGGCCATTATTCGCGCCAAAGGTGGACATATTGAAAACTACTGATACAATTTGAAAATTGATGTATTTTCCAACATTTTTTGCTTTGGCACAATAAAATTTATCAAAAAATTAAAAAAAATTATAGCATTTTAAAAGTCAGTCACCCTGTATATGGTTAAACGACCATTGTTCTACCATTCATACATATCAAATATGAAATCAGATCAGAATACTGAGCACTAAAATTATCATTATGTTCGGACATGGTACTTACTTCAAGATTTGCGTCGTAACCCCATGTCATTTTTACCTTGATCGTAACCCTGGTAAAAGATCCTGAAAACCAGATCACTATTTATTGACCTTAATGAAAATTTATTGAAACGAAAGCCTCCACTTAACCAAACTTCTTATCTTACTTATGCTTTTCCATTACGAGCTAATTCCCTCCTACGTCAGATTTTTTAAGAGATATGTTCGACATTTTGAATGACTGTCGATCTTTTTTTATCCCAGTCACCCTTTATTTTTCTCAGAAGACGGTCAAGGAAAAAAGTTTACGTTACGTTGTTGAATGTGTCTATGGCAATAACATCCGAAATTCTTTTCCTAGCAATATAGAAAGTGAATATCTTTTCGCTACTGTCATTTAGTCAAAACGAATCCCAACAGTTTTAGAAAAATATCTTCATCGATTTCTCAGCTGACGGAGTTTAAGTCGGTTAATTTATTTTTACCGATAACCTCTACTTGTGTTTCTTATTGGTTTCAATGTACTTCCGTATACATTTGAAGGGGCTCATTTAACACTTCATAACTTAATCTATTAGAATTGCACGAAACAAAATTAAGACTTCAAAATGACAATATATTCTCTGTTCAATTCTAATTTATACATGTAGGAAACGCGAAAAAATCCTCTTATGTTCGCTCCAAATTTTCCGTCGTGTATTTGACACGTTCATTTGACAGGTTGTCCTTGACATTGACAAATCCCTTGGGGACAGGATGTATCTATTACCCCTTGGTTTAACTTGGAGCTAACCTAACTTGCTTGTTTCAAAGCCGCTTCGATCTCCTAGGCGTAGATGCGGGAAGGGTACGTTGGGCTGAAACCTGGGTGTCTGGAATTGCTGTTTGATTTTCTTCCAATGTATGGACAGTTGGTGGCCTGGTATAGACAAAAACGTTCGATTTATCCAAATCATCCTGCTGCAAGTTCTGGTTTGATGAACTCTGTCTAGGAATAGAAATGTTTTTAGAAAGGCAATCATTACTACTTGCCTGTTCCGATGAATTAATCTTTCTGGCTCGGATCTGATTTTGGTGACGTCGCCAAGTCCCTGCATCCGTTTTGATCAGATACATCCTTGTTGCCAAAGCTTTCTCGATTCGACCAGTTGTCCACTTCTTTCCGCTCAGGTATTTCCCTACGAATACTGGTTGCCCAATGCAAAACTTCAGCGTATTTGCCACGTTGTCAATGGCTTTCTTCGGTTCGGGAAGAATGGCGGAGAGTAAGGTACTATATTGACAGCCATGTTGTTTTTCAGCTGGGGAAGTGCCACTTGCGAAACGTGGAAATGAATGTAGTTAGTGCATCTACGTCCTTCTGTATGCTCTCCATGATTTTGAGGAAAGCGGTTTTGAAGGTCCTTACCATCCTCTTGAAAAGACCATTTGACTCAGCACCATTGTCGAACACAGTCGTCTTTGGAAGGCCTTCTAACGTAAATATCTATCGCAAGGCATTGATTGTAGTCTGGGAGGTGGTGGAAAACATTCAAATCACGAATGGAAATTTCGATTTTGAATCCACCACGACTAACCACATGGATTTTTGAAACGGCCCTGCGAAATCTATGTGGATACGCTTCCACACTTCTTCAGACGATTTGCAACTGGAGTACTCCCTGGGTGAGCGACTGGCGTTAAGCCAGCAAGCAGAGCACCTAGCATCGGTTTCTGCAATGACGCCATCGATGTTGAGCCACCAACAGTATCTTCGGGCCATCTGTTTCATACGAGTGACTCCCCAGTGGAAGTAGAAGAATTAGGAACTTATGTTGTAGGGGAGCTGGAATGACACATTTCGCTGTGGAAGAGAAGAACGTTAGTAGACACACTAAGAAAAAGCCAAATTTTCAAGCGATTTGGCCGTTCATTCTGCACGTATTCTATGACTCTGCAAAGATGCACATCTTGTTGTGAAAGCTTGGCGATGAGTTTTGCATTGATAAGGAAATCTTGAACTGTTGCATCACCATTCTCTATATGATGGCACGCTTCCTCGGATTGGTCAAATTCTATATCGGGATACATCGGTAAACGTGACAAACAATCATCATTTTCGTGTTGCTTAGTGGGTCGGTTACGAATGGTGTAAGTGTAGCTTATTAAAAACAGTGCGCAACGCTGAAGCCGTTGAATTGTCATGTGCGGCAATTACTTGCAAGGGCTAACTGTTGATACCACTGATTGATGATCAATTATAAGTTCAAACTGACGACCATACAAATACTGCTGAAATTTTCTGACACCAAACAGAATTGAAAGTGCCTCTTTCTCAATTTGGCTATACCGCCTTTGCGTCGCATATAAGTCTTCAACGCGAACGCAATCGGCTTCTCTGTTCAATCAGTGTACACGTAAGAGATGACTGTCCCGATGCCATGGGATGATGCATCAATAGCCAAAGTGATAGGTAAATCATCCTGAAAATGCACTAAATCGTGGAATTTTTTCTCTTGAAAAGATCGAACGACTTCTGCTGCTCTTCTTCCCACTCGAAATTTTCGTTTCTAGCCCCAAGCTTATTTACTGGGGCTGCTAATTGCGCGAAGTTATCAATAAACTGGTTGTAGTAGTTCAACTTCCCTATAAATGCTTCAAGTTGTTTCAAATTCTTCGGTTCACTCAATCTCGATCTTCGCGAACTTACACTTCTCCAGCCGACAACGTAACCCGTGATTCTAAAGTCGCTCGAACTACATATTGAGGTTATTAAAATGCTCTTCATCATATGATTACATCATCTAGGTACGACACGTAAAAATCCAAGGCAGTAGTGAGCTGCTTCATATAACATTGAAAAATACCGGTGGCGCTGGATATTCCAAATGGTGTCGTTTAGTACTCAAAAAGTTTAAACTCGTACTCACTACACAGACCTTTTTTGACTCTTCTTCCAAGGGAATCCTGAGGTAAGCGTCGGACAGATCGATCTTGGTGAAATAGCGACCGCCTTGCAACTTGTGAAACAATTCCTGGATTCGTGGTACCAGATTGTGCTCTATCACCAAATTCTGATTTACGTTGATTTTGAAATCACCACATATGCACAATGTTCCCTTTGCCTTTTTCACCACCACAATGGGTGCTGCACATTGGCTTGTTTCAATGGGGCGTAAGATGCCTAACTGGAGCAAACGTTAAAGCTCACGAGGGAAGGCTTCCTTCTAAGCGAAAGGTACGGGGCGATGTTTGAAATATTTGGGTTGACTGTCTGGTTTCAAAGTGATGTGTGCCACATAAACTTTACTATGCCCGAACTCAAGGCTAAAAACCGATTCGTGCTTGCTGCTTAGTGACAACGCGACATTGGTATACCAATTTCTCCGTATGCAGTGAGCGTGCAAGATGTCGGTTCGCATCGAGGACAATCAGGGTTATTGTATCCATCACGTTCTACTATTGAACATGTGGCACCTGTGTCCAGCTGGAAAGTCAAAGGGCACTGATTAACATGGAGCAACACAAAAATCTTGTTTTTATTTGGATCAATCTGTACTTGAGCGATTGATGCTCTCTCAATGAAGCACTTGCTGACTACATTGTTATCTACGACTTGGTTGATTAAATGAGCAGATTCCGTCTGCCGACGGCGGCCACCACAATTCAGCCGATTATTGTGCCGTTGTTTGACGGAATTGCGCAAATGCTTTGTCCCACGACTTTTAGATCGCTGGTGTTATTGCGATGAAGATGTACCATCAATTCGTTTGAACAACAAACAAACGCTACTATGTGACCTCGTCGTTAGAAGAGATCACATGTTGATTCGAGATGCTTACACATATTTCTATGGTGTTGTGTGAAAAAACGCGGACAGGAGTTCCGAATACTAAAATTACCATGCGACTTATTTGTGGTTTCCTGATGATTTGGACTGCTTACTTGATTCACCTCTGAGTATATTGAGTATTTTCGATGTGATTTGAATCGACTCATATGCTATCGCCAATACCACTATTTCGTCCAGCGTTGGATCCTTGTTCTGCGTTGCGGCTATGCGTACTGAGTTATGAGGTCTGTAGAAGGCAATCATATAACGAATCATAACCACCGTTTACGATGTGCTGCAGCCATCCTTGGGATAGACATAAACACAGTCCCTATCAAGACCTCTCAAGTCTGCTGTCCTTTCGGCATACGATTGCCCTGGAAACATTTTTTGTTGTAAGAACTAGAACGTGCATTGAAAATAATTTGTCAGTTTCGTATAGAGGTCTTTAAAGTGAGTCCACCAACTTCTTGAGTGTATCGTTGATTTGACTTCCGCACGTTGACAAGAATGCGCTCTTTGTAGATGGTCGTCTTCCAAATAATTTGACGTGAAATGCCGTTAGAATTACAATAAATAACTATCCCATGACTACTTCTCCATTTCGAATGGGCGGAATTGTGGAATTGTGGTGCTGGTGTTGATCATTGGCGAACGCTCCTTCAATATTTTTACCATCGTCGCTTTATTGTTTTCCAACATGCTAGCTATCCAATAATTCTGGGTGGCCAGAATTGCCTGTAACGCAGTTGAATCCATTTTTTTTCCTCGTCGCCACTTGTTGTAATTTAAAACTTCAAAAATAATACAAGTTAAATTATTTCAAATTACAAAAATGGAGACATGCCCTTTTAATTTAAGAAGTCAAGAAGACAAAAGAGCCTAATCCTAATGGTATGTTAAAAATGCGCCCATCTGCGGCTGGCTTTAAATATCATTCATGTCTCCAGTGTTTGTACCAAACTACTAATACGTAATATTAATCAGGAAACTACATAATATAATATATTGTGTTTGAAGATTTTTTCGATTATATCCTTTTAAATATATTTAAACCAAAGAAATCCCAGAATTTTTCACTTTGAAAGTTAAGCTATTGATAAAAAATATATCGGTCACTTATTTGTTTGAAATAAATGTTCACAAAATCAATCTATTACATAAAACTTCAACAACGTGCTTTTAAAGAATGTTTACAATTTAAGATTTTCTCTACGCTTTTTTCATAAAAAAAAAATTTGTCTAAACTCTATCACAAATTTTACTTATGATTAAAGATATAACGTAGACTTGTACAGCCTGACTTCGGCCGTAGAATAGTACTGCTGAGGCATATGAAACCTTCCTTTTTGTAGGGTGTTTCTTTCTTTAAACCGGCATGATATTTTGTTTGTTACGACTTCGTCAATATTCTAAATGACTTAAGAACACCGAATATCATTGTAAAACAACTTAAAACCTTGAATAAAGCTCATTTTCTATGTTCTTGGAATCAAATTTGTTAAGAAAAGAAGGTTCCGTCTTTCTATTAGACGTATTGACTCTATGTAAAATGTATTTTTTATTAAGTTATAGAACTTCCAACAGGGATAATTGGTTTGAAGCCAAATGTCAAATTTTTATGTTAATGACACACCTCGACAACGCTTGCGTATTAGGGAACTTAATGTCAACATTCGCGTTCACTAAACTCATGGAGGGCTACGTTCACTTGTTAATGGGGATAATCATCCATAGGGTAAGCTATTCGTCGGGGCATCGATAAATTTGCATTCAAGTTAACCTTACTGGACAACGCCAAGCCAAAATGCAAAGTTTGTTGCAGTTTATAAGCTGGTGAAATCATTCGTCCTTAGTTTTTCGAAGCCTGGATAAAAACTCGCATTACAGTTAATGGAGATTGCTATTGGACCATGCTTAGTAAAAATTTCCTTCAAAATACTGACGATATTATTTCGGACTAGATGTGGTTTCAACAGTATGCTACTCCAAACACTTAAATTATCGGTTTGTTCAAAACACAATTTTCCAAGATTGTGTTTTCGTGAAATGAAACTGCCATTTGGCAACCGAGATTGTGAGATAAAGTTATTAGCCACAAAAATTTAGGTCTAGGAAGCCAATATTTAGCGCTTTACTGCTGAGATACCTGACTTAAAATCTTGTTCAAAACATAACGTCGTGTGCCATGATGTCATAAGGAGTTTTAAATTTTGATTCGAGCTCAATTCATGCCGATAGTGTTAAAAAACAAAGTTCATTAGCTCAGTCATAACTTTATGTCAATTCTAAGAAGATATCAGGTTGTTAACTTGGATGTTGATATGGTTTCAAAAGATTCTTGTTTTCCTTTTGATACTGCTATAGTTCAGACCCTTAATCATCGAAACGCAACAGCTTCTTCCGGTTTCATACTCTGGGTTTGTTGAGGTCTTCGTTCAAATACGCATACTATCTGTCTCTAGTATGTCATTCTTCGAGTTTTACCCAAAGTCTCTTCGGGCAGCAGTTTCGAGCTTCATGGGTTCCACGTTTACTAGTCGTTTCGTTACGTTAGCCCGTATCACACGCATCACACATCGTAAAGTATGACAGGATAGTTGTATTATGTAAAATTACTTTAGTCGTTCTCGAAAAACTACCAAATATTATTTTCGCATGGTACCTTCTATTATTTTTGAATATTTTATATTGAAAAGCTTTTATTTTGTTGGGCCGGGAGGGAACTCAGGTTAATAGAGACATCTTATCTTATGTTATGCTGGCAGTGGTAGATTGCAGAACACACGATACAGTAGTGGCATTTCCGTTGCAATTTCGTTTAGGATATCGTAGCACACATTCCAGTGCATAGAGAGACAAGCCGAATTTTGCGACGTAGAAGGTCCGGACGTAATAAAATATAAAAAAAATACAAAATAATAATAGTGCCTTTTGTACCGATCTAAATATGATCTATTCATTGTCAGATGATCATGTTTCTTGGGAATGATAGGCTACTTGTTAGCTTGGTGATTGCATTTCGTCACAGCCAAGTCAAAGAACCTGAATCAATTAGCAGACGTAGTCTCGGTAGGCTTTTATTTCGGACGATGTCACCAAAGCTACTCGCCTTTCATATTCTCGCGATAAAATCTATTAAAACGATTGTTTGAGGGCTTGCTTATATGCCGAAAGATCAATATTTCTAATTGAGAATTCATCGTTTGGATATGTACGATGTACATATGTGTGCTAAATTTTTTTACATTGAAAAGAAAATGAACTAAAGTTCACGTGCTAACTAACAACACTCAGTTAAAAATCTCGAAAAGGTTTATTTTTTAACTTGTGAAAAGGTTAGCAATAATTATAAGTGAAAATTTTTAACCCAATTTGTACTAAGTATCTAGCTTGATACTATACATTTCAACAGTGAATTATGAATTTTTATAATCATTTTTAGTGTATAGATACATCTTGGTGTTTTCCATGGGTGAACTACAATGGTTCTTTTGTCAAAAACTCAACTGGACTACAAATACGTGAAATAAATAGCCTAATGTTTATTTTGGCACGACTTGTATTTACCTATAATCATTGCCTCTGAAAGACAAGGAAAATATGCGAGTCCATTTTCTTTAGAACACCCACCATTTCTTTGGTCTTTTTTTCAGAAGAACATAATGTTTATCAGCCAATACGAACGTATGATTGATCAATCGCTACCCAGTAATGATATCCTTTTGTTTACACGGACATATCCCACAATAACCTCAGAGAGAACCAACAGATCTTTGGCCACGGCTTTGGTCATAACAAAAAATCTAAAATCCCTCAATCAATTGTTGACTAGCATTCCAAGCGTCATCGAATTTCGAAGCGCTTTATACATTTAAAAGATTATTATATTGTATCCCTTGTTGTGCATTATTTGTTTGCCTTCTACAGCAATCGGACATCTTAAACAGGAATAGTTCTTACAAAAATAAGTTACACTACCAAATAATGGATTTCTAAATGAAAGCATTTTCCAAACAATAGGCAACAAACGACAAGGCATCTTTGCCTTTTTCATAGCCCTAAGGAGTCCTTTCATTACTATGGATCATGTATTTGTTCAACTAATTCCTTGCCTCTATCTTTTAAGACATTCCAGGAAACCTGCCAAAAAAAATGAGGATAAAGAATACACACAAAAATTACAATCTATCCAAGCGAAAATAAAGTAACTAACAGCAAGGACCAATAGAGAAAGCCATTCCCAATCCTAGATCCTTTTCACAATTCATTATGCTTCATTTGATGAGTTTGCTTCTCTTAATTTGTTTCCCTTTGCCAAGAAATTTACCTGATTTACCTGTTTTTAGCAGTTCATTTGGATTTTCCCTTCTTCAATTGTGTACAAAGGTAAGGTCACAGGGGAACACACTTTTCCAATAACACTGAAGGGAACCTTTCATTAAAGTGCCTCCGTGGTAGGAATTCGAAAATCGATTTATCCTTGCCGGTGTCGATAGGCTTTGCCTAACCTAATCAGCAACAGTGTATGGCTGTGCATGAGTGCTGGCTATATGGCAGAGAAAAAATTTTATCACAGAATTGAAGACAATTATCTTTTTCATCAGTTCCCTTATAAGTCGATTTGTGCATAGGAACGGAAAATATCAAATTGAGCAGGATAACACATAGGTAGAGTGGAGAAAAGGACTTAGCCTTGTTTACAAATGTTTTTGTGCAAATATTTCTAAGCATTGGTACAATATTGATCTAGTGAATATCGACGGGAGTCGAAAAAACCAACACAAGTGTCCTGGAGGAATAAAAATGTCATCCATCCACAAAATGAAATATAATTCAATGACGTTAGTGAACAATAGGAACGTAAGTACAAGCATAAATCCCAATTTTCAAAGTTGTAATTAAGATCTGAGGTGACAAAATGTGTGACTTGGAGCTGACACGAGTAACGGCTTTGAAAACAAAATAGTTTTGAATTTAAAACGACTTTAAATAAAGTAATATACTCAGGCTGGGTCACTTTTCGTCGATAAAATAAATTAAGAGTTGTTCCGTTCCGTACATAAAAACAATAGATTTATTATTTTCGCCAGAATCAAATCAGTTGTAAAACTTATCGAGATATATTGATCAACTCAAAAGTTTCCAAATTTCCTAGATGGCTGGGATATGTTAAACGCATTAATTTCAACATTCCAAAGCTAAAGGTCTGAGATATTATCGCCGAGAAGTAGCGTGATAAAACGGAGTTAATATTATTCATACATTTATATAATTTATATTACTAGCAAAGTAAGTATCTATATATCAGGATATCTATATGTATGTTAAGAAAAAATAGAAATTTAGAACTTTTTAGTCGTCCTTATTTAACTTAACGCTTTAAGTTTCATGTAATAACATTGTTTACGAACTATTGGTTAAATTGGTATCATTCTTTTTCTTACTTTATTTTTTCCCGTTTTTCGATAAAAAAAACAAATAAATTAAACCGCTCTGCAATTTTGTTTTGATATCCTTCATATGCGATCAACGCTCAAACTCAATAAAATAAGACGAAATTTTGGCAGCAGCACTGAATACTTCGTTTCTTCAGAAATGCCAACAGATTTTTCAATGGGTCCTCGGCTTCACAAGACCTATCACCTCTATATACGATGACATTTTGTTTGAAGGGCTTGACATCTAAAATTGATCTTTATTGGATGTATTTTGGGTGTTTCTTCTTAAAATGATTATTTCATCTGCATTACCCTATACAAACAATGTTCTGCCATTCTGTATTCCTTACTGTCGAAAGGTCCGGTTTTCTAATTTCGTTTCTTTGTGATCTTGATTTCCATATGAATCTGAGGGCAAGCATTTGAGTTCGCAGCAATCGCCTCCACAAAGAATCGATCAATTTCTGCATATAATGCTGTTTGTAGACTCTGAGAGGTGCATAACAGGAGGCTTCAGTTCTTCTGACGTAGCCTCTACAGTTGTGATTTCAGACCAAACTTCTTCATTTTGCTGTATCAGGGACGGATCTTTAACCATCGACTAGTGGTACTGAAATCGGGAGCACTATTTCGCTTTGTGCCCTCGTTAACAACATTTGACGAGGTATAGTCCAATATCTCGCTGACTCGAGAGGCTACAAATTATTTGTGCCCTCGGTTATCCGATTTGATCCAACTAATCACTGTTTTAGAATCAGACCAAAATATTTATCGAGTCACGTTGATAGAGTGTCCTTCGGTGACATTATTTGCCAATTTTTTCCCCATGCGTGCGGCATAGAGCTCTAACCTCGGGATCGGCGCCATGTTCAAGAGTGCTACTTGAGTTTTGGCGGATACTATACTGTTACTTATTTCACCGTTTCCTTAAAAGATCCGGCGGTGATGCATTTTTGCTTGGATCAACGACTGCACTTACCCAGAAAAGCCATTTTTCGTTATGGACCTCCAGAATTGAATCAACCCAACCAAGCGGTTCTCTCCATATCTCCTGCCAAAGGATCTTTATATACGATGAAGTGAGCGATCAGACCTAGCATATCGAAAATAGACGTCATTACTTTGAGGACTTTTCTTCTCGTTTGGAGAAAACGAATAAATAAAGCAAGCAGTAGAGGTGGACCATAACATTCCAGGCAGACTGACTCCATTTGAAAACTGAGATTGAAATTTTCTCTATCCTGCTTTCGCCCTAGCGCCTTGATGACATTGACTGAGTTGGATATCCAGTTTCATATCTGGAAGAAACGTGAATGCGCGTATCTTAACTTTTTCGTCAACAGGATTCCTTTTTCTTAAGTATTTACGCTGAATATAAAGTCATACACGTAGTGATTATCTGTGATAACCTTAGAAATCGAATTTCGAAATTTTGCGACTTTTTATTTTTAACAAACTATGCACAACTTGGAGAGCACTTTGTCCCAAAAGTTAACTTCTGCATTACGTATACGTCAGGTTTACTTTTAATATCTTGGTTTCACAGTAAACGTTGCACTTGCTAATCTTTTTTTACGCGCCACTATTTGTTGGAACATTTCATAGATATCTCCACAAATTCCAACTCGTCCCTCTCGAAATCCGAAAGAATTGACGGAATTGACGGAAGAAGTCGATCTGGTCCTTTCATTAGTATTGAGTTTGGCGAAACTGCTTTGACTCGCGCTGCTGCATCTCATACAATCCGAACTTTCTTTGCTCGCTTACATTGGTGACTGGGAATATTTACGAGTTTCATACCAGACTCGTAATCTTTACTTTGATGTCTAACAACTTTGTTAGATACTCTCGATCAAATTGACCAAACTGTTCTTCAGACTAGGTTTCCTCTGTAGTTTTTTACTAAAGCATTCGAAACGAGTCAAAGCTTTTGGCAAACTATCAGGCAAATATCAGGCAAAACGAATTTATCATATTTCCACAGCAGTGATGTTTCGCACCGTTTACCCATCCTCTTCGTGTTGGCCACTAGCAAATCGGAGACTTTTCAGTCAAAAATATTCCTTCATCTTATCATGAAGGCTGTCATCTTGCTAGAATCTTGCACATTCTACAGAGTTGGGTAAGAGACTCAACTACTATAATAAAATCTAAAATTTTTTGCTCATCTCTAAGAAATTTGGGTCGTGTCTTCTTAGCTCAACACGTTCTTTTTACTTTTTAGTAAAACTTTCGAACGAGTTTTTTGGCTAAGCTTCTCTCCTTCTCTTCGATAGCTCGTTTCTCATGCTCTTTCTCTTTTCTTCGGAGAAGCTGATGTTATTTTTTTTTACTTCTTTACTCATAGTGCGTACGAGCCGTTCACATTCTTCTAAGCAGGGTTATTTCCTAGGCGGATTGCTTGTCGTGCATGTGCCAGCCTGAGCTGTTGACCAAACCAAAAGATCTGTGCGGTAGGCTAAGAGAAACCCAGCATACCAGTTACGGTATTTCTACCGGCTTCTGGATCTTCAGTCCAGTACTTTTGTGCCAGTGACCTTCATTACTTAAGGCAGATTCTAAGGGTATTGACGAGAGGTTGAGATGAATACGATTAGCAAAGGCTCTGGCAGTTTGTTGCATTCGCATTTAGTCATTGATAATATCTCAAAAAATCCGTTATTGTAACATCAAAGATATCCGTAGACGTACCATGACTGCAGTTATGTAGAACAAGGGTTTTACGGTAACTACTCAGGTGGCTCAGATACCTGTTTCAATTGCAACTTGATCGAATTATTGAACTGGTTCCTGATCTGATAACCTTCAGATCCCTTTATAAGAATCGTGCGTTATTAAGATAACATTTCGTGCCACACCGATTAGCCCCTGAATTCATTTTTAGAGCTGGTGTCACGCAGGCAACTGGACAACAAAATACGCTTCCCTGTCCTAAGTTCAGTTGAAATCGCGAGGAAAATATTAACGTAATACCCAGGTTATTGGACATACATACGTCTGGTAGAGCATCTCATAAAAGCAACCTTTGATAAAATCGTTCTTTTTCTCTATAGGTGCATCAATGCATATAAGCCTTGATGCGGATTGTAGTCGAGCATTCGCTCAAATACCTGAAACTCAAGTCTTCTCTCCTAAGCTTCCTCTGATGGCAAATCAAAATTCGAATAAATGTTTAGCGACCTTCTTAATAATCACAGATTTTCCTCCACTAATCTACTCTATTAATCCTCTCCACTCATACACCAATAATTGTTCATGGATTGCATGTGAACAATTTTTGTCCGTTTTTCGTTTTCTAGAGTCATCAACAGTAAGTCCAACCACACCCGAGGATGCACCCACCATTCCTGATTAAGAAGGTCAACTCCTTCAAAGGATAGTTTTAGTATTTGACCACTGCCGTTAGATCTTCAAAAAACTTTTCCATTATCATGTCAATTCCGAAAAAACCGACTCAATTCCAAAAAGCAGTCATATCACCTGAAATCTGAGTATGTCAAAGTAGCTCAAATGCGGCTATTTCTGGATTTCCCTCAAAAAGAGGTCTGTATCATGCTTTGTCTATGTATATCATGCTAATGCACTGAAATTCACCAACCTGTATTTGTACAGATCTGAGTGTTAAATTATACATATTTTCTTAATCACGCTTGGCATTGGTGGTTGTCTTTAGCGAATCCGCACCACCTCTCTCAACATGTGCTTAGGATCGGCTACGGTGGAGACCTTCGAGGTCCACACACAAACCTTTAATCGCTGGATGAGAGTCTTTTTCGCTTCTTGTTATAATAGTAACTGAGATACAACGCACAGGCAATATGTCAATTGCGCAGTCTCTTCGGATAACTTGAGCCAACGAAACTCATTATCCTGTAGTAAGATAAACACCAGAATGATTCAGTTTAAAAGCCCACTAGTCAGGAATATTTTGAATTTACTGTGATAGACCTAATACCATTTATACACTTGTGCTTGCACCTAAATAGAAATTTATGGTAGTTTCAGCTAACTACCATTAATCATAAACTGCATTTTTCACATCCGCCTATGTTATGAATTTCAAGACAAGCTTGTCAGCATTTGAAATTGACTAATATTTCTCTCAAACTCTCACTCAGTTAGCATCTATTAAAATTAAAATTTGAAAAATTTAGTACGATTACAGCGTCTCTTGCTATTTGCTACTTGAAACAGTTTTAAGGAACAGACCCACCATGACGCAAACTTATTTCCTAATTGCCTGCATATGGTCTAGTTAATTTACACTTCAAATTCTTCATCGTTTCTTTACTCATCTTGTGTCATTTCAACCATAACATTTCAAAGTGCATTCATCTCTCATCGTTTAATAAAAAGTAGAGGAAAATTTAATCTCTTCCACTTTAAAAAGTCTCAAATTACGTCCTAATCATCGCCCAGGAACTATCGACCGTATCACCAGCGATATGAGGCCTTACACTTGGTTAGTCTTCTCAAGTGACACGGTCAAAGTGGCATGTATCTTTCCAAGCCAACGAGAAGAACAACAAATTCAAGGACAATCCGAGGACAGAGATCTGAGATATGAAATCGGAGACATATTCACTTGTACGGACGTATAGTAAACATAGTGATATGAACATCAAACGATCTTAAACGTTCACAAATTCAGTAAAAATATTGTTCCCTTCCTTCTTCTTCATTTCATTACATTTAGCTACGCCTACTCCAGAATCTATTCGTGGTCGTACTTGAGATAAAAAAATTTCTTTCTATATCCCGCAAACGAGAAAATTAAAAATCGGAGTACCTAACCAGGAGATAATTATAAAATTCAAACACAAAAATTTCCAAACGTCCTTTAGACGCCTCTAAGTGACGTCTCGTGTTACTTTGAAATTTCCTACGATCTAAGCAAAATTGATTCTCATTAGAAGTTCGGTAATCTTTTTGAAAGATAATAAGCATCCCTATTTGTTGTTGTGTCTTTGTGACAATTTGAGGAAGGTTTAAGACAATTTTTAAAGCAACTGGATTGGAATTAATTGTCTACGCACAAGAAAATGAGATCAAATGATCAGGCCGCTAGTATTTTAAAGGAAAAGTGAGATTAAATTCGAAGAGTGAAGCGTTATTTTGGAACTCAAATTTGTTAGCGATAAAATCCTCTTAGTTAATTTTCTAATGCGCAGTGGTTTTGCAGTCGTCGAATTATATAGCATTGAGGACAATCTTCAGGATAATAAATTCAACAACAATTTAAATTGGTTATTTAAGTAACCTCTCTTACGATTAAAAGAGAACATGCTCTACTTTGTATAATTTCAGAATCATTAAAGGTTTTTAAGCACTTTTCATTTTTGTATGTACGATTATCTATTGATCTTCTAATGAGGTTTGTGATATCCCATTTCTGCCTATATAAACACAGCTTTGCTTGCAAAGTCTAGTAATGCATTGGTAATTCAAGCAAAACACTTGATTAAAGATGAATAAATGCCAACTATATGGTACATTTTAGGAACCCACTTTTCTAAATTAATTAGGAAGACCCCTAATTCTCATTCTTTTCGACTAGCTCCGTCATTCATCTGTAGGTATCCTTTTTTTTTTTTTTTTTTTTTTAATTAATTTTTTTCATTCCAATTCAATAATTCCTTAACGCTAGACAAAAAACGAATGCTTAAAAGTTAAAAGTTAATAGTTAATTTGAATACCGTAATTGAACCTATTGGTCCTATGCGGACACTTTAAGATACGCCTACCCCTTAATCTAAGTCTTTTGTCGAACGTGACGTATTTTATTTATTATATGTTTTTTATTAATTGATTTACTAATCTTAACAACTAAGAAAATATTTAGAATAAAAAAAGAAACATAAATAAAGAGACAAAAATTTTGTATTTTCTTATTATAAAATTTAAAACTAAATATATATAATAATTATAAAATACTTCCTACTCTATTTAAATTATATTAATCTAGGATACGAAATGAAATACGTACTTTTTTTGTAACCCATCTAACCCTTTGGGTTAGGGGTTAGAATATACCCGAGGTAAGGCATACCTGTTGTAAGAGGCGACTAAAATCCACTGGGCCGGATTAAGGTGTTAAGCGACCCGTGCCAGAATCGACCAGGTTGGGGGCCCAGTATAAAAGTAGCTCAAAGCTAATTGGAGTCTTCGAAGAATTTAGCAAACTAACAATTGGTCAAAAAATTGAAAAAATATCTCCTCAGTTATTTAACGATCAGAGGATGTATTGGAGAGCTTTAGTATGGAGAGCAGTAGAATTTTTTCTGTTAAAGATAAAAGAATTGAAGAAAAAAACCTTTGTGGTAAGAGAAAATAAATTGTGGTAGTTGTAAAAATATATTGCACATCGTAGCATGATTTCAGATAAGTGTGCCATAACTTATTTTCTCTTATTTCTCTTATTAATTGCGCTTATTATTTGTGATGGAGATAATAAGGAGTTTTTTCGGAACAAAAATGGAACAGTTTCCGAAAACAATTAAAATTGTAGCAAGGTATTATCTATAAAAAGACAAGATTTATCATAGAGAGAGCTGAAATTGGTTTAACTTATTAATTTGTCTAGTGTCGCGTAGTGGAATACTGCGTGGAATACTAGTACACTGCGCTAGTACTGCTACTACAAACTGACTACAAGTGATATTACTAAGTCAAATCTGTCATTATCTATAATAAAATTAAGTAATTGTCCATGGGTCTTTTCCAAGATGGATTAGTTGTAGACCAGATCTAAAACTGTCCCAGATCCAATTAATTTATTGCTGATTGCTATCTTCGATAAAATATGTTTGATAGAAACCTATTTGTGATTACATCTCTCTCTATATTTGGTGTTATGTGCGAGATCACATTTTTTGTAGATTGGGAAGAGCTCTATACGTTTTTTTTGCTGGAAAAGCTCCATTCTAAACATATTTTGTCCAGGAGCGTATACATGTACCATTTAATCCCATCCGCGTCCTCGTCTTTGTTGTTTTTTTCTAGCTGGGAGATACTTTTCAATACTTTATTGTAGTCGGGTGATGGAATTGGTGATACTGGAGTGTCAAAACTACTTTCTTCAAGAGCGAATTTATCTCTCATAAGCATTCAGTGGCTTTGAGATATACTTCTTCCAGTATGTTCTGGTCATCTGCGATCAGCTTACCATTTTTGATCTCTATTTATTCGTTCTTCTGTTCTAAAAGCCGTACTGTACGCACGTACCTGACTCGTAGATGTCAGAGTACTAACTACTGGAGCAACCTCATGACTATGTAGGCTTGCACCATTACCCGCCAACACCAAAGAGAAACTCGTGAGACTATCGTCAGGGAAAGAACTACTTAAGACAAATCACTATTTGATGTTTCATGCATTGCTCATTATTTAAGGTTGCACTCGTTGCTATAACCGCTCCGATTTATAATTTTTCACAGTAAATACCTTATTTATGTATGTAGTTACAGTTTTAAATTTATATAAAGACCACAAACCGAATGAGCTATAGATATCTTACAGTTCCCTTATTTTAAAATTGTTTTCTTATTAAACCGTACACAAAAATTGTAAAAAACATATTTAGAAATACAACACCGTGATTAAATGGCTTACATGAAAGGATAAATATTTCAATCTAGTTGCTACACGGCAATACCGGTGAAGGTACGTCAAATCTGATATCAGCATCGTAAGGTTTAATATTTTTAATAGTGCATTATTTACTCACACTTGAAATATTCATCACAGCCGAAAATTGGAATTAAAACGTGAACATTTTTGTGTGATGATTTTTTTTAATTTCCGAAATTGATTAACTCAACAACAGTGTGCCGGTCAAGACTTTTAGTGACAAAGCACTATTTGGCACGACGTGTTTCGCTGGTTTTCTGGTTCAGAACGAATTTCCTGAAGTCGTCCAAATTGGTTGTTGTGCCAAAAAACATCGATGCTGTGCGGGAACTGTGCGTGAAGATCGTCATATGACTTATCGTGAAATTGAGACGTATTTTGGCATTAGTTCTACTTGCATGTAGTAATTATTGCAAGAACATTTGGCCGACAAAAAGACTTCTTCTGGTTGGATACCTCATAATTTTACAATAACTCAAAAACAGGTTCGTGTCGATTGGTCCAAAGAAATGTTGAAAAAATTTGATCGCGGATATAAAATGACGTCTATAAGATTATGACAAGCGAAGAATCATGAATGAGAGCGCGAAACTACACAACAGTCGACTGCATGAGTCTTTCAAGAAGACTCAAATCCAATAAAACTGTTGTTCGCGCACGAAAACTTCGAAGGAAATAGTCGACTGTTTCTTTGGAGACACCGAGCATCTAACACATTGGCTGCCATGATAGCCAGTGATGTTTCACAGGGTTCCATTGCTATCAAATATGATAGCCGCCTATAATTTCGTTTAAGGCTCTGGTTTACAGAAGTGATAGCCATTACGTACAAATTCGGTATGGGGCAAAGTTGCTTGGCACCTTACGATAATATAAACGTTTTTGGTTTGAGTAAGTAAGGAAAACTTACTGAATTATGACCAAAATTGTTAGACCATTGTTAGATAGTTATAATTTTAAAAGAAAAACTATATATAATGTTATAATATAACTCATTTCATAAACTTTATTTCAAATAGAATTATAAATAAACAATTTCACAAAATTTAAGAAGCCAAGCTCCAACTTAAAGTATATATCATAAAAACAGGCTGATCAGTACAACTATCACAGTACGTGGATATCTGCTTAGCTGCTTTGCGGGCTGCTTCAAGTCCTTTGGGTTTTGTTATGTATTTGTAGCAAACACTACATTTTCTTCAAATTTTTTTTTATCATAAGATACACGCTCTATGAGATGGTGCGTTGCTGAACGGGGTGTTTCAACTCTACGAACGGGGGCTGTGGGTATTTCAAGCAGTTGAGCAGCCAAAATTTCCCTGAATTTCCGAATATGAATTTTCGATTTTGTTAGAACGATAAAAGTTCTATGCCTAGTTTTCGATACCACTTGATACCTCTCCTTAGCGTAGTGGCATACGATCCCATCTGATCAGACAAGTCAATCCCTGATTTTCCCTTATTATAAGCAAGTATCGCAGCGGGTTTGAAGGAAGCGCCACGTTTATTATTTAACCTTGAAACAGTGAGTGGATTCGTACTTGTCGACGATTGATTTTCTGCTAAATTTACAAATAGATTTCGACGTCTTACGGGCTGCATTTCAGGGGCATGTTTAGTAGACAGCATTCTTACATCACGGGTGTCTTTCCATTTAAAAATTACAATTTCATTTTCATCTTCCTGAGATTTAATTTCCCCTCTGGCCAATTTAGCGAGGAGGACATCTTTTGGTATATTTTTTTTTTTTTTTGTTTGCCCTTAGTGTTCCAACAACATTGGTCTTATTTTGCAGCAATTCCTTTGCCAACTCGTTGCTCATATAAAAATTGTCTATAACATATATAAGCATCTACCTTCATTGAGTAAGTCTTTTGAAAGCTCCATGCAAACGTTTCTAGCAAGTCCAACCTTGCGCTCCCCTGTTGCTGACTTTCCACCATATATTTTTATAGCCCAAGTGTAAGCATGTGTTGAGCAAAGCTTAAAAAGTTTGACTCCATAACGATACGTCTTATTTGGGATATATTGTCGGAAAACAAGTCGGCCTCTCCATGGCACGAGAGTTTCGTCGATAACAAAGTCTTCTGCGTGGTTTTCCTCAATCGGTCGGACTTATTTGTTGTCTCGTTGTTGCTAAAGTGCAAATATGAGAGCAAAGATTAAAACCTGTTCCGGGGCATATTTGCACGTGGAATTTTGAAATCACAGATCCCACCCGTCTCCCAATAGTTTTCAATGCAATCAAGGGGAACAAGTCCCATGTACATAATCAATCCAAGAAATTTTTTTTTATTTCTTCCGGCTTTGTTTCAATCCATTTATTCAGTCGGCTGTATCTTGATCTTGAGCGAATACTTATGTTTTGTTCCGCATGTCGATTGGTTTCTTTTGATATCATCTCCAACACTTATACGCCAACTAGTTTGGAATAAATATCAAGAGGCGTGCTCTCAGGCAAAATTTGTACCTGCAAACCAAATCTGCCCACAAATTCAAAATGTTTGTGTCTCCCCCTATACTCCGACCAGTTAGGAGAGTTTCCTGTGGAAATATTTTCCACCTCCTTATCATCAAGAAGTGCATTTAGGTCATCTCGTTCTTCCTCAATCGCTATAGCTTCTAAGAGATGTGATACGTTATCCCCCTCGGAATTATCATCGCTACTATCGTCATAATTCGATTCTTCTGGTAACCATGCTAGATCTGTGCAGGAGTCATCTGAATCGAAGTCGCTTTCCAAACCAGTCGCCATTTCTTCAATTTCTTCAACTGGACACAGAATCGATCTTATCGATCTTGAAATAATTACACTTACTCCACCAACCCAAAAAAAAAATTATCGAGACAAGCAAATTATAAATTCAAGACGATGTTGTCTGAAAAATATAAAAAAAGCATATAAATAACAAATTAATAAAAATAAAAACAGAAAGTGTGGCTATCAATTATGATAGCCATGGCACCTCATGAAAAGATAGTGCAAAATGTTTAACTACCTTTTCATGAGGTGCCATGGCTATCATTTTTAATAGCCAGGACTAAATTCGTCCTGGAAGTCCAGGACACATCGCAAATGTATTTTATGTCGCTCTTTTGTAGTTTTATTTGATCAAAAGTACAATTAATGAATTTTTTTGTGTTGGCACCCCATGAAATTTTCTCAAATTTGCATTGGCAACCAATGTGTTAAACAATGTAGAATGATCAATTAGGAATGCCTAGAGGTCTGTTTGATGAATACTTTGATTAGAAATGACAACGCAAGTTTTTTAGGTTTTGACAATTTATTTTTCAATATAATCCCTTTTCAACTGTATGCACTTCTCTTTTTGGTTTAATACTTTTCATCCGATGAGAGATAAAGGATCTCATTCCAAAGAGAGTGGTGTCCGTGATCATATCAGCAGCGGCATCCACGTCGTTATCGAGGAAACATAACGAGCAGTAAAATTTCTAAAGAAGGTGTTAAGTCCACTCCGATTGGTTTTCTCGTATTACCAAAAGGTTCTTCTCTAGCTACAAGATGTTAACTGATACGACACAATGGTCCGACGAGCCTAGAGGTGAGAGCACATCAAGCGTGTACTTATCAGGATGAGAAGTTAAAAACAAGTCCAAAGTATTACTATCAGCCCTTGGTATTCGCTCATGAGCTCATTTACTAGCTGTAAAGCTCAAGTTAATTTCCGCGGCGAAGATCTCAACACAAGGTCCTTCAAGTGTTGTCTGTCTAGAATGTCGAAACCACCCCGAATTCTGAATATTAAAATCGCCCATAATAACGATTTCAGTATGAGGATATAGGGATGCAATTCTTTGTAAGGACTCAAACTGTGAATTAAACTCGTTAAAGGTTGAATTGCTGTCCAGTTTGGGGCTTCTGTAAATAAATCAATAATGGATAATTTGATTACGGAGATCCACATGAAATTCGATTCCGAACAGGGTCTACATTGTGGTGGAGTGTGGTAATCTACATCAAGTAAGTAAAAATTCAGAGTTGGTTTACCGAATCAATTACATTTGATAAGATCTTGCGGGTGACGCTTAATAGCCGGATACCTTTGTATTATAAGGGTGAGCAGATAGCAATGACAGTTTTTCCAATTGTAACGTTTCAGCAATTGTCAAATTTACCAATGACATATAGCTGTTAAAATATTCAGTAAAGCTTGCCATCACGCTTGCTGAACGTGCGGAAAATATTAAGAAATATTAACGAAATTCCACCTCAGTTGTAAATACGCAACTCGAATTTCGTCGTGAGGTCGGTTGCAATCATAGCTTTAGTGTGCAGACAATTCGTCGCACCGTGGAAAAGTTTGAGCTTGAGTACACAGACAGAGATTGGTGCGAAATGAAGTGAATATAGCCGTTGCATAGAAGAAGACCTAGAAATGTCGATTCGGCGCCGATAATAGACAACGCCGTAAGTTCGCTAGTTGGGTGCTGGAAATGTTGGTCGAAAGTCCGGATTTAAGCCAAGAAATTATCTTCTCGGACGAGGCCAATTTTTGGATCAGTGGCTATGTCCACAAGCAACATTGCCGTTATTGGAGCAAACACGATCCGCATCGGTCAAGCATCAATGCATTGGGTGATCGACTGGATGGTCTCAGTTAGTTCAATCATGAGAAAACTCCCTTTTCAGAAATGGATAGAAAATGCTCAGTATCCATTTTCCCCGGCTTGTTCTTTTTCCAAGTACTTTGTTCCGACTGGATAAAAACTGTGTAAAATGTAAAAAATGTGTAAGCCATCCACTTATAGAAAGGGCTTTGTGAGCCAATTGCTTCCTGTGTTGTAGGAAAACTTTCTATGTAGCCCCTTATGCAGTATAAATGGAAGGGAATTCGTGTGCTAGCTTCAGTTAGAATACCTAAAATATTGTAGTAGATTAAAAGACATATACTGTATGCTTGAAACCACTTTGTACTTCCAGTAGTGACAGCCTAGAAATGATCTCGGCATGTAGGATCCACCGATAAGTGAATGTAAAGCAGCAGAAAATTATGCCTTGACAATCATTTCGAGTGACTGAGTGAAAGTGAGTGCAATATAAAATACATCTACTCGTATGTATGATCTATGAAAATGTTGCAATTTTGAATTGATAGAATCCTGTAAATGGTTTTGAACATACAAAATGCAACAATAGAAATATTGAGTAGAAAAAATATTATCAGACATTGTATTATTGTAGTATACAGAGTTTACAAAAAACAAAACCAGTTCCTATACGAGTATATTGGGCAGGCAGTAGTTTAATTAATTTTAATCTGGCGACTAGATCGGCAAACAAGAATTGAATTGTTTTCAACTTTCTCCAAAATTAGAAAAGGATAATTATAAAGAGTGTTACCGATTTTTTTTCCCATTGGTGTTAGACATATTGAAATTACTCAGAATCAGTTTATGCTTTAAAACACATGGTGGTGGTATCAAAACACCACATAATTCACCGCCAAGACGTCTTGCTTAGCACTTGAAATGCACAGTGCTGAGGGAGTTGAACTTCTCGAATGTACATATTTGACAGGTCCTTTTTTTAGATAAACAAAATTATGTTATGCATGAAAAACTATTCATGGTCATGGTTAGGTTTCAAATACATAAATTGTCGGTTATGGATGATCTGTTGTGTTAACTGTGCGATTTAAATGTCAGTGTCAAGAAATAAATAAATCCTGTTCACAAGAAATTTTGGGTCTTGGCTGTGTCTCGGGAATCAAATTTCAATGTTACAACATTCCCCTAGGGTACACAGTTAGTCTCTGTAGAGTGACTTTACAATTTACCTAACCCAAAGTGTGGAGAAGGAGTGGATTGGATTATGTTTGCGTCAGTGAAGACACTTGTTATGATAAAACTAAACTTGTTGATATAACACAAATGATTTAGAGTATCGGGAACACCAACTGCCATGTGGTTATTTTTTATGTTGACATTTTTAATCTACCTCTCGGAATAACGTGTATGCGACATATTGTAGATTAAGGGAGTTGTTAATTAAAGAGGAACATTTTTAGGTGGGGAGCAACGGATAATTTGACAATTACAAAAATGTACTCATAAATGAATTAACCCAGTGATACTTAAATGCAATAGAGCTGGGAGAACTTTAGTTCAAATTAACCCACATACCATTCTATAAATTAAATGTGAAACATTAATAATTATTGAAAATTTGTTAATTACTTACATATATGGCGCAACTTTCGAGAGAGACTATCCCCTCATGCCCTCATTCCATGCCTCTCTAGCTAGCGCGGTCTTTTCTCAGGTCTCCTTTCACTTGTGTGTGCCACCTAGGATAAGGTCGTCTCTTACTGCGTTGTCCCACTGGGTTAGAATCGAAAATAGGTTCATCTGAGCAATTTCGACGAGGTCGGTATCGCTGTACAACCCGTTGAGTTTACTGTTGAAACGCCTCAGTTTCAGATAATTAGTGTCTCGCATAAAACCATTGTAGTTGCTCTTAAGAGGGCTCTTATACTGAATTATATACAGAGCCCAAAGAATGATTTTCGCGCTGGTTTCGCTGTCCGGGTTGATAGCGCAGCCAAAGCAGATAAAGTCTCTTACCGCCTTGAAGCTATAGATACTTGTATAATTAAAAATTTTCTAAATATAAATATGTTTTCTAATAACAAGTTTATTCATCAATCAAAGTGTCGTTCACAAATTGTTTTCTAATTCTAAGTTGACTGACTGTCAAATATACCACCTTGATCAAAAAAAAGGGAATAACCACCCTGTGGTGTTCCCATTGTTCCGATTTGACTTCTGCTTTTTTGTTAAGTTGGTATATCTGTTCTTGACATTCCTTCTAAATCTTAGCGTCATAGCTTGACATTTGCAAAAGTTACATAGCCAAGAGTAAATCTATCACTGTGTATGTTGGCGACTTTTCTCAATTTTAGAAATGGATTTAATTTTGCAACAACGAACTTGTATTAAATTTTGAGTAAAAAACGGATTTATTGGTGCGCGAACATTGAAAATGTTGGAAAAGTGTTTCGGCAACGATTCTCTAAAGAAAACGGTCGTTTACCAGTGGCTCGAGCGGTTCAAATGTGGTCGTGAGTCAATCGAAAATGATGAACGCAGTGGCAGAACATCGACATCGAAAACCTACGAAAAGTAAATGTAGGTCAATAACCGCATATTAATCATCAGAGAGAAAGGGTAGGACTTGAACATTGCCTATGGATTCGTCCAAGATATTTTGGTTAATGATTTAGATTTCCGTCGTGTAGCAGCAACATTGGTGCCAAAAGACCTCAAGTTCATGCAAAAAAGAGACCGTGTTGACGTCGCAAAAGAGATGATTAGCGAGGCTGAATCCGATCCTACATTTATCAAAAGGATCATTACTGGAGACGAGACGTGGGTTTATGAGTATGACACGCAATCCATACAGCACCAAATGAGCCGAGACCAAAAAAACCACGTCATTTTCAGTCAAAAAAGAAGGCAATGCTCAATTTGTTTTCACGGATTACAACGGTGTAGTGCATCATGAATACTTGCCAGAAGGCCGGAGTATTATTTGGGCGTTATGAGACGTTTGCATGAAGAAATTCGCCGAAATAGACTAGAATTGTAGGCAGAAAATTTGTTTATTTTGCACCATGATAACGCACCGTCGCACAGTGCCATCATTATTCGTAATTTTTTGACGAAAAATGTAATAAATACCATCCAATAGCCACCGAATTCTCCTGATTTGGCTCCCT
Organism: Volucella inanis; assembly: GCA_907269105.1. NCBI lineage: Eukaryota > Metazoa > Arthropoda > Insecta > Diptera > Syrphidae > Volucella > Volucella inanis. The sequence continues at coordinate 38,932,394 of OU026154.1, read as the reverse complement.
GTGACTTATTTCTGTTCAATTGAGTTAAAGAATAACTACGGGGAACGCGTTTCAGCAGCCAAGAGGAAGTGATGGAAAAATCGCAGGAAATATTGATGGACATACCGAAAACCAAGTATAAAAAATGTTTCGAGGATTGGATCAAGCGCTAGCATAACAAACTTTGAAGTGTGTGTGTCGCTGTCGATGGGGTTGAAGTTAAAGGGGACAATATAGATTTAGATGAATAAACTAGTTTTTTTAATTTTCTGATTAATTTCCGAAATTTTTATTTTTATTTATTTTTATTTTTATTTTTTTTTGATCAAGGTGGTAAAATAAAATTGAATAAATTATGATACAATTTAAGCCTTCTTTGCGACATAAATTCATAAAAAGTAATAAAGGCATAACAAAGGAGTAAAAGAAGTAACCAATTTCTTTCACCGGTAAAAAATACCAATTACCGAAAATTTTATTATTATATTTATTTTGTTAACATTTGGTACAGTTACCTGGGAAGTGAATCTTGACGAAAAGATCTACTAATGCTGACGGTTGCCTTAGTAGTGTATTATGTGAGAAGTAAGCTGATGCAGCGAGAAACTTTTGGCACTCTTTGAAGCTCATTAAGCCAGTAACCAAATCTTCATTTCAAAATTGACGGTTGGTCTAACATACCAATATAATTAAACTGCAGGAGTTGGTATGGTATAGTGTACAAAAAACCAATTACATCAAAGAGCAGCCTTATCTATAAAGTTACCTTTTTATAGCTCGAGTTATGCCAATAACCCAGCGTCGATTGCACGTGTTATTGGACTCTTCGTATGGACCACTTAAAACGTAGTCGTAGTCAACATTTACATTAAGTAAATGGGAAGCATTGATTTAGCAACTGAAATAAAAATTTTATACACTTTTACAACATTCCTTTATTATATTTGGCAATTTAAAACCAAATGCATAACAAATCACCCATTATACTACTGAATTATGGTATATCGCTAAAAGATCTTCTATAAAATGCTGACAACAATAAATAGTTGGAGGTTTCAGAAAGGTCAACCAATCGCAGAATATAATATTGTTCTTACATTTAAGACAAAATTATTTTCAAAATATAGCAAATGTAACGAAATAAACCATCTACTTAAGGTTTACTTATTTCACATTCGGTAGAAGTTGTCAGAACCAACAACTTATTAAAAATAAGAATAACAATAAAGTTATTCATATTCCATTGAAGAAAAAATACATTTATCCAAAATGCACACATATCGACAAAATGACCTTTAAGGCAAGTGCATCTATGACACAATAAATATCAAATTCTGATATTTTGCCGTCTCCAGATTAATGTAGACTTTGTCTCCACTTTTTTGTAAGACTTATGTATTACTACGTAAACTGTGCTGATCAGCATTTTCATTAACTAAGAAAGAAGGAAAGTAAATGCAAGGGATCACATCTGCTAATATATGAGAGAAAAATATGCGCAGCCTAGGCGTAAGCACATGATGTAGTTCTTATCGCCACCGGTAAGTTCCTCCCTAATACTGAAATCCTGAACGATGCTGAACGAAAGAAGGACCTTCGGCGAATATGCAGCAAACTGAGAATTACCTCCAAATAACAGACCAAGCCCTCTTTTCTGCAACTACACTGGAAGCCCAATTTAAGAATTTGGATGCACTAAGCATCAATAGCCTTATTCACTTGCAGTAGCACATTTCGAATAAAGTGGATTTCCAGTATCAAAGTTATCCACATATCTTGTAGTAACATAGTATAAGTTAACACAATATTCCACGAAATAGAAACAAATACCTTCAAACAACCCAAATGACTAGCGCGTGGCTGGAAAAGTAAATACGATTACTCAGGTGTCGGGTCACCGACAAATTCACACGCTCATTGAGACGCTCACGTTGCAACAAATTCCGAAGCAATGCATATCCGTATTGTACCAGGTGTACCGGTACAAAAGGAAAATAAAACACTAATTTTTAATGGGAAAGTAAAAAACATTTTATTCAAAGTATTGGCCATTGCTAGCTATACATTTTTCCCATCTTTTAGGCAATTTATGGATTCCCAGTCAATAAAACTGTTCGTCTTTTGAAGCAAACCAAAAAGTCATCCAATTTTCGACTTCCTCATAGGATTCGACGTGCTACTCAGCTAATAAGTGTCCCATCGATGAAAACAAATGGTAGTCGGAAGGACCCAAGTCTGGTGAATACGGCGGCAGGGGTAGCAGCTCCCAGCCAAGTGCCTTGGTTATATCCTGAACCAGTTTTGCTTTGTGTGCAGGTGCATTGTCAAGGAGCAAAATTACTTTGCCGTGTCTTCTGGCCCATTCTGGTCGTTTTTCGATCAATGCATAGTTCAAATTGCTTATTTGTTGTCGGTAGCGATCTGTATTAACGGTTTCATTAGGTTTTAGGAGCTTGTGGTACACCACACCTTTCAATCCCATCAGACACACAGCATTGTCTTCTCGCCGAATCGATCTGGTTTTACAGTCGACGTTGATGTTTGTTCCGGATTAACCCATGATTTTTTCCGTTTAGAATTCTGAAAATAAATCCATTTTTTATCGCCAGTAATAATTCGATGCAAAACTGATTTTTTATCCTGTCTTTGAAGCAAAATTTCACAAGTGGTTTTTCGGTTTCCCATCTGTTTTTCATTCAATTAATGTGGCACCCATTTTCCAGACTTTTCAATCTTTCTCATAGCTTTTAAATGGTCAAAACTTTTTTGTTGTGCAACATTTAACATTTGTTTCTGAATCAAAGTGTTATCTTCATCCAATATTGTTTGCAATTCGGCGTTTTAAAACTTTTTTGGTGGTCTTTCACGTTCTTCATTTCTCACATCAAAATCGTTATCTCTGAACCGTTGAAACCATCTTTTGCATGTTGCTTCTGATAGAGTATGATGACGATATGCCTCGACAAGCATTCGATGCGACTCTGCAGCACTTTTCTTCAAATGAAAACAAAAAATGAATGCTTTCAGCAAGTCATCATTTTCTGGTACAAAATTCGACATTTGAAAGAATATGATGTTGTCAAGTCATTGAGAACTTGAAGTATACTTAATATGTTTGACAGGTGTCATAGCAACAAACAAAAAAAAAATTAAGGCCCGTTCAAAATAAATGTTCGCTATCGAGGCATTTGTATCTTGACGCTCACTTCATACCGGTACACATGATAGAATAAGTTAGTATTAAGTTCGTGTTTAATAAAGTTAAATTTTTTTTTCCCTAAACTCGTTTTCCGCATTTAAACTGGCGCCGGAGCAGCGACCGTGGTTTTTATTCTATTAATAAAGTTCAAAGCTTGTTATAAGTGTCCCGTGTAGTCACTACAAATTGCGCCACGGTTTCGGCAAAATAAAAATAAATTCGTTAAAAATAAAAAATCGGACTGAAAAAAAAAAGAAAAAAGCCATAACGCTTCATAAAGAGGAGTTTTGACAAAAACAGCCACTTCCCGATGTAACTCTTCTTAATGTAAGAATAGAATTAAGATTTTAAATTGTAAGTGTTAAAATTAAGAAAAAATACAAATATTCCATAGATCCACACTAAGATTTCAAATAACATTTGATTCAAGTTACAACGACCACAGGTCGAAACTAAAATTTTGTTCAAAGAAAGAAATAATAAAGTATAACGCATGTGAAACAAGAATCTAGAAATTAAACTACAATACAATTAAAATTACATCAGTAACAAACTTAAATTACTACTTAGAATATTAAGATAAATATAATTTATAATTTTATTCCTCTTTTTAAAAACATATCGCGAATAATCAATCCAATATTTATTTTTCATTATAAGTCCATTAAATTTAACTTGTGACGCTCGTTTCCCTATTTGTTACCCCTCGTCTCATTATTCGCTATGTCTAGAAATTTGGTTCGGCCACCAAAATTGGCCAATGTTGGAAACCCAGATCAACCTCAAGCTCAGGCCCAGAGTCACAACCGTATGGACCAATTACAAAATCAAATCAAACAGCTTGTGATTGATTTCATAAGTAGGGAATGTCCTCGTCTAATTCATAACTTGCTTAACTCATTGGTAGACAATAATTCCAAAACTGATCAAGTCATTAACGAAGATGAAAGAGCTAATTTAACTGATCCGTAATAAGATGGGCCAACTCGATGTGTCTTTAAAGTCTTACAATACACCCCTCAACTGGGAAAGGATATCGCGATGTCTTACCTTGCATTATGCAGATAAGCGAGATCTCGGAACCTTAGAATACCAAATGACTTGCTTGATACAAGGTAACGCTGTATAACCATCTATCCCTCACCCTTAATAAAATTGCGAGTATGGACACTGGACCAGACGCAATGAACGTAATGGTTCTAACTTATCGAGACAAGGCTCTCAATACATTCGTTTGAGATTTTAAAGGCGACTTGCCGAGACTTTTGGGCAAGAGAGAACCCGCAGACCTTCCACCTCAACGGCCACAGACACTTGCCGAATACATCGCAACCGTCGATTACATGAACAACAACAATGGAACCTGTGCCAGCTATGAGCCGCAACAATATCAACAACCAGATCCCCAACAATACCAACGACCAGACCTACAACACTATTAACAACCTGACATTTTTACAGAAGAATCGCAGCATTTGGAAGAAAATTTCCGAGGTCTAAATTTTTTAGGCTAATAAGCTCTTCGCTTCTGTATTTCAAGTACAAAACGCAGAGTAGAAATACAATATCTTAAAGTTTTTAATCGATATGGGTAGTAATAAAAACTATATACAACCCGACTGTGTCGAATACTCGTCTTCAAATAAAACTCCATTCCTAATAAATTCTATATGTGGTAATACCAAAATTACGCACCATGTCACGCTAATTTTTTTCGGCTCTCAGTACCCTTCCCCCAAATTCTTCATCTTACCCGAATTAAAGGCTTTCTACGGAATCATTGGTAACGACAGTCTTAAAGACTTACAGGCAATCATAAATGGTATGGTACACCGCCGAAAGCTGCATGATTCTGCTTAACTAAATAAGAATCCCTATCTATTTCATCCCTATCCCATGGCATTAAAACCCATAGTAAAAGAAGAAATACAAACACTTTTCTCATTTTCGAAATTCTGGAAAGAATTAATATGAAGGTACATTTCGAAAAATGCGAATTATTTTGAATGTCTGTAGAATTTCTTAGCTTCATAATCTCCGACGAAGAAATTAAAACTAATGCTGAGAAATTTAAAGCTATTGTTAACTTTCCACCCCCAGAAAACCTCAAGGACTTAAGATCATTCTTTGGATTAGCAGGGTACTACAGACGCTTCATTTGCAACTACGATAAAATATCAAATCCCTTAATTTGGCTCTTAAGAGGAGAAGAAGGGCGCATTTCGAAAAGTTTTTTTTTAAAAGGTACCTATCCAATTAAACAAAGACGCAGTATAAGCCTTCGCAAACATAAAGAATGCCTTGATATCAAAAGAAGTCATGCTTGCCATAATATGGGCACTGAATTCGTTAAGAAATTTCTTAAATGACTCTAGAAAGGTTAAGATTTATACGGACCATCAACCCCTAACCTATGCCATAAGTAATAAGAGCTATCTTACAAACGAACATTGTTGCTGATGCATTATCTAGGCCACCACAAAAAACAGCTATTAATTCATTGAGTATTACACATCACAGCGACGAAAGCTCCTCTTACCATTTATTTCTCTCAGTTGAAACTCCCCCAAATGTATTTGAAACACAAATTATACTTTACATTGGTGATAAAACTGAATATAAACTCCGAAAACCTTTCCCTTCATACTAGAAACACGAATTCACAGAACCATGCTATACAAAAGAAAATATTATTGGTGTTTTCAAGAGATTTACAAACGCAAATGTAATTAATGGTATAAAAGCTAGAGAAGACGTCATGGGACTAAGATACGGTTCACTCAAATCGAAGTTAAGGACATACCAAATGAATCTGACCAAGAAAATATTATATAAGAATATCACAAGGGAGCCCATAGAAACGCAGAAAAAACAGGCTTCAAATTCTTGAGAAGTACTATTTTCCAAGGATGAACTCTAAAATAAGAACAATAGTTAGACAGTGTAAAACGTGCAAAGAAAACCAATCCTATTCCAGAATATCCTGGTCATACATTACATATAGACATTTATTCAACCGAAAGACACTTGGTCCTCACAGACATACGTAAACTTACTAAATTCGTACAGGTCAAATTGCTAAAGTCTAAATCCATAGAAGACATAAGAAAACTACTTTTCTTTTTCGGTATCCCAAAATGCGTTGTTAGACAAAGAAAAATCCCTTAACTCAGCTTCCATTACCTTTATGATGGAAGATCAACTTAATATTACAATATATAATACCCCTTCCTACAAGAGCGATATAATCAGCCAGATTGAACGATTCCATTAGACCTTATCAGATATTATGCGATGCTAAAATAATACCGGAACAGCGAGAATACAAAACGGAACTTTTAGTCTGATTCACGTAATAAACATAGATCCCTATGAAAATTTTCTCACCGAAACACAATCCTTAATAACTCAACATATGGTATCCCAACCAGTCCACATCTTCCACTTCTACAACACGAGTTGTCACAAGTAAGAAACCAAATTGATAACATTAAAACACATAGAGCAAGAAGGTCTTTAAACTTTATTTGCTCTGCAATTAAATATATCGCAGGAAATCCCGATCATTGTGACCTAGAATTAATGGAAATTAAAATGAATGCCTTACTAGAAAATAACAACAATCAAGTTTTAATAAATAAATCTTACAACAAAAGAATAAATGAAATCACAAATGTAACAAACGAAATTTTGAACTTAATAAAAAAAGATAAAAGATTTGAGAATGAAGTAGCATTAAGCATTCAATATAAAATAAAATTAATAAAAGAAGAAATCACTAATACAATCTACGCTATAGAATTAGAAAAATGTAATATTGTAAGTTCAAATTAAATAAAGTAGAATTAACATTTTTATAAGGAATATAGATAGTAATCATAATCCATATGTCAATATAAAACAATGACTTAAATTTTCAGAGGTAAAAATCGCTCTAACCGTAACCTCGCTAGTTTATATTATAAGCGTACCTAAAACCGAAGAAACTACTTTCTTTCATATTACAAGCGCCAAGACTCTTCCACCACTCATCCAACCATCATTTCAGGAAGTAGAAATTAAAGAACTATACATAAATAACACCAGACAAATTTAGCTTGTCAAAACAGAAAAGAACCTAAACCAATGGCTCTTAACTACACATTTTTGTGTTGCTGAGAATCTTTAGCCAAAAGACCAGTACGGCAACCACAAGGATAACAGGCAATAGAACCAATCATAACCCAGATACAATTATTATCAAAGCAATATTTACAACATTCCGTATTTCTAAAAATCATGTGAGATCAAATGAACTAAGAGGGGAAGAGTTAAGACAATATTCCACAAAATAGAAACAAATAACTTCAAACAACATAAGTACAGCGCATGTCTGCTGTGCTATGCATTTTCCAACACATCTCCACCCAAATGATAAGCGCGTGGCTGCAAAAGTAAATACAATTACTCAGGTGTCGGGTCACCGCCAAATTCACGCGCTCATCCAGACGCTGACGCTGCAACAAATTTCGAAGGAATGCATGTCCGCCAAGGTATAAAAATAAACCTGTATTCTATGTAGAATAAGTTAGTTGTAAGTCCGTGTTCAATAAAGTTATATTTTTTTTCCTAAAATTGAGTTCCGCATTTAAACTTATAGTATCAATCTTCTGAAAGCGCGTATAATAAAATCTCTTCGGAGTGTCGACGAAATCTTAATTCTTAAATTTCAATGTCCCAGCCTTAGCGTTTTGAAGCTAAGAACCTTTAGAATGATACTATTTCGATAACCTAACAAATATTGTACATTTTTTGTTTAATTTACTAATCGTTTCATATTCGCTTATGCAAAAGATTGACCAAAAAACAAGCACCAACATTATGACCAAATGTGAATTAACACGGGGAGGCAAGCAGAATTATCAATAAAACTCCGCAGATAATCTATCATCCTTTTTCAACTGTCCAAATATGAAAACACAATGAGTCTACATACACTTCAATGCTGAGGCGTAACAAAGCTTTGTTACTTTGCTATCACCGAATTGAATTTACAATTTGTATTATGTATATCTCCGCTTCAAAGACAGACGAACATTTTCCCAACGAAGTATAGAATCTTCCACTATCGACCAACAAAAAGACACAAACCCCCATCCATCCTTTTGAAAGCCTACACGCTGCAGAAACAGGCAAAGCTTATACGATTACCACCAGACAACCAACACATAGACTACAATATAATAGCTCTTATCATGCCCAGCTGGGTGGAAAGCCCATGTCTTTTCAAAAAACACATTTATACTGCCAGAAATTTGGCACACCTTTAAGGTTTTCAACGCCACATTTTTAGTTCGAAGAAGTTTGTTATCCAGGATGATACCCAAATACAGTTAGCTTGTTGGAAGATTAGTCGTTAGTGCCTTTTTCTATCTAGAAGAGTATAAGCCTTAGTTTTAACAGGAATGACTGAAATCCATTTCTAGTGCACCAGCATTCAGCAGAGTGTTAATCATCATGGACTATAGCAGTGGAGACATGTGGTCGCCATAGTACCTAATCGAGTCGCACATATCGCTGTGTACTTACTTAGTGTACTTACTTCCTTCTTGTCGAATGCGCCTCCAATTTCCACAAAATTTTGAAGCACAATCTCGCAGAATTATTCATAATACTGGACAAAGGATATATTTTCAAAGCAGTTTTGTGCACATAAACCTCAACTATTCTCTTAATGCCCTTCAACATTAAGCCAGTCGGGACAGATTAGTATGATGGTCATCTTTTCCAATTTGCAGTGTAAAGCCACAATTAACATTCGCCAGAGATCTGGCGTGTACCTATACTAGTGTCAGGCTAGCAATGCAAATTCTCTTTAGACTTACTAGCAAATGATTTTTCAAACGATTTCTGTTCAGTTAAATGCAGATATTTTCTACTTTTGCTGGCTCCCACAGTTGCTCAACATAGTTCTTACACTTAGTGTAGTTCGGAAGGTTCTCATAGAGAGCGCTCCCAAGAGATATGACATCAGCATATTTCGGGTCTTTCTTGAAAGTAAATCTTTTCCAGACAGCCAAATCTTACCCACACTATCCGCAACCTTTTCCTGGTTGCAGCACTAGTTTCATCGGACCTTATACGCAGGAATAGACACCAATTGTCTCGCAAGGTGGATTTGATCGCATCAGCCGACCACCGTCCACAAAAATTTTATTTGGCATCGTGTACGGTAAAAATTCATCCAAAAACTTTCTTTCTCTTGGAGCTGTTTGAAGCGGACAGGGAAAAAATCTACAGTTCGAAGTGCTTGATCGGCTTAAATAGCGGCTGAGAAACACCAGAGCATTCGACTCTATTTGCCTTCTAATACATGGGCTGAAAAGTCCGTTTCTAAGAGAGGGCACTACTTGAATTAAATCCATACCATTTTCAGTTAGCACCAACCTTCAGAAGATACGTGTATAAATTTAACAGCTGTCGGACGATTAATTCTCAAGATATAGCGTTGTGAGTGAAACAACTTTTGTTATTGTGAAAAAAAAAATGGCGCATTGAATGAATTCAGCTACGAATTGCTTCCCCACCCACCGTAATCCCCAGATTTGGCCCCCAGCGACTATTTCCCTGTTTGCAGACCTCAAAAGAATGCTCGTCGAAAAGAGATTTAAGACCGATGAAGAAGTAATCGCCGAAACAGAGGCCCATTTTGAGGCTAAACCGAAATCGTACTACAAAACTGGTATCGAAAGATTGAAAATCGTTTCAATCAGTGTATCGCCCTCGAAGGCAACTATATTGATAAATAAAGTTGAATTTTACAAAAATTTTGTGTTTTACTATAAAGCGCCCCGGACTTTTCAGTGTTTTTCAGTTTCCCAGAACAAAACCTCAAAATCAACACTTTGTCTACCTGTCCATTTAAAGGGAGTTTAACCATAGTAAGTTGAGCATCCCGATACTCCCTCCATGGTTTGAGCCCCATTTGCGGCATATGTCGAACCAGTAGTCATCGAAAACAATAGGTCTAGGAACTTCTTGATCAGCTCCTAAATCAACGGGGCGTTGTTTTCATATGTTGGTTGGTACCTTTGTAATTCCTGAATCAGCCGTTGTCGAATAAACTATTTTTCCTTTGCGCAAGATTTAAGCTACAATTTTCAGTGATAATGTTTATCTAATTGACTATATCTGCTGTGTTTCCATATTTGTTAAGTCTCATTCTTCACCGAATCCCCCTGCATTTTTTTTTTCCAATCCTATTTTAATGTATTTCATATGCCTCTTAATCAATTTCCAAGAAGCACAATCTTTTATTATTTTCCAAAAGAGAAGTGTGAAATATCAGGTGAATTTTCACAGCAACGTGTAATATGGTTTACACAATTATTGTACCCTTAAAACCGACAATGCCAGAATGATTTAGGATATGGCATAAGATCCATATATATATATATAGATCCTATTTAGATGCTTGCCATATGAATATTCAATTTTTAAACTATAACCTTATTTCTAAGGTTGTAGAGTCTGGCGCCAGTTTCCTGAGGTGTTCCATTGTTTTTGACAAAACTCTAGACAATGGGTGAGACAAATACCTGTAGCCTATGTCGAATCCAACTGCAACTGGATTAACATTTTCCTTTGTTTGTTGAATTTGGTAGATATAGTATGGTACATTACACTATTTTAGAGAAGTTGTGCCTTCAGTTAAAAGTAATTTCTGGCACTGGAATACCAATCTTCAAACTCGATTCTATTGTTCCCTGATTGATTACCAGCGATGTCATTCTTTAGAGTAAAATGAGTAATAATTTTGCCTGACAAGCATTGTTTTCAAAAGCTTTAAAGAGTAGAAGATGTCCTCCGTTCATGCATGGCCATTTGAGTGAGTGGTGGTCACGTGGTTACCATGTGAATTAGTGTTTTAGAAAATGTTTGTATATATATTTTTTGTTTTTTTTTTTTTTTTTTTTTTGTTGCACTACATGTCGTCTTTGGTATTCCTGAAATCTGACTCTTAGCTCAATATGCCGATGGTGTGCTAAATTTGGTTATATTTTCATCTGGGAATCACGTGTAGGGAGTTAAATTTTTCCACCACATGTTTCTTAAGAAATGATATCATCTAATGTAGTGTGCCTGTCATATGTTCCAAACAGATTTTCGCCAACATGCTTCCTTGTTAACATAGTCTCAGCTCCTTTGGCACATATAACTAAAAAATTCTCTTGCAGCACAAAGTTTTTTTTTTTCGGCAAAACCCTCTACCTTTTCAAACACCCACAGTGTAATGAGATAAAGTTAAATAGAAATGGAAATGGATGACTTGTACTCATCCCGTATAAAAAGGGTGTCTGCTGCACTTGATCCTTAGGAAGATAACGATGCAAACATGCAGTTTTTACAGTGATTTTAGCCAATTTTTTATAATAAGTACTTTTACTCCGTGCTTAACTACTTTCCATGTATATGCATGTTGTCAAAGTCACACTTTTTTTTATAGATTTGTTTTTGAAGGTTTGACTCTCCGCGATTCAAATTTGTACACAATAGCATTTCCGAAGCATTCCTAGATGAGGGCTTACACCGTTGCTTAATGCGGCTTTTGATGTTGCTAAGACTAGGTTTGGTATGCAAAAATCATCGATCTCTTGAATTATTTACCTAATTGGCATTCCACATCAGGCTTACAACTTGCAGATAAAAGGTGATCCATCTTCAAAAAAAATTGTAATATGCATGTCGGGCTAAATAATTTGAAGGACGCCAGATTTAGAAAATTCATTTATTCGAGGCTGAGCTATTTAACTGCGCCCTCAATCATATTAGTAATCCGAAAGGGTTGCATAGCAGTCTGCCTTCATTTATGCTTAAAACCCTAGAGCGAATATTGGAGATTCACATTAGGAAAAGATACAGTAATGGCTTTTTGACTGAGTCACAGCCTGCATATATTGTATGAAAATATATATGAAAATCTGTAGAATCCGCCCTGCTTAGGTGGTGGGGAAAGTAGAAAAGAGTCTACACTTCAGTGAATTTTCAATGGCGGCCTTCCTTCAATAACGTGGAGTACACCGCCATTAAAAAAGTTCTGGTAGACGCTAACATTTAACAGGGCATTACAAACTGAATTTGCAACATGCTTGCAAATAGGAAAATGAATTGTTTCATTGCACAAAGCTCGGTTAGAATGACCGTACCCAGGGGAACTCCTCAGGGGGGAGCAGCCACTCCTGAGGCTGCTGGTTATCAATGACATTCTCAAAAAATTCAGTACAATGGGTATAAGTGCCACGGCGTAAGCAGATGTCGGGGTCATAATAGTACAGGGAAAATACTTAAATATTTTAAGCGACATTATGGAGGTTGTCCTAGCTGTGGTCTGAATGCCAATCTTTCCAAAACAGAATTGCTTCTTTTTACAAGAAAATACAAGATACCGCATTCAAACTCCCAAAACTTAACGGAAGACGGAAGTGAAACTGTCCCTTTCGGACAGCGCGAAGTAACTGGGCGTGATTCTATACAAACAACTGAATTGGAATCTTAATGTAGCGGAAGGAATCAAAAAGGCTTATAATGCTCTTTTTATCTGCAAAAGAACAGGAGGTTGGTTTGGTATGGTATGGTGGAAAGCATGATGACTTGATGACGATGATGATGACAAGATTAAACAACTTGGTAGCAACAGTGCCATACGATTCACTAGCCTTTCTTGGTCGATTTCGGCATTCCGTATGATGTAATATATACTCGAAAATAGTGTGGTTGCCAACGTCAAACCTCCCCTCTGCATAGTGAGGGGTACTACCGAGGAAAAAGCACAACCTAAGGTGCTCAAGTCTTGAAGGGAAGAGGGAAGAGGAAAAAGATTTAGAAAGCTTTTTTTTACCATCCTATAGTAATGTCCAGCATAACATAATAAGATATCAACTTATTTTGAAAATCGGCCTTCAATTCGCAAGACATATTACAGTTTACATGTTTCTTTCTGATCTCATAATCAAGCAAGTGAGGTCGTTATTCATCATGTTGTGAATGAATTTCGTACCACATACTCGTACACTTTACATGACGCAAGGCCAACAGCGAGCCAACATTTTGTGCGTACAAAAGAAACTGTAGTCGCCCTAGAAGATATGGTGAAAGATCCGGAACTATTTAAGGTGTCGATCGCAATAGTCTATTATTCCAAAATTTTGCAGTAATATGCACGTTTTACTTCTAAAAAAAGGACTAATCTTTCAACCTAGACTTTTGTGTCGAACAAGGTCTCGACGAAGTTCCATTGAACTAGAACCCGAACTAGAACAGCGCTCGTAGCGCTGAATGATTTGCTATTAATCCGACCATGATACTTGAAAGACCAAAACACACAAAGCGCTTACAAAATGTTAGCTAATACGTACATAAATTTGATGAATTTCGAAACAACCCGTACAAGATCTAGCTGGTGCAGGAAATAAAAGCGATGGCTTGTGACTGAAGATCATTGATTGGGCTCTTAGGCGGCTAGCCTAAGCGGCGAGCATCGCTTTTGGTTTAATGGGTTTGTGAATTTTTTAAGAATACTACCTTGTATCTATTACCGTGTGGCGCTCCCATTGTTCCGACTTGAGTTCTGAGTTGTTAAGTTGGTACATCTGTTGTTGACGTTCCCTATAAATCTTAGCATCATAGCTTGACATTTGTAAAAGTTACGTAGCCAAGAGTACATCTATCTCTATGTGTGTTGGGGATTTTTTACAATTTTAGAAATGGATTTAAATTTTCAACAACGAACTTGTATTAAATTTTGCGTAAAAAACAGATTTAATGGTGTGCGAACGTTGGAAATAGAGGAAAAGTGTTTCGGAAACGATTCTCTAAAGAAAACGGTCGTTTACTAGTAGCACGAGCGGTTCAAAAGTGGTCGTGAGTCAATTGGAGATGACAAAAGCAGTGAAAGACCATCGACATAACATAACGTTCAACATAGTATAACGTTCAAGATGATACGACTACTCTTAAAATTCCTGAACATGTATTTTTGGAAAATTGGACAAAGAGTGAAAAGTTTTTGGGCTCAGTGGTTACTTCGCTCCATGGGTGGCACCCAACATTTTAATAGGGAGAGTAATTTATTAGACTAATTTCACTTGACGTATCCTCTGCACCTACTCATTCTACATAATTTATATTGACTGAAAAAATCAATGTCTCTCAGCTCCGGTTGGGATTTGAACGCCGAACCGTCCTATTTGGAAGCCAATACACCACCACTTGAACCACTTGGTTACCGAAGAATGATCTAATTTTTTCTTCAAAAGTATAAATGATATATAGAGTGATTCATCGTGAGATTTGATATTCAATAGGCTTTTTTGACAGATAACGCGTGACTCTTATCAAACTGCTTCGTAATTTTTATTCAGTATCGTTTGGCAAATCATCATAGAAAGATTTACACCACAACAGTCTCCCAATTGTTCAGCTGTATTACGAAAATCAGCGTTCTGTGAGAAATGTTTTTCGTGCGAATCTAGGAACTAGCGGTGCGTATAATCGACCTACTGAAACCACTATTGTCAATACCATTCGCAAAGTTGAGTCCCAGTTTACATAAGTAAATGATACGCGACCAGTTAGACCACATCCATCACGTAGTGAAGAGAAGCTGTAGCTGAGAGTGTACGCGAAGTCAGTGACGAATCGATTCGTCATCGTTCTCAGCAGCTTGGCTTGGCGTATTTTACATGAAGATCTCGCTCGAAAAGCGTACAAAATTCAACTTGTGCAGTAATTGAAGCCAGACGACTTGAATTTGCGTCATATTTTCAGTGAATGGGCTCTAGAAAAACTCAATGAATGGTGGAATCATTGGTCCATATTGCTTCAAAAATGAGGCAAATCAGAATGTTACCGTCAATGATAACCGTTATCGCGGTAGGTAACCGGACTATGTGCTTCCTTAAATTCAAGCACATGATCTCGGCGAGCTCTGGTTTCAACAAGACGGCGCTACGAGCCATACAGCGCGTGAAACAATGGACTTGTTGAAAAATTATTTTGGTGAGCACTTAATTTCACGTTTTGCTATGGTAAGTTGGCCGCCTAGATCGTGCGATATCACACCTTTGGCCTATTTTCTCTGGGGATATGTAAAGCCTCAGGTATAAGGAATAAGCCAGCTACGATTGACGCTTTGGAAGTCAACATTACTCGAACTATCCGTGAGATACCAGTCGCTATGCCCGAACGAGTCGCCCAAAATTGGACCTTCCGAATGGACCACCTCAGACGTAGTCGTGGCCAACATTTACATGATATCATTTTCAAAAAGTAAACGCCATGAATTGTTCTTTTAACCGATAATAAGAATTTTATGTTCACTTTCAAATTTATGTGTTTTATTTTACATTATAAATCAAACCTCACGACGAGTCACCCTATACATCATACATATGTAGATCCGTACATATGACACTGAGGACCCTATTCAACGACAACATAATAATGCGAAATGGACTAGTATATTGGCCACCAAGATCGTGCATTTTGACGCCACTCGATGACTTCCTGTGGGGCTATGTATGTATGTATGCTGATAAGCCGCAAAATGTTTGGGTGTTGAAAATCAATATTCAGGGCGTTATTAGAGCCCCAAATTCTCATAAGGGTGAATTAAAACATCATTTCATGATCTTATGGACTTAAAAAAATCTCTGTCACTGTTATTTATATTTGGTTGAAGAAGTATCTACAGAAACTTTTATCACCTACATACATATATACACATGTACATATGTATATTTTCCTATCCGTACTTGAACTTGTACTTGTACTGGATCAAAATCAGTAAACAAAAGTATAAAACATACTTTCCAATTTCGTTTTTGAAAATCCTAATCTTCTGATACCAGTGGACGATAATGCACTTCTCTACTTCGTTGTATCTAAAAAGTCAAAGGAGGCATCCGAAAAGCAATTTACGGCACCAGACGAGATAAGACGTGTTGATTCCTGTCGTGTTCGGTACACAGGGTGTCCCAGTAAAACGAAAAGCAAAGGAAACACCATTCATTGATCCATGGACATGGTCACCATGTAGTTTCAAAAATAAGACCATTTATCGGGTAGAGGTTAGCCCTTAACCCACCAGAGACACTATTTCTAAAAAAAAAAAGGTTGGACGTAATCTCTTTTTTTTTATTTGTTTCTGTTTAACGATCTTTTTTTTGTTTATGTCCTTTGGGGTATGCGAAGGCTCTTCAGCGGTGCACACGTGTTCAGCAGTTCAACAGTTTTCTGGTTGCGATGTTGGACATCAATTTTTTTGTTTCTTCTTTTCTGTATCTTGTGGTAGTTACCCTTGGATGAGGGATAACTTTTTTGCTTATAATGATTTGTGTGTTGTGTTTTTTTTTAATTTCTGGAGATCACAGATTTTTTGGTTCACTTTTAGTAATTTGATTTCTTTGCCTTTATCCGTGACGAAATGCTTGAGTTGAGTTTTATGATCGTCTCTCAGTCATTTTTAAAATCTATGTCAGATAATAAAATTGTGTTCTAATTATATACGAGCATTGAAATAAAAAAAATTGGAAAAAAGAGCCCTTCTCTGATATATTAAATGTCAGATAATATATTTAGTTATAGATAATTAGTTGGAAGTCTCTTAGGGGATTGAGTGTAAAATTGTTAAAGCAGAATAAATTGGAGGCGTTTTAGTATTTTCATGTTACCCTAAGCCTCGGTTGGTGATAATCACACCATGGAACCGAGAGCGCAGATAATAATGAGGTGCAGGCACTATTACTTTCTTTGATTTCTTCTATTGATTCAATGTACAATAGTAATGAGATTTCTGACAAAACAAAAAGTTTGCGTATGCATTATACTGTCTATATGATGTGCTATTTTATTGGATATATATTTTTATTCGTGCGGTTTTTTTTCCAAAATTTAAACATTTATTTAAGAAAAACATGTACAATAGTATTATTCAAAGTATTGCCCATCTGAAGCTATGACTTTTTCCCATCTTTCTGGCAATTTGTGGATCCCATTCCAAAAGAACTGCGCCGGCTTTGCAGCCAAGAATGAATCAAGCCAACTTTTAATATTCTGCTCTGATGTGAACCGTATTTCAGTGAGGGCGTTCTGCATCGACCGGAACAAATGGTAGTCAGAAGGGGCAAGGTCTGGGCTATAAAGCGGGTGGGGTAAGACTTTCCATCCACTGTAGCGTTGTCCATTGATGGATTCACCCGGTTTTAGCAGCTCATAATACAGCACACCCATCTGATCCCACCAAATACAGAGCATTGCCTTCGCGCCATGGATATTCGGCTTTGACGTTGATTTGGCTGGTTGGCCGTGTTTCACATATGATTTTTTGCGCTTGGGGTTGTCGTAATGGATCCATTTTTCATCACCAGTAACAATCCGATGCAAAAAATGACTTCCTTTTGTGGCGCTCCAGCAGCATTTCGGACATGCAAAACAGCCTTTCGACGTCTCTCGGCTTGAATTCATGTGGAACCCAATTTCCTTGCTTTTGAATATATCCAGCTGCTTTTAAACGTTTTGAAATAGCTGCTTGAGTGACATCCAAAGAATCTTCATAGAGTAATGCTTCCAGTTCTTCATCTTCAAACTTTTTTGGCTGCCCAGGACGTTCATCGTCTTCCAAGCCAAAATCACCACTTTTAAATCGTGCAAACCACTTTTGGCATGTTCGCTCAGCTGGCACATGGTAACCATAAACTTCCACCAAAATACGATGACTTTCGGCAGCAGTTTTCTTCATATTAAAGTAATGAAGAAGAACTAACCGCAAAAACACTTTTTCAGGCACAAAGTTCGATATATTTGAGTGAAAAAAAATTATTGTTGTTTACGCTTCAAATGAATGACATATACTGAAATGACGTACAATTACAGTAGATTTCCAACGCATGTTCCAATGAAATAATACAAGTTACGCCATCTCTTAGCAAACCGCACTTAAACCGCAAACCGAATTAAGTTATAGACCCAATAATATACTCGTAGTAGCAAAGTAATAATTAACAAAATCGTACCTACGAGGTTTTGGTATAGTGGGATAGCTGAAAATTCAATAAAAGAACACTTCAACTACCTATTAATTTCGAAATACAAATAGAAATCACGAAAAACAGCAACTCTCAATGATACTGCGTAGCTTAATGACGATAAAAAGCCGCTGCGATATATTACAGCAACATAAGATATACCTAAGAAGAAGAATACCAGGAAACCAATAAAAATCTAAGATGCACTTTTGACACGAAAGTCAAATAACTAAATTCTACAATTTATATGCAAATTTACGAAATGACCTTTTTGAGGCTTTAATTTGGTATAATTTGACCACTAAAAAATTTGTCTTACTCTACTATAGAATCAAATTAGGTCACAATATTTCCACTAAACTTCCTGATAACCGAATGAAGATTGTCAAATTATGAAAAGAAACTTTTTACATACAACGATGGTTACTTGCTTGCTTCACTTTTGTGGTAAGTATGATGTAAGTGCCACAGCTACAGAGCGATTAAGCGGAGTTAACCTCATTATTTTTAGCTCCAAATAACACTCATGTCGTAATAAGCATGCAAAAAATAATCGAATACCCAGCGAATGCTCAGCACGTAAAATAAAACAATGGCTGCATACCTTTAGAAAAATAAAGCTTTACATCAACCTAAAACCTGAACTACACATCAGTGTTGTTTGACGTTAGCTTTCCCAGCATAGCAGGAAAACGATTTTTAGAAATGAACAAGAGCTCGAGGGTGATTTCTAGCTGGATTGCTGTAACCATAATGCACCAGGTACATCCTGATGTAACTTTTGAAAAACATTGCCTCTTACGCTGGTATCTACCTTTTGAATAATTATTTAAGCTACAGTGCAGAAAAATGAAATGATTACGTACTACCTTGCCAAAAACCCTTTTCAGCATGAAAGGTTCCTTTAGTATTATTATCCGTCTTTATGGAGCGTTCTTGATTGTTATCGTGCAAACGAGGACGAATTTATGTATGACTACACTTATGATGCCAAAGCATGTGTTAAGTTTTTCGGAAAATGGGACAAAAAGAAAAGGAAAGATGTGGCTATTTCTCTCTCTGAGTGGCATCCAACATTTAATCGGGAGACTAAGCACTATCACTTGAGCCACGGCCACCCACGAATGGTATGTTAAAAATGAATGTGGCTCCTCGCACATATGTACATATAAACATATGTTGCTTGTTTCTATACATGCTATTACACGCGACCTTTAAATTAATGAATCACCCCTAATGGATCTTCTAAAAAATTTTACATCTACGAGATGGTAGCAGCGTTTAAGGCAATGCAGTAAGGTGCGCAATTCACTGCCAGAGTTTTGTTAATATCGATAACAATCCACAATACATGGCCCGTTCTGGCTTTCGTTTTTACATCATCGATAGCGACTCTACTTGTACGTTCCTATATACCTATATCCATGTAGCTTTAGTGTGTTCCTATTCTGCTAGAAATATATGGCATGTATAGAGCCTTTGGGAAGATCCATTCGAATATAGCTATTCGACTCCAATGTGTCTTACAATACTTATTCAAGTTTAATTTTTAATTTTGCACTTTACAATTTAAGTAAAATCATCGTACCCACGGTTTCTTGTAGCTTCAAGAACATGTGATTTTATCGGTTCGGATATTTAATCAGAAGGAGCATCTATATCCTTAAGGAACAGTTCCATTGATTTATTGGGAACCCCAGCAACTCCAAATAATGAAAAATACCCCGATGACCTGAACAATAGAAGACTTCAAATTTAAATAACACTTGCCCGAAAGTGGGAGAAATGAGGGAGAAAAGAGAGAGATATCAATGTACATATGTCAGTTTTGAATGTTTGAAGGCTATAATAACTAGCTATGAACGAGTTTGGCAGGCAAAGAATCAATGGGCAATGATTTTAGTCATATTAAAACTTTTCACGTTTAAATAAGGCGTAGCAGTCATTTCCGGCTCTTTTGAAATTTCTAATATTTTGAGTTGACCTTGTAAGAGAAAAATAAAGTTTTTTAACCCTGATAGTGAAAGCAAAAACGGCAACGGATTGTCTTAAAAATATTTAATACTCAGGCAGGGTTGAATACACTTAAAATGACTAAAGAAGTGTTAGGTTTATTTAGAAAAATGGAATACACAGAAAAATGAAGAATTTGGTTTTTTATCTCGGTTAATTCTAGCATTTAATGGAGACACTAAATGATCAGTGTAATTTGACTTGTAGTATTCCATAGAACCATTAAACGCACGTAACTTCAGATGCCCGAAAAAAATAATGTCTTTGGGCACGGTTGGGATTCGAAAACTGAACCGTTCGATGCCACTGCCACATACAGGGTAGGTCATACCTTAGATAGTGTCTATTTTTCTAAATACTCCTTGGAGTCGGCTTCGCTCGCCCAGTCAAACGGATTAGAAATCACAAAATAACAGACGAAAAATCGATCACATGATAGAGGCAAGTCTATGTATCATATGGTATGTGGTATACCTACACCCAACTAGAAAGACAAATTCATTGGCGTTGCCGAATAATTTACGTGCTTCATTTCGATTCTCTCTCATTATGTTATCAAATAATCTATGTACAAACTAAACATCAGATCAACTTGCTATACAGATAAACCTGAATTTTTGACAAGTCCGACTTTGTGGCTCGTAGCATGCAGAATCCTTGAGTGTGTATCAATTTTATTATTTATCAGGTAAAGTCTATTTAATCTTTCATTGTTGTTCTGCCTAACAAAAAAAAAATTAAGGTGATTCATAACCATGAAATCAACCCTCAAAACCGTACAAAACCAAAGTTGGACAAGTGAAATTAAAATCCAACTTTGAAAGCAGTCAGAACCACTTTTTTAAAAATCCTCTCATTACTTTGTACGCGACAACGATTATGTGTATCACCACTTAGCCGTTAGTTATTTTTTCTAAACGTTGCAAATTCAATTGTTAACAGATTAAAACCCTTAAAACCCTTACATCGTACCTCTATCAAAGGACGTTTAAATTCCTCAAAGGACGAGAAAAAAAAAATCCGTAACGGTCAACCAGGAAAAAGTAACGAATCTTTCCTTTTTTTTAGGAGGAAACACTTCTGTTGAGTCCTTTTATTCCCATTTCATGAACAAACTGTACCCAGCATAAATACCCAGGAAAATCAAAAAGACCAGCAAAACAAGCAACAAAAACTCGGCACATTTATCTTCCTCCGATTCTGTTAAAAATGTAATCTCTGGGTGACCCTTGCACGTGTTCAAATCGGTTCTAAACCCAAATCGTATAGAAACAAAAAAAATTCCATTATAATACAACTCAAATAAAGGAAAGGCATTGTCCAGAGCGAAGAAATTTTTTTTTTAATATCGTTCCTCTGTCGGGTCCTTCCCTGAGAGCTGTTGCGCATATGTATATTATAGAGCCTTTCAAACCAGAAATACTCGTAGAGTGAAAAGGGACTGAAAAATTAAACCCACACAAATTCTAGTTGGTTCGGGATTTTAAACGTTTTTTTTTTTTTTTTTTTTTTTTGTTCTCTGATTTTTATGACCGAACCGTCGATCATGCCAAAAAAAGAAGTACCTGCCGTTGGATAAAAGGATGCAGTGTATGATTATTCAAGAATTCGCTGGAAGTAATTTTCTTCTTTTTCGCTTATCATTTCTGCCCGAAAGGAATGAAGCAAAGGGATTAAATAATGTTACCCTTAACCGTATTTATGTCTGCATCTATCAATTACTCTAGGCTACTATACAGAAGAGATATCCATAAGAGTACTCCTACTGATAGGTACTCATTTTGATTGTGTCCATCAAGGAGTTACATTTAAAAGGGAGATTTAAGATTTGAGATGCTTCGATTCCCCTTTGAATTAGAGAGAATAGATACGCCGATAGTTTGATTGATTCACAGTGACCTGACAGGTAAAGAATTCGGAAAAGGGGGACAATCATCAGCTGGCTTTCTGTATATGGATTCTGATTCAGTTTATTTATTCAAATGCAACATAAAAAAATGAGTCACATCTAAAATGAAACCTCTTTGCATTTTATTATTCCTGGTCTGAGTTCTGTTTTATGTGATGTTAAAACAAATATGGTGCTCCAACAAAAATCGTGTGCTGTATCTTAAAGGCCTTAAAACGCTAGCTATGGATATATGTACATATAAAATTATGTCTGTGTGGGTTCTACTATCTCACAATGGCTTGTTGCGATGATGCCGGTATAAGGACTAGTTAAACAAATATGGAAAATCGCTGAATAGTGTAAACAAGTGTTTTCAGACCATTTGAGTCGTTAGCTACGAAGTTATGTGAGTTACTAGTCATTTCTCTGCTGTGGCATGGCGCGTTCTTATCGTATTTTGTTGTTTGTGTTTGTAAAAGAAGGTGTTTGTTGACCTTGGAAGTAACCTGTACGTGTTCAAGATTGAAAATTCAACATGTAGGTATCTGAGAGGAGATATAAATAGTTGTGCTTATCTGCTTTTATAGGGAATGGATATTTATTTACCTCGATGTGTTTATGTGCCCATATACAATATGTAGGAATGTTTGCATAGTTCCATGAGTGTAGGTAAGAAAGGAAATAAAGAACAATAAAGTGTTTTATTTGCCACGAGGTGGTTTTTCCATAATCATTCAATGGCTCAAGTTGCTGTTCTTTAATTGAAGTTTTGCAAAATATGGACACGTAGGTACATACTTAGTAGTATCATATAATATAACAAATGTGTGTAAATTGTACAAACAAAATATGCGTATTAAAATATGTAGTGATGTAATCATGTGCGTCTATTTATTTAATTTGGCATTAGACTTACCATATAGGTTCCCATTTCGACATTTACACAAGTCCCTTTATCATATTTCTGCCAGCGATATTTATGTGGTACATGTATATACATATTAACTGGTACATGCATATGCACATCTTTGATTTTTGCTGCGACATAAGACATATAAAACATGAGAATCACAAAAAAGAACTTTAAGGATAGGAAAGAGGACAGAAACTTGGCATAACTATTTTTAGTTGAAATGAGCATATTATTAGCACTGATATTAGCACTGATTTTGTCTTAAAAAACTTGACGAGACAATACCTTGTAGGTATTAACATATCGAAAACGAAGACCTATTCCGCAATGCAATTATTGACGCACTGCACCAACACTAAAGTAGCAGTCTATCGAGACTAAAAACGTTGTACAGGTAGTTTAACAGACATAAGGCCGAGATTATTACATTGAAATCCCCGATCAAACATATCCAAACATTAGTAAAACAAAATTACAGAACGTCTGTATATTTGCATTGAAACAACAAAATTCGGGTTGTAAACACTAGCAAGCCAAATATGTTCCCGCAAATAAATAAAATATTTCCAAGAAAAAATATAAAAGGATCCGTGCCTAAAGATTCGCAAAAGAAAGTAGAGGCCGTAGGAGCGACTTTCCAGGAAGTAAATAAGTTAAATGATGTCATTAACTTGACCCACGATGTGGATAATCCGGTCCTTTTGCACATTTTCTGCCTTCGAAGTTAAATATCCGAATGGGGATTCGAGAACTCATTCAAAGATAAAAACATGGCAAGTAATGTCATCGCCGACGTGATGGAGCTACCTCCGTTTAGTTCGAAGGAAGTAATTTAAACGGTCTTCAAAATACTGAGAAGTAAGAAATCAGAGGGAACCGATGGCATGTACTTCGGCATCTCCCACATATTATGGGCAATAAGGTTTTTAAAAAAGTGATTAATACAGCCCTGACTAAGTAAATTGAGGGCAACTAATAATCAATCAATTTGGTTTTAAGGGGCATAATACCTCACATGCCATGTCGAAACTGGTATCTGATACCCAGTGAAACAAAAATAAGAAACAATACAAGGGTGTTTGCTAGATTGATTTGGAGAAGGCCTTCGACAACGCATGGTTAGACGGCCTCTTCATCAAGCTGAACAGGCTCGGGATAAGTAAACACTAAAACGTGTAACTTTATCAACTCCAGTCATCCATTTCAAATCACCACCTCCAATCGTGTACGTGTCGTGACCATGCTTGACACTAAATTCGTAAAAACAATTAACTTAGTGACGAACTTACTACGAACCGAACAGTGTTAAATGATTTGGAAAACCTCATTGAAACAGTTGATACGTTCGCTGCTCAACCACCCATACAACTGGAGCCAAATATCCAAACTTATTAGCTCGCATATCTGAAATCCCGGTTCTGACTGCATTTTCGATCCCCTTTCGCCTCCTAATGTCAAATTAACCTAACAAAATATAGATACCATGGAAGCCGTTATATGCTTCTTCACGACAAATCCGACTGTAATTGCTTTGGGGAAAAAAACAAAACAAGCGTCATAGTCTCCATGCCAAGGCGTCCTACTTGCCATTCACAATAGCCTTAACTTTTCTCTTATCGATATGTCTTCTTTTGCTAAACTTTTTCAATTCAAATAACAATTTTCAATGAATCCCTACATCCTCTCGGATCAACCCAACGAATCCTACATCCTAGCTATTGAGGCGGTTGACCAACTAATTGACCTAAGTGCCTCTGCTGAAGTGGATTTCATTGATTGATCAAATCTTTTTACCGCGTCAAAAGCTAGTTTCTCCGAGGAATGCTTATTCATTGATTGTATAACAGACTCAAGCCTATGCCAAGTAATTGACGTCTCTAGCTCCATCGACAGGTACCTAGAACTTACCCTTACTAGCGATCCCATTAACACCATAATAACGTTTTTCCCCTTAACGCTATCAACAATCGATAACATTCACCTCACCCCCCTTCTTATCTCATTTTTTCATAACTCTCTACTCCAGTTTACTTCTTCGCCTACTCACTCTCCTTCCAGAAAGCTAATTTTCGCAAAATTAATATCTATCTGAGCAAAACTTCTTTTGATTTTACCACCCTATCTTCAATTGATGCTCTCTCCATTTTTTACAGTAAAATATATAATTCTTTGTACTTCAGACCCCGTACTTAAAATACCTTCCCAATTTCTTCATTGACCCTTCTTACTCTCGCTCTTTTGATCCTCCCTCTAGCAAAGAAAAGTTACAAAATTTCATTTTTCCCAGGCCAGAAGGGCTCCCCGCAATATATCTCAAATATTGCGCCTCTAATCTTTTGCACCGACTTTCCTCCCTATTTCATCAATCCCCCGTATGAGAGGAATTTCTCCAAGTTTCTGTTACACCTCTTTCACAACCCAATTCCACAAAAAGGGATCAAAAAATTAAGTAACTAATTACATCTTTCTCACATACCTAAAATGTTCAAAAGTATTTTATATGAATATGAAGTGGTACGCTTTCAGCGCAAGTCACTTACTAAATAACACTCAGCATGGTTTCTAAAAGGTAGATCAACAACTGCAAACTTAGTTGATTCGTAACCTTTACGCTCCTCTATTGCTACAGATTTTGTTAATGCCTTACCTCGGTTTCGACCCCTTATTATTTAAATGCACATTTTTTATCTGAAAAACCGTTATTATAGCGTTTGCTTTATATCAGCTTTCTCAACCCCGTCTTAAGCCACTTCTGGTGTCCCACAAGGCAGCCATACAAGTTCCCTTATTTTTATTTTAACTATAAACGATCTTGAGTTGATATTTCTACGATATTTCTTCACCCCAAGACTCTATTCTCCTTCAATAGGTTTTAATAGGTTTTAAACACGGTGTTTAAAAATTACTTACCACTTAACGTCGTTAAATGTCAATCCAGGACTTTATCTCTTAAGACCAATCAATCTGCTCCTCGACTTTATTTTCTACATGGCAAACCTGCATATACCCCAGGTTAAATACCTTTGCAACCTTGAGATATTATACGATAGAGAATTGAACTCCCGTATAATCCGTTCCCATATAATCCTTAAAACCAACTCATCACTTGTTTTTATCAAGTGCTGACAAGGTCACTTGTCCGGCCCTACGCGAATATGCCAGCCATTGTGGTCCATTTTTCAGTGAGTTCGGCAACATTCGACATTCAACGGCGGACACCTTTGTCTTGCACCTCTGCGAATACCAGAAATAACACGGAAAAGCTTCTCGAAATGTAGTCAGGTACCTTGAGATCTGGTTAAATCAATGTCTGTATTTTAACATGCATATATGTAGATGTTGCCATGGGCAGGGTAAAAGGTGCTTTTGTTCTTACAAATAGACTGTTTTATAGTTGGCAACTCGATGCGAGGGTTAAGGTTATCTGCTACATGTTACATTGTCCGACCAATGTTTGTATTTGGATGTCCCGCGGAGTTCAATGTGAGAGCCAGCTTAAAGGACAAGTTTTGGGTGTTTGATAGAGCTCGTCTTCGCTTGTACAGAACACCAGAACCTGAGTACATAAAATATTGTCGTAACGAGGACTTCTATAACAGAGCCAACCTTATAAGATTGGCGATTTCGTCATTAAGTTGACTAAAAGGCACATAACTAGCGTAATGACCTCGAGGAACAACCTGATCCATGGGGCTTGTAACCTCAATTATTTTTATCACGAGAGTATGCTCTTTAAAAGCTTCGTTGCACCAAAGGGGTTGCTTTAATTTTTAATAAGAAAGAACTGATCCAGGACAAATTAGCGGTGCCACTAATCATTACTTCCTTTTCTTCGAGTTGTAGGTAGCTTGATATTCAAGCGAGGTTGAATTAGGGTAGTTTTTAAGAAAAAATAAAAAATATTGCAAAAAAAAATAAAAGAAATTAAAAAAAAGTATAAAATAACAGAGAGACGGTAACAACTTCCGGTAGCTATACAAAAAAGAAATATTGTTTATATAATAAGCTGGTTTAGGTAGGTTAAGATTTGGTTTGAAGTAAGTTTTAGTTTTAAGTTTAATAAAATATGGTATGTACATAATTAAAAAAATCCATTTATTAAGTTTTTGCCACTAAAATATGTTTTCTTAGGTTAAATTTTAATAAATATGATAATAAAAATAAACATGTACCGTAAGAATGCTCGAAAGGTAAAGTTTAAGTATTTGATAATCTTAGATTGCCCGTTATAACCTTAGAATAAGGTTATTTTTAGTTATACAATTTTTTGGGGTTTTTTTTATTTTGTTTAGTATATAAGAGTTAATTAATGAATTTAAACAAAAATGCACTCAAAATAAATGAAAATCGGGCAGGGCACCGTTATGGGTTTGAATAAACCAAGTTACTGGCATAAACACCTACGTAATTATATAAGCTTCAAACACTTATAGATACTTATATTCATAGCGACGAAAGATTAAATGGATAAAACATGATGATGAAACATGAAGAGCACCTTCTTCAGAGAAGAAAATAGAAAATCTAGCAGTCGGTTAAATTAAGATTGTCAAAGGTAATGGTACAGCCAGTTGTTTTTTCAACTAAGACAGAACTGATTCAAAATGATTGTAAGAAAAAGTGAAATTCACGATTTTCGACCAAGTTTGCAGTAATTAGACCAGTACAACACATATCAATAACAATACTTCAGAAAGTCTCGTGGTAAAATTTGCCTAACATATAAATTTGCAATAGAAAAACCCATAATCTTAAGACTCAATCACAAATTTAAAGTCATTCCTGGTAATTGTAGCAAGTTAGGAAAGAAAAATTGGGAGGCAGCGCCTCCAAACCAAACTACAACGATTATGCCTTAGTCGTGTTTTATTAAACGTTAAAATATATAAAGTGAATCGATTTTGTCGCGGGCCTAAGGACATATATTGTAGCTATCACAATTTTCCGATACATTAACATTTAAAACAGCGTCTGCTAGTAATCTGATCATATTGCGCACAGTTTCTGATATGAAAAACCTCAATGAATCGCCGTAATAAAATAAGAAATCGAGAGGTACTCCTGCCCATATACAGTCGCTACTCTGAAAAGAAATATTTCGTAACAATAATGATGGCCAACTGCCATTAAGAGTAAACCTTTTAATGTTCACTTGATCAAGAAAAAGTTTTCTAAGCTAGGCATCACATATTATGGTTTAGTAAAACTATCCCCGATGAAAGTAATCCTCATCTCATTGCGTCAGCTTTATGCTTTTTAGCGACGAGGCCAAGTTCATACTTACGTCCAATCCAGGTTAGCCAGCCCGCTTTATTAGTACATTGTAAGGAATAAAGAAACTTATTCATCTGAAACGGCAGAAGACACTTTATCTGTATAAGCGATTATCTTCTATCCCTCCCCTTCCAAACATGTCTGCAGTTCGTGAACCACAAGGAAACCAAGAAGGGAGATAGAACATATCTAATGGCATTCCTCTGTAGGCAGATCTTCTGGCATGTGTCCCACCTGATATGATAACACTTTTGATTATCATCAAAAGACAAAAAACCAAATATTTATAGGATTTTGCTGTTCCAGCCATATGATCTTCCTGTAGTTAGTAGAAAGCGAAGAGTTTCTAAGTTTAATAATAAGCCAGAAGAGAATTTGGCTGGAACTTTGAATATCTTCCTTTCAAAAAATTTCAAGCTTTGAAGCGAACCAAATGAATCGTATCCGGCTGATGGTTATGATCGTAGACTTGTAACGTTCGCTATGTCCTCCCCCATCGGAAGTGATTCAATGTTGTTAAGGCTTATCACTCGTTATACTCGGGAAGCTACCCGTCTTGCCTTAACTGCTTCCGCTCTGCCTCAGACCAGGTTATGCTCAGGGAGTTACCTAAACTGATTCCGCTCATGTCGTCAATGCCGCTTCTTTCGATCACCGCGATCATGATCTTGTTATAAAAATTCTCACAGAAAGATCTTTAATAGATGGGATGGCTTTAAAAGTAGTGCTAGTATTTTGCGCCTTCGTCCTTTTCCCGCAACCTTTAATTCCAAAAGTCCTGATTATTTCCAAAGGTTGTAATAGAACATAAGACGTCTAAACATTTGAACTGGAGCATCTGCGAGGGTGCGCGGTATCACAATCATCTACTGTTAGTTTGCTTTTTGTTTATTTCGATGCAATGATTTGCGCTTATTGTTTGTATAGCAATGGACCGCAATCCTGCTGAATCTAAAGAGTGCATCACATGCCTCAGTCTATGGTCACGCTTGTAATCGTATAAGCGGATGCATTTAAAGGGGACGCCGATGTAAAGACAGTAGCTATGATATTTTAAGGATAAAAAAAAATATCCTTATCATATCTTTGTAACTTGGAAGCACTTGTGGTTTCATAATTTATGAAATTGACTATAATTTAAATTGATAATAATTTAAGGATTTTTATTTTTTTTTTTTAAAGCAAAATGATATATACATACATACAACAAACATTAAAAATCTTCTTCAACTATACATTTTCTATAACGAAGTGCGTTTGTACAGTACTTGTAAAGTAAATCCCACCCTCGGACTTCATTTAACATTTGAATTACTTAATCTATTTCTATGATATAAGAATTAAAGAATCTCACTCGAATTTTTTTCAAAACTGGGCATATTGCGAGGAAGTGAAATATATCTTCTCGTATCCTCATATTACGAAGATTGCACAAGATAGATTATTTTCGACAATGTGGAATAAAATAAAGATTCAGTAGTTTTCCTCTGATTTTAAAGATAATGTTGATCTTCTGTACTGAGTTGCAGTTTAGAAAGTAAGTTTTATCTGCTAGATGGTATTCCAGCTTACTTTAATATGTCCTATATTAGAAGGAATGTGCATCTGTTACAAAACGATCATACATACTTCGATCTACTTTTCCAATATGAGGTAGAGTTGTGTTCTTAGACGTTCAAAATTTTCATCGGATGTTATCCTTATACATTCTCCACAGTTTGATGCAAGGCAGTCTTGCTCTGGTTCTTATTACACTCTTGAGTACAACCTTTGTCAGTCTATCATCACTCATTTTCATAACATTTACCATATAGTTAAAATGTAGTTTCAATGTTTCCAAAAACATGGACGGTGCACCAATCTTCAGATGGAACATATAAGTAGACTTAGCAATTGGCAAACGGAACATTCGCTTTAAGAAATACCGAAGAAACATCTTAACTTGATCAAAATAACAGTATCCCCACATCTGCGCTCCATATAAAAAAGCTGCAGTTGGGCGAAAGAGTTTCTGCTTCGAGCTATGGGTTACATACTTGTTGTTGATGCAGCGACTCCATACCGCTGAGATTTCTCGTTTGGCTTCAGATAGTTTGGCTTCTAGATTTTCTTTATATTTAAGTTTGAAGACACCAAAATTCCTAGGTATTTGTACTCGCGAACAACTTCCACCGTTTCTCCTCCCACCGGAAAACGATGTCATCCGCATACTTAAGAGCCGAAATTTTCATGCTGCCGAATTCGATTCCACCCAGTACAGCATCTGATATGTCGTTGATGAACTGGATAAACAGTAACGCACTCAAGATGCGAGTACATCCTTGTTTTACACCCATCGTAGTTGTGAGTTCTCCAGATATGGAGAACATACATACGCCACATTATTTATTTACATAGCTCTTAGAATATTGATTATTTTCATTGAAAAACTAATATTAGATATACAAAGTCGACGAAAAACGCATATACCATAGTTCTTTATGTTTCAATCTGGCAATCCGACTAACTAAAACCAATTTGTACTTCTCTTTGAAGTACCAATGATGGCATTTCGGGGATAAATACGGATATTTGTTATCTACATATAAAAGCCCTAAGACACACTAGCGGCATATTTAAAAGTGTGCATTTTAAGGAGGAATAGTTAACTAGTGAGAGAAGTGTTGCATGCAGTGCACAATTTCGTCTAAGTTTAGGATTATTTTAAATCATAGGCGCTTGTGCTCTCAATTAATATTTCCAATCACGTTTTTTTCTGAATTAAAAAGAAACAAGCCCGTCACAACATGTCTACAAAAAAAAAAAAAAAAATCTCTTTCAAAAGTCCTCTATTTTGTACAAACAGCACGTCCGAATTCCAAACACCGAACCACAGAATGCCAAAGAATCTTTTTCAAGAACATTCGGCGGTGAGTTGATGTTCTTGTGTCTGGTGAAGTGAGTCCTTTCCCATTTTCTTGCACGTGAATTCCTGAACGAACGTGTCGAAACAAGTTACCCAGCAATTTCTCCTATGGATACGAGTATTTCCTCAGACAGGTCCCTGCACAATCCACTTTGTCCTGCAACAAAAAATCCCAAAACTCATACCTACAATTTGCAATTGCACCATTCTTTCAATATTGACAATGCATCAGGCATATTTTGGTGAAACTAGAACGATTGTCTGTTTTTTGCGGTACTATTTCTATAATCTCTGAATCATTTGAACGTGAGAATTGTAGTTTCATGAGATTTTTCATTTAAAGATTTTCCCAGGATATTGTCAACGGCTGTTTTGAAACGTATTGCCAAAGGAATTGAGAAAAAAAGGAAGTGTGGCAATTTTGGAAAAGAATACCTTTGGATACGAACGTAATTGTTAATTACAGATACGTAGAAGAAAAAAAAGTTCTGACTATGTCATCATTGTGTTCTTAGTTGATCTATTTTGTCACGTTTCTGTTGATAATTGAGTTACTTGTCAACCGTAGGACCGATCAACCATTAGATGAATCTCTGTCGCAGGTCAATTAGAAATACTTTTTTACGGTAGCTGATATTATTTCGTGTTTAACTTATTAGCGAGTCATTGATGACGTTCAGTAAAGACCAATTCACGTTTGGAATTTTTCATTAACCCAACATATTCGTGAACGATAAGAAGATTATATTAATGTACCATCCGGGCCAGCTCAAGATGTAAAAGCAATCGAGTGAAACCAGTTTGAAAAATGGAAATTGCTACGGAGCTTTAATAACGCTGTAATATCACGCGTCATCTTGCTATAATTTATTTAACGTCAATCCGTTGTGTGTGTGTCATGTTTATTTAACATATTTATGTCAAGAAATGAGCTGTGTAAATTGTACACATTTTATAGCAAAAGTTATGTTTAACATAAGTATGAGACGAGATGAAAATACATACATACATATAAAAATACAAATAAGTAGGAAAAATAGGCAGGCAATCTTATTTGTATATAAAAATTCATTGGTAAATGAATATTTTTGGATATTAACGTTCAGGTGACCTCAACTACGAACCTAATTTCATATCCAAAGGCCCAATATAACAAACTGAGCAATAAACATGAACCTAAAAACATCACTTAACCATGTTAATAAAATGAAGCTCTACATGCTGATACCATAGATTAAATCAAAGTTCTCTCTTATCTCTTAACTTTGCATGCTTAACAAGATAAGACCAAACTATTGAGCGTGTAATTTAATCACTGTATACTTTCAATGAAACATACGAGTATAAGGTTCTAGCCACTGAGGGATTGTGAAATATATTAATAAAATATTTTGTAATGTCTTTGTAGATCAAATGGATCCTTATATCGACATACCTTTTATATGTTAAGGATTTGGTTCGAAATAGAAGAAGCGATCTTAGATCATTTGCCTTGGAATAGTATAGGGTTTTCTAATAACGTCTTGACAACTTTTTTTTTTTTAAATAAAAGGAAAACCATTTGAGATATTTCAAAAACTTTATTATTGGCTTGAAGTACAATTAAAACATTTATGAATGGAACTCCACTTCGTTCATATGGCTACCGCGGGCACGTTTGCAGCGGTCGATTCGTTTGACCAAATTTTCAACGACTCGGCCATACATTTCGGCCGAAACGGCCGCTATTACGCGTTCAATGTTGACTCTGAGCTCTTCCAACTTCGTCGGCGTGTTGGCATAAACCAATGACTTACGGTAGCCCCACAGAAAATAGTCAAGCGCTAAATCGCACGAACGAGGCGGCCAATCGACTGGCCCATGTCTTGAGATAACACGCTCACCATACTTACTCTTCAATAAATCGATTGTAGCGTGTGCTGTGTGGCTTGTGGCACCATTCTCTTGAAACCACATGTCGTCCAAGTCCATATCCTGCAATTCGGGCCAAAAATAAACGGTGATCATGGCGCGATAACGCTGACCATTCACAGTAACGTGACGATCGTTATCGTCGACGAAAAAATATGGCCCAATAACGCCGCCGGCATGCAAACCGCACCAAACAGTTATTTTTTGTGGATGAAGTGGTGATTCATGAAGCACATGTGGGTTTTCATCCGACCAATAACGCATATTTTGCTTATTGACGAACCCATTGAGTCAAAAATGTGCTTCGTCACTGAAGATGATTTTGCGATGAAATTCATCACCTTGGCGCATCTTCTATAAAAACCCGATCGGAGAACGTAGCTCGTTGCATATAGTTTACTCAGTAGGTTAATAATTAGCTGAGTTTTTATCTGCTACACAAATTAAATAAGAGCCTTGGCTACCACGTCCGCCTCTGTAGCATTTGGGTAACCTGGACGAGAATAAAATTTTTGGACGTACATATGTACATATAACACATTTCTATATTAATGGAAAAATTAAAAAAAAAAAAAAAAATGAAGAGCCGTCTGTAATTATCCGTGTTCTGTATTGGAATATTCTATTGTTGGTTTTTTTTCCAATATTTTTGTAGGTGGACTTACTGTAATTATAAGATTTTGATCACGATTTATTAGCCGTGTACATGTGCTGCCAGGTTGAGGTAAGTTTTTATTAAGACAATTCACCATACTATTAATCTAAAGGTGGAAAAGTGAATAACCTTGGAAATGAGCTATACTAACCAAGAATTCTTATTATAAACATGTTCCTTTTACACACAGATGGAATCGACAGTAAATTTTCAAGATATTTTAATGTCTTAAAGCCTACCGCTAGAGGATAGTAACAGCAGTTGCTTCCTAAGACGTGGAAATTCAAAACCATTTTCATTCATAAATCAGCTCTGTTTTCAAAGGATTAACATTAGGTCCAAAGCATATAGGGTAAACTTTTACATTAAAAAGAGTCTTTTCTGCTACTTTACTCATAATTTTCTAACTAAAATACCACACCACCACGTAAACGATGTAAGTCCATGTCGATCTTCTACAATATCTTATTGATTATTTTGATAAAGTAAAGATAATATCATATCACCGATTTTGTTTGCACCCTTTAATGGTATTTTACTATAAAAATGCAGGAGAAATATAACTTTTCTCCGGCTCTATGAGATGTAGTTGATTAGCAGTCACCTTCTAAAAAATTCTGTTAGTAGCAACTGCTTCCCTGATAGTAAGTGATTTGTTTTATTATTCACTAAATGGGTACTAATTACTTAGGAATTACTAATCATCTTCAGGAGATTGCTAAAACTACTAAAAGAATGGCAGGCTTTATAAGTGTCAGAAAGTCGTCCTTTTTCTTGATTCTCAAAAAATTTTGAAACAGATTCCGGGAGTTGAACCTAATTCTATTTATGGGAGGTAAATTTGTTCTCATTTTAAAAGAGTTAAGGTCTCTTTCCGACGGACAACTAACCAATTCTTTATTCAAGATATTACCTTTAGTCATTTACCATAAAACAAAGATTTTGCAGATAGCACTATTGAGAGCCTTAGCAAATGCTCACTAGATTCGGCTAATGATGTCTGCTGCTTCAGTTATAAGTTCTCCGTTAGCTCGTCATTTCGCCACAAAATACTGTGATTTCAGAAAAATGGTCAAATTTTGCTAGTCCATGTTTAGAATACCTTCTAAGTTAGTAGCAAATCTAATGGGAAAGATCTCTTTCTAACGAAAACTCTAATAAGTTTATCAAATCGAAGTGACTATCTTAAGAGCTAATATTGGACCGAATTTATTGTATGTACATGGAGTTCGACGCCAGATGTGAAATCGGTATTAGGTACTAAGCTACACTCGGTGAACTCATGTGTCGTAATTATCAAAAGGCAGGATTAAGACTCTGTCGTAACTTGTTTATTCGTACACAGATTCGAATGTAAAGAATTTCAGTTTAATGGTCGAAACTTCTTAGGTAATCAGATCATAGTTGGTAAAAGTTTTAATTCTATATTATCTATGTACGAAAAATATCTGGCTTACGGTTCTTATTTTAATAAATTAGGGCAAAACTCGACCTTTGGTCTAAAGAGATCATTACCGAGTCAAGCTCAACGAAAATAACTTTCAATGTACAATATAACGTATGTAACGAATGTACATATAACATCCCGAACGAAACGTAGTTTTAACATTATTTTGGTAAAAAAGAATTTCCCAAAATAGATCTTCGAATTTGTCCCAGAGATCATGAGATATGACACCCCTCGACTTATTTCTTCACGGTCATTTGACTTACGCGAAGATCTGAACTATAGACCACTTGGAAGCCATTATTTTGTAGGTACACGTTACACAGTCCAATTCACTTGAAAAAGTGGTCAAAACATGAACTGAAAGAATGAACTCTGTGGTCAGATGCGGGAAATTGTATTTATATATAAGGTACCTAAATTTGTTTAATCAAATAAAAAGAAGTAAAAGCCTTTTTAATTTCTTGCTTCCCCAAAAATAATATCCTTTATATTTTGGAGTAGTATTTTCGTTAACACCGGCACGACTCGCTAAAAGCCACTTGCTATACGTTCAATGTCAGAAATAAGACTGTTTAACTTGCTATTTAACAGCCGGAAAAATCCTAACATAAGTTAGGGCTGTCTTTGTCCTGGATTTGGACCTTGAATCAAGGCCCGGCACAACACAGGGCAGCTTTATGTTATTACACTTAATGGAATAAAAAACTTAAAAGCATGGAAATAGTGGAAGAGAGGTATAAAAAGAGCTTTTTGTGAGAATTTTCTTAATGAGCAGTAGAATTAAAGTTACCAATCAAAAGCTGATGAGCAACAGACCTTATCAAATCGATCAAGATAAGGTGCTTGGTTTAGGCTGGGAGTCCCCGTAACCTCAAACAGATGCACCTTCCCTCTACAACTTTTAAGCGCAAAATATAGTACATATAAATGATACAAAAGGGTGATCAAACAAACATTTTTTTTAAGGGATTTAGTAACGTATGGGTCGGAAGCATCCTTAGAGGAGCGCTGGACGTAACCGAGAGCGAAATTGTTTTTTTTTTGTAATAGAAGATTGGTTCATTGCGATTGGGAACAACCACATTTAAATAAAATAAGTCCAAAGTGAAATTGTTAGACAATTTTGGACGTATGTTGAAGATTGTCATTTGTTTCCATTAGGATTCAGGAAATTTTTCCTATTCCGCTGTCAGAGTTCGTTGGGTTTCGAAATTGTGGACTTGCAATGAAAAAACATTAAGACACAATATATAATGCTTTTGAAGGGCTTTGTAACGGAGAACTTTTTAAGATTCGACCTTTCCTAGGTAGACGGACATTTTTCCAAGATTTAAATACCCTGTGAAGAAGTAAAAAAAAAAACTGTACGAGATTGTGCTACGTAATTCTCATATCCTTTCATTTTATTCTTCACTAATTCTGAGGGTAGTTTCTAACAAAATCGATAAAGTAAGATAAGTAGAGTTGATCAGAGCCTTCAGATTGGCTAGCGAACAACTAGCTAAAGAATCGGAGGCTTTATTTAATAGCTAATTTTCTTGCAAGCAAATCTATTGGTTTGACAAAGTAACTACCTTTTATTGTGATGATATTAAATTTAACTTAATATTATGGAATATATTTTAATAAATATTTAATTTATGGTAGGAAACTTCTAATTATCAGATTACAGCATTTGTATAGTATATTGGATTCTAAATAGCCTTCTGCTTCCTCCAGATACACTTAGATTACTCTTAGAAGCAAATCAATTTCATTCGTTAGCCTTCAACTCGAATCTTTAACGGTCAGTTGTTGTATTTTTAATGTGTATAAAAGATATTCCTCATTCTCCAACCTACTATTTGAAAGCAAGGCACTGTTTTTAAATCACTCGCAAATACTGAGGCGATCATCAAATAATTTATCAAGATCTGTCCGAACCAGAAAACTACACTCCCCAACATTCATCACGGA
This sequence comes from Volucella inanis, assembly GCA_907269105.1. Lineage (NCBI taxonomy): Eukaryota > Metazoa > Arthropoda > Insecta > Diptera > Syrphidae > Volucella > Volucella inanis. The sequence continues at coordinate 38,895,186 of OU026154.1, read as the reverse complement.
AGCTGCATTACCTAAAATAAATTTTCCCATTTCGACACATTACTACGCCCATCTTATACGCGTAATCGGATTATGGTTTCATGAAATGGCCACTGACCTACAGCTCGGTTGACAACCTCTGTTCACTGTCCTTAATATAAATTGATTACGGTTGAATTCTAGAAGTATCTGCAATTCCTTTGCCAGATAGTAGAATTCTACCTGTCCTCCCCACATCAAGATCTTCCTTAGAACTGTATCCGCTATTTTTTGTTATAAAAAAAAAAATATTAAAAACAAAACTTGTTCCAATTCTTTCGGTATTCCTCTTGACTAAATTTTTCATAAAAGCAAAAACTATTATTCCCATAAAATCATAAGAATTCTCCAAGCGATTTCGTCATGCCTCATCGTACATGCTGTCCGCAATTATCTTGTACCTGTTGCAATTCTATTAGAACGAGATCACCGGAAAGATCATTAAAAAGGTCGAGACCGGATCGATTTACAAAAAGCAATGATAATTCTCCTGTCAACTCTGGAGATATAGATTGCTCCTTGTCCACCAAATGGACCACACAAATTTTATTGGTCAGCCTATTATTTGTTCTTCCTGTAGGGTCATGTCGAGAGTACTCATTTAACGTAATTAATCTGTTTCGTTGCTTGCGATTAGCTTGTCCGAGTATCAGTATGGGAGGACCCCGATATGATAACTGAAAACGAAATTAGTTAAGGGTACAAGAAAAGGTAAATATACATGTTAAATTAGTTAGAACCGCTTTTTAGACGTTTCTTTGATATAGGTAAGTGAAATAGGAATGGGGGTCAAAGGAACAAACCGAAATAGATTCTTTTAGTAAATTTGCATAAATCCAATAGGACGATATACTCGTACTACAAAAACGATATAAGGATACATAGACGAGGAATATACAAATGTAAGCCATTTAATAATTTGACGAAAAAATTGCCTATTGAATACCTATAACTATACTTAAGGGGATGGAAACCATTACTCGTGCAGGCTAAAATCTTGAATTTCTAAGACATGAGCGAGCATCTTATGACAATCAACACCATGGCTACATTCCCTAATGTGAGCTTAAAATGCACCCGTACCTCTACGGAAGACAAGGGATAACACCGCCAGCGACAAAACATATGAAAAATGCTTGAAGGATACAAAAGGAGCACATCTTTGCTAGGACAATTGGCAAGCATACCCCACATGATACCATGCTTGGCAACGGCCTTAAGCTTATTGACCTTGCAGCGAAACGAAATATCACTGTGTAAAATACACGAATTCTTCTAAAATAACGGGGTGGCCATGGTGTCGTGGTATATGCATAGACTCCTCAAGCAGAGGGTCGCGGATTCGAATCCCATCCGAGGCAATTCTCTGAAAAAGTCTTTTCATAGAATTTGTATGTAGTTATATGAAAATCCGGTCGGTGTCAACTCTGACTTGAAGGCATAACACCGATGTTGGATTAGTTGCTGGCTGGGCTTAAATATAACGAACTAACAACTAGAACGTACTTAGACCCACTGGTTGAGGATGCACCGGCTCCAGTTTGGCAACCACCTCTGGAAAAATATCGAAACCTAATACACCTGAGTTTCAAACTACTACACCACCTGCCGCGCCCTGGAGAAAAGCCAGTAAAAGGGTATTCATATCCCCTAGGTGCGCGCTGGGGATTATAAAAAAAAAAACGCTTTCTGATCGTCCAAACCTTCCGGGCAGCCAACACTGACTTAGATAACCACGTTGTTGCTCTCAAGCTGCGAATGTGGATTTCCCAAGCGCAAAAACAAGGGAGAACTTCTAAGGCGAACTTAGATATTGTATAATAATATGATGTAGAAAGGGTGCAATCGCAAGCAACATTTTCTGCAGATATATAACTGCGAAAAATCCGACATCCCGCCACCAGGCAGAATAGACCATCAACTTAGATGATAATAGCCAAAACTTCCGCCCACATGACCAGAACGAAATAACGATAGCTATATTTATGCTGGAATCCAACAAGTCAGCTGGATCTGACGGCTTACCGGCCGAGGTACTCAAAGTGGCTGGAATTGACCTCGTGGAGAGTATACACCAACTCATTTCTCAGATCCTGTCAGAAGAGTGTATGCCTGATGAATGAAATCTCAGCATCTTATGCCGATCCACAAAAAAAGAGACTCCCTCAACTGCAGCAACTATAGAAGTATAAATTTCCTTAACATCGGATATAAGATCTTATCTGCCATATTATGTGAACGTCTGAAACCCTTCGCCAAAAATCTGACTGGTCCCTATTATTACGATTTTGGACTTTCTTGTTCCAATCTTCACACTCCGGCAAACCCAAAAAGCACAAATCGATACGCACCATTTTTCCATCGAATTTAAGCGTGCATATGACAGCATTTATAGAGACAAGCTTTATAGAACTATGTTTAGTTCTGCAGAACTTATCCGTCTGTGCAGAATGACGATTGGAAAAGCTCGCTGCTCCGCCAAAGCCAGTAATGACCTATTCGAGACTTCTGGTATCAAAAAATCTTTTAGACAAGATGACGTGCTGTCAAGTGACTTCTTTAATAAATATAATACTTGAAGGGCTGTCATCAGTGTGTGTCATTGAAATGGAAGCCGCTAAAATGGGACTAGCGGTGAATGAGGGCAAAATCAAGTATATGCTGTCAACAAGAAGGGACGCACATTATCGGCACATTCGACAAAATGTGACAGTCGACAGCTATAATTTCGAGATAGTTAGGGACTTTGTCTACCTTGGCTTTACTATAAATATAGCCAACGACACGACATCGGAAATAAAATGAAGAATTATTCTTGCCAATTGCTTTTTCTACCCCAAAAAACTAAGAACGCACTATATAAGACCTTGATCACCCATTCCTACTTTACGGCCCTGAAGCATGGACTCAACCGAAGGCGGATGAAGATATTCTCAGTCGTTTCGAGAGAAAAATCCTTCGAAAGATACGTAATCGGTCCCCTTTGCGTTGGCGGGTTTTTTGGACCAATACATTGACCTAGTCAGAAAACTGCGCATCAATGACTGAGATGCTTAGGCCATGTCAGAGACATATTTGTTGGCAGAGGGTCAGCGCAGTAAAGAAAACCTTGCCTTAAGTCGCGCGCACAAGCACTGTTGACAACACATGCAAGGAAAACTATTTTCGAGTATGAACTACAGAGTTTCTCTTTAAGGGCGCTGGAACTGAAAATTTCAATAAAGTACGTTGTGTACGAGATATACTGTTAAATGTTAAGTTTCTTATTTTTCCTTATTTTTATTTTGGAAAATTATTTTCAACAACAAAGTTCACACAAGCAGCAAAAGTCGAAACCCAGTTGTTGTATTATGTTAAAAGACGGAAATGCCAGTACAAATAATGGGGGGATCCACCAACTGAATGGTGGTGCTGTCTGCGGTCGATAAAGAGAAATTATCCATGATTGATTCTTGTATCACCTAAACCGAAAAGCTTTTCATTCTCTGCATACGAAGTATGTTCAAAAACTAAACTGATTCCATATTTCTATATAAAAAAAACATTATTCACTAATATAAATTTTGTCCCCTTCAAAATAATACCGCTCAGATATAATACACTTGTGCCAATGCTTTTTTCAATCCTCGAAGTACTTCTCATAAGCACTTTTTGGTATAGCCTAGAACTCTTCCAGTGATGCCGCTTTTATTCATCGCTTCAGTTTTGGGAACAGGTACAGAAACAGGCAACAGCTATGAACCTTTTGAGCAAGTCCGGATTATCACTGTTTAGGAACAAACTTTGCTGACACACGTCTCATGCCCAAAATATCAAGAACAAACGATTGAAATGACAATATCCTTAGCAACTTCTCTTAAGATAATTATACGATTTTCCAACACAATTTTTTTCACAGCTTCCACGTCATCACCTTTGTTGATGTGCTGCATAGTCCAGAGCAAAATTCGTCATTGGCATCTTCTTGGCCATCTTGATTGCACTTTTGTGTAATAATTGAAAATCGCTGAGCACACCACAAGACGAGTAACCTTTCTATCTGTCAAAAACAAACTAAGTATGTTGTATACTTGAAACTGTGAACATATGCTCAAATTTCAAAAGTAACCTTACATTTATATTTTACAGATATCCGTAGGTTTCCTCAAGGGATGTAAAAACTGTTTCACACCGTCTGATGTGAGCTCCATAAATAAATCATATATTCAGCCAGAATTAATATGCAATGCCAACATTTGGTCAGGGATTCGTATGACATATCGGCAAAACTACGCCAGCCGCAAAGTAAGTGTTGTATTATAAAAAAGCAGACCTCGAATAATCACTCCCTTACAGATAGCTCATCCATTTTTCTACAAATACCATATACATAATGTGCAGACTTTTGAATTCGGTATCTCGAACACTGTTCGTGATAATTTTTTTTTTTTATTATTATTTTTCAAATATAACCTGCTTTATTTAAAACAACACTTACTTTACGGCGCCGCAGGAATTGTATAATCCCCGACTTCTCTGCACTTGCTATATATAGGATTGAAACCGCACAGTAAGACTTATAGATGCCATCAATATTGCCAATCAATTGACACTCTCCTAACATCCCGAACGAACTCTTTTCGTTTTCTTTTCTTAGTCATTATAACCTTCAAACTTTCAAAACCAACGAACATTGGTATCTCTGTTTTTTTTTTTTTTTTAGTTTTAAATTTTCCCTCAAGAATGCATACATTTATAAAAATGTAAAGGTAACACTGGCTTGGTAAAGCATGGTGAGCAAGTAAGCTTATTCTTTTTTTTTTTTATATCGATCCCAATTTTTTTAAGAAAGCAGGATGAATACTGATCGGAAGATCGGAACTATTAAAATCGTCTCTTCATCGTAATGTGGTCAATTCTATTGACTGTTTGTTTGTCTAGATTTTGCTTTTCAAGTGTCCGTCTAAAAAAGTTATTCTCTCCTATTTTGGCAAAATAAACGAAAGGATCAAGTCAATTTTAACGTCAGGTGGTAAAGGGTAAAACTTTGGCTAAGCTCTCAAAGCTCAATCAAGATTTACATTGAAATCTACGATAATATAGCTTTGCAATTTTCAACTGCTCAAACAAACCCCGTACTAAGTTTGACACAGGCAAGCCTTCATTCTACGAATACGAATAGCGTTTATTTACATATGCATATATGAACATACATATGTATTTATGTCACTCAACACATATCTACATACATATCGCACCCAAATTAGCTCCGAAATGAAGTGTAACAAATGCGTTGAGAAAAAAACAATGTTAAGATAAATACGAGTACTGCTCAGAATACGATATTTTGCAACACTGATTCATGCAACTTCCATATTTCTCAACAAGTTCTGCTTACAATTTCATGTCTGATGATAATTTCAACGGAACAACATTCATATATTAATAGTAAGAGTGCAACAAACCAATTTAACGTCTAGCCTATTTCAAAGCCCTTAAGAATGTATTATTATTACAAAAAAAAATGCTTAGAACGCTCGAAAGGAAAAAAAATTATAAAATGTACAACTGCCGCTGACCTTCATTTCTTTATGGCAAACTGCAAATCATTTGTATACTGAGACTGTACATCCATCTCTATGACCCAAGCACTATCATCATTTATCTTACGTCAGGCATAGCTCAATGACGTTCCAATTGCGCGTATCTCGGCCTCGTGTCTATGATTGCCGGCTAATAATGATTCTTGGAACTTGCACCTGTTGCGATGTTGTCCGCAAAGAGCAGCATAATCAAACAGCAAACGTTTTGCAATTTCACTGATTTTTTCCAGCCACTGTTCACTTTAATACCGCAAATCCGCATGCTTACGCTACATCTCTGCCAGTGGAAAAAAAAAGTATCCCAAGATATCAGTATATATATACTTGTATGCATATGTTTTGACGTAGTTAAGTTTTTACAGGCAGAAATACATACATATATATCTGGAAAAAAAATCTCTGCATAAACGAAATATAAATCTGTACAGCATTCAATCTTGGCAGCTCGTGTGGTGAACGTGCTCAAGCCGCAGCGCAAATACATAATGTGACCAACATTGGCGGATTCTTCTTTTTGAACAGTAACCGGTTTCCGGTGCGACGCTAAGGTTTAAGACCCTTTTTAATACTCCTCTGCCGATGTTTTGGTGTTTGGACGTATTTTTTAATTTTTTTTATTTTTTATTTTTTTTATTATTATTATTATTTTTTTTTGTTTCTCTCCTTTGACTCTTACAGCAAACACAGATAAAATCAAGCCATGTAAAGGGACCTAAAAAAGTTAACTCTTCGAAAGAGGTTTACATACGAATGTACGATTGTAGTCTTACGGACAGCATCCACATCTACTTCCACATCAACGGTCAAAGTTGGAGCATAGCGCATTGCCTGACAATATACAGCAATCTTGCCGGCAAAAACGCACACGTACATGAAAAGCTCCCATAGGTTAGGAATTGAACCAGTTCTGAGCGGGTTTTGTTTAAAAAAAAAAAAATAAATAAATAAAGAAAACATTACTAAAAAGATACAGTGATTTTATGGTATCGAGTGGCAAGCCGGGACGATGGAGAAGTATGTACCGTACATACATATGTACATTCTCATTTTTATGGGCGGCTTTGCCCTTTTTTTGATTTAGTTTTGAAGAAAATACTCCAAAAAGTCGACTATCCAGTAATTTTATGTTGGCTTGCTTTGGTTTGCCTCGGATAGAGGATGGATAGAGGAACGAGCACACTTAGCCCAAAGTGGACATAGTTTTGTGCTGACGTTGATTGATATGGTCAAACGAAAGACAGCCACAATTATGACCAGAAGTCATGAAAATGAATAATAATTTTTTGACACAAGAAATTGCAAAAAGGTATTATGAGCACGCAAAGATTTCCTTAAGAGCTTAATTTTAAATCTGGTAACCTGTCAAAAGAAATCGGATACAAAGTGTAAACGTGGGCTGAGATTCACTCAAAGAACACCCTAACGTACCAAGAACGTTTTTCATTTATTGTTGAAGGAACCAATATTCCAAGATGCCTTAATAGTTATTTGTGCACGAAATGTTACGGAAACACGTCCAAGCATGTATCTACATGTCTCGGAAAATGTCCACCTTTCATCCAAAATATATGAGAACATTGCGCAATTGTTGGCGAAAGATAATGTTGAGCAATTGTTATACTTTTATTTTCACCTTTCAGTAAATCAAGGACTTTTGGGATACATTTATGCATCGAAGTGGGAATTTACCTGTCGAATACCTGTTGCATTGCCAAACGGATCTATTCAGACTTTAGAGTAATATTGTTGTTTTTATTCATTCAAACGAGTTTTCGAATTTTTTTTTTTTTCTGTTAATGGCATTTGAAAATTGCAAGTAACCTTGATAATGTCATTACGTAAAATAACCCTTATATTTGCACTTGTTGCTTAACAGATCGTTTTTCCGGGGAAAATATTTTAAAAAATATCAAGATATATAGATATGAGAGAGTTAATCACTGTTACATAAAGTTACTAGTGTAAATCATATATTGTAGATCCGATCAGTTGTAGTGACTCAAACCAACATTTTACGTCCTAGATATAATTTTTGTCTTAATTAGCGCGCACTCAAGGGGTTAACGTACCCTTAAAATGGATGCACACAGCGCGGAGGAAAGCAAGATAGGCACCGATGTAGGTTCGTTTTGAATGTTTTAAGGTAATAATGGTCAGGAAATAAAGAGCTCGGGAAGGCATTCCATAACGATATTTCAATGTACGTCTGAAATTGGGCTTGAGGGTAAATGGATGAGCCTTCATAGCGAGACTGGTGTTTTAGTTAAAGGTTTAAAGGGGCGGAATGCTATAAAGTTAAAATTAACCTTAGATTCAAATTTAAATGGAAAACAATTGACAAATACCTCACTTGCTTCATATCCCGATATACATAGTTAGGTATGTGAGCTTATAAAACAGTACAAAAATACCGTCTTGTAACTTTGTTAGTAATACTTACGCTCACCTTCAACTTCTTTTTTCTGGAGTTTTCTTCGAAAATTGCAAACGGAAGGCGATGAATCGCATCCAACATCCATAAATATTCTGACAACAATGCCTCGGATGTGCCACATACTTTGAAGGTGACAAGTTAAACGATAAGATTTTGAAATGTTAGGTGTCGTTGTTGTTATACGGGAAGAAAGTTTCCAAGAAGCTAGATGATGCCAGATTCAAAATTAACTTCTTGGGATTGTTGATTTTATGCAAGCTATTACCATTTCCCGATGCATACCACTATACCTCTTTTATCTCGAAAACCGTACGGATTCGCTGGACCGGTTGGATAGCTGGTTCATATTTTCAAAGCTTATCAGCGCCTGATTAAACAAGGTCACATCACATTATAGAGTAATTTTGCAGAAGCCTAGAAGAATGAACAAAAGGATCGTTTCTACATCCAAAAAGATAGAGTTTTCAATACAGTTCTCATCGGGTATATCGTCATCAAAGCAGGGCATTTGGATGCCAAGTTAGCCAAAGACCACAGTACGCTCATTCATACAATGGAAAAACGTTGCACCAGAGGGCGGAATGAGGTCTTTTGTATTGTCAGTGATCTTGCAGTTGGAGACACTATATTTGAGCACAATTTTTGATATAAAATTAATTAAATAGCAACTGGCACGCCCAATTTTGACACAGTCTGACACACTGCTCTCCAAAAAAAAAAAAAAATTACTGGCTAAATCGTAGAGCTTTGCCAAATTTCGGACCTTACAGGGATTCACATTAATGAAACTTTTTTTCAGTTCTTATAAACTGATTGAAACTTTCGTTTCCATTTATAACATTTATAACATTCTTACAGCGGAGTTTCAATATTAATTAAGTTCAGAAAAAATAAAAATTAAAATACATAGTATTAATTACGAGTACACTTCATTTCAAAAAGTAAAAAAAAAAAAAACACTTGTATCGGCTCGGTATTTATTCTATGGAATAGTTTGACTTTATCTTTGTATTTATACTGCCCTTAACTTAAGTAAGCTGAAGATCATTTCTGCGTCGAATTTATTTTGATCTGCATATTCAAGAAGCGTATTTGTACATTGGATTGGTTGGGAGCTCATTATTTTAGAAACAGCTGGAGTGATTTCATCGCTTTCATTTTCTGAAATGTCTTTAGTCGGTTCAGGTTCAGTGCCTTCTACGATAACCCAGGCTCTAACTTAATGTATTGTGTTGTGTTATGTATCTATGATTCCAAGGAGATCATTAATTTCTTGCAACTCTCTTTGAAGCTGAGTTTCGGCCAGTGTCCTTCATAATTGAAAAAGTGGAATTTAATCTTAAATCTTATCATCTTTTGGCACTATACATTTAAAGCACTTAGTATTAGAGGAAGAGGGGAACTGCTCCCAAGATAATTTTAAGTTCATTACAGCTTGTTTTTTTTTTTTGTCCAGCAACAATGTCTTCACTTTCGTTGCAATAATTTCAGTAAGCAATCTTATTTTGTAGTACGCTTTAACTAAATTAGTGACGTTAGGGAAAAAAACCAGAACTATAATGTCACCATCAGAACAAGTTAGCTTTTCTTTTTTGCAGTGATAAGTTGCATTGTCAGAAGCAACAATGCTTTTTTTAACAAATTATTTTGTCTTAGGTATCGTTTAACCTGAAGAAGCTTACAAAAGAAGGTGGTAAGCTTAAGGTAGGTAGTGGTGTGATTTAGTTCAGACAAAACAAATTTAAACTCCAAATAAAATAGTAAAATTTTCATTAAATTTTGAAAGATTTCACTTGTCATCCAAGCGTTTTTGCTGTATCTATATTATAAATCAGTGGAACTTTGAAAGCCGAAAAAGCTCTAGGGCATTTAGACTTCCCGATAACTAATGGAGTGAGCTTATGCGTTCCAGTTGCATTCGTGTAGGCCAAAAACGTTATGCTTTCCTTGATAGTTTTCCTTCCCGGTCCTGTGTGTTCAGTAGACAAAACGAGTGTTTTATTAGGAAGAAGCTTCCAAAATAGACCGGTTTCGTCAGCATTATAGATTTGTTCTGGTGTAAGAGACATCTCTCGAATTATTTCCTCAAATTTTTCAAAAAACAGATGAACTGCATTTTTATGACAATTTTTCCCCGCATATTTTTAATGTTCCGACACCATGCCTTTGCTTAAATGTGTGTACCCAACGTTGACTAGCTCTAAAATTCGGAGCTTCTTTGAATTGCAGATGGTGATGGTTTGCTTTTCGGCAGAGTAAATCTGTTGAAACTGGAACGTGGTTCATTTCAGATTTCCTAAGCTTCCTCTTCCCTGGTCCAGATTCAGTTTGTTGGAAATGCTCCAACAGCTTCTTCGAATTTAACTTTATTCTAGTAAACGTTGACCTTGACACACTATATTTTTCAGTTATTTCAAATCCAGAATGCATAGCAACTAGTTCTCGTAGAATTTCACACTTATTTTTTATCGGTAAAAATCGATGCACTTTTTGTTTAGGTACCATTACACAAACATCACAACAAATAGCATAACAATGTAAAATGCACCTATACAACTGGCAGGAGACACTCTTTGGACTGCAGCTGAATTCAAAACCTTGAAGTATGTCAAGACAAATAACAGTTAACATAGTTAGTTCCTCATATAGCCCACAAAACTAACAAGAGGAAAAAGGGAAGTATAAAAACTTTTACAAAAGAAATTCACATTCTAGAGTCCGAAAATTTCGGAAGTTCATATTATATGACAATGAAAGGTTTTGGCGGTTTACATTTTAGAGAAATTCACCTTATCGATAATTCACAAATTTTTGATGGACTACAGTCATTCTTGAGTAATGGAAACGTCTTGAAAAGGAATCCAAAGAACCACGTTACTTTGCACAAACTTGGATACTCACCAATGTTTTCCTCAACTGTCAAATATTGTAAGTATGTCACATGTAAAATTACATTTATTATTATAAAAATATTTTTCACACGTGGGTACTTGCATTCCTACTACACCGCTGGAAGTGCTAGAAAAATTTTCGGACATAAAACAAATTCTACAGTCCACTCTATTTTATGTCACTCAGTTAGTAAGGTCAAGAGTTTTGTAATGTTTTTGCATTCAAAGGAATTGATTGTTTTTGTTTCATCCACTTCTTCGAACTTCGGCAAAAACTTGAGCCTCTATTAATTTCTGGACGGAGTTTCTGAAAATCTTCATTGAATATGACAAAACCAGCTAATTTCTCCAGCTCTGAAATCAATCCACTGTCGGTTTTTTTTTGGGTGAAGACTTTCACGATTACACTTACTTCTGATAAGATCAAGTTTTGTAACATCCGCTCACATTCGTAACATTTTCATTTATATCGCTGTCACTTTTTTTTTAATATTCCTCAAACATCGTCCAGCATTGCAATGCGGATTTTAAAGCTTAAGTTAAGGAGGCATATAGCGGTGTTTTTGCCTCCCATGGTCAGCCGTTTTATAGTAAAACACAAAATTTTTGAAAAATTCAACTTTATTTATCAATATAGTTACCTTCGAGGGCGATACACTGATTAAAACAATTTTTCAATCTTTCGATACCAGTTTTGTAGTACGATTTCGGCTTAGCCTCAAAATAGGCCTCTGTATCGGCGATTACTTTTTCATCGGTCTTAATTCATTCAATTTGCCATCGTTTTCATCGACTTGTGACACGGTGCATTGTCTTGATGAAACAGCACTTTCTTTTTCTTCAAATGTGGCCGTTTTTCTGCGATTTCGTCCTTCAACGCAATGTAATATTCGCTGTTAATAGTCTGCCCCTTTTGGAGATATTCGATGAAAATTATTCCATGTGTATCTAAAAATACGGATGCCATAACCTTGCCAGCCGACTGTTGAGTTTTTGGTCGTTTTGGACGAGGTTCATCGCCTGCTCGCTACTCAACTGACTGCCGACTTGACTCTGGTGTGAAATGATGGAGCCGAGTTTCATCCATTGTCACATACCGACGCAAAAATTCGGCTTTATTGCAGTTGAACAGCTTTAAACACTTCTCTGAATCATCAAAACGTTATTGTTTTTGGTCAACTGTGAGCAAACGTGGCACCCACTTTGAACAGAGCTTTCGCATATCCAAATATTCGTGTATGATATACCCAACATACTCTTTTGATATCTTCAGAGCCTCAGCTATCTCGATCAACTTCACTTTACGGTCATTCGTAATCATTTTGTGGACTTTTTTGATGTTTTCATCTGAAACAGCCTTTTTTGGACGTCCACTGCATGCATCATCTTCGTTACTTGTATGACCACTTTTAAATGGTTCGTTCGGCTGGTGCAGAGTCCGGGTAACACTTATCAAGCCATTTCTTTGCATCGGCTGCATTTTTTCCCATCAAAAAGCAATGATAAATCAACACACGAAATTGCTTTGAATCCATTTGTTTCACAATAACAAAAGTTGCTTCACTCACAACGCTATATCTCGAGAACTAATCGTCCGACAGCTGTCAAATTTATACACGTATCTTTTGAAGGTTGGTACTAACTGAAAATGGTATGAATTTAATTCAAGTGGTGCCCTTAGAAATGACACTTTTCAGCCCATATATTATGTGCGATATGGTTCCACTCCGTTACGATTACTCCTTTAAAAAGATATCAGGAGTTTGATTTGAGGCTTCAGAAAAACGGAAATACTGATATTCGTTCTGAGTACGACTGATTAATAAACTACTCTACCTACTCTTGCACTCTTTCCAACCACACGTATTAAGAGTTCATTGAAGCGTTGTCACGTCATTGCTTAAGACAGCTTTATCATCGTCAGAGCAGAGAAATTGTTGTGAACCTGTCAATGCTGCTTCAATAGAAAAATTTGTATGTACATAACATACATATTTGTTTCAAGTACAATATATATTGAAATTTTAGTAAAGTTCATATAAGACCACTTGGAGCTCTATCGAACGCCTTTTAATATCGAGCCATTCCTAACTGGGAACGTATGTATGTACATACCTTAAACTTGTGGGTTCAGCTCAACTTATTTACCTAGTACCAGATTACCAGAACGGTGTTATGAGTCATCATAATATGCTCATCGTTCAAACCATTGGGGCTTGATATCTTTGTAATAATAATTCCTTGTAGGGTCTCAACAAAAAAATTTCAAAACCCCTTTAACCCAAGGTGAATTATATTTCCTTGGATAAACAAAATTACTAACACAGATTTTTTTCTTACTTAGTACCTATTTATTAAATTAATCAATAAAAATCCTTAAGATAACAATTTTCCATTAAAAAACTCAAAAGAAATCAATTCAAACACGAATAAAATTCCAACCACATCCAAGAGTTATTTTGCTTTTGAGTACATATATAACGAATACATATAATGTATGACCATCTACCTGTATAAACACGTTTCTCATTGTCACTCCGTCTTTTCCATAAAATTTAACTTCCTAAAATCTAAGATTTATGATACCTACTACATCCCTGAAATCCGCGTCCTACAGACAAAACTTGTTCCTGATAATGAAAGTATGTCACGTGTTCTTAAAACAACATAGGAAATGCCCAGAATACCTAGCCCTTAGTCCTAGTCAAACCACATTGAGTCTTAAAACTTTATTCGAAAAAAACAGGTACGCCATAGTATAGTAACATGACGTTAAAATATATTTAAAATACAACATTGCACAGGTCTCAAATATTGAAACACGTGCATGTATCGCACAGGTACATTGTAGGTACCTAATGTTAAATGTATCTACAAAATATCTATCGGTCATGGTAATTTACAAATCCCTACGAGTTGTTCTTTCACCAAACCCTAAAATTCCTTGAAAGAAAAAAAATGATTCAAATTAAGTAACTGTTAGATACGAGTCAGGCTCTATGTGTTCCCAGAAATTCCTTAGCATCGAAAATGTAGAGGATTTTCCATAATCCTTCCTGACTATGTGTGGCGAATCCAAATTACGTCCCTTTTAAAATGAGAAATGGAAAAAAAAAATCTAAACGGATCAAGCAAAACATTGAACAAATGAAATGTCCAAAAAAGGGATCTAGAAACGCAACACACAATCCCATCAACAAAAAATCATCAAACTTGAGTTTTTTCTCTCCTCTCCTTCATATCAACTTTCCAGTTCGACAAAGCACCATTCGAACCCACTTACCTACCCATATACCATACACCATCAACTCACCGTATAGAAACGAAAAGCAGGTAGAGAACGGGAGAGACGAAAAGATTAAATATCTCCTCAATTTTCAAACACAAAATCCGAAATCCACTGTTCAATTGCTTTAGCCTTTGCAATAGAGAAGCCTTTAGATACATTCTAAAATCTCAACTCAACTGAACATTCTCTCAAATCGGAACACCTGCATAAGCAAGCCTTCTGATTGGCCAACCCAAGCCAGCTCATCCGGGTATAAAAGGCTGGCCGAACTGGTTTTTCATATCAGAATTCGCTTAGCATTCGTGCAGTTCACTTCTCGTGTGCTCAACACCAAGCTCAAAACGAGATAATTTTGGTTAAAAAATAAATTTTTCGTCGACAAACGTGTAATATACATATAATAGAATGTCATTTGTAACACGTGAATACAAATTCGAAACCAGCACAATGTTGTTCGAGAAGAAACGTTTTTCACCAGTACGTAGTTTGAGGAAGGTTCTGAAACCTCTCTTCCGCGTCATTAAAAAGAAACAGTATCTGAAGAAGAGCATTGGTGAAATTCAAGAAAATGACTACAACACATCGCTGGAGGATATGCGAAAAGATCCATCCGCATTGGAAGCAGTCGATGATAATACAGCTAACGAAGCTTTGGAACAGCGCATCTTAGAGGATCTCCGTCAGTGTGCCGATAATGCAGCTATCTATGTTCACCAAGGAGGTCATCGCCATATAGTTCCGGTTCATCGTGAGCAAAAATTTATCCCCGTACACTTCGCACGCACTAACAATGGAACATTCTTTTGGACTTCCATGGATGTGGTCAAGGAACGTCAACAGCAAGAGGAACTGGGTGATCGATGGGTGCAAGCTTAAATCATTCCAAGCCCATTCCATCAGCAGTGTGCAGCAGTGGCTATCAGCTTTAAGAAGAAGATAAATTGTGTGTGTTTTATTCGCATATTCAAATTCACGGATATGACGGATTGATCCAGGACTTCCAAGTTGGTGATATTAGGTTAAGCTAGATTTTTAACTAAAGAGAAATATGTATATGTATTTGTATTATATCTTGTGATTAATTAGGGTGTAGCTCATATCTTCCATTTTATATTCGATCATTGTCTTCCATTATAAATTAGGTTTAAAAACAAAATCAGCAACAGAAAATGAAAATAAAATAAAAAAAAATCAATTTAAATAAAATTCAAATGTGTTTTCGAATTTGATCGTTAAAATTCCAGCTCTTCAAGAAATTCAAATGAGAACATTACGATGTCACTGAGGTGGCAGATACGCAGATATTCGTTGTTGTCGTCGTTCTCGTAACTCGCCTGTCCAGCAGTCGCTATAACATACTTTTCTGTAGACACTCGAGTGGCCTATATGGCACTTGTGCCTTGATAAGAGGTTATGCTTTAGCTTTAGTCAGATGGGAGCAAGCGATAACTCATGGATCGCATGTATGTATCTCTGAATAAATTATTCGTAACCGTAAGTGTTTCGTATTCGTTATGCTTATGTGTTGTATGTTTATACGAATATTTACTCGTATAGTTAGACACAGAGGGCCTTCGTTAATAATTTCAAATAGATAAGTGGTCGGTACGCTTCGTAGTGGTTTGTTAAAGGTTCATTAGTCTGGGAGTTGTAAATATGTATGTATTACTCTATCGATAAATGCCCGATTGTTGGTGTCTGTATGTAGAGAAATACGATTAGAATTTAAATAGCGGTCATAACCTGTAAATGCGACGCAGTAAAACTTTAGAAATTATTGGGTAGCTGTAAAGAGATAAGCCCTAATTTATGTAAATAGTTATGAGATGTGATTTTGACAAAAATTTAAACTAACCTGTTGGTGGATTTAACATATAAACGTCAGCATTTCTAACATAGTACAACCGTAGATCTTTCGTCTTGTGTTTTTGAACGCATTTACTGAGCAGAATATCTTAATACGATCGCCAATTGTTTAGCGTTAAAAAAACTATCAGTGCAAAAAAAGCAATACTTATTCAGCCATTTCTTAAATTTGCGATTATCAACAAAACAGGTTATTTATTTTTATTACATATTATTCAAAGATTGCTGTTCAAAAAACACAAAATTATTTTGCACTAAAATTTTCTAACTTTTTCTGCAGCCACAACTGTACAATGTCTAACTAATCTGCAACAGTGTAACGATATGTTCACCATTATGAACACAAGGGCAATACAGTCTAACTAAGTTAGTTCTGCAGAAAATCTGCATTATTGCACGCAACTAATGCAGTTCTTCGCTACTATGACATTTTTGAAAATACCCTGTATCTATGTGGTTGTATTTTAAATTAACATTTTAATGTTACAAACAATCGAAGAAAAATAGATTGTAATTTATGAACATTGTCATGGAAAAGCGATAGCCTTTGACCTCGTTTCTTGGTGAGACTAGCCACATTACACATAGAAGAATGTTTCTCTGGTGGGGGATTTTGAATAAAAAGAATTATAGTTGTATTGTGAGTTTTAAACGTCTTTCGATGTCATCAGCGATCTCTAAATTAAATATTTGGTTACATTTATGATCACAGCTGCCACTATTTAGAATATTCAACCCAATATTAAGCTGAGGCTTATTAAATATGGTATATTAAACTTTACTCAGATAAAATGATAAATATTATGCCGTAAAAATGTCCAGTGGATATCTATCTTTAAAGGAATTAATGATGAACTTATGGTAGGTTGGCAATGTACCAGTCTACCTGAACCTGCAAGAAAAGTTATTCCACGGAGAGTTGGGGATGCTTTTAAGAGCACTTACAGTGTTAATAGTCAGAGGCTTTCAGTCTTTATTTAAATCTTGAACCATGAACCTATAATTTGAAAACCAATTTAGCCAGAACAGCATGTTTCATTTGATTTCTTATCCACTCAATAGAATTCAAGGTTACATTTTCCTCTCCATTCGAAATTCCCGAACATAAGGTATAATATACGTAGAAATGTTTGTCCTTCATATAGCTGCAACAAAACCTCCGCCTTTTAATCAGTGCTTCATTGCTTCGCAGAGCTTCGTATCCGTCTCTCAAGTTGCCTCGCCAAACCAATGCAGCAACAGCCTTGTGGAGAAATTTCGTTGGATATCCAATGACATTTATTTTGTGTGGTTAACACTTACTTTGAGGTCAATGACCTTATTAATTACTATGAAGTTATTACTGTCAACTTTGACGTTTTACTCCAAACAATTTATTTGTCGACAACTTGTACTTGTTTATTTTCAATCTTGCTCTTTATACCGTTTCATCAACCAAAGTAAACGCTTTTATAACAACGCATTGGGAGGAACCTATGAATGTCATCACTGGATGGACACTGTTTTCAGTGTTACCGGATCCAGAGAATAATTAAAGAGGCACATATCTCCACAAGATTTTCTAAACCGCAGATTTGTTTTGCAAGGCAGAATTCGGAAAGAATGCATTCATCCTCGTAATACCCTCAACAGTTTTTCATAACCTATTATGTATTACCTGTGCCAATAACCTCTTCATGATTAGGTGGAAAGACTATCTCAATGATCAACGGATCTGGATTTTCGCCGTATTTTCGACAATTTTTACCTAATATCTATGAAGCAACTGCAGCGAATGCGTTTACGAATCTCTATGGATTGGTTAAAAGATTTTCGTTGAAATTACGTATAGCTGTAAGTAGTTCATTTCTCCTTTACTCCAGTTTTTTTTTTTTTTTTTTAATCTTTCCGGTTATTTTGCGTGCAAACTTAATAATTACAAACTTTTTAATTACATGAAGTAGTGATTAAACGGAGGGGAACCATAAGTTTTTTTTATTTAGTTCATGGCGCAGTGTATCTTAATTGGATTACTCTGACGAACTCTTCCCCGTTGAATTGAATCTTAGAATGTTTGACTTTCATCAAGTAGTCGATTTGGCAGGTGATTTGGCGACCTAGAGTTGGCCTGGTCGATATGTGGATTCTTCGGTTGGTAAACGTTGTGCTATTTATCGTGGTGTTTCGTGATATTCCAAAATATTTCACCTGGGAGTATATGTATGTTGTCATTTCGTGGAAGCTATATATGATAGACAGACATTCTTTTGTACCGATCCAAGCATTCAACATTGAAGTTTCTGTGCAAGAATTTAATTACAATTTGAATTTAAAGCTACATAGGCTTCATCCAAGAAGTCAAAATAGTTTTAGTAAAAGAGTAAATTCCTTTTTATACCCCAAGTAATAGAGACTGCTACCTTCTCTATTACGAAAACATTGACAACGCGCTAAAAACCTTTATAGGCCCAAGTTGTGAATGTTTTATAATAGCTTTATAAGATATGCGATGTACTGATTATAATTATAGACGTAATCGTTGGTTCAACAGAGAAGGGCTTTCTGACAAGTAAATCTTTTTGTTCTTCTGAAGATCGATTTTAGACAGTTAAGGCAATAAGACTTTGTATTGTATGTACTTTAAAAAAGGCAAGTCGTTCTGTACCATATACACACTCAGATTCAGTAGTAAGTTACTAGTTCACTATTAGTTGCAACTTATAAAATACACACAGTATATACGTAAATATGTATATGAACCATCTAAGGATTATACCTTATAAATATATAATTACTCCATCTAAATCTTTTCGAATGAATTGCAATTTTATTTGGGTAGCCCAATTAATTGCAATTAGCGATTAAACTTCTTTTTTGGTTTCAAAAAAGGTGGTGTCCGCAGTCATTTTGCACGAATGTATGAACTCAGCAGGGGCGTGAAATCTTGACAATCCTTAATATGGCTCATCACAGTAAACAAATTTTACTTCTTCTTCCGAACCGATTTTGCAAATGACAGCGGCCCTGTTTCCCCTCAGTTTAGATATATCCCTCTTTGTAACTGAATGTTCGTAGAAATGAGTTTTCCTCATACTCAACTGTACAATTAATTTTATTTATTTCCCCATAAGGTCTCCATTCATGCTTTATATTTATATAAAAGTAACACACTTCTGATTATAGAAAGATAATTGCTATGGTGATGAGAATAAACATATAACCATGAGGTAGTTACCAAGTCATATCACCCTAAAGTGCTAGTGTAATTTCTCAGTATATGTAGCAGTTATTATACTAGCGAATTTATTCACTATCACATTGGGAGCATTTCAAAATCACGAATTATTAGAGCTCCTATGTATAAAAAAAAATAAATTGATGATATTTTATAACAACAATAAAAGCAATCTGTTCTTATTTTCCCCTTGTTTTTATTGATCTTCAATTAGATGTACTTCTCTCTCATAACATTCAAGACAATATGAGACCAGATTCCGGTATAGATTTACCGAAAGAATTCAATTTCATTCACCCCAACAATTCACTTCACAATTTTCGGCTTCCGTTTTACATTAGATTCAATTGAAAGAGTTTCAAGTTTTTGGGGGTAAAATTTCAGTTCTTAATTGGCATAAATATTGTATGTATGTTTGGGAAAGATTATTTGGTCGTGTCGAGATTTAATAAGAGGGCAGTTTCAAATTTAGATCCAATTAAAAACAGTCTTTCATGGACAAATTTGGATGCATTGGAAGACACGATTTGTTTTTCAATCAAAATAGATAAAATTCAATCACAATATGCACAAGATATTAGAATTAGAATTGAATGGAAGGTACAGATTGCTATTAACGGAGCAATATGACATTTTTTTATACAGAAGTATATATTAAGAATTTATAAATGAACTGTATACTAAACTTTGTAATATCCCTATTCATGGTCACAAATGTTGCTTAAGGCAAGGCTTATTCCAAGCCCTTGACCTGACAGTTTTCCAAAAACAGAATAAGATACCTATGAACTTTCATCATTATCTACTGTATTAGATACTGAGGTCTTAAACTGTTATGTTATTTTATTATCTGAAGATTTATGTCAAGTAAAAAATAAAACAGATCTTGTAAATTTATTTTTATAAAATGATTTTTTTATTATTTAACCAGGTTAAAAATTATAAAACAACACATGATACTTAGAATTTATCGAAAATCGGAAATCTGGGGATACAAAGCCACCTTCCATTGGGACAAAATGGGCTAAACTGCTCACTGTATTGGTTAATCACCGATGACAACATAACAATCGTCGCCCATATCAGAATGCGGTACATCAACAAGGTGATGTCCAAAATGTTACTTCTCAAGAACTGCATTACAAGTTGTTTGTTATGTTATACCTAATAAAATGTCGTCAGGTTGTTTTAATTGGGGTAATTATAACTCTGTCTGCTTTGAAGGAAATAAATCAATAAAAACGACCGAATTAAATTCTTGGTTATAAGAGTCATGACTAGATACGAGTACAAGATACGTGATGAATGTGAGTCGATAAGAGAGTAAATTTTTATTATAGTACAAGGAAAGTCCATTAGACAAAAAATGTAATTTTGGAAACACAGAACGTCTTAAAAATATCAAAACACATCATTCTGTTCTCTTAGAATAAACCTGATAAGCATATGTACGAGTACATATTTTTCGTTTCACTGTATATGAATTAGTTTACCACAAATGGACAAAATACTTTTCCACTTCTGAAGTCATTAGATTTTAGAAAGCCTCTATGCTATTAAGTCACTTGGAGTTAAGCAGCATGATCTCGGTAGCCAATTTTGATAACAATTTCCAGAAAAGACTTGGCCAGATAACTTTTCTCCTAAAATAGCAATTGTTTCGCCAATTCTGTCGCACTTAGCCTGATCTTCTTGCAACTGAATATCATTTATATCCCTCTGAAGATCCTATATAAACACTTAGTCATTTTAGTAACAGCCACACTCATTTCATATTTGAAAAAATAAAAGCATGAATGCCTCTGGAAATGTAATATGTTGTGTCTTCTCGACAATTATTCCTGGATATCGCTCAGTTGAATTCTACATCAATTTCTGATGCTGAAGATGCTGATTGCTGTAAAGCCTAAATTCTTGCGTGTATTGAACGTTATATAAAATTCAGTGAAGAATTGTTTCTGATATATCAAATTCCTGAGGTCAACTCAGAATCGTTAAACCTGGAATATCGGCCTCATTTTGAGATACAGAAGCAATTTCCCAATTGTTTTTGGGCAACGGGCATGATTTCGGCTCTTCATGTACTCAACAATTAATATTTCTGAACCAATTTTACAATTGGTGGGCAAAACGAGAAGGTGCTGTTTCAGCGAAAGTTTTACAATTCCATATTTATTATTTGTGTAGTTTTTAATTGTCATTTAGTAAAAATAACAGCACATTTTTTGACAGGTAGCATAACAACAGACTATTCAAATTGAAACCTTTTATTGGAGACCCGGTACTGCCTAACTTACTTAAATTAACTTGCTTATGTCGCTTGACCAAGGGCAGAAAAATATGGATTCCAGCCTACATATACATACAGTTTATATATAGAAGAAGTCAAAAATCTTGCAAAGGCGTCAGAGTACTATACCATTAGAAATCTCAAAAAGAAAAATATTCCGGCCTTCTGAGCAACACTTATGATCGACTTTAGTCCTTAAAAGAGGTCAAAGAATGTGTCTGTCGGACAGTTGAATGGTAAATTGGTGAAAAAATTTCTAGTTGTCTGAATGCCTAAAGCTTTAAAATGACACACCATTTTGTTGCAAGGTGGGTACAAATAGAGATATATGAAAACTAATCAAGACCTAAGCGAAATTTCAAAAACAAATAGACCAAGTGCTTGTAAGAACTTTATCAAAATTCATTCCTTCAGCAAATATGACATGAAATTATTTGAAGCAACATAATCAACGTTCTGAGATTCAGACAACCCCTGCCACTAACAAAGCCCTTTAAAAGGACCAGTAATTCCAATTCTGGGTAAGGTATAGGTAGGTAAGTTATTAGCCGTATATCAACTATCCGGACTAATTTTCCGGAACATATATTTTCTGTCAAATGACAAAAATAGGCTCAAAAAATGGTGGGCAACACGACGCAGAACTCGGCCATTTTCATTTGGAAGTTCGGAGCGTTCACTACAAAAATTTAGTTTTGTATTTTTGTATTTTCATTGTAAATTGAAAGTTTATACCTTTTTATAGAATAAACTTTGTTACATCATAATTTCGTCACTTCGTTACTTCCGCAATGGTTTAGGAAAACATCGCTTTGTTCCATGCAAAATTAGGCGTAATTAAGCGTCTTGATTCTTTTGGAATTGTCTTACTCTATACACAAAATTTTGAAAGTCACAAACTTATTAAGCCAAAAATAGATCTCGTCACTTAACACTATCTACACCAGTTCTTATGCTGGTGTAGGCTAAGGTCCTTTGGAAAATTTGGAAACAGAAGAAATTTGCGTCATGTAGAGTGTACGTGGTACGGAATTTATTCTCAATACAACGAATAGCGAGCTCAGTTGCTCGGTCTAGAGGACCAAAAGATGCTGAAAACCGATTCTCAAGATGAGTTTAAATGACAAATAACACTAAACATAAATGTCAGAGAATGGCAGAGCGGTGTGAAAGCTGTAACGTCATGTGCTTGGGGTGCGAAAAGCTAAGACACAGAATGTCTGATGCACCGAGAGAAGCGACAATAGCGCCCCAGATAAGGTAAATAATTGTGAACCTTGGGAGATGGATAGCTGCACTATGTCATATATGCAATGTTCAGGACCGTGAAAAGAAAATATCAGAAAGACACGACATATAGAGCTTTTTTGACTTCTTTGTTTTATGGGGATAAAGCCTCTTAGATTTCTCTGGCTTCTCAATTTTATTTTTACACATTTTCTTGGTAACATGCAATCTTTTTGTTACCGACGCTCGTATATGCTGTTTTATTTACTGCTTCTATTATCATGAGTTAAGAACAGACGAGGTGTGAATAGGAATTTTGTTTTCACCACAGCATCACTACCTTAAGTAGTTGAAAACGGCCTTATAGTCTATTCGAGTCTTATTTCAAGAAGTCTAACCGCCTTTTCAATCAGATTGACGACAAAAGCAAAATATTTCTACAAAATCCATTCCTGATCCTGTAAATTATAGCCCAAAAGCGCCCTAGTATGTACACACAATTATAAAACAACCTGAACAAACCAGCACGATATTTCTTTTTATGTTCACTTGTCGTTTATATCATTTTGTTATACATAACATGCATAAATACATATGTATTACACTTCTTGTTTTCAATTGTCCTATACTTATTGATGTGTAATGTTTAAAACCATGACCTCGTTTTTCTGTTGTTTGTAATAGATACATTCTCTCCATTAGTGTAATCAGAAAATAAAAGCAAATTATTCCCGCCATCATCAAAGGACCTGATCCTCGTAAGCTGGAAATTGCACCAGAAACTAATTTCTTTGTCCACACAATAATATCCAAGCAATCGTCTGTTATCCACTAACTGTAAGAGCACGTGCTACAAAGACTTTCACTACTGATATGTCATTTAACTAAATTAGGAAATTCCCTTCCTGAAACGTTTAGGTAGTGGTATGAGAACTAACTACTAACCTGCATCCCTACAGGTTCTTCTCACTCCCATTACTTTTTACTGCCACCACAATCTGGGAAACATAAATAAAACTTCACATGACGATTGATTGCGGAAAGCACCCTCCTCATCAATCCCTTAAAAAAAAAAAAAACCCAAAGAGTTCCGCATAAATTCTCATATGAATATTACATACATACTCGTATATCCGAATTCCCAAATTCCCAATACAACTGTTCAAACTTAATGATGGTGGGAACGAAATCTCTACTTGCTACCAAAGTCCTTAAAATGAATTAAAATCTTAATCCTGAGTTGGACTGAAAGAAAAACTAGAAATTACCCTTAAATAACAGTAGAGTGTGAACCTAGTTTTCAGCAACATATGGTTAACGAGGGTAGAGTGCAATTTTTATTACTTCATGCGTTCACCTTCAACTCCAGTGTATCTCATTTTGATAAATAGTTGTAGTGGGATTCCCAGAGGCAGGTCCTTTAACCTACCCTAGTAATATGTCAATAATGAATGGAAACCCGAAAATAAAGCAAACACAATGGAGATAAAAAGTAAAAAGGCAACCCAAAGATAATTTTACACGGACCGAAATTTCGTTCCCACGATCGGCAAAGACCCAATTTTTTGCAGGTAGATTCAACAGATACGAATATGGCATAAAAAAAATTCAAAATCCACCTGGCAATTTCTAGGCATATGATTGGTTGATTTCATTATGGTGTAAAAGCGAGGGTTGTTGGGAATATTTTTTCCCACACTCGAAATTCGTATAAATAGCCGAGTCACTGAGGGAAAATTATCAGTCTTCTCCTGTTGCTCTCGATAGCAGTACATTAAAGCAGTTGCAGTAGTCCTTTGAGTTTTACAAACAAATTATAAAAATCACCTAAAATGGCCACTTATGAAGTTCTTGCTCAACAATTCACCAATTCCTTTGTCGAAGATAGCAAACTCATCCCTTACAACAAGAAGTCCATTTTGCCAACTCATAGAATCAAGTCGATACTGAAATCAGTTCGAAAATTCTTCAAGAGGCCGAAAGTAGCACCAGTTCAATACAACTTGGAGACATCAGTTTCGGAAATCCTTCCGAATGAGCAACAACAACCAATTGTAGAAATCAACTTCTTCAGTGAGGAGGAATCTGATAATCTGGAAAATGAACGTTTAGAGGCACAGATGGCAAATCAATGAGTGTGGTGGAAAAAACATCTCATGACAGCATTATATATGCGTTGGTAATTGATGATGGGGTGCAGGACTCACCCTTCGAAAGAGTCCAGTTAAAACGATGCACCATAACCGTGGGAACGTTTGTCGTTAAAGATGGAAATTGCTGCATTTAAATGAAACCCGGATGTGTACCAGAATGAAAGGGAAAGGGTCTTACGAAATTGTATCTGACATACATATAATACAATATGCTATATGAAAGAAAACAAAAAACATTACATGTAAAAAAAAAATAAATAAATAAAAAGAAAAAATCTATCTCAAACTGAATTTTTTGTGTTCACCATTTTTCAACAAATCTTTTGTTAAAGAATATTTGGGTTAAATTTAAGACTCGTCCTCTTTTTTTCTTATCGTTTTCTTGTGGAGAAGTTTTGAATTGAAAACTTCTTTTCCCACGAATCTCTAAAAAAAATCGATAAAAGGCATTCTAGAGAGAACCACTTGATACATTTGATATATGTTTGGAAAACACGTGTTTTGAAATAGACTAGTTCCATCTAGATTTAGTAAGTTGAGGTCTGGCGCAATAATGACCAAAATCGGATAAGAGTTTTTGAAGTGCTTGATACTGATTGGAAATGCAGTACATACATATGATTCGAATTCTGAAGCAATCTGTATAATTGTGATTGTATTCATGGAGTTTTTAAAAGTAATCGTATTAGACATGAAGCTACGAATCGACCCCATCGAGGTATCCGTTCGAAGAGGAAAATTTTCCGCAACGCACACTTTTTCGGTGGTTCAAGTTGCTTTCGAGGTATTTTTTAATCGGAAAAGAATAATATATTGTACATACATATGCGGCGGTGCATTGTTTTGCCATGCGACGGATTTAAGATTCTAATAGGGATATACAACAAAAATCGATGTATTGCATCTTCCGATGTTTCCATATATATGAACACAATAAGTATTTAAAGCTATGAAAAACGATAAGGGGGTGAATTTCATAGTGCATAATAATGAACATTCGCATTTATAGTGGGCTAGTGTTTCCTAGAAAAAAAAAAAAAATACAAATTTACCTACCAATTTTTAATTCAAAAGATATCAATCGATATAAATCAATATATTTTTGAAAACGTCCAAACAGAGGTTATGACTGAGTTGTCAAAAGAATACAAATTAAATTTAAGGAAGATATGGATGGTGTAGTTTTATTTTTAGAAGCTGAGTCGAGAGAGCTAATGGCATGAAATAAAGAAAAAAAGAGGATGTTGAGAAAAAATAGTATAATCAACGAATTATCTGACAAGGCGTAAGTTGACTTATCTAAGATCTAACTTTGAATACCTAATTAAGCAATTCACTTACAGATTCGAAAAGAACTTACTTCTCAATAAGCCTGCATTTGCTTATGTACTTGAACAAACAAAGCATACATTTAAGGCCGATTATCGTTCTGATGCGATTACTCCAGAGCATTAGCTGGCGGCATGCTTATCTAATATTCTTTGCTTAGGGAAATTACCAACAAGAAGTGGGAAAGACTACTATTGGCTATTGGCCAAACGACATTTTTAAATATTCTTAAGGAACCATTGCATCTCGGCGAAGAGACCGTACGTAACAAATGGATATCCTTAAAAATGTCAGATAAGGAATCTAAACAGTCCAAATTCCATTTTTTTTTCTTTTGAAAAAAGGGCCTTAACCGGAGTCATTGGTTGTGGATGACACTTATGTTCAAATAATTGTCCCGTAAAAAACAAACATTTATTTTTGAATATTTTGAATCGCAATTGACATTTCAGCCTTAACGTGATTATTGTAACAATCTTGTTACAATAAGTGTTGTAGTCTGTACGAAATACCTCCTTCCTGTATAGAATAAGAGGTCATGTCAAAATGAGCAATTTTTTAATAATAATGACTTGTTGAGGGGTTTCTCACCTCCGAAACCATAAAAGACCACCCTCAAACTCCACTGATCTCTCACTCTGTACGAGAAGGGGGCATTGCGTATCGACTAAAGCTACTCCTCATCTTTACCCATATCTTTTGTTTCGTTTTAGATTTGCGACTTTAAAATGAAAATAAGATCTGTTAATGCTTATTTTCAGGGAGCCAATCACGACTCTCATGAGTCCATAGCTACGATTTTTTGAATGAGCTTATTTAAGTGGTTCAAGAGGTAGCTGGTTACTAGGTGAGTCAATTTATTTCGTACCAACCTATAAAAATAATTTGAATTTCATTGTTATAAGATGATTTGGGATACGTTTTGGAGCCCTGGCTTATGACACCATTCAGGACTCAAAGACCGCAAAGCATTGGGAGCTGCTTTAACACATCTCAAAAAAGTTAAACGTTCAATTAGATTTTTAAAAAGTAGGTTCCGTTGCTTATTAGGTGCTCGACAACTGCACTACGTTTATGTGTGTTGCTCCTTACACAATTTATGCCTATATTTTGACACGGATTACAACAACTTTGAAAATGTGAACATTGAAGAGGATCAGGAACCCGATGAAGTTCAACCAAGCTTGCTTCGTAGCCAGTCAGCTATAATACAAAATCAAATAATTAATCATAACTTTCAAAATAACTTAAATTAACTTTATTAAAATGACAAAAAAATAAACAAATTCATTTACGTAATCGTTCCAGTACCAAATTTGTTTAAGTTATTTCATTCTCCTTTGGCTTTAAAGTCGAATTTGCGCAACGCAATTTTTCTCATCTCAGCATTATGGTCTTGCATTTTCTTTAACCAATACACCCTTTTGAGATGGACCGTTGATTTTTCAAAAGGAGTTGTTGCGTCCTTTATAGCTTTTGTTGTGTTCTGAATACAACTTTTTATTTTATTGATAAAAGCACTTGGTTTTCAACTTGCTTGCCGAGAAACTGAATTGACGATAAGGCTGTTCGTGGGTGGATTTTGAATGTGTTTCGTCCACCATCCTGGTTCGCTGCATCTTCTGTACAGTCTGTTGCTGCATTTGAATTTTAGGGTTTACGCGGTGATTCCTGCTCATCATTACCGTTCCAAAGAATTTTGCTTCAATGCCTTTCACCGAATTGTTTAAAATTATAAGAGCTATTACAGTATCCTCCAACAGGGTAAATGTCTTTAGTTTAAACGGGCCACAACCTGTGCCCGAACTTTCTTTTTTATTTCCAGTCAACTTCTTTTTTATATATGTTTTGCAGTCACTTCAAACTTTGAGAGAAATATTTATATAATAATTTAACTGTGAGGCTCTGGGTACATACTTTTTTCCAACCACTCGCATCTCTTTGTGGTGGTCCTAGTTGGTTAAGTTGGACTGTAATATCGTCCCAAAATGCATCAACAGCTTCTGGTAACCTTTTTGTGTAGTTTTGAGATTTATCCTGTTTTTCCTGCATTAAGGTCAGCAAGAACTCGAATTGTTTTGTGCTTGTCTTTTTTTTTCGTTTGCATTTGCCCTTTAAACACAAATTCAATCAATAAATACACAAAATTATCTTAATAAGTTGCTTACGTTTTTTCATCACTTGACTACAATTCGTGAAGTAATTCTGCAAAGAAAAATTGTCGGATGATTTAGGAGAAAAACTGTCAAAAATATAAAAAAAATGCACTTGTTCGCACTGCAATCCATATCGCCGGTGTGCATTAGATACTGTCGGAAAAATGTTATGATTAAGTGTTCGGAAGAATACCTCCTATTTCGTACGAATCGGAGGGAGTTTATGGTAATGTTAAGCTTTTTAGGTGTACTGACGAACGATAAAAAACTTCATGAAATCGGTATGTTAGGCCTATGTCGGATATACCCCATTCTGAATGGGCCTAACATCTATATCAGGTTACCAATTTATGGTAGGACCAGTTGACTACCAGTAGTAGTGTCAAAAGCAAAATCGCTTAGCAACAGTTTAATTGTTAGATTTCTTTAACTTTCATTTACGTTACTGTATTTATCATATGTACGGGCAGTGACTGAGTGTATGTAACAACCAATGGATAGCCGGTTGTGTGTGAATTTTCTTGGTGTACTGTTTCATATTGTTGTAAGGGCATAAAATCTATAGCAATTTTCTTCGGTAAACCAACGTCAAAACTCTCATTTCGCAGCCCTGCTTAGAATCGTCGGTATTCATGTTTTTTGTGTTTGTTTGTGATTATGACTTGGGAATTTAGGGTGGACTTCGAAAATATACGCGGGCTTAAAAGTAATCACTTTTCTACGTACGTCCACGTCTGAAGGTACAGACTAGCAGTTTTGGCACTTAATGAAACATGTGTAGAGCCCCGCCCATACATTCCAGACCACTCTGATCTGAAGCTACCTGACAACGAACGTGCGTTGTGATGCATCTAACCAAACTTCACCACAATGTAATCCGTTTTCCGTAATCCGGAATTCAACTTCATGTGCTTAAAGTTCTACCTCCGTAAGCAACTTATCCACTACTGTTGCCAAACTGGACAGGAATTCGATCTTTAATGAGTTTGATGTGCTGTCTGACTCAAACAAATAATTGTATCCCTGTATCCCCTTACTAAAATCGTGATGACGGATGATTTCAATATACACAATTTTGATTGGCTTCAACATTCTGGGCAGACAACACCCGAAGGTCGATGTGTTAAGATCTTAGCCGCGGAAAATAACTTGAACCAGATTGTAAATTAACCCATACGAATGCCAGACGTTGATAGTCATACCTCCAACACTCTGGACTTAACTTTAACTTCCCAGCCTGATAAGTACACTGTTGATGTGCTTTTCCCTCTAGAGTCGTCGGACCACTGTGTTATAACAACTAATTTCTCGTACCCCTACCACACAGTTAGAGAAAAGATTCCTAAAAGAAGCGTATGGTGTTAAGACCTTCTTTAGGAATTTGAACTGGTCATTATGTTTCCTCGAAAACGACGTGGATACCGCTGTTGATATGAGCACAAAAATTATTCTCTTTGGAAAGAGATGATTTACCGCTTATCGGATGAAGAGTATCAAAACAAAAGAAAAAGCAAGGCACGACTCGAGTTGTAGAGAGGCTGTCAGGGATAGAGAATGTTTTTTCTGCCCTACAAGACCAACCCGACACAAGAAAACCGAAAAAAATCAAACGTGTGAAATTCCAATAATACCAAAAACTGAGGTAAACAGTTCTAAAATGTTCAAAGGTAGTAAAAATGTTTTGGACGTTCGTCAAAAACATTAGAAATTCTGCCTCATTCTTATTTAGAATGACATTCCAGCTGTCACTTTTAATCTACTTCTATCACCCTTTGCGGTTAGCTCAAAACTTCCAAATTGTGTCTGTACCCGCCTATACTTGAGTGAGT
Source organism: Volucella inanis (assembly GCA_907269105.1). NCBI lineage: Eukaryota > Metazoa > Arthropoda > Insecta > Diptera > Syrphidae > Volucella > Volucella inanis. Next base: position 38,864,908 of record OU026154.1, on the reverse strand, counting down.
CGAATCTTCAATGGGACGAATCCACTTTTGCACTCGTCTAGTAGCAAGAGTACTTAAAGATCTTAATGTACACACATCCGCTGGTCTGAAGAGGTGCTCTTCCTGCTGGCAAGACCACTGCGTAAGCCTTTTCATCCTTTTTCCGAGCAGATGGAATTCAGCATTTGCCCAGCCCGTCCCAAAAAAAGGCGAATCTTCTTCTCTATTCTCCTGCAGACCCTTCTTTCCAATGTCATGGAAATACTGATAAGCCGTCAGCTCATGAAATATCTTGAAACAAGAAACTAGTACAGTTTTCTTAGCACAGGTCCACCGGTGATTTGATGACATGTCTCACCGAAAAGTAAAACCAAAGCGTACATCAATCTGGCGACCGCAAGATAGTTTCAATTGAGATTTCTAAGGCATTTGACAGAATGCTCATCAGGCTCTTTTGTCAAAAATGCGTGCTTTTATGATCGATGACTCTCTTCGTCAGTGGATTGGAAATTACTTTTCGGAACGTTTAAGTTGTCTTGGATGGTTTTAAGTCTGATATTCACAAAATAAATGCTGGTGTGCCTTAGAGCTCCATTCTGTCTCCGACACTTTTTTTAATTTTCATTAATGAAATCTTGTGCGCTACTTCTTATTCAATATATTCCTTTGCTGATGACAGTACTCTTTACTTTTTAAATTCGTTCCCGAATTTCCATTAAATTCTGATAATAACAGCGTAACTAATTGGGGAACCACTAACAGAGTAAAATGTAATGCTTCCAAAACACAATGCTATCTGCTGTTATTACAACAAAATTTAAACACTCAGCCATCGTCCATGAATTGCACTTTCATCGTCAAAACTGAAAAACTTTTCTTCCTCGGTATGTGGGTTAGTGACAATTTATATTGGAATGACCACATATTCGGTGTCGTAAAAAACGCTGCAAAATATCTAGGTTTCCTCAAGCGATGTAAGAAATAATTTACCCCTCCAACACCACTGCTCTTTCTATTGCTATTTCCAACACATTTCGTAATACCCGTCTCGCTATGAATACTCATTAGTATAACCTTAAGCTTGCGAGCAATTAAAAACCATGAACATCGGCACCTCTATTTCCTTCCTTCCGAAATTTCCTTCGCCCGCTCTGTGTACAAACGTTTTCTCTAAAATGATATGAAAGATACTGTAAATTATAACCAATTAAAATCGAAGATTCCAATCGCTGTCATCAACCATGTAGGTTTTGAAGAACATGCCTTACACTATGCAATCATTACCTGAAGGCAAGGATGATATGGCTTTCACCCAGACTGTTTTTAATCTTCCTACGGTCCTCGGGTCATTTTTGACCCATTTTAAGAAAGAAATTAAATTTTCTTTAAAACAAAATTTTTGAAGGACTTGATATTTGTTGACTTTTTCTAAAGTGTTGAGCTGAATACAATTACGTATGATTTTACAAAAAATATGAGGAACTTTGCGACGTACAAACTTTTTTACGTCTGCCTCCCTCGGGTCAAATTTAACCCAACGTATGAATCGAATGGTATTTGCAGTTTGCTTTGATTTCTAATAACCTACTCAATTTTGGTCAATTATGACACAACCAACATATTGTTGTTTTTTTCAGAATTTGAACGTTTATTTAAGAAAAACATGTACAATAGTGCTATTCAAAGTATTGCCCATCTGAAGCTATGACTTTTTCCCATCTTTCTGGCAATTTGTTGATCCCATCCTAAAAGAACTGCGCCGGCTTGGCAGCCAAGAATGAATCAAGCCAATTTTTGATATTCTGCTCTGATGTGAACCGTATTTCAGTAAGGGCGTTCTGCATCGACCGGAACAAATGGTAGTCAGAAGGGGCATGGTCTGGGCTATAAGGCGGGTGAGGTAAGACTTCCCATCCACTGTTTTCCAAATAGTTCTTAACCAGAATAGCAACGTGGTGCCGAGCGTTGTAATGATGGAAAATTATTGCCTCGTGTGTGGTCGCATATTCCGGGCGGTTTTCGGCTACTGCTATATTCAAATGGATTAATTGTGTTCGGTAGCGTTGTCTATTTATGGTTTCACCCGGCTTTAGCAGCTCATAATAAAGCACACAAATCTGATCCCACCAAATACAGAGCATTACCATGAATATTCGGCTTTGCCGTTGATTTGGCTGGTTGGCCAGATTTCACATATGATTTTTTGCGCTTGGGGTTGTCGTAATGGATCCATTTTTCATCACCAGTAACAATCTGATGCAACAATGATGAAATCCAGCAGCATTTCGGACATGCAAATGTTGGAGTGGTAGCTGGCTAGGCTAAATGTAACGAACTAGCAACTAGCACGTACTAAGACCTACTGGTTAAGGATGCACTGGCTTCTCCTTAAAACTTACTCAACAAAACCTAATGAAAACTGTGCCGAAAGAGCCTCAAGGAAAAATATTATAAAATTGGTGCCGGGATTGACACGTTATTCTTGTTTTAAAATTACAGAAGTCGAACTTTCCAGCTTTGAATTATTTTTTCCACCTCCTTTGATCTGTAATATTTTGACCTTTACCAACTTTGAGGGCAGACGCATATACCATATGGTGAAGAATGGACTGATGTTGATAGCACTGAACTATTTGCATTCACTACTTTTATTGGCCGGCGTTTTTCGATCAAACAACGAAAGCACTGAAAGTTTATGGAACTCTAACAAAGGAAGACCAATATTTGCTACAAGCATGTCATTGAAGATTTTCAAGAAAATATCAAGAGTTATAAGGTTCTACAACAGGGAAAATCGAAGTGAACGACGACTGTTTGATAAATTTCCTCCTATACTGTGGAATCAGTGGGTTGACATATTAAACAAACTTTACAACCCATCCGAAAATGTGACAATAGATGAGCAGTTAGTAGCTTTCAAAAGAAGATGTCCTTCCGGCAGTACATTCCACCAAAGCCAGGAAAATATGAAATCAAGTTTTGGGTACTTTGTAATTCTGCAAAGAGCTATGTTTGGAATATTTAACCTTATACTGGCAAGGAAATTGGAAGTACTTTAGAAAAAAATTAAGGTAGTAGTTCTTGATTTGATTGTACGGCTAAAGGGCACAATGTCACAACCGATAACTTCTTCATGTCTTATCAATTGGCACAGAAATTACTGGAGAGACAAATTACACTAATAGGAATAATACGCAATAACAAGCCCGAATTACCACCATAAATAGTAAATATAAAAGGAAGACCAATATATTCATCTAATTTTGAATTTACCGAGAATACTACTCTCGTATCTCTCGGATTATAACAAATGTAAAGGGGGTGTTGAAACATTGGACAAAGCAGTAAGTGGCTACACTTGCAAAAGGAAGACTAAACGGTGGCCTCAAGTTGTGTTCAGTAATATGGTCGATACTTATAACGAAATTAATGTCAATTATTCCAAAAAACAGATAATCAAACGAGAATAATTTCCGACATTTGTAATAAGTATATATATATGTATGGAAAACAGAATTCTAAAATAATAACTTTGTGTAAGAATTGTAACAACTGACTGTATTTTTTTCCTTTTATTATTGAATTAAAAGTTTTGTTAAAGTAAGGAGTGATTCATATTGAGGTTAGATTTTCAATAAGTTTTTCCTTGGCAGACCACGCCTGACTCCTATCAACTTGCTTTATCAATTTTGTTCATTATCGTTTGGCAAATCATCGTGAAAAGACTCACAGCACAACAGCGTCTATAAATTGTTAAGCTGTATTACGAAAATCAGCGTTCTGTGAAAAATGAGATTTTGAGGAACTTACGGTGCGCATAATCGACCTCCTGAAACCATTATTGCCAATACCATTCTCAAATTTGAGTCCCAGTTTACATTTGTGGACGATACTCGACCTGTTAGACCACATTCAGCGGGTAGTAAAGAGACTATAGCAGCTATAGCTGAGAGTGACCGCGAAAACCGTGATGAATCGATTCGTCGGCGTTCTCAGCAACTTGGCGTATTGGACAACTTGCCGTATATTACATGAGGATCTCGGCCTAAAAGCGTACAAAATTCAACTTGCGCAAGAATTGAAGCCAGGCGACTTGAATTTTTTTTTTTTTTTTCGTGGGAAGGTGAGAAATCTTCATAGACACTATAGGCTCTGAGCCTATAGTAGTGTGAGATTCTTATTCACTAAAAATACACCTCCCTTATGCAAACCACGACTGAGTTCACACTCAACAAGCAGTTCTTCTATCGCATTTTATTTTGTTTTTATAAGATATCCTGCAGGCGATTTTCCATTGAAAATTCCTGTGTACTTTAGAAAAATTACGCGCTGCTAATCACCGCCCTAGATCGAGAGGTTTAGTCCTTTTCAGACGGCGCAATAAATTTGTCTCGTCGAGGATCTGTTGAACAGAAATATTCGAATGACCTTGTGATCGATTATTATGTTTTCCCGCAAACATTTTAATAACGTTCTGAACGTTATTAACGACTCCTAAGTCTCTGTGGATATCATCGTTTCTAATGTACCACGGCTCATTAACAATATCTCGAAGAACTTTGTTTTGGAATGTCTGTAATACATGAATGTTACTTTTTTAAGTACAACCCCAAAGTTGTACACTATATGTTCAGATCGGTTTTAGCACTTGCTTGTATAACAGCAGTTTGTTCTCTAAGCTAAGCTTGGAATACTTTCCAATATCTATATATTTGATTTTAAGCTCTTCACATTTTTTCTTGACGTGTGCTCTCCATTTTAGTTTAGCGTCGAGTGTCATACCAGATATTTGGCCTCGTTCGCGTAAGGAATTCGTACTGCGATGATAAACACCGGTGGATTTTCAATTTTCTTGAGAGTGAAGTTCACGTGGACAGACTTGTTTGCATTAAGCGCGATTCGCCAAGTCTTTGTCCAATTGTTAATCCGTATAAGGGCACGTTGCAACTTAGTAGTTGCTTATTCGATTGTTTTAGCCGTTGCCAAAATGGCAGTGTCATCAGAAAATGTAGCTAGGACAGTGTCGTCCGTTTGCGGAATATCGCGGGTAAAAGCAAATATAGCAGAGGGCCAAGTACACTTACTTGCGGCACCTCGCCTTTATTGTCTTAAAAGTGGAATATTCGTTTCCGTGTCTTACACGAAAGAGTCGGTCTTCCAGGTATGAACCTAAGATAAAAGACAATTGCTGGGGTAGGGCTTGTCGGAGTTTATATTTTAGGCCTTCGTGCCATACCTTGGCTTGCGAAACGTCAAGGAATGCTCTTAAACAGACTAACATACATTCGATTACTCGTTCAATTATATCGGTTATTCGATGCACTTGGTCAACTGTAGAATGTTGGCTTCTAAAGCCAAATTGATGATCAGGCAAGAAGGAATTTGTGTCGGTAATTGGTTTTAGACGTTTAAGAAGGATTCGATTGAAGACCTTCGATGTAATCGGGAGAAGCGATATTGGTCTATATGACTTGATTTCAGTCAGCAGTTTACCGGGTTCCGGAACCATAATAACTTCGGCTACTTTCCACTGGTGCGGTACATGCTCTAATCTGATGCTAGCATTTATATAACTTGAATTTGCGTCATATTTTCAGTGAATGGAATCTGGAAAAACTCAATGAAAACCCGGTGTTTTATCGTAAAATTTTGTTCAGTGATGAAACCCATTTCTGGCTCAATGGATACGTTAATAAACAAAATTGTCGTATTTGGGCTGATGAGCTACCATTACATCCAAAACAACATTATGTTGTGGCTTCTGGTCTTTTGGAATCATTGGTTCATATTTCTTCAAAAATGAGGCAAATCAGAATGTTACCGTCAATGGTAATCGTTAGTGCATCATGTTAACGGAATATATGCTTCCTGAAATTCAAGCACATGGTCTCGGTGAGCTCTGGTTTCAACAAGACGGCGCTTCGAGCACTTAATTTTACGTTTTGCTACGGTATATTGGCCGCCTAGATCATGCAATATCACACCTTTGGACTATTTTTTCTGTGGATATGTAAAATCTCAGGTATTCAGGAATAAGCCAGCTACGATTGATGCTTTAGAAGCCAACATTACTCGAGTTTTCCGCGAGTTTTTGGCATTTAACAGCTTGCTGATTGGACACTAGTCTTCAGATTTGTCCTATTAGCTACGGCTTGACAGATCTCGTGAATGAGAGTTCGCAACTGTTTTCTACAGAAATTTGGATGTTATCTGTAACTTAAGAGCAAACGACTAAATTATCATAAAGATTGTAGACTTAATGTCAAAGTAGGTGACGATAGCAAATTTCTTAAAGAAGTTATAATTTAAATTGCCCTAGAAGAAAGAAAAGACTATAAAAAATGGTTTATTGACTTTTATAATGTCATTAAGATTGCCATCCGCGATAGAGTAACCGCTAAAACTCGTTGGGTCTCAATATGAGTACAGTATATACATATATCAAAATTTTATGCTCGGACAGGAAAAAGGTTTTTTATCTCGAATCCCTTGAATCGGCAATTTTGACACAACAGAATTTCATAGAGCCACGAATTGAATAAAAATGTGCACCTCAACAGCTCTTTTCCGACTTTGAGAAAGCATTTGCTGGCTTACCATTGCATAGGAAAAGCACCTTAAAAAAAAAAAAATTTGCAGAAAGGGACCACAATTTTCCGTAACAAGTAATTGTTGTACTTGCCAACAGGGTGACATCAGATACCCCTACATACTTGGAGTAGCAATATTTACACTTTTAAACTAAGGTAAAAATGCCGACGTTTATGAAGTCAATATAACAATAAAATAAAATATGTAGGTAATGGCAGATCAAGTGAAGTCGCATCTATTTTGTCACTTCAAGAGCAGAGAGCTCTTGTTATGTGTCTTTAAAAGAAGAAAATAAAAAGAAGGTTCTTATCTTCATATCGGATTCATGCGATGAAGTCATGTTATAAGTAACAGACAATAGTAACCTGTACGTTTAAGTATCGTTCATATACATATGTATATGGAGTAGGCAGAAAATAAGGAAGTGGCTTTTAAATTGCAATTTCTAGCCACAAAATAGAAAAATTATCAGAAACGAACAAGAAAATTGTTAGTCCTTAAAGGACCTTACAGCTCTAATAGAGAATTAAGATGATTTGCGAAGCACAAAATAAAAAAGCATGAAAATAAAAAAATAAAAATATAGTATTTATTTATTTTTAAAAATAATGATATATAAAAATGTGATCTTAATTATTTAAATTTAAAGAAAAATTAAAATAAAAAGCTATCCCTGAATAAAATTCAAATTTGTCATTTTAAAATTTGTATTCGGTTTAAGTACAAAGTTAACTGGAAGACTGTGTCTCTGTTGTATTTTATAATGTTTCTTTAAAGCTAAAACCCATAAACACCCAAAATGTTTGTTTCTCTCCTAGGAACCAATAATTACAGCAATAATTATGTTGAGCGAAATTTAACAGTTTTGATAGTGTACTCGTATCTCTCTCCAACTCCATATCTTCGGAAATATAGTAAATCAATCCAAAATGGTTTGATAGTAACAAACTTCATCGGTTGATCTTGATGTATCATACTGCAATCCATCTCCAATCTTCATCGCACAGCCAATATCACATCACTTGAAGGTCACACAGAACTCAAATCACAGCAAAACCTGAACAGGATTCAATTAAAGCCTCAAAATTATACGCAAGTTGGAAATTTCAATTGGACTCCTTCAAGCTTGTCCCCAACGATCAAGGAAGTGCCATTCGATCTGGTACGGTTCGATAGTTTCACGTTGAAGCGATGTCCAGAAGAATGTACCTGCCTCTGTTCGCGCAAAGTGCACTGGAACAAAGTAATTATCTTTATCAACGGCTTCCACACGTCTAGTGCCATCCTCACTGTAGATATAGATTGCTGCATCATCGGGACATTGATGGATTTCATCGATAATTCGATTTTCCAATTCTTCATTTGTCGAATTATCACGATCAACTATCCATTCAAAATCGTAATCCTTTTCTGCCGATGCAATGTACGAGCTGCGTTTTGACATCTTCTTAGTTTTGAAGATCCGGCCAAGGACTGGTTTAAGGATGTTTTTGATTTTTCGCGACGTTGACACCTTTGATTTCTGCTTCTTGCTGGCAGCAATCGCGGATGGTTGCGCGTAAATATTGTGCGAGTAATTCAAACACGAAGTCATCGTGATAGTTATTTTAATGATGCACTTGAGAACTAGTTCTTGTTCGGATAAAAATCCAAAATCTTGTGTTGAATCTTCGGGTGTGCAACTTGTATTTATATTTTTAAGTCGAACTATTCGGTTGTCGGATCTTCCCTACTGAGCGAAGATGATCATCTCAGCCAATAGGATCGCTGTGTAAGGCAGGTGTTTCGTGTTTCATCTCTCTTTAGTTATAAAATAATACCACATTCTCTCTGGGAATCAGGTTCCTCCAATAAGGAAAAAATCATGTCTACACGTTCTCAGGCCTGGTTCGGTAAAGTGTTTGTGTTAGTCCTCCTTCATATTGTCCTTCTCCAGAGAGGACCCTGTTTAGGGATCAGCGCAGTCAATATCAGTATGCACAGGCATGCACAATAATAAAAAAAAAAACATAAAACCAAACAGAACACGGAGAGAATATAAAAAAAAAAAAAAACAGAGAAAAGGATCTTCTCTCCTTGGAAACCGTGGGAAAGTTTCTGGGATCTCGGCGAAGAAATCCCTGTCTTCAGTTTAATGACACACAAGTGAATCTGGTCTCTGGTTGGTATCTGGTCCCTGGTATTTAGTAAATGCACCATATGGTGGCGGTGGTGGTGATGGTGATGGTGATGACTGAGAAATCGTTTCAAGTTGTTTTGCGACCCCCGTTAGGGAATTGAACGTTCTTTACGACGCTGACGTTGTAGATACCCTTGGCGTCTTCAGTTCAGATACTCGACCGAAGATATAATTAAACGAAACCTTTGAGTCATCATGACACGCAGGGTTGGAGGGGCATTTTTTTAATTCATGCGTATGAATAGGGGACCGGTTAAGTAATTTGATCCTGTTTCGCCCAACTCTGTTCAACTTTGTTGTTTTTTTCGGTAACTGGGATTTGCAGGGGGCGATTATTATCATTGCGGGGGTATTTATGGAAAACGTAATTCTGGAGGTCTGTAGTTTTGGAGAATCTGTTTGAAGGGGTCTTCTGACATGGTTAGGACCTGGATTATGAAAAGTTGATTTCGTTTTATTTTCTTTCTGTTTTGGTTTGCTACTTGTTCATAGTGGGTTAGTGTCATGATGAGGGTTGTTAATAAAGGCGAAGCGGCGGCGGTGGTAATTCTGAAGTCATTTGAAAGGGAACTGCTAAACAGAATTTCAGGTTTGGTTGGTTCTTTTTCTGGGCTTTTGGTTGTATGGTTTTCGTGTACAGTTTTTGGTGATGTGTCTTCTTCTGTAGGAGCAAATCAACCACTTGTTTGGTTATTAGTGCGTATTATGCGATTGAAATGAGAGGGAATAAAAATGTCGAAATTAATGTCGGTTTGGAGTGGAAAAACTAATATGGAAGGGAACAAGTGAAAGATTTATTCTTTTCAATTAGGTTTTGATTTGTTTTTATTTATAATTTATATCTTTTTTTTTTGACGAGTGAAGAGAGAATCGTTCATGATTTGAGGGGCAATCCTTGGGAGGACGAAATCATTATTATTATTAAGAGGTAAGCCTTAGTTTAGAATGTGTATAGGTTTGTTTTGAATGGAGTAAATATGGATTAAAACAATTTTAAAGCTAATTTTTTCTAACTATATAAGAATTTGATAACAATAGTAAAGCAAAGATAACAAGACACTAAAGCGGTGCGGAAAACTTAGTGCAATAGATAAGCTCTGTTAATAGTAGTGCTTATGATCAGTGAAGTGAAAATCAAAAAACCATTCCAACATTGAGTCGATTTTTTAAAGTACGGAATTACGTAGATTTTTACCAGAATCTACTCGTATCAAAGCTGAGAGTAATCTTAGTTTGTGTCTTTTAAACTTATGTGTGTATGGTGTGTCTAAGTGGCAGTCACAATCTTTCCCTACCAAAATACGCCTTTGAGATTTATTTATGTGTTCTACTACTTTACTGTGTTTGAGAAATTTAGTAATTTTTGGGAGACTTTGAACTTCATATTCATTTGTCTGAACTTTATAGACCCTTCATTAAGCCAAAGACATAACCTTAAGAACGCAGTTTGGTGGCTCAACGAGAAATGTTATCCCCCTTTATATCTCTTTACCAACTGGACCAACTCGTCGGTAATACTAGAGGCCGTTCGATTCGCCAAGTTGGATCCATTTGTGTAAACATTGTTTTGACTTTTTAAGCCATTCCTCTTTGGGTATTTAACCTAAAAGGATAAAATCAGTAATCAAGCAGTAATGCAATTGAAAAACTTTTCCTTAGCGATTATAGCTTCATGGTCAACTACAATATTAAAAGTTTGCTTCCAACTTTGCTATTTTGCGCGAACTTCAACCATTAATGTAGACGTCTAGGAGTCTCTTAAAGTCTTTGAGTGTGGTCAGTTGGAGATGGCCTTTAAAATTTATTCGTTTGTTGACCATCATTCCCTGTATGTACATACATATGTATGTGCATGACTTTTCTTCCCTCCGTGGGATGGAGAGGTACTTAGTTATATCTTCTAACGACTTCGGATGCTTTTTGCAACATGAATTTTGGAATCGGTGTAAAAAGGGAAACATGATCTAATTTGTTCAAAAAAGCTATGACAGCGGTTAAAGGAGCTCTTAGAAAATTTAATACTGAAAATCCAAATGACTTAGCAACAACGGCTTTAAAGGCTGATAGAAGAATGACTAAAAATAAACGAATGAACTTCTATATATAATACTAGTACCATTATCACAAATCTGTGGTGGACTATCAGCAATCGGATCATTAGTTGGAGGAACAGCAGGTATGGTCAAAGCACTAAATGGTTCTTAAATAGCTACTGATCAGTTTGAAGAAAATAAAAGAACAATCGATCTACGGAAACTATAAAAAATCAACCTGGACAAGGGACTTTATTTACAACCATATATAAATGAATTTGAATTTGTTTTAAAATCAAAAAAAAAATGTTAAGTTTATTACCTAATCATTCCCTCAACAACATTGATATTATACAGTTTGGGAAAAAATATATATCTAGCTTTCTTGTATTTATATTAGAGAGGCATTACCAAAGAAAGCACTAGCAAAGAGTGTGGTATTATTTATTTTTATTTAATTTAGATAGTGTAGGCGGACAGGGAATACGTTGGGTAGCCTAGATTAAATATTGTACAGAACTAATGCTATTATTTCAATTTTTTTTTAAACCTTAACACCAACTATAATTATAATAACTATCATAAGATTGATACACTCATTTGTAGTCAGTTATGTTTAAAATGTTTAATCGAACAAAATATACGAAATTAAAAGTAAGATAATTTGTCTTATTTGAATTTCAACAGTAATGTTATTGCTAACACTAAGCTAACTAACTAACACTAACACTAAGTCAGTGCTTTCTTTCAATTATATTAAATTATGATTTCGTATGCAGATTGATAGATTTTCAGACTTATAAATATGTTTAATAACTTGTTTAATTTTAGAGATAATATTGCAAGACTTTCTGTTGAATCCCTTGAAATTGAAGATATAAATAACTGTATTCAGGAAGTTTTAAAAATGTATAATGAAAACAATTCTAACAAAATATCAATAAAAAATAAAAGCAAATAATAACAAATAGTTACGTAAGGATGGATATTTGATTGCGGTTCCTACTTCTGGTTTCCACTTTCTGTTTCGAGTTTTTTTTTTGACCCTGAGATAGTCTAAGCCATTTTGTTGCATCCGCGAATCTGAAAAGAGATGTACTCGTAAATGAAGCAGTAGACAGTTCTGAAAAATTATAGAAATAACTTCCTAAAGTTCGTTGCCAATAATTAATGAGGCTGGGACAGTGGTGAAAAAGACTCACTCCTGCCGTGAGTCTATGTTATGCTCTCACATCCTTTGCAGAGATCGTCGTCGGTAAGGCGTACCTTTATTTCGTACACCCCCAGAAGTTATGGCTTGTGAAGCTTTTTTTTTTTAAAAAAACTTACCTTACTTGATATCAGCCAGTAATATCCTTGTGAAATATAGCCTTTATTACCGCAAGTGTTGTTGTTCCTGCTACAACCAATATCTCAGCCTGGAAGACACAGCTATAGTCCGGCAGGCGTCGTGATCATCGTTAGTTCTACCAATCGGAGAAGATCCGGGCGCTATTTCTTTTCTTTATCCTTGATCCATCCGTAAAAATGAATATCGATGAAAATGGATTCTTCTCTGATTGGAAAAATGCAGGCGAATGGTGTTTCGAAGTCGTGAACATAAGCCCAGTTCACTTGTAAGAATTGAACCGTAGCTTTCCCACGTATATTTTTTTAGTCCCGCTGTTGGCATCGTTCTCATGGCATGAGTCTTCCCTATACGAGTACATGCAATTCTCTGTACTTTTGGCATAAGCCTAAATTTTCTTGTTTATTTTGTGGATATCATACTACATACATACGGGGAGGAACTTGTCAGTGGACATAAGAACCACATCATTCCCGTACACAGTGAGTTTTATTCGTATCCTTTTTAGATTTAGAAATTTTCATTAACCATTAAGGTCCACATAAGAGGTGATATCACTTCCCTTTGAGGTGGTGACACTTAATACCATTTTACCTAGTGTTACATTGATATTCCTGTTGTGGAGCATACATGTTATCAGGTTCGTTAATGCAGAATGAACTTCAGCATTTCCTAAGTTTCTACTTATGTGTGCTCTTTGTCGTAAAGACTTTTTCCAATTGTACTGAAAACTTCATAAAGGTCCGTTCTCGTGCTCTTACCTTTTGTATAGGCACGCTAGGTTAATGCTAAGTTATCTTTTGGATGGGTATAGCTGGGCTTACCCGCCTTGGGAATGAAAACATTAAAACTTAGGCTATTTGCCCATTGTCATATAATATAGGCCTGTGACCTTCCTACTCGGGAACCAGTTTGATCTTATGATGAAGCGTAGGAGACTGTTAACATCTGTATTGCTTAGATCGCTTAGTCAATGTAGAAAACAGCTCCTCAGTGGAATTTTATTTTTCGGGAGAGAGCTGGGCAGGTACAGAGTAGGTGGAGAACTGTCTCCTCCTCCCCCTCAGCAGGAGGACGCCAAGTCTTCTTGCTTGCTTGGCTATAAGGTAGTGTCCAGTGATAGCGCTGAGATATTTCCTATTTTGAAAGAACAAACTCTTAGAATGATTCAGATCCAGATTTGGCCAGTTTCTAAAATTTAGTAAGAGAGTTCAGGTACTTGATAGTAGCTTGAATTTTCGAAAAGATGTGGATATTCCTAGCAGACATCAGGTTTTGTTTCAGGACTTCTTTAAACTCCTCAATTTCCGATTAGAACAAGTTAAAGTGACTTGGAAGACGGAAGGAGAGACTTAGAAAACACCGGCACCAACTCCGCTATCACTATAATATATATCCCTTGTTATCTATGATGCTTTAATCCCAAAAGGATCTAGAGGGGAGGCTTGCATGAAAGTCTTTTTCAAACCAATGTTGAAATGTAATATAATCGATGTTTTCTGGAAGGATTCCTATATATTAAGAACGTTAACGTGGCTAAATAACTTATTTGCCCACCGTGTAGTCGCTTTAGGGTCGCAGATACTTGCCTGCTGAAGATATCAAAGGGTATTTAGTAAGGGAGTAGAGCGTATGCATAGACCTGCATGTATGTGAGTATCGGCCTTATACCCGAGACATATAGTCAGTGGGTTATGCGAGATTAAAGGCCCCATTTGTTTTCAATGAAATGTTTGCAAGAGAATAAAGGTTTCTTAGCTTTCTTGAATTTTTCTTGAATGTTAAGTTTCCAGTTTAGTTTTTTGTCAAAATAAGACCCAGATATCTCGCTGGTACCGTTTATTGAGGGAGGGTTTATGATTGGAATTTTATATTTCCTGCAAAACAGGTTAAGATCAGTTTTATGTTGGTTTACTCCCAATCCATAGCGATCCGCCCAACAGGTTAATCTGTTAAAATTTAGCTGAAAGAGTCATTTAATTAATTATTTAATTAATTAAAATGTTTACCTGAGACGGCTATAGCAACATCATCCGAATAGGCAATCACTCTCCTAACACCCGCTTCCTGGTATATCCGTGCTGAAGCATCTTTTAGCAGAAGCCCCATCTAGTTTGGAGTTGATTATCCTGCTATTTAGCATGAGACTGATCAACTCCCCAAGTGAGTCTACCTGCAGAATTAACAGAGCATTCGTAATTACGGATGTGTTGACGTTATTAAAGACATCCTCTAAGTCCAAAAAAGCGACTATTGTGTATTGTCTATATTATAGGAATCCTTCGATGTGGCTAGTCAGTGAATGCAAAGCCGTTTCCACCGATACGGCGAACCATTGATAGAAGTCGTGGATCAATTTTAGATCGTATATGGATATTAATCAGTCTGGCGTCCTTTGGGACCGGCATTCTCCGGCTTTGAGAATGAACGCTACATTAACTTCTCTACATGACAGCAGCTACGCAGCTCCTCATGACATTCACCAGTATAATATCTGATGATCTTTGTACTCCTAGCTCTCGAGGTATTATACCATCCGAACCAGTAAACTTGTATGGCTTAAAGCTATGCAGCACCCAAAGCAGCTTGTCTCTTTTATTCAGAGCGTGCGTTTTTGTCGCTGCAACAGTAGTTCCAACAAACGCTGCTGCTAGTCGTGAAAGTGGGTGCCCACGTAGCAGGCTCTGTGATTCATCTCTCTAGGTCGTCCAAAAGCCATCAGTTTTTTCCAACAACTAGGCATCATAGGATTTGTAGAGAAGATTTTTCTTAGCCGTGATGCCTTAGAGGTTTCTCTAATTTTGTCACAGAATGACCTCCAGGATTGTCGCTTTGCCTTGCTCAGTTCTGTTTTTTTACAGCATGATTGGTTCGATTCCGTTGAATCCAGGGGATATGTAAGCGGAGAAGGAGTTTATAACCCAGCTTATTTTCATTTCTCTTAGTATCCCCTCTGGGATTTCATAATGGCTAGAAAACAATGTGTCTGTATTTGCTACTGGTGTTGGAGTAGAAGTACATCCAGGAATGTGGGTTTCTAAGAGAAGTCCCAAAGCTTCAATGTTGGTTTTCATGTAGTTTGAGCTTTTGCCTGGAGAGTTTTTGGATTTTTTTTATTTTCGTAGGCGTTATTGGTTAAAACCTAAGTGAAGATCATCTCCAGTTTTTCCGCTGCACAGTCTATTTTGGCGGGGATTTTTGATCTCTCTCTGCTTTAAAGTTTTAGCAGTTGTGGGTATTTGGTACAGTACAGGGAGTATGAATATGTCTTTGACATTGCACTTAATCATTCTATGAACAGAGAACGATATTGTCCGAAGATACCGTCAAGTTGCTTACGGCAATATGAAAGACCTACTGTCAATTTTCCTACTACAAACGTTGGCTCATTACAGCAGTTGGCGATAATTCTCAATTACGTACTGGAATAGGGACTCCCCTCGAGAGTTTGTCCGACATGCCCCATTGTATATGATGGGACTTAGGTTCACACCAAGTTATCACATTAGACCATTCCTGCTCTACTTTGTTAATAAGTGAACTAAATATGGCTGAAGGGTGTCTCACTCAATTCATACGGGCTGTATGCTGAGGAAAGTCAGCTCATAGCTGACTACTGCATAGTCGTTATTGCTTAGGAGTCTGAAGATAATTAATTTGATATTAGAACATCATCATTAAGAAAACAAGACTATCAAACATCAAAACTATCATGGCTTAACTTAAAAATTACCTTAAAAAAAATATAAAATATATAATCGTTTACATCAAGGAAGATTAAAAACACAATAAGATAGTAATCGATAATGAAAATATTCGTAATGAAATTGAAATGCTTGCAACATAACAAATGCTGTGCACCGTAAAATATTTACTTCCTACGTAAATTCTTAAATTAATTTCTAATATACATATTTTCCTTTGCATTCTAAATTTTAAATAAAAAAACAAAATATATGTACATATATATTAAAAAGAGTGTTTTATTTATTTATTCATTTACTTATTGTCACTTGTTTTAGCTTTTTGCATATCCAACAGCTCGTAATTGGATTTAAATTCATTGTCATATTTTGTAACATGCTTAATTACTCAAAATTTATTTCAGACTCATATTCGAGATATTCGAAACATTTGATGATAAATGTCTTTGATTCGTCTGGATTGAAGGACCAAATTGTAAGCCGATAGTTCAGTAAAAGTTAATTTTCATCATGAAAAAAAAACCTGTTTGAATATTGTAAATAATATATTGACATATTTTTAATAATTCGTATTTAGATTGAACTTTCGAATGTAAGTTTTATTTTGTTTACATGTCGAGTATTTTCTAAGATTATTATTTTAAATTTCAAACGGTACATATAGGGTTTTCCAAAAAACTTAAAAACTTTAAATTTAATTTGTGAACGCACTCTTTCACTAATCATCAAATTGTCACTGTCAATTGATTCAGTAAACATTTTCATCATGGTTAAAGTACACTAACGAGCAACGTCTGCAAATTATAAAAATTTTCTACTGATATTCGGAGTCGGTGACTGCAACTTTAAGAGCGTTAACTCCAATTTTCGGTCGTAATTCTCGCCCTAGTAGACAGGCAATAACAAGTTAAGTGCAAAAATCTGAGTCTACATATTCGTTGTGTGATGTCGCCGTGTCAGTGAAACAACGGGTTGGTCGAAGTGTCGAAATTATCGCTGCCGTTCAGACATCCGTAGCAAATGATCCAAATCAGTCAATTCCACAGCGTTCTCAAAATTTGCGCATCGCTCAGACCACATTATGGCGTATTTTGCGTAAGGATCTTGGTTTACACCCATACAAGATCAAGCTGACTCAAGAATTGAAGCCGATGGACCATTTGAAGCGACGTACGTTCTCCGTTTGGGTTCTGGAGAAGATGCGCCAAGATGATGAATTTCATCGCAAAATCATCTTCAGTGACGAAGCTCATTTTTCTTTAATGGGTTCGTCAATAAGCAAAATATGCATTATTAGTCGGGTGAAAACCCACATGTGCTTCTGAATCACCACTTCATCCACAAAAAATAACTGTTTGGTGCAGTTTGCATGCCGGCAGCGTTATTGGGCCATATTTTTTCGTCGGCGATAACTATCGTCACGTTACTGTGAATGGTCAGCGTTATCGCGTCTTGATCACCGATTATTTTTGGCCTAAATTGAAAGACAGGGACTTGGACGACATGTGGTTTCAACAATCGATTTATTGAAGAGTAAGTATGGTGAGCGTGTTATCTTAAGACATGGGCCAGCCGATTGGCCGCCTCGTTCGTGCGATTTAACGGCGCTTGACTATTTTCTGTGGGGCTACTTTAAGTCATTGGCTTATGCCAACACGCCAACGACGTTGGAAGAACTCAGCGCCAATATTGAACGCGAAATAGCTACCGTTTGCCCCACGTGCAAACAAAAAAGTTGTCAAGTCGTTATTAGAAAACCCTATATTAAGTGCTGCAACAATCACTATTATGAGAACAGCGAATCGTTATTTCTTTATCTTCATCAAACCACTGCTGTGACCACTCTTAATATAACCAGAAATGCTAATTTCCTTTCGTATAAGTTCTTGCCTGAATGTTTCGATAGCTTCTTGTACCGTAACATACGTACATATTTTGTGATTTACTCTTCATCATTGCTAATATCATTAGAACTTTAGGTTGACGATTTAAAGGCGTTGTAATTAATTCTGAATCATTTTAAGATAATTTGAAAATCAAGCTTAGACGAGCTGCTTTCCCTTAACTGAAGACTTCCTGTTGGTGTTGCACAAATATTAGACACCCCAACTATGATTCACAATATAAGATATGGAGACTAGTGAATGCTAGTGAATTTTTTTCTAAACTAAATGGAAGTAATGTGTGAGCTTTCATATTTATAAGGTCGCATATTTCAAATGTATTTTCACTTTTATTTCATGTAACATTTTCCTCTCTCTTGTTTTTTTTGCATCTTTCATTTCATCATCAGTCATAAGAATTGCAGCAAATTCTCAATCAGTTTCATCGAATGGACACTCTAAGATAAAATAGTAAAATTTCTATCTTATTTTATAAATATTCTCCACCTTTCTCACTAGCGCTATATCCCTACCCATAAATTATATTTTGATGTTTTTTTTTTAATTATAATACTTTTAAATATTTTTAGCTTACTTGATGATTAGCCATTAGCAACTCTTCCCAATAGTGTTCGGTTGCCACCTTCGGGCATAACAAAAACTCTTAACGCATTACCAATGATATTGTTGCACAATACCATCCTCCGGTCTGTCAATATTATGTCAATATTAATGTTCTGCAAAAGCATAACTTTTGACGGATCTCTGTTCTATCGACCTATACTGCATATTGCATATTGCATTTAATCAGAACGTACACCATGAGCTTCAAGCCAAAAGAAAAAGACAAACTTTTTTACATCGGCCAATAAATTTTTTAGTTTTTTTCTAGGATTTAAGTCTAGAGATTGAGGTGGCCATTCCATTACATTGACCTGTTTTTCTTCGAACCAACTTTGAGCTGTTGTGCTGGTATGTTTGGGGTCGTTGCCTTGCTGGAAGACCCACCTCAACGACATCTTCTCAGAAGCAAATGGTTACATAATTTTCTCCATAATTTTTACATAAAGGTGTTGGTCAAGCATAGACTTGATCCAATATATTGGACCAACACCATGGTAGAAAAAACATCCCCAAACCATTATACTGCAACTGCCGTGTTTTAGTGTTCATAGGGTATAAGCTTGGTTGAATAACTTGTTTGGGGGCATTCTCACATAGCAACTAGACCCAATACCATCAAACAGTACGATCTTGCTTTCATCAGTCCAGAGAACCGTCCTCTACTTCTGAACTGGTAAATCGATGTGATTCCTTGCAAACGATAATCTTTTTGCCACATGACATATTCTTGGCCTCCGGGCATTCAAATTAACTTCCATCAATTTCCGACGCACTGTTTCAACGCTGGCCGATACATCCAGTTCACTTTTTAGTTGCACTGTTGATTTAAAGGGCTCCTTTCCAGCGAATTGTACTACACATTTTATTTCATGAGGCGACATTGCTGTCTTTCTAAAACGTGTTTCTTCTTTCGGTTCCGAATGATTTTGTTCGAACATTCAACAATTTTCCGAATTTCTTTGTAGGTTTTATCTTCAGAAATTAATTTTTTTATTATAGCCCTTTTGACTTCGGTGCAGTGTTTTCTAAGGCCCATGTCCACAAAATTAATGGCTGTTTTCTTTTATTTTTTTAAGAAGAATGTGTATCACTTAACAAATTTACCTAATCAAATTGATTTGCAAGTTATTTTATAAAATTGTTCTATTTCTTAGCCGACTTCCCCTGCTGGTGTTATTATTTTGACTGCACATGTACAGATGTGTTGTTGCAAAATTGCAGATAACAAAAACTACCGTCACAATTGTATATAATATTCAGTAAAATAGCCAAGAGCACATTACCAATAACGGGGTTCAAAATGTTAAAAAAAAATAATCAAATAAGAAATATTGCTCATAAAAGCTTTTAATGCGATTATGGTGCTATTTTTTGACCGCAGCTGTACGTTTTAGAACCGTCAATATAGTATTTACCACGATTTTATTCATACGATTCGAGTGATAGGTTTTAATACGACAAATATAAGAGAAATTGCATGACAGGTGGTTAATTTACACTCCCCTCTGAGCAAGAGGTCAAGATCTCTGCCATCACCGTATTATTTAGCTTAACCAACTCATAGTACATCAGATCCCCGTGGTCCCACCAAGAACACAGCATTACCTTTAAAGAAGGTTTTGACACACATGCGATCCAACGCAATTATCTGATGAACTCAAAGCTTGAAAAAGATTACTACAAGTTCTCTTTATCAGAAAGTTATTTGTCTTAAATTTCGATTACAAAGTTCTAAATCCCTTCGACAAGGTCCATTAAAAAAAAGACAAATTAATCCCTTACATGTATATGGATATACGTATACGTTCCTTTTGAAAACTCAATTCAAAAGATTTAAATTCTTTTCGATTTTTTTATGAAGAAGAAAATGAAAACTCAAATCTAAAGAATTCAAATTTTTCGATTGCTCGCTCGAAAAAAAAAAGACTAAGAAATTAAAACCCTCCAAACTTCTAATTGTTCACGCCAGAGAGCATTTGAAATGGTCCACCATTATGCGGGATACCAGAAAATGTTGAAAAGGATTGAAAAAAGATTGGTTCACATTACAATGAAAAGAAAGACAGTCAAGAGAACAACTAGGGATAATGAAAACTTTTCAATCATTAGTCTTTTGGAATATTTTACGAGTTTGACAGAACCTGTTTGTGCGGTCGGTAATTTGGATGTCCACAAAGAAAACATCACCATCATCATTCTGATGGATCTTACACATTTGAAATCCCTTAAAGACATGGAAAGCTAGTAATTATGAAAATAATGGATTTTGTTAAATCGAGAAAAAGTTATACTACAGTCAGGTAATCGTAGGATAATATCTACAAACAAATGGAGATGGATAATTTGTTTTCTTCAATGGATCAGTGGAAATGGATCAATGTATTTTAGTCTACTCAACTAGTTGCACTAACCAGTCCACAACCATTTTAGAAAAAAGGCCTAAGTTTACAGAACAGAATGATACGTCAGTTGTTGATTAGTTGATACTTTAAAGGAAACTCAAGCTGAAGAGCCGACGGACTTAAAATATGCTTACCATGGCTATTTGTCAATGAGAACAAGCTAATAGCTGCTAACAGTGTGGATTAGGCTAGGTCTATTGTATAATTTGTCTCGGTGCAGGTAGACAAAGCTGGATGAGGACTTTTGTTGCTTAAGGTCCAGTTCCGTTTCGAACTGTGTTGATATCTAAAATGAAAAAGTAAGTATGGTTAGCAGACGTAGAACAATTCCGCTAAATCGATGTCCTATTTGTATATGATTTCTTACCCAAAATGGCCGCAAACGCTGGGTCTATAAGACTATGACTTGAAATCCACCCAAAAGTTTGATTGTACACATCCAACTATCAACATTCATTTGCACGGTCAAACCTGGTATATCGAATACTGAATGTTTTTCAGCGGTCCTTCTGCTCCTTATTTCTCATAGAGTAGTTATGGCGCACTTAATTTTTATTTTTTATTTTTTGGTTATTAACTTTTTTGTTGACAAGTATGTATTACCAACGTTATTAGGCCATCATATACTGCTCAGAAATTCAGAAGTATGACAATATTTCGAAATCTTATTGTTACCCAAGTAGCGGTCCTGGATAATTTATAACTCAAACTTGGGCTATATCTACCTAACACTTCGCCATATCGTCATCATAAAAGTGATGAATCAGCATATTTGTTGCTAAAATAATACTTGTTTCTCTTATAATAGATAAGTAATATGCACATACTACATACCCTTATCTCAAAAATATTCCCACGACAGAACATAAAGATTTAAAACGATGAAGTTGATCTCCCGTGAATTATTACTAGGCTCCCAATATAAAATAAGCACCAATTCATGGGAAATTATTTCACGATTCCCCCTATGAAAAATCCGTTAAATAACATGACTAGCCCCCTGCATTGATAAGATCCCCAACAAGGAAATAACCCTACAAATGCCTGTTTCCTACCGTGAATAGCACATTCCTCAACAGAACCCTAATTTTTTCTAAAGTACGAGAGAATGTCAGTATAATCAGACTTCATGAACTGAGTAACACATTCAAAACTTCTCCGTACAAAAGACAAATAACTCATAAGTCAATTCCAAAAATATCTTAAAAACCTCTATTCGGTTTCACAAAAAGTGTGAAACAAGTGTAAAACCGATTTTCCTTGAACAAAAACTCAAAAAAATAGATAAAAAAAACCCGCTCAACACGTGCGTTCCAAGAATATGTACAGTCGAATGAAGCAATGCCTAAAACCCAGTTCCCAAGTTACCCAAGTGTTAACTCCTTCAGTATGTCGAAACAGATAAATCCTAATCAACAAATATTTTTGTATCCAAAGAATTGGATTGAATGCGCTACAGGGTATCAATACCACAATATTGAGATAGTCGATAGTTAACACATGCCAGACATTCTTCGCGCACATAAGACATTCGTAGATACATTAGATACCCGTTGTACTATTCATCCTTCATTCTTATAAAATAAAGTATGTGATGGGCACTACTATGAATATCTTATCAAAACGATCTCCACCTCTTAATATTTGTCACCTCAGATTGTTTTTTTTTCTGCTCATTTTTTTTTTTTGTAAAAAAAATACGTAGGGGTTGAAATCTGAAAGGCTACTCTTACTTTCCCACGATTTATTCGAATTTTTACCAAAAAAAAAAGAAAAAAAAAAAACGTTCCCCTAAATTGTTCCATTTTTTATTTATTTTTTGAAGACATAAACTCAAAAAGAGATAAGATCCATAAGAAGGTGATCACATAAAGGAAATCAAAAGAAAAAGTAAAACCAAAGCAGATCCCTACGACAACCTACACCCTCTCGAAAAACCCTACAAAACAAATAAGACAGGTCACGCAGGGGATGAAATTGCCGAAATTTTTTTTCTTTATACGGATTTTTTAGTATAAAAGACCAACTCAGATACGGAGAAAATCAGTCTAACTCATACTGCCATCGAAGTATGGTGTCTTCGGTCGATATTTCATCTCTACTGAGATGGTTCCTAAACCAAAATTGGAACCACAGAATAGCGACTCGATCAGTTTTATCAGCAACGACGTGAAACACTAGAAATGGAATAAAATTCCTGGTACCGAACAAGAAAAAGCTTTAACTTCAATTGAAGACCATGTGATAGCAACAAGGGCACAAGAAGAAACTCTTCTCTAGAATAAGAATCTAATGTCTTCCGACTTAGTTAAGGATCATAGAATAAGTTTAATCAGTTTGATACTAAAACAAAAAAATCTTTGTCTTCCGGTTTGTTTGTTTTGCTTAAAAAAATTCATGTGTTTGTAAATAAAAATTGATTTTGTAATATTTTACAAAAAAACGAACAAAAACATTTTGTTTTTCTTTTCTTAGCTTTCAAGAACATTCTGGTTGATTGGTTCTTATTCTCACTTGGAAACCTAATATTGCTTAGTATATTGCAGAAATATGAGATCCATTCTTTTAGGGTTGAGAAAAGTGTTGGTAACCTAATTGCTGGAGTTGGGTTTCGATTGTTAATCAATATGTGAAATTCAACTTGTTATAAAGTGTTCCTGGAATACGATTTTAAAATGTCAATGGTTATTTAGATTTAAAATGGGATATACATTTGAGAACATATGAGTTTTATTCGATAACTGGTTGTAGCAGAAGATACGGTCATTTTTATAAGAGTAAATAAGGCATCTCAATTGCCTAAAGATACAAGCACATGAAAAACAATTGTGCCTTAAAATTTTTCAAGACGATTTTTTGTATTTTACTAGGCTACTAACGCAAGGCAACGCCTTGCTATTACAAGATTTGACTGCGCATAAGCTATTATGTGCATAAAGGTATGGCATATTATTCGATGGAGACATATTACTAGGTGGGGTGAAAAGTGACCTCCCTGGGAATGAAAAAAAATAAATTAAATATTTTTTTTATTTTATTCAATATAGTCTTCTTTTAGTTTGATACACTTATTTTAGCGATTTTCCAACTTCTTCATCCCGTCCGAAAAGTTTTTGTTCATACTTAACATGATGCCAAACACGTCAACAACAATCAGCCGTCAAAACAAAACTAAACACAGTATCGAACTGAAATTTGGCATGTCTGCTCAAATATAAACGGACTTCAAGGCACCATAACCTTTTTTGCAGTAGTAGCACATTCTGGCGGTCAATGAGGTTACTTTTCGCTCCACCTAGTATTTCAAATTCAAATTGTTTCGGTACCTACAAAACATATAAATCAAACTAAAAAGCAACCTGGCAGCGATGGAAGATGTAAACTAAGGAAATTTTTCTTTCTTTCTTTTTTAATTTTACATTTTATTCAACATCGACATTTTTTGCTACCAAAATAGCACGATTACTGAGCCAATTATGGTTTAAGTAGTAATTGAGTATATCCGGGAAGATGAGAGTGTCATTTAGTAGTAGTTCATTTTTTTTTTCTGAACTAAAGTGCAGAAATCGTTTGGCAATTTGATGCATTGCATATGTGGATGCAGTTCTATTTTACCGTTTCCAATAGCCAGTAATTGTTCAGAAAATATTTGTGCCGATAAATGATTTTGCAATTGTACTGTCTATAGTCAAGAAATGGTGTTTCGACATTTCGCTATATAAAAGATTGTTTTAAGCATGCGTTTATCTCATCGGCAATAGTAGAGCGAGGAATGACTGGCAATGTCTGTCGGAAATCACCAGACAATAGTAGGACAGCATCACCAAAAAGTTTCTCGTTGCGTTCAACTCTTGCATAGTTCTATGTAATGCTTCGAGTGAATGTTTATGAGCTATAGTGCACTCATCCCAAAAAGTGCAAAAGTGGATTGGATGAATCACAGACAGTTCCCTTACGTAAATAGGGAGGCTTAAAATGCGGCGATTTAAAGCTACTTCGCATTTTAACTGTTATGTATCAGCGAAAGAGGTACGAACCATCGCTCATGACAGACAAAACTATCCTATCTGGTGTGTGACCAATTAGACACAGTATGCAAAATATTATTAAGATCGGTTAAATAGTTTTGGAGTTCATTCCCAACGGACAGTGTGATGCGTGATTTTTATTTATAAAGGTTCATTTGATGGACTATGTTCTGTTTTTTTATTTTATATATCAATAAAGAATGACAAATGTTTAGCTTGATTGGTTATTTATTGAACTTGTAAATAAAGTTAGAAATTATATATGCGATAAATCTATAGAGAACAGGGGTGAGTTCACAAATATCAGTATTGCCAACTTAATACTTTCCTCGAGTGTTTTTAAACGCATTCACTGCGCAGACATACCATATGTACGATGGCGGTCCCAGAAGTACCCGACTTGAAAAAGACTTGGCGGTACGCAGTCTATAAATCATATGTTTCAAGTTTGAAAGTGCCACGTTGTTTAGTATTTGTTTGGCAGCCATCAATAATGAACGTTGTCAGTGAATTTGTGAAAATGGAGAAAATTGGTCATCGTTATGTGATACAATACTTTTTTTTGAAAGGCCTCAGTCTAACCAATATAAAAACTGTACTGGATTCTACTCTGGGTGAGTCTGCTCCTTCGTTTACAACAGTAAAATTTTAGATTGCTGAGTTTAAACGAGGCCGTACGAGCTGCCAAGACGGGCACCGCAGTGGTCGACCAAATGAGGTGACGACTCCAGAAATGGTGAAGAAAATCCACAAAGCGGTACTGGATGATCATCGACTGAAAGTGCGTGAGCTAGCAGACTTTGTAGGCATTTCAAAAAGTGCGGTACATTGCATATTTTTTGAAAATTTGGACTTAAGAAAGCTGTGTGCAAGATGGGGGCCACGTTTGCTCACACTCGAGCAAAAACAGTGTCGTGAAGATGTTTCAATTGAGTGTTTAGCCAAGTTTCACAGCAAAAAAGCAGAATTTTTGCGCCGTTTCATAACAATGGATGAAACATGGGTCCATCACTTTACACCCGAGACAAAAGAAAAATCAAAACAATGGATTCAAAAGGGAGAACCGGCTCCAAAGAATGCGAATACAGTTTCATCTGCAGGCAAGGTCATGGCTTCGATTTTTTGAGATGCGCGTGGAATAATTTTCAACAATTTTCAACTATAATTTTCAACAATAATCAACGGCCAGTATTATGC
Organism: Volucella inanis; assembly: GCA_907269105.1. Taxonomy (NCBI): domain Eukaryota; kingdom Metazoa; phylum Arthropoda; class Insecta; order Diptera; family Syrphidae; genus Volucella; species Volucella inanis. The sequence continues at coordinate 38,838,940 of OU026154.1, read as the reverse complement.
GAACTTATTACAACGTTTGAGCGAAGAAATCAAGCAAAACCCGCCGCATTTGGCAAAGAAGAAAGTGTTGTCTCATCAAGACAGTGCACCAGCTCACAAATCCGTTATTGCAATAGCCAAAATTAATGAAATTAAGTTTGAATTGCTACCTCATGCACCCCCCCCCCCCCCCCCAATCGGATAATTACTTTTTGAACATCGTTGGGAAAAGTGTATAGAGCTGAAATGTTGAAAAAGAAATAAACGGTTTTCCAAATTTTTGTGTTTTCTTTGTTAGGTCGGGTACTTCTGGGACCGCCTTCGTAATTTAGTACGATCTTTAGTACTAAGTACTACTACTTAGTACTACTAGGTACTAAAGTACTTTAGTCTTTTGTTTTGCATTCAAAAACGTCATTTCAGTGCAAAAAAAAGTAAAATTCAGCCAAATTTTCGATATATATTACATATTATTTCAATAGTTGCATCTTTTCTCTTCAAAAAACTTAAAACTACTCCGCACGAAAATCTTTTAACTTTTTCTGCAGCCACAATTGCCTAACTAAACTGCAGAAGAATAATGTTGAGGCTTATAAACAGTTTGACTAAGTTAGTTTCTAGTTAGTTAGTTCTGCAAATTCTGCATTAGAGAACGAAACTAATGAATTTCTTTGTTAGTATGACGTTTCTTGATTGCTCGAATATGAAATAGATAAACATTAGTAGGTTAAGTCAGTTTAAGAAGAGAATAAAAAATTGTTTAGAAAATTAACAATATATTGTATATGGAACTTTTTTATACTAAAAATTTTGCAAAAGATCCGTATTTAGAGAATTTATTTATTTATTCAAGGGACGAGCACAAGTATGCTAACCCATAATATAGCCATTTTACATGGACATATCTATTGTATTACATTATATACAATATATTTGTGAACTTTTTTAAAATATGTCTTAATATACATTTTCACAATATATTTAAATGTTTTTAGTTACACAAATAATTTTTATTTTAAATAATATTTATTTTATATGTAGCCAATAAAAGGAATACTTTAGACGTTTAGGAAGGCATAGACGTGTCCAGACGACACGTTTTGAAGTGTTGTCTTGTCAGATGGCAACTTTGCATTACCTGGTGAATAGTGCGAGTCAAATTGCAGTAAGAACATAACGGTGGATTTTCTTTTTTAATATTATATTGGGTATATATTTTAATTCGTACGTTTTTTTTTTTCAAAATTTGAACGTTTATTTAAAAAAACATGTACAATAGTATTATTCAAAATATTGCCCATCTGAAGCTATGACTTTTTCCCATCTTTCTAACAATTTTTGGATCCCATCCCAAAAGAACTGCGCCGGCTTGGTAGCCAAGAATGAATCAATCCAATTTTTGATATTCTGCTCTGATGTGAACCGTATTTCAGTGAGGGCGTTCTGCATCGACCGGAACAAATGGTAGTCAGACTAGGTAAGACTTAATATCCACTGTTTTCCAAATAGTTCTAAACCGGAATAGCAACGCGGGGCCGAGCGTTGTCATGATGGAAAATTATTGCCTCGTTTCTGGTCGCACATTCCGGGCGTTTTTCGGCTACTGCTCTTTTCAAATGGAATAATTGAGTTCGGTAGCATTGTCCATTGATAGTTTCACCCAGTTTTAGCAGCTCATAATACAGCACACCCATCTGATCCCACCAAATACAGAGCATTGCCTTCGCGCCATGGATATTCGGCTTTGCCGTTGATTTGGGTAGTTGGCCGGGTTTCACATATGATTTTTTGCATTTCCGATATGCAAAACCGCCTTTTAACGTCTCTAGGCTTGAGTTCATGTGGAACCCAATTTTCTTGCTTTTGAATATATTCAGCTGCCTTTAAATGTTTTGAAATGGCTGCTTGAGTGACACCCAAAGATTCTACGAGCTCTTCTTGTGTTTGGGAACAATCTTCATAGAGTAATGCTTCCAGTTCTTCATCTTCAAACTTTTTTGGCTGCCCACGACGTTCATCGTCTTCCAAGCCAAAATCACCACTTTTAAATAGTGCAAACTACTTTTGGCACGTTCGCTCAGCAAGCGCATGTTCACCATAAACTTCCACCAAAATACGATGACTTTCGGCAGCAGTTTCCTTCATATTAAAGTAATGAAGAAGAACTCCCCGCAAAAACACTTTTTCAGGCACAAAGTTCGACAAATTTGAGTGAAAAAAAATTATTGTTGTTTACGCTTCAAATGAATGACATATACTGAAATGACGTACAATGGCACTAGCTTTCCAACGAATGTTCCAATGGAATAATAACAATTGAATAATACAAGTTACGCCATCTCTTAGCAAACCGCTAAGTTAAAGACACTCTAGATCAATTTTATAAAACAATGCATCTCCATGTCTTATCTGGAAGAGTTGAGTTGATCGTAGACGGCATAAAAAATCAATATAGAGCACGTGGGCTAAGGTAGCTTTGTGTTCCTTCAAAAGAGAAGTGAACAGGTTCGAGGACTTGTCTGCTTCCTCGTGGTTTAAAATTTGAGTTCATAAAGTTTTCATAGGTGGTAAATTGCATGCTGTTGGAAATCCGGCAGCTAGATAGGGTTATGTTTTTCGCTACCAATTATGTATTTACATATGTATGAATGCTGGATGAATTTAATAAGTGACATCTCATTAGATTCCTGCAAATCACGTGAGTGATATAAGCCCGCTACTTCTTAAAATTAATTAATAATTTGTACAAATATACAGATACTTAAATACAATAAAAAGACACAAATAAGAAAAGTGAATTAAATATCAAATATCCTGATTGTGTAAGAACCGAACTAAAATGGATAAAATGGAAACAAGATGAAATAGAAAAACTAATATTCTTGTCCCTCTTCTTAGGACGGTCATGGTTCTCAGCTCTGAAGATGCGATATTGTAAGATGATAGAAAATGTCTCTAAAATTCATTAAATAAAATGATAATATGTATGCGGTGGTGTAGGGTTTTTCAAAGGGGACTTGACAACTTTGAATTTAATTTGTGAACGCACTCTTTTACTAATCATCAAACTGTCACTGTCAATTTATTCAGAAAACTCAACATTGGTAAAGTACACAACGTCTGCAAATTATAAACATTTTCTACAGATATTCGGAGTCGCAAAATCATCTTCAGTGACGAAGCTCATTTTCGGCTCAATGGGTTCGTCAATAGCAAAATATGCGTTATTGGTCGGGTGAAAGCCCACATGTGCTTCATGAATCACCTCTTCACCCACAAAAAATAACTGTTTGGTGCGGCTTGCATGCCGGCGGCGTTATTGGGTCATATTTTTTCGTCGACGATAACGATCGTCACGTTACTGTCAGCGTTATCGCGCCATGATCACCGATTATTTTTGGCCCGAATTAGAAGATATGGACTTGGACGACATGTGGTTTCAACAGGATGGTGCCACAAGCCACACAGCACACGCTACCATCGATTTATTGAAGAGTAAGTATGGTGAGCGTGTTATCTCAAGACATGGGTCAGTCGATTGGCCGCCTCGTTCGTGCGATTTAACGCCACTTGACTAATTTCTGTGAGACTACGTCGACGACGTTGGAAGAGCTCAGAGCCAACATTGAATGCGAAATAGTGGCCGTTTCCGCCGAAATGTGTGGCCGAGTCCTTGAAAATTGGGTCCAAAGAATCGACCGCTGCAAACGTGCCCGAGGTGGCCATATGAACGAAGTCGAGTTCCATTCATAAATGTTTTGATTGTAATTCAAGCCAATAACAAAGTTTTTGAAATATCTCAAATGGTTTGCCTTTTATTTAAAAAAAAGTCAAGTCGTTATTAGAAAACCCTATAGAACTATAGTAATAATAAAAAGTTAAACAGAAATGTCTTATGCCTCCGATTGCGTATTATCATTTGAGTTAATGAAGCTTAGAGAGACCACAATATTTTTTATCACCTTCCATTATCGTACCCTCAAGGTATTATAGATGCGATAGAAACAGCCATGGCGGTATAGTTGTTTAATAATAAACGGGTTCCGCGGCCGCAGATCTTGTAAATTTCACCAGTCGAATAGAGTTAAAAATAACGCGTTTAAACTTGCTTGAATCTACGATAGCCCAGCCATACTTGCATATTTTATGTAATGAATGTTTTATTTCGGTGAGGCAATTTGCTATGGTCGATTTTCGCACACTTTGTGAGACAACTTGTGTTTCTTGCAGATAATTTTTAGAAGATTCTGATTTTTTTTTCTGTGATTAATTTGGAGCTTCCATTCTTTATAAAAAAGTAAGACTGATATTACCGAAGTTTATATCTATGTTGGGGTACCTGTGCTATGTAATGTTTCGAATTTGCTTATTAGTAAAACGTCATCCGCTTTTTGGCATCATTGTTGAGCTTTGGAAACTGCCTGATTCAGCGCATTCTTTATTACTTCTGGTTCACCTGACGCCAGAGCGTTTAGATTGTCCGCTTAATTCAAAAGTGATTTTATGTTCCCGTTGTCTTAGGTCAGTAAGCAATGTGGCACACAATTTTCTACGAATGTGGCTCATGAGAGAGGGCCATTGACTTTTACAATTATTACCCTACTCGTGGTAAATATACGGAATACTCTTAATTCTGATTAATTCTCAATTTCTTAAGTGGATTTATTATTATTATTAAGGGCTGTCTCCAAATTCATGTAAAGGAGAATGGAGTGGTTGTGCGAGGCCAACTCTGTATACTACGTATTCGTACACTGAGCAATTTATACGTTGCCCAATATGATCTGGATCCATATTGTTTATGGACCAAGGCTATCAAATGACTGACAACCATTGTTTGCTTTGAGAATTGGGACCAAATGAGCCTTTTTCCACTGGGGTGGAGAACCCTATATATGCATATTTAAACAGACACATCAGGAGATGAAATTACGAATATGAAGGCCGCTATAGAAGAAACGGTATCGGAACGAGAACTTAACGAAAAATACCCTGGCTGTATCAATACCTAGGCTATGGCGCACGAAGAAAAAGTCGAAGTTAACGAAGTAGTTAAGAGAATGGGCTTGAAATCAGGCAGGTTTATAAGACTTGCAATTTTCTTTAATAAAATGATGGGAGTAGCGCCAGTGGAGTCGGCGAATTCGTTTCAAAAAATAATAGAGGGTCAGGTTCCAGGAAAGTTCGAAAAGAGGCCGAGCAGAAAATAACTAGATCATTCAAATGAAACAAAACAATAGCACGTTCTTGGCTACGAGCTGATTGAAAGTAGAGTAGCCTAATAAAAGAATAATTAATATCCGAACAGGATTGATCATTTACAAATGACAGAATTGTTTTTCAAGAAATTGTCTTTCCAAGAAACGCTAAAGCCCTTTATATCCTTTAAATGATATGATCCCTAAATACGATTTCACGTTAAAGCTTTTGTGAGTAAATGGATAGTATCCATGCTAAACATCAGATATACTTAATTACAACATGATAACTGAGTGATTAAGTAAGAGATATGAAATCGAATTAATGACATTTGCGGATTGCATGGTATTTCTAGTATCTAAAATGACTTGGAACACAATTTGTAGACTTTTTGTCTAAACTAGACTAATGTTGAATTATCATAGCTGACACACAAATAGCTGTACGAGGTACCATGGCATTATCATAGACTCAAAAATAAGCTGTACAACAAATTCATAATCATCTACAACTCCCTTCGTTTAGAGCAGAGCTTTTGGTAAATACTTGGGACAGATGCTGTATTAACGTACCTAATTGAAACGATCCTTCCTCTTATCATCGTATGTGATACAAAATGTACACTCCCATGCAAAATGTCGATTACCAGATTTTTTGATGACGTTGCTATGATGGTTGTATCAAGGAAGTTCAACTCTACAGTAAGGAAACCGTTGCAACTGTACGTCGCTGGTTAACCAGCACCGGCTTCCAAATCGCGAAATTGTTTCTTAAGAATCTCAGAGTGATGATTGACAGTTGTCTATGGCTTACACATCATCTAGAGCAGATATGTGAGAAATCATCGAAAACTGTAAGTGTGCACTTAATATACTGGGCTGATGATTAATATTGGAAATCCAAAAAAGAATAAAAAAAAACCCTTCTTTTTGCAAGTTCTATACTCTCAATTCGCGCTGCAAAGATTAAGTCTCACGTGAGAGGATGTAAATCCGTTCACCCGTAATGTCGTAACCTGGTAACAACAATGGAACATATCCTTAAAAGTAAGATTAACACATCGTTCTATTCTAGTAATCGATACATAGCTTAAGCGGAATCACCGCTTCGTATTTTAGACGAGTGTTTCAGAGAGTATTTGTTTCAAACCAAACATGAAAACATGACAAATTGTCTATATGTGAATATATATATATAAAATCTATATATGTATACCTTATTTCGGTACTACGGTCTCTGTAAGTCCGCATCACATCATTACTCTATTTTGTGCGGTAATTGAACATCGCTAAAGCTCTATTGTATAGTAGTTACATATACAATGAGGCAATCGACATCCTGCCTGGACCTTTGCTTAAATCACAACGGAGTAGATATATTTAGAACAGTCTTCGAAATATCCCACTTTATTCCTCTGCCATATATCGTACCAAATGCTATTCTTTACCAATGGCACCACGATGGCGTATAGTATGAGATAAAATGTCTACTTGCAGTTAATGTTTCAGCCGTATCCGCATAAACTCCAGATCGATCCAACATCTTCAACCACCTCCTCCATATTTCTAATATACTCGTACAATTCAACACCACTACTTTCAGATCCTCAAATTAGCACATGATAATTTTGAATGCCAAAGAAAGCTGTAATCCCTTTTTCTTTTAATAGCACAAATAATAGTGAAGGTATGATCCTGTCCCATTTTTTGAATCAAAAGGCGCTAATTTTTCCTGAAATAATAATGTCAGAGTAGACAGTAAATCTGTGTCAGGTCGCATGTCAATGTCGTTCATTAAAATGCCGCTTTGTAAGACACACACATATGTATGTATATACTCGAATGCAAGTGGGACATTAATCTTTAGGTTAATAAGATAAAGTACACAGCATGCTACAGTTACTAAGTATTGAGTAGCAAAGTCGAAAAGAATTTAAAACAACGATTTTCTTTTTACAATATATATACATTTTTATTTCTTTATTTATTATTATTTGTTTTATTCTTAATGTTTAAGCAAAACAAACAAACCGGAAGACAATAATCTTAACTCTAGTCCTAAAGCAAAACTTACAATCTGAATAGAAAATTGACTTTATGAACTCGTGCTTGAATTCACCAAATCAAATGGAAGACAATGATCTATCTTAAACTAAATAAAAAGTGTATATAACACTTTTTAACATCACAGATACAATTCCATGTAATTGCTACATATTTTTTCAGTGTATACGTGCAAGCATACACATTAAAGCTATTCATTATGTTATGAGCACGAGAGTTCGGTGCTGTAGCTGTTTCATGTCCAATTAGTCCTTCCAAGCCCCAATGAAGCTCCGGCACTATTCACAGATTTTATTTTCGATTCAACCTTTCTCAGTAATGCTGATGCTGATGCTCAGTCCAATAGCAAAAGTAGTTGCGATGAATTCCAAACAATAAGTGGTTTGGTTTGGTTAATATGCCTGAAGCGGTAGCGGCAGCGGCGACAGGTCTAACTGGTTTTTATGGCTCTTTGAACTCCCGTTTAAGGCACTTCTGGTGGCATGCCAAAAGCGTGTTGGTTTTATCAGATCCAGATAGTAAGTAGTGTTGCAAAAAAAAAAAACAAACTAAATAAACTGATAAAAACCGGTAAGAAGTGAGTGGAGGTTTCGTCGTGTGCTACGTGTATGGATACGCATTCGTACTGTGCAGTTTAACTGCACAACACTGACGTACGAGTAGACACAACCATCCAACAACTTCCCTAGATGATTTTTCGAGTTAGACTGATTTTAGGGACGTGAAGGAATGTCTTTTATACGTGAAGGGTGTTTTGTTCATTTGGTCAAATTGTCAGGGGTTAAATAGGGAACCAGGTAGAAAATAGGAGGAGTAATTATCTAACAAGGACAAAACTGCATTCTATTGGTCGAGAAATTTAATAATCCCTTTTCGGAGACATGAATATAATGCAATAGTTTATTTTTTCTTATTTCGGTGAAAATCATGCACGTGCACTGTGAAATCAGGAAGATTTAAGGACTTAAATAAAAATCACGAGTATTATATGTGGAAATTGTACTATACTATACCAAGAGTAGGCATATCTCATAACAAACATATATATTTGTAGTTTTATTGGCTATTGATGTTGTTTAAACCAATTGTAGAATATATGTAGTACATAGTTGTGTTCTTTAAATTGAAAAATCATTTGGATAACAATAATAGATGAAGATATTTATATACAATAAAAATATTTGGATATGGTCACCTTACTTCGTTAATCGAATGTGTGATAAACTCTTCTTTCTGGATTTCAATTCCTTCAACGTCTGCCGATAATCAACTTTACAGCGAATGAATAATAAACGAAGGAGGACATGTCTCCATACCATGAGAAATCTGTTAGAATCGGAAAAACAATTTATTTTATTTCGGTTGGTTTCCATTTAATTTTTTTAACGGCAAATTAGGGAATGAAAACATCTTTTGCGCCGCAGTTGGAAACCAGAGTGTATAGTATGTGTGTACTATTTAATTTCGCGGTGGGAGCACCACAAAGAGAGGGACTAGGCATGACCAAAATACCGTCAACCAAATTGAACACAAAATTCTAATGTTTCAAGAAACCATCATCGACACAAACAACAATCTTGTTTTACTCAATGCGAATAGGAATTTTCATCGAAGGGCTGCCATCGCAAGAGACTAGGATATGTTCTGATAGAATCTATACTGACAATAGAAAAACGGTGGCGACATTGTCGTCAAACCATTAGAGGCTCTTCATTTAAAACCTCTAGTGTGATAAAAAACGAGGACTTCTTTAGTAAAGAAGAAGACAAAAAAAAAATCCGTTCCTCAGCGAAAATAAAGAAGATGGTTCATGGCATAGATGAACTAACATAGATAGAACACTTTCCAGATTTTGAAAGATTATCGCTAATGTCAATTCCGCATATTACACAAAAACGTTTGCACATATATATATGCATAGTAAACTTTACGTATAAATTGCTGTCATTCTAGCAAATTCTAACAGTTTAGGCAAGTGATGGCAACTTACAATGAATTTGTGAAGAGTTTTGGGGATTGCAAAAGTATACATCCAACTTGTATGGTGATCTACAACAATTCTGTCTAATTGACCAGAACAGATAGCGATATCTTACTAAATGCCAATAAGAATCTGGAAGCAGGAGGATAACCTGTGGAATTATTTAAAGATGTGATTGCCTAAGTAAGGAGCATCTCATCCAATCAACTCGTCCGTAAGATATTTTTGAATGAATGTGAAGGAAATTTCAGCACCCTCAAAAATGGAGCCACTCTAAGCGTGCAGCTTATTGTTATTTTATCTACCATACTATGTGAACGCCTGAAATCCTGTATCAACAATCTGTTAGGACCTTATCAGTGTGGTCCATCATTGCCCAGATTTTCAACCAATTGCAGATCTTGGAAAAAAGCTTGCGGCTATTGAAGAAGAAGCGTCAAAGATAGATTTTGTGGTAAATTAGAATAAAAGGAAACAAAGAACATCCAACTTTGAAGTGGTAAAACATGTGTACATGGGCTCCCTGAAAATTCAAACACCACAAAGAGGTCGAACGAGAAATTGTATTTACCAGTCGCTGCATTATACATGGTGATCTGGTTTAGGATAAAGATATTTTGGCATCTGTTTCATTGGTTCATATTATGGAAAAAATCATATGGGAGAGGGGGTATGTCTTCATAACCCACACAGAGTTTATTATTATTAATCAATTGGTTAATGGTTAATTCGTATATAAACACTATTACCATCCATGCTTTCAGTTTGTCTTTTTTTTAAATTTTATTAAATAAATTTGTGGAAGAATCGCATTTATCTTGGAAAAGTGTCGTGATAGTTTTTTTTTTTATTATTTTATTATGTTACCTACAAATTTAACTTGGGGCTTATAGTTTTCCAGGTATAAGGTTAAATAAATTAATCGTTAATGTGACTATTATATTATATCAATCATTTATTGAATTTCGATAGCATCACATTAAAGTTGAAGTGTTATAAGTATTTTCTTTAAATGGCAGAGTATTCAAGTACCAATTTCCTACATGACGTGTCCCCAATCAAAGGATGTTTACAAATATTCACAGAAGATTGCGAGAAAATGGAACAACTTCTTACAATCGAGCGGAATCACATGCGGTAGCTGTGAGAGATGCAGAGTAGAGGAACGAATTCTGAACATGATAGCAATAGAGCCATCAATAAGTACGCTAATTGTACGATGTCTTTAAGCCTTAATATGCTCCGTCGACGAATTTTGCATAGAGAGAGATTCCATCCCTGCTCCGATAATCGGAATTTTACAATTCGTTGCTAGAACGGCATCCCGATGGCAATACATATATCCAAAATATTCTATGGACAGATGAGTCCAAATTCACTGGACATGACATAACCAACTTTTATAACTTGGTCCACCTTTTATAATGAACAATGGCCATGAGAATAAGAGTTGTTGTAAGATTTATTTATTCACTAAATTGTTTAACACCTAACATAGGAACTGACAATTACGCATCCAAAACCAACCTGCAGTACCTTAACGGAAGAACTTTGCGTAGATATGGAGCGAATTTGTTTATTAAGCGCATCATACAATATTGATTGATTGACACATGTCTTGTACCAAAAGTGTTTTATTTTTTCGGTTTTTCAATAACTACGCAGACTTTTTTGCAATTTCCTTCATCACATGGCTCAAGACACTTCTCTGTACTTGTAATGAATCAAACCACGTTTAGATGTAACTTTAGTATCGTATGCATGGCATTTCATTTCCAAACTCTGGTTTGATTAGGGGGCCAAGTTTTTTTTAGTGCTAAATTAATTCTGAGTAAAATCAATGCCAGAAAGCGACAACTTTTGAATATATCATTCTCTTAGCATAAACAAGGAAAAATCCGAAGGTACATCAGTCGGTGTACAAAATGACAACACGAATAATAAAGCTACTGGTAAAACAAGGCCTTAACCACTACAACACCAATAAAATGCGTTTACGTAGTTCATCAGCCCAGATAAATGATGAAAGGAACTCAACTCTTAATTATGAAGCTAATGTCAAACTGCAATCTACCGTTGGTTACCAACTTACTCTCAAAAACCACTAAATCATTGCATTTTATTTAGAAAATTCTATGGATCCAAGATGTTTTCTACAAATGATCCAGAGAATATTCAGTAGATCTACGATATTACACAAAACTCCATTTCAATTATCGAAATTGAATGACCAGCGAAAGTGTAAGACAAGATCCTTTTAAATTATTATACCGACATGTCTTTTGATGAAAACATGTCCTCGTAGTCAAAATTACAACGTGAATTAAAGAAAGCCATAGCTAACATATATTCTTTAGATACATTGTTTTCTAAAACTCACGAAATTAAACCCAAGAGGTTGTCCGAAATAATAAACATTGTTTTTTTTTCTGTGTTTCTTGAACACACATTTTTATATTTACAAATAGCAAAACAAACAAACCGGAAGACAGTGATCATACTTAAATCTATCTTATACTAATATTTATTATTGCAATTGGAAGACATCGGTAGTATAATATATGTACATATGTATATATATGTATATACTAAATTTTTTTATCACAGTTTGCATGCTTGGCATAGGTTAAAACTTTGAATCCGTTTGGTGGTTCTTTTTAGGGCAGGTCCACCTCCTGCTACCACTGCTGGTTCAGGTCATTTGTGAGTTACAATCAGCTTCTATGATCTGCTTTTTCAGTCTTCTTACAAATGTTTGTGATATGCGCTTCGATATTGGAAGACAGTACTCAACAAACATCTTGGAGTTGAATGGTCCTTTAGCACTCTTTTAAATCCATAGACTGAAAGTAGGTAGTTGAGCTCACTTCACTTTCCTGGAGAGGGATGAAATGAGACTGATTTCTCTAGAGTTCCGGTGTCCTTTATATACCGATTGTAGAAGTATATGACGAACTAAAGGGAAGGAGAATCTGTCAAGAATACAATAAGAAAAATCAAACACGCTTAGGTAGGGATGAAATCCTTGTTGCTCTGTGAACAATTATCAATCGATTTACTTCTTAGCTCCTCCCTTAATGGTTACATAAGGGATGATGTCCAGAAATAGTTTATCATAATCTTCTATCAGATATTTGACTACCTACATTTTTGTGGTATATATTGCGTTTATTTAATGAATGTGTTAAAATTATGTATAAAAATTAGGTATAATCATACATAGTTATGAAGATGAAAATAAGAAGTCTTCTAAAATAATACTTCACATTGAGTACAAACTGTCTACATCTAATTGTCAGAAAACAACACAGACAGTATTGTTGGTCTTCCAAATTAAGTCTTTCTTCTCCGCCATCATTTTCATTTTAAAATTTCAGCAAGACATTTAAAATCCTAATAACAGAGCGTCTAGAAGAAGAGCTGGTTGATTGTACTTCTTGTATGTTCATTTTACTGAAATTTTTCGGTCTATCGAAGAAAGATAAGTAAGCGTTTCAATGATAAAAAGCGTACAGTGATAGAACCCACCACATCAGCTCCGAGTATCGGCAGCCTGATCCCAACCTAGCTCGGATACTCACAGCGGTAGTGTTCTAAGATGTCGCCATCACTCTTACCACAACGATCACTTAGTCTTTTATTAAACCATGACGCAAGTAAGAAGCTTACAACCCTCTCCGCTATGAGCAGTTATGAGCATATAAAAACCATCCTTCAATGGAACCCATTACCGATGATGCGAGCATTGCTAACACAGATGAGAAACTATCCTCTGAGCCTTGCGTAGAAAGCTCATCGGCAATTCATTTGCGTGTACATTTTTGCAGTCAGAATCAACAGTTAAGACAGAAAGACAGCCAAAGACCACTTCTCTTTGAACGGAAGATGGCTCTGAGAGTGCAGCCCATGATATCAATATCAAGAGAACGGAGATTCATCAGTGTATCTAGAGCAGAGCAAGGCGTGTGGGAAACCATCATAAAACCAAATCACACCGTTCTCTAGACGTGACGTTTTTTCGTGAAGGCTTGTTACACTAAATAACCGATGCATGGAATATAATTGGTTTTTTATCAGCCGTAAAGATCCAAAGAAGACTCCTCGGTGACAAACTCTTTACCATGTCGAAAGATTTTTGGCAGAAAGTCGACAGCGCCTTTCGCTCAAAGAAATTTTTAATTCAGCATGATACCATACCGTTTCGTAAAAGAAACGTATGTTGATGCCTATAAGCATTAGAAAAGTCAAACCAGTCAACTAACTCCTTCTTGTTAATAAAACAAACGCAGTTTTGGGAGGATTGACTAAAACTTCATTTCTAGTGTATCTATCTGTAGCACGTCTACGGCTACTTGCACTTCAGAGCAGACAGTCGTTAGGGGTGATCTAAGAGACAGTATAAGTACATAATCTGCAGACTTTGTTTAACTCCTCCACCACATGTTGGCCGCTAGTTTGCATGCTCAATCAGAGTTCTATTCACCAGCATTACATTTATCCACAAAGCCAGCAATTCGTCTTCTCTTTTTTTTGACGACTTACACATGCCGTTAAAAGTTATTGAAGAAGTGTACTATATTACTTCTTCTTGTTCCATTCTGCTGCTTGTATTTTAGCCTCTCGGGATCGTCTTTGCTGGTAAGCATGTAACATCTGTGACCAAGGATGCATTCGCAAGGCAGTTTTGAGCACATGAAGGTCGACCATTCTCGAAATACCCCTCAGCATGAAGGAACTCAGATTGATAGCTTTGAAGCTGTTGGTGAGCTGTTGTGCGCCAGGGGTTGGGTATACATATACGCCAGAGTCAGGCTAGCAATCAAGGTTCTCTTCAGGATTGCAAGCAACGGGTATATACCTTTATGTGTAATATCTAGATATATGCCATCGGTTACATGTGGCTTGAAGCAGTCAAAGGGAAAAATAGCGTGGCCTCTTTAGTCAGCACAATTGATAACGGTTATAAGAAATGTCGTCATCATCATGCAGTTTCTTTTATAGAAATATCTGCACGTAAATCTAGTCCACATACAGTCCACTTCATCCAGCCGGGCTTCGGCGCACTCAAACTTAGGTTTTAAGTTTTATTCGGACATACGACTGGCTATGACGTATTAAAGGTAAAATCATTTTCCCAAGTGTAATACTGTAATATTACTGTAAGGATGCATAAACATATAATCGACTTAAATATAAAAGTTCTTTTAAGTCTAACAAACTGCTCATATTTTAAATCTGGGTGGACGAAAGCAGTACCGACGAATGGAAACTCTGCATTGTTTTTTTCGATCTAAAAAGCGCTAACTACAGGGAAATTCGTCTCCTCATTATAGCATATACAATTTTGCGTGCCGCATAATAAGAACACCTAAGATCTGTTATCAACAGTTCAACCGGTCACTATTAATGTATTTTTAGACCTAAGAAGTCCACCATAGCCATATCTGGTTTTGCCATAGCTGCCAAGCTCAATTGATGACATGAACAAAGAATTCTTGAAAGAATTGTGCGAAATTCATAAGTCAACTTCAGAGAAACTACCTTTTAAACCTTTTAAGTAACTCGCATATGATTACGACATTGAGACAACAGCCAGCTGTCAATGGAGAATTTGCAACTTTTGAAGCAGAACCGACCAGGATGGGTAAAGCGGTAATTGAAAGATAAACAAAATTCATTCTTTCAACAAAGAAGGGTACACAACATCCTCTCCTACGACAAAACGTCGCGATAGACAGCTACAGCTTTGAAGTAGTTGATCTATCTCTGATCCCCTATCAACTCTGGTAATGAGAGCAGCTTTCTTATCGCTGTTTCATTGAGCTAATAAGGCAATTGAGTAAAACTTTTTCTTAAACAACCTAAAAGACATTATACGAGTCACTGATAATTCCCAACCCACTTAGGCCTATTGGCCCGTTGTGCTGCCACATGGCTCTATGAAGCAATTTGAGCTTATTATGAAGCGCAGAAGGCTGAATACAGCCTCGTTTAAGTCATTGTAGAAGAGTTGCGGAGCTTTCTTCTCTGGGAGAGAGTTGGGCATGTACAGAGAAAGTGGAAGATTATATCCTCTTCCTAACCGTGCATGCAGCTTCTACAGAAATCGTTTGTAAAAGCGCCAAGCCCTCTTGCAGGCAGTGTCCGATGATGACACTTAAAATGGTCTGAGATGTTTCCCATTTAGAAGAATCAGACTCTTACCAAAGAGCGATCCAGATCCAGCTTTGTCCAGATCTGTTTAGTCCGAAGAGATGTTGGCCCACAAAAATATACACCCAAAAATAACTTGCACGTAACGATTGGTATTCCTATTCTGCTCTTTTCTGGGGAGTTCCAATTTTGGAACCTACAATTCTCTGAAATGTCCCTGTCCAGGGATTTGATAACGGCCTGACTATCCGACAAGATCTGGATAGCTTGTACAGATATCACGTGAGAACAGATCTTTAATCGCCAAAATTTCTGCGTGGAACACGCTACAGTGATTTGGAAGACGGAATAAGAGGCTTAGATTTAGCTTATCAAAGAAAATACAGCCAGCAACCCCACTATCGGTTTTGGATCCATCTGTATAGAAGTGGATAGACTTGTCCTCCATGAAAGCACCTTCCTCCCAAAAGGATTTAAAGATATTAGATATTGTCCACTGTGAAGTTACTTTAAGGCTAATAGCTGCAGTCGCAGCAACTTGCTTGTTAAAAATGTCGATGGGTGTCAAGTGAAACAGAATGCTTAAGGCCGCGGAGGGAGTGGAGCGTAGAGCTCCGGTTATGCATAGACATGCTGTTCTTTGGATTCGGATTTGTTTTTTTTTTTTCAGTTGAACGCTGGTGAGTATCGGTCTTATGAGAACACTAAACTGGTACCGTTTTTTGAAGGAGGATCTATAGTTTGAATTTTATATTTCCTGGAGAAGAGGACAAGATCAGTTTTATGGGGGTGAACTCCCAATCCACAGCTATCCGTCCAACGGATTTATCTGTTAAGATTTAGCTGAAGGAGTTCTTTGATGGCATTAGGATGCTTACCTGAGACGGCTATAGCAACGTCGTCTGCATAGGCAATCACCCTGCTCCCTCCCGCTTCCAAATATATCAGCAGCTCATTTACCACTAAGTTCCAACGAAGCGGAGAGAGGACACCGCCTTACGGTGTGCCTCTACTAACACATCTTTAAGCAGAAGTCCCAACCTGTTTGAAGCTGATTATCCTGCTATTTAGCATAAGACTGATCAACTCCCCAAGTGAGTCATCTACCTGCAGACGTGATAGCGCAGACTGGATTGCGAATGTGTCGACATTGTTAAAAGCGCTCTCTACAGGAAAGCAACCATTGATTACTCTTCATATTGTAGCGATCGTTCGATGTGGCTGGTCAGTGTCGTTTCCACCGATTTTCCTTTACAGTAGGAATGTTGAGCTGTTGACAAAAGTCTTGGATCAATTTTAGCTCGAATATGGATATCAATAAAATTTTCTAGAGTTTTTAGAAGGAAAGATGATAGACTTTTAAGTCTGAGGTCCTTTGAGTTATCATGAGAGCATTTCCCGGCCTTGGGAATGAAAACGACATTAACCTCTATCTATGGCAGTATAATGTGGATCTAGTCTACGTCGCTCCTCATGTTATTCTTTAGTGTGGTCAAGATGATATCTGGGGACCTTTGTACTTCGGCCGATATTTTACTGTCCGGACCCGCAGACTTGTATGATTTGAAGCTGTGCAGCGCCCAAAGCAGTTTGTCTCATGTAAGCAGAACATGAATTTTGTTCACGGTTGCAGTAGTCCTGTTTTTGGTCACTGTTGGGCGTGAATAAGGAGCTACTTGGCAAGTGGGTGTCCAGTAGCAAGTTGAGTGATTCATTATTTAAGGTTGTCGAGGAACCATCGGTTTTTTCAAACAACTAGACTTTATAATATTTGTAGAGAGAATTTTCCTTGGCCGCGATGCCTCATAGGTTTCTGTGATTTTGTCACAGAATGTTCTCCAAGATTGACGCTTTGCTTTCCTCAGTTCCCTTTTATATATTTTGAGGGATTCTTTGTATTAGTTCCAGTCAGTCACTTTTCTTGTGCTTTTTACTCCACCAGTGCGGAGTTTTCTTGCCCCTAGATTGAATCAGAGGGCAGGAAGAAGACATAGCCTGATTGAGAGACAGGGTGAATTCCCTGACTTTCATGTCAAATTCATTGGTGTTTCGCGGGGGACTTGAGAGTTCAGAGGATAGTGTTTCGGACAGTATTCCTCTGTATTTTAGCCATTCAGTTTTCCGATAGCTTCAGGATGCTGTTTGACTGGGGGGAGCATTACCCAGGCTTAATTGGATATATATGTGGTCTGAAAATCAGTGTTCAGTTGATACCATCCAGTTCGTTAGAATTTGAGTGATATTGTCTGAGACAAGAGTGATATTTAGCACTTCCTGTCGGTTTCTTGTTATGAATGTGGGCTCATTGCCAATGTTGCAATCAGTGAGGTGAGTACTTAAAATGTAATCAAAAAGTGACTCACTTCTATCGTTGATGAGGCCAGTTTTTTGCCTTACAGCTTCCAGTACCACCCTTTCTAGGTTATCACCAGGGAGAGGCCTACCTGATCATGGTCAAGATAAGTCGATGCCAGGCAGTAGGAGGCTTTGGCAGTCTCCAGCCTAACAACGGTTAAGTCGGGGTCGCTGAGGTTAGGAAGTAAAAATACATTAAGGCTTACCTTTGTCTTTTGTTATATTTAAAGGTATAAAGGTGTCCACGCCTTTAACGATCCATATTTCCTGGATTAGGATGATGTCTTCTACGTTTTTGGAGAGACGCAGAATAACTGCGGCCGAAGTTTTGTTTTTAGTGGTGGAGATTAATCTGGAGAAAACGTACCGTTGCTACAATTTCCGAGAGTGGCTTCAATCACAGTTTTATTCGAGTCAAGAGCTCATTTTCTTCATCTGATCGTGTAAGATTTTTTTTTTATTTCGTCATCAGTTTCCATTGCCTACAGAGTGTCTGATGAGGGGACCAACGGCTCGGATGAACTGGAGTCATCGCTGTCTAAATCTTTGTTTGTATTTTCGTTTAATGGAGGAGGAAGTTGCTTATCAGCATCCAGCTCATCCTTTTTATAAACCCTAATTTGTATTGCCTCGAATCCAAACGGGATTATGCCTTTAGTCTGCGCTAGACGGTTAAGGGATTCCTTATTGATCATAATCAATGCGCATCTATAAGAACCCCTTAGCTCCTCCAGTTTCGCGACTTTCCAGTCATGAGTCGGAACGGTCGGGTTACTGAGCCTGATGATCTCCATAATGATTTCTGAAGATGAAGGTTCGGTTGGAATCCAGATGCGGGTTCTAGGTCTGCTAGGGATATCCTCCCTAGGCACGACTTCGAACCTTGCACCTGGCCAAATCTCTCCTAAACCACCTATGGCTTTTTTAAAAAAAATCAAAATATCTTTGGTCGACACATGCGATGAGCTTGGCGTGGCCTTGGTGCCAGTCAGCGTCGCTTGTGATGGGAAATGGTCCAAGGTTTTCCCGCATAATGGCCAAGAAGTTTCCCGAAAGCTTTAACATGACTTTGAGGATGGTTCACCATGGCCTGCCACAGTTTTACCTCCTCTGGACAATGCAGGAGCCTTTTCGGAAGTCGGTGCAGTTACCCTTCTACCGCCTGGTATTAAAGGATTACCGGTCTTGGGTTTTGTTTTGTTCCGTTTGTACAAGTATCCGGATACTCCGTTTGCGACTGAGCTGGGCCCTCAGTCAAGTTGATCATCGGCACTGGTCGTTTGACACATTAATCCAGCCCAGGGGAAAAAGGATTGTTCGTGAGGATGGAGGGAAAAGGATTGCCATTGTGAGTGCATATTCATCACACATCCCCAAAAAGAATAATTAGTAGGGAAATTTTTTTGGCAATATTATCTGCATCGGGTATGTGCAGTATTATTTTCTGGTCGCAATATATTCGGCACTAGATCTCACTACTTTGAAATCATATGCCCTGCATCATGGCAAAGTTATTGCACTTATTTCGGGTGGTACCCAATTTTTTCTGAGTTAAAGTCGAAGGGTAGTAAAAATTGTACATCAACAGCAAATGTGTCTAAACCGACTTATTAGGTTAAAATAGAAGGCTGGAACATTTAGAAAATACAGAGATACATATGTAAAACCGCCCTGAAAAGGGTTGAAACTTACTAAGAAGACGCAAGTAAACAGGTCTGTCTCCATCTGATTTGGTTCAGAAAATAGACTAATGTGCTTCCCGAGAGGAAGTGCGCTTTTGTGCGCTCTAAGGTATCCTAAAATCATGACAAAAGTGTTGATAATATAGTACGAAACTCTTACTGACTTATGTACACACATGCATCAACTGACCCTGATGAAAGGTCTTAGCAGAAGTACTCTTTGAAGCAGTACCACTTTTTTACATACCAACACAAAAGAGTGAAAATTATAAAATAGGAATAAATGTTAATAAGAATTTCCTAAATTTCATACTTAAGCATTTCCTTTCCATTTTTACCCAAGCAAAAATCTTTGCACCGATTAAATGTATCAATTAGGAGTCCTTTTGCTAAATAACATGCAAACACTTACGAAAGAAGACCATAAAAGGTGCAGCATAAAAATACAGAATTCAGCACGCTATAAAAGAGAACAGATAACTGTGGGAAAAACGGCAACTGCAACGTCAGCTATTGACTGTGCCAAACACATGCCATACTCACGTTGCAGACAAAAACAAGAGATATGAAAGAGTAGATATACCTCAAGCAGAAATCCTTACCTTGTGGATGCGAAGGTTCCTTCCTGATGGCAACAACTGAAAGGACGTGTGACGGTAGTTGTATGCCACAACAAAATAAGTGTGGCAGACACCTGTGTAGGATCCTTTTCGCTCGGAGTAAGTTCCCACGATACGGTGAGAAATGTATCTGCCATCTGAGTGCAGCAACAGCACAAGGATTTGGGACATCTTTCAAATTTCTCACACTTAATTCAGATCAGATGCTGGACTATTTTCTAAAT
Source organism: Volucella inanis (assembly GCA_907269105.1). Classification (NCBI taxonomy): domain Eukaryota; kingdom Metazoa; phylum Arthropoda; class Insecta; order Diptera; family Syrphidae; genus Volucella; species Volucella inanis. Next base: position 38,818,684 of record OU026154.1, on the reverse strand, counting down.
TATCTAACAACTGACAGTAAACCGTGGCAAGGCAAAACATGTGCGGAAATGTGAATGCTTATCAAAAGGTGCAAGATGGAAATTCCACTTGATTCATATATGGAAATCCCGAGAGGTAAAAGAAAGTAAGAACGTGCTACCTTGAGGGTATATTTTCTTACATCCCACATAGCGTTAACGTTTGAAAATAAGGCATGTGATTTTGAATCTAAGTTCTGTGATTACTAGGAATCGAAGTCTTTAAAAGTCGATACAAATTGTAGGGAAACATATTGTATACGCAAAATGGAATTTCGATGATTTATCACTACGAGATAGACCTGGTAACTGCACTTTTTAATGTTGTCGATATTGTAATTTTAGTTATGTTTAAGCTTAAATTAGTCGTACTCACGGTACCGGCCTTAAATTAAAATATCTATATCGATAAATTGTAGAAATTTTACTCGAAATTTGTTTAACAAGTGTAACATTATGCTTGAAGCGCTAATGGAAACACTTAAAAGAGATTTATTATTTATTTCAGGACGTGGGGCATCACATACGTAGTTATTACAAATCAAAACCTGGCATGTATTTTGCATAAGGTAGTTCCTTTGAAATCCTGAAGTATCCTTCAACAACCCTCCAAATAATTCACACCAAATTTTCAGTCGATGTGATGGCTCTGGTTCTTAATTTAGTGAGTAGGAAAGATCATGACATGTGTCTCTTTTTCTTTGAGTGATTGCGTTTGAATACCCGAAATTACTATGAAGAAATGCGAGTGCTTGGATAAAAAGAGTCGGTTATGGACAAATACCATTGTGCACCAATGGGATTTTGTTTCAGCTCACGAAGTTAACAGGACGCAGAAATGATTGGTAAAAATATCCTCTACTTTATATCAAATGTACGACGACAATACACATCTATATGGAACATAGATACATATACCAAATTCTGTTGTCCAAGTGGTGACCAAAATCCATAAGAATCATTGCCTGCTGCCATAAGAATCAGAAATGCCTGCTTTTCTTGTAACAAAATAAGGATGGTCAGATGGTAGATCAATACAGTCGTATATATAGGCGTATTCATGATTTCGTGAGTAGATTTTTGTCAAATCTATTCACGATGCCTATTAGATAACATCTTATTTTAAGGCAACATTGTAAATCTTGGTCTGAAAAATGGTTTCCAATAACCTGTTAGCTACAATAAAATAAGCAAGATGTAAGTAAATACCACTAGTATAATACATGTTCACAACTGAAGTCTATAAGAATATAAGGATAAGGGCAGGTATTTATATGTAAGTCAACGGCGTCTCGCCTATATTTCGTAAGTAAGTTTCATCCAAAAAGTTCAATAAAGGTCCAAATTGTGTAGTGGCGTCAACAGCCCAACAACAGAAATTGAGAAATTTAGAAGAGGCAAAACATTTCAGTTTCCGTGTGGAGAATTATAACAGTTAGCATGTGCAAAAAGAAAGGACGCTTGTCCAAGAATATCTTCGTCAGAAATTTATATGCTCAATATATAAAAAAAAAAAAAAACACTTGACGATCACAACAGTGTTGATATTGTACATTATATGTAGATCATTATGGAAGAAGCATGTAAATATCACTATAAACAGTAAATATCACTATAAACAGTAAATATCAATATAACAGTCTACAAGCCTGATAAAATCTAGTAGCGCTGAACTGTAAAAGCGTAGTAAGACAAAATACCATATATTGTATTCATAGATGAAAAACAGTCTAGACTACGCTGTTAATAAAGCAATCGGCCTCGTTTACATCTCTTTCATTTCATGTTATTATAGTCCCTTGAACCCAATGTTTCCTTTCGGTATAGTTTGATCAAGAAATCAGGCAAATGATTTGGTTTATGAAAAGGTGTCAATGTCAAAATTAAAAACAAAGTTTAATAACATAAATCCCTTACTTTGTAAAAGTTATTTCAGTGGCTACTCGCTGCGTCATCAGCATTATTGTGCCTCTGGTATTCGCTTCCCGAAAACATCTGGGCAGGCGCCCCTAAAATATGGTAAAAATACAATTGTCAATTGTGAGGCAATTGACACCCATGAACACCGACGTAATGTCTCCTGTCTCACTTTGCGTTATCATTATTTCCACCTCCATTGCTCCATTGAAATAACCAGTAGCATTCCGCCCCTTCAAATCTTCAACTGTATCACTCGTATCTCTATAAATGCTTATCAGTTTACCCTCAAGCCTACTTTTGGTCGTACTCTGGAATTCTGTGGTTCATTCCTAAGCTGTTTTTTTATTTTTTTTTTATAATACCGCGCGCGCACCAAGGGGCTATGAATACCCTTTTACTGGCTTTTCTCCAGGGCGCGGGCGGGTGGTGTAGTAGTTTGAAACTCAGGTGTTTTTGGTTTCCATATTTTTCCCAGAGTTGGTTGTGAAAATGGACGGGACGAGCAAGTGCATCCTCAATCAATGGTTCAGCCAGCAACCACTCTAACATCAGTGTTATGCCTTTATGTCAGAGTTGACGCCGATGGGATTTTCATATAACTACATACAATCCCTATGAAAAGACTTTTTCAGAGAATTGCCTCGCACGGGATTCGAACCCGTGACCTTCTGCTTGAAGAGTCTATGCATATACCACTGCACCACGGCCACCCCCAACTCGCTTAGGGTTTGCCCTGTCGAGCTTTATATTTTCTTGTCATTACAACTTGCAAACATTTAACAAAGTACATCTTAATTTTCGTACGTCCGTGCTGTGTACAAACATTTTAAAGGAACTAACAAGCCTCGTACAATGTTCTTGATAAGACGGCTTTCGACCTTTTTAGACCAATTATCGTTCTAAATCGTTATTTTGCACAATCTGGCGCCATAATTGGATACCAAAACTTAATATGGCACTTGTCAGGTCAGGCAGTTGACGTTTTCCCATTTTTAGTCTTTATTTTGGTCGTGTGGACATTTGCATTCTTCACCAAGGTTAAATAGTTTGATTATATTCGCCATTTAACAGATCGTAGAGCTGGCTTTCCCATATCCTCTATATATATCCTCTGTGACTCCGCTGTTCAGCTCTTGTAAGAATCTGAGATATCCGTATACATATTACACTACATCATCACGGACATCTGTAAAACTGGAGGAGTGCCTTGCGTTGATCTCAACATGATAAATTTGGTTGACTTTTTTATGATCTGATGACCACCATATCCCTTTATGGAAATTAAGGAGAGAAAACTATGTACCAAATATAGTGATATTCTGTTTCAATCAATTTAAGTTCATTTGCAAAAGTGGTGTTTTAAATGCCATTGCTCAACTAAGAAATTTGGCATGTTGTCTTTTATGGCCACCATTTATTCATTCACCCGATTTTATCCCCCGTACTTTTTCCTTCTAATTTATGTTCATTTCTGACAAGACATTATTGTGTTGCTATTTCTACTGTTAAATACTCTCGTTTATTGGTTTGGACATTGAAGCCTCGACTTAACTAATGCCCAGAGGAGGTACAATAAGCATAGTTGATGTGGAGTCATAGGACAGAACAATTAGATGGGAGCTAGCTTATAGTGTGCAGTTGGATACAACTGGGTGGAAAAGTTTGCCTGACGAGGTAAACTGTATAGATAAAAAGAATCTCAATCAATTTGTAATGTGCATATCCCTTGGCAGAAACTGAGCGAAATAAAGATGTTTTCATGTGCAGTTTTAGTTTCGATTACTCTTGGAAGCTATCACAGAATTTACCTTGTCCCAAAGCGACATATAACGAGTTCATATCTGGAATACGAGTATATTGTTGCATTTGAATAAATAGAATTTGGAGACAAAGTACATACATAGATAGCAGAATTTGCACTTAGAACAACATTTACTTAAAAAACTAATGGTTGGCTAACCATAGGAAAATTTCTGTTGCATACTGTAAGACTAAGTTCATCAACTTATCCATGTTCTCCATTTTCACTAATGTCTACGCGAATAACATTTTAATATATTGTTGTTAATTGCTATGGGCTTTCTGTAATACATTATTATCTAATTCGTTATGCAAATGTTTAAGGTAGTAAAAAACAGCATACCCTTGTACAATCATGCAACTCATGATGCAAAATGCGTTGCTAATTAAGCGGCAAGTCGTTCAGTACTGAAACAACTACGTGACCTATGAATGTTATACTTAGAAAAATTCAAAAGCAGTTTGTAAAGAATTTTTCATCTGTAGTTGTGATAGCCTAGAAGCCATTCAATAATTTAACTACAATAAATAAGTTCTAGTGGAACACCTTGAACTGATTGTGCTTAGCAAAAAGATGCAAATACAAATAATGTTTTAAAAATTTATGGTTACGGCTGGATCGAATATATCGGCATACTCTTCTTAATTGAACATGCTATATTTCAATATATTTCAATTATATAGATTTTTTTAATGTAACACATGGGCTGCAAAATTCAACTTTATTTATCAATATATTTGCCTTCGAGGACGATACACTGATTGAAACGATTTTTTAATCTTTCGATACCAGTTTTGTAGTACGATTTCGGTTTAGCCTGAAAATAGGAACCTGTTTCGGCGATTACTTCTTCATCGGTCTTAAATCTCTTTCCGGCGAGCATTCTTTTGAGGTCTGCGAACAGGAAATAGTCGCTGGGGGCCAGATCTGGAGAATACGGTGGGTGGGGAAGCAATTCGTAGCCGAATTCATTCAATTTTGCCATCGTTTTCATCGAGTTGTGACACGGTGCATTGTCTTGATGAAACAGCACCTTCTTTTTCTTTCTGCGATTTCGTCCTTCAAACGCTCCAACAACGCAATGTAATGGTCGCTGTTGATAGTCTGCCCCTTTTGGAGATAGTCGATGAAAATTATTCCATGTGTATTCCAAAATACGGATGCCATAACTTTGTCTGCCGACTGTTGAGTTTTTGGTCGTTTTGGACGAGGTTCGTCGCCTGCTCGCCACTCAGCTGACTGCCGACTTGACTCTGGTGTGAAGTGATGGAGCCAAGCTTCATCCATTGTCACATACCGATGCAAAAATTCGGCTTTATTGCGGTTGAACAGCTTTAAACACTCCTCTGAATCAACAACACGTTGTTGTTTTTGGTCAACTGTGAGTAAACTTTGAACAGAGCTTTCGCATGTCCAAATATTCGTGTATCAGGTATCTCGACCATCTTCACAGTTTCTTCATCTCAATATTCTTCAAAAAGAATCATAAAATAATCAACCAAATTGATCATATTGTAAACGAATGCAAGTCACTCTTCCTGTATCATAGATATCCTAACATTCTGAGCGGCTAATAACGGCCGAGAACCAAATAGAAATTCCACAAGTTATGTGGTGGCGCATATAGAAGACAACTCGCTTATGAAGTCACCTGCAGAGTAGAATGCGAGGAGCAGAATAGGCAATAAGAAGAAATAGAGAGAGTAACTCTTGGAACAACATTCGAGCGATGTCAACCTCGGAACAGGAGCCAGAGGTGAACAAGGAAATTAAATATTAAATAAAGTACAGTCGGTGTTAAACTCATAAACTGGCAAACCCACTTCTGTAGAATATTAAACCCGCTTTTAGTTAGAAGGCGCCATGAAAGCTGAGATTGTCATCTACCCGAGCAAAGTGAAATAAAGATAATAACATTTCAATTTAATCATAACAATGGACCACCTGCTATTTAAGGTTTAACTTGGTAGAGAACATACTAAGAAGAATGACCTTTCTTAGATTTCAGGGTTGCATATGACAGCATTTATAGGGATATATTTTATTTTGGCATCAATGCCAAACTCACAAGTTAGTACAGAGTGATCATGGAGAATGCGCCCTCCTCTGTAGAGATCGAAAACAATTTTATTGACTCATTTGACACTAGAAGATCAAGTCAGTACAGAGGTACAATATTCCAAAAAATTGTACAGCATACGCTGGTGACATTTATTGGTACGTATTGAAAGAAAAAATACAAAAGTTTGGTTTAGCTGTGTGAGAGGCTCACATCGTCTATATGCAAAGAACAAAAGAAGATGAGCAGACGACAAATCATTTGCAAAATATGGAAGGACTGTGAAATGGAATGGAATCTCAGCATTGTTTGTATGATGTATAAATCTATCCTGTTATACTATGTACGTGCGAGTCTTTTATCATCCAACTACTTTATATTAGTGTGGCTCTGACCAGGAATTTTTATACTACTACTTAGAACCTCGTCGGCCACCTTCAATAGAGGATTTAGATTTTTGTATGCGACATGATGTGCAGATCCTAAATATTTAAAAATCTACGTGCCAAGGTCCCAGTCTCACATTTCATTCGTATTGTATTGTATTACATTTGTATGAATCTGACCCTTAATTTGACATAACAGTAGATGCTTAAAGTAAACAGTAAAGTAAGGATAAGTCCGTTATATCTTATACACTTTTTTTTTTAAAAAATACAGTTAAGTGTTTCTTCAAGATAATAATAACCAACTTCAGTGAAATTTAGTCAACAAAAGTTTTAAAATAACAAATTGTTAATCTTATTTCTTTGTGAGGTGTACATAAATAATAATATAAATTAAAAATAACGGGGGGGGGGGGATTAAGGAATTCGAAAAAGCAAGAAAAATCAAATGTGTAAGTGTATAATAAAAAATTATAAACTTCATTAAATGTACTCATATAGTTAAAGTTTAATATCAGCAACGCATAAATCTAAACAAAGTAATCTAATAAATGAAAGTAGAAATTTGATTTCTTCCCGAGAATCCTTGAATTTTTAAATAATTGCATAGCAAACCGATGGGCTCCACATTTTTTAAATTTTCGAATGGTATGCGGCTCCCCAACGACTAATTTCGTACTCTAGTCTTGAAAGAATTCAATAAGGTTTCAAAGTAGACCATTCACATCATTTTATTATCTACGAGTATACATATTTTAAGACGATACAATTCACATTTACCATATGTCACATGTCACATTTACCTAAGTATTTATATTGTTTAACTGCAAAGCATCAACCCTGAAGCAGGCCATATCGCAAAAATGATTCTTGTTAAACATTACTTTAGAACTACTAGGATTGCATGTAAAAATTATATCACAATGTCGACGACAGTTAGAAGTAGATATACCATATACATGTACATATGGTATATTCCATTATGCGCAATAAGCAAAATTTTTTTTTTTTGGTTTAAAATGGCCTAAAAAACATAAATATAGGATTTTCTAATAACGACTTGACAACTTTTTTTTTAAATAAAAGGCAAACCATTTGAGATATTTCAAAAACTTTACTATTGGCCTGAAGTACAATCAAAACATTTATGAATGAAAGTCGACTTTGTTCATATGGCCACCGCGGGCACGTTTGCAGCGGTCGATTCGTTGGACCCAATTTTCAACGACTCGGCCACACATTTCGGCCGAAACTTCCGCTATTTCGTGTTCAATGTTGGCTCTGAGCTCTTTCAACGTTGTCGGCGTGCTGGCATAAACCAATGACTTAACGTAGCCCCACAGAAAATAGTCAAGCGGCGTTAGATCGCACGAAAGAGGCGACCAATCGACTGGCCCATGTCTTGAAATAACACGCTCACCATCACCATCATCGATTGAAAGTGTGCTGTGTAGCTTGTGGCACCATCCTGTTGAAACCACATGTCATCCAAGTCCATATCTTCCAATTCGGGCCAAAAATAATCGGTGATCATGGCGTGATAACGCTGACCATTCACAGTAACGTGACGATCGTTATCGTCGACGAAAAAATATGGCCCAATAACGCCGCCGGCATGCAAACCGCACCAAACAGTGGGTGAAGTGAAGCGCATGTGGATTTTCACCCGACCAATAACGCATATTTTGCTTATTGACGAACCCATTGAGCCAAAAATGAGCTACGTCACTGAAGATGATTTTGCGATAGAATTCATCATCTTGGCGCATCTTCTCCAGAACCCAAACGGAGAACGTACGTCGCTTCAAATGGTCCATCGGCTTCAATTCTTGAGTCAGCTTGATCTTGTATGGGTGTAAGCCAAGATCCTTACGCAAAATACGCCATAATGTGGTCTGAACGATGCGCCCAAATTTTGAGAACGCTGTGGAATTGACTGATTTGGATCGTTTGCTACGGACGTCTGAACGGAAGCGATATTTTCGACACTTCGACCAACCCGCTGTCTCACTTACACGGCAACGTCACACAACGAATATGTAGACTCAGATTTTTGCACTAAACTTGTTATTGCCTGTCTACTAGGGCGAGAATTACGATCGAAAATTGGAGTTAATGCTCTTAAAGTTGCAGTCACCGACTCCGAATATCTGTAGAAAATTTTTATAATTTGCAGACGTTGCTCATTAATGTAATTAACCATGATGAATTGACAGTGACAGTTTGATGATTAATGAAAGAGTGCGTTCACAAATTAAATTCAAAGCTGTCAAGTCCCTATTGGAAAACCCTATATAATATTTTTTTCTTGAGGAAATGAAAAATTTTTTTAGTTTTATTTTTTTTTATTATTATTTTTTTTTAATGAAATTTTAATGTTTTTTTTTTAATCCACCCAAGTTTATGTGACTCATACACCAGGGTTTTAAGCTTGCTTTCTGAAATTTCCATAAACATGCACCACTGCTTGAAGCAACTCTTCAAAGGGATCTAACTTTTTTTTCGCAATTTCTCTTCTCTACTCGTATTCAACTATCCAATCATAGTTTGATTTGTTTAAAATTGAGAACAATGTTGCCACCTGACGCTTTAAACGAAGTATCATAGTTGAATAAGTGCATACCAAAAACTGTCAGGCAGGCGCTTGTAGGAAAGTCTGGTGTATTTAAAGTATGGGATGGGTGTCTCGCTTCGCTCGCTAAAGGGTTTTTAACCTCTTTTTCCGCAGGGTTTAGCCGATTACGCGACTTCGTCGCTCCGCTAAGGATATATCAACAACTGTCAGGCAGTCGCCTGGAGCTAAAGTTTAATTATATTTACTCGGGGGTCTTTAGCAGTATACTCGTAATATTTTCAGTCAATAAAAAAAAATACAAAATTAGCTTCAAATTATTTTAACTTTGGGACATGGCAATACTCATAATATTTTTCAACACTCACTGCACCCACCACCCCACCCCTCCCCCTCTCCAACAACAAAAATCACTTAGCACAAATGTCTATTTGTCCAAGGTACAGTACAGTACAGTGAATACTTAGAAATTTGTGGACTATTCTAGTAAAAATTAAAAACTAAAAATAAAAAAATAAAAAAGTAGAAAGAAAAGTTTCCTACCAAAATTCTTTTACAGAACATCTTAGAATAATTCATATTAAATAAAAAAAAAAAAAAAATAAATAAAAATAAAAATTGCTTAGTGCGCATAATGGAGTACTGAGCTCTACTTATTTATGTTCTGCGAACCAGAATCAAGCTAAGGGGATTAAATGAATCATATGCAAAACGGAAATTATTTGCAAAAGCGGCGACTTTCTCAACAAGTCTTTGTTTAAAAGGTTGATTTTATGAGTGAACCAGCGAGCATCTAATTTAATAACAATTCGGGGAGTAAGTAGTTGACAGGCAACTATACCATATTTATTTTGTGTACTGGAATTTCATTGAGACGTCTCGCCATTTTATCCCAAGGCTCCTCGACCAATCTACTTATGAGAAAGATTCCCTAAGTAAAGATACCCTCTCAAATAAAAAGAAGAAATGGTTTCTGTCAAATGTACGAGTACATAAACTCATTCCCATTACCTTTATAATCACTGAAGCACATCATGAACACCTGCCTTTCGGTGATTTGATTCTGATTGGTTGCAACAACCCCTAAATTAGGGAGAAGCAAAATTCCTATATAAGGGCGAACATCATATTCTGATTTATGACATTGCGAAATGGTATTCCGTCCTGAAATCGTCTTCGCCAATTGTGTTCAGTTGATATTATAATCGTAAATTTTTTTCCATACTTGAGGAATCAGCATGTTATAAGTATAATATTTTCGTAAAAATTAATAAATAAAATAAACTTTTAAAAATTTTCATTTTATTTCAGATTTCTTAATAAACTCCTACTATGGAGTCAAAAGTATGTGATGTGACAGCTGTGATATTTACCAATAATCTGGGCGTCAAAAGCTGGACGTTTATGCAACGGCCGTAGTGTGCAATATGCCACAGAGAAACTTCGCTGTGATATTTAAAGGCTTTACATTTTAAAAAAAACTGCTTGTGTAAAATATTTTTGTTTGAAGGGAGTTTGCTCTAATGCGTACATATATGTTATGTACATATGTACATTATCCAATAAGAAAAATAATAAATTTTATTTATTTTAATTCGAAATAAAGTTTGTTTGTTATTTTATAATTTATTCGTACTTACATCCAATTACTTAAGACTGATGAAAATGTGTTTTAACCGCTCTCTTCATCTCACGCGATCTTGCACTAATCGCTTTCAGTTGAGCAAGTTAAGTTGCTGAAGTGTTTTTAAACATGGGCGCGCCACCTAAGACGAGGTATTTTTTTTCAGTATTGCCACCCCGATATAGATTCGAAAATATTCCTAGCCGGGGCAATGGTTTATTCGCTCAATATTTACTAGCTATCGGTTCTGACGAATTCTAGGCGCTCTGACCAGGACAATGTCGCTGAATAGCCATTGAGTTCGTTGTTGTGTCTTCTTCTCCAAATCTCGCTTATGCAGACGAGACCAAAAATCACTCGAAGCAGCTAGAAGAACTTTAGCCCGCTTTCAAAAAAGTGCAACTTTTGCGTCATATAGTTGTTCGTTAGAGGGACTTATTTCCCAGTTTCGTCATTCTTTGCTTGATTTCTACTGTGTTATTGTTTAAATTTACAGCGGAGGCCGGATACAAAAAGTCTGCTGACGTGAAGCGATGACAATTCTGCTTATATCTTCTGTGTATTTTCAAAATTTAATCTAATTTTTAACCACCACCGATTAAACCAAATATTTTAAGAATGCTCATAATCCTTTTAAAGCGGGATAAATATACAATCATAGAAGGCGAGGAGGCGACATAGTATAGTACTAGTTGAAACCATTTCCTTAAAATTAGAATGTGATGACATATGTAGATAGGAAACGAGTTGCTTATAGCCATGAGTCATCTACTTTCAGCTGAACTTCATAGATGATTATTTCCATCGAAAGTTTCTTATTTAGATGGCGCTATAATCCCGGGTGAACCTGGTTGGCAACTAAATAATAAACCTCTCTGGTTGGCTTCTTACATATTCCATATTTTTCCATATATACAAAAAAAAAGTAAGCCCCGTGGCATAGAATGGCTTACCCAGAAATAAGACAAACCATATGGAAACGCATTCTACTTTATAAAAGATGGCTAAGGTATTGTATGCGAGAGTATCCTGAAAGAGTTTATGGTTTGCGGCAAGCCTTGTCCGCAAGTCTAAAAGTAAATTTTTTTAAAATAAGCTCTGCAATATATTGTCTAGGTTTGAACACAAATAATTTTCCTTCTTTACACGGTGTTAATTTAGATGACTTTTATGAGGAATTCGTGCAATCCACACAAACAGCACATTAGGCTCTCGTTTTTCAAGCGTAAGTCAGGGTATGAGTAGTTCTTTTATCCTTAAAAATATACATATGGCGGACGTTGGAAAAGCAATTTTTAAAATAAAATCGAAAGCTGTAAGACTAGATGGCATCCATCCTGATTTCGTAAAAATTCTGCTCCCTTATATCCTTAAACATATTACACATATTTTTAATATTGTCCTCACCACGTCTGTATATCCGGAGAGATGGAAAGTTGCAAAAATAATTCCACTTGCAAAGAGTTCTTCGCCAACAACTCCCGAGTACAGGCTTAGTGCAGTTCTTTCGTTTATGAGCAAGGTTCTTGAAAATGTTATAAGCAAACTAGTTAAATGGTACTTAGAGAAACAGAACTTAATAACAAAGTACCATATCTAAAGCATTTGATACTGTAAACCACCAAATACTTATTGAAAAACTTACAACAAGTAAACATATAGCTTCATATTTACAGGGACGTCTGCAGGCTGTTTTTTCTGAGAATAGACTATCATCATACTTGCCAATATATTCGGATGTACCTCAGAGATCAGTTCTTGGTCCTTTGCTTTTTGTGCTTTCTATAAATGACGCTTCAAAAAGTATTAAAAACTGCTTTCACCACATTTATGCTGATGACTTTCAAATTTATTGATTATTCAAAAAATCTAATGTATCAGAAGCAGTAGCAAGCATAAACGATAATCTAGGCTCATTGCATCAATTGCTCCAACATAACCAACTTGCCCTTAATCCTAAAAGAACTAAGGCTTTGACAATCAGTAGAAAAAAAAAACAAACCAAAGCCACGAGTACGATCATTTTGGCACCAAAAATTGATAACGATTTTTTATAGAGGGGTCAAAAACAATCATTTTTTACTACGGGAGTTGTATAAAAATAATAAATAAAAAAAAAAAAAGTTTTCTTAATTAAGAGTACACGGGTGGCACGCTTCGCGGCATTAAGGGATTTCAACTCTCTTTCCGCAGGCGGCAGGTCCTGCTCACGCAACTTCGTTGCTCCGCTCTAGGTATGTGCTTTTCGTTAGGCAGGCGCCTATGTTCAAGCTTAGTGCGAATCGATGATTATTTATTGTGAATAAGCAATGGCGGCTAAGCATCCTCTAATCCATTCTAAACTAAATAACTTCTTAATATTTTATTCGTTTGCGGATTTGGGGTTGACAAACAAAAACAGAATTGCTTTTTTAGAAGAAATTGGTCTAATTCCCACTAAAACATCAACTCCCCCACTGTGTTGCAATTTACGGATGGAAAAATGCAGAAATATAAAGTTCGGTTGGATGTGGCGATGCTCAAAAAAAGGTGACAAAAATTGTAGGAATACAATTAACTGATCTATCGGCACATTTTTTCATGGGCCTCAGTGTCGGCTAGAGATTCGCGAGGTTCTTGCGATAATTATCTCTTTTGTGATCAAAATGCCTGTGAACACGGTTTTTCAGGTAAATTAATTAAATCCTAAGCTACCGAACTTTTTCTTAATGGGTTAAAAATAAATTTCGTGTCGAAAATTAAAATCTTAGGCATACATTTTAACAGCAATATGACCTGGCATGATCATATTAATAGTGCATTTTGCCAAATTTACCGCATTTTCCGTGGTTTTAGTCCAACTGCACGCTTCTTGGAAATTAAGTTTAAGTTCCAACTTGTCAAGTCATATGTTCTTCCTTCGATTTTATATGAGTGTAAGTCCAATTTTTTAAATTGAACTAACATATTGCTTTGAAAAAAAAAAAAATTAAGTGTTGCATACAACAGTTGTGCCAGACACGTTTTTGAAATTAATCGAGATGATCACGCTTCAGTATACGCCCAGAAAAAAGCTGGCCTCCTGCTGAATTCGCTTCTAAAATATCGCACTGTTGTAGCACTGCAATAATAAAGCGCCAAATTTTCAAAAAAAATTTCAACCTATGCATAATTGATATTAGCTCTAAGCTTACCTGTAGAGAGATAATTATAAATAAATACGAAATATGAAAATATGAAATAGAGAAAAGTCACCAGTTGCTCCAGGAAAGATCTTTTGAAACTCCGTTGTCTCTCCGGGTGACAATCGAAAACTCTTCGTTTCAACGGCTTACATTCCTTCATTCGAAATGTTCCAGCGATCTTAGGTGAACTACTATTTACTGGCCAAATTCACTCTCCAAGAATTTACTGTTATACCTCCCCCTGCAAGAACAAGAACAAGGATATCTTCATTCACCTATGCTTATGCTTATGCTTATGCTCTTCTTTTTTTTTTTTTGGATTGGATGCTAAGTCTCTATTAAACAGGTATTCTTTCCTCAAACTTATTCTTGGTTCTTTGGTTCAACTACTAAATTTCCTTATCGATAGGTTTATGTTCGAATTTTCGTGGCTTTACATGCTCTTTTAACCATTTAGTAAAACTTCCGAAGTAGCACCTTTCCTACACACCGAAGTTCAGAAAAAAATTATTTCCAATGTTACCACTTTTTTTACGGGCAATGAAAAACATTTGAAAGTTCAAGTTTCTACCTATGAAAAAGTATTTTACACTTGCTCCATTTGAACTAGACAAAGAGGCATACCCCCGTCTCTTAACATGTATCCGCAAAATTTCAAGACAAGCAACAGATTAAGTGAAGGATCTCGGTTACGACTTAGGTCACGGACTGGTGCGCTATCAATGTATTTTCTATTTTTCGGACGTAGTACGTAGTACGTAGTTACGCCGAGCTCTAGTACCTTTTGATGCACTGCAGCGATAAACGTCAATTGCACTCAACTATATTGTATATTAGAAAATATCTAACTGATTAGACTTAGGACCGTCTTAGCCATTTGCAGTCTATTCGGGCTAAAAAAAAAAAATTAGATCAAAGTTAAAATCAAGAGGTATCAAACTGCAAATTTGCCAAATATTGACGCTTTCTATACCTTTATATGGGTTAGGAAGATTCTCTGGAACTTCTATGGACCTACCATCATTAGATCAATAAGAATTTATTTGCGCGAAAATCATTCATTCAGATATGAAAACTTTAACATTGGTAGCGGCTACCAAACTAAAAAATACATAGTATAGTTCAGTATAGAAGTTTTCAGTGTTGCATACACAGACTAATTGATCTAACATTACTCTATGTTTTATCTGGTATAGGGAAGATCGAATGCCGTATTTGAAAGGGTTTACCTTTTCAGGTTCTCTTTTTATGGTTATCAGAACTGTAAGTCTTTCTTCCTTTTGATTGCAATGCTCTAGTGACCGGGCATCCAGTGCCCGATACCAAGCAAATGAAACGTTAAGATGAAAGAAAAGCTACTAAGAGCTTCATTTTTTGAAATCTTGTTGCTTAGCACTCACAAAAGGCACGTATAGGGTTTGAAACTTAACCCTAATTTAACCTTAAGAATGCCTCATTGAGTGAAATGAAGTAGTATGTATTGTAACTAAAGAAAGTTATCGGACACCATAATGATGAAACTGGAATAGTAATAAATCTATTTAACATCTAACCCATTATAACTAAAAGGTTCGAACCTGTGGCCGTTTATTAGTTGTTTTTGAAGTTGGAACTCAATATAATTTTGCTAAATCATAGCCCAATCAATCTACAAGAACTTGTTCGAATTTATCTATTCATCGAATTAGTAGCATGTGTAATCTGTGATCTTGTATATCAAATTCTGACGCATTGAATATGTATGCTTTTGGAACCCATAAAAAATATATTTATTCAATTATTCATCATAGTTGTGTACACTCTCGTATAAGAATCTAACAAATGTCAAAGGAATTAAACCGCAATTAAGTCCTAATTCTGCGTGCATGCGATGAAGCTGTATCTGGATTTCTTACTGTATGCCTAGGAATAATTAAATACCACTTAGATCACAACGCGCGTTCGGCAGCATGTGCCAAGCTGTGGTTTCTGGTTTTATTACAAACTTACAAACTTACAAACTTACTTGACACAGCAACATATCAGCAACTTGTCTTTAAAGAGATCTTAATATACAAGTATACTGTAGATGATACCCAAGTGTTTGTAAATTAATAGAAACTTTCATCAAGTCTCTCTTTTAGGTGCGTCACCTTAAAGACCTTGCAAAGCAGCTCACTTACTTAGAGATTCAATATCACTTAAGTGCCGTGAATCTTTTATTGTTATGCTATTAGCGTAGACTAAAACTGGTTACATTTTTCTTCATGATTACTGAAGCAATATATGAGATTTTCATAGCCTGTTGCTTCCGATAGAGTGTTAGTAAACAACTGGGAGAAAAGAGGGACTACTCGCATATCATAGGGGACGAATGCGCTATTTAAATGATATTCAAAATTGTGCTAAATTTACATTTGCGAATTATTGTCTCTAAGTATTCTAGAGAGGAGAATCTTTCGGATATATATTGGATAAATATAAAGACCTGTCTAAAAGTAAAGGTAATAGCAATATATGTAGGTAGTTTAATGTATACATTTTGATTAGGAATATTTTTAAGAAGAAGCACATGCAGGAGCCGAAAAGAAGGCAATAGCTAACAAGCAAAAGCAAATTCTTAGATACACCTTGAGTAGGTGGATGCTGTTGTTGAAAGTGATTGGGTCCTGTTTTTATAGTCTTAAGTAAGAAAGCCAAACTAAAAATTGAGTAAGTAAAATACTTTTAAGCGTGAAGACATATTATCATAAGGAATTAAATCGAACACCTTATACGTAACTTGCATGTCTTTTCCTTACTAAAATACCTAATATTTTCTTACTGTATTGTTGCTAATCTCAGAAATATTTCAAAAAATGCTTGAGACCACCCTTTCGGTGCTACTTATTCTACTCATTTATATATGGTAAGCCTGAAGTGCGTCAGAGAAAGTACTGTATCAAGGCGCTTTTTCGACCGGCTGAAGTCAATATGGTGAGGCTTAGTGCTATAACTCTGTTTTTGATTCCGGACCCTTGCGTCCAAAGGTTTAAAGAAAAGGTATTATTCTATAGGTTGTTGGTTGTATGTAGCATAAACTACCGGATTTGAGACTTACACGTGGAATGTAGGGTCGCTCAAT
This sequence comes from Volucella inanis, assembly GCA_907269105.1. NCBI lineage: Eukaryota > Metazoa > Arthropoda > Insecta > Diptera > Syrphidae > Volucella > Volucella inanis. The sequence goes on along the minus strand of OU026154.1, from coordinate 38,802,037 downwards.
AGACCGTGCCAAGTACCGTAGGCTCTATATGTCTTCTAATCTACCGTAATTGTCATCTAAGACATGCACTTGGACGAGCCGGGCAAAAGAGGTCAAGAAACTGTAAGTTACACTACTGTAACTGCTTGCTTACTAAATTAAGGCGGTGCTACAGTCCAGAGTGGACCTGGGCCTCAACCAACAAGAGTCTCCAGCTAGCTTGATCTTTAGCCAGCTGCCTCCGGTTTCGCAAATTAAGTTGTTGGAGGTCTCCTTTAGTTGGGTGCGCCACTTGAGTCGCGGTCTTTCTCTACTGCGCTGTTGCTCGGGGGCGGATTCGAAGATTTTTCGGCCCGGAGCACTGGTGGTTGGACCTTCACTCTTCTGGCTAAGTCGATATCGTTATTCCGCCCGTACAGTTAGTCATTGTGCCTCCTCATCCACTCACCCTCTATACAGATGGAGCAAAAGTCACTAGAAAGACCTTCATCTCAAAACAGCCAATATATGTAGGGTCACTTTTGTTATTCGAGAGAGGGCTTTGCTAGTCAATTGCCTTCTTAGAAGCAGCGATTGACAAGAGTTATATTTCATCTCAGCGCTAGTGCCATTGTCTGAATTAGTAAGGGAGCCTAGGCAGACATATCTTTCGAGGGTAAGGTTCTGTCTGAGACGTCAGTGTTCAGTGTCCTTTTTTGTTGACAGCATATACTTGGTTTTGCCCATCTTCGCCGCCTTTGCCTCGATACTCGTGAGAGCGCCATTGACATCACCCTGCTTTATTTCGATTACGTTAATATCATTGGTAAACTGGACGGCCTTCTGAAAGATTATGCCGCTTGTGTTAGCGCGGTGGCTTTGCACTATTCTTTCAAGACTGATGTTAAAGAAATCGCGTGACAGCGCGTGTCTTGTCTAAATCCTTTTTTGATATCAAAGGTCTCTGTGAGTTCTTTACCGAACTTGATGGAGCAGCGTGCAATCTCCATCGTTATCCTGTACAAATGGACGAGTTTACATCACGGTAATTACTGTGGAAAAAAAAAAAAATGAAAATCTACAGGTGCCGATGGTATATTTACTTTTTTATGAAGATAAATTTACCCACTCTGACGAAGCCCATGCTTGAATGGCGAAAAATATCCTAACTTTTAGGACTCGTGCTTAAGCTTCCTGAAAAAAATCCTGCTCTTTAGGACTAGTTCCATATGAATAAAAAATAGTACAGTATTACAAATTATCACTCGAAACATTGAATTCAAGTTGTATTAAAGGATTTTTAGTCTGATATGGTCTCTTTTGACTGTGTTGGAAGTCAACGATGGCACAACGAATTATATATACAAATATGCATAACTCGAACGAGCTCTTTATTTTTTCTTCTGAGGAGTCTATATCCTTTAGTTATTTTCTGACTGCGAGCTCCTTTGGTTCTTTTCTGTAGAGCTTCTATGTAAATCAGTTGTTTTTATAGATTTGCCTGCCTATATCGAACCAAGGGTTCAAGTTCATTGATTTTTCTTGACAGTGTTGTCACTGGTCTTCTACGTTTGATGCTGGCGGCGTGGAACTACTCGAGAGGTTAAAAGAAACTAGATCGGAAAAGGCCTTTGCGGTTTCTTGAGTTTTGAATTGAAAATTCTCTCAATGGTTCACTGTTCACAATGTTCGGATATCCTCATCCGTGTCTTGGGTATAATAAGATAATGCTCAGCGTCAATATAAGATGCCCAAAACGTTCGAACAACCAAAACATTGAAGGCTTGCCTTGCGTCGATCGCAGTATGGTCAATTTGGTTGACGATATATCCACTATCCCTTTCTTGGTCAGTCCACCCCACCGCACTTATTGTATAGTAGTTATGTCTGATTTGTAGTATTCGAGCTAGTCGTTCCGATGCACACGGTTCGCACATTCCACGTGCAGACCCGACGATCGCTGTCCTTTAATCATCTGCCAATATCATCAACAGTGAATTCGTAACTATCCGATGTTATTGTCTTATTACGACGTATGTTACCGGTCGAGCTTGCCTAAACGAGTACCTAACTTCTAATTTAATTTCTCACCCAAAAATTGTTATCGTTGAAGCTCCTTTTTTATTGTTGAACTACTAATCTGTTAATTTCGCAACAATGCGTAGTTCCATCAGCTTTCTCCGGGAAGACATAGATATTCATCTCCAGTCATTCACATCCAATCTCCAGTGTCTAACATACTCTCGAAGCATTACGAGTCCATGCTTGACGTTACATTCTATGTATAAAATCAATGAGCTTAATGATGAAATCACTACGAATAGAATAGTGTGGAATGATTTGGAAAAACATTATTGAAACAGAATGTCACAACATTTATTGTCTTCCAACTCATCCCCCGTCGCAAAACAGTTACAATACTTCAATTTTGGTTGAATTTTTACAAACCTAACCCGAATCATTGCGACATCCAGTGCCGTCAACTCAACTTAAAAACTGTCGCCTATCAAAACAACTACTCCTGTTGACCCCCCCCCCCCCCCATAGAAACTTGTTGCACAGTTTAACACGACGTGGGCGCCTTCAGGCTAGACCGGCTTTGCACAACGAATTAGACGTTCACCACCCAACTCGTCAAAGGTACTCCAAATAACGCAGATATTATTTGGATTTCTCAATTTTTTCAAAAAGAGGTATAGTACGGGATCACCATGAGCCAATGCACAATATTCCTAAAATCTAACCACAAAAACAAGGTTATTTGTTAAGGGGTTACGCCCCTCTATTATTTTTTTTAAAAAATAGTTTTTTTTATAGCTTTCAATGGCCCCTTAGAACCTCAAAAATGATATCTCAAAAGATAATGGACGGGAAATACCTCAAAGTACCCACTTGTTTTTAAAAGTATAGTATGACTATAGTATACACTATACTGCATTTTTCAACCAATATATTTTAAATTTTAACTAGATCTCTTAAAATATATTGCCTAAATAAGTACGTAGTTTTTTTTATTGTATATGAGATAGTTTACTTGTTATAAACAATTTACTGACGATTTTTTTGCGAAGTTCCAGTTTCAAGTTTGAATTTGGATGTGCGCCATTCGGCCAAAATTCAATGTATCAAAAAATCCTAAGTCCTTTTCTAGCTGTTGTTATGTACAATCCACCTACAAAAAAATCAAAAAAAAAAAAAAAAACTCATCATAATTTAAAATTTACAGGAACTGTTGATATGGCCATAGACCCTTCCCAAAAAGAGAGGTCATCTAAGAAACGCTGCCATTTTCAATTGTTAAATTGTTCTAAAAAAAATTAGGTTTTAATGTAAACTCGATTTACTTTATATTTTTCCTGAAAAAAAAAATTTTAAAAAAAACCTATTTTTACGACTTCTAAGCACCAACCTCAACTTTGAAAATATAAGGGTCTCCAAAAGGACAGACCGACCAACCAATGAAAACAGAAACAAAACGAAGCAACGTCTCATTATAAGCTAATTATAAGTCGTCCAGATATGAGAGCCTTAAAAAAAAAAATGTGTTCATGTGGAACTTTAAAGGATACCATCCTTTTGTGTTTGCACGTAAAATCGTTTGCTGCTAAAACTGACAATGTTCTAGAAGTTTATGTTACGCCATAGGATGGAAACCGAACACTATAGAGATAAGTTGTTAATGGTGAATCGTCGAATAAGTTGCAAAATACGATATTAAAATTTATAATATTGAGAACAACCAATATAATAAAATAGAATCAGTTAGTGTGACTTAGCGGGGCGGTGGAAAATAGTTATAGTAAAATATGGAAAGTTGCCTATTATAGACTGTCCATTCGCTGATGAAACTTATTGAGAATTTTTCTGCAATTCTTATGATTGATGATGAAATTAAAAACTAAGAAAAGAAGAAGGGAAAAATGTTAGATGAAATTAAATCAAAAATGTGTTTGGAATATGTGAACATGAGACCGAAGACGGAAACAAAATAGGTCATAAATATAAAAGGGGATGCATTATTTACATTCAGTTTAGAAAAAAATTCAATAGCGGTAGATAACAGCAGCACCAATACGAAGTCTCCAACACAACATTTGTTATCTTATTTTATCTTATCTTATCTTTTATATTTTCATGAAGATATTTTTTTACTTTTCCACATTCAGTTAATCCCCCATACAAAGTTAAGCCATAATAGTTTTGATAAGGCCATTAATCTTGTTTTCTTTATGATGATTTTAGTTAATTAGAATTGTAAGGAGGTTTTAATATGAAATCTTGATAAGTTTGTTACTTTGAAGTATAGCTATTTCGTTTGCAATGAATTTAACAATTGGTCCTTTAGAACCTTGGACGTTCAAAATAGTTTACATTTTAAGTGTTCTCTGGTCAAAAATATAAATTCAACTGAAATTTTATACTTCTCAAGAAACTGTTTGGTTTAATAAATTACAGTTAACAATATGATCATGTAAAATCAAACAATAAGCTGATGTATTGTTGGGAATTTATTTTGTGGTTTTGGCTTTAACGCGATTATACACTGGACCATTTTGAATTAATTCACTTTGATGTATGCGGTCGATTATGAAAATTGTGTTTTCATGTGGATTGATTGTTGTGGAATTTGGATTTTATAGATGTGGAAAGGAAGACCAACTTTTAAAATTCGCCGTAAAGTGCTGTAAGTTAAGCACAATTGTTAACTTCGGCGACGAATTGAGGTGCCTTGCTGGTTATGAATACTCTCGCTTACAGTGTTGATGTTTTGGCGTTTGCGTTTGGCCGAGCATGGTGATATGGAGTTTGACCCGATACTTTACCATTGCATGAATTGCGGACAAACAAGGGCTATTATGGTGACCGAAAAATTCACGTGTTTTCAAAATATTACTCTAACTGATCGTCCATTATTGTAATAAAGATGAATAACAAAAATGCGTTGTTATGTAATAAACGACTCCATGACTAAAATTGCCAAAGATTGTGTGATATCTGTCGAAAAGTTCAACCACATTTAATTTAGTTCGTGACAATAATTGACAGCCAATATCCACACCATCTGTTAGCTCACCCTTTACATACTTTGGCAATAGATTGGCAAGAAACCTTGGTAACCCGAAAGACGAATGGCGAGTTGTTAATGAAGTACTTAACAAAAATAGATCTTACACAGATATAAGTATTTCAAATAATAATTCAACTGTGTCTGAGCCTATAGAAGTTGCTAATGGATTTAACAAATTTTGTGCTAGTGTAGGTTCTTGTAACAGCGTTTTAAATTTCAGTCACTGTGACAACAGCTATGTATTTTAAGTTTTGTATTAAGAAATATTGCGTTTCATATTTCTGATGTTTTATGTTCTATTTTTAATTTTTGTGTCCAAGAAGGGGTTTTTGCTAAGTCTCTGAAAACAGCTCTAGTATTACTATTGCATAAAAAGGTGACACAATATCATTAAATAATTATAGTCCGATTTCCATCTTATCCGTTTTTTCTAATATTATTGAAAACGGAATTAAATCTAGAATATTATCATTCTTAGATAAAACTCATTTCTTTAATGATTCTCAGTTTGAAACTGAAAGTGCTTTATGAAGACTATCTGGAGAAATCTATAACAGTTTGAATACTTCTCAAGTTCCTTCGACTTTATTTTTTGTTATAACCAAGGTGAACCATACTCTGTTACTAAATACTCGTTAATTATTTAATGCAGGTTTCAGAGGCTTCATTCATGACTTTTTTGCCTCTTATTTAACAAATCGTAAACAAGTGGTAAAGCTCAAAAAAATGTTTTTAGCTCACATAATTATTTAAATATAGGTGTTCCTCAGGTATCAGTCCTGGGTCCGATACTGTTTTTAATATATGTTAACTCGCTATTCATTCAACATTTTAAGGGCAGAATCAAGGCTTTTGCTGATTAAACTGCCCTTTTCTATTCCAATAAGAGCTTTCTTGATATGTTTACCGATGTCAATTATGATCTAGATATACTACGACGATGGTTTAAGTCTCATAAACCAATCATCAGCAGCAAGACGTAATTTATGGTATTTAATATCAAGGGTGTTGTATGAGGAGAGTTGCCTTTATATTATCACTCAATAAGCAGTTTTCGATTTTGTTTAGGAGATGCACATGGACATAATATATCATTTGATTGTCAGGTAAGCCGTAGTGATGGTTGCTTTTTGATTGAGAGTGTTGACAGCTTTAAATACATAGGTGTTATATTGGACCATAAGTTTAGTTGGAAGAACGGTATTCAAATGCAGTTGTAAGGCAATTATACTACTGCAAACTACCCATTTTAAAATTGATTTATAATGGTATTTTAAAATCAAAACTGCAGTATGCAATTTCTTGTTGGGGAGGCACTTATTTTAATACAATAGAATCACTTCGCAAATGTTCATTATTCACAAAACACATTTTTCAATTTTATTATGTTACTGCTCCTCGTTTGTTTAACAATTTACCAGAAAAACTTAGGTGTAAGAGAGTAAAAACAGTATTCTTAAATAGTATACAAAAATGGCTCTTCTCGTTTAACCATTCTGAAATGGATGCTTTTTTAACACCAATGATGTGATATACAATATTTTATGTTTCTTTTCTCTTTTTTAAAATTGTATGTAATTTTTCTTTTTAAATGTATGTTATTAAATCTTTCATTTCCATTTTTTTATTGTTTTCCCCATTAATAGATTTATGAAATTTATTTTATATAACTAATAGGTACATTCGTCTCTTGTCTTTTATTAGACAACAGGTTGTACAAAGCTATTTCATTCAAAAAGATTAAAGCTCAATATTAACATGAATTACATTATACTTTATATATAAGTTTCTTGATATGCAATGAAGGCCTTTTACATTTGTAACGACGGTCAAAATGGGTTGGATTTTTTTTTAGTGAATATGCACTATGCACAGCTAGAATAAAGGAGCGCGGCTTTTATATTTGTGAGTTTGTCTTTACACTCCAAGCGTGATGTTTGGTGCTAGGTAATACAGGGTATTCGGAAAAGTCCCAATTTCAAACAGCCATTACCAACAAATTTGTATATTTTTAATTCAAATGAATTTGACAAGATAATGTATGGAGCTTTCCATTGTTTCATATTTTGAGTAATTTTACTTTTAGATTTTCGTCTTCGTCGTTAATTAATGATAGTCTAAACGTTAGCATACTAATATTAAATAAGTTTGAAATCATTTTTTTGTAATTTTTACTTTTTTTATTTTATTATTTAATACAAAAATTAAAGTAGAATCAATTTAAATTGATTGACGAACATGGTGACCAAAATGCATTTGATTGCAGCTCACTCTCACTTTTATTCAAAGATATATAATTTTTTCAGAGTGCCAACATTGTGATTACTATTGATTTCAGCTCCATTTATTTCATTAAAAAGAAAAGCTAAGCTATTGTTTATAACTTTCGTTTTCACAACTCAATCTCCATCATTTTTTGATAAGTGACCTTCAATAAAAATGTAGTTCTCTATAGGCATAACATTAAAGTTTTGATGTTGAACATAAATTTGGATATCATTTTATCGGAATTATTTATATATGGGGAGTATGTATGAAATTAAAATTTTGTATTGCCAGCATGATCAATAGCTCGTCCAAAATATTTAACATATTTGTTTAGCAAATCTTGACGTTCCCCTTGCAGTGGTTGAGAAAATATTCTATTAATAGAATTAATAAGATGATCAACTTTTTTTTTAAAAACAGATGAGCTGTTTTAAGCTATAATTGTTGTGGCTTTAGTCGCAACAAGCTGTTATAATTTCACCTAGAAATCTTATAAGATTTTCCTCTTGATTAAATAAATTCAATGTAATAGGACATATTCTCTAAGTGTTCAGTGGTAAATACGTAGATAACATTTTGAGCAGTTTCTATTATTTTATATCCTCGACTCTAGACTAGAAAATGCATGAAGTATATGTTCTGGTCTATTATGAATATGAATTCCGTCAACTTCATTACATTCAATTCTTACAAGTTTCAGTATGTTTATATCAACGTGCAGATTTGATTCATGAAATCTGTTTACATCAAGTTTTATGTGACTTGAACCAATGGAATCGCCTTTTGAGAAATCGATTTCTATATATTGCTACGAATTTCACACTTTAAAGTGTTATTTTTTTCTTTAATTTTAATTTATATTTTCTTTTTTTTTAACTTTATGAACACAGTTATTTAATATTTTCATCTTTAATTTCACAGGATACAACAAGAAGTTTTATAGTGCTAACTCTAAAATGAATAACTTGCTAAATACATCAACATTAAGAATAGAATTAAAAGTCTGAAAGTCTACCAATCCACATAGGTAATCAGGTCTTAATATAATTGGAAGAAAGTACTTTGAAGTGAAAGTAGTATTTACGACATTGCTGTTGAAGTTCAAATAAGACTCAAATAATCTTTGTTTTAATTTCTTATATTTTGATCGACTAAAAATTTAATTTATAAATGCCCACAAATAAATGTTTCAAATCTTTGAGAATTATTAAAACTATAAATAATATTATTTCCTAAATATTTTATAATTTCAAAGAGGATGTCTTAAATTTCCAAAACAATCGAAATATTTAGCATTATTTTTTTATTTGAAATATGCCAATTTATTATTATTAATTTAAAATACTACATTTTCTAGTGCTTTCTCTGGTAATGTATTTCTCATAAAAGCACTACAAGAGCCAGATACAAATATATTTTCTCCTAAACTGTATAAAATCAATGTTGGTCAGGGGACAATTAGGTAGTAAGTTTAGTAGTTTCTTGATTATAAAGCAAGTCCAAATCTATTTTATATGGTTATAAATAAAATCCCTTGCCTGATTTATTTTTATTGTCTCCATAAATTGATTGTGATGTTTATTTTCTTCTTCTGTTTTGGAATCACTTAGTGCTTCAACCATACCTACTGTTCCTCCAACTAGTGATCCGATTGCTGATAAGCCATCACAGACTGCTAACAATTGTAAGATACCTCCAACTTTTGGTAATGGCGTTATTCGGGAAACGTAGAAATTTTTTAGTTTCAGAAGTTTTTAAAGAAGTTTTTTCTCCTATTACCGCTGCCATAGCTTTCTTGAATAAATTACACAGTCTTTTCTTGTTGACACCCATTCCAAACATTGTTTAAGCGTTGATAACATTAGTAACCACCAAGCTATTTAAATTACTTAATTTTATGGAAGTTTATGTTAATAGTTCGTGAAAGTGAAAGAGCGTAAAATATGAAGATACTTTCAACCTTGTTTTTAATTGCAACACGAGTGTTGCAATTTCCATTTATTACTAAATGAAATTTTTTCCTACTTAGATATACACCTATGTATATACTAGGTGCGGTTAAAAGTAACCTCCTTGGGAATGAAAAAAAAATTTTTTTTTTAAATATTTGTTTGATACACTTTTTCTAGCGATTTTCCAACTTCTTGATCCCGTTAGAAAAGTAATTTTCCGAAAGGTCTGCAAAATGCTTCTCGTGGCGTCGATTATTTCCTCGCGTGAGCTAAATTTTTATTGATGAGCCATCTTTTGAGGTTTGGGAAGAGATAATAGTCCGAGGAAGCCAAATCGGGCGAATACGGTGGATGCGTTAGCAATTGGAGCCGTAAGTCATTGATTTTTGCCGTGGTTGCGATGCTTTTGTGCGCCGGTGCATTGTTTTGCAAAAACAAAATTTTTTTTCGCTTCATGTGATACCGTTTTGCAGCGATTTCGGCCTTCAATCACACCAATAATGCATAGTTATACTTGCCCAGAAAACCGACGCCATAAACTTTCCGACCCATCGAGCCTTCCTCGGCCGCTTCGGAGCACTCGTGTCGGCTTCGGTCCATTACCAGGAACTCATTCTGTTCTCTGGTGTTCAACAGTTATCAATCGACGCCAAAAGTCCGCCCGATTCCGCATCAGCAAGTCCAAACACTTTTTCGAAGGGCACTTAGCGGCATGATAACTTTTTCATATGCAGAATATTGCCCAGAATATGGCGTGTGCGCTCAGTACTAATCTATGTGGCATCTGCTAACTCGCGCACCTTTACTTTCCCGTCAGTATTTTTTTGACATTGTCCTCTGTAACCGCATCGGAGGGTCTGCTGCTGCGGACTTGATAGGTAGTGGAGTTGCGGCCATCACGAAACTCTCGAAACCAATATTTGACGGTGTAATCTGACGGAGCATTAGCCCCATAATATTTATCAAAAAATAATGTTTTATGAGAGAACGAAAATCGTTTTTGTCCATACTCAACATGATGCCAAACACGTCAACAACAATCAGCTGTCAAAACAAAATTAAAGACAGTATCACACTGAAATTTGGCATGTCTGCCTATATATGAACGGACTTCAAGGCACCATAACTTTTTTTGCAGTTGCAGCATTCTGGTGGTCAAGGAGGTTACTATTCACTCCACCTAGTATATGGTATATAGTAAGCTCATCGCAGTAACGTTTTAATCTACTGAAAAACAATTACGATCTAAGAAGGATGGATAGTCATGACTTTCACTTCCAGTTTCTTAGAAATTTAAAATCCAAATAAATATTATTCTTGTCCATATTTCATAAACGAGTATGTGGTATGCTTCGGATGTTTTTACTCGTAAAACGCCTGATTTTTTTTTTTTTTTTTTTTTTTTTTTTTTTTTTTTGTTAGATCTCTTTGTACGCATTTGTGTTTTGCTGTGTTAGTCAGCTGTCATTCTTGTTATTATTTTAAAGTGAAATTGGGCACATAATTTGCGACATCTCCTGTGGCATGATGACAGCGTAATAATGTCTTCGCCATACTTTCTGTCAATGATTCTCCTGTTTTTGGGTGTTTGAGTACATACTATAACATATATTCACATTCCAATGCGAAGGTAAGGAACTCAGACAATATTTGCAACTTGAAGAATGTTTTGCTCTGATCATTATGTGTATGTCGAGAGATGTAAGACTACTTTCTTACAAAATTTATTTGCTTTAGTTCGTTTTAAGGTGTGATACAAGTTAAAGTTTGCAACTTAATTGCCAAAAATGGATATAGATATATTTTTATGTGAAAATGAAGGGCAGACTATATGCATGACATAAACTTTGTTACCTTTCTGGGATCAAATATGAACCAACTACCTCTTAACTTTTATGTAAGAAGGATGTACTGACGACATTATAAATAAGAGTGCAATTTGAATATCAATCCCATTGAGATGAAAGGTATGTCCTAGAAAGTCTACACGTTTAAGAAGGAGTGACAATTTGGAAGCTAGGAATGATGGTTGTAAGTGACGAATTAGATTGTGAAAATTTTTAATTACATTACTGAAGTTACTGGCGCAGCATTTCAATATAATTCTTATTTATATTTATATATTTACCACTTATTTCATTAAAGTGGTTAGAAAATATTTGAATATCTCTAATATTGTGTCAGTATTGTGCATATCATTAGCGTGAAATAAATTTTGTTCATCCCTATATCAGAAAGAGCACAAAGGTGCAAGATGAATTTAAACGTCAAATTAAAGTATTTGGAATTACAATCAGTATTCGAAGATACTGTGCAGAATGAACTTACCTACCACACGTGTAAATTTTAAAGGTACGCCATCGTATAAATTTGTATAACATTTTCAAGAAATCCCTACGTATTAATGTAGTGCTTAGTTATACACCGTATTTCCTCTAAATAAAAAAAACCTTTGGGAACCCCATTCTGTGATTTATGATTTATTAAGTCAAAGTTCAGCTAATGCTCGTAAACTGTTTTATTTTATACATCTAAGAAAACTTAGAAAATTTTTTTTTATCACTAAGTAATTCTTTGAAAGAATTTTTGAAAGTGAAATTGAAATTCATAGCACAATGGATAGTAGATGTGCATGCACGCTCATTCAATAATTACAAAATATTAAATGCCCAAAAGGCATAGCTATATCTTAAATCCATCGAAGGTAAAAGTCATTTAAATTCAATAAGGTCAAACCTTTTCTTCATGGGTCTCTTATTCAAATGTGTGTGGTAGAACTATAATGGATATTTAAATAACAATTGACTATTCATAAATTATCCGGAAGGAAGTACTTACTTACGAATACTTCCTTTCAGGTTTCGTTTTATAAAAAATGATATCTATCGAGATCGGAAGTAGCTTGATGGCAGATACGAGTTTGTAATGTTGCAATGTTTTTGGATTGGAAATACTGGCGGAAACCATTTAATGACCGAAAACTGAGACGCGACATTTAGGAAAAGTTAGTTACATAAATTGTAAATGGCTATTAAAATCTGAAATGTTTAAACAGAATTGATGACATTCAATTTCTAAGGATACGAAATTGGGCTTCTGCACCTAGGTCAATACTCTGTTTTTGTAGCTGTTTATCTACCGCAAAAAGACATTCCAGCTCCGATTATAAGAGCAGTTACTCTAACACACGTGGGCTTAAAAAGGCGGGACAAAATACTAACTCCTGCTGAAAGCTCAAATTTCATTAAATTTGACCAAGCCTCGATTCAAGGATCGAAAGTTTGACTAATTTAATGACTGACTAATCCATGGAAATGGCCGGTTAAATGGCTAACTTATGCATGGAACTTCTTTAAGAGACTCTCGGTAAAAGACATTCCGAAATGTGTGCAATGGATATACATAACGAAACATGGCTCATGCATCGAGCATCCATGAGGGTCTAGCTATAAATAAGGCAGTTGAACTGTTCAAAAACGACCTTTCCATGATTTTAACAATGCCTGTTCTGAAAAAGAAAATTGTTGCGCAACCCTAAATTGTTAATGGAATGCAAAGATATTCGTTTGAAAAAATAAACGAGAGGGTATTTGGTTAAACCGCGAAAACAGATTTATAAAGCGACTGGGCCAATCATGCTGGGAGTAAACAATTCATAGTTTCTATCATATAAGGTGATTCAACGTAAGGTTTGATTCTCAATAGGGTTTTCTTGACAGACTACGCATGACTCTTATCAAACTGCTTTATTACTTTTGTTCAGTATAGTTTGGCAAATCATCATGGAGAGACTCACACTACAACAGTGTCTTTAAATTGTTCAACTGTATTACGAAAATCAGCGTTCTGTGAGAAATGTTTTTCGTGTGATTTGAGGAACTTACGGTGCGCATAATCGACCTACTGAACCACTATTGCCAATACCATTTGCAAATTTGAGTCCAAGTTTACATTACTGGATTATACTCGATCGGTTAGACCACATCCAGTACGTAGACCGTTACGATTCAAGAATTCAATTTGCGTCATATTTTCATAAATAGGTTCTGGAAAAACTCAATGAAAATCCGGTGTTTTATCGTGAAATTTTGTTCAGTGATGAAGCCCATTTCTGGCTCAATGGATATGTTAATAAACATAATTGCCGTTTTTGGGCTGAAGAGCAACCCGAAGAGTACCAAGAGCTACCATTACATCTATTAAAAACAACGGTGTAGTGTGGTTTATGGGCTGTTGGAATCATTGGTCCATATTTCTTCAAAAATGAGGCAAAGCGGAATGTTACCGTCAATGGTAACCGTTATTGCGCTATGTTAATGGACTATGTGCTTCCTGAAATTCAAGCAAATGGTCTCGGTGAGCTCTGGTTTCAACAAGACGGCACTACGAGCCATACAGCGCGTGAAACAATGGACTTGTTGAGAAATCATTTTGGTGAGCACCTACTTTCACGTTTTGCTACGGTAAATTGGCCGCTTAGATTGTGCGATATCACACCTTTGGACCATTATATCTGAGGATATGTAATGTCTCAGGTCTTCAAAAGTAAGCCAGCTACAATTGACGCTTTGGAAGCCAACTTTACTCGTGTTATTCGCGAGATACCAGTCGCTATGTTCGATCGGGTCGGCCAAAATTGGACCTTCCGAATGGACACTCTCAGACGTAGTCATGGCCAACATTTACATGATATCATTTTTAAGGTATTAATGCCACGAATATTTCTTTTAACTGATAATAAAAATTTTAAGTTCACTTTTAAATTTATGATTGATTTTACATTATAAATCAAACTTTCCGATGAATCAACCCATATTTTCTAAAAGCTGGCAACCGCGATTCCGAATCAAACTACATCGGAAGGGGAACTGCTAAATTAGAAGACACTTCTTTCTGGATAATTCGTAATTTCGTTATTCTGGCTGGAAGTTGGTGAAATATTACTTACCAACTACTAGAAAGTAGTGTTGGTCAGAGGAATAACATCAGTAGGCAAATATTAGCAAATATTAAGTTTAGTAAGACTCACTTAATAGGGTTTTCTAATAACGACTTGACAACTTTTTTTTTAAATATAAGGCAAAGCATTTGAGATATTTCAAGAACTTTATTTTTGGCTTGAAGTGCAATCCAAACATTTATGAATGGAACTCGACTTCGTTCATATGTCCACTGCGGCAGTTTTGCGGCAGTCGATTCGTTTAACCCAATTTTCAACGACTCGCCCACAATTTTGGCCGAAACGGCCTCTATTTCGCGTTGTCGGCGTGTTGGCATAAATCAATGACTTAACGTAGCCCCACAGAAAACAGTCAAGCGGTGTTAAAGCGCACGAACGAGGCGGCCAATCGACTGGCTCATGTCTTGAGATAATACGCTCCCCATACTTACTTCTCAAAAAATCGATTGTAGCGTGTGCTGTGTGGCTTGTGGCCATCCTGTTGAAACCACATGTCGTCCAAGTCCATATCTTCCAATTCGGGCCAAAAATAATCGGTGATCATGGCGCGATAACGCTGACCATTCACAGTAACGTGACGATCGTTATCGTCGACGAAAAAATATGGCCCAATAACGCCGCCGGCATGCAAACCGCAGCAAACAGTTGTTTTATCATCTTGGCGCATCTTCTCCAGAACACAATCGGAGAACGTACGTCGCATCAAATGGTCCATCGGCTTCAATTCTTGAGTCAACTTGATCTTGTATGGGTGTAAACCAAGATCCTTACGCAAAATACGCCATAATGTGGTCTGAACGATGCCCAAATCTTGAGAACGCCGTGGAATTGACTGATTTGGATCGTTTGCTACGGACGTCTGAACGGAAGCTATATTTTCGACACTTCGACCAACCCGTTGTCTCACTTACACGGCAACGTCACACAACGAATATGTAGACTCAAATTTTTGCTCTAAACTTGTTATTGCCTGTCTACTAGGGCGAGAATTACGACCGAAAATTGGAGTTAACGCTCTTAAAGTTGCAGTCACCGACTCCGAATATCTGTAGAAAATTTTTATAATTTGCAGACGTTGCTCGTTAGTGTACTTTACCATGATAAAAATATTGAGTTTACTGAATAAATTGACAATGACAGTTTGATGATTAGTGAAAGAGTACGTTCACAAATTAAATTCAAAATTTTCAATTCCCTATTGGAAAACCCTATACTTCTGTTTTCAAATATCTACTAGATACTCTACGATTTACATAGTAATGGTTACTCTATAAATTTTCTTCTTCTTACTAGAGAAAAAAGTAAGTAAAACTGCTCACAATCTTACCAATTCTCCCCTCTTTTCAGCTTTGTGTCACTGTAAGCCTTTTTCAGCCTGCATGATTGATTCAAATCAAACATTTGAAAGCTAGCTTATTGATGATGTGAATAGGCTTCTATTATGTAAACTTAAATGCTACTGTTGGTTATTAGTTAAACTTATATCACGAGAATTAAAAGTAAAACGATTCGAAATGCAAAAAGTGATCCAAGTAGCCGTTTGTTATTTTGAAAATATAAATTCTGTTCCCAAACAAAACATTTCATGGCTGCTTATGATGCTTATCAACTTACCAACAGAAAACATTATGTTATTTTAAGCGGTATCATTACCCATAGAACACCCTTGGGAGAAGCGCCATTATACATTTATTTATCATACTCAACATGAACTCATTTGCAGAATCGATAAAAGTGTTGATTTAAAATCTACGTACAATTTGTACTACCAGTTTGTAATAAATTTTCAGTCTTGTTTTAATATTTTTGTTTGTCAAAATCTAGTAGAATTAACTTTTCTTCTATAAATTAGTGTAAATATTTTTGTCTGAATAAAATAAAAATTATTGGAATAACTGCAGTGCAAAGTAAGTTATTGGGCAAAATGTCTATACGCATATTTGACATATTTGTGAGAATATGTCAGTGCATCATAGCTCGCGGAACATAATTAGATGATTCTGTAAACGTTTCAATATAGAATTCTTACCTATACAAATAGCAAAATAGCAGATAGATACTTGATTACAAAACATGTATAGTAATGTCGCCAGGATCCATGAGAATAAAATATTATGCGTTTCTATTACCATTCGTTACCCCGACTAAATCTGTAAAACTTTATTTTAAGCTATACATAACTAATAAATAGGAACCGAGCAGATCCGTTTCTCCAACCATATTTGAAGAAACTGTACGTGACTATATTATTTACCTTCCAAAATCTAGTGCCCCCTTCAAGAGTCATTTTATAATTTTTATCTGAAATTTGACGTCAAGGCTCGCTACTTTCTACATAGAATAGTCCCTGTTACTATTATATAAAAGGACCACATAAACAAAACAAAAACAAAGTGAAAAACTAGGAGTGCCCAGTCCATTACCCATCTTCCAAATGCCAAGTACGTCAAAAGTGAGACGAAAAACACACACCACACGGAAAATTAACAGAAAAAAAGGAAAAGCAATAAGGATCAGTAAACTGAAAGTTGACCCTTCATCATCGGCCTCAGCCACAACTACCTACAACATCATTCCTGGCGTACGTGTGACACGCTATCTAAAGGTACAAACTACAAACATCCCAAATATACCGGTACCTTCATGCAAGCAACGTTCACATATCATAATTTTAACATAAACAATCTCTCTTCTCTCCGTCGAAATCAAGATTCTACATTCAAGAAACCAATTTGCGTCCATGGAACACCTGTGCAAAGCAAGAAAATCACTTTCCCACGGTATCCCTGCACCGGCAGTAAAATCAATCAACAAGGATACCATATTTGTATTCTCGTATGTACCCTGACACAAGACCAATTCTTCAGGGGTGAGTAAACTCGTTATCGAGCCCGAATCAACGGAATTAACCAACCCCACTTTGTAAACTCATCACGGTACCTACATACATTCGGATGATATTGACAGCGAAGAATGGTGTTATGTGCGGTTCCCCCTCGTTATTCAGGTTTCCTTTTATAAGAATCCTCCAATCAGAGAATCGTTAAATTAAACACATAAGACTCAGAGAGTGAAAAGCATTCCATTAGCCTTTATCGAGGACATGGCTGGTTTTTTCATTGTACACATATTATGATGCGTTTTTGGAATCCTTTGGCTGGGATGGAAGGTATGTCACTCTAGTATGGAAATTACTTTAAACCCGGTGCAACACCTGCAGATTGTCTCCTCGGTGACTAAGTAAGAAAGTTCCTTTTCTCATTGGTTATGACGTGACCAAAACGAGATTCAATTAAGCGCCTCGAAGAATGTTTAAGAAAGGTTGCATATTAATTATATGATTCAGATTTAGTACTACCAAGGTGGAAAAGCCTTGTAAAATTGTTTATTTAAGTCACGTTATCGTTGCCAAGGAATCTGTTTTAGATGGCGAGCTAGTTTTATTCGAAATGTGAACTGCTTAATCCTCATCTAATGTCTAAAACATTTTTACGTCTATAAAAGAGTGAGAAGAAATGTTTATTGACATAGAGATTTATTGTCACTTATTGGCCTACAAAGGAAAAAGAAAAATCTGCTTCTCATTTCTTGCTTTTTATTTTCACGTTCTAATAGATATTGCAACAGAATTATATTTATTCCAGACAGAGGTAATGAGTTCTCAGCTAACTCTATCCACATTAGCTTTTTTTTTGATATAATATACATAAGTAGAGGTTTGGCTTTTTTTACGGGAAAAACCTTTTGGAACTAAGATGTTAGCACATCTTCATACTTTTTCGATCAGAAAAAACTAGGTGGAGTGAAAAGTAATCACTTTTACCGCCAGAATGTGCTACCACTGCAAAAAAGGTTATGGTGTCTTGAAGTCCGTTCACATTTAGGCAGACATGCCAAATTTCAGTGCGATACTGTCTTTAGTTTTGTTTTGACAGCTGATTGTTTTTGACGTATTTGTCATCATGTTGAGTATGGACAAAAACGATTTTCGTTCTCTCATAAAACTATATTTTTTGAGAGGCAAAACGGCGAAGGAAACAGAAGAAAAGTTCGATAAATATTATGGGGCTAATGCTCCGTCATATTACACCGTCAAATATTGGTTTCTAGAGTTTCGTGGTGGCCGCAACTCCACTACCAATCAAGTCCGCAGCAGCAGACCCTCCGATGCGGTTACAGAGGACAATGTTAAAAAAATACATGAAATGGTGTTGGCTAACCGGAAAGTGAAGGTGAGCGAGCTAGCAGATGCCACAAAGATTAGTACTGAGCGCACACGCCATATTTTGGGCAATATTCTGCATATGAAAAAGTTATCCTGCCGCTAAGTGCCCTTCGAAAACGTGTTTGGACTTACTGATGCGGAATCGGGCTGACTTTTGCCTTCGATTGGTAACTGTTGAACACCAGAGCACCGAATAAGTGCCCGGCAATGGACTGAAGCCGGCACGAGTGCTCCGAAGCGGCCGAGGGAGGCTCGATGGGTCGGAAAGCTTATGGCGTCGGTTTTCTGGGATTGTCATCTCATACTCTTAGTGGACTATCTCGAAAAAGGAAAAATCATCAACAGCGAGTATTACTGTGTATTATTGGAGCGATTGAAGGCCGAAATCTCTGCAAAACAGCCTCACATAAAGCGAAAAAAATTTGTTTTTGCAAGACAATGCACCGACGCACAAGAGCACCGCAAACATGGCTAAAATCAATGACTTACGGCTCCAATTGCTGTTACATCCATCGTATTCGCCCGATTTGGCTTCGTCGGACTATTATCTCTTCCCAAACCTCAAAAGATGGCTCATCAATAAAAAATTCAGCTCACGCGAGGAAATCATCGACGCCACGGAGGAGTATTTTGCAGACCTTCTGGAAAATTACTTTTCGGACGGGATCAAGAAGTTGGAAAATGGCTATAATAAGCGTATCAAACTAAAAGGGGACTATAATAAAATAAATAAAATAAAAAAAAACATTAAAATTTTTTTTTTTCATTCCCAAGGAGGCTGTTTTCACCCCATCTAGTAGTCTTAATTTTTATTGCTGATTCTGTCCTAGCTAATATTCCTAAGGCTACATGCATGTAACTTCGTAGAATGTCTTCACAATTAATATGTTTATTGTCTTGTCTAGATATGATTAGCTCTTAATATGGAACATGTCAAAGCAGTCTATTTTTAATTTCGATAAGTATCCCTGTGACACAGCTTTGCTGAAAAGAGTCTTTTTAGATGGAAAGATGACCGTTCACTATATTTTTAGTTATTTTAATCAGAAATTCTGACAATCCACATCAATGATTGCCAGTAAAATTTTCAAAACTCTTTTGCTGCGCTCATTTTGAAAATTGGCAATAATAATGGTAAATATTTATATACTTATAAATGAACTTAATTGGCTATTGTTGAACTATACGGCGCGAGAATGGTTTTGACACAGAAAACTCCCAAAATGTTTTTTAATAGTTTTACAGTGTCCTGCCAGTGTCCCTGCGAAAAAATGCTAAAATCCAGAAATCAGCACCGAACACCCAGCGCGGATCAAGGAATCCCCCAAAACACGAAGGAGCACGACAGCCAAGTACTCTTTATACGAGTACAAAAGCTAGTTAAGAATCTACCTTCGCACTCGTGTAGTGTCAAGAATACTTAAAGATCTTAACATTCACAAGTCCGCTAGCCCAGATGGTATATCTTCCCTTCTTCTGAAGAGGTATTCATTTTTCCACTTTGTCGAAACCACTACGTAGGGTTTTTTTATCAATTCTACATGCTCTTTAGAACACTTTTTGAGCAGATAGAAAACAGCATAAATGCTGACAAACCTCATAAAATATTTCGAAACAAGTTTTCGTAGCAACCGGTCCACTGGTGATTTGATGGTATGTCCCATCGAAAGGAGGAACCAAAGCGACATCAATTAAAGGCGAAATAAAGATAACTGCACTTGATATTTCTGAAGCATTCGACAGAGTTTGGCATCAGGAACTTCGTCAATTATCTCTTGTCTGCTACTTATAGTCCAATGCATTCCTTTGCTGACGACAGAACTCTCTGCTTTTCGTATTCGTTTGCGGATTCACGTCTCTGCCCTTCGCATGTGGGACGGAAACGACTGCCTTCGTGATATTACATACTATACAAATTGGGGAACCACCAACAGAGTACCTAGAATTTAATGCCTTCAAAATTTAACCCATTATCCACGAATGGTAACTGCATTGTTGGAGTTGAAAAACTTTCCATTATGTGTATGAATGAAAATCTACGTTGACCATATATCCATATAGTTTTAGATTTCTTAAGCTAAGAAATACTTTTCCCCTTTTGATCTGCTATATGCCTAGGATGTCTATGATATATATCCCATTATTATTACAAGCTTTTTTAAATGAGAAATTAATTAAAGAATATTTGTCTTCATGATATCGTCCTCACAAACTTTAACGATGGTGATTGCACTTGCAGGCCATTCACCTCATGTAAAAAACTAGAGATCTCTTAACCATCTCTCAACCAATGGGCACTGAAAATAAGATGACCATTGACATCATAGCTTTACCAGCAGAGTTCTAATAGCTGGTACCCACCGAAAACTTGGGCAAATATGTACCCGTTAAGATCTGATCTATTTCATACGCAACCAACTACTTATAACGACTAGGATCGTTCGATAAGAGGTAAAAAAAATCATGAATACCAAAATGTCTGACAGCTTCTTTTGGCTGAAGCCGTTCAGATTAGCATTTTTACCTCAACGCCAACCAAATTGGATACGTACCTATGTATGTATTTGTCCCTTGTTACATTCGAATACCATAGTGACAGATCTATCGACAGATTGCGGTCTATGTATTTACACATTTCCGAAAGTATTACCAAGCAGACGGTTGTGTCTGGACGTTAAAAAAGTCTCCCATAGAAGATCGTGGAATCACTTTCTGGTCACATTATATTCCCCCTCAAGCTTAGAAGGCATTACGACTAAGTTCCTGAATTAAACTTTTATGAAAATTGCATATTGTAGTCCTGTCATAAGTTCTGTTACACAATTCCCAGCGCTTATCGTTCAAAACTTCTTGCGGGAATAGAACCTATAATTTTTTTTTCAGAACACATGCGCTGATCAGTAAATAGTACTAGTCTAGTTTAGAGTACAATTTGTAAACATGAAGTGGGGCGTTAAAGAGAATTGAGTTGCGGTAATAGCGTTCCATAAGTGCGGAAAGAGTGCTGGGAAAATTTTTGAGTTGCTAAAACAACTCGGAATATCGAGAAGATTTATTTATCGGTCTATTGCTCGCTTCAGCGAATTGTGTGGAGTAGTCGTCCGCGCCTTGTCCGAACGAATGCGGTAGCAAAGACAGTGCGTGAAAAGATCATATCCAAGGAATTGGATATATCAACCAGATCTAGATCCAGACCGTGAGGGGTCTCTGATGAAAGTGTCATATCACTCCAAAACTGGTGCAAAAAATTACCAAAAAGATGTGCTAGAGGTTATTGTGAAGGGTTTGACCAATACCCCTTTCGATGGATACAGGTGGATCTTCCAACAGGACTCTGCTCCAGCGCACAAAGCCAAAACCATGCAGAAGTGGCTCAGAGTCAATATTCCTGGCTTTACATCAGCAGAAGATTGGCCTTTGGGGAGACCAGATCTGAATCCACTGGATTATGGTTTTTAGTAAAAATTGAAGAACATGGCCTGCAAGACTCCCCACAGAAATTTGGAAAGCCTTAAAACAGTATTAACGATCTCCATGGAAACCGGCACTTACCGCTATAGCCCGATGGCAACACCGTTTGGAAACTTGTGTTAAAGCAAAAGGCAGTCATTCCGAGTGAATCGAAATTTGTTTAATAATTAATATTGTGTTCTAATTAATGAAACAATTTCGAATATAATATGTTTACTTTTTTTATAGCGTTTTATATTTTTAACAGAACTTATGGCAGCACTATGTACATACATATGCTCAGAGGTTTTGTCCTATACTCTTCCCTGATTAGGAAACGACATTCAAAAGGCCACTGATCTTGCTTTTCAAATCAATTTTTATATTAGATGCATCTCAGTCCATTTCAATAGATGTGGATTTGTACAAATATTCTGCAGCACAGAAATATCGCTCTGATATTGCAGGCTTCAGGATCTTCGAGCTTATCTGCCTTTATATGCAAAATTAATGGGTGAAATTATTTATATCTAATATTTTTCTTTGATTCATCGCTTCACTTCCACTTTCGAATAAGCTTGCTCATTTCCCCGTTCATGGTTGCATCCAGAAACTTAATTTAAGTAGTTTAAAGAAAAACCAAAAATCTTTAAAAAAAAACATAATATTTAAACAAATAAATATTATATGACAAATAGCAATGTAAATAAATATCTTGTGTACACCGCATGACCGTGGAGATGATGATTTAAGCTCAGGTCCATTAATCTTTCTATAAATATATTCCCATAATGCTTGCGCACTGGCAAGACCTTTAATTATCCCCTTAATTCTTTCCTGATAAAGGTAAACGCAACATCTATGTACATATATATGTATGTACAGAGGACAATGTCAAAAAAATACATGAAATGGTGTTGGCTGAACGGAAAGTGAAGGTGAGCGAGCTAGCAGATACCACAAAGATTAGTACTGAGCACACAAGCTATATTTTGGGCAATATTCTGCATATGAAAAAGTTTTCCTGCCGCTAGGTGCCCTTCGAAAAAGTGTTTGGACTTGCTGATGCGGAATCGGGTTGACTTTTGCCGTGACTGTTGAACACTAGAGAACCGAATGAGTGCCCGGCAATGGACTGAAGCCCGCACGAGTGCTCCGAAGCGGCCGAGGGAGGCTCGATGGGTCGGAAAGGTTATGGTCGGTTTTCTGGGATTGTCATCTCATACTCTTAGTGGACTACCTCGAAAAAGGAAGAACCATCAACAGCGAGTATTACTGTGCATTATTGAAACGTTTGAAGGCCGAAATCACTGCAAAACGGCCTCACATGAAGCGAAAAAAATTTTGTTTTTGCAAGACAATGCATCGACTCACAAGAATCAAGATCAAGAAGTTGGAAAATCGCTAGAATAGGTGTATCAAACTAAAAGGGGACTATATTGAATAAAATTAAAAAAACATTTAAAATAAATTTGTTTTTTTTCATTCCCAAGGAGGCTACTTTTCACCCCACCTAGTACATCATGTATGTGTATGTACATACTGCATCTAACTGACATCTTTCAAAAACAAATACCAATACAAGGCCTTATTTTGCCACTTTGTATATATAATCTCCAGAGGGAACCTAATAGCGAGGTTAAAGTAAAGGTATACCATATCTGGCAAAAACAGATCTATTCTTAGTCCCATCCAGCGATTTTAAAAATCAATCATCCCTTAATCTGTCGAGTACTGCATCAACAATTTATTAAATTAGCCCCCTTGAATGCAGTAATCACTTCTTCCTTTAGCTAAATACATATTTCCTTTCTTTACAGAATTGTAAATTGTGAGAACTTTGGGTCTTCAGGTGTACTCGTACACCAGTTCCAAGAGTATTTCATTTTTATCCTTCCGCAAGTTAATACCAAGTAAAAGGGCTGAAATCATAAATTATCAGAGTGATTATTAAGTCGCGCGTTTCTACAATCACTTCTCCACATCGGCCACTCCTTACAAAATGCATAGCAAAGCAAGATCCGCATCCCTAATAAGAATGACACACGGACAAGGAAAAACAGGACGACCCAAATAAAACAGAATACGTCAAAATGCAACACCAAGTCAGCCACACTTAAACGTGCACCCAATTAACCCTTAGGAGCTGAGTCATTAAAGGATCCTTCGAAAATGGTTCTTTATTTCATTTCCATTTCTTCCTTCTTATCTTTAATATCACATACGTTATTTTATAACAGACTTGTAACGGAAATATTTCCCACACTTTTCAAGGAGCAGAGTGCATTTGGTGGCTCTGGACAAAACCAAACCCAAATCCGATACACAAATGTATCCTTGGGAAGGAACTATATTGAACACCAAAAAAAAATTCGTGAGCAGGTGTTGGGAGAAGCACTTCATGCTCCCATAGAAAATCCCAGAGAGAGAAAGGGAATACTTGTATACAAATCATCCTGAAACTCACTTCGTGCATGCGCATATCACGAGACCCTACCTTGTAGATAGGGGCACACAGAACATTCACCCATCATATCACTTGTCAATATGACCAGACCATGCGTTTCGTGTTCCTTCTTAGGCGAACCGTGGGAAACAGTCTGGATCTTTCTCTTTTTTAGATTATTGTTTTGCTTGTAGACATTAAACATTGTGCATACCATATTGGATAAAGAGTGAGATACAAAGGGAGAGAGAAAACTCCATACACAAATAAGTTTGAGAACGAGAATGTCAGATGAGTCCTTTATCGAAAAGATGACGATCCGTAAAGCCAGATTGCGATCCGAAATTTGATCTGCATGCGTGAGTATTCGTAGTACATACTCGTATGAGCTGGCGTAGGGGTGAAATGCTGATTTGAGTATTTGCTTCGTACCTAATCGAAATGCAAAGGGATCTTCAGGTGCGCACTGGGATTTTGTGTTGGGGAACACTTGTCCTTTCAGATCCTGGGAAAATATTTTCAGTTACTGGTTCTGAATCTGTTTTTGGTGCACATGTCGATGTGGTAAAAAAAAAACGGCGCGCTTTGTACTCGTGACGACAAACATGACGATGGTATGACGAATGCGCTTTGGGGTGGGCCTGGTTGCCTTGTGTGGTGGAATGTGAGTCAGGGCTTAGGGTCAGTCGCGAGCTTCTCACGTGGAATTGGTGCGTGAGTTCTTCTTTATTACGTTCGTTCTGTTCCAAAGAGTGAACAAAGTATTGGATTGCAAATACTCAGGTGTACGTGTGCTTATTGTTTGCTGGTTAGTTTGGATGACACTTTGTGGTCGGCGGACACTGTTATGTGCTTTGAAGAATTGTGTTTTAGGTGCACTTGTGCGGTTGACGTGCGGTTTGTAATCTTACGACAGAAGGTATGGTAATGAGGTATTGTACGAGTATTTGAGTTCAAATAAGTCCAACTGAATTTAATATCAGAGTTCTTAAAGTAATTGTCGTGTATGTATGTATGTATGCCGATATAAAAGATAAATTAAGAACTGAAGGATTAAATGTAATTTGACATTATTTAATTGTAAAGTGCCGACTTCAAGGATTTAATGCTTACGAATTGGTCTACAGTAAAGCTCTGTAAAACGACTGCAGTACGAGTATGAGAGACAATTTTTTAGAAAGAAATTTAGTAGAATGGAATAATTTTTTGAGATCTGGCATTTTGACGATGAAAAGTTTTGTAATATTCCAGTGTTACCTTCTTTTAGGGCTTGCCTCCCGTTTTTAACCCGTTAATGGTATGTCCATAGATAGTTGGTCGTTACCAACAAAAAAAGAGTGGATTTCGCCAAAAACTAAATGTCGCTTCGATTGCAGACCAAAGTGGGCAATAGGGTTATTGGAAGTAAGGACTTCTTCATTTTTTTTTTTTTGGTAACATCATTAGACGTTATCACTTCTGGGATTCTCAATGAATCTTGTAAACATTAATTTTACTTTTCTAAAACAACATGATATTTCTTTTTTGCAATAAAACTATGCAGAATAGTTTATGAATGTGCCAAACTATTACAAAAAATTTATAATCCTGCAGCCGCAATAATTTATAAGACAGGCTGAAGCAATATCCCCAAAACATTTTACGATTTTATTGGTATATGCTTTTAGAAGATTATGCTGGGCCATAAAGGCTTCTAACATGAAATAGGAATTGGTGGAGCCAACTAAGCACTTGAAGGCAAATTAGTTAGCCTTCGCAATTCTAAACAATGTTTTTAATTTGGACTTACCTATATTCTAAGAATGAAATTGTTTTGAATTATGTATCATGTCAGCTTTAAAATTTAGCACTGAGGCTACTCTACTCTAATAAGGTGATCAATAGTCAGGAGAGCAGTCCATATACCTATGGAGAGATCAATCCTCAGAATCATTGGAATAGAATCACAATATCATAATCAAGGAAAGAAAAAAAGAAGTCGATAAGCGAAACGTTTGAAAGTAATTAAATGGAGGTGGGCAATAGACGACATTTGGACAACTGGTAACAGTTTGACTAAAGGAATGATATAGAATATAAACATTGCGAGAAGATAAAGATATAATGAAAATCATATGAAACTTTCTGATTATTTTTTTAGAATTCCTTGCATTTTTATTGTACCGTACGCAATGTTAATCATGAACATATATGCTGTAGTTCATCGGGTGGGGAATATTATTGTTTTTTGTCGAATTTTTTGTGTAATAATCTGCAATAATAATCTTTAACGACTTTCGGCAACAACTTGTACTCTACATGTACGTCTGAGTTTAAATAGAAGTAGTATTCTGAAAAACTGCAAAAACAAAAAAATAAAAATAAAAATTTTCTGAGATTATTACTCTTTTAGTAGGCAATGCTTAACCTCGGAAAATCAATCTCTCTCTGTGATAAAATCTAGAGAAACATGGATAAAGCAAGCAATAAATGAAATTAGTAACTAGACGATTTCTACGCATTCTGTGAGCGCAAAGTTTATTTATTTTATATCCATCTATTGCAGGAATAATGTCTTTAATTTTGATAAAATTATTGAGTGATTTTTTAGGTAGCACCACAATCCAAAGTGGATCAGGGTTTCATTCAACAACCTCCTCTAGTTAAACTTGTTATTTGGTAGAGTAGAAGTTGCGGGTGCTTATATATCCAGACTTCCAGTATAGCATAGACAAAAGCCAATGTTTCTGGAAAGAAGAGAAGTTTAAGCAACAAGATGTGGAGCTCAATGAACCGAAAATAATAATGTAACGCTTCTCGCTATTGTGATAAACGAGCAATAGTCTTGCGGTTGTCTGACTTCTTGCTAGTGAAAAACATCGAAGAACAGTTCCAAGACGTCTGGTACAGGAATTTAATTTAATGGCGCTAGTTGGCATTCTGCCAATGGCTATATCTGCCAACAGTAGATTTTACGATATTAAGTTTCTGCATGTACCCCCAAAAGCTAGAGACCTCCATAACCGGAATCAAGAACTAAAATCCGATACATAAATAGCGCTGATAGCAGTACAGTTCCTTAGAAAACCCAGGGTTTCTAGCGTGAGGAGGATCATGGGAGAAAACCAACTATAATATGTATAGTACTGCAAATAAGCCTGCACCACAGTGAGACTGCGATGTTCTGCCTGATATCGTCGGACGGGATATCTCAGCTAAAGGGTTATTCGTTGTTCTACAAACTAATATGTAAAATTAAGGATCACATTCTAATTGAGATTTATATAAGGTATATCTTCTGGCTACTTACAGTTTTGACGTCGTGATTGTTGAAATCTGCAAAAGGTTGTGTAGAAAACTAAAGTGCGATTCAAAACAATTTGCCAACGGCCACATGTGCAGAAAGAGTAAAAGAATGAAAATACAAGAGTGTACTCGTACTCTTTCTCTTTCTTTTTCTGCGATCATTTTCGAATATTTGTTGTTTTAAAGTTTCCTTTTATAAAAATTGAGTTTTTGTGAGAGCAAGTTTAAGTTCGAACTGAGTACTAATGTAGGTGGCGATATCTTTGGCAAATACTGATCTCAGTGGCATTAGTTCAGCTTACAAAACATTTCTCGTGATGCCCTTTTGATAGTCTGAAAAAATACTTAAATTAGGTTTATGTTAAGTCGGCGTTGTTATTTCACGTTGTGTCATCTTTATCCAGTTTGAATAAATAAAATTGTTTTTGTTGATTTTTGCAATAACTCAAAAGAATTCTTCTTTTGAGTCATACAAAAAGACTCCGCGGATGGTGTTGGTGTCCATATATCTGGAAACACTAATCTGATTGTGTCAAACGAACACTTCAAACACATTCAGGTGACATGTTAGGCTATATTTTTTCTAAAGACAGCTGTGCGATTTATTGCTCGTGTTAAAAGTTATACTGATTTGAATATGAGTGAAATATCTGAAGAAATACGCTATGTGATGCTTTTTTAATATAAAAAAGGGAAAAACGCTACAAAAATATGCCAAAAATGTGTGCAGTTTACAGTGAGAATGCTGAGAGTGAACGCCGGACCCAGGAGTTGTTTGTTCGACTCCGTTCCGGAAATTTCGATGTAAAAGATGCACCTCGCACTGGCCGGCCTGTCACTGAAAAAAAATCGATGAAATTTTGAAACTGATGGAGCAAGAACGGCATGGAAGCTATCTGGAGATAGGGGATGCACTAAACATCAACCATATGACAGTTTGGAAATATCTAAAACGAACAGGCTGCCACATGAATTAACGCAAGGAAATTTAATTGACCGAATAACCATCAGTGAAACGCTGCTAAAACATAACGAAATGGAACCATTTTTGAAGCAATTCATGGCTATGAAAAATGGATTAAATACTGGAATATCCAACAAAAGCGATCATGGTGACCGACTTCAAAGTCTGAATTGACGGTAAACAAGGTTATGTTGAGTGTTTTGCGGTATTGGAAGGGAATTGTCTATTATGAGTTGCTAGAACGTGGCGAAACGGTTAATTTGATCCTCTACTGTGCACAACTTGACCGTTTGAATGAAGCTTTCAAGAAAGAGCGACCAGACTTGGCCAACAGAAAAGGAGTTGTCTTCCATCATGGCAATTTTATAATCGGTTTTTTGTATGTCCATCAGTGCTTCCTGCGATTTTTCCATTACTTCCTCTCGGCTGCTGAAACGCGTTCCCCGCGTAACTCGATTAAACAGAAAGAAGTCACAGGGAGCCAAATCAGGTGAATTCGGGGGCTGTTGGATGGTATTTGTTGCATTTTTCGTCCAAAAATTACGAATAATGATAGCACTGTGCGACGGTGCGTTATCATGGTACAAAACCCACGAGTTTTTTGCCATCAGCATTGTCTTCTTTTTTGACTGAAAACGACGTGGTTTTTTTGGTCTCGGGTCATTTGGAGAACGACATTCACTTGAATGATCCGTATCGTACTCATAAACCCACGTCTCGTCTCCAGTAATGATCCTTTTGCTGAATATGGGATCGGATTGAGCCTCGCAAATTATCTCTTTTTCGACGTCAACACGCTCTCTTTGAGGTCTTGAGGTCTTTTGACACCAACTTTGCTGCTACACGACGGAAACCCAAATCATTAACCAAAATGTCTTGGACGGATTCATAGGCAATGTTCAAGTCCTCCGCTATCTATCTGATGGTTAACGCAGTGGCAGTTCATCATCTTCGATTGACTCACGACTAATTTTGAACCGCTCGTGCCTCTGGTAAACGACCGTTTTCTTTGAAGAATCGTTGCCAAAACACTTTCCCAATATTTCCAACGTTCTCGCACCATTAAATCCGTTTTTTACGCAAAATTTAATACAAGTTCGTTGTTCCAAACTTAAATCAATGGGATTGCCACACGGTGGTTATTCCATTTTTTTTTTTTTTTTTTGATCAATGTGGTGTTTAACGGAGTTTGGTTGGGAAGTTATGATGCATCCACCTTCGTATAGACCGAATCTTGCACCCTCTGATTATCATTTGTTTCAGTCTTTGCCGACCGAAGAGCCGCTGAAAATTACTTGGCCAAGTTTTTCGCTGATAAACCATAGAAGTTCTACACTGATGGAATTACGAAGCTGCCCGGAAAATGGCAAAAGGTCATAGATAATAATGGCCAATATGTACTTGATTGAAATATTGAACAAAAAAAATTTTTTTCGAAAATGTCCGAAAAATCCGCGAAGACATTTTATATGACCCATATTTTTATTATTTAAGATTTACTTACTTAACTTAGGAGAAAAAAGGTTTAACATTTCCTTTATGAAATATGAACTTGCGTACCGCAAAAATCTGGGAGTAAACATGAACTTTGGAAAGATAGGCGATCCTTACGTCGTAAAATTTGGAATTGGAATGAATAGCTTTTATATAGTGTATATTTATTTTAACTGTAATCATTGGCATCGTGGCTTCGATATTTTAAAGACCCTTTATATACTTTGAAATTATAATTGATTTTGGTAATAGATTTTACTTACTAGCGATGTCAATGGTCGAATAGGACTTTCTCAAAACAATATATTTCCTATATTTCCGGAGTAAGCTCTACAAATTTAAAAACCGATCGTCAGTCAAAAGATGATTTATGTGATAGCAAGGGATATAAATTACTTGAACTCAGTTGCTTTTGATTGCCAAGTTCTGAATGAAAGTTACAACGGGGCTCCAAGAGGTGAATACACTTTTCTTAGGGGCACATCCTATTCAGTTTTAGACTACTGCTTGGCTAGTGGAAGTTGGCACGACATACTTTCAGATTTTGGTATAAGAAAACAGATTTTCTCAGGTCATATGCCAATGGAAGTAAAATTTGAAGTGTCAATTAAGAAGAATATGACGAAAACAAAAGAGGTCTGCCCCTCACCAAAATTATTCTAAAATAAAAAAATTGTGAAAATCTTAGCAAACTAATTTAAACCTCGAACTCATTCAACTTATTCCTTCCAGTCAATTCCAAATATTGATCATTTAACAGGCATCTTTAAAAAAACTTCACCAGATCTAATACAATTCAGAGGCAAGAACGGACAAAGCAAACAGAAGTGGTTCTGTGGTTTAAAAAGGTCTGCGTACGAACAACAAAATATTTTCAAAATAAGTAGGTAGTTCCAGATCTTCATCGGACTTTTGAAAAGCAATAAAACGTTTAAAAAAAGTGTATTGTATCTAGTCTCGAAGCGCACGACTTACACATACATTTCAGAATTCAGTATGCAGAACCTTACATTATTGATGAGCATCGAGATGCACCTTTCGAACTCGCAAAAATATTTCAAGTCATCAAAAAGGCTAAATATAACAAAACCCCATGAGAAGATATAGATCCTTTTGAATTGTACAAAAACTGTTCTATCAAATTAGCAGAAACGCTTGTGAACAAGTTTAATCGACTCTTTGAGAGTGCAAAATCGATTATATTTCCATTTCATAGAAAGGAGATTATACAAACCCAGTAAGTTATAGAGGCATATCCTTTCTGAACACCGCTTCCAAATTATTTACCGCACTAATTTTTAGCAGGCTAACGAAATGGATTTAGAATTACACGAATTTCAAGCTGACTTTAGAGAGAATTACTCGACGATTGACCAAATTTTCACACTGCGTACAATTAAAACCTTAAAAAACTGTATGTCATGTTTTTAGACTTTAAATTAGCTTTGATTCAATTCCTCGTGAAGCGCTTTTTACAAGTTATATAATGGGTGTAAGGAGTAAATTAGTTAATTTCATAAAAGCTATGTACGAGTACGTGAATAACAAAGCTGCGGTATGGGATGAACACTTTTTGCCTGATGAATTTCCAACGACGGTGGGTGTGAAGTAAGTTTGTATTTTGAGCACGTTACTATTTATATTATTTATAAACAATAGGAAGACGTTATTGCGGGTGGTGTGATAGTTAACCATACAACAATACCAATACCATACTAATGTACCATATGCCGACGATATTGTCTTTCTGGCCGATAGAGTTAACAGTATTCATGTTAACATCAATAGGCTGGAAAAGTACTCAAAACCTGGAGTTAACGGTAAATCTTGAAAAGACGAAAATTCTGGTGTTTCGAAATGGAGGAGGGCGATTCTCGAAACGAAACCTGGAATTGCCAGAAAGACTCCGTTGATGTTATTAGAGAGTATAAGTATCTCGGTGTATTGATAACAGCTAATCTCAGCATGCCAAAACATGACTTTTCAAGCGACTGCACAGACTGTTCTTTGTGCGCTGCGCAAGTTTGGGGATATGCTAGTTTTGAGCTCTTTCAAAAGTTTCAATTGCATTAAACGCATCATTGAGCTACTGAATCGTATTCCAAATAACATGATACATCTGAAAACAGGTTGTTCATCTCTTATTTTAAATACTTTAAAGTTGCACTTTGATTTTATACATATATGGTAAGGGGTGATTCATCGTGAGGTTTGATTCTCAATAGGCTTCTTTTGACAGATCACGTATGACTACTAACAAGCTGCTTTATAATTTTTATTCAGTACCGTTTGGCAAGTAATCATGAAAAGACTCGTACCACAACAGCATCTCCCAATTATTCAGCTGTATTACGATAATCAGAGTTCTGTGAAAAATGTTTTTCGTGCGATTCGAGGAATTTACGGTGCGCAAAATCGACCTACTGAAACCACTATTGCCAATACCATTTGCAAATTTGAGTCCCAGCTTACATTAGTGGATGATACTCGACCGGTTAGACCACATCCAGCACGTAGTAAGGAGACCATGGTATAAGTTATCACCTTACAAGTTTACGTTGCCAAATTCCATTCCCACAGAAATCACGCAGGTGCCGGATGCACTGCACATGCTGTTATCAGACACCCAGTATCATCATACAGAACGTTTCCCAAGCTGCATTATTGCTGACGCTATGTCTGCACCTGAGCAAAGAGCATTTCGCACCTTATAAATAGGAACATTTAGAAATAAGAATTCAGCGTTTTAATTTAGTCTCCAGAGAGTGTAAAACGTTTTGTTTAAATAAAAGTTGGCATTTAGCCATAAGAAAAAAAATTGTTTTTTTTATGATTTTTATTAAATAAAAATTTAACTGGCGCCCGAGCAGGGACCACAGGGTTACATTCGGTAAATCGTTACAACTAAAAGGTCCTCAAGAAGCACCAAGTTCGTGTTAATTCCGTAAAAAAAGTCCTCAAGTAGTACGGACGGAAATTTCGCGTGTGTTCTCGATAATTACCAAAATACCCTGTGGCTCCCCCGCGTGTGTGGTGAAAGTGATATTCACAAGGGCCCCTGAGTAATCGCCGGCAGCTGAACACTCGACCGACGAGGGAAAAGGAAGCGTTTGACCGCTAGCCGCACCACGACAACGCAAAAGTCAGGACCAATGTATTGCCTGCAGATTATAGTATTGTAAGTCTAGTTTTAAGAAACAATTCAATTAAATTAAAGAATTTAAAAATAGTTAAAAAAAAAAATTTAATATTACACATAACCATCCTGTAGAAAAATAAGTCTAGATAATAAGCAACTGTGTGAAGTGTTTAAAAATTTAAAGAAACAAATTAATTTAAGTGTTTAATCTAAGAAGAAAACCGTAATTAATTAAATCTAATCTGGTAATCTCTATTCTCTTTATTGTTCCTTGCCTTTTTTTTTTTTTTTCTCTCTCGAATCAAATTTATTTAAACATGGCAAATCCCAATAATGTAATAAGACCTCCTGTTCTTAATGTTCCTATCTCCAATCCTGAAACCCCACGACCATCTGTAGCTAATATCGGTGGAGTTGTCACAAATGAGGCTCTGGAAGCCCTCATTACAGGTGTGGTAACTCGCGTTCTTCAAAACGAAGGACGACAACTTATCCAATCTGCTATAAACCCCTACCATGATCATTTCTCTGGCATAGACCAAACCATTAACCCTGAATTTAGGCAGAATATTTCTGATTTAGATAAAATACCCGATGTTGTTCGTTGCCTTAAAGACTTCAACGGTCAGCCAGGAGAATTTAACTCCTGGAAGAAAAGCGTAGACCGAATTCTGCAAATCTACGAAAGCACTAGAGGAACACCCAAATATTTTGGGATCCTTAATGTGATTCGCAATAAAATCGTAGGTCAGGCTGACGTTGTATTGGAATCGTACAATACTCCGTTACATTGGCAATGCATAGCTCGTTGTTTGACAATGCACTATGCCGATAAACGGGATTTATCTACACTTGAATACCAGATGACATGCTTAGTCCAAGGAAACCTTTCGACGCAAGAGTTTTACCACGTTGTCTATTCACACTTATCTCTGATTTTAAATAAGATAGGTTGTATGGGAATCGGAAACGAATCGCTTAACGTTCTCACTCAAACTTACCGAGGCAAGGCATTAGACACATTTGTCAGAGGTTTGAGAGGCGATCTGCCAAGACTTCTTGGCATAAGAGAACCAACTGACCTTCCCCAAGCTTTACACCTCTGTCTAAAGCTTTAAAATCAAAATTTTAGGACTCATTACGCCATATCCCACGCTGGACCATCTCGTGGATCTCAGCAACCTCCCATGCCTCCACAAAAACATTTTTCTCCCAGAAACCCTACAGGTAATAAAGCTCCATTTTATCCTCAGTTAGCCCACATACCGCAGCCTCAATTCAGCCAAAACCATTTCGGACACGGACAAAGACCTCATTTCAATCAACTTAATAATAACTTTCAGCAACAAATACCTCCGCGCCCAATGGCACCTAAGCCACAACCACGACCAGTTCCAATGGACATCAGCGTCCAAACAGGAGCGATTAATTACATGAACAGGCCCCAACAAGACCGTAACATTACAGGGAAAAGGTATGCACCCTCAACACAACAAGTCCAGGCACCCAACAAACTCCAGAGAAACTTCCATATCCAACCTCAGGAGACTGAAGCTCAACAAGCCCAAAATTCGTATCAACAAGAGCAAGCAAACTTCCATATCCAACCCCAGGAGACTGAAGTTCAACAACCCCATAACCAATATAACCAGACACTAATGCAGTACGTAGCGTCATATGGAAATCCAAATGACACTCAAGAACAACTAATTGACTATACAGACATCCATTTTTTAGAATAAATTGCTCTTCACTGCCTTACTTTGAATGCAGGACGAAGAGTGGAGAAATTTTGAAAATTTTAATAGACACGGGCTCCAATAAGAATTATATTCAGTCGGCACTCATCTCGAAACCCCTTCCTAACAAACAGCCCTTTTACCCCAATTCTATAGGCGGTAATATTAAAATCAGTCACCACGCAATGGTGAACATTAAATTTTTTCTCTTACCCACACTCAAATCTTTCCACGCTATCTTAGGAAACGATAGCCTAAAAGAACTCTCTGCAATAATCCATACTGACGAAAATTTCATGATAATAAAAGACAACGTTAAAATTAGAGTAAAGCAACAAGCCTACACGGCAGTCAACAATTTTAATTTTTGTGGGGGCGAAAGCCTCCATTTATTCGGCTTAATACAAGCTATAACTTAAAATTAAACTTAAACTAATACTTAAAACTAAGGTTGGTTGTTGTGGTGAAGGAGAACCGATTTGAGGTAGGAAGTGGTGCGGTGGAAGTCAAAGATGCTAGGGTTTGAATTAATTTTTCGTAGCATGCGGGAGATTGGTTCGTTCGCGCCATAGGTGGTGTGGTGGGTTGGGAGATAGAAGAGACGAGGGGTACGTAGATTACGAGGGTTAGTGTTGAGGAAAATAGAATTATGAAGGGACATGCATTCAACCTGACCTGAAAGAAGTCGATGAATGAAGAGAAAGTCGGCTGCGTCTCTGCGTTCCTCAAGGGTGTTTAGGTTAATAAGGTTGAGACGGTTTTGATAGGGGGGCAGAGTAAAAGAATCATCCCAGGGCAAACCTCGAAGAGCAAATCGAAGAAAACGGCGCTGGATGCTTTCGATTCTCGAGATATGAACGCGATGATATGGGGACCATACTTGACTAGCGTACTCTAGAAGGGGACGAACAAAGGTAATATAGAGGGACCTGGTCACGTATGGGTTGGTGAATTCTTTGGACCATCGTTTTACAAAACCTAGTGCAGAGTTGGCTTTAAGGATTATCCCATCCATATGCAAACGGAAATTGAGCTCCCTATCACACAAAATGCCGAGGTCGCGAAGAGATTCAACGGAGGAGATCGGTTGGTTGTGGAGACGGTAGAATCGGGGAGGAGATTTGAGCCGCTTATGTGAAAAGGTGATGGACTGGCATTTTTTGATATTAAGTTCCAAACAATTTTTGAGGCACCAGATCGAAAAACTATCAAGGTCTTGTTGAAGAAGGAAGGAGTCATGGGGAGAGGAAATGGTTTTGAAAAATTTGGTATCGTCGGCGTAAAGGGAGACGGAGGAGTATTTGATGATCCTATCGAGATCATTTATGGTTAATATAAAGAGAAGGGGGCCGAGATGGCTACCTTGAGGAACTCCAGAGGTGGCCAAAAATGGAGTGGAGTGGGCTGACCTAAAACGAACACTGTAAAAACGGTTTTCGAGGTAAGAAGATATCCATTTTAACAGTATGGGTTCAAAGCCGAGGGCAGACAATTTGAAGAGTATTAATCGATGAGAGATTTTATCGAAGGCTTTGCTAAAATCGGTTGCAACTACATCGACTTCGTTGCCGTTCTCTAGGGCAGAGATGGCAAAGGATTCAACAAGATTTGTGGTGGTTGACCTACCCTTTAGGAAGCCATGTTGTCTAGGGGAAATAAGTGATTTGCATTGGAAACTTAGAGCTTCTTACAAAATACTTTCGAGGAGTTTGGGAATATGGGAGAGTTTAGCGATTGGACGATAGTTTGTTATTTCGTTCTTTGATCCCTTTTTGTGGATCGGGGTTATAAAGGAGGTTTTCCAAACCTGAGGAAATTCTCCTTGTGAAAGGGATAGACGAAAGAGATCAGAAAGGGCAAGGGAAAGAGAGGAAGAACATTTTTTAAGAAATATGGAAGGAGGCCATCTGGACCTGGTGTAAATTCGTCATTGAGTTGGTGTAATTTATATTCGATATAAGAGGGATCCAAGATGTGAGAGAGATGTGGGCCGTTGGAGAAGTTCGGTAGGTAACGAAAATAGGAGGGATCTGGTACAAAGGAGTCGTTGGTGAAGGATTGTTTAAAGAAGCTGGCAAATAGGTTGGCAGTGGTGAGTGGATCGGTTGATGACTTGTTGTTGAAAGAGAGGGAAGGAGGGTAATCATCGGACTTTCTTTTGTAGTTAACAAATTGGTAAAAGGACTTAGGGTCATTTATAAGGTTGACTTGCGCATTGTTAAGGTAACGCTGGTAAAGGGAATCGTAAAGTTCGGTAAAATGAAGATAAGCACCAAGATAGTTGGAATAGTCGGACAAGGATCTGGTACGCAGGAAAACAGCCCATAACTTGTTTCTCTTGTTTCGTAAGGAACGAAGCTTGCGATTATACCAGGGAGGACTAGTAGATGATGTTTTAAGGCGAGAAAACGGAACGTAAAGGCTGAAAGAATTAAATATTTCTTTATAAAAAATGGATAAGGCATCATTTACGCTTAGGTTGTGAAAGTTAAGGGGGGATCTGCTAAGATAGTCACTGATTTTGTGGAAGTTTGCTTTATGAAAGTCGTAGGATGAGAGAGTTGTGGGAGGATTGGACTGGAAAGAAGAGTTATGAAAAAATGAAAGAAGAAGAGGGGGGTGGTAGTTATCGATTGTAGAGAGAGATAGGGGACAAAGTGAGACTGAGGAGTTAATGGAATCTGTTGTGAAAATAAGGTCCAATTGCCGGCCCATATAGTTGGATACATCACTGACTTGGCATAGACTTGAGTCTGTTAAGCGATCTAAGAAGAGACATTCCTTAGCTGAGTTGGCATTTGAAGCGATGAAGAACGATTGATCGTCTGATGGAATCCACTGTAGCTGAGGAAGATTAAAGTCGCCGAAAACAAAGATATCGTCAGTAGAGTCAGACAGGTCAATTAAATAGTCGATCGCATCGACAACAAGTTGGTAAGATTCGGTAGGTTGAGCTGGCAGGATGTAGCAACATAAAACGTAAAGGGACTTGAAGGGGAGTGATATTTTTATAGCGACAAAGTCGACTTTAGAGGATGAAGAGATGCTAATGGGAGAAGAGTTAAGGCTGTTGTGGACCGCCAGTAAGACGCCTCGACAGGGGGAATCATCATGTGGGCGGGTAGGATCGTCGTCGCGAAAAACATTAAAAGTAGGGGGGAACAATTCCTGGTTCTTTATGTCGGGAATCAAATTGGTTTCAGTCAAGGCGTAAATATCAAAGGGAAGAGAATGCGATTGACGTAGGACAGCATTGATTTTAGAGCGAAGACCTCTTACATTCTGGTAGTAAAATGTAAGAGGGATGTTGTGTGGTGGAGATGTATGGCGGGATGGTTTAAGTGCTGACGAGGAAGGCACGTTATGGACGAAAAAATTTATCGTGGTCAGCTGGGTTTCGCTGTAGGTGTGAGACTCGTTTAGAGTGAACGTAGTGGCCGAATGCAGCAAGGTCGTCTGCTACTTTCTGAGGGGACATGCTAAAAATCTCGTGGTACCTGACATAAAGGTTCCTGAGACTGATAGGGTCGGTAGGGAGGCCTTCCTGCTGGATGGACACCATGACGCTGGTTTTGGTCTTCCCTTCGTAGCAGACCGAGTCCGATTTGTCGTGTAGATAGGCGAGAAAGAGACGAATGTTTTCATATATCTTTCTCTCTCTAAGCCTAGAGAGTGCATAGCGACTTTCTGTAGTTCCATTGGTTTGCTGGGTTAGTTTAACTGTAGGGGGAAAAAGAGGATCAAGAATAGGGGCAGTGGGGGAGGGAGATGGAGATTCGTGGTTGGATATGGAATTGGGCGCCGGATGAGATGTTGGGTTTAGTGTATGGGAGTTAATAAAATTAGGGTACTTAGCTCCAGTTTGTAGGTCGAAGTTAGGAAATGAGTTGTTTGCTGGGATCGGGGGCGTAGAAGATTGAGATGGGATAATATGGGTGGTTGGGGTTAAGTTGAAAGAGACGCGTTGGCGCGGGTGCTTGGGTGGAACATTGGAAATTAGCGGATTAGAGGATTGGTGTGTAAGGGCTTTGTGTCGGATAAGTGAGGAGAGGGGACTGAAATCGGGGAACAAGTTCGTTTTGAAGCTCCAGTTGGGATCGGGATTAGAGCTTCGTTTTTTGTTAGCGTGCTTTTTAGTTGGAAGGGGGTTTGTGAGCGGTCTTTTTTTAAGCTTATCATTACGTTTATTTTTAGAATTTTGGTTGTCGTCGACACGTGGGTTTTCTCGTTTCTCAAAGCATTTAGTGATACTTATCTTCCCAGGTTTA
The DNA here is from genome assembly GCA_907269105.1 of Volucella inanis. Classification (NCBI taxonomy): domain Eukaryota; kingdom Metazoa; phylum Arthropoda; class Insecta; order Diptera; family Syrphidae; genus Volucella; species Volucella inanis. The sequence goes on along the minus strand of OU026154.1, from coordinate 38,762,821 downwards.
GTGGCCTTACCAGGGGAAGTGGGGAATATCCATGAATATTTGGTTGGGATGCTGATTTTGAAGCTGCAGGAACTATTGGAGTCAGCAGGGGAAATCATCTCGCACTCGCTAATGGTGATGGCATAATTTCGGTGAAAGAAATTCCGCACCCAACTAACATCAGCGTGTTGAGGAGCCCCTTCAACGTAGAATACTGTATGGTTTCCCACTTTCAACTTTTCGAGTCGGCTTTTCCATTCGGAGGGGGTCCATGAAGTTCCGAATTGTTTGAGCGGTTTTTGTGGGGCGGGTGCGGGCGGGATAGGCAGCGCGGTTTCGGTTTCCGTTGTTAGGGCGGCAGGAGGAGTATTTGAAAGTGACTCCGTGTCTACTAATTCATTATGAATTGAGACATTGTACGGGGAACTAGCTTGAAGTTGAATTTGATCGGGGATTCCATCGATTTTTTGGGAAGCCAATCTCACTTCTTTACCGATTTCGGCAACGGTCAACCGAGTTGCTATGAGTTCCTCGTTGACGTCTATTATTTTTAGGGTTAAGTCATCTAGCGTAGAGTCTGATGGATGCGGGGTGGGATGTATTGTTTTGGAGGAGGTTTGAAAAAGCAAGTCGAGATCAGTACGGAGAAGATTGATAGAGTCGTATATGTGTGTGAGTACGTTGGATTTAAGGAGGTTGGCAAAATTTGTTTTGAGGAAAGCTTTTAATCCATCCAGGTGATGTTTGATCACTTCGCTCTCGTTGTCGTGATGAGATTGATTTTTGGACAGATTGTAGATCGCTGTCAGTTGTTTTTCTATCAGTCTTCCTGTGGACTTTTAAGCTTCCACATTACTGTCAATGCAGTTCACTGAGTCTTCAATCTTCTCTATTCTGTCGAGAATAGTTCTGCTAATATGATTGTTTTCGGTTAGCATCGCATTGATAGACTCGTTATTGCATTTAATTGCCAGCATAACATGAGCCAAGGTGATCTCTTTGCACTCGTCGCAGTAAAAATTGAAGAGACTGCAATACTCCTTGAGGTAGGTAATGGATCTCCGGGTAAGACCGATGCATATGGCATGGAATGATTTTCCACAGAGACCATTGCAGGCTACCCATTCCGCGTTGGGGTCAACAATTGAGCACAAAACACTAGCACAGCACTTTTCCATTTTTTTTTTTTTTTTATTTGGGCTACGAACACTTACTGACACAGTTAATTTTTGTTAGGGTTATTTGTTTATTTTTTTTTTATTTTTTATTTTTTTTTTTTTCTTTGGGGTACAAAACTGGCACAGGTGAATCTAGGTCGACGAACAAAGACGGGAAATATAGTGGAATTTACTGATTCGGCAGTTTACGTTGCTTTAAAGGAAATCGGAAAAGTAACAGAATTCGGAATTCGGTATACAAGACAAAACACGTCCGCACAGGTTGACAGTCAGCTGAATCGATATAAGAACGGACCATATGAATGTTGAGCAAAAAAACAAAGTTAATCGGTTAGTTCAGGAATTTCCGAATTTGTTCACAGAATCGGATGAGAAACTAACATTCACTACCACTGTAAAAGGTGAGATTCGCACAACCTCTGAAACTCCTGTGTACTCAAAGTTTTATCCTTATCCGATGGCTCTAAAGGATGAAGTAGGAAAACAGATCAGCCAGCTATTAGCGGATGGCATTATAAGACCTTCACGGTCGCCCTACAACTCTCCTATATGGATAGTACCAAAAAAACTTGACTCTTCTGGCGAGAAGAAGTACAGGATGGTTGTTGACTATCGGAAACTGAATACTGTCACGATTTCAGATAAATATCCGATACCCCAGATTAATGAAGTGCTGTCGCAATTAGGCCAAAGCAAATTATTTTCAGTAATCGACCTTAAAAGCGGATTCCACCAAATACCGCTGAAGGAGTCAGACATCGAGAAAACAGCTTTCTCAGTCAATAATGGTAAATATGAATTTACAAGACTTCCTTTTGGTCTCAAAAATGCACCGGCCATTTTTCAAAGAGCCCTAGACGACATTTTGCGATAACATATCGGCAAAATATGCTTCGTTTATATTGATGACGTAATAGTCATCGGAGAAAATGAAGCTACGCACTCTAAAAATTTAAGGAAAGTCTTTGAAACGCTAGAAAAGGCGAACTTAAAGGTCCAGTTGGATAAATGCTCATTTTTCAGAGAAGAAGTAGAATTTTTAGGATTCGTTATTTCTGCGAAGGGAATCAAAACGAATCCTGCAAAGGTAAAAGCGATAGTAGATTTCCCTTGCCCAAAAACATTGAAAGATCTCCGCTCTTTTCTCGGTCTTTCAGGGTATTATCGCCGCTTCATCAAGGGATACGCAGATCTGGCGAAACCCCTTACATCCCTTTTAAGGGGGGAAGGAGGACGAATTTCGAAAAATTCTTCAAATAAAACTCCAATCTGTCTAAACGACGACGCATCCAACGCATTCCAAAAAATAAAAAATTCACTTATATCAAATGATTTGCTCTTAATTTATCCCGATTTTAACAGGGAATTTCAACTCACAACCGATGCCTCCAATTACGCAATCGGAGCTGTATTGGCACAGAACGACCGACCGATAACCTTTATCTCCCGTACTTTGAATAAGACAGAAGAACACTATGCTACAAACGAACGAGAAATGCTAGCCATTATTTGGGCCTTAAATACACTAAGGAACTATCTATATGGTACAGCAAAAGTTCAAATATTCACGGACCACCAACCGCTAACTTATGCTCTAAGTAGCAAAAACAATAACAGTAAGCTCAAAAGGTGGAAAGCCATACTGGAAGAGTACAATTACGAGCTTAAGTACAAACCAGGTAAAATGAATATCGTAGCAGATGCTCTTTCTAGACCCCCAAAATCATCAATAAATTCACTCACCGGTACTCAACACAGTGCCGAAAGCTCAGGTCAAGATTTAATTCCAGCCACTGAAATACCCATCAACGTTTTCAAAAATCAATTGATAATCACTACAGGTACAACTAACTATGGATTTAGTATTCCCTTTCCCACTTACCATAGACATATAGTAACTCAACCAAGGTACACTGAAGACGACCTCATCCAAATTTTCAAAAAATACCTTAACCCAAGTGTAGTTAATGGACTGCAGACTACAGAAGAAATCATGGGCCAGATCCAAAACATTTTTCCTACACATTTTAAAAATTACAAAGTCCGCTTTACCCAAAAAAGAATAGAGGATTTAACAGATACAGCCAAGCAAGAAGAGGAAATCATTAAGGAACACAGAAGAGCACATCGCAACGCCCGCGAAAATAAGGCTCAGTTGCTAGAAAAGTTCTACTTTCCCAAAATGAACTCAAAAATATCTAATCTAATAAAACAATGTGTCACTTGCAAAGAGCAGAAGTATGACAGACACCCAAATAAGCCCGAGTTAAAAGAAACCCCAATTCCTAATTTCCCAGGAGAAATAGTACATATAGATATCTATACCACTGAAAAAAAACTAGTCCTTACAGCAATAGATAAGTTTTCCAAATTCGCACAAGTGAAATTACTAAAGTCAAAAGCCATTGAAGATATCAGAGATCCGTTACGCGAAATAATCTTTGCATTTGGCGTTCCAAAAATTGTAGTAATTGATAACGAAAAATCCCTGAATTCCCCATCCATAAACTTTATGCTAACCGACCAATTAAAAATTAAAATTTTTAAAACTCCCCCTTATAGCAGCTCAGTCAATGGACAAGTGGAGAGATTTCACTCCACCCTTACTGAAATCATGCGTTGTAAAAAGGCTGACGAAACATATAGATCATTTCCCGAACTCTTAGACATAGCCGTCTATGAGTACAATTTCTCAATTCATTCAACAACCGGTAAAAGACCGCTCGAAGTATTCTTTGGGAGAGGTGTTAGTACCAATCCAGAAGACTTCGAGAAAGCAAGGCCCGACAACATTAACAGACTTAAACAGAAACAGGTAACTGATTTGCGATATGCCAATAAAAAGAAACAGCCCATCAAAGATTATTCCCCTGGTACTACAGTATATGTCAGAGTAAACAAACGAGTAGGATCAAAATTATCTCCTAGATTTAAGAAAGAAACAGTAAAACAAAACTTTTCTAAAACCATCCTCACGGAGTCATTCAGAACCGTCCATAAGAATAATATTAAGAGCTAAAATCTTCTCTTAGATGGCTTATAGCCATTTGTCTTGCAGAAATTCAAATTCTGGATTATTCTAACTCAAGAGCAATTACACTTAATGTCGGAACATCAAAAATTCAAACTGGAACACTCAAAATTATTCACGTAATCAATCTGGAAACCTATGAAGAAACTATCTATGATTTACAACAAACAACTCAGCACGAGGTCGATCCAAGCCATCCAATTTACCCATTCCTCCTTCATGAAATCAACAAAACCTTATCCCTTATTAACCAATTGAAACCCCGCACTAGAACAAAAAAATCTTTGAATTTTATTGGAAGCGCGTGGAAATGGGTTGCAGGTAATCCTGACCACGACGACTTCGAAATAATTAGATCAAAAATTAATAATATCCTAGTAAATAGTAATAAACAAGTAGTAATAAATAAATCAACAATTGAGAGAATAAACGAAATTACCAATATTACAAATAAAATTGTTAAAAACTATTAAATAAATGAAAAAAATAACATTGTCAATCATATTAAATTTAAGCTAGAACTAATTAAGGAAGAAATTGTCAATATTGAATATGCCTTACACTGGGCAAAATCCGGAATAATAAATTCCTTCATTTTATCACTTAATGAAATAAATATAATAAAAGATTTTTTTGAAAAAAATTATATAGATTATAAAAACATAGAAGATGCACTTGATTTTGCTGAAATAAAAATAGCAACCAATAATTATACCATACTTTATGTTATAAGTTTACCAAACACAGAAAAAGAATCATGTAAAAATATATTAATAAAACCTGTAAAACGAGGTAAAATTGCCCCAAAAATTATATATGAAAACATTTTACAATGTAGTACTAAATTATATGGAATAAGAGATAAATGTAATTCAAATAATAAAATAAGCATATGTAAGAAAAATAAAATTGTAGATCTAAGCGAATCTTATTGTATACCTAATTTGCTCAGGAGCCGACCGTCTAACTGCACAGAAATAAGCAACCAACACATTGCAACAGTAGAAGAACTTTCCCCAGGAACAATACTATTAAACCAATTTAATGGAACGATATTCGTCAATAATGAACCAACAAATCTGATCGGCAGCTTCATTATACAATTTCGCAACACAACAATTACCGTCAACCATCAATCCTACATCTTTAACGAAATTACAAGTACTCAGCCACTTCCTCCAATCTTGCACCCAGACTCCATCTCGGGACCATACGAAGAAATCTTAACGCTTCAAACTATGAAGGAATTACACCTTAACAATACCGAACACATAAAACTGATCGAAGACCAAAATCAATCTAGCTTCCTCATAAACTTTGGCCTTACCACCATGACGATTATCCTCTTGATAGGACTTATGATTATGCGGTCGTTGACATCCTGCAAAAATCAATCAATAAGAAGTACTACGGTCATAGAAGCAAAAGAAGTTCCGGTGCTCAATGTGAGACCAGATTATCAAACAAGGTCACCAATGTCATCGCAAGAATTCATAAGGGCCAGTCAAATACCCTTCTTCTGAAAATGAGGACATTTCCATTTAAGGAGGGAAGAGTTATCACCTTACAAGTTTACGTTGCCAAATTCCATTCCCACAGAAATCACGCAGGTGCCGGATGCACTGCACATGCCGTTATCAGACACCCAGTATCATCATACAGAACGTTTCCCAAGCTGCATTATTGCTGACGCTATGTCTGCACCTGAGCAAAGAGCATTTCGCACCTTATAAATAGGAACATTTAGAAATAAGTATTCTGAGTTTTAATTTAGTCTCCAGAGAGTGTAAAACGTTTTGTTTAAATAAAAGTTGGCATTTAGCCATAAGAAAAAAAATTGTTTTTTTTATGATTTTTATTAAATAAAAATTTAACTTATAGCAGCTGTAGTTGAGAGTGTACGCGAAGACCGTGACGAATCGATTTGTCGTCGTTCTCAGCAGCTTGGCTTGGCGTATTTGACAACTTGGCGTATTTTACGTAAGGATATCGGCCTAAAAGCGTACAAAATTGAATTTGTGCAAGATTGAAGCCAGGCGAACTTAATTTGCGTCATATTTTAAGTGAATGGGCTCTGGAAAAACTCAATGAAAATCCGGTGTTTTATCGCGAAATTTTGTTCAGTGATGAAGCCCATTTTTGGCTCAATGGATACGTTAATAAACAAAATTGCCGCATTTGGGCAGATGAGCAACCCGAAGAGTACCAAGAACTACCATTACATCCGTTAATACAACGGTATGGTGTGATTTATGGGTTGGTGGAATCATTGGTCCATATTTCTTCAAAAATGAGGCAAATCAGAATGTTACCGTCAATGGTAACCGTTATTGCGCCATGTTGACGGACTATGTACTTCCTGAAATTCAAGCACATGGCTTAGATGAGCTATGGTTCCAAAAAGACGGCGCTACGAGCCATACAGTGCGTGAAACAATGGACTTGATAAGAAATCATTTTGGTGAGCACTTAATTTCACGTTTTGCTACGGTAAATTCGCCGCCTAGATCGTGCGATATCACACATTTGGACTATTTTGTCTAGAGATATCTAAAGTCTCAGATCTTCAGGAATAAGCCAGCTACGATTGACGCTTTGGAAACCAACATTACTCGTGTGATTCGCGAGAGACCAGTCGCTATGCTCGAACGAGTCGCCCAAAATTGGACCTTCCGAATGGACCACCTCAGACGTAGACGTGGCCAACATTTACATGATATTATTTTCAAAAAGTAAATGCCATGAATTGTTTTTTTAACTGATAATAAAAATTATAATTTCACCTTCAAATTTATGTATATTATTTTACATTATAAATTAAACCTTACGATGAAAAATTCTTTATAATGAAAATTATGGAAATGAAAGAGGAACGCTTTGCAAAAAATGATGGAGCCACCACGAAAAAATCATGGAAAAATCTGGACTATATTTATACAGCAAATACGTAAATGAAACTCAGTCTACTCAACTTAGGATGTATAACAGCAACATTACTTACAATCTACAAGAAAACACATAATTTATGAAAAGGAATAAATTGGAGATGATAAGAATTATCTTCATATACATGCATATACAATACCTATATTGAATGATCTCTGTAACCTTAAGGAGAGGGAGGACATCTATCATTTTATTTCTGTGTGTCCTATACTAAACGAGATTCGTAGAAAAGGAGGAACTGATTCTGAATGGTGACCGTGGCTTCGATGTTTTATATAGATACACCATAAGTAATCTACAATATAGAAAGCGAATAAGAAAATTTATATATATTTGTACCTAATTTTAATTTTTTTTTTTTGATAAACCTATTTTACTTTGGTCTATTAGATTTTATTGTGAAATTAGTTTACAAAGATACAAAATTGTGAATCTAGTAGACGGCTTATCACAAGAATCAAAACGATTTTCTGTTTAAAACAAGTTTAAATATTTTATAACTTTGTTTTGAATATATTTATTTAATATATATATATTACAAAAAAGTCGTTTATATTAAAAAAAAAAACTTAACCAAATTAGGACCCCCTATTTAAAAATTTGAAAAAATAAACACTGTTGAAAAGTTCTGATGTTTTTAATTTAATAAAGAGTGTAGAGAAGGAGGGTATGTGTGAAACACAATTTCCGATAAATGCCCGCCTCGTAACTGATGACACAATTTGGTCTTTTTAACCAAAGTTTCGATGAAATTTTGGAATAGTGTCAGCTCAATTTAGTCAATTGCGAGTCGAATCTCGTCTTCCAGTTCAGGAAAATGGAATCTTCCCAAAAAACCCCAAATAAACACTCTTTTTTTTTTCAAATTTCAAAATAGGCGGCTTTAATGGGACACACTTTATAATTAAGTTGTTTTTGAGAATGTACTATATAACTAAAGCTGGGCATCCACGGTCACTCATGAATGTCACTCCCGGAGTGATGTTTTTTTTTTTTTTTGCGTTCACTATCCACTATCACTCATGAATGTCATTCCTCAGTTTTGCTTCAGCTGCCGAGATAACAGGTTTTCAAGATTAATAAAAGTAATTAATAATTCTTCAACTGTGTTTAAAATGAGTGAAGCCTTGGCATTACTAGTTATTAATAAGGTTGTGAGTGATGGCAAAAAAGCAAATAAAAGAAAAACGTCAACACAAATATTGGATGAAAGATCGGCTACAAAAAAGGCAAAAGCTTACCCATGAAAACCTTTTAAAGGAACTTGAGGTATTGTCTCCAATAGATAACAAAAATTTTCTTAGAATGGATCTTCAAACATTCACCGAATTTCTGCACATGGTCGCGCCGTTTATACAAAAGGAAGACACGTTAATGAGAGATTCTATATCACCCAGTCAACGCCTTTCAGCAACGTTACGATTTCTTGTTACTGGACAAAATTCCGAGGAGTTAAAATTCGCTACAGCGATTTCTCCCCAAAGGCTTGGAAGGATTGTCTTGGAGACTTGTGAGGCAATTATTTTTGTATTGAGGGGTAATATAAAGGTATATATATAAAGATAAACACACATATCAAAACATATAAGTAATTGCATTTATCGTTTTTTTTTTGTACAGTTGCCAACAAATGAAAATGAATGGAAAGGAATAGCTGGTGATTTTGAATGTACTTGGAACTTCTCACATTGTATAGGCGCGATAGACGTAAGGCATATTCAAATTACAAAGCCAGATAATTCCGGTTCATATTATTTTAATTATAAGATAACATTTAGTATTGTTTTACTTGCCCTCGTAAATGCAAATTATGAATTTATAATGGTTGATTTTGGGGTGAACGGCAGAGTGTGTTTTTTCAAACACAACATTTTTTAAAAAATTAGAAAAAGAACAGCTTTCTATTCCTAAACCGGAAGCTTTGCCTAACACTGACGAAATAATACCATACGTTATCGTGGGTGACGACGCATTTTCACTTATGAAAAATTTAATGAAGCCGTATTCGAGAATCAGTTTGAACACCGAGCAGTTAATTTACAACTATCGCGTATCAAGAGCTCGGCGTGATGTCGAAAACGCCTTCGGAGTTTTGGCAGCTAGATTTCGAGTCCTATTACGCACCATCAATTTAGATTCAAAAAAAGTTGCTGTAATCATACTAGCTTGCTGCCTTTTACACAATTTCATAAGAGCAAAAAAGAGAGGTTGTTATCAAAGAAGAGAAGTTGATTCCAAAGATATTGTTACTGTAGTTATGACGCAAGGCGATAGGAGATTTGAAACCAACCAACTCCTTAATCTTAAACCTAAAGCCGGATATAATAATTCCAAGTCTTCTACTAAAGAAATAAGAAATAAATTTTGTCACTACTTTGATAACAAGTGTTATGTACCATGGCAATTCAATAGATTCTATGTTAATAAACATGTAATTGATTTAACCCTTTCATTTTCGACTTAATCTGTGTAGTGAAAAATTGTTCCTTCTATTAAATAATTATTATTTATTAGTATCGAGTATCATACAAAACATCTTTTATAGATGAGTACAATGATTCATTTATAACTTCATCTAATATAATTTGAACCTGGTTCCTTGGTTGAGAAATTTCGAAGCTTCTTTCTGCAGCAACATCACTGTATGTCTATAACCGAAAATCAACGAAACGGAAGACGGTTGCGAAGAAGTTGAATTACTAGGCGTTGAACAAAAATGAGGTGTTGATTTTGGTTGAGTTGAGCTCGTAGTATCGTACTCAACTCTTTCCTGCGTCATTCAAAAAATTAAGTTCTTCGAAATACCAGAGGGACGGCACATATATATCGCCCACTCCCGCACCAGATTTCTCACTTTGAACTACTTTTTTGAGTTCCCTCCAGTAGGAACCGCGAAGGGTGTTTAATTTTTTTTTTTACCAAATCTTTGTTTGCATTTTTATCTTTCTTTTTCATTATTTCAACTAATTTCCGTAAGCTTTATTTTTCCTATCACGGTCTTTATATTTAATTTTTCACCTGCCACAATTCTGGCATTTCTTTATAAAACAAAATAAATTCACTCCAAAATTCTATATCGTCGCTCACTGCCATTTTTTCGATCCGTCCGCGCACGTAGACAGTCAAATGTAGAATAAAGACGAAAGAATGACACTCATCGCCATCCATAATCATGCATGAATGCGGAATTCAAAAATATTTGAATTCTATCGCGCACGAATGCGCACTCTGACACTCAATGCCATCTACCGGCATTCATGAGTGCGCTTACGCTGGGAGTGACATTCATGAGTGACCGTGGATGGCCAGCTTAAAGGAAGAAGTAACCCTAGAGATTTTTATAAGATTAACAATTGTTTTGGAGTTTGGGTTCGGATATTTAAAAATTATTATGATGGCTCTTAGATCATATATTGCTCATTTTGGATAGCTCTTTTTCTTTCTTAATCCTCTTCCATTTAGTAAGTACAATAAGAGCACAGAAAAGGATTCAGATCCATCCGCTTTCTGAAAATATGTTTTGCTTCAGTAACTCGACTAAAAATCCTAAAAAAATCAGCTGAACAACTTTTAGCTTGGCGAAGGTTCTCTTCAATATTTGCTTATCACCTTATATGTGAACTTGTAGAAACTGTAGACCGTTACAATGAAGGGGATTATTTCTACATATTCCAGCTTGTTATCTGTTGACCCCATTCAGATTTATTGACTAAGCAAATAAGCTAAATTCTTACCGAAACTTTCTTAACTTACAAAAGCTATAAAGAATGACTTAAAACTTGCAATAGGTTGTTTAGTTTACAGAAAATTATCTACGTTGAGTTTCTTCAATTCGCGCAAAGTACTCACAGTAATAGCAAGACCAAATTTAGCTAAAATATTTAAGTACAATATAGACTCAATTAAAAACGGTAAGAAAGTCTTTGGACTAGCGCATAATTAGCTCTGATGATGATGATATGTTGCATATAACATCCAATGGGTATATTTAAGCTACGGACATAGAAGATGGTGACAAACGGTTTAACCTATCATTTATTAATGGAGAGCCATTAAAAGTCTTCGAAAGCCCCAAATACACGTTGCGCCAATAAGAAGAAACCAGGATGACTGAGCGAAAGAAGATAAAAGGAGCTAGCGTTGAAGGAACTTTAAAACCATTCGACGGAGAGAATGTCAATACGCTAGACGTAACGACGAGCCTTCTAATAGAAAAGGCTACACTTAGGGAACTTAGATACGCTAAAGCCCAATAAAACCCCCGGATATGGCATAATTACGACAGAGGTACTTAAAGCTACCATAAATGCTACCATAAGACTAGAGCATGCACCCCATCAGTGGAAAGTTGCCGAAGTAATTATGGTTCCGAAACCCGGTTAACCGAAGACAAGTAGACCAATATCACTCCTCCCGATTATATCAAAGATATTCGAGAGAATCTTACTTTATCGGCTTAAACCGATTATTGACACGAATCGCCTCTTGCCCGATCATCAATTTGACTTTAGAAGCCAACACTCAACCTTTGACCAAGTGCATCGAATAACCGATGTAATTGAACGAACAATCGAGTGTAAGTTAGTCTATTCAAGCACATTGTCTGACGTTTTGCAAGCTTTTGATAAGGTATGGTATATTTAGATTACCGACTCTTCCATATCAGACTATTAAACGAATATTTAAATTTTAAGACAATAAAGGCGGGGGTGCCGCAAGAAGGTGTACTTGGCCTTCTGCCATATTTGCTTTTTACCTGCGACATAAAGCAAACGGACGATACTGTGCTAGCCACATTTGGTGATGACACTGCCATTTTGGTAACCGTCGAAGAACCAACTGCTAAGTTACAACGCGCCCTTACACGGATTAACAATTGGACAAAGACTTGGCGAATCGCGCCATGTCTGTCAAGTAAACTTCACTCTCAAGAAACTGACAACCTACCTGTGTTTATTAACGCAGTACAAATTCATTTCGTGAACGAGGCCAAATTTAATGGTATGACACTCGACGCTTAGCCTAAATGAAGAGCATACGTTAAGAAAAAACGTGAAGAGCTTGAGATTAGAGGCATGTACTGGCTTCTTGTCAAGTATTCCAAGCTCAGTTTAGAAAACAATTTTGCTGCTATATAAGCAAGTGCTAAGCACCGGGCTTATAGTTTCTATAAAGATTTCCCACTTATCCACAAAAAAAAAAAAAATTACTAACATTTACTAACATGGATATCTCTCAACGGCGAGATTGGAGTACAACGGTTTTACAGCACAGTACGGCAATGAAAATCCTCAATGGATACACTACATGGATACAATGTAGTACATTACAAACTCATCGTAAAATGATGTCCCATTTTCGCTGGCCATATTTCTGTCGGTATGACAAAACCTATGCTGCACAGTTACCAGTGACCGCTTTCCTGACCTATTGAAAATTTGTCTTGTTCCCGAATTGGATTAATTATGCTTTTAGAACATGATCAACTGGATCAACGATGCAAATTTTGTGATAAACTTTTCCCCCTGAATAATGTCAAAAAGTCGTGATATTGACTGGGTCCTAAATTTGAATACTAGTACACCAATTTTTTCCCACGGGGATACTAAAGAGGAAAACTGTATACCATCAAACCAACTACAATTTTAATTCATATGACAACCTTCGCAAAAAGACACCAGAAATATGTGAGAATGTTGCAAATAATATTTGCGCAGTAGCCGAAATAATTTATTAAAAAAAAAAAAATAAAAATAAACATATTAACCTGGAAAATAAAATATACTCCGTTCCTATAAGAGATCTTCAAAAAGATGACAACAGTTTTTTTTTCGAAATATATAATTGGCAGAGAGTCGAAAGATACTGTGCCAAAAATTTTGCACAGGTCTTTAACCTGTCGAGCAAGCATCTTCTCAAAGACTTTTGGCAAGCACGGCAAGACACTTACAAAATCTAAAATCGGAAGGAGTAAGACCATTGGCTTTTTTTGCGATTGGAAAAACTCTTTTCGTGCTTCCAGGCATCAGGAAAAGTTAACATGGTAATGCATGAGTTGATAAAAAATAAAACGAAGCCGACAGAACTGGATTTGATTGAAGTAAGTGCCCAGAGTACTTCGTTCTCAGTCACAACTTCAAAATCAGCTTGCGTTGACAGACAGGTTTCTGGTCTACGATCAGGCTATTAGGTATTATATTAGTTTCCAAGAAGAAGTTGTGCAACTCATCTGGGTCTAAGATGTCCAAAGACAACTGGTCTAAAACAAGGACAGAGGAAACGTCAGACACAATAAAAATATCAAGGTTCAAAACCAGTGGGGATACAATCATTAAAAGTTACGAAACCACAAGAAGCTACGAAGTCCTTGAATTGAAATGCACGTGAATTTTTCTTAAGTAGGTCTGCATTGAAATCACCAGAGATAATGATGTTATCATAAAAGGGGGCGAGTTCAGAAATCGAAGAGAAAAATGACATCCGAGTTGAGTTCTCACTCACTACACGGTCAATGCTCAATACGTTGTTATGGTTAACAAACCATAAGTATTAAAAAACAAAATTACCAAAATAGACACAAAATAGTTGCGACAACCAAAATTAATTAAACAAATCTAAACAAGGCTTGTAAGACAGCTAGAAAGAAAAATAAGTAGGAAAAAGAAGAAAGAAAGGGAAAAAAGTAAAACAAATGAGTGGAATATGAGAAAGAAAGAAAGAAAGAAAGAGGAGAACAAAAGAGGGAAATATAAAGATTTTACAAAAATTAAAACATTATTAACCAAAAAAAAAATTCGTTCATCACTGATGTTGAAATCTGCACTTCCTTGTCATCAATGCTCTTCTTGACGTATACTAGACCACTCATATCGCGGCAGAGTGCTATTCTCAGGTGTGAGGCTTTCATTAATGTGCCTAGACTCGTTGGGCTTGCAGTCATTTAACCGACCTTCAACCTTCAATTATATGAAAGTTCAATAATCGTCACCATGAATCTCCAGAAAGGCGTTTTCTCCGGAAATCTTTGTAAACACAAATGCTTTAGTCTATCTACATACTATGCCGTCTTCCAGGCTGAAGTTTTAGCTATTCATCAGGCCGCGACTTCGATGGGCTTGAATCCAACGCATACTAATGCAATACCTCTAGGCAGCCAAGGAACGTTCAGATCTTTAACTTCAAACGTCGCTTATCTCAATGAGATGGCTAAGCACCACAAGCTTGCACTTTGCATGATCTCGGGTGTGGGAATACTCGAATATCCCAGGAAATTGCTAACGAGCTGGACGGACTGGAATCTCTAGGAATAAATAGTAGCCAGCTTGAGAACATCAAGACTGCCAAATAAACGACTTAGTATCCAGCACCCCTTAAAGACTCTTATAGGTGGATTCACTAATACAACTGTGAAACATCCAGACATCCAGTATAAAGAGAGCTAATCAACCTCAGGAGAAGAGACATATTTTCTTCACAACAATACTAGCGATATCTAAATGATCTTTACTCTATAAAGATCACGGATCTTAATAAATTTATTAGGAAATATCTTTGGTTTCGGGACCGCCTTGCCACGCTCTTCCACGTGTATCACAATGAACTTACAACTGCTGCTTAACAGGGATCATTCCGACCTTATTCTTGCACTTAGTCATGACTCTGGCTTTCTTAGCTCAGTAACATAAGTATGTATACACGTTTCTTTCACCTAATTTTAAGTGGGGATTATGTCACAAGTAAGCTCAAGATGTTCCGTCTTATTGGGAAGTTCAATATTAAGTTTGCTAAGCTCCATTGTCCGGCAAGCGTAAATCATTATATAGGTTTGAGATATTCTAAGTTATGCCGAATAATGCGAACACACTTTTCATGGTTATATTGATGATACTTTTATTTGAAATACTTCTGCTAAGCCTACATATATCTAAGAAGTTCGTGTCTGACTAGAACTAACAACAAAGAAAAAACACTAGCAGGAGCAACAGTGGAGATAAAGATCATTCGTTTTTTTATTTTTTTGTTAGCATCGTTAATAGTTTTATTCAAGATCCGACCAAGTTAAACATAGATGGGACAACATAGATATATATATAAAGTCTATGCATACGAAGGTTTACGTATATGTTAAATAATTTTATTTGATAATTGTGTACATAACATGCATGAAGACAACCATTAACTAACTTTGTATTTACTTGAGACTGTAGTTCTATAGAAAATCATAAAAAAAAACCTTCCCCACAAAATCTAGTTTCCCCATTTCTAGAAATGACCTTAGCATTAACGACAAATAAAACCTGAATAGTTGTACATAGTCAAACCCAACAGATTAGGTATACTCATATATTGTACTCTTTTCTGTATCCCATAAAACATAGAATATATTTTTCTTTTTAATTTTGGTTGCTACCCCCTTGGCTGCCGGATTACGTTGTATTACTAGGTACGAAGTATGATCATGTGACAGCCACAGGCACAGCACATATCCATAACATAACCCTATAAAGCAACATATAATGGAAAATGGACAGTCATCCCGATGGTAAAAATAGGGACCCTAACCGCACACACATATGTGAATGGAATTGACTTGAGTCTTGTCTAGATTTCCCGTTTTTCCACTATTCATCCTAACGCAACAAGTATCTATAGAGGTGATGTACCTTTTGATTCCCTTTTTATACACATATTAACTTACGCATACAATTGCACTTGATATTTGAGGGACTGATTCGGAATTCTCGCACACTTGCATTGTATTTGTGTCTGTTTGTATGTACGCAATGTTTACCCGTATTTTTATAAATCAGTCGTTTCGTAGTGTTTTCCCGATTATATTGGGCATTACTTGTGGCACAACGTATGTACGTATGCTTAGACCCTCGCTATAAAAGACGCTGATGAAATCGGTGTGAAGTCAGTTTAACTCACAGCACCAATGGCAATGGATTCTACACAGTTGTATACCAAGCCAGTTTTGGTTATCACTAGAAATCGTATTTTTTCTATATCCTAAATCTCCTGGGAAGAGACTAAAAGCCACGACAACACGGGGTGGACAAGTGCAATGGACGTTTTTGTTTTTTGTTTCTAACAATTTTTTTTTTGCTATAAGCAAAATGCATCTACAAGTGCAATTAGTGATAAATGTCCTGATAAGGACTTTAAATCTACGGGCAGACGGGTCACCAGGTCACTGACTGAGCCAGGATGATATTCTCAATGGAATCGTAATCAGCAGTCGACGTCGGTCAATGAGGCGTCACCAAGGCGATGGACTAATTGCAGAGCAATCAGCATGATCCAGGAAATGGTTGATCCCACGAATCGATATATAGAGTTTTGCATGACGAAATTAATCGCAGTGCATCTAATCTGACGCGACTAAGAGGCCATGTCTGCTTATCTACCTGTCTGCCATTTGGCATATCCTGTGCAATATTAGGACTTAAGTTAGTACTACGAGAATTGTGTACATTGTTTTGTACCATGACGAAATCCAAGTCTTCCAATATATTCGAGTTTAAAAAAAAATTGTCAGTGCAATATTAGTTTAGTATTCAGTAGATATTATCTTTGTATCTATCCCAGGTTACTATTATGTTTAATGTAAATATTTGTAAGATATGGGCTTTACAAAGTGTTATTAAAAAATGTATAAAAAAAAAAACGTTCGGTAAGAACGATGATAAACAGAACCAATTTGAGTTTTTCTTATGAAATGACATATTAGACAAGATCTCGTATCTGACTACGGGTATTTCTGATTAAACACCGACAATTTTTTATCTCACTGGGTAAACATCAGATTGGTGGACAGTTATGTTGCTCTGCTTATGGGTATTTCACTTTTACTTTTCATTGTTCGGTATTCGATGAAAAGTGCCAATCAAGTTAGAGCTTGTATATGGCATACTATGGTAAATGTATTTCACGTGCGTTCCATCGGTAGGAGATCTGAGGAAGTATTTTATGAGGCTCAAGTAATAAAAAGCCTACGTGCACGTAACAATCTACTCGAACAATTTTGACTGCCGAACGAGTGCTGTATATTGAATACGAAGTGGAAAGATGGTGTGGATACTTTTTTCGAATGCTCTTCTTATGGTGTTGAAGACAGAAAAAAGCGCTCGAGGAAAATGTTTAGATATCCAGATGGCGAAAAGGAAATATAAAGGTTCTAAACATTAAGGTATGTCTCTGATAAGATTAATTCGCATGTGATTTTTCACTGAAACATTTGCATTTTGAAGACGAATTAGTGTATTATTCCATTATTATCATCGGTACTTTTAGCTTTTTGGCAAGTCATAGTTCTTGTCATCTAGTAAGGTCTTCCTTATTTTACTTATTATACTTTTTTTACTACTTCTTGTACCAGACTTTAAAGTGCGGCTTTAATTGGCTGATTTTCTTAGCTATTATCTGCTCTAGACATTCAAATGAACATGATATCTTTCTAAACTCTTAGGGATGCCTTGCGTTTAAAGAGAAGTGGTTTCTGGCACTGAAGCTTCGTTGATATTGCGCACCACCAATCATTTAATAATACTGTCTAACGCAATGACACTGGAGCTCCAGTTAATACGGGAATCCGATGTCGACTTTCTGTAATTTTGTAATTGAGTCTTAACCGATAGCTCTAAAACTAATCTAAGATGTCTCGTCCTCGTCTTTGTGGGGAATGACAACCTTAGATTTCACTACTGCTTAAACAATTAAACCGCGTCTGCCTCTAAAAAGGAGACATACATATATTGAACTTAGAAACAGATGTAGATGGGAAGGTATTTGCGTTTGCAGCGACAGTAAATTTTTCTTAAAACTTCTTGAAATTTCTCTCCTCTCTTAGCTCGTTCAAAATAATTTACTGAACGTAGTTAGAAGGCTAAATTCATTAAATCTTTTCTGGGTCCTAGGATACATAAAACCGCAGCAAATGATTGCGCCGAAGAATTTTTTACGCATATCCTGAAAAAGGTTTTCTTAGGAGCTGAACCCGTCCTCTCTGCGTGCTAATCGGGCCTTCCACTGACAGTTGAGTCTGCTATTAGTAAAATAATGGGTGGCATAACTCTTTAGATTTTAGACAGACTACAGAAATGATTCCGTCTGAATCCCCAATAGAAAGCATGGTAAATTTCTTACTCATATTATAACGGAACATATCGCTTTCATTAATCATCTAAATATTTTGGGCTTAAGCCTCACCACCACCTCACAGCAAGAGTACTGTGAGAGTGTTGATGAGATCCCGGAGCACTTCCTTTGTAATTGTTGGGCTTACCCTCGCATTAGGCTATAGGTAGCAGGCGTCAACTTGGTGGATGCTTCTACGGTAATTACGTACTTTACTACTGATACGGTTACCTACATGTTTACGGATGGATGAAAAATTGGTAGCGCCGCGTAATCTAGAAGTCCGATTTTCGACTTTTTCAAGATCCTGTGCCGTATATCGGCAATTATTTTAAGATGTTGGCTTAGCGTGTTCGTATATTACCACAGAAAATGATCCGAAGGTGGTAAATCGCACGATTTAATCATCGAATATTTTTTCCAATAAATTGATTGTGGTATGCTCTGTTTGGCATGTTGTGCTGTTTTCTTGAAATCACAGCTCTTCCACATTAATTGCATTCAATTGGGAACGAAAGAGTCAATAACCATGAACTTAAAGCACTCTTCAGTGACTGTAACGTTTTAGTCGGCATAGCTGTTTAAAGAAATATCGAACAATGATTCCACATGTAGAGAACAGAAAATGATTTCTAAATTTTACTCATTTCAAATACATAGCCATTAAACCAAAAATGGGCCCAATCGTTGAACAAAATTTCGGAGTGAAGATGGGCGTCAAGAGCAACCTTGTTTTCCGCCCATTTTTCGAACGTAATTCGAGCACGATACTCAAGCGGCTCCAATTCTACTACACTCTACTATACAGCAGCAGCAGCTTTGTTAGCACCGTACGGCATTATCCGCTTAGATTGCCGTTTATATCGTTGATATATCAGATATCCTTGAAGTAGTAGATTGACGCGGATAGAACTTTTTGTAGTTAAAAAAAAAAGAAAAACGATTGTTAGTGAAGACGCTTTATTATCAGTTTAATTACCAAATCGATCCCCCAACAACAGCAACATAACCGGCATGTGCAACATTTCTGGTTTTAATCAAGAATCGATTTCCTACTATAGATTTAATTCCCTTTTTCCTTCAATCTCTCTCGCACTTTACTTTTCGACTTCCGCACACTGTTCATCCTCGGACGATTTTTGAATGGAAACGGAATACTTTTGCCTTCACAGAGAATTAAAAATGTGTCAGAAACGAATCGCTTTGAGGAAAACACTCATTCCACAGAGAATGACAGTGCTTCGGCGGACCCTGTTTAGATGGTGACTCTTAACTAAATTGAGGGCAGTCATGTCGTGTTTACACACTGTAGTGCTCACTCCTGCACTATTTTGATAAAGTTTAAAGAGAGTTAATTGAATTGAAACACTTCTGTATTGAATACCGCAGGCTGTTCAGGATTGGACTTTTAGGGTAAAGGCGTAGGATTATCCCTAAGACTACCTGACAACTGACATGTCCCACTGAAACGGGGGGACAACTGGCAAAGGTGGTTATTTCCCGGCTAATAAATTCCCTTTGATATTGCAGACTGCGTATAATCCGTGTGCTAGCAAGTTTGTAATAATGAGGAGTTTCTCTCTGTGTACGTGTCCTACCATCGGCAAAAATGAGCAACGAGAGTACGTAGCCTCTATTTTTAAGATGGAAAATTAAGCGCCGAGGAATGCATGTTTAAGAGGGCGCTTAGTCTCTTGTTTACGAACTTCGGATATCAGGTGACCTTCGAGTTAAATCCCCAGTCTTCCTCTCAGCCAAACGGGGTCTGCCGTTAGGTGAACTTCATATCATGAATTAAAATCAACCCAACAAAGTTTTAACTTCAGATCGGATGTTTACCGCTGAGACGACGAACTGAGAAGCGAGGAAGGGAATTCGTCCTTTGTTAGCGACTTAGAGTCAGACACTTTGTGTAAAGACACAATTACCATGCTATCAGATGAGTTAAATGTATCATCTGTGGGCATGAAAGTAGCCGTTACTCTTGTCATAAAAATCTACTGGCTACATAAAACTTAAACCTTCTAAGAAGAGAAGGTTCTAACAAACCCTGAAGCAAGGTAACTCTAGGGATCGTACTCTAGGTATTGCCACTTCCAAAACTGAAAACAACGGCACAGAGGCCAAAAGAACAGGATCCGACAACTTCCATATCTTGGTCATTGTCATTGTCTACTTCAATGAAGCCTGAGGAGTAATATTTCCAAAATGAAGGAAAATGCAGTGAAATGCAGTGTGGATGTGATATAAGTGGAGGAGGACTCATTGCGGATACCACGCATCATAAAAGGGTTTTTTTTTTGCAAAGCATCGGCCTAGGTAGCGAAAAAATTCTCGAGCCCTTGGATGCACAAAACTTAGATCTTAACATCAGAACCTGGAGAGTCCTTTAAGGAGTGGAAGAGAAAGATTTTATCCACATGGTCTTTGCTATAAATGACAGTGCAGGGAAACAGCCAATCGACCTAAAAGGTCATGCCGCGAACCATTTCGGTAAGCTGAGTAAGCTTATTATACAGAACTCAGATAAAACTTCAGCTATCTCTACCAAAATCAACACCAGCAGTCTATCAAAGAGACTACACCGTTAATACGGCTGACAGAGCACAAAACTTCCCTCAAATAGCCGATTAACAAAAGATTGTGAATAGACCCAAAAGTAGATTTCCTGTACCTCTATCGAGGAAACAAGTCGAAGAAAACGCAGCTCGTCTTGCGAAAGTGAAGGCAAAGGGCCCCTACCTTGGCGAGGATCCTATACGGCGGAGAGTCGATAACAACCTGAGCCGCATACGCAACCCCACGTATAATCTTAAACGATGATGGCTACACTCAAGTTTTGCCCCAATTGCCTCGTACACCTTTTAACCAACATCGCTATAGAGCTTATTTAAGAACCTTGGTCTATTCAAGGTAAGATATTTGGCGTCAATAATAATGAACGAAAAATACTTCATAATTTTCCCGAGAAGATTTTAAGCTGAAGATTGCTTTACTGATCAGCTCCAAAATTAAATATTTATTCCAGGTTTTAACACCAGAAATTTCGTGTCAGCGATCATCGAACTACCTCACAACATATGGGGGTAGCAGAGACAACAAAAGGGGTGAGTTATTTTTAAATTATATTTGTAGCAAAAATGTGATAAACCCACTTTTATAAATTCTGTAAGAGAGGAGGACTAACCAATTTTTATATTTACTTCGTGATTGTCCACCTCTCTTTACTCCTTACTTTTTTCATCTAATACTATCGACATGTTAAACTCATGAATCACCATCTGAACAGGGTCCATTTGTATTAAGTAATATGCTGCAGAAAATATAGTATATTTGGTACCATTTGAAAGGTCTCTGGATTAGTGAATTCGATTGGCCTTATTTCATTTAGCCTTATTTTTCGACACCGTATATGTAGTATAATGGTAAAATGACAAACCAAACCGAGTAAAAATGAGCCGTCTGCTATCAACGTGGATGTGGCTGAAAAAAATGGTTGCCAATTAAAAACAAAAACCTTCAGAAAATGCTACGAAGACGAGAGTACAGTTAGGGACTACAGTTTTTTATACTAAGACTACTTCCGTGAACATGAACAAAAACTATTTGGATATGGATTTTTCGTACGGGGTAATTTTAGGGAATTCGCTTCCAGAAGTGTTTTCGGAATACATATGCCAATATGTTGTACCGCCAGAAGTTGATGCTGCAGTTCAGTGCTAAGCATCTCTTTACTATCTGCTGCCTGCAAGGCTTAACGTATAAAAAATAATTTTATTCATAATTAATCTAGAACTAATAAAAGTAACTATGTTGGTTGCAAAAGGTGGAAGGTCCCAAAGCTAAAGTCTATAGTATAATACATCTTTCCTGAATAGGGCTTAAGCCAGTCGAAGATCCTTCGAAATGAAAGTGTGTTAGTAGTACAAAGACTAATTCAAGACAGAAAAGAGAAGCAATGGGAAAATGTATCCTCTAAAAAAGGGAAAGTTTAATAGCAGCGGCTAAATCATCAATCATTCCAAAACAGTACAAGTTTCAAGGTAAAGATGTGAGTCACACCTAAACCTGATGGTCTTCGCAGAAGCCATGATAAAACCGCAATGAGAAAAGAGCCTGTTTTACCAAATTATTATGAAAATAATGTTCTGGACCAGGGTTCAATTCAGCTTCTGGTTATGAGAGTTGACTGGTATTTAGAAGACGGATGCCCCCACAGTTGGAAACGTAGCCCCCGCCTACATACCAACATTATGTGTTTTGGTTAGCTCTACTTCATGTAGATTGCGGTCATTGGCAGTTTACCCAATTCAGAGTTTCGAAACACGGGGAAACTATCAGCAGATGGAATATAAAACGCCTTACCTTTTTTGAGGTAAGTTGAAGTTCGGGGCAGTTGAATAGGAGGTTATTTCAACTGCAAACGTTAATTGGTTCTTGTTAATATGACTTCCGCTAACCACATTGCTGTTGCAACGGGTTGTGTGTGGCTCTTGGCACTTAGCACTGCAATCTCTTTGAACCGTACGATAATCCTTTTTTTCAACGAATACTTGAATGGTGCGACTTTAAATCTTGGCTCTTTTGGAGCTCGTTGAAACTTTCCGCTCTCTTGGATTTTGCAGTGAAAACATCTCTCAGACAAATCACTTGCCCATTTAGCCCCATCTATTTAATGTATGTTGTAAAGAGCTAATGAAGGCATTGGAGAATATTGAAAAATTGAAAAATATAGTGATATAGATATCTGTAATTAGATTAAGCAAACGAGTAGATATATGAAGTTCAAATAAGGTATTTTTTCAAACGAGTTCGAAGATCACGATAAAAAATTGTCTTGTGATTCCCTTAAGCAGTAATTGTAGCATTACAATTAGCATATTTCTAAATTTATCCTAATAGTCTCGCAGTCACATTTTTCTTCATGCAAACAGTACACTATCTTTTACTTAAACCAAAACTCAACCTGTATTTTCTATCCCACAAAACCAATCAACTTGTTTTCTTCAAAATGTCTCTTAATACACACCCCGCCTTATTTTATCTTGAAATAAAATATAGTTATCTTACTTTCCATAAAATCTTGTTTTATTTCGTTACAACGCATATTCCGCAATCTTTCAATTCCGTCTCTTACTAGATTTTCAACCGCTCCCATATATAGGGTTTTCTTATAACGACTTGACAACTTTTTTTTAAATAAAAGGCAAACCATTTGAGATATTTCAAAAACTTTATTATTGGCTTGAAGTACAATCAAAACATTTATGAATGGAACTCGACTTCGTTCATATGGCCACACATTTCGGCCGAAACGACCGTTATTTCGCGTTATTGAGCTCTTCCAACGTCGTCGGCGTGTTGGCATAAACCATTGACTTAACGTAGTCCACAGAAAATACTCAAGCGGCGTTAAATCGAACGAACGAGGCGGCCAATCGACTGGCCCATGTCTTGAGATAACACACTCACCATACTTACTCTTCAATAAATCGATTGTAGCGTGTGCTGTGTGGCTTGTGGCACCATCCTGTTGAAACCACATGTCGTATAAGTCCATGACCATTCACAGTAACGTGACGATCGTTTTCGTCGACGAAAAAATATGGCCCAATAACGCCGCCGGCATGCAAACCGCACCACACAGTTATTTTTTGTGGATGAAGTGGTGATTCATGAAGCACATGAAGATGATTTTGCGATGAAATTCATCATCCTGGCGCATCTTCTCAAGAGTCCAATCGGAGAACGTTTGGAGACGTTGCTCGTTACTGTACTTTACCATGATGAAAATGTTGAGTTTACTGAATAAATTGACAGTGACAGTTTGATGATTAGTGAAAGAGTGAGTTCACAAATTAAATTCAAAGTTGTCAAGTCCCTATTGGAGAACCCTATAGTTAATATCTCCATTCTCGGCAGCTGATAGCAAAAATACGTCACCAACTACCAAAACGTCTTCGTCTTTTATATCCTTACCCTAAGCTTCTTGTTGTAATGGCAGGAAAAAATTTTTTCGTCTAAGAGATCTTTCCAATACTACCTTATTGAAGTTTCTAATGACCTCTCTTCATACACCTCCTATTTTCCTACTTACTTCTCTGCTCCAAGGAACGCGTTCAAATTTTTGAGAAGTACATATTATCATTCTAGTCCAACTCTACAATTCCAGACCCAAATACAGGTCTAACTATAATTAGCAAAACGTTGGATTGATGTACGAGTACACAAAAACAACTTCACATGCCGTAGCAAAAAGTAAAAAGGAATGGCAGCGATTTAAAGCCCATGCAGAAGCTTGTCGAAGCAGTTAAGGAAATCTGGTAGTAGACACAGGCGAGTCTAAGAATTTTTAGAGAACACTTCTGCAGAGTGTTTGATAACAAAGACGACCGTTA
Organism: Volucella inanis; assembly: GCA_907269105.1. Lineage (NCBI taxonomy): Eukaryota > Metazoa > Arthropoda > Insecta > Diptera > Syrphidae > Volucella > Volucella inanis. The sequence continues at coordinate 38,738,150 of OU026154.1, read as the reverse complement.
TCAGCAGAATTCTTTCCACCTGACCAGCACAGGGTGAGGATAGTCGTATCGAATCGAAGCTGGCAGCCTACCCGCCGACCTATTCAAAGCATCAAGTGAAATCATGATACGGAGTGACGATGATGAGAAATTATATTGTTTGCCTTACTAATAAAAAAGGATATTTCCTAAAGTTTAAACTTTGAGAGCATCAGTCCCCTATGCATCGATTATAAGTTTCTATTTATGTACAATTCCACTTATATGTGAATGCCTGAAGTCTTTTGTCGATTTATTAATCTAGTCTCAGGAAAATTCAAAAGAATCGAAAAGTAGATTATTTTTCAGATTTTAAGGTCGTCTATGAAAGGGAAAAATATTGTCAAAACACATTATATAGAGCAATAGCTCTACGAGGTGGTTATATTGGGGAATATATGATACATATCCTTCCTGATATGACACAATATTTAAATCTGCTCATTTCGAATTAAAAACCAAAAATATTTTTCTCGTACCGAGCAATTCGGCGGCTCCGTTTTTTGTCAGTATTATATGACCTTTATGATGAGCTGTTGTAGTAAGTTAAACTTAAATCAACTGGACGTGTCTGAAAGTCGATGGGAGTAAATCTCTTAACCTGCCCTGTATTTTATCTACGAGCCCCTCTTAAGACTACTACTTAAGACCCTCTTGAATGTATCATTTCCTGATTGGTCTTAGTACATATGTATGTCTCTCAACCATGTACTCCATCCTATAAAACAAATGTACCATTTGATGCACTAGATCCTGAATATAAAATTGAACTTTAATTGTATTGATTCGCTGTCCAGTAGCCAAGTTCTTTAAATCTGAAGATACTGCTTATAAAGCATACAACGTTTGCATCCAAAAATTGGATATAACTTCTGAACTAGTACAGGTACAAAAATAGTTTTAGACATTTCGAAAAGATAATTTAGTAGTGCATACCAATCTTAAATACTTTGGGTAATTTCTGAAATTTTATGAAATTTTTATCCTTGTATTGGGTATGTAATTTAATTCGTGCGGTTTTTTTTCTTCAAAATTTAAACGTTTATTTAAGAAAAACGTGTACAATAGTATTATTCAAAGTATTGTCCATCTGAAGCTATGACTTTTTCCTATCTTTCTGGCAATTTTTGGATCCCATCCCAAAAGAACTGCGCCGGCTTGGCAGCCAAGAATGAATCAAGCCAATTTTTGATATTCTGTGATCTGAACTGTGATGTGATGTGAACTGTATTTCAGTGAGGGCGTTCTGCATCGTACGGAATAAATAGTAGTCAGAAGGGGCAAGGTCTGGGCTATAAAGTGGGTGGGGTAAGACTTCCCATCCACTGTTTTCCAAATAGTTCTTAACCGGAATAGCAACGTGGGGCCGAGCGTTGTCATAATGGAAAATTATTGCCTCGTGTCTGGTCGCATATTCCGGGTTGTTTTCGGCTACTGCTTTCTTCAAACGGATTAATTGTGTTTGGTAGCCTTGTCTATTGATAGTTTCACCCGGTTTTAGCAGCTCATAATACAGCGCACCCATCTGATCCCACCAAATACAGAGCATTACCTTCGCGCCATGGATATTCGGCTTTGCCGTTGATTTGGCTGGTTGGCCGGGTTTCACATATAATTTTTTGCGCTTGAGGTTATAGTAATGGATCCATTTTTCATCACCAGTAACAGTCCGGTGCAAAAACGACTTCCTTTTGTGGCGTTCCAGCAGCATTTCGGACAAGCAAAATCGCCTTTCGACGTCTCTCGGCTTGAGTTCATGTGGAACCCAATCTCCTTGCTTTTGAATATATCCAGCTGATTTTAAACGTTTTGAAATGGCTGCTTAAGTGACACCCAAAGATGTGTCTTCTTGTGTTTGGCAACAATCTTCATAGAGTAATGCTTCCAGTTCTTCATTTTCAAACTTTTTTGGCTGCCCAGGACGTTCATCGTCTTCCAAGCCAAATCGTGCAAACCACTTTTGGCACGTTCGCTCAGCTAGCGCATGTTCACCATAAACTTCCACCAAAATACGATGACTTTCGGTAGCAGTTTTCAGTAATGAAGAAGAACTCCCCGCAAAAACACTTTTTCAGGCACAAGGTTCGACATATTTCAGTGAAAAAACAATTATTGTTGTTTACGCTTCAAATGAATGACATATACTGAAATGACGTACAATGACAGTAGCTTTCCAACGCATGTTCCAATGGAATAATAGCAATGGAATAATACAAGTTACGCCATCTCTTAGCAAACTGCACGAATTAAGTTCCTAGAAATTATGTTTCGAAACTTTTTTACCTACGATCAACAGAATTTGTAGTAAAAGACAGAAAAAAATGGCCAAAAAGAAGTGTATTGAATTGCTCATAAAATCTCATAAGTATTTTTTTTTTGTGGTCCTGAGGTGGACCTTTTTGGAACAGTTTATGAAATGTTTATAGCAATTTTTCGAAATGCCTTCCTTCCATTTGAATACGCTTTTAGGCGTATTTAACCATTTCGGATGGCAGATTAACGGGAAGCAAAATTTTTCTCATCGCTTCTGAAGCCGCACTAGTATTTTCTTGGAGCTCTACCAGACTCGATATTTCTTCCAAATAAACCTTTTCTTTCAAAGCACCCCAGAAAAAAAACTCCATGGGTGAAGGTCAGGAAATCTGGGTGGCCAAGGGTTGGGGCCGAATCGACTAATTCACCGTCACGTAGATTAAAAATTGATTAGGATTTAGATCCCTCATTTGATAAGCCAAATATCCGCATTGATTTCCGCAAAATCAACCCATCTTACATTTTAGTGTCGACTTCAGCCGTACAGTTTTTACTACGCAATTTGTAAGCTTTAATTAGTGCTAGTGATCACAAAATAGTAACATAGTCTTTCTTCTTGTCCTCAACTGGAACGCTATTTGAAGTTTATTTTTTGATGATGTGCTAACGATTGGTAACATCAGAATATTTGAGATTACAAGGGCTGTTTGATAAGTGAGGAGTCAAAATAAGTGTACCTCTTTTAGCCCGCTTGTAAAAATTTGGTGACAATCCGACTTTTAGTTTTGTTTAGACACTCATTTCAAAACATCGTGTTAGTGATTTTCCATGGAAAAAGAGCAGTATCGCTCGGTGGTCCGATTCTTGTTTTGAGTGGCAAAACCTGCGAGGAAATAAAGCACATTCTCGATGGTGTGTATGGGACCCATTCACCTTCCCGTACAACCGTTTTTTATTGGCTCGCAAAGTTTCTCCGTGGCCGCACGTCGGTTTTTGATGAAATGCACCCAGGTGGCCCAAAAACGGTTACTATAGAGGAAACCGTGGAGAAAATCTATGATCTCGTATTAGCGGACTGCCGAGTGAAAATTCGCGAATAAGTTGAGATAGCAGGCATCTCAACTGAACGCGTTAGCCATATCTTGCACGAGATTTTGGGAATGAGAAAGTCCATCGCATCGGACATGGGAGAACAAGCGCAATTGTGAGACCAGTTCAAACACGTGGTTGGTCCTGTTTAATTGAAATCGATTAAAATTAAAGATGGATTCATAAATACAGACCAAAGACCAAAGAACAATTGAAACAATGGGTTTTACCAGGTGAACGTACTCCAAAGAAAGCAAAGACCGTGCCTTCGGCCGAGAAGATGATGACCACTGTTTTTTGGGGCGCGCGAGGTGTGATCCACGTTGATTATTTGGAGAAGGGAAAAACAGTCACAGTAGCATACTACGTTGAATTATTGGGCCGATTCAACACCGATTTAAAAAAAACGACCACATTTGGCGAAGAAAAAAGTGCTCTTTCACTACGATAGCGCACCAGCTCATACCTCCACAATCGCCACAGCCATATTGGAAAAGTGTTTTAAGTTGAAAGTTGTCATTTCTAACTCGAGAATGCATCAAACAGTCCTCGTATTCTATTTTTGTGTGATTAGATTTTATTTTGAGGAGTCTCGAATAAATCCCAGAAACGAGTATATTGTAAACTAACTAGAATAAGAGGACTGCTTTTATAATGCTCGTACAATCACTAACTGGCCAACTGGCAAACTTCGCCATCGATATCTCAGCAACTTATCATCGATGTCAGCACTGAAGTTGATTAACTGTATTTTTTTTAGTTTAAAAGTTATGATAGGTGTCTCAAGAACCACTTCGAACCTTTCCATGTCAACTCCGTAGGTGTTGTGCTAGGTTGTGCTACTTCCTAACTAGAACCTTGTTCATAAATGAATCAAAAAATTGTCTGGCCTGAGAAAAGCGTTTTTTGAAGTCTTTGAGCTTAAGGCATTTCCATCTACGAAGATGCCTCTGTCTCCAGGGCTATGACTTTATTGTCTGCAGCAAGCTGAATCAGTGAACAGTTTTAAATCAGTTTGTTTCATAGTTAAAAGACTTGAGCACTTTAAGGGGTGTTTAGCTACCTGAAAATACAATATGTTGATGTTACGGAAGTTTTTTTCTATCTGGCATAGAATCTTTAGCATAATCATCTGCGCTGAAGTATCAGAATGTGCTAATGGCGGTGAAAGTTTGTAGTTCGAACAAAATTTTGTTGCTGCTATCCCTGTTATCATTTTCGATTCAACAGTACATCATGCGGATTAAAGGAGTGAGATGGAATCTGCTAGGAATTTTTTCAACGATCTTGATCCGTTAAACTAAATTTATATTATTGTTGCTGCATAGGAGGTGATGCGTTAGTATATGCATGGCCGCAATCTTCTTAACATTTATGTGCAGGGATATGATGTCAAGGAGTGTTTCAAACCTATATGTCGCATTGTCTCCGACTACCCAGATTAGTTGTTGCGTTGTTTAAAGGTTGGAGCGGGCGTGGTTTGATTATTCTTTTTTTAATAAACTTACGATGATGAGGAATTTTGGTTTTCCCATTTCATACCAAAAGCCTGGAATAGACATAGAAAGGCATTGAAAGGATTTGTAAGACATTAAGCGATTGGAGACTTAAATTTGTTTTTCTGGTGGATGGAATAAGGGCGGTTAAAAATTAATACTCAACGTTTTTATTTGGCACCAGAAAGTAATTTGCATTTGTTTAATAATGTCCTGTTCTTCTTTGTTTCTTATGAATGTCATCTTTTAGTTAAAAATCAGAAATTATAAAGTTGTAGTATAATAAAGTTAACTACAATTCACTGCAGTAATAGGTAAATGACGGCGCCCTTGGGGTTGTGCAAGGTTGTTACCGTCAATTTACTCAGTTGATTTGTATATTGGTGTACCATCAATCAAAAATTTTATTCAGAAAATTAAAAATACAAGTTTATTTATCTAAATCTATATTGTCCCCTTCAAAGTAATCCCCATCGACTGCAACACACTTATGCCAGCGCATAAGTAAGAAACATTTCTTATATTCGGTTTTCGGTATGTCTATCAGTGCTTCCTATAATTTTTCCATTACTTTTTGGCTGCTGGAACGCGTTCCTCGTAGAGGTTTTTTTTAACTCGATTGAACAGAAAGAAGTGACAGGGAGCCAAATCATGTGAATTCGGTAGCTGTTGGATTTTATTTGTTGCATTTTTCGTCAAAAAATTACGAATTACAGTGCCATCATCACTGTGCGACAGTGCGTTATCATAGTGCAAAATCCACGAGTCTTCTGCACACAATTCTGGTCCCTTTCGGCGAATTGCTTCACGCAAACATCTCATAAAGCCCAAATTATACTTCTTGTTTACTGTCTGGCTTTCTGGCAAAAATTCATGATGCACTACACCGTTGTAATCCATGAAAAACGTGAGCATTGCCTTCTTTTTTGACTGAAAACGACTTGGGTTTTTTGATCTCGGCTCATTTGGTGAACGCCATTCATTTGCCTGATGTCTGGATTGCATGTCGTACTCATAAACCCACGTCTTGTCTCCAGTAATGACCTCTTGATGAATATGGGATCGGATTCAGCCTCGCAAATCATCTCTTTTGCGACGTCAACACGGTCTCTTTTTTACATGAAATTGAGATCTTCTGGCACCAACGACGGAAACCCAAGTCATTAAGCAAAATGTCATGGACAGATCCATAGGCAATGTTCAAGTTAGCCGCTGGGCTAAATGTAACGAACTAACAACTAGCACGTTGAGGATGCTGCACTTGCTCGTCCCGTCCAGTTTGACAACCACCTCTGGGAAAAATATCCAAACCTAATACAATTGAGTTTCAAACTACTACACCACAATACATACAGGGTATTCATATCCCTTGGTGAGCGCGCGGGACTATAAAAATAAGCATCGTACGCTGCACGCAAGTGGCTCTGCGGTATTTTGGCCCATTCCCGGCGAAGTGTTTGTTTGAGGTGGCCCAAACTTTGGTATTTTTTAGTGCCAACCTTCGCCTTCAAAATACCCCAGACAGAGAAATCCAACGGATTTGCATCCGAAGAATTTGCAATCCATTGTGTCGAAGAAATGAAGTGTGGAACATTGTTTTTTAACCAATCTTGGTTGACGCGCGCTTTGTGAGACGGTGCTGAGTCTTGTTGAAATGTCCACGGTCTCCGACCGAAATGATTGTTTGCCCAAGGCTTCAGTACTGCCTCTAAGACAGTTTGACGGTATACTGCATTCATTTTGACGCCACGGCCCAAAAATACGAGCGGAGAGCAGCCATCGGCTGTTGCGGTTCTGTTGCGGTGTAAGATCGTGTGTTTCTTGGAGCTTCAATGACTTGAGCCCAAGCTCATTTTTCAGTATGTGTTGCATGCGTTCCAATGACATGTTGAGCTCTCGAGCCATTTTTCTTTCACTTCGACGCGGATTTCGCTCAATTCGAGCCTTCACTTTCCGAACCATTTCTACCGATGTTTCTGTTTTTTTTTTATGACCACCTCCATGGCGTTTTGCAACGCTGCCAGTAGCACGGTTACGAGCTATGGTTCGAGACACAAAAGATTTTTTTACGTTGAGGTGCTGGAAGGCTCTAACGATAGCTACTTGTGGCTTTCCAGCCAAATATAAAGAAATCACATTATCACGTTTGAATTACATCGTGGATAAAAATTTTTCAACACAACTGAGACGCAAATTGTTTAAAAGGCTTGTAAATAATAAAATTATCTGTCATAGTTTCGGTTTGGAAACTATAGCAGTCTGAAGTTGGTTGCAGTTCAAGTCACTGATTTTTATATTGATTCATCGTGAGGTTTGATTTACAATGTAAAACAAAATACATAAATTTCAAAATAGACTTAAAATTTTTATTATTTGTTAAAACAGCTATTCGTGGCATTTACTTTTTAAAAATGATATCATGTAAATATTGGCCACGACTACGTCTGAGGTAGTCCATTCAGAAAGTCCAATTTTGAGCGACTGGTTTCTCGCGGATAACACGAGTAATGTTGGCTCCAGAGCGTCAATCGTAGTTGATTTATTCCTGAAAACTTGAGATTTTACATATCCCCAAAGAAAATAGTCCAAAGGTGTAATATCGCACGATCTAGGCGGCCAATTTACCGTAGCAAAACGTGAAATTAAGTGCTCACCAAAATTATTTATCAACAAATTCATTGTTTCACACATTGTATTGCTCGTAGCGCCATTTTTTTTGAAAGCAGAGCTCACCGAGACCATGTGCTTGAATTTCAGGAAGCTCATAGTCCGTTAACACGGCGCCATAACGGTTACCATTGACTGTAACATTCTGTTTTGACTCACTTTTAAAGAAATATGGACCAATGATTCCACTAGCCTATAAACCACACCATACCGTTGTTTTTAATGAATGCAATGGTAGCTCTTGGTACTCTTCGGGTTGCTCATCAGCCCAAATACGGCAATTTTGTTTATTAACGTATCCATTGAGCTAGCAATGGGCTTCATCACTGAACAAAATTTCACGATAAAACGCCGGATTTTCATTGAATTTTTCCAGAGCCCATTCACTGAAAATATGACGCAAATTTAAGTCGTGTGGCTTCAATTCTTGCACATGTTGAATTCTGTATGCTTTTAAGCCGAGATCTTCACTCGTAGCCATGCTGCTGAGAACGACGACAAATGGATTCGTCACGGTCTTCACTACGTGCTGGATGTAGTCTAACCGGTTGAGTATCATCCACTAATATAAGCTGGGACTCAAATTTGCGAATGGTATTGGCAACCACTATTGCCAATTCAGTAGGTCGATTATGCGTACCATAAGCTCCTCAAATCGCACTGAAAACATTTTTCACAGAATGCTGATTTTCGTAATACAGCTGAACAATTTAGAGACATTATTGTAGTGTGAGTCTTTCCACAATAACTTGCCAAACGATACTGAACAAAAATGATGAAGCAGTTTGATAGGAGCCACGCGTTATCTGTCAAAAAAGCCTATTTAAAATCCAAGCTGACGATGAATCGGCCTATATATAAAAATCCTGTGTCACACTGTTCCTTGGGAATGAACTCCGAAACTACTTAACCGATCTTAACAATATTTTGCACACTGTGTCTAATTGGTTAAACTTCCCAATTTTTATTACGTTTTATGACCTTAATAATTTGTTATTGCGAATTAAATAAATTATTTGGTAAGTTCCACTACTGTTAAACATGGCGGTGTAATTTAGTTATTTGGCATAACACTGCATTATCTTCGGTTCTCTAATTTGAGCTATCATCCAATAGACGGCGCCGTAATGTGCTTGAATTATCAGTTATAAAATTCAAGTACTTTTTGAAAAAAAAAAACCACCCTTGCGAGCACACACTATACATTGAATTTGTTTGGATAGGATATATGGATTGACTGTTTCTACTTTATGATAAGATAAAGACGACTTTACGAAATTGATATGCTTATTTCGTTCGACAAATTTTATTTGTATTTGAGTTCTGGGCTAGGAAAAGCTGGTTTATTGAGTTTACTGGTCATGAGCGATGGTTCGTACCTCTTTTGCTGATACATAACAGCTAAAATGCGTTATAGCGTTAAATCTATTACTCTACGTAACGAGTTTTTCAGTCAGGATGCATTTTAATTCCGGCAATAAATGAGCGTGACTTAATAAAACTTCAAGCAGTAATATGCATGTTATATTTAATTGCTTTATACTTTTTTAATTGTACACGCAAATAACCAGAACTTTCCTCTCTGCTAGAAATAGTCTGAACCTTTCGTGGAATGTATAACACCACCTAAAGTTCTTTCAGATTACATGTGCAGACATTGAAACCAATCATAAGTTGTAACATCCATTCAATTGTGAACGACGGCCTCGGTATAATTTAAAAAAATAATAACGTTGTGTAAAATCTTTGTTTTGTTTTTCGAGACACTGCTTTTTTAATTTTTCGTGCACTATACGTACATCTTCTTTTCAGTGTTGACTAAGTGTTGGTATACCTGGACTGTTACATCTAATAAGACGTGGCAATTAATTTAAAAACGTGTAAGTATTACCTGCCTGCTTATTATTTTATTATTCCAATTTTATTTTAATAGTTTTAATTATTATTTTCAGTAAAATGCCACCAAAAAAATCTAACCTGAACAATGAGCGTAGCAATGAGGCAAGACGCAGACGTGTTGAAAGAAGTCATCAATTGGCAGAACAACTCACGGCAAGAAATTCAGCTGATAGAATTAGGAAAGCAAGGAGTCGTGCACACGAATCTCGAAAACAGCGTGACGAACGTCTGCTACAAAATATATCGAGGAGAAGAGCGGCGCGTGAAAAGCGCATAGCCGCAATTAGAGCACGAGAACGAGAGAGACAGCAAGTCAGCGGCGCATTAACACGTGCATCATTTATTCGCCTTGGGTTCGAATATGCACCAGACATTAATTACTTGGACAAAGTATGCCAATACTCTTAGGCGTTAAAATTTCACAATGAAGCACCCGGCATGTGTTGCGTATCAACAAAAATTGTATTGTTACCTCTTCACATTCCGCCATAACCTTTACAAGCACTCTTGCTGGCGAATGAGACCATTCGAAATTATTTTTGCGCAAGACACGAAAATTGAATTCTTGCTTCCAAATGACGTCATTTGGAGCAACCAGAATTTGCGATCTCACATTGGATGGAACTAATTTTGAAACTACATTAAAAATACAAGGCCAGGTGTACCATAGGATTGGGTCGTTGATGCCAATGCTTAATGATGATCCGAATTTTCTCCAAATCTATTTTATGAGCAGTTGCTCCGTGCAACAACTCGGTGCCAGCATAATTTCATCGAACAAGCGGAAGAGAGAGCTATTGTGATATTGTTAGAAAATTTCTTGGAAAATCGTAATCAACTTATACAATTGTTTAAAAGAGTTTCGCCGCAATTAAGAAATGACAAATACTAAATCGTCATCAAAGCTGAAAAAGTACCATCAGAAGAACACGCTGGCAGGTACAACTCGTCCACCGTAAATGAAGATGCTATTATTATGGTCGGTGATCCAGTTGACAACAGAGCCATAAAAATGACAAGTCAAGATAGCACTATGATTACGATTTCGGACCTACACCGTTCGTATGACGCATTCCAATATCCACTGATATTCTGGCAAGGACAGTATGGATATCACATCAATATCAAACAGCGTGATCATGTTAATTAATTTCATTATTTTTTTTTTACAATTTCATTACGAATTTTTTCAGTTAATGAAACAAACAAGAAAGTTAGTTTAATGAACTACTACGCGCACCGATTGATGATTTGACATAATCAGGGCAACTATATCCTTCGATATTGTCAGCTGTACCATCAATTCGTTGTGGATATGTACGCTATGATCGAAAGCGAACTTTTGCGGTTTATTCGATACAACCAGGCTAAATTACGATCGGAGAAGTACATCTACTTACGGGATTCTATTGTAGAAACATTGATGGAATTTAAAACGCCAATTACATCGATAACGCACTTATTTTACCTTCCAACTATATCGGAAGTCCACGGAACATGCAGGTATACAAATAATATGCGATGACTTACGTACGTCATTACGGTCGTCCAGATTTTTTTATTACATTTACATATAATCCAAATTGGGAAGAAATACAAACTTAACTATTGCCAGGTTAACTCACTGCACATGTGTTTACACAAAAATTATAATGATTGATTGCTTTAATTGTAAAACATTCGGTTTTCGGCAACACACGATGTTGGCTGTACTCGATTAAGTGGCTAAAGCGTACCTTGCCTCACGCTCACATTTTAAAATTCATCCAGAAGAAATCAATCAGATAATTTCAGCAGAAATTCGGAATCCATTAATTGACCAAAAATTGTTTAATATTGTTACCAGTCACATGATCCACGGACCGTGCGGTACTTTAAACATGACATCGCCATGCATGGACAATGGAAAATGCAAGAAGCGTTTCCCAAAGCAATGTATTAATGATACTATCACGGACATTGACGGTTATCCATTGTATCGCCGCAAAAATGCTGAGAATGGTGGCCAAACATTCACAATGTGAATACCAAATTCAACAATTCTAATTGAAATTGACAATCAGTGGGTGGCACGATACTCACCATTGCTTTCAAAAACGTATAAGGCTCATATTAATGTCGAGCTTTGCAGTTCCGTAAAATCCATAAAGTACATTTGCAAATATGTCAATAAAGGCAGTGATTTGGACGTATTTAAAGTATATGACATCAATAAAAATGACGAAATAGCACGATACCAAATGGATAGATACATAAGCAGCAACAAAGGGATCTGGCATATTCTAAGCTTTTACATACACAAAAGAGACCATTCCTTCCAACATCTAGCAGTACATCTTGAAAACGGTCAATGTATATATTTCACTGAAGAAAATGTTCTCTCAAGAGTACTTGAGCCACCTAAAACCACATTGACTGAATTTTTCACATTGTGCCAAAAACCTGATGTTTTCGGCCAATTTGCAAAAAACATTATTATACATATACCGATATTCCACGCTATTTTACATGGAACAAATCAGGTAAAATATGGCAGCCACACAAACAAGGAGAACCACATCCTTCAATCGCAGGTATATCCAAAACCAAGACATTGGGACGAATTACGCAGTATATAGAAAACAATGTGAATGCTTTTTTTGCATTTCTTGTTGGTGAATATTCCCGGACCAACATCTTTCGTATTTTTGCAATTAGTAAATGGCCGAGTGGTTAATACATATCTAGATGCATGTCGCGAATTGCAATTGCTGGAAGACGACAATCTGTGGGGCCTGAAACTTGCTAATGCAGCATTGACATCCATGCCGAATAACATTCGTCAACTATTTGCAATTATTTTGACGACATGTTATCCAACACAATTGTTGTGTTTCACTTTGTGGGAAAAATACAAGAATCATATGACTGAAGACATATTGCACCGAATTTGACAAACAGACCAATATCCAAATGTAGATTATACGCCAGAGCTGTATAATGAAGCTTAAGTGCTGATCGAGGATCGAATTAGTTTACAGTGATTTGCAACGAGAAAAACAGTATAACGACATTGAGTAAGCTACCGTTATTACGAATAATGAGCCATTACTGATTACAAAATATTTGTAATCGGATTATGCTGATTGTTGATGCTGAACAAGGCGGTTTTTTTTTTCTTGGACGCACCAGGTGGAACCGGTAAGTCATTTTTAATACCGTTGATCCTTGCGTGTCGTTGGCCGCAACGAAAAATTGCACTGGCAATCGAATCGTCATTCATTGATGCCACTTTGTTAGATGGTGGGCAATCTTTTATATGGCAAAATGTCGAAACACTTCGATTGACCATAAACATGCGAGTACAATTGCAAAATCATTTATCGGCACAAATATTTTCTGAACAATTATTGGCTATTGGAACCGGTTAAATAGAGAACTGCATCCAAATACGCAACGCATCAAATTGCCAGACGATTTCTGCACTATAGTTCAGACAAAAAAATGAACTAATTGAGAGTGTCTTCCTGGATATACTCAATAACTACTTGAATCATAATTAGCTGCCAAGTAATCTGATGTCTTTTAAATCAATCGACACCATTGTTGATGAAAACGAGGCCGTAAATTATCCAACTCAGTTTTTAAATTCTCTGGATACACCAGGAATGCCACGGTGGAAGATTGGTTCACCGAATATTCTTCTGCGTAATTTAAATCCACCTTCGTGGAACTTATTATGGAACGGTACACGTTTGGTCATCAAAAGTATCTCCGAAAATGTCATTGAAGAAACCATTTCGGCTGGAAAGTTTAAATGAGAAATTGTCCTGTTGCCACATATTCCAATGATACCGTCAGAATCCCAAATATCATTCAAAAGGCTTCACTTCCCTATTCGTTTGGCTTTCTAGATGACTATAAACAAGTCTCAAGGCTAAACAATATCCATTTACGGATTGGACTTGGAAAATCCATGTTTCTCCCATGCGCAAATATATGTTGCATGCTCACGTGGGCAAAATCATCGAATTTATTTGTCTTAGCAAAAAACAAGTTAATCAAAAATATTGTTCACCGATTAGCGCTTAATTAAATTCAAATTATAAATTGTTATAATTCAACCCACATATACCTATTACCATTATATCTACCTCATTTATAAAGAAAATTTAGTTTGTATAAGTTATCAATTAAGAACTTTGTAAATTTATACAATTATAACAATCTGTACTTGAATATGAGATGAATAAAATGTAAAATTAAAAAAGAAAGAAAAATGTTGCTTATTAGTTTGATTTGTATTTTTTGCAGGTACCGAAACAATTTGAATTTTATATAATATGTCTCTGTCAAAATAATATGCCATACCTTTATGCACATAATAGCTTATGCACAGTCAAATCTTGCAACAGCAAGGCGTGGCCGGGTTGGCTAGTTTCTTATATGTACAAAATTAACTTAACTCGCATTTCAGGATTACGAGATAAGGAACAATAATGTATTGAACATAAGCATTTGTTTGCCGTCTAACTTCCTATGATACACTTATATTTCAATTAGGAGAACCATTTGCCAGTAATTTAGATTTATTTAAAAAATATACTCAAATGTCGTTAATCACGGAATGGAACATTTTTTTTTTTTTTTTTTTTTTTTTTTGCTTTGATGTATAGTATAAGCGCAACTGCCCCTGACGTCTTCAAGGAAAAAAAAAAAATAAGAAAATGATTTACCAAAAGGTTTGTTGTTCGGGTAGTGTGCAGATATATTGCGGTTTGTCACCAGTTGTTTGGAAGATTGTATCATATCTTCTTAACTTATTTAGCTTTAAGATTACTGAAAAGCTTCCAAGAAATTTAAGAATAAACCTGCCGTGCACGTGAAATGAAATATTTCGATACAAATGTTGGCTAAATTCTTAATTCTACTTCATTCAACAATTGAAGTTGGAGTACGAATTACGTGCTTTTTCTCGCAAATATTGCAAACTGATGAACATTGCAGCCGAAATATTTTAATTGATTTTACTATCGTCCACACTTATGCGGAGCGTAACAATAGAAATATTTGTGGAATAAAATAAAATGCACGTAAAATTTGAAATTTGAAATTTGAAGTGATTGGTAGCGGAGACTTTCAACTATTTCCCAGTCTGCTCAAGAAAAGGCTGTAAATGGACTACTTAGATTTCAAAACGCCATCGATCCACCTGACAGTTTTTTCGAATAGAGCAAACTCATATTGATGAAGAGCAGCAGAATACGCCGCCCATGCGACTCTTTTACCTAATACTAGTCGAGTAAGGAAAGGGGATGACGTAAGAGAGCACACTAAATTAAAAATTCACAAGAAAGTCTTATGAAGTGGAAAAAGAAACCCCAGAAAACCCCAGAAAAAAAACATTGAAATACAATTGCTGTAACTGAAAGTAATGGCCTGAATGGCCACTTGAATTAAATACATGCCATTAGTTACAACCTTCAAAAGATACGTGTATAAATTTGACAGCTGTCAGACGATTAGTTCTCGAGATATAGCGTTGTGAGTGAAAAAAAAATTGATTCAAAGCAATTTCGTGTGTATTTATCATTGCTTTTTGATGGGAAAAAATGAAGCCGATGCAAAGAAATGGCTTGATAAGTATTACCCGGACTCTGCATCAGTCAAACGAACCATTCGCAAGTGGATTGAAAAATTTAAAAGTGGTCATACAAGCACCGAAGATGATGCATGCAGTGGACGTCCAAAAGAGACTGTTTCAGATAAAAACATCAAAAAGTCCACAAAATGATTACGAATGACCGTAAAGTGAAAATGATCGAGATAACTGAGGCTCTCGAGATAACGAATATTTGGACATGCGAAAGGTCTGTTCAAAGCGGGTGCCGCGTTTGCTCACAGTCGACCAAAAACAATAACGTGTTGATGATTCAGAGGAGTGTTTAAAGCTGTTCAACCGCAATAAAGCCGAATTTTTGCGTCGGTATGTGACAATGGATGAAACTTGGCTCCATCACTTCACACCAGAGTCAAGTCGGCAGTCAGCTGATTGGCGAGCAGGCGACGAACCTCGTCCAAACTCAACAGTCGGCTGGCAAGGTTATGGCATCCGTATTTTGGGATACACATGGAATAATTTTCATCGACTATCTCCAAAAGGGGCAGAAAATCAACAGTCACTATTACATTGCGTTGTTGGAGCATTTAAAGGACAAAATCGCAGAAAAACGGCCGCATTTGAAGAAAAATAAAGTGCTGTTTCATCAAGGCAATGCACCGTGTCACAAGTCGATGAAAACGATGGCAAAATTGAATGAATTCGGCTACGAATTGCTTCCCCACCCACCGTATTCTCCAGATTTGGCCCCCAGCGGCTATTTCCTGTTCGCAGAGCTCAAAAGAATGCTCGCCGGAAAGAGATTTAAGACCGATGAAGATGTAATCGCCGAAACAGAGGCCTATTTTGAGGCTAAACCGAAATCGTACTACAAAACTGGTATCAAAAGATGGTATCAAAATCGTTTCAATCAGTGTATCGCCCTCGAAGGCAACTATATTGATATAAAAAGTTGAATTTTGCAAAAATTTTGTGTTTTACTATAAAACGGCACTGACTTTTCAGCCAATGTGTTATAATCCTTAAAGTACAAAAATACCTACTGAATTTATTCTTGTATTTATCAATAGAAGTTTTATTTTATTTATTTTTCTGTTTTTAACTACATAGTTTAACAAATAGCGAACTGAATTTTAGTACGTATATATATTTATATTTATATTTTTTAAAATAGTTTTTAGGTTATTCCTATAAAAAAAACCTAAGATTTCATTTCGTATACGCTCGCCTTCCAAATATCTGTAGATCAGACTGTAGCAAGATCAGACTGTGTAGATCAATTGGCAAGATACCGTAAATTTCATTGGGTTCCAAAACGTTGTAGCTACAACAGATGTTATTGTATGTAATACACAACATGCATTAACTCTTTTTGTAGATTTTTCTGGAGAATAGTATATCTTCCTTTCATTCCGAAGGCGTCTGAATCTGATTTTTAATACTTCAATTGCCCTTTCTACAATATTTATGCAAAGATTAGAAATATTAGTTGTAGGGGACATACTATGCGAGCAATCGAGTCCATCAAAATAAAAACAATTATTCACCCCCTAGATCCGTGCACCTGCATTTTTGCTTATATGGAAATAGCCGACTATCGAACGATATCATATGTACAGTAGGTAAGCTTGAAATTGATTTGAAATTGTTAAGATAGTTGCAATAAAGCGTTGGCAAACATACTGTTATATACTGTTTCCTTATTTCGCAAGAAATTTCTTTACAAGTTTGGCTTAAGTTTGTATTTGTGAAGATATACGATAGTTTATTATCTTTTATCTTAAACATTATTAACAAAATTTTAAATAAAGTATAGTTAAATTAAAATTTTTTACAAAAGGAAAAGCGAGAAAAACCCCTTATTTGAAGGCCAAAAAAGGAAAGGATATATATATGAGTTGGTAAGTCAGAAAAGTATAAAACAATTGTTGATAATAATTCAACGGCAAGTTATACATATAAATGGAATTGGAATGGGATGTTCATCTCAATGGTTAAAGAGAGCAAATAAATAAATAAATAGATAAATAAATTAATTAATTATTGTAATAAATTAATGAATATATATAAACAAGTAGGTGATAAATAAATAAATAAAGAAGTGTGTATATAAATAATATAATCTATATAAACTTAGAAAACATAGAAAATAAGAGCTTAGTTTGGATGCTGGGTATATAAACATTTAACAAGAGGGTTTTCTGCAGTAGAACATTTATCCACAAAATTAAAAGTAATCTTGGCAACTTTTTTGCTAATCAATTCGACATTCGCTCTTTGATGCAGTTGAACGGTTGAGTAATGCCATGGAAGATTAAGCATGATTTTGAGTACTTCGTTTTGTGCGATTTGCAGTTTTTTCAAATGACATTTGGCAGATTGACCCCATATTTGACAGACATAGCATATAATTGCCTGGAAAATTACCTTATAAATAATCAGTTTGTTGTCTTTTGAAAGATGAGATTTTCGATTTATATATGGATAAAGCATTTTTATGGTAATATTCACTTTTTTAATTGTGTGGTTTATGTGGTCCTTAAAAATTAATTTCGAATCCAGTATTATGCCTAGATACTTAACCGAGCTTTCCCAATTTATATTCGTATTGCAAACACTGAGGCTGCTCCCTGCAAGCTTTTCTTTTTCGAGTAAAAAAGATAGCCTTCACCTTCGTAGAATTCAGTTTAATTTTCCATTTTTTAAAATATTCATTTACCACTTCTGTCGCATCATTTAAATTTCTCTCTATGTTGAGAGGAAATTGATAAGATGAGAGTATAGCAATGCAATCGGCAAACATTGAATTAAATACATGCCATTAGTTACAACCTTCAAAAGATACGTGTATAAATTTGACAGCTGTCAGACGATTAGTTCTCGAGATATAGCGTTGTGAGTGAAAAAAAAATTGATTCAAAGCAATTTCGTGTGTATTTATCATTGCTTTTTGATGGGAAAAAATGAAGCCGATGCAAAGAAATGGCTTGATAAGTATTACCCGGACTCTGCATCAGTCAAACGAACCATTCGCAAGTGGATTGAAAAATTTAAAAGTGGTCATACAAGCACCGAAGATGATGCATGCAGTGGACGTCCAAAAGAGACTGTTTCAGATAAAAACATCAAAAAGTCCACAAAATGATTACGAATGACCGTAAAGTGAAAATGATCGAGATAACTGAGGCTCTCGAGATAACGAATATTTGGACATGCGAAAGGTCTGTTCAAAGCGGGTGCCGCGTTTGCTCACAGTCGACCAAAAACAATAACGTGTTGATGATTCAGAGGAGTGTTTAAAGCTGTTCAACCGCAATAAAGCCGAATTTTTGCGTCGGTATGTGACAATGGATGAAACTTGGCTCCATCACTTCACACCAGAGTCAAGTCGGCAGTCAGCTGATTGGCGAGCAGGCGACGAACCTCGTCCAAACTCAACAGTCGGCTGGCAAGGTTATGGCATCCGTATTTTGGGATACACATGGAATAATTTTCATCGACTATCTCCAAAAGGGGCAGAAAATCAACAGTCACTATTACATTGCGTTGTTGGAGCATTTAAAGGACAAAATCGCAGAAAAACGGCCGCATTTGAAGAAAAATAAAGTGCTGTTTCATCAAGGCAATGCACCGTGTCACAAGTCGATGAAAACGATGGCAAAATTGAATGAATTCGGCTACGAATTGCTTCCCCACCCACCGTATTCTCCAGATTTGGCCCCCAGCGGCTATTTCCTGTTCGCAGAGCTCAAAAGAATGCTCGCCGGAAAGAGATTTAAGACCGATGAAGATGTAATCGCCGAAACAGAGGCCTATTTTGAGGCTAAACCGAAATCGTACTACAAAACTGGTATCAAAAGATGGTATCAAAATCGTTTCAATCAGTGTATCGCCCTCGAAGGCAACTATATTGATATAAAAAGTTGAATTTTGCAAAAATTTTGTGTTTTACTATAAAACGGCACTGACTTTTCAGCCAATGTGTTATAATCCTTAAAGTACAAAAATACCTACTGAATTTATTCTTGTATTTATCAATAGAAGTTTTATTTTATTTATTTTTCTGTTTTTAACTACATAGTTTAACAAATAGCGAACTGAATTTTAGTACGTATATATATTTATATTTATATTTTTTAAAATAGTTTTTAGGTTATTCCTATAAAAAAAACCTAAGATTTCATTTCGTATACGCTCGCCTTCCAAATATCTGTAGATCAGACTGTAGCAAGATCAGACTGTGTAGATCAATTGGCAAGATACCGTAAATTTCATTGGGTTCCAAAACGTTGTAGCTACAACAGATGTTATTGTATGTAATACACAACATGCATTAACTCTTTTTGTAGATTTTTCTGGAGAATAGTATATCTTCCTTTCATTCCGAAGGCGTCTGAATCTGATTTTTAATACTTCAATTGCCCTTTCTACAATATTTATGCAAAGATTAGAAATATTAGTTGTAGGGGACATACTATGCGAGCAATCGAGTCCATCAAAATAAAAACAATTATTCACCCCCTAGATCCGTGCACCTGCATTTTTGCTTATATGGAAATAGCCGACTATCGAACGATATCATATGTACAGTAGGTAAGCTTGAAATTGATTTGAAATTGTTAAGATAGTTGCAATAAAGCGTTGGCAAACATACTGTTATATACTGTTTCCTTATTTCGCAAGAAATTTCTTTACAAGTTTGGCTTAAGTTTGTATTTGTGAAGATATACGATAGTTTATTATCTTTTATCTTAAACATTATTAACAAAATTTTAAATAAAGTATAGTTAAATTAAAATTTTTTACAAAAGGAAAAGCGAGAAAAACCCCTTATTTGAAGGCCAAAAAAGGAAAGGATATATATATGAGTTGGTAAGTCAGAAAAGTATAAAACAATTGTTGATAATAATTCAACGGCAAGTTATACATATAAATGGAATTGGAATGGGATGTTCATCTCAATGGTTAAAGAGAGCAAATAAATAAATAAATAGATAAATAAATTAATTAATTATTGTAATAAATTAATGAATATATATAAACAAGTAGGTGATAAATAAATAAATAAAGAAGTGTGTATATAAATAATATAATCTATATAAACTTAGAAAACATAGAAAATAAGAGCTTAGTTTGGATGCTGGGTATATAAACATTTAACAAGAGGGTTTTCTGCAGTAGAACATTTATCCACAAAATTAAAAGTAATCTTGGCAACTTTTTTGCTAATCAATTCGACATTCGCTCTTTGATGCAGTTGAACGGTTGAGTAATGCCATGGAAGATTAAGCATGATTTTGAGTACTTCGTTTTGTGCGATTTGCAGTTTTTTCAAATGACATTTGGCAGATTGACCCCATATTTGACAGACATAGCATATAATTGCCTGGAAAATTACCTTATAAATAATCAGTTTGTTGTCTTTTGAAAGATGAGATTTTCGATTTATATATGGATAAAGCATTTTTATGGTAATATTCACTTTTTTAATTGTGTGGTTTATGTGGTCCTTAAAAATTAATTTCGAATCCAGTATTATGCCTAGATACTTAACCGAGCTTTCCCAATTTATATTCGTATTGCAAACACTGAGGCTGCTCCCTGCAAGCTTTTCTTTTTCGAGTAAAAAAGATAGCCTTCACCTTCGTAGAATTCAGTTTAATTTTCCATTTTTTAAAATATTCATTTACCACTTCTGTCGCATCATTTAAATTTCTCTCTATGTTGAGAGGAAATTGATAAGATGAGAGTATAGCAATGCAATCGGCAAACATTGCAACTTTACAGTTTGATAATACTTCCAGACGTAAAAAAAAATATACAATAAAGGACCGAGAACTGAGCCTTGCGGAATACCACATTTGACATCAAAAAAACCGGAGACAGAACAATTGACATGAACTTGAAATACATGATTTTTCAGAAAACTGCGAACAATTTTTCACAGATAAAGAAAGCGAGGGCAATAATTTAATAATTTTTATAACAAACCATTATGCCAGACATTGTCAAAGGCTTTTTCGATATCTAGTAGTATCATTCCTCTTGATATTTCTTGTTCACGATTTGTTTTGGCAATATTGTTTATTCTTATCACTTGGTGAAGAGTGTTTTGATTTTGCCTAAAACCAAATTGTTCATTAGGTAAAATATTGCTCTCAGAAATTACATTCATTAATTGTTCTTTAATAATTTTTTCAAGCATCTTAATAAGTGGGCTAAGTAAACTTATTGGTCTATAGCTCTCGGCGTTTTCTGGAGGCTTACCAGATTTAAGAACTGGAACAATTTTGACCTTTTTCCAAATATCCGGAAAATATAGGAGCTTTAGGCAAGAGTTGAAAATAAATGTAATATATTTTATAGATACGTTAGGAATATGCTTGAGGAAAATATTTTTTATTAGATCAAGGCGTAGAGCTTTTCTTCTTTTAAGATGTTTTATCAACAGTGCAACCATGTTTTCAGAAAGATAAATATTTGGTGGAATCATACAGCTTGAAGTGTCAAAGTTTGCAATTTGTGAATCTACTCGAGAAGTAAAAAGAGGATCACTTAGGTTTGAGGCAATTTCATAATTTTTTATAAAAAACATCTATCAGAGCCTTGGCTTTTTCCTTATCAATGTAAAAGATAGAGGATGGGCTTATTAACCATGGAATATTTCGATGCTTGTTTTTCAAGACCCGCATAATGTGCCAGAACGGCTTCCCAGATTTGTCAAAAGCACTAAGCTTGCAGTTCCACTCAATATTTCGTTGACTAGCAATAAGTTTTGTAATCAATTTATTGAGAGATCGGACATACTTCTGGAAGTTAGGTAAGTTAGTAAACATTTTAATAGAGTGATTAACATCTTCAATATTAATGGCGTTACCGAGGCAGGTGGAAACATCACGCAAATTTGCTTTAATGATCCTCTGAAAAAGATGCCAATTTGTACTTTTTATGTCCTGAATATACTGGGTTTTTATTTGCCCAGAATTTAGAAGTTGACAGAATACGGGATTATGATCAGAGTTAAGCTCACTTTTGCTAACCAGATCGGATATAGTTGAGACAATTTGTAACAAAAAAATCTAACACCGAGGGACTAAGACGATGGGACAAACGTGGGACTGGGTGGAAACAAAATAGCACTATGAATAATAAAAGAGAAACTAGAAAGTATGTTACCCCAAGCGTTTGCCCGACTACAGCCCCAATTTCTGTGTCTGCAGTTAAGGTCACCTCACAACATGTAATTCCCTTGGGAAGAAGTTAGTTTCCTTATACACTTTGAAAAGCCCTTCGTTTACCATCAAACGACACACCACCAGGATAGTAAACACAATAAATTTGAAACGATTGGTTGTTAACAATGTTAACTTTTATCCCTACATTTTCAACACAAGTTGTGTTTATAAGAGGAAAGAGAGAATGTTGTATAGACCGCTTAATTAAAATTGCAACTAGTTCTGTCTAGTTCTGTCAACACGGTAGCATTTGTATACAGATGTAGATAATTTAACGTTTGATCGCAACCAAGTCTCAGTAACAAGAGCTATATCAACATTGTTTGAATGCAAAAAGTTGATAAACTCCAAATACTTTTTACGAATACCTCTTGCGTTCCAGGTAACAATGTTTAAGTAGTATTACTTGCCATTGGAATACAAAAGTTTTATAGCTAGTTGAAAAATTACATTAAATTGGTCTATTTTAGTATTACACTGAGAAAGTTTAGTTATCATCTCTAAAGTTAAACAATTGAGTTCATCTATGGAAAATAAATCGGATTTGTTGATACTGTTGCGAACTGATTCTATAGTTGGAAAATCTGTGAGAGAGCTTAGTAAAACAGGTTTTTGTTTTTTTTAAAATAGAAGGCAAACCATTTAAGATATTTCAAAAGCTTTATAATTGGCTTGAAGTACAATCAAAACATTTATGAATGGAACTTGACTTCGTTCATATGGCCACCGCGGGCACGTTTGCAGCGGTCGATTCGTTGGACCCAATTTTCAACGACTCGGCCACACATTGGCTCTAAGCTCTTCCAACGTCGTCGGCGTGTTGGCATAAACCAATGACTTAACGTAGCCCCACAGAAAATAGTCAAGCGGCGTTAAATCGCAAGAACGAAGCAGCCAATCGACTGGCCATGTCTTAAGATAACACTCTCACCATACTTACTCTTCAATAAATCGATTGTAGCGTGTACTGTATGGCTTGTAGCACCATCCTGTTAAAACCACATGCCATCCAAATCCATATCTTCAAATTAGGGCCAAAAATAATCGGTGATCATAGCGGTATAACGCTGACCATTCACAGTAACGTGACGTCGACGAAAAAATATGGCCCAATAACGCCGCCGGCATGTAAACCGCACCAAACAGTTATTTTTTGTGGATGAAGTGGTGATTCATGAAGCACATGTGGGTTTTCACCCGACCAGTAATGCATATTTTACTTATTGACGAACCCATCACACAACGAATATGTAGACTCAAATTTTTGCACTAAACTTGTTATTGCCTGTCTACTAGGGCGAGAATTACGACCAAAAATTGGAGTTAACGCTCTTAAAGTTGCAGTCACCGACTCCGAATATCTGTAGAAAATTTTTATAATTTGTAGACGTTGCTCGTTAGTGTACTTTACCATGATGAAAATGTTGAGTTTACTGAATAAATTGACAGTGACAGTTTGATGATTAGTGAAAGAGTGCGTTCACAAATTAAATTCAAAGTTGTCAAGTCCCTATTGGAAAACCCTATATTACGAGCATTCGTTTCAGAAATTTTGTTCTCTGACAATTGCAGTACTTTGATGTATTTCGTTCTGCTTATACACGACGAATCAGTTGCTCTGTGTTCCCATTACAGTTTGCACATTTTATTTGATTATGGTTGGTGTAACCAGAAGTTTTATGTGACCCAGCACATGATGCATAATAACTTTTAACATGACATTTTTTTTCGCCTTGTCTAAACATTTGGCATTTTCGGCATTGTGTGAGCTTACCGTTCTGCTTGCGTTGGTAATTCCATTTTACTTCATTATGAAATAGAGCTCGAACATTTTTCATTAAGTCACTTAATTTGACCGTACCGATTTCAAACGAAACAAGGAATATAAAGTCTGTGAAGTGTTCATATTTTTTGGTATTTTTTTTAACCTCTAGGCATTTTAGTCCTACTTTAATAAGTTCAGTTTTTACCAACTGCAGATCGATATCGTACAATCCGTACATTACAGTTTTAAACGATTTGTTCTTGGACGTTTCGTGCATGAAAAACTGACAATTATTATCTTTTAGTTTTGCAAGTACTTTTTCGTATGAGTAAACAGAGTCACATCGAATTGATTGCATAATCTGATATGCCTAATTATTTTATCATATTGTGGATGTAGTCACACGATAGGAGGCACATAGTAGTCATAATTTCATCGTCACTATCGCTGTCTGGTAAACACTGTAATGGACTCCAGTAATTTCTTCTGGAGTCCTTTTTTTTGAAGTACTAGACATTTTAACTCGCGGTTTTTTATCTAGAGATATTATTGAGCCCTTAGGCTCCGGGGATCTGTTGCGCTTTAATATAATGCCGATCGAAATACACAATGAGGAAATACGTCAAACGTTGACGAAAGCTCCGGAGTGACTGGCAAACAAACCATCTCCATGTTTTACTTGTTCTTTGTTCTGCATATCTTACACAATTAAAACAAATATTTATGTACCAAAATATAATGAACGTTCGTAATTTTGATACCATCTTTCCAGAACTACTTTTAGTCGATTGTAGTCCCAGACAAATGGGTCATATATTGAACCCGGATAACTTGCATCAACGTAGAAGGTATTCATGCTGTGGTCGCAAGCCTATAATATCAAGAGATTAATAAAAAATTTAATAAAGTACTCTAAAAAAAAAGTCCCAAACATTGCATTTAAATACTGAATTCAGAAAAGTGCAGGAGCCACAATTCTAATGTAAGCTGCGTCAATTCAATTACTCCTGGTATTCTTGTTGTTGTGTAAAAATATTGTCGAACATTTTGTTTTTCCTTCTCTGACATGTTAACCTTTATCCAAACCGGGAAAATTTTCGTTTCCAAAACTTAAGTACTTTCGATAAAATAACAGAAACTTTGGGCTGATATACACCTAGACCGAAGGCATACTAAAGCTAGTCTGATAGCTACGAGCGAAATCTCGTTATGCACACATTACTATAACTTGATCTATGGCGGAATTCCCGAATAACGTTTAAAATGAAAACATCTATTAATTCATTTAGGAGAAACATACGCGCTGCTTTATTCAATTGGAAATATTATACATGGTTAACCCATAAAGAAAAGAATAGTACGAGAGCTGTTTGATGAATACTCGGATTAGAAATGACTACGCAACTCTTTAAGGTTTGACGATTTATTTATCAATATAATCCCTTTCAACACGATACACTTTTACCAGCGGTGCTGCAACTTTTAAACCCCTCCGTATAGTACGACTTTTGTTGGCCTGCAAAATACTCTTCCGCGGCGGCGATAACTTCTTCGTTGAACCCGTACTTCTTTCCAACGAGTGATATACGGAGTATACAGAGGATGGGGGAGCAATTCGTAGTGCAATTCGACCAATTTAGCTGTGGCGACTGCGGATGTATGACCCGCACCGTTATCCACCATTATCCACCGTTATCGTCGGGGAAAAGCACTTTTCCCCGAAATATGGTAGTTTTTTCTTCAAATTGGCGTTGAATCTGCCCAAAAAATCGACGTAGTTTGCTCCTCTGATTGTTTTTCTCTTCTCCAAATAGTCAACGTGGATCACACCTCGCGCTTCCTAAAATACAGTGGCAATCAGCTTTACGGTCAATTGTTCTTTGACCACTGGTGTGTACGATGCAGAAACTTCTCCGGATTTCGTCTTTGAAGGGGTCTCACGATTGCTCTTGTTCTCAGGTGTGAGCCTCGCGTCGACAGCTTTCTCATACACAAAATCTCGTGCAAGATATGGCTTACGCGTTCAGTTAAGATGCTTGATATCTCATCCAACTCGCGAATTTTCACTCGGCGGTCCGCCAATACGAGATCATGGATTTCCTATGTGAAAACCGACGTGCGGTGACGGCGAAACTCTGAGAACCAATGGTAAATGGTTGTACCGGAAGGTGAATGGGTCCCATACATATCATCGAAAATGGGCTTGATTTCCTCGCAGGTTTTGCCACTAAAAAATAAGAATCGGATTACTGCTCTTTTCCCATGGATGTTAAAACAAAACTAAACGTCATATTGTTACCAAATTTTGACAGGCGTGCTATACGAAATGATGATACACTCATTTTGGGTCAGTAGCACCACCTATCTTCCAATTCGAGTACTCATCAAACAGCCCTCTAAGCCATAACTCTGAACATAAACATTATCTGATAGCTCTAAAGTATTTGAGCTATCTTGAATTCCTCTGCGCAAGCTGCTCATTTGCACACTTTTCTTTTTGTTGGAGACATCTGTGAAGCAAAGTTCCGTGCAATTAATTGTGTTTTTTTTTTTTTTTTGTTGCTTTAGACGACCGAAAGCAATATAAAACGTTAAACTCAAATTAAACAATAAAACGAATTGTAAACTTTCCCGGCCAGAAATCGCACTAATATTCAACAAACAGAAACAGTCTGTCATAATAATTAAGAAGCAGGCAAAAGATTATTCATGAAAACTATAAAAAGTATCGGATACAACACGGAAACCTGGGGCGTACTATCTATTGGTTTGTGTAATTTAACAACAGGTTAATTGACTCTAAATGCATTGCTTTAAAAAAGAGTCTGATGCAAAACCAGGTCAAATGGCTTTGAAATCATAATTGCAACTATTTTGCTTTTCCCAAATTATTGTAGATTTTGCTTGTTGATACCAAAACCGTAATGCTGTCTAGAAAATGTTTCCGTATCTTTAGATATATCTTGAGTGACGTTTTGTTAGCATTCCCATAACTTTAGCAGAGAGAGAAAAAGATTTATCGTATTGGGCAACGGGCTGAACAAAGGTGTCACTTTCTACGAGTACAACACACTCTAAAGCAGATTGGTTTTGCGCAAAGAACCGTCAGAACGTCACTTTAAATGAGCGTTGTGATGGCAAATGCGGCAGAATTTCGCATGGCTTCGATGAACGACCAATAATTTCTACAACATTTTGACGCTGTAACCCAATCACTCCTGGCTAGTGCGGACTTCTTTCGGTTTTTTTTATGTCATTCCGAAACTGAAAGTAGCTCTGTTATCTGTATTATGTCCTAGGTTCGATAAACAGGCAGTAGGTATCGATCTCTTCGCTTTTTCTTCGATCTTTTGCAAAGTGAAGATTTATCAGTTGTTTGGCAAAATGTTCACAACGTATCGAAAATGAGAAGAGAATTTTGTGTAATTTGTCTGTTTATTTATTTCAATTGAATTTTTTTTTAATAAAACTGCTATAATTTTCAGCACATTGAAGAACCACGTAAATTAAATTTATCTAGCGGATGTGCAAACCATTAAGTTATTCTTTTGAAAAACAGAAGTGACATCTATTTGTTAAGGAGTGAAACATGTCTGTTTTATGATAGAGGTTGCCATTTAACTTAATTTAATTATAAAGTAATATTTCCATTCTAGTAAGCTGCGTTAAACTACGATTGCCGTAACTATATCACTCAAAAGTGAATTTATATGAAAATGTGAAATTTTTAATACAAATTAATATACGTTTATGTACTTTTTTTAATAATTGGTTTGAGTTTTGACTGTCATTCTCTTGTTTAACTGTGCAATATAGAATTATAAAAGTCATTTGAGTACTTTTTTTATGCTGCAACATAAGGCTGCAATTTTTATCATAGGTGGACCATATAAAGCTTAATTTGTACCAGAGTCAAACCGCGTTTGTCAAATATACAGAGTGCCCCTAATCCGTCGAAGATAATTTGGGAAATGATTCTTGGGTATATTTTCAGAAAAAAATTTTTTTTAACAGTTAGGGTCTGTCTCCAATGTTGACATCAATTTTCGAGTATTTTTGAAAAGGCTTGTTTTGGTGTACCCTGACCCATGTTAATGGGAATTGATCTTTTAATACTTATGGTAGAAACTTCGTTTCCGAGTTTATTTTATTATGATCAACAAGTTTGCAGAGAAACCGATAGATTTTATGATACTTGGGACAACCTGCAACAGATTAAATTTAAAAGACAAATTGTCCTCCTAGGTTTAGTATGCATGGGCCCGTTTTTGGATTTCACTGCGTATGTTTATTGATGTTAACTGATGCTTCAATTTAGATGAAGCTTCTCGAAAACATGCTTCCAATTCACTTAAACTTGTTATTTCGGTTGAATAAACAAATAACATACTGTTAGGTCAGGAGATCTTGCAGGGCAGTGAACTGGTCCATTTCCTTCTATCCAATGATTACCCTACTCTTAACCTAGCCAATTGGTAACCTCACGAGCATAGTGGTTTGGAGCATCGCCCTGTTAGAAATATGATAAAGCTAGTTGAATCAATAGAATGGCCTCCAATAGTTGTGTTAGGTAAATCATTTCGCAAAAACTCCAGGTATTTTTAAAAATCCAGCCTAGGTGATAGTTTGAAGGGGCTGATTAACTTTTTTTCCAATTATACCTGCCAACCTATTTACGCTGAATTTGTGTTGAAAGAATTTTTGTCTCCTTGTAAGAGATTCGTCTGTCCAAAGAATTCTGCTAATAAACACGTTATCATCCAAATTTTGCTCCAGCAACCAGTTAGAAAATACAAGTCTGTTTTCGGGAAGCAGTTCTTGCGCAGGTTTATGGAAGTACGAATAAAGATTTTCTCCATGCAGTACTGGAAACATTGAATTGCAAAGCTTCGCATCTAATGCCGATTGAAGGTTCAGTTGTAACAGTTGCAGTATTCTTTCATTAACCGAAATTCTTCTTAATTGTGGAGCTCCAGCATTAGGTCGCGTATTTGAAACTGATCTCGTTTCTTGAAACCTTCGATACGTATTTCTAAATACTCCTTCACTAGGAAGTCGGCGGTTAGGAAAAAGTTCATGGTATCTTTGTCGCGTTTTATTTGAATTTTCATTGCTCAGCCCATAAGCGAAAATAATGTCCACGTATTCTTGGTTTGCAAATGCAGACATTTCAAATAGCGTTTCTAAGCAACTGGCGTAAAATTTAACTGATGAATTTACCTTTTTTCTAATCTTTTATACCTCTTTTAATTGGTAAATTTTCCAAATATGCCTTCATACCACAAACCTAACTGCTTTTGAGAACTTTTAACGAACTTTGGATGTAGATTCGTGCCAAATGCAACAAGAACTTGCGGTTGCATTGGATGTAACTCAACTAGCAATTACATATCGTTTAAAAGTATTGGGATCAAGTCGAAAGCAATGAAATTGGATATATATATATAAACTGAAGCCGATGATTTTTGATGTGTGAAATGCTGCTTGCCAGTCATACAAAAAAATGTTGTTTGCTTCGTATTGTCACTGAAGATAAAAAATGTATCCAGTCAAGGAAAAACCGCCCATTTTTACAAAATTGTTTTCTAACATGACAATGCTCGGCCAACACTTAAGTGGAAAGTCTTACCCTACCCGCTGTATTCACCAGACATTGCTTCTTCGGTTTTCCAGTTATTTCGATTGATGTCGCATAGTCTGTCTGAGCAGCGCTTCATGTTTTATGAAAAAAAAAAAATGGTTTTGGTTTGTGGAAAGCCTCAAAAGATGAAGCGTTCTTGCGCCGTGGTATCCATCTCTTCACAGAAACATGGAAAAAATAGTGGCTAGCTATTGAATAAAATATATTGTACCGTTTTGTTACATTAAATGCTCAATTTTTGATAAAAAAAAAAACGGTGGTAACTGATTTTATGACCGATAAAAGATATGATTTTCATATACTCTAGGTCCTTCATTTATTATTCTTAAAATACCTTTTGAATGTAGTTTTGATGATCAAATTCATGAGAATCCGTTTTTGAGAATACCTTATGGGAGTTAGAAAATTATTCCTCGGTAGATTCAGTAACTGATACTTTTTAATAACATTTTTTTGTTTTAACTATTTAACTATAATACTTTTTATTTGGTAATAAATTGACATCAACAACAATAGCACAAAACATACACTTAACAAATACAATATACATAATTAGGGCAATGGGTAGACCTTTAATAAAACCCGAGTTTAGTAATACGAGTACTTATTACTTAACATAAACGCTAAGCAGATTAATACTCAACAATACTTCACAGCACTCTGATAATAGATTCTCAAGAAAAATATAAAATAAAAATGCAGGAAGGAGTGTGACTTTCATTGGCTGGCACCCTCAATACTACTCGAACAACTCCTGCAAGGATTCTTCTTTCAGTGCGATAACCATCATGATGATTCCACCAACCAAGATTCCTGCGATTTGAATCAGTGAGTCCTTCAAATCCTTCTTGCTCTCCATGGCCATGGCAGGAATTAGATCAGCAAAGGCAATATAGAGAAACGAGCCAGCTGTGGCAGCATATATCCACTGAGTCATATTTGTATGCAGACCTGCTATTAGTAATCCAACCGCCATACCAACAAAACTTAATACAGATGAAGCGATGTTGAGCAGCACCGCTCTGCGGATGCTAACTCCAGTTTGAAGCAGAAGGGCAAAGTCGCCCAATTCATGCGGCAGTTCATGGCACAAGACAGCGAAAGCTGTCGCTAAACCAGTCACTGGATCACTAGCAAATGCAGCTCCAATAGCTAATCCGTCGGTGAGATTGTGTAACCCATCTCCAAGGATAACCATAAAGGCTACCGGAGTCAAAGGACGCGATCCACCTTTCTTATCATTTTTTAACTCATCGAGCATTACGTTGATTTCTTTTGCCTCTAGATTGGCTGGAGCTTCTACTGGGGCTGGTGTTGGCTTCATTGAGTGACTGTGACTGTGACTGTGACTATGAGCATGATTGTGGCCCGGGTCTGAACCTTTCAATAGTGGTAGCATAGTTTCCAAAATGTACATGAGGACAGCTGTTACGAAGGCACAGGCGCATATCATAACTGGACCGGTATGATCGTGATCTTCTTTAGCATTGCTTGTCGGGGGCTCTGATGAATGTGAAGATGATAATGCATGTGGTATGAGGTGCATGAAAGCATCTCCGCTCAATGTTCCAACAGCGACAGCAATAAGAAACTTTAGAATCTCCTGGTAAGCAATCGTTTTCATTAGTGGAACCAGAAGAATTCCTAGTAGACCACAGGAAGATAACACTGAAATCGAAGCCGAAGCGTAAATCCAAGCTGAAAGAAATGAAAATCATTAGTATCACAAAAATTAAAATGGCATGCGACTTTAACAAGATTTTACAATATTAAGTCGAATATTCCGACTACAGAATATAAATACATGAGTATGTGCATCTTTTTTAAAAATAATAACATATATATGGAGCAAATTAAAATAGCTGCAGTACTAAATGAAAAGTGCAAAGAAACATGTACAATACTTACTGGAAAAATTTTCTTTAAACGTTGATAAATACAAATTATTAGGATTTTAGCAGTAAAATAGACACTCTATCACGCCTAACTTTATATCAAGCCGAAAATGGCAACATGGATTCAAGGGATATCAATTTATAGAAAAAGTCAAGTGGGTGGGTTAGACTTATCATTTGAAGATTACTTTAATTGCGGTGAAATATAAAAGAACTACATATATTTATTTATTTATTTATTTGGCAAATTCCTTCCATTAAATTTCTTTAATACAATATAAATACAAATTTCAATTTAAACTAACTTTACTCTTGACATGACTGAACGTATTTTTAATTTATGCGATTGTTAACTTTTTGAATATTTTAATTTCATATTCAATAATGAATTCAACAATTGGCAAACCTTAAATACAATGCTATTTTGGATTAAGTGTTTCAAGTATTGGGGCAATTTAAAGTCATTTCCGCTTCGCAAGTTGTGTGGAATTGAATCTCTTACATAACGCAAATACTTTTTAAACAATTTGGCAAAATATTAAATTTTAAAAACGAAACTAAGTACATGTAGTCACTTTAGCGCGCTTAGCAACAAGTTACTTGAGTTAAATCGATTGCATTTCAAAATTGTTCTCATGGCCCTATTTCGCAATCGTTGAAAGCTATAAAGCATCGGGTCGCTACAGAAAAAACACTGAGGAACAGTACTCAAAGTGTGGTTTAATTAATTTATTATAAATATGTATTGTGCTTGTTAATTAGACATTAATTCGCATTCTTTTAAAGATACAAATTTTTGTTTGTTATTTTCTTTCCAGTGTACTCCATGTGAGGACTCAACGTTAACTTCGAGTAATGGGCACGTCTAAATATTTTTCTTGTTTAACCTGTTTTATTAACTTGATATCTATAGTGAAGTTTATATTAACTGTATGTTTTAATACCATACATTTGGATTCGTTAACATTAATTTTAATTTATTTGTTCTAAGCCACCTGCAAGATGTGAGTGGCGATTGATCGGGAAAATGGCTGTCCTATAACGCTATTCTGGACATCCGAAGAGAGAGAAGAAGAAAAACAGCACGAGAAGCGCGCGACCGAAGATATTGAGAGATTGTACTTCAGGAATAACGTACGGAAGTTTTAGCAACAGGTACGAAGGCAAGAAGACCCAGACAGAAGCATGTAGAGATGAAAATGAAACATTGAAAATTGTTAGTGCTGTAAATATAAAAAAAACTTTTTCTGTAGACTGTATAAGCACGAAGAAGCCCAAAATCCCTCAGTCAGGCAGAATAGACCATCCAACTTAGACAGTGGTAGCCAAAATTCCATCCACTTGACCAAATTGAAGTATGAATAGCAATATCTGAGCTGAAAACCAAAAAAGCAGCTGGATCTGATGGTCTACAGAGCGAGGTAGTTAAAGCTGCTGGAAATGAACTTGTGGAGAATATACGGAAAGTCACATCTCAGATCTGGCCGGAAGAGTGGGAAAAACTCAAGAAGTCCAAATTGATACACCCATCGCTCATTTATAATGACATTCCAGCTATCAATTTAATTCAACACTTCCAGATTATGCTTTGTGCCCGTCTTAATTTGAGTATGTCGGGTCTTCAATGACACGAATTCACTTTTGCACTCGTGTTGTAGCAAGAGTACTTAAAGATCTTAACATTCACAAATCTGCTGGTATAGATCTTCTACTCTGGCAAAACCACTGCGTAAGCTTTTTCATCGATGTAACTCGTTAGAACTCTTTTTCAGCAGATGAAAATCAGCATTTGTTAAGCCCGTTTATTTTCTCCACTTGCAGACCCATTGCTTTTTGTTCCCTTCTTTCGGAGGCCATGGAAACGCTGATGAATTTCCAATTCATGAAATATCTCGAAACAAGAAAACTTTTCAATGACCGGCAGAACGCTTTTTGTAGCAACATGTCCACTGATGATGATGAAGTGGAACCACAACGTACATCAATCTGGCGAAAGTAGGATAGTTGTACTTGATATTTCTAAAGCATTTGACAGAGTTTGGCATCAAGCATTTTTATCGAAGATGCGTGTATTTGGGACCGACCACTCTCTTTTTTAATGAATTAGAAATTACCCTTCGGAACGTTCAATTCCAGTCTGATATCTGTGTGCACCAGGGTTCCGTTCTGTCTTCGAAACTCTTTAAATCTTCATGTCTGTTATTTCTAATTCAATATATTCCTTTTCTGAAAACAGTAATATTTGCTTTTCATATTCGTTCTCGGAATCACTTCCCTGATCTTCAGCTGGAACAACAGCGTATGTTAAGGTCATTAAACTTGATATTAACAGCATCATCAATTGGCGAACTATTAACAGATACCCAACTATTATCCATGAATGGCACTTGCATCGTCGAAACGAAAAAAATTTCCATTCTCGATATGTGTGTCAATGACAACTTATGTTGGAATGACCACATATCCGATGTCGCCAAAAATACTAGCAAGTGTCTAGTTTTCCTCAAGCGATGTAAGAAATATTTCACTGGCATTTATGGCATTTATCTGCGCAAAATTCGAGTACAAGGGAACTGCATTTTTTACGAATTACCGCAGGTTGCGAATTATCGAGATTTTGATATAACGAGGTGGAAAACATAAAAATACGAGTTAACGGGGCTTTTACATTTTATACGATTTTCCAATGCATACACTTGGGGTCATAAAAACCGCACCATATCAAAATGATTGAAAAATTGTTAATAACTACGATAATAATTTTAATAATGAAATGAAATTTTTGTTGAGTAGTTTATAAGTACATCTATCTAATTTCCATCTGTTTGTTGAATGTTTGAAAAAGATATTAACAAAGAAAGAAAAACCAGTTCATTTTCTTATTTTTTCAAAATATTTTAATACAGTCATTGGTTAACAAAATCAAACGATACATTTTTTATGTATGTGTATATAAGATGTTTAGATATGCCACTTTTACCAAAAAATTGTCAATACCGAGCTGCTCCTCCTTTGGCGGTTATAACCGCTTTTATTCTTGAAGGCATCGAGTTTACTAGAAGTTCAGTAATATCCCTTGAAATTTCAGTATTCCATACAAGTTCCAGAACTTCATTTAGCTATTTTTTACTCTCTGGTTTATGTTCAGCCACCTTAAGTTTCATTACATGCCACAAGTGTACGAATGGGTTTAAATCGGGCGAATTAGCTGGCCAGTCTAGTCTGGTAATTCCGAGGTCATCAAACGTCGTCTTGAGCTGAAAAATTATTGAAAGACTCTAGTTACTTGTCTGTAGACATCTAGACAGTAGTAGACATCTAGAAGTTGATTTATAACACTTTACTTACGGATTTGGCGCGGTGGCAAGGTGCAGAATCATCTTGAAAAATGCATTTGTCAGTATACAAATGATGCTGTTCAATTGCTGGTACCAAAAACTCCGTACTACTTCTCCATACTTTTGAGCGTTCATAGTTCCATTAACAAAGTGCAAAGGGCCCAAAACGTAAAAAGAAAAACATCCCCAAACCATCTGGCTTTGAGGAAACTTCACTGTTTTGACTATGCACTCGTCCTTGAACCTTTCACCTACTGACCCTCGTACGTATGGCAAATTGTCGGCACACAACAAATTAAATTTACTTTTATCGGACCATATCACACATCGCCAATTATCCTGCGTCTAATCTTCGTACCCAGGTCAAGCGAACTTTTTTCATTTTTGTGGTTAGGAGAGTTTTTTTCCCTGGTCGTCTTCCATATAAACCTATCTCCCGTAGTCGTCGGCGTATGGTTTAGGCGCTTAGATCAACTTGATGAAATTCACTCAGCTCTGCTCTTATACGGACAGCACTTTTAAAGCGATCTTTCACGCTAATTCGTTGTAATACATTGTCCGTCTTCTGGGTTGTTTTACGTTTTCATCCCGAGCCTTTTTTTCTTTCCAGTGGATCCAAATTTTCTTTTTTCTTCATCAGTCGTACGATAGTTGAATGACAGCATCCGTAGTCGAAGCCCTTCTTCGACTAAAGTCAATATTTGAACTTTTTCGTCCCGAGTCAGTTGATGATATTTACCAGACATTTCACTTTTTTTTACTTGTCACCGTCACAACTCAATTACAAACTGAATACGAGGCCGAACTCCGCTATGGGGAATATCCTTCATTAGTATGGGAAAAACCCTTACGATCTGATGTAATTAGGCATTTTTTGAGAACTCATTAGGTGGTACGGTTTTTATGACCGTAAGTGTATATGTAATTACATTTTTGATTGCTTGATGTTCTTTTCGCCTATCTTTTCAATTGTGTTCTCCAAGCCTATCAAGTAATCAGAAGCATTTTTTGGGACATCAAGATTTCAAACATAGTATACATACATTCCTCATGACTCTCATTCCTAATAGCCGCCACTTCATCCAAAGTATCATCATCTGTCAGCATACCACATACAGTCACGTCATCATCGATATTCACGTAATCATCGAAAAGAGTGACATTTTCAAAGTCCTCGGATATACGATTCCATAAATAATCAATGTCCAAACTCTCGTCTTAACATAAGTCTTCATTGACATCTTTATTGAAACCGCAAGCACGGAAGCAGTTTTGAATGCAAGCTGTGCTGACTCTATTCCACGCATTATACGAAACTTGCATTGCCGTAAATAGTGTACATTTAAACTCTTTTTTTTCCATAAATGCTGTTAACCAGATTTATAACCATTTCCTTGCGGTAAAATGACTTGAAATTTTTTATAATACCCTGGTCAAGAGGCTGCAGCTTGGAAGTGGTGTTTGCTGGCAAAAACTTTATTTTTACATTTTTGAGATTAGGGTACCCATTATGCGCCGCGCAATTATCAATGAATAGCAATATCTTTCGATTTTTAGCTATCATCGACCATCTGAAGCCATTTGTAAAAAAGCTCCAGTGTTATCCACGCCTTCTCATTGTGACGGTAATGCATTGGAAAGCTGCGAATGTTCTTAAAACACCTTGGTTTCGCATACTTTCCAATTAGTAGTGGATCAAGTTTTTCTGTGCCATCCATGTTTACAGCGAGTAATAAAGAGACTCGGTCTTTACTTCGCTTACCACCATGGCATTTTTCATTTTTAAAGCAATATGTACGATCTGGTAAGCATTTATAAAACAAGGCAGTTTCATCTGCATAAAAGATGTCTCTGGCATCGTCATCTTTAATCAACTCACTCAGCTTTTTTTTCCAATCTGCACAAACGTCTTCATCAACAGCAGATCCTTCACCGCACAGTTTTTTAAATTTGATGTTGTGTCGATTTTTGAACCGATCAAGCCAACCACTGCTTGCTTTAAAATTGTTGACGTTAATTGCTTTGGCAAAAAACAGTGCTTTTTCGGTTAATAATTGGCCGCCAACTAGAACATTGCTCTGCCGACTCTGTGTTGGTCACCAGAGAAGAGACTTTTCTATGTCTGGATATTCAGATTGTTCCTGACGCTTAAGCTTACTACGTGTGGACTCTCCCACAATAAAATCTTTTTTTTTTTTTTTGTATAATTAAAATGAGTGTTGATGGTGCGATTTCGAATTGTTTCGCCACATAATTTTTTTTTTTTTTGCACCATTATCAATTGCTGCAATTATGTCTTGTTTTTGAGCAATTGATTACGTTTTATGAGTACGCTTGTTTGACATGTTATACCTTAATGCTTTAAATGAAGTATGTGAACATAGAATAAAAAAACTCGTAACAAAACAGTACGGGGTGAGTAAGGCGACATGAAGGCGACATCAAGGAAACAAAATTGTTTACAAAACTTAGCGATAGTTAAGCTAAAAAGGTTTTTTTCTGCGTTTTGCATTAAGAATTATATGAGATTTAAAGAACGACTTACGATTTATAAGAGTTTTTGTGTTCATTGCAATGAGAATAAAATACGAAATAACGAGGGATGTAAAATGTAGGAAAATTTTACGAATTATCTACAGTTTTTCAAGGGACTACCAGTTTGTTATGCAGTTTGAGGTTTCGAATTTTCGAGTTTCGACTGTACAATGCTCACATCTGATCAGGAGCCTCTTTGGCCTCTTTGCACTTGCTAGATAGGATCCAAAACTGTGCGATGAAACCCATAGATGATGTCAATATTATACAGTCATTCGACGCCATCGAACAGCGACCAAATGCCTCCTGTTGTATCCCTATTTTTACCACCCTATTACTCCACCGAAATTGCCAGTAGCTTTCCACCTCTTCAAATTTTGAACCATAACATCCCTATACCCTCAAGCCAACTTTCGGACATATTCTGAAGTATCGTGATTATTTCCTGAACATACCTATGTTTGGTATATCTGCATTACAGGTTGATGTATTTGATGTACGAGTAGATAATAAATAGTAAAGTGCCAATATCCAATCGCTGCGGCTCACCAAGTGTTGTAGTAATTTTGTTGGACATTGTTCCATCTACTCTCGTCTTCTGGCAAATCTCTACCCACTTTGCAGAACACACCCAAATTGATCTGGGTGGACGATTTTATGGCCATAAGTCGGTCACTAAATTTTGATACACTTAGCAGCTCAGCTAACGAGATTATGGCAACTACGCTAAAGCTGTCTACTTTTCAAATAGCGAACTGCGGCAATATTCAATGAGTCGTTAACGTTGAATAATTTCAATTTAATGTCATGGATGATAGAAGTACACCTAGTATCATATATTAAAAAAACCGATTTCGTTGGCGATTATAACATCTCGAGATATACAAGTTGTTAAGTAGATTTGTAGGTTTGTTATCGATGCACTTTGACTTGTAGCAAAGTTAATCAGGCGGAAATAAGAGATATTGCTTATTGTTATGATGATATTACAATATAAGTTAATAGTAATGTTCACTTTGACCTTGACACTGTACTTCAAAAGGCTTCGTATAATCTAAACTTTCGTATTAAAAAAGTGTCGCATGTGCGCATTCGTTAAATGGATTAAAAAAAATCCTACTGGCATCTAATTACAAAACAGAACATCTATGACTTTAGCTATAGCGGATTTTTAAAACGAATCCACATTCTAACATATATACTTTTGTCCTCTTCATTGAGTTGATCCTAGCTGTCGTATCTCTACAGTAATAATAGTGCTCCTTTATTTGAGTTGTACCATGAAATTCGATCGTAATTGCTTGATGTTCCGGATTATGACTTATGTGGGCCATGTCGATGACTAAGGCTTTTGTCTTCCCCACTACTGATTTTTGTTTCTACAAAGAGAAAGTCAACCAACTCGAAGTGCGCAACTGGAGGCAGTTGGCCAAACTAATTTCGGCAAGGTTCAATGCTATCAAAGTACGTAAGAAATGGGCCATGACCATATTTTTTTTCTTGAGACGTCCAAATCTTGCAGGGTTAAATTTATTCAAATATTAATACCTAAAATTGATTATATTATAAAGTGTTAACATATTTATCCTAATTATAAATATATTAAATGCATTATATTT
This sequence comes from Volucella inanis, assembly GCA_907269105.1. Taxonomy (NCBI): domain Eukaryota; kingdom Metazoa; phylum Arthropoda; class Insecta; order Diptera; family Syrphidae; genus Volucella; species Volucella inanis. The sequence continues at coordinate 38,699,101 of OU026154.1, read as the reverse complement.
TCGTAAGGTTAAATCTGGTTTCAAATTACGAGTAAGTCGCGAGCTTGCTATAAACCTTGTTTTTTTTATTGACATGTTCTTCTTGAAAAACTGGATATCTGAGTAAGAAATTTTTTTGTCTTTATTACCCTTAATCAGCATAAAAAGGCAAAATAAAAATGATGTTGGACCAGTAGAAGTAAGTTAGTGCATATCCTCTGACATTTAATGTTTCGTAAATTGAAAATTAAAAATTTGATTCCTTTTTCATCTATTTTTTGTTACTCGCCCCATGTTTTTTTGTCAATTCTTTTTTTAGAAATAATCTAAATGAAACCCGAGACTATGGATAAAGCTTTATACGCACTCATTTCATGTTGACTGCTGTTTCACGTGTGAAATTTATGCAAAATTGCTTCGTAAAAATGTTTTTACTTCAATTAATACGGTGACGTCAAAAATCGTGTTGTTGTATAGGGTTTTCTAATAACTTTTTTTTTTAAATAAAAGGCAAACCATTTGAGATATTTCAAAAACTTTATTATTGGCTTGAAGTACAATCAAACGCGGGCACGTTTGCAGCGGTCGATTCGTTGGACCCAATTTTCAATGACTCGGCCACACATTTCGGGCGAAACGGCCGCTATTTCATGAGCTCTTCCAATGTCGTCGGCGTATTGGCATAAACCAATGACTTAACCTAGCTGCACAAAAAATAGTCAAGCGGCGTTAAATCGCACGAACGAGGTGGCCAATCGACTGACCCATGTCTTGAGATAACACGCTCACCATATTTACTCATCAATAAAACGATTGTAGCGTGTGCTGTGTGGCTTGTGGGCCCATCCTGTTGAAACCACATGTCATCCAAGTCCATATCTTCCAATTTGGGCCAAAAATAATCGGTGATCATGGCGCGATAACGCTGACCATTCACAGTAACATGACGATCGTTATCGTCGACGAAAAAATATGGATGAAGTCGTGATTCACGAAGCACATGTGGGTTTTCACTCGATTAATAACGCATATTTTGCTTATTGACGAACCCATTGAGGCAAAAATGAGCTCCGTCACTGATGATGATTTTGCGACTCCGAATATCTGTAGAAAATTTTTATAATTTGCAGACGTTGCTCGTTTATGTACTTTACCTTGACAGTGACAGTTTAATGATTAGTGAAAGAGTGCGTTTACAAATTAAATTCAGAGTTATCAAGTCCCTATTGGAAAACCCTATACTTTATATAGGGTATATTTAACTTATGGGTAAAGTGGCCTCTTCTAATGTTTCAAGTCTTATCATACGAATTCAATGCATTCTATGTTAAGCCACTTGGCTCTTCGACTTCAGGTTGGAAATTTATAAAGGAGGACATTATGCCACATAGTGTCTCATCAACTCGAACCAAAAGTTGAGACAGTCTGACCTAAAACAATATAGGGCTATTATGTTTTGCCTTATACTCAGTCGCACTGAAGTAAAACTGGTTGTTCAAATGGTTGTCAAAAGTCAATAAAAGTATCAAAACTCATTTCAAGAGGTAATGGTATGGTAAAGAGATGAACTATGATGCTGTTACCGAAGTATATTTTGGCAAGAAAAAAGTCAAAATTCTGAGAAAAGTTTTTTGTTAAAAAAAAACTACGAAGCAGTGAAGTTGAGTGTGACGTTGTAAGCTCAATAACATTGTGTTTCAGCTAATAAAGCAAATACCAAATACTAACCAGATACCAACTGCAGCTCTGATATCTCTTAAGTAACCTACTGATTCCAGAATATCTGGCCTCTTTCGTCTAACGAATTATACATAAAGCTTGACCATGCAAATTGGTCTGGTTAACTCCTTAACTAGGTACAATTTTCCGGAAGAATTGGCAGTGTTATCTGAGGTTGCTCTATGGACTAAATATGGCAGTTTCGTTTGTTAACGTACAAATTTAACCAGAAATGAGCTTCGTCGCTGAAGAAAATGTTTCGATAAAAAAGCGAAACTTCTCCCAAGTTTTCCAAACCCCACCCCAATTCGACGCTGTGGCAGATCGTTTAGCTTCAGTTGTTGCACGAGCTGTATATTGTAAGGTTTTAGTCTAAGATCCCTCCATAAAATTTTCCACGTAATCCAAGTTCCACAAATTAGGATCTTCATTACTTAACACTGGCGGATACAGTTGCAATATTTTCCTCTGTACGAAATCAACGCATACGGGTAGATGACTGGATGTCCAATAAACTGATGCGAAATTTATTCACAATGGCTCGAATTACTTGCTTAGTAGGTCAATTATGACGATTGTAAAATGGTCAAAGTGTGCGAAAAACATTTTTTACAGAGCACAAATTTTGTAAAAAATTTGTTGTTCGGGTGTAAGTCTTTCCATGATAAAATGGTAATGCTAACTGAGTGTGCTTGTCTTTGACGCATGTCACGAATCACGCGTAAGCTGTTAAGCCAAGCAGTAAAAAAAAAAAATAAATCCCCCTTTACGGTATATAGTACTTGTACTACAACTGATTGCTATTAACAAAAAAGATCAGCTTATTTATTGGAGCTAGATTTGGATTAGAAATCTTGGGTTAAGGATATATTAATAAGCCTAATATACTCTAATGGTTCCAGACATCTCGACCATCCCAAAGTCAAAAGTTTGGGAAGTTTCACATCGGACTTCCTAAATCGTCAGAGCCTCTTTCGATTGAATGTTTCGGAATCTACCCAGACGTTTTATATTTCCAGTATCACGAAAATCGTCAAAGACGTCACGATTCTCTTAGTCACCGCAACGAAACCTCTAGTTCAAAAAACGGGAAGTTGGTAAGATTAGGTTTGATACGATAACAAGTATCATATCGTAACGACCGTTTAACTAGATAATACGAATGGTATAGGTATTGCAATATATTCAAACCTCCGCTGATCAAAAATTGATGAATTGGTATCTACAGCTATGGTATTCATTATAAAATAGTAAAACTAAAGAATGGAAATCGTAAACGTTTGCCTATAAAGCAAAACACATAATTTTTTGTGATTTTAATACAAATTTACTGATAAATAAGTTTATTGAGACGGCAATTTGTAGATCTGGTGTTTAAAAATGGTCTTGCTCTCATTAATTTTTCACCCATTAAGTATGTGCGGAACGTCACACCAAGTTTCCTTGAACTTGTTGTTGTATCTGACGTAGTAAATATTTTGCTGTGTGATCAAATTTTTCTTGATGAGATATTAGATCATAATCTGATATTCCTGAAAAATAAAATTGAGGTTTTGCACATTGTCATCTCTATAACCTCTATCACCTCCACATTTGTTCTCAAAGAATATTTAAAATTAATACTCAAGCTTATAACTACTTGAATTCGTCAAAACTATTCTTTATCAGCAATATGGAATTCATAGCCAGAGTATATCGAGAGAACGTCGAGAACGTTCGACATTCAAACAGGCTTTTTTGAATATTTTTCCACACAGTAGCGCCTTTCTTATATTCTTATTTTTCATCTCTTGCCATTTTCCTCCTTTTCTTTTGTTTCCTCTTTTTTAACCTATATTTTTTGCTTCACTTTTTAACTATTTTGAATGTATGAAATTATTACAATTTCTTCTGTGTGTTGTATTATTTTAATATTATGTTAGTATTGCTTTTATTGTTAGTACATCTAAAAGGTTATACCTTACCTATATTCCATGTATTGATAATAAAATCAAACGAAATAGTTAAAGCCTTTTGTCAACTACCTGACTAGTCCATATTAATGTTGCTTTAGGTCTGGGAAGTCTACCAACGTTCGACTTGTCACAATATCCATACGACGACAATATTGACAACATAGCGTGATAATCACGAGTTTAGGAATTTCGCTTTGTATTCGATTAAAGGAAAGAGTCGCTTTAGCTTGTCTTCAGGACAAAATGTTTTAAAAACTGTTTACATAGGTGGTGAATGGGTAAGGAAATTCGTGAATGAACTGTATACATCGATGGGCCTTGAAGAGACATCATTTTCATCGAAAGAGCCTAAATACACTGATGATGAATGGATGGAAACAAACATTTTAGATGTGAGAATCTTGGGATCCATCCAAGGGGAATGGCGCATTAGGGCATCTCAACCAACTTGGTTTGAATTATTATCAGCAACCTGACAATGTAGCTGGATAAAGAGACTTGTTGGTTGAGGCCCAGTGTTATACCTGATTACAGCGCGAAACAGCGAAACAGCAAAAATATAAATGTGCCTGTGAAAATAACTTGGATATACCAGCACTATATAAAACCAATATCTAATATCTCGATAAATTGATAGCATGGGCAAATAAACTTTTGCAAAACACATCTTTTAACGGGATACTGTTGTTTAAAAAGTATTTCTACCACACATTAAATCTCGAGTGTGAATTTTTGCCAGAATATATATATAATGATAGCAGCCTTGAACCATCGACTGCAGAAAGCGAGAAATATCCATTTCCTTTGACGCCCTGAGCGCTTGCATATCTATAGCAGGTCGTAGTGAAATACACGTAAGGGCAACACTATAAACAAGGGAAGAATGGTATTGTAATACATGGGCTGAAAAGTCAGCGCCGTTTCTAAGAGAGGGCACCACTTGAGTTAAATCCATACCATTTTCAGTTAGTACCAACCTTCAAAAGATACGTGTACGAATTTGAAAGCTGTCGGATTATTAATTCTCGAAAAAAATGGATTCAAAGCAATTTCGTGTGTTGATTTATCATTGCTTTTTGATGGAAAAAAACGCAGCCGATGCAAAGAAATGGCTTGATAAGTGTTACCCAGACTCTGCACCAGCCGAACGAACCATTCGCAAGTGGATTGAAAATTTTAAAAGTGGTCATACAAGCACCGAAGATAATGCACGCAGTGGACGTCCAAAAGAATCTGTTTCAGATGAAAACATCAAAAAAGTCCACAAAATGATTACAAATGACCGTAAAGTGAAGTTGGTCGAGATAGCTGAGGCTCTGAAGATATCAAAATAGCGTGTTGGATATATCATACACGAATTTTTGGACATGCGAAAGTTTTGTTCAAAGTGGGTGCCGCGTTTGCTCACAGTCGACCAAAACAACAACGTGTTGATGATTCGGAGGAGTGTTTAAAGCTGTTCAACCGCAATAAAGCCGAATTTTTGCGTCGGTATGTGACAATGGATAAAATTTGGCTCCATCACTTCACACTAGAGTCAAGTCGGCAGTTAGCTGAATGACGAGCTGGGGACGAACCTCGTCCAAACTCAACAGTCGGCTGGCAAGGTTATGGCATCCACATTTTGGGATGCACATGGAATAATTTTCATCGACTATCTCCAAAAGGGGCAGACTATCAACAGCGACTATTACATTGAGTTGTTGGAGCGTTTGAAGGACGAAATCACAGAAAAACGGCCGCATTTGAAGAAAAAGAAAACGCTGTTTTATCAAGACAATGCACCGTGTCACAAGTTGATAAAAACGATGGCAAAATTGAAAGCATTCGGCTACAAATTGCTTCCCCACCCACCGTATTCTCCAGATTTGGCCCCCAGCGACTATTTCCTGTTCGCAGACCTCAAAAGAATGCTCGCCGGAAAGAGATTTAAGACCGATGAAGAAGTAATCGCCGAAACAGAGGCCTATTTTGAGGCTAAACCGAAATCGTACTACAAAACTGGTATCAAAAGATTGAAAAATCGTTTCAGTCAGTGTATCGCCCTCGAAGGCAACTATATTGATATATAAAGTTAAATTTTGCAAAAATTTTGTGTTTTACTATAAAACGGCACTGACTTTTCAACCCATGTATTATTTGCTATGCTTCGGGACTTCTTCCTCTATTCTTAGTTAAAGGATAGAACTGGACGGTATCAAATTATCGTCCTGGTGGTGCGTATAAGTGAAAATCAATTAATCTAACATTGGATACAACTGATATAAATGATGATTAGCTGTCAATACTAATGCTAAGAAGAGGTGAAGAAGATTTAAGTGAATATTTGAATATTTTTGTTTTTAAAAAATATATTTTTTTTTCCAAATGGGGAAGCTCTTTCTAAATTATTCACATCCCAGGTTACGGCTTAGAGATCATTTACCATTCTTCCCAAAGTAACAGATCTAAAGGCTTAAGATATACCCTTAATCAAGTAACCTCAACAATGCCTCTCTTCATATAATTAAAACGTACTTATGGATATGTATACGTATAACAAAATAAATCACATATGAGTAACACTTACCATTCAATAGAAAATCTTCTCTATCCTCCGAACTCATCACAGGTGCGGGTTGTATGCATACGTGCTGATCAATTTGCACCAACAAAGCGGGACATAGCTTCATAAATCCAACAGGCGTTAGCTTTACTGTGTTGATAAATTCATTGTATTCCTCCTCAAAGTCGTGGTCATTAACATTATCATTGTTCTCCGGCTTGCCATTTGCGTTAAAGGTTCTATAGAGTTTGCGTCTGTGTAGATCATCATGATCGATGACAAGTCGGAGTAATGACTTTGGAGATAGACACACGTTCGGATTAGACACTCCAGCTGAAAAAAAACGAAACAAATTCTTTGACTAACAATACTACATCAAAGTTTTGATTTAATATAACATTTCTATTTCGTCAATACTCTTTATAAGCATCTTCACGCACGAAAAGTGATCACCAGACGTGATTGAAATATAGTATAAGTATCTGTATCCGAAATAAATTTTAAAGCATGGTGTGACTTTAATCAAATGATGATTTACTGTATACACGCCATAAATACAATTTCGTATAAATTTCCGGGAGAATATAAATTTTCTTTAATCGCATTACCACGAATGGAATGGCCAAATGCAAAGTTAGAGTCGGAACATGAAATGTTACAGTATGCATTGTAAGTGCATGCCAATTTGTCATTTAAAGGGGCGCCTTTGTTTACGACAAAACATCTTACTTTACATGTTTACAGTGTAACTCCACAATGTAGTCAAATTAATCGGATGGTATCTAGTCGCTTAGCATATTAATTAGATGTACAACAGAAAAATGCGGAACACAACTTGTATCTCAACTTAACAGCGACGATTTAATATCAGAAGAAACCTTTTTCGGAAAATGTTAATCATGCAAAGAAACGTAATTGAATGGTTCCTCAATAAGGCTTAACCTATTCAAGATTGAAGACTATATATCGGTGACACTATACCTTTTTCAAATAAAGCTAAATATAGCCAAAGTTCCTGCCTAGATTATATTTATGAGTTTGGAGATATTTCTTCCCCTGAGGTTGATCATTTGGATCGAGTACGGCCACATTAGTGTGGAAGTCTCAAAGTTATCCTAATGAATTTACCTATGAATGGCCTTAGAGACCACTCAAAAGTGTTCCATTTGTTCGCCGTAGAACATTCATGCTTGTCGTTATTAAGCTGCCTACTATCCAATTTTAGCCATCAGCTATGCGGACCCCAACAGAGGGGCTCCTTTAAATGATCATGTGGTGCTTAGTCATCTTAATGAGATATACACGGCAGTCTCTGTGGATTCAAGTTGAGCAGAGTACAGCTAACGAATAGCTGACACTTAGGATTTGAAGCCTATGTAGGCAGGCTGAAGGATTGATATACGCAGAAGTTCTTTAGAACCGTCTGTGAAAATAAAAATGGACTTACTGGAAATGATTGGGATTGAAGGGATTGAAATCAAGGTTAAAGTTTATTTTAGCTTCGCTCTGCAATATTTTTTTTCCCCTCAGTTTACTGTCGAGGATGGTGTACCTGACACAATTCGAACAACTTAAAGGTATGCCATTTAGCGATATGATGAAGATTAAATTCGTGATTAATCCTGTGAAAAATACCAGCTTCGTTTCGAACGGGATACCGGAATAATCATACCCTTTGGTTTCGTTTTTTTGTTGTTGTAATTTCCTCAATAATGATATTAAGGGGTTTGATTATATAGTTATAGCCTCTTCTGCGCGCTTAACTTAAAAAGATTGTTACTTATACTTGAAATATTTCCAAACCTACGTACTATTTCAAATTTAATTCTCAAAAAATCGTCTTGTCATAAGTATTTCCGAATCCTTGTTTTGGGGTATCAACAATTAATCCCATTTTTCTTAAAATTTTGTCTGAACTTTTTTTCGTTTAGTTTCATTTCTTTCAATTGAGCGGTTCTATATTTTTCAAAATTATCAACTTTTTCATATGCTTAGTATAATAGAGATTTCATTAGAAAAATGCAAAGGTAATATTACTAACTCAGAACCTTCAATTATTTCACTCTTATTAAATCTCTCTGTAATAAATAAATTATTAGGTGCGCAACGTAATTCTACATGGATGGTAGTCATGAATCAAGCTTAAACATATGGTTAACAAACCGTTTTGATACATTAGTGATTTTGTTTTGGCGTCATGTACTTTTGGTTATGTGAAAATGTCTGATTTTGTGCCAAATATTCATTTGCGGGAAGTATTGATTTTTTTCTTTCATTTGAAGAAAATGGCGGCTGAAGCGCATCACAACGTGCCGTGATTGGTTCCGTCACTTTAAAAACGGTGATTTCAATGTTGACGACCGTCCACATGAAAGAAGGAAAAAATCTTCCGAAGACGCTGAAGTGGAAGCATTGCTCGATTCCATGCGATTACATGCGTTGGGAATGGTTCAAAAACAAGGAACTTGAGTTCCTTATGATTTGAAGCCAAGAACAACTGTTTCTGCGGCAAAAAAGGAAGGGCTTTTTTCATTGCATCGTAACGGGTGATGGAAAATGGATTCATTACAGCAACTCAAAGATAAGTAATTCATGTGTTGTTTGGTGTGAACTGTTGAAACCCAACAAGCCATTACTGAGGAAGAGTATCGACTTCAATTGATGCTATTAGCACTGCGCGAAAAACGGCCACAATACGAACAGAGACACAAAGAAGTAATTCTACACCATGAAAACGCTCGGCCGTACATTGCCAAACCCGTTAAAACCTACCTGAAAACGCTCATATTTCCTAGATATTCCGCCGTCCGATTATTACTTGTTCTGTGCGATGGCACATGGTCTGGCTGATCAGCAGTTACGCCCATATTAAGACATCAAAAAATGTCTTGATTCGTGGATAGCTTAAAAAAATAAACACTTTTACCGTAACGGTATTCGAGCTCTCTTAGAAAGATGGAAAAAAGTTGCAACTAGCGATGGACAATACTTTGAATGATTCATAGGTAACCATTTTTTTACAATAATATTTCATTTTTATAAAAAAAAACCGGCGATAACTTAGTTAAGCGCCTAATACTATCGGAAAGTTCCATTCAAAACAAAAGATTGTGATACAATATAAGTACCGGATATTACAGATATTCTACTCTCAGAAACACAAAGTATTCCTAAATTTAAGTTTCTGACAATGGGACAAAAACCAGAAAAATAGAGGTAGCCCTTCTGCCGATTTTATTAGGTCTATGTATGTATAATCCAAGTCTGCGAAAATTTAAAGAAATAAGGCCTGTTTTAAAGATAATCTTGAAGTACTGGATAGATCCGGTTTACACCTTTTATGAAGAAAACTCTATCTGTGTAGCTTATTGAACAGAAAGATCGATGAAATGGTTCTACATACGCTGGAACGAACCATCAAGTATATACTTTATCCTCTGGATTTAGCATTTGCACAGTTCGCGTAGTTTTTTGCTTATTTGGTCAATGTAAAACATGAAATTTCGAGACTGGTGCTCGTTATTTTTCTAAAGGGTTTTACCTTAACCAAACGTTCATGGATTAAAATTGTATTGAATCAATCTGTCCAGATATTATAATAGCAAGGCCTGAAGTTTGTCAAAAAAAAAAAAGTTCAGGACCATGCACATGTGTAAAAGTTTCGTAAATCAGTTTTTAGCAATTCAGTAATGAAAAAGAATATACCATTTGCTGGAAACTTGTATGTTTATATTCAATGCTATTCTGACATTACAATATATACCAAAACTTTTGCCAATGGGGTAGATTTTACACCGAGAATTGGCGAATAAGTATTCTGATTTGTCACAAACTTCAGACCTATTTTTGCAAAGGTTGGAAAACCTAGTTGAACTTAATCAGTGGAAAACAACTTTAAGAATTCAGAAAGAGCACTAGGAATATGTATTACAGTCGTGAGATTCTAGGCAGATTATGATCAATATAATATAATAATATTGCAAAGTTACGAGGGGCTGTCCGTAACTTATTCTTGTATGCGCTCTACAATAATAAATTATTAAATCTTTAAAAAAAAAATGTCGAACATTTTGAAATTGATGAGGGCTTTGCAACTTAAAACTCAAGTCTTTCAATCAGAATAAAGGCGGCTTGAAAAGTCTAAAACTTCCTGCGAGGCAGTTGCTTATATACAGATTTTTAAAATTAGTTTTGGGTAATTTATGTATAAATTATTATTATTATTGTATATTCTTCCAGTATATTGCTAGTGTATGTACCATACGTTATAATTAAGGGTAATTAGTTTAATTTGAGTTTAATTTAGTTTTAGTTTTAAGGGGTATGTCTGGTTTTTTTTAAATCAAAAAATCGATTTTAAGGTTTTTATTTTTTCTGAATGATTTTCATCGTAGAATTATTATGCTTCAAGATTTTTTTGAATATCTCGAGCACTATATAGCACTATATATACGCGCAAGTTAAGATCTTAGCCTTAAGTTAAGATAAAAAAAGAGAACTTCACTTTCCAAAATACATTTATTAATTAATTGAATACAAATTTTGGCTTAGCACCTAACCTATGCTTTAGTGTGTTCACACGAATCTTGAATATCGGCCCAGAAAAAAAAAAACTTTAAACAAGTTTTTCTCGAAATGGGGTTTTTGTGCGCCGATTGAAATAAAAGTATGAGTCCGATCGATTTATTTTTCTTTTTAATCTGTTAGTTAAAGCTTTGGGCGCCTCACTAACCTAAAATTTTACCAATCGGAGCACTTTTAGTGAGGAGAAACAAGCGACTTTTCGAAATCTTTATTAGAAATGTCGCCAAATTTTTTCTTTTGATCCGATTGGTAAAATTCTAGATTAGCGAGCTCCCCACAAGCTTACACTTTAACATGTTTTTTTTTTTTTGTTTCAGTTGCCACAGTCTCGAGATATCCTGTCCACCGCAAACGGCAGGAAGTTTGGAGGTACCGCTTTGTCGCAGTTTATGTTTGGTGATTCATGTGGAATCTTTTCTTTGTTTATCTCCTTTTTGTCGCAGGGTTTCTCTTTTTTCGATTAATTTCTTAGTATCTAAATATTTTTTGTGTATTCTTTTCGAGCCGATCGTGTGTTGTTTGTATTGTTGGCTTACTAATTACGCTCCATTTCATTTTGTCTTAAGTTGTTCTATGTATGGGTTTACTTGTTCCTCTTTCATTATGTACCCTTTGTAAATCCTTTTTCGCTCTAAGCATTCTATGATCACATGATCATACTATTATGTATTCGAATTTATTTAAGCCCGAAACATATTGTACAATGGATTTTTTATTGGTTAGTACAAAATCAATTTCATTTGTAGTTGTACGCTCTGGAGATCTGCATGCCTATTTATTCTTCTTGTTTTTTCTGAAACAGGCAATTTTATGCAATAAGTCTTAGTTTCCACAACCATCCCATAAGTTTTTCGCCATCTTTGTCTTTTGTTCCATACCTATAAGCACCCTTTAATAGATCTCCATTGGTTCTTTTCATTCCAATCTTCGCGTTAAAAGCGCTCATTATAATGGTGAATGTTCTAGATTTGTACTAGCTTCAGTTCCTCATAGAGTTTCGTGATGGTTTCTTCAGATGTTGTTTCAGTGGGTGCATATATTTGTATTACAGAGAGCATAGAATCTCCGATTTTCAACTGAGGAGCCTCCATATGACCTTATTATTACTATTATACTTATATTCACTTTCAAATCTTATGCAACGGCATTCTGAGTAGCACTACATCATTTAACAAAATTTATTCTCTATAGGACGATAGAAAACTTACTTTTGTTAATCTCTTTCTGTTTAAATTGTTCAACATCCAGATCTGCAAGTATCTTTTCTTTTGTTGACCAAGCAACTCGTATTATCAAAAACTTATATGAGTTTTGTGCCAGTAAAATTCCACTGAAATCTCATCCCCACCTTTTCAGAGCACCAGCATACAGACCAGGATATAGACATTAACTCTGATCGCTGACACGTAATTAGTGACATTGGTGCTTGTTTTATCAATCAAAAAAGATGGATCCGAATGTAAATAAAAATTATAGGCAAATTATGCTGCATCTGATTGCACTTGAACACGACGAAATCAATAAGTAATGACAATGTATAGTCAAGCCGATTATTTTTGTGCGGAGACGCGAATTCCAACCCAGGCCTTACGTTTAAATTGAACTAATTTACGTGGCCTTTACGTCTACTTTAAGTTTAAGAATTTGGCGGGGGAAGGTCAACATAAAAAAAAAAAACTTTGAAGATAGGCGTACTTTAAATAAATTGCTTATGCTTGTAAGCTAATTTGGATGGCAAACGACTAACAAAGAAGCGACATCCATCGATAGGTGTTGATTGTTAATTGGTAATAGGAAGCCGCTCTCTGAGCATCATGCAGCGCTGTAGTATGACCTACTCTCGACAAGTAACTCACCTTCCGAATTCATATAATGCCATCAGATGCCGTAATAATGAAGTGGTAATCAAGTAGTGGCGTTATGTATGCATAGAGTAGCAAATCGAATTTTTAGAGAACGTTTGTAAAAAAAAAACTTAAAGCTAGTTCAAAAGATCTAAAATAAATTGAATTACCTCTAAAGCTTCAAGTATTTAGATTGAAAAACAATTGAACTCACCATGATGTCTTGGGTGTCTGTGCTTTGGATCGTGCATTTCTCGAAATTCAATTTCAGCTGTCGTAAGTTGAATGCCACTACCGGTTTCATGCGTGTGATCACTCTCAGAAACTATGGGATTTGAATCAGCTGTGCCATTAGTTCGATTATTCAGCTTAGTTTCCAATTCAACCTTGACATCGATATCTTCCAACAGAGGAGGTGTCAATGTCTCCTCTTCAATTAAATTTTGGTATTCTTCATTGCTAACCAAATCTGGATTTTTATATCCATTCGGATGGTGCTCCTCAATTGTATGTTTTGGACTAAACTCAAGCTCTCCTAGACCCAGGTTGTACATTAAGTGCTCGAGCCCCTGCAAGGGAAACATAAGAAAATATTTGTTATCAGAAATTCTGACATGAGCCTGAACGTGCTTTGAATTTTTGAAGTGATTATTCTATTGACATCACCGTCAGAGAAGTGAATTGTTAAACAACGTGTTGGTTAATCATTATAAATGTATTCCATGCAGTACTTAGAGTCAGTTAATTGACCGTCAAATGACGGGAGCAAGGAATTCAGTTAATGTGATAGATAACTCTGTGGACAAATTTGTAATGCAAGGTGAAATTATAAATATTTAGATCTGTATAAAAAGCCAATTCCTTGAACATAAATCTGTAAGCATGGTATCTTTTCTCTAAATTTGCAGTTTAATGGCCATTAAGTTTTGTTTAATATACTCATATAATAGCTTTCAAGATTCTACTCTATTATTTTTGATGATGATTGATGATGGTATATATTAAAAAGCTTTAATAGACCTGCAGCTACAATAGTTTTTATAAGGCAACTATAACCATTGATTTGAACGTCCACATTGATCACTATTTTGACAACTGGTAACGTGATTCCAATGCCAAAATAAAATTGGTAGCGACTTTTATATATGAAGCGAAATGCCCAACGACAACTTAATTTAATCTACTTCGAAGTACTCGGAACTCAAATCATGTGAGGTATTTTCCACACCTGGCCAGTTTGTCAAAACAGAAATGGTAAGAAAGGAGTTTTTGGCAAATTAATTGCACTTTGAGCTAATGGCATCTTATCTTCTGAGCCACGTAAAATCCTATATGTTATAAAACGACGAATACCCCTGGATATGGGCGAACTACGTACAGAAAATGCAAAACGGACAAACGGACTGTCGGCTAGAATGTGGAATGCTTCGATTCTTAACAGCCCAGATTCAGGGGATTAATTTGCGGATACATTAGACAGTTACAAAGAAGATATTACACACTAAAGAAGGTTCGAACATCATGCCAATGCCATAGAGGGCAGGTGCGACGCCAATTTGGATGTGCAATTGTAATCAGAGTATCACTTAGTCTCGATGTTCAGGCATCTAAATAAATACCTGATAACAGCCCGCAACAGGATTAAATTGGTCAGTAGAAACCTGTAATACGCTCACGATTAGGCTGATAGGGCACCGCGATATAACAACGATATAACAGTGGATTACGTTCTGTAGTGCTGTAGAAAATTGAATTCAAATTAAATTGAATTGATTTTGTTCGTGTTACAATACCCGACATTTACTTGATGCACCTAGAGCAGGTTCGATTCGATTGTATGTCCGATCCTATGTCGATAGGTTCCGGGCAATAAGTTCAGCACTAAACAACTCTCGGTCGGAGCTGAGCCGAATTTCGAGAACTGATAACAACATTAAACTCTTCGATAAAAGTTTGCATGATAATCTGCGTCGATTCGTTCTTAAAGGGGCGGCTACTCTTGAGGTTCCCAAAATGATTATGCACGAAATATTGAGAAAAACTTTAGATTTCACCCCTTAAAAATTCAAATTGTAAAAGTGCTCAGTGATAACAATTTGCGAAAAGGTTCCGTTTTCAAACAAACTTGCCGTAATTGGTCACATAAAGGTAATTTTTATAGACATATGGTACATAATTATTTTGTGCCAAACCTAAAAGAACATTCTTCATTTATCTACACATAGTTCCAGGTTTAATTAAACTTATATACCCTGTAGTTTTTCTATATTTTTTTTTTGTATTTGAAATTCTAATTGTGCCATCGGACTACCTCTAACCTGGTAGTCACCTATTTGACTAGAACATATTGCGATCGAAGCAAGAAGGCAAAAACGACTTAGGTAACTTTTTTGTCGTAGTAATAGTGCGAATATCCCGGACGGCGGAACACTGAAAAAATACTTTAAAGAAACTGTGCGTCACACGTTTATAATCGCAAGAGGTTGTTAGATCCTTTCCTGATCGAGTGTGCCAAAACTTTTCGAGAACCCTTTTACGGTCAGCATTAGCGCAACAGACCAGTGATAACATTTTACAGAAGTCACAAAGCCAAAAAATGCTAGTGTATCCTATTTTTTTGCGGAAAATGATAACGAAAATGATAAAAAAAAAACACAAAAACTCTGTCTATCTGACCAAGAAGAGGTCTAGAAAACGATATCAAAATTTAACACCTATAAGCCTACTTGGGCAACAGATTCCTTAAAAATTTAAAGCACGGAGTTAAACTTAGTTAAAGTAAGGTGCATACATCAACTTATTTCTAAAATATGGTTGAATTAAGTTATACCCAGTAAATTCTCAAAAACGGAGATCCACCAAACTGCACAAGCTATGGAAGTATCAATTTGCTTAGCATAATGTAGAATATTTTATTTTGAAACCTTATATGAACAATCTATAGGTAATGAGTCCATATCAGTTTTCTTTTAGGCCTGGTACATATACACCTTAGTTTCTTAAAATTAATGCCCACCATCTATTTATTTACTTTAAAGCCGTGTAAGATACAATTATAGAGACATTTTTACCTTTCTCGTCCATCTTTTTGGGCCGCCAAAGAAGAACGCTCGGTTATTCATAAAATTCACCGTCAAAACCGTTAAAAACATGGGTCAAAAAAGTGAGGCTCATTAATCACTTACTTTTATGTTATAGTTCTTTACAAAGTCGTATTACGGCTGATTTTTGCTTATCAAAAGCATGTTCTTCGTTCGAAATGATCATGCTGGAATTTAATTAGAAACACTTGCCACAAACTTTTATTTCATGATATAAAAATTGCCTGATAAACACAAACTTAGTTGCAGATCCTCATAGCGTGGGAACATTTCGCAGCAGAAGATTGTGACAGATTCTAAATTAATTGTCTCATGAAATTTTAAGATTTTTAGTTATGTTTTTAAAATTGAGAAAAAAAATAAACAAATATGAAGGTAAAAGAATAGATGGAATACACCCAAAACTTTATAGAGAAACTTAAAATCAAGTCAAAGTTCAAGTTGCAAATGACCAGCACCACATTAAAGTTTTCCAACTTCACATCCCAAAGGTCGTTCAATGACATTGATAAAATAGAAGCTTTATCGACGATATGATTCCTTTGAAACGTTGACAATCTGTCAAGTTCCATATATCAGACAGCTTCCTGAGTATCATCTGGGGCAGTCGAAAACCATCTCCCTCGTTGCGAAGAGGAGTTTCAATTTATGTGGAGTACAAAAGTAGAAATGATTTTGACTGATCGATTCTTGTGATTGGAAAGGTTTATGTAATGAATTATATGTACATGCATTTTTTTAAGCTTCGAACGAAAATATATGATTGTAGCATGTTAATACGAGACGAGTATCGGACGTATTGTCTAAGAACAGAGGAAGTTGCTGGATATTTATAATACAAGGGTGTATTGTAACTTGCTATCAAAAGAACATCCATTCGAGACAGTTGTTATTGAGCTATTAATTTAATAGTAAGTACGTGTTTGGATATCCTATACAGAGGAGTTACAATCTAAGTAAAGCTTAGGTGATCTTTAAGTGTTATGATGTGTAATAATGAAGTACGTAATTATTGGCGCGCAATTAAATTAAGTATTCCATTCATCTACCTAAGATAGAAAACTTCACAAGCTACTGGATTTTTCATTGAGAATAGCGTTTTGTGAGTACTGTGAACGATTATATATACCACAACAAATGCGAGTATTCACAAAACATTTGAAGGTTCCTTCTTCAGATATTTTCATCCGTTTCACATATTTAGCATTTACTGTAGAAGAAGGCACAGACATGCTGGTATTTGTCATTTACAAGGTGCAATTAAGCTGTTGTAGATAGTGTCGTTTGAAAAATAAATCTTCAAGCTTCTATTGTAAAATGTTAAAACATTATCTTGTAAAGGTGTGTATAAATTACAATTTATCAGGGGGCACGTTCATATATGTATACCATATATATACATATATGATAGTTAAGAATGATCTCCTCACGTTATTTGGTCACACATGGAGTACGAGTACTGCACCTAAATGTCTAATCAATCTAATCTTGGGATATTTAATAATATCATAAATCTGTAACAAAAAATGCGGCTTGAAGGTGCATCTGTGAAATACGAAGACTGCAAACAGACTGTTTAAATACACTAACAAATAAAATGAAACTAGTGCCTTGGCATACACATATATTGTAGATAAAGGCTTTAAAGTACTGTTCCTGTTTTAGATATTACTAACCTAATTTAAGGGAAAGAGATAAGGAAATTTAAATTTTGAAGTAAACGTCATAATAGGCTTATATTGCACTACACATTTTGTCAATAAACGAGACGTTGCTTAATATTTATATAAACTGTAATAGATGTATGATACAGCTTTTAATAGTGATAACAATTCTGTTAGTCTTTATTCAAATTGGTATAGGTATTTTAAACTTGGAAGTGAGGGTTGATTGCTTATATTATTGAGATATCTAAAAGAAGATGATTTTAAGAAATCTTAAACACCTTCTTATTAGAGTTATCCGGGTGGTGATCTTTATATGAAAAACTGATCAGAGGGGTCTGGTCGAAAAGTATAACTTCCAATACATATACAACTTTCACCCAGTTAACTTTGCTCCAATCTCAATATCCACCCAAGCTTTGACCCCCACCAATTTTTTTTGCCAAATGGTAAGCTGCATCTGTGAACTTTTGGAACAACTATAAGCCATTGTAATAATAATTACTTTAAGGTCAATGTGCTTTCCCTTCTAGGCTCGTCAGACTACTGTGTCAGATTCCTAAAAAAACTGAATGGCAATGCGAGAAAGTCAATAGGCTTCTTTAGGATTTTTAACTGGCTGCTGATATGATCACAGACACCATTCCCTTTGGAATAAGATCCTTTATGTCTTATCGGATAAAGAGTATCAAACCAAAAGAAAACGCATGACACGACCTGAGTTGTAAAGAGGCTATCAGGGTTAGAAAAATGTTTTTTCGGTCCTACAAGACCAACCCCACTGAAACGAGCTAGGAATAACAGCACCGCCTTTCTTAAGCGTGTGAAATTTGGTCGTTCGTGAAAAAACATTAGAAATTCTACCTCACCCTCCATCCCAACGCTCATTTAAAACGATATTTCAGCTGTAAGCTCTTTGGACAAGGCCAACTTGCTTGCTGTACATTTTGCGACCAGTTCAACATTTCCAGATTGTGCTTTGTTCCCGCCGAATCCACTTTCGCACTCGTGTAGTAGCTTGTGTAGTATTTAAAGTACTTAAAGATCTCAATATACACAAATCTGCTGGTCCAGATGATTCTCGCTGTCAAGATCTCTGCGTAAGCTTTTTCATCAATCCTACTCTTTAGGTATCTTTCCTAGAAATTGAAAAACAGCATTTGTTCAGACCCATTGCACTTACGTCCCTTTTCTCCAAGGTCATGAAAACGCTGGTAAACCGTTAGCTCATGAAATATCTCGAAACTCGAAAAATTCTCAATGACCGGCAGTGCGGTTTTCGTAACAACGCCTCACTCAAAAGTGGAACCAAAGCGTACATCAATCTGGCGAAAGCAAGATATTTGCTCTTGATATTTCTTAAGCATTTGACAGAGTTTAGCATCAGGCTCTTTTGTCGAAAATGCGTGCCTTTGCTATCGATGACTCTCTTCTTCAATAAATTATAAATTGTTGTCTTGAATGGTTTCAAGTCAGATATTCAGAAAATAAATGCTGGTGTGCCCCAGGCCTCCGTTCTGTCTCTGACACTCTTTTTAATTTTCATTAATGATCTCTTATCTGCTACTTCTAATCCAATACATTTCTTTGCTAATGACAGTATTCTCTGCCTTTCGTATTCGTTACGGGACTCACGTCCTGGCTCTTCGGCTGTAGAACGGGAACGGCAACGTATGTTTAGCTAATTAAATTCCGATATTAACAGAATAACCAATTGGAGAACTATCAACAAAGTGGAATTTAATTCTTCCAAAACTCAATGCTGTCTGCAGTCATTAAAGCGAAATCCAACCAACCAACCATTATCCATGAGTGGCACTTGCATCGTCGAAACCGAAAAACTTTCTATGCTCGGTATGTGCATCAGTGACAACCTACGTTGGAATGACCACATGGAGAACAATGCCCACATCTGGTCAGATGCTCGTAAAACATCTCTGCACCTGTTAGATAAGATTCAAACCCGTACGATAAAACTTAAAGGTGATTCTAATATTAGTCAGTCTACTGACATCCTTGCACACAGACGTAATCTCTCCTGCATCATCTTGTTTGTCGCTATTTCTACCAATCCATAGAAATCGCCAGTAGCATTTTGCTTCTTCAAACCTTAACCGTAACACCCGTCTCGCTATGAATGCTCATCAGAATACCCTCAAGCTCACTTTCGGACATATTCTGAAATTCGTGATTCGTTCTTAGGCAATACAACTCGCTTTTGGAATGCCCTGCCGAGTTCTCTATTTCCTATTCATCATAACTTGCAAACATTTAAGATCAACAATTGAAAACCGTTACTGAGCATGCACAACTTTGATACGCATTTAGAGCAATGGAAAAGTGTATTTAGAGAGAAAACAGAAAAAGGAAAGCTTAATGCCTGTCAGAGAGTACATGAATCCTAGAAAGTAGACTCTTTAAAATTGGATATATTCTTTTTTTCTCGAAGCAACTGAGAGTATTTTCAACCGCTTTTGATAAAGTCCATTGCCCTGCGACTAGAATACAACGGGAACGGTAAGGTTTAATACAGCGCTTTCTCTAAAGCTCACGAAAAGGTATTATTTTCTTTTGAATTTTACGATCAATGCGGGAACGCAAATAGAAAAAGTCGTGCTTTATTTCCTCTAAAATTATAGTTTGCCGTAGATGTGTGCTGTTCTTTGATGTTGAGTGTGATTTCTATAGGAAACCACATACACACAAACTCACCTCCGCCAATTTTGCTTTTTGGGTACATAAGCCATTCACTAAGAGCTAGCTGATTTTTTTTCCTATAATGTAAATTTCGACAGCGTATACCAGTAGTTGTACCTAACTTTGTCTTATACACTTATTTGAAGAATATTGTTGAGGAAACTACTTAACAGCGCGTCATCTCGTCGAAATCCTGCTTTGACATCAAATCTCCCGGTATACCATTACCGGCTTTTATGGCGAGTTCTTTATTTCTCTCTTATACAGAAGGACGACCATCTATAAATGTTGTCATATTCGGCTTTAACTTTGTCTTACTTTTATCCGACAATATTTTACAAATGAACTGGTGTATGCTCTTTATCAAATCAATTTCGCTGGTTTAAACAATTCATTGGAATTCCGTCTGCCTTATCGGAATTTGGTTTTGTCATATTTAAAAACATCGTAAAAGTATCTTCAGCATCGTCCACGCTGAATGTCTAGACTCTCTGACAGGGGACCTTTATTCGTATAATAATAAGTAGTCTGCCAAGGATATCTCTCCAGAACACTGTAGTGTGACTTCGCTGTTACGTTCCCATCAATAACTTTGCATACTCTTATTTTTATCTTCACATGCTTATGTTAACGATTTTACATAAGCAATTTGAAATTTAACTTTTCAGATGCATCGGCTCAAATAGGCTTTCGAGAACGTCGCCATTCCACGATTAATGCGGGCAGCAAGAACTTCTTCCGAGATTCTATAAAAGAGTCTAGTAGCCTCTTGGGATTGCAACCATTTGATTTCCAATTTTTTTTTTTTTTGTTTTTTTTTTTTTTTTTTTTTACTTAACATAATATGGTTATTGGTTAATCTTAAATGACGACGTACTAAGTCATGCTTGGGCTCAGTGGTTATTTCGCTCTATGTGTGGCATCCAAGATTTGATGGAGAGACTAAATTGTTTGTGTGATTGGACTTGTTATTGTATTCTAGGTAACCACTCAAGAATGTCTTTCGGGTGCGGTTGGGATTTGAATGGTGAATGTTCCGGTTTGGAAGCCAATACATTACCAATTGAGCCACGGAAACCCACATTATTTCAAGGGTGCTCTGACGTACGGGATATTCGCAAACGTGCCATTGCTACAACAACGTAATGTCTGAGTGATCAATTTAGCTGACGGCTTTTTGATGAAATGACTGCCTTTGACTTTGTGTATGCTAAAGTTTCGGAGAGGAGATAACATAATAAGATAATGTTTCGGCCCGTAATATAGTTGAATAATTTTAGAAAATTTTCAGAGCTAGTATGATAAAGGCTCTGTAGTCCAATCCTTCCTTTAAAACTTGCAAAATCTACATTTTTATCTATGAGAACATAATTAGATTAATTTAACCTGGATGCGGATTGTAATAAGGTATTCGCTCAAATAGCTAAGACTACTTGTCTAGGTCTTTCTCTGATGACAAATCCACATCGATCTACCACCTTAAATAAAATTTTACTATTGACAATAGCTACTTCCAACCAGTTAAAGAGCTTTTTACCTCGGAAGTAATCCTAATATCCATGAACTAAACGTTAGACTAAGTAATTAAAAGAAACGAATTCGAAAGGAGCGGGTAGTTAAGTATATGTATTTTAAGAGGGATATCTGACTAGTCGCCCACAAATTAAGCCAGCAGGATTGGCAGAAGTTATTCTTAGACAATATTGAATTTGGACATATATATCTACTGCACCCTTTGTTTTGGTTAATTTGTTACAATGCCATGACATAATATGTGTATCATAGTAGTACAAAATGAAATTATAGGCGTTAGTATTTAATAGTGCAGGCTTGATGAATTTTATATAGGAATTTAAGGGAAACCAGATTTTCTTTAGTTGAGAATAAATATAATTCAAAGTGACAATTTAAGAAAGTGTACTAGAAAGTTAATTTTAATGAAAAGCGATTCACTTCGCTAAAGTCTCACTCGTGATAACTAGTAGTGTAACTAGTAAATAAAGGGTTTATTGAAGCATCCCAGCTTGTAATTCAGTTAAGGAATGAACCACGGTATTTCAGAATAACTCCGGAAATGAGTCACGGTTGGAAGTCTGAAGAGGTGGAATCCTACCATTAACTTCTTAAGAGATTAAGCAGAACTGAAGTATCTACGCTTTTTGGATTGCTCGCAGGCCATTATCTTTAGGGGGCACACAATATAAAGCTGCGCCTTACCGGCGATGACCTCTGCAGAGGCTGTGGTGACATAGACTCACGGGAGGATATTCCCCACTCTTTATGACACTGTCCCAGTCTCAGTAATTTGAGGTAAGGAACTTAAGGAATTTATTACTTCCACGACCTCTCAGAACTATCTGCTGTTTCTTTTACATTTCTTTTTAGATTCACGGATGCAACAAGATGTCTTAGAACCGCCAAGGTTTAAAACGACAGCCAATGCAAGACGAAAACTCAAATCGAAAAAGAATCAAATGCCTATGCCTTTCTAGTTCCCCCACCCGGGAATCACAAGCGTGATGAGGTATAGAATGGACTCGACTCCAGATACCTCATCTACCTGTTAATCTAACCTTTTTTTTATAATCCCACGCGCACCAAGTCGATATGAATACCCTTTTTCTGGCTTTTCACCAGGGCGCGAGTGGGTGGTGTAGTATAGTCTTGAAACTCAGGTGTTAGGTTTCGATATTTTTCCAGAGGTGGTTGTCAAACTGGAGCCAGTGCATCCTCAACCATTGGGTCTTAGAACGTGCTAGTGGCTATTTCGTTAGATTTAGCCCAGCCAGCAACCACTCCAACATCAGTGTTATGCCAGAGTTGACGCCGACGGGATTTACATATAACTACATACAAATTCTATGAAAAGACTTTTTCATAGAATTGCCTCGCACGGGATTTGAACCCGCGACCCTCTGCTTGAGGAGTCTATGCATATACCACTACACCACGGCTACCCCGTAAGCATGCACACGGTTAAGCTGAGTTTTTTATATAATCCCCAGTGCCTTAGTTAAAGAAATGCATAGGTTAAAACTAAGTACAATCCCCAAGATGCTTCAAGCTATAGACTGATTTGCGGATACATGCACAAATACTCATGTTGCTCATTTATTCATCATACATTTATTTAGCACATAGCTGAAACCAAATTGAAATCATCACGCTAGCGTTTTTTTTTACAAAAACAAAAACCCCAATTTCCACAAAAAAAGGAAAACATTTGTAATTACATTTAAAACAATATAACTCTAAATCAAAAGCTAAAAACAGCTCAGCATTGTAACAATACATGATTCTAATGAATACTCATGGCTTTGTGTCGTTTGCAAATAAAAATTGTTAGTCCTAAGTTTCGTTACTTTCAGTTGGAATAGAGATAAAGATTAATCATCTGCTCTAATCTTTGTTAAACCTTTATTATCTTTTGCCGTTTACTTCTTCGTATTTTGATGAATTCCCTTTATGTGAATATCAAAAAGAACAATCTTATCTTACGAAAACAGATTCTTCCGTATGCGAATATTTTAGTCTTAAATGAAAAACTAGAAGAACAAAATATTATTTCGAAGTCTCCATAGATAATAGGATTGTAAAACGTAGTTAATCCGAGATAATATTTTAGTTGGTAGCAAGATACTTTAAATTTCGGAGGTGGTATAGTACACGCATACTATGTCAGAGATATTGAGTTTTTATAGTTTTTAATAATAATAATTTGTGTTTGTTATTCTATCTGATTATTGGCATTTTTTATCATAACGACATCGGGATAGAATTCAAAATGAACTTGTACCGTGTACAAGGACATTAAGACACGAGATATTTTATTTGTTATTATTGTGATGTTAGTAATAAGGCGTTTATGAATAAGGGAATACAAAATAGATTTTAAGAATTGAAGTAGCTATTGAAGAACTTATTGACTATATGTAGATTCATTTTCAAAATTACTGCTAGCCTAGCCATATGATGAACTTAATTTAAAGTTATCACTTCTGTCAAATCACCGACGCCGGCCGCTTTTAGTTGATTTTACAATACTAGTTTTTTGTTTAAAGACACTTAAGCTGTCTGAATATCTTTGGGTAAAATCAAGTAAATTGCATCACTAAGGAAAGTAATATCCCAATAGAAGACCCATCGCTGTTGAAGCCAAGAGAAGATAATATACGTATACATCCATTTGTATATATGCACTCGCATGTATGTATAGGAAATATATGACTGTTTTGGCGCAATTTTTAAAGGATTTAAATAAGTATAACTGATGACTTCGCATTCATTATGAATGCTAATACTACAGATCTACGGATCATATAAAATCAGAGTAGTAGTCCAAGTTTCACCGGCGGGTCGCTCGAAACAACAAAAACTTATAGGGTTTCAAAAATTATCCAAATGTCCACAACGTGGGCAGATGGAAAATTTGTGATGCACTCTGGATTTTAATTTTTCACAGTTTATAATAATGAGCAAGGTAGGGCATGTCTTAATAAAATAATTATTCGGTTTAGGAAAGAAATACTGTACCAGTATATTATATCGGACTACTTTCGTAGATTGGTGAAGTTTACCTTATTAAACAGAGGAGAATATTACTAGCAATTTGGTTGGAGTATTGATGGTGACAATAGTGATAGCACAAGGGAAGTCAAGACATACTACATGGGTGTTAAAATATACAGATTGACGGGGCAATACGAGGGCCAACTTCATTTTTCGCATGGATTTGAACTCTAACGAGACGATGCAATAGTAAATTTTTCTTCAGTTAAGGGTATCTAAGTGCCTATATATAGAAACAAGGACAGATGAAATAAAGCACTTCAAGAATTCATTGTAGAATTGAAGCCGTTCCAACGTAAGTTATCATTCACACATATGCCTGACATGGATATTGACTGGAGGTTCAAATTTTGTTTTGAGCATTAAATTCTAAGCTATTCCTGTTTCCTCCATTAATTATTTTGTCAATATCATAATTTAATGGGCTCGACGTACACTGCTAAATTTGAAGAGTGGAGAATACAGCCACTAACGAAGGATTAAATAAATTATAGGCTGACGGGTGAGGCAGACCTATTTCTACAGTGACCTAAAGAAAGGATATATGTTTGTGCAATGAGTCTGTAAAAGAAGAAATTGGCTAAGCAAATGCTTTTGTCCGTCTACTCAAAAAAAGGGATAAAAGGAAGACAGAAATATCATCATCATTATTTAAATTCTAAGTAAATGTGAATGTAGACTGATTCCAACTGAATGTTTGAAGAACGAAAAGCGCAGCAAGAAAGTTGACCTTGCTCAAAAAGTTGAGAACTGCAATGTTATCTGTGAATAAGCGTCGTCACTAAGCCATTTGCAAATGACGTTCTGTACTTAATGAATATTATAATAGTACCGATGTATTTCTTTCCACGAGGAAGGAAAATGTTGATAATCTAAGTCAAACTTTTGATAAAGGGTTGTCATTATCTGTTGGTCCAACAAATTTCAAAGGAAAAGGTTTTCCAATAGGGACTTGACAACTTTGAATTTAATTTGTGAATTCACTTTTTCACTAATCATCAAACTGTCACTGTCCATTTATTTACATTTTCATCATGGTAAAGAACACTAACGTGCAACGTCTGCAAATTATAAAAATTTTCTACAGATATTCTGAGTCGGTGACTGCAACTTTAAGAGCGTTAACTCCAATTTTTGGTCGTAATTCTCATCCTAGTAGACAGGCAATAACAAGTTTAGTGCAAAAATTTGAGTCTACATATTCGTTGTGTAATATTTTTGGCTCAATGGCTTCGTCAATAAGCAAAATATGCGTTATCGAGTGAAAACCCACATGTGCTTCATGAATCACTACTTCATCTACAAAAAATAACTGTTTGGTGCGGTTTGCATGCCGGCGGCGTTATTGGGCCATATTTTTTCGTCGACGATAACGATCGTCACGTTACTGTGAATAATCGTCAGCGTTATCGCGCCATGATCACCGATTATTTTTGACCCGAATTGGAAGATATGGACTTGGACGACATGTGGTTTCAACAGGATGGTGCCACAAGCCACACAGCACACGCTACAATCGATTTATTGAAGAGTAAGTATGGTGAGCGTGTTATCTCAAGACATGGGCCAGTCGATTAGCCGCCTCGTTCGTGCGATTTAATGCCGCTTGACTATTTTCTGTGGGGCTACCAATGACTTAGGTTTATGCCAACACGCCGACGACGTTGGAAGAGCTCAGAGCCAACATTTAACGCGAAATAGTGGTCGTTTCGGCCGAAATGTGTGGTCGAGTCGTTGAAAATTGGGCCCAACGAATCGACCGCTGCAAACGTGCCCGCGGCGGCCATATGAACGAAGTCGAGTTCCATTCATAAATGTTTTGATTGTGCTTCAAGATAATAATAAAGTTTTTGAAATATCTCAAATGGTTTGCCATTTACTTAAAAAAAAATTGTTAAGTCGTTATTAGAAAACCCTTTATTACCCTAGATAGCAAGCATATTTGGACTTTAATCATTTTCAAACCAACATAGTTCGATAATACAGATGTCTTAGTCGAATACATATCAAATGTTGAATGTACTGAGTATTTCAAGGATTGAAATAGAATCACCTCGACTAGGTTTGGAGGAATAATAGTCAGTACCACATTATTATTGCTTCAGTCCTCGGTAAGAACCTACATTGTCAGATGAATTTGTAGCGAGCACAATTTCAGGTCAAACGATTGTTTCTCGACTTTTCTAAAAGGATTTTTTAAATTTTGGTAAGCAACTTTACCATAAGTGCAAGGCATATGCATACCAAATATTTTAGCTACATGACGTTGCAGCTATATTATTAGACAGTGATGTGGTTGCGAACACTTTATAATTTATCTGCGAATGACTGGAAAATGATACTAAATTCTTATAATAAGTAATTAATTGTGAAAAATGCTTCTATATTTTTCGTCGTTGATTATAAGAATGATAAGTGATATGCATGATGACGTTAAAAAAAACTTATAGGTATAGCATAAGTAATGGAAAAAATTCAAAGTTAAAGTTAGAGTATACCAAGGCAGTGAACAGAGTTTGTTGTTGTTTAATGTTGTTCAAGATTTTCTATTGAAGCAGAACATCAACAAGTTTAAAGCAACTTTTTGTCGATGATAGCGCTATCATAAGCAGCGACATAACAGCAATTCAGGTAACTCTTAATAATTAAAGAAAGGTGCTAGAAGATAACGGGTTACGAATTAGTTGTACTAAGACCGAATATCTACATTGCAGATATGTCCAGCAGTAAAGGAAAACTAGCGATGGAAATAAAAATATTACGAATGGTATCGAGCGATCTTATAAAAAATACTGACATTCATGGAAGTCTTCATATTTAGAAACCACTAGTAGATAAGCGCCAGGCTGAGAAAATCAGCTAGTTTTCCCATGATCGATGAAGGTCAAAAAAGACACAGAAAGAAAAATAATTGGATCTGTTGAATGCGAAACATCAACAAACGCTGAGATTAAGTAAAAGTAAGTATACTGACTTTCAAACAAAGGAGATAATTAAAAAACATGATCATTCGATAAAAAATGATGCAACAGTTACGACGTACGAACAGAAAACGAAGACCAGGATACTTGTGTTTTTTTTTGTTTTTTTTTTTTTTTTTGGTGCGAGGAATTAGGCCTTTTTTTGGTCAAGTGCATAAATTAATATAAGGACAAAAATAAGATTATAGGATGAACAAAATTACTTATGAAAACAGGGAATATGGGAAAGAAAATTAAAGCGGTAAGTCTCAAGGTTCTTCAGAATGTCCAATGTCTTAAAGCCCCCGAAATGTTACATACCAATATGGCGCCCATATTTAACACCTTTGTAATATTGAACGTAATTGAGCTTTTTTATCTACTCTGGAATTGTGCGAAAGAGGCAAAAAGAATACGAACTCTACAGAGGAAGTCTCGTGCCATTTCTTTCCAAAGAGTGCCGAAAGATATGTATGTATATCTAAATTTGATAAGAACAGAAATTAAAACAAAGATTGTAAAATAATTCGATAAAATAAAATGTAATTTGGTCTACTGGTAATTTGGTGTTTAAAAAATGCAGAATACCAGCCCCGGTACACCGGGAAACGGGTCAAGCGTGGTGGCCGAATTATCATTACTTAAGAATGCTCTTCGTCGTATGATAAAATTTCAAAACTTTTAATAAATGAGATCCAACCAATTTCGTTTCGATCGCGATCCCGAAAAAGTCTCTTGATGCCGAAAAATACAGAAGCAAAGCACTATACAAGCAGCTCACTAAGTCCTTCCCAAGAATAGTCGTGCGGTGGGAAATGAATAAAATATGGAAATATAAAGTTTATTAAAAATAATAAATTAATAATGAACTTTTATCATTTTGTATAGTGGTTCTATATGATCCATTTTAGACCAATTCATCAAATTATTGAACTTGAATATGAAATGACTACATAATAATGAGAATTATGATCAAATAGGACAAGGATACGTTTTTGTTTAACTTGTCGAAATCATGCAAACTTCAAGCTCCGAATTTACTTGCACAAAATTAACTACTTCGTATGATAGAATACCGCTAGCATTATCGCAACTTTAATAATGATAAATGTTTATCAATACACCCTCAAGTGCCCTGCTAAACTCTCTATTTAATTGTAACTTACAAACATTTAAGACAAACGTATATTGGTACCTCTTTTTTTTTCCTTCATAAGTTTCTTTCGTTCATACCGTGTGCAAACATTTTAAGGGTACTAATAACCCCTTGAGCGTGTGCTATTATAAAAATAAAAATCAAAGACAAAAAACAGAATTAATTCGACACGTGGTGCAACTGCAATCGAAAAACCAGAAAGAAATATGAACCTACTTCTACACGTTACCGCCTTGTAGAAGTCCTCCTTATAAATGACGTAAAATTAAATCAAAAACGGGTAGCTGAGCCCATTGTAGTTCTAATGTGTTTTAAGATTAAAAGGTGTCGTATCTATTTCTGAAATTGTTTAAATAGGATCATTTCTATTTTACGAAAAGGCAACTTAAATATTAATTTTTGTACCTAGAAAATAAACATTACATATTAAAGATGTCTAGTGTGGAAAGATACGAGTCGTATCAAGGCATCAACCGCAACAGCTTCTCAAAATGCAAGAGTGCTCAGTGATCAGAGCAATCACCCTCTAAATGTACGAGTACTTTGTTGAATTTTAATAAAAACACTACAATAATCTTTTTATTGTTTATATAATACTCTTTTTACCACGGGATGTCTCTAAGACTCTTAATCGGATTTTTACCATGATTTTAAATCATATACTCGTACCTCGATTCAAAAGGAAGAGACTTTAATTTTATTACTTTATTACAATACTTTTATTAATTTTTGCAAAGTCAAGCTTAATTGGTACATCCAAACAAAGACATCAATTGTGGATTGAAATGCGCATACTTGTGACAATGATATTCATACGATTTTTAAATTTTTGAATGGCAAGACAATAACAGATAAAATTTAATGCTTTTAACCTCAACTTGCTTTGCATATGTATATTAGTTTTTAAAGTAAACATATTTTATGAATGCATTTAATCCCTTTTCTTGGAATTGAGGTATTTGTTGTAAATGTTGGTTTTTTTAGTCTGATGCAATTGTCATTCAGCAAGGTTGCATTCAATAAAAAGTATCTTCATTTCACAATTACAGACGAGTATTTTTCTGATTAATTTTTCTATCCAGCAACTCAGCTAAAATGTATATATGTTATGTACTCTGGCACTTAGTTACGAATATTTCTGTTTTTGGTTTTTGATTTATCTTAAACATATAAAATAAAATGTGCAAATATACACCTGAAAAGATATATGTAGATACAGAAACTTGCTATTTATCTTATTGTGCATGTACTTATGCATAAATTACGATCAGACGTCATTTACAGACAGTTCAAAAGAAATTTCCATGAGTCTTTGGTAAATACTTTCTTGATACATTTATTGCGAACGGCGCCATTTGCAACTATTTGATAATTTCGTTGACATCCGCATATAATCTAGGCTCTATAAAATTGTGTTGTATGTGCCGATCCCCGATAATTTTAATTTTGAATTACATAGGTATGTAATTTGAAAGCTATCTGACTATTGCAAAACTAGTAACAAACAAACTTCAACAATAACCATCTACTAAATAACTTTCATTCAGTTATTAAGAGTCGAACATCAGATGGATATGACATAATTCAATCTTCAAACTTGGCATACGAGATTTTGAATCTGGAATAATAAAATTAAATAACTTAGAAGAGAAATGTATTATGTATTCATGAGGATCTTCTCATAGTAAATCAACTTTAAGAGGTATCTTATCTGATGAGAGCATTTTGATTTTTTGAATATTTGCTGCCATCGGCTTAATCTCTACATCTCAATAATATATATATCAATCGATTTGTCGTGAGTAACGGTATAGCACATTTCATGGTGAAGAGATTGATGTATCAATCATTATTCTATGATTCTTATAACGGAAGTAATAAACTTTTTTTCGTCTCTCTTCTTTCTTTAGGCTATTGTAGGATTCTTATATAATAATTTGTCTTATATAATTGTTTCAATGGAAAGTAACTGGAGTAGCCAGTACAAATTAAGTACAATACAAAAAAAAAAACCTTTTAGTTTTGTGAATTTTGTTTGTACTGAGAGAACCGTTAATTGAAATATTTTAACTGTTGCTGGTTTGCAATTAGAGGAACCTTGCTTTTCCTATGGCCAATTATACGTAATATAGGATGTTTAAGAGTTGGAAGTCAACATAATCTTAAAATGATGAAATAGTTGTATTTTCTTATTCTTCCCCTAAATGCCTTCAATTCTATATATCCGTATGTACGTACTTCATGCACATATGTATGCATCTATTAAATGATTCAGCAAAGCGGGTACATCCGGCTAATATGAAGCTTTTTTTTGCTGAATTAAAGTTACCCCCTCCCCCCTTAAAAGCACGTGAATTTATTTGCCTGAAAAAAAGTCTTTCGGGCACGACTGATATTGAACCCGTTCGATTGGGAAGCCAATACACTCTTGCTTTAGTTCTACAATCCACCCGTATATTGACAATTTTATACCATCTTCAAAATTCGATATACCAAACAGAAAGGATCGACATATTGAAAGAGAAGTTCATTCTGTTTCAATAAATAAATAAAAATACATTCTGGCCGCTAACTTAATGGCAACTTAAATAAGCAACTCTTTAGTAGCGAAAGCAAATACCTGGATAGAAGTCACTCCAATTAAAACTGTTGCGCAGATATTGTGTATTCTTACTCTGCCCATCTTATTAAGAACTAAGAGTGTCAGTTCATTTTTTTGAGGCTTATTGCAACCACCAAAAGTGCTAACCTAACTTATTAAATCATGTGAAACAAGGAAGATCTAATGGATCGTATGATTTGCTGCTAATGTTCTAAATATATTCTGTGGCCGTTCAAAAGGCGAGTGAGAAGTGATGATCAATAGTATAAATAGATATAGTATAATATAGTACCTATACCATAAATAAATACATTTGGATTAGTTATTTATAGAAAACCAGTAATTCTTAAAAAAAAAATAATAAACAGCAAACCGTCAGCTTACTCTGCCTAGCAGGTAGATAAGCAGACTACCATTTAGATTACTTCTAGAAGTATTTCTGTCCGGACACATAGTATCCGTGCTTACTTTACATCTACATATTTATATTGAATTTAAAATAAATATCTCCAATACTTGAGACTACTTTTTAAGTTGTCAGAATAAAAGCGGCTTAAACCGAGCTCATATTACAAAAACTGAAATAGTGCTAAATAAGCCGTAACTACAACTAAAATTATTGCAAGTGCTGAAAAGTGCCTTCAATCCTAGAATGTGGTTAGACTTACTAAAGAATATAATTGCATGCCTGT
The DNA here is from genome assembly GCA_907269105.1 of Volucella inanis. Taxonomy (NCBI): domain Eukaryota; kingdom Metazoa; phylum Arthropoda; class Insecta; order Diptera; family Syrphidae; genus Volucella; species Volucella inanis. The sequence continues at coordinate 38,667,034 of OU026154.1, read as the reverse complement.
AAAATTAATCAGAAATTTGATGCTGGCTTTTTAGGACCCCAACCCGCGCTAGAGCTGCCTATACTATCAGTCGACAATTTCGATGAAGACCAAAGAGCTCAGTAATACGCTGTGATGAAAAGAACTACCATTTAGGGAATACAATGAACTTGTTTTACGAGTATATCATAGTAAACAGGCAAAGACAGGTAATAAAGTTTTAATTTCGAAACACCTGGATACCAAAGCAGTAGTTGGTATGTTTGAGCAAACCGATCCTAGTTTCCTAAAACTAATTTTAAATTAGAGAATTCGCTAGCACCATTCTAACATAAGTGTTGTACAGATGTCCAATATTATTTGAATTAAAATAGTTATAACAATGATGTTATAAGCAGTAGGAAATTATAAGATCATAAAAGAATTGATAAAAATATTGTGGAGGTTATATAAACTATCCTAGATAAACTTCTTCGAATGGGTCTGGGGAATACATACGAGTACATATATAAACAGGATCACCTAAACACAAAAAATATTCAATCTTTAGACATTATTGATGATGTAATTTAATTTAAAGTAAATGGTATTGAGGTAAACTTACCGAAGAATAATAGTCTCAAAACATACGAGTACATATCTCGATGAAACTCGCAACTAATTGCTAAAAGATTCTACAGTTTCGTTTGATAAATATTTAAAAGTCAAACAAAACACAGTCAGATCGAGTTGCTAATTGAAAATTGTACGCTAATATTCAATCATTCGAATGGTTTGCTTTCAATGATGAGTCAAGTTAGGACAATAAATTAACACTTTAAAGATGTTTAAAACTGTTGAAAGTCTTTCATAAAATCGACATACAATAGTATAACAAAAAATCACTTACTTTGGTGCAAAATCAAAACAAAAACTACCAAAGCGTTTCCCATATCTATGGAATTTCTGTTTCTATACATGCTGATTAAACTTGTTAGTAAATACTGTAGGATTATTATTCTACAGGACTGAGGTTTGTGTTTTCGCTTTTCCTTCAAATACTATATAACAAAAATTTGGAGCGGTTTAATTGGAGAATTGTGCGCAAACCAACTTTCGATATTATTTTTTACGAAATTTGCGCCGTAGCTCGAGCTGGGTGTGATGTGGCAGAATTCTGTTGAAACCATCATTAATGTATTGATTCGATTCCTGCACAAGAAGGTTTAGCTACATGTCACTAAATTCATCACCAGTAATAGTTAGAGCATTACGTCTAGCATCGCCTTACTGTTACGTTGGCTTCATAGTCGCCCAAACTTTATTTTATCTCATGGTGTGGCAATTTTTTTTTTTTAATTTATCCATAACTCGCTTAGTGATTTACCTGATTAGAACATGATTACCAACAAAAGATTTAGAATTGTTCTATCATTCTCTGTGATAATCAAATAAGAGCTCCTAAATGTTAGAAAAAAATTATAATTTAACAGAATCGGTTTGTAATATAAAATATACTCTGTACAAATTCATCGAAGTAGTTTTGAAAAATACATAAGGTACAGAGGGATTTTTTAAAATAATTCAAATATCCTCATACCATATGAAACACCATGCACTTAAGGAATTACTCAACATCTACTCGTACATAACATCTTCTATTTATAATGCAGAAGGTACACCGTATACTCTCAGCAAAAATTTTTCAAAGAAATTTATGCGAAGTTGAACATAGTAACAGCAAAAGAAGAGTTTGGAAATACACTTATCTGCCGTATTATGTAATATGAAGAGAATGACCGATGGACTGACCACGGAACCAATGGAAATGATTTTTCTTTTTCTTGGATTTCAACAATAAAACCGATATTAAAGATGTATTTAGCAGAATATTGGAAAAGTGCCAACTCTACGAAATAACATAACGACAACCCCGGCGAATTCACAACTGTTCGAAACTTGATGAGAAGTAGCAAAAAGTTAAGCCCACGTTCCAAGCGATATAGTACGAAGAAGCTCAGATCGTACAACATTCGAGTATTAGCCTGATGCCTTGTAAGGAATTGTGTATCAGATCAAAGAACAGAATGAAGAACAATTAAAGCATGTCCATTTGAGTTGATTTTTGTGCTTCCTTTCTAAAAAAAAAAAAAATCGTGTGGTTTTATTTTTAAGTACTGGATCAATCCAATCCGCTCTTAAGAAAATATAAACCGGAAAAGAAGAGGTGTAAAAGTACATAGTTTTCGCCCAGTTTTGGGCGTGTAACGACTTATTCAAAAATTTGTAAAAGTTTGTATTGACCTAAGAGCTAAAGATTGTTTGAACATTCTTCTGAATTTTCACCAAAAAAAATCACCTAAGTCACGATGCACATTTTTGGTGAAAGGGCTGTTAATAAGCAACATTACCACATGTGATCAGTGGACCAGAGTTGTTGTAACAGTAGCTACTGTATACTAAAAAATTTACTGTTCAGTGTGTTTTCATGCGAGAGATGCTGACGAGTCGGTAACAGTTAATGGAGAACGCTATTGTTCACTATTAACCAATGTTGTTTGGAATAGATTCTAACTGTAAGCCCTGGAACATATGTTGTTTTTCGGACAGAACAGTGTTACTTGCACACACAGCGGGTGATACAAGCAATTTATTGAAGCAAAAGTTCCGTAATTTTCTTATCACCAGAAATGACCCTATCAATGGCTTCCCCACTCTGGCGATTTGATATCGATTTCACTTCTTTTTGGCGCTACATTGGGCTTCAAGCCTATGTCAAGTAGGCAAAAACTTTAGGTGACTTAGATGCTCTTAACGTCGAATTGCTGACATATCGGCCGAATGATACCATATTTGAATGATATTTTTATACTTCAATACATTTTTTCCATTTCTTTTTTTTTAAATTATCGTGCGAGTTACTGATCGCACAATGCACATAACCGGAATCAACAAAGATACCACATGCAACTCAACACATTTCTCATGATCAAGATACACGTACTCTTACATATCCAAATGCAACCCAACACATTTCTCATGATTAAGATACGTGTACAATACGTATAAACATGCACCTAACATGCACTCAAGATGTCTGCACACCAAAGTCAGTGTAGCACAAAATTCTAGGAACAACTACGAAGAAGTTAAATCAAATCCCACGATTCACATTTGGTATCTTTATCTATCTGAAATGTCAGCCAAAATATTAAGGTTTAAATAATTTTAAAAAAGAAAATTGCGTCAGAATTGAAAATTTTGTGTTGAACTAAACAGTTGTGTTTTTTTGCTGCATCTGCAATCCCGCGATATAATTCGCGCTCAAAGAGTTATTAGCACTCTTAAAGTGTTTGCACACAGTGCGGGTGAAGAAAAATTAGAAAGGAAAGAAAGAGAGGTACCGATGTACTTTGGTTTTAAATGTCTGAATGTTTTAATGAATAGGAAATAGAGAACCCGGCAGGGCATTTCATAAGCGAGTTGTACGGCTTCGGAAAGAATCACGATATTTTAGAGTACGCCCGAAAGTGGGTTTAAGGTTATACTGATGAATATTCATAGCGAGAGTGATACGGTTCAAAGTTTGAAAAGGCGAAATGTTACTGGCAATTTCGGGAGAGCACTGATGGTGGAAACAGCGATAGAACAAGGTAAAATAGAAGACATTACGTCGGTGCTTAAGTGTGTCAACTTAAGTGCGTAACTCATTTTGACTCATGGCGTCACCTATGAGTTTTATCGCACAGTTTTGGAAGGTATCTAGAAAATGCAAAAAAGTTTCAGGGGAACCCGACCAAATGTGGGCATTGTGCTCCAATTATGAGCGGAATCCATCTAAAATAAAAGTTTCATTGAAAAAATAATAATTTGAGGCGCGTCAAATGAAATGTACATATGAATCTAGGTTTCCTAATCTGATTTAAATGAAAGAAAAAAAAGACCCAACTTAGAACTCTGCTAGCTGTACCAAGATATCAATGCAGTACAATAACTATGATTCTAAGATAACATGGCTTTGACACATAAACAAGACACCGTTCTACCATATAGGTTCTTTGAATCTCTGCTATCTGTATGGCTTATAGGAATAAGTGATGACAGATGCTAAAATAAGTGATTTGTAACGGGAGACGTTACACTTTATTTTGTCGTGTAATTATGTAACGAGTTTTTTAATTGGCACAATTGTCTTACATCGATCTTGTCAAGATTTGATTTTAACAACCAAAATGTTGACTTCCACATGTTAAACTACTCTTACCATTCGAAATTAGTACCGTGTACCACCCTAATTGCACGATCTGTAATATACTGATGGCACAAACGGAAAATGCATAAGCAAAAGTTCATACCCTACTCAAATCGTAAACAGACATGGGTCAGATAATTAAAGCGGTATTGAGCAACAAGATTATTTGACCATTTTGGGAGAGGAAACTATTAAAGTACAACGATCATAAAAAACGTTGACCAGTCCTTCAATGACTTCTTATCTTATATTTTGCTTAGCGAAACTACCTCTGAAAGGGTCTAGGCTTAAAATGAATCTAGCTATAAACAAATCAAAAGCCCAAACCACCGGAAAATAATTAAGGCTTGTAAGCCACAACACTCAAAATCATAATATAACCTAAGAAAATCTGGGGAAAGATTGGACTATCGTTTAGGTGAGGACTCGAAGTCAAAAGGCCCGCATTTTCTGATTTCCATTGGTGAACATCTGAAGTATTTTTCAGATACAGAAAAAATGTGATGCGATATTACGTTCGTTTTCATAAAGCGCTTCGCTTTGTGGTGTAAAACTTAAATAATTTGGAAGTCAGTCTTTAAAACCTGACGATCACAGTAAGATTCTCGACCTGCCGACCATGATTTTGGCTTTATCTTCCACACATCCAAACTCAAGTTTAATAAGAACGAAATGAGTTCTTATTTTTATAGTACGATTACTCAAAACAATTTTTCACCAGCTCAGTGGTTCCAAAATTTAGTGCGATATCATGCTGAACTAGGCTAGGGTCTTTCACAGGGTTTTAACAATTAAAGGGCCGAGAAGGCCAGTTTTAATTTCAAAAATAATAATCAGAATTAAGGTTCTAGACTCTTAATTTGTCCAGAACACCTAAAATAATCTCAACTTTATCTGTCTCCTTGCAACTTTTTCACAACATGGATATGTGCTATAAGATCCTTTTATAGTATACCTCAAAGTTACATAGTATCTATCGGATTTGTAAAATAGCTCAATTTGAATTCCCACAATAATTTAAATCGTTGGACAATATTTTTAACCTTCAAAGTTTTTCGTATCTATCTATCACCATTATCGATCAAATGGTCTGTGTTCATAACAACTGCCCACTGAGTTTTGTTTACAAGCACTTGCTGTAGCTGTTTCTTATAGATACAACTACCAAAGCGGTGTTGTGAAAGTTTGCTTTTTATAATAGTGTTATTTTGGAAAAGTGTTTATCACTGCTTCGCAATTCCACTTAAACATGGAAGCTCTAAAAAGATTCGATTGCAGATTCCCCCGAATGCCAGCTACTGAACATTTAATGGATCATACACGAAACTCATTAAATTTCAGACTGCCCGTTTTTTTTTTTTTACAGTAAGTAGGTAAGTGCTCATATTTGCTAGATTTTACGGTTGAAACATCCAACAAATCTCTCTCCGACATAACAATTGAGTTCACATCAACTTACGAGTATAACAGCACTCCGCTAATTACCATGACCTAACAACCACATGAAAAAAAAGTTCGCTTAGTACCTATTTATTGTCAAATAAGATAAATCTACAATATCATAGCAAAAAGATACTTATACGAAATGAACTAAATTTCATGCAGATGCAAGAATTAGAAGAAGTAGAGAGTAAAGGGATTGTCAGCAATATAATGCACGAGAATGAGTATCTTTTGCATTCTTAAAAGTTGACTGACTCACAGATACCACAGATTATCACCATATAACGCACGAGTATCCGTCTGCGAACAGACATAATTTTCGAATTAATTTTGATTAAATGTAATGTGTCTACGAATAGATGCGGAAATTAAATACATATTTTATATTTTAAACACTGAAAATAAGGATCGTCTATGCGATGGTTATTTGTATGTGAAGCAACCATTTTCTAACCTCGAAAGACATAGTTCCACCGCTGCCGTACTTATTGAATAAATGCGCCAAGTATCGATTGTATTTCTTCGATCCATTGCATCTGTCAATATTTGTACCGATCAGAAGAATACACCAAACGATCGTTGTGAACACGCTTCGTTTCATTTTCGATTATGATTTCAAATTCGCGTTTCCAGACACACACAACAACACGATTTACTGATTACTGATGACTGATTACTGTTTACAATTTTAAATTTTATATACAATTGTTATTTTAAAACTGATCACTGATTTTGAATTTCATCGGACTGTGATCCTTTTCGGGTGAAAATTTTATTAACTGATCTCAATATTAACTGCAACAGTCACGCTCTGTTTACCGAAATCGACTACCGAGCACAAAACACGACGACTCTGTATCTCAAAGATGCGAAGCGACACGACAACGACAACCTACAGCGACAATGAATGTAGTTAACTAACGACCCGAGTCAGGTTGAATGACGAAAGCTCAAACTTATTTGGGTTTTGTTTAGATTGAGATGAAGCTTTTACCAGTTGTGTATAACATATGTGATTGACAATATTTTTTTTGTAAACATTTCAAACAGAAACAATGCTCGCGCTTACTTTCTGGGTATAATGGCGTTGTATTAGACAATAGTATACGAGTAGGTACGAGTATCTTATTTGTTTAGATTTTAATTACGGATATCTTCATGGACTCCGAATGGAAGATACAACTGTTTCTCTATTTTCCCGTCTGCCATGGGTGTGATGGTCTCCGAAGATCGTAAATTTTTTTAGTCTTAATCTTTGTTTGCGATAAGATATCAACATAGGTCTGGTAATATATGTATAAAGCGGTAGTTAGCTCTTCCATTTCAGTTATCAAATGACAGATATTTTCATGGTTGCCAGGGTTTCTTAACATTTTACAGACAAGGTGTTAGGTGACGTCTCTTCTTTAGAGTGTAATTTTTGTATATTATGTTGTTGTTGAGTAAATCTGCATTTTTGGTACATCTAATCTTCCTCATACACAAGAGTCAATACGTGATTGATAACAGAATTGGCCTTGCTCTTAATTTACATTCTTATACTGATTGATGAAAACAAGACATTTTATTAAAGTACGGTCACTTATTGCAGTAGGCAAGTAGGTCGGCATACCTGTCGTAAAAGGCGATTAAAATGCACCCTCTGTATGGGTGCACACGAGTGGGTGTGCATACAAAAAATGCAATGGACAAAACAAACGGAAGTGATACCCCAGGTGGCAATCCAGTTTCACTGGCAAATCCAGCCTCTTCGGAGGTAGGCCCTACGGATTCTAGGGTGAGCCATTTATTGCTATCAAATCCCTTTTCAAAAACATTAAAGGTACTCCGATCTCCTCTATCTAGATCGCATATTTCCGGAAAACGAAGTCAGCCGGTTAATCATTAATCAGTGAAAAGTAAATGTTTCGAACAGGAGAACATAGAACTCCGAGCTAAACTCAATGAAATGCAACGATACTTTTACGAGCTTAAAAATTAAGTAGATTCACTTCAAAAAGAAAACGAGGTTCTAAAAAATTCTCGCTTACCTATAGATTACAAGTCAGTGGAATACCTGACGGTACTACTGAAAAGGAATAGCAAAAAACGTAAGGCAGGCTCTTCTCCCGAAGTTTTACTACCAAGAGATAAAAATAAGCCCACTGTACCAACGAAGACAAAACCCCAAACGAATACTCGCCCTCCACCCGCAATAAATGTGGTCGAGATTGCAGACAACGGAAAGTTACAGGACCTTCTCTGGAAAGGAAAGACACTAAAAGGAAAGTTCAATATAATTTCACTCCGCAATAACGTGTGGAAAATTAATGTCGAAGACTCCGATTCTTACCGCGCATTGTCGCTGAAAGTTAACACCGATAAAATTCAATGGTATACTCATGAAAATAAGTTTGAAAAACCGTTACAAGTCTTCGCTAGGGAACTTCACCTGTCGTGCAAAAAAGAAGTCGTAATAGAAGACGTTGAAGCACAAGGTTTTACGATTACTGACGCCGTGAACATAATCAAGAAGGTAAAGCAACAAGCGGATAGCGACAAAGATACCGTAGTCAAACGTGACATCCTAAGTGTGCTTACTTTTGATCGAAACGAGAAAGTCGACAATATTTATAAAATTAAATCTATCTTAAATATCAGAGTCAAAATGGGGCCCATGCGTAAGGGCAAACAAAATATAATCCAATGCAAACGTTGTCAAGATTTTAACCACACGCAGGCGTATTGTCAAAAAGTTCGACGATGCGTAAAATGTGCAGGCAAACACTTCTCGGAAGAGTGCAAAATAAATAAGCAAATCCCAGCAGTTTGTAACAATTGCATAGGAAATCACCTAGCTAATTATCGAGGTTGCGAAATCGCCAAAGAAATACAAAAGAGGCGAAAAAGTCCCACGAAATTCATTCATCCGGACCTAAAGGTGCAATATCCTAAAACCGATGAGGCCAAGACAGATAAGAGAGTCACAATGAAGAAACCAGTAACGCAAAAGCATAAATTTGGTCAAAAAAACGTTGCCGAATCAAGTGCAATTAAAAAACCTGTACCGGTCCGCGCAAATTCATACGCTGAGGTCGCGTCAAAAACCAACAAAATAGATTCGGCCACAACAGATCTTAGAAAAACTAGATGAACAAATAAAAATAAATAAGCTCTTGTTTGAAAAACTAAGCAAGCTCGAATTCGTTGCTCGGAAAAAATCTAACAAAGATGAAAATGAAACAGTTGACTAAGATTTAAACATGCAACTCAAATGGCCTTCTGAAAAAAATCTAAGAATTAGAATCGTTTCTATGGAAAGACTCTCTACTCAGATCAGATCTCTACTCAGAAACCGCCCAGATTGACGAATAAGAAAACAAACTGGGATGGCTTCAGAAGAAATTGCAAGGAAAATATTGCTTTAAGAGTTCCACTTACGACGCCGTTGCAAATAACATAGAAGACGAAGAAATCTGTTTTGCAATTGGCACTGATAAAAAAAGCCGATGGCGATTGGGCAAAAGGAAACAAAGGGAAAGCGAATTTGTTTGCGGACCACTTGGAAGAAACATTCAAACCGTTCGAAGGACGTCAATTGGCTCAAGAACTTAATCTCAGAACAGGATCCGACAACTACAATATAAAATCCGTATCACTGTCTGAGCTACAGCAAACAATAAAAAACCTAAAAAAATTATAAGGCTCCAGGATATGATTTGATTACAAGTGAAATTCTAAAGGAGCTACATCGAAAAGCGCTTGTCAAGATCCTTCACATTATAAATGCTTCCATGAGACTTTTCAAGCCAATGGAAAGTCGCAGAAGTCATAATTATTCCAAAACCGGGGAAAAGTCTAAACGACAAAAAATCATACAGACCCATTTCGCTCCTGCCGATAATTTAAAAAGTCTTCGAAATTCTTCTGCTTAAACGTTTAAAACCGATAACTGAAGAAAGACGATTGATCCCGGATCACCAGTTTGGCTTTAGGGTCAAACATTCCACAATCGATCAGGTCTATCGGATAACAAATGTAATTGAAAACGCGCTAGAGGGAAAAAAAATATGTTCAAGCGTTTTTTTTTTTTTTAAGTGTATCACAAGCCTTCGACAAGGTATGGCATTCCACAAGGAAGCGTTCTGGGGCCATACCTATTCTTACTGTACACTAGAGACATATCCTAGATGAAGAGACTGTGGTAGCCACGTTCGCGGATGACACGGCGATCCTCGCCACTGCACAGATAGTTGAATCCTCGACTGCAAAACTTCAACGAGCTCTGAACAAAATATGTGAGTCGAAGAAGTGCTGGCGAATCGTGCTAAACAAGACTAAGTCAACACACGTCAAATTCGCGTACAGAAAGATAAACAACTTACCATTAACGTGAAGAGCTCGAAATCAGGCTAAGAGAAATTAATTGGCTTATCGGAAGATACTCTAAAGTAAGTACATATAACAAGCTGCTTATATAAAAGCAAGTGCTACAACCTTCGTGGACTTATGGTATACAACTATGTGGTTGTACCAAACCAAACAATATGTCTGTCCTACAGCCGTTCCAGAACAAAGCGCTAAGAGCAAACGTTAATGCTCCATGGTATATAAGGAATAACGATATTCACCGCGATTTGGGAATTGCAACCGTGAAAGGCGAAGTAACAAGCTTTCCTCGTAAACTTCGGACTCGTCTTGTGCATCATTGCAGACAGGAAATAATCCGGAGATTGGACGAGACAATCTTGTGCGGCGACTTCAAAGAACAAGACCGTTCGACTTAGCGCCTAAAGGAGAAACCGTATGAAATAACGGTAATAGTAGGTGCCTTCGCTAGAAAGCTACCTACCAAACGCGATAAACTACAGAAGCATGAGCTACTTGTTAAAAAAACTTAGTCGTAGTCTTATAGAAAATGGGAGGGTTTTTAGTGAGTAAGAATCTCACACTACCATGAGCGCGTGATTTTGCTGGGCGCTGCTATGCCACTGTGGTAGGCAGTAGGTGCTCGTGCTTATGGTGCCTGCTGTGGTGGTACGGTGGTGCTCTTATGAGCGCGTGCTTATGGTACTTATGAAGGTTTTTACCTACCCACGGAAAAAAAAAACTTATTTCAAGTGTACTAATAAATTTACAGATGCATCCTTTCGGCAAACTGTTTGTAGCAAAAGTATGATACTCGTACTTCGTGATACAAAATAAATACTTTCAATCGCCGGAATATTTAGAAGCCGCCCTCCAAAAATTGGAAAACAAATATATCACCCAAAGCTTACAAAATAAAAAAAAAGTAAGGGAACGGAAATATTCAAGACAAAGAAAACTGTTTTTGAATGTCCGGACTTCAAGGCAGATTAAAGTTGCTTTAAACGTTTAAATTTTAGCAATGGGATAATAACGCATAAATTCAGCATAGAAAGATATAACGAGAAGACAACTAAATGGAATAGTTTTCAAATCTAAAATCTTCAAAATTAAATTGCTTTGAAGCCATGGCTTTTTGAGATAAGCCCCTAAGGCTTTGCATATAATTATATCAAAATGTTAGAGGGGTATTCTCATGTGACCACTTCGAAAAAACGATTTTTGTATTTTTCATATTTCGATAGTAAAACCTATCGAAAATAAAGTATGCTGTAAAAATTCAGACCGAAATTTCTAGTATTAAATAAGTTAAAACTCATAGTCGCCGACGCGCCGTAAGCAACTTGTCTGCCGTGCGCCAGGTCTGCAGCTGCTACATTTCTATTGTTTTCACCGGTCTTTTATGCCTGCGAACGGAGTTTCCCTCAGGTCACAATAACCGGTAGAAAATGATGCGTATGAGGCCACCGAAGGGATATTGCATGATCCAGGCATAGCAGATTAGTGTAAGTATAAATTTTTTCACGAAAATTCTACTCTTAAAACTTTAAAAGCATTTTTCTAAAAGAAAACTATTCAACCGATTGCTTTGAAATATTTATGTTATATGTAGTTCTACTCATTAATAGTTATCGTCCTACCAAAATTTCTTATTTTCGAAAATATTTCCTTTTATTTTTTAAAACGATTTTTAACAAAAAAAAAAAAAAAAAAGATTTTCGTCACTTTCGTCACATTAGAGTGCCTGAAAATGATTTTTCCCATAAGTAGAGAGCTGCGCCAATATTATAAAGGGTGACCAGATAAGAACGACAGGAAAAAAAATAAAACAACAACGGTTCGAGATATATGTTAAAAATGATTCTTCACAACTTCGAGCGTTGCGTCGCTTGTATGGCGTGTACCGCTGTCTTGTTGAAACCACAGCTAGTATAAAGTATATCAATGTTGTCCAACACTGAACACAGAAAGTCGGTTAACATCGCTCTATACCTGAAATCATTGACAATAATAAGGCCCAATAATGCCGCCACGTTATAAACCGCATCTAACCGTTAATCTTTACTCTTTGCCCAAAATCCGGATCTCCGGCCAACAATTCCAGCGCCCAATCAACAAACTAACGTCGTTATCTACAGTCATCAGGCTTGAATTCTTGCGTCAGCACAATCTTATACGCATGTACGCCCAAATCCAATGGCAAAATAGCCCGGGTTAACTCTCTGGCGATGCCCAATTTTGTTGATGCGTAAGACGATGCATGATAAAATGGCAAACTTTACTGAATATTTTGACAGCTGGATGTCATTGGTAACTTTGATAGCTGCTGAAACATAACAATTGGAAAAAAAACTATCATTGCTATCTGGTCATCAGTTATCAGCCGTTTCAGAACCTTGATAGAAGCGGAAATATAATTTTTTTTTATTGACTTTATAAAAGCCTCTAAAAGATTTTTATACGTATATGTCCTTGAACACCCAAGAATAATTGGCGTTCGAGGAAATGTACTTAGATTGTTCAAAAGTTAGCTCATTTACAAATATTTATAAGGTTACCATCAATGCGACAAGTTGCTGATTCTACAGTTTGGATTTGGTTTGCTGGTTCTGAAAAATCTTAAAATTTGATTTGTATGGAGCAATTGAACCTTTGATGTGAATCGGCTGGTGTAATATGAGTTTTTATATTTGTTGTGTTAACTCCTCCTTCCTTAAAATCGAGTGTCCTCACTCGATACCATAAAGAGCATTGGTATTGTCTTTTGCTGGGATGGTTCACCCTCAACTTGACATTCAAGCCGGACTTCGGTCTTCTTTAGAGTCTTGGTGTGGCTTGTAATTTTTTCCTTTCGGTCAATCACGTGTATGAAAATAGTTGCTATAATAGCTAATATTACGAGAGATGGCATGCTGTAGTTGGTGATAACCTGAGTCTGCCCTTCGTCCTCTATTTCTGTTATGTGTGCGGTGTTGTTTATGGTATATGCAATTGCTTTAACATCTCCAATGTAAGGAGTTCTTTATATGTTTTAACTGAAGAACTCAAATGTAGAGCCATCGGCGAAGATTTTGAGGATGGTTTGTATTATTCTTACCCATTTATATAGATAGATATTGATAAAGGTCCCGTTTTAATTGACCTCACTGCTTCCAACTAAAACTGATTCGTTGAATTGATTAAGAAACAGGGTCCCTGGCTGAAGTTCCTCTATGCTTGGTACGTAATAGTTGTTGATCTCGTCACAACTTGATGGTTTACCTCTACCTAAATATGGAATACAATTATCAATTTCGTTTTTATTACAAACAATTAGTTTATTATATGATTTACAATCAATCTTAATTCCGTATATTATATCTTCACAAATTAGTATCTTTTTGTACTGTAACTTCAATATAGGTATGTTCATTATATTTTATGGGCTTAACTAACAGTTTTTCACATAAAACATTTTCTGTAGTAGGAATACTAATAACACAAAGTATAGTTGATATCTTAGATGCTATTTTAATGTCGGCAAATTCAAGTGCTTCTTCAACATTAATAAAAGGTAGAGATAATAACAATTTATTATCTTTAACAGTATTTATTTCAGAATTAGAGATAATAAAAGAGTTTGCAATTTTAATCTTTCTCCAAAGTAAAGAATATTTTATATCAGTCATTTCTTCTTTTAAAATATCCAATTAAAACTTAATTTCTAATGTAAAGCGGCGCTTTATTTGTTATATATATTTGTTAAATTTTAATTTTTTCCAGTGAAAGCTTTATTTATAATTACTTGTTTGTTATTATTGGCTGGTAAATTATGGGATTCGGATTTTACTATTAAAAAGTCGTCGTGGTCTGGACTACCAGAGATCCACTTCCACGCGCTTCCTAGGAAGTTTAGAGATCTGGGATTTCTAATTTTGGGTTTAAGGATGTTAAGCTGGTTTCTTATTTGGGTCATTTGGTGGGATACTGTATGAAAAGTAAGATCGATTTCACTAGTTTCATTCTGGGTTTGTGGTGAGATCTACTCAATGAATTCCTCGTAGGCCTTTAGATCTATGACGTGTATGATTTTGAATGTACCAGTCTGAAGCTTGACTGTTCCCATGTTTGTTGTCAGAATTTTAGCATTTATATAATCCAAAATTTGAACTTCCGTCAAACTTTGATTAAAAAGAAACCTGAAAAGGGATTAATTCCGGATGTTATTTTTGTGAATTACAATATTTTACCAGATTCAGTTAAAATAGTTGTGGATCTGCCTTCTTTGACAGTTTCCTACTCAAATCTTGGGGACAAGTTAGTGTCTAGTCTTTTATTCACTTTAACGTATATTGTTTAACGTATTGTATTCTTTTAATTTTCTGTCTTGATTTATTGTGATATTCTATGTTTTTGGACTGTTTCATTCTTAGCTTTTGAATACTTTCCCGCCTTGCCTACTCGTATTGATTTGGATCTACTCCAACAAATCTTCCGAAAAACGTTTCTATTGGTCTTCTACTGATGACTGTGTGTATTGAATAATTTTATATGGCATAGTTGGTCGCTCTGCTTTAAGGTATCTCATAATTTCAGAAAAGTTAGAGTGAAACCTTTCCACTTTGCCGTTAACTGTGCTACTATATGGGGAAGTAATAAAGATTTCGATACCTAACTGATCCTGATGCATTAAGCATATTGTTAAGGAATTGAAAGTCTTTTCGATATCAAAGATAACTAATTTAAGAACACCAAAGGCAAAATTTAGTTTTCCTAATGGTTCTCGAATATCTTCGATTGCCTTGGATTTTATGACTCTAACCTGCGCGTATTTTCAGAATTTGTCTAAAGCCGTCAGTACCAAGTTCTTATTGGTGGAGTAAATATCGAAATGGACTATGTTCCCCGAGAAATTGTGGAATTGGAGTTTCTTAGATCTTCGGCTTATTCGGGTGGTGTTCTAATTTTTTCTCTTTACATATTCGACACTGTTTTATATTTTCATGGATTCGAGCTTTCATTTTAGGAAAATAGTATTTTTGTAGGAGTTGCATTTTATTCTCATTACTATTTCTGTAGGCTTTATTATGCTCTTTGAGAATTTGTTCGTGGGATGAACTTAAATCGCTATGTTGAGATACTGATAAGAAGTTGCCTTGGAAACTTGGGGAGAACGAGAGAGAGCGTTAGCGACTACGTTACTTTTTGGTATGTATTGCAATTCATAGTTGTACTTCTCCAAAACCGAAGCGTACGTTAGCGGCTGATGGTGAAGTACTGTTGAAAACCATTATGTCCTTCAAAATTAACATATTATCTTTTGTCTGAGATAAGACCCACAGTAATCTAAATTTCCACTTTCTAGGAAACTAATGTTTATAACTCGATTTGTACTGTTGAATCTGTGAATTGCCAAATTTATCAAGGTAACTTCAGTTTTTAAGAAATATTTTCATCTAAACAGTGGGTACACATACGTATACTTTGGATATTTGCACAAAAAAAAGCTGTCACCACCTAATTTCGCTTAGTTCACGTATATGTATTGCGGATGTTTCGACATATAAAAATGGCAACTGTATTACTCGTTTTTTTTTTATCTTCAACTTAATTTGGTACTCACAAATTTCAATCTGAATTCGTATATCTTACCAAAGAGCTCACTGATACAGAGCTGGAAAATTTTTTTGAATGACAGTGATGCAGACCTCTCTGATAATGATGATGACAATTTTGAATGCATATTAAATGAAGTATTTGAAGATGAAGATGCAGAAGATGATGCTGTTCAAAATCAGGATATCAACGATATCGAAGAAACTTAGAAGCCATCACTTGAAAATACAGCAATGAAAACACCGGCTGAGGAGCTTGAAAATAATCCTGAACGACGGAGAACAAGAACAAAAAAATGGTTGTCCTGTATTAGTTTTTTTTTTTTTTTTTTACTATTAGATTTCTGCTGCGAGATATTGATCAAAATCAATAATTAATGCCCGATGAGAACACACCCGAAAGCATTTTAGACAAATTCTTTCAGTACCTGGATATACCTTTCTGGGAAGAGACAGCGCATGTAACAAACTGTTCTGCTTTTCAAAAACGTGATCACCGTCCCCTAGGCACATCAAAGGACGAAATTATACATTCAACTGGAATTCATATCTTGATGGGTTTTTTAGAATTCCCACAGATGCATATGTACTGGTCAAATGAGTTTCTGGTGTCGAAAATAGCTGAGTGCATGAGCAAAAACCGCTTTTGTGAGCTTCGGAGATTTCTACGATTTATCGAAAGCAAAAGCAAAAATCAACCGGAATCAGACCGATTGTGAAAGAGCCGACAATTTATTGATCCTGTTCTCAAAAAGTGTTTGACCTTGCCGATTCTATACCACACCACAGTAGATGATCAAATGATTCCTTCTTCTGGACGATGTGGCTTTCGTCAGTACATGCCCGCAAAGCCAAATCCACTGGGAATTAAAAATTTCATTCTTGCAGCTAGCGATGGTTTAGTTTTAAATTTCCATATCTACACTGGAAAAGGTTCTGTTGGAGAAAAAGATATGAGGGAGATCGGATTGGGAGGTTAAGGAGGTAAAGATATTGACCAATGTTATGACTGAGAGGGCTGTGTATACACAGACCGTTTTTTTACAAGTATCAAGTGTGTCCAAACACTAACATAGAAGAATATTTACCAAACCGGTACTGTCATGAAGAACCGCATTGGACCAGTTATCAAAAAGTTGAAGAAGGTAAGTGTGTGACAACTCACGTTGGAAGGAGCCCACATTCGATAGCGCCAAAAATTCTGCGAATTATTAACGTTTCCTTGAGTGATGTTAGAAATACTTTTTCACTCTAATCTGGTCTCAAATATACGGTATTTAATCGCAAAAATTGGAGTTTAATGCGCATATTTTGTCAGGTGTGTCCAGATTTCTCTGCACTTTGCCAGATAGAATTCAAATCTGTGCGGCAAAACACTATTATCATAAATTTTCTCTCAAGCCCGTTCTTAAACTTACTTTGAAATATCTTGATTTTTTCCTAAGCTGTACAACTCACGTGCCTTGGTATAAAAAAATATTCAAATTGTGATTACTCAGTTGTTAGTTTATATCAAAAATTTCGTAGCTCACTGCTGGTAGCTTATAATGAGTCACTTCTTCATTTGCCTGATATCATTGTTTTGAGAGAAATTTGTATATTTAAAAACGGATTAACTTATTACATCAAATGGATGAAAGTGAATCGGTTGTTTAAGAAAAGAAACAAGTCAATTACACCTAATTTTTCAGGAGGTAAGAAAAACTGTTTATAACAACAACAAACAATATAACGCTTATTTTTTAACTCATATAGTTAATTAAA
Source organism: Volucella inanis (assembly GCA_907269105.1). NCBI lineage: Eukaryota > Metazoa > Arthropoda > Insecta > Diptera > Syrphidae > Volucella > Volucella inanis. The sequence goes on along the minus strand of OU026154.1, from coordinate 38,649,676 downwards.
GGTATAGTCGATATTTAATTGCATGGTTTTTCTTATATGTGGTATTCATCTTTTTTTTTCTTAACTAACTGCGTGTAAATCAAAGAAAAACGTAGGATACTAACATAGGATATTAAAACACATTTTATTCTTTATCGCTTACATTAGTATTTGGCCAGTTCTCAGTAATATTAACAAAAAAAATCCTTGTAGTTATGTGGAATGTTCTGTAAGGAGCGTCGCAGGTCATCAATTTTGTTCACAATAATGGGTATTAGATCATTGTACGCTCTCTCCGAAGGAAGAGCTGGAGTTTGTGCTCGATTTTTCTTCAAATCGAAAGTATTTACACTGATATTATTTCCTATGAATGAAAGGGCTTCAACACACCCTTTCAGATTTGAAGAAAATTGAAATTCAGAAAATTGTGTCACCAAAAATTGTTGCTAATTTGCTCGTGGGACCTGATGTGATTGTGTATCTAGTGATATAGAATTTCGTTTATAATTTTTCGTCTGCCAGTTCTTAAAGTCCAAGATGTCGTCTGTAGAAACCATGTATTGGTGAATTTGGAATGTGCTTGGCGTATAATTTGATCTATTTCCATGAAAAGGTAGTACCTATAATTCCTCTTTAATACTTTGTTAACAGTTCCAAATGATCGGTCATTAGGTAGAAATGAATGCCCACAAACAGGAAACGGTGGTAGATCTTATGAAAACGACCTGTATCTACAAGAGCTTAGCATAGGCTTATCATAACATGGTTGCGGTTCTGACCACCGCAGGCGTCAATAAAAATATATAGTTCTTCTATATATGGCGAAATTTTCTCATGGATGTATTGTAATAAAAATGAACAGGATTCATTGAGGATTTTTAATGCAATGCCTTCATAATAAAGAAAGAAACGGCTTTCGTTTGTTTTAAAATTTCTTATAATACATGGGCTGAAAAGTCTAAGTCGTTTCTAAGAGAGGGCGCCACGTGCATTAAATCCATACTATTTTCAGTTGGTACTTCAAAAGATACGCGTATAAATTTGACAGCTGTCGGACGATTAGTTCTCGAGATATAGCGTTGTGAGTGAAGCAACTTTTGTTGTTGTGAAAATAATGGATTCAAAGCAATTTCGTATGTTGATTTATCATTGCTTTTTGATGGGAAAAAATGCAGCCGATGCTAAGAAATGGCTTGATAAGTAATACCCGGACTCTGCACTAGCCGAACGAACCATTCGCAAGTGGATTGAAAAATTTAAAAGTGGTCATACAAGTACCGAAGATGATGAACGCAGTGGACGTCCAAAAGAGGCTGTTTCAGATGAAAACATCAAAAAAGTCCACAAAATGATTACGAATGACCGTAAAGCTGTTGATAGTTGTTGATTAGTTGATCGAGATAGCTGAGGCTCTGAAGATATCCAAAGAGCGTGTTGGATATATTATACACGAATATTTGGACATGCGAGAGCTCTGTTCAAAGTGGGTGCCGCGTTTGCTCACAGTCGACCAAAAACAACAACGTGTTGATGATTCAGAGGAATGTTTAAAGCTGTTCAACCGCAATAAAGCCAAATTTTTGCGTCGGTATGTGACAATGGATGAAACTTGGCTCCATCACTTCACACCAGAATCAAGTCGGCAGTCAGCTGATCCCAGTATTTTGGGATACACATGGAATAATTTTCTTCGACTATCTCCAAAAGGGGCAGACTATCAACAGCGACTATTACATTGCGTTGTTGGAACGTTTGAAGGACGAAATCACAGAAAAACGGCCGCATTTGAACAAAGTACTGTTTCATTAAAACAATGCACCGTGTCACAAGTTGGTAAAAACGATGGCAAAATTGAAAGAATTCGGCTACAAATTGCTTCCCCACCCACCGTATTCTCCAGATTTGGCCCCCAGCGACTATTTCCTGTTCGCAGACCTCAAAAGAATGCTCGCCGGAAAGAGATTTAAGACCGATGAAGAAGTAATCGCCGAAACAGAGGCCTATTTTGAGGCTAAACCGAAATCGTACTACATAACTGGTATCGAAAGATTGAAAAATCGTTTCAATCAGTGTATCGCCCTCGAAGCCAACTAAATTGATAAATAAAGTTGAATTTTGCAAAAATTTTGTGTTTTACAATAAAACGGCACTGACTTTTCAGTCAGACCTTTACATAAAACTTAAAAGAAGCCCTTTTAGGTTTCTTCCTTTGAGGATTTCTATTGGCAATTACATGACTCACCCAGTTTTCTAGCTGGAACCAAGTTTCCCCCGCTATTAACGAGTACATATGGCGAACCTTTAACACGACAACGGTTAATTCCTTGAGTTTTATATTCATTCCTTACGTCTTTTCTCTTCTTGATATTAAAAACGTCCTCTCCCCTTTCTCCAGCTTCAGACTCGGACATTTTTCGAATACACACAAATAATTATTTAATTAGATAACTTTATTAAGAGCAGCACACAGCCGCAAAATAACCACCAATGAAAGTTCAAATTTAAAATACTAACACGCGTCAACTTGACAGACAAATCAGTTCTACCACGATTAATTATGAAATAAAACAAGTCACTGACTTGTTCCGCTTCAAAAGTAAATACATAGAAAATTTGTATGAATATACTTCAGTGTTAGAATTACTTGACTTGTTCGGTTTCTTAATGATAACATATGTAGATCTTGGTTCAAGGAGTAGGAATGCTCCAAAATTGACATTTGTGAAAAAACCTGAATTGTTCTCTTTCTTTAATATCCGATTCATGTGAAGTTCTTCATTTTTGTAAAGGTAAAAACGTAATTTTGATTGGTAAATATTGATAAATGGTATTAAGTCAATCTTAGCGGGATACTGAACATTATTTGTTTCTTTTAGGATCAAATATTCTAGATTTTTATTAACTAACCAACTCGTGTAACCGATTCATCTGAGATATGCATTGACCATATGTTAATGCTTCTTCTTAACAGTTTTTTTTTTATTTTTTTTTAATTAGTTCCATTTTAACAAACGACTGCTTACAGTATAAAGCAACAAGTTTTTGATTTTGTATTGACAAATATTAGATGATGAATATGAGAATGTATGAAACCAGTGTCTTTAAATACATACATATGGTTTTTTAATTTTATACATACTTTGAGTTAACAATTAACATAACATGAAATAATAAATAGAATATAGTATAATATTTTTATTTTATTTATTTATTTATTTATTTATTTTTATTTTTTTTTTTTTCATAGTCCTACTCAGATAGACACGTGGTCGTAATCTTTTTAAGCGTCGTATTATATTTAATTTTAGGTGGGGTAAACAATTTATTTCTAGGTTACTATGGTAAGGTATTTGTTGTTGGCATTTTGTTTCTCTTCTTTTTATTTCTTCCTGTATTGTCAGCACGGCAAGATCTCGATGGATATTATCATTTTTTAAGTAATATACCTGTCTGCATTTGTTATTATCCGAAGAATTTTTGATTGTTGTCTCTGTATAAATTAAATGTTTGAATTTCGTGAGACTCTCCAGATTTCAATACCGTACGTCCAGATAGGCTTTATTATTGACTTATATAGTAAAATTTTGTTTTGTAGCGATAATTTGGAGTTTTTGTTAAGCAGCAGGTATGTTACAGTTGTCTGAATTTTAGTCTAAGTTGGTTTCGTTTATGGATTATATAATTCTTCCAGGTAAATTTTGGGTCTATATGAAGATATTTAGCACTCGTTTCGGTTTTTATTGTTAAGTGTTAGTGAGCAATGGTTCCATATTTGGGGTGTAGTATAGATCTTTATCTTTATTAGTTTTGATGCCCCAGGTGTTAAACCATGCCGATAAGATGTTTAGAAAACTCTGTAATGTTCCAGCGGCATTAATCAAATATTTGTCTGATGATATTATATCCGTGTCATCTGCAAAAGTTGCTAAAAGAAAATTATTATCGGTTGGTCTCGGTATGTCTGCTGTAAATAAGAAATACAGCTGTGGATGAAGGACAAGGGGGCACAACCGCTTACATTTTGGTCAGATCAGAATATTCATCGTCGTATTTTACGTAAAAATATCTGTCAGAATTATTATAACTTTTTATAAGTCTGAAGAAGTCATTTGGTAGTTGTCTTTTAAGTTTATAAAGTAACCCTTCATGCCATACATGGTCAAATGCTTTGCCAATGTTGAGATACACTGCTAAGCTATATACTTTTTGTTTCTATGTCCGTAGCCATGCGGTTTGTGACTCTATGTATTTGCTGGATGGTATTGTTCCATTTTGTCTAAGTATAGGTTTCAGCCATTTAAAACGGAGTTTTTCAAAAATGTTCGAAAGGATCGGGAAAAGGTTTTTTCGTCGGTACGATGAAGTTTGGATTTCGTCTTTTCCTGGCTTTGAGATGCCGTGATTTTTGCTGCTTTCCACATATTTGGAAAGTATTTTAGTTTGATTACTGAGTTGAATATATTTCTTATATAAGCAAATGCGTTATTAGGTAGTATGGCGACTTTTTATTTTTTGCGTTCTCATTCATGTTTTTAATTTCGATGCAGGTCATTTTTTTTAATAGGTATGTTAAGTTACGGTGAGCTAATATCGGAAGGTGTATGCAAACTGTTTTTGGAGTTTGTAAAAGTATTCTTAAAATGTTGGCAGAATAATTTGGCCTTATCTGCATTGGTTGTTGCACAGGTGTTATTTGGTTTTCTTATGGGTGGTTTATGTACTTTAGCTTTTGTTAAGTCTTTAATGCTCTTCCAGAGGTTATATTTGGTTGTTTTGGTAGCTGAAAGATTTTTTATGTACAATATATGTCAATCCTCTTTTTCATCTATTTTAAGTAGGTTTTTAAGGTCTTTTTTATTTTGTTAAGTCTTTTTTTTAAGGTTTTGCCAAAAATTCCTAATTGTTTGTCTTCCATTTTCATTTTGTCTTAGATCATTTTAGGGATGATAAAAAAGTATTTTTCCTGGGTAGGTGTTGATGTTGCCCTTATTGCTGCATTATGTATGGAGTTATTCAAATACGCTATGGCACTGTCAACTTCGCTTGGTGTCTTTAGTGATTTGGGTTTAGTTTTTGTTGAACTATTTCGATGCATGTATCCCATTCGGTCTTGCTCTTATGTATTTTTAGTATGGCGTCCAATTGCATTGGAAAGTTGAAGTAGTTTATTATTAATGGAGAATGATCAGATGGTAATTTGTAGTTTGATTTTATATTGACTTCGTCCTGTTTTACGTTTTTCAATATACAAAAGTCTATTAGGTCAGAAATTTGCTTAGAGTCTGAAGGCAAGTTTGTAGGCTCTTCAATAGTGAGGTGTGTGCAGCTGTTTTGCGTAATGGCAGTTAATAAATTTTTGCCTTTTTTGTTGATGAGTCGTGAGTCTCATATTTTGTTTTTAGCATTAAAGTCACCACCAATAGAGAATCGCCCATTGCCCTTAGAAAGTTGTCATATTTTAGGGTGCTAATTGTATGTTTTTTTGGGCAATAAATAGCGCATATATTCAGTGCTCTGAATTTGTACATAATTTGCTTGAATATATTCTGTTTCATATTTGTCAAATTCTGTGTATTTTATCCCCTTATTCTGTTTATTTTTACTGATCCTTCATGTGCTTCATTGTGGGGATGATTCGTGGGAATTAACATATGTTATAGTTTGGTATCCTTTAAAAACTCTTGTCTTTGAAGTGTGTTTGTGATATTAGTAAAATGTCAATGTTTTTGCTATATATAAAATGTTTAAGCTCTCCAGCGTACTGGTTAAGGCCGTTTGCATCCATATTAATATTTTGAGTATTTTATTGTCCATTGGGTCCATTCTGTACGTTGAGCTAGTTACAAGTAGAGTGAGAATATTTATCATATAAGACACTTGGTTAACTAATTTCTAATCATTTCTTTTAGTTCAGATAAATTGTTGTTTGGAATAGCTTCAGATGGTAAGTTAAGTCTTGGTGTTTAATTGTGGTACACCACACTTTATTTGTTTTATTGATATTTGAAAAGCTGTTTTCGGTATATGCTGTATGTGTGTATTGTAGCGGGTGACAATTAATGTTTTGTATACCATACAACCTGTGTGTTTTTTCCGCAAACAGCGCATTTGAGTTCTGTGGTTGTCCGTGCATTTAACGCATATAGCGTCTTTCGTGCAAACGTTTTTCATGTTTCCATATTGTTGGCAGTTTACGCACTTAACTATCGTTCTTCTTTGATTAGGAGCTTCAAATGATATTAAGCAGCGAAGTAGCTTTGTGATGTTGTAGATGTCTTTGTTATTTGCGTTTCTCTTAAGCTCGATTAGGAATAAGGGTAAGGGCTTTTTGATGTTGCGTTGGATTATGTTGTGAATGTTGACAATTTTGTGTCCATTTTTATTTGTTGATTATTTCGTAGGAAAACTCTGAATGTATGTTGATCCTTTGGTTTTTAGGTATAAAATCGTGTTTCTTTTTCTTTAATCATTTTTATTATGTTAGTGTAGTTTGCAGAATCGAGTAGTTGAATTTTAATTTTGTCTTTTGGAAGCGATTTTAGTTTATATGCGTTTCTAACATCTTGTACATATACTGATGAAAGTTTGTGTATGTATGTATGTAAGGTATGTGATATTTGGTCTTTTAAGATGGCAGGTAAAGCTGTGGCAAAAAATATATTTGATGGTATAGTTGGTTTTGGTTATTGTAATTGTCATTATTGTAGCAGTAGCGTATGAAAACGATGGTGTGATCATAGTTGTTATTGCTGCTGAATATGGGATATCAGCAAGGAGTGTTTTTTGTGCGACCTTTTTTAAGTAATAACAATAATTTCAATGATATAGTGAATGATCTAAACGTAACAGACCATTGTCCTATTTTTCTTACTTCTGACTCAAATAATTTATTTAAACATTATAACATGCCAGTTAGAAAGAAAAATAATATAGATTTTACTGTTTTAAAGGAGAATGTACGCTTTAAATCATAGGAGCCAGTCTAGAATCTAACGCACCAATTGCAGTTGATATTTTTCTAAAAATTTTACAAAATCACTTTCATAATCGTACTAATAGATTTGCTAAAATATGTAAAAAAAATACATCGTCATAACGTAGAACTTAAAAAATGTATGCTGATATGTGTAACATTTTGGGAGCAAAATAAATAGATTATTAGGTTTCGATATTTTTTCCAAAGGTGGAGCCAGTGCATCCTCAACCAGTGCGTCTTGGTACGTGCTAGTTGTTAGTTCGTTACATTTAGCCCAGCCGGCAATCAATCCAACATCAGTGTTATGCCTTCATGTCATGAAGCCGACGGGATTTTCTTATAACAACATACAAATTCTATGTAAAGAAAGGATCAAGCGATCCTCTGCTTGAGGAGTCTAAGCATATATCACTACACCACGGCCACCCGTAATCGATATTCTTGTAAAACTAATGGCATATCCAACTTATTACTTAAAAAAGTTGCATATGCGTGGTTAACATTCTTGAAAATTTATTCAATGACAGTGCTAATGCTAGGGTGGCTTTTCTCAGTATCTGAAATGAGCTAAAATAATACCACTTTATAAGAAAAAGAAAACAAAAACTACTACGAATTATAGGACTATATCCTTATAGTCCTACATTTTTTAAAATTTTTGAAAACTAATCAAAATACGTATCTTGTAATTTTTAGACAAAAATAATTACCTTAGTGACAATCAATTTAGATTAGCAAAAAATGTCAACCGAGGATGCTATTCTCAGAGTGCCCAATCAGTTATACAACCGCAATAACTATAGCAAATGTGCAAAGGGTCTATTTATTGATATGGCTAGGTCGTAAGGCACGGTTTACCATAATTGTTATCTTAATATTCATTCACATGTTTGTAAAAGTTCTGTTTAGAAATCCATAGCTGTGAAAAAAGTAATTTTATAGATAGCCATATACGTTCTACGAATCTTTTCAAAATTGAATCTGTAAAAACTCTAAATATCAAGGACTATTGATTGATTGCAATTTAAATTGTAAGATCATATTCGACAAATTAAATTGTACATGTTATTGATCTTACGGAAGATGTTTTTCGTTAAAGATTATTGTACAATAGAAGTGTTAAAAAAATATAGAGTGTTCGAGATACTGTGTCGAAGACGAATTCCCTCATATATTTTGAAAATAAAAAATCGTATGGGTGAAGGGTTATAAGCAAAGCCTTTAGTTATCCTATTTTGACTTCTATTGAAAGCAACATCCGTTAAATTGTGTGCGAATTATGAGTATTTTAATTACTTTAAATTAAATTTTGCCCTACATATACATGAATTTTCATACATGCAATAGAATCATTCTCTAACTGCATTGCAATAATGTTCGGGGGCGCTCTCACGCTACACACTGGCTGTTCTTTGTTGGAATTACCTAACTTTTATGGTAATTTGTTTCGCAAAACTATTAGGTAAACATTTAAATTAAGCCTTGGAAGCAGCCGATAGGGTCCAATCTGCTTGTTACCAATATATCTGTTCACATATTGAAGTTGAACTCATTCTGAAATATATGGACATTATTTACTCAAAGTAGTTCCTTTTTCGCCTTTAAGGGTTCATAAATATATTATATATCATGTCATATAGAGCTGTTGTAAAAGAATACCCCTTCTTTGAGTTTAATTATTTAAATAAGTTGGGTATCTTGAAACCTTCTGACTTGAGATAAAATAACCTAACTGTTTTTTATTTTTTAATACTAGGTACGTGTTCCAAAGTTGCAAAAAGTGGAGGTTAGTAAGAATAAGACACTTTTCCGAAAAAAAAAAAAATAATAATAACACAGTCAACAGTTTAAGTTTTTTTTTTTTTTTTTTTTAACACGTTGAACGCCAAGCACTTTTTTCTAGTTTGCTGGCTGATACCACGGGCAAAACTGAAATTTTTGTGTTGGTTCCACTTTTCTTGAATTTGCATTTTTTCTGTGACACTCACATATGCGCACTTTTACGTCAATTGGAAAAGCTGTACCAGACAGCTTTCACCCACATATGAGTGTCACTTTGTTTGATCCTGTGGTCTGATAAAATGTATACTAAATAATAATAATGTAATATTTACTATAACTTGTACGTTCTTACATTGCATATTTTGTATTTTTGGTGTTTCAAATCTAACTAACAAAAAATATTAGAGACTCTTAAATGTCTAGAAAAAGAAGTGCAACAACATCCAAAGCATTGGCAAGCGAGGACATTTCTCACCTTCTTGGTGAATCTAGTGAAGATAAAATAAAAGTAATAAATAGTTTGGATTTTGATGGTTAAAATGCTGACCCTGATTATGTTCAGTACGAAAACTGATTCGATGCAATCCTTCTCTTCCGAATCGAATGATGACAGAGAAAATAAGCAAATATCCTATTCTGCACTAGATGTTACGAGCAAATGCGTTAACAGTATGGTAGAAGTTATTGTTAAGCACATGCTAAGAAAGTTCCCACAAAGAGTGAATTATGTGGAATTTTTGGATGCTTAGATTGCTTCAATGCATTTCGCACATAATAACTCAAAATATCTACTTCAGAATATTCTTCTGAATTCTCTTTTTTATTTTCATAATGAATTTAATTGAATTTTGTTAATTTTACAAATATAATGAAGAAAAAAAAATTCTATAATAATATCCATTTTTCTAATTTTTCCACCATCTGGACCATGACATCCGATTTCAGAAACATTGAATTGACTTTCATAAATGTACATGTACATAAATGGAAGTAGATTACGTCGAGCATATATGAGTGTCATGTACGAGTTTCACACTAGGATGATACCCACATGTGGGATTTATTTACCAACGGACACGATGCTGATACTCACATATGTGTGTCATGGCGTTCTGTATCATCTGTACATCTGTATCTCGGAGAGGATACATTTCTGACCTCCGCCCCCATACGATGTTTTTTTTCTTCAAAATATCGTATATCAAGGAATCTTCCCTTAAAATGTTCGAGCAATTATCTGTATATTACGGTCTTTATCATGCTAGGATAGGATATGGTGTTAGAAAAAGTATATGTTGACAGCTTAGAAACATATAATAAGGACTATTTGTAACAAAATTCAATTTACTTCAAGTTAGCCTCTATTTAAGGACTTGCGTATCTAACCAATTAGAAACCTTTACGTTTTCGAAATTTTAAGGGATTTGCTTAAATAAAGTGGAAACATTCCTAGCAGCAGCTCTCAATTCTATAGTCTACGTAAAATATACATAACATGCATTTAACATAACATACGTATCAATAGTCTATAAATACCATTTATCTTTCTTTCACTGCTACGACCCCAAAATTGTTTAATAATCTACCCTATTAGGTCCGTTCAACGTATGAGTTTGTTTTTCTCTCATAAAACTTTACAGACTGATTATTCAAAATTGATTTTATCAGTATCGAATCTTTTATTAGAAATTTATCATAATCATCAGCATAAATCACATACTCTAGTGCGTTTACATCTTATTATCCCGTACCTGGGTTTTAAAATCATATCTAAGTTACCATAACATTAAATAGGCTTAAAGATTGTAAAGCTGCTGAATTGATTGTGCTATCTATAAAAATGTCATTCTAAGGAATCTCTAGTTTTTTACATTACAGGATTTCCAATAGGGACTTGACAACTTTGAATTTAATTTGCGAACGCACTCTTTCACTAATCATCAACCTGTCACTGTCAATTTATTCAGTAAAATCATTTTCATCATGGTAAAGTACACTAACGAGCTACGTTATCGTCGACGATAACGATCGTCACGTTACTGTGAATGGTCAGCGTTATAGTGCCATGATCACCGATAATTTTTGGCCCGAATTGGAAGGTATGGACTTGGACGACATGTGGTTTCACAAGCCAAACAGCACACGCTACAATCGATTTATTGAAGAGTAACAAATGAAGTTTGTTCTGAAGCGACATCCTCAACAAATATTTTGCCAAGTGTGATATGTGGTCGAACCTTCTGAGACTGTAGGCATAAAGAAGAGTGCTGTTAAACTCTATCTGAAGCTTCTTTTTGCTCTCAGAATCACAGTTATAAAATACTTCACAGCCATAAATTAACAGACGACTAACCAGAGATTTAGCAAGAACTTACCTTGTCATCAGAGGTGTAATCTGTTGAGAAGCTTAAATATCATCGGCGTAAAAGTGCTATGATGAATTCAAAATAAAAGTTTCTATACCATTGGTGTAGAGAGAGAAAATAGAGGTCCCAAAATCGATCTTTAGGGAAAACCTCGAACTAAAGGAAGAAATTCTGACAGAGCATCCTCCAGAGACACCGCCTATTTTCTTTCTCTGAGACACGACGAAAGTAACTTTATAGCAAAGTGAGATATATTAAAATAATGACGTAATTTATCCATAAGAAAGGATCAAGAAGGTAACATGATCCTTATGATATGGGTCTGAATTCATCACCTGTCGAGTTCTTTGGGATTGGTATTATTTTAGCCATTTTCCACTGGTCAGGAAAGATGCCGGTTATAAAAATGGTATTTATCACGTGCGTAATACATGGCAGCAGTAATGGCAATATCGCTTTAATGAAAACAGGATGCACTCCATCCACTCCTAAAGTCTTTTTACAGAAAAATAACTTTTGACTTTTTTGTGTTTTCTATTCTTGTAGAAAAAAACGGTGTATCTATTCTACAAATAATCCTTCCATAAAAAAGGGATTTATATTTTACGACTTACGCGCAACTAAAAAGTGAAGGTAATTAAGTTACCGTCAGCGTATCTAACCTTTTCAAGTAAATTGAACTTTAACTTAATAATAATCTCTTAGTAGAACATTGGCAAAAAGATCTTTTCGATGTAAACGATAAGTAGGTCTATATAGATAGTTAAATCTGTGTATCTGATTATGATTTTGTATAAAGATTGAAACGTTAAAGAAAACGATAATATAATTAAAGTTCGTCAATCATTTCGTCAATCTTTTGCAAACATCTGATCTAACATACAAAGACATCTTACCAATGCAATCATAAACATGATTTGTGAAATCTATAACGTAACATACAGATTTAATGTTATCTCCATTAATAGCTAATTGAAATTGAATTGGAAATAATAACACTGTTTTGAGAGATTAAGCAGAATTGAAGACACAGCGTTCAAAGTCTGACATTTATATTTTCCCATTTCGTTTATTAAAAGATATCCAACAATATATTAACCATAGAGAAGTCGAGAAAATATATGAAGTTATTAATAGGTATAATACTTTAGAAGCAGATTCAACTTTGATGCAATTTAAAGCACTTGATTGATTATTAAAAAAAATTGGATTGACTCGAAATGACTGCCTTTTGTTTCAACACAAGCTTCTAAACGGTGTGGCCATTGGGCTATAGCGGCAGGTACGGTTTCCATGGAGATCGTGGACGCTGCTCTGTTTAATGCTCTTTTAAGGCTATATAAATTTCTGTGGGGAGTCTTGCAGGCCATGTTATCCAATTCTGACCAAAAACCATAATCCAGTGCATTCAGATCTGGACTCCCCGACGGCCATCTTCTGCTGGTTTTGACTTTGTGAGCTGGACCAGAGTCCTGTTCAAAGATCTATCTGTATCCATAAAAGGATTATTGGTCAAACCATTCACAACACCCTCTAGCACATCTTTTTGGTAAGCCATTGCACCAGTTTTTACGCCCTTTTGACAAAAATAGAGGGATGTGACACCATGGTGAGAGACCCCCCACCAAACCATTACGGAAGCGGGATGATTTCCACGTTGAACACTTAGAACAACTTGTTTCACTTTCTTTGTTTGTTGTTTGTTGAAATCTTCTTCCACGGTAAAATTATTCTCATCCGCAAACAGAATGTTTTTTATGGCTATTATCCGCGTGCCACTGCAAAAGTCGCTTAGATCTTTCCAGCCTAATATTTTTGTAAGTGGAGGAGTTAGAAAATGATCTGTGGAACGACGATAGGCTTTCGTATGAAGATCATCCGGAATCAGCCTAGACATTGAACTGGTTCTATGGACATGATCTACTGCTTCCTAAGGGAGCCTGCCTTTAAAAGACCACGTGATTTGTAATGTCCTCATACTAGACCAACTGAGCCCGCTATTCGTCATATTGTGGACAAATTTCTTAACATATTGACTCTAGATGACTGAAAGCTAACAATTTAATGTGCGACAAATCCGCCGTTAATAAAAGCATGGTGAAAGATACGAAACTTTTGGCTCGCCTTGCCACACTGAAAGCATCGGTTCCCACTAGATCACCGAAATCAAGCAGTGTTGGGCGCGGTAAGTACGTAGGTGGGGACCACATGGGAACTCAGTACTCCGCGTGCTGTTGACAAAACGCGCCACATGGGCATAGTTCGCCTGCGTTAAATCCCGGACCCTACAAATTAATTTGTATCGTTCCCTTGATAATAATAATAATAATAATACTTTTGGCTCAATGAATTTCTGAACAACCAAAGTTTTCATTTCCGGATTGTGGTAAATCCAGAAAAGATTCATGTGACTCAATAATTTCACACTAGTGGCATCATCGATTCTAATTTATTTATTTTTTAACTGCGGCCAGAGCTTGCCTGAAATCCATTGGCAAATGATTAGTTATTATTTTTTTTTCGAAAATATACAATATTATGTAGAACAATGATTTGGAAGATATGTAACATATGAATATGGATATCAACTTACAAAGTTCTCGATTCAACGACATATCATTGCGAATAGAACCACTGAATTCGCAACTGAGTAGTGCTAATTCTTATGGCCAGATGTGCTTCATCATAAAAGCCAAGGGAGCCATATGCCCGAAACAGTTTTAAAACATACAAAGTGTTATGAATCTCCCTCTCCATAATCATTAAGAATTTTTTATTCGAGACTAATTCCTGTCGTTAATGTTTAAAAACCATCTTATAGCTCTTAAAAAGAACCCTTTACTTACTGGTCATAATACAGTTTGCAATAACAATTGAAATATATTATACAATTGTTATTTGATTTGCTAAAGATTCGGAATTACTTCAAAATTGTCAGAGCCTATGTTAGAAGGCTCAGGGTAGAAGAATAATTTTTTTTAGTATTTAATTAGTGCAGAAAATGTTTGCGATAAGTGCAAATAAATTTGGTTAGTAATCCTGATAAATTAACTCGTAGACCGGCGAGCTGGATGGTAAACGGATAGGCGGGCTATTTTGTTTTCTGAATTCAGGCCTACGAAAATCAAAACTATACGATTTTGTATTATTGTATTTCTTTGTTTTAAGCCGTAGAGATAAGTAGTAACCCTCCAGAGTGGACTGAAGAAACTTAAATTAATAATGATGCCGCTTAGCTTAGATGTAAGAGTCAATAAAAATGAAATGAGACTCGTCATAAGCAGGAAATATCCACGACTTAAAGAAAGAGTGCACTCTACAGCCAATATAATCAAAAGTCGTATTAAAATTACTGCAGTCTTAACTTAACCTGATATTAAAGTTGAGCAATAAGTTTAAGTGTATGAAAATCTTATTAGAAACTTTTATCACAAATCCAAATAGAAAATTGAAAAAAGATTGAAATTCGTCTTTTAACGTTTCGTGAGGACATATATATACATATATGTTTAATTTTTTTTTTTTTAATAAAAATCAGTTTTTCTTGTTGACTTATTAAATGTAAGTTTTCAGCCAACAACTTGTTTTGTTGTTTTGTTTCCTGTTTTTTTTTTATTTATTTACATTTTAAATTTACATCAATTTACAGCAATTTAAACGCAAATCAAAGTGCTTATCTGCAGGGTGTTGTTAGCATTGGTATCATTAGTTGGTTTTGAGGTTATTTAAAATATACAGGGTGCGTCTTTTAACTTGAGACATCCAAACTACTCGAAAAATACGCGATATCGCGAAAAATGTTTCTGACAAAAGTCACAAGGTTCTGAATTAAAAAAATTATTTTGTATTAATAATTACTTTGTAAAGTAGAATAGTCACCAATAATAAATTTAGTTAATTGTATATCTACATAAAGCAATAATGCTATTTTATACCGGGTGAGTTTTTTAACTTGAGATATCCAAATTACTCGAAAAATACGCGATATGGCGAAAGATGTTTTAGACAAAAGTCACAAGGCTCTGAAGGGGACATAAGATGGTGACCACGAGTTTGACCTTGTGCCCGTTTTCAAAGTCAAACGAAGGTCACTTTTGATTTTTCAAATGATAATTCCTGATTTTCATTGCTCAGTCGTATTCCTCAATGGGGCACACGACTTTGTCTCAAAGGTCTTATTCATTCAGTGCTAGATACCACTGCACTGCCGCGCCTAAATCATTAATCGGTTTCCAACAACGTTAGGGTGTTAGAAGGTCGAGATTTGTTTTGAGGAAGTCATTATTGCCTCGAGTGAAGTTCAAACTCAAAGAAATTTCACATAGAGACAAATTGTCCTAAACTTATCTGAGAGTGTATGATGTGCACTCTGCCCTTTTTTTCTACTTGAACGGAACTGTACTTCATTTATATTAGAAGTTCGATATTTGTTTTGAGGAACTGATTGTTATAAGTAACGTTTTCCAGATTAATAATGCAGGCTATTTCAATTCAAAAGAAAATTGAAATGATATTGATTTATTTATGGAGAAAGTGGAAGGAACATCGATGGTGCTGTTGCTCTTTACGCCCAACGTTTCCCAGACCAGATACGATCACGCGCTTCCTTTTATTGGGTCATCCAACAATTCACTGGTGAAGGAAGTGTGCAACCAAAGAAAAGGAATCGGTCAGATAGGGTGGCTGTTGAGGACAATGAAATAGCAGTGTTAGCTGCCGTTGCACATGATCCTCACATTAGCACTTGCCAAATAAGTCGTGAATCAGGAATTTCGCAAACGACTGTCTGTAAGATATTACATCGGCATAAATACCATCCTTTTCATGTTTCAATGCGTCAAGAACTTTCTAGTAAGGATTTTCGCAACCGAGTAGCGAAATGGGCACTTCAGAAAATTGAACGAGAGCCCCTTTTCTTTGCCAAGGTGTTATTCTCTAATGAGTCGACTTTTACCAATCACGGTACGGTCAATCGACATAATATGCATTACTGGGCTACCGAAAACCCTTTTTGTTTGCGACAAGTTGAACGCCAGCACCCTTGGAATGTTAATGTTTGGGCGGGAATTATTGGGGATAAGTTAATAGGTCCATATTTTATTGAAGGCAACTTGTATGGCGAAAAGTATGCAAACTTCTTGCGGGACCATCTTCAAGTATTAATAGAAGAACTGCCATTGGAGTTGCGACAAACAATGTGGTTTCAACATGACGTTTGTCCAGCCCATTATTCCCAAGTAGCCCGGGGCGTATTAAACAATGTATATAATCAACGATGGATCGGACGAGGGGGTCCGAGACAATGGCCTGCTAGATCACCTGATCTTAATATACGAATAACTGGAACTTGCCGGAAGATTACGCCAGAAATACTTCTCAGTTCTGTTGGTTCATTTAGAGCGCGAATAGACAAGTGTATTAAATGGTCACATATTCGAGCATTTGTTGAAATAGTCTCGGGAAATAAACGTCGAAATGGGAAGAATTCAATGATTCACTCTAATTAATTACCCCGAATGAAACAAAATACTGATACGCCCACGTCGTTGTTTCTGCTCTGACTGAGCAATGAAAATCAGGAATTATCATTTGAAAAATCAAAAGTGACCTTCGTTTGACCTTGAAAATGGGTCTCAAGGTCAAACTCGTAGTCACCATCTTATGTCCCCTTTAGAACCTTGTGACTTTTGTCTGAAACAATTTTCGCGATATTTCGTACTTTTCGAGTAATTTTGATGTCTTAAGTTTTATGACGTCCTCTGACGGGAGAAGAACGCATTTTTAAAAAAAGTGTTTCATATAAAAGAATTGTAATTTTTCACGCAGATTACGAATCTGTCAAAAAAATAGGGGTTCAATTTAAAAATCAAAAATGACCTTCGTTTGACCTTGAAAATGGGGCTCAAGGTCAAATTCGTAGTCACCATCTTATGTGCCCTTCAGAATCTTGTGACTTTTGTCAGAAGCATTTTTCGCGATATCGCGTATTTTTCGATTAATTTGAATGTCTCAAGTTAAAAAACTCACCCGGTATAAAAGAATAGCATTATTGCTTTATGTAGATATACAATTAACTAAATTCATTATTGGTGACTATTCTACTTTACAAAGTACATCGAAATATGGCGTAACTTGTATTATTCCATTACTATTATTCCATTGGAACATTGAACGTCATTTCAGTATATGTCATTCATTTGAAGTGAAACAACAATAATTTTTTTTTCACTCAAATATGTCGAACTTTGTGCCTGAAAAAGTGTTTTTTTTGGAGTTCTTCTTCATTTCTAAAAACTGTTCCCGAAAGTCATCGTATTTTGGTGAAAGTTTATGGTGAACATGCGCTAGCTAAGCGAACGTGCCAAAAGTAGGTTGCACGATTTAAAAGTGGTGATTTTGGCTTAGAAGACGATGAAGGTCCTGGGCAGCCAAAAAAGTTTGAAAATAAAGAACTGGAAGCATTACTCTATGAAGATTGTTGCCAAACACAAGAAGAGCTCGCAAAATCTTTGGGTGTCACTCAAGCAGCCATTTCAAAACGTTTAAAAGCAGCTGGATATATTCAAAAGCAAGGAAATCGGGTTCCACATGAACTCAAGCCGAGAGACGTCGAAAGGCGGTTTTGCATATCCGAAATGCTGCTGGAGCGCCACAAAAGGAAGTCATTTTTGCATTGGATTGTTACTGGTTATGAAAAATGGATCCATTACGACAACCCCAAGCGCAAAAAATCATATGTGAAACCCGGCCAACCAGCCAAATCAACGGCAAAGTCGAATATCCATGGCGCGAAGCAATGCTCTGTATTTGGTGGGATCAGATTTGTGTGCTTTATTATAAGCTGCTAAAACCGGGTGAAACCATCAATGGACAACGCTACCGAACACAATTAATCCGTTTGAAGAGAGCAGTA
Organism: Volucella inanis; assembly: GCA_907269105.1. Lineage (NCBI taxonomy): Eukaryota > Metazoa > Arthropoda > Insecta > Diptera > Syrphidae > Volucella > Volucella inanis. Next base: position 38,631,660 of record OU026154.1, on the reverse strand, counting down.
GCCGAAAAACGCCCGGAATATGCGACCAGACACGAGGCAATAATTTTCCATCATGACAACGCTCGGCCCCACGTTGCTGTTCCGGTTAAGACCTATTTTGAAAGTAGTGGATGGGAAGTCTTACCCCACCCGCCTTATAGCCCAGACCTTGCCCCTTCTGACTACCATTTGTTCCGGTCGATGCAGAACGCCCTCACTGAAATACGGTTCACATCAGAGCAGAATATGAAAAATTGGCTTGATTCATTCTTGGTTGCCAAGACGGCGCAGTTCCCTTGGGATGGGATCCACAAATTGCCAGAAAGATGGGAAAAAGTCATAGCTTTAGATGGACAATACTTTGAATAATACTATTGTACATGTTTTTCTTTAATAAACTTCAAATTTTGGGAAAAAAACCGCACGAATTAAATTACATACCCAATAAATAATTTTTTTAATTTTATTTTTCGTTTTCTAAGGTTAGGAATGTATTTCAAAGATTGAGGAAGTTTGTTCATAAGTATTGGAATAGCATAGCATAGTTCTCGTTTTCTATAGATGTTGAATGTTTCTGGTACTTCCAGCATTCCTTGGGCTCGTCTTCTGGTGTTTTGCGTATGAGGTATAGGTTGCAGAAATCTCTAATCATCCATATAGTGTATGAGTGTTGTCATCTGAAATATTGCACTGGCATCTAAATAGACGATGTTGAAGATTCAATATCTTATCAATATGGGTTTTCGCCGCGTGTCCCCAAGTCAGAATCCCATATCTGATTCTTGATTCTGCTAGCGAGTAGTACACTTGTTTCTACACTTCAAAATAGGAATATCTTTTAAGGTATACCATAGCAAAGGGCGCGCTCTTAAGTTGAAGACGTAGGGTATTTATATGCTTTCGCCATAATAGGTGTTCATCTATAATTATCACGAGGTATTTCATGCTTTTAACTACTTCAATTTCCTTATTGTTGGCTGACAATGGGCAGTGTCCGTTTCGGTGATATATTTGAACAATATCTTCTCGCTTAGAGGGGGTGCGCATGTGCATTACTATTGTCTTGGTCGCATTTATTAGAGGGCCTTTATCATGACACCATTTAGAGACGGTGTTAAATTCTTCTTGCAATATTTCCATCGCAGAGTTTAAACATTTGTGTTTTACCACAATTGCTATGTCATCAGCGTAGGTATAGGCAGTACTTTTTTTGAATAAGCGCAAGAGTTTGTTTGTATAGAGGATAAATAACAACAACAAGTCGACTGAAATATAATGCTTGCTTCTATTAACCAATCAATAAAAATGCTCAATTTGAAAAAATTAAACGAAAAACAAGAAGTAAAAAGATTATATTTACTACATTTTAAATATTACAGATTTGTTGATCTTTAACAAACCGAAAAAATTGGTAAACATATTCCAAGCGAAAATATTTATTCAGGTGGTATTCGATTTCGGATAGGAGGTGAATCACACCCAATAAACCTCTCCTGTTAGCCCGATCTTGAACTAACCAACTTGTGCACTCTAAAATAGTTGAGGATCTCTTCTACTTATACAGGCATCTAGAGTAGTGTGTTCTTAATCTGTGTACAGTTGGAGCCTTTTCCGGCTGCTCCTTGGGGAAATTTACAACACGTCATAAAATCCCCTTGGATGAATAAGTTTTAAACTGTGAAAAACCGAATGTATTGTGGAACGGTGGAAATCGAAAAAAAGTAGCGAAACTCTTTTTTCTTTTGAGTACAACAAGCGAATGAATTTATTGGCGTCTGCCATGAGACATAATATAAAATTAATTAGCAAAAATATGGTAAAACTTGTTTTGTTGGCGCCAGGTTCCAATTTTTAACTCAATGGTATACATGTCTTTTGGTATATTATTATTATTATATAATAATAATAATAATAATAATAATTCAGGTGTTGTTTTTGCAGTAAAAGGCTTTTCCATTGGGATCAAATGTTAAATTATTTCTCGCATTGAGCTCCTATGCCTTATTTATTTTGATTACAGTTTGCCATTTCGTCATGAAAATCTCGACGTCACGATAACGATCTCAAATTTTTGAAATACACCATATTTTTTATTTTCAAGCTCTGTTTGCAAAACGTATAGAGCATTTCGTGAAATTTATGGTAGACCTCATCGTTCAATAAAACGCCATTTTTATCGAGTTATTGAAAATGTTCACTATTTTTATACTATTTTATACTTACACAGCATCAAAAATGAGAACGGGGCCTTCAAAAAAAATTTTGAATTTTACTATCTGTAAAATTCTCTGCAACAATCTTGGTTTGAATGCTTATAGGATTCAGCTGAATCCGAGTGACCATTTACTATATTGCGTCGTGTGTTCAGTGATTGGTCTTAAAATCAACTGTAAATCGACTCAGTTTTTTACCGAATCCGAAACCGATTTGATCAGATCAAGCGGCTCATTTCTACTTAAACGGCCACATAAAAGAGCCAAATCATCTAGAAGTCCACCAAACGCCATTCCATACAGACAACTGTATCGTTTGGTGAGGAATGTACGCCAGTGACATCGGTTCTTATTTCTTGAAAAATGAGGCAGAAGCACAAGTTACTGTCAATAGACACCGGTACAATAAGATGGTCAACGATTATTTGTTCTCAAATTTTGCTTGATAGCAATGTGGAAGAACTGTGGTTCCAACACCATGATGCTTCACCCCATATTACTAAGGAAAACTTTGCTTTATTGAAAACACGATTTAGCAAAGGAGTCATTTCAAGAAATGGACCCATCATTTAGCCACAAAGATTGTGCGATTTGACGCCATTGAATATTTTCTGTGGGGCTATGTTAAGTCATTAGTTAATGCCGATAAACAAGCAACAATTGCCACTATGGAGCAAAACATTGTGTCCTGCGCATTCACTTATATATGTAATGTAAGCGGTTCCGTGGAGAATATTTGAGTAATAATAACTAATGATATCAATTATATTCCAATCCACAATAATTTTTTCATTGGTACCTTAAAGTTATTTACTGAAAAAAAAAAAAAAACAAATTGAGAAGCAATTTAAATAAGGATATCTTAAAAGCTACTTGTCAAGGACTATGTCATTTTCTTAACCTTTCGTATTCCTGGAATATAACAGTCGGTTTTTTATTTCTTTCTTTCTTACAGAAACATCATAAGTTTTTCGCACCTTATCTTTTGATAGAGCTATTAACTTCACTCTTTTTGACTATTCACGTATACTCGTATATTGATGTTATCTCCTTTTATACCTGTATATGACAAATAAACCGACTTGAAAGAGACATGGATATACCATGCCACATAAACCTGTTATAGTATCCTCAGTTTTGAAGTCTAGAATTTGAGACCTATATCCTAAATTTTTTAGCAAAATCGAGAGAATAGCCTTGAGACATGATTGTCTACTCTGCTCTCTATTCTCTTGATACATTGAATAGTGCTAGTTTTTTTTATCAAAAAAGTGTATCCGATTAGAGTCTCTAGCGTTTACAGTGATCCTCTGATCTCAAGATATGTCCATCTTGAACCAACATGTTACAGTTTCATGACCGTTTGTTTCCGTCCACCATAATATAAAAGCATAGGTGATAATAAACCCAACTATCATGTCTTATGACCATAACATAATTTTTGGTTACAGGCTATGTGTTTCTATTTATACGAATGATATATAATGCAACCATAGCATAGTTGCTCTGTCTATTTATATTTGATATGAGAGTATCTGAAACGATTAGACAAAGAGTTTTTTTTTTTTTTTTTTTGGAGCGCTACAAATTTGAACATGGGTTTCTAAGTATCAATAACTGATACTTTGTCTGTATAAACCAATGCCTTCTGCTGGCGCCTGAGAAAATTTCATGATTTCAGAACTCAATTGGTAACATAAGTCCATTTCGCGAAATCACATTCACCCAAAATGCGACTTCAACAAATAGTTTAGGTCGCCATATTGAACCACATCTCGCCATAAACAATATCATCCATATTTTGAATGAATTTGCATTGAGCTTGACCAATAAACGATATCGACTTGTTGGTTACACTATTGTTTACAACGGCTATATTTTCTAAATTGATCAGTTGATGGTTCGGTGAATAGCTTTCTTAAACAGGCTAAATCTTTCAATAAGGACGATGTGAATAAAACAAGTTGTGTGTGAGATATCCACTTATTTGATTTTATTTGAAAGAATATTTTATTGCATAAAGTGTTGGATATAACGTCGTTCAAATGTCCCCGTGGCTTTGTTTGGTGTCACGTATTCTGGAGGTCCAATCTTCAATGACTTTGTTGCATAAACTTGGCAGAATTTTGAATCACTCCCCGTATAGTCGAGACAAAGCACCCCCTGACTGTCACTTCTCCCGGTCTTTGCAGAACACTTTCAATAGAATTAATCTGGCAGTGAAAGCCACTTGATTCAGTTTTTCATCCAAAAACCACAGAAGCCCTTCATTGACGACATCATGATGCTGGTCGAAAAATGGCGACCATTGTCAATAACACAATAATGGAGCAGTTTGATCTAAATAAAATGAATTATTTACTCTAAGAAAACCATTTCAATTTTATTAGGAAAACAAAATGAACCTTTTCGCAACCTTCGTTACATTTTGAATCAATAGTACAAAAACTAGACATTACAAAATACAACATCTGCTGCGCCTTCGGTGAATAGCTTTCTTAAACAGGCTAAATCTTTCAATAAGGACGATGTGAATAAAACAAGTTGTGTGTGAGATATCCACTTATTTGATTTTATTTGAAAGAATATTTTATTGCATAAAGTGTTGGATATAACGTCGTTCAAATGTCCCCGCGGCTTTGTTTGGTGTCACGTATTCTGGAGGTCCAATCTTCAATGACTTTGTTGCATAAACTTGGCAGAATTTGCTGAATGGCATACGTTATGTTTCCGCTCTCATGCTCTGTATACTCCATCTTGTTGGAACAGCATGTTGTCGGTATCTATATCATCCAGTTTAAGCCACAAGAAGTTGCTTACCACCGATTTGTAGCAGTTATGGGAATGCCAGTTTAGTTTTGGAAGAAGTACGGGCCGATAATTCCGCCAGACCGAAATCCCCACCAAACAGTGACTTTCTCGGAATGCGTTTTATGGATTGTTATTGTCCCAAATCCGACAATTTTGCTTGTTCACACAATCATTCATCCAAAAATAGGCCTTGTCGTTGAATCTAGTAATGGGCGGAACGTTTCTCAAGGGATTTAAGTACCCTTAAAATATTTGTATCAGGGAGATAGAAAAGAGAAATTCCGATGCACATTGGTCTTAAATGTTTGCAAGTTATAATGAATAGGAAAAAGGAGCTCGGTAGGGCATTCCATAAAAAGAGTTGTATGGTTAAAAAGAAGAATCGCGATATTTCAGAGTACGTCCGAAAGTTAGCTTAAAGGTATACTGATTAGCATAAGGTATTACGGCTGAATGTTTGACAGTTTAAAGGGGCAGAATGCTACAGGCGATTTCTATGGTGTACTGGTGGTGGAAATATCGATAAAAAAAAGTGAGACAGGAGACATTACATCGGTGTTCAAGGGTGTCACTGATGATTTGAGAACGTTGTCCATTTCTATTACCTTCCGTGGTGATTTGTCATACACTACTGAACAATTCCCAACAAATTTGACAGATGTTTCTTTAATAACTTGGCCGCTATAACCTAACAAATTTCGAGCGTCTCTATTGAAAAACACTTATTTCCACAATACATAAGCGCTGTTGAAGCGTTAGTTTTTTATGGTAATTTGCCAAAACAAAATGAACAATATCATATACAATTCTCTTAATTGTTCGAAAAAAAAACCACATTCTGTTTAGGCTAATAAAATATACTTTCAAGCTCTTTCAAATTTAAATAGGGTTTGTAGTCTTAACAGAATACCTGTCTTTAAAGATTGATCCATATGTAATTCTAATTTTTTATGGAGCTTTGAGTGAATCATAACTTTGTCAGGAGCCTCAAAATGGCCTATTATACTTGATTAGAAATTTGGGCATTTTAAAAACATATTTTATTTGTTGGTAATAATTATTGCTTTTTTTAATTAGTTACTCTACAATTTTCTTACCCTACCTAGACATATTTCATTTGTTTACAATAATTATCTCCATAAAATTGTGTCTAATCTTAACCTAGAGATACCATTTTTCAGCAGTTTTGCTTATGTTGTTATAAGCAAAAGGTTTTTTAATACATATTTTATTAAAAATTAAATTTTATATATAAATTTTTAGGAATTCAAATCAGCAGCCTGTAGTCAAACTGACTTAGCATTTACATTATAAATTATTAAAATAAAAATAAAAATGATAATATAATTATAAAAACAATCAATTGTCAGCTTATCCCCTCGTTCAAAACGGGACTTGCTTTTCAATTACTAATACTTATAATTAATACGACAACATATCTTCCGGCACTTTCGATGGTTGGTATTGTAATTTTAGTAATGGTTTTTTCTAATGTTGGTTTTTTTTTTTTGCTTACATTCGAGTCAAGTACTTGTCGGCGTAGTACCAATAGTAAGTTTTTGTATTGAAATGCCACATAGGACATCAGGTGACGACTTAGAGTCACCCACAAATTCCATCAGTTTAATTTCTCCTGATTTGGCATACAGAGGAAGAATTTGCTACACCATAAGTTAATTGATTGCGACATTTTGGTCAGCCAACCAATTGGTCGATGAATTGTTGCATAGTACACTGGGATTCCCGAAAGAATTATACCAGTACCTACGCCAACTTCCACCGGCGACTGATAGCAGGATGATATCACAAGAAAGCTGCATGTGATGAGGAATATGACAGGTAGGATTAAGTTGACCTAAAATAGAATAAAAAAAAATGTATCTACGTTCATTAAAAAACTGTTTTCAGATGTTTAATCTTACTTTAATGGGCCTCTCAGTCTTTGGTTGCTTATAACGTAACCACAATAAGCCAGAAATTGACATTAGCGTAAATAAGGCTTCGACGAAACTAATATAGTTTATTAAGGCATAGACATCATTGATGAACAGCAGCACCAGTGATAAAACGCACTAAAAGTAAAGTCAAACGATTAGGTCAAATCGACTGGAAGATACAAGTACTTATTGAAACTCACCAAGAAAATTAGGGATGGCATCGGCGTAAGGCATTTGATGTTTATCAATGATATAGCTGCAGGCAAATGACCATTTCGGGCACCGACAAAGAACAAGCGAGAAGATGCAAAGATTCCACCATTCAGTGATCCGAAAGTGGAACAAGCCACAAACAGCGGCATGATCCATGACATGAAACCAAGCATTTTATTAGCGAATGTGACAGCGACCGCTTCGGAGGAAAGTATCTCGTTCGATGAAAGAACTGAGAAATATGATATATTGGTAATGACATAGATTATTGTGACAACTGGCATAGAGATGCAGATCGCACGAGGCAAATTCCTGAAAAAGGTTAACGAATAGTATTATTATCTATAAAAAATAAGTCATTAAAAAGAAATATATAGACTACATTGTTCCTAGTATGCTAACAGCTTAAAAGGGAGTAAGCAGCACGCACTGATCACTCTTTGCAGTGAATAGTATTACATACAATTTTTACAAATTTAAGTATTGTAAGAATTTTTTTTCTATATATTTATTTTGGTTTGTTAATAATAAATTACTCCAGCTGGTTGGATTCAAACACAGCGGATATGAGGCCAAATATTGAAGTTTTTGCGGAAAAGAGGAGATGCTAAAAGTATTTTCAATTTTAATGAATTAACCATAAATCTTGAAAGAAAAGTAGTAGTATTTTAGCTTAAAAATATCCTAGACTTAAACTAGTATACTCGTGGAAAAACATCTATATATAATCATCAATCATCTTATCTAACTACAATAAAGTTAATTACAAAATTTCAGAAATAAGTTGGAACTAAATCAATCCGTTTAGAATTAATTCTTAAGAAAAAAAAAATTAACAAATACCCAAATTACGATGAATTCAATGTTCTGCCACCTCCTCTTAACATAACAAGAACAGTATTTTTTTTTTTAATATAAGCCAAGAACATCGATAATATTGTTAGCAATAATGCTACAATCAATTGCAATAATAAAAGCTTTGAGTTGGTATAAGAGCGGTAACCATCTTTTAAGCTGTTGAATGAAATACGCTTTCAAAAATTATGTTTATTTTTAAGTATGTCATCATTATGTAATAATGAAGTATATATTCAAAATCATTCAGTGATGGTGAAGTGGAGTGGAGTGCAGTGAAGTGAAGCTGCGGCAGTGAGTCTGGGTTCAAACCACAACTCAATCCCATATAACAGAAAAAAAAAATTATTTCACGTCATAATGCTTTTGATAGACAAGCCTCTGTCTTGAAACATGCCACACAATCACAAAAAAAAAACAGAACTTTGAATTGACAAATAGGAAAGGTGTTACATTCCATAACGACAACGTCCAACTACACATTTCTTTGATGACCCGCCAGAAATTGCTTGGGAAATTTTGAATCACTCCCCGTATAGTCGAGACAAAGCACCCCCTAACTGTCACTTCTCCCGGTCTTTGCAGAACACTTTCAATAGAATTAATCTGGCAGTGAAAGCCACTTGATTCAGTTTTTCATCCAAAAACCACAGAAGCCCTTCATTGACGACATCATGATGCTGGTCGAAAAATGGCGACCATTGTCAATAACACAATAATGGAGCAGTTTGATCTAAATAAAATGAATTATTTACTCTAAGAAAACCATTTCAATTTTATTAGGAAAACAAAATGAACCTTTTCGCAACCTTCGTTACATTTTGAATCAATAGTACAAAAACTAGACATTACAAAATACATCTACTGCGCCTTTTTCTTATTTTCAGTAGCTGAAAGACTAATTTGTTTAGGTGAAAATCTTGAGAAAATGATGGCCAGGCCTAGACAATCCTAGAGCGGATTGATTAAGGGTACGCATTCAAGCTGACAGATTGAATTTATTATTATTTTTTTTTTTTAGAAACATCTGAGCTAATGTTGCAGAGAGAAGTTCAAGTTTACAGTATGTCTCTCTACAGTAATCAGGAATATTTTCCTAGTTAACGTGCACATATTCATACAAGGGTAGTCTTATACCGTCTTCTTAGCAGGTAAGCTAAGATATAATGAAGACATTATACTTAAAGCGTATTGTTTTCCGAGATTTGGTAAGAATCACTTATCTCTTTGCAAGAGAAACGTTTATGTACGAGTATGCAGTGACCTTAACGAAATTCAATCTGCAAGATTGAATGAGTCTTCTCAGACTGTACGAATGTCAGTATGTATATCCAATTTAATGTAAAAGAAAAACATTAAAACTTGCAAGAAATGGAGAAAAGTGTTTGCTTTGCGTGATTTAAGTTTATAAGAGAACCAATTATTTTATTGATTACAAACCCAACTTACCTAAAAGGGTCTTTCAATTCCTCAGTGACAAAATTCAAATAATTCCACCCCGAATATGAGAACAGGCCATTGTAGAAGGCCAACGCAATAAGCCCTGGTGATTGCAGTGAACCACGCATTGGATCCGACCAATGTTCTGTATTACCACTGATCAGATACCAACCGCCAGCAACCACAATCACTATCAGAGCCAGGATTTTGGTTCCAGTGAAGATGTCCGTAACACGCGTCACCCATTTCACATTATAACAATTAATCGCAGTAAGAACACCTTAAATTATAAAACTCATTAATAAAGAGATTTCAATTTTTATATATAAACTCACATGTAATTACTGCAGCTAGTAATTGCACAGATTCGACCGGAGCATCACAGTTCGGTCGAAAAGGTTGTAACAGATATTGCGCAAAAGTTAATGCTGTTATGGCATTCCCTGTAGGCACTAAAACAAGCAGAGCCACCCATAGGTACAAGAACGCGGGAAGTGGTCCAAATGCTGCCCCAATATATGCATAATCACCTCCAGATTTTGGTATCATTGTGCCTATAAACAGAGAAAAAATAAGATAACTTTTAATATAAACATGGATATGAAAAAGCACAGTTTAACAAGGATATTTAAAAGAGTCATGTTCAACGTATGCACGGGTCAAAACGACCCTTGTGAAATTTAGTTTTAAATTTTGCGATTATTTCCAATGTATTATATGTTATAACTTAAAATTTACATATACATACATACACATACTCTAACGTCGTTATTCATAAAAGCTTATACATTTATTTTATATTCCGTAGTTTTATGACCCATATAATGCCTTCAACGTTGAGATGGTAGTCTCGAAAGCGAATGGCTCGATCTGCTTATGGATACTCATTTTGCCGATTTAATGCCCATTTACGATCAAAGATCCATAGCAATATTTATACACTGCATGACAATAAATTTTTGCAGGCTTTATCACTAACAAGAAACTTAAGTGGGTCAGATACTATTTCTCCTATTGCTTAAATGATACAAATGTAAAGGAGCCAAGGTAAGAGCTGGATCTTAACCAGAAGTAGATGTTATATAACCCAACGACTTCGAATCGATTAGACTGATTTTTTTTATTCAAACCTCTCAAGAGAAACTTACATTTTTTATGAAAATATCAGTATATGTATAATCGGTTTCTATCACATCTCTTAAAAAATCAAATTTGTTTAGATATCCCTACACGTCAGTAAACATTTTACCAAAAAGATTTTGTCCTATAATCAACTTTCTCTATTGACCTTCCTTGATAAGCTTTCTCACAGGACTACACTGAAAAAAAAACATTAATGAAAGTCTATTCTTCTTCTGAATATACCATAAGTTATAGACTTCTTATAAGTCATGCAATTAAACATAATTCATTGGCTATACGAGTAATGTGGTAGGTTATTTGATTCTCTTATATGTCTCAGCATCAGGGGTGCATTGAGCGATTCTCCAACGGCGACAATATAAATCATGCCTTAGCTTTCTCAGAATAAAGCCGGACTTCTCCAAGTTTACCGATCGTTTGACTCCCGAAATTGGTTTTACTGCAGAAAACATTTCATACCTGACAAGTAAGAATGATGTGACGCGATGTATTATATAGGATTTTCCAATAGGGACTTGACAACTTTGAATTTAATTTGTGAACGCACTCTTTCACTAATCATCAAATTGTCACTGTCAATTTATTCAGGAAAACATTTTCATCATGGTAAAGTACACTAACGAGCAACGTCTACAAATTATAAAAATTTTCTACAGATATTGGGAGTCGGTGACTGCAACTTTAAGAGCGTTAACTATTTTCGGTCGTAATTCTCGCCCTAGTAGACAGGCAATAACAAGTTAAGTGCAAAAATCTGAGTCTACATATTCGTTGTGTGATGTTGCCGTGTCAGTGAGACAACGGGTTGGTCGAAGTGTCGAAAATATCGCTGCCGTTCAGACGTCCGTAGCAAATGATCCAAATCAGTCAATTCCACGGCGTTCTCAAGAATTCGGCATCGCTTAGACCACATTATTGCGTATTTTGCGTAAGGTACTTGGTTTACACCCATACAAGATCAAGCTAACTCAAGAATTGAAGCCGATGGACCATTTGAAGCGACGTACGTTCTCCGATTGGGTTCTGGAGAAGATGCGTCAAGATGATGAATTTCATCGCAAAATCATTTTTAGTGACGAAGCACATTTTTGGCTCAATGGGTTCGTCAATAAGCAAAATATGCGTTATTGGTCGGGTGAAAACCCACATGTGTTTCATGAATCACCACTTCATCCACAAAAAAATATCTGTTTGGTGCGGTTTGCATGCCGGCGGCGTTATTGGGCCATATTTTTTCGTCGACGATAGCGATCGTCACGTTACTGTGATTGGTCAGCGTTATATCGCCATGATCACCGATTATTTTTTGGCCCGAATTGGAAGATATGGACTAGGACGACATGTGGTTTCAACAGGATGGTGCCACAAGCCACACAGCACACGCTACAATCAATTTATTGAAGAGTAAGTATGGTGAGCGTGTTATCTCAAGACATGGGCCAGTCGATTGGCCGCCCATTGGTTTATGCCAACACGCCGACGACGTTGGAAGAGCTCAGAGCCAACATTGAACGCGAAATAGCGGCCGTTTCGGCCGAAATGTGTGGCCGAGTCGTTGAAAATTTGGTCCAACGAATCGACCGCTGCAAACGTGCCCGCGGTGGCCATATGAACGAAGTCGAGTTTCATTCATAAATGTTTTGATTGTACTTCAAGCCAATAATAAAGTTTTTGAAATATCTCAAATGGTTTGCCTTTTATTTAAGAAAAAAGTTGTAAGGTCGTTATTAAAAAACCCTATACTACAGATCGCTGTCAATATTATTTTTTGTTTCAGACGTTCTTTCTCTCAAGATCTGGACAGTCACCCTTTTTGTGACAGTTGCAGAACCCTTCAAGCTGAAATAACTCCTATTCCACTTGCCTTTGACTGGTTTGTGGTAAAAATTAGAAAGCTATCAAATATTTCGCATCCATCACTATAAAATCATTTATTTTATTACCGAGATAACAAGGCCACATATATACACGAAGAAGAAGAGGAGCACTTCCTTCGCCCGTTTCGGAACTGTCCAACATCAAAGGTACACTACATCACTACTTTCTTCACGATCTAAGTGATCTCAACAATGTCTGTAATATTGACAGTAACCATTTTACTATGACAGAAGAGCGAACCATATAACATCAACATATAGTATATCATTGAGGCTTACATATAAAATACATATATACATAATAAGCAATCTCAATATTGGCAGATATGTTTCGATTTTACTCCATTATTTTTCTGTTGTAATGGATGATTCATTGTATGGTTTGATTTATAATGTAAAATAAAATGCATAAATTTGAAAGTGAACTTAAAGTTATTATTATTGACATAGAGAAAAATTCATGGCATTTATTTTTCAGAAATGATGTCGTGTAAATGTTTCTTATGACTACGTCTGAGGTGGTCCATTCAGATTGTCCAATTTTAGGCGACTCGTTCGAGCAAAGCGACTGGTATCTCGCCGATAACACGAGTAATGTTGGTTTTCAAAGCGTCGATCGTAGCTGGATTGTTCCTAAAGACCTGAGAAAATAGTCCAAAAGTGTGATACCGGACGATCTAGGCGGCCAATTTATCGTAGCCAAACGTGAAATTAAGTGCTCACCAAAATGATTTCTCAACAAGTCCATTGTTTCACGCGCTGTATGGCTCACCAGAGCTCACCGATACCATGTGCTTGAATTTCAGAAAGCACGTAGTCCGTTAACATGGTGCGATAACGGTTACCATTGACGGTTACATTCTAATTTGCCTCATTTTTGAAGAAATGTGGACCAATGACCTAACCGGCCCATAAACCACACCAAACCGTTGTTTTTAATGGATGTAATGCTAGCTTTTCGTACTCTTCGGGTTGCTCATCAGCACAAATACGGAAATTTTGTTTATTAACGTATCCATTGAAATGGATGGGCTTCAACACTGAACAAAATTTCACGATAAAACACCGGATTTTCATTGAGTTTTTTCAGATCCCATTCACTAAAAATATGACGCAAATTCAAGTCGCCTGGCTTCAATCTCGCACAAGTTGAATTTTTTACGCTTTTAGGCCGAGATCTTTACGTAAAATACGCCAAGTTGTCGAATACGCCAAGCCAAACTGCTGAGAACGGCGACGAATCAATTCGTCACGGTCTTCGCGTACACTCTCAGCTACAGCTGCTATAGTCTCTTCACTACGTGCTGGATGTGGTCTAACTGGTCGAGTGTCATCCAGTTATGTAAACTGGGACTCAAATTTAAACGGTATTGGCAATAGTGGTTTCAGTAGGTCGATTATGCGCACCGTAAGTTCCTCGAATCGCAGGAAAAATATTTTTCACAGAACGCTGATTTTCGTAATACTGCTGAATAATTTTGAGACCCCAAACGATTTTGAACAAAAATGACAAAGCAGTTTGATAGGAGTCATGCGTGATTGTTATTGGTTTTTGGTTATTATCGACTTAGTTAGATTTTATGATTGTTTCTATTGTGTCCGATTTGTATTTTTGAGAATTTTGGCCAGGAAGAAAGCAGTCTTTGCAATCCAAATAACCGTCATATATTTTTGCTTCGATCTGGAAATACAGAATCTAGTCTTTTTCTAAATCAGCCAAAAGTGATAAGTTGCTGCAGATCTACAGTCTACAATTAAACAATCTGCAGGTTTGCCAAAAAAAATTAAATATTTGGTGTTCATGATCAACTACATTTAGCTTTGAGCTTGAGATTGAGCTTTGAGATTGGCATAGCTTCTCCTTATAGCGTATCCAATAGACTTTTTCGTATATCTCTTGTACATCGAGGTAAAAATTTTGCTAATTCAAAATTCGCTATACCTAGAGGCTGACATGAAAATCATAGATAATTCGTCAGAGCTGGTAATTTCGTTAGATTTGTTCGATAAATTGCATTTTGTGCTCTATTACCTCTCTCTTAGAACTATCATAGTTGATAACCAAGTCTTCTGACTAAGGTTGACTTATTGTACGAAGATCAGGATATGATTACTTTCCTTATTACACTTGGTAGTTCCACAGAAAATATTCCAAATGTTAGCCGACAAAATGCTAAACTTATGCAGTTCTCCGAATAGTTAATTCGGCAAAATAAAAGGAACTTTCGGTCTTTCCTTATATACTTACTTACTACTTTCAATAGCGCTACAATCCGACATTAACGTCTATCAGCTTATAAACTTTTCCAGTCAATGCGGTCTTTGACTGATTGCCTACTATTATGCACTCCAAGGTGTTTGAATCGAAGACACGTAACAATATCACTGCGCTCTACATATAATGCGCACTATCGCATTGTCGCTGCACAGCCCGTAGAACTCTGTCTTCTCCTCTAAAACGCTTCACCACGAACAAGACCAAAAATCACGTATTGATTCATGTTTTGCACTATAGAGCATAACTTGAATAATTAGAGTCTTATACATATAAAGTCTAATTTGGGACTTTTTTGAAAGAAACAGCGATTATCAAGTGTAACTCTTCATTTGGTTTCTGAAGAACTATCTTTTATGTAAAAAATAAAACACGAGTTTACATCAATTTCTGATCACGTCAATCCCAATGAATATCTAAGCCACAAAGTAGGTTAATTCCAATAGTAAAGGCAAAACTAAAAAAAAGTAAATCTATTGGTTTAAAATTATCATGCAAGGCTAATCTTGATTTAGTGGGATTTAGCAATAAGTTAGTATAATCGTACATATATGTATGAATGTAGATAAATTATATGCCAGCTACTTCAGACTTTTCCGTAATGGGTCGAGTGTGCTTCTTTTACTTAACGAGTTCTTTAAAATAGTCACTAGTGTTGGCCACATTCTTCGCGAACTCGGTCTAAAAAATCACGTTCAATTGGATCTTTATTTTTATTCTCTATTTGTTAATCAATACTGAATGCAGGTAATTTCTATTTTATTTTCTATCTTATCTATGAGACTTATTCGTAATTTCTTATATCTGATAGTCTGAATAAATAGGAATACAATAATGAGTATGAGGTCTTTTTAACGAGGTTCATTCAAATACAAAAATATTGGAAGTGACGTGAATAAATTTACAATGTATGTCGTTATGTCGTAGTAGGATCCCTTAGATTAAATTTTTGGAGTCTGGTGTGAAATGAATTTTGGATTGAACAATGGTATTGTATGTACATAGTACCTATTATTTTGTGTATCTCTAACTACGTACAAAAGTGCTCATGTGCTCCTTAGTTTTTGTTAAAATGAACTACAATAAAACCGCATCATTGTTTTTTAACCCAAAAATCGGAATATTGGACACATGGCTCCAATTACCGTATTCGTATTTTCCTCTTGGTATTAGAAAGACAAAATTTTACACGTTTCACCAATTTATCATTTCGCCGTATTCATTTCGCAATTTGTTGTTTTGCATTTTATTTATTTGGAATTTTTGTTAAGCGAGTTCTTATTTGACTACGTATCGTATTATTTCGCATTTGCATTCTAGCAATTTTTATCTCGCAAAATAAAAATAAAATTATTAACTAGCTATATATTCTAAAAAAAATTCAAATTAAATTTTATCTTTTCGGAATTTCATTCAATTTTATTAACAAAAATCTACCAATAAAAATGTCATACAGGTACTTGCGCGGCGCGCTTCCCGGTGCAAAGGAATTTCTACTCCCTGTCCGCAAGGTTAAGCCGCTCAAGTGACTATGTCCTTCCGCTATACTTGTAAGCATTTCAAGAACTATCAGGCGTCTGACAAATACACATGTATTATGTATTTTCATATATGCAAAATTAAATAAGACGAAGCCTAATCATAGGCGAAATGGAAAAGCGCGGAAAAAGCATTACAAAATGATACCTTTGCGATAAAAACCAAAAACGGAATGGAATTTTTCGAAACACATTTTGCGAAACAAAAAAAAAAATATTGTTTTGATAAATGCGAAGTAAGACTTGCGAAATGAATTTTATCGAAAAGGCAGGCACCCATGTTTTATATGTCAATCGTTCATACCACCCCCCGAAAGATGACTTGCTTAGATAGACGATTATCTTGGGCATAAAAACTACGAAATCTTCTATAAATTACGCAAATATGCGACGGTTTTTAATAGTGAACTCTAATGTTTTGCTGTCGCTATTCAAATCCGAACCTGTTATTGTTATTTTGCAGACTATTTTATTAGTAAAGATCTCAAAAAGTACAACAGAAAGTGAGCTCGGGTTAACAGTTAGTTGGTCCTGTCTTCTATTTATACAAAACAAAATAAGTTTTTTAACAGCATTTTCGAAACGGTTACAAATTTCCTCCTAAAGTTTACGGTATAGCTATCTACATTATCTACGTCTTATAGAATATTGCCGTATCATAAAATTATGATCAGGCACATTACCACCTAAGATGAACATGAGGCGCAATAACATCTTATGAGACTACCCAAAGTCGGTTTCTCACGTCTGGATATTAGCAGTGGGGCAAAAGAAATCCGGATACACCTTGATAGATTCATGAAAGGGTTAACCTACTCTACAAGCGGCTCAGTAAAAATGCAGACACCTAAGAGAAGTATTAAGAATATGATGTAATTATGGTTACAGTTATTAAAAAAAAAGAAGTTTTGGCATTGATGGTAATAATCTCACTTACCCTGACGGAAATTACTTCAGCTATCGCTTTGACTTTTGAAGTTGGGGATCATCATCAGACCTCTCAGGTATGACATTCATTTTAGACAGCTCTTTTTTATGTTAAACGCATAGAAGACTACGTGATTTCTTTGACTTTATAATCGACCAAGTGATATCACTTTTCGTCGCGTTGTATATAAACTTCGTAACAGATCACATACCATCTGCATGACGCAAAACCAACAACGCATCAACAGAAGAAGTTGTGATTGAAAGTGTGGCGGAAGATCATTATCAAATCGGCGTCGATTGCAACAGTTTTGCCTTTCGGGAAAAAATCTTGACTTACACATATATGATCCAGCTACTGCAAGAACTAAGACCTGGCTTGCGACAGAAGTTTACGGTTGGGCTCTTGAGGAGTTTAAAGTTGCCCCTTATATTTATCTAAGAATCTAATTTATTGACTATGCTCATTTTTTATTTAGTGGGGTCTTGAAAAAGCTAAATTGCTGTTTCTGGAACGATGCAAATCGTGAGATTTTATTACAGTCACGAAAATTTACGGTTTGGTGTGATCTAGGGGCATCATCTATTTTTTTCAACAGTGAGATCGGAGCTCAGGTAACAGTCAATAGCCAACAATAGCCAACAATAGCCAAAAAACAATTGATAGTTTCCTCAAAAATATGGACAACTTTCATCTGGAAGAAATATAGCTCCGTCATGAAACTGCTTCGGGCCATACCGACCTTAAACCATTGACTTAAAGATTCGGTTTAAAGACAACACTATGCTCCGAAATTAACGAAGTATTAGACACAGAGATTGGGCGATTTGACGCCACTCGTTTATTTTACTCGTCTGTTTGGTGTTTGCTGATTAAGCGAGAACTATTCAGGTGATTTTTGTGAGGTAGTAGAGCTCCAAATGCTCGAAAGATGCGTTTCGCCATAAATAGTCGCATAGCGGCCAAGAAACAATTTTTCATAATGCAAAAGATTTTTGATCCAATCCTAATATATGTATAGTAATAATAATAATAATAATAATAATATGTAGGGTGTACTACACTGCGACCTTGTGGTCTATTGTGCCCCCTACTTATACTTTGGAGAGGTTTGTTCCCTCATCCAGAGCCCCCTCACAGTTTAATTCATCAGGAATCATGTAGGAGTGTTTATGCTCTGGCTTTCGCCTTGGGAAGGAAAACCTACTCAGAGCACATCATCCAGTCCAGTTTCTTTTATGAATCTGAGAATGAGGAGTGGATCCGTGATTGGTAGATCCTTTTCTTAAATTTGGTGTTTTCCAAAAAATATTTAAATCTTTTTTGGGTCAGTGCCTCACTTGATTCCAGTATGTGTTCTGTAGTTTCTGTGGACTCATTGCAGAATTTGCAGCGACCTTTATCTGATATCCCTATCTTCCTTAGGTGTTCCCTGAGTTTGTAATGCTCTGTTAGGAAACCTGTTACAAGGCGTAGGTTATTTTTGCTAAGACTGATACATGCTTTAAATATTTTGAGATTATAATCTCCTAAGAAGTTTTTGGCTTGCCTCAGACCTTGGAGATCCCGAAAGGTTCTAGCCCTTTTCTCCTTTTACGATTTCCTGAATTTTTCGCGTAGGTTGTGTTCCCCTATCCCGCAGAATGTTTTAGGTCCTATGAAGGGTTCTGCTGCCCCTTTTCTCACTAGAGAGTCCGCCACCTCGTTACCAATAATTCCCATATGGCCCGGATCCAGCAGACAGATAATATATTTTTCTTGCCCAATTTGATGAGACTTTTTGGCAATTCCATACAAGTTTGGATTTAATGATAAAAGGAGTCCAGTGCTTTGATAGCCGCTTGACTATCTGACATTATTGCTATGTTACAGTTCCTGTAATCCTTTTCGAGATTGATTCGAACGCATCCTTCTATTTCGCATATTTCTGCTTTAAAGAAGCTGGTACTCTTGCCCATGGATTCATGGTGTTCTTGGCCCAGATACTCCTGCACCAGTTCCTTCATCAGTTTTCGAGCTCAGTTCATAGATTGTGGATTCATCGTTCCACTCATTCTTGTTGCTGAGCTTCGCTAAGAAATTTTTTTTAAAGTTATATTTCCTAATGCTGTCATTTCTTGGAAAAGCCAAGAGTGAAAGTTTTCCGAGTAGTAATAATACGTTTCCCCTTTCCAGTTCCTTCTTTTGCTATTCTTAGAATAGTTTTGTCCGCCCCCTCTGAGACAATGAGTTGTAGGGGAGTTAATTCCAATAGCACCTCCATTGCAGCAGTTGGGCATGTACGCATTGCGCCGGTGATGCATAGGCACTCAAGTCTTTGCACCTTGTTGAGAAATTCTCGCGTCGTGACCACACTGGTTCGTTTTGCCCATGCTACTGCACCATATGTGATTATTGGTCTCACAATAGCTATGCACATCCATCGCAGAATATTAGGGATACAGTCCCACGATTTTCCCGCTAGGCTCTTATATATCATAAGAGCACGGGTTGCTTTTCTAGCAGTTTGCTCAGTGTGATTTTTCCAGAGTAGTTTGCTGTGTAGATGTAGTCCCAGATACTTCACATCATTAACCGGTATCAGTGTCGTGCCTGACAATCGGATTTCTTTGAGTCTTTGAAGTTTCCTTTTCTTTGTGAAGGGCATTATCGTGATCTTAGACGTATTGATTTTTAGCTCGGCCGTGAGGCACCATTCCTGAGTTACTCTCAGATCTCGTTGTATAATGTCGCAGAGAGTTTCTTCGAACTTTCCTCTGGCAATTAATACTATGTCATCAGCGAACGCCTGACAGCTGATGCCAAGTATTGTCAAACGCCCCCGCAATATCGAGAAAGGCACACACTGCTATCTCCTTTGAATTCAGAGTCCTTTGCATAATTTCTCTTAGCTGATACAGGGCCGTATGCCTGTTGACGATGATGTAAAGGGGACCTATTTAGTGTTTCCTCCCTCAGATAATTATTCACAACCTTCTCTATCGTTTTTAGAAGAAACGAAGTGAGGCTAATTGGTCTATACGATTTTGGCTGTGTCGGCACTTTTTTACCCACCTTCGGTATAAACACAACCTTTACTCCTCTCCATTGTAGTGGTGTATAACCTAAGGCTATACTTCTCTTCGCTAATTTTGCCAGGTGTGGTAGTAATGCTTTTTGCCCTTTCTGTAGTAGGATTAGCGTAATACCATCTACACCTGGGGACTTGAAAGCATGAAAGGAACTTATTTCCCATTCCAGCCAATGTATAATTATTTAACAAAAAAGTTGTATACATCATTTCAAGAATTACGTTGAGATGGTGGAACCACTATGATGTTGATGTATATCTTAGTTTTTTTGATGTACACTTTCGAAAATGATACAGCCTTTCTAAAAGATATTAGTAAGTTCTTGATACGTTAGAATGTGGCGAGACAGTAAAATATTTAAAAGACAAGTCTTCATAAGTTTACATAACATCTCTTGATGAAATCGAACAGTAATCGAAGCATAACTAAATTTGTGATTAAAGCCAGACTGAAGACTAAGTCTTCAAATATCCGCAAAGATCAAAATAAGGCAATTTTTCACTACATTCTCTCGAAGTAAGACGATGGTGTTACCAAAACAGTTTTCTAGGATCTTAAGCTCCTACAGTCCTATACATGACTCATGATACTATGATTTAGCCTTTGAACTTGGTCCAATAGAGCATTCTTAGAAGCTGATGTTACAATTTCCTGCAGGTGATTTATTGCGAATGTTTCTAAAGTAACAGATGCGCAAATAAATACTAAGTGAAAATATAATGCTGGATGACTGTCAATGGAAGAGACAAATGAAGCCTTTGCCAATCTCCAGAGATGTCTAATAAGACCACTAAGTGTCAAATGGTAATCATTGTGAAAGATGCCACAAATGACGTGGTAGATCTCATATCAGATTGAAAGCTTATACTAAAACTGAAGTCAATTTAACGTAAGAGAATAATTTCCGGTGAATTATTCAAAAGTCAACGGTACATACGAGACTGCGTATTACTATGCATTACAAATAAGATGTTGGTAAATATGCAAACTTGACCGTTACTACCCTGTAACAAAACAAAACCAATTTTCGAGATATACGAATATATGTTCATGGATAATAAAGCCGCTAATGAGAGTGTCTGTTATAGTCTTAGCCTTCTTGATAAATTCGTCCACTATGACAATAGCCATTCCAGCATATGTTCGAATAAAAAATATAATGTAGGCAGAGTGATCCGCTATTATTTTAATTTAAAATTTAAAGTCTACTTGTAGCTGATGTGATCAGATGAACAGGACTAGTCCATGTAGTCAATCGAAAGGTTTTGGCATCATAATCTAGGTAAGAGGAGAAAATAGCTGCAACGAAAGACTTTTCTCTTCAAAGGATCGGTCTCAAAAGGAATCTATCTAACATACATATACCTATACTATCGGCTATGTTTAATTATACATATAATAATATAGTTCATTAAACAGACATAATATAGCAGATAATACTTTAAATAACATATTACAGCAATAGGTAAATTTAACATTTAAAGAATTAGTTAGTTAGCAAAATAATTACAGCTAGCGAGCTCCCTGAAAGCCACTCAGTTTCATATTCAGTTCAACTGCAGGAACCATGACATGACATAAATTAACTAGAATTATGAAGTTCCTGAGTGAACTCAGATATAATCGCATTACAATCTTAACGCGTATATCAATTATTTAAGATGCACTTGACATGCCAAGCAAAATAGGTAAAATAAGCCACAACAAGTCAGATTATGCCAACACTTAACTTATGATATCTAATCCGATATCAGAGTGATAACGTTTAAACTGATTTCGATCGATTCGCCAGTTTACTTTAAAAAGTAGAAAAATTATCTGGTGTCTGAAAAGATACGGACGTACAAATAGATGACTTTGCTTCTAAGATAGCGTTGGGATCTTAACGGATAAGGCAAAAGTGCAAAATAATAAAATATTGGTAAGATTGAATTAAATCTAAATCACATGATCAGCAATAGTTCAGTTGACTTTGTACTTATTGGAATCGAGTAAATGAAAATTACCATGAATGTATGTATGTATGTAAGCGTCTCTACTAGTCACACGCGCCAAACCAAATCTTTAGAGCAATAAGATACAAAAATATGAAAACACGTAATATAATTTATCATATCGCACTGAAACCTCGACCTACTACTGTTAGAGTTAAGTGGCAACTCAAATCTTAAGTATTCTCTTATGGAAAAGTACTATACGCTTAAGAGAAAAATAATGTTTTGCGTTTTCAAAATTAAGGGAAAACGAAAAACTTAAATTTGAGCAGTAGAAATAGAAGTAAGTGATTTGAATTTGATATTAAAAACTGTGACAGTGAATTTGAAATCAATATCATCAGACAATGTTTTGAGAAACATCAGATAAGATGGAAAAAGTATTTTGAAGAGTGAGTTTTGAGTGAAATAGAATGAAGCAAATAGCATTTTAGATTCAATTATTATTTATATATGGATCATGTCAATATTTGTTCAATGATTAAAACATTGAAATCGTTAGTATTTGATTCATCTTAACATTTAGGTTGAATAAACATATGTATGCACGGTTTTGGATGTGATCGTATAAGCCAGTGTCAGCAGTAACCAGCGTAGGTCATCTGTACGAATGCCCTCGAACATTACTTTGAGCTTAGCAAAGCAATTATGATCTATTATACATACATTCTAGATCAAATTTTGTCGAATCTAATCAGATTTATGCAACAGATAAAGTTCTATATGCAAGGCGAGAGAGAAACTAAAAATATTCCAAAGTATAACATGACCCTAGAATCATGGATGTTTTAAAGAAAGATGTGCCTTTATAAGCCTACCTCATTATACTCGGCTGCTCTAGCATTTCTTAATTTATCTGATGAGTGACAATATAGTACAAAAATATAACAATGACTCTTATTTCAGTTGTCTAAAGTTTATTTTTTATTTTTCAATAATTACGTACTTATATCTCTAAGCAAAAATCGTCAGTTTAAAACTGTTACTTAAGCTAGGTTTTCCGTGTTTACCATCTTTTTAGTTTCTTTCCCAATGATAAAATATGAAGAAGTGATTTGTAAGTAGATAGTAACTAAGTCGCAAGCCACTCAATTCGAAAAACCTTTCCCGACAATTGTACTGTAACCTTTAGTTCATAGAAAAAGGAAGGGGTGGCAATAAACATTATTGGGGAAGTCCAACGTCTATAGTCAATGATGAAGGAAAATGTTGGTAAACCACTGTTTACCAGAATATATCTACTGTAGATTTGATATCCCATAATTTACCTTGAGGATCTTTAATTTACAAATTGTGTTTATTAATTCTCTACCGTATACGAAGCCAAATATGTCTTTGCATTTTATGGTGCATACTTTTCCAAGAAAACCTTTTAGAAATGACCTGGAATTACTTTTTGCCATTAGTGTGTACTTTTTCTTTCAGCCTGATAATTATAGTTAAGGATATTAATTTATATAGCTAGGGCTGATTATTAAGTATTGTATATTAACAAAAAATTGTTTTGAAAATATATTGTTTATTGTTTATGGTTTGTTTGTTTGCTTACTGTTTATTTTTTAAAATATTTTAAAAAAATTTTGATTGTAAAAATATTTATTAGTTTACCGTTACGAGTGATTTTTTTTCGCGGAATCATATATGGCTTCGTATGCATTAAGAGTTGGGTTTTCTAAAATTTTATTTCTTATATTTTTATTTATTTCATTTCAATTTTCTTTGGAGATGGATAATATAAACTTTTTGGATGAATTTCAAATAAATGAATTGGAATTTGAGACCGCACTAAATAATAACGACTGCCTTATAGTGCCCGAAACTGACACCGAATCTGAACCTGTAATCGGAATAGTTGCTTCACAACAAAGAAAGACAAGCCTGAATAAATTTTGTATTATATGTAGAAAAAAAAATTGGATCCGTACGATGAAAATACAAGTGCTAATGAATAACCAGAATCGATGATAGGGCTGAAAACACAGGGGATTATTTTTCTTCCTTTTTACGAAAGAGTTAATTAAGAGCTCTTCAATACATCATAACTTAGCCAGACATCATAATAACAACCTAAATGGAGCAGTTCGTTGACAAATTGATTTACATGTTTTTTGTTTAACTGCCATCTTCGCGAAATTATTAGAGCAAATCCGTTGGAGAGTTAAATCTTTTTGGACACGATGACATGCAACAGGTAAGAAACCATAATAAGGTTCTTACGTTTCAGTGATAAAACTAATTTAAAGCCATTTGGAACAGACGGATGCGACGAACTTTTTAAGATATGACCATTTTTGAAAAAAAAAAAAAAATCGTCCTGCGGTGAGTGAGCAAATAATATCCATTAACTGTGGTCACGAACTGAAGCAATATAACCCATCTAAGTCTCACAAATGAGGTTACAAGAAAAAGTTCTAAGTAGAGTTTCTGGATTTCGTTACGGCTTCAAAATTTTTGCTGGATAGTAGAGTAGCATCTTCATCAAAAATGCAACTGATTTAAGAGAAACTGGAAACTTAGTGACGAGGCAATTAACATTTCAAATTAACCTGTTCAAAAATGGATTGTTTTTTTGGGGCACAGTTAGACTAAACTAAACCTCAATTCTAAAATGACAACAGAGAAAGAACTTGAAAAACTAGGTTGTGGAAGCATGATTGAAACAATGACTATACTCGATGGAGTGAAATTGGAGCCTGCAAACTTGTTGTAACAGTGTTTTGGAAACAACGAAAAGAAAAGCAGTACAGAGATATTTCTGCTCCTTAAGATATTGAGGTTTATAACAAATACATAAGTGGCGTTGATTTTCTGAATTCCACGATTGGGCTATGTAGAGTCCTTTTGCGGTCAAAAAAGTAATTAAAGAAAATATATTTTCGCATGATCAATTTATGCTCACTAAGCGTATTGCTCTATTAGAATGTCTTCCGCCTTCTGCAGTTTGCCTTGCAGCAGGTCAGCTGCAATCAGATTTGATAAATGCATAACATAAGCATTACACTGTTCTCGTAACGCTTAACGCATACAAAGCCATTTATGGCTTGGTTTTTTATTTTTTAAACCAAAAACAATTTTTGATTTATTTTAATATAAGTTGGTTAAGAAGCTTTAAACAAAATCATTTTAAGAGACTTTAATACTTTTTTCCTACTCAGATTTAATTCATATAATAGAGGGTTAATTAAAATAGTTTCATCATACTCAGAGGCTTCCACTTATAACTTTCTTAGAGCGATAAGCTATTCGACTGTACTACCGAGTCTAAAAAAGCACTATACATCATAAAGCCTAGTATAATCAGCCTAGTATCAGCACAGCATGGGAGATTAGACTGGGATACCGAAGATAAGGACGAGCCTGACGATGGCTGTGAGCTTATGATACATTATTCTTGGACTACATATGGTACATTTATTAGAGTTCTCTGCACGCGCATAGAACAACGGCTGACTTTTGTCTTAGATCATATCGCGAACAAAAATTTTTTTTTTGAGAAATGAATAACCTAATTTGGAAATTTATGGAAAGCCTAGAATACAATTTAGTTAGATCACGAAGTTGCTAAGTAATTGAAAGCGCTATGCTGTGTTATTTTTCCCAGACTGCAAATATTGTACATATAACGTGAATGAGCGATTGTAAAAAGTAGCAAGGAGAAGCAATAGTGTTAACGTTGAAAAGAAAGATTCTTTTTAAAGTACAACATTATATAGGCTTTTCTAGTAACGACTTGACAACATTTTTTTTTAAATAAAAGGCAAACCATTTGAGATATTTCAAAAACTTTGTTATTGGCTTGAAGTACAATCAAAACATTTATGAATGGAACTCGACTTCGTTCATATGGCCACTGCAAGCACGTTTACAGCGGTCGATTCGTTGGACCCAAATTTCAACGACTCGGCACACATTTCGGCCGAAACGGCCGCTATTTCGCGTTCAATGTTGGCTCTGAGCTCTTCTAACGTCGTCGGCGTGTTGGCATATGGCCCATGTCTTGATATAACATGCTCACCATACTTACTCTTCAATAAATCGATTGTAGCGTGTGCTGTGTGGCTTGTGGCACCATCCTGTTGAAACCACATGTCGTCCTAGTCCATATCTTCCAATTTGGGTCAAAAATAATCGGTGATCATGGCGCTATAACGCTGACCATTCACAGTAACGTGACGATCGTTATCGTCGACGAAAAAATATGGCCCAATAACGCCGCCGGCATGCAAACCGCACCAAACAGTTATTTTTTGTGGGTGAAGTGGTGATTCATGAAGCACATGTGGGTTTTCACCCGACCAATAACGCATATTTTGCTTATTGACGAACCCATTGAGCCAAAAATGAGCTTAGTCACTGAAGATGATTTTGCGATGAAATTCATCATCTTGACGCATCTTCTCCAGAACCCAATCGGAGAACGTACGTCGCTTCAAATGGTCCATCGGCTTCAATTCTTGAGTCAGCTTGATCTTGTATGGGTGTAAACCAAGATCCTTACGCAAAATACGCCATAATGTGGTCTGAGCGATCCCCAATTCTTGAGAACGCCGTGGAATTGACTGATTTGGATCATTTGCTACGGACGTCTGAACGGCAGCGATATTTTCGACACTTTGACCAACCCGTTGTCATCATCACACAACGAATATGAAGACTCAAATTTTTCCACTAAACTTGTTTTTGCCTGCCTACTAGGGCGAGAATTACGACCGAAAATTAGAGTTAACGCTCTTTAAATTGCAGTCACCGACTCCGAATATCTTTATATCTTTATATGGTATACTTTACTATGAAGAAAATGTTGAGCTTACTAAATAAATTGACAGTGACAGTTTGATGATTAGTGAAAAAGTGCGTCCACAAATTAAATTCAAAGTTGTCAAGTCCCTATTGGAAAACCCTACACTACATTTCATTGACTGATTATTTGCTTCGTGGAGAAAGCTTTTTTGAAGCAAATAATGCTTCAATCATGCTTAAAAACAATAAAAAAAAAAGAAATTAAAAAACGGAATTATCTAACCTAAAAATATAGCAACAACTGGAAAAACGGATGATAGACCAAAATATAAACAGGAAAATGTAAAGGGCTTTTCAATAGATGCGATCCATTTTTCCATTAGGAATTCTTTCAAATCACTATTACAATCTTTTAACAGATGTAGTATATTAATTCGAGGTCGTCTACCGTTTAATGATAGAAAGGTAGACGCTTCAACAATGTTTACAAATCATCAAATTTTTATCATAAATATCCGTGGTCCATTACGGCTTAAATTTTTGTTTGTTATAGTCCTGCCGATAGGCGAACAATTAAGCATTTAATGAAAAAATTCGAATCGACTTATTCAATATACAATGTTGTCATGCCAGTCTTATAGTAGACGAAGTTCTGTGATGGCCTTCTCGAAAAAAAAGCCCCGTCAATTGAACGCTTTTCTCGTGCGATTTAAAATCTTAAGAATATTTTCTTTTTGGTCTGTGGTCTATGCCAACGAGACATGCATTTTAGACGAATTGGAGGCAAACATTTGACGTAACTGGAATTGCTGGAATATTAGTCGGATCATGAAAGAGAGTCATGATCCAGCGCATTCACTCATGCAAGCGGTTCCGTGGAGAATATTTTAGTGATTTCTTTAACTAATAGTATTAATTATACTATATGTATATTTCAATGTTTTCTCACATCTACGCTTTTGATCCAAAAACAAATTTATAAAAAGTTCTGGATTCCGTGTTGCATAAAGTAACTTCAAAAAAAAAAAAAAAACTGAGGCTGAGCTGAGGCTCCCTAATATACGACTATATGACGTATTTGTTCTTTCACATTTGTTACGTTTTAGTTTCCAATTTACCGTAAATTTAGTGCTCCATCGAAGTTAAATAAAACTCGGAACGAAGCGTAAAATTTATTTAAAAATTAAAACTATTAGGCACCTTGCTGTTTTAAACCCCCCGAAGTGAGCAAAATTTCTTTCTATTTTCATATATTTTTCCCAATCCCAATCGATTATATTTCTACCGACCCACTTATACCAAGTACGAGTTTGGTTACTGCAAAGACTGTACTGTAGATATGTTACAAACATAAATCAATTTCAATCCGGTTTCATCCTAATGAAAATTAATTTATGCAAGCAAGTGTAGATAGAAAGGAGAAAAATAAAATAAAAACAAAAATTGCACAAACAAGTTGATGAACAGGTACTCTTAAATGCTACCTTGTGTGCATTTTTCAGAAATTATCTTTGGATACTGAAGGTGACAAAATAGTTTACCAGGCATTTACTATATAAAGGATTTATTTTTTAAATAAAAGAAATATGAAAACAAGCATACGCAATTAGGAAAATTCAACAAAATCCAAGCGTTTTTAGTTTTCATTATGTTATTTATCGGTCTAGTTGATTGTGTCCCAACGTATTTGCAACTATACCAAATTTGGATTCCTAACTAACACGTTTTCAGCTTAGCACTGAACTTCCATCTTCTTCTATTCAAATTCAAATTCAATTCAGGCGAATGGTCTGTAATACACTTATTCATTTTTTTATTTACTTAAACGCCCTCAAGCATTCTCTTTTTTTTTACAACTATTTGGCAACAGCACGTGCGCCTAGTCCTTGTTTTCACTTATGACCTGGTGCTAAACATGAAGAATATGCTCATTGGTCACTTCCATTTCAACACCTTCTCCCGTTTTTCGGGAAAAGATATAATACTGTTCAATGCCCATGTTACCTACTCATGGGATAATCTGTCTGATACTTATTTCGAGTAGAATGAATCTGCATCAGCAGATTGTTATAAAATAGAATATTTTTATATCTGATACATATTTATTATTTTTCTCCTCTCATAGACTGAATGCTAATTTATATACAAAGATCTTTTTAACCATCTAAACGCAAACAAAATAATTATACGAAAATTTAATAGAACCATCAACAGCTTAATGGACAGCTTACATGCGATTACACCGTAAAAGTTATCTCTGACGGTATTCAGCTACTTGTATTATATGTTACATTTAGGTATTACTGGACTCAGTTGTAGCGACTTACTTTTTAGAAAACACACTTTGAAATATATTTACACATACATTCCAGCAATATTATAAGAACTTATATAAAACAATTGTTAATACCGGAAACAGAAATGCATCTGATCTCAATATTTAAGGAGTTAAATATCCTTTGAGATAAAAAACTCGTTTTCCGGATTATAAATAAGTTGAAGTATTATTTTAGTTATTTAACTTATGTTTTAAGCTTTCGAAAAATAGTTCACTCTTTGCTGAAAATATGACACTTACCATTAAGCTATTTCGAAGTTCAATATATGATATGTATTTGGGACAAAATAAATGAATCATATATTGTATTGGGTATATATTTTAATTCGTCCGGTTTTTTTTTTTCAAAATTTTAACGTTTCTTTAAGAAAAACATGTACAATAGTATTATTCAAAGTATTACCATCTGAAGCTATGACTTTTTCCCATCTTTCTGGCAATTTTTGGATCCCAACTGTGGAACTGCGCCCGCTTGGCAGCCAAGAATGAATTAAGCCAATTTTTGATATTCTGCTCTAATGTGAACCGTATTTCAGTGAGGGCGTTCTGCATCGACGGGAACAAATGGTAGTCAGAAGGGGCAAGGTCTGTGGTATAAGGCGGGTGGGTTAAGACTTCCCATCCACTGTTTTCCAAATAGTTCTTAGCCGGAATAGCAACGTGGGGTAGAGCGTTGTCATGATGGAAAATTATTGCCTCGTGTCTAGTCGCATATTCCGGCCGTTTTTCGGCTACTGCTCTCTTCAAACGGATTAATTGTGTTCCATCTGATCCCACCAAATACAGAGCCATGGATATTCGTTGGCCGGGTTTCACATATGATTTTTTGCGTTTGGGGTTGTCGTAATGGATCCATTTTTCATCACCAGTAACAATCCGATGCAAAAATGACTTCCTATTGTGGCGTTCCAGCAGCATTTCGGACATGCAAAACCGCCTTTCTTTGCCCAATTTCTTTGCTTTTGAATATATCCAGCTGCTTTTAAACGTTTTGAAATGGCTGCTTGAGTGACACCCAAAGATTCTGCGAGCTCTTGTGTTTGGCAACAATCTTCATAGATTAATGCTTCCAGTGCTTCATCTTCAAACTTTTTTGGCTGCCCAGGACGTTCATCGTCTTCCAAGCCAAAATCACCACTTTTAAATCGTGCAAACCACTTTTGGCACGTTCGCTCAGCTAGCGCATGTTTAAAATAAACTTCCACCAAAATACGATGACTTTCGGCAGCGGTTTTCTTCATATTAAAGTAATGAAGAAGAACTCCCCGCAAAAACACTTTTTCAGGCACAAAGTTCGACATATTTGAGTGAAAAAAATTATTGTTGTTTACGCTTCAAATGAATGACATATACTGAAATGACGTACAATGACAGTAGCTTTCAAACGCATGTTCCAATGGAATAATACAAGTTACGTCATCTCTAAGTTATAGACAGAATATATTGTCTTAAAAGTTTTGAATATGAGTACATTTATTTTGCGTTGTTTTAAATCGAAATAAATTTCATGGATACTCCGTGAAAAGCTTTAAGTTGAAGAGCAATTGAAAGAATTGTTCGTGGCCGTGGTGTAGTGGTATATGCACAGACTCCTCAAGCAGAGGCTCGCGGGTTCGAATCCCGTGCAACGCAATTCTCTGAAAAAATCTTTTCATGGAATTTGTATGTAGTTACATGTGAATCCCGTCGGCGTCAACTCTGCCATGAAGACATAATACTGATGTTGGAGTGATTGTTGGCTGGGCTAAATGAATGAGTGATGAAAAGCCAGTAAAAGGGTATTCATATCCCCTTGGTGCGCCGGAGAATTATAAAAAAAAAACTAAAGGCATTTACTCGGCTTTACTTGAATCAACGTATTTAGCGACTCACACTTTCCGATTGTGCACAAAAATTAGTCGCTTTGTGAAAAAAATACTCGGATATGAACGGACCGGTTAGATGACAATTAATAGAAGATATTGCGTGACTATTGGGGATACAATTCATTCGAACCAGTTGAAAAATGTCTTAGATACTTCATCAAAAGAATCTTTTGTCTCCCGCGGACTACTCCAAATTATATGCTGTACCTTAAAACAAGCCTCCCGCCATTGATCTTGGAAACACTTAATATATATTTTAATTATATTATCAAGATCTTCGAACTGAAAGAAATGAAAGATGGGAGATACAGCAAATGAATGGAGAAATCTGGCTGCCATTTGTAGTTTCGATCTAACAGAACTAACGATCTGTAACACAAAACGAACAACCTTGCCTGCCGAAGAGAAAATTCAACACGCTTCTAGAAGAATTTAGAAATGTCCTCTATGAAAGGTACACATCTGAAGCACTTGCGTCATCCTATAGTTGTTATTATAGCCGTTTAATTTTCGATCTTGTTGATAATACATATCTCCTCAATTCGAATCAGATAAATAAAATTAATATTATTTTCAAAACACGAGGTGAATTACTACCCTTGAATTTTATACCGCATCGCGCAGATCTATTTTTAGTCTGTACTATATGCAATCTGAATGAACGTGAAGACATCAAACATCTGGTAGACGACCATATGCCAAAACTAAAAGACTTTTGTATATGTATATATGTTCAGAGTATCCTGGAATATAAGGAGTTTTTAAACTTTCATATACCATATACATAGAAGGAAGACGCATTCTTGGAGGATAGATGCATCCACTTTTGCACCGACGGACCCAATATTAAAGACGAAGCTGGTAGAGGCATTTTTTATGCCTAAAAAAAAAAAAAAAACAGTGCGACATCTACAAGTATTACAGCTTCCACAGAGCGTTAAACATGATAGTGGATTTTCTCGGGTTGCAGTCTAATTTAGAAGATTGATTGAGTAACAAAAAGAGGCTGCATAGATCCGACTTTCAACCAGAGGCGTCAACAACATGTGATCTGAAGAAGAAAAAGAGTACAAAGTATACGAGCATACCCGAGGACTTCAATTTTGATCTATTTGTCTTATTTAAAAAAGGCGTCCCGTCCGAAGACCGAAGACTTTACATATCCCCAGAGAATATATGCGTGTGATACCGCACGATCAAGGTGGCCAATTTACCGTAGGAAAACGTGAAATTAAGTACTCACCAAATTAATTTCTCAACAAGTCCATTGTTTCACGCGCTGTATGGCTCGTAGCGCCGCCTTGTTGAAACCAAAGCTCACCGAGACCATGTGCTTAGATTTCAGGAAGCACATAGTCCGTTAACATTCTGATTTGCCTCTTTTTTTTTTTTTTTTTTTGAAGAAATATGGACCAATGATTCTACCAGCCCATAAACCACATCATACCGTTGTTTTTAATAGATGTAATGGTAGCTCTTGGAACTCTTCGGGTTGCTCATCAGCAAATACGGCAATTTTGTTTATTAACATGTCCATTGAACCAGAAATGGACTTCATCACTAAACAAAATTTCACGATAAAACACCGGATTTTCATTGAGTTTTTTTTAGAGCCCATTCACTGAAAATATGACGCAAATTCAAGTCGCCTGGCTTCAGTTCTTGCACGAATCTTGTAGACTTGTACGTAAAATACGCAAAGCCAAGCTGCTGAAAACCACGGCGAATTGATTCCTCACGGTCTTCGCGTACACTCTCAGCTACAGCTGCTATAGTCTCTTCACTACGTGCTGGATGTGGTCTAACCGGTCAAGTATCATCCAGTAATGTAAACTGGGACTCAAATTTGCGAATGGTATTGGCAATAGTGGTTTTAGTAGGTCAATTATGCGCACCGTAAGTTTCCCGAATCGCACGAAAAACATTTCTCACTCAAAATGACAAAGAAGTTTGATAGGAGTCACGCGTGATCTGTCAAAAAAGGGCTATTGAAAATCATACCTCACGATGAACCACGCCTTATTTGCGATCCATACAAACTGTGCATATATGTTATCTATGTATTATAGATAAAATCATGAAAGCAAAATCCGTCGACTAAAGTCTTTTCACCCAAGTCCGTTTTTGATTCCCAGGCACTTAACTCGAGAAGTAAATGAAGACCGGAAGACGAAACTAGTTCTTGGAATAAGCTCGCTCTAACGCTCATGATTGTGCTACTCCTTCTTCGACGTTGGTAAAGATTGGGAGCCCAGCGTATGTTTTAGCGAAAAGGGGGAAACGAACATAGCGACTCCCGAGCCATTACGGCTTACACAAAATTAAAGTCGGTAGCATTTACCAACACCAATATGGGAATGGAATCATGTAATTGCACTGCTCGCATGCGCATGCGATATGACTGATTGAACGAAAATGTGTCTAGAAAAGAAATGATGTTATTTGTTTTATATTAAAAAGATCTAAGACGAGTAATCCCTGCATTAAAAATGGGATGTTGGAACGGAAGCTAAAGTGACGTTGACGTGTTATGACATGTTATGTTAATGAACGATTATTACGCCATAAGAGTTTTCGAATATAAACCAAAAAACGATGCAGAAAAAAAAGTTACCTTAGATTACTCGGACATGTAAAAAACTGCGCCCTGTATGTAATTGCAGGAAGCAAACGACTTTATATCATATCAAGCTGTTGCTTCTGATCTTGATGTCGTTCTTGGAAATGACTAAAATCTTGATATTTGGTTTAATCTTGTTCATTAAATCGCTTAATCGGGTAAGGACTGAATCTGACTGAATGTGAATAACAAATCAAAAAACGTTGTAGAGTTTACGGAACCTCTTAAATGGAATCTTTTCCAGTGGTGCATCACTTACAATCTTAATTTAAAAAAAATGTTAAGAATAGTAGACAAAATCAAAAAAAAAAAAAAAACTAAATCCGGTCTAAGCGATACTATTGTATTTATAAATTGTCAGTAAAAGAAAAAAATGTAATACCATATGTCGAGCGCATGCAAACTCAACGAGACTCAGCTTAAGTCTAAATTTATAAACAAAACTTAAATATCCATTGTATGTATCACTTATATATAATAATATAATCTATGCAATTATACATACGTACTATGTACTATATGTATAATTGCATGCTTAATTGATAAGGAGTTTTCAATACATATCACTTTCTCCAACTTAAATAAAAATAGTTCAGTACTTTAATATATATATTGTATATAATTCATAAAAAAATTTCCTAATAACATAATTAACTTATGAAAGAAAGTAGAAATAATTGTATCTTTTTTTTAATTTTATTTTATAGTTACATACTTCCTTCCCCCTTAAATTAATTTTTATGTATTTAATTACTTTTGCCTTTCCTTAATTCTACTATATTTGACTGACGGCGCAGTAAAAATTCAAAATCTTCGCTAACGCTAGATCTCTTCCTTTTATGCAAATTTAAATATTTTTATCATATTTTTTCGTATCTGTGTTGTGAACAGAGCGAAAATCATTTACTCTAGGTACCCATTTATATGTATGTTTTTAATTTTATTCTGATATGAAGAAAGCCTACATTTAATGCCATTTGAAATACAAAAACCGATAAAGCCATATTCCGTCATAATAGTATCAGGAAGTCCAAAATAAGCAAGTATTATTCCTATGGTTATTATAAAACTTTCAGCAGTTATATTTTTCATAATCTTAACATCACTTGCCTAAGCTATAAACTTGAAGTAAATCAAAAATTGCAATCCTTTATATAAAAAAAAAAAAATAAAATGGCAATTTTCTCACCTTTCATACGTAATCTTCAATATCTTTTTTTTTTTTTTTTTGTTCTATCCCACTAAACCGGTTTAAGGGTGTATTATCATGTAACCACTTCGAAAAATCGATTTTTTTCATATTTCGATAGTAAAACCTATCGGAAATATACTGTGAAAAATTCAGACCGAAATACAGTACTAAATAAGTTACAACTCATAGTCGCCGACGCGCCGTAAGCGACTTGTCTGCCGCGCTCCAGGTCTGCAGCTGCTACATTTATATTGTTTCACCAGTATTTTATACCTGCATACGGAGTATCCCTCAGGTCACAAAAAATGGCAGAAAATGATGCGTATGAAACCACCGAAGGGTTATTGTATGGTCCAGGCATAGCAGATTAGTGTAAGTAAAAATTTTCCACGAAAATTCTGCTCTTGAAACTTTAAACGCATTTTTCTCGTTACATCATTTTCTAAAACTGGTCCTAAAAGAACTATTCTACCGATTACTTTGAAATTTATATATGTTCTCCTACTCCAACATTAATAGTTATCGTCCGTACCAAAATTGCTTATTTTGGAAAATATTTTCTTATTTTTTTTAGACGATTTTTAACAAAAAAAAAAAAAACAAGATTTTCGTAACTTTTTTTCTACAGTCCACCATTTTTTTTTTTCTTTCTTTCATTAATGAAATTGATTAATTTTGTAAAGGACGATAGCGACAAACCTACTGAACAATAATCCATTCGATTTTTTTCATTTCAGACAACATCAACAGCCGCTATTACCATGACAGTGCCTGCTTTTTTTTTTTGTGTTTAATTTAATTTAAAAAAAATATATAAAAAATGTAAAATATGAAAAATAAAAAAAAATGTTTTTAATACAGTTTAAGATACAAAATAAAAAACATATAAAAAAATTAAAATGATTGAATTTTATTGTCTTATAAAAAAAAAATTCAATAAGAAGAATAACGCATAAAATTTATGCGTTCATATGGGAATACCCCCTTAAGCAACCCGGACCCACTAATTCGGTGTACTTCTAAAATAAGATCTTTGTTTGTCTCTTTTTAAACTAATTCAAAACTCAGGTGATCTCTTAATAGTTTTAAGTCTCAGGTAATGGCAACCAAGAAAGATTATTCGCATTTTACCTTTTTAACGCTTTTTTATATTTTAATATGTACTGGTACATACGCGTATGCACATAAATGTATGGCCCATCTTTGAATTCTAAGTGCTGCAACTGAGAGAGCAGAATCTCTTTCAGTGGCTAGTGATCACTATAAATAGTAAACGGCTTGCCATATAATATATATTTATATCTATGAAATTTCTTCACTGAAAGTATATTTGCAAAGGCCTCTCGATGGAATTTGGAATGGTTTTGTTCTGCAATGGTAAGAATGCTCGAGCACAACACAGAACGTTTTACACCATCATTTACATGTGATAGAATGCGCGTTGAATTACTATTTAATATCCTTCTGCGGGTCGTAATGAATTAAAAAAATAGTTCTGTATTACGAATAAAAGGTGTTTGCTTTGCTTGAATGCCCGCTAACAATTGTTCGACCAAACAAAAATGTCATTTTTCCTTGTAAGGTCATATAAGTCTTTAAGTTCGGTTCAGCATAGTGGATTGGCAACGAGGAACAAAAAGGTTTCAGAATTTTTAATTGTGATGATTGATTAAAAAATAAAAATAAATAAATAAAAAATTTGGCTGCCATTTTTTAGAAATAAAAAAAATGGGCTCTGTTTCCACAAAAAGTTTATTTGAAGAAATCAAATTCATGATATATTGACAAAATGATATCGGTCAAATTTCCACCTCCTAAGTTGATGCACATTTGTACTCGTTTTACGGTATTGTGAATTGTTGCCCGCAAAACATCTGGATCCAAATTGGTGATTTTTTCTTCAATGTTGGCTTTCAGGATTTCAACGGTTTGTAGTTCGTTGCAGTAAATGCGAGATTTTAAAAAGCACCAAAGGAACAGTTCAAATCGACAAAACGGGAAATCACAAGGCCTGGAAATTGGTTATTCAAAATCTCCATCGTTGCTGTGTGAGCAGTCGCTCCATCCTGCTGGAACCAAAATTCGACGCAATGCAGCAACGCACGTCTGTTGATGCCAAATTTTATGTCTCGTCAATTTTTGTGGACTCTTTCGGACGTCCTCGGCCCCAGTAGTGATATTCTTTGTCGAACGAGCAATACGAGGCCGGCTAGTTCTTACGACATCCCCGGTGGACCCAAACGCTCAGCCAAATGCTTAATTGTTCGCGTACATGGTGTACATGGTTATTGGTCAAATAAGCAGTAGCAATAATTCCGCATCCTTCAGATGAATATCGCTCCATTGCTTCTTGTATGTATGTATATATATACTTATGTACATATAGGGGTTGTTAGTCGGAATGACGAACATTATCGGAAGAATCGACTACTTCAATGTTGGAGATGATTTTATATCCTCCATTGAAGTTCATAAATAGGAACTAAACTGAGGCGATTGGCAGATACTTGTACATACGAGGGCTTCTTGGAAGACCACACCTTAAAATATCAATTATTAATTGGCATCATAAATAAGAAAGACCAATCTAAGTTGAGTGAGTTACACCAGAACCAAAAAAGTTCGAGAACTGTTGTGAAATATTGCGATATGGTTCAACACGAACTAGAAGTGATGGGAGAACAAACAACGAAATGAATAGTAAATAAGGCTCAAGTTCTACCAGGAACATCGAATAAGAATAGAAACTATCATAGCTACAGACGTAAAAGCAACGGCAGGGACCAGAACTGTGTTCGAAAGGAGGACAATGCCTACCAAAGAGATATTCAATGCTATGAATGCAGTAAATGGGGACACGTGAGCAAAATTTCTTACCAGAAAAATAAAAGCCATGAAAACAAATTTGTTCCTCAAAATGGTTCCAATGTACGAAATTTAAAAATGGCTACACATCGTCTTTTATAAATAGGTTGACACACTTTCAAAATTATTTTAATAACTACTGCTTTGTTGATTCCATGGCCTGTGACAGGGTTTTTGTAGTAGAAGTATTAGTTTTATAAGCCCGATCTGATATTCTACCGCTACAGCTACTACATAATAAGATGTTTTCTGAGATTTGTATAAATGTTTAAAATACCCATATAGCACAATATTGTCAACCCAAGACGGTTTAATTTTCACGCGAAATTTTTAAAACTGAGTATATCTGACAAATCATGGGATATACAATTGAACTTGCAGGTATCTGTTGATTATGATAAATGATTCGCTATACTGCAAAAATTAAACATCTAAATGAACCCTCTAGGCTCGTCGGACCATTGTGTCATGTCTACTAAATTCCCGTACACCCACCACACACTTAGAGAAAAGATTCCTAAAAGAACCGTACCGTACCGGCAATACGAGAAAGCCCATTGGAGCGTACTTAATAACTTCTTTAGAAATTTTAACTGGTCGTTATATTTCCTCGATAACAACGTGGATGCCGCTGCTGATATAATCACAGAAACTATTCTCTTTGGAATGAGATCCTTTTTTCTTCATAGGTTGAAGAGTATCAAACCAAAAGAAAAGGCATGTTATGATTCGAGCTGTAAAGATATTGTCAGGGTTAGAGAATTTTTTTTCGGTCCTACAAGACCAATCCGACAAAGGAAAACCGAAAAAAGTTTAAACGAGCCAGAAATGACTGCAGCGTCTTTCTCAAGCATGTGAAATTCCAATACGACCAAAAACTGAGGCAAATAATACTGCAATGTCCCAAAGGCAGTAAAAATTGTTGGTCATTCGTCAAAAATATTAGAAATTATGTTTCATCCTCCATCCCAACGTTCGTTTACAATGACATTCCAACTGTCAGCTCTTTGGACAAGGCCAATTTACTTGCTGCACACTTTGCGGCTAGCTCAACACTCCAAGATTGTGCTATGTCACCGCCTACACTTGAATGCGTCAAATCTACAATGGGACGAATCCACTTTCGCACTCGTGAAGTAGCAAGAGCACTCAAAGATCTTAACTTGCATACATCCGCTGGTCCTACTCTTTAGGACTCTTTCCGAGCAGATGGAAAACAGCATTTGTCCGGCCTGTCCCTAGAAAAGGTGAATCTTCTTTTCTCGCCTCCTACAGACCCATTGCACTTAGGTCCCTTCTTTCCAAGGTGATGGAAACGCTGATAAACCGTCAGCTCATGAAATATCTCGAAACACGAAAACTTCTCAATGACCGGCAATATGGTTTTCGTAGCAACAGGTCCACTGGTGATTTGATGGTATGTCTCACCGAAAAGTGGAACCAAAGCATACATCAATCTGGCGAAAGCAAGATAGTTGCACTTGATATTTCTAAGGCATTTGACAGAGTTTAGCATCAGGCTCTTTTGTCGAAAATGCGTGCTTTTGGAATCGATGACTCTCTTCTTCAATGGATTAGAAATTACCTTTCGGAACGTTCAATTCAAGTTGTCTTGGACGGTTTTAAGTCTGATATTCACGAAATAAATGCTGGTGTGCCCCGGGGTTCCGTTTTGTCTCCGACACTCTTTTTAATTTTCATAAATGATCTCTTGTCTGCTACTTCTAATCCAATATATCCCTTTGCTGAGGACAGTTCTCTCTGCTTTTCATATTCGTTCCCTGCTCTTTGGTTGTAGAACGGGAACAGCACCGTATGTTAAGCTCATCAAATTCCGATATTAACAGCATAACCAATTGGGGAACTATCAACCGAGTGGAATTTAATGCTTCCAAAACTCAATGCTGTCTGCTGTCATTAAAGCGAAATTCAAATACCCATCCATTATCTATGAATGGCACTTGCATCATCAAAACCGATAAACTATCCATTCTCGGTATGTGTGTAAGCGACAACATATTGGAATGACCACATATTCGATGTTGCCAAAAATGCTGCGAAATGTCTAGGTTTTCTCAAAAAATGTAAAAAATATTTTACCCCCTCTGATCTGGCCATAATATATAAGCCCTCCGCCTAAAATTGGAGGACAATCCCACATCTGGTCAGGTGCTACTAAAACATATCTACACCTGCTAGATAGGATTCAACACCGTGCGATAAAACTCATTGGTGATACTAATATCATTCAGTTGACACCCTCGAACATCGACGTAATGTCTCCTGTCTCACTTGCCCTGCGGACCTCTGTGTTTCCTGGTCGTTATAATTTACAAACATTTAAAAACAATGTACATCGATACCTGTCTTTTCTTCCTCCCTAAATTTCCTTCGCCCGTGCTGTATACGAACATTTAAAAAGTACAAAAACCCCTTGAGCGCGGCTGATTAAAAAAAAAAACGTTCTCGCATATTTCTAATCTGTTTCGATAGTTTTTTTTTTAATATTATATATTAAATATAGTATAGCCAAGGAGGCCAAATATCGTGAACGCGGCCCGTCGACACCAGCCGGTTTTGACATAATTCGATCGTGAAAAGTTTCTCTTCAAAATTTACATCGTAGTACAAACTGTGTTTAATTTAACATCGCGACATGTGCTATACACACAATTGATCCAATTCGGACACAGTAAGGACTTCAAACATGCCACAGAAGTGATCACCAGTTACTTTTACACCATCACCACTAAAGTTTAGACATCATGGTCTAATGATGTCATTAGCACAAATTGGGCGCTTGCGTTGCAATGGTCTCACTCTAGAAGTCAATCATGATGATTTTTTGTTATGGTAGTTCTCTATATAGAATTGTAAGAACTCAAAACTCCTAACATCGCGCTATCTATGATCATATGCCTGCAGCAATTTTTAGAAAGTTTTTAACAAATATGATGAGAGTTCTTGTACACTTGTATCAATATTTTCTGTCGCTAATCTGTCCACAGAACTTTGTTTATTTGCTAGCGCATACAAATTTACAAAATTAATTAATTATTGAAAAAAATCGATATTGACCACTCATTGCGACTGCAAAATACGAACAGACATATATCGATCAAACCAAAAGGAAAGCTAAATAAAATCGGCCTAAAACAGAAAATGCTTCTTGTATGTATATCATAATTGTGGGCTACATATGTAGCCTTCTAAGTTACTGTAGTGTTTGACTATAATTGGAAAAGGTAGAGATATCGTTTATACCAAGTATCACTGACCGAATTAGTTATATTTATATAATCGTTACCCGAAAATCTATAATTTTAAGCGTGTGAGTGTAACTACACATTGTTAACCTTGTGTCAACTGTTATTATTACCAAACCAATAGTTATTTTCTCAATTTTCTTATAACTGACTGGGAATATAAAACGACAACTTTGCAAGTAATATAAGAGCAAAAAAATTATCGTAAAATATTTTGTTTTGTCTTCCCAGCCTTGGGAATGAAAAACTGAAAGAAATTCCTTATCAGTCGAAAATACAAAAATGGAAAAAATTGGCGCACACGACTTTGCCATGACCAAATTAAAAAAAATCACGTTTTACATTTTGATGCAATTTCCGGCGATTTTCTTTTTGCAAATTTTCAATTTCAGCAGAAACATGTAGAGACTACTATATAGAGGATAACATCTATTCAATGGATTGATCAAAAGCAACACGTGCTTGACACACAGAAACACTTTTTAAATGGTGGAAACATATTCGTACTAGATACTCGTACCATAACAGACGGTGACAAAAATAATGCTTTGTCGTTTGGACTCGGTTTTCATTACAAATCGCGTAAAGTATTGCTTAGCATCATATGGTATGCACACATTTCATTTACTGCGCTTTGTTGTATTTTTTTACCATATGTGTGCGATGTTTAAAGGTAGAAATATACATAGCTACTCATACGCGTGTATGTACGAATATGCATAGGAATGTGAAACCATATACGGATTTTTAACGCATAATTAAACGTTCTGACTTATGAGTAGGTTGGTCGGTTTTGAGTTCAAGTCACAGTTGGAAAATGTGCTTAAGTATTTGTATCTAAAAAAAGGTGGTTTAGCTTATTCCATGTAGACCGATGAGATTATTATCGCAGGTTTCTGACTTTTCATAGAAATTCACGCAACAGCGGAATGAAGTTTGCAATTTAAGAGAAGCCGATACAACATATCACTTTCAATTTCATCGTACAATATTGTACATTACTAGAAGTTATTCGTGTACATATGTTATATTGCAATAAATTAAAAACAAAAGTGTAACACCTTTGTGAGTTTCCGATTAGTTGACACTTATTCCAAATTATTGGGGCAGTAAGTATTTATTTACTTTGTGGGAGTCTAAATCAATTTACGTTGAACAGTTAGTTACGAAATATTTTGAACTTGTAATGGCTTTCTTATCATTGGCGTGTAAAAACTAACACAACAAATTACTACTAGTGTCTACGCGGGAATTGATAACGGGTCTCCATATGAGTCATTTCTCTGCATTACGTTACATATATTTATTTTTCTTGATTTTGGGACAGCATATAAAAACAAAAAAAAAAAGCATTCAGCTTCTCTCAGCCAACGATATAGAGATATACCTTAGCGATCTTTAACTCACTAATTACTCTATTGGGTCTATAATTTAATTCTGTTTGCTAAGAGATGGCGTAGCTTGTATTATTCCATTGGAACATGCGTTGGAAAGCTACTGTCATTATACGTCATTTCAAATATGTCATTCATTTGAAGCGTAAACAACAATTTTTTTTTTCACTCAAATATGTCGAACTTTGTGCCTGAAAAAGTGTTTTTGCGGGAAGTTCTTCTTCATTACTTTAATACGAAGAAAACTGCTGCCGAAAGTCATCGTATTTTGGTGGAAGTTTATGGTGAACATGCGCTAGCTGAGCGAACGTGCCAAAAGTGGTTTGCACGATTTAAGAGAGATGATTTTGGCTTGGAAGACGATGAACGTCCTGGGCAGCCAAAAAAGTTTGAAGATGAAGAACTGGAAGCATTACTCTATGAAGATTGTTGCCAAACATAAGAAGAGCTCGCAGAATCTTTGGGTGTCACTCAAGCAGCCATTTTAAAAAGTTTAAAAGCAACTGGATATATTCAAAAGCAAGGAAATTGGGTTCCACATGAACTCAAGCCGAGAGACGTCGAAAGGCGGTTTTGCATGTCCGAAATGCTGCTGGAACGCCACAAAAGGAAGTCATTTTTGCATCGGATTGTTACTGGTGATGAAAAATGGATCCATTATGACAACCCCAAGCGCAAAAAATCATATGTGAAACCCGGCCAACCAGCCAAATA
Organism: Volucella inanis; assembly: GCA_907269105.1. NCBI lineage: Eukaryota > Metazoa > Arthropoda > Insecta > Diptera > Syrphidae > Volucella > Volucella inanis. Next base: position 38,588,392 of record OU026154.1, on the reverse strand, counting down.
AACGGCAAAGCCGAATATCCATGGCGCGAAGGTAATGCTCTGTATTTGGTGGGATCAGATGGGTGTGCTGTATTATGAGCTGCTAAAACTGGGTGAAACCATCAATGGACAATACTACTGAACACAATTAATCCATTTGAAGAGAGCAATAGCCGAAAAACGGCCGGAATATGCGACTAGACACGAGGCAATAATTTTCCATCATGACAACGCTTGGCCCCACGTTGCTATTCCGGCTAAGAACTTTTTGGAAAACAGTGGATGGGAAGTCTTACCCCCCCGCCTTATAGCCCAGACCTTGTCCTTTCTGATTACCATTTGTTCCGGTCGATGCAGAACGCCCTCACTGAAATACGGTTCACATCAGAGCAGAATATCAAAAATTGGCTTGATTCATTCTTGGCTGCCAACCCGGCGCAGTTATTTTGGGATGGGATCCACAAATTGCCAGAAAAATGGGAAAAAGTCATAGCTTCAGATGGGCAATACTTTGAATAATACTATTGTACATGTTTTTCTTAAATAAACGTTCAAATTTTGAAAAAAAAAAACCGGACGAATTAAAATATATACCCAATACTAATTACTAACTTATTACTCCATTTCTAGAAGGTTAAACATCAGAATCGTCATAAGAAATGTCATAATATATTCATTACGTAGGCGAAGAAGATTTCCGTTCTGAACTGTATGTGGACTAAATCAACAAGCTCCCTACAATCACTGAGCAGCGTTAGAGATCAATTGCTAATTTTACCTACTGTTTACTAATTTTGCAAAGGCATCCGAAAATTTGTCATGCACAAAAGGGATTTTCGAGGACTCGAACTACTAAGACACTGAATCGAACCCAGTGGAAAAACTTCAGAATGCCACACGAAAAAATTGAAAATGTTCTTCCCTACTAATGATTAGAAAATCTACTAAAAGATTCAGTTCCAACGCCAAGCGCAATTACAATTCGATAACCGATAACCCAGTTACTCCAGAAAGAAGATGAGCAGTTGATTGATTATTCCTTTTGAACATAAATATGCATATTTAAAAACAAGAGGCAAAATTCTAGAGTTCAAGACAGAGAACGAGACTTTTGTTGATTATAGAATACTGAACCTTGTCTCATTGATCTTTTCAAATAATTATATAAATACAATATATTTATAAATTGGCCTATCATTACTGGAAAATATTGATGCAGAGCAAAATATTGCCTGTCGTCAAATAGAGCAAACAGAGTAAGTATTATAAGTAAATCACAGGGCATAGGTTTATGCAGTCATATTTAATCACGTATGCATCTTACTTACATGTATGAAAAAGTCCTTCTCACTAGTTACCAAAGATCGCATTTGCATTTTTTTATTTTTAAGTTTGCGGATAGCAAAACCTTTTCATATCGTTTTGCGATGAAGATGCTTTCTACATGGGAGGTGAGTTATTTTCCTATCTTGCCACTTCGAATTCATTTTGTCAATTTGTTATCCGCTCTACCAAAAATGTGTCATAAGAACAACTTCTATTTTGTACACTCTGTCATTAAAAAGTTTCCGGAAGTGTTTGCATAATAAACATGATGCGGGACTACATTTACTTCACCCATGTAAAACAGCTTTTCTTAAAGAAAACAAAACTACTCAAACCAGGACATGTGGCCCTATTTATAATGTTTAAATATAGGATAAATTGCCTATATTGATAATCAATTTAATATAAGTTATTTTATAAACTAGTAGTGTTCAAGCCATAGATTTATCACCGTAAACTGCTGCAGTATCACTTTTACATGATACACCCAGAAGGTCTGATAATTTACCCTTGATCCTTAGTCACTTCAAAAGGTACTGATGCCAGGTTATCCATCACTGGCTCATCAACTCATAATTTCAATCTAAGCAGAAGTCCGGAAAATTGCCCCGTGAGATGCAAATTAGCATCAAATGATATTTCAAATGGAAACGTGTAAATTAAGATCAAATTAACGTTCACATTGATGTCAGGTCATATGCATCTCATGTAAAGAATCAAGCCAAATTACCCACGAAGTGAGATCCCATCATACACTGTGAGTTAGTTGTCGTATCGTTTCATGTTTAGGAATGTCAATTAAGACGCAATTTTAATTCTTAAGACAAGTAAACAAGAGTGACGCACTTTTATTTGGATATTTAGCAACAAATAACTTTGCCGGATATAAAAACAAGATATTTATGAATAAAAATATTTGATAGCTCTGGTATCGTAAAATTTTACTTTAGTAAAAAATGACTTTGTTAAGTTGAATGAACTGTGACGTCTTGCGATGCAAAAGAAACTTAAATTAACGAGTTAAGGAAATGCCAATTGTAGTGATGGGGGCAAATATGAATGGACCATGTAAAGATAATTAAGATTTACTTCTTGGCAAACTACTCAGAATTTAACATATGAACGCATGTAGGTACGTTTCAAAATCCTTATATCCTCATACTCGCATACTTTAGGTTTACGATATTTCACAAGAAGCTACTATTAATGTGGGAGAAAAACACTGGATAAAAAGATTTGCGAGGCATGAACAATTATATTAACTTTTTAATGCAGATTCGAAAAATCTACCGGGAGGTTGAGATGCGTAGAATATACAAAGACAAAAATTAGGGTTTCATCCTGTCATATGAGAGCTTCCGAACAATTTTGATATTGAGATTTCTTATTCAAAAAGGAAATGCATAACTTGTAACAGGTTCCGACTGCGACGAGGTAAGCCGGATTAAAATGTATAAAAATTGATTGGGTCTGAAGTGATGTCTTTCAGCATAAACTGCCCAAGCCGGATGGATGAATCATCTCCAAAATATCATATCTTAGCAGAACTTACCAAAATTATTGAAATTAATATATTCGACATATTGAAACTAGAGTCCTTGAGCTTTTTTTTTTAAAGCTAAAGCAGGGCTTTCCGTCAAGAGAGAGGTTATCTGTGTTCTCATCGCATTAAAATTGAATGGATGACGACTTGAGCTGAAATTCATATAATAGAAATGCTTGACTCTGCCAGTTAAAGAAAAGCAATTTTATTTTAGGCCAAATTTCATGGAGAAAAAAACATTTATAGATATAAATTTGTTGCAAAGGGTATGCTAATCCAAAAAATTGTGAGCTTCCGAACCAAGGCTTAATTGACTCAACATCGGCTCATTTTTAGTCATGCCTTCTTTTTAACAAGCTCCTGAGTAAGACAGCAAAAGGTTGAAAGTCAGGTAAAATACCATATAGCCTGCTTAACAATTCCAGCAGCAACAGATCCAAACTAACTGACTTCGCAGTGTGTAAAAATGGCAAAGGGGACAAAACCTGCAATCCATTTTTAACCAGTTTGATCACAGTATGATGTATGCAAGTCATCAAAAATGCAAGCAAAATGAGAAAGCAAGTTTATTAATAAATTTTAACAAAAACATACGGTAAGATGCTTGCAAACGAAAAACGTTGCAAAGCAAACAAGAACAAGTCGAGAGTTCTATTGTTTCATATACTTATGTTATATGAATAAAAGAGAAGAGATCAATGTCAGATTTTTGGGAAGAAAAGGAGAAAAACCAGGTATGTAAGCTAAATTGATGATGTAGAGAAATTCTACTTCGAAAATTCTAACAAAAGTGAATGTTTGTAAAGGTCAAACTGGAATTTCAAAAGAAGAATCGGTTCGGTTCCCAGTCGGTTCTGGGAATATGGTATTTATATATCATACTGTCAAGGACAGTAAACCATTAAATTCAAAGCACAAAATATTTGGATAAATTCTTGTCTACCTCCTGACGTAAATGAGGTAAGAGTGGAAATATGCACAATCGTTTAAAATAGACGGAAATGACTTATAAATATACATACAATAACTCATTTACAAAGTTTGGCCAAGCAATATAATAGCTCATGAAAGACATTTTCGTAAACTTCGGAAAGAGGACCACCTAAGCCGCCCTAAATGTCACTATCAGTTTTCTTAACGTCGTGTAGATCGTATACGATCTGAGTAATACATATGTATGTGTTTTCCCGAAGATTAATGTAATGCAATATTTGACCAATGGATCAGACACACTATGACAGATTGTAGAAAAAATACAAATACACGAGTTGTACAGGACTACATTGAAGATTGAGGTCTAGTCCAGACTATTGTGCAACCTAGGCAAGTAGCCTAAGAATTCAATTTGGTGATCCAAAAGTGTTATTTCATTTAAATACCCACAGAGTTTCCTCATTCATTTAATTATTAAATTCTGAGCACAAATTAAAATAAAGCATTAATCTAACCATCTGCTCACGAGTTATATTGTATTAAATTAACCAATAAACATTTTTAATGGCTTTATCATCATTAAGATTGTTAACCTAAAAGCCACAAAAATCGTAAAAAAAGATATTTTTTTTAATTTATTCAAAAGAATGATTAATTTAAAATGGGGCCGATGTAAATAAGACAAACACCGAATATAGTTCTAAGATTTATAGTTTATCTCGATCTCTATAATTCCAACGAATTGGCAATATGGAATCAAGTCCTTTTTTCTTTGATAGTGGATACGGAATAATTGCTTCGGAAAATACATGTTATTCCATCCAACAACCTGAAGCACGAGTACAAACAAACCAGCATGAAAATGATAAATGCACAAAATCTACGCAAGATCAATACATGTTTTGAACAATATGGTGATGTTCCATTTCAGACTAAAGTCTCACATAATCCTTACATTAGAAAATAAGCTAAAGATCTAATCCAAGTGTCACAGTAAAGGGTGGGCTATCTGCAAATTTCGTCTTAAATTATAAGTATTTTGACACTAAGAGCTCTTTTGTTGTTTGGTCTCCTTTTTTTTCTTTGTTTTTGATGACGATCAGTTTTCGATGATTGCAACATCCTTACGGATAAGCATTGCCCTCAAAATCAAAGAGTTTGCTCAACGTGGAGAGGGTTTGCAGTCTTCCCCAATAAATAGAGAAAAGAAATGCTTGTCAAACTTCTAAAAGATGGAATTCTAATAGAGTGTGAAAACTGGAGAGGGATCTGCGTTCTTCTTGCGATTTTAAAAATAGTAGGCAACTAAGATCTCGAAAGCTTTACAAAACATTTTAACATCGAAATTACTTTTAACACTGAATAAGCAGGTTTCCGTTCTAGATTATTCTGCGTCGATCACTTTAACACTTTACAGATCATCGGTGAACATCTCATCGACCATAGATTTTTACTACACCTGCTATTCAGTGATTTCAAAAAAACGCTTGGTAACGTAAACGTCAACCTCGGTATTAAATATTAAGGTACATGGGTTGCATAAAGGTACTTCTCAGAAGATTTAGAGATTCAAACTGGCATTGGTCACGGTTAGCCAAATCACTCTGTCAATAATAATAAGGGGAATCTACTAAAACCTCACAACATACATTCAGGAGCTCGAAAATACTGACGATATTTATCAGTTATTCCTCTAAACAAAAAACCCCCCCTAAATGGCCTTAGGTTTGGTACGAAGGCAAACACATTAGAATTTAGAGTTCATTTCGCCAAAAAAAAGTTCCCTCTTGCACTTCAAAAACTCATATCAGCATTATGGGAAAATAAGCGAAAAAATAGATAACCTCCGTCGTGTTAATGTATAATCTCAATGACTGTAATGCTGAGTTAGACGTTAGCAACCAAACTCGACAGGTAAGATTTCTTAGATAGGTTGTCAAAAATATGGAGAATAGTATTTTTGAATAGAAAACAGCGAATTGTCCACATATTGCATGACGAACAATTGTCACAATGAACAACAACAATAAAAGGAAGACATCTGGTGTTTTCTGTTGGCAGGAAAAAAAAAAAAAATAAATTCTCGCATTGTTGATTTCATTTGTATATGAATGCAAATACCAATAAGTGAAATTCATTCAAATTATCTTGTACTAAAGTCGGAAAATTTGCAACAAACTTATTTTTTTATTTAAATTCTAGTATCGAAGTAAGTAGTCAATACAAGAAAAAAAAAACCCTCTCCCATATGCGTGGCAACCCACTCAGACTCTACATACGTTGCAAATGACGTCAAAGTGAAACTCACCAGATGAGTTAATATGCAAGCAAAATTTAATCATATTTATATTGTTATAAATGAATTCTAGTACTCACCCAATTCAGCGTAGCACAATGCACCGACCATACTTAGCAAGCCGCACATTATCCATACCACGATTGACTGTCCAATTGATCCAGAGTACAAAAGAACACCTTTGGGACTGACAAAGATTCCAGCGCCCACAATGACACCAACAATAATTGCAACTCCATCCAGCAAGCCAAGCTCTTTCTTCATTTTAAAACCACCTTCACTCGAACTTTCCGAATTTGAACCCTTTAATCCACTTTCATGGTCACCATCCGCCAAAAGGCGATCAGGACAACCGAAACCAGGTTTCGCTACCAGAGCATCACCCGCTTCAACTCGAACCATTGTAACTGATTCGTATTCTTGATTCGTGTTTCTTCAAAAAAAATAATAATAATAATAATAAAAATAAAAATAAAAGATTGCAAGTCCAATTCAATTCCAAAATTTATCCAAGATGTGGCAGAAATCCGAGTGTACTCCCGCGATTTTAAATCGTCAACGTGTATCCGCGTATCATGTGCGACAGTCAAAGTAAATTATTGATAACTATTGATATCAGTTGATAAGTTAAAATTTGTATAGCATTCAGCATGTTTAAGACACTTCCGTTGGCTTAGATGATGGATTCACCTCTCCTCTATGTATGACGTTTAGTATGTATTGTACGTTACCAATATCTACCACGTGGACACAATTATTTCACGTAATTTTTTTTATTATTATAACTTAAGTTGCATATTAAGTGTTTATTTGGTGATAAACGATACTACAGAGATATTGAAGCGAACAAAATATATCTGTAAAAATTGATAAGGGCTAACGAAAAACTTATTCTGCTGCCAAATGAGCTGTCTAACCAAACTGTCTGACGTACTGAATTAAACTGAAAACTGAAACTTAGCAAAAACGACAACGACGATGACTACGACACAAGGCACTGAACCTCGCGCGCATTTTAAACGTGGAAGTGGAAGCATGTGCTTTCGTGGTAGCTGCTGGTGTGACAAACTCAGCCACGGCAGAAGCATAGCAATAAAAAACAAAAGACTACAAATTTAAGAGAAATTGTTATCAGGAGATAAGAATGCCAAAGTGTAGTAAATTTAGTATTGAAGTAATAGATAGGTTTTATTATTACAACAACGCACTGTGGGAATAGAAAAAGCAATATATGCAATATGAAGACTGGATTGAAAATTGTCTATTAATTTTACAATGCTCCGAATTTGAAGGAACCGAAGCTGACGCCAATTTTTTTCATACCTAAAATATGTTGCAATCGTATTTTTGGCGCCACTTTAGTTCGTTTTCACACATAGTATCATTTGAACTTTTCGTTGAGCGGATGGCATATTAAGCTAAATTTTCAGAATATTTAATCTTTTTATATATTTTAATTTTCATGAAACCGCTATTTAGGCTGCTATGCACTCTTCTTAGCAGCCTGTTGCGATTATGCTCTATTAAAATGAACAGGCGGCTAATTGATGGCTATGCACGGAAACCGGAAAATGTTGAATAATCTCGAAATGGGTCACAACTTAAGTGTCAATTGAAGAAGAAAAAGAACATTAAGAAGTAGCGAAACTGCAAGTGTAATCAGAAACACGACTTTCGAAAGACAAAAAAAAAAAAAAACCGGAAGGAAAATGATTTTTGAAACTCCTTCAGGTGACGGTTTCTCCGCCACGATTTGTTACCAAATCGATTGAAGCGGTGAAATCTATGTGTAGAAACAACTCCGGTCGTAAAGCTGACGGCAGTTATTCGGATTAAGTGACAAAATCCGCACTTAAAATATCCACTGAATTGGATACCGTAGTAAATTTCAGCTTCAACAAAACCAAGGAACGTAACATGCGAAAGAATCGCCCTATCTACAAAAGTGCTGCTTTTATCTTCGAATTGGAATGGCTGGCATGAGCATAGTTATAAAGATATAGATATAAAGTGCAAACATTGCAAAGTAAGCAAAATAAAGGCAAAGGCAATGCATCGCTACACTGCAAAATGTGTACATGTCTTCGTTACAGAGGGCACGATAGAGTTCCGAGAATTTAATGGTAAAACCACAAATCAGAAAAAATGATATTTTGAAGCGACTTTGATGAGCTTTTAAATAGAACAGTAAGAGAGGAAAAACTTTTCCTCGTTTCAGAACGAGGTACTTAGCGGTAAGGAGTTTTACTGATCTCATTCAAGCCAAATGGTTCTGCTAAACGGTATACCCTAGTTACCAAAGAAGAGCGGTATTTACAGAGAAGTAGAAAATATGGCAATAGACATAAATCAAAGATAGATTACCATATATGATAGAATAACGCAAAATTTGCGAGAATGGCGTAAACCTGACACAAGACCTAAGCATACAAGGTACGACTATGTAAACTACTTCGGGCGAGAAAATTTTAGGAGCAGCGCAAAAACTCAGCTCAGTGCTTTAAAGGTCTGACTTCACGTAGTTTCGGAGCAAGGAGGAAAGCTTTTCAAGCGTGCTTAGAAAAAGACTAATCGGGAAAAGTTCATCTTGCGTTAGACTATGAAAAATGCACAGCGGGAATAACGTTAGACTTCGACGTTCAAGTTGAAGTACACAAAAGTAGTGTACGAAGCGCGCTGATTTTTTATAACGTACAATATTTCCTATTAAAACAGCACATAAACGAGCATATAATTGAATAAAAGTCATAGAAGTTGTACTAAGACCAAACTAATGTGTTTCCGTTTTTCTGAAGCCGCAAACCTTACTCCTGATATTTATTCACCAAGGAAATTGTGACGTATATATCGTAAATAAAGTCAGTGTGAAAGAACAATTGGCCGAAAGAAAAATAATGGGATCTCTCAAATGCAAAAACGTCAAAAATATCGTGGTATCCGAATGTAGAGATCCAAAATAGGGCGGCCTGTAGAATGCTTCAAAAGACCTTAAATTTAGCCGATTTAGGCAGATTGTAGGAGAGATATATGTAATTATACTCGTTACTTATTTCAACGGATAATAAAATAGGTGTCAAAGTTATAAAAAGATAACCCAATTCTGGATGAGTGTTACTTATTATTATTACAGACATTCTTTGCTCTTGTATTTGTTTCTTTCACTAACTAATCTCTTTCAGGAAACCACCATGGCAACACCATTTTCTCTTCGAAGTCCAAATTTCTCTTTTTTTTAAAAAAGTAATGTTGAATGCAGATGTTCCTCTCTTGTGTTGTGGCATTTTTCATATTTAAATACGAATACGAGCATGATGAAATTTTTTTCAAATTTTCAGTAAGCTGGTTCGATATGCACGTTTTCTTATGTTTCGGTAGGTATCTGATGAATTATGTAGAAATGGATATAATAGGTATACGATTACATATCTTGTAGTATCGGCGTCATATGAAATATTTTTTTGACTGACCTGGCTTTTCCATATTGTGTGAGTCACTTTCAGAAGTAAAAACAAAGTAAATAAATACACTATAAGTGGTTATGGATTTGGAAGTAAAAGATTATTGGCCGCAAGGTAAAATATTAGCACAGTTACAAAGTAAAAAAATTAGATACATTTTAAACGATTTGTTTAAATTTCTTAGTGATGGGCATAAATTGTGTCGAATACCAATTTCAATAAAAAAAAAAAAAAAAATAGATAGATATGAGTAGTTGAGATCTGTTTGCTTAGCGGTATAAAAGTCAATCACGTTTAGTCGTGATTCACCTGGGCATACATTAACGTGAAAACAGATATGTTTCTGATTTTGATTGACTTTTCTAGACATTAAAAGATGCATATCTTGCATTAGTTCAAGTATAATGCAATGGTGTGTGACCAACTGAATAACTTTCCATTATAGAGCTGACACTTCTGCAGATGTAGAAACTTTCGTTGGTTTTGCAGAAGTTTACCGAAACGAAATTTTCGGTATGTCATTTTTCAATGCAATGCCAATATCTTTTTTGAACTACTTTCATATGGATGGGTGGATGGATGCCCAGCGACTAAGCACCCACTGCTCCCGTAAATCAACCTTAAATTTTCCCTGGAACTTGTAGAGACCACTGATTTGGAGCCATTCAAAAAAAAATATAAATATCAAAAAAATATGTGCTGCTCAATTATGTCAATTAATTCTTCCAGCTCGTCGAAGAAGTAACTACCAAAAGTTTTTATTCTTCTATTCCTGCAATTTCTGCAGTAGTTGTTATGCGAAATATTTCACACATAGAGGTTACTAGGTGGCGTGAAAAGTAACCTCCTTGGGAATGAAAAAAAAAGTCTTTTTAAATGTTTTCTTATTTTATTCAATATAGTCCCCTTTTAGTTTGATGTACTTGTTCTAGCGATTTTCAAACTTCTTGATTGTTTTGATTTTTCGGAAGGTCTGCAAAATACTCTTCCTTGGCGTCGATTATTTCCTCGCGTGAGCTGAATTTTTTATTGATGAGCCATCTTTTGAGGTTTGGGATGAGATAATAGTCCGAGGGAGCCAAATCGGGTGAATCGAGGTTACTTTTCACTCCACCTAGTATTTTAGACGCGGTACATGCATTCTTGTGGGTATAAGCTTTATTATTTTCTTTTCTTTCGGAACAAAGCTCTCAGACAAACTGAAATTTCTTTGTTTTTTGAAGAAATATGAGTTAACATTTAAGTTATAAAATGAATACAGTGCCAGAGTCAGACCAGTCAACTTCCTCCTTCTCGAAAAGAGAACAACCTTAGTTTTGAGAGGATTTATTAAAAGCCTGCTTCTAATAAACTAATATATAATCACGGATAAATCTATCTGTGCTTTAAAGCAGACATTCGTTAGATAAGATTCAAGAGACAGTATAGCTACATCATCTGCATATGCCTGAGCAAGACGTCAAAACTATTAAGAGAGTAAAACAGCGAGTAGATAACGGGTGGAGACGGGATGCCGCGCCGTTTAGCGGGCAGCCCCGGTTTACACCCGCTGATAACCAAACAAAATAGGCGAAAAAAACTGCTGAGTTTGCATTTATTCCCAAAAAAATAGATTTTTTACAGGTCTTGAATACGTCATTACAAATGCTATGTAAAAAGTCCCCATCTTGTCTGTTTTTTATCCGAGATCAAGTCACAAAATTTTTATTTTTTGCGTATATTTCTGAAGCGGTGAGAGCTACCGGAAAAATAGATGAAGAGAAGATGAAGATTGTGAAATGGTTTCAATACTTTTTTCCCCACGAAGCACCGTTCTCGAACTATCGCGATTTCAAACCTAGAAAATTCGAATATGCATTCATACGAGGGCTGTTTGATGAATACCCGTAATAGGAATGACAACGCAGCTTTCTTAGGTTTTAAAATTTTATTTTTCAATATAATCCCCTTTCAACTCGATACACTTTTCGCAGCGGTGCTGCAACTTTTTTAACCCCTCCGTATAGCACGACTTTTGTTGGCGTGCAAAATACTCCTCCGCGGTAGTGATTACTTCTTCTTTCGACTGGTGCTTCTTTCCAGCGAGCGAATTTTTAAAGTTTGGAAACAATGCAAATCCCATGGAAATGGGAAGTGTAAGGGCTTACAATTAATTTTGTAAGAATATTTAATCTTCTAAGTAATACATAAATACGATAAACATATGAAATAAAATGAAATGGCATACTTATCGAAACGCTGGCGAACAGTAAAAGTAGCCTTAATACGGAAAATCGCTCGCCAAAAGCTTCAGACCTATTAGTCTAACTTACTTCATGCCGAAGAGAATAGTCCCCTTTCTAAGGTGAAACATGCCTACCAATGAGACAGATCCTGCGTTAGTGCACTTCAAAATCTTTTGTTCAGAATAGAAGGCACACTCGAAAAAAGTACTTCGCGCTGGGTATTTTCATTCACGTTGAGGGTGTTTTCGACAAAGCAACTTTTCACGACATGTGTAACTCGGTCAGACAACACTATGTAGATGAATCGTAGTCAAGACAACATAGGAATTCCAGTTTGCAATCATCACATTAATCACATTATTCACATTTGGCGAAAGAAAAAGTTCCCTCCCACAACGATAACGCACCGGCTCACACCTCTGCAGTCGCCACAGCAAAATTGGTCGAATTGTATTACGAATTTCTCCCTCATCCGGCGTATTCGCCATCCTCCTCCAAACCAAAAAAGTACGGGTCGAACGACGAAGTCATCGCTGTCGCGGAGTATTTTGCACAACAAAATTCGTACTATACGGAGTGGTTAAAAAAGTTGCAGCACCGCTGGGTAAACTGTTGAAAGGGGATTATATTGAAAAATAAATTCATTAAACAGCCCTTGTAATTAATTTCAGAATAAGAGTTCAAGTAAAAAACAGAATAAAAATTAAGTAAAAACGAGAAAGGTTATGCAAAAGGCATTTTAAGAGGCCAGTCAAAGAACATTCAGTTATTTGCATAGAAAGCAAGAGACATGAACACGCTGCCTGATGTCGAAAATGTATCTCGCAATATTGCTTAAGAGGACGTTAAGTTTCCTGAAGCTGTTGTATTTATTAATGAGAAAAAACTTTTTTTTGCTTTCGACTAGATGTGGGACTCTAGTCATTATATTTTCCAACTCATCAGGTTCATCATTAATTAGTTTTTGCCTAGATCGTAATGGAATGTTCACGAAAAAGAAACTATAAGGATGGGCTATATTGGTACGTTCCTTGAAGGTTCTTTCTTTCCTCTTTTATTTGGAACATCACTATGACCTGTTGCTTACCTAAGGGTCATCGCATTTTATTTGGACTCATCATTCAAAAATCTCGTGTGTATTTGTTTATTTGCATTGATCTTATTTCTACGCAGTTCAGAGCTTTAATGCCTACCTGGCTGTCTGAGTACACTGTATTTACATTATCGATCATGTTTTTTTTGCAACAGTTTGCGCAGCCTTAGTTATGGTTATTATCTCCGTTTAGAGGGTACTACTTTAGTTACTAGTACTATAACTATTGACTTGTACTGTTTTCTTTTATCGGGGAACTTCGGCTGCAATATCGACAAAAGGCTAGTTCTCTCTCATCGGTAGCTATTGGCTTTTATTAAGTTCTATTGGGAATTCTAATAGTCAGACCTTAGGTGTTTTAAGAATTATTCAGTATGTAGCCAGGTTATTATATAGTATCGCTACACTGTCAGATATTTTCCTGCCTTCTACTCTTGGATTAATTTAACTTCGTAATTAATTGTTACAAGATAATAATTACAGCTAAATGTTTCGAAGCCTTTGCCTGTTGACTGTCGTGAATGTTATATTAGAAAATCAGTTTACTGATCTTATCCTAAGAATTTTGAAAAAGAAACCTTGAGCCCGCTTTAAATAACTAACTGAATGCAATTTCAGATTATTAATAATAACTATTAGAAAATATTGTCCATTGAATTGTTGTAAATTTTTTTGTAAGCATACTCGTATGCTATTTAGACGTGACGAATAGAAAAATATATTACCCTCTTCCGTTTTTATTTATTCAAAATAACTTTTCACATTTATTGCGACCATCAAATCAGAAAAATCAACGCGTGCTGTTTATTTATTTCCGTTCCAGTATGTAAATTTATTTCGATTGAAATCAATTCAAAACTAGTCGGAGTCTGAATTAGTTCGCCAAATGATTTGATATTTATAAAGAAATTAAGTTTTCAAGTCAGTGAAGTGCTGAAGCGACGTGCAAAACTCGAATCTTTCATAGCTCACCGCGTTTATTAATACATATTGAACTTTGCTTTGTGTCTGGTCACTTATGCAATTTACTCGAAGAGATGAGATCCCACATCATTAGGTTTATATAAAAAAAATAATAATAATAATAATAATAATAAAATAGAATTGATAAAAATTGGTGCAATTAGTGCAGGAATGCACGTGTAAAATATAAAACAATACCATAATTAACTTCCTATAATTTATTACGCAGGAGAAGTCCTTCCGTGTTTGTGAGTATCCAGTGCTTTTCGAGACGAGATACCAATTTTCAGTAAGAAATGATTTACTTGCCCTAAACAGCAATTAGCAATGTCGAAGGTGCCCGATAGGGTCCTTATCTCCTCAACCCTGGGCCAACTATAGATAGTGAATTTAAGAAATTACATCCTTTTGTTCTACTATTCTCCAAATATTTTATTTCCCTTTCCGTCTATTCGTATTTTTAGTTTTTTCCTCTTCTGTTTGAATAATTACGACTAATATAAACTAAAAATAGAATAAGTATATGTTTAGTCTTGACCATACGGAGGCACCGAATACACAGATACGGATGAATAATTTATTGATAAATTTCGAATATCGTATTCGAACAAAGATTGGTTTTTGCAGCATGGAAGAGAAAGAGAGAGAATTCATACTATACAAAATATCTGGGGGCTAATTGAAATGATATGATCGAATGCTGATAAGATTGCTAACGTTTTTTTTTTTTAAAAATAAGCGCCCACTCAAGGGATTTGTGTACCCTTAAAATATTTGTATACAGCGCGGGAGTTAGAAATTTAAGGAGGAACAAAAGATAAATAGTCTAGTAAGCTAGCTAGAAGTGCGTCCGGTGTATTGGAAATGCTTACATACAATAAAAACCATGAAAAGGACATACATATATGGTATATACGAGTATGTGTTATTGAAACCTTGCAGTAGGGAAACTTTAGGGAAACTCCTATTATATGATGTTACACATCAGCAATAGGCTCGACTAAGGATAAATAAAACAAGTTTTAGGCGCGATTAGTTAGCAAAACATCGAAGATTAAAAATAAATACCGAGAGATTTTGGGATTTCTCAGTACACTTAAAATTCAGAGATAATCTTAGCGTAGAAGCGGTCAGCCTATACAACTGTGGATAAACATGTTTATCGGTAAGAGGCAGAGAAACCACAATATATGGCTTCCAGCAAACATATGCGTCGAGGACCATATTTCACCTTATATTCTATTGCAGCATTAGCCTCTGAACTTGAGCCCTGGTTCCATGTGAAAAGAAAGGAAGTACATTGCAGTGTGAAGTAGAAAATCGATACAAAAACAGGGCCGTTTAATTCAATGATTCAAAGATGAAGAAAGAACTTTAGGATCCCAAATTTGAATAAGCATTTTATATCAGAAAATTCTCAAATTCGCACCATCCATTCCAAATATTACTACTGCGATTAAAAACAAAGTGGACACTATGGACTGCAGCACGGCAAAATTGTTCTATATTTTGTTAAGACCAACGCGCATATGTATATCAAAACCTGTCAAGCAATCACATTGGAAAGCGAACATTTTTCCGAAGAGTGAAGTAAAGAACAGAACCTTGTAAGTACTTAGAAGTATATAATCGTATATCCATATGTAATGGGTATATATTTTAATTCGTGCGGTTTTTTTTTCAAAATTTTAACATGTACTATAGTATTATTTAAAGTATTGCCCATCTGAAGCTATCACTTTTTTCCATCTTTCTGGCAATTTGTGGTTCCCATCCCAAAAGAACTGCCTTGGCTTGGCAGCCAAGAATGAATAAAGCCAATTTTTGATATTCTGCTCTGATGTGAACCGTATTTCAGTAAGGGCGTTCTGCATCGACCGGAACAAATGGTAGTCAGAAGGGGCAAGGTCTGGGCTATAAAGCGGGTGTGGTAAGACATCCCATCCACTATTTTCCAAATAGTTCTTAACCGGAATAGCAACGTGGGGCCGAACGTTGTCATGATGGAAAATTATTGCCTCGTGTCTGGTCGCATATTCCGGGCGTTTTTCGGCTACTGCTCTCTTCAAACGGATTAATTGTGTTCGGTAGCGTTTTCCATTGATATTTTCACCCGGTTTTAGCAGCTCATAATACAGTACACCCATCTGATCCCACCAAATACAGAGCATTACCTTCGCCATGGATATTCGGCTTTGCCGTTGATTTGGCTGGTTGGCCGGGTTTCACATATGATTTTTTGCACTTGGGGTTGTCGTAATGGATCCATTTTTCATCACTAGTCAAATGCAAAATGGCTTCCTTTTGTGGCGTTCCAGCAGCATTTCGGACATGCAAAACCGCCTTTCGACGTCTCTCGACTTGAGTTAATGTGGAACCCAATTTCCTTGCTTTTGAATATATCCAGCTGCTTTTAAACTTTTTAAAATGGCTGCTTGAGTAACACCCAAAGATTCTGCGAGCTCTTCTTGTGTTTGACAACAATCTTCATACAGTAATGCTTCCAGTTCCTCATCTTCAAACTTTTTTGGCTGCCCAGGGCGTTCATCGTCTTCCAAGTCAAAACCACCACTTTTAAATCGTGCAAACCACTTTTGGCACTAACGCATGTTCACCATAAACTTCCACCAAAATACGATGACTTTCGGCAGCAATTTTCTTCATATTAAAGTAATAAAGAAGAACTCCCCACAAAAACACTTTTTCAGGCACAAAGTTCGACATATTTAAGTGAAAAAATTGTTGTTGTTTACGCTTCAAATAAATGACATATACTGAAATGACGTACAATGATACAGTAGCTTTCCAACGCATGTTGGAATCTCTTAGCAAACCGCACGAATTAAGTTATATACCCAATAGTATCTCCTTAAGTAAACACTGACTCAGTGTCACAGATAATTTTTTATGATCAAAGTATTGCTTAGTATACCTATTTTATTTTTATTGAAAACATCTTTCCTTCTAATCTATGTCAAATCTGTGAATCACATTTCCACTGAATGATTTACTTACTCTCAAATATGGTATGACTTATGACACTGGCAATTAAGCCCGATTAACGCTAAAAATTATCGCTTACATTTTTTCAAAAATTTACGCTACAGTAGTAGTTAACACCTAGCAAATGGAGGCGTGAAAAAATAATATGAACGGATGAACGCAAATGAATAACCAAAATATAACAAACATTTTTAAAGAAAACTGTTATAAGACCTTGAAATCTGAAAATCTAATTATTCAAAGAAATCGAAATAGATGAACTAATGAATAAAATTAGGGTGAAAATAGAAAGAATTTGATTGTTAGTAATTTAATAAAAGTAAAGCCAAACAATTGGCTTGAAGATGCTTTCAAATTGTCAATTATTTTGATTAATTGTTGATTTTGTTTGGCTTAGTGTCTGAATTAATTTAAAACGCACGGCTGCTGCTCTGTTACGGTCATCCAATTTATTTATTTTTGGAATAAAATGACGGCTTAAACAATTAGGAAGGAATTTTAGTATTCAAATGAGTTTCACGTAAGACTTTTAAAGGAGATAAGAATTTAACATATTAACCGATATCATCGGTCCCAGTAGGAACAAGTTCAACAGGGTATTCAATGTCAACGAAGTCCACGGTTGAAAGAATGCAGTTAAACAGTACTAGTTCTTAAAACAAAAAATAGATTTCGCCCGGATTTATAACATTCATTAAACTAGAAAACATTTAAAACCATTAACATATGCTTGAGGTTTATGATGCACGACAAGTTATTTTCGACGGAAGAACCTTAACTTCTCACAACTGCGATATATGCGAAAGGCACCCTCTGAGTTGTTTACAGGAAAGTCCCTATTTGATTTTCCTTTAACTTCGTGTTGGTATGTATATATATAACATATATATGACTTACGTTGTAATTTAAATGAATGGAAAGTTGAAGGCAACAGCCCTGCATGAATAGACATTCGAGCAAGAAATGGTTTTCTTATAACGACCAAAGTAAATATATGCAAGGGTTTCTCATCGAACTAAGTGTAAACAAATTGGTAAGCAGATACATTGTATCCATTCACATAGCAAGGACTATGCCGTTAAAGCTAGTTAAAAGTCTTTTAACCATATATGTAAACAAAATATGGGTAATGAATTATGGTTTATATAAAGAGTTAACGTTGACGGAGTAAGGGTGGATGGTCCGTATTAGTTAAATGCTTGGGCTAAAATGTGTAATCATAGCATAATCATTATAATACATAGAAGCCATCAGCCTACCTTGCATTAAAAACCAATATCTATCCTTTTTCTTCAGTATCAAATACTTAGATGCTATCTTAGATTTTACATCTAACTGGAAGTTAAATATTGGACAACAAATGCGAAAATCAAACATAAAATGATGGTTTAAAAATAAGGCTAACATATCCATGTTGGCAGCAATGGTCTTTTTAGTATACGAGTACAACCAACATTTCACTGATTTCACAACACCTTCGATATATAATTTTCTGTAGAATTTTCTTTCAGATCTGAATAGAAACCAAGCAATGTTACGAAAGAATTCCAAATAAATGGATTAAGAAGTAGAATCAAAAAAACTGAACATATCCAAATCTGTTTGCCTGGCCAATTCAATCAACCTCCTACAAGCAGAGTTCCATGCACAAACCAACATGCAAATAAAATAAAATAAGCCCCCAGTCTGCTTATTCAAACAAGATCAATCCCAAAGATTTGGTCTTCGTATAAGAAATCCACATAAGTACTGTGCAATATAGTACAGAGTGCTTTACATAAAAAATAAGCAAAGAAGACAGTACGCTAGTAGGCCTTAGTAACTTTAGATTCACACGATCAAAGAACAAAGACGTCTGTGATTGAAAAAGGATTCGCATTTTGCAATTTTGACATTACCGGCTATGATTCCTTCTCCAACTCCATGGTACTCGTAGTTAAAAGTATTGCCTATGCTCATACCGATGGGTAACATTGATTCTCGAAAGGCAGAGAATATTCTACACTCCGGCGAAACATTATAAATTATCTTAGAAGCCAAAATTCTGACCGAAATCTACAAAATTCAAGAGTATAAATGTCATTCTAATCCTTGAATATGGAGTGAAGTTTATAAAGGTTCCATATTAATATGGTATAACATATGGTAAATATCTAACATACAAATTTGGATTATTATGCATAATTAAATCCTACTTGTTTAACTCCAGATCAGTTCCGTACTGTTGCTATTGCTTTCAAAATCTACTCAAAAAAAATACGCCAAGCGTTCCGCTTATGCGTTAGCTGGCGCATTTCGAATCTGTAGCATCTCGAAAAATAACAAAACACACTTTGATAGGTTTATACATTTACCAAACCCTCCATATCTTCTTCTTTTTGTTTTATTAACAATTTAAATATGTTACCCTAAATGTGCAGATCTTAGAACCAGTTTACAGTCCCCTCTATTTTGGATCATCTCATCAGTAAGGCCAAGAACTTGCTGAAGTTTTTACATTATCCATAAAATCATTCAGTTAACTGAATGTCACATTTGAATCAAATGACGAAACTACAAAATATTTATTTTCTATGTGCAAGGAGACAAATCTAAGCGTTTAATAAACTTCATACTAGCGAAACTTTTTAAGAAGGAATTAAGCCTAATTTGGCTCTTCAGATCTAAATTGTGGTACTCCTACAATAGATTGTTCATACCCCCCCGAATTAAAAGTTCACATTTTAAAAAATTACCGAAGATTGACCGAACATTTTAAAACCAAATTATGCAATTAAAGTCCTTAACCTAGGATTGCAGAATATTGAGTCTACTACTATCCTATAGAGAGTTATAGAGTGCACATTAGTCAAAAATGAACCGAGGTAATTGGGAGCTGAAAATGATTGCATGTAAGAGTAATATACGCCACGATGAAATAAGTAAGTACTGACGTAACTTACGCAGACATTAATAAGTCAGGCTATGTGTACGGTTCATTGAATGATGGACGCTAAATGCACATATAGTATACGAATATATTCTCAAGTAAAACATTTCGTCGGTTTATTTGGATGAAAATTTTAGTAAATCCATTCGACCTTTTCTATCTTCTTAATCTCAGAATTTTATTCTTCTACAATACATGCGCTCCACCCTCTAGAATAAATCTAAAGCTACATCATGTGAAAGATTCTAATTTAGTGCGAAATGTATAGACTCATCAAATGACTTAATGCGATAAATCTTCTCAGTAAGATTCTTTTACATTCTTTTATTCAAAGTTTGAGCAAAACGATAGTTTCCGGTTCTTTCATTCTTAATCTGAAGTCGTTTCGTTGCTCATCTGTCTTCTTTGTTCAACCGATTACTTTTCTCATCGTCTAATCGTTGTTATATTTAGGACACTTTGTATCTCTATAAAAAAAAAAAAATAATAATAATAATAATTCGAATGGTTTCGCTGTTTCGCTTAGTAGTCGTATCTGAACTATAGCCGTATAGACTCTTTTATTAAAATCACTACACAAATAGTGACTACAAACAGACAGTGAAAGGGCTATGATATACAACAAATGTCTATGCTACAGAGAGAGTAAATGAAACGTAATCATAAACAGTTGAAAGTTCTCTCCAGCACCAAGTTCAATAGAGTCTATTGACCATGATGTTACAATGGCTAACTAAAAAGATACATTTACTTTTTGTCAACTATGTAGTACGAGAGCCCGTATCTATCATATCTATGTATGTGCATAGATATGGCAATTGTGACGGATGTAACAGCTGACATTGTTGTGGTGAATTATCATTGGATAAACGGATTGATAATAGGGTGCCATACTTCGGATCGTTCCACAAAGTGACGCCGATTAACTTGATGTGTTAAGTCAATTGCTTTTTTTTAATCCCCCCACACAGGAGCAGTGAGTGACTTAAATTAAACATCAACTACGGGTACATCTAAAGAAGATATCTGCCGACGATCGTTCTCTGTGTATGTAACTCTGTACGCATGGTGATTTTAAATCGCATTCATGTGAATGAAATTTGCATGAATGAAAATTTAATTTGTATATCGCCAGCTTGATTGATTTATACGTAGTCGTCTATACATGTTGTATACAACTTTCTTTAATTGATGCGAAATCACTATTATATGTGAACTTTAAGTTATAGAAACCACAAGCACAGATAATAAAATTATATAGATATCGCGTGCAGAGCAAAAAAAAAAAAAAACAACATGACCACTTTTTCAACGACAATAAAATTCTGGAACCTAAGGGTTGTTGCATCAATTCGGTATGAAACCATTTTAAATTGTATAGTCGTGGTTATCAACCATCCTCCAGTGTTTTGTAACATCGATACACACATTTTTTCCATATTTCGTTTTGCTGCAACTCCTTATTTTGTTTTACGTCTTAATCGATCTTGCTAACAAACATACGCGAATTACTGACTGCGGCCCTTGTGTTTATCTGGATCGCTACACTGCACTGTGGTGTATTTGTGTGTACATATTTATTGACGCGAGGCACATCGTACATATCCATATGTATATATTTTAAAAAGGACGCCAATGTCGCTTTTGTTCGATTAAATTTTTCAATTTCATTTTCACTCGCCGTCAACTTTCGAGGGATTTGGCTGTTTTTGGTTTATGATTGAGGGATATTTTTCAGCGGTATATTTTTTGAATAGGTACGTTATGTAGCAAAGTGTGATACACTTAAAAGGAAGTCGAAGAGAAATTGAAAAATGAAACTTTGAGTATTTTGTGTAGGTAGGCATGCGATTTTAAGAGCGAAAAAAAGAAATATTTTGTTTGTTAAAATCACTTTTCTTCGGAATTTGTTGGCAGAAAAATGCTTAAAATGGACACTGCTCCTTCCTTAAATCTAAATTGTAATTTAAATTTAGACTTAAATTTAGAAAATCTTTCATCTTTGCTACCAAAACGGAGAAGGATCTCTTGAAGTTCAAATATTTCTTGCGTTAGGTAACTATATTATATGCAATAAATTTTTAGAAAAATGCGCACAAGAGGAGAAAATAAATTCTGAATTGAAAAAAAATATATATATCAAGCTGCAGACTTAAAATTCAAAGCTTGAGAAGAAAACTTCGCTCTAGAACTAAAACGCACAACCCTCTTCTAACTAGCAAAATATCAACTGGTTTGTCATCGCAAATTCAATTACTTACATACTTGATATTTCAGAGCATTTAAAATTTTTTTGTGGTATATTGATTGGGCTGTCCAAGTCCAAAAAAATATAATGTTGCCCAAAGAGAACTTTCCCAAAACATTTTTAATTGAGATTTAGACTTCCCTACATTTTATCGTTGGGCTCCTGTTAAAGGCTTACAACCTGGATTCCAACACAATGTACACTCTTTTCTGAAAGAAAGTTTGCATCATTAAGTCAACGGGAACTGAATGTGGTACCGGTATCTGATGAAATTAGAATTCGTCCAAATCTCACGTACAATATCGAAAATGACTTAATTGATGGATTTGAAGATCAAGGAGTGTATCGAAAAAGATTGTACGGCAACGAAATTTGTGTTTTCATGGTAAACGGTCTCTTTGATAACTGGAAAAGTACTTAAAATTATTAACCTTTCAAAGAGGTTAAACTGAAGGTTATTTTAGAAATAAATTTGACAATTTGCAAAAAAATTTGTCGAAAGTGTGCGCTATAGCTTGCCATCAACCAATTATTCGGTGTTACAGAAGAAAAGCCTTTTACAATTTTCAATAATGAAAAAATATTTTGTTTTTATGATCTTCCTTATTTTTTAAAATACATGCGCAATGTTTTACTCAAATCTGATATGCTAAATCCAGGTGGTAATGATTCCTTTGATTTTTTCAGAGAAATATTCAATTTAGAAAGAGATGATGTGGCTAAAACATGCTTGAAATTTAAAATTTCACACATACCCTCAAATGCATTTGTAAAAATGAGTGTTCGCTTGGCAACGGAAACCTAAGGTTGGACAACAGCAGCAGCAATACAAACTGCTCATAAACTTAATTGCCTAAAAAATAGTTCAAATCAAGCGCTTACATTAAAAATGAATATTGCTTTCGACTGTATGAATAATGGCTCTCATTACGATAAAAATATTTTAAAGAGTGGAGTTTAGGTTGGAAATCCAGCTTATAATGAGTTTAAACAATTCTTGTCTTAGGTACTTAATATTAATGTAAGAGTCTACTAATCTTCCAAGGAATTTTTGTGTAAAAGGAATGGTACAAATAAACGGGTATTTATTACTTAGTGAAGATATAAGTGATGGTTTATTCGGGAAAGTTGAGTGTTTACTTACAAAGAGAATCCGTAAAGATATTTTGGAAAATTTAATTTCTATAATTCGCAGTAAAGGCGGTAATAACAAAAATCCCTCTACGAATTTAATGTTTTAATATCGAAAATTCTGCCTTCAAATCTAATTGCTTTCTCTCCTCATAGTAATTTTGATGATGACGATGTAGAATTTTTAAATTTAGATTCCTCCAAGACCCAACCGTACACATCAAGAATTTTTTTATTACCTAAAGCATGCGAGGAAATTTTATTTGATAAAACCTTGTTCTAAACTTTAATAATAACATGTCCGTCAGAATTTTTCATTTTTGGTAAGAATTTTTCCCAAAATAGTGATTTTGGAAGTCTCTTAGCACCAACTGATGAATTTTTCAATGTTCAAGTTCCATTTCAAAGTATACCATACAATTTTAAGAGATCGTCCGCATATTTGAAATATAAGGGAGAGGATAGCCTTGTTGGAATGCACGGGAATAACAAACCTTAGGAGCACGAACAAAACCAATGCTTTGAGCATCGCAAAGAAATTCAACTCCTCCAGAGTGAAAGGCACGGTGACCTCACTATAAACCAGTACTCTAAGAGTGAGAGGCACCGGCACCTCACTATAAGCCAACACCCCAAAAGTGAGAGGTACGGGGACACACTATAAACCAGCACCCCCAAGAGTGAGAGGCACTGGGACCTCACTATAAACCAAAACCCCAAGAGTGAGAGTCAACGGGACCTCATTGTCAACCAACACCCCAAAACTTAAAAGCAGTATCCCAAGTTGCTATTGCACGATGTACTTTCCTGCTAAGCCCTTCCCATTGTTCTTAAAAAACGAAAATAACCTTGAACAAGAAATTCCTTCCATTGAATCACTATCAGGATCTGAAATAAAAAAACAAACACACTAGGTACTAGATGGAGTGAAAAGTAACCTCCTTGACCGCCAGAATGCGCTGCTACTGCAAAAAAAGGTTATGGTGCCTTAAAGTCCGTTCATATTTAGGCAGACATGCCAAATTTCAGTGCGATACTATCTTCAGTTTTGTTTTGACGGCTGATTGTTGTTGACGTGTTTGACATCATGTTGAGTATGGACAAAAACGTTCTCTCATAAAACATTATTTTTTGAGAGGCGAAACGGCGAAAGAACCAAAAAAAAAAATTGGATAAATATTATGGGGCTAATGCCCCGTCAGATTACACCGTCAAGTATTGGTTTCGAGAGTTTCGCGGTGGCCGCAACTCCACTACCGATCAAGTCTGCAGCGGTAGGCTCTCCGATGTGGTTACAGAGGACAATGTCAAAAAAATACATGAAATGGTGCTGGCTGACCGGAAAGTGAAGGTGCTAGCAGATACCACAAGTACTGAGCGCACACGCCATATTTTGGGCAATGATCTGCATATGAAAATGTTATCCTGCCGCTGGGTGCCGCGCATACTCACTCCTGATCAAAAACACGAACGCGAGAGCACTTCAAAAAAGTGTTTGGGCTTACTGATGCGGAATCGGCCAGACTTTTGGCGTCAATTGGTAGCTGTTGAACACCAAAGAGCAGAATGAGTGCCCGGCAATGGACTGAAGCCCGCACGAGTGCTCCGAAGCGGCCGAAGGAGGCTCGATGGGTCGGAAAGATTATGGTATCGGTTTTCTGGGATTTTCATGGCATACTTTTCGTGGACTACCTCGAAAAAGGAAAAACCATCAACGCGAGTATAACTTGAATTATTAGAGCGATTGAAGGCCGAAATCGCTGCAAAACGGCTTCACATGAAGCGAAAAAAATTTTGTTTTTGCAAGACAATGCACCGACGCACAAGAGCATAGCAACCATGGCTAAAATCAATGACTTGCGGCTCCGATTGTTGTCGCATCCACCATATTCGCCCGATTTGGCTCCTTCGGACTATTATCTCTCCCCAACCTCAAAAGATGGCTCATCAATAAAAAATTCAGCTCACGCGAGGAAATCATTGACGCCACGGAGGAGTATTTTGCAGACCTTCCGAAAAATTACTTTTCGGGCGGGATCAAGAAGTTGGAAAATCACTAAAATAAGTGTATCAAACTATAAAATAAACTAAACTATATTGAATAAAATAAAAAAACATTTAAAAAAAAATTTTTTCTTCATTCCCAAGGAGGTTACTTTTCACTCCACCTAGTACATGAAAACAAAAACCGAAATATTGGAAAACAAAACACAAAGAGAAATAAGAAAAAGCAACAAGTAATTTGTTGTTCCAACCAAATTTGAAAGAACATCACGATTCGAACGAATTCGATAAAACTGGGACCTAGTATGGTATAGGTATAGTACCATAAATCCCATTCGCCTGAAAAAGTTACATATTTTTTTATTCTGCATGTGATATCTAGGTAATTTCATTATCTATGCCACAAGTCTAAAGAATATTCATTACTTTTGTATAAACTTGTTTCATTATGATTGGAGGAAAGCTTTCTAATACACAGCAGAATTGTTGAAAGTATTTCAAAAGAAGTATCTTATACCCACCAACTCCTTTACTTTACTCATTTAAATCTTGGCAACTTTTTAGGTGTACATATCGGGAATCGAAATTAGATATGCCCGAAGTCTAGTAGTAATTTACGGCTGAAATTCAAAATTCCTTTAAGTATCTCCAAACCAAATTTATCCTCTCCCTGAACTCCCTTCCAGCCCACTGCTTTCCTTCTAACTCCAAAGTAAAGCATTTTACGCCGGAAGATGCATGCCTAAGAATGTGGTAAGTCACAAGTATTAAACAACCTCCGGTCTACCTGTGATATAATTGCTAAATGAGAGAGATGCATTGGCTCTTTGGAGCCAAAAAAGTTGTCAAAAAAACTACTTTTTCGACACAACACTACCATCTATGAAAATATTGTTTTTGCAAAGGTAGTCTCAAATGAAATAGCAAAAACTTCTGAGTGATCAATCAACAACAATCCTGGGAAGTCAATATCTCCTCAATCCAGAGGCCTCATATTGAATACACCGCCCCACAAGATATCCATACAGAAACCATGGATGTTGTTAAAATACAGGGCTTTATGTCATTCCAATGAGCTAAGTCACCAAGACCCTTATTTGAACAATTTTGTAATTTAGTTGCTACAGTTATAAGTTTTATAAGACACGAAATAAACGTAAAATAGCATAACTGCGTCTCTTGAAGAAGTATGGATTGAATTTATTATGAAGAAGGAAATAGTTCGAACATTTATTGCAAACCACATGCTAGAACATAAGCCCGGACTTTCTTCTGATAAATATGTAAGCACCATACAGGTGCGACATCATTTTCTTTAAGTAAGAACAGGCAGCAGTTTCGACAGAACACATATACAAATACTCGTATCAATAACATTCACCGCAATTTTTCAGACGGCTGACGACAACAAGCTACTTAAAGAATACCAAGCAGAACTTAGGGATATGACATTGTTATGAACTGACATCGGGTCGTGTTGTCCTGGCGGCAAGAGTTTCTTTTTGTTTTTCGTACGTGTTCATAAAGGGTGATTCATCGTGAGGTTTGATTTATAATGTAAAATAAAACACATAAATTTGAAAATTTTTATTATCGGTTAAAAGAACAATTCATGGCATTTACTTTTTGATATCATGTAAATGTAGGCCACGACTACGTCTGAGGTGGTCCATTCGGAAGGTCCAATTTTGGGACGAGCATAGCGACTGGTATCTCGCGGATAACACGAGTAATGTTGGCTTTCAAAGCGTCGATCGTAGCTGGATTGTTCCTGAAGACCTGAGAAAATCGTCCAAAGGTATGATATCGCACGATCTAGGCGTCAATTTAAAAAAAAAAAAATGATTTCTCAACAAGTCCATTGTTTCATGAGCTGTAGTGCCGTCTTGTTGAAACCAGAGCTCACCGAGATTATGTGCTTGAATTTCAGGAAGCACATAGTCCGTTAACATGGCGCATAACGGTTACCATTGACGGTAACATTCGGATGTGCCACATTTTTGAAGATATATGGACCATAAACCACACCATACCGTTGTTTTTAATGGATGTAATGGTAGCCCTTGGTACTCTTCGGGTTTCTCATCAGCAACGTATCTATTGACCAAGAAATGGGCTTTATCACTGAAAAAAATTTCACGATAAAACACCGGGTTTTCATTGAGTTTTTTCGGAGCCCATTCACTGAAAATATGACGCAAATTCAAGTCGCCTGGGTTCAATTCTTGCACAAGTTGAATTTTGTACGCTTTTTGGTCGAGATCCTCACGTGAAATACGCCAAGCTGTCAAATACGAAAAGCCAAGCTGCTGAGAACGACGACAAATCGATTCGTCACGGTCTTCGCGTACACTCTCAGCTACAGCTGCTATACCATAGTCTCTTTACTACATGCTGGAT
The DNA here is from genome assembly GCA_907269105.1 of Volucella inanis. Lineage (NCBI taxonomy): Eukaryota > Metazoa > Arthropoda > Insecta > Diptera > Syrphidae > Volucella > Volucella inanis. The sequence goes on along the minus strand of OU026154.1, from coordinate 38,560,861 downwards.
GTGGTCTAACCGGTCGAGTATCTTCCACTTATGTAAACTGGGACTCAAATTTGCGAATGGTATTGGCAATAGTGGTTTCAGTACGTCAATTATGCGCACCGTAAGTTCCTCCGAACCGCACAAAAAACATTTTCCACAGAACCCTGATTTTCGTAATATAGCTGAATAATTTGGAGACGCTGTTGTGGTGTGAGTCTTTCTATGATGATTTGCCAAACAATACTGAACAAAAATGACGAAGCAGTTTGATAGGAGTCACGCGTGATCTGTCAAATAAAGGCTATTGAAAATCAAACCTCACGATGGATCACCCCTTAAAAGTGCAAATCAAAGCTCTACGAATCCTATTTTTAAAGTGATCTTTTGAGGCTTATGTAGTAATTTCTCTTTAAGTTTTCTTAAAAATGAATGAAAAATAAAAACTCCTCCCTGCATGAATGTTTGCGTATAACAAACGCGGCATATCTAACTCTAAATTAGAACGCAAAAAAAAAAAAAAAAAAAGCGCTGAACGACAGCGATATGTGGGAACTGTGCTTCTGGTTTTCATTTCAAAAGCAACATTTCTAAACATATAAATAAATATAAACGTCAAATAGTATTGTGTGTCAAACCGGTCAAACCAGATTTTTGTTTTCTAGCGAGAAATGGAAATTTAGAAGAGCGAACAAAAGTTCTTTCCATTTGCTTAACGAGGAACTACGCCTAGAAAACATACATGCATATAGAAGATTTCTACAGATGAATGAGGATTGTTTCAGCGAACTGCTGGAATCAACAGGACATCGCCTTTTAAGGGAGGGTGCGAAAATGCGAACTGCCATAAGCCAGCAGAAGCATTATCGTGTGTTCTGCGATTTTTGGCTACTGGAGAAACATACCGAAATATGGAGTTACAATCTCGGATATCACTTGTATACATTTAACAGATAGTTCCTAAAATTTGCGGAGCTATATACGAACAGTTAAGAGATCAATTCTTAAAGATTAATAAAAATGTTAATACATTATATTTTATTTAACAAAAATTATCATATAAGTTTCCAGCATTTGGCCAAGGATGGATCAGAATAGCACAGAATGTTGATACTCGCTGGCATTTTGTGTTGTGTATCAGCGCATTAGATGAGAACTTAGATGTCAAACTCTATTTATACTTTTGCAAACCTTTAAACTTCGCACACACACTGTAACTGAATTATCAACACATTGTACATAAGTCAGTAAACTAGGAGAATTTGATAGAATGAGAGCAATTTATAAGTAAAGTTGCTATTATGAGCGATTTGCACTTAATGTTCACTATTTATGTTTAATGCGGATGACGGTTTTTGAGTAGAATGGGAGGGAAACTCGAATGATTTACGAAATCACACTTATTCACAGACAGGGTAGGACTGCTAGAGGCGATCAGTGGAAAGCGGATTTTGAATTTCCAATATCTGGAAAGGTGGCCATCTATGTTAGTTCATCTATGATCAGAGGCAGATGGTGCCCATTTTTACGACTGCAAGGGCTTTAATAGCATGAAGCATATTACAAATTCACTTTTGTTGACATAGGGTGCAATAGTCGTATCAGTGTTGAAGATGTTCTGAATCGGAATGACTTACGAAATGACAATATAATTGGAAACCATCGACTACTACCCTATTACCTTGTTGGAAATGATGTTTTTTCTTTGGAAACGCATTTAAAGAAGCCATATTTAACCTACAGTATGAAAAAAAACTTTAATTTCAGACAAATACGTTTAGAAAATTACAAAGTAATACTCATCTGAGGAAGACTACTAAGCAGAGCTTTGAAACTAAGATTATATGAAACCTTAATTAGACCAATAATCACGTACAGCACAAAAACATGGACAATGACAATATCAGACGAAAACAAATTAAACATTTTTGAAAGAAGAATAAGGACAAATTTATGGCGCAATAAGAAACATTGATGACTCACATACAATAAGAACAATCAACAAAAGCAATACCGTTATAGATATAGTAAGACATATCAAAGCTCAAAGATTGATATGGATATGTCACGTTCAACTCCTAGCAGAAAATTAAAAATAATAATAAATAAATAAATGACAAGCGCACCGAAGGAAACGGAAAAGGAGGCCGATCAAAACTAAGATGGATAGATAATCCAAAACTGGAAAATAAAAACCGAAAATCGAGTATACTCGAAAACCGTTGCGAAGTAAGCCAAAGCCTATAACGGACTGTAGTGCTATCAGATGGAGAAGAATTAACCTGAGGCCATATAATGTGGTTAAAATAGTTCATGCTTGTCTTTCTTATCACAAAAAGCTTGAATTACTTCGAAAGAGATAGCCACGCGACATCTACCTCTAAATGCACACCTAATGATAGCAAAGAAGCGGAAATCCGAAAAGGCATTCCAATGAAGCTGGTAATGTACGAGACAAATTTGTTGATTATATTACGAATGACTGAAAGATATTTTATGACCAAATCTTATAAAAATAAGTGATTAAAACTACATTCCATTATTATTATTATTTTTTTTTTTTTTTTTTGGTTTTAATTTAATGAAATGTATTAATAGAAAAAAATATGTTAAGAAATAAAGTTTTTCAATTATCCTTAATTATCCGCCGAATATAATTTTAATTCACGTAGGATTTGTTTTGACAATCGATTGATATTAAGAAACGTCAAAAAAACCCAAAATTTTAAAAAATCTAAAAATCCGGTTTGTCGTAATATGGTATGTCGCTTCTCCGTTTTTCCCTTCGCCTATTAGCCCCAAAAAAATGCAATCCGACAGTCCTGTGTGACTGTTTTAGTGTTCCATAAGAGACCAAATTCTCCAACTTCCGGACAGAAATCAATCAGAAACGCCATTACTTTTTAACAAATTTTTTCTCCGAGAGAAATAAAAAATAAGAAAAAAAATCAAGGATCGGTTGCAGTTTGGCAAAGTTAGAACCAGTTAAAAGAAATGAGACCAATAATCATAAAAACCGTTATAAGTCGAAAAAAAACTGAAATCGAGAAAATTACCTCTTAAATTTTTCGACCTAAAATTACATCAGGAACCCACCACCATGCTTGACTGTGCTACACCCTGTATAATAGAGATAAGCTAAGTTGGAAGTAGTGGAAGTTACGTAGATGGTGTCCTTGATGGAAATTTGAGTTCAATGATAAGGGCAGCCAAAAGTCGGGTTTACAATTTATTTACGCACAAAGCTTATCTCGAAAAATCGATTAGTTTAGGAGTCTGTTTGTGGGTTTAGTTTAAAAACTGGATTATCTATGCAAGTAAAACATAGTGCGTAGCCAATTGCAACAATGAGACGTACCGTTTAAAGGGAGCCTTTTCGATTTGATAGGCCTGGTAGAACAGGTAATGGGACTGCTATCTATACACTCATATATACTCATCTTCAATTTTAAATTCTGACCTGATGGCGATAGTCAAATAGATTACGTGTTCGTCAAGATTATTTCTCAAGAAAGAAGTCTTTTTATTTGTGTGGTATATATACCAAAAAGTTTTATCGATATTCCTCCTCTTTATGCCCCTCTGGAACCCCAATCATTTATTAAAATTAATGGTGACATTTATTAAATGAAAGAAGGGTTATAGTCGGTATGTGGTCATTCAACCTGTCATCGGTCAACACCACCAGGGCAACTCAATTCCTTACGCAAACGAGTACATTAGCCATATTTTTTTCCACATCCGCTATCCGCTAAAAAATAATAAAAAAAATTGGCGTATAAATTATAACAATAACAAAGCGATGTACGCTAAGTAAATTCATATGCGCTATCTACTTAGCCGATATAAAACAGTGCTTTCAAATACAATTTTCTTCACATGAGATAAACTTTCCAATAAACTTTCAGAAATGTCAAGAACTATACATGTGCTACATAGTTTTTGTGATTAACTCATAAGCGGGGTTGGGTTGTTTTTCTCTGACGATCGCTTACATGAGAGCAAAAAAACACAGCTATTGTTGGATGTCTTTTTCGTAAGCGATAGTAATATAATACTAAAATTCCATCCGTTTCATTAATATTTCGGGACTTTAATAATATTTACTATTATAAGAATTAAAATAAAATAAAACCAAATATGGGTAGGGCTGGGCTGGTCGTTAGAGTTCCGCCTATTTTCTTCTTTGATTCTGTACAGTAAAAATGAAAATACATTCATAAGTACACTTAGCTCTTCTCTAAGGTAAGAGGATATAAAGGTACTCAACCAAAAAAATAACAATAATTAATACGTAGGTACGTTGGTTTTTATACATATATGCTCCAGTACCAATTTTCATCTTAAAATGATACAAAGCCAGATGGGTTAAAGAATCGTGCGAATGGCGATCGCAATACTTGGAGCAGCAAACGCCCCACACTCCGAGTATCTAAGAAAAAGGATAAATAAGCAGTTAGCATGCAAATTTATTTAAATATGGTATGCATGGAAGACACCGCCCACTTTGGGAGCAACGAATGGAGAGGTATATCCCCGTTTCCCTATCCGCGCTATCAGAGTGGACCTCTTACCCCATTTGGCAAAAATACAAATAACTTTACGCACTCGATCCATCATAACCATCTTAACTTGAACCTATCCTAAGATTTACACAAAAAGTAATACTTACAAAATAACATGTTAGTATCATTAATTTTACAAAATAAATAAACATGTCTAGAACCAAATTCAACCTTACTTCGGGAGCATACAGGATAAGGTGATGAAGTATGTCGTGCGACAGGCGACCGCGTACACTCGAAGCAGTGTTGAACCAACGGATTTACAAGTGCAAAACAACGACAAGTCCTTCCAAGGCACTAGAAGGCACCACCCACTTTATGAGCAACAAATGGAGAGGTATATCCCCGTTCCCCATCCGTGCTACCAGAGTGGACCACTCACCAACTCAAAGTGCATATACAACGTGCCGCCCACTGTATGAGCAACGAATGAATAGGTATATCCCCGTTCCCCCATCCGGGCTTCCAGAATGGAATTCTCAGCCCATTTGGCACAGAGAATAAAAAACACGTACATCCGAACGACATCTTTCGACAACTCCGATATACGCACTAATAATACAATTTTTATAATTTCACATAAATACAATACTCTTATTAATAAAATACCTACAAATACCTAGTGATTGCTCATCAAGTATTCATCAATACATTGATAAATACATAAAATACACTCAAATAACAAACAAATAAAAATCTGAGAAATACTTAGGGATTAAATCGCAAGGTATCCATTAATATATTAATAAATTAAAGAAATCTAAGTTAATAAAATATACAAATATTTTGCTGAGAAGTACTCACTTACTTATTAGTTAAATTTACCATGTCAAAACGAGAACAAGCCTATAACCAATTAAAACATTTCAGATTAGATGTACAGCATCGAATATATAGTTCATTGTCTAATCAAGAATGAATACGTATGTACATACATACAGCGACAAACTAATTTCGACTACAAAGGGACGACTATTGTGGAAAAATGTAAAAGAACTAGAAATAGGTAGGCCTAAACATGAACGTAATGAAAATATTAATATAAACGCATTAAGCGCAAGCTTCTCCCATATCTAATTATGCCCAACCTGTTAACAATGGCATAGACGACTCACCAGATGCAATAAATACCGCTTTCGACTTTCATGTATTGAGAGCACTAACGGATGTATTTGAAGCTGTTGGATGTCCAATATCTGGAAAGTTTGCCGTCTATGATCAGATGCAGACGGTGCTTATTTTTACAACTACAAAAGGCTTCAATAGCGCGAAGCAGATTACAAATTCACTTTTGTAGATATAGGGTGCAAACTTACCAGAATACAATAACATATAATTGAGCAGCATCGACTACTACCCAATGTCATTGTTGGAGATAATACTTTTCCTTTGGAAAAGCCAACCAGAGCGGTTGAGATTGATGAAATACACCTGGTTTTTGTAAAAGCTATTTTATCCATCATTCTTCCGTTCAAAACACAGAAAAACACAGTTTTTCCTCATCAATGAAAATTAGTAAAAATCTTACCCTTTGGAAAAAGTCCCAAATGTAATGATTTTAGACCTATCTCAGTACTTCATTTTATGTCAAAAGTTTTCCAAGTGATAATGCAAAAACAAATTAGTATCTACCTCAACGCACACAACTTATTGCCAACCAAACAGTTCTATCGACAAATAGGATATCGGATTTTCTCCTAATCATAAGAGGGATTCCTCAAAGCTGGATAATGGAAACCCTTCTATTCTCCCTATATATAGTATTAATGATCTTCTCACCATGATAAGATCATCTAAAATACTAATGTATGCTGACAATGTCTAATTATTAAATGGCAGACCACTCGGGCAAATAGAAAATTGCGCCTAAAACATCAACACAGACTAGAAAATGAATTCTCTTTTGGTTGAAAAGAAATATATTCTTCTTAAATCAATTAAAGTCTAAATACCAATTCACAAATTTTCCTAAGATTTATTAAACAATGCCAATAACAGCATGCACTAAAACTGCTAAACACACCGTGACTTGGAACTCTCATAATAATGCAGCGCTAGGTGTTCATCGTACAATATGGGCTTCGCAGCATTTTATACCCTTAAAAATGCGCATAATGCTTGCGAAAACGCTAGTAATGCCTATTCTTACTTATGGATGTGAAGTTTACTGCCATTGTGATGCTTTTTAATATATGTAATTCAGACATGGAAAGCCCGTAACCTTTATGAAAGGTAACTATATGTTAGGAGGACAACGAGCATATCATAATTTCGAAGAGACTTTCAGGCCCATTAATTATTGTAGTTAAGAAATAGCTAAAAGGAATTGTTATTAACAGATACGTAAACAGAGATATAATAAATAGTGAATAGTTATTACAACAAATTAGTAATAATATTGTAATTTATGGTAAAATGAATTTGTTTTACCCACTTTGCTCTTTTTTCTTCTTTTCTTTCTTCTCTTTAATCTTAGAAACAAAAAAAAATTATAGTAACACTAAAGTAGGTCCTAACTTTATGTTATTCTTAATAATTCTTAATAGTGTTAAAAAGTAAGCATAGACTATTTTATAATATTTACTATGCCTAGTTTATAAGATGCACATGAAATAATAAATACTAAATACTAAATTCCATCAGTATAATCCATCATCGACGTTTTTCGTCGATTTTAATAATATGAATCGGAATGTTTTAAGCTATAAATTTTATAACATGGTGTTGTCCTGGAAGTTGGGAAGGGCTTTTCAAGAATTTTATTGGGAAACTCAGCTAGCTGTATGGGATGGAGAGGTTCGAAGTCAAACAAGTTTGTGCCCTCAGTCCAGGCTTATTCGCCCTGTCTAACATATTGAGGATTTAACTGATTACTTGGCATGTGGTATAGATTTTTCTGAACCAGCTATAAAGAACCCTTATGGTTACTTAAGACACAGTTCGGTTTGAGAATTCTTTAGAATCTCGAAAACTTATATTATGTAAGTAACCGCTTGTACGAATACTGTTTAATGTGTAGTCTTCTCGTTGACTTTTAAAAATATAAAATTATGATTTTCAAGAGTGATGAAGGTAGAAATACTGGGAGTGTATTTCACAAATAGTTTTAATATAGAGAATTATTTCCAAGTAAGCCTAAGTCAAGCTAAAACTACTATAAATACAACATGAAGTAATTTCCTTGCCAATAAGTTTATAGCCCGTAATTGCAAGTATGAAGTTTTTGAGACGGTCTCCGAGTCTATTCCACGGTTCAAAATTAAAAATTCCATGGACTGCCTAAAAATCTGATAAAAAAATTCGTAACACCTATTCACAAAAACAAATAATGTTTTATGGAAATCACCATGCCGCGTTTTCTATCTGTATTTTTAAACCATTGGGCCCAGAGACTGCACTGCACAATAGAGCCACTGAATGACTTTTAATATTAGTCTACGAGTCAATTTAGTTGCGATAAACACTAGTTAAATGCATTGAACTTTGAGCGTCGATCATTTATTTTATAATCAGATAATAAAATTTATTATGTTCTTTCTTCAACCTGCATATACTCGTATTAAAGTTGATAAAAACAGGGCTGATAGATTTACAAAATTGTAAGTAAAATAGTATTCATCACTATAATTTATTGATTTAAAATACTAATTGGCTTGATTTTCAGATTGGTTATAAGGTAAAATGGAGATAATTTAAAGGAGATATTCGGATACGTTTATCAATGATATACCTATTCGTAACATTTCGATTGCTTTGTATCAATCGACTTCCGTCAGGCAAACTTAGGCAAAAACCAAAATCAGATGCTTCCACTTTCACATTATCCATGTCCAAAACTATCATTTAGCTCTGACACCATTTGCTCGTAAAAAAAATTATTAAAAACATTCACTTTGCAATTTCCGAATTATCCATATACGAGGACGTAATTGTACTCGCATATCGACCATAACATGTCTTTTTTGATGAGCTCTTAATTCGACGGCTCTTGAGACCTACGCGCACTATACCAATATTCAATGGTTCTGGTGATTTTAAATTTGTACATATATGAGTAGTACTTGTAATCGTACTCGTAGATTAACTCGAATTCCTGCCGCGCACATCATATTCAGGGCTTATCCGCACTCGTATTTTTTAGCTTCGTATACGAGAGTATCGCATGGCAAACAAAACACTAAATAAAATTAAAACTAATTTTATTAGATCCGATTTGTGTATGTGGTGTGGCGTCCCGCAATCACTTTACTTATTAGCCGAGTATGCTCGAATCGGTCTCTGTACGACAGCGACAGATATTTTAAACACGAAAAATATTAGCTCTATTGAATTGGAGAACTCAGAAAGATACGGATACTCGACATAATACGAACAAAACAGATAATCACACTTTAGGGCAATTTCAGATAACTTGAGTTGTGGAGACGTATTTATTACCATACGAATGATGGACACTCTGTTGTACTCGTATATGGTTTCAGAAAATATTTTTCAAAACACAATTTAAAAAGCCCTAGAAAAGTTATAAGACCAAATTTAGTTTCCCCGTTTTAATTAAGGGTGCCGAGCCACAAATATACGAGTTAAATATCCTTAACTGAGAAGAATCCTATGATCCATATACATTTTTCAAAAATTCAATTTCACAACGGACTATTCGCAGTGTTGACTGACAGTACCACCACTACAACCGAACCGAGCACTTTCGATTGTTTCACTTAACTAACTTGAAACTTGTAATGTAACTAGTAAGCCTCCACTTGCACTACTTAACGTGATGGTGTGAAGTGGTGTAAATTATTATTATTATTATTATTATTATTATTATTATTATTATTTTTTTTTTTTTTTTTTTTTTTTTTTTTTTTTATTTTTGTTCACTGCCCCCACATATGTAGCCTAGGGGTAGATTTAAAAAAAAAAATTAAATTATGAGAGAATGGTATATTCGTAGCAACTCGTGCGTTAGAGAACATAGTAAAAGCAAGAATTGGGGAGCTATATAAAAAAATTTGGCACAACAAGACTCACTTCCCTTAGCATGTGGAACTGATTACGACGGCACTCCTGCAAAGTACCTGACTAGTAAAAGTTATGTCGTCATCATAAGTAAAAGAGTCTATTCTCAGGGCTTCATCGAGTCTGCAACTGCAGAGAGGCAGACTTGCTATGTGCGTTTCTATTTTCGTACGATACAAAAATATGAACAGTGATTCACAAGTAATCAGCCAAAGAGCTTTAGATGTACTGAAGGAGACTTGCAACAACTAAAAATGACTAACCGGTGTAAAAATAAAACCGTTAAAGGGAAATTTGAAAAAGTATTTTAAAAAAAGTTTCACAAAAAGGTGGTGGACTTTTATGGTACAGCCTCTTGAGTGAATTCTCTAGCGTATGACCAAAGCAATTGTATCCATGTGCTCTGAAATCGATACCAAACACATTTTTGGTAAATTCACAGAGGTGTACAACCCCTGTGAAACGAAAACATATAAAATCTACCAGTTATCAGAGCTCGCATCTGGTCGCAAAATGAAATGTTTTGACATAATTTTGACAAACAATTTATGCAGTCAAGAAAGAAAAAAATATCGCAGACTAGATGTCAGATGTTATGTCGAACATAATTCTGTCTTGTGGAGACGGGCTGTTACCTAAGTTGAAGGCTTGTGTCTACCTCACAGAACAGTTTGCACTGTCATCGCTATTCCATAGTTTGTAGTTATTTTACCATATACTAACAACAGACTGTAACTAAAATTTAACTAAATTGCTTTGCATAGCTTTTCACAATAGATTTCTGTTGGGTCTTATCACGTTTTTTTTTATCTTTAGGAAAGGCCTCTGAATATTGTTCTCCCCATTTCCCCATTCGCTTGCTTATCATACTCTTCCTTTTTCTTTGGAGAAGCCGACGCACTCCAATCCGTTCTTGCTCGTAGAGCGCATCAGTTGCTTCAGTTTTTCTAGTTAAATAAGTGGGTTTGGTTTGCATTAAAGAGAAGTTCCTTAGTCAAAAGCATATCAGTTGCGGCATTTCTGCCTGCTTCAGATTTGCCACTCATTTTCGGTATTTAATGTAGGTTATAAAGTTTCAATTACAAATATTCGATCGGCAAAGGTTCTGATGATTTATTACGATTGTACCCGTCTAACGTTAAATCTTCTTGCAGTATATCTTCGTTTTTGTATTATCTGAGATATCCATTGACCATGAAGAGTGCGTATCATCTATAACAATATGTTCAATTTGCTTAACTGTTTAACAATCAGGTAAAGCCCGGTGGCTACCACGATGAGGTTAAATAAGCACACTTGATGTGTGGTCATAGTTACAGCAATGGCATCTCCTGGCTTGCATGCTGTTCAAAGCCCCTTAATCATATAATATCCAACCACTGCTTACGGCTCTGTATTCGAACTATTGCAACTATAAATAATACAGATACATGTTTCATTCAAAAGCGATTACATATCATAGCTTATAAAGAAATTTCAAAAATTCGAAAAGAAGTTGAAGTGGCAGACCTTATTAGTTTGTATTTTTTGATTGTATTTCAATATGTAAAACTTTTTTCTTAAATCGCAAGCCATATAAGGCACACTAATGTTCTCAATAATAATTAAGCGGATTTTTATTGCATAAAAGCAGACCATAATGCCCTTCCTGGCTTCTTTAAGTCTACCTTTGGGTCAATAGGTATTGCACTTTGCCGTGTGACAGCCATCTCTTATGAATATTAATGGACAACTAGGACAAAGAGAACAACCCAAAATAGCTATTTGGGTGAGATTCTTACTAAACCGTTTCCGAGCTTGCGCATATCCATTCAAAACCACGTAAACGCATTACCGTGCCGCACTTGAAAAGTTTTGCTTTAGGCATTGAATATGTGTGGATGCACACATACTCATAGTAATGAATGACTTTTCAATGTTTGTACAGTGAGTCTAAACGATGGCAATGAAGAACAAGAAAGGTTTACTGGAAACTTTCCATTTATTTGTTTTTTTTTTTTTTTTCTTTTATCAGCTAAGTTAAACATTTGAAAGGAGAACATGGTTCAATAAAATGAATTTTGGATTTTCATTGATAATAAAAACCTGTTGGTATTGCAGTTTTCTAAATAATTGTACAGTGAATTGAGCAAAATACAAACTTTTTATTATAAAAAAACGTATATTCTACAAACTATGGTTGCCTTGTGCAGTCTGGGATATATGCCTTAATATAGGGTTTTCTAATAACGACTTGGCTACTTTTTTTTTTAAATAAAAGGCAAACCATTTGACATATTTCAAAAAAATTTTAATCGGCTTGAAGTACAATCAAAACATTTATAAATGGAACTCGACTTCGTTCATATGGCCACCGCGGGCACATTTGCAGCGGTCGATTCGTTGGACCCAATTTTCAACGACTTGGTTACACATTTCGGCCGAAACGGCCGCTATTTCGCGTTCAATGTTGGCTCTAAGCTCTTCCAACGTCGTCGGCGTGTTGGCATAAACCAATGACTTAACGTAGCCCCACAGAAAATAATCAAGCGGCTTTAAGTCGCAAGAACGAGGCGGCCAATCGACTGGCCCATGTCTTGAGATAACACGCTCATCATACTTACTCTTCAATAAATCGATTGTACCGTGTGCTGTGTGGCTTGTGGCACCATCCTGTTGAAACCACATGTCGTCCAAGTCCAATTCTTCCAATTCGGGACAAATATAATCGGTTATCATGGCGCGATAACGCTAACCATTCACAGTAACATGACGATCGTTATCGTCGACGAAAAAATATAGCCAAATAACGCCGCCGGCATGCAAACCGCACCAAACAGTTATTTTTTGTGGATGAAGTGTTCATTCATGAAGCACATGTGGGTTTTCACCCGACCATATTTTGCTTATTGACGAACCCATTGACCCAAAAAATGAGCTTCGTCACTGAAGATGATTTTGCGATAAAATTCATCACCTTGGCGCATCTTCTCCAGAACCCAATCGGAGAACGTAGGTTTGTTAGTGTACTTTACCATGATGAAAATGTTGAGTTTACTGAATAAATTAACAGTGACAGTTTGATGTTGTCACTGTCAAGTCAAGTCCCTATTGGAAAACCCTATATAAGCATTAAGGCAGATTAACGTAGTTTTTATTCTCAAGCTAGGTATAAGCCCCCTTTTTTTAAAAAACAATAGGAAGGCTACTCCATGTTTATATCTGTGGAAAACTGAGATAAAAGTAAGCTCCTGTACCCAAATCAATACGTCTACATAGGAGAACGATTTATGGAAAGTGGCCTTTTAAATCGTGTATCACAGATGAAAGACGCCTGAGGACGGAAAGAGATCATTATGTGCCAACGAATAACTACTACTTTCATTACGAAACATTAAATACTGGCTAAGCAGCAAAAAGCTGCCCACAAGAAGGCGTTCTTCACCTCTGCTGTGGTCAATTGTCATCGACGACTTACTATTCATATTAGAAAATTTAGCCTACAAATCGATTGGCTATGCCGTTGATTCGGTCATCAACGTGGAAATGGAAATTCGTAACAGAATGCAAAATGTTCTCAAAGTAGTCTCTTGCCGGTGCGTTGGAGAAAACCTCTCAGTCAATCCGTTAAAAGTTATTCTAGCCCCTTTCGGGCCTAGTAAAAAATTAAGTCTCTACAAGATTTCTCTGAACGAAAGTTCTGAATTGGAAGCTTAATTGGAACTCACATATAAATAACATTATATGCTTACTAGCGCATATTTGTAAAACATTGGGGGTTTCTCTAAAAGCCACCCATTGGATCCCTCCCCCCGATTCCTCTCTTGAAATATATCTCAATCGATAGTTTACGGTTTTTAGCATATAAATCAGTTATATTTTCCTGCAGAAACTTGCACTTTTGCTTTTGCCCGAAATTTTGATTTTGGGGGAAAAAAAAACAACAACAAACACGGAAGCCAAAAGAATTTTTGTTTTGGAACTAAACAGCAGAAAGTTATGGCAAGTAAAGAAGTTACTTGAGTCGGTTATGGCTAAGGGTCAGCGAACTGGAAGTTTTAGTAACTGCACCAGTGATTTTTATGGTAAAACAGATCCCATAAAAGTTGAAGAATTCATTGCAACTATAACATGCTATAAGGACATCGAATACATAACCTTTAACCTGATGAAAAACTCACTGGGGAATGATTTGCCAACAATTTCAATAATGTTTTACAGAGAAAAGGGTATTGGATATATTGACAACGCAGCGCGCACTAGTGTAACTGGTCAGTATCTTTTCGAGCATCTCCTCCGACACAAAACTCCCTTCTACGAAATGAGCGCAAACGTAAGCTTAGCTGAGAGAAGCGTAAAACATAGTGAAATCTGTATGAAGTCAACCTTAATTACTATTGGAAATCGCGTACGCCCAACTACTTTCATTGAACTCCTATAAGCAAAAAACAACAGAACTCTTATTGGTATAGACTTTTTAGAAGAGAATGGTATTGTCCTAAATCTTGGTCAGAGATGTTGGTATTTTGTAAACGAACCAAATAAGCAATACGACTTCTTCGATACCACGCACACTATTGTCTCTCCAACACTGAAATTGGAACAAGAAATAGGTAAATATAACGAGTGGTTTAAAGAAATAAAAAAATCTTACCACTGCAGAGGACACCAAAAGTTAATAAGTTAATAAATGGGCCACAACCATGGGAATGAAGAAGTACTGCATGACCTTTAAATGATTACTCGCCACATTCCATCAACGACATTTTCCGCGACAGCTTACGTTACGTCTTTACACAGAAAAGACACTCCCAACAACATCTTTTCCCGAAACCAGAGCTGCGGCATACAAAGATGGACACAGATGCGTACTTCACTGAAATCCTTTCAATAGATATCACACTAAGAGACGGCGAAGGATTTAATCTGAACAATTCAGAAAGAAAAGAAATAAACAATCTTCTTCTTCAAAATTTCTCAATTTTCGAACCTCTGTCAGAGCCAACACCATATGCGGAACACAGAATAAAAACAGAAAATCACTCCCCCATTGCTACAATGCCTTACCGACTCTCTCCGACACGGAAGAATCAGCTCAAACTTGAGTTGGATAAAATGCTTGAATCTGGCATAATCGACGATTGCGAATCACCTTGGGTTTCTTCAGTTGTACTTGTCCCCAAAAAGGATGGCGGCATACGGGTCTGTGTGGACTTTGAACAATATACTTCCGGATAAATACCCACTACCCAGAATAGATGACCTACTCCACTCGACAAAAAAACCACATGCAAATCCACACTGGACTTTCAATCCGGTTACTATCAAATTAGAGTTGCCAAAGCAGATGTGGAAAAAACTGCATTCATTACACCTTTTGAGATGTATTGCTTCTCTAGCTACATTCCAAAGGTTGATAGATAGTTTTAAAATAGGACTTCGGGATATGCTTGCTTTAGTTTATCTTGATGATATTATTGTCTGCTCAATGATTATTCAAACCGACAAAAATCGAGATTCTGTTGAGCCAAAGTAAAATACCTATGCTACCTCATCACAAGTCATGGTAAAGAAATAGATCTAGAGAAAACATCAGCAATATTAGCTAGATCAGAACCGAAAAACGTCCAAGAGGTCCTCTCTGTCTTACAAATATGATCTTGGTAAAGACGATTTGTGGTAAATTTTGCAGAAATATTTAAGCCTCTAAGCAACCTGACAAAAAAAAAAATGCTACATGGAAATGGGGTGAAGAAGATTTAAACTTAAGACTGCATTTTTGCAATAGCTCCAGTTTTGCAATAGTCATGTGAAGATAAACCATTCTGTATAAAAACAGATGCCAGTAGCTATGCGATAGGAGCACCATTGGTCCAGGGGGAGAAAACGGAGGAACATCCTATTGAATACGCATCTATGCTATTGTCAAAGGCAGAACAAAACTATTCCACAACAGAAAGAGAAACACTGACCATTGTGTGGGCGGTAAACAAATTTCATGGATACATAGAAGAAACCAAAATTATAATTTTCACTGATCGCCAACCACTGAAATGGCTTCAAATCGCCAACTGGTAGGCTTGCGTAATGGCCACTATAACTCCAGCCATATAATATCGACATTCAATACACCCCGGGAAAAAGAAACAAAGTTGCTGAGTTCGATTCAGAAGATGTACAGCTCGTGCATCAGCGACTAGAAATCTTAAGAAAATACCATGATTATTCTACTTTAGGACATTACGGAGTTGATCGTACAATAAGTCATATTGCAACTAAATATAATTGGCCTCGAATGAGAGCTGATATTACAAAACACATTGAGAATTGTCTGGCATGCCAGAGATACAAACCAAGTAATCCAAAACCAGCTGGATTACTACAAACAGTCTCTAGTAATCAACGTTTTGAAATCAAAGCAATATGTAGATCTTTTTGGTCCGCTACCAAGACCTAAGATGGATTCCAATGGGTATTAACAGTCGATGATGTTGCTAGTAGATCAATTGAAGTTTTTCCACTACGAGAAGTTACCTCAGCGAACTGCTGTCTAACACTACTTAATGCAATTTTTCTTAGATATGGGACCACCGACGTTTGATAAGTGACAATGGATTTCAATTCATTTCCGCTATCATGCAGCATGACTCATTGCCTTGGTATTCAACAGACTTTAACACCAGTCTACCATCCTGAATCCTGTTCAAATCCTGTTGAAAGAAAAAATAGGGATATAAAAACACAACTGTATATTTTAATCGGAAACGATCATGCATCATGGTCAAACCACTTGCCAGCTCTTAGGTTCGCCATGAACACAGCGAAATGTTAGAGCACCGGATACACGCCAGCATATCTAACATTTGGCCGTGAATGTAGAACAATCAACGATGTAGGAAATGACTTACGACAAATAACAAAAACAGATACCACCCAATAACAATAACACACAGCTGATGGAACTGTCGCAAATGCTCCAGAATGCACGCGAAACAACCGAGAAGATGCAAGATCACAATAAGATTTACTTCGATAAGAAAAGAAGACGCCAGCCAGAATTCAAAGTAGGGGATGATGTTCTTATCACAATTTATGTTCTAAGCCAATCCTCAAAAAACCTTACGTGAAAATTCGTACCACGTCGAGATGGTTCTTACAATATTATTGAAAAACTATCAACTACATTTAAAGTAGCCAACAGGGACGAATTAAAAATACCAATGGGAACCTACCATGTTTCCGCACTTACGAAATGTTCTCCATCCAACATCACTGAAGAACCAGTAAGACGACTTCGCAGAAGGAGAAGACCGAAGAAGGGACTCTGAATTCTGTCTCATCATCTGGACGATTGATGTTCCAGAGGGGGTGACTATAACACACCACTTTTTTAAATTATTACGAATTAATTTATTAAATTACTTGAACTATTTTATTTTATTTTATTTTCTTTTGCCAAACTGGCAGTACTGTTCCGAATTAATTTTATATATATGATATATCTGGCAGTGCCAAGAAACAAACTTGTTAATGTAAAAGCTTTTATTGAATTAATATTGTAAACCTTTCTGTGAAAAGCTTTGAAATGTACAATATATAAAATCGTGATAAATTACGATCAGAGTGCAGTACGGTAGAGTTATGTACCTCAGCCTTTGCATGCCTTTCAGCCTAATAAAGATTTTTGTTACAGCACATTATTTTGTGCTACAAGTGCTATTTTTTCAATTATTATTTTTTCAGGCTTAATTTGCAAGTACTCTTTAACGAGGATGCATTTGTTTGAAATTTGGTTGACTTTAGCTGGAAGGGATGCAGAAAAAGCTCACGGAGTATTTGAAATGATTTTAAATGATTTGCCAGACATACAAAATCTGAATACAGATTACTTGAAAGATCGTATCAGCTACGTTTGCAAAACAATATAGGAAAATTTCCGTGTTAAGTCGAGGGTTTTGAAAAAGTCATCGAATGTTACAGAAGAATGCGTTGTATTCAGAAATTTTAACCGCAAACCCTACGAGCATGGTGGATCAGCTAGGCGACCAAGAAACAACTTTTTAGACTGCAGCTCAAAACGTACAAGATTAAAAGACTTGTCAAACGTGTATGATTCAACTGTTAATGCTTTGTTGAACAGCTTCAGTCAATCTTTAAAATGTTTTACACTAACTAGTTCCGATGAAGTTTTGTCTACTTCTTATTAAAATGTTTTGTAAGTTCCTAATTATCCTTTGATGTCTTGTCCTCTTTCAGCAAGGTAATAAAAGCGAAAAAAAAGTTACTTTTCGGACATGGAAAGTTACGGAATCATCTGCAGAGGTAGAACTGCAAAGTTTATTAAATTACACCACGGAGCGTATACTTCAATCCCAAAAACAAGTATTAAAATCTATGTCTTCGAATATAATAAACGAAAATGCGGTTTCGATGGCAGTACAGGGCATAGCGAATATAAACAAAATTTTTCTGATTTAAGTATTGACGGTGATAATAGTTTATTTGTTACTTCGTAACTTCACTTCACTTGATTTTTAAGTTAGGCCCAACTAATATCGATCATGTTGTCTGGAAAAAATAAATAACTTAGAGCCCTATACCTTTCATTTTGACAATCGCAAAGCTAAGGCAAAATATTCCTTACATTTAACTATGGTCGACGGAAAGATCTGTAATGCTCTAAGTGAAACAGCTTCAAGTAGGTGTTACATTTGCGGTTCTTCGCCGAAAGGGATGACTGCAATAGATATAGTAAATGCCTAGAAAAGAGAGTTGATGGTAGCAAGTATGAATTTGGCTTATCACCATTTCATTCATGAACTAGGTTTTTTGAATATTTCATCCATATATCTTACAGATTGTATGGTATGGTATGCATGGTATAATCTACCTGCTTCAGTACACAAAGTACTAATTCAATCACGCAATTTTGTTCAATAGGAGAACTATCTGAAGAGCCTGTGGAGTCAACAAATAAAAATATTAAACTGTTCAGACGAGATCATACCAGAAAAGTATCACGAATAGTAAGCAATACAGATTTTTTAAATATACTTTTTCTTAACTCTGATCCATTGATAACTGGGTTGAGAAAACTACCTCAAAAGAAAAAATCTTTTCTAACGGAGGCTGTGATTGACTTACTATAAGTAGTTTCTTAGATAAAATATACTTTATTTCTCGATTCTTAATATCGCACGTTTTATCTATTAAGACCGCCTACCATTGCGATGTACCGAAAGCAGAAGTTGCCAATCAGATAAAGCGAAACAGATAACGGATTCAGAATCAGTGCTCCGAAATTACTCTAGAAGCGACTCATTTAATTTATTTTTTATTAAGTAAGTAATTATGACCGCTTTTATTTGAGAGTGGAAACATAGTGGAAACACTGTGCTATGGAGCGAAATAACTATTGAATCTAAACATCTTCCTTTCTTTTTCTATCCCCTTTTCCAAAACACTTAACAAATGCTGATGCATTATAAGTAACTATATTTATACCCACTTGAGTGTTAAGTTGCAGAAGTTTATGATTTTTTTTTTCTGAAAAGGTATTTTATTTTACAAAAACAAAAAGTAAAGGAATATTTAGTGGCAACATCGTGTGGTCCTGCAGACGATCTTCTGAAGGTCCTCCAAAAAATTGGTGTTCGGCGGTGATCATAATATCTCCGATTCTTTTAGTATCTAGAAGTAATTATCCGAAATCTTATTCCTTCGATCGATATCTGCGAAGGTTATGTTAAGGTTTTAGACCGATCGATTGAGCCGTTTTTTTAGCAATCTTGATCACCGATTTGAAAACATGGTTTTAAGAAAAACGCGTTTAAAGTTTCAGAAGAAATTTACACATAGATATATTATTTTTATTTACATGGAGTCATCTATGCCAGGGCCATAAGATGGACCCTTCGTAGCATCAGCAGCTTCTAGTACCTCGAGTTGATGTTGTCTACGAGCCATTCTTCCCTCTCACGTACTTCCATGAAAGACAAGAGCAGCTGCTACTCCGATTTGTGCTCTGCTTACTTACAGTCCGAGACGTCCTTACAAATATGCGCATATTTCAAAAAGTACTTACCGGATCAATTTGAATTTATATATATATAATATATTTCAGGGAATATAGTCATTTCGTACATTACGAAAATACAAAAAATATATTTTTTAAAAATTCTGCCTATAACCCGTTAAATGCTTTTATTTTCCTCACCCCACTTCACATATAAGTTAACACCAGAAAGATTAACATCCAAAAACTCTAAAGAATTTTCCCAGAAACCTTCTGCTGCCGCTATGTCTGGATGCATCGAATTATATCATGCTACCGTGCAAAATCCTTAATATGAAAAACAACGGGAAATCACGTATCCGTCGCTTGGGCATAAGGTGAAGCTTATGGTTTAGGTATAACAAAATTGTTAAGTTAGCTAAATGTTAAATAAATATTTTTTTATTTAATTAAACTAAGAAAGTTTTAAAATATATGTTCAAATAGTGTCTATTTGCGACAAAGTCAGGTTATTACAAATAGTAGACACAACTTGACATACAATCGGTCTTCATCTTAAAGATTGCTATACTCGAAATATTTTTCGCGGTTAGTGACAGAATACCATAAACATTATGCTTCGACAGTAGGCTTAAATAGACAAGCATGGAAATAACTATATTATGGATAGATCCAAAATTAACACCGACGTAGGTGTAGCTATCTAAAACCCAAAAGCAAATGTTGCAAGGCTAATGCGAAAAAATCTCAACATCTTTCAAGTTGAGTTTAATGCTATTCCAGAATGTTCAAGTATCATCATTTTTTAACTCACAGATAGTCAACCAGTTTTGAAAGCCTTCAGTTCAAACTTGTTTACCTCCAAATCGGTGTACACCTAATACTCTTCAGGACTTATCTAAAAGGAAGAGTATCGATCACTAGTGGATACTAGGATATAAGTGAGTTGGAAGAAATGAAAAAGGCGATGGCTAGAAAAGGTTCAGCTGGTCTATGGCTCAAAATTTTTCCTGTTTTCAACAACAAATTCCACGGTAAAATATTGGGTAAAAAAATGTGTCCATCCTATTAGGAGAATATACCGGGTCTTCAACAAGAATTATACTCAAAGAATAACTGACGTGGGTACCATCAGTTAATCTTATGTTACAAAAAATAAGAGCAATTTTTTATATAAGTAAAATAAACAACAAACAATTTAAGAGGAGCAAATAAATGAATGAAAAATGAAAGTCATTTTGAATTTTATTATTAAATTGTTACTTTCAAAATTAACTCCAACTTACACGGGTCCATTATAAATAGCCAGTCTTTGACTTATTTTAAGAATGAGTTGAGGTTTTGATTTAAACGTGAGGATTTGGGAAGCTTATTAAAGATTCTACGAGAGAAAACTAAATTAAAGTTCAGAAAATGTGTTTTGTGCACGCGTGGAATGTCAAATAGTGCCAAATTATTCACCCGTAAATTATAAACTGAAGAATTCCTAGCTTACACATTACCGCTTTGTTTATAAAACTCTTTTAGTATCTTAAAAATGTAAATATTTCTGATTGGCAAGATGCGCAGGTTGCTAAAGAGGGGCCAACTTTCTGCGTAACGATTCTTTCCGCACATGATTCGGATTATATGTTTTTCGGCATTTAATATACTTTAAAATTGAGTCTCCTTGAGAGGTAAGAACAAAACTTTTGGCAGGCACTTGCATGAAAAGAGAGTTTAAATTTATCCCAAAAACACATTGTGTTAGATTGAAGCTTATTATTTTAGTTTTTTCGCTGATAATAAGCTTGTGAATTGTAAACCAGACCCTAAGTAGTTCGAGTTCATGGTTGGGACACCACTTTTAAGCTTTAGTGAAATACTATAAAAGCCATTGACTAAAATCCTTTGTTCTCTTTCCAACAAATATGACTTAAGCTACTCATATACCATTCCTATAAAAACTACTTTGTATAATTTGGATAATATTATTTCAAGATCCACTATGTCGAATGCATTAGTCATATCGAAAAAAAGAGCCATAGTTGCTTTACTTTCAATAATTCCCCTAAACAGATCACAACAGACTTTTAAAATGGCATCTTGAGTGGATATGCCTGGTATAAAGCCATACTGATCGTGTGAAAAAAATTTACTTTGTTAACTTACATATAGAGTCGATCCTTAAAGACACAATCTCTGTTTGTAATACCGTCATAACATTTTGTCTTTACATTCCATAGATACTTCGAAACAGCGAGAACACGAGCCTCACATTTTAATAGCAAATTGTAAAACAGAATTTTGTGGTTAAGTTTGATAAGTAGGTAGGGATAAATTCTCAAAAATAAAACCAAAATTGTTGGAACGCTTTTTCGTAAAATATGTGTAAACCGTCAATGACAAATGACAAAAAAAAAACAAAAAAAAAAAAAATTCTAAGCAGGAGGAAAAATTTTAGATTGGTTATTATTACTTCTTTATTGATGTTATATGCGTTTAATGAGTTTTATAGTTTTATTGTATTATTTCACTTCAATCTGATGTTCCTTGTTCTCCTCTTTGTCCATGTCCAGGTTTTCATTTTCAGTTCATTTTCATAAAATTGTCGCAATTCACACAAATTTTAACTTTTACGAGTTTGACAGTTCTTTAAAATTTACTTGTTTTTATACAAATTTAGAGTCCTGGAACAAACCAAATACTATCTGGGGTATTCATATATTTTAGTACATTTTGACATAAAATAGAGGATTTGATTCTGAAATGGAAATCAGAAGCAAAATTTTGATCCCGAAAAAATTAGGGGACTAAGTTTTATGTCACTTTTTTGCTCCGGAGCACAAAAAGAACTCTTTTTGCCTGCAAAATTGCAAACTACATAAAATCCTCTCTCAGGGAGAAAATTTGCTAAAAAGTAAGCAAACGGACTATTGACCGTTTTGTACAGACAGACAAATGTCCTTGTTTTGACTTTTTTTTTCAAAAAAAAAAAAAAATTAATAAATTTAGCATTCTGAATGTATTCTTACGGTAATTCCCCATTGAATTATCCATTAACATATATGTCATTTGTAGATGCCGGAAAGTGTATGTGTATACCATATGTGTGGAGACCGGTACAATAAGGTTTATAACAAGATCTGGCAACGCTGTATATACGAAGCCTAGTTAGGAATTCGTTCGAGCCCTGGCATTGCTATAGAACAGTTTGTTATTCAGATTATTATATATGTTGTTGTTTTGTTTGCTGGACTATCGTTAGGTCTCTAATAAAGTTTGTTAAGTAAATTTCAAATCAAGGACTATTTCAATATGTGTTTTTCTGTAAATACTTTCTAAAAACAATTTTATTTGAAACTTTAACTATTAATTTTATATTCAAATTTAACCTTTTTGGCAAAACAAAGTAAAAAAGTTTGATTTCCAAATAAAAACAATCTCAATGACAGTTTCAAAGAAAAAAAAAAAACAATTCTACAGTTTTTACAAATTTGCCCGAACAAATTTCTGGAACTACAATATTTCGCTTTTTTTGCGAAATACTACGAAAAAGTATAAGTACACGAACGGATTTTTGACTGTTTTTCGTAGATTTTCGTAATTTTGAAGTTTTTCAGTTTTCTTATAAGTTTTGCTGTAGTGTACAATTTTTTTCTGTGGTGCACTTTCGTGCCCTAGATATGGGCATTGAGGTTATTGTCGAAAAGTTTTAGTCGCTTACATAGTATAGGGTTTTTCAATAGGGACTTGACAACTTTGAATTTAATTTGTGAACGCACTCTTTTACTAATCATCAAACTGTCACTGTCAATTTATTCAGTAAACTCAACATTTTCATCATATACAAACTAACGAATCAACGTCTGCAAATTATAAAAAATTTCTACAGGTATTCGGAGTCGCAAAATCATCTTCAGTGACGAAGCTCAGTTTTGGCTCAATGGGTTCGTCAATAAACAAAATATGCGTTATTGGTCGGGTGAAAACTCACATGTGCTTCAAGAATCACCACTTCATTCATTTTTCGTCGACGATAACGATCGTCACGTTACTGTGAAGGGTCAGCGTTATCGCGCCATGATTCTGATTATTTTTGGCCCGAATTGAAAGATATGGACTTGGACGACATGTGGTTTCAACAGGATGGTGCCACAAGCCACACAACACACGCTACAATCGATTTATTGAAGAGTAAGTGTGGTGAGCGTGTAATCTCAAGACATGGGCCAGTCGATTGGCCGCCTCGTTCGTGCGATTTAACGCCGCTTGACTATTTTCTGTAGGGCTACGTTAAGTCATTGGCTTATGCCAACACGCCGACGACGTTGGAAGAGCTCAGAGCCAACATTGAACGCGAAATAGCGGTCGTTGTGTGTGGTCGAGTCGTTGAAAATTGGGTCCAACGAATCGACCGCTGCAAACGTGCCCTCGGTGGCAATATGAACGAAGTCGAGTTCCATTCATAAATGTTTTGATTGTATTTTAAGCCAATAATAAATTTTTTGAAATATCTCAAATTATTTGCCTTTTATTTAAAAAAAAAAAAAGTTGTCAAGTCGTTATTAGAAAACCCTATACAATGTTGCAGATTTCATTTGTCTTTAAGATAATAAAAGTCAAAATATGACTTTATTTTTTGTGCGTGTCCGGGAACGCACGTATTAGAGTTTTGTGAGTTCTCAAAATAGCTTGCCTTCACGTTATAGGACCCTGCAAACTTAACATAATCATGCTTGAGGATGCGGCGGTAATACAGACACGTTGAATAAGTTGTCACCACAAGTTGTACAGTTTTTAAAAGCGGGATGATCAATTATTGGTCTGGCGAAGAGTCAAAGTAGCCTTTATACTGGAAATCCGAAAGACAACTATTATATTATTTTCACTAAAAACTTCAGGTAAATTAGTCTGACTTTCTTTATGTTTAAAAGTGTGGACTGGCTGAGCCTTACGAGTATGTGCACAAAACTGCTCTGCAAATGAATTCTCTGCCCAAGATGCGACATAACTACTATGGGGCGAAACCTTTGAGACTGTGCTTTAACAATCTGATACAATGATTAACCGTTTGATGAGAGGTCCAGCTCCTGCGAAAGTAGGAAGCTGTTTCTCCCTGTTCCCCAAAATAGTTTCGCAAAAATCCGAGTCACTGGTGGGTTGTACTCGGGTTCTTACGGATAGCCTAGATTAGGTGTGTTCGGAAGGGATTTATAGTCCAAGAAAACGGTAAGCAAATTGAGTTGTTTAGAAGTTGACACAGGAAAAGTTGTGATCCGTTTTGTCAACAAACAAAAAACTATAACCGTGCCGTCTTCACAAAATATATTTGCTGAAAACTAATCGAATTAACGATTCGCTTTTTATTTAACTTTGAAATAAAACAATTTTTCAACTTAATAAAAAGCTATAAAGCATTGATTTTATATAACTAAGATTATATACAAAAACTAATTTAACAAAATTATATAAAACTTTAATTTCACTACAGTTCAGTCGTTCAAGTCTGGGCATTTGAATATTTTGGCCGTTCTATCCTCTGATACTGATATCACTGTACCTTGTTGCGGGTTGTACTGGATTGAATAAATATCGGCCAAGTGACCGGACAGGGCAAATTTTCTAGTACCACTTCTCGCATCATATGCGAAAATGTGTCCTTGTAGTGTCCCTACAAGCAGTGTGTGATCCGATATCCATTTCAAACTAGAATTATAGAAAATAAATGAGCTATTCATTATGATGCAAACAAATAAATCGTTTTGCAATTACAGAGTTATTCCATCATCCATCTCAGGATGTTCGCATAAAGTTCGCATCGAGTACTTCCCGTAGTCCCATATCGCAATCTGACCAAGTAGAGTCCCACTGGCAGCTACTTTGAAGTTGGATGATGGTGAAAATGCTACACACTCAACTGGGCCTTCGGCTTCTACTGAACCAACAGGCCCATTGTTGGAAAGGAACAAGATTTTGCCATCTTGCGAACCTGACATATATACTGGATTCTCTTTATCACAAGACACAGTTGATACGCTTTCCTTATGCGCCATTGGATGATTGTCTGTCACTTCCATTACAACTGAACAAGACTTTATATCCCATAGCTTCAGAACCCCACTACCATAGGCAGCAAAAAGTTTCTTTCCATCGTTTGTTAACTAAAGAAGTTGAGTTGTAAAATAAAAAATATGAACACTCTTCCTCTTAATATGAGCACTCACCTCGGCCGTTTCGCATTCGTGATTGTTGCCGGGAAGGATTTTGCAATCTCCTGATGGTATTCTCCAAATGTAAATTTCACCTTGATCACTGCCAGCCATAAGAACGTTCGCCGCTCGATGCCATTTCATCCAGCACATATCACCCATCGTGTAATCCCATATCCGGTTTACTTCGTCTGTGATTTTGAATACCTTTAAATGAAAACAATTTGTTTTATTTTTAAATCATAATGTCAAAGATTTTTAAAATAGTGTGCTTTCTCAATAATTGTTTTAGATTGTACCATATATTTGTACCATACTTTCACTCAATTCGCAATAAGAAACTCTCGATTTAAACATTTGTAATAATAGTAATAATTAATGATTAATGATGGGGAAAACAACTTCATTAAATTTTATTTATAAAAGGTAAAAGATATAAGTGCAAATGAACTATTGGGTGAATTATTCGTGTGGTTTGCTAAGAGATGGCGTAACTTGTATTATTCCATTGGAACATGCGTTGGAAAGCTACTGTCATTGTACGTCATTTCAGTATATGTCATTCATTTGAAGCGAAAACAACAATAATTTTTTTTCACTCAAACATGTCGAACTTTGTGCCTGAAAAAGTGTTTTTGCGGGGAGTTCTTCTTCATTACTTTAATATGAAGAAAACTGCTACCAAAAGTCATCGTATTTTGGTGGAAGTTTATGGTGAACATGCGCTAACTGAGCGAACGTGCCAAAAGCGGTTTGCACGATTTAAAAGTGGTGATTTTGGCTTGGAAGACGATGAACGTTCTGGGCAGCCAAAAAAGTTTGAAGATGGAGAACTGGAAGCATTACTCTATGAAGATTGAGCTCGCAGAATCTTTGGGTGTCACTCAAGCAGCCATTTTAAAACGTTTAAAAGCAGCTAGATATATTCAAAAGCAAGGAAATTGGGTTCCACATGAACTCAAGCCGAGAGACGTCGAAAGGCGGTTTTGCATGTCCGAAATGCTGCTGGAAGGCCACAAAAGGAAGTCATTTTTGCATCGGATTGTTATTGGTGATGAAAAATGGATCCATTAATACATGGGCTGAAAAGTCAATGCCGTTTCTAAGAGAGGGCACCACTTGAATTAAAACCATACCATTTTCAGTTAGTACCAACCTTCAAAAGATACGTGTATAAATTTTACAGCCGTCGGACGATTAGTTCTCGAGATATAGCGTTGTGAGTGAAGCAACTTTTGTTATTGTGACAAAAAATGGATTCAAATCAATTTCGTGTGTTGGTTTATCATTGCTTTTTGATGGGAAAAAATGCAGCCGATGCAAAGAAATGGCTTGATAAGTGTTACCCGGACTCTGCACCAGCCGAACGAACCATTCGCAAGTGGATTGAAAAATTTAAAATCGTTCATACAAGCACCGAAGATGATGCACGCAGTGGACGTCCAAAAGAGGCTGTTTCAGATGAAAACATCAAAAAAGTCCACAAAATGATTACGAATGACCGTAAACTGAAGTTGATCGAGATAGCTGAGGTTCTGAAGATATCAAAATAGCGTGTTGGATATACCATATTTGGTATATTTGGACATGCGAAAGCTCTGTTCAAAGTGGGTGCCGCGCTTGCTCACAGTCGACCAAAAGCAACAACGTGTTGATGATTCAGAGGAGTGTTTAAAGCCGTTCAACCGCAATAAAGCCGAATTTTTGCGTCGGTATGTGACAATGGATGAAACTTGGCTCCATCACATCACACCAGAGTCAAGTTGGCAGTCAGCTGAGTGGCGAGCAGGCGACGAACCTCGTCCAAAACGACCAAAAACTCAACAATCGGCTGGCAAGGTTATGGCATCCGTATTTTGGGATACACATGCAATAATTTTCATCGACTATCTCCAAAAGGGGCAGACTATCAACAGCAACTATTACAGTGCGTTTTTGGAGCGTTTGAAGGACGAAATCGCAGAAAAACGGCCGCATTTGAAGAAAAAGAAAAAGCTGTTTCTTCAAGACAATGCACCGTGTCACAAGTCGATGAAAACGATGGCAAAATTGAATGAATTCGGCTACGAATTGCTTCCCCACCCATCGTATTCTCCAGATTTGGCCCCCAGTGACTATTTCCTGTTCGCAGACTTCAAAAGAATGCTCGCCGGAAAGAGATTTAAGACCGATGAAGAAGTAATCGCCGAAACAGAGGCCTATTTTGAGGCTAAACCGAAATCGTACTACAAAACTGGTATCGAAAGACTGAAAAATCGTTTCAATCAGTGTATCGCCCTCGAAGCCAACTAAATTGGTAAATAAAGTTGAATTTTGCAAAAATTTTGTGTATTACTATAAAACGTCACTGACTTTTCAGCCCATGTGTTACGACAACCCCAAACGCAAAAAATCATATGTGAAACCCGGCCAACCAGCCAAATCAACGGAAAAGCCGAATATCCATGACGCGAAGGTAATGCTCTGTATTTGGTGGGATCAGATGGGTGTGCTGTATTATGAGCCGATAAAAGCGGGTGAAACCATCAATGGACAACGCTAATTAATTAATTAATCCGTTTGAAGAGAGCAGTAGCCGAAAAACGCCCAGAATATGCGACCAGACACGAGGCAATAATTTTCCATCATGACAACGCTCGGCCCCACGTTGCTATTCCGGTTAAGAACTATTTGGAAAACAGTGGATGGGAAGTCTTACCCCACCCGCCTTATAGCCCAGACCTTGCCCCTTCTAACTACCATTTGTTCCATTCGATGCAGAACGCCCTCACTGAAATACGGTTCACATCAGAGCAGAATATCAAAAATTGGCTTGATTCATTCTTGGCTGCCAAGACGGCGCAGTTCCCTTGGGATGGGATCCACAAATTGCCAGAGAGATGGGAAAAAGTCATAGCTTCAGATGGACAATGAATGAATTTACTATTTTACACGTTCAAATTTTGAAAAAAAAAAACCGCACGAATTAAATTACATACCCAATATTATATTTAAAAAATCGCATGCAATTGCTAAAGTTTAGGCATATATACAGCTCTACCATAAACAACGAAATCGGTGTTCCTCAAAGTTCGGTAGTTAGCTTAATGTATTATATATTTGGTTGTTGGCCGAAACCACAAGCCACAAAATCAAATTTATGTAACTCAATGTCAAAAATAAAACCTTTAATGATTTCCTGATATTTTATTATTTTTCAAGTTGCACACGTAAATCGCAGAACTCCGAGTTCAAACAGATTAAAATTCTACCTTTAAGACATCTTTATTGCTACAAAGTCTTAGAAATATTCTTTCAAAACTCTGGTTTATATTCAGTTAGAAATTACTGAAAGCAAACATGAAAATAAAGTATCTTAATAATAATAGAATAATAATAACAATAATTTTGACTGCACGGTCAAGTAAGTATGCTAATTAGCCGAAGATCAGTGACAGTAAATCAATTACATTGTCAATAAATATTAGAAAGAAAATGCATTGATATACATATCCACTGGGGATATCATAATAAGCAGACGGAACTGTTGGCTTGACATAAAAAATTGTGGCGAGAGTTGAAAAGAAGACAAGTTTAATACCTGTTCTGTTTTGTATTGTAGTGTCTATACCTAAACCGTCTAGTAGAATTATTGTAGCCGGCTGTTGCAAGGAAGAAACTTTTCTGTTGCACTAAAATTTTAAACAGAAGTACATTAAGGTGCAACCACTTTTTAAACTGATAGTGCTTGATAATTACAAAAATTTAAGGAAACAAATTGGTTGAGGTAGCTTCCACTTGTGCGAAGTTATTCTGTGCTGCGTTGCCTCCTCGGGTAGAAATCGAAGACTTTTCGGCTGGAGCGTTAACATTCATTCGCTCTACCTTTCCTGATCAGGTCGATGTCACTGAAGTTCACTCGCAAGTTTCGCCTTCATATCTCCTGCTCCCGTCCCAAAAGGAACCACAACTTACTCAAATAATCCTACTTTTAAAAGAACCAAGAATATCTTCATCCGCACTCTTCGTTGGATTTCTGACGAGGAAGCCATTTATCAGAATTTATACCGAGTTTTAACAAATCATCTCCTGCTACTTGAAATAGCTCAGCAGATAGCCCGTCCAAGACCGTTGGTTGGTTAAGTGCTGTTCGTTCTGTATTACAGCGGAATTTGGATTATCCCCAAAGTTTAACAGTCTGCTGAAGTGATTTTCTCAGAATGACTGTGACCCTACCCCCAAATTTCGTTGCTCATCCCTGTTTTCTAAGCGTTGTCCCTCTAAAAGCACCTCTCCTATTCCCCGATCTCAGTTCTCATGCTTTCTTTCCCTCTTCTTCTTCCCTCGTTCTTTGCTCGCAGAGGACAAGAGCAGCTTTTGTTCTTCTATGCATGACCGCTTCATAGGCGAGTTGTGTTACATATGCTTGCATGCACTCTTAACTAAACCAGGCGTTTTGTGCGAGTGGTCGAGCTAATCCCAACACATTGTCATTTCTGACTGTTTTTTGAAATCCATAAGCACACATCAAGCTAATGTTAGCAAATTTAGCCCTGATGTGGATTGTTATTATAAAATTGTTCATGAGCCGAAGGTTGAAAACTTATTTCGGGATAGTTAATCTTTCTTTTGTCCGGACCATCCCACTACACTTCTTGGATGGCGGTGCTAATCTGAACGTCGTTTCTTTTTTTTGTTGGACAATTAATGAAAAAACCACAATTTCCAAAAAGGAAGCCAACGAAATACCACTTTAATGCTTCTGCAGTATTTTCTGCAACAATTTCAAAGCAGAAAATAATAGGATGCAGCTGAATCTAAGGTTAAATGATTCTATGAGAACTACCTAGACTTACTAGGTTTTATAAACAAACGGCTGTTGCAAATAAGAAACTTTGTTCTGGAACTTACATTTAAAACAAAAGATGTGAGAGTGCTCTAAACATGGTTATTACGATATGGAAACAATATATGTATCAAAAGAGTTGGTTGTTTTGTGTATTATTGGACTGAAAGAGAGCATTCGAAACGGAAGATAGAAAAATTATGTTAGAAAAGCTTGATCAGTATGTATAAAATAAAGTGAAGTAGTGTTGTTTGCAGATGATGCCCTTTTGTTTATTAAGAGTACAAATTTAATTGAAGGTTTTTTTAAAATACAAAAAGATTTGGATACTTTGAATTTATGGTTTAAAGCGAATAAACTTAAACTGAATGCGGCTAAGACTAAGACTCTGGTAATAAATGGCGTTCATAACAATATGTATAACCTAAATATGGATGGTGATGTTTTAGAAACGGTGGAAAAAATAAAGAATCTGGGTGTGATATAGCGCATGATAAGCGCATATAAAGTATGTGTCAAATAAAATAGCAAACAAATTGTTTTTTTTTTTTTTTTTTAATCCGAAAGAACATTTCTACAATATATGCAATAAATATTTCTAATGTCACTATTAAACCTCATTTCGAATACTGTTCTCCGATCCTATTTCAAGGAAATCAAAATATGTTGAACAAACTTCAATTGTTACAAAACAAAGCTGTGTGTGTAATATTAAAATGCAATATACATATACATACCAATTGACGTCACGTTAAATATTTTAAGCGGATTAAATATTAAACAACCAATATACATATATGAATGTCCTAATTTTCGTCTTTAAAATCAAAATAATTGTATGTGTGGGTATTTGTCCACATATGTGAGTTATGTAGGTGATGTCTAGCCATATAGCATAAGAAACGCAGACGACTTAAGACATCCATATTTTCAACAAAGAGCGCAACAAAACCAACTTCTATAAAAAGGATTCCAACCTTTCAACAACCTTCCCGTGACTATAAAAAACGAAACAAATTTATAAGCTTTCAAAAGATCTGTGATTGATTTTGTAAAACATAATTTTTAATTTATAATAATAAGCTATAAAAATTTTTAAAATCATTTTTCATTTATTATTGTAATAATGCTCTGCCACCGAGTAAGGAATGTACCATACATACTGGTACTCGGTTCTGTTCGTTTGGATATGTTGAATACGGGGCAAGGGCCTACAGAGAGTAATACGTAACATACATGTATGCTGTTTATACTGAGATTAGAACAATACGATATTTTGCTCAGTTGTCTTTAATAAATTCAGATGATTATTAAATTCTACCTTTTCATATATAAAGACTTTCAAGCAAAATCTTTACCATAACTCACGAAAAATTGTTAAATTAAGACATGTCACTATCAGTACAGGTTTTAGTTTTATATTCACTTGTCATTTCGTTAAGTAAACCGGCTAGTAAGTTTTTGCAGACGGTTGTTGCAAATAAGAAACTTTCTTGTAGCACTTACATTCAAAACAAAAGCATATAGAGATGTAATTATTTATTTTAGTATCAAGTGCGTAAAAAAGTATTGATTTGTTCGTATTACAGTTTTCGTAAATATGGTACTTAGAAAGGTTTTGTAGGTAGTTGTTGCAAATTGAAAATATTTTTTGTAGCATCTTTTCTCGGTGAATTCTGAGGATTAAGTTGTCTTCATCTCCTTCAGTAGTATTTAACCAATTTACGAAAAACAATACTGAGTGTACGAGTCAGTACTGTGCAGAGTCTAAGCAACCATCTGGAGTCAGCACTTCATAGTAAATCTTTTCAACTTTCTACCCCACCAAATAAAAAGAAATGGATATGTAATGATGTGTAATAGAGTGTATTTTGAAATTCAGAACTTTTTATAAAAGTAAAAATACTTCAGATTTAAAAAAAAAAAATGCAAAGCCAACGAAGTAGCCAAATTGAGCTGTGCAAAACCTAATCAACTTTGTAACCCACTGTAAAAACAAATAGCTAACAGTACTTTTCCAGTCAGGTTACACATGAAATGTTTTAAGCTCTTTGTCTTTGATCTTGAGTGATTGTCCTTGACAGTTTTCTTTTAAGTTAGTCGCATAATTGATAATTTTTTAATAATGTCGCGACAACGTTACTCTTCTTCTCTTAAAATAAAGATTACTGATGAATTTAAGTCTCGAGATACTCAGGCAACATTAGCTATACCTAATAATATTACAATAATAAATCGATTATTTCACGTTTAATTAAAAAACAATGCAAAAGGAGTCGTTGACAATCAAAGTCTCCTGAAAAATGGAAAACAGTTCTTTTTAGCGAAGAGTCAAAATTTAATTTAATTAATTCTGAAGAGATATGTTATGTGAGACATCGTAAAGAGCAGCGACTCAATCCTAGATCCTACATACCCACTGTAAAGCATGGTAGGGGTTGTGTGATGGTGTCGACTTGTTTTTCGGCAGGAGGTGTAGGTCCATTTTACGAAATAGACGGAATCATGGACCGATTCAAATATAAATCCATTCTACCACATACGGAGTGGGAAATGCCACTTCGTTGGGTGTTTCAACAGGATAACGATCCGAAACACACATCGAAGTTGGTAAAGGAATGGTTAGCGGATAGTGGGATTCAAGTCCTTGATTGGCCGGCCCAATCACCCGACCCATCGAAAACATGTTTATTAAATTCTACCTTTTTATATATAAAGACTTTCACGCTAAATCTTTACCATAACTCACGAAAAATTGTTAAATTAAAACATGTCACTATCAGTATAACGATTTGGGTTTTAGTTTTATATTCACTTGTCATTTCGTTAAGTAAACCGGCTAGTAAGTTTTTGTAGACGGTTGTTGCAAATAAGAAACTTTGTTCTAGCACTTACATTCAAAACAAAAGCATATAGAGATGCAATTATTTATTTTAGTATCAAGTGCGTAAAAAAGTATTGATTTGTTCGTATTACAGTTTTCGTAAATATGGTACTTAGAAAGGTTTTGTAGCATCTTTTCTCGGTGAATTCTGAGGATTAAGTTGTCTTCATCTCCTTCAGTAGTATTTAACCAATTTACGAAAAACAATACTGAGTGTACGAGTCAGTACTGTGCAAAGTCTAAGCAACCATCTGGACTCAACACTTCATAGTAAATCTTTTCAACTTTCTACCCCACCAAATAAAAAGAAATGGATATGTAATGATGTGTAATAGAGTGTATTTTGAAATTCAGAACTTTTTATAAAAGTAAAAATACTTCAGATTTAAAAAAAAAAAAAATGCAAAGCCAACGAAGTAGCCAAATTGAGCTGTGCAAAGCCTAATCAACTTTGTAACCCACTGTAAAAACAAATAGCTAACAGTACTTTTCCAGTCAGGTTACACATGAAATGTTTTAAGCTCTTTGTCTTTGATCTTGAGTGATTGTCTTTGACAGTTTTCTTTTAAGTTAGTCGCATAATTGATAATTTTTTAATAATGTCGCGACAACGTTACTCTTCTTCTCTTAAAATAAAGATTACTGATGAATTTAAGTCTCGAGATACTCAGGCAACATTAGCTATACCCAATAGTATTACAATAATAAATCGATTATTTCACGTTTAATTAAAAAACAATGCAAAAGGAGTCGTTGACAATCAAAGTCTCCTGAAAAATGGAAAACAGTTCTTTTTAGCGAAGAGTCAAAATTTAATTTAATTAATTCTGACGAGATATGTTATGTGAGACATCGTAAAGGGCAGCGACTCAATCCTAGATCCTACATACCCACTGTAAAGCATGGTAGGGGTTGTGTGATGGTGTCGACTTGTTTTTCTACCACATACGGGGTGGGAAATGCCACTTCGTTGGGTGTTTCAACAGGATAACGATCCGAAACACACATCGAAGTTGGTAAAGGAATGGTTAGCGGATAGTGGGATTCAAGTCGTTGATTGGCCGGCCCAATCACCCGACCCATCGAAAACATGTTTATTAAATTCTACCTTTTTATATATAAAGACTTTCACGCTAAATCTTTACCATAACTCACGAAAAATTGTTAAATTAAAACATGTCACTATCGGTATAACGATTTGGGTTTTAGTTTTATATTCACTTGTCATTTCGTTAAGTAAACCGGCTAGTAAGTTTTTGTAGACGGTTGTTGCAAATAAGAAACTTTGTTCTAGCACTTACATTCAAAACAAAAGCATATAGAAATGCAATTATTTATTTTAGTATCAAGTGCGTAAAAAAGTATTGATTTGTTCGTATTACAGTTTTCGTAAATATGGTACTTAGAAAGGTTTTGTAGCATCTTTTCTCGGTGAATTCTGAGGATTAAGTTGTCTTCATCTCCTTCAGTAGTATTTAACCAATTTACGAAAAACAATACTGAGTGTACGAGTCAGTACTGTGCAAAGTATAAGCAACCATCTGGACTCAACACTTCATAGTAAATCTTTTCAACTTTCTACCCCAC
This sequence comes from Volucella inanis, assembly GCA_907269105.1. Classification (NCBI taxonomy): domain Eukaryota; kingdom Metazoa; phylum Arthropoda; class Insecta; order Diptera; family Syrphidae; genus Volucella; species Volucella inanis. Next base: position 38,525,820 of record OU026154.1, on the reverse strand, counting down.
CAAATAAAAAGAAATGGATATGTAATGATGTGTAATAGAGTGTATTTTGAAATTCAGAACTTTTTATAAAAGTAAAAATACTTCAGATTTAAAAAAAAAAAAAATGCAAAGCCAACGAAGTAGCCAAATTGAGCTGTGCAAAACCTAATCAACTTTGTAACCCACTGTAAAAACAAATAGCTAACAGTACTTTTCCAGTCAGGTTACACATGAAATGTTTTAAGCTCTTTGTCTTTGATCTTGAGTGATTGTCTTTGACAGTTTTCTTTTAAGTTAGTCGCATAATTGATAATTTTTTAATAATGTCGCGACAACGTTACTCTTCTTCTCTTAAAATAAAGATTACTGATGAATTTAAGTCTCGAGATACTCAGGCAACATTAGCTATACCCAATAATATTACAATAATAAATCGATTATTTCACGTTTAATTAAAAAACAATGCAAAAGGAGTCGTTGACAATCAAAGTCTCCTGAAAAATGGAAAACAGTTCTTTTTAGCGAAGAGTCAAAATTTAATTTAATTAATTCTGACGAGATATGTTATGTGAGACATCGTAAAGGGCAGCGACTCAATCCTAGATCCTACATACCCACTGTAAAGCATGGTAGGGGTTGTGTGATGGTGTCGACTTGTTTTTCGGCAGGAGGTGTAGGTCCATTTTACGAAATAGACGGAATCATGGACCGATTCAAATATAAATCCATTCTACCACATACGGAGTGGGAAATGCCACTTCGTTGGGTGTTTCAACAGGATAACGATCCGAAACACACATCGAAGTTGGTAAAGGAATGGTTAGCGGATAGTGGGATTCAAGTCGTTGATTGGCCGGCCCAATCACCCGACCCATCGAAAACATGTTTATTAAATTCTACCTTTTTATATATAAAGACTTTCACGCTAAATCTTTACCATAACTCACGAAAAATTGTTAAATTAAAACATGTCACTATCGGTATAACGATTTGGGTTTTAGTTTTATATTCACTTGTCATTTCGTTAAGTAAACCGGCTAGTAAGTTTTTGTAGACGGTTGTTGCAAATAAGAAACTTTGCTCTGGCACTTGCATTTAAAACAAAAGCATATCGAGATGCAATTATTTATTTTAGTATCAAGTGCGTAAAAAAGTATTGATTTGTTCGTATTACAGTTTTCGTAAATATGGTATCTAGAAAGGTTTTGTAGTTAGTTGTTGCAATTGAAAATATTTTTGGTAGCATCTTTTCTCGGTGAATTCTGAGGATTAAGTTGTCTTCATCTCCCTCAGTAGTATTTAACCAATTTACGAAAAACTTAACTGACTCTATTTGTCGTTTCGTTAAGTAAACCGGCTAGTAAGGTTTTGTAGACGATTGTTGCAAATAAGAAACTTTGTTCTGGCACTTGCATTTAAAACAAAGGCATATAGGGATGCAATCATTTATATTAGTAGCAAGTGCGTAAAAAAGTATTGCTTTGTTCGCATTGTAGTTTTCGTAAATATGCTACCTAGTAAAGTTTTGTAGGTACTATAGCCTTTGAAAATTGAAAATATTTTTTGTTGTAATTTTTTTCGGACACTACCGCAAGTAGGTATGATACTATCCACTAAGAAATTAAAGCTGTCTTCATCCGCTTCAGCAGTATTTAACCAATTTACGAAAAACAATACTGAGTGTACGAGTCAGTACTGTGCAAAATCTAAGCAACCATCTGGAGTCAGCACTTCATAGTAAATCTTTTCAACTTTCTACCCCACCAAATAAAAAGAAATGGATATGTAATGATGTGTAATAGAGTGTATTTTGAAATTCAGAACTTTTTATAAAAGTAAAATTACTTCAGATTTAAGAAAAAAAATGCAAAGCCAACGAAGTAGCCAAATTGAGCTGTGCAAAACCTAAGCAACTTTGTAACCCACTGTAAAAACAAATAGCTAACAGTACTTTTCCAGTCAGGTTACACATGAAATGTTGTAAGCTCTTTGTCTTTGATCTTGAGTGATTGTCTTTGACAGTTTTCTTTTAAGTTAGTCGCATAATTGATAATTTTTTAATAATGTCGCGACAACGTTACTCTTCTTCTCTTAAAATAAAGATTACTGATGAGTTTAAGTCTCGAGATACTCAGGCAACATTAGCTATACCCAATAGTATTACAATAATAAATCGATTATTTCACGTTTAATTAAAAAACAATGCAAAAGGAGTCGTTGACAATCAAAGTCTCCTGAAAAATGGAAAACAGTTCTTTTTAGCGAAGAGTCAAAATTTAATTTAATTAATTCTGACGAGATATGTTATGTGAGACATCGTAAAGGGCAGCGACTCAATCCTAGATCCTACATACCCACTGTAAAGCATGGTAGGGGTTGTGTGATGGTGTCGACTTGTTTTTCGGCAGGAGGTGTAGGTCCATTTTACGAAATAGACGGAATCATGGACCGATTCAAATATAAATCCATTCTACCACATACGGAGTGGGAAATGCCACTTCGTTGGGTGTTTCAACAGGATAACGATCCGAAACACACATCGAAGTTGGTAAAGGAATGGTTAGCGGATAGTGGGATTCAAGTCGTTGATTGGCCGGCCCAATCACCCGACCCATCGAAAACATGTTTATTAAATTCTACCTTTTTATATATAAAGACTTTCACGCTAAATCTTTACCATAACTCACGAAAAATTGTTAAATTAAAACATGTCACTATCGGTATAACGATTTGGGTTTTAGTTTTATATTCACTTGTCATTTCGTTAAGTAAACCGGCTAGTAAGTTTTTGTAGACGGTTGTTGCAAATAAGAAACTTTGCTCTGGCACTTGCATTTAAAACAAAAGCATATCGAGATGCAATTATTTATTTTAGTATCAAGTGCGTAAAAAAGTATTGATTTGTTCGTATTACAGTTTTCGTAAATATGGTATCTAGAAAGGTTTTGTAGTTAGTTGTTGCAATTGAAAATATTTTTGGTAGCATCTTTTCTCGGTGAATTCTGAGGATTAAGTTGTCTTCATCTCCCTCAGTAGTATTTAACCAATTTACGAAAAACTTAACTGACTCTATTTGTCGTTTCGTTAAGTAAACCGGCTAGTAAGGTTTTGTAGACGATTGTTGCAAATAAGAAACTTTGTTCTGGCACTTGCATTTAAAACAAAGGCATATAGGGATGCAATCATTTATATTAGTAGCAAGTGCGTAAAAAAGTATTGCTTTGTTCGCATTGTAGTTTTCGTAAATATGCTACCTAGTAAAGTTTTGTAGGTACTATAGCCTTTGAAAATTGAAAATATTTTTTGTTGTAATTTTTTTCGGACACTACCGCAAGTAGGTATGATACTATCCACTAAGAAATTAAAGCTGTCTTCATCCGCTTCAGCAGTATTTAACCAATTTACGAAAAACAATACTGAGTGTACGAGTCAGTACTGTGCAAAATCTAAGCAACCATCTGGAGTCAGCACTTCATAGTAAATCTTTTCAACTTTCTACCCCACCAAATAAAAAGAAATGGATATGTAATGATGTGTAATAGAGTGTATTTTGAAATTCAGAACTTTTTATAAAAGTAAAATTACTTCAGATTTAAGAAAAAAAATGCAAAGCCAACGAAGTAGCCAAATTGAGCTGTGCAAAACCTAAGCAACTTTGTAACCCACTGTAAAAACAAATAGCTAACAGTACTTTTCCAGTCAGGTTACACATGAAATGTTGTAAGCTCTTTGTCTTTGATCTTGAGTGATTGTCTTTGACAGTTTTCTTTTAAGTTAGTCGCATAATTGATAATTTTTTAATAATGTCGCGACAACGTTACTCTTCTTCTCTTAAAATAAAGATTACTGATGAGTTTAAGTCTCGAGATACTCAGGCAACATTAGCTATACCCAATAGTATTACAATAATAAATCGATTATTTCACGTTTAATTAAAAAACAATGCAAAAGGAGTCGTTGACAATCAAAGTCTCCTGAAAAATGGAAAACAGTTCTTTTTAGCGAAGAGTCAAAATTTAATTTAATTAATTCTGACGAGATATGTTATGTGAGACATCGTAAAGGGCAGCGACTCAATCCTAGATCCTACATACCCACTGTAAAGCATGGTAGGGGTTGTGTGATGGTGTCGACTTGTTTTTCGGCAGGAGGTGTAGGTCCATTTTACGAAATAGACGGAATCATGGACCGATTCAAATATAAATCCATTCTACCACATACGGAGTGGGAAATGCCACTTCGTTGGGTGTTTCAACAGGATAACGATCCGAAACACACATCGAAGTTGGTAAAGGAATGGTTAGCGGATAGTGGGATTCAAGTCGTTGATTGGCCGGCCCAATCACCCGACCCATCGAAAACATGTTTATTAAATTCTACCTTTTTATATATAAAGACTTTCACGCTAAATCTTTACCATAACTCACGAAAAATTGTTAAATTAAAACATGTCACTATCGGTATAACGATTTGGGTTTTAGTTTTATATTCACTTGTCATTTCGTTAAGTAAACCGGCTAGTAAGTTTTTGTAGACGGTTGTTGCAAATAAGAAACTTTGTTCTAGCACTTACATTCAAAACAAAAGCATATAGAAATGCAATTATTTATTTCAGTATCAAGTGCGTAAAAAAGTATTGATTTGTTCGTATTACAGTTTTCGTAAATATGGTACTTAGAAAGGTTTTGTAGGTAGTTGTTGCAAATTGAAAATATTTTTTGTAGCATCTTTTCTCAGTGAATTCTGAGGATTAAGTTGTCTTCATCTCCTTCAGTAGTATTTAACCAATTTACGAAAAACAATACTGAGTGTACGAGTCAGTACTGTGCAAAGTCTAAGCAACCATCTGGACTCAGCACTTCATAGTAAATCTTTTCAACTTTCTACCCCACCAAATAAAAAGAAATGGATATGTAATGATGTGTAATAGAGTGTATTTTGAAATTCAGAACTTTTTATAAAAGTAAAAATACTTCAGATTTAAAAAAAAAAAAAAATGCAAAGCCAACGAAGTAGCCAAATTGAGCTGTGCAAAACCTAATCAACTTTGTAACCCACTGTAAAAACAAATAGCTAACAGTACTTTTCCAGTCAGGTTACACATGAAATGTTTTAAGCTCTTTGTCTTTGATCTTGAGTGATTGTCTTTGACAGTTTTCTTTTAAGTTAGTCGCATAATTGATAATTTTTTAATAATGTCGCGACAACGTTACTCTTCTTCTCTTAAAATAAAGATTACTGATGAATTTAAGTCTCGAGATACTCAGGCAACATTAGCTATACCTAATAATATTACAATAATAAATCGATTATTTCACGTTTAATTAAAAAACAATGCAAAAGGAGTCGTTGACAATCAAAGTCTCCTGAAAAATGGAAAACAGTCCTTTTTAGCGAAGAGTCAAAATTTAATTTAATTAATTCTGACGAGATATGTTATGTGAGACATCGTAAAGGGCAGCGACTCAATCCTAGATCCTACATACCCACTGTAAAGCATGGTAGGGGTTGTGTGATGGTGTCGACTTGTTTTTCGGTAGGAGGTGTAGGTCCATTTTACGAAATAGACGGAATCATGGACCGATTCCAATATAAATCCATTCTACCACATACGGGGTGGGAAATGCCACTTCGTTGGGTGTTTCAACAGGATAACGATCCGAAACACACATCGAAGTTGGTAAAGGAATGGTTAGCGGATAGTGGGATTCAAGTCCTTGATTGGCCGGCCCAATCACCCGACCCATCGAAAACATGTTCATTAAATTCTACCTTTTTATATATAAAGACTTTCACGCTAAATCTTTACCATAACTCACGAAAAATTGTTAAATTAAAACATGTCACTATCAGTATAACGATTTGGGTTTTAGTTTTATATTCACTTGTCATTTCGTTAAGTAAACCGGCTAGTAAGTTTTTGTAGACGGTTGTTGCAAATAAGAAACTTTGTTCTAGCACTTACATTCAAAACAAAAGCATATAGAGATGCAATTATTTATTTTAGTATCAAGTGCGTAAAAAAGTATTGATTTGTTCGTATTACAGTTTTCGTAAATATGGTATCTAGAAAGGTTTTGTAGTTAGTTGTTGCAATTGAAAATATTTTTGGTAGCATCTTTTCTCGGTGAATTCTGAGGATTAAGTTGTCTTCATCTCCCTCAGTAGTATTTAACCAATTTACGAAAAACTTAACTGACTCTATTTGTCGTTTCGTTAAGTAAACCGGCTAGTAAGGTTTTGTAGACGATTGTTGCAAATAAGAAACTTTGTTCTGGCACTTGCATTTAAAACAAAGGCATATAGGGATGCAATCATTTATATTAGTAGCAAGTGCGTAAAAAAGTATTGCTTTGTTCGCATTGTAGTTTTCGTAAATATGCTACCTAGTAAAGTTTTGTAGGTACTATAGCCTTTGAAAATTGAAAATATTTTTTGTTGTAATTTTTTTCGGACACTACCGCAAGTAGGTATGATACTATCCACTAAGAAATTAAAGCTGTCTTCATCCGCTTCAGCAGTATTTAACCAATTTACGAAAAACAATACTGAGTGTACGAGTCAGTACTGTGCAAAGTCTAAGCAACCATCTGGAGTCAGCACTTCATAGTAAATCTTTTCAACTTTCTACCCCACCAAATAAAAAGAAATGGATATGTAATGATGTGTAATAGAGTATATTTTGAAATTCAGAACTTTTTATAAAAGTAAAATTACTTCAGATTTAAGAAAAAAAATGCAAAGCCAACGAAGTAGCCAAATTGAGCTGTGCAAAACCTAAGCAACTTTGTAACCCACTGTAAAAACAAATAGCTAACAGTACTTTTCCAGTCAGGTTACACATGAAATGTTGTAAGCTCTTTGTCTTTGATCTTGAGTGATTGTCTTTGACAGTTTTCTTTTAAGTTAGTCGCATAATTGATATTTTTTTAATAATGTCGCGACAACGTTACTCTTCTTCTCTTAAAATAAAGATTACTGATGAATTTAAGTCTGGAGATACTCAGGCAACATTAGCTATACCAAATAATATTACAATAATAAATCGATTATTTCACGTTTAATTAAAAAACATAATGCAAAAGGAGTCGTTGACAATAAAAGTCTCCTAAAAAATGGAAAACAGTTCTTTTCAGCGAAGAGTCAAAATTTAATTTATTTATTCTGACGGGTTATGCTATGTGAGACGTCGTAAAGGGCAGCGACTCAATCCTAGATTCTACATACCCACTGTAAAGCATGGTAGGGGTTGTGTGATGGTGTAGATTTGTTTTTCGGCAGGAGGTGTAGGTCCATTTTACGAAATAGACGGAATCATGGACCGATTCAAATATAAATCCATTCTACCACATACGGAGTGGGAAATGCCACTTCGTTGGGTGTTTCAACAGGATAACGATCCGAAACACACATCGAAGTTGGTAAAGGAATGGTTAGCGGATAGTGGGATTCAAGTCCTTGATTGGCCGGCCCAATCACCCGACTTGAATCCCATCGAAAACATGTTTATTAAATTCTACCTTTATATATATAAAGACTTTCACGCTAAATCTTTACCGTAACTCACGAAAAATTGTTAAATTAAATTAAATTTTAGTTTTATATTCACTTGTCATTTCGTTAAGTAAACCGGCTAGTAAGTTTTTGTAGACGGTTGTTGCAAATAAGAAACTTTGCTCTGGCACTTGCATTTAAAACAAAAGCATATCGAGATGCAATTATTTATTTTAGTATCAAGTGCGTAAAAAAGTATTGATTTGTTCGTATTACAGTTTTCGTAAATATGGTATCTAGAAAGGTTTTGTAGTTAGTTGTTGCAATTGAAAATATTTTTGGTAGCATCTTTTCTCGGTGAATTCTGAGGATTAAGTTGTCTTCATCTCTCTCAGTAGTATTTAACCAATTTACGAAAAACTTAACTGACTCTATTTGTCGTTTCGTTAAGTAAACCGGCTAGTAAGGTTTTGTAGACGATTGTTGCAAATAAGGAACTTTGTTCTGGCACTTGCATTTAAAACAAAGGCATATAGGGATGCAATCATTTATATTAGTAGCAAGTGCGTAAAAAAGTATTGCTTTGTTCGCATTGTAGTTTTCGTAAATATGCTACCTAGTAAAGTTTTGTAGGTACTATAGCCTTTGAAAATTGAAAATATTTTTTGTTGTAATTTTTTTCGGACACTACCGCAAGTAGGTATGATACTATCCACTAAGAAATTAAAGCTGTCTTCATCCGCTTCAGCAGTATTTAACCAATTTACGAAAAACAATACTGAGTGTACGAGTCAGTACTGTGCAAAATCTAAGCAACCATCTGGAGTCAGCACTTCATAGTAAATCTTTTCAACTTTCTACCCCACCAAATAAAAAGAAATGGATATGTAATGATGTGTAATAGAGTGTATTTTGAAATTCAGAACTTTTTATAAAAGTAAAATTACTTCAGATTTAAGAAAAAAAATGCAAAGCCAACGAAGTAGCCAAATTGAGCTGTGCAAAACCTAAGCAACTTTGTAACCCACTGTAAAAACAAATAGCTAACAGTACTTTTCCAGTCAGGTTACACATGAAATGTTGTAAGCTCTTTGTCTTTGATCTTGAGTGATTGTCTTTGACAGTTTTCTTTTAAGTTAGTCGCATAATTGATATTTTTTTAATAATGTCGCGACAACGTTACTCTTCTTCTCTTAAAATAAAGATTACTGATGAATTTAAGTCTGGAGATACTTAGGCAACATTAGCTATACCAAATAATATTACAATAATAAATCGATTATTTCACGTTTAATTAAAAAACATAATGCAAAAGGAGTCGTTGACAATAAAAGTCTCCTAAAAAATGGAAAACAGTTCTTTTCAGCGAAGAGTCAAAATTTAATTTAATTAATTCTGACGGGTTATGCTATGTTGTGTGATGGTGTAGATTTGTTTTTCGGCAGGAGGTGTAGGTCCATTTTACGAAATAGACGGAATCATGGACCGATTCAAATATAAATCCATTCTACCACATACGGAGTGGGAAATGCCACTTCGTTGGGTGTTTCAACAGGATAACGATCCGAAACACACATCGAAGTTGGTAAAGGAATGGTTAGCGGATAGTGGGATTCAAGTCCTTGATTGGCCGGCCCAATCACCCGACTTGAATCCCATCGAAAACATGTTTATTAAATTCTACCTTTTCATATATAAAGACTTTCACGCTAAATCTTTACCATAACTCACGAAAAATTGTTAAATTAAAACATGTCATTATCAGTATAGCGATTTAGGTTTTAGTTTTATATTCACTTGTCATTTCGTTAAGTAAACCGGCTAGTAAGTTTTTGTAGACGGTTGTTGCAAATAAGAAACTTTGCTCTGGCACTTGCATTAAAAACAAAAGCATATCGAGATGCAATTATTTATTTTAGTATCAAGTGCGTAAAAAAGTATTGATTTGTTCGTATTACAGTTTTCGTAAATATGGTATCTAGAAAGGTTTTGTAGTTAGTTGTTGCAAGTTGAAAATATTTTTTGTAGCATCTTTTCTCGGTGAATTCTGAGGATTAAGTGGTGTTCATCTCCTTAAGTAGTATTTAACCAATTTACGAAAAACTTTACTGACTCTATTTGTCGTTTGGGTACGTAAACCGTCTAGTGGAGACTTGTAGACGGTTGTTGCAAAGTAGAAACTTTATTATAGCACCAACGTTTAAAAAAAAAGCATATAAGGATGCAATCGTTAGTTATTAGTGCGTCGTATGCTAGTACATACATGATAAGTTACTAACGGTACCATCAGCTCACAGCTAAACCTGCTAACTTTAATTATTTTAAAAGTATAATACGTGTGTTGGTTGCTCATCAAGAATGCAAAATATGTCGTTTGTGGTGTTGGCATTAGGTTTTTTGATTTATAGGATTTCAATGCGTCTATGGAATGATCCTCAGCTACCCTAAATGTTTAGTCCTTTATTACTCCCTCCTACTAATCTTGTTTATTTTCTTCAGGGCTTCAATGATCAAGTCTCGGGATAGTACTAAAACTTAAATGTTTTGAGCAAGCAACGGCTTCCGAATTGCGGTACATGGGAACTAACTTTCTCCGGATGTTGGAATCAATTTTTCAATATACTTATTCAAATTTTTATAATAAAATAAAACTAATAAAAAATGATTTAAAATTGTGAGATAGTTCTTTAATTCGTAACAGCGACACAGCTATCAAAATTGCTTCCATAACCTATTAAATTAAGCTTCTTCGGGGTATTTTGAAGCGTAATATACGGGATCACTCAATAACATCAAAGGAGTTGCTTAAGTTCATTTTTGAGCAAGAGTGGAACGAAATAATTTCAGGAGTGCCGCAAATTCATAACATCTATGACAAAAAGAATAGTAGCAGTCATTAAGGCCAAAGGCCTTATACTACATTTATAACGTAACTACATACTACTGTATGTAGTAGTTACAAGATTTGACGATTCTTTAAAGGTGCCTCATACTTTGACCCAAAAGTGTATGTTTGAATCTCATTTCAGACCAAAATCAGATCAAGACTAGCTCACAAAAAATTATATATCCGGAAATCCAAATGATCAGATCAATAAAAACACTGCAGATGTCATTTACTAAACTGATGAAGACTACTAGCTGCGGGAGCAGTAGAAAAGGATCAAGAAACTTTTCGAGTTTCGAGTTTTGATAGACTAAGTTGTTGTCAATACCAATTGACCTCTGCACTCAGGTATATATTATACAAATGTCAATATTTATCGGGTCTTGCCCAGTGATTATCTGTTACAAAGCGCAGGCAGCTCTTATCAAGTTCTATATATAAGGAGTAAGAAACAAATGATTTGAGTTATATATAGTATGTTATAAGGTACTAGTTTATGTGCTCCAACGAAATACAAAGGTTGACCTATTATATCGGCGGATTCTGTAACCTGGACTGACTTTATTACATCCCAAATTAAATTTCCATAACACCACTATCAGAATCATTATCGAGAAAAGTGACGAGATTAAGTCGGTCGCAGATGGTAAGGGATGTAAGGTCGGTGCATGGTATGGTGAACGCATCATATGTCCTCGTGTATATTCTGACTAAAATAGCTACTTGAAATAATGGATTTAATCCGGCAAAATCTTATTTTGAAATCATTTTTCATTTCTTTTTATTGAAAAAGCTCTGCCGCCGAGTAAGGAATGTAACACAATATAGGTACATAGCAGTACCCAGTTGTGTTCGTATGAATATGTTGAATACGGTTCTAGGGCCTACCGAGAGTATATACCTCATACTGTGACTAAAACAAAATAATTTAAGATTGAAAGTCTTTGTTCAGTTGTCTTCAATAAATTTAGATAATGACTAAATTCTACCTCATCTATATCGATAAATCTAAGCCACGACTCACGAAAAATTGTTAAATTAAAACATGCCACTATCGGTATACATAGTTATTTAAGTTTTAGTTTTATTGTATATTCTCTTGTCGTTTCGTTAAGTAAACCGGCTAGTAAGGTTTTGTAGACGGTTGTTGCAAATAAGAAACTTTGTTTTGGCACTTGCATTTAAAACAAAAGCATATCGAGATGCAATTATTTATCTTAGTAGTAAGTGCGTAAAAAAGTATTGATTTGTTCGCATTGTGTGTACGTAGTAAAGTTTTGTAGGCGGTAGTTGGAAATTGAAAATATTTTTTGTAACATGTATTCTGGGATACTATCGCAAGTAAACACGATAGCCTAAAATAAACAATCGATGCATAGTGATATGCTAAGCTGTACTTTCTTTTATAGGCAATATTAAATCATGTTAACAATGATACATTTGGCACTTTTGTTAATACATATACTGCCTAGTAAGGCCTCGCAAAGAGATTTTACAAAGTAGAAACGCTTACATTGCCTTTAAAATTTCAAACAAAGCATATGAGAATTTAAACTTTTCTAATATAAAAAACTTGACTACTATTCAACCTAAATATGATAGTGGCTCTCATGATTTATTTTGGCAGACAGATCAATGAGCATGAATATTAGCTTCACAATAGGTTCATGCAGCTGCTTTCGTCACTATCTGAAGGGTAATTTTTCTTTGAAACAATAATGACAGAAGTTGTTTGAATCAGAAATTCTTACTCATTAGGGAGAACCGCTCATGACATTATGTTTTGAACACAACTTCGGGTAATCGTCTTTATCGGCTATTTTTGGTGAAACGGATTCCTTTTGGGTGCCCCTTCCGAGCATTTAGAAATCATCATTATCGGATTGAATATTTGTTTTAAGGCCTAAATACGAGGTAACATCAATAGTCCGCGACTTTTAAAACATAAAACCAATACACAGACCAACAATTTGCATTACATCAATGACGAATATCAAGGCCAATGCACGAACTGAAGGGAAAACAACAGCCTACCGCAGAACCAGGTTGCAGGTGCCGGTACTGCAGACATTAACTGATATTTGATATCCAGTTAAACAAAAGCAAGAAAAAACGCGCGGATGTCTACCTAATTGAAATGATGAATGACACATTTCCACACCGTATGATTAGAGGGACTGAACAGGGTGAGTATAAGTTAATCACTGCTATACATTCTTCTCAATATGAATATTCGCAATAAAAAAACGGCATTCAACAAGCTACGATTAATTAATCGATCATCTTCAACCTCTAAAAAAAGCATCATTGACCATGCCTAGCATATGCACAAATCGGGTCCAAGAATCGAGATCGTTAACTCTTTTTTAATGTGGCTTTAATAAGATTAAGCGATATAATGATGACCGGAAGCTGATGTTCAACTTTCAGAAAGGCTCCACTTTGCTAAAAACCACGCGGAATGAATGAAACGCAGGGCTTAGTTCATTTGTACCGCATAGAGGGAAGAATGACAGTGGACATTTACAATGATACTCTACAAAATACTATGCCCTACGTCAAATACGAAATGCCCCTAATTAAGAAATTACAAGAAGACAATTTTCCAAAACATAACTCAAGAAAAGCTAAGAGGTCATTCCAAGATAACGGATTTTCAGGTATGCCGTTGCTGGCTGAATGAATGAAATAAAGGCATCATCGTAAAAATCGATATGACTTAGTACTAACGAATAAGTCACAACCCTAAGCAAAAGTATTAAACAAAATATAATTTTTTGTTTTTTCTAATTTGCATTAATAATTCTTCTGTTTCCCTTTGTATAACTTTACTAAAATGAAATACTTAGCAGTATGTTAAACTAATTAATTACGGTTAGAATTAATATTTTTTATCATTTTTCCTGAAATGAACACTTGCACCTATTTTATTGGCCATAGCTGTACCTATAATAAGTCTTCGAGTCCCCCTGTTGCGCTGTAGTACGAGGGCTATTTGATGAATAGCCGGATTAGAAATGACAATTCAACTTTTTTATGATTTGACAATTTATTTTTTAATAGATTCCCCTTTCAAATCGATATACTTTTGCGGTGCTGCAACTTTTTTAACCCCTCTGTAAAGTACAAAACACTCCTCTGCAGCGGCGATGACTTCCTCGTTTGAACCGTACTTTTTTCCGGCGAGCGATCTTTTAAGATTTGGGAGCAAAAAGAAGAAGACGAAGGATCAATTCGTAGTGAAATTCGATCAATTTGGCTGTGGCGACTGCGGAGGTGTGAGCCGGTACATTATCGTGGTGAAAGAGCACTTTTTTCTTCGCCAAATGTGGTCGTTTTTTCTTCAAATCGGTGTTGAATCGGCCAAATAAATCGACTTAGTATGCTTCTGTGATTGTTTTTCCCTTGCTCAAATACCGGGCAAAACCCATTGTTTCGAATGTTCTTTGGTGTCTGATGTATACGAATGAATGCAGCACTCATCGACGGTCACGAAACGATGCAGAAACTCCTCCGAATTTTGATTAAACAGACCAAGCACGTCTTTGAAGTGGTTTCACAATACTAGTTCTCCGGTGTGAGTAAACGCGGCACCCATCGCACGGACAGCTTTCCCATGTACAAAACCTCGTGCAGGAAACGGCTAATGCGTTCAGTTGAGACGCCTTCTATCTCAGTCAACTCGCGAATTTTCACTCGGCGAGAGTGGATTTTGTACACGGTTTTCTCTGTGGTAACTGTTTTGGGCCAACTGGGCGCGGGTTATCAAAACCGACGTGCGGCCGCGGCGAAACTATGCGAACCAATGATAAACAGTTTTACTGGAAGATGAATGGGTCCCATACACACCATCAAGAATGGGCTTGATTTCCTCGTAAGATTTATCACTCAAAAACAAGAATCGGATCACGGAGCGATACTGCTCTTTTTCCATGTTCGCTAAAACACTAATACAAATTTTGACAGGCGGGCTAAGAGGTTATACTAAATGATGGTATACCCATTTTTGCTCAAAAGCGCCACCTATCTTCCAATCAAGGTACTCATTAAACAGCAATCGTATATTATAAAGTTCATATATTTTATGAACTGGAATAAAAGAGGTGGCTTATCGGATGTGCTGATGTAGACCAATAAGTCAACCTTGTGCTGATGCAAAACAGACTTTGCTATAGGGATCCGGATTGTGAAGACAAAAGACCAGCATAACATTAGGCCTTAAGGATTTCTTTGAAAACATTTTAGCGTACGAGTGGAAATGCGACAAGAGCTGTATTACTTTGTGCAATTAAATTCACTAAAGAATACATATCCAGTGAAACTTTAACCTTATCGGAAAAAAGTCTGGAAACATGAGAGGTATCAATGCGTTTTCATATAAAATCTATTAACTGGTCGTTTAAAACAGTCAGTTAACTAGAGACCCTGCTGATTGACGAGGCTCTATGGTTGAGCTCCAGGTCCACAGTGGATTATAGTGATATTTTAATCTGAATCGCTGCGAGCCAAGATCAGAAAATCAGAAAAACTATTTTCTATAGGTTCGTCCCCAATCCAACATATGGATATGCATGCGACTACGACAGCATTGTTCGTTGTCGTCGAGGCAATTTAAGAAAATATGTACTTGAATGATTGGATGGTAGCAAACGCGGATAAAGTCAAATACATGATGTAAAAAAACAAGACATTGTTAGAGTTGACAGTTGCAACTTCGAAGTGGCAGAGAACTTCAACTATTTCTAAGTTAACACCAGTGCAAGCGGGGTTGGCTTGGAGTGGCTGAAATGGCACGAAAACTGCGCAATTATCTTTCTGCTATACACATGTGGTGCTTTCGATTTTAACATAAGATTCGGAGTGTTGAACGATGTGTGAAAATTAAAAATCAGAAAACGAGTTACAGTGATGAAAATATTGTAAATATCAGCGGTTTAAACAAAACGGGATTAAATAAAAAGTACGCGTATACGTGAGTCTCCCTCTTAAAAAAAGCGATAGCATGAACAGCTGGTATTGCCATGTTCAACAGAGGTTGATGGAAAGGTCCAGTAAGCAACACAAACTGGGCGCACTAATCCAACCCCACAAGCAGTCCTGATACGTATAATATGCAAACCTATTCGAAAGCGTTAAATACTTCAATGATTAAAAATACAAAGACATGCGAATTATACTGTCTACATTTTTAGATTTTCGAAATTATAAGCAGTACTGTTTGTCACTCAGGATTTTCACAACATGGAACAATGAAACAAAGTCGTTACTATTGAACTTAACCTTAAAACTACAGCATGGCGGTGTTCAGCGATCTTACCTGTATTTCTCCAGCCATGTCACCAGTTGCTAAATAAGTTCCATCGTAGCTAAAGTGTGTCTCAACTACCGTGTCTTTATGACCTTCAATTTCATGAATCATTTCTCCAGTTTGAGTGTTCCACACAAACGCCCTGTCGTCGCCACCACCAGTGACAGCCCAATCTTTGCTCGGGTGTAAGGAACACGAGAACACCGCTGCGGTATGCAGTCGGAATGTGAGTATTGCATCATCTTGAACCGGTGTCCGAGATACTAACCAGTCCTCATCATTATCCTCGTCACCTTCTTGCAAGCGAGTTTCTAATTCCTCCAATGAAACTGCGAATATGGAAATGATATCTGAGTAGTTCCCGAAGATGCCGATGAAAAAGTAGTAATACATACCTTCTTCGAATTCTTCATCCTCTGGAGCAAAAAAGAGTTCTTCACCTTCATCTTCCTCAATGTCTTGAATACGTGGAGGAGTATTTTCACGCATCTTTGTTGATTATTTGCGGAAAATGTTCAAACCCGTGTTGCACAATGCCACACGGAAAATAAAATGACAGATGTCACGAAGCCAAAACTGACAGGAACAGCGTTCAATGGACGAAAAATTTGTAACAGATGTAGTAGATCACTGAATTATTTGTATTGTAATATTTATAATAATTATTGAGCGAATAATATAATTTGCGCTAATTGGCAATGGAAAACCTCGCCCAATACTATTTCTTTTAATGAGTTTTGCAAATTTGCCAGTAACGACCGCATATACAGATATTTAATGGATTGCCATGGAATCTATGTTATATAAATTAGAAGAATATGAAATTTATTGTCAAAATGTTGATGGTTTCAAGAGATAACTGACACAAGAATAACATGCGCCCTTCCACAATGAACGCATTATTTTCAACAGCGTACTTAATGATTCAATCGCAGAATTTCTATGGAGGGTTAATTTTTATCGAATGCGACTATCTTTCTTATTCTTGTTTATCTTTTGCTTTAAAATTAACAAGCTATTAACATATAAATATGATATGTGCTACTTTTCTGCTTTTAATTATAGCGCTTTGACAAAAAGAGGCAAAGTATAAAAACAATTTATTAGATAATAAAGTTCTATATTCGACCAATTAATGGCAAATGAACACTGTTATATTTATCTTCTTCAAATTTGAGGAATGTATTTCCAATTACAATTTTCCAATTACAATTACACTTACGATTTTCATTGGCCATTTGAGCTGCGGTTATAGAGGTCAATTAAAATACTGATAGACCATACGAAATTATCGTTATAGATCACCGGAAAAAGATTAGTCCCTATGATGAAGTCATAGTTTAAATGAACGCCTATTCCGAGAACCTCGACAAATCTTATTATAAAGGTTGAACGAAGTATACGAGTATTCAGACTATGTATGACATAAGGAGAAATCAGAAGTCTTTTGTCTACAAGCGACGGTTCATTCTAAAAGTCATATATTTATTGATCCAACCTCATATTTTACTGAGAATCTTGGAAATGAGAGCATGGAAAAGGATAACGGACATTAAAGTCCTATAAAGGAAAACAACTCACGGTAGACCAAAATGGACTTTTATTAAGCTTTTTCTGATTTGGCTTCAAAGAAAAATTGGACAAGTCTTAGTTGTAATACAATCACAAGATTATCAGAGGCTTTATATGACAACAATTTATGAAACTAATTTCTCTATTTTCATTTAATTTTATTTGCCATTTTTTGATCCAATCATATGTCATTTATTGTCCTTTGCAAATTTTTTTGTAACTTTTTTTTCTGGCAGCAGTTTTCTTCGTATTAAAGTAATGAAGAAGAACTCCCCGCAAAAAACACTTTTTCAGGCACAAAGTTCGACATATTTGAGTGAAAAAAATATATTGTTGTTTACGTTTACATATACTGAAATGACGTACAATGACAGTAGCTTTCCAACGCATGTTCAAATGGAATAATACAAGTTACGCCATCTATTAGCAAACCGCAAGTTATAGATCCAATAACAACCTGACTTTGTAGCAAATAGCCATTATTTGAACATATATTTTAAAAGTTTCTTAGTTTAATTAAATAAAAAAATATTTATTTAACATTTAGCTAACTCAGCAATTTTGTTATACCTAAACCATAAGCTTCACCTGTACTCGTATGCGCAAGCGACGGATACGTGATTTCCCGTTGTTTTTCATATTCAGGGTTTTCCACGGTAGCATGACATAATTCGATGCATCCAGACATAGCGTCAGCAGAAGGTTTCTGGAAAAATTCTTTATAGTTTTTGGATGTTAATCTTTCTGGTGTTAAGTTATATGTAAAGTGGGGTGAGGAAAATGAAAGCATTTAAGGGGTTATACGCAGAATTTTTAAAAAAAATATTTTTTGTATTTTCGTAAGTACTAGAAGTTGATTTCGGGGCACTGATTTTGAATCCGTTATCTGTTTCGCTTTATCTGATTGGCAACTTCTGCTTTCGGTACATCGCAATGGTTCGACATATTTAAGTGGAAAAAAATTATTGTTGTTTACGCTTCAAATGAATGACATATACTGAAATGATGTAAAATGACAGTAGCTTTCCAACGCATATTCGAATGGAATAATAAGAATGAAATAGTACAAATTACGCCATCTCTTAGCATACGAATTAAGTTATAGACCTAATATATGACTCTAGTATTTTAGAGTATTGATTCGGAAGATATTTTTGTAGCTAATGGACTAATCCTTTATGCTAGACTTTATCAAAAGCCTGTGTTACATCAAGGAATATGGTAGAGTATATTTGTTTTTCTTCTAAGATCTTTTATATTTTATCAGTTACTCGTATATGGTACTATATATAGTATATGGTTAAGTACCTTAAGTTGTAATTCCAAATTGATGGTTTAGTATCAGTGCCTTTTCTTCTATAATCGGATGAAGTCGTTTCAGAAGAACTTTTTGGAGAGCTTTGACAGGATTGGCAGCAATGAGATCGGACGATATGAAGTAATCTCACAGGACGATTTGCCCAGTTTGGTACTATAATAACTTCCGCGACCTTCCAAATATATAGAATATACTTTAGTCTAAATGCTGCATTCATTATCTGTGCTATTTTTTTCATACCATTTTTAGGCAGTGTTTTTTAGAATTTCACCCGTGATTAAATCAAATGCCGAAGCTTTTTTCGGGTTGATCTTTTACTTTTATTTCTGTGGCTATTTCCTTAGTGGTTACTACTGGAATTAATCTCTCGCTTTCGCACATTTCTTCCGTTTGTTGTAAATAATCATTATCTTCGTATGGCTGGAAAACGTTTTCAAGATGTTCCGCAAATACTAAGCGATAGTAACAATAGTAACCTCGAAGTGGTTGTAACATAAGTACTACGCCCTTTTTTCAGAGGTTATTTTCCATTTGCCATTAAATGCACAAAACCAATTTGATGCTGAAACCTTTATTGTAATTAGTATTTGAAATATATTGCTCATTCAGTCTGCAAATTTTGTTGTGTTCGACGAATTTTATTGTTTTGTTCAAAAAAAAAAAAAAAAAAAAACAAAATGGAAGTGAAGACACTATAAAAATTCGGCTCGCAATGTCGGCATACGTTTGCAAAGTTAAAAAATGATAATCTCGACCTAAAGGATGAACCTGGTACGGCTAGGCCAGAAGAGTTGGACGATGAGTTCCTGAAGTCCATCGCAGAAAGCAATGCCACTGTTACGGTAAGGGAACTCGCAAGGGAACTCAACGTAAGACGTACGGTATAACTATCCATCGACATCTAGCTCGTCCTTATACAGCGAGGACCACCTGCACAGGAGTTTGATTGGGAAAAAATGGTACATCCGGCTTGCTCTCTACATATAATATAGCTCTCCGCATATTGAGCACTTTCGAGAAAAAATTCTTCGTCCCGTGTCCGAGGAGGATCAATGGAAGAAAAGATACAACTGCGAGATCTATGAGCCGACAACATTAGCCCGGCAATTTGGTTTTTGAGCTTAGATATACTGCTACTTTAATGTTTTCTTGAAGATATTGGCGCACATATATAGAGTTAAATTGCACAAACGAGGCGGCCAATCGACTGGCCCATGTCTTGAGATAACACGCTCACCATACTTACTCTCCAATAAATCGATTGTAGCGTGTGCTGTGTGGGTTGTGGCACCATCCTGTGAAACCACATGTCGTCCAAGTCCATATCTTCCAATTCGGGCCAAAAATAATCGGTGATCATGGCGCGATAACGCTGACCATTCACAGTAACGTGACGATTGTTATAGTCGACGAAAAAATATGACCCAATAACGTCGCCGGCATGCAAACCGCATCAAACAGTTATTTTTTGTGGATGAAGTAGTGATTCATGAAGCACATGTGGGTTTTCACCCGACCAATAACGCATATTTTGCTTATTGACGAACCCATTGATCCAAAAATGAGCTTCGTCACTGAAGATGATTTTGCGACTCCGAATATCTGTAGAAAATTTTTATAATTTGCAGACGTTGCTCGTTAGTGTACTTTACCATGATGAAAATGTTGAGCTTACTGAATAAATTGACAGTAACAGTTTGATGATTAGTGAAAGAGTGCGTTCACAAATTAAATTGTCAAAGTTTTCAAGTCCCTATTGGAAAACCCTATATATGCATACCATATGTATGTGGTAAATAACTCGCCTTGAAAGACCTTTGAGCAGATTGCTAGTGGGTTCAGCACGAGATCCTCAGTTTCCTAGTTGTTGTCGAACCTTGTAGGCGGAGGAATAATTAAAACTCCAATTTTGATTTGTTATGCGTTTTAATTAGCTTTTTTGTGTCCTCTTTCCACGGATGGTATCGGCAGTTCTTCAGAATATTCGAAACAAAGAATGAAAGAAAACGGACGAAACTCAATGCTAGATGACTCTGACGGAGGCAAGAGGATGCAAGTACATGCTTAGGCTAAGAACACATAAATGTGATGAATTAAATTAAATACTGCAATATCCCAACCCCCGTGAATCTACCGCGTCTCAGAATCACCACCATCCACCGACTGTTCAACATCTAACTTTGCTAATATACATACCGGCCGCTTGATGGTTTCACAGCTCGTCGTAACTTCAGCTGTCCTCACTTGCGCATCTTTTCCGGGGAACACCTTGGTCACTCCAACCTTGGGCCATTTTGAACGGTGGATTGAGCTGTCGCATACGAGTACCAGGTCGTCTACTTTGAGTGGTGTCACGGATTGATACCATTTGGTTCTTCGGCATGAATCAGGAAGATACTCTGCTAGCCACTTCTTCCAAAATCGATACTGGATCTGCTGCACCTTTCGCCATTGTTTTTTAGTTACTAAAAATTGTTATTCGTGTGGATGAGGGGTCGGTTTCGAATTACTAATACCCATAAGAAAATGGTTAGGGGTTAGGGGTTCATCAGTGGGTGAATCTAAGGTTGTATGTGTTAGTGGTCTCGAGTTTACGATGTTTTCAGTTTTATACATGTGGTTATAAAGGTTATGATCTTGAAGGTTTTCGTCGTACAAGGCGTATCCCAATGCCTTTTTTACACTCTGTACTTAAAGCTACCAATATCCACCCGCGTGAAGGTTGAGCGGGCAATTAAAAACCCATTCGATTTTTCTGACCGCTAATGCGTTCGCAATTTTTTCTTGATCAAAATCGTTTAGCTGCCTCTTTTATTCACGCTCGCCTCCAATAAAGTTTGTGCCGTTGTCCGTTCGAATACGTACAGGAATATCTCGGTGATTTATGAAATTTCGTACACATAGCAGACATGCGTCGGTGGAAAGATCCCTGGCGATCTCCAGATGAACCGCTCTTATAGTCAAACAGGTAAAGAGACAAATTCGTGGTGCCGTCCATTGACAATTAAAAAGGGGCCCATATAGTCTAGACCGGTGTACGTGAAAGGTCTGACAAACGGCGTCAGCTTGCCTTGCGGTAGCTGACCCATTAGCGGAATAACTGGCGTTTTTCGTTTCTTCACTTACAAACTTGGCAAGTCATCCCAACTTTACGTACCCCAGTTCACTAGCTACGGCGAATTTGGGATATAATAGTGTCTTCATTCTGATGGTTGGCAAGGTAGTGATAAAGGCTGACAATAAGGTTCGTCACATGGTGGTCCTTAGGTAGTACTGCAGGTGTTCGTTTATGTATAGGAACTATTGTCGCTCTGCCTATACGACCATTCACACAAATCAGTCGAAATTCGTTCAGACTAGGACTTAGCTTCCATAGGTTACTATATTTCTCCACTCGTTTACCAAGGTCAAGGTATTATATTCGTCGGCAAATGCGGCCATTTGAACGCTGTGATATATCGGCAACTCTTCGTTCTCTAGTTCGTATGCCTTCAGCCAGTCACGATCCCTGTCATATGGCGCTATGCGACAGTTGTTACGAAAACGCAGTATCCACGCTATCACTCGTCTCAACCCAGCGAAGGAATAACATTTTTGGAAGTCATCGAAAACTGCGTTTAAATGAAGGGATTTCAATTTTGTTCGTAGTTTATTGTTTTGCAAGGTTAACTGGTGGGCTAATCCGATTCTGGTCCTTCCAGGAAAGTTGGTCTATTTATACAAAGCTATTCGTCTTTTAAGCGGGTACCAAAGTCCGCCGGGTTGGTTCCTGCCGCAAACGCTACCTTAGATTTTTTCAACCCCGCAGAAATTCTCCAGTAACCCACGGCCGAACACATGCAGCTCCACTAAACTGGTAAAAATGGTATCCCCGTAGCAGTGCGGTATTTATAAAAGTTCGAGTTCTTTCAACTTCTCCACCTATTTCAAGCACAATCGGTAGGCGTCGTTGGAGATCTCTCAAATTGACTACGCCATCACCTTCGCAATCAGTGAGTATTCAGCTGCTAGCCCGAATGGGTCGAAAACCGACATCGTAACGCTCAAATTTTCGTAGATCTTCTGACTCGTTCTAAAACTTCAGGGACTACTTTCCCAAAGGCCATCGGAAACTTCAAGGTAACGTGGCTGGTGTCCCAGTAAAACCCTAAAACCTATTAGCAAGTTCCGGCACATCCTCTTTCAAGGCTTATCATTGATGTTGATGACTGTTTTCTTTTAAAACTCTCATTGACCAGCTTCGAGTTGGAAATAAAGCGATGTAAATCAAATCCTCCTCTTTTATGGATTCGTACGACCTCCTCAGAAACTTTTTTGAGTACGTCTTCATCAGCAAAGCAATGGACGTAATCGTCAACGTAATGGTTGTTTAATATTGCTTCAACAGCTTCAGGAAACTCAAACTGAAATTCCAGCGCGTTTTTGTCCTTAACGTATTGGGCTGAACAGGGTGAACATGTAGATCCGAAGGTTATCACCCTCATAACATAACATAACAAATCCGTGTTCTGATCTGGACCGCTCAGTAAGGCAGAGTTAAGTGAAAAATTTTCTTGGCTTATTAGCGCTTTAAACCCTAAAATGAGGTAAGTATCAAGTACGGGGGCCTCTTATTGATGATTCATCTTCAATTAAGAAGTACGTTCCAACAGGTTCCTTGCACGATTGTTCATGCTGATCCTTTCATTGGCGGAATTTATTCAGAAAATTAAAAATACAAGTTTATTCATCTAAATCTATATTGTCCCCTGCAAAGTAATCCCCACCGACTGCAACACGCTTATACCAGCGCTTGATCCAATCCTCGAAGCATTTTTTATATTCGGTTTTCCATTACTTCCTCTCGGTTTTTTAGTTCGATTCAACAGAAAGAAGTGACATGGAGATAAATCAGGTGAATTCGGTTTCTGTTGGATGGTATTTGTTGCATTTTTCGTGATGGCACTGTGCGACGGTTCGTTATTATGGTGCAAGATCCACAAGTTTACTGCCCACAATTCTAGTCTCTTTCGGCGAATTGCTTCACGAAAACGTCTCGTAACGCCCAAATAATACTCTTTGTTTACTGTCTGGCCTTCTGGCAAAAATTCATGATGCACTACACCGTTGTAATCCATGAAAACCTTGAGCGTTGCCTTCTTTTTCGACTGAAAACGACTTGTTTTTATTGGTCTCGGCTGATGTCGGGATTGCGTGTCGTACTCATAAGCCCACGTCTCGTCTCCAGTAATGGTCCTTTTGATGCCTCGCAAATCATCTCTTTCGTCACGTCAATACGGTCCATTTTTTGCATGAAATTAAGGTCTTTTGGCACGATCTGCTATACGACGGAAACCCAAATCATCCGTCTTGGACGGATCCATAGGCAATGTTCAAATCCTCCGCTATCTCTCTGATGGTTAATTTGCTGTTATTGATCAACAATTATTTTACTACATCAATGTTTTCGTCGGTTTTCGATGTCGATGGTCTGCCACTGCGCTCATCATCCTCGATTGACTTACGACCACTTTTGAACCGATCGTGCCACTGGTAAATGATCGTTTTCTTTAGAGAATCGTTGCCGAAACACTTTTCCAACATTTCCAACGTTCGCGCACCATTAAATCCGTTTTTTACGCAAAATTTAATACATTTCTAAAATTGTAAAAAATCGCCAACATACTCAGAGATATATGTACTCTTGGCTACGTAACTTTTGCAAATGTCAAGCTATGACACTAACATTTAGAGGGAATATCAACAACAGATGTACCAACTTAACAGAAAAAAAAAACAACTCAAATCGGAACAATGGAAGCACCACACGGTGGTTTTTCCGGGATCTTTGATCAAGGTGGTAGTCGTGAACAAGTTTCTCCAGATCATTCATCGGGGCCTCCTGCGCGAAATACGTGTGCTGGTTTTGTACCGGTCCCCGATCGTTGTCTACTCCATAGACTACCCAACGGGGTCGCAATAACCTTGAATAGGAAGATGTTTTCTATGTCGAAATTTAATATGCAACTCATTGATATTTACTGTTTGCATGGGTAGCCTTAGGTCCTTGTCGGTTCTTACGTTCTTAAGATTAAATTTTTTGTTATTGGAACTAATGCCTGAGATTTGCATATTGACAAAACTCGACGGCTATGGTACACTCGTATTACCAAACAACTGCAGCGTTAAGTTATCTTTAGAACCTTTAAACCCTTAGCGATCTAACAAATTATTACAGAGGGTTTCAGAGGAACCCTAATCAAAACACGCGAAACAATTCACTTCCCTTCCTGCTGCATATAGCTTCACAGGTAAAATTTCAAATAAAAGTTTTCTAGTCGAAAGCTCCTGTATAGTATTCGTGAACGCTTGCTGTTGAACCACCACCTTATTGCCCCAATCAACTAATGTCTGTTCGTGTAAGAGTATATGAATTCTCTAGTACCCACCCTTGAATCACATTCATGCTTTTGTCTACACTCGGTACTTCTGTGATTAATGCCTAAACAATTGAAACACAAGCGGTGATGACGCACAAACCTCCATCTTTGATTAACACTCATAGCCAGAAACTGCTGGCACTTTATTATGTCATGCTTTCCTGAGCATGCCATGCAACAATTGCTTTTCGGCGTAGTACACACTGCAGCCCGATCCCCGTTAGCGTGGAAGAATCTACTTCGCACTCTGTCCTTAGCGTTCCCTTGCCGCGGTTCTTCACTTGGAATAACACATGCTACGTTGACCTTACTTGATAGCTTCTGCAACCAGTCGCTAAACTGTCGTATTTAGATTACCCCAATCTATTCGCCTCTCTAGTGGTAGCTTTAGTAAGAGCTCATTTATTCGTGTTAGATTACACAGGTAGTGTTCGCAGTTCGCTGCATCCAGAAACAAAGACAATTTTTGGACCTTGGTCGCAAACGGCAGTAGTAAGTCAGCTCGATGTTCCGGAGTAGACCGCGGTTGGCGTACGCGATGAATTTAGATTTTTACTAGTTTCTCAGGTTGTCCATAACGTTCCTCCAGAGTAACCATAGTGAGTTGTACGTTGCTGCTGTGTATGAGTAGATACTCAACAGCCTCCTTAGCCTTGCCCTTAATAGCTTTTTGGGTTCACATCAAATTCTGTCGCTCGGTGTTCATGTACTTTTCCATGGTCATCGTGAAGGCTTCTTTAAACATCGGCCACTGCTCCAGACTTCCGTCGAACTCTGGTAGATCGTACAGTTTTCGGTTATGTTCCACCTCAGTTCCAAGGCAGCAGAGAGTCTCTTCTTGTAAGTCTTGAGTTTGTTTCAGCATAGCATTTAGTCGCGCTTCGGTCAAAGATAACGGTGCCGGTACCGGTGTTTATCTCGATGCTGTATTGGTTTCCTGCTCGCAGATGGTAGCATTAAGCTCATCGACACTAGCGCAATCTCCCTCTCCTTCCTGTAAGCCCTTTTTTCGCATGATCATAAGCATATTAACTAAAATAGCGGTACGATCTAACCTAACCACACAATTTCCCAACTACAAATATGTCATGTCACTTTTTCGTCCCTAATCCCAACCAAATTTCTAAAGGTACTCACCGTTCTTATGCGACGACTACTCCTGAAACTCTAGTTCCGCAAACTTCTTAAATGTATGTATATGGCTTCCTCGGCAGAACTCACAGTTATGCAATGAAAACTTGTTTCCGCTGGACGCAGCAGTTCGTATGTAACGACAACTCGTTCTCCGCTGGTCACGGCAGTTGAAATGTGACACCTCGTCCTCCGCTGGTCACAGCAGTTAGAATATGAGGACAACTTGTCCGCTGCTGGTCACAGCAGTTAAATTATGGCAGCTCGGGCTCCGCTGGTCACAGCAGTTCAGTTTGGTGTTTAACCAAAAAAAGCGAATTAAAAATTGTTGTCGAACCTTGTAGGCGGAGGAATAATTAAAACTCCAATTTTGACTTGTATGTTTTAATTCTCATTCAACTCAATGCTAGATGGCTCTGATGGTGGCAAGGGGATGCTAGTACATGTTTAGGCTAAGAACTTATGAATGTGATGAATTATTAAATTTTATAACGAAAAGTTGTGCTTGGGACATGAAATTGGATACCGTGTCGTTGATTTCTAGCTCAAGAGGATTCAAGAGAATTGTCAAACGATTTGATTCCATATTGTTCTCTACTAAGGAAATAAATCTTACCGTATTGTGTAGTGCCACATTTTTAAGAAGAACATGTCGTTGATAAGTTCGCATGTGATGTTCAGACATGCTAATCTTGGAAAACGAGAATATTGGTTCCAGATTATATGTTTTATGGTTGGGTGCAATGACATGCTCATGGAGAATGTGCCCATATATCTTATTTATTTGGGACCTTTTTTTTTCTACAATCAATCCTAGATATTTGACTTTTCCTCACACACCATCCAGGACGTAGTTTAAGGCGGTTTGTACACGTTACAACATTTTACCTTCACACATACCAATTATTACTATCTCATTAACATATCTAAAGCTGCTGGATGAAAGTAGAAGTTTTTTATACGTTGTTAGGTAATATATGTAGTATTTGCCGAT
Source organism: Volucella inanis (assembly GCA_907269105.1). Lineage (NCBI taxonomy): Eukaryota > Metazoa > Arthropoda > Insecta > Diptera > Syrphidae > Volucella > Volucella inanis. Next base: position 38,498,718 of record OU026154.1, on the reverse strand, counting down.
CTCTAGGAAGAGATACCAGTTTCCACGTACCATTTTTGCAATGAGATTCAATCTTCTCATTCCCTTCTCCAAGCTTTTAGCGGCCTCGGTTTTCAAACACTTCTTGATATATTTCGGGCTCAAAACTATTGCAAATAAAAACATGCCTTTCATAGACATTGAATAAAAACCTAAATTTGACCTTAAATGTGTTTGGTTTCGCAGTTTTCCTTTGATACTATTCACTGCTAGACGATCCTTTCGCTTACTTGTCGTTGCTTTACTATTCACTCTAAAATCACTCTGAGACTTATTTGACCTTCTATTTCCTAAATTTAATTCAATATGTTGTATCTACCTCCAAATAAGATTCGTCTTTCTCTTCTTTTCATATTGTTTTGTGTTCAGCCGCATTTGAACCCAAACTAACAACAGAATATCCTTCTAACAAGATATACTCGAAGTTTAATTTTTGTTTATAGGAATATACATACGAAGAGCTTTAATATTTTCAGCAAAGCCCACAAATGCCATTCTTTTTTGGCATATAGACGAATACCTCTCTTTCAAAATTCCTTATTAGATTTAAATCTGATTTTGACCTTTTTAAATCTCGTAAAGTGTACTTTTCTTTGCGGGACAATGGGCAAAACGATTTAAAAGAATAACTCCAGTGCTAGCAGTTTTTTCCCAGATAGTCAAAGGCAAATTTTTAGCTCCTAGCATCGTTCGAGCGGTTTCGACAATAAACCGTATGTCTCTTTCTGCTAAAATTTCAAAATACTTCTGATCTGAGCAATGCACAAGCCCGAAAGTGGGCTTAAGAGTCTACTGATGAGCATTTATATCGAGACGAGTGTTACGATTGAAGGTTTGAAGAGATGGAATGCTACTGGAGATTTCTATTGAACACGGGTGGTGGAAATAGCGATAAAACAAAGTGAGACAGGAGACATTACCATAAGTCGATGTTCAAAGTTGACTGATATTAATATCATCATGAGTTTTATCGTGTTTTAGGAGCACTTGGGCGGATGTGGGCATTGTACTCCAAATTAGGGCGGATGGAGTGAAATATTTCTTACATTGCCTGAGGAAACATTTCGCAGCATTTTTGATGGCATCGAATATATGATCATTCTGTCCTAATCTCACGTGCCAAGTTAAAGGTGTCTTTCGCACTTAGACTTTAATAACATTTTGTGTGAAAGCTGACCGCGAACACCAACAGCAGTATTTTGGCTATTCGGCTTTACGAATTTAGATATCTCGATGAAAGTTGACAATTTCTATCGAGGCCATTGCTTGTGTAAAAGAAATGTAATGTACCTTGAGTTCAGACTTAAGAAAACACTAATTAGCATTTTCTTTTCCAATGGTTGCAACAATTGGGCATGCTAATTCTTTAGAGCCCTTAAAGCACTCGCGATGGAACGACACAAGTTCACTTCCTGCAGACTATAACAATTAATCCTCAGACGCTACAGCCTTACTAAAATTAAATGCACGGGTGTATTATTAAAACCATGGTTTCCATTTTAATTTTTAATGGATTTCTTTATTTAATAGGAAAAGAGTGCATTTTTCTCGTTGATTCTTGCATCCAAAGTTGAGATACACGCTTCAGGGCCTTCAAACTGGCTTCCTCCATGATGAGTTTAAAAGTTGTTGCTGATTTTCAACAAAATAGGTCACATAAAAAGTTTCCGCGCTTTTTTTGTTACTATATGGTGTTGGTGTCCATTTATCTGGAAACACTAATCAGATTGTATCAAACGAGCACGTGTGACATATTAGGCTACATTTTTTTTGAAGACAACTGTGTAATTCGTTGCTCGTATTAAAAGTTATACTGATTTGAATGAGTGAAATATCTAAAGACGTATTCGACGCTGCAAAAACATGCCGAATTTATGCCGGACCCAGGAGTGAATTGTTCAATTCCGGCACAGAAGCTGTCTGGAGATAACGGGGGCACTAAACATGAAAAATATGACAGTTTGTAATCATTTAAAACGAGCAGGCTGCTCAAAGAAACGCTGCTGAGACGTAACAAAATGGAACCATTCTTGAAGCGATTCATTACGGGCGATGAAAAATGGATTAAATACGAGAATATCTAATGCCATCATTGCTTGGTCAAAGGCCAGTGGATAACCACAAACGACTTCAAAGCCTGGATTGACGGCAAACAAGGTTATGTTTAGTGTTTGGTGGGATTGGAAGGGAATTGCCTATTATGAGCTGTGGTCATAACGAAACCATGGTCATGGCGAAACGGTCAATTCTATCCTCTACTGTGCACAACTCGACCGTTTGAATGAAGCTATCAAGAAAGAACGACCAGAATTGGTCAACAGAAAGGGAGTTGTCTTCCATCTTGATAATGCTAGGCCGCACACATCTTTGATGATCCGCAACAAATTGACGAAGCTTGGTTGAGAAGTTTTGATGCATCCACCGTATAGCCCGGATAGCACCCTCTGATTATCATTCGTTTCGGTCTTTGCAAAACTCTCTTATGGTAAAAAATTGGCCGACCGAAAAGCCGCTGAAATTCACTTGGCCAAGTTTTTCGCTGATAAACCACAGAAGTTCTACACCGATGGAATTATGAAGCTACCCGAAAAATGGCAAAAGGTCATAATGGCCAATATGTACTTGATTAAAATTGATTTTGAATAAAAAACTTTTTTTTTTTCAAAAATGCACCAAGAAATTATTTAAAAAAAAAAAAATTTGTCAGGAGATTTCGAAAAACGGAATGAGCCCATAACTTGAAAGAAAACCTGTTCAGCTTTGCTGCTAGATCACAATAGAATTTTACCACGAGGGCTGCTTGATGAGTACCCGTATTGGAAAATAAGTGCCGTTACTGAGCTAAAATAAGTGTACCATAATTTAGTATGACTCCTTTAAGCCCGCCTGGTGACAATCCGACGCTTAGTTTTGTTTTGTCACCCATTCCAAAACATCGTGTTAGTGTTTTTGTGACCATGGAAAAAGAGCAGTATAGCTCCGTGATCCGATTATTGTTTTTGAGTGGCAAAACTTTCGAGGAATTTAAGCCCATTCACGATCGTTTGTATGGGACCCATTCACCTTCCCGTATAGCTGTTTAACATTGGTTCGCAGAGTCCGCCGTGGCCTCACGTCGGTTTTTAATTAACATGGCCCAGGTGGCCCGAAACCGATTACCACAGAGGAAACCGTGGACAAAATTTATAATCTCGTATTGGCGGACAGCCGAGTGAAAACTTGCGAGTTGGGAGAGATAGCATGCATCTTAACTGAATGCGTTAACCATATCTTGTACGATATTTGAAGCCTGAGAAAACTGTCCGCGCAATGGGTGCCGCGCTTGCTCACACCGGAGAACAAGCGTGAGTACACTTCAAATCAAATCAAAATCCAGAGGAGTTTTAGTGTCGTTTCGTGACCGTAGATGAGACATGGATTCATTGGTACACACCATAGACGAAAGAACAAGAAATCGAAATAATGGGTTTTACCTGGTGAACGTCCTTCAAAAAAGGCGGCGACCTTGCCTGTGCGTGTGATCCACGTTGACTATCTGAAGAAGAGAAAAATAATCACAGGAGCATTCTACGTCGATTTATTGATCCGATTCAACGCAGATTTAAAGAAAAAACGGCCACATTTGGCGACGAAAAAAGTGCTCTTCCACCACGATAATTAACTGGCTCACACCTCACACAGCCAAATTGGTCAAATGGCACTACGAATTGCTCCCCAATTCTCCGTATTCTCCAGATTTGGCTCCTTGCGACTTCTTTTTGTTCCCAAACCTTAAAAAATCACTGGCCGGAAAGAAGTACGGATCAAACGAATAAGTCGTCGCCGCCGAGGATAAGTATTTTACAGGCCAACAAAAGTCGTACTATACGGAGGGGTTAAAAAAGTTGCAGCACCGCTGGGAAAAGTGTATTCAATTGAAAGGTGACTATATTGAGACATGAATTGTCAAAACCTTAAAAAAGTTGCGTTGTCATTTCATATCCGGATACTCATCAAACAGACCCCGTTCATGCTTTTAGGTAATATATGTACTCGTATATATTTATACATAAGCAGAGTTGTACATAAGCAACATTGGTATAAACACTGTCTGGAATGAAAATATTCTAACAATATTCAACACTTTGTTTTCAAGATAGCTGAGTTTAGCGAATATATCATCTACGAGTTTAACAACATACCATAAAGGCGGCCGCAGCACACCAACTTGTGCGCAAGTTTGGCTTTTCCATAATCTCTAGGTTAGTTGGGTATTCACTTCCTCTGTGGGGTATTACATCGGTAATTGAACCAGAGCCGATGTTGAGAAAAGCTTCCTCAATATCGATAAAAGCACGGAATAGTGAAACTGAAACCAAATACTGAAACTTACAACCAAAGACCTTCGGTCTATTGGTCTTTGCGTTACGCATTATAATTGCCATGTGGATGTTATAATACTTTCAAGAATATCACTTTTATGAATGTCAGTAATTTTTTCATTGCTTGGAGTAAAACTTAACAAATTAACAAATTAATACAAATACAAATTAACTCCCGGGGAATTTGTTGCTTTTTCCCATTTCTCCTATTCTATACAATCTTAGAAATTGAGAGAATGTCATCTTATTTCCCGCGCTTTTATTCCCTAAACATTTGCAAGGAAGTTTAATGGAAAAATGTAAGTAATTTACATTTTTCAAATTTAAATTTTAGTAAAATCATCAAACGTTATGATGGAAGCACATAGCGACATTGCATGCGGATTCCACAAGAGAAGTAAAGCAGAGGTGGGCCTGTTTTGGCAATTGGCTGAAAAAAAAAAATTGAATTCAGCGGGACCACCATGCAAAACCCTCCCCGAGTGGAAGAAGGTGTTTTTGTACGAATGCCTTAGAACACAATCCTAATAAAATTTGATTTAGGTTTGGAGTGGTCAAAAAAAAATGTGTGCGAGCAAAGACAGCATTAAATGTAAAAATAAGAAATGCCACTGGAAGAGGACCACATAAAGAATACAAATTTTCGTATAGAGAACAGACCATATACAATTTAGTAGGTATGAAAGAGTCTGTGGAAGGGGTTGCGGCAGTGTTATTTGGTTGAATTCTTCAAAAAAAAAGAAAAGCGAGCAATGAAAATGAAGAGCCACCAGAAAAACTACTGAATACGGTGCTCGTACATCGTATTTGTTTACTGAAGTAGAATTAGCAATGCCTAGCATCCACAAGGAAGTGCTAGAGAACATAAAGATAGGTCGAGGTGTTAGTCGTAAGCATAAGAGAACAGCACCGAAGATTGACGAAAATATATAGGTCTCTGAAGGATTTTTACGATATCAAAAAAAAAAAAACTTCAAGAAATGGAGGATAAAAAGAAGATAAAGAATGAAACTTTGGAAGAAACAAAACGGCACAATTGGGTCATAGAAAGCTGGCAGCAGAAGAAAGTCGAAGACAAGATTGAAAAAAATCGTCGACTTTAAATCACCACTAAATGAATTATAATTTTGCTTTCTTTTAAATAAAAACTTTTATTTAAATTACTACATTTTATTAAAATGATGTCTTCTTTATATCAAAACTTAAAGCGTGCTTCCGATACTGATCCAAATTCTACGCGGTGCTATTAAGTATTCATGACTTCCTAAGAAAGTAATTCCACTATCAATCTGGTTCTTCTCCGAACTTTCAATATGTCATTGATGAAGTCTGCCTTGAAATGATTGCATATGGTATAATATGCAATGCACAACAAACATTTACAATTTTTGATGCTTTTTCGGACTGTAATGCAGTTCCCTCGCATCTATGTTAGAAGGCAACTCTTATCTATTTTTAAGCACTCCATTGGTCCGTTCAATGATATTTCGACAGCGTGAATGTTCTCATTAAATTTGCTATGATTTAAACCTACTGCTGGCGTTCCATGAGGACTCAAAAGCCATGGCTCCAAAGGATATCCGAGCCTGCAGCTCGCTTACAATCCAAATGAGAAATCATGACTTGCACCGGGATGAAAAGCGTCGACGTAACGAATCCTCATTTCGTCATCACACATATGTAAGTAATTAATTTATAAATTTATTTTATTCTCTTGAGAACACAACTCTCGGAGAGGTCTTCTCCCCGGGATTATTTAGATTTGGGCTGTATATAATAAATTCATAAGTAAACCTCAAGAATTGCAAAACAGATTACAATATGGTAGGCTATTTTCGATACAAAGACCCACAGTATTTTCTCTTCCAATGTTTAAAACAGAATTTCAAATCAAGTCATGAAAGTTGAACATTTTTTTATGTTCGGGGAACATGGTATCAAGTAATGGTGGCAACAAAACGGTTTGAAACTAAGAAATCGGCAAGGCAAGTCTACGTTCAGAATGCATATTTTTATATCACTATTGTATTATGATTACAAAAATTAAGCTAATTAAGTTAAGTTTCTAAAATCAATTCAGTACTATGCCCAAGTATACGAATACATTGTACACCTGAGGTGACCAACACTATCATTCGAATGCTTTAAGAGACTAAACAGAGATATCCAGGTAACGTACAAAGGATATTTTGGCCGAAACGAATCTCCAATGAACACCTCTAAGGGATAACTCACTGAGGATCAATTGAGTTTTAATAAATATATATCTCACTATACCTACATACGCTGCGAATATGGCTCAATTACAAAATATTCCTTGCAATAGATATACTCATCTAACCAGGTAGAAGAATGGGACATGTGAAAATATAGTTCACGGTTTTCAACAACAGATTTCTATGAAGGCCGTGAATTTCCAATTTCACATCTAAGAAGAAGTAAATCCATCTGAACGATGTGCCGAAAAATTTTCTGTGTGGTAATGTTTGACATTAACCCTATGTAAACCTTTTAGTGCAGGCAAATGAAACTTGTCAGGTACGGCCTTTGTTCACTTTTGAAAAAAAAAAATTCCATAATTACGCGGCTAATTGGTTATGCCCACAGTGCGTTACATCAAAAAACAAAATATCAAGAGTTTTCCAAAACTCTTTGCATATAATACATACATACCATGACTGTAGGTTTCTTTGTTTTATCTCTTCACAACCCGCACTTGTATCTCTTTCCCTTTTTCCTGTTGTAAAATTTGAAGGAAATGCATAGAGCATTTGTCGTTTGAATGTATATATATATATATGTATATTTATATATATATACAAGTATCTGAACCGGTTTTTATGTAAATTTTTTCGAAAAAGAGTTAGTAAAAAACGTTTGAATGCGTAAGAAAAATTATTAATGTAATTTTTTTACTTGTTTGTGAGAACTACAAGTGATGGTGGCACTTTGCCTTAGTTTACTTTATTTGAAAGTTCCGAAAAAAATGTAAGTGTTAGAAAAAGTCTTTTAAGTGTTGTTTGTTCTAAATCGTGAACATCTGCACTGAATCATAGCGGATTGATCGAAAAAGGAAGCGCTGTTTTTGGCTAAAAAGTGTTTCATATCGGATAAGCATTAGCTTATTAAAATTAGAAGAAGAATGTATTTGGTGAAAACATTGGTGACACTTTTATTGATCATTGCTCCGGACCTTCTACAGACCTATGAGCTGCTCGGAAAAGTGCAAAAAAAAAATAGTACTCATGAATAGCAAAGCTATGAAATGATGATATCGCTATTTAAAAGATCAGAAAATAAAAGCGCCAGCAGTTTATGTTGCACGTTAGATGCACTTACTAATGCTGTACTTACGTAATTTTAGTCACGCTCCGGAGTGGAGCTAGTCATGTTGGTACCAAGCTATCTCTGGGCTTTTAGAAAAACGCTCAAAGCTATTTTGGATATTTGTCAAGATTTGTGAGTTCTACTGCTACACAAATTTCTGTGAACACTTACTAGATCAGTTTTTTGACAGTAACGCATTTTGGTCGGTAAATTTGTATTATTACCTCTGGGTGGTGCATGCTCTTTCAATAGAAAAAATGTCTATAGTGAACTGATAAACAGTCCTTCTTATCCAACTTCAAGAAATTTTCCGTGATGAGAGCCTAGCTGAGACAGGACGGAGTGTTGCAAATAGCAGATCATGAATCGTATCCGATCTATTAAATAGTTAAGTGCCGTTAGATAGCAAAATCATGGAGTCCAATTTACTGAAACCACTAATCGTCCACATCGATGCTACGTAAACTTGGAAACAAATATTCTTTTCTGCACCGGTCACCTTTCTAAGTTTCAATTAATAAGGCATCAGCGGACAAACCACACGTATAATACAATACATTTTTGTGAATGGATTTTAGATTACAGATTATTGTCACCCTAAATACAGCAATTTTGCTTACTGATGTGTCCGTTGAGCAAAAAATGAGCCTCATCGTTAAAAGCAATTTCTCCAAAAAATTCGGGACCATCTCACAATTATTTTGAGCCTTTTTCATACTTGTAAGAAGAATCAGAACAGACTGGTCGAAAGCTGAAATAAACTTAATGGGATGTTACAATCCAAGATCTATGAAGGGAAAGCCTTTCGTTTTCTAATAGAGCTAAGATAACCAGAGATGTCTTCGACTGGTATTTCTGTAAGGAACCCGAAGAAAATCTAGGAGACTCTTCGGTAAATACATAGAATAGTTATTTGAAATCTTAGGCCCAAATACAACCAATCTTAGGTTTTTGGTTAAGCCATTTGATATTTTAATAGAATCATGGTGTTTTCAAGAAGCCTCACTTCCTTCTTTCGGAATCGGTGAAGTCGGTTTTATCTAACAGTTTGTTTCTATTAATGGTTTCATTTTGATCGTTAGAGCTGTATTAAGGACTTATGGAGCAGTTTGTCCTAGTCCTATTCAAATAGATTAATTGTATACCCCAAGCCATAAAATTAGCCTATTTTTTTTATCACTTAGGCATACATACTCTCCAACCGACATCTACGGTAAGCAGATGGCTGCATATACTGCTATTCGTCTAAAAGCTTCCTCAAAGTGGACTTGTCCCAAAACAAGTTATTCGTTCATCTTCATACGTTAGTTCATTTCGTTTAAGACGAGACATAATCACTAAAATTAAGTTTTCTTGGAGCAAGCCAGATATCCATGAAAGCGTATGGGATCTTCATCAATACACTAAGTTTTTTTCCGGCATTAATTTAAAGGATTACCCGGACTTATTGTTCATATATATTGTATACATTTTATATTAACATAATCTTGAACATAACATAGTTATCAAGTAAGTAATATTATAACAATCAAATACTGTCAACAGTCTTGGGACCATGTTAAATTACAATATTGGAGAAGGAACTTTTGCTTGTGAGCATCCTTTTGCAGCTCTGTCACGTAATTCATCGAAGATAATGGGTGATTTTTTAAACGTTTGGTTTTTAATTGTCAAAAAAAAAAAAAAAAAAAAAAAAAAAAACACGGGGCAAATTGCAAAAGTATTTTATACACTTTTTATTTTGGAGAACTCATTTCTTAATTGGTCCATAGATTCGCGTGCTGTATGGCATGTTGCACCGTCTTGCTGGAACCACATGTCGACCAGGTTCAGCTTCTGTATTTTGAACAAACAAAAAGTTCAAAATCATTGAACGGTAATCGACAACGTTGTTCTCACTGTCATCTTTGAAAAAATGTGGGCAAATGATTCCGCTAGAACATAAACCGCACCAAGCAGTGCATTTTTCGGGGGGCATTGGCAGCTCTTCTATTGCCTGAGTTTACTCAACGGACCAAATGCAACAGTTTTGTTCATTTACATACATAAAAAAGCTTTCCAAAGGCCCACTCACTGAAAATTCGATGTTGTGGCAAGTCATTCGGCTTCAGTTTTAGCACAACTGTTTTTGGACCAAGATTTTGGACAAAGGCCCTTGCGTAATATCTTCCACATAGTCGAGTAACACAATCCCAATTGCCGCGAACGGCGACGAATGGACAAACCACGATGTTCATTAACACTCGCGGATACAGCAGCAATATTTTCCTTTGAACGCACTTTACTCACACAGGTATGTCGTTCGATGACCAATAGCGTGAAATTGGTCACTATGGCTTGAAAAAACACTAAAAAAACTAAACAACAAAAAAATCACCCTTTTGAATTAACTATTAGCATTAGACTTATTATTAACATCTACATTTCTAAATTAGCAAAGTGAGGACAACTGGTTATATTTGAATCAAAAGTTACGAATTTAATTTCAGAAATATTAGAATTGTAGTAAGATCGGATAAAAATTCATAGAAAATAAATAAGAATACAAGTAAGGAAATTTTAAATGTGTTCATGTTTATCATTTTCCTCAGATCGGCAAGGAAAGAATTCCACAGTCAAAAAGCTCGAACAAAGAATTGGTGCTCCAATGTGGGATATGTAGATCTTGGTTGGAGTAGCAATAAAGATTAAGAAATTTGCAAGAACTTAAGCTAACTGTAAAGGTAATCTGGCTGTCAAGTTTGGATTATGTTGTGTAGATGACAGACTGATCAGTATTTCGGAATATCAGTAGAAAAGTAGACGATTTAAACATTATAATCGGGTGCACGAACATCGATGATTCTCCTTAGATACCAACATTTCATCCAACTTTTCTTTTCACTCCGTCGTCTCCCAAGCCTCCTGTTTTACTTGTACCACAGATTTTTCTGTAGTGGTGTCACAACTTGTTTTCTGCTATTAGTAGTGTAAGGTCTTCTGTAAAAGTGACACATCTGGAAAAAGGGATGGCAGTATCTCTCCTTTGCAGCGTCAAGTTTTTAGGTCATTCGAAATGTCTGAATCCGTACATTGTCTTTAACAAGATATTGATTGAAGTCAATAGTGCCGTCTCGGAGAAATGTAAAATAACTGAGCTTAAGTAGTTTTGAATGGGGCAAATTTAATTAACCGGTTTTTGATTAGACTTCTTAGACTTATTTTTAAATGTTTAGATATGTCCAAGTAACATATTGGTTAAATAATATTTTGATCGTATGTTTAAAAAAACAATATTTGGCAAAGCCATAATTTTCCTTCTTGGATATATCTTCTTCAGGCGATAAGTAGGAATGCAAACAGGTACTGCTTATGCAAGTTTAGGTAAAAGGTATAAAGTTCTTATCTCTTGTTTGCTCGAAATATCATATTGCACTACTTAGACTCGCTTTGCTTTACGCAACTTCCAAGTTTCGAAGTTGCTTTTCGCTGTGAAAATAAAAAAAATTCGCTGTAATAAAAAATCTTAAAAATTATTCAGAATTAAATAAATGGGCCAGAAATTATATTTAGTTACAAACTTAAAATAAACAAAATATTAATGTAAAATTGACAAGTTAATCTTAAAGCCCTTTGATCTACTTTCAAATGTTCTGCCCCAAAGCTCCGACTTGGCGAAACAATTAATTGGAGTTGTAATCATTTTCAACTTGTATTGGTTTACACACCAAGTTGCGTGTGTACACTAGTACGAGTATTTATACTGGAATGATATATCCAATTCCAGTGGATTAGTAGGCTCGTCTCTCTTTTTCTCTCTCAAGCTCATAACAGGTACATTAAGTTGAGATCCTAATCCGAATACCTACTCAGTATCCACGTCGTTGATGGAGCCTAAATCTTAAGCCATCTTAAGCTAACTCAGCAAATCAACAGCGCAGCAATATAGAAACAAAATCACTCTCAGTGATCGGTTTGTTCGATTGTCAGCAAGTCAGCAATAGTTTTTGCTGTGTGCGGGTTTGTATTCTTAGTTTAGCGTAGCTTAAGACGCCCAATTTCGCTTATGTATTTGTGTGTCACTCCATGTGTGTGGTACAATCAAAGAGGCCCATTGATCAGGGGGCTAACTAAAAAAGCCAACGGAAAGCCAAATGAGTGCCAGTACCAGTTTGGAGTAAACACCGAAAGCTACAGAGCACAGCACATAACATCTATATCGATAATTACATAAAAATAAACGCGGGTACGACCAGTTCTATCTGTCTAGATACTTAAGATACTCGTACTTCATTTGAATTTATTTTTAATTTATTGTCTTTTGATGCATCTTCTCTGAGCGTACTCGGACTAACCTAGTTTCTCGGAACAAAACGAACATCGTGTATGTAGTTTCACTTTCTAGGCTACAAGTACTCAGTCATTGACGGTCGCACATAATTTTCAGTTTCGTAGGGGAAAATAATAAAGAAAAAAGCAGAAAACCATTACGCGATCATACGCAATGCTAACGCGACGTGTTACCTTTCTCTTTCTCACTTTACCCAGTTTTTGATCGTTTTCTTAGTTGTGTGCTTCTTGTTTTTGTCTATTTGTTCATTGGGTGTTGCTCCGTCAATGTTATTGTTGGATTACAGACGACCGACGACCGACGACGATGTTATGCAATAGAAACGCGCGCGCACGCTCTCTCACGATCACTTTCTGTGTCTTGAAGTGATCATTTGGCACGATCAATAGATTGGTTGCCTTACACAAGTGCTCTACTGAATTATGTTTTTGTTGTTTAACATTTATTAAAACAATTTAAAATTAGAAAAATTACATTTTCGTAAAATAATATTTTTGTGTTGAATTTACAGTGTACCGCTGAGATATTGTTCTATCAAACGCATCGAGCAAAACTGTCAAAATTGGTTTGTTTTCAAGAAACTCGTTTAAACTCAACGACTATAAGGTAAGTTTGGACTTTTGACGCGAATTATTTTTTTCCTCTTTGTATGTGTGAATGAACTTTCGTGCCAGCCTGTAATGCAAACGCGTTTACTTTATAGAAGCCTGGAAGGTTCGAGGGAAGTGTCGTTTTTGACTGTGCAATGTGATTGTAAAGGTGATTTATTTTAGTGCGTCGCTAATATCATGATCGACTTTAAAAATGCGCGCAGAGTAGTATTCGCACTCTTTAACTTTGCTTGTGTTTTTGTTTTCCGAAGGTCCTTCTAAGTTGAGGAGCCTTTCAATATAGGGCGAGGAGAGTTCAAATTTGTCTGCCAATTATTTTTCTAATAATTTTGCAATGTTTTGACATAGAGTATGAACAACTCTGCGAATAAAATGGTTGAATATCTTTCTGGACAATTATGCATGTGGTATCGTAGGTATAGGTTTCTCCTACATTCTATCTCATTGTGAGCTTAGATGGCAGTTTTGACTATTTTTAAATTAAAACTTTTTTCCTCGTATTTAACTTTTGAGCGAAAGTCGTAGCTTATTATCCGATACAGAACTGTGTCTATCAATGGCCTGACTTAGACACTTTCAACAAATCGCATTTAATTAAAGTTACGTCGATAAAACGTTGTCATATTGAATTTCAAAAAGATGAGCTTTTCACGTTGTACTAGATACTATCAAAGTGAGAATATTCTCAGCAGAGCCAAATTTTACCCACAAGATTGTCTGGTTTACTCTTGTTTAAAAGCTCTAGATCTTTTGGATCGCAAACAATAAAGACCAGTTCTATGATCATTCTTTTAACCGCCTAGAAAAAAAGAGAGCTAACACAGGTAAGAATCGCTGTCTAGTTATGAAATTATTGAGATTTAGGTGATCATGTTGTAGGGGTAAGTGACTTTTAACTGGTTGTAGGCCTCAAATGCTAAGCATAGCATTTTGTTCTTTTTAAGTGTTTTTTTCTGTACAATATATCTGGCCTTTAATGGCGCACTTAAATTACAAATATAATCATTCAATGTGCGCAACGAAGACAGTTTTTGCTAAATGCAACAAAAAATAAAAAAATGTCATAATCTTGACTTTAATTGCTAAGTCAAGCTGTACAAAAGAAATCTATAGACCTATTAATACTAAAGAGATTACGTAAAGTCAACTTTGGACGTTGAGAATTATCGTTGTGTAATAGAAGCCAAGATGTTATTTTTAGTTACAGATTTGATTCAAGAACAATCTGCAAATACAAGGTTGACAATCTTATTATTTCAATCTTATTCAAATTTATATAAGGAAAAAGGTAATTATATTAACTACATCTCTAAAAATGGAACTTCCGAGAGCCCTTAATTGAACCCTGAGCATTTCTATACGAGCAGTTTTTATTTTATATAAATAACAATGTCATATAGATGACTGTCGGTGTGATAATTTAGTAACTTTTCTGAATCCAAGCTAATACTCCCATTTATTGCCGTTCATCCTAAATAAACTGTTATCAGTTCGGCTTGTATTCGTAAAAAGTTGCTGTTTCATTAAAGCATTTATTCCCTCTTCCCGTATTAAGCAACCCGACTTATATTCAAAACCAATATAGTTTGATATAAGAAGTACTTATGGATTTTTTAAGATACGGCGGCACTCTATGTTACAAACAAGCAATAACATCGAGATTGTCTTTGTATTCCGGCCGCAGGACATGTCATAAAAGTTGGATTGAATATTGCCTTGCATATGCTTAGCTGTCCACCATACTATCTATTTGAGGACTAAATTGGAAAATACTCGTTATACTTAATAATTGCATCCAAACTGCACTGTGTATCGGATGTTGTCTTAGAATTTCCATATATTCGTATCTTACTTTTAGAGAGTTATTCTTGAAGTCAATTCAGTCAAATTATTTTAAGTAGTAGTGGTAGTGGTGTACCATATTACACACTGTTTTGTTAATGGTAGTCGCAGTGGTAGTTCCTTTACTTCGGCAGAGACTCTTAATGTCCTTACCTTTACTAAATTGTTGTACTAAGATGCAAATTGATCAGAGTCAGAACTTTAAATTGAATTTAAACGAATCAGAATCAATTTTTCATTTAAGAGTCTGTGCCTGCTTGATAAGTTTATCAACTCCTAAAGAAGATCTGCCAGCCAGAAAACGGAAAAAAGTATTAATGACGATATTACCGTGTTAGTAGACACTGCTAAACTTCAAATACAAAAAGAAACTCTGCTATCTATTTAGGCCGGGTATAATCAGTAGATTTCAATCAATAAGATGAACTAGACGAACTACATAGTGGGGTGATGGTTTATGTTGTTCCACTGGTAATATTCAGTGTCATAAAAATGTTATTGTAATTTTTTTGGTAATGCATGATAAACTTAAAAAGTCCCCTGTGTCATATATGTCTAATCTACCATTGTCAATATATAGTTCTAACCAAGGCAAAGTAACATTATAAGATCCAAGGTATACTAATGTTTACCCCGATATTTCAAACTACATGATTGATAAATAGGAAGTAATATAAGCTAATTTAAGAACTCATAACTCACAAAATACCACATATGTTTTTTGGGGCTTACAATTCTTCACAGTCACAGAGGCTAAATTCCGAGGTTGAACTGGGCAACCAAATTCCTCCCTATATTTATGAGCCTGACGTAAATCGTTATCTTCCTACAATTTTCTGACCAGGTTGATGCCTTTGTACATTCATTTTATAGAGTTCGTCTTCGTTAAAGTACATGCTTCTGCACCATAGATCAACTCTGGAGTCTTATATGGAATCTCTAGCCTTTTTAGGTCAAAGGAATTGTAAATTCTACTTTTGTTTTCTGACAAAGTTTCGCTATGCTAGTTAATAGCCGAGCGCAATGGCATGGGATCCATCAACAATGGACTTTGAATGGAAAACATAAGCGCATAGTTTTTCGTGTTTTTAAAATGGTCTTAATATCGCTCTTATATTTTTATCCTTTTTTTTTTGTCTGGAAAACTTATCATAGTTTCCAACGAGCACCGATCTGGAGCCTTAAAGTATTTTCAATTGCTGACATTTATAAAAGATAATAAAAAGACTTTATACCTGTAAGGGAAGAATCTGGCTATAAAATTTCTATAAAATGTAGATACACAATAACACTTAAGACGAGCTACGATGAACTTCAACGAATATTTGTCAGTGCCAAGCATTTTAAATAAAAAATATTTTTCCTTAAGGAAAATTTAGTCTTTCAAGCATAGCCATTGTCAGTGTACTCGTATTATCAGCTGGTCTTGAAAGAAAACATGTGTGGTCAACGTAGTCCAGGTAGCTTAAGTAAGATTTCATATTCCATCGAATTTCTGTATGATCGATTATCACTCTAATAAAGATGACATCCTGCACCTTGATACGTAGTGCTGAAAAAGCACTCTAAGAGTGAAAACCAATACCTGACGCATTGTTTTGTTTACGTTTGTATATAAAGTATAGGATGGCATTAAAAAGATTCCTTGTTCCTTTGATGGTGTTGATTGCGGTTGTAGTCTCTGTTTTTCCAAAAGACGCTACGCATTCTGCAATTTTCTGTTCCTTAGTGTTGCAATCCAGATGGTGTAATACGGGGTATTGGTTCCTACGTTCCTACGAACGTTTCATACAATTGTCATGCTTTTGTTTAAATGTTCGTTACTGTACTGCTGAGATCGCTGTGATTTAAACTTAGACCCTTAAATATGATCCTTTATTTATCTTCAAATAACCATTTGCTTGGCTGTTCGGTCTCTAATCAACAAACCTCTGATTTGCAGATTCAAAAATATCATTCACATATCTTAAGTGGTCATAGATGTTGTGTGTCCAGATTGCTGATTGTGTCCATTCGTAAGCTAATATGGCCCCAATGTCGTTTCGTATTGCACCCAAGAATACTAGTAGTACACGCACCACTTCATTTTATAAAAAAATAAAAGATAGCGTTCTAGCACAGATGTTCACACGAGAACTTCTTATTTCCGAAAATTGCTCACATTTCATGTGGTAAAACCTAATAGTTTCCATGTTAAGCTTTTAACAGAACTGAGAGATATTCCTCTAGAATGGCTTTTTACTTTTATTTAGCAAATTTACATTCGTCTTAAGATGCTATGAATCAGAACGCAATTGGATCTTAACATCTTCACTCTTACGTATTTGATGTCATTCTAAAAAAAAAAAAAACTAAAAAATACACATCTGAGATATCTACATTAAAATCGATCAGGTCCGTGTACGTCAGTACCTAGTTCACAATTACACACTCAAATATACACAAAGAGTTTATAATATTATGATACGATTTCATTAATCACGTACGTGTGTGATGAACAATTGAAAGGCTGCTAGGTGTCTTTAATAAAATTGTATGGCAGCATGCTGAGATAATCAATAAAAATTTGATAACAGATTTTATTGGGTATTTAAAATGATTTCAATTTGTATTGAGCAATGTTAAGATCGGTCGATTTTTTTTTTTTTTACTAATTTCTGCTGTTTTTCCTGTTTGCTGTGTACTTGCTTCTGCGATTTTTAAGTTAATTATTAGACTCAGCAAATAATTCAAATTTTTGCCTTGGCCACGAATCTTTCGCTGACTCAAAAAAAAGTTGTACTTACGTACCTATACATGGGTTGCAATGAGCGTTAAAGAGTATTGACCGTTGTGTGACCGGACGTATAGTGTTAGCCCATATCTTAAAAAGTTTCACTTTCATAAAAACTATAACATGGTCTCATGTAATCAAATTTTGCACACAGAATTAGATGGAAACTCTTTACTACAATATACTGAGGTTGAATTTTCATAGCGATTTTGCTTCTCAGTGGCAAAACTATTAAGAAGGAGTGAAGTTTCTACATTGCTCTAGCTCTTCTTATTATTCTTATCATTGAAAATATTTCGATCTGGAAGTAAGCCAATACAACAAACTAGTTGTGATTGCAGTTTTATTTGATTAAATGAAAATATTACATAAATTATATTGCTCAGATTTAGCGAGATCTCTATAAAACCCAAGTAAAAACTAATAAGAGTTAAAATCACTGTAAGTGAAGGCGAGTCAAACGCTATGAACAGATGTTCTTGTACCATATTTACTGCTCCAGACCAAAATTATCTGGCATCCATATAAATTTGGTGGAGGTTCGGTACTTCTCCTGATTTTAATAGTGAAGTTAATTTTTGACAATGGAGAGCTTTTTGTTGTTTGTTCAAGACGTAAATCAGATTTTGTCCTCATTCAAGAACAACTGATTTTGTTTTCACATTGACAGCAATTGATGACATTGATGTGGTTAGCATATTGCATCTGGAGAGATTTGTTAAAAATTTCTAACTTATGTATTATAATAAAGCGCTACAAGTTGGCATAGATCCAAGCCTCAGCTAGCAGCTCCCTGAGTTAAGTGTGTTTCAGTCGATGGGGATTGTTTAAAGGGGACAATATAGATTTAGATGAATAAACTTGTATTTTTAATTTTCTGAATAACTTCCATCTTACTTGATTAAGGTGGTATGTTTATAATATCAAAGTTATAATGACAGATTGAGTATTGATAATGATTATAATTTTAGACTACTTGTCTGAATCTTCCTCTTTTGCCCAGTCTTTTCCATCGTAATTTTTTTAAGGCATATATGTATGTTCATATATCCGCTCTATAGGGGTATAAAACCATAAGCGTATAAGACTATAGAGGTATAAGGTCCGAATATTCCACATGTGCCTCCCATATTTTTGTTTGCTTGAGTGTCAAAGTAAACCCTACCATCTTTCGAGTTTTTGCAGTTGTATCTCGCATAGTTGACGGTCGCTGAACTTTTTTCTTTTTTGCACGATGGGGAAAAATCAAAAATGGATAAAGGATCCGACTAAACAGTCCGGTGCCAGAAGCCTTGCTGAGGTTATGAGAGCTGCAGTTAACTCTTACAACCAGTAAGATCATTTTAAACCTGGGCACGGAATAAATCAAAGTAGGCTTGGACTTTTTCGAAAGCGGATAAATAAGAACTTGGCCGTTTCGAGACAAAAATACTGCATGTGGTTTTCAGTCTCTTTTATGTTGGCGGGGAGTTGAGGAGGAAATTTAAACACTGTCCGGGCTGTACTGCGAGATCGGTTAGTATTAGCTTAGGTTAGGTTAGAGAGTGTTGTGTTGTGTTGTGGATATACTAACACTCAGTAAGATTAAAAACGAATTAGCTTTTGGTGATCTTTTTATATACTCGAATACTTTTCTTTACCTGCCAAATTGAAAGCAAATAATTCATAATACATAACTTTCAATATGCCTTGTACGTGCAGTCTTAAAGTCTGCACGTATTTGTCTACCGGTTGTAAAGTCCTTTTTCACCTTAAATTTTTAAATCTACGAGTATGTCTAAGCGACTGTGAGTACTTGAAGAATCTATGTGTATCCTCCAAACATAACCGATACAGCTTTCTGCACTCTCTGCCTACGGTTGACACACATACTGTAAATGCGGTAATCACGGCCTCTAGTAAGGACACTCAGACTATATAACTGTCACTACCTGCTGAGGAGATTCTTTTGCGTTCTCCCTTAAACAACATTCCTCAACTGACTCCAGAGTTAAACTAGTACAGTTTACTTATGGTAATGTATCTGTACACGAGAGAGCGAACTGGTAGCTAACTAACTTTAATAGCAGACGAATTTTACCAGCGAATAGGCTTCTAATTGACCCGCTAGTAAAAGAAAACTAACATTATGATACAACCCTACTAATTTAACTCGTGTTTGTTAATCCTAGGCAAGGAGGTAAGCAGCGTCTTTACCTAAATTGTCACACTTGAGATGTCGTATAACGAAATCATATCGCTTAAACAAATGCACTCCGATGAAATGCTCATCATTAGTAATCAAGTACAATAGTTTTTATGAGAAAGCAAGAAGGAAGTAAGGCTATTTAAATTTGTTCATTTGAGGATCCCGATAAATTATCTGAATCTTTTGTTTTTTATATATCTCCCTTTTGTAAATATGAAAACAATTTATTCTATAGTATTGAATTTAAAAATATTTTCTTCATTATACACGAAAATATAAGCAAATTTTAATGTGTTTTTGCCACAAGCCCTCCTATTTTTCTCTCAGGAATATGGATCTACGAAAATGAGAAAGATTTTTATAGTATACCGGGTGGACAATTGTATTCTTAGTGTTAAAATACTTATGCATGGGTTAGTGCTGCGGTATTTGTCATTGACAGTTTGTTCGATAAATGTGAGTTTTGTAGCCCTAAGCTAAAGAGTTCTGATATAGTTTCTTACATACTTGATGAACAAAAATTAGTTTGTACGTGTTTCTATAGATTTCTTGTTAAAAGTAAGATTGTTTGCTGTAGGGAGGAATGAACTAAAAACTTACTCATTCTTTGGGACATGAACCTAGAAATTTTAGAACAATCTGCAATCTCAGAAAAATCAATTAAAGAGTTGTATAAATGTAATCACTAGTCTTTCTAGCTCTGCTCAAACTATGGACCATGGACAATATTTTTGTCACAGTGGATCGTATTATTTTAATGATAATTTTAAAATAACTGATCACTGCATGATATGTCTCTTTTTCAATGGTAGACAAGTGAAGAAATCAACGGATTCCAACACTTATATAGAAATAATTAAGATTAATTTTGAAAGCCTTAATGCACGTTTGCTGCGAAAAAACTGAACAGTTGTAAACAATGAGAATGATGCCTCAATAGCTTTCGATTTATTCTGTAAGTGCTTAAACGGTCACGTTGAGATGAGTTCTGTAGTGTTAGATACAAGAAGGAGAAATAAAAACGAGTTAAGACCTTGAAGGTCTGATTTCATGCTGAAAAAAATTCTTAGAAAAATTAATGTAGAAACAGGATAATAATATTCAGTTCAGCAAAGCATTTGATTTTCTCCACAGAAGAAGTTTCCAAAAGTGGTTCTTATTTGTAAAAAGAGTTTTTAAATAGATTAATTTCACAGAGTTAAAGAGGACCTTAAAAAGTAATAACGTGTCATAAATGAGTTGTTCAGTAAAAAAGTAAATTATTGTACAACAATGAGGAGATTAATACTTCTATAGACTTGGCTAATACCTTTAATAAATTTTTTCTAGTGCTGCCTCTAAGTCCCTGGCTAATGTTTAGTATCTTCAGTACATTACCTCAGAAAAACATCTTAATAAGGAAAGTCAACAAAGTAATAGCTTTTTCTTTCTACCTATTAATATATAGTAAATACCACGAACTTCTATTAGTCGAACTAGAAAAGGCTGGCTTTAGAGGCTTCATGCTTACTTGGTTTGCCTCATAACTTAAAGACAAGGAACAAATTGTCAAGATTGACAGGAGCTTTAGTGAGTGTCTTTACATAAGAATAATTATCCCACAGGGCTCCATATTGGTTCCTGTTTTATTTCCAATATTTATAAACAAGATAATTTTCTGCTGCAATTTGTTTTTTTTTCTGTAATAACGTTTTCGACTTATTTGCAGATATAACCCACGGCTTGGAAGTCTTCAGGCATTGGTTTTGTATTCAAAAACTGGTCATCAGCGAGAAAACAAAAATTATGTTTTTTTTTTTTTTTTTAATGATCTACACTGGATCTTTACATCCTAATTTCTGCATCCATAGTGCTGATTGTAAAAGTTTGTATGTTAGTTCCAATACTTATATTGCCATCACAAACAAGATAAATTATGATGCAAGTAAGAGCTGTTCCAAATATTCCTTAATGGTTTCTTATTGAAAATGTTGCTATGCGTACATTTGGGATTAAAAATAGATAGTAAAATAAACTGGGGTATTTACACGTAAATATAAGGGAAATATCTCTATCATCAGCAACCTTTATTATGGGCTAACTTAGTCATATTTGCTCTGGTAAACTTTTAGAAACTGCTTACTATGGATTAGCCCAATCGAATTTTCAGTAGAGATTGGCGTGTTGGGGTGGCACTTATTCCCATAATCTACAACCCTTGATTGCAGCTCAGAAACACATACCTAGAAAAATGCGGTCGCGAACATAGTTCTTGTTTTTTTTTTTTAAGTTAAAGATACTTGTTTTAACGCATTTATTGTATATTATTACAAAGTTTTGAATATTTTTTTCTTAAGAAGTGGTAACTTACTTAATCAGAACCCCACAGCTATGAAATTGGTATTAGTGTTAGTTTTCTGGCTACTATTCCACCACATAATATTAATATTTTCTAAAATTTGTCTACTGCAGTGATACCCAGGCTAATTAATAACTTAACGATTGAACTACGGAGTATTTGAAAATTTTTTATAATCAACTGAGAAATTTAAAAATTTTTGCTTAGTTTTGATTTTAATGAATTCAATAATCTACTCAAAATGTGTCCGTAATGGGTGTGTAACTAACCTATATCTCTCTTTATCTACTTTAATTTTTTACACAGACATCCCGCTACCAACATTTTTTATATAACATTGTACTATTTTTGTTTATTCAAGTCGATCCATCCGCCACTAGTTTCTGAAACTACTGGGTGTATCTTCTATTCCTCAATGAGTATTAGTAAGAAGAATATTTTAAAGTTTGCATATTGTATATCCAAAATGAACTTTATTGTGAAACATTAGTTTTTAAGTCAAAGTTGTTAATTGATAATATGAATTCGTTGAATGGAATCAAAATGTAATTGATATGGTTGGATTATGTTAAGCTAATGGACAGTATTGACTTCAGCTAACTTAGAATGCGGCACTGGAGCTGGAGAGGGGGGTTGATCGGGGTTCTAGGTTCATTTAACCCGAGGTTTACTCCGAACTCCTGCCAAATAATCCTCAGATGATCTGTTATTTAATTATGTCGAAGTACCTTTCCTTTTCAGTGCAACTTTGATTATATGTATATATGTCATAATATCGTTCCCTTAAAATTACTTCGGAAAAATTCTGCAAAAAATTTTGAAAACTGAGAGCGCGTTCACACCTTGATCAGTTCTTAAAAAAATAATATAATAGTAGATTGGAGGTTTTCGGTGTAGACCAACCACTTAACAAGCATACTCTCTTCGAATTTTCTTGATCAAGTACATAGCTTTTTTAACACCAATTCAAATAAAAAGTTAACTTTTTAATTTAAGTCCTGATAACCATGAAGATTTTCCTCTAAAATTTAATTCCTCATGAATATACACACTCTAACCTGGTCATATGTTGTAAAAATGATAACCAGATAGAATTTCTTGGAGGTACTTTGGCAAATGCCATGAATTCAATTATAACTTTAATTATAAACTTGTTCCATGGACTTAAAATCGAAAATTTACTTTTCGTTACTCAACGGTTCCAAGTGGACAACTTTGCTCTAGGAAACGCAGATTAGTCGTAAGGATTAGACTTTTTTGGGAAAGTTTTTTTTTTTTTTCCTTTGAATAATTTTTAAAACAACCAACTACGTCGTTCTCAATTGAAAAGAAAAACATGGCTGTTCGTCATTGAATTCATTTAGGAAATTAGTTGGCATTCTAAAATGATAATTTCTGGTATCTCATCAAGTGCGCTGGTTCGTGAAATTGGGCACTTGCCAAGAGTGACAGGCCTACCGCAATATACCATTGTACCTGTCATTTAACAAACCGAAACTAATAACCCAAGAATCTCGCAATTTGTCAAACCACCAATAGTCGTAGATACCTGTAGTAGATACTTGCCGTAAATATGGATGGTTTTGTGTTCATTTGAATTCATAGTTATCCGTACAAATGTCAGTAGCAGTACACGTAAAAGTAATTTAGTATCTGGCGATGGAATTAATTGACCTTGAGACGTGTGGCGCAGTTGTTGTAGATATATGTATATTTAAACAATTACATACGAATAAGTAGTGACAGTGATGACCTTGTGATTGCTATTTCGTAATTGATGATTGCAAGACATTCAATTTTGAAGTTGAATGCTCACAGAATGCTTGGGTTAGCTTGCAACTTTACGCAGGTGGAATATAAATAGTAACGAATTTGGATGCCGTACACATTGTTAAGCTAACTATTGCGGTGACTAAATGACTTGGTTGGAATGTAACTAATCAGATATCTGTCATGAATCACATCTAAATGATTCTAATCAGAGAAATATCAGAGTGAATCATTGGACGGCAGGTCATTAGTGGGGCAATTATTCATGTCAAGATCGTTTTAGATACTAATGAGCGTCTTCAAGTATTATGTGGTATTAGGTTTTTGTCTAGTTGTTCTCATTTTTTTTTTTAATGGGGGTTATATACCTTTGTATATATTATAAAATATTTCCGTTTGTGGTTTCCGCGTAATTTTTTTTTATTACAGACATACGAGTATAAAGAAGGACATTAAATATCAGGTAATATTGTAATATTAACCTAATTAAGAGAATGTTTCGAAGTCGAATGGGATCTATTAGTAAATGAGCCTAATGGAATACCATCATCTTGAGAAAAATTTTGTTTTGATATACCTACTATGTTAATGTGGCGATGTATCATTAGTCAGTAAATTATTTAAGTATATATTGATAATACTAGTTTTGAATTATATAAAAAGACTTATAGTTTTATGATAAAATAGGTTAAGATCAGAAGGAAACTATTTCTTAGAAATGCTTTCAAATAATAGTAATACTTGTTAGACCGAGTGCATTACAAATTACAATGATGTCAAATTTCTTTTGGCGCCTGAGACATAAGAGTATAACGTATCTATACCCTATTCAACAAAAACCAACAATACAGGGAAGTTATGAATTTTCGCCTCTCACTCTGGTTGCAATAAAATGCATAAGCACTTCGCTCTTGAAAGCTCTCATATGGATATCATGATGCATTTTATACCTTAGGCTGAAAACACACTGGATCAGACAAAAATTTTTTTGTCAGACGTTTTTTTATAAGAAAAGAAAAAATTCAACTTGTGACTTATTATTAGGAAGTTTGTTACACATTCTCAGCGAAAACTCTCAAATAAATAAACGCCAGTGCAACAACAACGAAATTATGTTTCTGAATAACTACTTTCCAGCCATCGACAAGGAGACATGTTTTTCTGTTTCGTCTTGTCTTTTTGTATTATCGCATGCGGTGTGTGCTACGCAATAAGAAAGTGTGCAATAATCGACAACGACGCTGCTTCGAAACAAATTTTTTGGAATCGGTGTATTTTGGTCGTATGTAAAGCCATGTATTTTCGACAATCAGTCATAAAACACATCGAGTGTGTGCTCATAAGAATCAATGGATTGTTGTTTCATTAGTCAACAAAAAAACTGTTTGTCTGGTCCAGTGTATACTTTACATTGTATACATTACGTACATTAAAATCAATTTCAAACATAATTAGTCCAAGGCCCAAGCCAATGAAAAAAAAACATTCATTAAAATGTAACATTCGAATACTTCTTTTAACCTAACCGATAGTCCAAATTCCAAAACTTATTCATTGGTATGAAAGTCAAAGAAACTTTACTTCCAATCCGATAGTCTACACTTCATACGAGTGAAAAAATTATTCGAATGAAAAAAACCAACAATCGAACATTTGAACGAATGATTTGTGAAAAATAAATGTATCGAAATCAATATATCCATGAGTAAGAGGATCATAGATCCACATGGCAGATCAATGGGCCAATAGGCCTAAGTGAGTTGGTTCTCCAACCGCCACTCTCACCTAACCTAATCTAACTTACGGATAAAGTAATATTTTGCAACTATCGACTAATCCGATTGTTTTTACACAAGAGCTGAATCTTGTTCTCCAAAGTACGACAACGCAAACCGGACCGAATATTTTTCGAACGTGTTTTCTCTGGAAACGACTGAGGAGATGTCCACCCGCTTCACCATGCTTCTGCGCTATAAAGTAGGACTGGGATTGTCAAGGTCTTATATATATGTACAGTCTCCTTAGTTTTTTCGGGATAGGGCATTAATACTCAATCGCCTTCTTAGCCCAAAGGGACAACAGATTAACAAGAGTGATTTTTCATTTTATATCTGCTGCGGTGTTCTTGGCAGAATTCATAGCAGAGCTAGGCTGGACAAAGTACTTTACTACCTCGAATTCCAATTCTTCGATCTTCTGTGTCCCCTCTTGTTGACAGAATAAACTTAGTCTTGCCTTTATTTACCGCTAAACCTATTTTGGCAGGTTCCGTTTCAATATAAATGAACGCACTGATGACAACCCGCTGAGTTCTCCCAAAGCTGTCGATATCATCGGCGTACGCTGGAAGTTCCACGGACTTTTGAAAGACCGTGCTTTCAGTGTTCACTTGTGAATTATATACCTTATGAAAATTGGTTCTGTAGAATAGTCTTATAATCAATCACAAAATTCGTGTTTTCTTATTAATATATAGTGCTTTCTATAACACGGACTTTAATATCCATACAGAAAATTGTAGTCAAATAAACCTATGTAACACATAAAACTCTTTTCAATTTGTTAACGCTCGCAACAGCTTTTAAAAACAACAAAAAGTAAAAAAGTTGTAAAAATACAAATAAGGAAACAATATCGCTTTTTTGAAATTAATACTGATAACTCTGGTTCTTCTAGAAAATCCAGAGAATATCAATGGAGGATACAAATGCTATTGATCATTCTGTCTTCGACTGCGAAGTTTATGTGTTTCTTCTTTGTTCTGTCGCTTATTAATAGACTATAAATTCGTGAGTAATTTATGGCTGAGACACAGCAGCTTTATTCTTCGATGTCGAGAACGCTGCTTTCAATTACCCTTCTACGATTGCTTTATCTTCAAAAAAAGCTTAAATCGTATTTTTTGTTTTGAAACACAAGTGCATCAGAGAGAATATCCATATCCATTCGATTTCACTAAGCCAATATCGCCGAAGGGGTTTAGCTTTTTACGATTTATTAATGCATCTGTTTGTATATAGTTATTAACATTTGCGTTTATAAACTAAACCATACGCGTCCAGATGGTAAAGATAGTTTCTGACGGCTGTTACTTTAAATGTCGCTATTTCACCTAGTTTATATACCATTCTACAAATAGAACTACAATAGTGCACGTTCTCTTTCTCACTGAGCTCATCTGAAGCCTGTTAAGACAGATGTGATATTTTTCAAACTGTTTTACAATTATAGTACGCCCATCTGATAGCTTTCAAGAAATACCTGTCAAAATCAAATACTTTCATCCTACATTCATACCAATGCCACGAGTATACCTTAAGTATTCTGTTTAAGTTATCATAATGTTAACAATTTCAATACGAGGTCTGTGTACGGGAGTTGTTTTTGCTTACGTTTTACTGTAAAAGAGCTACATATATGGATACAACACAATTGTACCGTTCTTCCCACATATTATCGATCTTTACCGGAAGCCATAAATACAAATATGTTACCTCACACGTCCCAGCCAATTCTGGAAACGAAGCTGAAGTGACTTTGAGCCGATTAAAGCTAGCCCATTTTGAAACTCTTTAAACAGATCTGTTTTTAGTTTTATTGTTTATTAGTTTTAAATGTTGAAATGTATTTGCAAGTCCAATATTTTTGGCAGAAAGGAGCTGGAAGTGTTTAAGACAAGATGAAGGGACCTTCATTAAGACTGTTTTTGTTATCAGTCTCCTATTCTCTTACGGGCTCACTGAATTTATATGACATGTTTTAAACATCATAAAAACGCTGATAAATCGTAAGCTTATAAAATTTCTCGTGACGCAAAAACTTCTCAATGACCTGTTTAATCTTCGCAGCATCGAGTTTACATACCTGACGAAACAAGATAGTTTCGCTTCAGTTTCTCTTATCAAAAATGAATGAATTTGGAATCCATGAACTCATGTTAGTTGACTTTGACAGTTTCAAGTTCGATATTCACAAAATTATTGCTGGTGTTGCCCTAGGTAACATTCATGACTAAAGCATTCTATTTTAAACATTCATAAATAAGTCAAGCTTCAAAACTCGCTTAAGGAAAGTACAGTACAACTTAATTTACAATTAACTATTGGTTTATTTGTAAACTTAATTAAGTTGGCTTTTTTCTTCAAAAAGTCAAGGTCAATCTTTTCCTCCTTAAAACAGATAAACGGATTGTTTGTAGCACACATCTGAATTAATTTAATCATTCTTATTATTGTGATTCCAATGATAGCTCAGCCCTTATCTTGACCTTTTAGTCTACCATTTTAAGGAAAGGAAATATTATCCTATGTATGTATGTATGAGTACAATAGATATTGGAGGATTAATAATATTTTGTTAACATTTGCTCTTAGTTGATTTAGGATAGTATCTGTTGGAATTAATTACAGTTTTATGTTACAAAAATTCCTAGAACTGTGAATATTTGTAATATGGCTTCGACCTTGATCCAAAATATATCATAAAACTTGGGCAGAGACTATAGAGCTTATTACTCCTTGTTCTCTCTTTAAAAATATCGTCAAATATAATGGCAGAAAACATTTTTGAAAAAAAAAATAAATAAATAAAATTTTAATTTAAGTGATTAAAAAACTTTTACAATTCACCGTGATTCCTAGAAAACTGCAATAAGTCTCTTACAATTAGTATTTAAATAGGACCCAGATATAGAATAAGAATATTAACCTTAATAATTACTTTCGTTTTATTAAAAAAGATTGTGTTGAACACTTACTCAATTCAATGTTGTCGAACTTAATATTTAGCATTACTTAGTTATATTGACAAAGCAAAACTGTAATTAGGGAAGCTCCTGAAATAACTTTAATAGCTCGTAATCACGATTTTGTGTTTCGAAAGTGATTTATTTATTTAAATTAATCTATTTGTTGTTGTTTGTAAAAATTAATGTGTCATCGTATTGCGTTGTAAGATATACGATATATCGTATAACAGAAATGGGAGCGGTGACTGAAAATTGTTGTGAGTCAGACGTTACAAATCATCACTACAAAGACTTCTTTATTCAACCAGGCTTAGCGGGGCGATTTTTCGAGTCAAAAATTGTTTATTAGTATGAATAGGTTTCTGTCTTTGCTTTTCTCTATTAAAATGTATCAAAATAGAAGAGAAAAAAAAATCAGTGTCCTTATATTTTAAAAACTGCTAATGATCTCAGAAACAAAAACTTTGTTTAAGCCCAGAAGACTCGTACCGTTTATGTTTTCCCAGATTTTACTGTCCTTGTTAGATTTTCCATTTTTAAATAGAGTGCATGTACATGGATGAGAATTAGCAACGCTGATTTTAAGGAGACCCTGGATCTAGCAAGTGGCAGTTTGGTACGACGAAAAACCTTAGATATTCTTCCGTGGAAAATTGCTTAATCACTCAAAAATTATGCTGCAGAGAACATTGACTCTAAAGGTTTTGTTAGCAGATGGGACGCATGGAACAAATACCATATATTTATATTTTGCGCTGTCCAGACAATTTTCAATACCAGTCTCTCCGAATTGGATATCAAAAATAAGATAAAAGCTTTAAAATGCGTACCATTTTTGAATGCTGTGGTATTCTATCTATGTTAGTTAACTTCCACACAGAAGATACGATTATAACTGCAGCCATTGATAGCTGTAGCACTTGTTTCATTCTTATCTCGGTCGGAAAAAACCGTCAGCAGGAATAGTTTTTTTTTAACGAATTTCACCAGATCGGCTGATCTCCAGTCATCTTTACTCCATCCGTTTCTGATTGCACAACTTGTTCCATCGAGGTAATGTGTGCAAAGGTTCTCCAACTAAGAGTGTCGGAAGTCTTTTGTGTCTTGGCCTTGTAAGAGACTGTGCTACGATTATATCTTAAGATATAATCCGTTTATCTATTTTTGGTAGCCTATTTTTGAATAGGTCTAATAGTTGAAATTTATCGTACCGTAATAAACTTAATCGATTGTTAAACGATGTATCAAAATGCAAAGCTGATGACTTACATAAAAAATTCTTTAGTTGCTTTCTGAATACGAATCAGGTGATCTAAAGTTGAGCCATATGAGATCTTCAAAATGTAAGCCTACTATTGAGCCTACATATGATGCATTTGACTGTGTTTGATTACTTTTTTTGTAGATAAGTCCTCTTTTCGAGATAGGCATCAGGATGATAAACTTGTGCTTATTTAATTCGATCTGAACTCTTTTTATCGGTAATATCCTAAGCGTCTTTGGTTTGTATTTAAGATGTCCATATGAAGTTCTAACAAGTCATATAATAAAAATAGCTTCAGATCTGATAGCTTGAGTTTTTCCTTGCATGGTAGCACCATCTAGTTCCTTAAATTGAAAATAGTTTCCGTTCTATCTAGATGATTTAGCATATTAGCGGTTCGTAAATCGCTGAAGCATATGTTCATATAGAACTTTTCCCACTCAACAGTTATCATTGCCATCTCTTAAAATAATTTGTTGTGGAATTTATCCATCATACCATATAAATTAATCTAACTTTTAACAATTGTTTGTATTACTTTGGCTTGTGCTTTTTGTTTCCTTTTTAACTAATCCAGCAATGAAACATGTTTCAAAAACGAAAGTACAACACAGTACCAGTCACAAGCAATTAACCCTGACCCAGTTTACATAAAAACTTGAAAATGATCGAATTACAAATTCGAGGCGACCAAATGAACGGCTGTCTAGCTGAGGCAGTAGTGTGGAGCAGCACCTGCACAAACTATCCGTGTTGAGATTGTCTTCTTACAATGCATAGCTCAATTTGCAATCCAAATATGACTCCAACACGTATAGCGACTTACTTAGACCCTGTGTGAATTCCCAGCATTTTACGACACATTCCATGGATTAAAGTAAAAATGTACTCTCAGTAGGTATCCATATATGCATATGTACATACTATCATATATGATGTTCAATGTTATGCGATGAGTTAATGACTAGCTCCACTGTGAGTCCGGATTTTCACCTGGGAAGTTAAATGGCCCGGAGATTGGCTCGCAATTTCAAAGCTAATTACTTGGGAATTCACACAAGAGTCAGTA
This sequence comes from Volucella inanis, assembly GCA_907269105.1. Lineage (NCBI taxonomy): Eukaryota > Metazoa > Arthropoda > Insecta > Diptera > Syrphidae > Volucella > Volucella inanis. Next base: position 38,468,080 of record OU026154.1, on the reverse strand, counting down.
AGCCATTCACATATTCGTATCCGTACGTGATGTATGCTTCAATTTAGTGCATGACATCATGAAAGTGATTAACAACCCCCGTGCGCATACCACCAAAAGTGGGACAGAAAGAAAATAATAATTTTCAAATCATGAGAAAACCCCGCTCATAGTCGAAAACAGCGTGAATTTATGTTTTGCATGAGTATCGTATCCAAATACCATTGTAGCAAATGCTTCAACCTCAGCTACATTTTCAGCATCAGCCCAAATTGCCTAACTTTTGAGAACTGACTTCAAGGTTTGACCTTTAAAAGTTTTGTTTTTTATTTTCGCGAAATTGCTGGTTTCGCGCAGCTAGATGGAAAACAACCATTGAATCCGCTATTATTTGGGGTATAATATAAATTTTCAATGAGTCTACAAGCAGTCGGCTGGTTGTTATGTGCGGACATGGTGCAATGAGAAAGTTTACTTCATATATAAACGAAAGTATGCCTGAGGGAGCCTTAAACCTTATCCAGACTAATGTTCGCTAATCGCCCTATGTTGCTTTTGAAAAGTGAAGTAAGGTTTAATATAGCGCAACCATCGGCTATATGTTAATTTTTGGGAAAATAATTCAATTTACGATTATATAATTGCCTTGTCTTTATTTATACGCCTTATATGAAATATGAAATCTGTTGGAGACGATGGCCTTTTGAATCTAATATTATGCATTGGAAAGAGGGGAGATTCTGATCAAAATATAATCAATTTTAAACCCCTTGAGTGAAGATAAAAGACAAAAGAGCTGATTTGAACCTAAACAATTGCACTTAAAGTTTACATGCAGTGTAATTAAAGTCTTTAACTTCAATTGTATGCATTGTTTGCATTTTTTCCAACAATAAGTTTGCAAAAATTTCCGGCAACAGTAAAATTACTTCCCTAATTATTTCTGCATTTTTTTAATTATTAATAATCTAATAGTCATAGTTTTGTAGAGTCTCAGAAGATAAATGGATAAAAACATAATGGGCATCAATTTGGAATTCATTGCACATTTTTAATATTTCACTAGATGTGAAAATTCGGCCTGTGGTCGCTTTGTTGTGGCGAAAGCAAAGTGACAAATTTTCCTACAACACGCATGATAAAATTATTTGCATGACATTCAACAGGCATGTGGCAGCAGAATTCAAATTTTTAAATAAAAATTTATGTTTGTAAAAATTTGTATTAGTTTATTCGTTGGCATGTGAATCCCTAACTCGCTTCCAGCTGACTCAAGATGATAAATATTTGTTTATACAATTCCTGATTTCTTCTTTTTTAAGAAGCCTTTATATTCTCTTTACGGTTTCGGAATACTTTATGCGACCAAAATGTCTCCTGCGGAAAATGTGATAGGTCTATAAGGAAAACTTCAGAAGAGCACGGTATATGGGGGAGAAAAAATAAAAATCTTTACTGTGTAAGTTATCGCACCATATCACATGAAGTATCGCGGCAGGCTGATATACCTCAAATTGTCATGAAATCATTTTCTATTTAAGTCCTGCAGCATATACAATCACTTGCTTAAAGTGCCTAAGCTGTTTAACACTGCAAAACGTAAATAGTACAGCTTCAATGGTCGTTGTATATGGCGATTATCTTTTCCATTATTCTCAGGCGACTGTCACTGTCAAGGTCGATGTCACTGTACAGCTCCTATAGTTTGTTGTTGAATCATCTTCTCCGAAGCCCTTCAACTTAAAAAGGACCGATTATTATTCGAAAGATTTTTCTTTCGAAACGATTGAGGATGTCTTCATCATAAATTAGGACTTCGATGATCAAAACAGAGTCTCCTTAGTTTTTCGAGATGTGGCCTTACCACTCCATTGTCTTCTTATCCCAGAGAAACAACGATTGGTAAGAGTGCTTTTTAGTTTTATTTCTGTTGAGGAGTTCTTAGCAGAATTTATAGCAGAGTCAATGTAGACAAAGTCTCTTACCACCTCAAAATTACTATATAGCTGCCAATTTTGACGGTTTGTTCAGTTGTATGTCCCTTCTTGTTGACACCATATACTTGGTTTTGGTTTCAATGATGTCGATATCATCGGCGTACATAACATAAGTTGTTGTGCAGGTTTTTGAAAGATTGTGCTTCCAGTGTTTGCGTGTGAGTTCAGAAGAATTCTTTCAAGTATGATGTTAAAGAAGTCATATGACAGTATGTCACTTTGTCTAAAATCTTTTTTGAAATCAAAGGTCTCGGCTAAGTCATTACCGTATTGATTTGGACTACTAGAGTTTTTTTTTCCAGTACCTGCCGGAGTGTGTAGATTTCCTTGATTGTGGATTTCCTGGTTTTTAACCGCACCGATAGGGATTAGTCAGGTTATTGGCAAAGGGTTTCAGGCGTTCATACAATATGTCGTATACAATCTATTAATTGATTTGTTGGATTTTAGCTTAGATATTGCTACCCTTACCTCGTTCTGTTCAGTTGGACGGAAGTTTGGTTTATCATCGTCTAATTTGTATGGTCTATTCTGCCTGTCGGCGGGACGTGTGCTTCTTCGCTGTTATACAATCTGCAGAAAAAGTGCGTACTTATTAGTTTAAGGCTCAAAAAATCTTCGGTAATATCTCAAAGAACATTTTTTTCGTACAATCAACAGAAGATTGGTTCCAAACAGCTAAATCCAACATCAAACTGGAAAAAACAGTGGTGGAACAAATCACAACGAAACTTCAAAGACTAGGGTAGATTTAACAATAAGCACGATACCCATACCACGATACCAGTCAAAGAAAACTCAACTGACAAAAGCATGCGGAGATATAGTGGCCAAGATGTTAGATGGCCACTTGCAATTACGTCTAGCGTTGTTTGGAAAACTTCATCCTCGATTACCATTTCTGGTTTCGCACGTGGTTTACTATTGACGCTTAATCACCCGTCTCATACTGAAATGAATTCTAAAAGTTTGAAATTCGAGAAAACGTCCCATATGTCGAACACGTACTTGTACTACCTTCTCTTTAACAAAAAAAAATTTCAACTTCTTTACGTTATTGAAAGGCATATGATTGCTTTTTAATACGAGTAGATAGGGCAGAAAGAATTGATATCATTGGCGATGAAGTGCTACATTTTCTTATATATATGTATGTACTCTCGATGTTGGATTCATCGCTGAACTGCATTGTTCGTCGCTCATGTCCCGATTACATTCTTGTTGATTATGCATGGTTTCTTTGGGTTTGTGGAGGACATTCGAAGTGTAAATGTTATGATATACGAAGTGTGATACTCCCCTGTAATACCCAGGTATTACGTGGAGGTCTCCCTCACTAACACCAACTAGGTAGCCTGGAGTCAGTACAACCATTTAAAAAAAAAGACTTTACGCCAAGGTGATAATTATTAATACTGATGCGGCTATTGCATGATATTAAAAGTAAAGTTTAATGACTTTAGTAAGGTAATATTTCGTATTACAAGTAACATTATTCGATAATATATATAGGAGACAGAACGGAGTACTGTAAGCCTCAGAGTTTATTTTGTAAATATTCAATTAAAAAAGAACTCCAATTGAACATTCCAAGAGTTGATGTCTAATCCAGTGGAAAAGTTTTCAAACTCTTGCCCAAAGAGCTTAAAGCTGGAATGTTATTGGTAATGAGCATTGGTATAGTAAATTTTTTGAAATTTGAAATTTTTGATAAAAATTCCTTAATGTCTATGTCTATGATAAAATTGATAAAAAATTCATTTAAATTGAATGAGGTGAACAAAATTATATCAATTCTGACAATTTCGCATTTCATGTAATATTGTCAATTACATATAATTGTGAGTGATATTTCCGGAAAGTGTCAGGTATTTCCCCATGCGCAAAACTATCTCAGGTCTTAAGCATGTATAAAGATGCTTAAATCTGGTAATGCATGTGTCCCTCAACTACAACAAGCGACTGCCATTTAGAGTCTCTACAGTCGGTTGTCGGACAGATGAAGACCTTATTACCCAATTTGTCGAGACGCAAAATAACGCAATTTCTATGCCATTGACATTCCTAAGGCAAAAAACAAATTAATCGTACTTTTCATGCCAGCACATAAAGGGGGTCATTGTGTGCCATATACTTCTATTGTTTGCTGTTTGTTGAAGAAACAATTTTGACAATCAAGTGTTAATCAATGCTCCTACTTAAAATTAAATGCGCTCCGGGAACAGTAGTTAGCAACCCAGTTAAGCAAATAGCTAACACATGCGACACAAAGTGAACCGTCACAAATAATTATCTTTACTCGTACTTGGAGCGGAAATACCCACATCTGACAACCCATTAGATCATCCCTGCAATGGATTCGAATTACTGTGAGACAGTAGTCTGCAAATCGGTAATGGCTTTTCGGACATCCACCGGAATCTCCTTTTCCTCTGTTGGAAGATTACATAGTAGTGAAAGTTTGTAACTAGTTATGCCTGAGATCGACATTTACAGGCAGTCACAACAACACAAGAAGTTATGCCGTTGTTGGGGTAACACAAATCATAATTCCAAACTTAGAGATGGGAGACGTAGCTCGTTGGGTCATTAAGTATCCATAAATGGAAGGGAGGTATGACACGCAATTATATGAGATAGGTTTGCCATTTTCAGCATTTTGGATTAAGTGGTAAGTGGAGTCAAGTCATATATTAATTCGCATCTTTTCAAGTATAAAAGCAAATACATTAAAACGACTGAGTTGATTTTCAATAATCACATTTGAATGTCAGCCTTTATATGTCACTTTTCATATCAAGGTATAACTGTGAGAAACCACTTATATTTCTTCTAACAAAGAATACAAATTATAATGTGTCAACTTGGTAAGCCAATAGAATTAGCGAAAGTTTTTGGACAGGAGAATATTCTAAGATTGCATCATGAGCAATAAAGCTACCATCTTCGAAATATAGAGTTTTTTCTTTCCGCATTCCTGATCAATGCTCCAAAAGATAAAAACGACTGTAAAAATACTCTTTGTCCTGGTTAAAGAAAATTTAATTTCTGCTGAGAATATCCGTATACCTTATCAAACGGTCAGATTGCAATAAAATCCATAGAATCGATCCTCTTAAATAGCCCTAGACTCTTAGAAAAATCTTTAACATTCACTTCTCTCGGATTTTGAGAGAATTGTAATGCCAATGGATTCATAAAACATTGTAATGTAATATCCAGTATTTACAAATTGCTTCATGTAAACTCATGTAACGTTGTGAAATGTTATTAGGTAAAGTTATTTATGGTATATTTCATATACTACTACTGATATTATTAGACATTTTTCGGACAGTACGGATTCACGTCGTATCCGAATTATCTGAGACCTAAGTGTGTAGCATTGCTACTCTCTCTGTAACGGCAGAGTTTGATTTGCGTATTTGATTGGATAAATTATGTTTAGACTTCAATTGAAACGATAAATCCAGGGTATTAAAAAGAATTTACCTATACCCCTCCCACTTTGGATTATCTCGTTAGTGAAACTAATAGGAAATCTTAAATAACAATTAAAAACAGTGGCCTTAACGATTATTCCCATTACTCGCTTTTCATAGCTACTATTCTTAAAACATGTTACTATGTATTTTCTCGGAGTTGAATTGCTCACTGTTGATCAGTAGAATGAGCTTGACCCAAAGGGATTCACAGATAACACAGATTCCTTAGTTACCTTGCATTTAGAATGAACAGATAGTCGTCTGAGGCTTTTACTGTCATCAGCGGTTAGATTGTTCGATAAAACGACACGAACTGTTCCCTTGCTGCTATTTAAGATCTTAAAGTCTTTTGAGATTAGTCTCCAGGAGTCTTTAGAAAACACCATACCTTGACCATCCGAAAGTATCATAATTTCTTAGTGTTTTTTTTAAAAATGAATAATGTAAGGTTTTTGAGCCTGAAGTTTTTTGTATAAGTGCTCAGGGTATAAAGATTACTTTTACATTTCTTTAGCATTCAATGACGTAACTGATATATATTTTTAAGAACGATTCATAGTCTGTTTTCTTTGCTTAAATTTGTTTGGTTTATGCAAGGAAAGAAGGATCTATTGGATCCGATGTTTTAGATCGTTATCCTCTTGCAAAATTCAGTCGTAATTAGTTGGTCCATATAGAGATTTGGTAGTCTTTACAAATCATTTGGTATAATTCTACTATAAATTGTGCATCGAGATTTTGTGTGAATAATACTAACTTTCCGAATCCTTTGGCCGAGAAGCATCCGTAAACATAATTCTTGGATGTTTTACAGTGCGTTGTTTTTTTTATTCATCTCTTTCAGGATTTCCAGCCCCTGCTTTCTTTCAAAAATTATAAAAATAATAACAATAATAATAATTCATCTGTAAATATGAAGTTGCTTCAATCTCGGTCTGCCAAACGGCGTTGTATGTATTGATAGACACTTAAATTCCTTTTCTGGACAATATTTCTTTCTCGTTCCTCAAACTAATTGTGACGTTTTTCCGGAACGATTCACAAATTACTTACTTTATTGTCCTCACTGGATGTGCTTGCTTTGGTTCCTCTACCTGGCCCATCACCGGCATTACAGCATTCCTTATAGCTCTTCATTCACTTTGTCACAAATGCCTCCGATGTTTTCAAATATTTTGCTACCGACTTAATACTCATTTGTAGCCCTTTGGGGTAAGTTATTTTCGTAATGCATTTTAAGTCCCGCAGTCATTTTGTAATGATATTGTATTATACCACCGAAGTATGAAAAATACTAAGGAAATGAAAGCAATGCGCGATCGACAAGTAAATGCAGGAAATAATTTGGCTACAAACATGTGTGTGTGTGAATAAAGTAAAAGAACTAATTTAACGCAAGTTTTTCTGGAACACACTGTAGGTTGAGGGACATAATCAAGCCTATTGCACTCGTCCCTTCCTTTAAACAAAGCCAGCGGCCAAGGCGGTAAAATGCCCAAATCAAAATTCAATTCTGGTAGGTAGAATTGAGAATTGAGAATTGAGGGTGCTTTCGACGCAACTTTTGGCGAAATGTGTAACTCGGCCAGACAACACGGCGTAGATGAATCACTAGTTTTGTGGACAAAAGCAATGCTGGTGAATAGGACATTGATTGCGGATGATAGCTTCAGCCAATATGTGGTGGCGGGTGTAAACATGGGTTGCCCGGAAGGCGGCGTTTTGGCGGTATGCGGATAATATAGCTGTACTGTTCGTTGGATCGTGTCTAGCGCCTGTCTGCTCTAAGGCGCAGGCAACCCTAGACGTGATCACTGAATGCAGTCGGAAAGCTAAATTCAGTGATCCTTCTCTGTGTCCCAGGTCACAATAGGATCGCGGGAAATTAAATCGCCGATTTGCTAGACTCCCCAGGTTGCAGGGAGACCAAATGAATTCTTCCCAACGTCTCTAAGAAGTCAGTGGCCTTTTTGCTGTCCCTCAGCAGGAAAGACTACAGATTGGGTACTGGCGTTCGTGACATGGCAAAATGCAAAGCATTTTTGTGATGGGCATAAGTGACACAACATCCTGCGATGCTTGCTGTGAAAGTGATAACGACACCGTGGAGCACTATTTTTGTGAATGTTCGGCTTACGCTCGCATCAGGCTGCAGGTACTCGGCGTTGACGTGTTGGATGCCGGTACCGTAGGCACCTTATCACTGAAGCGCTTTTTTTTATAATCCCGCGCGCGCACCAAGGGAATATGAATACCCTTTCACTTCATCCCTCAGATGTATTAGGTTTCGATATTTTTCCCAAAGGTGGTTGTCAAAGTGGACGGGACGAGCCAAGTGCATCCTCAACCAGTGGGTCTTAGTACGTGCTAGTTGCTAGTTCGTTACATTTAGCCCAGCCAGCAACCATTTCAACATCAGTGTTGTGCCTTCATGTCAGAGTTGACGCCGACGGGATTTTCATATAACTACATAGAAAATACTTTTTTATACTTTCTTGAAAATACTTTTTCAGAGAATTGTCTCAAACGGGATTCGAACCGCGACCCTCTGCTTGAGTAGTCTATGCATATACCACTACACCACGGACATCCCGTAACTCATCTTTCTTCGAAAAACTGAAAGATCTCATTAAAACGAACCTACAAGTCGATAGAAATAATATATGGTCACATTACGGAATTTTTTTAAAAGCTCTCTTTAATAAAGCCAACGACTTATTGACTTTAAAAAGCAGGTCAATCCATTCCATTCAATATGCGAATGGAAATTCAACTCTCAGTCGTACAAAATGCCAAGATCACGAAGAGTTTGTACTAAAGGTACATGTTGACCGTAGAGAAGATAAAGTCGAAGAGACTGTCAGAAAGTAATAAATTGTTATTTGGAGAAGTTAACCTACAACAACTTTGTAATTTACAATATTTTAAAAGTCAATCGAGATCACTTTCGCAAATCTAATATCGTCAAAGCTGTGCAAGAGGGTGGAGTGGTTATTGAATCTCTTAAAATCGTTTATAGAAATAAAAGAACCAAGCTGACTGTCTTGTGGAACACAAAAGGTGATCAAAAAAACGAGAATAATGATTTTCCAGACAAAAACATATCTATCTCAATAATATGGATTCAAAGTTGACGCCAATTTGAAAAAAATTAGTTGATTAAGGTATGTTATCGAACTCTCTACTGAAATCAGTAGCAATTACAGTAACTACCCATTTTATAAGGCTAAAAAGATGAGATTTGAACTCAGCAAAGTTTGTAGTAGTTGATATACAAAACGTTTAAAAAAAAAAACTATGCTGGCTGGAATTATTGAGAGACTTGTACGTAAAGCTTAGGGCACTCTATGAAATATGTTAAGATCTTAGATATATGAGGAAATTTAGCAATGGAATCTTTGTTGGTAACTTTATCCTTTAAACCCTTTTTGTGTATCTTAATTAAATACTTGAAGAAATTCTCCTTTTGTCAATGGAATATGTGTGATGGTACTATCATTGTACCATGATTGAGAATGCATTTTATTAATTTTGGGCATATTCATGTAGATGCTGATTTTAGATTTAGTGAATAGTGTTTAATTTTTTGAAATGCTTTCTACTTTCTACTAAGATAAGAAGAGATAGATGGTATGGCAAAACCAAGATGGGAAGTTATGTACTCTATGAACATTTTATCTCTCGTGTATCTTTGTGAAGTCTGTGCGTGCCTTATCAGACTGGATTTCCAGTTTTCACTTTAGCTTAGCCTAAGAGACTATATAATTAAGCACTACACGAAAAAGAACTGGAGTCAAAAACTTTGCCCATTGCTTTTCACTTCACTAACCAAGTTAAACATGTGTGAGTATCGGGCTTACGACCAAAACCAAAACCATACAGCCACATGAAGATTTTAGGGCTAGGACTTATGATAAGGCCTTCTTAGTTTTTTCTCTTATATTGAGATTCCAGTTTAATTTTCTGTATAACTTGATGCAATAGTAAAAAGATCCAGATTTTCCTTTGTCAGATTAACCGCAAGTCCGGAATTCTTTCTTCAGAGAAGGTATTATTTATTTGGTTACTTATAGTGGATAGGAATTTCGCTGTTTCAACTAGCACTAAGTCTAAAGCATATACTACTGCTTTGTTTCAAGAAATCCCTTGATCGATATAAACCAAACGATCTGTAAGAAAAGATTGTGTCAATAACAGAAACAATTTTTGCAAAAATTTCGAAGATCGTGATCAGTTTAAGCTTCTCTTTCAAACTTCTATAGTAAGAAACATGACCAATACACAAATCGACAATCAATTAAGAATTCAGCATTTGTATGAATGGTTAAAATTATAGGGCTCAATTGATCACTTCCCTTAGAGAAATGTTATTTTATTGTTTAATATATACATACATATAAGATATACATTTAAAGTCAATTATTTGTTAGATAATGAACCGATTTTAAAATATAGGGTTTTCTAATAACGACTTGACAATATTTTTTTAAATAAAAGGCAAACCATTTGAGATATTTCAAAAATATTGGCTTGAAGTTCAATCAAAACATTTATGAATGGAACTCGACTTCGTTCATATGGCCACCGCGGACACGTTTGCAGCGGTCAATTCGTTGGACCCAATTTTCAACGACTCGGCCACACATTTCGGCCGAAACGGCCGCTATTTCGCGTTCAATGTTGGCTCTGAGCTCTTCCAATGTCGTCGGCGTGTTGGCATAAGCCAATGACTTAACGTAGCCCCACAGAAAATAGTCAAGCAGCGTTAAATCGCACGAACGAGGCGGCCAATCGACTGGCCCATATCTTGAGATAACACGCTCACCATACTTACTCTTCAATAAATCGATTGTAGCGTGTGCTGTGTGGCTTGTGGCACCATCCTGTTGAAACCACATGTCGTCCAAGTCCATATCTTCCAATTTGGGCCAAAAATAATCGGTGATCATGGCGCGATTACGCTGACCACTCACAGTAACGTGACGATCGTTATCGTCGACGAAAAAATATGGCCCAATAATACCGCCGGCATGCAAACCGCACCAAACAGTTATTTTTTGTGGATGAAATGGTGATTCATGAAGCACATGTGGTTTTCACCCGACCAATAACGCATATTTTGCTTATTGACACACCCATTGAGCCAAAAATGAGCTTCGTCACTGAAGATAATTTTGCGATGAAATTCATCATCTTGGCGCATCTTCTCCAGAACTCAATCGGAGAACGTACGCCGCTTCAAATAGTTCATCGGCTTCAATTCTTGAGTCAGCTCGATCTTATTTGGGTGTAAACCAAGATCCTTATGCAAAATACGCCATAATGTAATCTGAGCGATGCCCAATTCTTGAGAACGCAGTGTAATTGACTGATTTGGATCGTTTGCTACGGACGTCTAAACGGCAGCGATATTTTCGACACTTCGACCAAATCGTTGTCTCACTGACACGGCAACATCACAAAACGAATATGTAGACTCAAATTTTTGCATTAAACTTGTTATTGCCTGTCTACTAGGGCGAGAATTACGACCGAAAATTGCAGTTAAAGCTCTTAAAGTTGCAGTCACCGACTCCGAATATCTGTAGAAAATTTTTATAATTTGCAGACGTTGCTCGTTAGTGTTCTTTTTCATAATAAAAATGTTGAATTTACTGAATAAATTGACAGTGACAGTTTGATGATTAGTGAAAGAGTGCGTTCACAAATTAAATTCAAAGTTGTCAAGTCCGTATTGGAAAACCCTCTATAAACCCACAAAAACTATAGAGGTGATGATGTGACTTCATTAAACACGTGGCGAAATATTGTCTGAATTTACTTCTTTCAATGATATTTATATACTCAATTCAAACTTGTTATTACTGACCAAATGTGCTGCCATTTTCCGCAAGTTGTTAAACTATCCATTGTTGAATTCAAACAGTGAGTACATCTGGTGAGTTTCTGACACATAAATAGCATAAAAAATAAGAAAAACAACATTACATCCGTAGCCCACAGCAAATTCCCGGAATACTAGTCAGTCGATACGATACCCATTAAAATCGCAGCGTTCGTCAAGTATGAATCACAGTCGATAGCTGAGATCTTATTATATGATGAACAATTATCTTCACACTTAAACATGTAATATGCATGTGTAGGTGTTCGTTCCGATTGCATCCTTGAACTTACAGATTTTGCTTTTGTATACTTGTAGGACGACAACATGGGGTTCGGTTCTCGCATGGATTGCTGCGGCCAGTTCGTAAAGTACGCCTTATTTGTAGCGAATCTTATAATTTTCGTAAGCATATTTTCAGACGTTTTTCGACACATTGACTCATTTTTTAGTTTTATCTTTCAGATTGGTGGTGCAACAGTATTCTGCCTAAGTGTATGGACTCTGGTCGACCGGAGTTTTATGAATGAGCTTCTCGGAACAAATCTGTTCTCTGGCGCTGTCTATGTCCTGATTGTGACGTCAGTGTGCGTCTGTATTCTGTCCTTTATTGGTTGTATGGGAGCTGCTAAGGAGGTCAAATGCCTTCTTCTGACGGTAGGTATACATATAAGCTTTCGCATAAGAGATTGGTATCTTGCCTTGGTTTCGACTACAACAGCATTGAACTTGGCCTTGTGAAGTGCCATGACGATGAAAAAAGCAAAATCGCATATATTTGTATCTTAATCAGGTTTGGCTCTTGGCCACTTATCAAATGTTATTAGTGAATATGAAAGGTTTTTAATTTTGAAGTTTGCTTTGGCAGTGGAAGATACTAATATCTCTCCGAAAATAGAAGTTGCAATATACTCTACACAAATTATAATTTTTTTATTTTTTCCCTATCATTCACAGTATTTCATAATTGTATTCCTTATATTTGTGAGTATGTTAATCGGAGGAATTTTGGGCTATGTCTTCCGGGAGAAGGTTTCTCAAACTATGCGACAGGTAAGTGTGAAACATGGCTGATCTTGATTGCTATGAATAATTGTTTAATGAAAAGAAAACAACTTACAAAACGTTTTAAATTTTATTGGACTGTATGTTTCAATAAGATCAATCGAGAGCAAAGCACCGCTAATTTAAGTTTAAGAAAAAAAAAGTCAGATCCGGTTGGTGGTTGCTACGAAAAGAGATCGAGTATCAAAATTTCTTTTACCAAGTGCAAATTTACACAATAGAAAAAACTGGATCATAGGATGCTCTCATAAGTAATACAGTAGCGAATCATGCGATGGAAACTGGTTTCGATAAATTATAACAACAACTACCACGGATTTATATTTAATAATATTAAATATTAAATTAAATTAAATTAAATATTAAATTAATTTAATAATTACTCTATTAATGAGAGTAATTAATTACATCATAGGATAAATTAGGATTTGTTTAAGTTACATAAAAGTTAAAAGAAATTAAGCAAATAGAAATTTCAAAATTTACATAAGTATTTAAGTATTTTTTTTTGTTTGGTAAGTATTAAAATAAGCAATCTTGTTGCAATCTTTAACATGCTGCCACCCCCAGAAGGATTTCAGGAGCATGGTAGAAGAGCTAACTTGGTTATAGGGCGATTAAATACACCAGAACTTGTTTGTACGGTGACTACGCGTACATACCCATTGTTGATTGCTTCGGATCACATAAATAAAATGCCACCGTTGTATTGGGTCTATAGCTTATTCGTGCGGATTGCTAAGAGATGGCGTTACTTGTATTTTTCGATTATTATTATTCCATTTGAACATGCATTGGAAAGCTACTATCATTGTACGTCATTTCAGTATATGTCTATCATTTGAAGCGTAAACAACAATAAATTTTTTTTCACTCAAATATGTCAAACTTTGTGCCTGAAAAAGTATTTTTGCGGGGAGTTATTCTTCATTACTTTAATATAAAGAAAACTGCTGCCGAAAGTCATCGTATTTTGGTGGAAGTTTATGGTGGTTTGCACGATTTAAAAGCGGTGATTTTGGCTTGGAAGACGATGAACGTCCTGGGCAGCCAAAAAAGTTTGAAGTTGAAGAACTGGAAGCATTACTCTATGAAGATTGTTGCCAAACACAAGAAGAGCTCGCAGAATCTCTGGGTGTCACTCAAGCAGCCATTTCAAAACGTTTAAAAGTAGCTGGATATATTCAAAAGCAAGGAAATTGGGTTTCACATGAACTCAAGCTGAGAGACGTCGAAAGGCGGTTTTGTATGTCCGAAATGCTGCTGGAACGCCACAAAAGGAAGTCATTTTTGCATCGGATTGTTACTGTTGATAAAAAATGTATCCATTACCATAACCCCAAGCGCAAAAAATCATATGTGAAACCCGGCCAACCAGCCAAATCAAGGGCAAAGACGAATATCCATGGCGCAAAGGATATTGGTATGATTATTCCAATGGAATAATACAAGTTACGCCATCTCTTATCTGTGCAACATGGATACCGCGTTTGCTCACACTCGAGCAAAAACAGTGTTGTGAAGATGTTTTAATTGAGTGTTTAGCGAAGTTTCACAGCAACAAATCAGAATTCATGCGCCGTTTCATAACAATAGATGAAACATGGGTCCATCATTTTACACCTGAGACAAAAGAACGGCCGCATTCGGTTAAGAAGAAAGTTATTTCATCAAGACCAGCACAAATCATCACAAATCCGTTATTGCAATGGCCGAAATTAATGAATTAAAGTTTGAATTGCTACCTTATGCACCCTATTCACCAGATTTAGCCCAGTCGGATTATTTTCTGTTCCCAAACTTGAAAAAATGGCTCAGTGGTTAACGATTTTTCAACGATGCAGAAGTGATGTCGGCAGTTTTGAGGAGCAAGACAGTTCTTATTATAAAAAAGGCATGGAACTTTTTGAACCTCGCTAGGAAAAGTGTATAGAGATGAAAGGCGATTACTATATGTTGAAAAATAAATAATTTTTTTTCTGTGATTTCTTTGTTGGGTCAGGTACTTCTGGGACCTCACTCGTAATTACATCATAGGGTAAATAAGAATTTGTTTAAGTTATTGTACATAAAAGTTAAAAGAAATTAAGCAAATGGAAATATCAAAATTTACATAAGTATTTAAGTAATTTTTTCATTTGATAAGTATTTAAATATCATAAGCAATCTTGTTGCAATGGTGCTGCCGGTAAGGGCGAATTATATTTTTTTTCTCATTTTACTGGGGTCCAGAGTTGATTGGAGTAAGCTCGAGAAAGTTCGTTGACATAATAATTTGAATTGGAATCCGAATTTGAATTCCAGTGAGCAAAGTGAGATCAAGTTTATTGAATAGTGATCACTTGTGAAGCTGCGCCCTAGGTCATACAAATTGATCAATTACAAAGTTAAATATCCGCTAGATGAATAACGCTAAATCACTTAATAAGATATTCGACAAGATAAACTTAAATAGTAATCAACAACTCCCCTCTATATGAATATTTTTATGTGGGATGCAGCATAACTGCGCATTTATTCAAAATTGAATATTCAAGTGCAGATGAGTTATGCAAATTTAATCAGGTAGCGTGAAATGGTTTACTAATTAAACTTGAATCAGAAAATCATCGGAATTAATTTTTTTTAAATCGAAGAGTGAAACAGTATTAAAAAAAAAATACTTAACTATAATAATTTGAAGATTCTTATTGCGTCATATTTGGAGCTTTCGTAAGTTTCGGATATTTACGATTATTAAGCAATCTAATGTTTAAAGTAAACGAAAGTAGTAGTGTGAGTAAATGATATTGAAGAAATCGATTTTATCAATGGCTATTGGTAATTCAATAAAAATTGAAAAAAAAAAATAAAATAAAAAAATAGCACGATTATGCTAAGAAAAATGTAAAGATCTTTTGACAAAGTTCCCCTTAATCAATTTAATTAAGTACTTACAAAATATATTATGATGAATGTTTTTAGAGCAGTTTTATTAAAATAGGATGTGAAAAAAAAAATTAAAGAGAATTAACTACCGTATACTGTGTACTTAGTTTGTCTTCGTATTCCTTGAGAAAGTAATTTTGTAAATCGGTCGCAAGAGAGTTTCCTGGAAGGAAACTCCCTTTTTGACTTTAAGTCAAAGTAAGTCCGTCACTTGAGGTAGTCAAAACCACCAATGTACTCGAACTTCATTAAGTAACTCCCAAATTGGTATGAATAATCTGTAGATTTCCATCTTTAATTGAAGTGTCTTACATCTCGCTTGTGAATGCTCTGCCAACCTCTTTACTTCCTGATCATTATAACCTTCAAACATTCAAAACGAACGTACATCGGTAACTCTCTTTCTTATCTTCCCAGCTTTCTTTCGCCCCCGCTGTGAGCAAATAAGTAAAGCGTATCTTAACGACTTTAGCGCGCGCTAATTCAAATTCAACCGAAGATACCAAACCTTCTTATCATTGTTCTTAACTATATAGATTAAGGTTACATGCATATGTTCCTAGTGCTTAATTTGAATAACTACGTTTCTTTTTTAAACCCGAAAGTTGAAACTCGAAGATGTTTCTCTTGAGATTATACAGTCATTGTTTTTTTCACTTGAAACATATCCAGAATAGTCAAAAATTCCCGAGACAAATGAAACCTTTCTTTTTCAAAGGAATAAATCTCGGAATCTACTATAAATTCAACTATGGAAATGGTTTTCGATTTGAGGTGAAAAGCCCGATATCTAAAAGTCGAATTTTAAAACGCAATGTTAGAGTAGATCATTTATTATAACTTAAGTATTTGCTATTCTATTCTGAACTTAGTCTTTATCGTGAATCTCATCGGAGTAATTTTTTTACCGTAATGTGAAATTTATTTTTTAAGAGCATCTCTAAAAATTTATTTTGAATAAGGATATACTAGTCATAAAAAGATCTACATAATCTTATACTCTGGTGCGTCATATGGCATAGGTATGCATTCTGCAGTAATACAGTAAATCATAGCGATTGAAAGACTCCCTTAAGTTATATTTAAGTACAAATCATAAAATAGTTTCATGAATTTAAATATCTCCAAATCAATATGGATCAATCAACTAGTATTTTGAAGACATGCCTCACTGTAAAGTGGAACCAAAATCTACATTAGTCTGATGGAAGCAGGATAGTTGCATTGGATATTTCGAAGACATTTCGCCAGTCTCTTTTGCCGAAAATATGTGCAATTGGGGTAAATGAATTACAAAACACGTTTCAAAACGTTCAGTTTAAGTTAATTTGGACGGTTTCAAGTCTAATACCCATTAAAAAAATTCTGGTCTACCTTTTTTAATTTTCATCAATGATCTCATGCCTACTACTTCTAATCTAGTGTATCGTATTGTAGAAGTCAGTAATATCTGCTTCTTATACGTATATAAGTTCCCGGACTCACGAGAATTTATATATCTTGTATAGAATTTATATATCTTGTAGTTTTAATAGACAACCGATTGTGCTGGAAGCCACATATTGCGTCAGTAAAAAAGTGGCTATGCATCGCCATGAACAAAATGTACTATCTACGTAAACTTGTACCACATAGTCTGCTATTAGATTCATTCACGCCTAGAGTATGGTCTTGCTTGTTGAAGAAAAGTGTATACACATAACAAGCCTGATGACCATTGTCATAGCACAAAAGAAAAAATTGTGAGTTTAATATTCCATAAAAATAAGTCCGAACACTCAATGCCTTTATTTCAGTCAGCAAAAATACTCCCTCTACGGTATCTACCATATATATTTACAAAGCACTAAAAGAGTTTTTCATTAGAAGTGGTAATTACATTACACTCATATTACACATTACAGAAGAAATGAGGTGTATTTGCTAAGAAATTGGAACACTGTGGTTGTCCCAACAGTCCAGAAAGAGTACTGTAGGTGTTTTCTTAATTGCACCATTCATTTTCAACAAACTGCCGTCGGAACTATCCAGTCAAAATTACACACGGTCTCATATTTCTTAAAAAGCTCAAAACTTTTCTGCTCTCTAGATCTAAGGTGAAGACACTTTTACAAGTAACGATTTATTCAACTGCACTAAATATTTGCATTACAACTTTTATTCTCATTCATCATATCTCGTTCAATTAATTTTTCTACTTAGTCTTCCACCGCAACTTTTTCCGCCACTTCGCACAGTGAATGTTATAAACTGTGTGTTTTCTCCTTTTCTTTCGGCTTTTAAACTTAATTCCTTGATATAAACTTATTGCTAAAAAATACTCTTGTCACTGGTCGTCTATTTGGCCACAAAGTGTGTCATTAAATATTTTAAATACCTAGGCTATTTTTTTTCTCTAGAAGTAAATTTTGTGGAAAATAAAATTATAAATTGTAGGTATTTAATAAATAATGTTATAAAATGTAGGAATTAAATAAAAAACTAAAAAAAAATAAAATAAAATTAATAGTGTATCTTCGAACTCCATAATTCTTCGATAGCCTCTTCGACATCAATGTACTGAGAGGCGATAGAGAGATGAGAACCTATATCTTATAAGTATTAATAGTGTGTACTATGAAGATGGTACTAGATTCTTACCTGCATAGACTCTCCTCTTCGGATCACTTATGTGAGAAAACTTTTCGATTTCCTCTGGCGCTTCCATTGGTTTATCATCATTTCCTGTATGCTCTGCTAAGTGGCTCATTACCAAAAACAAAGGCCGCTTCTTGTTGTGTCTCCTAATAACTTCAATCGCTTCATCGGTAAAATAGTCAGTTGCATATGTCCCATTTGCCGCATAGTTAACATCAAAATTTTTTCTAAAGTCAATCCTCCGGCTATAGTTTTTACCCTAAAGAGAATGGTCAAAATCATATGAATTAAAATATAAATACTGGGTACATACCATCATAAACAGTTCATGGTCATAATAGATGATGAATCCTGAATAATAGCCGACATGATAGTCAAATCCTCTGAACTTTGGTGTGAACGCTTTCTTTGCAAAACCCAAGTGCCATTTTCCGATTAAGTTCGTCGAATACCCTGCATCATGGAATATCTCCGGCATTAACCTCTCTTTTAGTGGTAATCCCCATGGTTCATCATTAATTATGACCGAGTGTTGAGTGCCTTCATTCAGGACGAAGGTTATTTTCGAAAACGACCAAATAAACAGCCACCGCAATTACGATTAAATATCAAAAATGAAAGAAACCAGTAAAAGAAGAAGCCAATGATTTTAAGGTTACTTGTATGTATTGGATATTTTCCCGTCAGCAAAGTAGCACGTGACGGCGTACAGAGGTTTGGCACATACATACGATTGAGGATTACGCCATTATAGGCAAGTGCATCAATGTTAGGAGTTAAAATCTGATTCGATCCGTGGAAGCTCACATCATTGATGCCCTATTATTGGGTAATGGAGAATTTAAATTAATTATGGGATTGGAGAGTGCGTACATAACCATACCAAATCATCGGCCATGATGATAACGATATTGGGCTTTTGCACTTTGGTCGTTTTCGCGGCATCCATACATGTAACACATGTGAGTGCAATCACCAACAGTCGGAATACTGACATCATGGACCAGTTGAATTTGCATTCTGAAATAAAAATTGTTTTAAAGTTAGCACTGAATTAATTTGCAAAGTATAGGTATGTACTCTAAAGCGATTGATATTCACAACGCCGTGAACCCTATGAGAGGGTGACATGACTTTTCCAAATTGAATCTAAATATTATGAAATTTTATATTGATTTAAATTCAGACCAGGTCTGAAAGTATATTCAAAACATGTGCCGACAAACCGCAGTAATTTTAATATAGTACACATTGTTGAAAAAGCTGATATCGCTCTGTAAGGCTCCATTGAGTCCATCACTTTTTTTCGGGCACAGCAATGAATGTTGACCTGGCATGGTTTCACTTAATTTTCTTACCAATTCAATGAAGGCAATGACTTGAAATAGGGCTTTAAGAAGCAGTATATTCCAACTGTGTTGATTCATTAAATAACGAAAAATAACTTCTGACGTAGAACATCTCTACCGCATTCATCTGGGATTTTAACATATTGCCAACTGAAGAAGACGTTCTCCTTCTGTACCATACAACAACGTACCATACAGTAACGTAGCTGATATTGGTGAATAGCTCGTTTGTAACTTCAGCTATCGTTTACGAACAACGATCCACTTTAAGAATATGAAATGTTTTAGAAATTCACGAAAAGAAATTCGTCAAAACGATATTGGAGAATCAGCTCTTTCAAACCTAGTGGTGCTGGTTATCCCAGAACAGTTGCACATTGTTATCGGAGGTATATTATTTGAGTACCGGGCCCGCCAAAAGACCATTTCATCTGATAGACAGCCAAAAACAAAACCGGCAGATCACATTGCGATTTACCCCACAATTTATAAATTACCTTCTGACGCCCTAAACAGGTGAAAAGCCGATATCGGAATGGGAATTGCCTACTATATAACGACAGTTCAAATAAGCCTTCGCACAGCATCAGTTAAAAGCAACCAACATACTTCTGAATCCCAAATTGCAACAATATCAGGAGTAGGGAGATGAATATTTAAACTCTAGTACTCTAGAATGAAGTACATGGTACTATTCACACCAATTCTTTAGCTCCACAAATAGCGAATCGATGTGACAGTAAAACCGCTTATGTTGTTAGCAATGAACTTACCCAAGGATGCAACTCAAAATAATATTCATTCGGTAGATGGGGGTTACATCAGTTACGAAATACAGTATATTTTTCTATTTTGTGGACGAAATATGTAGTAGACATATACGCTTCAAGAATGACAGCTTTGGTTGAGCTCATTTAATTCTGATTTAAACAGCATAACTAATTGCGGAACTTTTAAACGGGTTAAATTTTATGTTTCAAGAACACAACACCGTTAAAGCAAAATTCACCCAGCCAGTATCCGTAAATTTTACTTGCACCTCTAAAACCTACGAAACCAAAGATAACCTATGTTAAAATGACCACGTATTCAACATTCCAAAAATGCTGCGAAATACCCAGGCTTCCCCAAGCAATATAAGCGCTATTTTCCCTGTCTGATCTGGCCACAATATACAATGCGTTTCTATGGCCAAAATTTGAATACAACGAGTATGTAGCCATGTGCTATGCATTTATCAGATACGTACGATAAAATTTTCAGTTAAAAAATAATATTCCGTAGCCAACCCAAACAATACACCACCGACGTAATATCTCCTGCCTCACTTTCTTCCATCGTTATCAGCTCCCATCGAAATTGAAGGTAGCAATCCGTTCCTTCTATCTGTCAAATGTTAGCAGTCTCGTTATTAATGCTTATTAATATTCTCTTAAACACATGGTCAAAAGAATTCTGAAATACATACCATTATGTACATTAATGCAAATTTTAAGGGTGTTCATAATTCCTTCTGCACACCCTCTCTACTCTATTAGGGTCGGGCAAAATCGACAATATCAATTTTACAAGACATTTTCAGTCATAGAAAAAAATAAAACGATCCGAATGATATAGAAATATCCCGTTCCAAAGAACCTTTGAAACGCAACAGAGAAAGGTCACAATTGAGGGGATAAGCTCAAGTTGAAGAGGGAATCAAACAATTTGTGACGCGCATTCGCAGACCATTAGAATAGCAATAGAACATATGTTATGTGTGTATTGGAAAGGCGTATTGGTTGAGGCCGAGGTTGCTTTTCTTTTATGGTAAATCAGTCCTCTAAAGAGGTCTTAGACGATTGTTTGAAGTTAGAGCATGCATGAGGTTATACCAGGGATAAAAATGTAAAGGAAAGCAATTTAAATAAGTTCTACTAACGAGAAGATCATCATCATTCTATGGATATGTCAAAATTCATATACCATGAATACGAGTATACTGGAAATTACCTAAACATAAATGCTTGGTATGACGTCAATTGTTGGAATGAAAGATATATAACTCCTACGCAGAGTTCTATAACAAACATCCCAAAACCTCCAATTAAAGACCCAATTATCCTTAATAAAATTCCAAAAACAACTCTTAATACCACTAAAAGTTTAAAGACACTAACGTTGTGTTTACATTTTGCTAACAAACAAAAAAATAGTAAATCAAACAATTCTTTTAAATTTTATTTTTTTCTCAACAGGAAATGCGAGCATCACTTGGTCAATACGGCAGCCGTCGAGCAATTACTCAAGCTTGGGATCAAACACAAGAACGCCTTAGATGTTGCGGCGTTGACTCATGGCACGATTGGAATCGTTATGGACAGATTCCTGAATCATGTTGTCAGGAGATCTTTGGAGGACAACGCAAACAATGTACGCTTTTCCCCATCATCACCAATCTCTATAGTCAAGGATGTTTGAACGTCACAACAGTCTTTATACGAGATCATGCAGCTATCATAGGTGGCTCTGGTATTGGAGTGGCAATTATTATGGTATCAAAATTTCTGATTTCCATTTTTTACCTTTGTCGTATTTTTCGGTTTTTCTTTCAGATATTTGGACTAATATTCTCTTGTCTGCTGTTCAACATGATCGAATAGGTTACTCCCTAGATAGGAGTAGACACATTTCTTTAAATTTAGACCGAATTTTGTTCCAGAGCTTTTAATTCTCTTGTATTCTTGTATTTCTAAAATGTTTTTTTAAATATATATATATATATGTTTATCGGTCATTTTTAGTACTAACAAATTTTAAGATCTTGTTAAAGTATTATTTTTATTGTATAGAAGATGGCGATTGTAGTAACTCAGTTTTAAGTAATTGTATTTGTATACTCTTTTGTCATTAATATTTAAAATCCATAAATTTGATGTATTTGGAATATTTTCATTCATTTGCACCCAGTGTAAACTATTAAAGAAAATTGCATCTATGTAAGTCATTTAATGTTCGAATCGATAGAGGGAATTTACTCATTATCTACTTAGTAATTTCATTTTCCATTATTATTATTATTTTTTTTTTTTTTGTTAAATTGTTCAAAAATAAATACTTAGTGATAAGTTTTGTAGCTGATAGTAATAAGAGGATGACGGTCGTTTTTATTTATAGGGATTTTGGGAAGTCAATTCAAAAAGAAAATAGTTTTCTACCAGTGTGAATGGACAATATGGTATTAGAATACAGTATTGATAAACACATAAGAGATAATACTAAAGGGAATATAAATGTGTTCCAACGGTGATGTCAACTTTGCGTACTGCTATTAAAAACTAAAAAAGAAAAACAGTCATCTGCTAGGCGTGTACTTTTATAATAAATTTTCCAAAATTCATCTTGTAACTTGTATTATTAAAGTTTATAAAACGCAAGGCATCTGGGCATCCACGATTGAGTGTTGTTCAGGGTTTGGAACCAGTCGCCATCTTACCAGCAACACCTATTACAATAATCTAATTGTTTTTTTTTTTGCCCCTTCTTCGAACCTCGGCTGAGCCCCTTTTGCTTTTTGAACCTGATTTTTTGACGGCTTTTGCTAAACATGGCAAAACCAGCTGGTTTGATCAGCCTGAAGTTTCGCTACTATTGGTTCCTAAATATGAAGACTTCCGAATATTCATATACGCGCATTTATTTCAACATTTCGATGTTTCTCATATAAAAGTCGCTCACGTTAACCTTACGTGCGATATTATCATCGCAATATTCTTGATGGTTCTTGCCTACCCTGGCCTTTAAATCGCACACACTGGTTTTTATATTATTGTGGAGGTAACGGTTATACTCTTGTTGTTTGACTTTACTCCATCCGAGGAAATTTTTAATAACTTGACTTGTATTGAAAATATTGCTAACCGGTAGTCTAGAGATAGAGTGCCCTTGTGCTGACCACAAGTCCTACTAAATTTTGGACGTGAGAGTCAACTGCATGAATCCTACCCTAATATGTTGCCCTGATGCCAAAGATTTCAACTATGTCGATCTGGCAGATTTTGTATATCAAAAATCGCTATTATCCAAAACAGGAATAATTGGTACGAAATATCAGTACGAAATCATGTATCTAAGAAGTTTTGATTGCAACAATGACTGTGCCAGACGTGGCGGAAGTACGTAAAAAATTCAAATTTTGAATAACCGCATCAATTTAACGTGAAACATGAATACAATTATGAAGGTCCAAGTCGTTTTGGGCGTCGCTAGGGCAGACAAAGTGAAAATATTGTCAAAATGCCAACTTGGAATAATCGGTGAAACGACATAATTTTTATTTAGAACTTAGAGCTCAACTCGCTGATTACAAATATATATGTATGTAACTCCAAGAAATTTTACTTGTCGGTAAGTCGTTGCTAGACGCATTTGGACTCACGTCTAAAATTTACTGCGAGTTCAGACTATACTCAGAATCTGTTCATCATCATCATTTTTCCATTTATGGCATTCTTGGAGTGCGGTAATGTCAGTTACATATTTTCCGATCGCATCTGTCAGCTGAAAGGGTTACTTGATCATACGTACATTGTACAAATATAGGTACGACATTTTGGTTTTTATTATGATTTGTCATTGAAACGCTTTTCTTTACATGCATATAATGGTTTATCCATTGCATGCCACGTGAAGTCTGTGTGTCATCTTGGATCAACAAGGAACAATTACCAGGTAGAGTGCTCTCCGATACTTTACTCTATATCTCGGACCCAAGTCTCTCTGTAACTGTTATTATACCTTCGCATAAAAGCAGATGCATAGATGTCAAATTTGCGAATTTTTGAATAGGTTTTCCACAAGATATATATAGGGTGATTCATCATAAGGTTTGATTTTCAATAGGTTTTCTTTTACAGATCA
Source organism: Volucella inanis (assembly GCA_907269105.1). NCBI lineage: Eukaryota > Metazoa > Arthropoda > Insecta > Diptera > Syrphidae > Volucella > Volucella inanis. The sequence goes on along the minus strand of OU026154.1, from coordinate 38,443,857 downwards.
CGCGTGACTCCTATCAAACTTTTTTGTCATTTTTGTTCAGTTTAGTTTGGCAAATCATCGTAGAAAGACTCACACCATAACAGTCTCCAAATTGTTCAGCTGTATTACCAAAATCAGCGTTCTGTGAGAAATGTTTTTCGTGCGATTCGAGGAACTTACTTAATCGAACTACTGAAACCACTTTTGCCAATACCTTTCGCAAATTCTAGTCCCAGTTTACATTAAGTGGATGATATTCGACCGGTTAGATCACAATATATATATCGTATCGTATCATCATATATATATATCTGGCGATATATAAAGACTCAGGTCTTCAGGAATAGGCCAGCTACGATTAACGCTTTGGAACATTACTCGTGTTATTCGCGAGATACCACCCCAAAATTAGACCTTCCTTAGATGTTAACCTACTTTTGTCCTAACGCAAACTGATCTTTCTATCGGAAAGTATTTAGGTTATGAAAATGCGTTTGACTTAATTAATTTTTATTTGTGTTTGTGTGAGTAATTGTGTACTTTTTCAAACTGCACTACAAAATTTGTTGCGGTAGTAACAAAATTTATAGTTAAACTCTCAAATTTCTTTTTGTTAACCTATTTATGATGTCATGTGTACATTGGCACAAAAGCGCCAGTGAAAGTGAATTCGAAAGATATAGTCCTACACTTCAGAATTTCTCTTAAAGTGAACTAAACGACTTGATTCGAGATTTAAATTTATTGAATAAGTCAGCCGAGCTTCTTGCATCAAGACTTAAGGACAAACACTATTTTCAGCTTGACGTGTCAACAACATTGTACCAGACTAGAGAGTGAGGTATTTTTCTATATTTTACTGAGAATACCATATTGTTGCATAATGGAAACAAACTAGCTTCGATTCCGATAGGACATTCAACGAAACTTAAAGAAGAATATGAAATATCAAACTTGTTTTAGAAAAAAATGTCAATTGTTCAATATCGATGGCCAGTGTAGATTGAAAAATGACACACTTTTTATTGGGTCAGGAAGGCGATTACATTAAATACCCCTGTTTTCTTTGTATATAGGATAGTTGGGCAAAAACTGATCGCTATAATGGGAATGATTGGTCGTCAATAATAGATATGAATGTGAGAAGAACTAACCATTCATGAACAATTGATATCTCAAAAAAAAAAAAATCTTTTTTTTTCGTCAATCCATATTAAACATTTTAATAAAGATTTAGATAAGAATGGTGATTACTTTAAATATATTTTTCAATCGTTCCCTGGCCTCAGTACGGAAAAATTAAAAGAAGGAATCTTTGATGGACCACATATTCGTAGTCTTACCTTTTTGGAGAGCCACGAAGCTGCAAATTGTTCCGAAATAGTCGCCAAATTGCCTGCGAATTATCAAAAATAATGTAATCAAATTACATTATTTGCATAGTCATTAGGATAAATTCCAGACAACCTGGGTGATTACAGTGAAGAACACGAGGAATGATTTCACCGGCTTATAAATAGATAAATAGAGACATCAAAAACTTAGTTTTATTAATACCACCTTGATCAAAAATATTTCGAAATTTATTCAGAAAATTAAAAATACAAGTTTATTCATCTAAATCTATACTGAACCCTTCAAAGTAATCCCCATCGACTGCAACAAACTTATGCCAGCGCTTGATCCAATTCTCGAAACATTTTTTATCTTCGGTTTTCGGTATGTCCCTCAGTGCTTTCTGCAATTTTTTCATTACTCCCTCCCGGCTGCTGAAACGCGTTCCCAATAGTGGTTTTTTAACTCGATTGAAAAGAAAGAAGTCACAGGGAGCCAAATCAGGTGAATTCGCTGGCTGTTGGATGTTATTTGTTGAATTTTTCGTCAAACAACTAAGAATAATGATGGCACTGTGCGACGATGCGTTATCATGGTGCAAAAAAAAATGAGTTTTTTGCCCACAATTCTAGTCTTTTTCGGCGAATTGCTTCACGCAAACGTCTCATAACGCCCAAATAATACTCTTTCTTTACTGTCTGGCCTTCTGCACTACACCGTTGTAATCCATGAAAAAGGTGAGTGTTGGCTTCTTTTTGACTGAAAACGAAGTGGTTTTTTTGGTCTCGGCTCATTTGGTGAACGCCATTCACTTGCGTGTCGTACTCATAAGCCCACGTCTCGTCTCCAGTAATGATCCTTTTGATGAATGTGTGATCGGATTCAGCCTCGCAAATCATCTCTTTTCGACGTCAACACGGTCTCTTTTTTGAATGAAATTTAGATCTTTTGGCACCAACGACGGAAACCCAAATCATTAACCAAAATGTTTTAGAAGTATTTATAGGCAATGTTCAAGTCCTACGCTATCTCTCTGATGGTTTATTTGCGGTTATTGACAACATTTCTCTTACTTCATCAATGTTTTCGTCGGTCTTCGATGTCGATGGTCTGCCACTACGTTCATCATCTTCGATTGACTCACGACCACTTTTGAACCCCTCGTGCCACTAATAAACGACCGTTTTCTTTACAGAATCGTTGCCGAAATACTTTTCCAACATTTCCAACGTTCGCGCACCATTAAATCCGTTTTTTACGCAAAATTGAATACAAGTTCGTTGTTGCAAATTTAAATCCGTTTCTAAAATTGTAAAAAAATCGTCGACACACACAGATATAGATGTACTCTAGGCTACGTAATTTTTTCAAGTGTCAAGCTATGATGCTAAGATTTACAGGGAATGTCAACAACAGATGTATCAACTTAACAAAAAACAGAACCCAAATCGGAACAATGGAAGCGCTACACGGTGGTTATTATTATTATTTTTTTTTTTTGATCAAGGTAGTTTACCATATTCACAATTTTTTTTCTTCATTTTTTACCAATTTTTAATAGATTGTCTGTATAAGAAAATGTAGAGTCAATTCAAAAAATTGTTTTTGTAATTAGTAAAGTTACTCAAGATCGACTCCTAAACTTCACGCCGCAGAATCATTGTTCTCCTGTGTAATTTCAATTTAAAAAAATACGTCATTTAGGAACGTATGAATGTATGCATAACAAAATCATAGGTTAAATTGGATTGAGCAGGATACGAAAGCATTAAAACTTATTTTTGAATATGCCTTGGATTAAACAACACTATTAGGTAAAAACTGTAACAAAAGTACAAATAACTGAATATTGGCTTGCATGCATGTGGCATGCACTAGTAACTTTACATCCTCCTACAAAAAGAAATAGAGTGGCGTTAAATCTGACAATTCACTTATCCAATATGCGGTATAAGGCTCTCGCTGAATCTACGTTATGTATCCCAGCTCAATATCGACAATATTTCGAACAAATAATCACAGACAACTGTCCGGTAACGATTTTGTCCTTTTAAGACAATGAGCTATGACAATGCTATGAGCCTTTTTTATTGGATTCGCTGCATTATAACTCAGTTATTATAAAAAATAATACAATTTAAGAGCCAAGAATATATTAAAATTAAATTGCTATATGAATAATTATGTGGCTGTGCAAAAACGGATAACGTGTTTTTGAGATACTAAAGGTGGATTTATTTTGTTATGTGTACAGTCACAGCAAACTCAAAAAATATATGAGATATATTATAAGGGCATCGGTATTGACAATCTAACTCAGCTTCCAGTCAAGCAAATGACCAAGATATTTGAAAGTTCTAAGATTCTCAATTTCAAAATATCAGAGCATATATGCAAACCCAAAAATGTCTGCAAGCCTACTTCCGAGTTACAGATATGTTTCCCATATTTATGTTTATTACGCTTTGCACAGTGAAAAAAGAATTGTTCAAAGTTTATTTTTTTACCACACACATAAAAAAACCTAATTCTTTTTGTCACTTATAATCAATTTTAGGATTTGAATCACGGTAGATCATGATTTATATCAACAGAAAAGTTTAAAGTTGAGTCATCGTGAAATGTACATACCATATAGTCAGCGAATGCATTATCTTTGCTACGATATACTTGTAAGAAAAGCGTATTAATGAAAATTAAGAAAAGAATCGGACCAATCACATATCCCTGAGGAATTCATATGGAATGTTACTCTATGGCAGTAAAAGAGCAGCAGACAAGTTATTTTCATTAAAAACATCATAAATATTCGAGCAGAAGTTAAAAAGAGTTCCTTCAGTTAAAAAAAAAAAACTGGAACATAAAACAAATTGAAATCCCCTAAAAAAATAAAAGAGATGCAATCATCCAAGTTGATATATGTAACTTCATCAAACCAGAAACTTTCACTAAGAATTTAGTCTCAACGTTAAATGTTGGATGGCACCCATGGAATGAAATTAGCCTCTCTATCCCATTTTCCAAAATCACTTAAAACATACACAAACTATAAGTGTTTTCATGCAAAACATGCGCATACACTTCAAGTAGAGTTGTTAATTCTCTCCACGTTCACGGGATTATGGGAAATGAGATCGGTGATAAATTTTTTAGACACGGCTCAGAGAAAAGTTTTTCAAGACTCAAACCTACGTCAGGATTGCCTGCGTCCACGGTTAGATTTTAAATTTCTAACTGAACTCCATGTGAGCATAATTATAGTTGACATGACTCTCTTGGATGCTGGCAGACCAAACGAATACATCCCGGTGCTTCTGAAAGACTTATAAATAAGACTTCTTATAGCTAATGGAGCAATACTCGTTTGCTAAGCGCTAGTGATAATCGTAAGCGACATAACATCCTTGGTCGCTTGTTGTGAGAGTGATGACGCTACTTCGAAGAACTTCGTCTGTGAATGTTCGGCGTACTCTACATCTCTGTTAGCGCTTACTCATTTTTCTTCGAAAGACTGAGTAATTGAGTGAGTGAGTGAGTGCTCTGTTTTGATAGATAAAGGTTTCAATACAGTTCAAAGTTCGTATTTCATAAGTGTATTGTAGAAATGATCCCGAATGTCCTAACCTTAACCGTGCCTTTACGCCGTGGCACAAGACTACGTCAATGCACTATTTATCCTGAATAAGTAGCAAGTAGATGCAAAGGAAGAACCCCATAAAAAGTCATTAACGAGCAGATACATGATTACAGGCAAGATCAAGCAAACATCCAGTGAAGAGTTTGAACGAGTTTCTTATTATTATTTTTGATGAAGACCAGTTAAAAAAATGAAGGAATCACTATTTGTGTTGTTTTTGCACTGGAAGCTAAGGTGAAGTTATGGAAAAATACGACATTCAATTTAAACGAAGTGCTAGGAACTGAGATGGCGTAACTTGTTTTGTTCCATTGTTATTATTCCATTGGAACATGCGTTGGAAAGCTACTGTCATTGTACGTCATTTCAGTATATGTCATTCATTTGAAGCGTAAACAACAATAATTTTTTTTCACTCAAATATGTAACTTTGTGCCTGAAAAAGTGTTTTTGCGGGGAGTTCTTCTTCATTACCTTAATATGAAGAAAACTGCTGCCGAAAGTCATCATATTTTGGTGGAAGTTTAGGGTGAACATGCGCTAGCTGATCGAAAGTGCCAAAAGTGGTTTTCACGATTTAAAAGTGGTGATTTTGGCTTGGAAGACGATGACCCTCCTGGGCAGCCAAAAAAGTTTGAAGTTGAAGAGCTGGAAGCATTACTCTATGAAGATTGTTGCTAAACAAAAGAAGAGCTCGCAGAATCTTTGAATGTCACTCAAGCAGCCATTTCAAAACGTTTAAAAGCAACTGGATATATTCAAAAGCAAGGAAATTGGGTTCCACATGAACTCAAGACGAGAGACGTCGAAAGGCGGTTTTGCATGTCCGAAATGCTGCTGGAACGCCACAAAAGGAAGTCATTCTTGCATCGGATTGTTACTGGTGATGAAAAATGGATCCATTACGACAACCCCAAGCGCAAAAAATCATATGTGAAACCCGGCCAAATCAACGGCAAAGCCGAATATCCATGGCGCGAAGGTTATGCTCTGTATTTGGTGGGATTAGATGGGTGTGCTGTATTATAAGCTGCTAAAATTGGGTGAAACCATCAATGGACAACGCAATTAATACGTTCAATAATTTTCCATCATGACAACGCTCGGCCCCAAGTTGTAATTCCGGTTAAGAACTATTTGGAAAACAGTGGATGAGAAGTCTTATCCCACCCGCCTTATAGCCCAGACCTTGCCCCTTCTGACTACCATTTGTTTCGGTCGATGCAGAACGCCCTCACTGAAATAGGGTTCACATCAGAGCAGAATATCAAAAATTGGCTTGATTCATTCTTGGCTGCCAAGCCGGCGCAGTTCTTTTGGGATGGGATCCACAAATTGCCAGAAAGATGGGAAAAAGTCATATCTTCAGATGGGCAATACTTTGAATAATATTAGTGTACATGTTTTTCTTAAATAAACGTTCAAATTTTGAAAAAAACCGCAGGAATTAAATTACATACCGAATATAATAATTATAAGCTAAATTGGCGGCAAGAACGTCAATTTAATACATTGCCTCACCAAAGGGCGAGTATAGGTAGGTCATTGTCTGCCATTGCATTAAAGGGTCAGAAAAAAATCACGGCAACTACGGAAGAGCTAAATAGAGTTAAAACAATTAAAATTGTTGTGTTTTGCTGCCATTTCCTGTGTAATTTTTTTATTGATATTAAAGCAGTTCTTAAAAATAAAGACTATAACAATTTATTTACAAAAAAAAAGGAATAAAATATCAAGATCTGGTCAACATCAATGACAATACAAATGTAAAATTAAATAACGGTGTGGTCAAGTTTAATTCTCTTTTACTGCTTTTACTTTGAATATCTTGCCACCAAGTCCATGTGTCGTTATATAATCCCGGATTACAGAGTGGATCTGCTGGTTGATTAGCTGGTGATATCGCAGTATGGCGATAGAACTCTATGTCAGCTTGTAACTCCTTGACTAGCATTGGATTCCTCAAGGCTATATTATACATTTCGCAAGGATCTTCTGTAATATCAAACAGGCACGGCGCTTCTTTTGGATCACATTTATAAATTCCTGAATTGGGAACTATACCGTCCCGGATGCTACAATGATATGTGAGTTCTCTTCTCATGGCTTCAATAACAGGCACCGAGAGATTTGGATTCTGAATAGACTGCGAAACTTCAGATTCCAAAACCAGTTCAGTATATTGATCTGCACGTGGATCTGGAACATTTTCGATGTCGCCGAGCCATTTAGCATAATTTGGATGTACTTCAGTGCCATTAACGTACTTCAAATTATCTCGCATGTAGGAAGTGTAACCGTAAACATCATCGAGGACGTGTAAAAATCTTCGACTTTGAAGTGGAGCATTATTGCTGATAGTGTTCCACAAATCAATGCCATCTAGTTGGAGATTAGATGGAAGCTTGATTCCTGCCGCTGATGCTAGTGTTGGAAGCCAATCAATAGAGTGTATAAGCTGGTGAGAAACCAGACGAGGTTGCTTAATAAAAGGACTCCAAATAGCAGCTGCTGATCGAATTCCTCCTTCCCATGGTGATTCCTTTTGCTAAAAATAAGGGCAAAAGATAGTAAGGAAGTTTTATTGTAAAAGTTTGATATTAATATTAAGCTTACGCCTTTGAAAGGGTAATTAGAACCAGCATTGGAGTATATCCCTTTTGTTGGTGCCCCATTGTCTGAATAAAAGAGCACTATAGTGTTGTTTAGTATTTTTTTATCGGATAAAGCACGCATTAGTCGGCCTACGCTCTCATCAAGTTTGGACACCATCGCTAAAATTTAAAAAAGGAATCAAGCAATTTAATAAGTCATACATATTATAGATAAAAGGAGTTTATTTGACCATACAAAGGGCCGTCTGTTGGTATTTAAATTCTATGTTCGTAAGCACAGAAATTGTAGTTTTAGAATTGGGATGGAGAATCACAACAAAGTACTATAAGCGATTTTTTAAGGAGATTTACAAAGGAATGTCTCTTTATTAAGTCTAATAAATTTCTGATTACAATTTCGACTTATGGTTCTATTTATATATTAAAATTAAATGAATAGACAAAAGTATAGTAATTTGAAACATTAACTTTGCGCAGCAGAAGGCTAGGCATTGGAAAATCTAAATTTTAAATATTAAACTACCGTCCGGTTTAATTACCCCAATGCAAGCACATATGTATTATGCAACCCAGCACATTCGATAGATGTGGGATTCCTCGCATGTACTGAGTTCACATAAATATTGTCCTCTTTCCTCCTTAAATCAGACGCTCAAGTCAAAAGTTCAACTTTATAGGTTGAGGGGAGAGATCTTTGATTTCGGGTAATTGAACCTGAACAGATTCCTTTTTTGTTAATTCTTAAATTTTTGCATTATGACTAAGATAATTATGATGTTTATTATGTATACAAATGTATTTGAAATTAATGATAGTTGATTAACAATTGAAAATTTCTTTAGTTTTTTAATGTTGCTTAATTGTAAATCGTGCAAAAATCCTAAATTTCATTGCATCTTGTTCAAAGTTATATTCGGTTGTATTTTAGGAGGCAAAATTTGGAAGATTCTAATCTCCCGGTTGGTATAGTTTTTATCGTTGATGGCTATTGTATCGTTGTCAAATTGTACTAAAAACGTTCCACTCAGCATCTTGGTCTCGTTTCCATGCCTCAGAGTTCCGTTGAAGTTGATAAGAGAGATTGTGTTTTTTGACAGAAGTTCAGTAATAGGTTTTTTTATAATTGGAAGTCGGAATTTGTTTCTTCCTTTTACCACTTGATTTATGCAATGCTCTATTGGTAGTTTTTCGAGCTGACTGTTGCTGCAAAAAGTTATACCCTGCATATGATTACATGTGCTCTTATGATAATACTGTACATCTCGTCATCAGCTAACAGGATTTCATTTGTTCCAAGGTGGATTCACTTGTTGTTCTGAATTGTAGCCCAGATCATTACATGGCTAAAGTCCTTTAGGTTAGTTTTTGGTAGTGATAAAGTAAGAGAGATTTTTTTCTGTAGCATGATCGGTTCCGCGTATTATATTGCTTCTATTGTATCTCTTTACTATAAGAAAGGGTTTCTATTTGAGAGAGTACTTCCTGAAATTCTTCTTTATTCAGCCGATAAATGTTAACGATTTTTTTCTTCGCTATTTGAGCCGCGGAGACTATTTCGTTCTGTTCATCTTTGATTATTGTTAGTTTGTTGTATAACACCTGTTCATATTTGTCTATATTGGTGCTATGTATTCTCTTGATGAACTTGTTGTACAATAAATTTCGAGAATTACTTGTGTGACAGTTTTCAGGTGCTTGTTTATTTTGTTCGTTGTTATTTTCGATGGTGACGTTTTGTGTTTTCAACAGCTCGTCCCAATATGTGGCATCGGGTGTGCCTGCTATCTACTTCCACGCGGATCCAAGCCAATTTATTGATCGTTCGGTTTGTTGAATCTGCTGAAGCAATTGCGGTCGTAGAATACTGCTCTTATCTATTTGGTTTCCTATCAGACTTGTTAGTTCGTTTATGACATCCTCATAGCTCGTCAGGTTGATAATGTGAACTATGTTCAATCTTGCCATTCCCTAGCTTCAGGGTGACTATTGGTGTATTATACACGAATATGTTGACGATATCGAATGCCAGCCCTTGAATCGACATGAAATTAAAGGATAAACAAATTTACTCAGAAATGTTTTTGATTTGGGACTTTTGGATCTTTTTGGCAGTTTCGGTAATGACCTTGACTCTATTAGCCTGTTGTACTATTTCTCTTGTGTATAGCGGCTTTTGTTTACCATCGCGTTTTGACGGCTGCGTATATGCATTCTCCGGGTTGGTATGTCATTGGAATATTCCTTTTTTGTTTTATCGGCTGATTTTCCTTTTCTGGTTCCTTTGGATGAATTCGGTAAGGTCCTAGTATACTTTAGCTTATAAATCAATAAGATTTTGGTAATTGATTCCTTGGCTTCTTCCGAAAAATTCATCACTACGGCTATTTCAACGATTTCCTTCGTTGTAAGCTCTTGATATTCTTTACGTTAGCATCTCGCTATTTCTAATGTCGTCGAATGAACCCTTTCTATAGTTCCATTAACCTCGCTTTTTTGAGCAGTCAGGTAGGTTTTTATGCCAAGTGCCTTAATGTAACTTGAAATGACGGGACCGATGGAGCTGCTCTCCTTATCAGTAACAATAAGTTGAGCCCCTAAAAAATAGTGAATAATTCTTATAATTTTTTTCCTTAAATACAGTGCCGACCTCGAGAATTTGTCAATACAGGTTATAAATTTTTCTCGTTCTATTTTGAAAATATCTATGTGTATTATTTCAGTGGCTTAAGTAGAAATCGGTGTTTTCTGAAGTTCACGTTTTGGCGGATGTTTTATCAATCATTCATTTTCGGGAAAAGGTATTTTTCCAGTATCTGTTCCCTATTCTCGCGGTGATTTCGATGCGCTCAGTTGCTTTTCTTGAATGATCCCGATTTTCTGTTCCTCATTGCGTAAATGTTCGACTAGCCTCTGTGTTATTCCTTAAATATTTCTAAAATATTTCCTGGAGGAAAACTTTGTTCAAAAAAAAAGTCAGTGGCAGATGGCTTGTCAAAATTCGTATTTTTTTTTTTTTGCTCCATATAAATAGTTCCGCAAGTTGTCGAGTGCCCAAACAATTGCCAGCATCTCCCTCTAGTTAGTGAGATGTAAGTTATTTTACTGTCTCTACCGATTTCACACTATGAAAGTACTGCACCTAATGCAGTGTTTCAAGAATCCGTTGTCTATATATGGTAAAGGGCTTCTCGAAGTCAGGAAATGTCGGAATTTAGGAAGATGTTCTTTTAAACTTTCAAAGGCCTTTATTTACTCAGCATTCAATTGGATTTTAACCTTTTTTGAAGCATTGGTCTTTACCTTGGCCCTCTTCCCTCTTGTAAGATAATTTCTACGAAAGCTCTTTCTTCCACAGCAACCTTTGGACAACTCTTTTGCGAGCGATTGAATTGTTGTGAATAAGCAACAAAGCTGTGGCCAGTTCTCCTCGCCTCTATTTTTTTATTGCTCCCCTCAAATATCATTAGGTAGTTGCTATTTTCATGAGTTCACCTTTTTTTTTTTGCTTGATTAGGGAAATTTCTTTTGAATGCCAAAATAAGGAAATTAAATCACGCGATGGCGTGACTTTTAATTTATTTAGTGAGCCCGCACACTTCTAGATCACTACAAGTAATGCTACTTATTTTCAGGGTCATATCTATGACCTCTAGTATTAAATCGTTCGGAAATGCTTGACGAATATTCACCATAGAGCCCCAGAGTTCCCTACAACACTCGACACGCGCTTATTTCTGATTCCCCTAAGCATGCGCAACAACCACTTGGAACTGATTTTTGAAAGGGTAAGATGTCTTCACATCCGATTCAGATAACTATGTCGTTTATAGAAGGGATCATCTTCTTTCTACTTTAGACCGCCCTTATTCTCCCTTGTCAATTATATACTCATATGAAAATCGAAACACATGTGTCGATTCGGAAAATTCATTTTCATTTAACTTCCGAAGAACAGACTTTAATAAACTTAAAAGCCTCATCAGCAACATTAACTTTGACTTTATTGCTGAGACAACTAACATTGATCTTGCCCTATCAACTTTCTACCATATTCGTGGCACAAATTCTTAAGAACTCAATCTGATTCCAACTACAGTAATTATCAATTGGTATACGATCGTTTTTCTGAGCTTTGTGAGTATCTATACATTGAGTACCTCTACCGCATGAAATTTAGCTTAATCTCTGACCCTTAATGCTTCTACCAGTTTGTTAAAAGAAAAACAGACCGCTTTAACTATATGTGACACTTTCCTGAGACGTCATCTATCTCGCTATATATAACAACATCTTTGACATCTGAAAATATTACCAAACTTAAAAACGATCTTTCGTCCGGCCCTGACGGCCTTCCAGCTATGGTAATTAAAGAGTTTGTTACCCACCTCGGTTATCCCCCTGCCTACCCTAGAGAGTTCGTCTCTAGAATGCTTCATGCTTTAGAAGACGGTGATGAAGTCGATGCAATTTCCACTGATTTCAGCAAGGCATTCGATAAAATTTCTCACCAACTTATCATTTTTAAACTAAAAAAACTTGACTTTTTCCCTCATTTTGTGGCATGAACCAAATCCTATTAAGAAGACTGAGAATATAGTCAACTTCAGATCTTTAATATCCGACCCCATCATCATCTGGTGTCACTCAGGGCAGTCACCTTGGATCAATCATCTTAGTCCTAACAATTAATCATATAAATCTCATTTTAACGAATTCTTATCTTTCTATTTTCGCTGATGACATGAGAATTTCCAAAGTCATTTCATTGCCTTCTGACTCCCATTGCCTGCAAAATGACTTGAATAAGTTTTCGGTATGGTGCAAGCAAAACTTTCTGTAGGTTAATGTCAAAAAATGCCAAGCGATAACCTATTCCCGCAAACGTCTACATCCCCCTCCAAGAAGCTACTTTACTACTGCGATGAGCCTATTCCTTCCACTATCCAAATACGCGATCTAGGAATAATTTGTGACAGAGAATTAAATTTCGACTCAAACATATTGACAGCTTTATAAATAAAGCTAACTCTGCACTTGACTTTATCAAACGCTGGTCAAAATAATTTTCCAACCCTTAAGTTACAAAATCCCTGTACATTACTTTTTATATTCTTCTCGAATATAGAAGCCAAGTTTGGTCACCCTATAAACTAATCCACATTCAAAGAATTGAAGCAGTCCAACACAGGTTTATCCGTTTCGCACTTCGTGGTCTACCTTGGGTCGATCCACATGTATGCATTAGTCAGCTTTCTGGTTTTTATTGTTAATTAATGATTATGTATCCATAGGTCTACAAACTTTGAGTATTTCAGTAGATGTAGATGTAGTTCCGAAATTATCGGTGAAACAAAGGCTTTATTGGCTTGGCGCAAAGAAAATCTACATTGGCTTGCAATCATGCAATCGCAGATATGAAAAACCTTATTATAACAATTTTAAACTTGTCTGCCTGAGATCGGACAATCAGAAAAACGATATCATATCGAGCAGAATCCTTCATATACGATGAAGTACTCGTATTTATAAAAATGCGTGAGACTGTTGTGACAATTTTGGATGATGGACTGGGGCTTCAAATACCGAAAGGAGATTTTGACTTTTGCTACCGAAAAATGAATTCGCGTAGGTAGAAAATTCTCTACTACTGATGTTGTTTTACTGAGGACGGTGAGAAGATGCACGAAGGAAAAGATTTTAACTAGATTTTAGTGTTTAACTAGAATTTAAACTATACGACTACATTGAAAATGCAGATAAGTCAAATTTACAGATATACGATTTAAAACATTCTGATTTTTTTTGTAATCAACAGGTTCCTTAATACCATCCCTTGGGAAAATACGTTTTTGGGAGACGAACTCATACTCATATATATCAATAAAACCTTTAGTAACCATTTAAAACGCGGCTTAGAGCAATTTATTTCAATAAAAATCATAAGGATAATTTCAATTCCTCCTTGGTTTAATAAAAGGCTATGAAACTTAAAAAATCGTAAAGTCGAAACATATAAAGTATATAAACGCGACAAAAATAATCATTTGGACATTTTTGGACTTTCATAAATAATAAGAGGATATCTGCTGGTCTCATTAAGTGTATGAATTACATAGATAAAACCTCTAGTGATGTTAAGATCATATGCAACTTTTTCGCAGATTATTTTAAATCCGTGTATTGTTCTTCTTCTCCGGCTGACCATGTTAGCTCTTTCGTCTCAAATCAAGTCGATGTAGGCAACATGCAATTAAATACTTTGGAAGTCTCTAAAGCATTAACAAATCTAGATGTATATAAGGGTGTAGGTTCAGATGGGAACTCTTCCACATTTTTAAAAGAATGGGCTACAACTCTCTCAGTGCCCCTTTGCATGATATTCAATTTATCGCTTAGAACCGGCCAATTTCTCAATGAGTGGAAAGTGTCTTTTATAACACCCATTTCTAAAGCAGGAGCTAAACAAAAGGTTGCTAATTACAGGCCTACATGTAAGTTGTCCCTAAGGTTTTCGAGAAGATTGTATGTAACAAACTTAGTTTTATGGTGAAGGAAATCATATCCGACTCACAGCACAGATTTGTTCAAGGAAGATCCACAGTCACAAACCTTGCAATTCAATGTGGAAAGATTATTGAAAATTTCGAAAATGGATACCAGACCGATATATGTAATATTCACAGATTTTGCCAAGGCTTTTGATAGAGTGAGCCACGGGATTTTAATCCATAAGGCAGACTGGTTTCTACTCCTGTTTTTTGGATTGGATTATTTCGTATCTTCGCGGCCGAATCCAATTCGTTAAAGTTGAAAACAGTCTGTCTGAACCCATTGTAGTAACGTCTGGTGTTCCACAAGGAAGCCACATTGGATCGCTGCTGTTTGTTCTCTTTATCAACGACATTCCCTTAAGTTTTCGTAATTCAATATCCCTATTATTTGCAGATGACTTGAAAGCGTTTCGAAAAATTAAGTCAGTGAATGATTGTTGGCTTTTCGAGGAATGAAATGAATTCAATGAATGGTCTTGCTAAGTGGTGTCAGCTCAATCAACTACATTTAAATGTATCAAAGTGCCAAAGTCTGACCTGCACAAAGACTATAGATTCGATGTTTTCCGATTATAAAATTGGAAACACTTTTTTGGAAAAAGTGTGTTCTAAAAAGGATCTAGGTGTTAATTGGACCCAAAACTTTATTTTAAGCTGCATATAGACCACATATGCACAACACTTTCAGAAAGGTAGGATCGGATTTCACCGATCCCTTCGCATTAAAGGCTTTTAATTTGGCTCTTGTAAGATCGGTCTTACACTATTGTAGTCCCACCTGCAATCCCTACTACGATATTCACTCTAAGAGAAAAGAAAGGGTCCAAAAATGTTTCAATAGATTTATTTTCAAAAGGCTGAGGTGGAATATTAATACACCACCATATTTGATCAGATGCCTTCTCTTTAGGCATCACCCTTGAAGACAGACGTAGGTATTTTTGTATAATGCTGATAAGGGATACAATTAGCTATCATATTAAATGTCCCTATTTATTGTAGCGAATACCATATCTTTTTATTTTCCTGCAAGAAATCTCCGGACGAGGTTTAATCTTCCATAGAACTAATTATGGTAATAATGAACCTTTTGAACTCTGCATCAAAGAGACAAATAATGTAGTTGATCACATTGATATTTGTGAGAGATTTACTCCAGATATGGAAAATACCGATTGCGTTGCTGTAAAACTAAAAGTTGGTAAGAAATTCTTGTTACTCGTGTGTAATTACCGGCTCCAATTTGTAGAAGTAGATGTGTTTCTTAGGGAATTCGAAAGTATATTGTGCTCGGTTGACTGATGGGATATTTTTTTGATTGGGGATAATAATATTGATATTTTTAACTTTCCAAAATCCACTGATAATTATATGTGCTTGATTTCGTCCTCCGTTAATATTCCAACAAGTGTAATTGAGAATACATCTACCTGCATTGATCATATTTTTCTTAAGTCAAAAAACAAGCGCATGATGATGGAATAATGATGGAATAGATGGAATAAGAATTCTGGTGATCTGTTTTAAGTCATTTGGCATTTTCAATAAACAAGAGCTTCGAAGAGGGGACATTTTCTGATACTCTTAAAACACGTATTGTTATTTCAATTTTTAAAAAGGGCGACCCGACTGAACCGAATAACTATAGGCCTAAATCATTACTATCTACTTAAAAATATTTGACCTTGAACCAATACTGTTTCTAATCTACATTAACTTAATTTTCATTGGTTTAAAGGCTATGTGTTTTTTATTGTCTAATTGTCGCGAACAGATTGAGATAATCGTTGTCATCACTCCAAATGCGATAGCGTGCGTTGTTCGGAACAATGTTTTGTACTTGATTTTGTTGAAGAATTTATATATCTTGTAGTTTTAATAGACAACCGATTGTGCTGGAAGCCACATATTGCGTCAGGAAAAAAGTGGCTATGCATCGCCATGAACAAAATGTACTATCTACTTAAACTTGTACCACATAGTCTGCTATTAGGTTCATTCACGCCTAGAGTATGGTCTTGGCTGTTTTGTTGAAGAAAAGTGTATACACATAACAAGCCTGATGACCATTGTCATAGCACAAAAGAAAAAATTGTGAGTTTAATCTTCCATAAAAATAAGTCCGAACACTCACTGCCTTTATTTCAGTCAGCAAAAATACTCCCTCTACGGTATCTACCATATATATTTACAAAGCACTAAAAGAGTTTTTCATTAGAAGTGGTAATTACATTACACTCATATTACACATTACAGAAGAAATGAGGTGTATTTGCTAAGAAATTGGAACACTGTGGTTGTCCCAACAGTCCAGAAAGAGTACTGTAGGTGTTTTCTTAATTGCACCATTCATTTTCAACAAACTGCCGTCGGAACTATCCAGTCAAAATTACACACGGTCTCATATTTCTTAAAAAGCTCAAAACTTTTCTGCTCTCTAGATCTAAGGTGAAGACACTTTTACAAGTAACGATTTATTCAACTGCACTAAATATTTGCATTACAACTTTTATTCTCATTCATCATATCTCGTTCAATTAATTTTTCTACTTAGTCTTCTACCGCAACTTTTTCCGCCACTTCGCACAGTGAATGTTATAAACTGTGTGTTTTCTCCTTTTCTTTCGGCTTTTAAACTTAATTCCTTGATATAAACTTATTGCTAAAAAAAAGCTCTTGTCACTGGTCTTCTATTTGGCCACAAAGTGTGTCTTTAAATATTTTAAATACCTAGGCTATATTTTTTCTCTAGAAGTAAATTTTGTGGAAAATAAAATTATAAATTGTAGGTATTTAATAAATAATGTTATAGAATGTAGGAACTAAATAAAAAACTAAAAAAAAGAAAATAAAATTAATAGTGTATCTTCGAACTCCATAATTCTTCGATAGCCTCTTCGACATCAATGTACTGAGAGGCGATTGAGAGATGACAACCTATATCTTACAAGTATTAATAGTGTGTACTATGAAGATGGTACTATATTCTTACCTGCATACACTCTCCTCTTCGGATCACTTATGTGAGAAAACTTTTCGATCTCCTCCTCTGGCGCTTCCATTGGTTTATCATCATTTCCTGTATGCACTGCTAAGTGGCTCATTACCAAAAACAAAGGACGCTTCTTGTTGTGTCTCCTTATAACTTCAATCGCTTCATCGGTAAAATAGTCAGTTGCATATGTCCCATTGGCCGCATAGTTAACATCAAAATTTTTTCTAAAGTCAATCCCCCGGCTATAGTTTTTACCCTAAAGAGAATGGTCAAAATCATATGAATTAAAATATAAATGCTGGGTACATACCATCATAAACAGTTCATGGTCATAATAGCTGATGTATCCTGAATAATAGCCGACATGATAGTCAAATCCTCTGAACTTTGGTGTGAACGCTTTCTTTGCAAAACCCAAGTGCCATTTTCCGATTAAGTTCGTCGAATATCCTGCATCATGGAATATCTCCGGCATTAACCGCTCTTTCAGTGGTAATCCCCATGGTTCATCATTAATTATGACCGAGTGTTGAGTGCCTTCATTCAGGACGAAGGTTATTTTCGAAAACGACCAAATAAACAGCCACCGCAATTACGATTAAATATCAAAAATGAAAGAAACCAGTAAAAGAAGAAGCCAATGATTTTAAGGTTACCTGTATGTATTGGATATTTTCCCGTCAGCAAAGTAGCACGTGACGGCGTACAGAGGTTTGGCACATACATACGATTGAGGATTACGCCATTATAGGCAAGTGCATCGATGTTAGGAGTTAAAATCTGATTCGATCCGTGGAAGCTCACATCATTGATGCCCTATTATTGGGTAATGGGGAATTTAAATTAATTATGAGATTGGAGAGTGCGTACATAACCATACCAAATCATCGGCCAGGATGATAACGATATTGGGCTTTTGCACTTTGGTCGTTCTTGCGGCATCCATACATGTAACACATGTGAGTGCAATCACCAACAGTCGGAATACTGACATCATGGACCAGTTGAATTTGCATTCTGAAATAAAAATTGTTTTAAAGTTAGCACTGAATTAATTTGCAAAGTTAGCAATGAATGTTGACCTGACATGGTTTCACTTAATTTTCCTACCAATTTAATGAAGGCAATGACTTGAAATAGGGCTTTAAGAAGCAGTATATTCCAACTGTGTTGATTCACTAAATAACGAAAAATAACTTCTGACGTAGAACATCTCTACCGCATTCATCTGGGATTTTAACATATTGCCAACTGAAGAAGACGTTCTCCTTCTGTACCATACAACAACATACCATACAGTAACGTAGCTGATATTGGTGAATAGCTCGTTTGTAACTTCAGCTATCGTTTACGAATAACGATCCACTTTTAGAATATGAAATCTTTTAGAAATTCACGAAAAGAAATTCATCAAAACGATATTGGAGAATCAGCTCTTTCAAACCTAGTGGTGCTGGTTATCCCAGAAAAGTTGCACATTGTTATCGGAGGTATATTATTTGAGTACCGGGCCCGCCAAAAGACCATTTCATCTGATAGACAGCCAAAAACAAAACCGGCAGATCACATTGCGATTTACCCCACAATTTATAAATTACCTTCTGACGCCCTAAACAGGTGAAAAGCCAATATCGGAATGGGAATTGCCTACTATATAACGACAGTTCAAATAAGCCTTCGCACAGCATCAGTTAAAAGCAACCAACATACTTCTGAATCCCAAATTGCAACAATATCAGGAGTAGGGAGATGAATATTTAAACTCTAGTACTCTAGAATGAAGTACATGGTACTATACACACCAATTGTTTAGCTCCACAAATAGCGAATCGATGTGACAGTAAAACCGCTTATGTTGTTAGCAATAAACTTACCCAAGGATGCAATTCAAAATAATATCCATTAGGTAGATGGGGGTTACATCAGTTACGAATTACATTACATTTTTCTATTTTGTGGCCAAAATATGTAGTAGACATGATCAGGGAAAATCTGTATGCAACACTCAATCTCGAATAATTCGGCTTCCGGTATAATTCTTCCTACGCTGGACATATAAACATTATATAAGAGCAATGCATTAGATATGAAACTCTGCTCTAGCTGCTTTTAAATTTATTATATGTATCTTTGACAAGGTTTTCGAGAGTGTGATTAGGGAGTTTATATGGAGAGAAAGTTTGCCTCTGATAAAATCATCGCTACATTTAAGGCTACGTTATGAGGGGCAGGAAGTCGTATTTCACACATCGGTAGTTGGCAAACGTTTCTGAAATTAAAAGCGGAGTACGTCAGGGTCACATCTAATGGACGCATTTTCTTCTCTTGTAAATAAGCTAGTTATTTATTTAGAGTTATTTAACGTGAAACAAATCCAATTAGCAAAGCGATTTTAATTGAAATGCTACGCGGTCTTCGTACCTCGAGAGGAGTTTGAGCCCTTATTATTATTATTTCAGATTGACGAACGACTATAATTAATTCGTGCGGTTTGCTAAGAGATGGCGTAACTTGCATTATTCCATTGTTATTACTCCATTGGAACATGCGTTGGAAAGCTACTGTCATTGTACGTCATTTCAGTATATATCACTGATTTGAAGCGTAAACAACAATAATTTTTTTTCACTCAAATATGTCGAACTTTGTGCCTGAAAAAGTGTTTTTGCGGGGAGTTCTTCTTCATTACTTTAATATAAAGAAACTGCTGCCGAAAGTCATCGTATTTTGGTGGAAGTTTATGGTGAACATGCGCTAGCTGAGCGAATATACCAAAAGTGGTTTGCACGATTTAAAAGTGGTGATTTTGGCTTGGAAGACGATGAACGTCCTGGGCAGCCAAAAAAGTTTGTAGATGAAGAACTGGAAGCATTACTCTATGAAGATTGTTGCCGAACAGAAGAGCTTGCAGAATCTTTAGGTGTCACTCAAGCAGACATTTCAAAACGTTCAAAAGCAGCTGGATATATTATCAAAAGCAAGGAAATTGAGTTCCACATGAACTCAAGACTAGAGACGTCGAAAGGCGGTTTTGCATGTCCGAAATGCTGCTGGAACGCCACAAAAAGAAGTCATTCTTGCATCGGATTGTTACTGGTGATGAAAAATGGATCCATTACGACAACCCCAAGCGCAAAAAATCAATCTAATGAAATAAGGATGTTTAGCTCCGGTTTTGAGATCTAAATTTGGGAAAGTAGAGTGTGACAGGTTGGGGTTAATTTGAAAGAAACGCGTTGACGCGAGAGCTTGGCTGGAGGTTGGTTTATGTAGGTATATATATATGTGAGTTTTGAATCTCCAATTAGAGTCAGGTTTGAAACTGGAGTTGGAAACGGGTTTCGGTATCTTATTACTTGACTAAGTGTCAGGTTTGGGACGGTTTGGGACGGGTTTCGGTATCTTTACTTTATTCTGCTTCTTGGTTGAATTTTGCAATAATTTGCAAACACGCATCTTTTCAAGATTGAAATTGTTGCTATCTGGATTATGGAATAACCATTCAGATCTAGCCGGAAGATTGAGTTTGAAGCTGCGCTTGCTTCTGTGGTGATATGTTGGAAATAAATTGAAGTGGCTAATGGTGATGCTATATTTCTTTTCAAAGAAATTCGAGATCCAATCAACATCAGCGTTTGTGGGGGCATCTTTGATAAGAAGCGTAGAGACTAATTGATTCTTCGAAGCAAGATTGTCAAGCCTCCGTTGCCATTCGGAAGGTTTCCAAATTAATTAAAATGATTGATAAGCTTCCGTGGGGCAGCGACTTGAGGAATTGGCAAGAATGTATTCTCTGTTGTCAAGTTGGACGAAACTTCGCGGGAATCAGTGGAGAAAACATGTGGAGGTGAACGTGAATCCACTTCAGGTTCTATTAATTCAGCAATGAGCTATGTATTATAGTGGACATTCAGGTAAATCTGTGGGATGTTTGGTAAATCGTCAATTTTGCTGTTTATTGTTGCGATGTGATGTTCAATATCGCATACGAGATATCGAGTCGCAGTAAGTTCATCACCGACATCATTCACTTTATCGAAGACAACTTCAAGCATGGGTTCTGATTGCTTAGGAGAGAGTTGTTTGTGTGACGAGGACTGGGAATGGATGCCAATGTCGTCACGCAGGGATCTTATCAGCTCGCAAGTTTTTTGGTTGGATAAAACCTGCGTAGAACGGATAGCTTTGATGTCACTCAACACTTTATCTAGGTGAGGTAAGGGAACTTCTTTATTCCTGGATTTCCCGTAGTCTAACTTGATTAGATCGGCAATTTGTTTATCCATGTATTTTACTTAATAACTTCGGCTGAGTTCTGGACTGAGTTACGTAATTCTTCAACACTTTTAACACTGTTTTCGATAACTAAAATGTTGTCTTGTCCATTGTGTCTTCGTAGGAGTCGCTTAGATATGTTATTGACAAAAGCACATGCAAGAGTGAGATACTCTTGCACACATCACAAAAGAAAAGGAAATTATTGGAGAATTCTTTAATAAGCATGGTATTTTTTTTGTTTAACCCGACACAAATGGCATGAAAGGCTTAACCACAGATGCCTTTGCAGGCTCACCAGTTAGTATTGTTATCGTCGATTACACAATTTGCAATTTCGTAAGACATATTTAAATGGGTGATGTTGCACTAAATACACGGTCGCGTAAATAAATTAGCTGCGTATGTAAGTGAGGGTATGTAGGCCGAATTATTGTTTGTACATACATGAGTATTTTGTTTTTTTTTTTTTTTGATTATTGTATTATTTTTTTTTGTTTGGTTGCAATTTACTATATGTAGATAGAGGCTTTGTACTGAAATCTGCCAGCGGACGAAAAAAGATAAAATGTATTCGAGCACTGGGGGTTAAGAACCGGAAAATGTAATTTTACGAAAATATTAATTGAGAAATGAACGGGTGAATAGGGAGAATAAGAAAACACATCTGATTGGTTTAAGTATCAACATGACTTCTGTAGAAGGACTATATTCATTGTAAGTATCCTGCAATATGCGCGCATTCATACAATTAAAGTTGATTCTACCCTTTTGAATACCCTTCGCCCAAGTAGGTTTTTAGGGAATGGTCTTTGGTTATATACTTTAAAAAGAGACCAGGACTGATCCGAAATTCCAAAGTCCTACAATCAGCCTAGCAAATATGTAGCAAATATGTCAATACATGTTTGAGAAAAATCAGATATTTTAGTTGGTCTATTTATACATGATTATAAACAATTAGCGAACATTAATGTTAAATATTCAATACTTTTGAGTATTAGCGATTACTGTGTTAAGATATCGGGTGAGTAGAAATTTCTTCCACAAAAACATTCTTACTTCCACTACATAAAAGTGAATTTGAAGCCTGTCAGCATTTCTAAGCTTAGTGCTACAAAGTAGAAAAGGTTTATCAAATAAACTATCAATAACATAACCGACAATATTAGCCACCACGTAAGAACTGTTGCACTTAGGATAAAATTTGTATCCCAGTATATCATAAAAATCCTTTTGGAAAAGAAAATAAAAAATTTGGTTTACTTAAAAATAACTCTATTTGAGCTAAAAAAATTTTTTCGCAGACTTCTTTTGTTTAAGTGAATATTGGAAACTTTGTTTTCAACCTCGTCAGTGTGAAGTACACTAATAATACTTATGAAATTACTATGATAAAATGAATCCAAACAATAACATAATCTAGACTAGCTTATCTCCTTCTTGCTTTCTCAACAAAATTTTTCTATTATTTATCCACAAAACAGCATATTTATTGTTTGGTTTTGTTAAGCAAAGACCTATTATAAGATTGTAACACCCATTAATAAAAATGGGCTTTTTATAAGATACATCTTCGTAGGATTTTGATGAGCGCTTTTGTCGTTGCAATTTTGGGCAGATTATTAACTAAGAATAACTTGACCTGATGTAATCTTTTGGACATGCGAAATAAGAAGTGCGACAATACCGAAAATGTTGACGCACGAACAGTTGACTGCATCGAAAACTAAAAGCCTCAGTGAGGAAAATATGGAACTTCGATCTGGGATATCTAAAAAAAAATATAAATGCTCTGCAAAGAAATTAGGAAAGTGCTGGAAAAACTAAGAGCCAAAGATGGAAATAATAGGGTATAATTTCACTTAAAGAAACCTATGAAACAGATGAAGAAAACTTAAGTCTTGAAACGGACGGAAATGACTAGCTACGAAACGGAGAGCCGGTTCCTCACCCAAAGTTATCACTTAACAAGAAGCGAAGGGAAATAAGTCAGGAAAAAAATTACGTTGTTTTGTCATTCCAAATAGAACTGAAATCCCAAGCATCGACCACCGTCGCGGCCAATCAACGATATCGGATTTCAACAAATTTCAAAACATCTTGAAGATTTTGTTGTGATCTGATTATGTCGTTACCTCACGTTACAAAAACGTGTGGAAAGTCAAAGTCAAAGACGCTGACAGCTATCGATTACTTTCTTGAAGCTTAAGTACCAGGAAAACTCAGTGGTACACTTACGAAAACGTGTCGTAGGTAGAGGGTTCCGTCCGTCTTTCAAAAAAGTGAATGATGATAAATAGGATGAAAAATAGGCATTTTAAATGTGTTAATGCCGTAAACACAGAAAAGCGAGAGAAGCAAAAACCGGAAGGGAACAAAAGTTACAGTAAAACGCAAAAGGAATCTCTAAATGCAAACGCTTTTTTGAGAGTACAATCACACGCAAACGTATTGTCAGAAAGATCCACATTGTATAAAATGCGCAGGAAATCACCTCTCCAAAGAATGTGAATCCTCCTTTTACATTAAAGAGTGTATCGTAACATATATATTAAAGAGCTTTTAAGAAATAGACATAACTTCCTTACCATTTTAGTCATTTACTGCCCACCGAGATCCTCGCTCAAAAAGAGTGTCTTGAAAGATGTATTTAAGTCACTTGCATCTAGATTTAATGTTGGCAGTTATTTTAATGCAAAGCACATCTTCTGGGGCTTAAGATGCATCTTACAGAAAGGCAGAATGCTCTATTGTGAGCATAATTGTGACTTCTATTCGACGGGAAAACCGATGTACTGACATAATTTCATAAAACCTTTCCTCTGATTATTCTCCAGTCATTTTAACAATGATAAACTGACAGAAATACTAATTGGGAATGCTAAAAAAAAGGAAATTGAAGGAAATGTATAACGTATCATTTAAGAAGTTCTATGAACTAGAAGTCGAAACATACCTTTTTAAAGAAAGAAAACAACAAACTACAGTCTAAATTATCCGCTGGAGATGAAAGAAATGGTAAGGAAATAAAGAGAAGCCCGTAAGAAAATGCAACAAAGTCGTGCTCCACAGCATAAAACGTGTTTGAATAACTTGTGTAACCAGCTGAGAAAGACCATTAGAAATTTCAAAAACCGTGCACTATATACATATCTTAAAAGCTTGACATCAAATAGAGAATCTAATATAATTTTTAGTTTTGGAAAACATTAAAATGATATAAAAAACCTAAAGAGTCCACGTTGGAAATTAGAAAAAATTATGACGAATGGGCGAAGGGAGATAAGGAGAAGTGGAGAAAGCGGAAACCTTCGCTTCTCATCTGAAAGAGACTTTTATGCTCTTTGACGGTCAAGCACTGATCCTCATTATCAGTGAATCGGGAAGAGCGTCAGACAATTATATGATAACAAATGCAGCGCTAAGGGAACTAAAAACTGAAATATATAAATAAAAAATAAGGAAAGCTACCGGTTACAATTTAATAGCCCGGGAAGTCCTTAAAATGCTGTCAAGTAGGATTAAAATAATAACTAAGCTCTTTTATATTACCGTACTGCTGTTAGACTATGTTCCGAGTCAGTAAAAAATTGCTAAAGTCATAATGGTCCTAAAACCAAGAAAACCTCCGAGTGACAACACCGATTTCAATTCTCCCAATTTTATGGAAAATTTTTAGGAAGACAATATTGAGCCGCATGAGTATACTGTTTATTGTTGACGCAAAAAATCTTATCCCTAATCACCAGCTTAGGCTTAGGAGTAATCATTCAACTATTTATTAGGTGCATAGAATCACCTACGTAATTGAAAAAGCTTTAGAAGAAAAAAAGATTTGTTCAAGTCCATTCATTGATGTCTCACAAGTTTTTGATAAGGTATTAAAGTTCAAATCACGGCAGGCCTTACTATTCAGTTTTAGTATTGTAATATACTGACAAGTTACCTCGAAAATAGAATTTCCCGTGTTAGACTCGGAAATGAATTATATCAATTCTAAGAGATTTTACCCTAAGAGGGAAATATTCTCGGCCCACTTCTGTATCTCCTGTATACCCGAGACATATCACAAGAAGAGGAGAGCATACTAACTACCATACGTTTGCAGATGACACTGCTATGCTAGCAGTAGGTAAAACTCTGTAGGTTAAATGATTGAATAAGCAACTACAAAGAGAGAATGAATATATAAAGGTCTGGTGGAGAGCGCTCAATGAGACCAAATCTATTTATGTAAATGTTACATGCAGAAAAACGAGTCGATTGTCTATCTTTATAATTTCGGTCTATATTCCACTTGTTAACCTCGGAATGACACTCGACCAAAAGTTAAAATGGAAGTAACAACCCCGATAAGTTTAGAGATTTGTTTTTAAGTTCAAAGGTTGATTAATTTGCCTAAGTGAATCCTGGCTTAACAAAGACGTTGGTGATAATATGTATAAAGTAAACGGCTATAGACATTTTAGGTGGGATCATATAGGACTCCTATGTTCTAGTCAAGTAATGGGAGTGCATTGCAGTATCCCACAGGTGTTCTCTTAATTCGATCTATTTATAGATCGATACCTCTCCTGTCTTTAATCTCCTGGAATCACTATCAAAATCGGTGGTAATTCAAACAGAAAACTTCTGCTTGAAAGGAATATCACTCATAACATGGGATCGTTTAACTTATTTCCAGTTAATACCACAAACGTAATACATTTTACCGATGAGAAGAATACTCTTATAAATGTCGTTTCATTAGCGACCACAACGATGACAAGTTTGTGACCAGTTGTCCGCATCCGCTTTCTCCAAGCATGACTTGCGTTTTTTTACTTTGAAATTTTTTTATTACATGCTCGAACACAAGCTATGAACATACTCATTGGGACTTCCATAACATCGACTACGGGCAGCTAGATATTTTACAAACTGAATGAGATCGAGTGAATTTTATGTCAGCTAAACGTGACCAAATTGATTTTCTCAATCACCACATATGTATATATGGAAGCGCTACAAACTAGATGCTCATTTTCAAATCTACCGCAGGGTACGAGATCAAGTTGTTGGTAACATAAGGGTTGCTAAAATAATTTTTTATCGAACCAAAATAAGAAAAACCTCAGAGGTATTGGAATAAGCAAAAGCAAAAAAAAAAAAAATAATAATAATAATAATGATTTCCAGCCCAACTCGATATTACCTTTTTTCTCTAAAGTATTTGAGAGAATACTGTATACCTCCACTCGAATAATCTACACTTGCCTATACAATCTGGTTTCAGGAAGCATCATATATGTATTTCAACGACTGTTAATTCGCTAAAAATATTAGGGATTTTATGATCGTCCTCTGGACGAGAACAAACTGACTTTCCTGGTGCTCCTCGATTTTTTGAAGGCCTTCGATACTGTAATAAATTATCAACTAAGTTTGGATTCTCAAATTAGGCTGTGACCTCTATATCGTCATATCTTGAGCACAGGAAGGAGGCTGTTTCGGTTCCTTCACAATATTGATTGGATTAAGTTAGTCTTAAGAAAACTCAGGCGATAGTAATACGAAAATAAAGCATATATTGTTAGAAAGGAGAAGTACGGGTTGTTTTTTTTTTGGAAGTGTCTGAGTGAACTTTGGGCTAACCTCTCGGTTTTCATTCACGTTTTTTTTAATGTCCTCCTAAAGGACATCTTTAACTGGCGCTCGAGCAGGGAAAGGCTTACAATACAATATCCTTTCTTCTTGATAATTGTTACCAGTGAACTTGAGCGCTTTAAAAGCGTTAAAAATGTAACTTTCGTAGTTCCCGTAAGAACTGTATTGGATTAATGGATAGTGGTGATGGAGCTTATGGTACCACTAATTAATTAATTATTAACTTTGGCAACTAAAAAGGGACTACCACGATCCATCTTAAACCTGTCCAGTTGAGTGTAATTAATCGCTCTCTTTTTTCTTTCGTACAAAAAAATAGAGAAAAAAATCGAACATAGTGAAAGTAAAGGAAAAAAAATCGAAAATAGTGACAGTTTGTGGAAAATCAGATAATCACCGGTCGTTAATGACCAACGTGATGAAAAAAATAAAACCAGTTTTAGAATATTTTAGAATATAAAACCATATTTAGAATATGTAACGCGGGAAGGTGGCAGACTCAGCTTCCTTTTTGACACTGATACCAACAAAAACGTTATTAACCCTTCAATCGCTGAAGAAACTGTACCCCTAGAAAAGCCATTTGCGGTGCAATGTGCAGCCGGCAGTAATAAATAAATAAAAAAACTCTCAGGAAATTCTTTAAAAAAGCAGGCAATGACACCGCATTGAAATACTACTTCCTCCCAGGTTTAACATCGTGCGATGACGATGAAATCATCGGCGATGGTTCATTAAAAGAACTAGAGACGGTTATAGATCGTAAAAAAACACACAGACGAGCCTATATAATGTAATATAAAAGCTATCCCTATTCGATGAAAATGAGAGAAGTTGTAGATAAAGAAATACAGAAATTGCTGAAGAAATGTATAATTCGACCTTCCAAAAGCCCATACAATTCTACATTGTGGGGAGTCAATAAGAAACCCAAACTGTCTGGAGAAAGGCAGTACCGGTAGGTGATAGATAAAAACGTCTGAATAGTGTGACAATACCTGATGCATACCTCATTCCTGTTATTATTTCTACGCTTGTTAGTCTTAGTCTAGCAATGTATTTTACAAAACTTATTCTGACTCCGACATTTCATCAGATTCCAATGAAACCCTCCGATATATCAAAGACCGCGTTCTCGACCATGAATGGGAAATATGAGTTTGTTAAATTGCCCTTCGGATTAAAGGCTTCCCCGGGATATCTTTCAAAGAATGATCGATTATGTTCTTAAAGAATTCATCGAGAAAAACTATAACGTCTATATAGACGATATACAAACTTTTGGACGTAACTTCGAAGATCATTTCAGAAACGTAGCAATAATTTTTAACAGACTTTCAGAAGTTAACCTAAAGGTAAACCTGGAAAAGATCCACTTTATGAGGAAAGAGGTTGAATTTTTAGGTAACATAATTTCTTCGCGGGGCATACAAATCGAGCCGTAAAAGATATCAGCCATTCAAAAAATCTCAACTCCCGAAACTCTTAACGATCTGAAGTGTTTTTTTAGACTTTAGACTTTAGACTGAACTATAGGAAGTTCATTCGCAATTATGCGAAAGTCGCAAAACCTTTAACCACACCTATTCGGGGTACGAATGCGCAGATTTAGCGTGTTCGAATTAAACTGGATGCGGATGCTTTGCGGGCCTTCGATGACCTAAAGAAACCACTCATGTCATCCGAGAATTAGTTTTTCCTGATTTCGAGAAACCATTTAACCTTACCACCGATGATTTGAACTTCGCAATAGTCGCGGTTCCATTGCAAGATCGACCAATAGCTTACATTTCAAGGACTCTTAATATTCTTAAAAGAAAACTATGCCACAAATGAAAAAAAGATGCTTGCCATAGTCTATGCTTTAGACAACCTCCGCTGATATAATGCAAAGTTAAAGCGCTGGAAGGTCCGAATAGAAGAATATAACTGCGAATTAATCTACAAACCGGGGAAGTATAATTCGCGACCTTTAGGCTCAAGGTTGAGGTTAATCACTTGACCGACTCAGCACATGCTGAGACGGTATCAAACGTGGAAAAGGCAGATGACGAATCTACTGATACCGCCACTGAGCTTTGCTAAAGTGATTCGGCCATTGTTGATGCATGTGAAATAGAAAAAAGGTAAACAACCGAGTCCGCAAGTGAAGTCCAGTCGTCGGGCCACACAGTTCATACCGCCAAGCAAGATGGCACATATTTGATCCCTCATGTTGAAACTCTGCTTAATGTATTTCGAAATAAAATTATCATTAAAGAAGGCAAAGATATTGAAGCATTCGAAGAATCTCATCCTGGCTATACTCGCCATTACGTTACCTTTACCGATCCGGATAAGGATAGACTTGTACAGGTACTAAGAAAAAGGCTTAATCCGACCGTATTAAACGGAATTAAGATACCAGAAAGCTTTTTGGGAATTCTACAACAGGCATACTTAGAAAATTTCAGTTCGTTTAAGATAAGAACTAACCAAAGGATCGTTGAAGATGTTAAAAACCCTGACCGAATATGTGAGCTTATAATGAAGGAGCACAAGAGGGCGCATCGTAACCCTCGCGAAAATAAGGAACAACTTCTGGAGAGCTATTATTTGAAACTTAAAGTTTAAAGAACTTTTGGCAACAGCGGTCGACAGATATAATAACACTATACACTCGGTTACGGAGCGAAAACCGAGCGACATATTTTTCGACCGAACACAAAGAATTAATTTCTAAAATTTGTTCATTTTCCGGAGAAAAATAAGTGAAGAATTACAAGACGAAATTTAAAAGAGAGAAAGCAATATCTGTAAAAATAAAAAAAGCTCACAACCAAAAGCTTACCAGAAAGGGGATGTGATTTATACATCCTCTAAGAGCATACACGCAAAAAGCTTTTCCGTAATGAAAGAGTGCCAAAAACGATAAGGTTACTGTAACTATATTAAATGGCAATAAGTTTTACAACCAAGTAAATACATAAAAAAAGATAAAATATAAATTATAAATATAATACTATCAATTAATCATGAATAAATTATGTTATATCACCATTATATCATTACTTATATTACATATATTTTTATATTAATATAATTATATTTTGTCAATTTTATTGTATTTCTTATAATCTACCTCTATTAAGTCTTTAAATTAGGTTTAAGTTTTAGATCTATTGTAAACTTATGTATTAAATCGGTGTTTTATAGAATCAAGCATTGGTTTAAAAATTGGTTTTACAAGAATCAATTTTTACGTATTACCCTACCTTGACTGGCTGGCATTAGCCGAAGGACAGCAGATCTTCAGGTATACCACACTATTCATTTCCATCAAGGAGGTTAAAGCCTGGATAGTTAACGAAAACTTCTACCTCCTCCATATGATCAACTTAGAGAGATTTGAACAGCAGATAGCAGAGGTCACCAACGCCATGAAGAATAACATCAAAGATCAGGAAAAGAGTCAACTAATCAATTTTCACCTAGCCCAGGTAATAGAACACATCGGCTCGTTAGGCTCCGTATGGAAGTAGGTTGCAGGAAATCAAGACGCCGCAGACTGGGATAAGATCCTGGACAGCCAACAGCAGATAATTCAAAACAGCAACCATCAGTTAAAATCAACGAGAAACTCTTTAAGGGAATTGAGGACATTACCACGAAAACTAACTGGGTCATCGACAAATCGAACAACGAGATCAGAATCATCGATATCCGCAAACTAGAGAAAGATATTCTTAATCAAGAACTGACAATAAAAGAAGAGATTAATGAAATAGTGAGAGCTTGCCAGATAGCAAAAGGTGGCATCGTTAACAAAAACCTGCTGGAACACAACAAAATTAAACTCGAGTTTCTATCTATGGAAATGAAATCGAGTTCGCAACGTCCTCGATCTACACAAATGGCTCATTGCTTCTTTATACTCTATCAATACCAAAGGTGAGGAAAAAGGATTACAATATGCTCCTAATACGTCCGTCGATCATAAACGACAAACAGATCAATACAGAGTTTAATAGAGTATTAATCAAACAAGGATTAACATACAGAATACTGAAGGATTGTTTCTTTAGAAAAAATCTCAGAGGATAGATACACAAATTACTGAAGGGAGGTCATGTAACCTGTATCTACCGTACGAATACCGACGAAATCATATAATTCATCGGACGCGATACCGTTTTCCTAACGAATTTTACTGGCGAACTTACCTCCATTATTTCCACGCAGATGCTAGAGGACACATTTACCTTGCAATTGAATAACGACACGATCCATCTAAAGAATATGACATTTACGACTTTGCGCGTCATAAGGCTACAAGCTTTGCCTCCAACTTTGTCAAAAATCACTAACGGCGGGCAGAGAATAGACTTGGAATCTGTTCATAATTTAAATCTTCAAAATATAGTAAGACTCAGTGACCAGTCTAGAAAAATCAGGATCTCCAACATCTTGGGTGGCATTCACGTTTTTTTTAATGTCCTCCTAAAGGACATCTTTAAATTCGTACGTTAAAAAAACGCAAAGAAATCAAAAGAAAATACAAAGAAATGTATTGATTGCTTGATAAATGTACCAATCTTAGTATCGAAAAAAATAAGCAAGTGCTAAAGCCGATGTGTACAATTTAGTATATAGCTCTGGGGTTGTACCAAAAAAAAAAGAAAGTGCCAAGAGAAATTGTCCATGCACCGTGGTACATAAGACATAACGGCTTATACCGAGAACTAAGAATTCTTACTGTCGAAAATGAAACAAAAAACTTCGCGAGAAAACACAAAATTGCGCTAAACGGATATATTACTAAGACAGTCCTACAGATTTTGCATTGGCGTATTGTTGATTCAGTGAGATTTACTCGTTATAAACATCTCAAGTGTGAAGGTTGTGGAAGTCATAGTACTTTCCTCTGTACAGTGATTCCCAGGTGAAAAAAAATTAAAAAAAAAATAATGTGGTTTTTCAATTTTCATAAAAACCAGTATATGGTATACAAAAAGAAAATACCTTTAATATTCTCGTTTGAGCAAAGTTACTTCTTTCATCATATCCGATACATAAATGTTTTTATTAGTAGATTTGATACGTTTATTTTCTTTCCTTACAGCACTCATGTTTACAAAAGAGAACCTTAATTTCATCTATTGTATATTTGGCTTTAATAGTACAATTTCTAAATATATTGTATTTGTATAAATGTAATTGTATAAATAATGGCTTAACATGTCGGATGCGGGTACAAGTGGAAGAACGAATAAATTGTTTGAAGACTGGTAGGGTCAAGAAAAAAAATACAAGGTGCAGGAATTAAAATCAGTTACATCAGTTACTTACAATTGATGTTATTGGCCATAATATATTTTTAAAATAATCAGAAATGCAGTCTTGTCCTGAAAAAATTTAAATAGCAGAAACATATGTCCAAATCCTATTGCAAGACTTGCTTGACCACGTAGTTAAAAGAATTATAGACACTAATCAAGCAATAAGGGAAATCAACCTTTTTATGACTGGGAATAAAAGGCAGCCAGGAAAAAATTGTTTACCTTTCAAAGGTTCCTGAGAAGCATGTGCACCAGATTTATATACTTTAATACACATTTTTCTTTAGCAATCGATACAAGCGATCGACTTGAATAGCGCACATACAAGGCATATTTACGATTTAAGATATTTTAATTTATAGGTAGATAACTTTGTTTATGTTTTTAGATGTGTATAGTAGATGATTTTATTTTACAACGTAATAAATCAAGATATTGGGCGTTGGTCTAGTCGTCGCCAAAAAAAAGAAAAAAAAAATGACAATGACTTTGTACGACCCTTGTTTTCTTACTTCTAACATACTAATACGAGCATTCAGAAATTTAAAACCAACGTACACCGGTACCTATCTTACTTTTCTCCCTAATATTCATTCGCCCGAGTTGTGTGAGCAAACATTTTAAGGATACTAATATAGATGAAATAAATATTTGTGAAATGTTTCAATGCTTTAATTTAAATACAATAGAATCGTGCTTTAACAAATGTAAGCAAAGCACTTGTGAAACGCGAAGAAATTGTTTTTGTTGTTATTTTTGTATTCAATATTAGGTCCATAGTGAATAATATAAAGTGTTTATTTATTGTAATATAATGTTAAAAAAGTAAACTTCGTAGATGAAATCCTATTAAAATTATAGCAATATTATTTCAAGGTGAATATTTCAGTTGGTAAAAGGGAAAAGTTTGTTAAAATTGGCTTGGTTCTTATGTTATAAATGGAGCAGAATCAAGTAAAAGAGAGTAACTGCAGCCAGCTCTCAGAATTCTTTCACTTGTACTAAGCAAATTAATCCTCTTGAAGTATTGTTTTTTGCTAGGAATATATACTTACATATACACATATATTCGAGGACTCCACCTATTCCAGTCGCATTTTTTAATCATATATTAAAAAAAAACACTATATTACTAAGTATTTAATGGAAAAATAACAACACACAAATTTCTTCGTGTTTCACAAGTGCTTTGTTTACATTTTTTAAAGCTCGATTCTATTTAAACTAACTCATCTAAGCACCTTACAAGCACTTTTTTCTGAACTCACGTATTTTTTCTCGACAATTTACATATATATTTTATTTTGTTCCACATCGAAATTAATTTTTGTATATGAATTTGCTCCCGCCAACGAGCTAACAGAAATTAATCTATTAATGTTGTGAAAAAAAGCCATCAAGGAGCACTGATAGCACTTTACTGAGTGGTAATAGTTTTTATTTTTGTGATCCATATTAGATCCCTCAGAATTCTGTCGAACGCTTCCTCAAGATCGATGAATAAGGGGTACGTCTTTGCCACGTCACGAGATGTTATGATAGCATGAAGCTAACTCTATTGGTATGCAATAGAATACGCTTCCCTAGTAAGGTAAAAGAATCAGTAGCCCATGAGAAGTCACAGAAATTTAGTAGTAAATAAGTCGTCAAGTCATTTCTTGTTGCTTTAAGTTGACGAATTAATTACTATATAAATCAAGAGTTTCTCTTGATGATTCTTCTAATAATTTAATTAGTTATATTGTCATTATACTTCATGCTGCGGCTTTCTTGATAATGCGGCTGAAGCATTTCTTGAAAGACTTAAGGTTACTCTAATGATAATAATTGCTTCCTCACATCTCTTATGTGAAGATTTTAAGTCGATACATAATCTCTTAAAAGAGGGAAACACATGCTAATTAACACAACATAACTACCTTTCCCAAAGTAAGTGAAGCTCTATTTATTTTCAGAAGCCGTTCATGCATATAGTTCTTCTATGATCTTACTGCCCATAGATTCTTCATTTCCTTCTCTGTTATATCATAAGTAGATATTAGACTAAAGTTGATGAACTGTTAGTAGTTCGGTCTGACATTGCATGTTTATGTTTTCATCTTGTGCCAAACGAAACAAGCATTACCTTTGTTGCCCGTTGCCGATAAAATTTTAGCCCTAAATGTTACTAATGCCAGTCTTGACTTTGCCCGCTCCGTCAACTGACTGAAACTTTTCCGATTAGACTTTGCAAAAGTCTGGAAAAAAATTCTGAATTTTATCGCTGAAGATGATGAAGCTCATTTTTGGCGTAATGGATTTGTCAAAAAGCAGAATATGTGTTATTAAACAACAATAATACCATATGTGCTTCAAGAGATTCCATTTCATTTACAAAAAAAAAAAAAAAAAAATGTGGTGTGGAATTTTTGCCGGATTCGTAACAATTTTTTGTCAAGAATGGTCACCTTGCTCATGATAATTAATGTCATTGGATTTCTTTCTATTGGGTTACTTTATGTGTATGCTAACAAGCCAACAACGTTAAAGAAGCTCGGGAAACAATGTCGAACTTGAAATTGCCAACATTCCGCCTGATATGTATGGAAGAGGCAGTATATTAACTTCTAAATCGGTTTGTGGTTCAATACCAACCGCGCCCGAAAGGCATTACTTTTTTTCAGGCAACTAACATAAAATGGGTGGTTGCCTAGAATAAAACAATAAGTCAAATTAAACTACTAATTGTACTCCAACTAATGTTGTATGCCACCCATGCAGCGACATAACAACTGAGTCAAAAAAACCTTTTTTTCTCTGTCCCATCTTCCTAAAAACTTAACACGTGCTCATGCACTTTAAGTGCAGCGGTTTGCTAACTAACTTGTATTATTCCATTGTTATTATTCCATTGGAACATGCGTTGGAAAGCTACTGTCATTGTACGTCATTTCAGTATATGTCATTCACTTGAAGTGTAAACAAAAATAATTTTTTTTCACTCTTCTTTCTTCTTCATTACTTTAATATGAAGAAAACTGCTGCCGAAAGTCATCGTATTTTGGTGGAAGTTTATGGTGTACATGCGCTAGCTGAGCAAACGTGCCAAAAGTGGTTTGCACGATTTAAAAGTGGTGATTTTGGCTTGGAAGACATGAACGTTCTGGGCAGCCAAAAAAGTTTGAAGATGAAGAACTGGAAGCATTACTCTATGAAGATTGTTGCCAAACACAAGAAGAGCTCCCAGAATCTTTGGGTGTCACTCAAGCAGCCATTTCAAAACGTTTAAAAGCAGCTGGATATATTTAAAAGCAAGGAAATTGGTTTCCACATGAACTCAAGCCGAGAGACATTGAAAGGCGGTTTTGCATGTCCGACAGGAAGTCATTTTTGCATCAGATTGTTACTGGTGATGAAAAATGAATCCATTACGACAACCCCAAGCGCAAAAAATCATATGCGAAAGCCGGCCAACCAGCCAAATATACATGGCGCGAAGGTAATGCTCTGCATTTAGTGGGATCAGATGGGTGTGCTGTATTATGAGCTGCTAAAACCGGGTGAAACCATCAATGGACAATGCTACCGAACACAATTAATCTGAAGAGAGCAGTAGCCGAAAAACGCCCGGAATATGCGACCAGACACGAGGCAATAATTTTCCATCATGACAAACCTCGGCCCCACGTTGCTATTCCGGTTAAGAACTATTTGGAAAACAGTGGATGGGAAGTCTTACCCCACCCACCTTATAGCCAAAACCTTGCCCCTTTTGACTGCCATTTGTTCCGGTCGATGCACAACGCCCTCACTGAAATACGGTTGACATCAAAGCAAAATATCAAAAATTGGCTTGATTCATTCTTGGCTGCCAAGCCGGCGCAGTTCTTTTGGGATGGTATCCATAAATTTTCAGAAAGATGGGAAAAAGTCATAGCTTCAGATGGGCAATACTTTGAATAATACTATTGTACATGTTTTTCTTAAAAGAAAGTTCAAATTTTGTAAAAAAAAACCACACGAATTAAAATATATACCCAATTAAACCAGACATGGCCCTGTATAACTCATAACTTTGAAATCGATTTGATATTGTTGGGCTAACCAGGTCTAAAGCTGTAGAAATATAGATCTGTCATGACGATCGGTTCTAGACGTTCACATAATACGGCAGCAAGAATCTTGTATGCTACAGGCTTATGCTCCTGTAGTTGGCGCACTTCAGGGGATATCCTTTCTTCAGGACCCGTCAAACGATGCTGAAGTTAAATTTATTGGGAATGCACACTTCCGATCAAATTTAACAGTTGCATGTCTTGGCAGCTAGGTCTTCGGCTATCGGGAATTTTTTAGATTTGAGTTTAGATGTAGATATTGCTATATTTTTTTATCATTTTGTAACTTTTGAAACTTTTTAGACCCATATAATAGCCGATTAGTAACAAAATAGGTATCCTTTCCGACAGTATACATATATGATGTATCAAATATGTTCGCCCCGGAATTATGTCTAATATAACAGAGCAATATAAGTCGTACATTCTTTAATATGGTATCTAGAATTAATTACATCGTATTTGTTTTCAACAAGAGCAGGTTTGATAAATAAAAACAAAGTTCTAAAACATGACAATAAATAGGTTTCATAGTTGTACTCGAAAGTATCAGTCAGCAAATTAAATTCGAGACATTCATTTGCATAATCTTTACAACAAACAGTCGAATAAAAAACATTATAAAATATATTCAAATTTACACAAACATGTTTTTTTTTATCGTCAGACCGAAAAGGGGACGTTTACCTAGAAAGATGAATTACTTTATAATGTTTAATAAACAAGCTCGAATGTAGGTACATACATGTACGCACTAGTGATATACATCAGTGAGTACGAAAAGAAAGTTTAATTATACCTAGTCTGAGTAATTAAGTGTTAAGTAAGTTTAAGGAAAGGTTTTTCTTAAGCTTAATGAGGAAATCATAATCAAGAAGTATTTCGTGAAAAATCGCTTTTATGAGGCAATAAAAAGTATCTTAGTTACAGAAGATTACCCAAAACGGCTATCTGTCTGTAAATACAAATCTTCATTTTCACATTTTAATGTATTTCTATATGTACTCGTATATGGTATGGCGATGTAATATTAAATACTCGGAATTCCGCTAGACTTAACATATGCTCTTTCCCTCATAAGTTCGAATTGCTGTGATGTT
Organism: Volucella inanis; assembly: GCA_907269105.1. NCBI lineage: Eukaryota > Metazoa > Arthropoda > Insecta > Diptera > Syrphidae > Volucella > Volucella inanis. Next base: position 38,406,309 of record OU026154.1, on the reverse strand, counting down.
TATTTTTGCATTACAGCTTAACTGGCAGTAATTTTTACAAAAATTTGTTTGTGCAAAATTTATCGTTTTATTAATTGGGTGTTAAAAGAATTACAACAAGAAAACAAAATGTCTTAGTAAACAAGCTTTTGTTTACTATAGATTCCAGTGTTTTTGGAAATGCTTGTAAATGATCTGAAATGCTGAAAAATGATCATGAGATTATAAGCAAATGACAAAATAGTCTTCGGTATACATTCATTTTAATGCGGTAAAATTTCATCAGATACGTTTTCGTAAGGATTTGACTTTTCATATCGACTCGTTATATGTCTACTCGTTTAGCACATTGAATTTTGAAGTTCTCCATTTGTTATGTTCTTGCGGTTTTAGGATTATTCACGACTGAGTGAATTTTTTGCTCCAACATTGAGTGACTTAATGAAGAACGCTTCATTTTCATTATAACACCTCCCACTCTGGTAAAAATAATAAAATAAAGACATTAATGACTAACCTTAAGACAAACAGCGTTTCTAGCCTAGATGAGTTGCCTATAGATCCTTTTAGATCAGAGGTATATGGATATTTAAGGAATGTACATACACCCATATCTAGGATTCGATTGGAAGAAGGTATAGTCGATGAATCAAAATTTAGTCTTGCCAACGTAATTTAATAGAAAATAAACAATCCTAACTGCGCCAATTACCGATGCATTTGTCTCCTTACAGTCTTTTCACGTAAATAAACTTGTCTGTCACAGTATGTGAAAGCAGCAGACTGGACCTGAAAATTGTTAGACACCATAGAGATCATCTACGCAGAGCCGTTACTAAGTTTGTCTTGCAAAACTCAGATGTTACCAGCAGAAAAAAAATCCATCAAGACCCTGGCAACTGCCGGCAATTCCAACATTCCAACCTTGACATGTTTGGAAAATTACTGCGAGCGACTGGTATTTAAGTCATTTAAGTAGTGGTATATGCATAGACTCCTCAAGCAGAGGGTCGCGGGTTCGAATCCCGTGCAAGGCAATTCTCTGAAAAATTCTTTTCATAGAATTTGTATGTAGTTATATGAAAATCCCGTAGGTGTCAACTCTACATGAAGGCATAACACTGAGTTGGAGTGGTTGCTGACTGGACTTAATGTAACAAGCTAACAACTAGCATGTACTAAGACCCACTGGCTGAGGATGCATTGGCTCGTCCTGTCCAGTTTGACAAATACCTCTGGGAAAAATATCGAAAACAAACAAACCTGAGTTTCAAACTACTACACCACCCGCCCGCGCCCTGGTAAAAGCCAGTAAAAGGGAATTCATATCCCCTTGGTGTGCGCGCGGTATTATAAAAAAAAAATGGGTTTACCATTTAAGCATGAATAGGAGGTCGATAGAAGCTAAATCTGCCATAGCTTGATAGCGAAATTTTGATCACTATCCTTGTTGATGCAATATGCTATAATAGTGTTTCCGTAGCCTAAGTACCGACAGAAATTCTATTATTATGCTCTCTTCTTCATATTTGCAATCTACGTTTTGGGGTTGCGCTAAGACACGAACTCCGAGAAGGAAAATCTTGATTGCTTAGTATTTATTCATGATCTGTACTATATTTAGTCAAGATAAGGAACAACAAGCCCTTAAGCTGCACCAATCACAAAAGTATTGTACTAGTTTTCTCAGTAACACCTGCAAGATCATATCTGATGTTTTATGTGAGTACCAATCTGACCTTAGGCTAAGAAAATCCTCGCAGACCAAATTTTACCATCGCGTCAGGTCTTAGGGCTTCTCCCCTATTGAATATCGGATCAATACACATCAACTTTATATCGATATAGAGGCTGAATTTGGCAGCATTTATAGAGACAAGGTATTTAAAATTGTCCCTGATTTCTTAAGCATCATTTTTCAAAAAGTTCTGCAGTCTCTAAAACAAGCTTTCAGGTCTTTCAATTACCTACATACGCTGACATAATCTAAGGAACACAATGTAACATAGCGTCGTTAGCGCATTCGAGAGTACATCTTCGGAAACGGTGAATAGGACGAGTATATACGTCATTTATAAAAAAAAATTATTCAACATAGACGTCTCGGACAGAAAGTCACCTCAGACAGATATGACTTTGGGATACAGTGAGTTTGGAAAAAGGGTTTGCCCGTTAAAAATAGCTCATTAATTGAAGATTATAGGTATTATAAGTTTCATATAGAATTATTTTTTCTTTGACGCACTTTCAGTTGAACTTCGTTTTGACAAGTTAAAAGACTTATGCCGTTATAACGGTCTTGTTATAGCTGCAATAATGCAATGCGCGTGATGAAACTTTCGTTTAACAAACGAGGGACTAGGAAAATTTGTGTTCTTACCAGAAATCTCGTTGCTCAATAAATGTACAAAAATCGGCTGATATGTTGTATGGATATGAAAACCTACAAGAAGACAACGATCCGAAACATACTAGTTTCATCTCTAAGGGTTTCAAAGAGCAAAATGACTTGATTGTATTGACCATCTCAGTCTTCATATGCTTATCTTGTTGTTTAATGGATTAGGTCTTGTGAGGCAGAGGATCAAAGAAAAACAGAGGGAGAGGCAGTTCTCCAGACAACTTTTTGTTCGCCCAAACTTCAGAAATTCAGTACTGCATTGTCCTCCTTATCTAACATGCAGCAAAATGACTTGATTGTTTTGACCATCTCAGTCTTCATATGCTAATCTTGTTGTTTAATGGTTGAGGTCTTGTGAGGCAGAGGGTCAAAGAAAAACAGAGGAAGAGTTAGTTCTCCAGGCAACTTTTTGTTCGTCAAAAGTTCAGAAATGCAGTTACTGCATTGTCTTCCTTAACTAACATGCAGTGCATTGACTCCCTATGAATTCAAAGCGTTGTTCCCATCGAATATAGGGGATAATTTATTGATGCATAGCTTTTAGTGTTCCCGTACAGCTCTACTACTAACATGATGACTCGACTCTTGCAACATTGAAAGCAACCATTAATAAACAGAAGGTTGTGCTCTCGGATAGTTTGTGTTTTTGAGCTCCTATCAAGGTACCAAACAATCGATTCTAATGCACTCGGTTTAACTATGTCTAAAACTCGTTAATTATGCCTATACTCGTGTGGGAGTTATTGTATATATTGTGTTACTTAAAAACCGGTCAATATAAATTTGGAGCTACTGTATCGATTTTGGAAGCTGATTTCAAATATTTGAAAATATTTTTTCGTCACCTAGTCATGCAAGCTAAAGAATGTGATTTGGTATATGGTTGACTATTAATTGCTTAAAAAAAAAAAAAAAAAAAAATACTGACACTGAAATCAAGTTTGTAGTAGTCACCTCCTTTGCAATTATCAAAACCCCACTTGAAATTATCAGACCCCACTCAGAAATTAAGGACGATCTAGGAAAATATTTACTGCAAATTTTTCTTCGCTTTTTACAATCTAATCTAGAACAATGTATTCAACTTGTGCTCGTACTTGTTTTGTTTAGTGTTAAACTTCCGCAAAATTTTCAGCTTTGTTGAACCATCACCTAGCAGTTCAAATTTGAAGTAAGATATAAATTCGCGCGTAACTGAAATCGTAAAGTATGACTTAGGTGACTGAAGTCAGTACTAACTACAAGTCACATAATTTGTAGTACTTGACAGTACTATATTTATTCAACCACTATTCACATTCGGAAACATTCAAATACCTCACGAACAAACATAAGATGTTTTTGCACAAGATAAAACAAAATTTATTTATGTTGCATATGTAAATTACCAGTGTGATGAAGAATAGAAATATTCATTTTTCAAATATCTTTGATCACAATCACTCATCTATCACTTTGGATCTTTTCCTTCTGTTTTTAGTTTCTCAGTAGGTAATGACTTCTTTCTCGGATAGTTTTACTAACTGTACTGCATCACAATGGCACAGTAACGTACTGCTACTTGTGTTTTACGCTTGACTAAGGCAAGGGTTTCTTTTGAATTACTTCGTATACACTCTCACTTTTGAATGGCAACACGTTAGCCTCTTTTCTGACTTATCTAAGCGAGTTAAATTAAACCACTGGTACGAGTACCGTCAAATATTTAAAAAGTCAATTTACCCACTACTCTCACCTATTGTTTCAACGTTCAATGTCAATGCGGTACTTAGATAATAACTTCCATTTCCGATTACGAGTCTCCGATATTTTATGCAGCATTCAAGATTGTTAGGCTTGCCAATATTTTAGCCAAGGCAAATACGATATTAGAAAATGTGAGTACTATCAGACACTCGTATGTTAATTAGAGATTAATTCGCTTAGATAGAATGGTAAGAAAAAAAAAAACTCGTTTTCTAGCATGAATTTGGAAGAAGTATCTGCGGCATAAAACTGAGAACACTCGGTGTGTGGCTTTTATCACAACGTGACGACTTGTTGATTTATCTTTTTTTTTAATATGCGGGTGGGTCTAGGTTGCAGTACTGCAGGTGATGCTATAATTATGGGGACGGGTTATCAAGTTTGTGGTAACCTAGAATTTGTGAGATTTATAGAATGATTTGGGAAGGCCCAGGAGGCTTTAATTAAAACAAATTGATGCGGTTATCTTAATTTTTATCTTGAAGCAGTATTGTTCGTCTATTGTTCATTGTCATTTTATAAAGAGAAAATAGCTTTATAAACCCTGTTTCAGAGCAATTGACTTGTATCGATTTTATTAAGCGACCTTGTCGATTAAAAATAAAACTAAAACGAGATATTCCTGATAGATACGAGTATACATATGGTATGTCAAACGAAGTGTTGATGATTCCGTAAACATTAATTCGACTGCTAAAGAACTCAACTTTATTAAAATTTTTCTCCAATCACCGCCACAACCATTCGTGGAAAGAATCTAAATGAGCCTAAGTTAGATAGTAAGCGATGTCCAAATCCCTAAGGGATAAGCATAAACGGAGGAGGAGCATAATAGTCTATCGTGATACCCCGTTGATATTGGTGTATTACATTATTATTTTTAGTATGGTGGGCCTTACCTAGCTTGTGTTGGCTGAAAATCAGCCAGAGGTTTTAACAAATAATAAGATTTATCAGTTTTGCTCTGTTGCGTCTTCAAGTTCTCCAAAAAATCCGTACCCTATGTGCTTAGCATGGCAATCACACAACAAGTGTATGATAGTCTTTATTTTCTCTTCATTCCTACACCTTCTGCAATAATCTTGAGAATAGGTTCTTATTTTGCATCCTGACTATGAGACAATGTCCAATTAGGGCACGTGTAGCAATACGGATGTCTTCTTTGTTGAGCCTTGGGAAGGTACGTGTCTTTCGCTACCTAGGTTTGGCAGCCATCAATAGTTGTCAGTGAATTTTTGAAAATAGAGAAAATTGGTCATCGTTATGTGATACAATACTTTTATTTGAAAGGCCTCAGCCCAACCAATATAAAAGCTGAACTGGATTCTACTCTGGGTAAGTCTGCTCCTTCGTTTACAAAAGTAAAATTTTGGGTTGCTGAGTTTAAACGAGGCCGTACGAGCTGCTAAGACGAGCATCGCAGTGGTCGACCAAATGAGGTGACGACTCCAGAAATGGTGAAGAAAATCCACAAAGCGGTAATGGATGATCGTCGACTGAAAGTGCGCGAGCTAGCAGACCCTGTAGGAATTTCAAAAAGTGCGGTACATCGCATATTATTTAAAAATTTCGTCATGAGAAAGCTGTGTGCAAGATTGGTGCCGCGTTTGCTCACACTTGAGCAAAAACAGTGTCGTGAAGATGTTGCAATTGAATGTTAAGCGAAGTTTCACAGAAACAAAGCTGTTCCCAAACTTGAAAAAATAGCTCAGTGGTTAAAGATTTTCCAACGATGAAGAAGTGATGTCGGCAGTTAATGGCTATTTTGAGGAGCAAGACAATTCTTATTATAAAAAGGGTATCGAACTTTTTGAACATTGCTGGGAAGTGTATAGAGCTGAAAGGCGATTATGTTGTAAAATAAATAAATTTTTTCCAAAATTTTTGTGTTTTCTTTGTTGGGTCGGGTACTTCTGGGACAGCAATCGTACATTTAAATAAAAAAGGAAAGTGAGATCCATGTAAGGTTAGAATAGGTCTTACTATGGGTCTCATGTACATGCAGTATACTATATATGGTATTAGTTTCCAACGTTTACCAAAGTTTCTTTGGCATATGTAGAATGCTCCATGTGATAAACAGTAATTCGGTTTTTGATGGATTTATCCTTAAACTGTGTTGTGTGTGTTGTCCATTTGGTGAGTGTGTTCACGGCTGACTCCATTAGTTCGCTGATCGTTAGAAAATCTTTTCCTCTCAGCAGAATGACTATTTTACTTCTTTTCAGTTGTTTGCAAAGTTGCCTAGCTTTAGATAACTGATAAAGATAATTTGAGCCATGCTATGACTTATGGAAGAACGTGCTTTAACATAAGCGGGATTAAATCGTCTGTTCCTGGCGATTTGTTTGGATTGAACGATTTGATCGGCCACGTTATCCAATTTTCTGTGATAAGGCTAGGGATTATGGGTTCGTTGAGAGTAGATGTTGTAGTTAATACATGTTTACCAACATCTTTGCAGCCCGGAAACTGAGTTTACATAAGAAGCTATAGTGATTCCCAACTATTCAACAGTGATTCCAAACTTCATTGAAGTCTTTCAGATTCAGGGCTTTTGTATCTGGTGGTCCGAGAATTCCTTGGTACATACTCTCCAGTTATTGACATATGTTGGAGTATACATATTTGTGAATGTTAAACCGAGAATTTCTTCTCTGTTTTTTGAATGAAAAATTGGGCGATTTCCTTTCCAACACACAACAAGTTCGGAAAAGATAATAAATTCAAAAATGAGCTTAATCCTGGCGTTGAAGTCTGTGTTTCCCTATTGACTATGGAGAGCTTTGGCGTATCTGTCGAACTGCAGGCTAGTCTTTGTTGATTCGACTTGCCAGCTTACGTACGGCAGTTAGTAGAGAGTTGTTGCCTGCGTGTGGCATGTAAGCTGAGGTTAGGATGATATTGGAAATTGTATTAATTAAGAAAAATTGACAAGGGTAAATTACTTATAGCATAACAAGAAATGAAAATAGTACAGGTTCAAAATAAAGGTAGTTATTCAAAAAGAAATTTAAAAAAAAGAAAAATTAATAAATAAATTAGTCTGAACCTAAATGATAATTTTCTTCTATGGGTTAAATTACGAGCGAATATTGTAATGTATTAGAATTATCCATGTACATATAATTATGTACTATATTATGATCGCATATGTTAGTTAATAGTTACCTTTAATTGAATTGTACTTAAAACTAGCTATTTTTGAATAGAATATAGCTTCTGATTTTACGCGTGACTTTAATCCTTGTATATTGCTTCCAATAATTCAAGGTTATTGGATTAAAGCCACGTCAATGTTCGTGTCGGACATGAAGAACATCAGATCCAAAGATAATTTGCACCACTTGCAGCTTCCTTGCCGCTTTTGCCATCATAGACAACCTATCCCACATTTTTTTTCTAAATATATTTATCTTTTTCTTTGCCTGTTTGCAAAGAGCACATGTTTGCATTCATTGCTGTGGCTCTTTCTAGAGTTGAGTATGTCCCTCTTTTACAGCACCATTTTGGTATTGTATTGCGATTAGTTCTACAATACTGGCTATTCGTGAGTTGCAGGAGGAGGGACAAATATTTTGATATAATAGCGAAGAGGAAGGTTGATTTTGAAATAATCATCAACGGGGGTCTCTTCCAAAGTTCAACAGCTGTGGAGACTGTCATATCTCTGAGGAACTTCAGAGATATCTCATTCCCACAACCAACCACCTCCAGCTCCAGGGGAGTGCTCTCGAAACTAGACGTGGGCTTTTTCTACTTTGAAGTGCTCCCTTTGTTATCATCTCTTGACCTCTGTCGTTTCGTTGATAGTCTCGAGGTTGACAGTAGGTTCATCTTAGCGGACCTATCCTATTGTTGGCCTTTTTGATGGGTCTTGGATGCAGTTTAATCAGCCTGTACGGCTTTGGTTTGTTTTTGATCCGTGGGATTCAGCATTGCAATTTCATTGCGTCTAGGAAGTGTGCTTAGACTTTTACTTTCTACCAGTTTCTGAGATAATTTTTCCACAATAGTCACGTCCGAGTCCGAGTTCAGCAGTTTTTCAGAAGACCCTCTTCCGGTTATTGATTTGATGGAAAAATCTAGGTCTGTATCTGGTTCAAGGCTTTATTGTCCTGTCAGGTCAGGTCGTTTTTGAGTGAGTGAGTTACTTTTGTCATTTTTGTTATTAGTGTCCGTAGTTTTTCTTTTTTATATTATTGTTCATTTTTACTATTTGGCTCTCCACGAGCAGTAGGAAAAGTTAGAATCGGCAGACCATGCATGTTCATCTAAAGGAGCTCGTTCGTGACTGTTTTAACCCACAGGTTTGTAATTTTGGGCACGGGCACGCATTTCTACCAACTTCAACTTCTACCACGTGTAACATTTCGTTTAATGACATGATATGGAAAGAGGTACATATTCATTGTATGGAGACTAAGTAAGGTTAACCTATAGATTAGATTTATCATTAGGTTAACCAGAATACAGATATAATCGAACCTTTTTTTTATCACTAAAGCTAAGTTGTGTTTTTGGGTCGATCTGTTTCACTACACTAAGGTCATTGGATTCATTGTGATAGCTTTCAGGAACTCCTTGGGAACCCGTAAGAATCCAGTAAGCTCTTTAATATCTTGGAAGATTCTAGGGTAGTAGTGAGCACCTGACAACTTATACGATGATGGTTTGTCGTATTGCTAAAGTTTGCTGGTGCACCTTGTAATGCTCCGGCAAAGTCTTCTGTGATATGTCGCAGATGGCTAAAGATGTTTCTATCTTCCTAATTTAACTGTGAGCCAGAAACTTTAGCTTTTTGTGACAGCATGAAGAAGAGCTCGTTTTGTTCCACTATCAAAAACTGTAAATTAGCTTTCTCAGTAAAGTGAAGAGAATAATCTCAGTTGTGAAAAGATTGATTGAAAGTATATTTCGGTGTCTACTACCACATGGGTTACATGCGCTTTAGATCGCTAGATATGATTCCACAGATAGTACAACTGTTTAACAAAGATTCGACAAAAATGCGCCGTGTTTGTGGAAACAGGACGCCGTCTTGGGGCAACCTATATTCATAATTCTTCATATCTTTTTCGTTTTGTTAGTCGAGTTTCATAAACCATGAAAAGTGGCAGCAACTCTCTAATGGGATAGTAAAAAAAAAAAAAAAAAAAAAAAAAAACATTAAATTTTGTTTAATTATTTTGAAGCTGGTATACATATGGTATCTCAGGTAGAGAAAGTGTTCCCAAAGCAGTTTTGCACACATTAAGTTCAACCACTTTTCCTATGCTCTTCAACTAGAATAGAATCACACTGACAGGGATTAGTAAACATAACGAGTTGAGTGGTCATTTTAGATTTTTGATACTAGAGTCGTGCTAGCAGTCCAGATTCTATTTTGAGTTTAAGGCAAATGATCTAAGTATATATACCTTTCTGCAAAATAACGGCAGATGACTTGAAGGCATCAAGAGACCTAGCATGGTATTTAATGGAATGAATTTCGCGCATGAGTCTGAGAGTCCCGGCCTTTGATTGTGGTTGTAGTCTGGTTTACTTTTATTTTTTGATGACTTTCACGATTGAGACAGCGCATTGTCTGGAGTCTAAATATTATACCTGCGTCTGTCTTGTTGCTAGAAAGAGTTTTGCGGAATTTGCCAAACTTCTCTTTAAAGCATGTCCGGTTGGTTATTCTCAGATTTCTCCTCCTCATAAAATTCGATACTATGCATCCAAGACATATGACCTGACATCATTCCAAACATTGAGTGCTGTTTGGATAAGGTTTATTCGATTAGTTAAGATAAAGAGTGGCATCATTGAAGTGTACTTAGACCACTTATAGTATATGCCTAGTCTAACCAAAGAAATTTTTTGACAAAGCTGCCAAGTTAGTCGATATCTATGGAGTGCAGAAATCATTGAGATGTTTACTTTTTTTAAGAACCTAACACGCAAATGAGTATGACTACACTTAATGTGCCTGAGTGCGCTAAGTTTTAAGGAAAATGAGACAGAAGAAAGAAAGATTTTTGGGCTCAGTTTTTATTTCGCTCCGTGGGTGGCATGCCACATTTAATGGGGAAACTAAAATATTAGTGTAATTAGACTTGTTTATATTCCAGTCTTAATTATCATTAATTCCAATGATTTTAGTTGCCTGAAAAAAAGTAATGTCTTTCGAGCGTGGCTTTTAATCAACCCTTAAACGTCCGATTTAGAAGCCAATACACTGCCACTTGAGCCACGGTCAACCACTTACTTAACAACGGATCATGCTCATATTTGTGAGTTCCGAGATATCTCTTCCTAAAATTGATATGCTATGTTGATCGTGCGAAGTCTAGTATATGCCAGTATGCTACAATAGTGTGATAATTTTCTTTTGCTTAGGATATAGGTTTCTTGACATTGTCTGGCCAGTTCATTAGCGGAGTAGTTACATGGAGTTCCAGTCCGAAACATCTTTCTTGGTATAAGATACACTGCATTATAACCCAGCCTCGATTTTATGATATTCAAAGTAAAGAAACAGATCATCCTCTGGCTACCGATTTATATTGTAATATTCGTGGTACCTTAACGAAATCAGGTGATTACGGTCTATGCTGAGGTCATTTCCAGTAAGTCAGAGTGCGGTTGATGGGGAGGCCGCATGCAACATGAGTAGACTATAATATCTCACATTTTAATCTTTCAATTGCTAAGTATCTCTGCGTCAAAAAGCAGTTGTGGGATTTGTGACAAAGTGCATGCTGAAAGTCTCAAATAATGGTAGTCCATTGATTTTTGTACAAATTGATGTTAGTCCTCCATTTTAAAACAGGTCATATGTGAGAATGGGTCTTACCATCGTAGTGTAGATCCAGTGCGTAACTCTGGCTTTAGACTACAGCTTGATTTACAATTGAAAGTTAATTTTTTTTGTTTTGTTCTGCGACGTTTCCTTTTTAACTCAGTTTGCTATCCAGGATGAGAATGCGGAAGATAGAAGATATCTTGGTACTTCTTGTGAAGAGGTCCAGCTCTGTTTTGGCCGGATTGGTGCTATGGCCAAAGCCATATTGAATAATGTTAAATAGTGTCTGTTTGTGTGTGTCCGGTATATACGTATACGATGATGTTATCTGCATTAATAACCATAGCATACTCCACATGATATACTTTGGCAAGAAGCCCATTAAGGACTTAATTTCCCTGATGATCTCCTTTTTGGTTGTATTTATAGATTTTTCTTGGTAATGAAATGCAAGCTACAAACGAAGTTAAAATATTAACGTTTATCTATTGTAGTTTTGAAGAGAAGTGATGATTGAATAGTCATCAACATTCCCCTTGATATCGATGGAAGCCACATCTGAATACCCTTTCAAAAAAAAAAACATATATATATATATAATGGCTCATGTGTTCAATTTTTTTTGGAGAATAAGAGAGAGAAAGAAAGATATTAGAGCTCAGTGGTCATCTCGCTCCATGGCGGATATTGGCTTGTTGTTAATTTCTAAGCAACTACTCATCTTACTTGAATTTTGTTATTGTAATTGAAAAAAAGAATGTCTCTCGGGCGCGGTAGGGATTCGAACGCCGAACTTTTCGATTTGAAAACCAGCTCACTATCACTTGAGCCATGGTCACCCACCCCTATGTAGAGTGTTGTGAGGTTTTGACTGATTTTCCTTTCTGCTGGACGATATTAATTTTTACATTATATTGTAAATAAATAAAGAACTTAGTAAATGGATTTTATTTTATTTTTGTTAGAACTTATTAACTACCGCAATAACGTGAATTGAATAGTTGCCTAAAAAAATAGGTATAACATGTCAATTTAAACTGAAAATCTAGTCTCCTCATTGTAGCTACAAGACTACTTTGCTATAAGTCGTTGATGATGTCAGAAAAGCTCTTGATGAAACCCATGCAACACTCCTAACACTACTTTTCTGAAGCATTTGACATAGTCAACTACTCCATTCTTTGTTCAAAACTTAGCAAAGGGTATACGTTTTCAATATCTTCCACGAGGCTATTAAGTTCCTACTTGCAAGGGAGACTGCAACGAGTTGTAGTTAGTGTACTGTCTTTGTCTTTTTTGTCAGTAAAATGTGAAGTGCCGCAAGGATCTATACTTGGACCACTCCTTTTTTCCATGTATGTTAACGAACTGCCTAGTTTGCCAAGCATTGTTCCATACTTATGATTGCTGATGAAACACAAATTCACTTGAGCCCACCTTTGAATCGTGTTGACGAAGATCTTCAGCGTATATTCGATTGGCCAACTAAGAATGACTTACGCATAAATGCTCAAAAGTCAAAAGAAGATTGGATCTATTTAATTTCCCAAATTGGCCAAGCAAATTGGCGCATAACCTAATAGAGTATGTTGAATACACCAAAAACTTTGGTGTAATTTTTAATCGGAATCTTACTTGGTCTACACATGTTTATAAATGCCACTATTGGCAAAGTTTATGGTGGACTACGTGATCTTTTGGTTGCATTTGGTGAAAACCTACCAATCTTATTGTATTGCTGGGAGATATTTTGTAGTCCAGACTATGACTCAAAAAGAAAACTAAATGTCACTTACAATAATATTGCTCGTCTTGTCTCTAGCCTATGAAGATTTGATCACGTTTCCCCCTACTCGAAGCAGATCTTCGATTGAACTTTCGATAACTTGCTTAAATATAGAACATTATGCCTCTTGCACAATATCATGCAAACCAAAGAGCCTGAATATTTGCACAAAAAACTATATCCTCTTTACCCAGATAGATTGTGTATGCACAATCTTTCGAACGTCAGTTTTTTGTTAATGCTACTCGGTTGTGGAATTCGCTACTCATTAACATTAGAAGGATTAGAAGCACTAATAATGTCAAGTCCTCCCTTTTAAGATACCTGGCCACTGAAATGATCACATTTCGTAATTTTTAATCATTTTTTTTTTTATTTTTGCTTTTTTTACTTTTGGTATGTTTATGTACGAGTAAATATAATTTAAACTCTAAATTTATAAAAAAATTGTAAATGAAATTAGGATCCCATTCACTTTTGCCCATGATTACTAAATATAATCATGAGGCTTGTACATTTTTAAAATATCATTGTTATCTTACTACTTTAAGCAATGTTTATAGTAATAAATTGAATTGAATTAAATGTTGGATGCCACACATGAAGCGAAATAATTACTACGCCCAAACATCTTTCTCTCTCTTATACAATTTTCCAAAAAAACATAACACGTGCTTCGGTATTTTAAGTGTAATCATATCCTCTTGAGTATGATAAAAAAAAGCCCTTATAACCTCTATAAAACTGTCTTAATAGTATAGTAAAACATATTTGCGAAATATTTTTGTAGAAATTTTTACCGAAGTTCTGTCTTTTTTTGCTACTCTTATTCTTATTTCACTTTATTTTTGTTTTATTTAATAATTTTTTTTTTTAATATTAACATTTTTTTACCATTTTATATCCTATTTAAACTAAATAAAATACTTCAAAAATACCCCACAGACCCGCCTTGCACCCTCATGGGACTACACCGGAATATGGTAGAAGGAAACTACGAATGAATGTCCGCAGCTGTTCAAGAGGCGTGATCTTCATCTACATGATCTTTCTCAGCGACACCGATAATTTGCGTAGGCATGTTGAGAGTTCAATGGCCTTTGATGTATAATACTGCAAATAATGTGAAGGCCGGGAATTCTTTCGAGAGAAAGGACGAGGAAAACTATGATTATCTTAGTTTAGGATTATTGAATTCAATACAATAAGATCCCGGTCTGTTAGATCGATCATCGTATTGTGATGTTAAATCTCGCAATCATTCAAAACCTAAGATGAGTTTTTAACATCACACATAATTCGTATCATCTCATATGAATTATAAATTATATGCATATATGTATATTAACAAAGATAAAATTCTTATAAGGTTAACATTTAGTATGCTAAAGATTGCTTTTATTTTCATACAAGCATTTATCTATATACGTACAATTTGGTTTATGGTCCAATAGGTACTTTTTCTAACTACTTGTTGTTAGCAATTGAGTGGTCTACTGAAATTACTTCAAAATTCATTTCCCGATTGCCTTTAAATTATATAACTTACTCGTTTAACCATATGGAACTATTGTTGATGGCTTTACAGTCGGTTGAATAAGATAAAACTTTTAAAGTATGAGCTTACAATAAGTGGTCTTAGTCGTTCAAATTGTTTACAAATCTTTTATAATTTGCGATATATTATGTGTATCGGGTATTAAAGTACTTCAGTATTTTAAGCAATAAAAAGAAATAGTCTTTTAGGAGACCTTTTATACAATAAAATACATAACACAATTTTAGATTTCGGTTTTGCTATTTTTATCTTTATTAAAAATTATGACTTTATAACAACAATTACGAGTCTGGGGTATTTGACCTAAAAATTTGTAAGTTCTACATGCAATTGTTGCAAAAAAAAAAGAAAATAAATATCATACACAGATTATCTGCTTTAAGTTTTTATTACTTAAACTTTTGTTATAAACTTTTGTCTTATTCTGATGTTTCATTTATCATTCACACGCCGATCATACTTACGGATACATCTAACCCCAAATATTAAAACATACCTTTGGCTTGCGAGATGATATACTGCTCTCGATCCATTGTATTTGCCGGAGACATACATTCATTTCAACGCCTTCTGGGTCACCATAAACCACTTATCCAAAACAAGTATTCTAGCGTTTGTGATACATTTGTTAGATAGGTCTTTCTTGTTGACATAAATTCAGCGTCTGAGACTCAAAAAATCACACAATATAGCTTGACCATCATCTACAAAGATGTTCTTAGTAACAGGGAAATCTTTTCCTATAGCAGTGGGCCAGTGATTTTTTGTTTGATTTTAACATATTGTGATTTTATCTTCATTTCGTCTCTTTATTGATGACATATTTACAGGGACGTAAATATGATTTACTACCTTCCGTAATGGGTGCATGCTCGTATTTGTGGTAGATCCGGAAAACTATTTCTTAAGGGCATATGGCATCGCCTATCCAATCTATCTGCTATCTCGAATTTGCTCGTCGTTTTGTCAAGTTTCAGCTCATGATTCATATGACATGCATGTATACAGGTTAAAAGCTAAAATAGTCTTGACTTAAAACTCATAAATTTTCTGACGATTTACCCATGTCGGAAGAATGAAGATTTATCGTCGTTTTGCTGGATTAGAAGTCAAGCGATAGCAAAATTTCAAGACAAACACCTATATGAACGGGACTGGATACGCACGCTTTATAGTATAGTACCGAACATTCACAACATTCTTTTCTTGTTTGTAACACTACCACTTCGAAAGAAGGAATGAGGAATTTCCCAAATCTAGGCAGAGATCCATTATAATAACCAATAGCCTGGCGGAGTCTGCACGCTTTCTTTATATAGGGATTTTTTTTCTGACGCTGTTATATGTAAACCACATCTTCTTATAAATGCCACAGTTCGACAAATTTGGACTGCAATTGTTAAAAAAAATGTGGGGAAATTTTTCTTTTTAAAAGACTGAAAGATGTCGAACTTCCGATGATGATTTATGAAAACTGAAGCCCCTTGACCAGCTTATTAGCACCCTAATTTTATTTATTCATTTCGCCTTAAGACCAGATGAAAGTGCTACTGCTACAAGATCAGTATATTTTACAATTCTAGACAGGTTTATAAGTACCTGTTATCAAGTTACTAACTTTAATTTCCGCCTTGCTATCTACAGGGTGACTGACTCGAACTGTAACTTTTTAAAATGCTATATTTTTTTTATTTTTTGATAAATTTTACTGTGCCAAAGAAAAAAATGTTGGAAAATACATCAATTTTAAAATTGTATCAGTAGTTTTCAATACGTCGACCTTTGGCGCTAATAATGGCCTTCAGACGGTCGAAGAAAGTATCGCACTTTTGGGCCCATTCCCAGCGAAGTGCTTGTTTGAGGTGGTCCAAGCTTTGGTATTTTTTAGTGCCCACCTTCGCCTTCAAAATATCCCAGACAGAGAAATCCAACGGACTTGCATCCGGAGAATTTGCAATTCATTGTGTCGAAGAAATTAAGTGTGGAACATTGTTTTTTAACCAATCTTGGTTGACGCGCACTTTGTGAGACGGTGCCGAGTCTTGTTGAAACGTCCACGGTCTCCGACCAAAATGATTGTTTGCCCAAAACTTTACTACTGTCTCTAAGATAGTTTCACAGTATACGATGGCTTTAATTTTGACGCCACGGTCCAAAAATACGAGCAGAGAGCGACCATCGGCGGTTATGGCGGCCCAAACCATCACCGTCGGTGCTGCCTGCTTTCTGGTGGCCGTCCGAAGGTGTAAATTTTCGAAGGACCTCTCTCGCAAGTAAACTCAGTCATTTTGTTTGTTGACATATTGCTCGATAACAAATGGCGAATCATCGGAAAAAACCAAATTCGGCAACTCACCACTTTCGTGCAAGCGTAGCAACTCCTTCGCTCTTTCGACTCTAACTTTTTTCTGTTGCGGTGTAAGATCGTGTGCTTTTTGGAACTTCAATGGCTTGAGCCCAAGCTCATTTTTCATTATCAACAGATATTTATGAGCTCACAAGCCATTTTTCTTCCACTTCGACGCGGATTTCGCTCAATTCGAGCCTTCACTTTCCGAACCATTTCTGCCGATGCTGCTGTTTTTTTATGACCACCTCCATGGCGTTTTGCAACGCTGACAGTATCACAGTAACGAGCTATGGTTCGCGACACAAATGATTTATTCACGTTGAGGTGCTGGAGTGCTCTAACGATAGCTACTTGTGGTTTTCCAGCCAAATATAAAGCAATCACACTATCACGTTTGAATTCCATTGATGATAAAAATTTAATCGTTTAAAAGGCTTGTAAATAATAAAATTATCTGTCATGTGTCAAAATTTAAGCTCACAGTAATGAAAGGTTTGGAAATTATAGTAGTCTGAAGTTGGTTTCCGTTCGAGTCAGTCAGGGTGTAAACTAAATTCTTTTAATAGTGTCTACGGTAGGTGTGTTTGAAGTGGCATAGCGGGAACACAAAAAGGGTCGACTCTGTATAAAAATCTATTATACGTTCAAGCTCTTGAGTACGAAGGAAGTTAAGATAGTTTATCCGAAGTTCCTTCCAGACGTATGGTTTGTGTTACCAACATTCGACTAAATTCCTCCATCTTTGACAAATATGACCTTATTAGATCTTTTCTAAGTTTGTTTGAATAGCCCTAGTTTTAAACATGGAGACGATGCATTTGCTATCAAAACATTCTATTCTTAGCCTGATGAGATGTTCTTCAATGGCTGCATTATGAATATTGTTAAAAGTAACTTATTATCTGCTGCTTCTTGTGTAGTGCGTTTTATACATAGAAAATAGACTTTCTGTCAATAGTACACACTACGTCGTGCAGGTCTGATCAGATGTGTGACAAGGCTTGTGCCTGTAAGAGGTTAAAAAATCTTCCTGCTTCACTTCCTGAGATTATTTATCACTTTTTTCCACTATGGTGACAAGGTACGACTGCAAGTTTGTGTTTAGATTTTCTACTGAATACACAATATTTCCTCTTCGAAATTTATAAATTGTATAATACAAGGCAATGCTCTTTTCCTTCCTGCTGATAACCAAGCGACTGTCTTCTCTAAAGCGCAGCCAACTCTAGATATGATTGACGACTTGTGCACAACAAGTGGGTTGTCAAATCTGAGGCTGTTCTCTTTACGAGAACAAGTAAGCTGACTGGTCTGACACATCTTAAACTTAAAGTCACCACCATCCGTTTCTCCAATGAATGTAAGTGTTTGTTGCATCGAAATTCTCTTAAATACTGTGAGCCTTCTAACAGTTATAAGAAGCTTTCAGCAAGATATAGGGCTTGTCACCGCGAAAGACAATCGCTATAGTAAGTGTAATTATAATATATCCAGTCCGTCGGTTTTCTGGCGGAACAAGAATATATATTTTATTAGAACGGTCTGTCTTATTTATATGTGGACGCCTAGGTCTGCTCTCGATGCTATTTTGAATTTATAAACCTACTTTTGTTAAAGATTGCGCGGTATAATGGTAGATCTTAAGCAGAGAAATCTGTACAAATCGGTTCTCTGATGTGATCGGACATTCTTTCTCTCTACTGTTGAAGAAATTCAATGAGTTCGGATAACCGAAACTTAGAGTTTGGGCGTTTTCCTCCCTTGCAATGTCTCCCGGACACATGTTATGATAATGAAATTGATTGCGAAGAACTGTTAATCACTCTACCAAAAAATAAATAAATTAATTAATAAAATTCCAATTGTCATTAAAATAAACTGAGACAAAAGTGAAGAAGTGTTTGTTCTAAATTAAAATCTAAAAATTGGCACCTTTTTACACTTTTTTTACCGATCCTACTTGCATGAGTTGTAAAAGTTTCTTCGGCATGGGGAAAAAGCTTGTCAACCTCTCATTATGGGAAACACGTATAAAACATTTGAACCAAATACATGCGATTTTCCCCCATTCACAACTCAGTATAGAAGTTCCGAAGCTGTGCAACATGTTCCTGTGTCTGTTTCAACCGCCTGCGGTGTCTGGGCGGACAACAGTAGCTCTGGTACAAAAAATTCTAGTGATCTTTTTTCTATGGAGATGATTATTTTGCTCGCCAAGGTACTAAAGCAGATTTGTTAAATATAATTGCTAGATTAGCAATCAAATATTTAGTGACTGAAACTTACCAGATGTACCGGTATGACTTTTTTTTTTTTTGTTTGTTTGGTTGGTATGACACCTGGCAAACATATTTAGTATACATCAAGTCATTGAGCAAACAACATCATAAGTTTTCATCGTGATAAAAATGTCGAATTTTGTACCAGAAAATGATGACTTGCGGAAAGCATTATTTTTCCTTTTCATTTGAAGAAAAGTGCTGCAGTGTCACATCGAATGCTTGTCGAGGAATATGGTGATCATGCTCTATCAGAAGCAACATGCAAAAGATGGTTTCAACTTTTTAGAGATAAAGATTTTAATGTAAGAAATGAGGAACGTGGAAGACCACTTAAAAAAGTTTGAAGACGCTGAATTGCAAACAGTATGTGATTAAGATGACACAATGGTAGAAATGTTAAATGTTGCACAATAAACAATTTCTGAACATTTAAAGGCTGTGGGAAAGATCCAAAAGTCTGGAAAACGGGTGCCAAATAAATTGAATGAAACACAGATGAGAACCACAAAAAATACTTGTGAAATTTTGCTTCAAAGACACGATTAAAAATCATTTTTGCATCGAATTGTTGCTGGCTTTGTTGTGATGACACATTAACACATAGGGATTATTGTTGCCATCGTCTGAATTAAGACAAGAGGGGGCGGATATGTTGCCATGTTTGTATAAAGAACAATACGACATGAATTAATACCCATTATTAATATAATACAAAAATATTTTAAAATATGAGCACAAAATGCAGGCACAAAATGCAGACACAAAATGCAGGCACAAAAATTGCGTTGTTTGAGAGCTAATGCATGGGGCAATACTCTCGCAAACTTTAATTTTGGACATCCATTTCTGGATATTCTATATAATCCTCATCCAACTTACTGTCCAGATCAACCTTGAGTTTATTTCCAACCAACATGTCTCGTCTTTTTCCCCAACCCATGGTCGTACATGAGCTAATTTCAGATTATTTGCCTGTGGTAATAAGATAATAAGAAATTGAATTTTAAATATAAAAAAATGCAAATTGGCCACTTATAGAAGAGAAATGCGATCTAGGTCGAATATTATCTTATAACTTTAAACTGATGCGTTTAGCTAACAACACATAGACCAATTAATATCCAATAATTAAATATACTATACTACCTATCTCCAAATATAAGGTAGTTGAATCAATAAAAATCTGGAATGGAACTTCTATTTCCATTTTTTTTTTTTTTTTGATTAGGTGGATAAGAACAATAGGCAATTTTTGTCTTTCGGAATTTAAGTCACTTAATGTTTTAGTAAAATATCGGATTTCAGTTTTCCGTAATCGGGGCTGCAATCAAAAACTGTAAACTTAGATAAAGATAGTAAACTGCTCTGAAATAAAGTAAAAGTTATTAAGAAGCAAAACTCACTGTTTTTCTGAAAACCCTTCAGTTTCTAGCAGTATAATTAGTGGTAATTCAGTTTTATCAGCGGTTAGCGATTTTCACCTGCTCACACGTAATACAGAAGGATGACACATCCTTTTAGCACTTAAATCAAGGAAATCTATAGGTTTTGACGGTATAACAAATGTATACCTCAAGAACTTACCAAAGTCAGCAATTCCGTTTATGCAAATTGTATTCAACTATTGTTTTAAGTAAAGCTACTTTCCAAACGAATGCAAAACAGCAAAAATAATTCCTACTCTGAAGCCTGGAAAGAATGCAAACATGCTTTGCAATTATAGAACCGTAATTTTATTAAGTTCCGTAAGCAAATGTTTTAAACAGATTGAAAGAAGAATAGCCTTACAAATAAACTGGTCTAATATTTTATCGCCTAAGAAATTCGGCCTATCATAGTACAGTAGGTCGTATAACCAAATAAATTAAGAGTTATTTAAGGACTGAAAAAAGTATAGGCATGGTACTTCTTGACGTTGAAAAAGCGTTTGATACAGAATGGCATAATGGTTTAACACATAAACTTTTAAGATCGAATCTCCCAATGTACCTGATAAAAATTATAAGATCTTTTTTGTTTGAAAAAAAAGAAAAATTAAAGTTTCAGTTAATAAATGGTTTTTAGAAACATTTTAATTTCAATATTACCACAGGTGACCCCCAAGTGTCAGTTTTCAGTCCAATTTTACATGTTATCTTCACGTATGAATTTTCATGCTTAACGCTTAACAACTTGTGGAAAAGATATTTTCGCGAACGACACCTGCATTTCCTAATCAGATTTAGTTGGTTTTACTATTGAAACCAATTTTCGAACTGCGCTTGATGTAATAAAGGACTTTTTTAATGATAGAGAGATTAATATAAATGCTTCAAAGACGCAGCCTATTTTTTCTTCACGAAAAAGAAGATTATGTTTTTTGCCAAGCAATAATCTTGAAATTATTGGAATTAACACGGAGTAGTGTCCG
This sequence comes from Volucella inanis, assembly GCA_907269105.1. Taxonomy (NCBI): domain Eukaryota; kingdom Metazoa; phylum Arthropoda; class Insecta; order Diptera; family Syrphidae; genus Volucella; species Volucella inanis. The sequence continues at coordinate 38,385,007 of OU026154.1, read as the reverse complement.
AGTGGTTAGTACCTTGGGATACACCTCGATAAAACGTTAACTTATGGCTTGCACATACAAACAGTTATTAAAAAGATTGGGACGGCTATCAAAGTACTTTACACATTTATAACATAAATCGGAAATTAAAGCTTAGCAATGAAACTAAGCTTCTCGTATTTAAGGTCGTATTTCATGTGATTATGTTATATGGGTCACCTGCCTGGGGAAATTGTGCAAAGAGTCCTATTCGCTCAAATAAAGTTTTTAAAATGATACTTAAACTACCGTGGTCCTTTTTCACTGATGAATTGCAAACGATTTTAAATATAGAATTGGTATTAACAAGAATTTCCCACATTAATGGACGGTGTAATTTGTCTTACATTTCGTCAGATAATGCTTGGACTTACAGCATTGCTTTAAAGTTTTATATGATTAATTTTATTTCATTATAATTATATATTATTTATTTTAATTTAATTTATGTTGTGAATTTAAACAATAATAGTAAGTACATATTTTTAGTTTGTTTTAATTATTTTTTATTGTGATTAGCATTATATATATTTATTTATTTATCATTGTTTTAATTAATTTATTTATTTTTATTATAACATATTTATTTATTTCTTTACCAAATGTTTTTCTTTGAATTTATTTAATTAATTTATTTATTAACTTATTGTAACTTAGAAATGAGATTTGGAACAAGCACTGCACTTAAGGGCGGGATATGAATGTTATTGATACTAAGTTAGGTTAGGTGAGAGTGGCAGTTGAAAAACTAACCCACTTAGGCTTATTGGCGCGTTGTGCTGCCAGTTATCGATAATAACCGCATAGTGGAGGACTTGAATATTGCCTATAGGTCCGTCCAAGACATTTTGGTTAATGATTTGGGTCTCCGTCATGTAGCAGCAAAGTTCGTGCCAAAAGACCTCAATTTCATGCAAAAAAGAGACCGTGTTGACGTCGTAAAAGAGATGATTTGCGAGGCTAAATCCGATCCCACATTGATCAACAGGATCATTACTGGAGACGAGACGTGGATTTATGAGTACGACACGCAATCCAGACATCAGACATGTGAATGGCGCTCACCAAATAAGCCGAGACCAAAAAAACCACGTCGTTTTCGGTCAAAAAAGAAGACAATGCTCATGTTTTCCATGGATTACAATGGTGTAGTGGCCAGAAGGCCAGACAGTAAACAAAGAGTATTATTTGAGAGTTATGAGACGTTTGCGTGAAGCAATTCACCGAAAGAGACCTAAAAACTCGTGGATTTTTCACCATGATAATGCACCGTTGCACAATGCCATTATTATTCTATATGAAATGAAATGTAGTTTAGGTAAACAAATGAACTAATATTCTGCTACAATATATATTAAGCAGAGAAAAGAATCTAGGCAGATGTGCACAAAACAACCTGCTTCAACACAAGTACGGATGGAAGCCCCATCATATTTCAAGGAAAGAGTAGAGTCCTGTATCCAAAGTAACAACTATCCAGAAGTCCGATTTTTTAAGAGGTTCATACTTTTCTTAGTACAAATGTACTAACTTGATGATAATTTAATAAATTCATTCGAAAGATTATTTCATGCCATTTCGTGTGAATCGCATAAAGAAAATTCTACAGGTCCAATTTTCAACCACTTTTTCTATCCGTTGAGAGCGTATAGCACGTATTACTCGATTAATGTTGTGCCCAAAAGCGTCAATCGTTGCTCGTTTATCGACGTAAACAAGTGATTTGACATAGCCCCATAGAAAATAATTCAATGGCGTCAAATAGCGCCATCTATTGTATTGATAAATCCTATTTTCAATAAAGCGATGTTTTCGATAGTTGTATGTGGAAGAGCACCATTCTGTTGGACCCACGGTTCTTCCATATTGATGTCATGCAAATTTGCGAACAATTAGTCGATGAAAATCACATTTTAATAATTTCATAAATTCCATAATAAAATAATTTTCAAAAATTTGAAATTGTTATTGTGGCGTCAGTCCTTATATGATAAAATGGCAAATTGTACTGCACATCAATGAAGCTTGTCAGCTTAATGCAACAGTTTATTTGTCATTTAATACCTATTGAAAAGTCTCATACTGCAAGAAAAACTCCCATTACACAACATATCCGTAAATTCAAATCAATACAGTTTATGGTTTATAACCTATGAAAACGACACCCTCGTTACATTTCCACCACCATAGTCGTGGGCTTTTAAAAACCCACATTACTTAAACATTATTGCAGACAATACAAAAGCTTGAATGGAGCTCTTTTGGACTACTAACAACATCTTGACGGCCAATTATATAAAACTTACTATTTTTCGTTTTCGTGTTATTTATTTATGTTTATGTTTATGTTATCCACAAATCTACTGCTTATCTGCAGATAGATAAGTACTTGTTGTGAATTATGGTTAATGAAATGTTTGTGGAGACAAATATAAAATTCATTATTATTATTTTGAACAATTATTTAGTATTAATAGTTAAGAGATTCTGATAACAAAGAAGTGGATTTAGAAGATTCAAAAATTAAGGTTCTAAAAGGAAATATAGTATGTACGATAATTTTAAATAATAAAGTTAATGTTAACAAAGTAAGTTCATTTTTACGTTTTTTTTTTTTCTTTTTTTGTAATTCTTAACATACTGTTAAGGGACATGTTTCAAAACTCTGCCATTAATACCTATAATAATAGTAATACCTACTAGTTTAATAATATATATATATATTTTTTGGTTTCAGCTACGGTGAAGGCCGCAATCCACGCAGCAGTCGAGAACCTTTTTTTGTGACTTGTGAAATAGCGAATAACTCGCTGAAAATTTAATTTTTTTCCTTTGAAAATTTCAGTGTGTATTCATTATTTATATATTGGGTCTATAACTTAATTCGTAATTAATTGCTAACAGATGGCGTAACTTGTGTTATTTCATTGTTATTATTCCATTGGAACATGCGTTGGATAGCTACTGTCATTGTACGTCATTTCAGTATATGTCATTCATTTGAAGCGTAAACAACAATAATTTTTTTTTCACTCAAATATGTCGAACTTTGTGACTGAAAAATTGTTTTTTCAGGGAGTTCTTCTTCATGAAGAAAACTGCTGCCGAAAGTCATCGTATTTTGGTGGAAGTTTATGGTGAACATGTACTAGCTGAGCGAATGTGCCAAAAGTGATTTGCACGATTTAAAAGTGGTGATTTTGGCTTGGAAAACGATGAACGTCCTGGGCAGCCAAAAAAGTTTGAAGATGAAGAACTGGAAGCACTACTCTATGAAGATTAATGCCAAACACAAGAAGAGCTCGCAGAATCTTTGGGTGTCACTCAAGCAGCCATTTCAAAACGTTTAAAAGCATCTGGCTACATTCAAAAGCAAGGAAATTGGGTTCCACATGAACTCAGCATGTCCGAAATGCTGCTGGAACGCCACAAAAGGAAGTCACTTTTGCATCGGATTGTTACTGGTGATGAAAAATGGATCCATTACGACAACCCCAAGTGAAAAAAAATCATATGTGAAACCCGGCCAACCAGCCAAATCAACAGCAAAGTCGAATATCCATGGCGCGAAGGTATTGCTCTGTATTTGGTGAGATCAGATGGGTGTGCTATATTATGAGCTGCTAAAACTGGGTGAAACCATCAATGGACAACGCTACCGAACACAATTAATCCGTTTGAAGAGAGCAGAAAAACGCCCGGAATATGCGACCAGACACGATGCAATAATTTTCCATCATGACAACTCTCGGTCCCACGTTGCTATTCCGGTTAAGAACTATTTGGAAAACAGTGTATAGGAAGTCTTACTCCACCCGCCTTACAGCCCAGACCTTGCCCCTTCTGACTACCATTTGTTCCTGTCGATGCAGAACGTCCTCACTGAAATAAGGTTTATATCAGAGCAGAATATCAAAAATTGGTTTGATTCATTCTTGGCTGCCAACCTGGCGCAGTTTTTTGGGATGAGATCCACAAATTGCCAGAAAGATGGGAAAAAGTCATAGCTTCAGATGGGCAATACTTTGAATAATACTATTGTACATGTTTTTCTAAAATAAACGTTCAAATTTTGGAAAAAAAACCGCACGAATTAAATTACATACCCAATATAAAAATGTATACCATATGTAAAAAGATTTAATGCAGTAGTTTTCTTTAAAAAATATATATTTGTTGGTTTTGAATTCATTATGTTAAGGAGTTAAGGATAGTACTCGTATATGTAAACTCTCTTTTCCCATAAGTGTTAAAATGTTTTGGAATTTCTAGCAGCTGTTCCGTTCTTTTTCTGGTATTTATGTGATGTCGTTTTGGGTTTTGGAAACCTGTATCACCGAAGTACTCTAGTTATGTCCTCAACTTGTATGCTCACATCATACACATTTAGTATGTTAAATTTATTATTAATAGAGTTGACGGTTTTCACCAATCGATGCTGAATGTTTCCGATTTCGTCCAGATGTATGTTATTTTCGAATTTGTGAATTCTCCAGCTAATTTTTTTTATAAACCGTACTGATTCTTTTGCAGAATTCTGTGCCTTTCAATAAAGCTGGTGAGCCGATTTACCAGGAAGAAATCGATTGTCTGAATTACTGGTGTTAAGATAACGGGATTCGACACTATCGACTGTAATCAATGTAATCATAGATCCATATGGGAAGATTTGATAGAAGTTGACGAGAGAAGAAAGAGTGTATATATAAGAATATCCACATTTTCATTAGGCTCGCGGTAGCGCAGAAATACTTTGGATACGATCAACGATGTCATTAAAAATAGTATTCGCACTGAACTGCTACCATTAAATGAACACCATATTATACCACTTCGATCATATTTGGAGAAAAGTTATATGAGGAATTGCATTTTCGGTGGCTGATTTGGCCGAATTCGTTTTGAGAAAAATCTGTAATTAAGACCCGATGTGTGAACATCTGGCTGTGTTTGACATAAATATTACTATATTATATACCATATGGTAAGACTAATGTGGAATCAAATCCTTATGGTGACGATATGAGTAAATAAGCTTATGACCTCATGGACGAAGCCTATATGGCAGGAGCAAGACACAATGTACAACTAACTACCTGATTGGAGGAGGCCTTCGGGACCATCAACGGGTCTATTCTGTAAGCTGAACAGTCTGGGTATAAAAAAAAAACTAATCCTGTTTATTATTTTCAATATGCTCACTATCGTGAAAAATGCTGATGCAACTCCTGCTAGAACATTTCTGTTTGAAAACCATACCATCACGAACGTAGACCTACAGATCAGGTGCAACAATCGAGAGGTCATTAATATTTTTCTGCAACCTGATTTCGATAAGATTAAAAGCTGCTGCAACCGACGGCTGAAGATCAACTTTCAGAGGTCAGAAATCATATATATAACGCTATATCACAAAGAATTAGCAAGAACTTTCGATGGTGGACAATGCAGCAGACAGTTGATTATCGAGGTCTAGCCAGATACTTTGAGATATGCTTACATCAATATCTATATTTTAAGGGAGAGTTAAAGGAGCTCGAACTTGCTGTGAGGGTAAAAGTAATAAGTATTCCGCGTGGTTCAACGTAAGAACATTACTGGAAAAGATTTTGTTATTTAAGAGGTAAAGAACTGTAAAGACCGAGAGAGTCTGGGAACTTTTTATTATTTAGGGCTTGTAGGAGTACAATAGTGCAAACCTTATTCAGCACACTGTAAAGGCAACGACTACGATGAACTCATTTGATATGTTCTTATTTCCCAATTACTCTATTTAAATAAAGATCTGAGTCAAAAATGGATTATTTTATAACTACCACACGCTTAAGAGATTATTATACCCTTAAAATATTTGCACATATCGGGGGCGAAGAGAGTGGTACCCATGTACATTGTTCTTAAATGTTGCCTAGCTATAACGAGGAGATAAAGAGATTGATAGGACACTGCATAAGCAAGTTGTACGGCTTAGAAGCGAATCACGATATTTTAGAGTACGTCTGAAAATGGGCTTAATGATGTACTAATGAGTGTTACGAAAAATGTGAAAAGCTTCATCCTAGCGCAGGATTTTTTTTTTATTTTTTATTTTTATTTTTTTTTTTCTAAAAGCTAGCCATTTGATGTTAAGTTATGTAGATTCATAATGTGGTAATGAAAGACTCTTACCTTTGTGTAGAAAGCCGTAGGATAAAGACATGAATTGAAATTCATGTATGTATCGATCGAAAAGCTGCAGAAAGAGGGCTCAACCCCGCCTCGACGTTGAGACAGCACTACAGTGTAGTGCTTCAGTAGGCGATAAGGACATAAGGAATACTGCTGAAACGTTTAACCATACTCGAAAGTGAAAACGTTCGCTTACGAAAAATATTTTATTCTTTCCCAATCAGTGCCTTTTCTATTCCAACCGACTTTCTGAAGGAATAAAATGACAAAAGTTACAAGTACAGTAAAGACAGGGAACAGATCTTACTCTACACTATTTCGCTGGAAAAATCGTAGTCAATGGTTTCTAAATATGTTTGATGAAACGTAGAAGAAGGTATAAAAGATTGAGATGTATTACAATAATCCTTATCGGTTATACTGGCGCAAATGCATAACAACGATCAAGCGAAGATAATTTTCAACTCTCAACTTTTAGGTTTGAGACGATTAGCCAGACTAAATTTCGGTCTATCGTAGATCAGAGGCTAAATTGGCAGCAACATATGTCACCATCACCGAACAATTAATATAAAAACAATTTAATTTTTATTATTCAATATCTTTCCACCATGTCCACTCAAAGTCATATAATCTTGGATCACAGTTCGGGTCAGTGGACTTTCTCATTGGAGGCTTCGAATTTTTTCGGAATTCATCAATTTCTCTGCGTATTGTCTTTAAAACGTCTGAATTTCTCATCTGATCAATTAAATTATTCTGCTCACAAGGGTCATTGTAGATATTAAATATGCATTCCTCCACCAGCGGCTTACAACGCGATATCTCATTTCTTGCCAAGCATGTCACACCCGTTTTTTGACGCAATTCCTCGATGTCTGTAGTCATGATTGTGTGTTGTGCCAAATTTTTCCACGTGACAGAATTCTTAATGGACTCTCGATAATTTTTAGATCTTGGATCAATGTGATTATGACTACGTTTTGCTAGCCAGGCATCGTACCTTCCTGAATCAGTTGTCCCGTTCACATATTTCCATTGGTCACTGCTATATGCTGTATATTTGAGTATGTCATCCATGGCATGAACCAACTTACGAGGAACTGGGTCAGCGCCTAAGTTAATCTCTGCCCATAGATTTACTCCATCAAGATGCAAATCCTGGTCAAGGTTAATACCCGCAGCACCGGCTAATGTTGGCAGCCAATCAATCACGTGCATAGTTTGATTCCAAACTCTTCCAGGATTTTGCAGTGATGTGCTCCAGAAAGCAGCAGAAGAACGAATTCCACCTTCCCACGGAGATTCCTTTTGCTAAAAATATTTATATTTGTTAGATATTTTTCTCTCAAATTAATTGTTTATTTAAATTACAAACCCCTCTGAGAGGATAATTAGATCCGTTGTTAGCGTGCAATCCGAATGTTGGAGCACCATTGTCGGAATAGAATAGGATAATTGTGTTGTTAAGGATTCCTTTGGCTGCAAGAGAACTGACAACCTTTCCAACACTTTCGTCTAATTTAGAAACCATAGCTGAAATGGGAATTTCTTTAACAACTCGAATAATACTGTAAAAATATATACCTTCTTACCGGCGTAGATTCTCCTGTGCTTGTGGGTGATGTATTCGAATTTTGTTACTTCCTCTTCTGGCGCTTGTAAGGGGTGATCGTTATTTCCAGAGTGGGGAGCCAGGTGATTAAGAAACATAAGTAAAGGTTTCTGTATATCATGATCAGCAATTAATCGGACGGCTTCCTCAGTTAAGCTATCAGTGACATATTTGCCTTGATTTTCTTTGGTTACATTCAAGTTGTTTCGGAAATCATGACCCCTGGCATAAGGCTTATTCTGAAAAGAATAAAATATTTAGAATTAAGAATACAAACCTTTTCGAACACTCCAGTCATTAAGATCTAATAAAGCAGACAAGTAGATTTGACGTTCTAGTACAAACTCTGCAGAAACAGAACGAGATATTTCGGTTCAAGAAAATGTTTATGGGAATGTATCATATTTGTCCCATTTACATTGACAGAACCCCCTGAAGAGGAGAAGATGGTAAGCATTTTATAGATATGATGGTAGCAATGCCCAAGAAAATCTTCAATTTCAGTGTAATCTCGAGTCACTTAGCCACGGATTAAACTAATTTGAGAAACTTGTTAGTTGTACTTGCAAAATGGCTTGATTCTTTCTTGCTCCTTTACTTAAGAGTTTAAGTAGAGGTCCAGCGAATATGACTGATACAATCGTTAAGAAGAGATACATTGATGGTGCAACAGTCTTTGCCATTTTGCGCGGTGAGAGAGAAGGTTCTGCAGTTTTTCGGCAACTTTGGACGGCGAGAACATGGGTGACAAAGATTCTATATTTCTGGCCAGAGTCTCCAATATTCAATTTTTTTTTCTTGCAAGTGCAATCGGTGAACTGTGATATGCCGGCCATAGTTAATCCCTACTTGAGGACTATTTAATAAGTTTTTAAATGTTACTATGATGGAATCGTTAGAAATTGGAAAAATTACACGAACCATGGGTGTGGAATAAACGCATCTGTGGTATTGAATCGGAGACCGAGGTACAAGAATTGAACGTTTCGAGAAGCTCTCTACTCTGTAGGAAAGATTAGCATCTTGACTTAAAAAATGAAACCTACTGGCCACGCATAGCGTGGATAGTTCGTTAAATGGATTATGTAATTACAAATGAATGTTGATTTAAAAAAAAAAAATCATCTTCTGTTATAAGGCTCATTTTCATATTTATGACTTTGTTAATCGTCGCATTTGTCGAATTGGAACCTAGAATTCAGAAAATCCGCGGGTGATGGTTGAGAAACAAATGCACCCACAACATGTCACTGTTTGGTGCACCAGTGACCAACCTTTTATGGGGTTGGTCAGGTCATAAAAGGTTAATGGTGCTCACTATCGCGACATGATAATCCTGTTTCTTGTATTCAAGTTGCAAGATATGGATATGGATGACATGTGGTTTCAACAAGATTGTGCTACATGACATACAACCCAAGAAACAATTCAATTACTGGATGTGTCATTTCCTAGTCGTGTAATTTCTCGGTTCGGTGATCAGAATAGGCCGTCCAGATTATACAATTTAACGCCGTTGGGGTTTTTTTTAAGTCTGAGGCTTAGGGCAACAAGCCAACATTCAGCCACATTTATGCAAAATTTTCATAGAAAATTTCGACAAGGGAAAGGATATTTACCCGATATGGTATACATTATACATATACCCTTATAGTTTTGGTGTATTTAAAATGTTCTTACGAATATGTACATTGGTTGTTGGTTGTTTTCTTCACGGGAAAGCATTATTTCCGTTTCTCCAACGAAGCTAAGTATTTGGGTTTTATCCTAAACTTCCATGGACTAAACATGTCACAATAACCTCCAAGGCAGTGTAAGATTTCTTCCAGTGTAAGAAGATTTGGCAAGAGTTTATATTTGTCACCTCTGAATGATTTGTCTCTGAATCTCTGTTTGGTAGAACAAGCTTTCACGAAAATACGGCACTTTTGTTTTAACCAGACTCCAAAGGGCTTTGGAATTTACCTGGAACGCCTGCCCGGCGTAAGATTTCACTCCTCGTTAGAAAAACTATGTACACTTAAAGGCTTGCTGCGCTTCCTCATGACATCCAAGCTAGTTGCAATGTTTCAACGCAGTCGGAAAGCAAAAATTGCTGGTTTTTGCTTGGGTCCCAGGTCATCATGGATGATGAACTTGTAAACAAGGCTCAGAGAAATGTTCTTTAGGATCTCAATCTGAGTCTTCGGTTTGGACTTCCATTGACAGTTAGGTTTCATATGAGCATAACTTCAATGCGGATGGCAGGTTTCTGTCAAACCAAACGAATGCCTCCCAACGTCTCTTTGATATCAGCATCTTTCCTTTTGTTCTTTAGTATGACAGACGTCATCAGGGGGAACTATGCTTTTGTTAAGCACCTTAGTATACTAGGTATAAGTGACGCTTTCTGTGCCTGACAGTGCCAAGCCTATATTCACATCAAAACAAATGCAAATTGGGAAGCAACATTCAAAGTAAGAAAAAGAAGAAAAAAAACAGTTACAAAACGTTTATTCACCACATTTGTGTGGTCTTTTTAAGGAACATAATCGCTAGCTAACAAAGAAAACACGTATGTGTTCATTTCATTAGTAAAACACGAGAAAACTGTTGTGTTATTAAACGGACACAAATTATCCCTTCGAAAACCCCTAAATCCATTTCCTCTCATCAAGTTCGGAAAGCATATTTCATTCATTGACCATTAGCATTGTCTTTTGGTCTCCGATAATGTTTATTGCATATAAGTTAAAGAAAAGATAAGAAAAGAAAGACAAAAAAAAGCAAAAACAACCAATTGGGAAATTCAAAAATTATACAAGGAAGAGAGTTTGAGACTGGTGAGTGGGAATATTTTCCGGTTACTACCATATCCAAGGGAGCTGTTAATGTCATACAGCCTAGCAATATTTTTGGTATTAAACGCTTCGGAATTTGAGTGATTTACAAAGCGACGAAGTAACGAAGAACGAATAAGTTATTGGTCATTGAGAGACAGTTGCGCAAATTGATTTCATTGAGAGCTCAATACCTCAAGATAATTGTCGGATTCTTATTTCCGAATTTTGCGATATGTGTAACGTATCTGACTTTTTTTAAAAAAGCATTTTCGGATTGAATTGCATTAATGTCAACATTCGACTACGGCTATTTAACAAGATGTGAGATGCTTAGGTGGCTTATTGTAGGCTTTGAGCGGCGTTAATCTGGCGACTCCCAGTGCTGTACCTATGACTACACGTCAACATAGCACATGGGCCGAAAAGTCCGCGCCGTTTTATAGTAAAACACAAAATTTTTGCAAAATTCAACCTTATTTATCAATATAGTTGCCTTCGAGGGCGAAACATTGATTGAAACGATCTTTAAATCCTTCGAGCCTCAAAATAGGCCTCTGTTTCGGCGAATACTTCTTCATCGGTCTTGTATCTCTTTCCGGCAAGCATTCTTTTGAGGTCTGCGAACAGGAAATAGTCGCTGGGGGCCAAATCTGGAGAATACGGTGGGTGGGAAAGCAATTCGTAGCCGAATTCATTCAATTCGACTTTATTGCGGTTGAACAGCTTTAAACACTCATCTGAATCATCAACACGTTGTTGTTTTGGTCGACTGTGAGCAAACGCGGCACCCACTTTGAACAGAGCTTTCGCATGTCCAAATGATGATATATGTGTATGATATATCCAACACGCTCTTTTCATATCTTCAGAGCCTCAGCAATCTCGATCAACTTCACTTTACGGTCATTCGTAAACATTTTGTGGACTTTTTTGATGTTTTCATCTGAAATAGCCTCTTTTGGACGTCCACTTCGTGCATCATCTTCAGTGCTTGTATGACCACTTTTAAATTTTTCAATCCACTTGCGAATGGTGCGTTCGACTGGTGCAGAGTAACACTTATCAACCAATGTAGGCTGCATTTTTCCCATCAAAATGCAATGATAAATCAACACACGAAATTGAAAGCGCGATATTCGCAAAAAAAACTACTACAGAATCGTACATTTCAAACATTCGTTTAACGGCAGTAGCAGCATTTGCAGCCTATATAATACATTTACTTGTATTTTTTTCTTTATTCTTTTTTTTTTATCGGGAAGTTATTAATATTTTAATGAGTTAACAAGAAATATGATAAAATAATTGGTTAAAGCTATGGGAAATGGAGAATGACTGGCAACCATTTCAAATTGATCAAATTAAGTTTTTAGATCCCAAAATCATGTTATGATATCCAATCGAAAAAATTGCGAAAGAAACAAAAAGAGCCGATATATTTGTTCGCGATTTCTTAAAGAAACGTGAAAATTATGGAAGAAAACCGAAAACAAAGCGTAATACGAAATTGATAGGTTGACAAATGCATTAAATTCTTCAGGAAGCAACGGAAAGCCTGCTGAACTGTAGATAGATAAAAGGAAAACTAGAACTGACCAAACAACACAATGGTAAATTTCTTATAAGTTCAAAAAATATTAAATAAACTGAAAGATTTAATTTAGGTGGTCTCGATTGCCACAGTTGCACAATCTGTCGAAAAAAAATGTACCGAGATCGAAATGTTATCCTGGTCGTGGGGAGCTTTTGCGTATAAAGTACGGCTGTCGATTTGTTTCATTTCGACAAAAGTTAATTCTAAGATGTACACTGAATTGTTAGATGACGTTTTAGTTTTTTTGGATGATCAGCACGTAAAAACATAAATTTACAGACCTATTGCCTTGATTGCAACCCAATTGAAAACCTTTGGGCCATCCTTGCTTCAAAAGCCTATGAAAACTGACTGTAAAAAAAAATTAGAATTCGTTTCCAAGACTCGACAATGTATGAAACTATGTAATAATGAAATTGATGAAAAAACTTTGAAGGCCTTGACGAAATCCATGTCAAACATAATTTTTAAAATTATTAAAAACAAAGGAAACCGCATAAGATTTTAATTTAGTTTTATCTCCTTTTTTTTGTTTTTCGTTAACTGAAAGAACGAATGTCTTTCGAGCGCGGTTGGGATTCGAACACCGATTTGGAAGCCAGCTCACTACCACTTGAAACACGGCCACCCTTTTGTGCGAATAATACTAAGTATGTTAATATAAACAATGTGTTTAAGAGAATGTTTCGGGATAATTCCCCTTTATTTATTTATTTATTTTTTTTAATCACAATTTTATTTCATTAAAGAAACTTATGTCAAGTTAATTGGAAAAGGTCAACATAAACTTAAATGTATTCAAACGAATGTTTACCTCGTAGAATTGTCGGGAGAGTTCTACCAAAGAATTCTTATACGATATTTTTGACAAAAAGGAAGAAACAGTGTCCCAAGTACGTAGTTAAAATCATTTTGGGTGATTTACGAATACACCCGAAAATAGAAAGAGGAAACATCTTTGGACCACAAACACCTCCACCTCGTTTCAACTCTTTAAAGCACGCTCTGCTTCATAAGGGGACCCAAATCATAATATCCTCTCTGGTAAACATCTTCAGAACAAGTTATGCTTGAGAATACATAATAAACAAATTGAGAGAGATTATCGTGAGATACACACCCAAAATAGGGGGTAGACTTACGGAACTACTTAAATCATATCCATCGATAAGACGATGAGACACGTACAGTATGGAGCATATACGGAGAAACTACCAATACTTCACTGTACGCAAGTATGGAAAGTAGCATCTCTGTATTTCAAGCTGATATATACACAATAGAGGTCTGTATCAGAGAGAACTCAAACAGATCTGCCATCTACAGAGACCAGAGAGACACTACTTACTATTAACGCACTATAACGGGTGAACAAATTTCAGCATATGTCAAAAAATTCAGTAAGGTTTGCCATTTCATTATGCATCGTTTTACGCTTAAAGAACGTGCGAAAATTATTAAAAAATACAGTCGAAATTCGAGCTGAGTTGTAAATAGGCAACGTGAATTTCATTACACCGTGGAAAATTTTAAACATAAGTACACTCTTTTGGATCTTAAGTCAACAACCAGACAGAGATTTGTGCGAAATGAAGAAAACAAAACCCCCGTTGTGGCCAATATCGAAGAAGAAACCCAGAAATGTCAATTTGGCGCCGATCAGCTAAATTAGGCAACCCGGGCTATCCAATTACCGTTGGATTTGGACCTACATGTGTATAAGTTTGTGCTAATGCAAGAATTGAAACTTGGCGACCATAGACAACTCCATGAGTTCGCTGTTGGCCGGAGATCTAGATTTTGGCCAAAAAAAAAGATTGACTGTTTGGTGCGGTTTATGGCTTCATCATCATGCCTTATTTCTTTTGAAATGAGGAAGGAAATTGTGAAGGAGAAATTTGGCGACTGAGTCATTTCACGGCGAGCGTTCATCAAATGGCCGCCGTGATCTTTAGGGCTACGTCAAATCATTAGTCATCGCTAACAAGTCAACTGCTTTGGATGAGGCCAACATTTAAATTATCAAAGATTGGACCGATTGCTTGAAGCAATGCCAGCGAAGCCGAGGCGGGCAATCGGATGATGTGCTATTCCACATATAATGGCATGAACGTAGCTTCAAAATAGAACCAAAATCAATTTTGTTTCTCACACCGTTGTTCTTTTATTTAATATTTATTTCCAATCGTTGTTGTCTGGTCACCCTTTATTTACCATAGGACTAGACAGCACCAATAAAGCCCATTTAAACTGGGTGCCAGATCACATTGGTTATGATGGTCATGAAGGAGCAGAAAGAGGAGCTCTGGACCTTTAACATTCATGTTGCTAACAATCTAATCTTAGAATTCGTTAGTAAATGGGAAACGGGAATAACGTTCGGATGTTTTACTGGATGGTAAACTTGTATTTATGAGCATGAAAATCTAATAATAGAGTCACAGCCGCTATTTAATCTAAGGGAAAACTTGACTTGAAAATTGGACGTTGACTATCTAGAACTTCGAAAAACAATGGCTACTGATTGTGTTGGTCTCGGATCTGCTATTTGATCTTATAATGACACCTTATCAGAAATCAAACAATTTCCAAACGCTATTTATTTTTTCTAAGAAGACAAGAAACATTAAGGAAACCTTGTATAAAACCCCTACCAAACCAATCCAAGCATGAGCCTTAGCACATGCAGATGAAGAAATTTTTGGTCGTTTGGAACTCAAAATTCTTCAAGCGATTTTCGATCCTTCCTTTTAGCTGCACCATATTAATTGCTTCTGTGAATTTTTTTGCCAAATAAAATGATCACACCGATTTAAATAAAGCCAACTCAATCCATGGAAATTAATACGAAATGCAGGTTGACTAATTCAGCAGACATTATTATACCTACAGGTAGCAATAGAGTATTTCTTGATCCATAAAGTAGCGCTTAGTTCTTAATTGCATCACCAAGAAAATCAATTTCATGATTTTTGATGCCTTGGTACCAATATAGGACCTTGGGTCCTATTTATATCGATACACGAATAGAACTGACAAGCACTAGCCAACATGCCACAAACTGCCTTCGCACAGCGAAATAACTTATCCCAATGAAACTGCGGAATTAGTGAAGTTTATTCAAAGATATTCCTACAACTGTAGTAGGGTACTTTTAACACACTTCTTCACTGACAACGAAGACTTATTCCACAACGCAACTATTGACGCACTGCGTCGATATAAAAATAGACTGCTGTCAAGACTAAAAGCCTTGTGAAGACAGTTTACTAACATAACCGGCAGATCATTATATTGAAGCCGTCGATCAGAACCTTCAAAATGTTAATGAAAGAGAATTACAAAAATTATGTGGGTTTTTATTGGAACAGTAAAATTCAGGATGTAGGCACAAGCAATCGGAATATCTTTTCGCAAATAGACCTTAGGTGTCTTAAAATCGAACGACAAATAACAAATACATACTTTTAAGATCAGGCATTGATATGATCAGGCAAATTTTAACTTGTCAGTTAAAATTTAGTCAGATACCTGCGGCAGCACCCAACTCCAATTGTGGGTGAACGTGATCTTCTACATATCCCTTATCCAGCCTTTGCTTGTATTTGGATGTCCCATGCGGTTCAACGTGAAAACAATTGGAAAAGTTTCGTGTGTTCAAGAGGGCTTGTCTTCACTTATGCACAACACTACAGTCTGAGTACATAAAACTCTATAATGAGCTCTTAAACAATAGGGCAAACATAATAAGAGTTAACAATTTTGCCACTACATTGACTCGAAAGCACATTGCAAGAGCAATGACCTCATCTAACAACCTGATCTCCGGGGCTTACTACCCCAATTATATGTAACATGAGAGAGTACGCTCTAACGGCTTTATTCCTCCAGAAGCGTTTTTCTACCTCGGTCAGAAAGGTCTGATTCGGGATAGATTAGCTTTGCCGCTCGTACAGCTATGAACAGGCGACTTGACTACGACAGAAACGTCGTAAACGTCTCTGGTTCAGTAGGGCAGTAGGAAATCGCGACATGAGAGATATAACTCGACTTCACCATCAATTTTGATGTCTTGGTGGCCGTAGTTGTAAAAATAGAATAAAATAAAATCAAAATTAAAAAAAAAAAAACATATATAAAAGAAGACTTCCAGTATTTCTAGTAAAATAAGAGATAATCAATACACAAACAAAATTATAAATGTACTATGTATGCATAAATAGTTTATGTAGGTCAAGTATATTACGATTAATTTCTAGGTAGCTTGTAAGTTTTATTATATAATAAAAAAAAGTTCACGTACTAAGTTTTTACTAAAAATAATCATTTTTTTTTTAGTTTTAATTAGTATTATGTTTAACTAAGAGTGCTCGCATAGGCCCAGTATGTTAGAATAAGATAATTTTACTTAAGTTAATTAAGCTTATTTTTAAACCATTTTTAGTTTAAATAAAAATCGCCGAAATCAAGCTGCGTTGGGCGTGGTAAGTACCAAGATGGAGGACCGCATCTGACCTCGGTACCAATCTTGCATGCTATGCTAGACACCTTTTCCGTCAAAATTTTCGACCTTATCCCTTCGAATCTTTTTCTTCTAAATAGTTGTTCTTCCAACATCTTGAGAGAGAGAGAGATGGGTAGTCATGGGCCCATCAGTCATCGGGGCACTTTCCCAGAGTCTTGAAAGCACAAAAGTGGGTATGAATACATTTAAAGTGCCTGAGCACGTGTTAAGTTTTTAGGAAAATGGGACAGAGAGAGAAAGAAATATTTATGGGCTCAGTGGTTATTTCGCTCCATAAGTGACTTCCAACATTTAATGCGGAGACTAAATTATTAGTGTAAATTGGCTTGTTGTTGTATTTAGGTAACCATTCATCTCACAAGATTTAAGTTGCCTGAAAAAAGTGTTCGGTCAATTCTGCTATTGAACCCCGAACCGTCCGATTGGGAAGTCAATATACTACCACTTGAGTTACGGCCACCCACAAGGGTCCAGCGCGAAATAGTCGACCCTTGACCCATGTGTTATTCTGTCCTCCCTGATGAGTAGTCTCCAGCCCTAAGTAGACCCAAAGTATTCCGCTCCATCGTTCCAGCTCCTAACTCCTTCATTTTTTTTGACCCGCCTTCTCTGTTATGCCTGTTGTCGCTTTAGAGGAACGTATATGCGAATATACGTATATGTAGATTCTTCCAATCCCGGACTTTCTTTTTACGGTCCTCGTAGGAAACAACCAGTAGATCCCCCCGGAAAAGACAAGGCCAGGCGGACGGCCTGGAACACTCTGAATACATAACGGACGTTTGCGTAATTTGGATTATAAGCCTAGAGCCAGATGCGTTCATCTGGAACCCACTATGTAGATGAAACACCTAAAACCCACACCAATTTCCTAGAGCCTGACGGACTGTCTACACCTCTTTGCAACACACCCCACACAACACACCCGTAAAGCGCAGACGCAAACGAAACACAAGACAGAAACAAAAAAAAAAAAACAAATTGTAAAAAAAAAAAAATACATAATCAGTTTAAAGAGTGGGACGCTATCTGATATTCCCCTTTCTCCCCCTAAATATGCACGAAAGTCCACCGGGTCCGTAAGATCATGTAACTAAATTTAAGAAAAGGTTCCTTTTTCCTTCATCACAAAGGCCAAACAAATTTTTCAAAAGGTTTGACATGAGACCCTAGATGACTTGGTTCCCCTTTCTTAGTCTCGAATGCTTATGAAATGAACATTCTTTGTCAAAAATACTTACGTAAAAAGAAAGGCAAACGGGACAAGCGACCCACTAGAGAAAATAACTTCGCAATCGTTCGGAAAGCCGCAAGATAGCGGCCCACACCTAAGCGGTTTCCATTACAGTAATTTTAAGCGTCATTTAATCATTTACCCTGGGTGATACATCTTGTTTGATACCATTGCCCCATGCAAGTTCTGATAAACAAATCACCAATAATTATAACGTCACCTTTTGACTTTTGGTTATTTTTTATTTATTTTTTTTAAGGTTTCGCAATTCCATGCTAAAAAGATTGCAAGCACATTTTGAGATTTACTACTGCCGTAAATTATTTTCTTTTAACCATAAACCCACCCCTAGTTGAGCAGCCGAAAGTGGCAGCACTTAATCCGCTGTCTGTTGCAAATTTCCCTTAGGTTTTCATGGTTGACATCGCAATCTGCCATTATGGAACAAACCACCACATTTGCGGTTCGAGCTTTACTTTCTTTCAAAAAAAGGTTGCTTTTTTGTTGTTGCCGCAGACCGACTACCAATTAAAAAAATTTAATTGAAAAATCGCAGGGGAAATAAATAAAAATTGCAACAAGAGTTTCGAGAGGGTTTGCGAATTATATGAGAATAATAGCTTAAATTTTTAATTTTTTATAAGTATGTCTAGCAGTGCCGGATTTCCCAAAAAGCCCCTGGACGAGAAGCTTTCCAACAGACCAACACAAAACAGAAATGCACTAAGCCAAAGGAATATTTGATTCTCAGTCACCTTGAGAAAGAACAAACCAGCAGTACTTGTACCTACTCGTACTCGCTGCAGAGTCGCATCGAATGCTTGTCGTGCTCTATCATGCTCTATCAGAAGCAACATGCAAAGATGGTTTCAACGGTTCAGAGATAACGGTTTTGGTGGGAGAAATGAAGAACGTGGAAAACCACCAAAAAAGTTTGAAGACGCGGAATTGCAAACAATATTGAATGAAGATGAAACTTTGATTCAGAAGCAAATGGCAGAAATGTTAAATGTTACACAACAAACAATTTCTGATCGTTTAAATGCTATGGGAAAGATCCAAAAGTCTGGAAAATGGGTGCCACATGAATTAGATGAAAGGCAGATGGAAAACCGAAAAACCACTTGTGAAATTTTGCTTCAAAGACGCGATAAAAAATCAGTTTTGCATCGAACTGTTACTGGCGATAAAAAATGGATTTATTTTCAGAATCCTAAGCGGAAAAAATTATGGGTTAATCCGTGACAACTATCAACTTCGACTGCAAAACCAGATTATGTATTGATCGAAAAACGACCAGAATGGGCCAGAAAACACGGGAAGGTAATTTTGCTATATGACAATGCACCTGCACACAAAGCAAAACTGGTTCAGGATACAACCAAAGCACTTGGCTGGGAGCTGCTACCCCACCCGCCGTATTTACCAGACTTTGCTTCTTCCGACTACCATTTGTTTTCATCGATGGGACACGCATTAGCTGAGCAGCACTTCGAATTCTACGAGGAAGTCGAAAGTTGGGTGCCTTTTTGGTTTGCTTCAAAAGACGAACAGTTTTGTTGGCGTGAAATCCATAAATTGCCTGAAAGATGGGAAAATGTGTAGCTAGCAATGGCCAATAATTTGAATATGATGTTTTATACTTTCTCATTAAAATTTAGTATTTTATTTTCACAAAAAAAATTTAACAGCTGAAGAACTGAAGGTTCAATGCTTATATGCATTTGCAACGTTAAGCCTGATAAGACATTTGAAAGTCTTATGAACCATGCATATGTTTGTATGTACATATATGGATCCGTGAATAGGAACCCAATGTAACTTAACACAAAGTTCAAACTTCTCCCCAAAATATGTTATCAATAATATGTGGCATAATATGCTACTTACAGAATAAAGTGTCTGATCATAGTAGTCGACATAAGCCCCCAAATATCCATAGTGATGGTCAAATCCTCTAAAAGATGGTGTATAAGCCTTTTCTGCGAATCCCAAGTGCCACTTTCCGATCAGACTTGTATAATAACCAGCGTCCTTAAATACCTGCGCTAATGTCTTCTCTGTTAGTGGAAGACCCCATGGCTCATCATTCGGAATGACATAATGCTGCATACCTATAAAATCACTCGTAATTATTAATCCCCAAGTGTTGAAAATACATGTATTTAAAGTTCGTTTAACCTGTATTGATTGGGAACTTTCCCGTCATCAGAGCAGCTCTTGAAGGTGTACACATTGGTGGGACATAATATCTATTTAAAATAATACCATTATATGCTAAGGCATCAATATTCGGGGTCAAGAACTCATTGGAACCACGAAAGCTTACGTCATCGAATCCCTAGGTTAAACAGCATAAAAATAAAACATAAATCAGCAATTGTAAATTTATTGTAGGGATACCATGTCATCGGCCATAATAATGACGATATTAGGTCGTTTTATCTCCTTTGAGGCACATTGTACAAAAACTACAATCAGCGTAGAAATAAACAGCAAGAAACGGTTTCGATCAAAGGCCATTTTAGCTGACTTTAGATATGCTACTGGCAGAAAACTAAAAAACAATGACCGGTCTGAATCACGATCAATTCGTTACTAATTTTCATTTTGAAATCGAAATGTCTAACAGCACACTTGTGATTATCACATAGTTGAGTAGACGCTAATAAAAACGACACGAGGTTCAATTTGTAAAAAAAGAATTTTTTCACAGACAGATACTTTTAACGCATACCTACTCACTCATTAATGCTGGTAAATTGGATTTTTAAATTTTTGTTTACCAATACCAATACTATAGTAGTTGCAACCGACTTTTAATCGAAAACAAATTATAATTTAAAAAAACTAAAAAAACACGCTTTAATAACAAATCGAACAATACTTCAATCATCTTCAATGACTCTAAAATAAAAATAAAGCGATAAAAAGAAAATTAATTTCATTGTAAAAAAAAGCCCTTTTTAACACACTTTTTGGAGAGGGGGTCACATGATGGGGAGGGGGAGGGGTTGAATTTTTGTATGGTCATCGGTCTTTAGTAAAAATAAATAAATAAATAAGTGGCTCGAAGCCCGGTGTGTGCCAAGGCCTATCTTCTCGCACTTTATTTGTGTTTCTTACTTTGTGAATTTTTACACTCCTGAGCTGGGCCTACTATTTGTTGACGGTTTCGAACGGCTCTCCAAAGAAGCTTTTTCATAGGCAGAAGAAATCGACTTTGGGAGGTTTGCCACTGCCCGCCGAAAGGGTGATGACGATTTTGAAAAATTCGCTGTTGTACTCCTACCGGGATTCGAACTCAGGTAGGTGGCATGCAAGCCAGTGAGTCAAAAATCACGCCATCGCCACCACCATCGGTCTTTAGTACGTGTGCAAATTTTCAAATCAATTAGACATCTTGAAGTGGGAGAAAATTGCGTTAAAAGTTCCGTTGCATAGATACATACAGATCAAGCTAATAAAAGCGTGTTAGTAAATAATAAATAAATGAAAATTCAAGTGCAGATAAATCACTTTTGCCTATTTAATCGTCTGCAGTTCGTATCCACAACTAACAGATAAATTTAATATTTAAAAAATTATTTTTTACGATCAGTGGAAGACTGACCGCAATTCTGAATTGTCAAAACCAAACTTAAAATACTCTGCATCTATTTATAATATTATATTCAAGTGATTGCGCAGGCGCAGATGCATTGTCAGCAGTTTCGTCTCCAAATGTTTCCCATGGATCTGGTACCGGCATGTGTAAGGTGTTAGGTGACGACAGTATGATTGCATGCACTTGTTAACGGGAAAATGATGATAATGCAGAATTTGCAGTGTTTCAAGGTTTGCAACGTTAACTGATATCACAACCTCTGATGAACCGAAGTGCGTTATAGAAATTCAAATTTTGGGTCTTACTCTGTATTCCTTATAATTATGTGGACATAAATTAGGATACAGTTTAACACTTACGAATGACGAATCACAAGGAAAAATGAAAAATGTTCGGGAAGAGCGCAATAAAAAAAACTAGATAATATTCTTTCTGTCCCAATCGTATATACTTTTGGCTGTGTGAA
The DNA here is from genome assembly GCA_907269105.1 of Volucella inanis. Classification (NCBI taxonomy): domain Eukaryota; kingdom Metazoa; phylum Arthropoda; class Insecta; order Diptera; family Syrphidae; genus Volucella; species Volucella inanis. Next base: position 38,362,958 of record OU026154.1, on the reverse strand, counting down.
AATATCTAACTTTGTGCCAAATTTAATTGAAAAATCGCAGGGGAAATAAATAAAAATTGCAACAAGAGTTTCGAGAGGGTTTGCGAATTATATGAGAATAATAGCTTAAATTTTTAATTTTTTATAAGTATGTCTAGCAGTGCCGGATTTCCCAAAAAGCCCCTGGACGAGAAGCTTTCCAACAGACCAACACAAAACAGAAATGCACTAAGCCAAAGGAATATTTGATTCTCAGTCACCTTGAGAAAGAACAAACCAGCAGTATTTGTACCTACTCGTACTCGCTGCAGAGTCGCATCGAATGCTTGTCGTGCTCTATCATGCTCTATCAGAAGCAACATGCAAAGATGGTTTCAACGGTTCAGAGATAACGGTTTTGGTGGGAGAAATGAAGAACGTGGAAAACCACCAAAAAAGTTTGAAGACGCGGAATTGCAAACAATATTGAATGAAGATGAAACTTTGATTCAGAAGCAAATGGCAGAAATGTTAAATGTTACACAACAAACAATTTCTGATCGTTTAAATGCTATGGGAAAGATCCAAAAGTCTGGAAAATGGGTGCCACATGAATTAGATGAAAGGCAGATGGAAAACCGAAAAACCACTTGTGAAATTTTGCTTCAAAGACGCGATAAAAAATCAGTTTTGCATCGAACTGTTACTGGCGATAAAAAATGGATTTATTTTCAGAATCCTAAGCGGAAAAAATTATGGGTTAATCCGTGACAACTATCAACTTCGACTGCAAAACCAGATTATGTATTGATCGAAAAACGACCAGAATGGGCCAGAAAACACGGGAAGGTAATTTTGCTATATGACAATGCACCTGCACACAAAGCAAAACTGGTTCAGGATACAACCAAAGCACTTGGCTGGGAGCTGCTACCCCACCCGCCGTATTTACCAGACTTTGCTTCTTCCGACTACCATTTGTTTTCATCGATGGGACACGCATTAGCTGAGCAGCACTTCGAATTCTACGAGGAAGTCGAAAGTTGGGTGCCTTTTTGGTTTGCTTCAAAAGACGAACAGTTTTGTTGGCGTGAAATCCATAAATTGCCTGAAAGATGGGAAAATGTGTAGCTAGCAATGGCCAATAATTTGAATATGATGTTTTATACTTTCTCATTAAAATTTAGTATTTTATTTTCACAAAAAAAATTTAACAGCTGAAGAACTGAAGGTTCAATGCTTATATGCATTTGCAACGTTAAGCCTGATAAGACATTTGAAAGTCTTATGAACCATGCATATGTTTGTATGTACATATATGGATCCGTGAATAGGAACCCAATGTAACTTAACACAAAGTTCAAACTTCTCCCCAAAATATGTTATCAATAATATGTGGCATAATATGCTACTTACAGAATAAAGTGTCTGATCATAGTAGTCGACATAAGCCCCCAAATATCCATAGTGATGGTCAAATCCTCTAAAAGATGGTGTATAAGCCTTTTCTGCGAATCCCAAGTGCCACTTTCCGATCAGACTTGTATAATAACCAGCGTCCTTAAATACCTGCGCTAATGTCTTCTCTGTTAGTGGAAGACCCCATGGCTCATCATTCGGAATGACATAATGCTGCATACCTATAAAATCACTCGTAATTATTAATCCCCAAGTGTTGAAAATACATGTATTTAAAGTTCGTTTAACCTGTATTGATTGGGAACTTTCCCGTCATCAGAGCAGCTCTTGAAGGTGTACACATTGGTGGGACATAATATCTATTTAAAATAATACCATTATATGCTAAGGCATCAATATTCGGGGTCAAGAACTCATTGGAACCACGAAAGCTTACGTCATCGAATCCCTAGGTTAAACAGCATAAAAATAAAACATAAATCAGCAATTGTAAATTTATTGTAGGGATACCATGTCATCGGCCATAATAATGACGATATTAGGTCGTTTTATCTCCTTTGAGGCACATTGTACAAAAACTACAATCAGCGTAGAAATAAACAGCAAGAAACGGTTTCGATCAAAGGCCATTTTAGCTGACTTTAGATATGCTACTGGCAGAAAACTAAAAAACAATGACCGGTCTGAATCACGATCAATTCGTTACTAATTTTCATTTTGAAATCGAAATGTCTAACAGCACACTTGTGATTATCACATAGTTGAGTAGACGCTAATAAAAACGACACGAGGTTCAATTTGTAAAAAAAGAATTTTTTCACAGACAGATACTTTTAACGCATACCTACTCACTCATTAATGCTGGTAAATTGGATTTTTAAATTTTTGTTTACCAATACCAATACTATAGTAGTTGCAACCGACTTTTAATCGAAAACAAATTATAATTTAAAAAAACTAAAAAAACACGCTTTAATAACAAATCGAACAATACTTCAATCATCTTCAATGACTCTAAAATAAAAATAAAGCGATAAAAAGAAAATTAATTTCATTGTAAAAAAAAGCCCTTTTTAACACACTTTTTGGAGAGGGGGTCACATGATGGGGAGGGGGAGGGGTTGAATTTTTGTATGGTCATCGGTCTTTAGTAAAAATAAATAAATAAATAAGTGGCTCGAAGCCCGGTGTGTGCCAAGGCCTATCTTCTCGCACTTTATTTGTGTTTCTTACTTTGTGAATTTTTACACTCCTGAGCTGGGCCTACTATTTGTTGACGGTTTCGAACGGCTCTCCAAAGAAGCTTTTTCATAGGCAGAAGAAATCGACTTTGGGAGGTTTGCCACTGCCCGCCGAAAGGGTGATGACGATTTTGAAAAATTCGCTGTTGTACTCCTACCGGGATTCGAACTCAGGTAGGTGGCATGCAAGCCAGTGAGTCAAAAATCACGCCATCGCCACCACCATCGGTCTTTAGTACGTGTGCAAATTTTCAAATCAATTAGACATCTTGAAGTGGGAGAAAATTGCGTTAAAAGTTCCGTTGCATAGATACATACAGATCAAGCTAATAAAAGCGTGTTAGTAAATAATAAATAAATGAAAATTCAAGTGCAGATAAATCACTTTTGCCTATTTAATCGTCTGCAGTTCGTATCCACAACTAACAGATAAATTTAATATTTAAAAAATTATTTTTTACGATCAGTGGAAGACTGACCGCAATTCTGAATTGTCAAAACCAAACTTAAAATACTCTGCATCTATTTATAATATTATATTCAAGTGATTGCGCAGGCGCAGATGCATTGTCAGCAGTTTCGTCTCCAAATGTTTCCCATGGATCTGGTACCGGCATGTGTAAGGTGTTAGGTGACGACAGTATGATTGCATGCACTTGTTAACGGGAAAATGATGATAATGCAGAATTTGCAGTGTTTCAAGGTTTGCAACGTTAACTGATATCACAACCTCTGATGAACCGAAGTGCGTTATAGAAATTCAAATTTTGGGTCTTACTCTGTATTCCTTATAATTATGTGGACATAAATTAGGATACAGTTTAACACTTACGAATGACGAATCACAAGGAAAAATGAAAAATGTTCGGGAAGAGCGCAATAAAAAAAACTAGATAATATTCTTTCTGTCCCAATCGTATATACTTTTGGCTGTGTGAAAATATCTAACTTTGTGCCAAATTATCGTCATTTGCGGGATGTATTGATTTTCTTCTTTCATTCGAAGAAAACGGCAGTTTAAGCACACCGCGAGCTCCGAAAAACTTACGGAGATGCTGCTTAAAGTGAAACAACGTGCAGCGATTGGTACCGTCGCAAAGACATTGATTTCGATGTTGACGAATGTCGGCGTAAAGGAAGCCCAAATTTCTTCGAAGACGGTGAACTGGACTCATTGTTCGATGAGAATCCATGCAAAACGCAAGATGAACTAGCTTCAGCATTAGGAGTTACCCGCCAAGCCATTTCCAAAGTCCATTTCTACGTCGCACAGTTAAAGTTAAATTAAAATTGCACCCAAATGACTCAATGGAATTCTAAACCGATAGAGGTAAAGTTAAGCTGCGGGGAAGGGGGGCTAGTAGTAGTAGTATTGTGAACTTTCAATATTAAACAGATCATTCGTTATTGACATCTTAATAGAGCAAGTGGATATTTCAAGTGGTTAGTGTAAATTTGCCAAAACAGAAGATATTACATCGAAATTATTATGGCATCACAAGCTACAGGTGCACTTCAGAATCACATAACTTAGTTTTATTTCTGGTGTTTATTGTGTTTGAAATAATTTGTTGAATCACATGTCGTATAAGCCATCTTTTGTTCATGCGTGTCAAATAAAGTCGTTGGGTTAAAGTTCATCTAGGTGTGAGCTCGAGCTTTGTTTTTTATGACATGTTCTTGTCCACAGTGTAATTTATCGTACCAAACAAAAAAAAGTTGCACATATTTGCACTCTTCTGAGTAAACACAAAATATTATATAGACATTTCGAATATTTTTAATTTTTGTTCTAGGTTCAGGCAGTACTGATATATTTTTATCAAGAAGATTTGCGGTCGAATTATTTCACAGAGTAATTGTGTTATGCCGCACAAATGAGTTTACGTTCCTCAAGTAATGTTGGTGGTTCGAAATTGATAAAAAAAGTTGTAGATCCAGGATTTAACGGTGGAACAGGAAATAGGATGGTTTTCAATGAAATAAAACCTTTGGAACCCTCTCAGCTTTCTCCCGAAGAAGCTTTGTCTATGTTTGTAGATGCTTAGCTTACAACGCATCAATATAATATAATAAGAAGTAAAGACGAGCCCCGATTTCCTTCTTATAAATGCATTCAACAAGCCAAGAAGAATTGCTATTCTATGAGGGCATTGATTGCAGTCACTGAATCGTCAGCAGAGATTCAGCTGCAAGCACTGCTCGATTATACGAGTCTGATGCAGGTTCAGCATGAAGTCATTGGAAGTAAAAAAAACTGTCAACTTTTATTTTTAACATCTAAATGGGGTCTCGATGGTTCACCTTGCCATTCAGAATATAAACAGAGGCATTTGAGTGAATCCGCTAATGACTCAAGTATTTTTTATCTTTATGTTGAAGTTTTAATACATGGTGATCCTGAGGGACCAATACAACAGCAAATTATACTTTGGAGCAATACAAGACCTTCATCAATAAGATATTGGCGTGCAGTAAAATTTCAATTTGCTCAAGGAACAGCTGACCTTGCTAAAAGGAAAAAGATTATATATAGAGAGCTAAACTTGAGCTTTGTTACCATTATTGTATGAAATTGGAGGGCGGAGGATTGAAATTCAGCATAAGATATTACTTACAATGGTCTATGGTAAAAGATGTAATTCATTGACAGATACAACTTCGACTATGAAATGCTTTATATGTGCACTAACGTTAAAGCACTTAAATAATATTGATAAGTGTAAAAACATAAACATAATATCCGAGTCCAGATTAGAATTTAGCATGTCTGTACACGATATCTGGATACGATGTTTTGAATGCCTATTAAATTAAGCGTACGAATTGCCCTTACAAAAATGGCAGGCTTGAGGTGTAGAAAACTAACTGATTGTTGAATATACAAAGAGAGCCATTAAAAATAAATTTAAATCGCAGCTTGGTTTGATTGTGGACAACCCCAAACCTGGCTATGGGAATAGTAATGATGGAAATACTGCCAGACGTTTTTCTTTTTTGAGAATGCAGAAGTGTCAAGCAGTATTACTGGTATCGTTGTTGAGCTTATTAAAAGATTTCAGGTTTATTAAAAGCAATGGGTAGTGGATATTCTTAAAACCTGGCACGGCTCATTTGTTTGTTCATAAATATGCATGGTATCCAATGTCTCCTACAATACATGAGAATTTAATTCATGGGAGCATTATTATAAAGAAGGCTGTTCAGAAGCGTTTTTCTGAGTAGAATTATATCAAGCACATAAACTTGATACTGTGTTGAAAGTATTGTGAAACAAGCACTTAAACCTATTCACTAAAACTGCTGGTAGCTTGAATTCAGATAGTAGTGAATTAAAGGCGGATGGTATCGATATTAATCAATACTGACTTTATTCTTGATTTACAGTAAATGCTTACAACTAAAATCATTGGCGGTAGTGCAGCGTCAGCATAATTGGTCGTTAGCTTGACCCAATAAATATTATATTCATGTTATAGTGGCGTCAGCACGATGGTCCTTGTTAATGTGAAGTAGCTGCATTACCTTGACTTATATCAGGCTACATGCGCGTCGTCAGCGCATAGGTAATTGAGGTGTACTAAGGCTCTACTTCCAATAGGGCAATTGAGTGAGGAAGCAAGGGAGGCTAACAACAAAATGTTTAAAAGATACGGAGAATGATTTTTGCTTAAATTTTCTTATGAAGAAACCAATGAAGATATACTTCACCGACTCCTTATTTCTTTAGATCCTCTTATCACAAGGGGGTGGCCGTGGTGTAGTGGTATATGCATACACTCCTCAAGCAGAAGGTCGCGGGTTCGAATCCCGTGCGAGGCAATTCTCTGAAAAAGTCTTTTCAACATCAACTGATGTTGGAGTGGTTGCTGGCTGGGTTAAATGTAACGAACTAACAACCAGCACCTACTTAAGACTCACTGATTGAGGATGTACTAGCTCGTCCCGTCCAGTTTGACAACCACCTTTTGGGAAAAATATCGAAACCTAATACACCTGAGTTTCAAACTACTACACCACCCGCCCGTGTTCTGGAGAAAAGCCAGAAAAAGGGTATTCATATCCCCTTGGTGCGCCCGAGGGATTATAAAAAAAAAAATAAATGCATAAAACAAAAAGACGAAAACGCAATTTAGACGCATAGAGTTGTTAGAGGCCTCCAAGGTAAACATTTCGCGTGCATCAACGGCAGAGCCTGATTCGCAAAGTGATGTTTGCTAAAATGAAAAATATATATATATATTGTGTATATATATCTAATAAAATTTGGATAAACAGTTTACAAATTACATTACAGGTAAAAGCGTATTGTTAGTGAAAATTCATACTTTATTGCCTCGCGTTTTATTTAAATTACTTAATTTCTCACGCTTTTGCTCTTAAATGAGTATATTTACCTTGTATAGGTTATGCTGTCTAGGTGGGACCATGTCGGTGTTATTTAACATGAAATGTTGAAACCCAACGCAACCATCACTGGGGAACGGTATCGACTTCAATTGATGCGATTGAGCCGAGCACTGCGCGAAAAACGGCCACACCACGAATAGAGGCAAGAAAAAGTGATTCTATAGCAGGCCAAAGCTCGACCTCACGTTGCCCAACCCGTTAAAACCTATCTAGAAACGCTCTAATGGGAAGTCTTACCCCACTCGCTATATTCCCCAGATATTGCAATATCCAATCATTACTTGTTCCGTTCGATGACAAATGGTATGGCTGATCAGCAGTTCCGCCATCAAAAAATGGCTTGATTCGTTGATAGCCTCAAAAGATAAACACTTTTACCGTAATGGTATTCGAGCTCTGCTAGAAAGGTGGGAATAAGTTGTAACTGGCGATGGGCAATACTTTGAATGATTATTTTCTAAATATTATAAATAAGTTACATTTTCATCAAACAAAGAAACAGCGCACCTAATATAAGAAGAGATTGGTTGATATCTTTCTGATCCAATGATCTATAATATGTGCAAATGAATTCATAGCATGAAGCCTTTCAGAAAAAAAAAAAACAATAGGGAATACTGAATATGGAGTACTGACTCACAGAGCCTAAGTCGTCTTAGGGTTCACAAGCTTATCTTGATTAATGTTGATTTAATTATTGATGACCTTTGCAATCGTGACTCTGAACACACAATTTGCTTGCGAAAAATTAAGGAAGCTAGGTTGATATAATCGAAATCGGCGAAATGCGAACCGGACAAGAGGACGATCAAAAATTGTGATATTACATATACTATGTATATAAAACCAGTTCCTTATGAAACATTAAGGAGCGACTGTTGACATTTTGTTTCACCGCGTAAATTTATTTTACACCACCCCACGGCCTAATAAAGGTGAAAAGCTATGCTAACAAGAAAAGTACGTAGTCTTGAAGCAAACTTATAAACACTCCCCAAGTGCAGCATGAAAGTCGTGTTCTGGACACCTTCGACTCATTTGCTTTACGTATGGATGGAACATTATCGTAGCAAGTTTATATTTCTGTCATCCTACCATTCGCAAAAGCACATGGAGGTTTCTTTATCAATTTCTGAAAAGACAGATTGATCATAATAATTTCGATAGACGGAAGACACACATTTAGTTCCAATACTGACTAAGTTCTTTACCTTTTTGTAAACCAAGATGTGAATGATGATATCAAGAGCGTTTGATGTAAGACGCGTAAAATTGCAAAAGACAAGTTTCCTTATTACCATATATATACCATAATTCCGTGATACCAGAACCAAGTGCACAGGATTAGCTGACAGGTAGCTATCATTGCCGCCTTTTTTTATATGCAAGATTTTGTTCAATAAACTGACCCATCGTCCAATGCCGAAGAAGGCTTATATTACAACATTGTATGAAAGGATGAAGGCTGAGATGAGAGCTACTGTCGATATTGACTTATACTATATAGGGTGATTCATCGTAAGATTTGATTTATAAATGTAAAATAAAACACATAAATTTGAAAGTGAACTTTTTATTATTGGTAAAAAGAATAATTCATGGCATTTATTTTTTAAAAATGATATTATGTAAATGTTGGCCACGACTGCGTCTGAGGCGTCCATTCGAAAGGTCCAATTGTGGGCGACTCGTTCGAGCATTGCAACTTGTATCTCGCGGATAACACGAGTACTGTTGACTTCCAAAGCACTAATCGTAGCTGGCTTATTCCTAAAGACCTGAGACTTTAGGACTTCTCGCCAGAGAAAATAGTTCAAAGGTGTAATATCGGACGATCTAGGCGACCAATCTGCCGTAGCAAAACGTGAAATTAAGTGCTCACCAAAATGATTTCTCAACAAGTACATTGTTTCACGCATTGTATGGCTCGTAGCACCGTCTTGTTGAAACCAGAGCTCACCAAGACCATGTGCTTGAATTTCAGGAAGCACATAGTCCGTATTTATGACGCGATAACGGTTTCCATTGACGGTAACATTCTAATTTGCCTCATTTTTGAAGAAATATGGACCAATGATTCCACCAGCCCATGAACCACATCATATCGTTATTTTTAATGGATGTTATGGTAGCTCTTGGTACTCTTCGGGTTGCTCATCAGCCCAAATACGACAATTTTGTTTATTAATGTATCCATTGAGCCAGAAATGGGCTTATTCATATTCAAGTCGCCTGGCTTCAATTCGTGCACAAATTGAGTTTTGTACGCTTTTAAGCTGAGATCCTTATGCAAAATACGCCAAGTTGTCGAATACGCCAAGCCAAGCTCCTGAAAACAAAGACGAATCGATTCATCACGGTCTTCGCGTACACTCTCAGCTACAGCTGCTTAAGTCTCTTCACTACGTGCTGGATGTGGTCATCCGCTAATGTAAACTTTAACCCAAATTTGCGAATTGTATTGGCAATAGTGGTTTCAATAGGCGCACCGTAAGTTCCTCGAATCGTACGAAAAACATTTCTCACCGAACGCTGATTTTAGTAATACATCTGAGCAATTTGCAGATATTGTGGAGTAAGTATTTTCATAACGATTTGCCAAACAATACTGAACAAAAATGATAAGATAAGAGTCATGCGTAATCTGTCAAAAAAAAGCCTATTGAAAATCAAACCTCACGATGAATCACACTATAGAAGATAAGACTCGAAAACGAACTTCTCCGAAGGAAAAAGATATACGAGTATAATAGTTTTTATAGTTTGGAAAACTCGAAGTCGAATCATTCGAAAAATAATACTAAGAGAAGGAAGTTCAGAAATTGTATCCACAACTTAACGCTAAAGTGGATATGAATACACTTAAAATGCTTCAGCATGTGTTAAGCTTTTTGGAAAATGGGATAGAGAGAGAAAGAAAAATGTTTGGGTGGCATCCAACATTTAATAGTCTACTACTCATCTTACTTGATTTGTGTTAACTGTGTCTTTCGGGTTCAGTTGGGATTTGAACACCCAACCTTCCGATTTGGAAGCCAGTCCACTACCACGGCCACGGCCATGGTATTATAAAAAGGAAATGTCAAAGTAATAAAACCGGAACCAAAACCATCAACGACGACCATATAAGAGAAACGAAGTCAGTGATGGGACTGCGAAAACTACCATCCATCTGACCAAAATGGAAGTATGAATATCACCGAACTCTCAAACCTAACAAATTTACAAAAGCTAACCTTTTGAGAAATCTGTACCAGTTTATCTGTACAATTTGCCTGAGGAACGTTTGTCCAGTAACGGAAATCTCAGTATCATCTACCGGATCCTAAAGAAAGGAAAGCCTGTTGAACATCGACATTCTTGCCAATCTTTTTCAATCAATCAATGGAAAACTTACACTACAATATCAACATTTTGATATTCAAAAAGTTGTAGTCATGACGTTGCACTATCTTGATAACGGTAAGTGTACGTACCTAACAGTACTACGCGGAGTTCACAATGAGCCCTGTACAAAATTAAACGAATGCAGATGATATTGCCATAATCGGGAGAAATCAGAGCGCTGTCAGCAATGCATTTGTGATTTTTGTGACTGAATCTCTTGCCGACCACTATTTCTAAACTGTTAGAAAGAAAAACTCTATTCTATAGGTTTATTATGAACAAGAACCTGACTATAGTGTTCGCACTGTTGAATGACAACCACTTCTTACGAGCTCAGTTTATTGACCGCTTGGTCATTATATAATCACTTATGCACTACATCACTTGAACATGCACGAATATAATACATGGGCTGAAAAAACCGTTTCTAAGAGAGGGCACCACTTGAATTAAATCCATATCATTTTCAGTTAACCTTCAAAAGATACGTGTATAAATTTGACAGCTGTTGGACGATTAGTTCTCGAGATAAAGCGTTGTGAGTGAAGCAACTTTTGTTATTGTGAAAAAAAATGGATTCAAAGCAATTCCGTGTGTTGAAGATGATGCACGCAGTGGACGTCCAAAAGAGGCTGTTTCAGATGAAAACATCAAAAAAGTCCACAAAATGATTACGAATGACCGTAAAGTGAAGTTGGTCGAGATAGCTAAGGCTCTGAAGATATCAAAAGAGCGTGTTGAATATATCATACACGAATATTTGTACATGCGAAAGCTCTGTTCAAAGTGGCTGCCGCGTTTGCTCACAGTCGACCAAAAACATCAACAACGTGTTGATGATTCAGAGGAGTGCTTAAAGCTGTTCAACCGCAATAAAGCCGAATTTTTGCGTCGGTATGTGACAATTTATGAAACTTCGCTCCATCACTTCACACCAGAGTCAAGTCTGCAGTCAGCTGAGTGGCGAGCAGGCGACGAACCTCGTCCAAAACGACCAAAAACTCAACAGTCGGCTAGCAAGGTTATAGCATCCGTATTTTAGGATACACATGGAATTATTTTCATCGTCTATCTCTAAAAGGGGCGACTATTACATTGCGTTGTTGGAGCTTTTGAAGAACGAAATCGCAGAAAAACGGCCGCATATAGAGAAAAAGAAAGCGCTGTTTTATCAAGACAATGCACCGTTTCACAAGTCGATGAAAACGATGGCAAAATTGAATTAATTCGGCTACGAATGCTCGCCGGAAAGAGATTTAAGGCCGATGAAGAAGTAATCGCCGAAACAGAGGCCTATTTTGGGGCTAAACCGAAATCGTACTACAAAACTGGTATCGAAAGATTGAAAAATCGTTTCAATCAGTGTATCGCCCTCGAAGGTAACTATATTGATAAATAAAGTTGAATTTTGCAAAAATTTTGTGTTTTACTATAAATCGGCTCTAACTTTTCAGCCCATGTGTTGTATATATATAACATATATAAATAAATATATATATATAAATAAAGAATGACAAACATTCCACATCTCCCCTTTTAAGCTGAGTTCGTTGTTTAACAATTTTCTTCTATTTCCACTAATTTGATACATGTATGTTATTAATAGACATTTATGAAATATATAATTATAGTACCTTAGATTTAGATTTCATAAATGAAAAATCAAAATACAAGTAATACATACAACAAATAAAAATGTTAAATTAGCTTGCTGATAATAAATTACTTGGTCGAATAAGTCCAGCGCTCGTGCATTTTTACTGATCTTGTCGTATATTAACCTTTATGGTAGTTATCGTTTGGTAAACTCTCTTTATGCGTCCCCATGTTATGCATCTCAATTTCTAATAAAGCGTTGTTCTCCCAGCTTGCAACTCTCCTTCCATTACTTATACCGAAACTCCGCTCTGTCAGCATTGTTAAGATGAAAAACATTTCTTCTGAAGGTTCCGGTACATATTTGTTTTGATGTAGAATAACGTAGGCGTGCCAGCCTTAGCTTGAATTTGGACACATTGGTGGATATTCTGAATCTAAACTACATCACCAATATTGAAGTTTTTGGTATTGTAAACTCTGTGTCGTTTGATAAAGTTGTCTCCTTATTGTTGACTAAGTTTTTCTTTAATCTTTCTGAATTGATTCACATGAGCGTTAGTTTTAAACGGTCGAATTTTTCGAACCATTATATTTCGAACTTAAGTCATTTTTATGAGTGGCGTTGCACAGTACTCCAATAGAGGATCTTTTTCTGATGTTTGAACTGGCCAGACTGTGGTTCTTACTACTTTTTGTATTCGAAACCTAAAAAAAATCGATTTCAGATGTTTTATAACGCATCGCAATGTCTGGCTTTCTAGTTGAACTACGTCTGTAAGTTTGAAAAAAAAAATGGCGTATGACAAGAAACTTCTTGTCATAACAACTGTGCTAACATCACAAACATCTCTAACAACTAATTGACAGAATGACTAACTGATTTCCGTGCATCAACAGTTGGCTATTCACTCGATATTTTTGAATGATGTTGTAATCCCTTTCCAAAGTATTCTATAACTTCTTTAATAATTCTAATAGTTTATAACTTGTCTGTTGATGGAAGCTACAGTTACTCTATTCTCTTGCAATAAAGCCAATGGGAACAAATAGGCCCTTCAGGAAACACTCTACCTATCCTTCCGGAAAATGGTAGCATCGGTATAGCAATCTGTACGTGCAAACTAATATTAAAGCTGGATACTAAAAATAGAACAAACCTTACGTGGACAGTTAAATCAACAAGTCGAATGATCAAATAGATTTGGACAAAGCTGAATCTGAACGCTCTAACAGTTTGATCTTTCTAAAAAGAAAACATCTCAGCGCCATCATACTCGCAATCAGTGGACTTATAGGCAAGCATGCAAGAAGGCTTGGCGTCTTTACTAATAATTCTGCAGAAACTGAATAGACGAGGCATAGGAGGTGACTATCCTCCACTTGTTCTATACATGTCTTACTCTCTCACAATGAAGGAAACTCTTAAGAGCTTTCTTCTACAGTGACTTAAGCGATCTTAACAAAATAGACGTTAACAGTCTCCTACTCTTCAACAAAAGCTCAAAATGGTTTCAAGAGTAGGAGGATCACAGATCTCCATGGCATCACAATGGACCCATTGCCCTAAGTGGGTTGGTTTCTTCAATAGCCACTCTTTCCTAACCTAACCTAACCCACTTATAAACACGTATATTGATCTAATCATACGAGGATCTTCCAATGAATTTTATCGGATAGCTTGTGGGGTAATACAAATTCTACACTACCCTACATATTGTAACCAATCCACTGTCATCTTCGCTTTTGTGAAGTATGTATATGCATATTTTCTTTGGGTACACGATTTGTCTCAAACAGCGATTTACAAAACTAATGTATTTGAGACGTGAGCTATTTGAGGATATTGATGTCAGCTCTTGGATGAATTTGCACTCGCTTCTGTAATCGCTTGCTCATTCTTCATTAAGTCACGATCTCTTTTCATATCTTCCCATTTTTTTCCATCTTTATCTTAGGTACAGGGACTCGACTTCATTTCTGCCCTCTGCAGGGGACACTAAATTTAGTTTGCTCGCGCTCGCGATTTGTCATCTAGTATCAGCGAATAATCCAGGTAAGTTTCGAATTCGGAGAGCATATCTGAAATAAAGCATTTCCCAATCCCGGGAATATAAAGGCAGTGCTAACACCAAAGAAAAACAAATAGTTCCGTCGAACTCTAGCAAACAGCTCCTATATTTTTTTCTTTACAGACTTAAGACTTATTTTGGCAGTACTGTACTGATATTATTATCACTTTACTTACTTTCATCATTTGGTGGCGATTACTGCTATCTTCAGTACCGAAACAAGTCTTAGGTATTCATGATCATACCATAAGATACCTGCATTGCGAAGCATTTATTTAGTCATCAGTTATCCCTGGCTATCCTACTGTAACCTACAACCTGAAAAATACTGTCTTTAGAGTAATATCGCATTCTTAAAGTTAAAAAATGTCGAAAGATTACATCGAGGCGTAAAATGTAGCCTTGCTATTACTATGAACGCATATAGATATATCATCCTCATACCAAAATCTTAGATTTTTGCTCCCCGCGAAAGTCCTTCATTGAGTTTGAAGTCATCCCTGAAGAAAAGACTGCATTTTTACAGAGAAAGCCGATTTAGCCTTTTTTACGGAACCAGAAAGTTTGTGATATGACGCCCCACAACTTTTCCATAAGACCAGAGTCAAAAAAGACAGATGACATCTGCTCTAATACAAGAACCATTGTTCTTAGCTGAAAGATTGTTTTCGAAGAGGACTTGTGAATATCAAGTGGGTAGAGATTAATCACTGGGTTCTCAGCAGATCCAACGAAAAAATCAGTAGTTCTTAAACTGCCAAAAAAGGACATTGAGCTGAAAGTTTCATCGACTTGTGACTTGTGACACGGTGCATTTTCTTGAAGAAACAGCACAGCACTTTTTCTTCAAATAGGGCCGTTTTTCTTCGATGTGGTCCTTCAAACGCTCCAACAATGCAATGTAATAGTCGCTGTTGATAGTTTGGCCATTTTTGGAGATAGTCGATGAAAATTATTCCATGTGTATCACAAAATACGAATGCCATAAACTTCCCAGCCGACTGTTGAGTTTTTGGTCGTTTTGGACGAGATTCGTCGCCTGCTCGCCACTCAGCTGATTGCCGACTTGACTCTGGTGTGATGCCATGGAGCCAAGTTTCATCCATTGCCACATACCGACGCAAAAATTCGGCTTTATTACGGTTGAACAGCTTTAAACACTCCTCTTTGAACAGAGCTTTCGCATGTCCAAATATTCGTGCATGATATATCCAACACGCTCTTTTGATATCTTCAGAGCCTCAGCTCGATCAACTTCACTTTCTGGTCATTCGTTATCATTTTGTGGACTTTTTTGATGTTTTCATCTGAAACAGCCTATTTTGGACGTCCACGACCACTTTTTAATTTTTCAATCCACTTGCGAATGGTTCGTTCGGCTGGTGCAGAGTAATACTTATCAAGGCATTTCTTTGCATCGGCTGCATTTTTTCCCATCAAAAAGCAATGCTAAATCAACACACGAAATTGCTTTGAATCCATTTTTTTTTCCACAATAACAAGTTCTTTCACTCACAACGCTATATCTCGAGAACTAATCGTCCGACAGCTGTCCAATTTATACACGTATCTTTTGAAGGTTGATACTAACTGAAAATGGTATAGATTAATTCAAGTGGCGCCCTCTCTTAGAAACGGACTTTTCAGCTCATGTATTATATTATACATACGTCTATGATCATTCAGCCTATTACAAATTCAAACCTCTATGCTAGTAAGTATTTATCCCTACAAATTTCTAGCACCAGTACTCTCAATAAAAATTCGTTATAGCTAAATAAAAACAATAATATTACTTTCAGAAAAAGCTATAAATTTAATAATTTGCTTCTTGTTTCCTGTACGTGTATGGTAAATCAGTTGGAACCATCTAAGCCATTTGACAGGGAGGCCCACTGTATCCACAATTTTGAATATCTGCAAATGAACAAAAAGATTATAAATATACTGTTTGACAGCCCCAGTAATTTCGAATACCATTCAACTTCGATGACTCCATAATCCAAGTCCAAGTGCAGTCATGTTGAGAAGGATCGGCCTGTGGCACACCTGGCAAAGACCCCGGTTGTACAGCACTTGATCGATATATTTTTATAGCTTCCCTCATATCATTAAGAACAACCGCAAACCGCGCTGAACGAGCTAAATTGTTCCGTTCACATGGATCCCTATCAACTCTGTATAAGCACTCCTCAACTAAAGGATTACATTCTGAAAATCTTTTTGGATTCCCACACTTTATTTGGGCCGATGCTCGAATTGAGTTTATTTCGCGTACTTTCAAAGGAATTTTGTCATATTTCGCCAGTACTTCTCCACCTGTAGATTTCATCACATTAACGGCATATTTTGCGTTCCTTGGATCGACTTCTTTTGGAGTACGATAAGTTATAACATCACTTGCAATGCCATTTAAGGTAGTCCCATTGATGTACTTGTAGTTTCCACTTAAATATGAAGTTACACCAGAAATGTCATCCAGCATATGAACAATATCACGTTCGACAGTTTCTTGACCGCCCAACGACAATTCCTCCCAGAGATTGAGTCCATCTAGATCAAGATCTGGGCTGAGATCAATGTTGGCTGCTGATGCCAAAGTGGGCAACCAGTCTGCTACAGACATAGTCTGCTTAAAGAGTTTCCTTCTTCCTTGTAGTAAAGGACTCCAAATGGCACCAGCTACACGGATTCCTCCTTCCCACGGAGTGTTCTTTTGCTATGAGATAAATTTGTGTACAATAAATTAGAGTAAATTCAGGATTAAAAGAATTTGTTTACTCCACGCATTGGCCAATTGGAACCGGTGTTGGAAAACATCCCAATTGATGGTGCTCCATTATCAGAGTAAAAGATAAGGATCGTATTGTTCAAAATTTGTTTCTTATCCAAAGCTTTCGTAATGTTGCCAATGCTTTCATCAAGTTTAGATACCATAGCTAAAATGATAATGAGTAAGCTGCGCTTTTATAAAAATAAAATTAGCTAAAATAGTTCAAGTCTAAACCAATGAAATGTGATAAATGCATAATGTTTCTCTTAATATATAAGCTTTCTTAATATAAGCTTTCATAGCATATGTCGACCAAAGAGAACACCGCCCTAACACTCACTTTATTTGCAATATTATCCCCGACCGGATCTAAATGTAAATGCATTGTATTTAAATAGTTCCCATCTTTAAGTGATTAATTCCTTTAGAAAAGATATACTATTTGAAAGCGTTAACCAGACTAATGCAGCATAGGTGTAATATATTCAGAACAGCTGATGTACGAATATAGCCGTTTTACATGCCAAAACATCGAAGAAGCATGGTAATTCAAAACCGAATCACGGCAATTGCAAAAGGCTGGTAGACTTTTCAACCAAAACCTACCAAGATGTCTTATGGTTCCTACATAAGGCCATCATCAGAGATAGTGTGCTGGCTTCATTCCAACCAGTTTGGTTTGTTTGATTTGATTTAAAGCATCGACATATCCTGATATATAATAACTCGTATGTGCACGTATAAAGCTGATCGACTTCGTAACACACGACATCGAATATGTGGTCATTCTAACGTAAGTTGTTACTGACACACATTTTTTCGGTTTCGACAATGTAAGTGCCTTTCATAGATAATGGCTGGATATTTGAATTTCCCTTCAAATTCTACTCTGTGAGTGGAATTAGCTATGCTGTTAAGATCGGAAGTGAATAATCCTAACATACGCTGCTGTTCCCGTTCTACAGCCGAAAGGCATGAAGGGCAGAAAGCAGAGGGTACTGTTATAAAAAAAAGAAATATATATATCGGATTAGAAGCAATAGACAAAAGATCATTAATGAAAATAAAAAAAAATGTCGGAGACAGAATGGAGCCCTGGGGCACAACAGCGTTTATTTGGTGAATATGCCAGTTGGCGCCAAAATAGACTTGGATCAATGTCAATGTCCAATCTTATGTATTATAGATAGAACCATGCACGAACACATAAGCTTGATGTGGAAAAGACGCATCTTTCGCTCTCTACATACCGTTTCCGACCATGTTCTTGATTACTACCAGCAGTAGCGAGACGATTATTATGACAAAGTATTATAACACTACTATAAAGAAAGATGCAACTTACAGACCCACATTGTAGACAATTACCAATAAAGACCATGAAAATCAAGTGATGAAAGGCACGCTTTCAGCCAAATGAAGGGACACGCAGAAAGATGTGATTACAGAGATCCTGAGGTGGTGGGATCCTCCGGGAAGCAACTGAAGTCGATGTTCTAAAATCAAGTAAGAAACCGTATTTATAATTGGAAAATTCCAGTAGCAGCAAATTCCAGGCTTTTGCTGCAATATTATTTAATTACAATTCAATCGTACCAAGATCAAATACTCGTATTTGTATTGCCATTTTGCCGAACTCTCAAACCTAACTCCTGCCATCTGGAGGCATCGTGCCGATCCTTTCCTGGTACTAATTTTGTCATTGATTTTCTTTGCGCGCATGTTAAAAGTTGAATTTTTTTAAGTTGATGCTATAACGAATGTTTTCGTTCTATTGAATTGTTCTTAAATAGAGCTATACCATCCAACACCCCTACACAATTCCACAATCAGCTGCTAAACTAAACGAGGAGGTACATTCCTAAACGTTTGAAACACTTCGCATGCCCTGGTGCAGCCATGGATTTTGTAAGTGTATCTGCTGCCATCTCTTCAGATCTAATGAATTTCAGCTCGATCTTGCCATCTGCTACCGTCTCTTTTACAAAATGGTGCCTTATATCCAGATGCATTGTCCGTCCTTGAATGCCCATGAATGATTTGCGATTGCTTGAGCACTGGAAATATCACTCCTCCAATAAATTTCGCAAAAATACGGCTTCCTTTGCAACGGAACTGAGGTTGACATATTCAGCTTCAGTGCTAGACGCTGTCACTATTCGCTGTTTCTTTGATCTTCTATCATTGAAATTACTAGCCCAGTAATGATGCCTGTATTGTGGGAGCCTTGAAGGTATCGAAGGACATACATTGCTGAGTTCCAATGCTGCTGCCGAGGATCGCTATTAAACTGTGACAGCACATTACCTGCATAGGCTATGTCTGTCCTACAAAACGTCAATAGGTGCAGTAGACTTCCAATCAAGCCAAAATATGCTATTTTGTCCACCTTCCTTTGCTCTCCAGCCCCCTTTGGTTCCCGTTTCAGCTTAAGTTTTGCAGGCATTGGCAGTCTGTCTGGTTTACAATCATCTAGTCCATATTTTTTCAGTAGATTTTTGATGAATCTCCCTTGATTTATACGAATGCTATTTGAAAAACCCTTAACTTCGAGTCCGAAACATAGCTTTGAAAATCCCAGGTCTTTTATGTCAAAGCGTGCAGTAAGCTATTCCTTTAATTTTGAAAGTTAATAATTTATCGCAACCAATAAGTCGTCCAAATACACGGTGATCAACGTGATGTTCTCGTCGACGACCTCGTAGTAAATGCACTGGTCATATTTGGAGGACATATAACCAAATTCCCTGAGCGCTGCATCCAGTTTTAAGTTCCATTGGCGGCCACTCTGCTTCAAACCAGAAATTGCCTTATTTATTCTGCACACTTGATCTCCTTCCGAGAAACCCTCTGGCTGTTCCATAAAAACTCCTGCGTCAATCTTTCCATTTAGGTAAGCTGCGGAAACATCCAGATGACACAACTCCAAATCCTTTTCGGTAGCTTTTGCCATGGTTAATCGAATTGAGTTTACGTTTGCCACTGGTGAATAGATATCCTGGTAGACCACACCCTGAATCTGGTCAAATCCTCTGGCAACAAGTCGAGCCTTTCTCTTTTCCACTGATACTTCCGTTCGATATTTGGTCTTAAAGACCCACTTTGACTTTATAATTTTTTGATTTTCTGGTCTATCAACCAAGGTCCACGTACTGAGGATGCCTTCCTCTGACTTGATGTGAAACTTTCCAAGATTGAGACCTTTCCTCAGAGCGTAGACTTTTGCCCCGATCTCTCTCAGATAAGACACACTAGGTTTGTTTCTGCTCCACAGCTCCTCCGGTGTAACATCGCCATTGTATTTTGTTGGACATCTATTACGTAAGAATTCCGCGGTGTTGATTATTTCTCCCCACACGAATTCAGGAAGTTTGCCGTCGTTCATCAAGCACCTAGCCATTTCTGTCAAGGTTCGGTTAGAACTTTCAGCTACCTTATTCTGCTGCGGTGTGTATGGAACAGTCTTTTCCTGATGAATTCCACACCTTTCCAAGTAACAATTAATTTTTAAAAGCCATACTGCGGTATTCCAGTCCATTATCACTGCTCACCATTTAGATTTTCTCATCCTTCTTCGTTTCAGCGAAAGCCATAAAAGTTTAGTAGGAACCTTTAGAGATTCTTTTTTATGTTTGAGAAAATAGACAAAGACCTTCCGTGAGAAATCATCGATGAACGTGATAAAGTATTTCGACTTTCCCAACGATTCCGTCCGCATGGGGCCGCAGATGTCTGTGTGAACGAATTGAAGCCTTTGTGATGTCCTCTTTTCGTTGCTTCTTGAGAAAGGTAACTGGGTTTGTTTCGCTCGAATGCACGTTGTACATGTAGTGACGTTATTTTTTAATTTGTCTGGTAGACCTCTAGTCATCCTCTTTGATAGGAATTGCCTCAAAGAACCGAAGTTAACGTGTCTTAACCTTCTATGCCACGATGTAAGAGATTCACATTTAGACTTATGTGGGTTTTCTACTTCGACTGATCTTAGCATTCTCGTCATTGGCCAGATAATACAATACAACCCGTTCCTTTTCTTCAATAAGTGATTTGACTGATCCAAGATGTTGGCACCATCACCATCAAAAACTATCTTATACCCATTTTTTGTTACTTTGCTAATCTAAATCAGGTTGTCCGATAGCTTTGGAACAAACAATGTTTTGTGCAAATAAAAGGGTTCTTCTCCAGTTCGAATGCAGATACCCGATTTTACGACTCCTGATCCTTTCACACTGATAACGTGGTTGTCGGCTAGCTTTACGTGATTCGCATCCTCACTTTTTTGTAAAGTGACGAACATGGATTTCTCAGAACACCCTGTGTTTGTTTAACCTTGTCACTTGTTTTAAGTTTAAATAGGCATTGCCACTTGGTACTGAGGCCTGAAGTGCTTGACTTTCAGAACGTTGTTCCCACCGTTTCTTTTTTCCTATCGCCTACTTCCAGCAATCTCGTATACACGGTTGGCACCCCTGGGTAAACGCTTTGGGCATCAAATGCAGATCTGATATTCTTATTGTCTTCTGACATTCCGTCCAAGAGCATGATCACCAGTAAATTCTCATCCATGGTTGCCCCCAATTATTTCTGTCGGTTGACGATGGTTTTGAACTCACGAACATATTCCGTGTAATTGATTGTCCTAAAGTCATTTCCAGATTGCTCAGCTTTCGATATTCCTCTGTTTTTTGACGTGATCCCTTCGTCGTAACATTCTATTAGGAAATCCCAGACCTCCTTTGAAGTTCGTAGATTCGCTGTCAAGGCCACAATACTTGCTTCCATTGCTATAAGCAACTCCGCTCGTGCATCCAAATCTTTCTCGTCCCATGATGTCTGCTTCCATTTGCTTCTAGGCGTGGTATTGCGCCCTTTACATGCTGTAGAAATCTTCCACGGTGCAGCACGGCAGGTATCCTGCCATGTGAATTTAAAGAACTCACGGCAATTTTAAATTTTATCTATCCAGAAGGGATTTTGGAAAAACGAAAATATAATTTATTTCAACGGCTTTAAAGATTTACTTGGGATCTGGGCTCATAACCTATTGAGTTGTGCAAAAGAATAAATGGATACACGCGGATTTAAATTGACTTGCTTTATTGAACTCTTGAAAATGGAATGGATAATTCATAAAAGTGAAAAAGGGAAAAAAGACAAATGTCAAATTGTCGTTTGAAGTTGGCAGCGGTTGAGGAAATGGTAGCCTCCAGTTCTCAAATAGAATTATACCATCCAACACGTTCTGATTATAGTCCAATTTGAACTTTCTATGAAGAGTTCTTATGAAGAGTCTGTTTCCTTCTATTTTCATGACGAATTCGCAGCCTAACAGGAGGTAGGTTCAACGCAGAACCTGAAATCTCCAACCTTGAGGGCCAGGTCTTTTTTCGCAACTAAGACAGAATGACTTCTGAATAAGTTAGCTTCTTCGGTGAGATATATCAGTGTTATCGTTGACCATAAGAAATTGTTTCCTTCGAATGTTATCCGTCAATGGACTCATTGCTAGACCGCAAATAGCATATCCTAATTAGACAGATCGATCTGGTAGACTGACTTGGAATTCAACTCCACATTTGTATGTTCATATTCTTATCTGATATAGTATTTACGTGGAAATGATGCTGCAGTAGCATTCTCAAACATTTTTCAATCTATTTTCTATAAAGGATTTATATAAAGAGAAAACTGAAATACTATAGCATATCAATGTCATTTCCTTTCAACTGGAGGCTCAAGAAAGAGCCTGAACACACCCACTATCAACTGTCTTCTTCGTGTCACTGAAATTTTAATCCTCTTATCTGCAGTCAGAATGAATCCAAAAATTTCAAGTCAGTATCAGTGAACATTTGCCATCAAAGCTCTCTCTCTCTCACAAACAGGAAATTTTATTATGTTTGCAGTGAAAAGGCGATACAACATCTGAGAGCACCGGATTGAAATGAGCACCAAAGAGTGTGAAATTCACGCTGAAGGAAATTTTGAAATTATTTGTATCTTCGATTGTAATAACTTATGTACAGCACAATTAAGATAGTAATAGTCATTATAGTGTTGCTTTATTGACACCTACGCAATAGATGGTTAAAACTTTATTGACTCTAAGTCTCAATCTCTAGCTGTTGAATAGTTAAAAACAAAGAACAACATCAAGCAAGATTTCCTAATTATGAGTATTAATGTTGTCGAAATTTTTTATAAATACAATACAAAAAAAATTTTAATTTTTGTTGAAAACTAAACTGGACACTAAAGAAATAATTTACTGTCTACAATTCGATAATTGTATCACAATGATAATGATCACAACAGCACAACAGCTATCTGATCTTCATTCGGAATGTCATTCAAATATCCAAGTAAAACTTTCTTAATCCCTACAATTAATTCTCACTTGCCTGCATATATCCTTCGCTTTTCGTCCTTAATATACTGAAATTTGGCAATTTCTTCCTTTGGTGCCTGCAATGGCTCATCTTCATTCGCTGTATGTGGCGCGAGATGATTCACAACCAAGAATAAAGGTTTCTCTTTATCATGTGCCTCAATCACTGATTCTGCTTCTCTTGAAAAAAGGTTGGTTAAATAGGTACCCTCTTCGGCACACTCTAGTTCATTGTTTCTTCTAAAATCATAGCCCATTGACGTGTTTTGCGCCTGAAATATTTATTCATAAGTTTTCACTGTGGAAGTGGTCTTGTTTTGGTAGAAATACCGGCATTTGTGCCCTCCGGTGGTAGTAATCCACGTAACCACCCAGGTAGCCATAGTGTGAGTCAAATCCGCGATTTGTTGGCCACATCTCCTTATAGGCTAAGCCTAAATGCCACTTCCCGATCAGGTGAGTTGAATAACCAGCATTTTTAAATATCTCTGCTATCGTGGTTACATTTGTCGGAAGACCCCAGGGCGATTCGTTACTTATCACATAATGTTGGGTTCCAGTGTGGAATGGATACTTTCCCGTCATGAATGTTGCCCTGGATGGAGTGCACATCGGTGGAGTATAAAAATTATGCAAAATCATACCGTAGTACGCAATTGCATCGATATTCGGAGTAACGAATTGTTTGGCGCCATGGAAACTTACATCATCGATGCCCTGTAAATGAAAGAATATCAATCTATTTGAATGAAAGTAAAATATTGGATAACTTACCATATCATCTGCCATTATGACTACGATATTTGGTGGTGGCATTGTATCTCCTTTGACGGAAATAAGCGCCAAAACAACGATTAGCAACAATTTAATGTTCTCCATTAAGAGACTGCCGGGTGACTATTACTTTTCTAACAAAATTGACGGAACGAAAATGTCTATCTAACGGAAGCTATACGTAATTTTATTAAAAATGAAACAGCTAAATTGGATTATAATCATCCCTCCCAAAGTGACAATCAATGGATTCGGAAACTAGCGATAAGGTTAAGTTTTATGTTTTATACTGAATTGAGGAATTTTTAATTTCATTAATTATGTATATCTGCACCTAATACACTATAGTGTCACTACATACAATAGGTCAAGTCGAGGCATAAAAGTTTGAAAAACGTTTTTGATAAGCGACAAACAGAAGCGATTATAGTTTTCAAATATTCCGGAAACCATTATTTAGAGGAATAGAATTTTCTTAAAAATCTTATCTATATTAAAGAAATTAAAATACGAGTAATTCGGTACTTTAAAATACAAAGCTACTTAGGTATTTATTTCTAACTGCGATTAATCCCGACTTAGCAGAGTATAGCTACAAGTGTCAAGACTAGGCAATATCTCCGAATAAACATAGCTAGGGGAACATCTCACAAATCTGAAAGTAATACTAAGTTCTGCAATACATTTTATGCATTCATGGATACACTGTTAGCGATCTTTAACAATTGGAATTGAAAAGAGCGAAAAGGAAAGCCACAGACATTAGCTTTCCCAAACTAGAGCAGAAATTCTAGGGGTGTAAGTTAGATATCTTAGGGCAGAATAAAATCCATAGATAAGACGGCTGCTCACTCGAATCGAATGTTTTAAAATTCGTAGGATGTGAATTTGACGAAAAATCGTTTCCATGGAGTGTTTTGATCCAATAGGTCAATTTAAAAACGACGATTTTTATCAATAAGTTTTCGCCGTTCTAAACTAAGTTTCACACGAACGTACCGCAATTATGATTGTTGATTCCTCAACATAAAAATTGGAATAAAGAT
This sequence comes from Volucella inanis, assembly GCA_907269105.1. Classification (NCBI taxonomy): domain Eukaryota; kingdom Metazoa; phylum Arthropoda; class Insecta; order Diptera; family Syrphidae; genus Volucella; species Volucella inanis. The sequence goes on along the minus strand of OU026154.1, from coordinate 38,337,891 downwards.
ATACATATATATAGATATTTCAGAACACAAAAAATCCGCACAATCTGTATACAGAAGCAAAAGGTTGTGAGCCAGGTCACGCTGTGATAGTCTTAACAAAGGAAAGCTTGGTATTATAAGCCGACTATGCCAATCTAATACATCGAAACCTCGTTGAACTTTTATATTAATTAGTGTTGGCAGATAGCGAGCAACTAATAACGGGTGACCAGATAGAGTTGATATTTTTTCCAATTACTATGTTTCAGCTGCTGTTAAAGATACTAATGCCATCCATATCTATATCCATCCATCCATATTCGGCAATGTTTGTCATTTTATCATGCATCATTTTTCGCTTGCCAAACGTGAGGAAATTATTAAAATATATTATAGAAAATCCGGCTCAGTTGTAAATACGCAACGTGATTTTCGTAGTGAGGTCGTCTTCATGGCTTCAGTGTGTGGGCAGTTTGTCGCACCATGGAAAAGTTTCAGCGTTTTAGATCTTAAGCCACTAACCAGATAGAAATTGTTGCGAAATGAAGAAAACATGGCCACCATAGCGGTCAATTTCGAAGAAATACCAGAAATGTCGATGTAAGATTCTGCTAATGCAAGAATTGAAGCCGTACGACCATATACAATGCCGTGAGTTCGCTAATTGACGCTGGAAATGTTGGCCGGAGATCCAGATTTTGGTCAAAAAATTAATTTTCTCGAACGACGCCCATTTGTGGCTCAGCAGCTATGCAGACAAGCAAAGTTGCCATTATTGAAGCGAACACAATCCACAAGTGTTAAGCTAAGCATTGATGCATCCATAACTTTTGACTGTTTGGAATTGTTTATGGCATGGTGGTATAATCGGACCATATTTTTTTCGAAATGGTCTCAGGTATATAGCGTTTTTAACAATCTTTCTGTGGTCAACAAGACGACGCTACATGCCATACAAGCGACGGAACGCTCGAATTTGTGAAGGAGAAATTTTGCGACTGGGCTATCTCACGGCGAGCGTTCATTAATTGGCCGCCGCAATCATGCGATTTGGCACCACTCGATTATTTTTTTCTGGGGCTACATCAAGTACTTAGCCTACGCTAACGAGCCAACCACTTTGGAAGAGTTCGAGGCCAAAGGCCTCATTCGGATCAAAATTTTCCGTCGTTCGGGCGATTTTAAGATACGAAAGGTCGTTTTGGTCTTTCCTCTGAAACATTTTATTTATTTTCGAGAACATACTTGGGGTGCTGGTATTTACAGCCCGAATTTTGTTATTCCAATACAATCTTACATAATTTCTTTAATTTTTTTATTATTAACGTTTGGAGGTGACTTTAATGTTATGACCTCCGGGTATTGTCTGTCAGTAAACTGTCTGTAAAAGGTTACTTTTATGTCTGTGCAGTGGATAAATAGTTGCGTTACGGAATAAGTCTTCGTTGTCAGTGTGTTTATTCCGAGGTATAGAACAGAAGGTGGTCCAAATAGAACCTGTGTCTAGGAAACGACGGACTATCCGTCGCCTTAAGGCCGAGTCGGTACACAAACTGTGCTGATCCGACCAATTGAATAGTAGATTTTCTTTAGTATCTGGTGTATTATTTTCCCAATCTCTATGTTTAGCTTTAAAATCTCCCCCTATAATAAAATAACTCTCCTCCAATTTCAGCCTAAGTAATAGAAAAAGTGTCTCGAGTTCTGAGATGAATAAGGTGGATTGAGTACCCTTAGGTGCGTTAACAGACACCATGTATAACTGTTTTCCACTACGGAGAGTGATATACACGACGCATGCTTCCAGCAGTATACTCTTTTAAAACACAGGACTTTTCTTGCAAAGATCGAAACGCCACCTTCTTGAATGGAATTGGGTCGATTTCTTCTCATTTTATGTCTTTTTGTAAGCTTAGTTTCACTGATCAAAAGCACATCAGGGGCTTGGTCTTTAAACAATTTAAATAATGCAGCTCTTCGTTCGAAACTAATCAATTAATTAACATTAACTACAAGGACCTTCAGTGTTTGCTCTGCCATTTTCATACCCATTACGACCGGAGATGCTTAAGGCTCGGCAACAGAGCTTAGATTTGATCCACGCGCATAACCTGTTCTGTTATCTGACGTTGGAAATAAGCCATCTGCCCCTGAATCAAGAACTAAATAGCTAACATGTCAGGTACAGGTTCCGGTACTCTGGCGCTGCGGCCTGAGAAGCAACCTTTGCTGTTGTACCGTACTTCCCCTACCTGCCGCCATCTGGGCGTAGGTAACTTGGGGAGTAACGGCTGGAGTTTGTGTATGCATTGGTGGACTTTCCAATTTCTGCTGCCGATCCAGTTTTACTCTTTGTTTGTATTGGAATTTGGGTAGTTCGCGGTGTGTTCCGTATTATTACATAAGGCACAAGTGAGCTAGCTTTTTTCTAACGCTACGTCCTTGCCTAGAACGAAGCTTGGCATGATTCAATCTGGTAGTCTAGGACTTTAATACTCCTTAGAACATCCAGTTTGTAACTGGGAGTTGGCTGAACCATAATCATAAGTTTTAATCGTTTAATTGCACCTAAGTACATAAGAATTGAAGGGTGTATTACTACACACCAGATCGGTAAAGTTTCACTTTAAAGTTTTTAAAAAGATCCCGTAATTTTTACTTGACAGCTGCGAATCAATATAACGAAAACAAAAGTAAACGTCGTCTCTGCTATAAGAATATTAACTTTCCTGTTCTTATTAGTCGATTTTAAGACTTGCGAAAACAAAACAATTCTCTCTTTTATATAAATAGAAGTGGACGGCTGCTTAAATCAAATAACGGAATTAAGCGACAAATTTTGAGCATCGTTCAAAAAAACCCGAAAACAACTGCGTGGGAGTTGCAAATACATCGAGAATGGCATTGGAATATCCATCCTGAAACAGTTCGTATAGTTCTAAGAAACAATGGGTATCACAGTGGCGTCGCCAAGAGGAAACCTTTAACTAGTGTTTTGAACAAAGAGAAACGTCTTGATTTTTATAGCAAATTTTTGAATGAAGATAATCTTTTTTTTTGTCAGAATATATTATTAAGCAACTAAAGTCCGTTTAATATACATATTTGAGAGTGAGGTAAAGCCAAAGTTTGGAGAACAAAAACATGAAAACCTTAAGCTCGTAAAAGTCATACGAAATGTGAAATATGGATAAAGATCGTTGATATCGGCGGCTGGTGTTGGGAATTAAGAGTTCATAGAAGAAAATATGTTCCGTTTTACAAAATGTTGTTGTCTTTAAAGTGAAATTTTCAGCAAAACAATGACACGAAGCATATTTCGCAAGTTGTTAGGCTCTGGCTGCTTTATAATATACCGAAGCAGCTGAATTTCCCTTCCCAGTTCCACGATTTAGATCTTATTGAGCATTTTTGGGAAGAGCTAGAGCGCAAAATAAGGAAAAGAAGGATACTTAATAAGAAGTGACAAGACAACTTGTAGTTATTCGAGGTGAGGTTGTCCCCACAAAATATTAGTTTCATAAAAACATAAAACAAAATAATTTTAATAATTTAATTTCCTAGGGAGTATGTATATATTTTGTGTTTGAGAAATCATTATTTCGTTTTTTTTTTTTACCTAACTGTGGATAGTTTCCTGAAATTTTAAAAAGAATTTAATTTTGCTCTAAACAAGCTTTAATAAAAACGTAAACTCTTTCTTTTCAGATGTATAGAAATAAATGTTTTAAATGTTGTATGTATATTTATTTGTGTAACTGTAAGTATATTGCAGTTAAATGTAGAAAAGCGCTTTTTTTATTGTTCAATAGAGACTCCGGTAGGCTGTGCGTGTTTACAGATTTCAAGAAAAGGGGAGACACGCTATCAGTAGATATACACTTTGTATTCGGGACTGCGGAAACAGCGGGTCACACCACTGACAAGTGTATCACTACACTAAACAGTTTACAACAAAAAATAAATAAATTGTCAAGTTTCAACGGAATTTTTATAACATATTAAAAATCACTTTATTTTCCCCTTTATTTACATTTTTTTTTTTTTATTTATTTGGGGGAAGATTTTCCATTTTTTCTTAACCCGTGTAGGTTTCGTGATTCCTTTAAAATCACGTGACGCTCAACTTTTTACCAAGTTGTAGCTACCTTTAAAGCACTACCTGGCAAGACCCACATCTGAAATAGGTAGATTGCAGTTGATTCTGAGAAACGTTTGACAATTGCCGTGAATAATTTCTAAAAACCTGCTTAGTCTTAGGCGAAAAGGCTTACTCCTATGGTTAAGAGAGCGTTAAGTTACTATTATGCGAATTTCGGATACTAAGTGACGCTGAATCTCATACTCGCGGCACATTATTTTCTGCCCGTCAAAAAAAAAATATTATAAATTGTCTCTTCGATGTCATCAACCGCAATAAGGCTGGGTTGTAAGGCAAGACCAGGAACAAAGTTTTGGACTACGCTTAAAATACCCTGAGATACAACATATTTGTTTGGAAGACAATCCACAACCAAGGCTACGGAGGCTAAAACCTAAAAACACCCGTATGATAAGGTATCCTAGAATAGTGTAGTGTAATAGAATAGAACTGCGTTTAGTTCTTAAAGAGCTGAAATCCAACCTTTGATGTATCCTAGAGTAAGTATTAACCATATAACAATAAGAATAAGAATAATGTTCAAAGACGAAGGGAATGATTTAAGGAGGTTGGCTTCCTTCCTCTTTGCACAACGAACCCTGTCATCATGGCCATGATGACATGAAACAAGGAGCGAAGAAAAGCTTACAAATATGAACAGTTCCGAGCTAGGTCGAACCCTATAGTGGAAACTTACCGTAGGAAGCGCCTAGCCCATATGATAAATTTTTGATAGTCAAAATAGTAAATGACATTCGTAGAAAGTAAAAAAAGAGATTATTGGGAGTGAATTGAAGACCACAACTCCAAACAAAAATAATACAGACATAATTGTTTCCATGTGCCCCTCGATGGTTGAAATATGAAATATAATATTGAGAAATACCCACTCTGATATTTTTTGGAAAGTAGTCGGAAAAATTACCATTAAAAACCTTGACAATGGATTGCAATAGGACCGAATTAGATTTTTTTTTAACCTGTTAGAGCCAAAGGTCAACTGAATCCGAGCCATTTAATTTGAGGCCCGGGTCAACTTCGGAAACATTTATTAAGGGTCACACCTAGTGTGAAATTTTTTAAATTACTACGGGGTCGACCAAAGTTATTGTTCGGGCTCTGTCATCATCATACACAATTTTAATACGATTCCTGTTTCTGTTGTTGTCCTTCAGGTATACAAAAATGCATATATAACATAGATTGAACTCTTTAGGGATTTTTCGTTTATAACTACGTCACACATTTGTGGATCCCATCCCAAAAGAACTGCGTCGGCTTGACAGCCAAGAATGAATCAAGCCAATTTTTGATATTCTGCTCTGATGTGAACCGTATTTCAGTGAGGGCGTTTTGCATGGACCGGAACAAATGGTAGTCAGAAGGGGCAAGGTCTGGGCTATAAGGCGGGACTTATAGACTTATAGACTTCCCATCCACTGTTTTCCAAATAGTTCTTAACCGGAATAGCAACGTGGGGCCGAGCGTTGTCATGATGGAAAATTATTGCCTCGTGTCTGGTCGCATATTCTCTTCAAACGGATTAATTGTGTTCGGTAGCATTGTCCATTGATGGTTTCACCCGGTTTTAGCAGCTCATAATACAGCACACCCATGTGATCCCACCAAAAAAAGTGCATTTTTTTTTTGCACTTGGGGTTGTCGTGATGAACCCATTTTTCATCACCAGTAACAATCTGATGCAAAAATGACTTCCTTTTGTGGCATTTCGGACATGAAAAAAACCGCTTTTCGACATATCTCGGCTTGAGTTCATGTGGAACCCAATTTCCTTGCTTTTGAAAATATCCAGCTGCGTTTTCAAATGGCTGCTTGAGTGACACCCAAAGATTCTGCGAGCTAGCACATTCGCTCAGCTAGCGCATGTTCACCATAAACTTCCACCAAAATACGATGACTTCGGCAGCAGTTTTCTTTATATTAAAGTAATGAAGAAGAACTCTCCACTCCGCAAAACCACTTTTTCAGGCACAAAGTTCGACATATTTGAGTGAAAAAAATTATTGTTGTTAACGCTTCAAATGAATGGCATATACTGAAATGACGTACAATGACAGTAGCTTTCCAACGCATGTTCCAATGGAGTAATAACAGTGGAATAATACAAGTTATCTTAGCAAACCGAATTAAGTTATATACCCAATATATGCAATACATTCTAATATGCATTAAAAATTTTAAAAAGATTGTTGATATAGTATATTGTTATTTGTACATATATGTATTTTCGATACAGATGTTCTATATCAATTATTTTCTTTTAAGGTCATAATAGTATGGAAAAATATATATCTATTGTATATGTACATATACATATGCATATATGTGGGTATATAAAAAAAAAAAAAATGTCAACAATATTATCTTTTTTTGTGTTTTTAAACTTCATTCTATACAATATTTATGAATTTGTTTTTACACATATGTATTTCATAATTTTTGTTTAACTCTTTTAATACGAATTCGGTGAACTCGAATTTTGAGGGGAGAGTAGTAACGTTTATATGCATATGTATATATATATACATAGTTGAAGTAAATAAAACATATTACATTGTTGTTAAGTTACCAAATTTTTAAGTGCATTAAACGGTATGTTTTGCCTACGAAAAGAAACGGAACAGCATGGTATGGTGCTGAACTGATATTTTGCACCATTTTGAAAGAAAAGTTTTGTAACAAATAAAGTAAAACCAAGTCCGAGTTTGGTTTTGGCTTCTGAAGTAAAAAGAAGTTTTTTTTTTTTTGCTCCCTTAAATAATAAATCTCGCGCGATAGCCAAAATAGATGAGTTAGTAACATAAGTAGATATAAGGGAGTGACAAATCGCCACTCGAGTTAGTTAGTAAGTTTCATTCAAAAAAGTAATAAAAGTTCTTTAAGTGAAGTGAATTTATCGTTGTTTTGTTTAAAAAAGGTTTTTTTTTTACTCTCCTCGCGAGTACTTATTTTAGTTATGTTAAGGGAAATTAAAACGCATATATCACGCCTAGAACACGCAATTTAGTTATTAACCAATTTAAACTCAACGTTTTTTTTTCAGCTTTTTTCGATTTTGACCATTTTCTTTTAATTTGTCATGAAAGACTTCAAAGCCTGCATTGCCCTTCCTTGTTGGGATTCCATCCCATATTTTGTTAAAAGTGCAATAGTAATCTGACGCCGAAATTCTAACCCATCTAGTATCAGTCCTTAACTTTTAGAAAGGCTTCATGCATTGACTTGGGATAAATCTATAAGTAACATAATTATCGACGAATAACACTTTTTTCCTCTGACACTTATGCGGTAGTTTAAAACATTGTTTTCCCCTTGATCAACTCCCCCCATATAACAATTATGTATTTTATTGACATTAGGTTGGGGCACACATCACTTTTTGCATTCAATTACAACGTACCTTTTTGCTGAACCAACTGGTTCATTTCCATAAGTATTAGATAGCATTATAACCTCTCTGTTGTATTTCCATCTTTTCAATATACGAGTAAGCTTATTGTTTTTATCGACAATTGACTCAAGTGTACCTCGGATGTTCTTTTTTTTGTCTATTACCCCAGAAATATTTTTGAGACGATTTTCTCTTACTGTTCCTGTTACACCATAGCCCATTTCGGTAAGCTTTGCAATCAAATTTTGACTTATAAAAAAATGTTCAAAGAAAAAAAGAAAAGTTGAAACCCGGACACTTCTCCTTCAAGATGTAAGCAAACTTTAGTATCACAAATTCACCTTAACCCATTGATGGATTGCGATTTTCGGAACGCCCTTGGTAAATATCGAATTGCAGACAATATCTTAGAGGTAAAGCAGCAACCCAGGCCTTGTATACAAATCTCACAAGTTTGTTGCGTATAAATTGTTTGCAAGAATTTCTTCCAAAAAATGGTATCATAGCTTTATTTCAAGTGGTGCATGAGTTAGGAATTTTTTATTTAAATAATACATAAATGGTCTTACTTTTGTCATTTTGCCAGCTTTGTTAAGAGTGTCATTATTTGTAAAATTAATATTTGTAAAAATAGGATCAAATTTATTTCTGCTCACAAATTTCGAAACTAGCTTATTATGCGTGTCTTCACGTTCTTCCCAAAACATTTTTCGCCTTTTAAGGGGTACATAACCATTCAAAATGAAAACTCCAAAAAATATCATTATTGTCTATTTCAAATATTAATTGTGAAACGAAATCTTGTGAAATAAAGCTCAAAAAATCAAGCGGTAGAATCAGAGAATCGCTCCAAAGCTTATGTTTATATATGTATAAACGATATCAGAGGTAGATTGGCCTCATTTCCATCAGACCAATTTTGCTGTATTTTGATAAAACTTTGTATATTAACATATTTTGACAAAATGAGGCTGGAGAACACAATTCCAAATTAGAATTTTGTTTAATGTCTTCAATTGTCTCATCTTCCAAGAAACCAATAACAGCATCAGCTAACAGTTGGTTGGCACTCAAGTGGTTGGGATCATTTCTCTCTTCACAGTCTTAGTCCTCATCAGTCAAGTAATTGTTTTCCGGAGGAGTGATAAAAATTTTATAGGGAATAAACAAATCATTAGACTCACTTTCTAGGGCCTCTAATATATCAGCAAGTGATAATCTAGCTTCCCTAAAAACCAAAAAAAAAAATTCTTCTCAAAAACCCAATTGTGCAATAATACACCACCGACATTTCAACAGCAAGAAACAGTAGAAGATAATTTCGTTTTTATTATATAGCATTTCTTTACCACGTTTAAATTCAGCATTTTAGGGGAAAAAAAACATTACACAACTTAACAGTGGATAAATTAATAACAAACTTATCAATAGTCAACATTTTTCAAGTCCATTGTAAATTTTCACAAAATATTTGCACAACTCAACTTCAACGCTATACGTAAAAAATTCAAAATTTAATAAATACAAGGAGGAGTTAGAAGGTTTTTATGATTGTGTGTTATTGCTTGGCACTTGTTAACATTGAACTCAATGAAATTCATTTGACACCAAAAAGAAAATCTATCTGCAGTGGAAAACAATCAGAATAATAAGGGCCGCCCAGAAAAGGCTTTAATATGTTTGGAAACCAAGGGCCTAAAACTTTGTAATGTCGATCTAATCCATACGACTTACTCAATACGATAAAGCTTGATTTTAATTCTTTAATTCTAGAGCCTTCAGTTTGAGGAGAATGATTCTATGAGTTATTTTATCAGAGGCTTTGCTCAAATCGGTAGTGATCACATTAACTTCAACCCATCTACTTTTAGAAATTCATTATGATTTTGTGAAAGACAGACTTGCAATGAAAGAACATTGAATCATAAGTGCTGCTCCCAAAGACCTTTATAATGCAAAACAAGACAAAGAACTAAAATATCAAATGTCACATTATCTACGTATGGCATATTATACGTATATTAGTCTACATTATTCGATAAATATTTTATTTTGGTGTCGATTTGTTTGATACTATGTACATTTCTATTTACTTTTTTTTATATTTTATTTTTCTCTTTTACTCATTTTTATTTATTTATTTATTAAGCCATTATTCATTTTGTTAATTTATTTCTTTTTTTACTTATCATAATTGTTTACCTATTTATTTTTATTTATTAATTTATTTATATTTGTTAATTTATTTATATCTGTTCATTTATTTAATTTGTTTATCTGTCTTTTTATAAATGTTAACTTATTTATATTTGTTAATTTATTAAGTTTGCTAGTTTTGTTATATTGTATCTTTAAATTTATTTAGCAATACCCAACAAGTTTACTTGAAATCAAGATCACGCACCACCACTTCTCTCATCTCGATGGCAAATAATTTAAGTTTTTATTGAGGTTTTCCCCAGCAGCATTTCCTCATTTATCAATTGATCATTTGAAATAAGTTTGTAAAGATACTATATATTTTGAGTAAGTAAGGTAGCAATAACCAAATCTCATTAAATTTTGCAATAGCAGTTTTAAGAATGTATATTTTTGTTGAAATAAAAAATAAGGAATAGGAAAAAAGAGGAGGTGGTGTATTGTCAGAAGAATCGGTCCTTTTTGGCACCAGAAAAGTTGAATTACCCGATACTTAGACTGAACAAATTTGTTCAATGTGTTGATTTTTCTATTCTAACCAAACAAACAATATGAATTATATTGTTAATGTCGTGAATGATTTTGATAGTCCAGCATATACCGTGGTATATGGTTATATAACGATTTTAAATAAGAAAGCAAGGCGAGTTATAGACACTATATCCACTGCAAGCTTGCGGCAGCTGAATGACTTCGCAATGAATCGGAAAATAATCTCGATGAAGTCTTAAGATAATCATAGATCATTAGATCATGATCAGTGTGGCTATCTTAAATCTGTTAGTCGCAGAAAGAAATAATGAACATTTTAAGTTTCATTTTATTAATACAGATTACAGATTACAGATACAATTCTTACCTCTTTCGATTGAAAATACGTTCTAAACTCTTCCAATCTTAGTATTGATTTTAATAAGTTAAGAAATATATTGCAATATGCGATATCCATGTCTGTTCCGACAAAACGCGTATTATCTTCAAATATGCCTGTATGGTTTAATAAAATTCTATCTATCATACAATAGAATAAAAGATGCGTTGACAAAGATGGGTTAAAGTGAATAAAAACGATTTATCATTGCGTATTAATATTTTGTGGTTGAAACAAAAATATGAATATTAAAAAAATTTCACTCAGAAGCAATATATTTTATCCAAAGTATGTTGGTCTTTTATTGATAAAAGGCTGGGATTACTACCCATGATGATAATCTTATAGGTATGTGAAGCGTTTGCAATTTTTTTCAAATCAAATTTACTTAATGCACATCGACACTACGACTCAATATTTCAAGGTCAATAAACCATTGACTTAGATTCTCTTTCCATAACGGACGATGAGATTTTACCCGGGTTAGCATTTTCAAATTCAAGTGCCAACGTTACACTCGACAATTATTCATATTTGTTGCATGCCTACAAATTTAATTTAGTCCAGTTTTTAACATGTCGTTAAATATTGACGAATTTTTTACATCAATACACAAATATGGGTCTAAGAGAATCATTGACAATTGAGGACCTATCGCCAAATTGCAGTTGATTTCAAAAATATTTGAAGCTGCTGTAAAAAGGGAATTGTGCTCTGACGTTTACAATCATTTTTCGTAGTTCCTGTATGGTTTTGTGACCGGTAGATCGGCTTCCACAAACCTCGTTATTTTTACAAATTATTATTTGTTATACAAATTGACTGCATTGATACTGAAACTATGGGCACTCACTCAAATATTTTAAGATGGTTCAGTTCTCTTTACAGCTATTTTCCATTACTCGGATATCCCTCAGGAAAGTCACATTCTTTTATTCATATATGACCTGTCTTCTTTTATATCTAGGTGTGAACACCTTATATAAACAGACGATCTTAAAATATGTATATAAGTTAGTAAACACTATATTTGAAGCAATGGAATAGCAAAATGATGTAAAACGAGTAAATAACTGGTACATTCTTAATGGATTATATTTTAATACCAACAAATGTTCAGTTATAATCTCTAGTAGAAAAAAAAAATGATCAAAAATTTGATCAAAAAAACTTAGAAGTGATCTCCGATACTAATTTGAACTTTTCCTTGCACTTGGACTACATAGTTAGTAAGGAGAATCACATGTTAAGTTTTTTGTCTTATAGCATCTTATCTTATTACATTTTATGACATCATCAAAAAATTGTATATTTCACTTATTCGATCTATACTAGAATATCAATGCGTAGTTTGGAATCTTAATTGTCGCTATGAAATTCTGCGTTAAAATAATGACAAACAGTCATATGAAACTCGGTGTGTACTCATTAACTTAATAACTTTTAATAAAAGAACAACATATTACTCAGTGCTCTTTGCACATGAAGTAATAACTGCACATACTGATTCTTCTTTTTTGTTCTCATTGTTTAATTTTTATGCCCGGCCACGCATTCTTCGACCTAGAGGACATTATTTTTTACAAATACCCAAATATCGAATTTATATCGAATATATAGGGACCAGATAACTACGGCCTGTGTAAACTACAATTTACACAATAATGTAATAGATTTTGGTAAATATGTCGTTAAATACCAACAGCTCCAATTTTCATGAAGTTGTAGTACGTTATAATATTCGCCATCCTAATAAAGAACATAGATATATGTATATAAACTCGTATTTACTTAATTTACGTTTCTTAATTATCATAACCTGTAAAACCGATTTCTCCCAAAATTTGTAAATATTAGAAATAGTAAGAATACAATTTTTCCTGTTAGATGAAATAAATAAATATATAAATCTCTCTATACAGTTGTCACTAATCTCATTACAATAAAATTCTTCTGTGAAAGAACAAAATAATATATCAAGCCCACAATAAGGCTTAATTTAAGAAATTCCTATATATAGATATATAGTACAAAAGATATTTCAAGCCAAAGTGTCTTACTTCGGAATTGGAGAGTCAGAAATTTTACAAAAAAAAATATCTAGATACAGCACAATAGATTTTTAAAATGAGGCATTTTTTTTTCCAGCATTTTGGTCTCCATTAACCTCTTCTATTATAGAGAGATGGTGACGAAATACCCTAATAAAGTTACTGTCCTTTCAGTTTGTGAGTTGTACATTGAGAAACAATATTCTTCGTGAAAAAAACGGATTTGAATCCTCCGAGGAATTGTATGCCAAATCGTCCTTCTGTACCTTTGTGATAAAATCTGTAAGGAGGACATGCTCAACGTACTAGTCTTAAAGCTACTCAATAAAATGGGCCTCAAATATACCGAATGTTCGCGCTTTAAGCATTGTATATCTCAACTTCAGTTTGGAGCTTGCTGTAAATAGAAAAATAAAACATAAAATAAAAAGCTTTATGTTTTGCGCTTTAGCTTAAGCTAACAGTGACCTTAAAAATATCAATTTTATAGTTTCCGTTAAAATAAAACGTAACGGAAACAATCTTAGGAGATCAACTACACAAGGTATCGAAAACGAGCAAGAAAAAAGCTACATAAGAGTTTGAAGCCAGAAGAAGAAAAGATCAGAAAGCAATGTCAAACAAAAAAAAGCCAACGCACCGACCTAGCTTAAGGAAAGCAAAGAATGGTGTGATAAGTACATCACCCGGAACGTATTAGAAAACTAGGTAGAACGCAATTGCGTCAAGGACAATGTTTCATGGTTCAAGATTGTATCGAGTATGATATCGCTGATCCAGAGAAATTTTAAATACGTACACTTAAACAGACTTTCATCAGTTGCTTGGTCAACATATGGTAAAATATGTTGGCTTATCCCGGAAATTCAACAAAAACTTATACACTCGTAATGAAGTCTTGTAATACTGGGAAACACAAAGAGTCTTGTAGCAAACATTCCCTCGAAATTATTCCAGATATGTACTATGTCCTTCCTATGTACTAAATGTATGTACTGACAATCAATGTATTTTTCGCTTTAGTCTTTGAGTCTCTTAAATTAAAAATGTATCGGTTGTGTTACAATAGAATTCGCCTTGTCTAAATTTTAAGCCTTTCTTAAATATTTTGAGCCTTATCTATCTGAATATTTGGTATATTCACTGTATGAGATATGATAAATATACAAGGTATATGGTATTCTTTTGAATCTGAGAATAACTCAGTTAGAATTACAAAAATAAAACTTGATATTGTATTTAACTAGAATTTTTTTTTCTGTAATTCTTATTCTATTAATTTTGCACTTCATAAATCAAATTACATATATACATTTCTTTTTTGAATTAATATTAAAGATAGGTGTCATTTTTCAGTCTTAAGAGAACTAGAGGCGAATGACCTATCAGCAAAGTTAATAATAATAATAATACTCGTTTATGTTTATGAAAAAACAAAAATTTAAGAAAAGGATAAATAAAATTGAAAAATAATTCTAAGTCCTATTTATTGAATCTCCGATTTTTTGAATCTCCTTAAAAACAATGTGCTTACGTTTAAATTTACAATTTCGTATGGCAATAGGTTAAACATTTAGGTGTTGAACTATAACCGCTTCATATAAAGAACACTTTGAGAACTTTATAGACATCGATGTATTTTATCAGTAGGACACGTATAGCACCTAACAAAGGCCAAATAGCAGTCAACCTATTTTTACTACAAATAGCCCATATGGTATGTTTTTGTGCTATCAACAAGGGCTCCAGAGCATAAGAATAAGTCCCGCCCCCAAAAAACATGCCATATTGTAGCTTTGAATTAACGAGACTGTACTATACAGTTGTTAGCAGATTTTTGGAGCAATATGGCTTAAGCATATACATACATTTTTCGTGTAACGGATAACATATATTTTCTAAGCTCACTTGTTCATGTTTTCACTAATTTACACGCCTAGATACTTAAAATTTTTAACGAATTCAATTTAAAATCAACTATTAGTACAACAACCATTTTGATAATAATTAACTTTACCACAAGAGCGGGTAGATAGAAAAAATTTATCACATGCTGTGGAGTGAAAAAAAAAGTGGACTCTATCGCATCCAATCCTTCCAGATTGCAGCACATAAGTTTTGTTTTGTCACCAACAACGAGTTCGTGTCTTGCAAATCACTGTCTCAGAAGTTATAAGTCTTTTTGCAACTTTACCATCGATTCAAATACGGTGCTATTAGTATATGTAAGTGCCATCTCGTCCACAAAAGCAGTTATATTGCTTGTAAAGCTTTGCTGAAAAACTGAATTTATATATACAAGGAAAAGAATAGCACCTAAAACTAAACCTTGAGGTACACCAATATCTAAAAATAAGTCATCACTAAAAACTTCCCC
This sequence comes from Volucella inanis, assembly GCA_907269105.1. Lineage (NCBI taxonomy): Eukaryota > Metazoa > Arthropoda > Insecta > Diptera > Syrphidae > Volucella > Volucella inanis. The sequence goes on along the minus strand of OU026154.1, from coordinate 38,322,861 downwards.
GGTCATCACTTTCTGAGACGCTGCTGTTAAATATGATGCAAAAAAATTATAGGATTATCCTCTGGACCCAGCCTTATAGAGCTTATTAAGAAGAATTTTGTGATTAAGTAAGTCGAATGCATTTGTCAATGATGTCAACGAATAAATCAATAGTACTATTGCCGTTATTAAAGCATAGCTGCATAGCTACCAAATTGGTAGTCACTGAAAAACTTATTTTTGTTTAACAAGACACTACACGATGTTTCATAACTTTTTTAAAAAGTTTTGCTAATGCAACCAGGTCTGTATTGCTTCATTAAAATTCTATTTCCTTTTTTGAATAGTGGGACAACTTCAGCAGCTTTCAGAGATATAGTTTATATATTAAATATGAACGTAAGAGCATCAACAACATAGAAAGCAGTTTTTTAAGAAGGCAATTGGTTATACCATCATAAGTACTGGAATATTTATTGTCTAGTAACATTATTCTTTTATATACATATTTCAAAAGATGTAAAAGGCTCCAGTACAAAGCTATCTCTTTGAAAATCACCTGCAACTGCAGTCTGAATACAATTCACATCTACAAGTATTTTGAAGGGGATAAGGCTTCATAGAAGCAGCAACCGATACAAAAAACTTATTAAAAATATTAGCGATATCCAAAGACTTGTAAATTATTTTGTTTTCGACTTGAATATTCTAAATACTGACTTTATCTTTTCGTTTGTTCAGAATGCTGTCAACAATTTTCCATTATTCTATAATAATTTTTGATATTCTGCTCTGATGTGAACCATATTTCAGTGAGGGTGTTCTGCATCGATCGGAACAAATGGTAGTCAGAAGGGGCAAGGTCTGGGCTATAAGGCGGGTGGGGTAAGACTTCCCATCCACTGTTTTCCAAATAGTTCTTAACCAGAATAGCAACGTGGGGCCGAGCGTTGTCATAATGCAAAATTATTGCCACGTGCCTGGTCGCATATTCCGGGTGTTTTTCGGCTACTGCCCTCTTCAAACGGATTAATTGTGTTCGGTAGCGTTTTCCATTGATGGTTTCACCCGGTTTTAGCAGCTCATAATACAGCACACCCATCTGATCCCACCTAACACAGAGCATTACCTTCGCGCCATGTATATTCGGCTTTGCTGTTGACTTGGCTGGTTGGCCGAGTTTCAGATATGATTTTTTGCACTTGGGGTTGTCGTAATGGGTCCATTTATCATCACCAGTAACAGTCCGATGCAAAAATGACTTCCTTTTGTGGCGTTCCAGCAGCATTTCGGACATGCAAAACCGCCTTTCGACGTCTCTCGGCTTGAGTTCATGTGGAACCCAATTTCCTTGCTTTTGAATATATCCAGCTGCTTTTAAACGTTTTGAAATGGCTTTTTAAATAACACGCAAAGATTCTGCGAGCTCTACTTGTGTTTGGCAACAATCTTCATAGAGAAATGCCTCCAGTTCTTCATCTTCAAACTTTTTTTGCTGCCCAGGACGTTCATCGTTTTCCAAGCCAAAATCACCACTTTTAAATCGTGCAAACCACTTTTGGGACGTTCGTTTAGCTAGCGCATGTTCACCATAAACTTCCACCAAAATACGATAACTTTCGGCAGCAGTTTTCTTCATATTTAAGTAATGAAGAAAAACTCCCCGCAAAAACACTTTTTCAGACACAAAGTTCGACATATTTGAGTGAAAAAAATTATTGTTGTTTACACTTCAAATCAATGAGATATACTAAAATAACGTACAATGACAGTAGCTTTCCAACGCATGTTCCAATGGAAAAACAACAATGGAATAATACAAGTTACACCATCTCTTAGCAAACCGACTTATTATATATATATTGATAAAAAAAAGTTGAATTTGCAAAAATTTTGTGTTTTACTATAAAACGGACTTTTTAGCAAATGTGTTATCTGCGTTACTTAGGTTAAAATGCTCTACTTCGCAATGATAAGACCTGTTTGTAAATACTGCAACACCGCCCCAATTATAGGAATTATTGCAATTGCCATACAGTTTATAACCAAAAATACTATATTCGGATAATTCATGGTAGGTCAGCCATATTTCGATTAAAAAAAATAAAATCAGCTATTAAATTTAAAGTATTTAGAAAGAATTTAAATTTTTTTCTCATGCAACGAGTCTTTTGATGTACAAACAAGGTATGCATATCTTCAATGGTCATGTTATAATTTTTTGCCTAAATTGAAGATTATGAACTCATTGTATGCAACAAACAAAATAAAAAGGTTTACAAATTACTAAAATCTTGAAAGCTTCTTTCTTACGAAAAAAATTGTATTACTCCTTAGCCAAATACATTTGTACTGCTTTGTCACCTTGTTCCTTGTTGAACTGTATAGTTGACGTGTTTGAGCAGTCAGGCTGTCGTTGATGTAGATGTTCATACCATCACGATGATCGCCAAAAAGCTTCGTGGTAATTTTCGGTTTCTTTTTGTGCTTTATTTTCATGATCTCTTCTTTCGTACATCGGCGACTCATTTGCTGAAGAGATCAGATAATGAAGCGCGTTCACTATCTATCTATATCTATCTATATCTTCTTCCTCTTTTTGTCTACCAACTACCAACACCCTCGCGAACAACTTTTAAAGCCGTTTGTAATGCATTCATATTGTCAAATCAACACTTGGCTTATTCAATATTTCTAATGAATTAGACAGATTCGATTGCTCCAATGAATTTATTTTTATTTTTACTTCTAAGTTCAGAGTTTCCAGATTGAAGGGCACTTATGAGGAAAATAAAGTCTTGGTTGATTTTCTTTAGTTCTAGCAATGCAACATATATTTTTTTAGTGTCTTCTCCACTTGATTTTTATAGATCATCAATGTTTTGTTTTTCCACAGTTTTTTTTTTATGAAGGACGGTAATCGGAATAATATCCCCGGAATATTAACTAGGAAGTTCAAGAAGTGCAATTCCAGATTTGTTTGGTTCCTTTCCTAATAAGCTATGTCAACTGGTAACACATTCACACAGTTTCCATGAAACAGTTTTTTGCACTCAACTTTAACATTACTTTTTTTAACTTTCTTATTGCAGGTGCAATTCATGATTAATCTTTTTTTTTTTTTTTTTTTTTTTTTTTTTTTTTGTGAAAAAAGGAAATGAAAATTAAAGCAAAAGGAATGCTAGCCAACTTTCCTCGTTACATGTGTACCCAACAACATAACAGCAATTGTGAAATAGAGCTTTGCATTCTTTTGGATCCTTTAGGTAGTGACGTGGCGCTGTTAGTATGCCCGCGATCTACGGAGCAGAAGTGAGAGTCCAAAAACTGGCAGAAAATGGGATCTACTTTGGGTGGGGCTTAACGTAGAAGTTAAGTATTTATAGGGCATCTGAAGTTTTAATTTTAAATTTAATAGAATTTTATATGTACATACTTATAGTTTTCTGTATTTCTGCACCAAAAAATGGTTTACTTGAAGAACAATTGAACACCTTATTAATAGCATTTTTTTCTTAATTGTATAAATAAGTGATGAAATAGCTCCAACAAAAGAAATATACGTATTAGTCCTTTTATTATAATGTATAGACGCTACGTATCTGTGGGACTGTGTGAGTGGCTGAAAACCTTAATCAACAGTCTGATTAATGCTTTAAAACGTGGCTTTAAGCTTGGCTAATTTACCGTTGATCAGAAGTTAAGATTTTAGAAAATATTTTAGTTTAGCCATTCCTAGTAAACACAAACAATACGAGTACATATACATATGTATGTATAAAATTATATAATAATTTCGTCAACGCGGCAAGTGAAAATTATTAACTAACGTCTTTATGTTATAAACGAAGACACTGATTAGGCGAAAGACACAAGTTAACAATAGGTGGTAAATTAATTCAAAAGCCTTAACAGCTGGTTGAAAACTCTTATGACACTAACAAAAGCGCAGCCTGTAATTGGTAGATAGTGAAACTGTAACTGCGATCGCAACTGCAATCGGTTAAACTCTGGACAAAAAAAAAAAACAAAATAAGAATTTTTTATCAAGATATTATATATATGTATTTAGTAATACTAACTGCCAGAACGAACTGTTATTCTGTTTGCATTTATTTTTATTCTTCTTCGATTTTTTTGTTTTCTTTTGATATTTAAAGCCATACGCAATCAATTTTGTCTTGCTAAAGTTATCCAAATTTACTTGGAAAATCATTTGTCCAGCAGTACAACATAAATACAACTTCGTGATGTTTATGGCGCATAAAAACGTTTATTATAACAAGACATATGTAAAACAAAATAGAATCGTAATATGACGCCAAAAAGAGAGTTTTTAGTTAAATTCTTGCTCCATACCAATCACGTAAAATCAAAAGGTTAATTTTTTAAACAATCAAAGCCAACATTTCTGTCACAAAACCCAAGAAGTTTAATAATATTTATATTTATAATATTTTAATTTTATTTTCTGCCCGACAATCAAATCTAGGACAATCATACTTATACAATACCTCAGGAAATCGATGCTATTTTAGATTGGTAAACGCTAAAATTAAAATGAATTGTAGTAGTTCATTTTCCCTCATGCTGTTAAATATTTTAATTTCCATTGGAAAAAAGGGGGGTCACTATTTTTTAATCAAAATTACTATAGATCCCTAGCACATCCTTCAGTCCATAGCAAAAGCAAATGATTGACGTTAAAGCTGTTATGGAGGCGGAATTTTGTTTCAAAAACCTTATCCTTCTGTTAACGTGTTTGTATAATATTATAATATGATTTTATTTTACAACGTAAAACACTTATATAATTTAATGATAAATTTTTAAAAAATTTTAAAAAAAATATTAACCAACTTAAATGTGTATAAACAAAAAACATACTAAAAAGCACTATATAATTTCTAATACCAATTACAACCACCCATCACAACCTTAAGTTTACAACTGAATATTTTTATACAGAAATTTTCACGATTTAGCAATTTTTATTATATCTGACGATGTTTGTATTTTTTATTTTTTTTTTAAGGTTAGTATAATTAAGTATTTAGTTCAAGCTGGTTTTATAATATGGACTTGATTCACCCACAGGTTTTGATTTAATTTTGGGCAGAAAACCACACCAATAAAACCAGCAGATACATTTGTTTGGGGCCTTCTAAAATTAATATTATACGAGTATGTTTGATAAAAGAATTCTGCCTCATTGTGATGGTTGATTTTATATTTACGAGTATAGCAAGTTGAGTGTATTGACTTAAATGATTTAAAATTACTTGAATTGTGGGTAACAATTTCTTTTCATTCATTTATATCAGGGACAAAAATATTCTTAATAATTATCGAGAGAGGAATTACTGACAACTATTCTGCAATACTTTTCCTATGAATATGAATATTAGCGGCTTAGAAACAAAAGAAATAATTTAATTAAAAAATCATACCGGTCAAACAAAACAGGACCCCATAAAATATGAGGCATTTGCAAGGAAATTTGATAAATAAAAAAGATATTCGCTTTAAGAAGTTATATTCACATCTATTTTCAATGGTGAGATGAACGATGAGAAACTATTGTACTTACGAGTATTTTAAAGGCTAAATAAAAACCAAACTAAGTCGATGACAGGAAAACTCATCTCTCAGCATAAAATTTAATTTAATTTTTTTAATTTTGGTGGAGGCTGACGTCCCCATTTATTTCGCTTAATATTGTACAAAATTAAACCAACTTAGGAAGTATAACTTAAAATTGAAAACGGAAAGGTTGGGGCTTACCTTACGCAGCATACGGGAAATTAGTTCGTTAGAGCCATATGTGGTGCGGTGGATAGGTAGACAATAGAGACGGGGGGAAGGTAGAATTCGAGGGTTAGTGTCAAAGAAAATGGAGTTGTGAAGAGAAATGCGAATAACGAAGCCTGAGAGGAGTCGGTGAATGAAAAGAAAGCTGCTGCGTCCCTTCGTTCCTTAAGGGTATTCAAGTTAATGAGCTTGGGACGGTCTCGATAGGGAAGTAAGATTAGAGAATCGTCCCAAAATAGACCCCGAAGAGAAAATCGAAGAAAACGACGCTGGATGCTCTCAATTCGGGATACATAAACTCGTTGAAGGAGACATTGCGCTTGGCTAGCATATTCGATAAGGGAGCGAACAAAGGTGATATATAGTGATCTGGTCACGTACAGGTTGCAGAATTCTTTGGACCATCTTTAAACGAAGCCAAGTGATGAATAATATGCCAACATCGCGGATAGACTGAACAAGGGATATAGGTTGGCCGTTGATAAGGTATATTCAGGGAGGAGACTTGTTGCACTTACTTGAGAAGGTAATCGATTGACCACCAGAACACGAACTCGATGAGGTTAATGGAAATTGATCTACCATTTAGAAAGCCGTGTTGATTAAAAGATTTTCACTGGAAGCTTAAGGATTCGTAAAATGCTTTCGAGGAGTTTCGGTACACCATATGTGAAAATTTAGCTATGGGGCGATTATTAGTGTCTTCGCTCTTTAATCCCTTCTTGTGTATCGGCTTCTGAAAGAAGACTTCTATATCTGTGAAAATTCATCTTGAGAGAGCGATAACCGGAAGAGATTTGAAACAGGGTGAGAAGTTGTTGAGGAACACTTTTTAAGAAATACGGTCCATCTGGGCCGGATAAGTACCATATTCATCATTAAGTCGCTGTAACTTATTTTCTATTACTGTATGATCAAAACTTTGAGAAAAAGAAGGGCTAATGGGGAGGTTAAGTAGGTATTTGAAAAAGGAGGGATCCGGTTTAATATGATTATCGGCAAAGGATTTCTAAAAAAAGGTTGACAATATGATTTCGTATGAGAGGGCTGGAGGAAAACCGTCAAATTTTTTTGTAGTTAATGAATTGATAGAAAGGCTCGTTTATAAGGATCGTTTATAAGCTCAGATTGTCCACTATCAAACCTCGCTGGAAGAGAACATTATACAGCTGCGTTAATTTTGCGGAAATTCGCCTTATGAAAGTCGTAAGCAGAGGCAGCTTTAGATGGGGTGGACTGAGAGTGGTGAAAAAGAGAAAAAAGAAGTAGTGGATGAAAGGACAGAGCAAGACAGAGGAGTTTATGGGGCCTACTCATATAGTTGGAGACCCCAATAACTTGGCATAAGCCAGAGTCTGTAAGCTCATCCAAGAAGAGGCTCTCTTTACTCAAATTAGAGTTTGCGATAAAAAAAAGTCCAGAACATTTGAGGTAGATTCAAATCGCCGAATATAATGATATCATTGAGAGGATTAGATAAGTTAATTATTTGAGCAAATGCATCGATAACGAGTTGGGTGGATTCAATAAGTTGTGCCGATAGGAATAAAAAACACATAATGTACAATGAGATGTAGAGGAATGTTATCTTTATTAAAATATACCGCGACAAGTAGAATCATCTTTTGGACGGTGAAGATCGTCATCTCAAAAAACATTGAAACTATGGTGGAAGTTTACGGAGCCTACGAGGGACGTTCCATAACCTCTTTACAAGACATCTAGCAGAAAAAAAAAAACATTAAAAACAATAGAAAAGAAACCGGTTCTTACTAATCCCATATGGCAACGAGTAAAATAGAACTACTATGCGCGTATACGAGTAGACTGCCTACGCATGATGCACAAAATAGGAAAGTGACAATAGCCTTGGTAGTCAATAATGGGACTTCGTAAGCCTTAAGCTAGGCTAGAATATATTGCAAGAAAGAGTATTACGAATGTGCTCACTGAGAAGAAATGACACCGAAGATGTAGTCTGTCCCAAGCCCAATCTTCAACGAAATTATCAAAACTAACTAGTACATCAGGATTGGAACTGCCTAATCCTGTTTTTTCGTCCTTTTCTTTTTTAATAAAGAATTTTACACTCAAGTGCGTATGACTACACTTAAAGTGCCTAAGCACGAGGTTAAAAAATAAAGTACCGATGTTCATTGGTCTTAAATGTTTGCAAGTTATAACAACTAGAAGATAGAGAGCTTGGCTGGGCATTCCACAAGCGTGTTGTATGGCTTAGGTACGAATCGCTATATTTTACAGTACGTCTAAAAGTGGGTTTGAGGATGTACTGATGAGCATTAATAACAAGATGTGTGTTAAGGTTAAAAGATTGAAGGAGCGGAGTGCTACAGGCGATTTTTACGAAGTTCTGGTGGTAGAAATAGCGATAGAACAGATAGAGACACTAAACATTACATTGGTATTCGAGAGTGTCCGTTTTCTGAGTGATATAAATATCCCTTATGAGTTTTATCGCTCGGTTTTGAATCCTATCTATAAGGTGCAGTGATGTCTTAGGCGCACCAATGCTCAAGATGTGGGCATTATCTCATTTTAAAATGAGATTTCGGCTGTTAGGAAAGAGACTCTTCTGGAAGATAAATATATAATGCACCAAGTAAACAAATAGACGTATTCTCGCTTAACGATTCGTCTGCTGAGAAACATTGTTAATTTTTAGATATGAACTGCTTTTATTCCAAAGATCTTAATAGTAATCCACCACATATATTTAATACTATATTAATGATATTCTTAAAAAACTTCACAAGCATATGAGGAATTTCAACCTTCAAGTATTTTAATCTTACCATTTCTGTACAAATTTTTCGTGAAAATAATTCATTATCATATTTGGGAAACACTAACCTGATTTGAAGACGCCAATCAGGCTGCAAAAATGATTCCTCACTTGTTATAAACATTAGAGATACTGCCTCATTCTCCATTCTAACGCTCATTTATAATGACACTCTAGGTATCAGCTCTATGAACACGCCAATGTGCTTGCTTCACACTTTCCATATTGTGACACGTCTTCCCTTACACCCGTTGAGCTCTTCGAAATTTCTATGAGAGGAAGATTACTCAATAATCTCAAAATACACAAAAAAAAAATAGCTGGTCCAGATGAGATATCTCACCTTCTTCTGGAAAAGTGCTTTTCCGCATTGGTAAAACCACTGCATTAGCTTTTCCATCAATCTAATTCTTTAGGACTCTTTCCGAGTCGATAAAAAACAGCATTTATTCAGGCCGCCCCTAAAAAAGACGAATTTCCCTATTCACTCCTTATTGAACTTACGAGCACGTCGCCTCATTTCAAGGTCATGGAAATACTACGAAACCATCAGCTCATGAAACATGAAAACTTTAGAATAATCGGCAGTATGGTTTTCATAGTCTGCACCAATTTGCGAAAGCAAAATAGTTGCCCTTGATACTTTTGTCGAAAATATGTGCATTCGAGTTGAATGAATTCTTCAGTGGACTAGATATTTTGGAATGTTTCGAAAAAACAAAAGATAGCCTGATAGCTGATTGTTCAGAGTTATTAAAAATACAGACCACGCACAGGGGAAAGAGATTTTTGATGGATTATGGTACAACAACGAGTGGATCCTGTTTTTCAAACAAAATCATTTTCAGCGATGAGGCTTATTGTTATCTTGAATTTTTCGAATTTAGGGAACAGAAAATCTATGAGTTATTGTTAGAAAAAAAATGCATCCACAACGTGTTACTGTTTGGTTTGAATTTTGACCTGGAGGCATTATAGTACCATTTTTCTTTGAAAACGCGTCAATGGTGATAAGCATTATCGCGACATGATTATCCAGATTTTTGTGCCCAATTTGCAAGATATGGACGCCATGTGATTTAAACAAGACGGTGTTATTTGCCATACAGACCAAGAAAAAATTCAATTATTGCGTGAATCAATCCTGTAAATACCGTTTCATAGTGATAATTTCAAGTGTATTGCACTATTTTTTTATTTTATTTTATATAAAAAGAGTAAATTTTTACCTCAGTGCCACTGAAGGATAATTATCTTTAAGCATTACACCGAAAAAATATCGTTCAAACAAACCAACAAGGCATGTGAACCACTGGTGGTACACACGGTGTGTGTAAAAAAAGAAATTCGCGTACCACAGGTGGCTCACGTGGCAGCCAACTTATTAACGTCGTTGGACTTTTTTATTTGGGATTGTTTAAAATATAGGGTTTATACCAGCAAACCCACCACCACTTACTCATGCGCCTGCAAAGCCCCAGAAGCCATTTACCTGATATGGTATTTCATACATAACCATATACTGTATGAATCAATAAAAAATTCTGCAATACATTTTTAATTAAAAAGCGGTGTTATCTATAAAAATTACTTCTTGCTTGAATTTGGAGCACCCATTGCTTCCAAAATACAAACCAGTCTGCTCTTGTTAAAACAAAAATTAAACAATAATGAATGGCACTTTCATTCGAAACGGAAAATTTTCCCACTCTCACTATCTATGTAAAAACTTTCGAACCCCAGAAAGAATGAGAACAGTGCATTCTGAAGAAAATATCACGGCTGTGGATGCTAGTTGAAAAAGAAAACTGCCTAGAAGATATAATAACTGACAGATTTCACAACTTCATCGATAAATATAAACTAATACACCAGAATGAATACAGTTTTTAAAAGAAAAAAAAGATCGACAATTTTGCTAGGAGAATTTGCTAATTAAAGAAGGCCTTAATAAGAGTAATCATGTACAGGTGTTATTCATGGATTTTAGTAAAGCTTTTAATACCTTACACTATTTGTATGGTAAACTTCTTGCAGTACTTGAAGGCATTGGCATTCTTGAGTAATGTAAAACTGGTTTAGTGACTATTTATACAGTCGACTATTCTGTGTCGAAGGAAGTCTTAAGTGTAAAAAGAAATACCGTGCATTACATATAGTGTCCCACAAGAATCTAAATTAGGGCCAATTTTGTTCATACTCTACACAAAAGAGCTCCAACAAGTTTTTAAAATGAAGATGGCTATATAAACAATGCAAAATAAATTTAATAATATCATAATGTGCTGTCATGGCAACGGTCTTATCATCCACGCTTCAAAAACCAAAATGATGCATATGCGGACTCCAGATCACAAAATGATTCATTGTGAGGTTCGATTTTCAATAGGTTTTTGTTATCAGATCACGCGTGACTGCTATCAAACTGCTTTGTCATTTTTGTTCAGTATTGTTTGGCAAATTATTAGGGAAAAGCTCACATCACAACCGCTTCTCCAAATTGTTCAGCTGTATTACGAAAATCAGCGTTCTGTGAGAAATGTTTTTCGTGCGTTTCGAGGAACTTACGGTGCGCATAACCGACAACATCGCAACCACTATTGCCAATACCATTCGCACATTTAAGTCCCAGTTTACATTAGTGGATAATACTCGACCGGTTAGATCACATCCAGCACGTAGTGAAAAGACTATAGCAGCTGTAGCTGAGAGTGTACACGAAGACCGTGACGAATCGATTCGTCGTCGTTCGATGAGCAACCCGAATAGTACCAAGAACTACCATTACATCTATTAAAAACAACGGTATGGTGTGGTTTATGGGCTGATGGAAGCATAAGTCCATATTTTTTCAAAATTGAGGCAAGTGAGAGTGTTACCGTCAATGGTAATCAATATCGCGCCATGTTAGAGGTCTATGTGCTTCCTGAAATTCAAGCACATGGTGTCGGTGAGCTCTGGTTTCAACAAGACGGTGCTACGAGCCATACAGGCATGACACAATGGACTTGTTGAGTAATCATTTTGGTGAGCACTTAATTTCACGTTTTGTTACGGTAAATTGGCCGCCTAGATCGTGCGATATCATACCTTTGGACTATTTTCTCTGGCGACATAAGTTCTTAAAAGTAAATGCCATGAGATGTTCTTTTAACCGTTAATTAAAATTTTAAATGAACTTTCAAATTTATGTATTTTATTTTACATTATATATCAAACCTTACGATGAATCACCCTTTACTTTTAAACAATTGCTGTACTATAAATATCTTGGTGTTATTATTGAATGTTATTTTGGCCAGAGAAAAACTAATCAAAAAAGTACGAGGCGGTCTAAAAAAGCTTCTTTTTGCATCGGTACACTTTACATATCAAGCTACACCTCCACAATTATATCATGCCTTCAGAGAATTGAAACTGAGGTATGGATATATATACTTCTTTGGGACAGTGCATCTAAAATTGCAAATATTACAAAATTTCAAAATATTCATAGTACTCCCTTAAAATAATAAATCAAACAAATGTTGCTGACCAATATCATAACAATATAACGCTTGTTTTTTTTTCAAGTATTATAGTGACCTACGATTCTAAAACCCCATTAGTCATGACTTTAACACCAGAAGATGTGCTCAATGTATACTAGAATTAACGAGAAATCACAATAGCAATTGTAAAAGACAGTCAATGTATAATGTTCATAAAGTACTTAATGATATACCTGGATACTTGAAAAATATTAAAAATTCTTAATTCAAAAAAAAAAAACTAAACAATTCTGTTTAGATAAAATTTAACAAATTTAATTACAAGTTTTAACTAATCTTAATAACTTTTAATTAGTATTTTAGTTATTTTTATTATTTTTCTCATAACCAAATTAAGTCTGTGAATTAGCTCAATTGCTTATTTAATATAATAACTTTTCAAAAGGAATATTCTTAAGGCTTCGGCAAAATTGTTAAGAATGATTTTGAATGTACACCCTACCTGACTCGAACTGCAACTTTTTAAAATTCTATATATTTTTTTATTTTTTGATAAATTTTATTTTGCCATAGCAAAAAATATTGAAAATACATTAATTTTCAAAATGTATCAGTTGTTTTCAATATGTCCACCTTTGGTGCGAATAATGGCCTTGAGACGGCCGAAGAAAGCATCGCACGCTGCACGAAAGTGGCTCTGCGCTATTTTGGCCCATTCCCGGCGAAGTGCTTGTTTGAGGTGGTCCAAACTTTGGTATTTTTTAGTGCTAACCTTCGCCTTCAGAATAACCCAGACAGAGAAATCCAACGCATTTGCACCCGGAGAATTTGCAGTCCATTTTGTCGAAGAAATGAAGTGTGGAACATTGTTTGACGAGTCTTGTTGAAATGTCCACGGTCTTCGACCGAAATGGTTGTTTGCTAAAGGCTTCAATACTGCCTCGAAGACAGTTTCACGGTAAACGACGCATTAATTTTGACGCCACGGTCCAAAAATACGATCGGAGAGCGATCATCGGCGGTTATGGCGGCCCAAACCATCATCATCGGTGCTGCCTGCCTTCCGGTGGCCGCCCGAAAGTGTAAATTTTCGAAGGACCTTTCTGGCAAGTAAACTTGGTCATTTTGTTTGTTGACATATTGCTCGATAACAAATGGCGACTCCTCAGAAAAAACCAAATTCGGCAACTCACCACTTTCGTGCAAGCATAGCAACTTCTTCGCTCTTTTCACTCTAACTTTTTTCTGTTGCGGTGTAAGATCGTGTGCTTTTTGGAACTTCAATGGCTTGAGCTCAAGCTCATTTTTCAGTATAAATTTGAGCTCACTGTCATGAACGGTTTAGAAATGATTGCAGTCTGAAGTTGGTTGTAGTTCGAGTCAGTCAGGGTGTAATATAACTATGCGAGTATAATATTAAAGATAAAGAGATAGATAGACTCAAATTTATTATGTTAGTTTCAATCTTTCGAAAGAAGATTGCAGAACTACTAAATCATACACTTCGATGTTTTGTCGTGCTTGTCTGGAAATAGCGTGGTTTCAAGTAAGAGTCTCTAGGCCAAAACCTTTTTGCGGACAATTAAAAGGAGCTCCTTCGGAAGAAAGCATTTCCGAAGGATCACTTTAAAAGACTGTAATTCTCTTTGCAAACTATAATAAGGAGGTGCAGCGCAGATCGTGGCGAATAATGGGCTTTATTTAAACATTTTATAATTTTGAGACAATTAATATAAGCTCCCGGCTGCCGAGAGTTTTCATTGCAGGGTGTTAACATCTCATGGAGCTATCGGGCCATCCGTGAACGGATCACTAAAATTTCCAGGCTAGTATCTCTAGATCGTCTGCCTGACTCTATTTGGTTTACCTTTTGAATCATCTTTGGGTAGACGAAAGTAAACTGAAAATCCAAAATCCAGTGAATATCACCTCTATAGTGACCTCCAGGAAATTGAAATTCTCTTCAAAAGCAATATTTGTCAATTTCGAATCCGAAACCTACTGAGTTTTTTGAAAGCTACATGAGTCGGGATGTGGCTATTGACAAACGTTTATTTCAAAATAAACGTATCAAACCTCAACAAGAGTCTTTTTTTCATAATATATCTTTTCGTGATCACTTTTCTACGCAACAAATATAAGACTATTTTCTTGCTTACTTTCATAGAGGAACTCATGAAGAACGGACACCTCTTAAATCCAAAAGCTTCAAGATCCAAAAACTTCAATCTTAGAGAAGATAACTAGTAGAAAATGAACCATCAAACAAATGGGAAATCATTTCAATATACTGAGAGGTCCAACAAATGTAAAGGGCATTTTGTTTTTCTTGGTTGATAAATTTTTCTGTAGAAATAACTTTCATTTATAACTTTTTTGACAATTCAATACACGCTTGATTATATGCTTTTGTACCATTCAAACCAATTTTAGAAATCGGTCTTCTATTCTGGAAACTTATATAAGTTAACGTCCTCATAATCCAATAACTGAGTTCACTATTTTACGTATAGTCAACGAAAGTCTGGCCGAAGATCCGGAGTTATCAATTTGGTATCATTGATCAATGAGAAGTGATTACTTTTTTAAAAATAAAGACGATATGTGGTTCCAGAAGATGGGTGTTATACCATACTGTTTAAGAAACAATTGATCAACCAAGTAAATTAATACCTTTTTTTGGCATCACAATGAGTCAACAGGCCTAAGTAGGTTGGTAATTTCCGACCACCATTCTTACCTACCTAACTACCTACCATGAAAAGTTTTTACTGATAAGCCTCGAACTATGAGTATCCAGGTCTTGAAAACCGATGTTCAGGTGGGTGAGGGCGAGTGTCAAAAAGTATGACAATATTGGACCTACAGGATGCTCGAAAACAACTGAGGAAGCACTATACTTGAAGTCATGTTCAAAACTAAATACCATTTCTTAATAAATAACAAATATTTTTGATTCCAACTAAAATCCTGATACTAAACTGTAAAAGTTTCTGAAACCCTTTAAAAACCAATACCTTCTAAAAAATTACCGTAGCACTTAAATACTTCAGCGTCTACCCATAGATGCATACTGACCATTAAATCACTTAAGAGGGTTTCTTTTTGGACCCAGGATAAATGTTTACTTATTCATGTATAGTTTATTTAATTTAAAACTTTTAGATAATTTAAATTTAAAATAATTGTAAACATTATTAATTTTAAATTTATCTGCTGTCAAAACTATGTTCGATCCACTAACAAAAATTAAAGAATTTCGAGATATAGATATAGATACAATTTGGACTACATTCTTAAGTACGGACACGGGCGCAATTATTTCAATCTTCATAGTCCAAAACGAATATATTGTATTTACACTTTCATTTACTTATGTAGAAGAAAATAAATAAAGATCATATAAAACTGAAATTAGATTTATTTGAAATCACAATCAATACCACAAATCTCTAAGATACTCTTGCTATTCACTTTTAATTTTTATTTTATTTTATTGTAGTTAAATAACCTTTACAACTGAAACCCACCAAATGCTTGATCACTCTAAACAAACTGCCACTATCGCACCATCTTGACTGATGGCAATGTCAAAATTTACACAATTTACAATACATATTTATGTATTTTTGTATGTGTGTTTACATGAATAATGTATGCAAAGTTACTAAATACCTAAAAAACAACGAAATAAATCGATTCGTTTTTTATTTATGCAATCGAGGTTTACGGTGAATTTGAAGTATCTAAAGATAACAACTACATCTTGTATATTCATTTACCTAAAAATGTATACCGATCGGACATTTGTACATATGCATATGTAATATATGTTTAATATATGTAAATAAGTTTGGGTGTTAGTTGACAAACATTAACGGTTTAGTAGTGAGATAATTAAAACAAAATTAAAACTATTTATTCCAATGTATATAATTAAAATGTTTAGTTCCTTTATTGCGCTACTAAATAAATTTACTGTCATTTCCGGGTGAAAAAACCATAATACACACTTTTACTAGGCCTCCCTATCTAATCACTCAATGATGTAATAACCAACGACGGAATACAGACGTACATAATTTATAAGAGCAGAAAACCTGCTCGTTTCTCTGTAAGTAAATTTTATTTGAACAGATTGGGTTTAATTGGGGGTAAACCGCCAAATCTTTGTCTATTAATTTACATTATTAATAACTTTTGTTTCTTTGATTATTTTACTTAGTGCTGGCATGACAGTGTCATCAACAAAGGTAACTTAAATGGTGCCCTTCTCACACGGCATATCATAGGACATAAGTAAGCGAACTGAGAACACTTCGTTGACAGCTAAAACTTATTTGAATTGTCATGCCTAACGCGGAAAAATCTCTTCGCGAAACACGTTGTCTTGTCAAAGACTTGCGAGATATAAAGAAATATACTTGAGTAAATCTTTCTATCGTCAAGAGCTTTTTCAATAATGTCTGTGATTAAGTGTACTTGATCTATATTTGAATTCTTGCTTTTTAATCCAAACTGGTGATCAAAAATATCATTTACTGGTAATCTGTCATTAATCGGCAGTATGCGCTTAAGTAGTATCTTCTCAAAAAATTTTGATAAAATTGAAAAAGTTAAATCAGCCCGTAGGACTTCTTGTCAATCTGTGGTTTCCCTGGTTTTGGTATTGCAATATTATGATTTCAGTTACATGCACCGATTCGAAAATATTCGCCGAGCTTATAATATACTTCTATTCAGCAGTGATAGGCGTATAAAAATCTGTCACAAAAATATAGTATCGGTGGATATTATTTGAAAAAAAAAAAAAAAACCTGAAACGACCGATGTGGTTGCTAGACGAAAATACAAGCAGCAACACAAAGTAAAATTTAATTCTTTCTTTGTTCACTGTGCTCACAAAACATTAATTGGACACAAACCGTAATCACGTACAACATATCTAATACTTAAAGGGGTAGATCGAATTCAAAACTTAAATTAACTCGAACATCTTTTGACACTTTGATGGACGATCGTAGCGTGTGGGGAAAAATGGACGAACAATTTAATATTCAAAACGACCTGATAATCTGTGTCATCACCCCAAAAATGAAGGAGGCTAATGACGCACTCATGTCTAAAATCGTTTCGCAATTGGCCGAATTAAAGAAAACAGTTGCTAACATTAACACTATAGCAACTCCATTTGAAATCAATAACTCTGAATGGCTAAGCGAAATCAAAATACTATAATCCAAAAGGATGGATGACAACGAGTTCAGTGATCTCCGAATATTATACCATATGGTTGATGTAATTTGTATCTCTGAAATGTGTTTTATTGATAAAGTTGGAGTGGTTGTTTTATCGGACGCCGTGAAATATTATGCCACTAAGCTAGCTCCTAAACAGAATTTGAAAACAAGTGTCCCCGTTGACTTACATACTTGAAGATAATAACGGGAAAGAACGCTGTACTTGGCATTGTAAGGACCTTTAACCGTATAACGATCTATCTGAGTTAGAAAGTTTGAAGTCCCAAAGCGTCTAATAAGCTGTATCAGAGTAAAGTAAAACGTTTTACCTATAGTAATTTCTTTTTTCAATTTCATTTTAATCATTCTATTAATAAGATTGTTTTCTTTTTCGTTTTCTTTTTTAATTGTTCAAATAATAATCTGTTTTATATCCGGGTCATCTACATAGTTTTGCTGTCAAATTCGCGAAAACGGACTAGCATGTTAAACTCTGATGTCTCCTCTACCCAGTAGATAAAGTGCCTAAGGAAATGGCTTTCGTTGCTCTGCAAAGTAAGCTCATTTCCTCGGAGGTAAGGGTGAGATTTGTTGCGGTAAAATTTACCACAACAAGCTGGACCCTTTTTCCTTGAAACCTTCGCTTAAGTCCTTTGAACCTTTTCCCTTTTTACTGTTGCTCTTTCAAAGTTCTGAGAGAGTGATGTGCAGCCATGGGCGCATCACCCATCGGTCCACTTTCTCAGCAACTTGGACAACATAAATAGGTACGACGGGCGGTCAAAAACTCGAAGAAGAACCCAGCAGAGCAGGCGGACGGCCTGCTAAGAGCGGTCTAGCAGTGCTCCAAACCATGGTTACACGCTCCAGGTAGGTAGCGAAGCGCTGTACACATATACCAGACATTGGGCCCGCTAACCGAATGTGTGGATGGGTGACCAATGGTCTGAAGGTCATAAGTCGAATCAAGGTTCCCACTTCTTGGTGGTACGTATAGTTAGAAAAAGGGTTTTCTTGAAAGTGCAAGTCAAAGTTACAAAAGAAAACCAAAAAAGAAAAAATTTGGAAAAGAAAAAGAAATTTTATAAAGTAGAAAAGGAGGTCAAAACATTAGAAAACTCCTGAAGGCGTACGAAGGCTACTATGACAGGATAAGGGAATAATACGAAGAGTCAGGGTGACAAGGGAAGACGAGAAAATAGCTAAGTACTGTATAAGTGATATATTGTGTGATAGTGTAGTTAGATACCGGTAGGCTTCGTCCGTGTTGAAAAAAAAAAAAAAAAACTGCCGTAAACAGAGAAAGAAAAACGAGACACGCGACCCGCTTTATATAGCTTTTCGAGCGTTCGGGAAGAGGGAAGATAGCGGCCCATTCTTAAGCGGTTTTGTCCGGTAGCTTATCTACTGTTAATTTCGTTTTTACTTTCCTATGATATACCGCACACCCTAGTGTTAGATACATACTAAGATCTGAATAATAAATAGATTTTTCATTTTATAATGTAACCGCTAGCCTCTTGTTTATCTATTCTAAGGAACCGTTTCTTTTATATTCAGTCTCTTGCAAAAATTTCGCAATTCCTTTTAAAAAGATCGCGCGGCGCCTATATTTGGTTCTTCCCTATATCCCTTTTTTTAACCATAAACCTCTGTCTGAGCAGCTAAAAGTGGCAGCACTAAACCTGCTGCCTGTTGCAAATTTCCCCGTTTTGTTGTCGTTGTTGGTGTTGCAGTCCGCCATTACCGACATAACCACCAGCAGTGTGGTTCGAGATCGCCTGTTGATTTTTTTTGCCGGCAGACCGGCTACCAATTAATAACTTTTTAATCTGCTTAATTCAGGGACCAAATAAAGAAAGGAAAATATAAAAATTAATTTTGCAACCTGGTTCAGGATATTTCGTTGTGAAAGAATAGGGAGAGTGAGAGATGTTGCTGCAATTTATGTTAAAGAAGAGCTAAAGCACAGTCTAGTATGCAAATCTGCCTTATTACCGATACTCAACATGTGTAGTCGGAAAGAGTTATTTTAATATTTTCTCCTTGCGACCAAATAACATTCTTGAACCAGAACATACAAACCCTATATAATAATCACGTCTCCATGTGGTCAGTGCTCGTGGTTTGGCTCTGAAATTTGGTTACATATTTACCAAAGAAGTAATGTCTTTAATGATTGGAAGCGTTACAGATTAGATCCCCATAAGCAACTACATCTTTCTCCGCGAAACCGGGTAATCAATAGAATAAAAGTGGCAAACCGAAATTTCTATAGAAATAAGTAAACTGACTTTTAAAGTGCAGTAGATATGAAAAATCTTAAACGAATTGGAGTTGGAAAGACGTTACCTAAATTAAATAACGCGTTGTATTTAAAAATTTGTAATCATTCCCGGTCTTACCTATGGATGCGAACTTTACAACGTGTCAATTGATAGTCTGCTTCGTTACAGGTCTCTTATTCTGCTACTCAATATCATACAAACAAATCAGGTTAGTTATCTTCTAAGTAAGTTGCGCTTCAGTGTCTGGACCAGACCATGCCATGATATTCATCCGCATTATTCTTGTCTTACCTCAGAGCGACAATCTCTTGTTAATACTATCCGCTTGTGGAATTCGTTGTCATGGCCTGTCCACGCGTCCGGTGGTACCATGAGCTTTCGAACGGAGCTAAAGTCGTTTGTCATAGCAACAACATTGACTAATATACATATTACGTAGCTGAAGATGATTTTTTTTTTTTTTCTATTATTTTAATCTTTCCTTATTTCTCTTATACTATATCCTCTCATTGTAATTACTTTTTTTTTCTCTTTTGCCCAAAAACACATTTACACTCAACCTTGAATTACCCATTAAAATACATGTTAACGTATCTTAAGTTTTAATACCACTATTTTAAAAGACGTTGTGTATGCATTATATGTTAAATAAATAAAATTAAAATTAAGTATATATTTAGCTAAGTTGGCTGAATAAAATAAATGTTGTCAAAATTGGAGAAGAACCATAGAAAATAGAAAATAGCGGCCAACTACGACATTGACATTGTAAAGTGCTTCCGATGTTAGTTGAAATATTGATACATACATCCAGTCCCTTTCTCAAATCACTCGTTTCTTGAACTAAAATAACATTTTCTTTCATGGGGAGAGAACTATAACTTAGGCTCCAAAAATTGATAACGGTTCTCTGTAGAGCAATTTAATACAAACACTTTTTACTATAGGAGGGGGGTCTATCTCCCTTCATTTGGGCGGGAGGGGCAATTTCATAAAAATGGAAAAACAGATATTAAAAAATAACGGTAATACTTACAATTGAGTATTATACCTTTTTTTAAAGCCAATACTTTGTTCTATTAGTTAATTTCTAAGTGAAATCAACTCATAGTTTTTGAAAAAAAAAAACGGGTTTTAAACTCAAAATTTGGAAAAAAAAATTTAAAGTGTAATTTTTAAAACTGTAATATTATATTGTATATTATTTTTTTATTTCTGAAATTCGTTACTCTAACTAAATTTTAATCAAAACTGAACATTAGATAATATTATATTTTCTAGTTTTTGAGAACATTGAAAATATCTAAAACTATTTTTTTATGAGATTTTTAAGGGAAAGTACAATAACTACGGCGCCGCAAAATAATAACGGATTTGTAATTTGTAAGGGGATTTAATACAATCATTTTTTACTATGGGAGAGGAGACAATCTCCCTACGTTTAGGCGGGAGGGGCAATTTTCTAAAAAAACGATTTAAAATTAAAATAAAAAATTTAAAACAACGGCAACACTTATAGGTTTTCTGAAAGAATTTTTTTATTTGATACCATTTGCATAAACGTAATACGAATAAGAAGATATAACAACGAACTGTGTAAGCTCGGGAATGAGTTTGTCCAGTTCGTCGGCTAAGATAACTAAAACATGTTGGCCCAAAAAAACCTCTAATGCTTTGGTACGAGAATCTTTAAATCCTTTCCGGATAGAATGCGCCATTATGGAAAACTTTAGCTTCGATTGATTAAAAAGCCAGCGATATTTTTACAGAGTAGAAAGTTTAGTTAGTAAGTTACACGTATAAAGCTTAAAGATTATGAAAAAGATTGCCATGTAAAATTAATAGATTAATAGTCAGGCGATAGATGTAAAAAAAATGGCCTGACATCCCCTTAAATCCCCTTAAACCAATTTACCGAACAAATCACAAGTGACAATATAAGCATTTTCAATACATTTTCTCATATTTATCTTAACATATGGTGCGATATTAATGCTCAACAAAATAGATACTTAAGAGAAAATGCAATGTACCCCAGTTTGTAAAGCATTGACTTTCGTCGGATAGCTACGTTGCGAGCAAAAATGACAAAATTATATAAGGGGAACGATCTAACTCTAGTCAATGAGTGCTTTTGGTTTATAGCTTGTTTTCAATTCAAAAAATCTCGCGAAACTCAAAATATGTAGCTATTTCGAATTGATTTATTCTTAAGATCTGAAACCATGGTATATGTAAACCATAGCATAGACGTTTCAGATTAATTCGAGAAAGAACTAGAAGAATATATTATACGAGTAAACTTATTTGGATATTAAAAATTGTGTTCTTAAAGATTTTTTGTGAATAGATTAAGTCGCTAAGTATAACTTGTAGCTGCTACATAGAACAACGAGAGCGGCTCGTGTGCTTTAGGCGAAGGCGTAATAGAGAGGATCTATGTACTCCAGGCAACAATGTTCGGAACTTTTATAAAAAAATTAAAAATACATTTCAAGAAAAGAAAACCTGAACACAAGCCTTTGTAGAAGAAAAGAAAGGATGAGAGTAGTTGCTGAATAGATGAAAAAATCAACAATGAATAATGAAAACCAAAATTTCCGTACACTAAACCAAAAAAAAATGAAAAGATACCTGAATGTAAAGCGCTCAAAAGGCACTAAAAATCCGCAACTGCAAGAATGTTGCTCAAAAATCGTGTTTGATTGAGATGATTATTAAAAGAGGTCCAGGTTCACTCCAGACTATAGTGTTATCTTAGTATGTCATTAAATATAATAATAATAAAATGCCTCTCAAATTTAAAATGTTTGATAAAACTACCATCAGAGATACTGCAACGAATGGGGAGAGCTTCACTTTTCTCTTGGAAGTTTACTTTCCAAAAATCAGATTAATACCTGCGCACTTTCTTAACCCTTAACAAGAACGGCTACACACGGACAAAGTTATTATTATTATTTCAATGTATCCTGCCAGACTGTATCTCAGTGCCTGCACTCTCAATATCGTACTAAAATGATTATCAATAACAGCGGAAAGGCGCTAATTGAAACGTCAATATCATATCATATTAGGGGCTTACATAGTCTACTGTGAGGTGCTGTGTATATCCATAAGTTCGTGATGGTCTTCTCTACTTTATCCCATTATATACTTAAGCTTAAACGGATAATATCGTCTAGGTACTCAAAGCTGCATAGCACACGTGGTTTCCCCAATAATTGGTGCACTAAGAAAAGGATATTTAAGATTCGGTTTGAGTGTACTTTTCGTAAAATGCCCCAGAGCCTTGTTTTTCTCTCTCCGTCCTATAAATAAACCATTTATCAGCTTGCCAAATCAAATTTAAAAATTTGCGATAAAACTCATAGTCAATTGACACCATTAAACACCGACGTAATGTCTCTTGCCTCACTTTGTTCTATCGCTGTTTTCACATCTCCACCACCAGTGCTCTGCCGAAATTCCAAGTAGCATTTCGCCCCTCCAAGCCCTCAACCATAATGCTGCTCCCCCTAAGAGTGCCCATCAGTATAATCGTACTCACAAGCTCATTTTTGGACGTATTCTATTGGGTCTATAACTATAACTTATTGGGTCTATAACTCGTGCGGTTTCCTAAGAGATGGCGTAACTTGTATTATTTCATTGTTATTATTCCATTGGAACATGCGTTGGAAAGCTACTGTCATTGTACGTCGTTTCAGTATATGTCATTCACTTGAAGCGTAAACAACAATATTTTTTTTTCACTCAAATATGTCGAACTCTGTGCCTGAAAAAGTGTTTTTGTGTTTCATCGTATTTTGGTGGAAGTTTATGGTGAACATGCGCTAGCTGAGCGAATGTGCCAAAAGTGGTTTGCACGATTTAAAAGTGGTGATTTTGGCTTGGAAGACGATGAACGTCCTGGGCAGCCAAAAAAGTTTGAAGATGAAGAACTGGAAGCATTACTCTATGAAGATTGTTGCCAAACACAAAAAGAGCTCGCAGAATCTTTGGGTGTCACTCAAGCAGCCATTTCAAAACGTTTAAAAGCACCTGGATATATTTAAAAGCAAGGAAATTAGGTTCCACATGAACTCAAGCTGAGAGACGTCGAAAGGCGGTTATGCATGTCCGAAATGCTGCTGGAACGCCACAAAAGGAAGTGGCGGATTGCTACTGATGATGAAAAATGGATCCATTACGACAACCCTAAGCGCAAAAAATTATATGTGAAACCCGGCCAACCAGCCAAATCAACGGCAAATCCGAATATCCATGGCGCGAAGGTTATGCTCGGTATTTGGTGAGATCAGATGGGTGTGCTGTATTATGAGCTGCTAAAACTGGGTGAAACTATCAATGGACAACGCTACCGAACACAATTAAACCGTTTGAAGAGAGCAGTAGCAGAAAAACGCCAGGAATATGCTACCAGACACGAGGCAATAAATTTCCATCATGACAACACTCGGCCCCACGTTGCTATCACGGTTAAGAACTATTTGGAAAGCAGTCGATGGGAATCCTAACCCCACCCGCCTTATAGCGGGTGCCCCTTCTTACTACCATTTGTTCCGGTCGAAGCAGAACGACCTCACTAAAATACGGTTCACATCAGAGCAGAATATCAAAAATTGGCTTGATTCATTCTTGGCTGCTAAGCCGGCGCAGTTCTTTTGGGATGGGATCCACAAATTACCAGAAAGATGGGAAAAAGTCATAGATTCAGATGGGCAATACTTTGAATAATACTATTGTACATGTTTTTCTTAAATAAACGTTCAAATTTTGAAAAAAAAAAACCGCACAAATTAAAATATATACCCAATAAAATGTCGCATATATACAATATATATACGTATATATACAACTCGCTTATGGAATGATCTGCCGAGCTTTTTATTTCCTAGTCACTATAACTTGCAAACAATTAAGAATAACGTACATCGGTATCACCCATTGAGCGGTCACTAATTATTAAGAAACAAATAATAATACTAACTTTTCGCTTTCAACTGATATAACAGCTCAAATTCAACATTAGATCGGGATAACCATACTTTAATATGTAGGGTTAAAGTGTTGGTTTCCTACAACTTGTACAATATATGAGTATTAAGCGATTAGATTAGATATTGACTTCTTGGTCCGATTTACTTAACGTAACAGGGTCATTCGTTTTATACTTAACTTTAGAAGCGTTGGAAATACCTTCCTACTTTTATCACACGTCCTGTAATCTCATTTTGTTGAGGTCCACTTTTCTGACATTTCCTTTCATCTTAAGATCGGAATTACGATTTTTTAAGTTAAAACCTTTAGAAAACTGATCTAAATATGTTACGAAACATAGGAAACCAGGCAACTGCAGTTCTTCTGATTTCAAACATATGACTGAATACAGCAAAATTAGCTGTTATGAATTATACGATTGGTTTCTTGACGTAAATGACCTAAAATTGTAGCTAAAAATGGTGAAAAATGGAGGACGAAGTCAAAAACTGATGATTCATACTTTTCCAAACCGATCCGGTATTGCCTTTTGTGGTTTTTTCATTATTTTAGGAGTTTTCTTTATTCTTCTTATATTTGAGCGGATGTATATTATTATTGCAACTTATTTTTTAGGAATTAGTTTTTGTCTAAAACTCCTGTACGATTCTCCTGTTGAAATTAGCCTCACAATCAGGTCTGATTGTATTCCTCATGCCTGTGTTTCTCGCTTTAAAAGCAAATTGAATTAGGTCTTGTTTACTATCAAGTAATTGCGAAATAAGGCATTTAGCAAATAAAATAGAGTCTTTTTATTCAGTTCTTTCCTCAATAGTATTTTCTTATTTTTTCACATTGTTAAAAGATCTTCACAACCCTCAAACAAATTAAACATAACTTTTTCTTCCCTATCATTTTCTGGATCATACTCCTTAATACTATGTTAAATTTCATCTGTTTAACTTATTTACAATATATTTCTACTCAGTCACTTTTTCGAATGGTGAATAAAGAAAGCAAATCAAACTGTAACATCAAAGCACGGGAGCGAAAACTTAAATCGCGTAATTGCGCCATTCGTGCCAAAAAGAAAATTCAGAAAACACCCGGAAAAACTGGGTAACATACATCGGGAAAAAATTTCAATGAAATCTAATAACAAGCCAAACTTACAATTGATAGAAGACAAAACCAAGTATATATCACTATTGACAACGCAAAATGACGAACTTTCAAAATTTAAAGAGGACAATTTATTGAGAAGATATAACCGTGAACCAAAACAAGTCATCTATGTTGACTCACCTACAACGACCATTTTCAAGTCTGAATCCAAAAATCTTTGTCTTAAAAAAAAAGATAGCGTAGTTGATCCAGATTATTTTAAGAAGCGCGCTGCTTATTCTTACTGCTTTCTACTCTGGATTTTTACGACTCAATCACGAGTAGTTATACAGCTTCGAGTTCACTTCACTTTAAATAACTCATCAGTATCATTTATGTAGTACACTTATTTTTCAACACAGAAATCTTTTATTATGATAACAATGGCATATACGACCAAGAGATAGAGAAGTTAAAAATGCCCAATATAAAGCCCCTACTGATTATAATAATAATTATTCACTAATATGTAGCCAACAGATTTTTGATTAAATTCAAATAGAGTTCTGGTTAGCATTTACATAATCACATTTTAGTGAATTATGTCAGTCTTCATACATCAGAGTTAAAAAAAAAAAAAAAAACGCCAATTCAATTTCCCCACAATCCAACTCCAGCACAATACAAAAATTCCACGTCAAACTCAGACTTTCGCCCTTTCAGTCGCAAATCCTATTAGTCGGCCTTTAAATCCTTTTCAATTCGCAATTCGAATGATTAAGTTTTAATACGCACAAATCATTTCCACCACAAACCAACACAATCGCGCTTTTGTATCGGCATCAAAGAAAAGGACGTTTTTGCATAAATTACTGCTCAATATTCATACCGACCAAAGGACACCCTTTTCAAGGATGAAAGCCTTTAAAGTTCTCATCGACCAAAGATTTTCTTTGGAAAAAAATATTCATTCTAAAGGTCCACTTGAAAATTTTAACTCTTGTCATCAGAGTGATGGAAAAGTTTTTTTTTTTTTTTTAATATCAATCTATGTACTTCTTTTTAACCTGTTGGCCTTGGTAAAATCATTGATCCTTGACCTGTTGAAGGGTTGTCGTATAAAGAAAAGTATATTCCTGAGGCTGTTCACAAATCCACAAAAACATGAGCACTAACAATAGATACCGCATCTGAGTGCACTTTTAATGCAAGTCCTTCGGCGATTATACCCAAGGATGTACGAGTAGCACCCCTAGAGCATTACACAGGTCGAAATTCATAGCAGATTTCAATGGCAGTTTGTAGTATGCCCAGAGCAGTTTAAGTGGTTTCTTTCTTGAAAAAAAAAATAATAATAATAAACACCCTCCTGCGTCTACGGATCGTAGTGCGTAGGAGCTAACAATTCGGGCTGGAAACGTCGTTTTAGCGTTCTAGTCATTAAGTTGCTGTCTTTTCAGTGATTCTAAAGCGTACCTCTGCAGAGGGAATTTGCTATTGAAGTCGGTTAAATAGTAGCAATAGCCGATGTAAAATAACTATTAGTAGCTTATAATCGTATTGAAATTTTTTGATAACCATTTAATGGAACATAACTGTGAGATGATATACTCGTAAGTTAAACTCCCCTATGGCTTGCAAAATTCAAAGTTATAACCGTGAACCGAGACCTAAAAACGAAATATGCAATAACCCCCTACATCCTTTTAACCGGTTTAATGCCACCATTTACCGAAGTCGTGCTTTCTTGTCCGAAGGAGTTGAATGGATATAAAAATGTCTTAGGCGCTTGTTTTGTTGAATAAATAATGAAGTCTACACCTCTTGCATCAACTTCCAAATTTTAAAACATCCAAATGCCAGTCAAAGTGTTTCAGGTGTCATAACCCTCTTATTTTGCAGACTTGTCGCTTCGGAATTATTTTTAGTGTAGTGAAGCTTTCAAATTATACGAGTATTTGGTCCTTAGGCTAGCTCTCATCCGAAGTCATTCTTCTCCTGATAAATACTGCACGTTCAGTCTGAACAGCGCAATGCTAATCCATCACTTGTCAGGACTATAGCTATGAGTTATCCGCAATAGCATATCCACTGCTTCTGGTGAATAATTTATATTTTTTGAATTTTGTTGGTCAAAACCTGGTAAACAGGTGTGACCCCCAAAGCGATCTTTACTGATATGATGCACTTTTATCGGCTGCTTAAAGCTCTCAAAAATTATAATATCTTCATATCTTAAATATATGGATATGATGCAAATACCATATGCTCTCAAAACTGAGGTCCTACACTTTATGAGAAGGAGGAAGCTGTCTGGTCTGATTCATCTAGTGCTTAAAGGCATCACTATCCAATTGTCCATAGAAGCTATGTATGTGGGTGTTATCCTGGATGAAAATCTTTTATGGGCTGAACACGCTATGTATATGCTTCTAAGGCGCCAACCTTCTGGTAGTAAGATAGAAGCTATCTGCAAAACATTGGACCTATCTTGTGGGTCCTACACGGCTATGATAAGGCTATACTACGCGTCGATTGTCTGTTGGAATGAGCTCTAACGAAAATACATAATTGGTGCTTTTATCAGACTAGAAGGAACGGTCTGTTTCGTGTTTTCCATAGCACGACTCTGTACGTTCTAGATGCATTGAGGAATCTCGCTCATATCAAAGGCAGCACTCTCAAAGCCATCTTCCATTTAAAGAGATGTGGTCATGCACTGGAGCTTTGATGACCTCTGATGGATCTGGGCTTGATCTGTAGTAAGGACTGCAGGATTTTTACTTGCGTTGTGATGAGTCACTACGCTTTTGCTAAGCGTCTAAATGTACTGAGGATAAATGACACTATATGTGATGGGTGATGGTACAGTAGAGACTAAATCACTAAAGGGCATACTTAGTTTTCTTCGAAAAGCAGATAAATTCAAATAAAAGGAATATGACATACAAAGAGAGCAATAGACTAGTTTTTTGTCTGGGTGCTCTGTTCTGATCCAAAAAAAAATTCTCCCCAAAAAGGATAGATTTTAGAAGATTCCAAACGATTGAAATAAAGTTACATATGGCAATAATGCGTCTTCAACTAACCATTGTGAACGGAATTCCTATGGTTAAAGAACGTTTATTAAGGAAGTGCACCCCAAATGTGTGTGTTTTTTTTATACTCCGTGCAGTACACGATAAAATGTAATCGATCATTCAGTATAAGGCAAATTTTACTACAAAACTTAACTGCACACTTCACAATAACAACTGACATAAAATATTAAACATACTGGGATACGTCATGGAAAATTGGCTGATATGAACTTAAAGCTAGCAAGTAAGTACCTCTAAACTGACAGAGCTAAAATACATCTAACCGCAAACTATATAAGATTCATCTATGTTACTATAGATATGTATAGAGTATTGAGGTCAAAACACAACGATCTTGGAATTCCTGCCCGCAAGTTTGGGAAGATAATGAAAACCGAATTTCAAATCATAATCGTATCTGCAATGACTTATACTTCTTATCATCGTTGGGAGCAAAACGACCTGAATCGTTAGGTATGAAGGCATCGCAAATTCAAAAGATGGATACATGCAGTATGCAAAACTTATATTCGTATACCACCGTTTTAGTGGAAACGTTGTTTGTTACACCTAATATTTAATAGAATAACAAATGAATTGGA
Organism: Volucella inanis; assembly: GCA_907269105.1. Taxonomy (NCBI): domain Eukaryota; kingdom Metazoa; phylum Arthropoda; class Insecta; order Diptera; family Syrphidae; genus Volucella; species Volucella inanis. Next base: position 38,293,480 of record OU026154.1, on the reverse strand, counting down.
ATTCATTTATGGTAACTTAGAACGAGTAATCTAATATAATAGTAACAAGAAAAAAATTATAAAATCCAAGCAGAAATATCTCGAAGTTTAAGTTTTTCTTTTGCTTAAACAAAATCCGCATTAGAACAGTTAGCAACCTAAAGTTTTTTTCCAGTAATTTTACCGTTAGACTGGAATTTGTTTTCAATAACATTCTTTTCATGAAACGGAACAAATTTCAATTATTAAAGATCGGTCGGAAATTGTTGTCAAAATACCTGAAATATATAATATATATAATAAATGGGTCGAAAGTCAAGTGAACTCCCAAACGACGTAAGGGAAATAATTGTCGGATTGCATAAAGACGGAAAATCTTAACGTTAAATTGGAAAAATAAACAAAAGAAGTGCATCTACAATTCAACATGTGTTGAATGTATACAAGAACAGTGGCTGGTTGAAAAAAAAAACGCGTATAAGTGGTGTCGAACTGCAAACCTTCACCAATTTTTCGGTATTGTACTAACTGAACAAACTCTTAGGAATTATGTGAATTAGGTTAATCTTAATCTTAATAGACAAAACCGTATAGCATTTGCCAAAAAATATATTAATGAAAAAGTGGAGTTCTGAGACAAAGTATTTTTTTTCTGCCGAAAACAAATCATTCAGAGGCACAGATCGAAAAATCGACTCTTAAAGTAAAACCACCTTATACAATAAAAAATTATACTTTTTTTTCTGTTTTTATTACGTTCACTTGTCGAAACCTTCTTGTTTCCAGCTGATTGTAGTTGATTTGTTTCAACTGGTTATTGACCGCTGTGATTGCAGACCACCCAATTAAAAAAACACCTGATCTACGAGGTATGTACAAAAAGTAAGGTGACTTTTAACATTTCGCGGGCAACATACATACGATTATCTATTTATTTACTTTTTTTTTGTTGGTACACATGTCCCGAACATATACTTAAAGTTTCAAGTATATAGCATACTTAGCTTGCTTCTGACAGATAAAAGGTTAGGCGTGTGTTGGTGTGCTCGGTGATTCAATTATTATAAAAAATGGAGGAAAGAATTTGCATCAAATTTTGTGTAAAAAATTACTCTCAACACTTGAAATGTTGAGAGTTGCATACGGTGAGTCTGCTTTAAGTAAAAAAAAAAGAAAATGTTTACAAGTGGTACTATCTCTTCCAAATGCCAGTGAGGCACTGGACGCCTCAGCACACGATAATAACGTCGAAGCTTTTCTGAAAAATCGTCGAAATTGTTAAGGATGTTGGCATATTGGCCAACTAATGTTATGCAATTTTTTCAGATGTTTTAGACGTGTGTCACGATAATCTTGCCTCAGCCACCATGCTTACTGGATTTATCCCCATGCTACTTTTTTCTGTTCTCAAAACTAAGAGACCTAAGAAAAGACGGAGATTTGCAACGACTGAGGAAATATAAATGGCATCGCTGGAAGTGCTCAAGGCTATACCAAAAAGCGCTTATAAGAAATGCAAAAGTGTATAATCTCTTTACAAAAATATAAAGTCACCTTACTTTTTCAACTCACCATGTATACCCCTTCATTGCTTCCGGCCCGCGCATTGCCGTCAGCACTAGCGTCAACCCATACATAAAGGCGCATCTCTCCCCGATTCCTTATGCATAGATCAATGGGGCGAGTTTTCTGATCGAAAAATGCATTTTTGTTGTCTCCATAGAAATTTGCGTTGGTCTCCTTTCTTATTGAATTGGGCTATCTCACAGAATTTCATTTTGACGTCGCCTTTTTGTTTACTGTTGCGATATTTTTTTGTTTGACATTAAGGGCGCAAAAATTCAATTCAGCGATTTGGATCTTCTGCCTCCATGTAGCGTTGCATCTTTCTGTCGGGTTATATGAACCGAAGACTGCGTCGACTCGTCACCCAGAGTCATTGAAGATGTATGGATGTGGGCTGTAAGCTCCTCTAGGTGTATGCAGGTGTGAACATGTAAAAATAAGAAGGAAGAAGAGGCGAATGTGGGTAAGACAATGGAATGGAATGGAATCCGATTGCTTTATGAAAGCTTAATGGATAACGAAATAGTGCTCATCTGAAATTGACGTGATGTCTACTTCAGTCATATGACCTAACTTTTTATATATATTATAATTTATATCTAACAAGGTAATACTTTTTTTCTGAAAAACCAAGCATGAGTCGTGTTTTTTCCTTAAAAGAAAGCTAAACTACAAACTGGTTTGAAGTTTTTGTTATAGTTCGAGAACAAAGTAAAAGACATTGTGGCTATTGTGGCGGATTCAGATACAAAAGAAGCTTATGATGAGGGATCCAGCAGTGCTCGCATCACTATAGGCTGGCCACCAGTTGTAAGAAATTTAATTATTGTATTGTAGTAGCCGGAAGTACGGTTTATAACTTTTCAGTTTTCTACATAAGTGCTGTGAGCTAAAGCGGATTTGGTGAAGGCCGATAATTTTCTGATAGTGCCTGAGTTACGGCGTTTGGTTGCGCGCGAGACCCATCAAAATGCATTGCATTGACTGGCTCAATTGCATGTAGTAACGAATAATGTTTTTGGTTATACAGCGAAAAACAATGACGTGCTTTGTCGTTATATTTAATTTTTAACCAGTTTCGTATCGAATTGCGGCCCTGGTACATTGAACACTTTTAAACTGTTAAATTGTGAGAACCAACAGTGCGCAAGAGTGGTATGCTACAGTTTCTATACGGTTTGAAAAATAAAAACATATTCCCATGAGCCTACCAGAATGTCAGTATTATCGAGGGATTGCTTGACTTCATACATGCTATCTAACAGCTGTTTGATCCGCTCATTCATCCACAAGTTTTGGTTCAATGAATAATAACCTGAAACGGGTTCCCTTTAACAATCTTAAGTACCTTTTGACAAGAATGGCCCATGCAGACTCATTACTATTAGCCATTAATTTTCACTGCTTAAATTCGCCTTTAAGTAATGCGGTTTCTGAACGTCGGATATAAATGAGTTCTTTGCCGGCAGTTTTAATACAACGGATAAAGCCTGTGACCCTGCCATTGAATAATTAAGAGAACTTTGAGTGTGATTTGGTTATTGTTGCTCTATAGATGCATCTTCAAATCCAAAAAAATATTTATAATAATATTCCTCTAATTTCTAAAATGGTAGTGCTTCCATATAAACAACCTTTGCTTCCTCACTTAGAAGCTCTGCATACGAATCTTCTAAATTCTATGTGCTTCGTTGATATGAAGAGACTTCTTCGATTTTTCAGGACATAATCGGCTTCTAACTCTTAAGAAATGATTTAAACTAAATTAATCAAATTTGTAAGCTTGCTCTTATACATAATAATTCGATAAAATAAAGACGGATAATCGAACAAGAAGGTATCTAGCCGCACACCACCGCTATTGAGTAAAATAAATATATTTGAATAAAGATTTAAAAATGCCACACGCCTGTTATTAACCGTTACTTTCTCGTTGCACTTGCTTTAGTAGGATCTTGAATTTCCCAATTGAAAGTTCGGCCCACACATGAAAAAACGTATAATCCGTCAAGGGAATAAAATTTCCCTCGTTAAAATTTATCACGCACTGCCTAATTACTTTTTTATAGGTAGCAATTTATCTATTGAATTATCTTTCGTCAGTCATATTTCTTCGTTCATTTCATGTGGATTCTCCGTGCACTAGAAAACATAACCGTTTTGGATACGAAATCATCCTCTTCTTGTCCTTACTTCGTGGACTAAGTTAACCTCACTTGATGGCCAGTAATTGGTGAACGGTTTGCAATTTATAAGGAAACATCTTAAGGTCTTTCACTAAAATTCGACGCAGCAAACGTCTGCTGATGCTAAATCGTGTACATATTTGTCTCGTCGATGTTTGTGGACGCTCTTGGACATCCTCATTTACAGCAGTGATATTCTCGTCAAACGAGCAATACAAGGACGACCGCTCTAGCGATATCTCTAATGGACCCAGTTTGCACCAGACGATCAACTAAATTCACGCTGCGTGAAACAACAGAACAATAATTGGTCAAATAAGCAGTAATAATAATTTCGCATTCTCTATCTGTTCTATTCTCTATCTGTCTACAACATAAATGTCACAGCGCAATGACACGTGACGCCATTTGCAGAAATTATGGCTAATTCACTTTATGGCATTACCTTTTTCCCACCTTGTATGACGGGTGGTCCAAATACAATTTTTTTTTTTTTTTAATCGTAAGTTAATCGAAATCTTGACATTTTTTGTGGGATGCCCTTAAAGATCAATGTTATGCGGGCAATTCAGAAACAATTTAAGCCCCTCGACCGAATCATTCGCGAGATAAAGCCTGAGAGAAAAAGTCAGCAAGGTATTGGAGAATTAGGTTGAAAAAAATCGTACATATGTCATAGCTTACGGGAATGTTCGCTCTTTCTTATAAAGTTATAACATACCAAAAATAATTGTTTTTTATTTATTTTAATACATTTATAACACTGGTTAATTTGTTTGCCAAATTGTTTGTCCGTAATCCACCATGTCCTCAAATGAATATTTTCAGGTTTTGTGTGGTTCATTTCCCGAAGAAGGATCACATTTACTACACTTTTCGGATGTTCAGCTTAATTTTATTAAGTCATATTTCTTTAGACTTCATCACGTAGTTCGCTGCTGGAACTGCTGCATCAGCATTGTTTCTTTTGCTCTCTTTTGAACACTGGGAGATTTATTTAGTAGAAATATTCTCTGCATTGACCACAAAAATCTATTCTGTATAAATCGCTATTGCATAGATCTATCCCAAAAACAAAATATTAATCGAAGTTACTTTTCTCGTCCTTATTCAAGACTATAACAGTATTGCTATCTTACAATGCATAAGTTATAATACATTTTTTATTTATTGTTTAAGCTCACAGTGGTAAAGTGACAATCGTGAGGCAGAAAAAATATGTACTTCTGGACTACTTCTATCAACTTCAGCACTCTGCCTGTTTTGTACTAAGTGCTTTAATCAGTTTTGAGCGTAGATGTAGATATAGGAAGACATTAAGCTTGAATTTTGCAACAACTTGAACTTGACCGTAATTATAATCCTTTCGCCCTTATCACACCAAAACCATTTATAGCTGATCTTCGTTTTCTAAGGCATCAGTGTTATTTGAAATACCCCTTTAAAATGACAGTAACCATTTAGAATTAAAGAAAATAGAAAATTAAAAGCTCCTACCCCAGATGGTGACTTTACTCAGAATTCATCCATTCACAAATCTTGTTTATACATACATACGATGGTCCCAGAAGTACCCGACCCAACAAAGAAAAAATTTATTTATTTTTCAACATAACCGCCTTTCAGCTCTAGACACTCTTAACAGCGATGTTCAAAAAGTTCAATACCCTTTTTATAATAAGAACTCTCTTGCTCCTCAAAATAGCCATTAACTGCCGACATCACTTCATCTTCATCACTTCTTCATCGTTGGAAAATGAGCCATTTTTTCAAGTTTAGAAACAGAAAATAATCCGAGTAAGCCTCCTGGCAAATAAGATGCATGAGGTACTAATTCAAACTTTAATTCATTAATTTTGGCCATTGAAATGACGGATTTGTGAGCTGGTGCATTGTCATGATGAAACAACACTTTCTTCTTAGCCAAATGCTTGGCTCAAACGTTGCAATAAGTTTGCATAATACTGGCCGTTGATAGTTTTTCCTTTTTTTCGTTGGAGCCGGTTCTTCCTTTTGAATCCATTGTTTTGATTGTTATTTTGTCTCGGGTGTAAATTGATGGACAAATGTTTCATCCATGGTTATAAAACGGCGCAAAAATTCTGCTTTGTTGCTGTGAAATTTCGTTAGACACTCAATTGAAACATCAATTGATTGAAACGCGGCAACCATCTTGCACACATGTCAAAATTTTCAAATAATATGCGATGTACTACACAATGTGTGCATTCTGCCTACAATGTCTGCTAGCCTGCGCACTTTCAGTCGACTATAATCCAGTACCGCTTTGTGGATTTTCTTCGCCATTTCTGGAGTCGTCACCTCATTTGGTCGACCACTACGATGATCATTTTGGCAGCTCGTACGGCCTCGTTTTAACTCAGCAACCCAATATTTTACTGTGTTTAACAAGGGAGCAGACTCAGTTGAGGTTGAGGCCTTTCAAATAAAAGTATTGTATCACATAACGATGACCAATTTTCTCCAATTTCACAAATTCACTGACAACGTTCATTATTAATGGCTTCCAAATAAATACTAAACATATGTTTTATAGACTACGTACTTTCCAATACAGTGATATTCATAAACAAATACCGACATGTCTTGGTCAAGCCGGGTACTTCTGGGACCTCCCTCGTATGTGGATACAAAAACGTCGTTTTATATAAAATAACGATGTCATCAAAATTTTTATTATAACTATCCACATACACTATAAAAGTGTTCTCGTTAATCGAACTTTATTGTTCTAAGAAACTACTTTTATTAACCTCAGGCCTAGTAATACAACTAGAATTTGGTTTCGAAGCTAATTATGTCTTAAACTCTCAACATTCATACATACGTTTCTTTAATTTTAAGCATCTACTTTCTCTTGTATCTTAAATGTACCTTAAGAAAATCATGTTTACTTGTTCTGAAAATATTAAGCATTGCATACATCCATATAAAAAGGGTTTAGCCTATGATTTCTTTGCCACGCATTTTAAAATCCATAAAGAAAACACTTAAGCTGTACAAACATTTAAATTTAACAACAGCTTTTAAAAACAACAAAACTTAAAAGCGCTTGTAACAATACAAGCGAAAAAAACTATATCGCTTTGTTTAAATTAATGATCATTCTATTTCCGATTTCGGGGCAGACTGGTCGCTTGTAGGTTGTATCAGTTTAAAGAAGTTTAGAGTTTAGAGAAGTTCCAACAACAATATCAATGTTAGCCAATGCCACTTTAGTGGCAATTTGTAGTATTTTGAATAGAAAATCGAGCAATAGGCACCCGTGTCGCCTAAAAACTATCCCATAAGCAGCAGAATTTTGTTGAACAGGGTATATATGTAGATACAGTCTCCTATCACACTTCGGATTTGCAGAATGCCTACATATGATAATTAAACTAACCTACTTACTACTTTAATATTGGAGATTCATAGCATGGGCTGCTACTTTATTATATTTTCACGCTCCAAGGCGCGCAGCTTTCAGTTTGATAGATCGCGTTCAGTTTATATTTGATGCAGTTATCCTGTCTTCTTTTTCGCCTGAAACTAGCCATTTCTTCAATGTGGTCGAACCATTGTGTATATCCACATTTTGCATAGCTCAAAAAGTTCCTGGTTACGTCTGTTTCGTACTCAGATAGTCTTAAATATTAGAACTGTCTTACATATTATTCACCTCTACCTAAGCATCGAACTAGTCGAGTTGTAGAGTCTGAGTATGGTCCATGAATCGCGAGAAGTTCTCCAGATAAGTTTCGAAACTAAAGAATGCTTATTCCCGCCCCCTTTCTCTTCACCATTTTCCCAGGCAATTTTTATTCCCCTGTACTAGATCAAGATGTCATACAACCCGTGCCGTAGATCCGAAGTTTTCGGATTAGCAAGCTTTATCTGTATACCACAAATTTATGTACAGATGAACCATCCTGTACCCGAGACCGGAACTTCTTTGATACCAGGCGGTAGAACGATGACTGCACCTAGTACCGGCAAGGCTTCTGCATTGTCAAGCGTATGTAAAACTGTGATCCTCTAAAGGCAAACGCAACGATCCTAAAACCAAACTTTCAAGGAGTGGTAAGACTGTGGCAAGCCATGGTCCCATGTGACAAACGTCTGCCCAGTCCATAATTTCGAACTGGTATTTATGTATTCATGTATGTATGTATCATCTGAAATAAAATAAAGACATATTGTCTTATTGCAATAATTAGATAAAACAAAAAGTAACAATTTATAGTTCCGCCATATGTGGAGCAGATCGTAAAGAATTAGCAATGACAAAACCATCTCGCAATTTTCTCATTTTTAAACCAAGCAGAAAAGTCCCTTTCCAATATAAGTGATGATTCATCGTGAGGTTTGATTTTCAATAGGCTTTTTTTAACAGATCACGCTATAAAGCTGCTTTGTTATTTTTGTTCAGTAACGTTTGGCAAATTACTCGACAACTTGGCATATTTAAAGTGGGGATCTCGGTCTAAAAGCGTACAACTTGTGCACATTCAACTTGTGCAAGAATTAAAGCCAGGCGACTTGAATTTGCATCATATCTTCAGTGAATGGGCTCTGGAAAACTCAATGAAGATCACGCCGGATCGAATTTTGTTCAGTGATGAAGCCAATTTCTGACTCAGTGGCTACGTTAATAAACAAAATTGCCATATTTAGGCTGATGAGCAACCCGAAGAGTACCAAGAGCTACCATTACATCCATTAAAAACAACGGTATGGTGTGGTCCATATTTATTCAAAAATGAGGCAAATTAGAATGTTACCGTCAATGGTAACCGTTATCGCGCCATGAATACGGACTATGTGGTTCCTGAAATTCAAGCACTTGGTCTTGGTGAGCTTTGGTTTCAACAAGACGTCGCTACGAGCCATACAGCCCGTGAAACAATGGACTTGTTGAGAAATCATTTTGGTGAACACTTAATTTCACGTTTTACTACGGTAAATTGGCCGTCTAGATCGTGCGATATCACACCTTTTGACTATTTTCTCTTGGGATATGTAGTCTTAAGTCTTCATAAATAAGCCAACTACGATTGACGCTTTGGAAGCCAATATTACTCGTGTTATCCGAGATATACCGGTCGCTATGCTCGAACGAGTCGCTCAAAATTTGACCTTCTGAATGGAAAACCTCAGACGTAGTCATGGCCAGCATTTCCATGATATCATTTTCAAGACGTAAATGCCATGAATTGTTCTTTTAACTGATAATAAAAAATGTAAGTTTACTTTCAAATTTATGTTTTTTATTTTACATTATAAAGCAAACCTTACGATTTATCACCCTATATATGTATATATTTTTTTCTTGCTCCGGGGAAAGGTTCGTGTCTACAAATTAATACTGCATTAAAAAAAATCGAATGCTTAATGAGGTGACCTACATATGCCATATTAGGAATGAAAGAGAACAAAGAAAAAAAAAGGAATCATAGACAATGGAAGAAAATTCAGTACCACAAAAAATAAAACGGATTTTCTCAAAATACCAGATGCAATGAGTTATCAGAGGACAAAGAAAAGATAATTCGATGCGTAAGAGCTATTGAGGTTAGTTGAAAAAAAATAAAAATAAAAATAAAAAAAAGAAATAAAACAAAGCTCAGGAATGTTAAATGAAAACAAAAATTAACAAAAACCTAAATACATTTTCAGTCAAAGAACGAAAAAAAAAAAAAAACAAAAACAAATCGCGCATGGGAACCTTTAATAAATTTTAAGTAAAACAAACGAAACGTGTGAAGGTGTAAAACGTGAGAAAATCGCGCCTCGGCTTTTCGAAGCGGTACCGGTGACAAATAAAACGACGAACCTCTGAGTCCTAAACGTCGAAAACCATTCCTATAAAAATCCAAAAAAATTAGAAAAACTCCATAAAAAAATCAAAATCCAAAAAAAGGAAATGTAAAAAAAAAACATAAAGATCGTTTAACGGAGAAGCAGCGAACCCACCGAAGTGTAAGCCATCCATGCGAGTGCCAACGTCAACAGTTAGCCGTTACGAGCAAGGATCCCCGAGCAAGTACTAAAACATATATTCCTTATAAGGACTTAAGGGTATAGATTATTCTTATAAATGTACCTACATCTGTACAGTTGTTAACAGGTATTGTTTTTTATCAATTTGATTGTAAAAAAAAACCTAACTGATAAATCCGCAAAATCAACAAAAAAAGGGAAGTAGCCCGCACCACCTAGCATACAAAAATAACCAAAGATTCCACCCAAACAGCGAGGAAGTGCCCTTCATCACTGAATTTAAAATTTCCTTCCAAATCGGTAAGTCTAATTTACTTTTTATCTAGTTACTTAAATATATGTATTTATTTGTATTTCAATTTTTTTTTATTATTATTATTTTTCTTCCTGAATTACTTTTAGCTTGTTTTATCATTATATTTACCCAACTTACTAAAAAATATATATATATATAGGTACGACTAGGCTAAGCAGTAGTTCTCATGTTTTCTTTAAAGAGCTCTATCAAAAAGTCCTTGTTTATAATTGCACCCACTCCTTTCTACATAAATGAAATAAATTTGTGATCGGTTCTATTCATTTTCTTTTATACGGTCGATATGGAGTTTCTTGGTGGTCCTCAAAGGTAAGATTTTTTGAAGTAGATCTCAATGCAAGTTCGCTGGAAAGTTCAACTGGGAAGAACAGTTCACAACTTTTTTTCGTAGTATAGTCCGTTTTCTTTAAATGCAAATGCATAAATGAAATAGAGGGCGTGAATGGATCTAACGGGAAAGCAAAACATGGATCAAGTATAGTTATAGATATATATTATGTATATGATATAGTTCACAAAAGGGTCCAAGGTGTGTCCTAGTGTCCTTAGGCTGAAGACAGAGGAGAGGGTTAGATTCGTCAGAGGGCATATCATCAAGCCCTTCACGGTTGCATTATTGACTATTTGGTTTGATTTCTTTTTTTTTCATAGGTTCATTCAATGGTCGGAAAATTCGCTAAGGACAAATTCGGGTCCTTTCTTTTTAAATAATTTTGAAGCTCAAATACCAACAAGAGTAAGGCAAAATGAAACTGCGGCTCGTCATTCTTACAGCAAGATCCCCCCATTCCGACGAGCATAGGACAGAGCACGACTTGCATGCCTACTGCTGCAGATTGATCGAACCCCCTTCTACTCTCTGCCCGGACTGGCTTGAAGGTTGCCTGTGCTTAACGGTCACAAAGATGAAGCAATTTAAGTGGCACTATGAATCCAATTTGCGATGTCTAGAGATAGCAAATGACCCTGGGTTGAGTGAAGAACACCCGAAAACTACTCCATTATTATTATTGCCCAGTAAGGACAACAAGGAAGTAATAATTATCGTTACACCCCTCAATTTGTCCACCCCTAGCAGTAGCAAGTTTCTCCCTCAAAAGAGGAATCAGGGGCTCCGCTGTTTCAGCAAGCTTCATCTAAAGCGTTATATGTAAGACGCCGAAATGCTTTACGCATTATCAAACTCTTCGGATTTATCCCGAAAGTTGGGAGAAATGCGGACGTTAAGAGCAAGATTGAGTGGCTATCACAACATCTTAAAGACACTGCTCCGAAAATGACAAAGGACTCCTCCAAGCACCAGAGATCGTTAGAGGAAACCGTGTCGGTTCCCAAGATGTCCAAAACTAACAACAGCAAAACCCCTTGGCCTCAGTACATCTCTGAGGTCTTTTAGCGAAGTCCTAAAAGATGCAATAATGATCGCGGTGTCAAAAGTGACACCGATGGATTGATAACACATGAACAGTGGTATTTGGCCTAGCTATACTTTCGGGAAACTTCTTGGCCATCATGCGGAAGAGCCCCGGATCACCTCTCAATCCGAGGACACTCTGTCGGAAATGGAAACGAATCACTTCAGAATCGAAGGACTCGAATAGAACCGTGGTGGAGGCTACTCCACGGAGGCTGACTCAGTTTCTCTAAATTGATTGATCTCCATCACTGAAAAAAGGCTTCGGCCGCTTCTGTGTTTTTCGTACAATGGGGAAAATATCATCCTTATTCAGGAACCATGTGTGGTTCGTGGACTTGGGAAACCTGTATACACTCAGGTCTATAAAAGGGCTCAGACATAATCGTTGCCAGACTGCAAGAAGCCCCTATTGTCTGGCATAATAATACCTTGGCCACGATCTTGTGGGCCGTTTCTCTGATAACAACCTACAACCTACAAAGCTGGAAGGCTAAACACTGGCCTTATCATCGGGGGCGACGCTAACGCCAATCATACTTTATGGGCGACATAAACGATTTTTGATTATATTTTAAGTACTAACGTCACTGCTTGCAACATTGGTAATGAGCCCACTTTTATAAAAAGAAACCGAGGGGAAGTACTGTCTCCAATTAAATCAGTCAAATGCTAACAGACTGGATATAACCGTCTGAACACCCATTTTCAGATACATCCAATTCCGCCTGAGTAATGTTCCTTTCAGCCAACCAAGTATTCAAGAATTATGGCAAAACTCATTTGCAAAAATACAGAGGAATACTGTTAAAAACAGTATCCTCTGAACTCTTAAGTCCCCAAGTAACACCAACGAGCTTGAATAAAAGCCAAGGATTTTACACTGGCTCTCAATCAGGCTATAGCTTCTTCCTGCTCTCTTATTCAACCTGGAGGCAAGAAACACCCAAACTGGTGGACATCAGCACTGGGATCACTTAGAAACGTTAGCAGAAAAATTTTCAAGTTGACTGACTGGGACTCAAACAAAGCGACAATCCTGGAGGTCATTCTGTGACAAAATAACAGAAGCATATAAGGTATTGCGGCTAAGAAAAATCGTCTCTACAAATCCTACGATGCCTAGCTGTATGAAAAAAAACCGATGGCTTCTGGACAACCTTAAGTGATAAATCACTCAACCTGCTACTGGACACAAAGTACCCACTTTCCAGGTAGCTCCCTATTCACGACCAGTAGAAACCGCAACAGGACCGTGAACAAACTTTATGGTCTGATTACAAGAGACAAACTGCTTTGAGCGCTGCATAGCTTCAAACCATACAAGTCTACTACAAAGGCCGAACTACAAAGGTTCTCAGATGTTATTTTGCGCAAGCTAGAGAATATTATAAGGAGCTCATGAAGAGTAATTATTGTAGTTTTTATTCCCAAAGCTGGAAAATACTCAGGTCTAAGGTCAGACCTATAAGTCTATCATATTTCCTTCTGAAAACTCTAGAACGACTGATTGCCTATGGCTCAATATACCGGCTCTATATTCACTGAGTAGCTACATCGAACAATCCCTACATTTATAGATAGTACATAATGTTCGCACTCCTTTACATAGAAAGTGACTTGAACAACACTAACACATCAAATACGACTGTGCTATCAACACTGAAGGTGAATGACTCACTAGGAGAGTTGAACAGTCTTGTGCTAAATATAAGGATAATCAACTCTAAACTGGGTGGGGCTTTTTCTGTTCAAATATGTGTCAGCAGAGGTATACCGCTAGGCGGTGTAATTTTCCTCCTTCTTAGTGCTTTATGAACTGCTGATATACCTTAAAGCGGGTGGTAGCAGGAAGATTACCTATGCAGATTACGTTGCAATAGCCGTCTCAGATAATCATCTTAATACCACTAAAGAACCCCTTCAAATAATCTTAACATATTAACCTTTTTGGCGGATCGGTGTGGATTGGGAGTAAACCCACATAAAATTAATATTGTCGTCTTTTCCAGGAAATATAAAATTCTAATCATAAACCCTCGCTCCATCAACGGTACCAATTTAGTCCTTTCCGATGCAGCAAAATATCTGTGTCCCATTTTTTATAGGAAACTTTACTGGAAGCCTTACATTCAGGAAAGATTCAAGAACGCTATAGTAGCTTTATTCTTTTGCAAAAAAGTCACTCCGAACAAATAACCCACTGGCTATACATCTCAGCTCTAATACCGGAATACTAGAACCGCCTTTGACTGCCGATCATCTCTTAAAGAGATGCCAGAACCACTGAGATTTTCCAGGAAATTGTAGGGTCATAATAAGTGAGATCACTCTACCTAATATTTAGCATTTAGGGTAGAATTGGTATACCAATTGCTACGTGTAAACTAATATTAAATTTAGATGCTAGCAAAAGAACAAACCATAGGTGGACTGTTAAATCAGCATGTCCAGCGACCAAACAGATCTGGCCAAAGCTGGATCTGAATCGCTCTAAAAGTTTGATCTACTTAATAGAAAAACAAACTTGGCGTCTTTACAAATGATTTCTACAGAAGCTGCATAGACGAGGACGAGGACGTGGAGAGACAATCCTGCACCTACTTTGTACATATCCATTATCTCTCCGAAAAAAAGAAAATCTACTAAGGACTTCTCTTTAACAAAAATTTTAACGATATAAAGAATATAGTGTCGTACGCTTCATCATAAGCTCAAATTGGTTCCAAGAGCAGGAGGATCACAGATCCGTTTGGAATCACTATGGGCCAATGGGTCTAATTGGCTCTTACGTAACCTTACCTACATACAATATTATTCACAATTCGTCCAAAATCTACATAACATGATTGATAAGAATTTTTTTTCTTTTATGAAAAAAGAAATAAAGGTTGAAGAAGTCGTCAGAAGCCGCAACAAAAAAATGTATTTGTAATTATTTCAATATATACAATAGTATTGTAGAATTATCACAACAAAAATTGTCAATTGCGCAATATACTCGTGTTGGAATAGAAAGTTCCTTATCGAACAAAGTTCAAAATCTTACAATTGTTCATTGATCAAGCTGAAGGAATTGCTGATCGATAACATGATCACCCTCGAAATCACGCAGGTAAGAAATTTTAAGCCAGAAACATGTTCCTTGCGCTTAAGCTTGTTTTTAAAAGCTTCTCGTCACCTTTCTCCAATGGATATTTGAGCTGACAGGCTTGGAATACTTCTTTGATTATAGTGAAGCTCTTCGATCACAAGTCATTAATCTCTGTGATCGGCGACGAAATATTTTACATTCTTTAGAGCGTGCCTAGGCGTCCAGTTAAAACCATTTTTTTAATGGTTGGCGAAGGTTTTTCTCATTAAATTGTTGACGTCTGAACCGGACAATGACTAGATAATGGTAAAAGACGACATTGACCACTCTAAATGTTTGCACAAACATTATTTCCGATATTTTGCATCAATCAGAACGTAAATGATATGGGTGGCAGTTGAATCATCTAGAGATAACTAAGTTATGGAGTTTTTTTTTTTTTTTTTGTAAAACCATATATTACTTACTTTCTTTGCTTCAACAAGTTCAGTGTTGCAGAGATCGTTAACTGTTCTCGGAAGCTGTGAACTCCGTTCAATCCGCCAAAGATTTCGACCTTAAGTCGCGAGAACAAGTACCGTCATAGTAATCCTTTTATTGGAATCTTGTACAAATATGTATGATGTTTAAATTGTTAAACTCCATTTAAATGCAAATATACTTGCTTGTAATAGATTACTTTCTTTCGCCCAACAGGCCCATTCAAAAATCTAGTACATGAACTCCATTATGCCCGCGAGATGATCTGCCTGGGCTTCTCAATTTTATAATTTGTGAGAACCTCTACTACACTTTTTGTCATATAACTCAACAATCTATGGCTGGTTTACACACTTGAATAGGTATATGTCTTAAAGATAAAATATAAAAAAACTTTAAAAAAGATAAATATTTTCACTTAACTCATTCATGTGAAAAATTTGTTTCCATTATCTGCAAACCAAGTATTTTGAGAAATGATACACCACTCAATATAATTACATGGCTTGCCAGTTACGATAAATTGAAATCAATCACGGCGATATTTTTTTTTTTTTTGCATAAAGAGGTGGAAAATGAGCACATTATTGACAGTTCCACTCAATTGTAACTGAAGTAATGAGAAAAACATTTTCTCATCTGAAGTGGTAATCGACTTTGGATGAAGCTGTTGGGTAGCTGAAAATTTTCTTTCCTTCAGCAAACAAAAATATATCTGTCTTCATTTGTGGATAAGTCATACAAAAGGACGTCGGTATTTTCCATGAGGAACAAACCCAGTCAAAATCATACAACTTGCCTTACTTTTAAAGGAGTCGAGTCATATTTAGATAAGATCTTCTCGAAGAGTTACTCTAGTGTCCTGTAATTTCTCTATGAAAAAAGAAAACAGAAATAAGTATCCAAAATAAAAAACCTCTTCAATTTCATCGCATATAGATATAGAAAAAGGCGAATAAGGAATGTTAGTTGATAAAATATTTTTGTGTTGATTTTTCCATTACATTTTTGCATATGCTGTTGCAAATTATTTGCACATGATGTTTATAAAAGAAATTCTTTACTACCGAACGGAAATGGAAAAAGTTGCAAACACATCAAAAGCAACTCAGTCTATTTAAATACCGTGAACGTGCATATATTTACAAATCCGCTCTTGAAGTTGTCTTATCAAAAACACATTTGAAAATTTTTATACTTCTATCTGTATCTGTTCATTTATTATCGTTTAAATTTCCATCAAATCAATTACTACACGCAAGTTGTCATCGGAGAAGATCGAATACCTATAAAATACCCCCTTCTATCGATTTTTTTTTTCTGTATTTCGTTTCATTGTTAAAGAGACATGTACCAATGGAACAAGAATTGAAAATTATTATTGAAAAATACTACTTGGGCTTCTTTGAATCCAACAAAGATTTTTTCGAAATTCTTGTGTCTGTTTGCTGATTTAGATGTTTGTTCGAGCAAAAAATACACACTACAGAGCCGATTTTGATATGGTTCATATAATAAAGAATAATGTACCTTATACCTTAATACTATCATATACGAGTACATACGAAGGCTGTTTGATAAATACCCAGATTAGAAGTGACAACACAACTTTTTTAGGTTTTAACGATTTATTTTTCAAAATATAATCCCCTTTCAACTCGTTATACCTTTCCCAGCCGTGCTGCAACATTTTTAACCCCTCCGTACGAGGAGCGAACGATCTTTTAAGATTTGGGAACAAAAAGAAGTCACAGGGAGCCAAATCCGAAGAATACGGAGGATGGGGGAGTAATTCGTAGTGAAATTCGACCAATTTTGCTGTGGCCACTGCGGAGGTGTGAGCCAGTGCGTTATCGTGGTGGAAAAGCGTATTTTCTTCGCCAAATGTGGTTCAATAAATCGATGTAGTTTGATTTTTTGATTGTTTTTCCCTTCTCTAAATAGTCAACGTCGATCACACCTCGTCTTAAAAAACGATGGCCATCACCTTTTCGGCCGAAGGCACGGTCTTCGCCTTCTTTGGAGAACGTTCACCGGGTAAAACCCATTATTTTGATTATTATTTGGTCTCTGCTATGTACCAGTGAACCCATGTCTCATTGACGATCACGAAACGATGCAGAAATAGGGCCAAGTACGTCTTTGAAGTGGTCTCACGATTACGTTTTTCCTCCGGTGTGAGCAAACGCAATACCCATAGCACGGACAGGTTTCACATGCCAAAAATCTCGTGCAGGATATGGCTTACGCATTTCTCTGTGGTAACCGTTTTTGGCCCACCTGGGCACCCAATAGTCAACGGTTGTATGGGAAGGTGAATGGGTCCAATACACAATATAGAATGGGCTTGATTTACTCGTAGGTTTTGCCACTCAAAAACAGGAACTTGATCACGGAGCGATACTGCCATGGTCGCATAAAACACTAATACAAAGTTTTGAAATGGGTGTCAAAACAAAACTGAGCGTCGGATTTCAAACAAATGGTCTGGATAACATTTCTAGCATGATTCTAATGTATCCTATCAGATTTCTGACGTACTCTGTTTTATTTTTAACTCCTGTATGTATAAAGGTATCTTCCCCTCTTCCCTAAAAACAGCACTAGTTATGCCACTAAAAAAGTGACATTACATCATTAAACCATTATCGTCCCATTTCCATGTTATCAGTTTTCTCAAAAGTTTTTAAAAGAGGCATTAAATGCAGAATGCTTCCTTTTTTAAATAGGATCCAGTTCTTTAGCGAATATCAGTTTGGTTTGGTTTTAGAAGCGGCAGATCTACTGAAGATGCGTGACTGAAACTGGTTGGGGAAATATACACGAGTTTGTATAGCTCCCAGAGGCTTTATTCACGACTGGTTTAGTTCCTACCTAAAGAATCGCAAGCAAATATATAGTTAAAGTCAAGGATGCTTTGAGTTTTGTAAAATATTTAAATATTGGTGTACCCTAAGTTTCTGTTTTGGGACCGATATTGTTCCTTATACTACCTTGATCAGAGAATTAAAAATACAAGTTTATTCATCTAAATCTATATTGTCCTCTTCAAAGTAATCCTCATCGACTGCAACACACTTATTCCAGCGCTTGATCCAATCCTCGAAACATTTTTTATATTCGGTTTTCCGTACGTCCATCAGTGCTTTCTGCGATTTTTCCATTACTTCCTCTCGGCTGCTTACACGCGTTCCCCGTAGTGGTTTTTTAGCACGATTGAACAGAAAGAAGTCACAGGGAGTCAAATCAGGTGAATTTGGTGGCTGTTGGATGGTTTTTGTTGCATTTTTCGTCAAAAAATTACGAATAATAATGCGACGGTTCGTTATCATGGTGCAAAATCCACGAGATTTCTGCCCACAATTCTAGTCTCTTTCGGCAAATCACTTCATGCAAACGTCTCATAACGCCTAAATAATACTCTTTGTTTACTGTCTGGCCTTCTGGCAAAAATTAATGATTCACTACACCGTTGTAATCCATGAAAACCGTGAGCATTGCCTTCTTTTCTGACTGAAAACGACGTGGTTTTTTTGGTCTCAGCTCATTTGGTGAACGCCATTCACTTGCCTGATGTCTGGATTGCGTGTCGTACCCATAAACCCACGTCTCATCTCCAGTAATGATCCTTTTGATTGATTTGATCCTTTATCTCACCCAATTGAAAATGTAAAGTGTAGTAATGATTGTTTTCGAATTGAAATTGTCAATAGGCTTAAATATTGTATTTAGGCATTATATTTGACAATAAGCTGAATTGGAACGAACACAGTCTGTATTTAAAACAATATCTTAAAAGAGTTGTCAAGCAAATATATGACCTGAGCCTTAACTGCAATTTTCAAGTTTTAAAAATGGTATACGATGGCTTATTTAAATCAAAGTAACACTATGGTATTTCATTCTGGGGTGCAGCTTATTTTAACAAAATAGAGCCGTTGTTAATAAAACAAAAGCATGTAGTTAACCAATTGATTAGCTAATAATGGCCAAAGTTAACCCGAGAACACCTAGTGTTGCATATTTCAAACGTTATGAAATTCTTCCATTACGACATTTGTACTGTTTTAAGGTCTTAAAAAGTCAACACGAGACACTTCCATATATTCCACCTATTTATAAAACATACTTTTCTAGATTTTTATGTAACTGCTCCTCGTTTATTTAATTCATTACCTGCAAACCTTAGGTCTGATAGTAAGAAAATTGTATTTTTAAATAATATAAAAAAATGGCTTTTCTCATTCGAACATAATGTATGTATAATGTGAACATAGATTCACCTTTTTGTTTCATTATCGTAATTATTTTTCTTTTTATTGAATGACAACTATACCATAGTTCCCCATCAATAGTTTCTTTTTTAATTCTTATTGTACAAGTTGAAATACAAATTGCTATGTACTTTCGCCACTGCCTTAGAGTAATAGATTGTATAAAACTATTTCTTAGACAAATAAGTTATTTACAATATTTGTATATTTTTTGTATCTATACTTCATATTGTCAAGAAATAAAGAAAAAAAGTATATATTTGGCTTTTATCAACGCAATCAACTAAGATAAGTTATGGAACACAACTGGAACCGCGATAGAAGATGGTGAACTATGTGATTATAAGTCAATGTTAAAGGGGTTCAATTCACTGTGCAATATTGGCAATATTATCACCTATAACTCACACAGTCTTAAATCTTATCCAGCAAGTTCAGGGACATTAGAGAAGCACCTGATCAGAGGTGGGCATTGTACTTTAGTAACGAATAAATGTGACACACATACCGAAAATGGAAAAGCCGTTCGCGAATGATAGCTGGGTGTGCGTTTAAAGCAGTGAATTCCAAAAACATTACATTCCACTCAATTGTCGATTCCCTACTTAGTTGTGCTTCTAGTACTGAAATTTAAAAGCAGCAACAAAATATACTAGCAACAATCAAAGCAATCAATTTTTCAGAAGGAAAAGACAGATCACCATTTTTTTGAGATTCCAAAGAAATAATCCTCATGAACTTTTTAAAGTAAGAAAAAAATGAGATATAGCCTCATTTGAGGCCGCGAAACCCATATTCGCCCGAACTGGCTCCCTGCTACTTCTTTTTGTTTCCCAATATGACAATGTAGTTCACAGAAAAAAAATATATATATATATGTTATACTCAAGCGAAGAGGTCATCGGCGAGACAGAAGTGTATTTTGAATAGTGAATCATATTTTTTTTAATTTAAGTCTTCGATCCTAACACGGATACCTATTATTATCCACTCTCGTGTAATACTACATTAAAAGTAGCAAATAAGAGCAGATAAATTAAAACTAAACAGACTATATGAAAATGTAGCTTCGGGACATATAAGCATTAACTTTATGAATGTCAGACTTGAAATCGTTCAAAGCAATTTTAAAATCCGGAATGGAAATTTTAAATTCATTGAAGAATAGATTTAGCAATCCCATATACACACGTTTTCGATATAAAAGCCTAATGTCAAATAAATTATTTTGCTTTCACAAAATTTTTATAGATTTAATGTAACTTTTCTTAACGCCATAATAAAATTTCCAATACCATAGTGTATGAAGGGACTTTTTTAGAAAACTCATTGAAAATTTTGCTAATTTGTATGAAGGATGAAACCAAAAATTTCGGAAGAAAGCTTCTTTGTAAAATGTTTGTCAAACGTCAAAATTAACAATTAAAAAGGAATTGCAAGGCAGGAGGAAGATTTTTAGATTGATTATTACTACTTTATTGATTTAACAGTAATTTCTATTGTATTAAGGGGTTATACTTAAACATATCGATCTCGTGTGCCACTGCAGATAATTTCCTGATGGTCCTCCAAAAAAGGTGTTCGACAGTGATCACGACATTTCTGGTTTAGTTCATCTGAAATCAAAAAATCCGAAAGATTCTTTTAGTGGATAGATACAACTATTGAAGAAATAATCGACATTCTGATTTTTGACAAAATGACAGCTTCTTAAAAAAAAATTTGAATTTTCTACCAAAATTGTAAAATTGTTTAAAAAATTAGAAATAACTATCCGACATTTTATTCCTACGATCAATACCAAAGCAATATATCTGAGAAGGTTGTGTTAAAACTTCAGATCGATCAGTTCAATCGTTTTTTTAGAAATCTGGATCCCCGACTTCGAAAATATAGTTTTGAAAAAAACGCGTTTAAAGTTTCGGAAGAAGTTTACACGTAGTCTGAGACGTCCTTATAAATATGCGTATATCTCAAAAAGTACTTACCGGATGGATTTGAAAATTTCAGAGAAAATAGTAAAATATATGTATATTACGAAAATGCAATACTATACATTTGATTGATTGTATTTTGAAAATTCTAACTGCGTATAACCCTGTAAACGAACAATTCACTTAAATATGAAGCCCTTTTTTCTCTTCTTTATCCATGTCTTAGTCAATTTGTTGCGTTTATCTCCATAAAATTGTCAGAATTAACACAAATTTAAACTTTTGTAGGTTTTAATTGATTTATTTGAAAATTTGCCCAGAGAAAAACTTTGTGTAGAAAATTGTAACAACTGGAAAGGTGAGAAACGAACGAATTACTCTCTTAAAAGCATTATTTTTGGCAATTTTTTCTTGAGGATACAGGTTTGGAATCCTGAAACAGACCTATTGCGAAACTACTTTACGATTTTTTTAAAAAAAATGTTCCGTTTTCATTTGGTATGAAAGAAATTTCAGTATTGTTTCACATCTTGAACAGTCCATATTCAATCAAAGAACTGCATTTTGACGAAAGTAGTATAGGCTTAGATGAAGTATTGATGCAAAAGCAGATGAATGAAAATTGCATTCAGTCTTTTATTTTTCAAATAGAACAACTGCTTCGTTAATAGCATAGCTTGAAGCTAGAAACACTCTCTACAACTAAATCCGTTAGGAAGTTGACTACATATTTAATCGATATACCCGATTCTTGGCAAATATTAGTTACGATTCTGAAGAAAAAAAAAGTTAAACTCCCGTATTTATCATTAGTTCTTAGAGTTTTGACTATATGGTGGATAATAGAAAGGGAAGTCAGATAGCTCGTGTCGATCCTTTATGCTCATTTAATATTCTATTTGTAGACGATGAATTGATTAAGTTTGGTGCACCAGCTCAAAAAGAGAAAAACTGAATCACTTCCATCGCTTCTGAACCAGGGATGGCAGAAAGTCATCTCTATGAGATGTTAGATGGTCTAACATATATATAATAGAAATATAAAGACAAGTTTATATTTTTTATTTCATCAAATATTTTGATCGCCTGCCACGAACATATTACATTACTAAAATTAAGGAAAATATGAAAGCATACGTACTCGTAAAAACGTGTCTAAATGCACGTTGCAGCTTCGAAGAATCAATTTCTTTCCATTTTCTTCACGTTGATTGACTTTATTCTATAGCAAATTATATTGCAAAGTGAAAACATGGCATTTCCGAAATTAACGTTCTACGAAATTCATCAAACGTAATTTTTTGAAAAATTGCTTATATCTGATCGTGGTAGTTGTTTTACTTCCAATGAATTTCGTATTTTGTTAGATGCATAAAATGCAAAGCAAATGAAAATTACTACCCATTCTCATCAATCTAATGAAGAAATCGAAAGAATGCATCGCATTACAGTTCCGACGAAAAAATGTCATGCAAATACAAACAGCCATTGTTATAAGCATCTAACGAAAGTCAAATATTATTTTGTTTGAAAAAAAGGGCTTAAGAGAAGTAACGCATTTGCCTAAGACAGCTAAGGAAAGAAGCGATCTTAAAGATTGATAACTCTGAATTAAGTATGACCGTCGACATAAAAAAAAACGGATAACGGATATTCAGGTATCAATAAGAAACACCGCGCTAAATATCGAGGTCCCTTCGAAGAAAAGAAAGGTCTACGCAACTATAGTTACCTCATTGGAGGAGATATCGGCGGTTTGTCAATAGCCAACCATAGCCATTGCCATGCAATATGAGGCCGTATAATGAGGAATCGATCAGGCACGACAATGGAGTATTTTAAGTACGTTTCGACGAGTATAAAACAGCTGCAGATGTTGAAATTCAACTGAATATAAGGTAGCAATTTTTTTCTATGAATCTTATCCAACTGCTTTCTTAAATCATTATTTATTATTGTTTACTAAAACTTGAATGAATAACCTTATTGTTCGATAGATAAAGAATTTAATTTGCATTGTTACAAACTATCATTAACGCTTTTTTTGATTCAAATTCACATAGAGAATTTTGTAACCGGAGCAATTTTTATTTAATAGTTCCAAACTAGATAACCACATTATACATGATGTATAACATAATATGAGGCGAGTTCAAAAAGTAATGTGACTTTATATATTTATTAAAAAAGATATTTTTATATTCATCAATATTAATGTTGTCCCCATCGAAGTAATCCCCCTCAGATTTAACACACTTGTGTCAACTATTTTTGCAATTATCGAAGAACTTCTCATAAGCACTTTATTATCGACCGTACTTATTGACCGAATGACCTTGAGGTAATAACTCCTGATGTACTACGCCAAGGTAATTAAAAACCACAGTGGTCAAAACTTTGACATTTCCGGGTGCTTCCATTGGGACGATTAGGCTTTGGTTTCGACGTCATAAACATATACCCATGATTCATCACCAGCTATGACATTTTTGAGCAAATCAGGTTCATTATTGACTTAAGTAAAAAGCTCCAGAGCGATCTTCATGCGACGGTTCTTATTATCAAAATAGAAGTTTCGGAACAAACTTCGCTGACACATGTTTCATCCCCAAAACATCCGAAAACTAACTTCTCTTATGGTAATTCGACGATTTTTCAAAACAATTTTTTTTTTTTCGATGTGCTGGGGCGTTGATAGCCAGGTTCGTC
Source organism: Volucella inanis (assembly GCA_907269105.1). Lineage (NCBI taxonomy): Eukaryota > Metazoa > Arthropoda > Insecta > Diptera > Syrphidae > Volucella > Volucella inanis. The sequence continues at coordinate 38,269,525 of OU026154.1, read as the reverse complement.
ACTGGCATCTTCTCGGCCAGCCTGGAAGAGCTTGTACCATTTGTAAACATTTTTTTTTACTTAAAACAGACTCACCGAATATCACTGTTAATATTTCCAGTGTTTTACAGTACTTGATTTTATTTTTTACACGAAATTTGAAGAAAATTCTTTGCATTTAGGTCGATGCGATCTTCTATGGACGTATATCTAAATCTTAAAAAAAAAAAAACAGGGACCTTCGAAATATGTCTTGCCTTTGAGAATGGCGCAGAATCGATTGATTGCGGTCTTTACAAGCCTGCCTGCGTACAGCCGTAATATTACATGTATGGTAACATTATGAAGTAAATAAGACGATTCAAATTTATTTACTGAATTGTTCGCTTTTGGGACGACTTAATGGCCGAAAATTGGAGTTGACGCACGAAACGTAGTTGTAACTGATGCCAAGATTTGATAAACAATTTTAATGATTTTGAAGATATTGCTTAAGGGTATGGCTTCCCATGATTAAAAGGCAAAAAATCTAAAACACAAACATTACATCTGTGAAAAGATGGTATGCGTGAATTTAGAGAATCGCTATTTTAAAAAAGGAATAATTTTGTAAAAACAGTCAGTTAAGTTAAGGGAGCTTACCCTTTACATGTTTAATTTAAGTTTTGTCACAAACCGCTGACCTTTGTAAACTTCCGTGTGTGAACGTTGAATAGTCTACATATTTGCATTAACTAGTATGTTACAATGTTCCGAACAGCTGTAGAACTATTTTGTCATAAAAGACTACGCTCATGATAACTACTTTGCATTAAGGTTTTAAAGAATGATTCTCATTGCCTCTTTATATTTTTTTTTATGCCGGGGGTTTTTGTGGAAATACACCATTAAATTGGCATTATATTTCTTAATTTACTTGGATATCTGATTACTAGTATATGGCAAGAAGTAAACTTTTAGCTTAAAGTAACGTCAAGTTTTCAACCTCATTCTTACAATGCTTTTCGTTTCCGCAGCAAAATTATCTGTACGAGTATAGGTTTTGTTGGGATAATTATAGTATACCGCTGTTTTCCATTTTACTTCGCAAAGTCGTAGTATGTGAAATTTATATTCATTTATTTTTACATCAGCTTGTTCAATATTTTTACCACTTTATTTCAACGTATGTGTGTATGTCGGTGAATTCCTTATCCTAGTTTTCCTAAATAGCCCAATCGTATCCTATTAGAATTGTTCGAAAACCTAAATGAACTAAGAGAAATTCGTAGTTCACGCACCCTATAATTTATGTAGCTAGCCTATGCGGTTTTTATTTTTATTGTAAATTGCGACAATCTGTTATAATTTTCTCATTTACTCAATAACTGTCCAGCATTATATGTACACAGCATACTTATATTTTTTTTTATTTTTTTTTTTTTTTGTCATTGCATATGCATATTATGCAATCAATCAGATTGGATTTGTAATTCAGACGTGGATTTTTTAAGTTGCTTTACTAAATTGTACACGTACACTGTACAGTCTCCCACACTTTTTCCTAATACTTGTTTAAAGAACATTTTTGTAACCGTTTAAGAAAAGGATTAAATTGTTTCATTTAATTACTATCAAATTCAGAAGTGTTTTCCCTTCCCCATCATAACCCCAGAGCTTTCTGCATTGTTCCAGTTCCAGAGTTACTGCTATTATTTCTGGATCAACGATGGGATTGCTTTCTTGTATAAAACTCTCTTCTCTGGTTAGGATTTGGACCGGCTGACATTACTATTGTAAGGCAGAAATTGCCTTGACAATTTATAATCTTTTCCAAACACTTGTTAGTTATTCAACTGCTCTAATTGTTTTCTTAAATCCTGCCCACGTTTATACCGAAACCATGGTGACACATCCAGAATACCGTTTTTGGTACATTTTCCTTCAAAGATTTTATGCAAATTCAACATAAGTCCTTTTGCAGAGATCATGCTGAGTGTATACACGTATTTTGCCGAAGTCCAAAATCCCAGGTGCTGCAGTAAAAGATGCATCCACTCACCCGGTACCGTGGAATGTCTGTTTTGTTTGCATAATCAATGAGGGACAACCTGAAACTACTAAAAATTCTTCGCGTTGAAGTATACATTTAAATAATACTCTTAAGAATCCTGCAGGACATCTCTTTAAAACATTCGCCAAATACCCTCTAAACCTACGATTATGATAGTGAAACATGCAAGTGTTTTTCTTAATTCAATTACAATAACTGGAAAAAATTACAATGTCTAATTGGGAAAAATGTGCAAATAACAAGAGACAAGATAGTTTCATATGTGTGTCCAGTTAGTTTCGAAAAAGTTAAACCAGAAACCATAATTTATTTTATATTTATTTTGATAATTTTTTTTGGTATTATTTTTTCACTCAGAACGTACACAAAACCAATCTCCTATCAGTCAATCTGTTATGAAGCCACCAATATTATTCATGTTCATGTGCCCGCTTTTTGTGAAGGGCAGTGCTTTATTACGTCAATAATATAAGCAAGCGATAAATGACTTCTTGATGGGTCGTGAAATTGAGATGTTTAATTTGATGACCAATCAGGCGGTCATTATTCTGTCAGGTGCTCAAACTCATGTCCATAAGCTGTCAATGTTCATATTGGTTTGGCATATGCTCATTAGGATTGTGTATGGTTGGGCAATTAAATCTCCTTTAAAAGGAGCCCCAATATGAATTTTTTCTACAGAAGTAGTAGTATAAGTGGAAAATAGTTTATAGGAATTTCCGATACTGCCATGAATTTGTTGCCTGTTTTTACTTTTGTTGTGCAACATTTTTTGGCAGCGCGAGTTCAAAATGTTGTGATGTTCAATTGCTGGAATATAAGATGTAAGATTTTATATGAAATCTCGAACACAAATTTTAATGAACTAATTTTATAAATTTTAAAGCCCAATTTCAGTTTTTACGAAATGCACAATATCATCTTTTGCGCACACAAATGGTGGACATGAGTAAAGATTTTGAATTTCCTGGAAGGTACCTGGATGGACGCCTTACAGCCCTTGGCATATTTCTGGATACAAACTGCAGTGGATCTTCAGAAATTTTGAACAAGGTACTTTAAGAGTATTTACTACCAAGAGGTATAGTAGAATGCATTGGAATATGAAGTGTGAAAGGATAGCGTGGGTTGAATTCTAGCAAAATCTCGCAATTACTCTGTTGGTGGTGGTTTCACAAGCCGAAAGCTGCTTGAATATGTGAAAGTTCTAGAAATTGTACTCATATGCAGAAGTCGATCAGAACTTCTCTTGCTGCACCTTCAAATGAGATCACTGCACTTATTGTATGATGCTCAGTTTGCATCACTTATGCATCAGCATAGTAAACATCACCTTCGAAGACGAGAAAAACATAAAGATGTGCGATTAAATCTAGGCATTTCTGTAATCAAATTGATGATTTACTACAAAGTCACCTATGAGTAGTAAAAGTTCTTCACTGCCATTATTCAATCTTGCTTGTTGATAGAATGTGTTTAATTCTGTCATAACTGACATCAAAACCAATCCAATTACCTGCTGCTATTCGAGGATGTCCATTGACTGAGTGATATTAAAATCACCTATTAGTTTTGTCGCACGATTTTAAATCCTATCTGACGGGTGTAGAGATGTTTTAGACTTACATGACCAGATGTGTACATTGTACACCAATTTCAGGCAGATAAATGCCTTATACAGGGAGTCCCAGTTTAGCAGTATAATCTTTTAAGTGAATATTCCTGAAGTTCCACCGAACAAAAAATTGTATGGCAGGGGAAGGGGCCCATTTTCTCTTCATTTCAAGTAACAGCCCATCAAAGTGAGCGACCTCTAATTAGGAGGTGTAACCACTTTAAACGCTATAACTTCTTAACTAGTACAGGTACAGAAATAGTTTTAGACATTTCGAAAAAATAATTTAGCTGTGCATCTTAAATGCTTTGGGTACATCTGTGCAGCAACAAAAAAGTTATGGTTCGTTAAACTCTAGATTACGAAAATTTTTCTTAAAATTTTTACTTAATAAGTTTTCTGAAATTTTATTAAATTTTTATCATTGCAAAATTTCCTAAAATTTGGGTTTTAAAACTTTTTTACGTAGGATCAACAGATCTAGTAAAGGCCATTTTTTGTCAGAAAAAAATGGCCAAAAAGAAATGTACTGGGTGACTTCTAACCTGTAGATGTAACCATTTTAAACACTATAACTTCTAAATAGTTCTTTGTTACTCTTTTTTTTTCAATTTCAATTTAACATTGCGGTACATTTACAAAGCTGTGATAATTACTACATGGATAATGACTGGGTATTTAAATTTCGCGTTAATGACAGCAAACAGCATTGTGTTTTGGCAGAATCAATTTCTACTCTATTAGTGGTTCCCCATTTAGTTATGCTGTTAATATCAGAATTAAATGAGCTTAACATACTCTGCCATTCCAATCCTAAATCCGAAGAGCAGGGACGTCAGTACGGGAACGAATATGAAAAGTAGAGATAACTGTCAGCAAAGGAATATATTAAATTAGAAGTAGCAGACAAGAGATCATTGATCAAAATTGATCAATGTTCATTCAAATCAGCTTGAATTGAACGTTTCGAAAGGTGAAATTACCTATTGAGGAAGAGATTCGTCGATCCCAAATAAAAACATTTTCACCAAAAAGACTTGATGCCAGACTCTTTCGAATGCCTAAGAAATATCAAGTGCAACTATCTTCCTTTCGCCAGATTGTGTATGCTTTGGTTCCACTTTTCGGTGATACGTGCCATCAAATCATCAGTGGATCTGTTGAATAGCTTTTCAGAAGAAGAGATATACCACCTGGACCAGCGGATTTGTGAATGTTAAGATCTTTAAGCACTCTTAGTACTACGAGACTGCGAAAGTGGGTTCGTCTCAATAAAGATTTGACGAACTCGACTGTTGGCGGAAGCAAAGCATAATCTAGAAGCGCTGTCGTATTGCCATACGGTACTTTTAGGAATTTTTTCTCTAACTATGTGGTCAATATACGAGAAATAAGCTGATATAACCCAATGGTCCGACAATCCCAGAGGGGAGAGCACATTTATTGTGTACTTATCTAAGTGAGAAGTTAAAAACAATTCTAGGCTGTTCGCGTGGGCTCATTTACAAGCTGGGTAATGTTATTTTTCGCAGCGAAGATCTCAATACACTATCCTTCGGGTGTTGTCTGTCCAGAATGTCGAAGCCACACAGAATTGTGTATATTAAAATCGCCCGTAATAACGATTTCAGTGTGAGGATACAAGGATAAAGTGCTTAGTAAGGAATCAGACTGTGGACAATTTGACGGAGTTGAATTTTTAACCACATGAAATTGAATTCCGGATTTGAACAGGGATTACATTTTGGTGGAAAGCTACATTACTACGCACGTAAATGCCGAAACCACGGTGAGAAAAGAATAATGGCACTAGCTCATAGCTTCAGATCAGAGTGATCTGAGAGGTTTGGGCGAAGATCTACCTATGTTTCACTAAATACAAAAACAGCTGGTCCGTATTTGCAAACATGGACGTATGCAGAAAATTGATTCTTTTTTAGCCCGCGAATATTGGCAATATCTACTCTAAATTCCGGGGTTGTTATAAAAAAAAAAACAAAAACACCGCAGATACTAAGCACAGCTGTGAAGTAAAAATTCAGAGTTGGTTTACCGAATCAAATTTTTGTAGGTGTTATGCCCTTACAACAATAGGACACAGCACACCAACAAAATTCATACTCACTACCCGCTATCCGTCGGTTATTACATACACTCAGTCACTGCAATACTCGTAAATGTTAGGTTTAACGTAGAGTACCCGCATGGGGCCAGTAAGTTAGAATAAGTTTTTTTAAGTTCATTAAGCTCATTTTTAAGCTTTTTTTTTTTTTTTTTTTTTGTCTAGCATGTAAGATTTAATGAATTGACTACATAAAAATGCATTTAAACTGAAACTGAACTGACACTCAATCACTGCCCGCGCTGTATGATAATGTAATACAGCAACAGCAGTGAATTAGTGCAAGCAACAGTATTACTAAAGGCAGTAGAGTTGGGATAGCCTCATTGTGGATGTTGAAGGCAGTGCACTTGCGCATTTTCTTTTTTTTTCCACACAAGTCAAAGAAAAGAAAGACGGGTGCTGAAGAAATATCATTTTAATTATACCATGATTTTTCGATTCCAATAACTGCGGCGCTTTCTTCGACGGGTTTTGTAGATTAGGTTCGAAAGTGACACCGGTGCTTAGGCTATTATAATTTAATTTCACTAAAATACGATTATTCAGGTGCATGGTTGTAATGCTGCTTTTGACGGTATGACTTTAAAAATAACAAATTAAACGAGCTGCCGAAATGCCTTAAAGAGAAGTACATTGATTTTAACTATCATAGAAATATTGAACAATTAATCTTCTGTGGAAAATATTGCCTCCTCTGCTTCTGCTTCCACCAGGGCCAAGTATGGCCCTGGAATGCTTTTGGCATACCATCTATTGTTGTATTTTTCCGCACACGATAACCGTGATGGTAGCGGTTTTTCTGGTGATGGCTTTTTATTTGGGGCATCATGTTTGAGCAGAAGACATCACAAACGATCGCTAACTTAGTGCCAGCAAGTCAAGAGAATGTAAAAGTGTGGAAAATATTTTAGTTTCTTGTATGGAAAATTTTATCAGTATAAAATAGAGGAGTTACAGCAAGTGGCCGTCTGCACACAGCGGTTTGAGTGATAGAAAGAGGATAACTTCAACAGATTAAGTTTAAAGTATAGTTTAAACTAGAATTTCTAGTCTTGGAAAAATCAACCCGATAAAATTAGTATCATCCTTTACGATAAGGGTGATTATGGCGGTGGAAAAGCAAAATTTGCGTTCGGTGTACTCTGCAAAACTGAATATAAATTCATTGTTGTTAGCTTAAGACCAAAACCACGAATGTTCTGTTCCAATCCAGAGTCATTGAACCTTTATATTTTAAGTACGTTGTGGAGCTGCTAACAGTAGGTGTTAATAGTTTTGGGCGGATTCTTCCAAAAAGAACAAAAAAAAAAATTATGGAATATTCAGCCAAGAACAATTTAAGTAGATATCTGATTTTTGAATCCCTAAAAGTATTGGCTTTCAATCTTTTTTTTTACTTTTTTATAGGCAAGTGACTTACAATTGTTTATTGCACGAAACAACTGGCTTCTCATTGACTGTGACAATAATTCTTCTAAACTAAGGAATCAGTTTGAACATTCAATGATGTCAATCGACGCCCAGATAACTCATGCAGTCATAAGTTAGCCAATATTAGATATTATTTAAGAAAAAAAAAAAAATCCATAAATTTTTTTCAGATAAGGCCTACTTGAATGAACCAGATGTCACGTTCATTCTCAGTGATATCTACAACAATGGCAAGATATTGGGAGGTAAGCTTAACATAACTCTGGATAAAATGATGACTTGTAATGAGACATGTTGCAAAAAAAAGTATTTGACGGACCTATCATTGAAATCAAAATATGGAAATCGCTGCAATTTGAATGATACTACCTTTCGCATAGCGACAGTGGTAAGTACCTTATCCTTCAAATCTAAAGAAACTAAACCCGCTAAATATAAAAAGAAAATTGATAAAAAAACTTTCAGAAAAATAAATTATAGTTGGAAGTTTATTTATTTTCTAGAAGGCTCCTAACATCTTTTGTTTTATTTTTTAATTAATTTATTTAATTTACTTAGTTTCTTAAAATGCTAGTGGCTTTACAAAAATTTATAAGTATTTCAAATGCAAGCTAGTTTCTAGCATTTTCGAAAGTGAATAAATAAGCATCATTCTGTAGCACTTGAGTGACTAGAAGCGAATGATCCTTCTATTAAATTTTATTGATTAATTTCATGTGGGGTAAATTCAACAAAAAATAAACGAAAACTAATATGTTAAAAAGTTATAATAGAAATGAAATCAAAGATATGAAAATCTAATTAAAAAAATCGGCAATTGATTAAAAAGCCTAGGTGCTGTCGCAGTATAGAATTGCGAAAAGTGAGTTTTTCTAGATAGAGGAGTATTTACAAAAACATATCATTTGCTCTTAATACGTACACATTTGAGCATAGTGCTGCAGCCACTTCGCATGAAAAAGCCTTTAAAACCTTAAAGATGTAAAGATGCTTTAACAGTAGAACATCGGTAGAAATTATTTAAGTAAGATACAATTCTAATGAGATGTTTTGTTTTCAAAGTTTAACGTTTCCATGGCGGTATTGTAAGTTTCACCACAACGTGCAACACCATATTGTAACTTTGAGTGTGCATAATAAAACATTAATAAAATTTTCTTTGAATAGTGTGGTCTTAGAAGATACGCTCATGGTAAGAGTGCATACGATGGATTTGGTGGTACACTAAAAAGACTGGCTGCCAGAGCTAGCCTACATAGACCGTATAGGGAACATATAACAACTCCCTTACAGTTAAATAACTGGGCAACTGAAAATACAAAGAATATGGATTGCTCTTACGTGACTACACAGGAGTATAATGAAGTAAAATTATTGATGGAATAGGGATTTTCTAATTAAAGAATTGTGGCGGAAACAAGCGAACTTCATCATATTTCGTCTGTTTTACAAGGAGTAATTAAAGGAAAATATGTATGTATATACTCTTAAAAGATAATATTGTAAATAATTTTTTTTTTTTAGTTTTTAAGGCCTTGGAATACAAAGGCCCCAGTGTGACTTTCTTTTTAAATGAAGATATTTATTACAGAATATTTAGCCGCCTCTAAAACATAATTTTGATCAAACACATAGAGATCCCAACTTGAAATCGAAATAGAGGACGAATCTCTCTATAATATATAAAAAAAAAATAAAAATACTATTTTTTTGAGTTATTCAAGGATATATGTAAAAAGGATATTCTGAAATATCCATCGTCCTTGAAAATAAAAATTATTCCAAATCTTTGAAAGCTTACCTTTTCCTGAATTCAACAAAGTATATTTTATCAAATTCTGATGATAAAAGAAAGCATAAATTTTGATTTTTTGCTTAATTTTGAAGTTTCGTTAGACGCAAACTATATCGAATTCTGCAATTCCAATGAATATTTCTACCACTATTCAGCCAAATCGGAGGGAGGTCGTTCAGAGCTTCCCATATAGCTTCGGCGATTTATCGTGGAACGAACCTATACAAACCAATGGTGTCCAGACACTTCTGCAACAATTTTCCAAAGTACTAAAAAATAGTGTAACTTAAAATATATATACAACAAGTTCTACCTCAGCTCTCGTCCTCTGCAATTTTTCCATTGGATCCAAGCTCTGCTTGACGAACGATATCAATATAGCTTATATTCCTCCTGACTGACTCGAATTGCAACCAACTTCACACTGCTATAATTTCCAAACCGTTCATGACAGTGAGTTAAAATTTTGACACATGACAGATAAACGATAAGCGTCTCAGTTGTGTTGAAATTTTTTTATCCGCGATGGAATTCAAACGTGATAGTGTGATTGCTTTATATTTGGCTGGTAATAAAAAAAAATTCGCTCGAATTGAGCGAAATCCGCGTCGAAGTGGAAGAAAAATGGCTCGTGAGCTCAACATATCATTGGAACGCATGCAACACATACTGAAAAATGAGCTTTGGTTCAAGCCATTGAAGTTCCAAAAAACACACGATCTTACACCGCAACAGAAAAAAGTTAGATTCTAAAGATCGAAGGAGTTGCTACGCTTGCACGAAAGTGGTGAGTTGCCGAATTTGGTTTTTTCCGATGATTCGCCATTTGTTATCGAGCAATATGTCGACAAACAAAATGACCGAATTTACTTGCGAGAGAGGTCCTTCGAAAATTTACATCTTCGGACGGCCACCAGAAAGCAGGCAGCACCGACGGTGATGGTTTGGGCCGCCATAACCGCCGATGGTGGCTCTCCGCTCGTATTTTTGGGCCGTGGCGTCAAAATTAATGCGATCGGATACCGTGAAACTGTCTTAGAGACAGTATTAAAGCCTTGGGCAAACAATCATTTCAGTCGGAGACCGTGGAAGTTTCAACAAGACTCGGCACCGTCTCACAAAGCGCGCGTCAACCAATATTGGTTAAAAAACAATGCTACACACTTCATTTCTTCGACACAATGGATTGCAAATCCGTTGGATTTCTCTGTCTGTGGTATTTTAAAGACGAAGGTTTGCACTAAAAAATACCAAAGTTTGGGCCACCTCAAACAAGCGATTCGCCGGGAATGGGCCAAAATACCGCAGAGCCACTTGCGTGCAGCGTGCGATGCTTTCAAGGCCATTATTCGCGCCAAAGGTGGACATATTGAAAACTAGTGATACAATTTGAAAATGTATGTATTTTCCAACATTTTTTTGCTGTGGCACAATAAAACTTATCAAAAAATACTCAATAGTAAGTCAATAACAAAGATGTTAACAACACAGGAACAAATTAATGGCAACGAAATCTCTAAACAGCAATTTCTTAAAAGCTGTTAACTAGCCTTTATACTCGTATGAAGATGTGACAAAAACAAGATCAAAAGTAAAGAAGTTGTACATGCAGTTGTACGCAAGTTAAATGATTTTTCTTTTCCTTCAGCTGGCTGCGGTGTTTCTTCATATTTTGAGGATTCCTTGATCCGCGCTGGGTCCCCTGTGCTTAGTGATCAGTAGGCAAGTGGAATCAAAGCGTACATCAATATGGTGAAAGCAAAATAGTTGCACTTGATACTTCTGAGGTATTCGAAAGAGTTTGGCATCAGGCTCTTTTGAGCTTGATGACTCTTTTTGGATCAATGACTCTCTTCTTCACTGGAGTAGAAATTAACTTTCGGAACGTTCGATTCAAGTTTTCTTGGATGGGTTTCAAGTCTGATATTCACAAAATAAATGCCAGTGTGCCCCAGGGCTCTGCTCTGTCTTCGACGCTCCTTTTAATTTTCATTAATGATCTCTTGTCTGATACTTCTAAACCAATATATTCCTTTGCCGATCAAAGTATTCTCTGTTTTTCATATTCGTTCTAAGATTCACGTCCCTGCTCTCAGGCTGTAGAACGAAAACAGCAACGTTTGTAAAGCTCATTAAATTCCGATATTGACAGCATAACCAATTGGGGAAATATTAACAGAGTGTAATGTAATACTTCCAAAATAAAATAATAGTTTCTATCGTTAAGGCCAAATTGACATACCAAGCCATTATCCATGAATGGCACTTGCATCGTCGAAACCGAAAAAATTTCCATTCTAGGCATACGTATCAGTTAAAACTTACGTTGGAGTGACCACACATTCGATACTGCGAAATGTGTAAGTTTCTTCAACCGATGTAAGAAATATTCCATCTTCTCTTATCTGGCCTAAATTATAGTCTACCCAAAATGAAGTACAATGCCCACATCTGGTGACTCCTATAATATCTCTGCAACTGCTAGGTAGGATTTAAAATCGTGGGAACACGACGAACACCGACGTAATGTCTACTGTCGTTATTTTTTTTTTTTTTTTGTCGTTATTTCCAACACCATTGCTCCATAGAATATGCGGAAAAATATGGTATCTACTTTAATAATTTTGTTTTATTTATTAATACATCAATATATGTACAATTGAAAATTGTTACTAATAAAAAAGTGTAAAAGCATACAGGCTGTCCGCTAATTCATCAAGGATAATTTTGGGAATGATTGGTGATTCTTGGGTGTATTCTAAGAAAAAAATAATTGTGCTACGGTAAGGGTCTATCTCCAATGTTGACATCATTTATCGAGGATTTAAGAAAAGGCTTACTTTGGTGAATCCTGACCCATGTTAACGAAAATTTCTCTGTTAATACTTTTGGTAGAAACTTTTAGAGGACTAGCCTGTAATACTAACCTGTAATATTAGCCTGTAATACTATCCAATTTCTAAGCCTATTCCGTGCTAATTTTTGATTTAAAGGTCACTTTTTTTAAGAAAATGCCTCATAAACATAACATTTTACTATATTTGTCATATGAACCTAATAATAATAAAATCATCACCAAATTCGCAGAAAAACCCATAGATTTTATGACACTTTAAAAAAACTTTTGCTTTAAACTTTAAGGACTATAAATAAAAAATTATTTTGTTTTCGATAATTTTTATGTTATGTGTGTACTAAAATAATTATAATAGGTGCTAAGTTTCTGGATTTCACTGCCAATGCTAACTGCTGCGTCACTCACGCTTAACTTAAACTTAAACTTAAACAAGTTCTTTCAATTTTCCTATAAAAAAAAAAACCCAATATTGTAAGGTCCAATGATTACCGTAATTTTCATCTAGCCAGTTCTTAACTTTGCGACCATAGTGGGCTGAAGCACCATCCTATTGGAAGTATGATGTAAATAAAACTCAAAACTCCTTTCTTAATCATCGGGCAAGCAGTTCTTGCACAGTGGTAGGGTGGTATGGATAAAGTATTTTTGCATGCAGTACATTTGAAATTTTATGTCTGGAAACACTGCAAAGCTAAACATCTGATAGTGATTAATGGATCAGTTGTAACAGATTCCAGTATTTTTTCATCAGCCGAAATTCTTCTTGTTTATGGAGCTCCCGCGTTAGGTCGTATATTTGAAACTGATTGCGTTTCTCGAAGCCTTCCATACGTATTTCCAAATACTCCTTTACTAGGAAGTCGCCGGTTATTATAAAGCCCATGGTATCTTTGTCGTTGAATTTCCATTGCACAATCCATAAACATAATTAGTATCTGCGTATTCTTGCTTTGTAAATATAGACACTTCAAATATAATTTTTAAGCAACTGTAATGTTAGCGTTAAAAATTAAACTGATAAATTAATTGTTTTTTCTAATCTTTTATACCATTTTTGTTTAGTAAATTTTGCAAATAGGGCTTCATACTCCAAACAAGTGGGAGAGATTTAAAGCTACTCCCTTCTGATCAGGTGCTGTACACTATATTTTGTACAGTCGAGGCGGAGTCGAATAAACATTTTAATGTCAAATTTGCAAATGTTTGTTGGGTATTTTGGAGGAACACTATTTGAATTGACTGTGTTATAGTGGTGTTTATAATATTCCCATTATAGTAGCTGTTGGTTACGGTATTCCTGATTTGCGTCAAGACAAGAAAGAGCGTTGTAGGAGATGTTGGGAGTGTTAAGCACGGAGTTTGCAGCACCGTCTAGGAAATCCTTTCTCTTTATTCCTACATGACCTTTTGTCCACATGAGTTTTACCTTTAAACTTGATTTAATAAGAATATTTCGAAACTTGTAATTACGAGGATTAGCGACACCTTCTAGTACTGAGAGACTATCAAAGCAGATAATCTATTTACCTGCTGTTTGTGAACATGTCTTTTCAACTTCCATAATTGCTACTGCTTCAGTGGTGTAGCATAACATAAATGGTCAAGTAACCTTCTTGATTTACAATTGCATAAGCTGTGTTAGTTTCGGTTTTAGAGCCATCTGTATATGGTATAAGAAATTCATTCCAGCCTTTACTTTTCAAGCCGGAGTGGATCTCAAGCAATGACAGAACAAGTCACGTCCTTTTGGAACTTTTGTAAATGGAAAAAAACTAATTCATTGACGAGTGACAATGATGGTGGAGTTGGTGTAAATTTGGGTCTTCTAAAGAGGGATAGGCTTAGGTTGTTTGAGGACTCCACAGTGCGGTGTATTACGGATCCTCTTGTTGGATTTGTGAGTAAAAGGTTTGTTTTTCTCCTCATCTCTTAGCGAACCCGCTTGAAAAATGAGTTATGCAATGATTTCAATGCATCGTTCTTCTATTTATGGAAGTCCGGCCTCTGCGAGGATATTTATGGTTGGTGTGGTTGGAAAGACACCTAGGCTTTTCCGTCCTGCTTGGTGGTATGTTGGTGCGATTATGTTCTTTGTCGATTTTGTACAGGAATCATAAATGGCCAAACCATAATCCAGTTTACCTAAGGCTTACATCTTTGCGATATAACAAAGCAAACTGACATGAAAATTATATCTTTTTCATGCTAACGATTACTTAAGACTTATGCAGTGAAATTTCCAAATGCATCTATAATTAATAAGAGGCCTAAAATATTAATGCTAGAAACTATCTCTATTTTAGTATTGTTAATAGTTAGTTCTATGTTTGTATAATTTTTTTTTTTTTTTTGCAAGTTTGAATTAATTTGCTTTTTTCTAAAGTTAAATTAGAGACATAAGAAATTGACCATCCACTAATTTTGTTAAGCCAGCGAGAAAGAACCCATTTTGTTTTATCTACATCAAAGTACGGGTATTTACAGAGTATATATGCATATTCTATATAGTGATCTAGATTGTTGTATTTAGATATTATATCACTTATTTAGTTAAAAGCGATTATAATGCAGATGACTGATAAGGGATACCATTAACAAGCATAAGTTTTGAAAACATGCTCCGAAGTTTGATATAGCATTTTATTTTGGTTAAGAATCATTTTAAGTATCCAAGTTTTTTTGGGCCGACGCCCCATTCTCTTAATTTATACAGGATTAGGTGAATGGCATTTCGTCTGAAAGCTTTTTCAAAATCTAAAAGTAAAATGGTAATGTGGTTTAGTGATGGGAAGGCGTTTGTGACACATAGTCAATGTGCAGTAAGGTATGTATACATTCTCATTTTGGCTTGATGGTCACTTGATTAGTACTTCAGAGCTTTATAAACTTATTAAACTATAAAATTCTGTTATCGAGAACTTTTGATTAACAAGGAAGCAAAGAGACTGAGCGATATCCATTTATATTTGTGATATCCTTCTTAGGCTTGTTGGCTACAGAAATTATGATGAAAGTATTATTATTATTATTTGAGTATGTTTAAAAGGTGTGTGTGTAGCAGGGAAATTTATATTGGAAAATGGTTGCTTTTGTACAAATTATTGGAAATATGGCAGGATATTTTTGGGAAGAGTATTGATGAACAACCTGTAACGTCAATATGAATAAGCGTATTGTGAGTTGAGAAGTGAGTGAAGAATCGTCATTAAGTATGGTCAAGTCAGATATTGTGAAAAATTCTTCAATAACTGAGCCGCTCTTATTTGTCTTCAGGGAATCCCATAGCCTTGTAAGTATGTTTAGTGGATGCAATTTACTCAGTTCGAGTAAATATTTGCCCAGGCAGAATATCATATTTACAGTGTTTTTTATTGAGTGGAATTCATCATAACGATTCGAGTAACCATTTGGGTTCCATTATAAAATGTCGATAGAGTTGAATATTTTATGTTGTTGAAAGAATTTGTGATCAATTCTGAGCCGATGGCTGCACTTACAGGGGGTATCACAACTTCTATCACATCCAGTAGTTTGGTTTGCGATCCCCACTGCAATTGCAGCCGCCGACATTAGGTGTTTGGAAGTTTTGTTTTGGTGTGGTTTCATTTTGATTAAGAGAGTAAATTAAATTTTAGGAGTGTGGCTAGGTAAAATGGAGTGTGCGGCGAAGTTGCTTTTCTTTGGTGATTTTGATATGGTTGGTTTTGTTTCGGGTTTGCCCTTGAGTTCCTTTGTTGAATTATATGGTGCTAATATAGGGTTTGCATATGTGTTGGGGTTTGATCTTAGTTTTGGTTGTTTGACTAGGTGAGACGAATATTTTAAATGCTGTTTCCTATTGTTTTTTTTTTTTTTAAGAGGAAAAATGGATTAGGAATGTCTTATTTATTTTGTGCATTGTAAATTCGTCTAGCCTCCGCCTGGACTTATTTTTAGTTTTAATGGTAATAATATCTTTGTTTTGAATAAATTTAGGACAATGTTTTGAAGATCGGTGACACCTGGAGATCTTATTTCGGTGACAATAATTCAATAATTCATGTACATTTTACGGAGACTTACTCTTACAAGGAGTTGATTAGTTAAGTAATTCGTTTTAAGGAATTTTTCAGCGATTTGTTGTTTTTTTTTTTTTTTAAATGAAAGAACTTTTTCATTCTTCAGTATGGTATAGTTATATTATCGTTATATTATCGTACTCAGTACTAAAGATGAAGGTACTTACAGTTGATTTTGGCCTGTCTTCGTATTTGACATGTATCACAAAAAATGTAAAATCGACTCGTGGACTCACGCGGTTATTTTTATTTGCCCTAGGTATATCAGGCAATATGTCAAACAGATTCCAGGATCTGCCTCGATGAGCCGTCAAGGTATTTAGACAACAAAAAGAAGGGAGAAAAAAAAAGACCATTACATTGCTTTGCCCCGTCTTTTTATTAGACAACATCATTGATCGGCGAAACCTTCATAATTGGTTATGTTAAACAGTAAGATGAGTGGGAAATGAGAAAAAGAATTGTCACAAAGAAATTAAGCGATAAGTGAAAGCACAGCGCGTAACAAGGAGATGTTGACAGTACGAGAGCCAGATGATGACTGCTTACCTTAATAAAAAAAAAAAATGATTTAATAAAATAATGCAATTTCTCATAGTACCGAGCGAGATATTGTATAGAAATTATCAACGTTATTAATTCAATGAAAAACACGTTACTGCCAGTTTGAGGAGCTTTTTGTAGAGTCAGCTCTTAGTAGCTCCTCAGCGTTCTACTAATATCCCAAAACATAATTTTTAAGCCAATTCGCTTAATCTGTGTTTTTATTATACATTTATGTATACAGATATGTTCACACTTAGGTTGCCTAACCTTTGTCATAATCACAAATATTTGTATAAATTAGAATTTGAGTTTTTCATATCCTCGCCTGAAATTCGATAATGTTTAAAACAATATTCTTATTATATCTTAGGTGACTGGGATGCCTGTCACTCTCCCACCAGAGGTCATAATGGACTTTTTAACGTCCATGAACAACTCCCACTTGGACACAATATCACGTTATGGCTTCAAATTAGTCTTGATACTTCAGGAAATACTCAACTACAAGTAAGTTTAACACTTTTTTCAACCGACATACGTTAGTTTTGACTTTGTATTTCAGAGTGAATTACTTTTTCGTAGGCTTATGGAGTTACAATGAAACTGCTGGTGGATCAGTTGGTGCTCTATCATCGGGAAAAGCTGAACTTTCAAGTAGTCCGTTGGTTATGACCCTGCGAAGATTGAAAATGTTCACCCCACTTTTGGAAATCGGATCGCTTAGATTAATTTTCCTATTTCGGACACCACACAATGAGGCGCTCTACGGGGAGGTGTTCCTAAGTCCATTTAGCGTGCCTGTGTGGGTTGTCTTTGGAGTGGTTTTGATCCTCTTCGCCATTTTACTTTGGGTTATCTTTGTTATTGAAGCTCGCATTATTAAATTCCTTATGTTCATTCCTTCAATATTATCAACCTTTTTGATTTCGTTTGGTGTAGCTTGCTCACAAAGTGCCGCGCTAATTCCGAGTACAATTGGAGGACGTATTGCATTTTTTTCTTTATCAATAATCACTTTTATTATGTATAACTATTACACGTCAGTCATTGTGTCGTCTTTAGTGGGATCGCCGGTAAAGTCTAACATAAAAACACTAACACAGTTAGCAGATAGTAGCTTGAATGTAGGACTCGAACCAGCACCGAATACGATGACCTACCTGAATGTAAGTGAATATAAACGAAGTTACGCGCTATAAGAGTACTCATTTTAGAGATATTTTAACTTATCTTTAGTACTCGAACAGATCTGGTGTAAAAAGATTTGTTAAGAAGAAGCTATCTGGAAAAGTATCTGACGATTCACCAGTTTGGATGACAGCTGAAGAGGGTATAATTAGAGCTAAGGACGGAGGATTTGCTTTTCACTCAGAGGCATCAACGGCTTATTGGCTGGTTGAAAAGCATTATATGCAGCATGAGCTATGCGATTTGAATGAAGTCAAACTTCGAAATAAAAAATCTCTATACGCTTCGATTAACAAAAATTCACCGTTCGAGGAAATCATACGTTTAAGGTATCTTAACCATCTGAAAAATGAATCGATTGTAGTTTTTACGACATTTTAGTTTATTCCGTATGCTGGAAAGGGGACTGGTTTCAAAGCATCGACGTTTCTGGGTGAGGACCAAGTTGGAGTGTATTTCTAACAACATCTTGATAGATGTCGGATTGGAGTACACTGGACCGTTGTTTGTGTTCCTGGTATTCACATACATTTTTGCATTAATTACTCTGGTGTTAGAAATTGCATATCATAAATTTGCCTTAAGAAGGCGGCTATCTCAGTAAATACCTATCACATACATCACACTTTTAAATAAAGTTTCAATAGAGTAAATAAAGGTTTGTTTCATCTTATATGTATAAAAATCATAGATTGGGATATTTTTATTATATAAATTGCTAACTTTTGGTCTATTGTATTTCATGTCACATCACCACCCAATTTTCTGCCTCATGGATTTCCTGACCGACCCGGTCTTCTTCCCTTTCCCAAAAGACACTTAGATTGGAGATTTTTATCGTATTTTTAATCCAAATTTAATAGAATTTCTTTCTTTCTTCTTCTTTCTTTTTTTAATTATAAAAATACTTTACAAAACAAAAAACAAAACAATGTTTTAATAGAAAGATATAAGTAATATCATATCTCTGTAATGTAAAATGTGTTATAACAATCCTTTGTAAAAAATTGTATACGAAATAAAGATCTATATATCTATCTATCTACTTCCGTCTTCGAGTTGTAATATCTTCTCGTATACGATCTTTCCTATTCTCTGACGAAATCTTATATTGGAAATGTGATTCTCCTCACAAATCATTAGTATCATTCCGAAACACATATTAAGAACACTGACGGACCTATTGCCCAGCACAGAAACAACTTTTGATCAGAACAGCTAACTATATCTTGCTGCTTAAACTTAGGACACTGACCATACATACTCAGGACAATATACCACTTTGCTGCTCTCCGGTTAAACAAGCCTGGCTTGTAAGGAGATCAGCTCCGCGATATGATAAATAGAACTGTAACCAGTTTACGGGAACGAGTTTTGATTTGGCACTTACGATAGGCCGTTTAGAATTTAGTACCTTAAGATTCTCTTGAAGCAGGCTTGGCATCCGGACGAATCAAGAGAAATTTCTGAACGAGAAATAAAACTAATCTGTAAATAGTAAAAATCTCATATAGGAAATCGGAATAAATTGTTCTATTTAAATCAGCGCAACTTCTTACTTGACAATCAGCCAATAGTTCAGCAAGCTGGAGTCAGCACCTATCTTTTTGGATCAAAATACCACCTTAACCCACTTCTTTTGTACCTTAGTGTGTAATCAGTACATAGCGACTTTCTCCTTCCAAGTGACGTTATAAATATATTTGTTCGTTAGAATTTAGAACCAACAGTAATGTGTTGGCCTGGATTTAAGGCACCAACATTATGAGCAAGCTCAAACTTAAACAAAATTTAAATGTGCTGTCAAGCATCAGAACAGCTTCCTTATCCACAATATAGAACTGGCTTAATCACTTCTGATCTAAGTTTCATGTTCTGTAGCTCAGAATTGAAAAGATTTGTATATTTACGAGTATGAATTCAAAAAAATTAGAAAATGAGCTTTTTCATCTGCTGATCACTGTTTTTGATGTGATTTAATAAAATACGCTGAAGCAAAATGCAAACAACCTTGTGACAGTAAAACCATTACGTCATTTCTAAGGCACAAAAAGGATTAAACGTGATCAGCCGATGATGAAATAGAGAATGACACCCACTTATGAATAAGTTCCAATTCTTATTAATATGTTTGGCATACGCATGCTCTTTGATGAAGGATAAGGCCCATTGTACGCCTACACCAACTTGTATTTGCTCCAAATGTGAACTAACCGACAAGCCGGTGGACTATCGAAAAGATGTAGCCTATGCAGTGTAATAACAGTAATGACTAATGATGATAAGGGATACTTCTACATTCATGTACATAGAAACGTCACTTACATATGGCGACGTTGTTATCTACAACACATTCAATATTATTACGAAAGCTATCAAAAAAAAAGAAAAAAAAAGAAGACTTTAAAAAACCAAGAAAAACTTACCTGTCTCACATTTGTTTGTTATCGTTTTTTAACATCTTGAAGAGGTTTTTTTCATTTGTCAAACTTGGCGGAGCACTCAGTCGCACAAAGAAGACAACTACCTTCACATTGGAAGACTAAGCCAACAGCAGAACAAAAAATAAAACATTTAATTTGAAATAAATAAAAAAAAAGTTCACCTCAACAGAACCAGCATTTTTGAAATTTCTTTTTTTTCTATCAGATTAAAACCCGGAAACCTCCTTTTTAGCTTCCGAAACAGGTGAAGGTGGCGATATAGGAATTTAGGTAATGCGGCAACTTTCTTATTAAAACTTCGAGGCTTACAATCAATTCAGCGCCATTTGAGCTTAGGACTGGTTATTTAAAGTGGATCTGATCTGTGAACTATCACTGAACGTCTGCGAAAATTGTTACCGCAGAAAAACCGCAGCGCAAGTCTATCAGCAGGCACTTGAATATGAATAGATTTAGATAGAAATCGCAGCAACCATAACAGTACAGAAAGCCCAGTATCGTGAAAAAGAAAGAATGTGCGATGTAGCCGTGGAAGTACCGTTTTTCATTTTACAACTGTCAAAAAACTTACCTCCGCGTCCTGCGCAACTCAAAACGACATCCAATGCAAATCGCAGTAATAAACCTACTACCGATATTAAATAAGAGTCAACTCAGGAGATTAAGGACGTATGTCGTGTTAGCGGTAAACTATCAGCATTTCCAATTGAGATGTTCCTGACAAGGTCGTTTGCATTCATACAATCTCTGCCAATTCTTTTCAAGCTGTGCCAAGTACTTGAACATCGGCAGTGTACAATGCCGATAAGATTCATTATTTCGAGGTTCCTCAGCAGTACTTTCGAATGTGGCCAAACAGAAGTAGAGGTTATTCTAAACAGGATCAAAGAGCAATTAGATTATTTCTTTCTACATCGCCTTAATAAAGTATTCATTTGGATATAATATATCTTGCGCATCTTAATAAAACAACCCGCATACGTATAAGTACGAGTATTCAATGTTTCTGTATTTTATTAAGATTAGATGATCAAGAAATTAGAACTCAAAGCATGGATGCAAACAGAGTTAAATTTAGATAAATGCGTCCAAGATCAAAGTTTCCAGTAGAGAAAGTTTAATTAAATCTGCTAAAGCACATGCAGAATTCTCTTTAAAAAGAACACATAAAGATTATCTTAAACTAGGCACGAACCTTATTCCGATTAAAAAAACAAAAATAAATTTAAGGTGATAGAATCTTTATAATTATACTCTCTCTGAATATTTGCAAAACCTAGAATCCGAAAAAGGATGCTGACGTTTACTGCTTACACAATTTTTTTAGTTAAAAAAAAGATCGTTTACCTACTCCTTGAATACTAATATATATAGGAGTAATGTGTATCTACTAATACAAATTCAGAAAAAATACTAATTAACATGCTTAAAGTTGAAAGGAGAGAAGTCAAGAATTCTTTGAAATATGAATATTTGCTTAACAACAACATATGAACCACAAACTCTGTAAGTGGATTTTCTATGCTCGTCAAATGCCAACAAAATATATTCTTACAGAAAAAAAAGGAAACCGCATTCGGCAAATGCAAATACTGCAACCAAAAAATTTTCCAGAAAAAAAAAAACGCTCAATATTTTCTATGCACACATTAAACAAGAGTAGGACATGAGTAATAGAAACGCCAGCTTATTTTATATCTTGGCCATACGTAAATAAACACAATTGACCGCACTGCTTAAGAAAATGCTCCTTAAACTTCAACGGCTGTCTACCCTTGCTACCCAAAAAACTTGGCTACTTTTATATTTTGCCTCGCACATGTGCCTTCGCAAGTAGTTCTTAAGGACATTAGCACTCGCAAGAATATGAATGAATTGAAATCAGCTGAGGTATGTTCAACAGGTGGCATAAACATATGACCGAAATGTCGTGTAAGCACTATAGTACCATATGGATGCGCAGGAGTCGGTAATCAGCAGTAGTATAAAACGAGGGAGTATATTGGAAACATGTTTTGGTTTTATGAATAAAACGTGAAATAATCTCCACTTACCGACGACTACAAATTCAGTGTAACTCGGGCCGTTGGCGCGTTAAATCAAACTCATAATTGCTCTCGCTTAATATCCAGTGGATATTATTGAAGTGATTTTTCTGTTATAATATATTAATATTATTTAAACGGATTGTAGTTTATAATTGTGGATAGAAAAATTAAAAAAAAAAATTAAAACTGAAGATACCGGTTTATGTGTACATATTTGTTTTAGAAAAATATTCAAATTCAAAAAATTGAAGTAAATGAATAAGTGACGTGTGCTGATTAATAATTACAATTTGATAAATAAGTTAAACAAAACACAGCTCCAAAATTTATCTCAAAAAATTTATAACAGAAGGCTTTGTAGGATTCATTTTTTGCAGTGTTTGTCACGGATATTCGCTTATATTATTTAAGAAGTTGTACATATTTTTAATGATTTAACATATTATGCAACTTCATTGAGAAGAAAATACCAGGTGTTTAGAAAACCATTGATGAAGTGGTTGAGAAGCCATTACAAAAACTACTTGTTAGAACTGAAACATTAAATTTAAGATAACTCTTTTATAACTTCATAGTAATATAGTAATATAAATCGATGTACACTTCGGTCATTAAAAAGTCCCATCCTGATCCAATTACTATAAGTAGGACTTTGTCTCAAAATCGAGACACTTAAAACGATCTAACGTAATCAGAATCAAAGAATATTGACTTTAATATAACTATTCACTTTCTGATCTAAATTCAAAAGGTATCCGCTTAGGCGGACTTTTAATAAATGCTTAACAGAGAAGCAGTTTTATTAACTAAGCTACAACTTAATATTTTTGGGAAATTTTTAAATAAATTAAAAAATTTAAAGCCAAAAAAGTGGTGTGTAGTTCCGATATATTTTTAATCGAATATGGGTTGGAGAAGAGAGAGTCTCAGGCACTCAGTTAAGGCTTTCATAGAAGGAATATGGAATGGACTAGTTCTTAGTCTGCATAAATAGGTTTACTCCACAAAAACAATTCAAACTTATTTAGAAAATCGATTTTAAACTCACAAAACTTATAGAAGACAATGTGATTTTGTTGGTGCTCATAATCAACCAACTGAGCCGGTTATTTGTCGTGTTCTGGATAAATTTCCTACATCATACGCGCTATATGTCGGATCTCTATGACTGCAAGGGATCCAGCTGGTATAGGAAATATCAGAAAACAACGAAACCGTGGTAGGTGACGCAGATTTACGATCTTGTGCAACTTCAAGTTAATGCTCTATCAAAAAACCTACAAAAATTATACAACTTGGTCTATTAAGGTGGTAGCATCATCAGTATCGAATAATGATCATTGATTATTTCTTAGAAAGTATGGCGACATTGATCGAGATGATACGTACGTCCAGCAGGACGGAGCTGCCGTAAGCTTCAACTTGTGTTCCAGACATAATGGCATGAACCTTTCTTCATAATAAATAATGACATTTGACTTAATCTCAATTCTTGTCCTTATTGTTTAAAAAAAAGCGCTGTATGAAATGTATATTCGTATATATGGTAATTTTTTTGTTTTTGGTACCTTAAATCTTTTTTTTAATTTTGACCTTTACAAAATTATATCCGACAAATGGATACCATTTGATGTCACACAAAGACTGGCCCTTTTTCTGCATTTGCATTTGAAGAGTCTGTTATGAAATTCTTACGATTCCAAAAAACAGGTTTACAACCAAGGTCATTTTGCATGCTTCGAGCGTATTGAACATGACGCGATTTATCAAGCGGCAATCGTTTTTGGTAAGAGTTGAGCAGCAAATTTTTCAAAATCGTCATCACCCTTTCGCCGGGCAATAGCAAACCTCCGAAAGTCAAATTCTGCCTATTAAAAATCTTCACAGGAGAGTCGTTTGGAACCGGCAATAAAGAGTAGGCCCTGCCCAGGAGTGTAAAAATTCACAAAGTAAGAAACAAATGAGTGCGAGAAGTTAGGCCTTGGCCCACACGGGGCTGTCGTGCCACCTATTTATTTACTTAATCATTTTTGGACGATTTGCTTCTTGTATAAAAAAATTCTACAATTAAGCCTTTCAAATATTTCCTGTAGTCGGTGGATACTGAACGCAGCGACAAAGTTTCTGAATGGTGGTCATCACACATCGGCTTTTGCAGTTACTTCGACATGGCCCTATTCTTTGGGCTTGATGGTGCCACACAACCACTTTTATTGAGTTTGGTCACTAAACGTTTAACTTATTTGGCTTTTGGCACTGTCAGACCACGTTGACACAACAGAGGACTGACTTTCAAATGAAAATTTAATAATTTTAACACTTTCCTTTGCTTCATGGTAAACATTTCACTGGAATGTTTCTAAAACGAGATATCAAATGTCGATTTCATAGTTCCTGGCATTTATATTCTGTTATAAGGTCATTCATTTAATGCTACTGACATAATGAATTCTTGATATCCTTAGTAGATCGCCATCATGAAAAACATAGGTGTGGCTTCAATTCCATCTAGCCTCCTGACATATAGGTCCTTAGATGTGATGAAGTATGTTTTTTCCGAAGGATCCCATAATCACAAAACGTTTCTACCAGACTTTAGAGTTCATTAATTATGTTTTGCAGGAGATTTAAGCAAAAATTCATATTTTGTAATCAGTAGGTACCTGCAAAATATGTCAAATGAATAAGGTAATATCACATTAAGGTAATAGTCCGGTGTGACGGACGATATTTCGAAGTTTTTTCGTGAATGTTTTTTAAACAAGAAAATTAAATGCAATCGTTTTGTAGTTTTAACATGTTAAGTGCATGTTTAAAGTACTTACTTACTTAAACCAATTTTTTTGAACTAATTTTACTTTAATTTGTTTATAATTTCTTATATCAAAGTTTAATCCGCGAAAAAAAGGTGAGCTGTTTTGGGGAAACACATGGACCTCCGTGGTCATTCGAAATAAAAAAACTAAAGATTTTTATTTCGTTAGCTTTATGCTAATGAACTAAAATAAATGGCGTATTTATAAAATAAAGTTTATCAAAATCTAATTTTTTCGTTGATAAATTGTTTAAAAAATTTAATTTATTATTAACAAAATTGAATGTTTTGTAGGTAACGTATTTAGCTAGAATAACAGGTAAAATTTTAAGCCAAATCGGTTGAATAGTTTTGAGTGAGTGCTTTGAGAACCCTGCGTAAGGTGCTGGCCTTTTTACAGTTGGCTTCCGTAGTTTTCTCTGCCCTTAAAATTTGTGCATTGTAAACAGTGTCAGGGTAGTCCCTGGCTGTTTAACCGATTGTGACGCCAATCACCTCCATAACCTTGAGTACAAGTAAAAAACCCTTAATAGAGATGCAGTCAGCCGTATATTTCGGAGCAAAATTCCATACACAGTTATTGAAACTTTCGTGATTATTTTGGGTCTTTACCCTCAAACATCTTTTCAACAAGTCGTTAGATGCTAAAGTCTCATATAATGGTTTTATAATATTTATAACTTGCTCGTTAGACGTTACTGGCTGTTCATAAGTGTTCTCTTAATTTTCGGCTTTCAATTGTTAATATTTGCAACAAGAATCTGGGCAGTAAGTTGCTGAGGGTTTTCGTCTGTCGATTTCATATGGTAGAAGTTAGCCGTTGACTACTCAATAAACTTTCATACCCACTACGGATCGCTCTCTTCTTCTTTTAAACTCGTATTTTGAACTCGTCACACCGGACTACTACCTTAATTTCTTCATTATCTTCAACATTAGGTTTTAATGAAAAATGGAGATTTTATTTCAGAAAATAAAATAAGATTTTAAAATTACTCATGATTTTTGTCACATAAAATGATATTTGCAAATACCTAATATCTCATAGATTATGTTAAATTTAATGGTTTAATAAAATAGTAAGACAGCCCTCTCGATCAGCTTGATTTTGTTGAACATCATAACTCGTCTGTTTGATAGATATGCTTTCACTCTTTTCTTCCAAAGGAAATTGTGTACTATTTGAGAGAACTTCCAGTTCCTTCTGATCCTGAGAAGGAAATGATTCAACCTTAAAGTCGTTGGTTGATTTCAACATCTAATTAACATCTTCGACATTAGCGCACTACACAAAGTTTAATCTTGAACTTACATCGAACCGCAGGATTCAACACAATACATACTAAATGTACTCACATCTCACAAGATACGCCACCAACATGGGGTGATTACAATTTGGAATATATTGTATAAGCCGATAAAAATGCTTAGTCATCAACCAAAATAGTGAAATTCGCAATATCCATCCAAAATCCATCTCCCTGCGACACATCGTCGTTTCGAAATAAGATATGTTGCTAGAACTTGTCCGTCCTCCAATCACTTCAACACAAAACTATCGCATGCTTAATATATAAGTACTTTAATGAGCAGTACTAGGTGAGGTGAAAAGTAACCTCCTTGACCGCCAGAATGCGCTGCTTCTGCACAATAGGTTATGGTGTCTTGAAGTCCGTTCATATTTAGGCAGACATGCCAAATTTCAGTGCGATACTGTTTTTAGTTTTGTTTTGACAGCTGATTGTTGTTGACGTGTTTGGCATCATGTTGAGTATGGACAAAAACGATTTTCGTTCTCTCATAAAACATTATTTTTTGAGAGGCAAAACGGCGAAGGAAACAAAAGAAAAGTTGGATAAATATTATGGGGCTAATGCTTCGTCAGATTACACCGTCAAATATTGGTTTCGAGAGTTTCGTGATGGCCGCAACTCCACTACCGATCAAGTGCGCAGCGGCAGGCCCTCCGATGCGGTTACAGAGGACAATGTCAAAAAAATACATGAAACAGTGTTGGCTGAGCGGAAAGTGAAGGTACGCGAGCTAGTAGATACCCCAAAGATTAGTACTGAGCGCACACGCCATATTTTGGGCAATATTCTGCATATGAAAAAGTTATCCTGCCGCTGGGTGCGAATACTCACCCCTGACCAAAATCACGAACGCGAGAACACTTCGAAAGAGTATTTGGACTTGCTGATGCGGAATCGGGCGGACTTTTGGCGTCGATTGGTAATTGTTGAACACCAGAGAACAGAATGAGTGTCCGTCAATGGACTGAAGCTGGCACTAGTGCTTGAAGCGGCCGAGGGAGGATCGTAGGTCGGAAAGGTTCTGGCGTCAGTTTTCTGGGACTGTCATGGCATACTCTTCATGGACTGCCTCGAAAAAGGAAAAACCATCAACAGCGAGTATTGCTGTGCATTATTGGAGCGATTGCTGGCCGAAATCACTGCAAAACGGCCTCACATGAAGCGAAAAAAATTTTGTTTTTGCAAGACAATGCACCGGCGCACAAGAGCATCGCAACCATGACTAAAATCAATGACTTACGGCTCCAATTACTGTCGCATCCACCGTATTCGCTCAATTTGGCTCCCTCGGACTATTATCTCTTCTTAAACCTCACAAAATGGCTCATCAATAAAAAATTGAGCTCACGCGAGGAAATCATCAACGCCACGGAGGAGTGTTTTACAGAAATTCCGGAAAATTACTTTTCAAGAAGTTGGAAAATCGCTAGAATAAGTGTATCAAACTAAAAGTTTTTTTTTCATTCCCAAGGAGCGAAAATAATATAAATGTAACCAGCCACACTGAAAACAGCATCCTGAAGTTCGAAACGGAGTGTAGAATTCGAAAGTGTTAACCGTTGCATTAATGTTGTTGGGAATACAATAATAATAAATATTTATTTGTATTATCATCCAGAAGAGTATGTAGCTATATACAAGATGGGGCATAATTAATGTCATAATATGAATGTGACATAATTTTTGCAAATGGTGTCATTGCTATATGTCAATTATGTTGTAGATAGATAGAGAATTTGTCGACGATAAGCAATGGGTCGATACACATCTGAAGAACGTGGAAATATTGTTACTGCTTTTTAGGCAATTTCCGATCTATTGTTTTAACGCAGCGCAAATTTCGCCGTCGTTTCCTTCGTCGTCCTGCACTAAGTGCTCTAATAATTAAGGGTTGGGCTAAGCGTCTCGTACGAACTGAATCCATCAGAGGCGACATCTGAAAGAGTCCACAAACATAACAATCCACAAATCTTGTAAGTTTTGAAAGCCAATTTTGAAGAACGAATCATCAATTTGGAGCAATAATTCAAAATGCCGTAAAACGAACACAAAGGTGTATCAACTCAGGAGGTTGTCATTTTCTTAAATTATTGTCATCTGTTTCACTCCTCCAGCTTAATTTTTTTTGAAAATAATTCTTTTTCTTTTCTAAGAAAATGGCAACAATATTATGACATTACTTTTCCCAATTTTGGGCATCCTTTACATCTCATTTGCAGTGATATCGACAGGGATCATAAGCCTTTCACACAGGCTGCTACGATCGAGCTCGTTCGAAGGCCGCTGATAATTCTAATTTCACAGAGCCTGTACATTGACGTTTTTTTTTTTTAACTCATTCACCGCTTGTACACGCCTCCATACCGGACCATTTTGCCCATTTTGAGAAGCGGAATACTACGGGTATGTTCGAAAGTAATTTTAGGAGTGCTACTCGATTTTTGTCTTGAACCGCAGTCTTATGTCGAACATTACTCCGATATATTGTAGGTACTCCTTCGACCTGATTGCTTAAAATTCACATATCGAGAGTTTTGCGACCGGTTACAAAGAAAGCTTCAACCTTGTGGTCGGCTATTTCCAACACATCAGCTTTATCCGTGGCAGACTCTATCTCATATATGGACCTATATATGGATCACGGAGATGTTGTCAGCAAATTCGATCGCTTTATATACTTCCTTGAAGATAGCTAATCGCAGAACTTCACCATGCACTTTACTTTAAAGCCGTCGTTTTCTCTTCCACATAACAAGTACTATAATAGTTTCGGCACTTGGTTCTTCCTAATGGTTTACGGTATTTTGGAGATTCAAAGCCCGATGTGGCTTCTTTCCTCATTTTAGTTTTGTGAGTTTATTTTCTCTCCCAGTTATTGTTAATTTCATCAACAAAAATTGGATCTGTTCTATGTGCCTCGTCCACTATGGTACACTTACTCCATAGCACTTATTGCAATTGTTTGTTTTTAAGTTTAGTACATATTTATGTTTAAGGTTGACCTGGGCATAAATTCAACTTAATTCAAAAATTCAAATCTTCTCTCGTTTGTCGTTCCAAAATCGTTCCCCCATGCTAATCTTAGTATCCGTAGTTCGATTCCCGAGGTGTCCAATTAAATCTTCACCGATACAGAGCATTTCTTTCCCTGATGTTACATATATTGTATTAAAAGATCATCGAATTCAAAGCCTCCAGGAACCCGATCACGTACACAGAACTCGGGTAGTCTCACTAAATGTTAATGAGCCTTAGGCTCATCTTAGGTATTAAAGAGCCTGAATAAGATTCATTGGCATTTAACCGCTTTTTACTACATCCTTGTGACCTGCGGCAGTATTCTATAAGTCATTGCCGCACAACAGATGTCTTGGGTACAAAAAGTGATTTTTAAATAGCAAAGCATACCGAATGTTTTTCAGTGTTACGTGGGGCAGGTTGGGTTAGGTTAGCGGGTTGATGAGGAATCTGGATCCGAAGCCACTCTACTCTATACCTCATCACACTTAGGATAGTATAGTGTCAGTGTGATGCACGAGTAAATGAATTTAGAGCGAATGGCAATTTGATTGCGGTTCCTAGTTTTCGTTACCGCTTTCCGCCTGGAAAGAGATATAAGTGAAACCTTAGGTAGCTGTGAGAGTTAGTGGAAGTAGTAACTTCCTAAAGTTCTTTGTCTCAAATTACTGAGGGTTGGACAGTGGGAGAAAAAGTGGAGGGTATCCTCCCGTCAGCCTTTGTCCGCACAGCCTCTGCAGAGGTTGATAGTTCAGCTCTGTTTTTAAAGAGTATCTTACTTGTTCTAGATTTGCTAAGCTCCGGCCATAATTGTCTTGAGGTTTCACACGTTGGATAGTTTTTCCACCTTTCACTGGCTTTTATTTGTGTCGTTTGCTTCACTTGTATTCTCAGAGTACAGAGTGGAGGTTTGAAACTTTGATCTGCCAGTTCCCTTTCTAGGGAGGATCCATTTCATTTCATTGCCTTCTTCGCCTCCCACGCTTTTGTGACCAACCACTCAGCAGAGCGTAACCTAATGCTGGACACAAAGAGCCTTAAGCTCTTCAGGACAGCCTCGATTTAATCTCGACTGCCGCGATAGTATCAAGTATCAAGAAATATAGTAATGCCCTCGTGAGATATTGCCTTATTGCTGCAAATTTGTGTGTTTTGCTACAGTCAATACCTCAGCCTGGAAAACACAGCTGTGAACCGGCAGGAGACTGGCAGAAGACCGGCAGGAGACCGGAAAGAGACCAGCAGGAGACGTGATCATCGTAAGTTCAATTGATTGGAGAAGTGTAGATGCATATCGAGTTTTCTACCGTTTAGTTTCCGTCCAATTCCTTTCTTCTTGAGAAAATGCAGACGAATGGTGTTTCAAGTATGGAGTATGACTTCAGTTCACTTGTAAGGATTGAGGAATGGACTTTTAAGATTGGTTTCGAGCCGTTAAGGTGACTCAGCCTTAGACAGCTTTTCGCTGCAGATTCTTGCTTGTATAGATCTAGGGGCAAGAAACCAAATTTATTTTCTAGTCCCACAGTTGGCGTCGTTCTCATGGCATAAGTCGTGCCAATACATGCAATCGTTTATACTTTTATCATTAACCTACGGTTGCTAGTGTTATTTGTGTATTGCCCCCATTCTAAGCTACCTTAGATTAAGATAGATATGACGATAGTTTACATGACGTAGTTGAAAAGTTACGAAATAAACCATCAACCTGCGACCAAATTGCTCCAAACGACGAATGTAACTATATGCATTCTTAAAGCCGTTTTAAGAGATTTTTGCAGCGTATCAGCGAATGAAAATAAAGTTTCCTTTTATTTTCGTAATTCGACACATATTTATTGTTGATTTAAAAAAGCGGAGATGACGACATTGCTGCAAGATACATGTACAAAAATATGTTTGAACACTACTGAAGTTGTCATTGTATCCTTTTAGCTGTAATCCTCATTTACACTAAACCTCGTCGTCGTTGTCGCCTTGCATTAAGTTCACATTCTTCAATAAGTTGTAGAGTGCATTTAAGGAAAACGTGCTTAAGACGTTTTCTGGTAGAGCTCTTGTGTTCTTTATTTCTACACTGGGTTGTTCTTTCATTTGTGTTCCCTTCATGTGGCTGGATTCAACACCTCCACTGAGTACTTTCTAGTGGCATATTTGTATCATTCGATGATATGAGGATGTTGCTAAACCGCGACGATTTCCTGAAAAAGAACAACACCAAGTTACTCGTACGCTGGGACGAGCTTTAAAATATATAATTACTTTCTAAGTACGTTATCCTTGTGCTCATGTCACACATGGTGTCCTCATCAACATAATCATCATCAGGACAAATAATAATAGGAAAACTACTCGTACTTGAACATGGAGAATGTTAACGTGACATCCCACAGATGCCGCTTAGAGAAGCTTGGCGCTGATGGCCGGATTTCAGGGGCATTATCCTTTTGAGGTGAAATATTTTTTCTTCTCCTATTTAATCGTTTTTGAGTGCGCACTTCGGAAGCATGTAAATGAGAGACAACAATTGTAGTAGGATGCTGAATGTTGCTGCGACAAGCATTGTTGCACTATGTATAGGACAACTAGTACGAGTATATCCCGCTCAGTGACAGAGACGGGGGCAATCACAGGCACGTTAATTTATGATCTAACTTTGAGTCTTCGTCAGCTTGTTTAAATTATTCGTAGCCCCTCGTGCTGAGTTTGCATTTTAACGATAAAAGGTAGCTTAGTTTTTAGTTTAGTCTTGACAATGAGTTGCAAGGAGGTCTTTCAAGTGTGTGCACATTAGTCGGTTATATGGGTAGCAAGAATAGGATTGAACTGATACAAGTACGAATGTGTTGTTCTTTTGCAGAGCAAAGTGAATTTTTTCCCCCTTGTGCGCTTTAAAAATCATCCTATGTTATTCTTAGAGATGTTTAAATTTCGTTCCCTGCTCTTTGGTGTACTTAGGTACAAATCAAAGAGCATACAAATATGACTCTGTGTAAAATGGGATTGATTTGCACTTAAGTGCAATTGAAATTTATTTTGTTTAAGTTTTTTCTGAAATCTTAGGCTTAGAATTATTCAAAAAGATAGGATATACATTCGCTCGGTATCTTCATCCGTGATTTATATATTTTTTGAAAATAGCTTTTTGCATCATTCTTTGGAAAATATCGTGTAAAGGTCATACGCTACATAAATTAGAAACAAATATACGATAAATTGAAATTTTGCGTAATTTGATAAATTTAATAGCCTTTTATGTGGCCATTCGATCATGTCGTCGCTTCTTCTTAAATCGTAACAAACGCATTAGTAACAGTTCGTTACAGTTCGTTAATTCTTCTAATAATGTCGATTGTGCATATATCTAAACCATGTTGCCTATGTTTTTGGCTTGTAAATTTCACACAATTGTTTAAAGAATGATGTTGAAGAAATCACATGATGAATCATAAAATCACAGAAATCATATCTTCTCAAAATCCTTTTTTGAAATCAAATATGTTACCTTAGTTATCAGACTTCTATAGAGCAGCGAGCGTTCTAAATAACCATCCTACACATATGTAAGAATTTTACCATGGAAAGCAACATTTCACATAGCTCTTTATTGCTCGCCTCTATAAATGCTACCATACTTATGTGGCCTAAAAACAACAAGCAGGTCGAGAGTACAACTTAAAGTTCCTGAATTTTCTCTAAAATCACTAGACCCAGAATCACACTGGAAACGACCTATCATATAACCTTACAATTGTTCACATAGTTCGGTACATTATACCAATAAAACATTGAACACGAAATTGAGGCATTTGCTTACTTTAAAGAGTCTCCGGCGTTAAAGATCAAGCAAACAAGGCTAAGATTTCATTCACTGCCCGTACTTTTATCCGACCTCATTTTGCAGATGTGTTGATATATGCTAGTTACTAAGTTAATCCTCGAGCTTTGCCTGTCAGTTTTACTTAACAGGTAATATACCTGCTACTGCAGCTTTATCAGTCTTGAGCATAGATTCTCCTACTCAGACCTCTTACAGGTCAGGTGGACGAAGTTTTATTCGGTATTAATGCACGTTGAATGGTTCATTTCTCAGGATGTTAGCCGTCTTAGCCATTGAACGGTATGCAGAAATAATGCTTCCAAATTTTGAGCACTAATCCTCCCATCTTTATACCATCCCGACAAAGTTCAGTATTTGTGCCTTTGGCTAGTTCTCTTCATCTGCAGGGCCTCGATCAAGAAAAGCTTCTGTTTATTGTATGATATTTGTTTCGCTTATCGGCATGAGATCTAAGCTTCTTCCAAATAAGACATCTGAAAACTGTATTGAATAGCTCTTCTATGAAACTAGAAGCTAGTCGTCGTATGAATGAATTCAAAGTCATTAATAATCATGGAGCTTCTCCATCATATAATATTGCGTTGTCGACTGTCTAAGCCTCGAACTTATTTTGTTAAGTGTAACTGTACGGATAGAGCTCTGCTCTCTAGTTACTCTCCGTAGTTACGGGTCAAAAACACCTTGCATAAATCATTATTCTTGATCACTAAAATTGCATATTCAACCTATTCCCACCTAGCCTTCCATAACGTTCAAGAAGCCCACCAAGTCAGTTGTATCAACTTAATCACATTGAGTGAGAGAAACGCATCCTGTATACTTGATCTTCGCACTTTTCGATGTGTCGGCATAGACACGGACCAATAACTTGTTACGAAATCAAAATCAATGAAACACACTGTAAAAAATTGAATAACTGCAATCGGAAAAACCAGCTAAAATCTTCGCAGATCGATGAGTATACTCAGTGCTCTCAATGAGTCTAATGGGTATTTTTTTCTAGTGTCAAACTTTTCAATAGATAGTATATGTCAAATCAGCTATCACATTGAGCTGCCAAGCTTCATTTATTTTCAGTATTGATGCCACAATAACGATTACGAATTATTGAAATTTATTTCGAAAATCAAAGCTCTGTTTGCGAAACTTATAAGGAACTTGCTAAAATTTACGGTAGACTTCAACGTGCTATTTATCGAATTACTAAAAAAGTTCGCACTCCATTCACACTATTGGATGCTCACACACCAACAAGTATAAGAACAGTAGAAAATATCGCGGCTGTGGGATTTAGTGTTCAAGAGGACCCCTGTTTATCGTTTCGTAAAATGATGAGGCTCGTTTCTAGCTAAACAGCTACGTAAGCAAGCAGAATTGCAGTATTTAGAGGAAGGATAATACTCACCAGGAGTACATTAAATAAAATGTACAGAATGGTGCGGATTGTACACCGGTGGGATCATCGGTCCTTATTTCTTCAAAAATAAGGTCGGAGCGTAAGTTTCTGTCAATAGGTACCGGTACAATACGGTGGTCAACATTTATTTCCATTAAGTGAAATTAATGTGATCTCCCAAGATCATGCAATTCGATGCCATTAAATTATTTTCTATGGGGCTTCGCCATGTCATTAGTTCAAGCAACGATTGACGCTTTGAAACATACATTGTTGGAGTAAAACGCGAGATACGCCAAAAATTGTTCTCATCTCAAAAACTATTTTTAAATATTAAAGGTCATAAAATAATCTTTTGAATAAATTTAATAAATCCGCACAAGTTGATCTCTTTGCATTTTATTTAAGCAAAAAAGTATGAACCTTTCAAAAATGTAGTACATTTTATTCGCTCGTTAACACAAAGCCTTAGATTTAACGCAGAATGCCGGCAGGCAGTTTTAGCGTGGTAAGCAGCGTATAAAGCCAAACAACTAACAACAATGTCTGCTAGCACTCTCAGGAACTTATCATTAAAGATAAAGATAAACTGACAAAATCCAGGAAAACGGACATACAAAGAGTAGAATGCACTAGTTCTTTAGCTGAGTGAGTATTCTAAGGAATTTTCAGCACCAACAGTGTTTCTGCATTGAGATTTCTTCTCTCAAGAGCATACCATATACTCTTCCCTTCTTTTCTGCTCAAAGTTTTTTTCAAGCTCCTTTTGTTTTTTTCTACAGGACCTCACTCCAGGTTTTTTTTTTTTTTTGGGCGAGTCGAAACTCAGCACATCGAAAGCGGCCTCTTTGTCTGCTTTTTGACAGTGATACCACTGGTATCGGATTTCTCGAGAGACTAAGAGAGACTCGATCATAAGATTTGTCGGGGAGCCCGTAGAAGCAATTTTTAAAAGGCGTCCTTCTCTGTCGGCACGTGATATTAAAGTTTTCATATTATTTTCGTGTGATCTATCCCATCGCACTTCTTGGATGGCAGTAATGGTTGCTTTTTAGCAGTTGGGGATCTCCGCTGCCGGGTCCTAACATTCCAGATGTAGATTCAACGATCGTTGTTGTTTAATGGTTTGCGAAGGTCATCAACTATAAATCCGTCATTATCCAAGTCAACAATTTCTGGGCCAAAATTCACTCAGATATGCTTTCACAGATCTTAATTTGTTTCACGGAAGTTTAACTTCAATCAGACTTACCATAGACATAAGTTCCTAACTAGATGCGAGTGTCTATCCAGCAGATACTACAAAACAGAGATTGTACGTTCTTACCTATTAATAATATATTCAAAATTTCTTAGGGTTAAAGTATTTTTTCGGCATATTTTACCAAACCTCATGCCTTCTTTGAGCATCTTACTTTTCTATTTATATCTGAAATAATATAAAAACATTATGCTGCAGAGAGTACCGCATTCAAAACACACTCATATTTTCGATGGCTAAGTGCTCATAAAAACGAGTGTTTCTTTTTGAAAAGAAATAAAGTAAAAAAAAAAATCATCATGGAATGCATCAACAAAAATGTATCTACAGACAAACAAAATCTATAAAACTCTTCAATACTAGTAATTCAGACGTTCAAATGCTAAATGGCTTCCAAATATTTGTATAATCCCATCAAAAAATACCGCATGAAATAAGCTAGCTGGGAAATATGGACTACGGTTGGTTTTCAATGGCCTTTATATTTTGGAGTCATTAAATTGCATGATGCATTAAAAACAAATAGTTTACAGTATTTGGTGAATAATCTTCGTACTAGGTTATTTTGCTTCATTTATTTTAATTAAATACCCTAAGAAAGTAACTTGTTCCGATGAGTGATAATGCCGACTAAACAAAGGGATCCTTTGTTTTTAGACAGAAAGTACTTAGACTAGACAAACGAACCTATTTACTAGGTGGACTGAAAAGTAACATTCTTGATCGCCAGAATGGGCTACTGCAAGAAAGGTTATGGTGCCTTGAAGTCCGTTTATATTTAGGCAGACATGCCGAATATCAGTTTTGTTTTGACAGCTGATTGTTGTTGACGTACTTGGCATCATGTTGAGTATGGACAAAAACGATTTTCGTTCTCTCATAAAACATTATTTTTTGAGAGGCAAAACGGCGAAGGAAACAAAAGAAAAATTGGATAAATATTATGCTCCGTCAGATTACACCGTCAAAGGTTGGTTTCAAGAGTTTCGTGGTGGCCGCAACTCCACTACCGATCGAGTCCGCAGCGGCTTCGAAAGAGTGTTTGGATTTGCTGATGCGGAATCAGGCGGACTTTTGTCGTCAATTGGTAACTGTTGAACACCAGAGAACAGAATGAGTGCCCGTCAATGGACTAAAGCCGGCACGAGTGCTCCGAAACGGCTGAGGGAGGCTCGATGGGTCGGAAAGGTTATGGCGTCGGTTTTCGGGGATTGTCATGGCATCCCATTGTCTTCGTGGACTACCTCGAAAAAGGAAAAACCATCAACAGCGATTATAGCTGTACATTATTGGAGCGATTAAAGGCCGAAATCGCTGTAAAACAGCCTCACATGAAGCGAAAAAAAATTTTGTTTTTGCAAGAAAATACACCGGCGCACAAGAACATCGGAACCATGGCTAAAATCAATGACTTACGGCTCCAATTGCTATCGCATCCACCGTATTCGCCCGATTTGACTCCCTCGGACTATGTTCTCTTCAAAAACCCCAAAAGATGGCTCATCAATAAAAAAAATTCAGCTCACGCGAGGAAATCATCGACGACACTGAGGAGTATTTTGCAAACCTTCGGGAAAATTACTTTTCGGACGGGATCAAGAAGTTGGCAAATCGCTAGGATAAGTGCATCAAACTAAAAGGGAAGTATATTGAATAAAATAAAAAAACATTTAAAAAATTTTTTTTTTCATTCCCAAGGAGGTTACTTTTCACCCCACCTAGTAAATGGAAGTCGTACTAAAGGGATGACCTATTATTAAATATGATGACTACTAAATGGTAGCAATCAAATTTGTTTAAAGTCGGTCCTTGTTTCGACAGAACTGTTTCTATAAAAAGAAACTGGACTGTAAAAAGTTAAGATATGCTCTCAGATATAAATGAGTGCTAACATATTCTAGCATTTTGAGATTTTGGCAGATAGTAGTCAATAGAA
This sequence comes from Volucella inanis, assembly GCA_907269105.1. NCBI lineage: Eukaryota > Metazoa > Arthropoda > Insecta > Diptera > Syrphidae > Volucella > Volucella inanis. Next base: position 38,231,806 of record OU026154.1, on the reverse strand, counting down.
GAATTGAAGACCTATCAGCGCACCACCACAATAGAAATTAATAAAAGAATATTTCTTCATCACAGATTTTTCTACAAACTCTTAAGGAGAGCCTATGAGCGACGTCTCAAATACGCCGCAAAAATTGGTTTGGATGAAAAAAGTGCCAGAATAGTTATGACGGGCAGCTGTTGGCATTGTCAGCCTAAGCAACATTACATCCAAAAACGAACATAAGATGATTGACTTCACAATTAGACTGAACATCGTCAATACAGATGGTGGTTAAGTGGTCGAAATAAAGCAAGGCAGATTGATTTAATTCTGAAAGACAGAAGTAACGCATTCTGATTTGTAGACAACTACTAAATAATAACCATGGCACGAATTCGGTTACCGAAGGCAATATAGAGTCTAGAAAATCCTGCGAGTAGGCTTGACGTCTCTGAATTGCCAATATCAAGGCTTTTGTGAACCACCTTTTCCTCAACTCCATTAAACGGCACCATCGGAATAAAATACGGAAGTCATCTGTTGCAACTGGCTTTAAAAAAAAAAAAAAAAACAGAAATTCGTGAACAGGGCTGCTGTTGATACGTTTACCAGAGGATAATAAAAGCCGAAGGCAAACTTTTCTAAGCAAAATAAAAGATTTCGAAAACTGCGAAGAAAAAACTGCTTTTGTAGAAATTAGGTTCAACAATTTTACTAAAATTCAAAAAGATACCAGTGCCACAAATTCGAACGGAGTGCAAGGACAACTACGAAAACATTGTTGTCTAAACGAAGTTGTTGCTGAGAATTTAGAGAACCAACTTTGGAGACTATTAAATGTTGAAGACAACTCACAACTACTGTGAGGTAGGAGGAATTATTGGACCCATCCAAAGATCACCCCTTGAATTGATGACAATTAAATTTTCAGGAAAGAAACATCAGTTCATCTGAAAAAAAAATTGTAAAAAAAGCGGATGCATGATAATTGAAGATGAATCTGAACGCCGTTTCTTTAGTCCTAAAGAAGGATACCACCTTGTTGCATTTATGTCCTTTTTAGAGCCGAATAATTGTCTTAATATTAATTAAGTTTTTCTCTTAATGAGATCACTACAGCCTTCCATTTTCTTTCCGCTTGAGCTGCTTTAATTTAAATACAGCACATCATAGTTCTGATCATTAAACCGAACTTAATTGCTGGTATTTTGAAACCTTTCTAAGCGGAGTGTCGTTATCACTCTCTTGGAGTGTACAAACCGATATTATTCATTCATAATCATATGAGTGCGCATACAATATAGTATATATGCATCATCTTCTTATCCAAATTCTTTTTATATTTTCCTCCCAATCACCATTCTTGCAAATATTGCATTCTCGCATTAGCTTCAAAGGTGAGAGAGTTCAACAGGGACTTAAGCGCAGGTGATGATATCTAAATTTTCCGTCATCCTGGCTGAAATTCTGGTCGATACCACTCATTCGACTTCGTATTTTTGCCAGAAACAAGAGTTTTGATGACATTGCTTCAGACGGCATGTGATTATGAACTAAAATATATAAAGGGTATAAGGCATATACGGTTATTTCACCAAACATATGATGAAAATGGTCTTATAATAATCATTCAGATAATATAAAAAACCTTCCTCCCGAAAGTTCATTTATTCATTCAAAAAACCAACAGCGACTTGAAATTTTCCCGCGCCTCATATCTAGACCGAAAAGTCCAGGTTGACACAAATAAAAGATTCAATAAGCTTCTCCTAAAGAGAATAATTTTGAATGGTTTGACCTTAAAGCCAAATTAGTTTGTCATTCATCTGCGCTTTATATAAGCTACAGCATCTGTATATAGAAGTTAGACCTCTTGATAACATTAAGCAGAGAGTCAACCAACGCAATTCATATCCGTTGAGACAGAACGCAACCTTTAGCACCGATATTATGTATTTTTGGCATATTCAGACATCGCCATTTAGGGCTTCATGCAATAATCGCCATCGTACACTGCCTTGAAGTCAAAAACTAAGTGATTGGGTTTCTTATTGATATTCGTTAGTCTCCTTTAAGATTTATTTATCTTTGTGCAGAAATTTGATTTGTAGCCGATTTGCTGGGCCAAAAGGCTCACTAGTACTTTTTGACTAATGTGGTTTAAAACGACTTTGTAATAGCTATTTTCATCTTCTTGCAACGTATACGCTCACCATTAGGTCTCATGTATTTTTTCTGATATGTGACTGGTAGCTCAATATTTCGTGGACCCCATCTTGAATCATCAGAGCAATAATTGATCATTTTAATTTGAAGTCAAAATTTAATTTGATGTTTTGATCTGTATTTTTTTCCAGGCTTATTAAAGGACTCGAGATTAGATCTACTTTAGATGTATCTTACCGTTTATTCGTTTCATAACCGAGTATTGTAAAAAGACAGCTACCGAAATAATCACTGCTAAACCTAAATGTGCACATACATATCCTGAATGTTCAATTAGTGTTTAGCATTGAGTATACAGTCGATTTGATTGGCGATACGACTATCTTTTAAGCTTATGATAAGACTATATGTAAGCTTTTCCAAATTCTTTTATGTTTCTTATGCTGTTACGGGCGTTTTACGTATTACGGGCTTCTGCAAAAACTCACCCATTTACTTTTCTTCCGCTCCCTGCATACTTTTGAAAAAGTTGATCAACTACAAACAAATCTTTATGAGGTGCTCATTTGCGTCAATAAAAAGATGTAGACTTAAACATACACGTACGAGCACATCCGCATACATAGACAATACAGAAATATTCCCAAAGGATTGACATTGTTTTTAGAACTGTTTGAGTAATTTCCTGCCTTGTTTGCATGCTAAATAAATTAAGAAAAATATCTTTTAATGTAACGAGATTTAGACCAGGACGTTTTACTGTAATCGTTTGTGTTTTCAAATGCTCTACACGTCATGAAATGAATTATTCAAGACTCCCCACAGCATAATACGAGGCGTTGCTTAAATTTACCTTAAACTGGGGCAACTGCACAAACAAATCAAGTAAGTTCCCTCTAAACTATTAAAAAAAATTAACGAAAAGTAAAAAACTTTGCACTTTATGCACTCTTGTTCTCTCAATTTGAAAAATACAATAAAAACGCCAGAGATCCTTATTAATTAAAGCCCTGAAATACGGAGTAGATGTCTATTCATCTATCACCCAATTATTAGAAAGAACTTTTAGTTGAAGTATCTGATAATGGAAAACCACTAACGAACAAACAGGAAAAAGTTATATGAAAAATTTTACAGGGTGGTGCAATGACTTACAAGCGCCTTATGAGAAATAAGAAGTTATTGGAAAATATTCATTCAGGAATAGTTGATCAACGAATTTAAATACAACGGATGAATTGGTTAAGAGAACAAAATTAATATAACAGGAAAATCTGCTTCCAGATTGCACCAGATTTTGACACAAGTCAAGCTACTTCTTTATGAGCTGCTTCCCGAAAACTATTTGTCGTAAATTGCCCCCAGAAGTAGGTAAAGATAAGGAATCACAATTACTAATAAAGGAATCTCTTATCCGAAGAGAAAACTTTCCGACTTTCAATGACAATAAAGATGTGTCAAAGTGAACTCACTATAATTTTTCCCTTAGATTGATTTATACTGACAATTTATAGAACCTGGCGATCAAGCGTCCTAATTTGAAGTAATACTCGTTTGCTCAGCGGCGTACAGTTTTACAGTTGCTCGATTAAAGTATGTACTCAGCAACGTCAACCTGGAGATCCCCAGGTCTGTAACTATGCTTACACATTAATTGTGCTCATTTTCATAGAAATGATAGCGCGAAATCAAATATTGTAGGTAAAAGGCAGCTCTCATACCCCCAAAGCGGTCGACTGACTGTGAAATATAATGTCTATGTCTCTGGGTGCAAGACAAGAACAAAAAGATTTTACTTTTCAGCACGAAGACCGAGGAAAGTGCGCGACAAAGAAAATGGAAAGAGCTAATAGAGACACAATAATTCAAATCTGTACCAAAAGGTTAAAAGAAATATTCCAAACTAACAAAACCCGCATTGTTAAAAGCCTGTAGAAATTAGTAACAAAATTAAGTAATAGAATCACAGTCGGTGCTGAAAATATGGAGAAACTATTTCTGTAAAGTGTTAAGTGACGAGTACGTCGTAAGCCATGAGGGTGTTGAAAGCAAAGAACTCAGTCCACCTGATCAAATGAAGTAAAGTCAGTAATATGTACATAGCTAAATGTAAAATAGTGATGTACGACTCTATAAGCTACCCCTATCGACCTTTCTGCCAATTGGAAGTGATTCTAAGATTAGGTAAAAAAAAGTGTCTTAGATGGGACACTATAAACAGCGATCTCCTTATGGAAGCGCAAAGGATCTTGTCCGACATATACATAGTATTAAACCATGTATCTAAGATCTGATTAACCCCTACCAGTGCAGTTGGGATCCCGCAACTCAGCAAATATTCATACTACATATTCATAATATTTCCGAAATCTTCAGATTGTGCAGAAGGACGATATATAACGCGGGCTAATCCGTAAAGATGTGAAGTAATTTCCTGTGACGAGCTGTCATGAGAATTAAAGAGTGCAAAGTTAATTACATGGTCCCAACAAGTAGAGATACATAACAACGACAATTTGAATAGAATATCACAACTGAAAACCATAACTTTGAGGTAATTGAGTATTTTGTCTTCCTCGGCTTCACTATTACTTCTGATATAGACATCTTATTAGAAATAAAACGATATGCTATTGCTTTGAGAAAGATAGGATGAGGATAGGCCTGCTCATTTTAAACGCAAATATTGTTGTTCTAACCTGCTTTGACAGGTTTTGCAGGAGATGAAGAAAGACATGTAGAGCAAAGTGAGATTACGGCTCAGACCGGGATTAAAAACACAGTAGAGGAAGGTGGTACAAGTATGCACATCTGGAACAGGACTTCAACCAACATGGAATACTGAAAGCAGTTGGATTAAAACCACACTAATTGAAAAGTTCTGTTGGTTGCAACTCATTTCGTTTCATCTATATCGCCATCTAAGTAAGTAAGTAACTCTTTCAACTTGCTGAAAGTTCAACAGCCTAGAGTGATGATAGTTGTCCTTCCATTTTTTTTTTATAAGGAAATCAGTAAACAAGTTCTTACTTCGACTCTACTCGCACTATGGTAATTACTATAGAGGGGAAGACTAGCTTGGATTTGTATATAAAATCACTTTTCAATCATCCTTTCCGGGTTGATCAGTCGATCAAAGATTAAAAAAATCAATCTTCACTAAGCATGATGAGATTTTTTTAATGTCAAGCTGTTCGGCTACATATTCTATGTCTTGCTTCCCGCTATTTTTAACCTCGCAGCCTATAAGGTAATATTTGTAATACTATAACCTTTGACTCTGTCAATACCAGTTTTAAGGTCTTATGTAAGTTGTCAGGCTCGTTACCCTCAGGTCAGAGTTTGCTAACACAAATTAAATTTATCAATAATGATAATCGAAATGTTTGACAGGCCAAACCACATGTCAGGATCTGTGGTCCACATACATATAAATAACTAAAAATATATTGATAAACCCTAAAAGAATAAAGTTAGCAAACTTAACACAGGCCCGCGGAATAAATTTATATCTACATTTGGCTGTCACGATATTAAGATTTAGTAAAAATTCAAACAAATTAGACAAGATGATTTTATAATTTTTTGAACCATTGAACCATTGAATGTGCAACCATTGAACATTAAACTGATTTATTTAAAAACACATCAATGTCTGTAGCATTACCAATTACATTGTTTCATTACCAATTACACTGTTTCAATTTCAAATAAAAAAAATATCAACCTAATGAGAGAATTCAGACAGATTTCAATATTTTGAAAAATATATCATATACGACTATAAGTAAATTATGTTTCGAAGCTCTGGCTTGAGAATTGTCTTAGAATTGTCTGAGAATGTCTTAGAGAATGTCTTAGTCTTCATAAAAATCTTAAGAGCATGTTTCCAACAATTTGCTTTTATTTGACACATGCTCCTTAAAAATTTCATTTTATTAACAATGTACATATTCTTTACAGTGAGCACAATCCTCTTCTCTTAATGAGAAATAAATTAATAAACCCATCAACCTTTTTTTTGACAAATGTCATCGACAGTAAGGATTTTAGGGGATTATAACAGAATGACATCTCATCTTGACAGCATTGTCATTAAATTTCGTTCCCAATCCTTTTTCCTTGGGCTGTTTTCCGACAACGGTAAACATATCAAATTGAAGAGGTTTTTCTCCATAGAAGTGTTCAATAAATAACACTTCAACTGTCTGTATTTGCAACCTCTAAATTTAAAAGCAATTCATTGTGTAATTCATCTGATGCGCCCAATGACTTAAAGAAACTGAATCGTAGCGAGTGTACTCGTATACTCACTGACAAAAGGTTCACCTCTGTTTCAGGCATTCGATTTAATTCTAGAATTGAAGTCGCTGGTTATTGAGTTTAATGGAGAAAGTTTTGTTCGATATGATTATTTTCTACTAAAAGCGATTAACCCAGATGCTGCACTCCCCGTTGCATAATTTACTGCAAATCGACAACAAATCAAATACCCGAATACCCCGATTTTTTCGGTATTCAACTTATTGGAATATAATTGAGCATTCGCATTTTGAAAATCAATTTTAATTGTGGATTCATATTCGGCCGTGATTATTCCCAGGTGAGATTGGCATAATCACCGATACTAGAACTATGAATTCATTATATAAATTTTGCGTTTTGGTATTCCTAGAAACTGTAATTTCGGTTTTAGGTTTTCACTGGATAAATGGATTATGGGAGAGCAGTGATGAAAGGCTAATGTTGTGGTACGTAGTAGGTTAAACAAATTAATCGCAATATTACTTTGAGACCATAAGTGGTGCATCTATTTAATTTGAGGGCAATCCGAGCATGGATATTTGAAAAAAAAATTCAACCATTCGTCGTGATCTTGAAAGTGGCTGAAATTGAGTAAAGCACAAAATGAATAATAAGATGTAAGTATTGCGGTATTGTGTATGTAGTATTGTGGCCTTAACTTAATCCTATGGGAAATCGTTAAAGAAAGCAGCTATCCTTCTATAATCGTCATCCTTCTATATCCTCATTTCAAACTATGGTCTGTTAAGAGCCCTTCAATCTATTAATAAGGTAAGTGCTCTGGTATTTTCCTAGAGTATCATTGGAGTGGATAAGGAAGCAAATTAAGCCGCTCCTGTTGTGTTCGTTAACATTTTCTCTACGCTCCACATATTAATTTAATTTTTCTTTTCGAGTTGCCCTTAACCCAGTTTTGTGAGATCCAAGAGTGAAAAATCATCAGTCCTAGTCGAACAAACATCTCTCTCCTCCACAGTCCGATTCTACTCTCGAAGTTATCTTCGACAAAGTGAACGATGGCGGTGATGAACGAACTGCAACTCAATCCCTCGTGTATGATATTGAACACCACATAGGAAATAGGAAAATCGATGACATACCAATTCGCCCGTAGTCTTACCGGAATGTAGACGATAATTATACTGAATAAATGAAATCCGAAGTCGTTCCACGATATTCTCCACATCTAAGTGTTCTGCGGACGGTCCACCCTGCTGATTCCTGCGAAGGTTCTATTACCCTGACACCTAATCTACGTATTCCCCTCAAGTCTCCGCGCCAATGGCAGCTCATAAAATACTTTAATTCAGTATAGGCTAGATAAGATTGCTTCGAAGAACCAAATGCCAAAACTAGCAAATAAGTTAACAAGGAGTTTCAAAACTAACATTTTTCCTAGTTTTATACCTCTCACTCATACTCTAACTCCTTCTATTCCACCCTAAATCAAACCCCAATATCTACAATTCATTTGATTTAGCACCAAATCTTCAAACAGTCACTTCTTAATCCCCAACACACCCGCCTTACCCTAATTCCGGCCTCAGAACTGGAGCTGAGTATCATAGCTTTATCAGTTCTCACATTTTAAGCCCATATTCTAACATATTGCGTATTGCGCAAACCCCTCTGCTACAATCTCCCTCTCCCTCCCTCTCCCTCCCTCTCCCTCCCTCTCCCTCCCTCTCCCTCCCTCTCCCTCCCTCTCCCTCCCTCTCCCTCCCTCACCATCTCTCTCCCTCCCTCTCCATTCCTTTCCCTCTTATATTGACTACTTTTCGCCGTTCACTGTCAAATTATTGCAATTAGCGGCACCGCTGGACTCTTTGAACTTTGAGATACAAAGATATACGACAATATACATAAGTCTATATCCAGCCTGTCTACCATATATCAGATATATCATATATCATATTACATATATATCATATATATCTAATAAATCTGACTCGGTGTGCTGCAAGGGTATGGAATAAAAAAACAAGCGTCATGGATTTCATCCAGCAAAAAGTCTTCCGTACTGATTTCCCGTATCATGTATACGTATAAGGAAACTTTATGGATATGTAGCATCTCTATATTTTTAATAAAAATTGTAGACAACCTTGCCTCTCTTTGCAACTATGTATACTCTAAAAAAGTCTCGCATCTCCAATGCATTCATGATGCAGATCACGATCAATTTTTCCAAGCCTAACAATTCATGTAACAAACTTCATCTCACTTCCTCTTTAACTGGTCGTTATGTTTCCTCGATAACGACGTTGCTGATATGATTACTGACACCATTCACCTTGAGAAATTCCTATTGTCGATCAGGAGTTATGAACGCTTTGTACTTTTGGCTAACCTTGTCGATGTCCACGTAAAAAAACCCGTTCTTCAAGTCGAGAGTAGTAAACACCCGCGCCTTATGCATGCCTTTCAAAACTTCCTCTATAACAGACAAAGGAAACCTGTCCTGAATTACTTTGGGGTTAAGTTTCCCATAGTCTACGCATAGTCTATAGGATACATCTGCTGAATTATTCCATCGTGAAACCATTCGAAGCCTACGAGCTTTCTGATAAACTGGAACTTAGTCTTCTAATGTAATAATCATTTGAATACAGGACTTCTTCAGCCTCTCGCGCTTGTAGTTCCTCACTAAGCCCTCAATCTTGAGGTGTACTTTGTAGGTGTGACTTCGAATCCCAATTCTGAATGTAGAAGAGATGCTTACCCGATGTGTGGTGTTGCTTACCTTAACCGCACCTATATTTCTCATTGAAGAAGGAGAAAAACAAATACAACATTGTGGCCTAAGTTCTTTCTCTTTATTTTATTTAATTCCGAAAATGGGTAATAAGAAAAAACGAATTACGAAAGCGACTGCACGGCTCGGGTTGACTACGGCTACTAACTGTTTTTTTCATGATGTGGTATTCGTTCCCGCTGGTAACAGCGTTGCCGGCTGCGAGTTTATATACATATTCGAATAAATCAATGAATTTAGTTACGAGCACACTACGAAGCGAACAGTGTTAAGTGATTTGGAAAATCTCATCGACGTCGACAGTATGTCACAAAATCAACGGTTTTCCAACGCATCCCCTGCCACAACACAAATTTAAAAGGATAAGAACGATAGGAAAAGAATTTAAATAAAACAACAACTGTGAAATATAAAATTGATTTTGTCATAATTTATTATTTGTGAAATAGCACATCATTCAAATAGCCGTCTCAACTTCGCTGGCAATGCTTCAAGCGGTCGGTCCAATTTTTGATGATTTGGTCCAGTAGGTGCGGATCTATTCCGGCAATAGCGCATTCAAAGTAGTAGTCTTATTAGCGTAGACTAAGGACTTAGTAGAGCCTCATAGAAATAATCGAGTGGTGTCAAATCGCATGATCGCGACGGCCAACTGACGAACGCTCGCCGTGAGATAACCCAGTCACCAAATTTCTCCTTCACAAATTTAAGTGTTGCGTTATTTGTATGGCATGTAGCGCCATCTTGTTAGAACCACAGATCTGATATATCGATGTTGTCGAACTCTGACCACAGAAAGTCGGTTAACATCGCTCTGTACTTGAGGCCTTTGAAGGTAACCGTCATTTCGAAAAAAATAAGGTCTGATGATGACATAGCCGCTGAGTCAAAAATGGGCCTAATCCGAGAAGAAGATTTTTTGGCCAAAATCCCGATTTCAGCGTCCAGTTAGCGAACTCACCGCGTTGTCTATTTCTTCATTTAGCACCAATCTTTGTCTGATTGGTGGCTTAACATCCAAAAAAGTGTACTCATGCTCAAACTTTTCACGGTGCGACGAATTGCCTGCACACTGAAGCCATGATAACGACCGACCTCACGGCGAAATATATCGATAATATTTTTTTTTTATTATTTCCGCACGTTCGGCAAGCGTAAAACAATGATGAGATGGCAAACCTTACTGAATATTTTCACAGCTGGATTTCATTGGTAACTTTGACAGCTGCTGAAATATAATAATTGGAAGAACTATCATTGCTATCTGGTCAACGTTTGTTAGAGCTCTTCACGACAGCGCTTCAAGAGTCACGATTTAATCTCGACTACCGCGATGACAGTTACAGTCAATATCTCAGCCCGGACGACACTGATGTAATCCGAAAGGCGACATTAGCATCGTAAGTTCAATTGGTCAAGGAAGATCCCGATGGCTGTCCCTATCTTCATCTTTGATCTAGATGCATATCGAGTCTTCTATCATTTGGTTTCTGTCCCATTCCTCTCTGCTTCGTGTTTCAAAGTCATGATGGGGTATTATACAGTTCGTATTATAAGGATTGAGATGTGGCCATTCGTGGTTGATTTTCAACCATTAAGCTAACTCAATCTTAGACCGTTTTTGGCTATAGATTCTTGCATTTTTATAGACAAGAGACCACGTATCCTCTTGTTTGCGTCGTTCTTATAAAATGTGTCATGCATATACTCGTACATGCAATCATATATACTTTTGTTATTGCTATTTTTATTTGCTAGTTTTATTTGTGGATTGTCACAATACTAAGTAAGTTAAGATGGGTCTAACGATAGCCGTGTACATCCATAGGATAGTATGGAGTACTTAGAAGAATGGAAACAGATAATCTGATATTAGACTTTGCAACTATATAGGTCCTAATTCGGACTTGTAGGTTCAGTGTGATATCAGCTCCCTTACTTTACCTTGGATTATCTAAGACTCTTAGATGCGGGCGATGTCGATGTATTCCCTACTCGGCGGTTCGCATTCCTCTTAGGCGTCCTGCGAAGAGCAGTTGTGAAAAGTCTGATCGGAAGTTGTAGTTGACTTTGCATAGTAGTGGCATAGATGGCTAAGTATAACCCCAACTTCAACGCCATCTTCCGTGTTGTTAACCATTTCAACAACCTCACATTCCTTGCTGTTAAGGGCGGGACTTAGGTGGCGGAGGTTGCGTTCTATCCTGTCCTTCGGAATGTAAAGGGTTGGATAAACCGCTGTTTAGGTTTGGTGAGATCTAGAAGTTCTTTCTTTTCGGCTTTTGGACTTTTCTTCCAGCGCTCACTCAAGGATTTTGCGTAGACTTAAAATGCTTGCACAGTTAAAAGAAGTTAGGGAGGAAAAAAAGAAATTCTTATCGCTCATAACTGTTTCCAACTTATAATGATTAAGAAATAAAGAGCTCGGTAGGGAATTCCATAAGCAAGTTCTACAGCTTATAAGCTAGCCGTCACTAGTCAGAGTTTCTGTTGCCTATTGCAACACGGAAGATTTCGTAAGCATCTACTGTTTTTTGCTATCCCTGCCTATCTTGATGGAAGTTGTGTCATTTGACCGTCCGTCATTTTCGAGCTGACAGCAACCGGTTTAGCTTTAAAAGAGCTTTAAAAGTTTCTCGCTCTCCCTCTTCTCGGTGTTTATAAACCTGCTGGCTCCGCTATTCCCCTCTCGTTGCTCTCGTCATGCCGCAGCAGTTTCTCTGACTATTTCACGTGAGGGCACATGTTGCTGTGTTCCCGCCGGCTCTCTTACACCCGCGATTTCTAGTTTGAGTTCTTCAGAGGTGCGACCAATAGGCTTGCTCTCCTCTGAGTCCATATCCTTGAGGGAAAATAGGAAACTATCTTCGTCAGTGGAGGATTCTCGAGTAGGAGGCTATCCCTCTCGGCCTTGAGGTGCCTGACATACAGTGATGTCATCCCGTACTTATTCAATGTATGCAGGAAAGGGAAAATGAATAAAAACTAGACATATTCAGGTAACTAGAGTTTTGCGCTAGTCAGTCGCTAGGCCTCGGCGAGAACCCTGCCTTTGAAGACCATCCCTTAGTTTCCGTCCACTCCCCATTAACCTTATCGACATGAATAGCCCGGTTGTTACACTTAACACTTAACTTCGATTCGTTGGAGATTACTTGAGCTCATTCACCATGTCAATGTGGATGATCAAGAAGAGGCCCATATTACTTTGTCTCGATAGAAAATCCTCCCAGACATACTGTTGTTCTTTTCTTGTTAAAGCTATTAGCCTCAAAACTAACACTAGGTGTATTGATTAAAATCGTGCCACAGAAGTGAACCTAGAGCAGATTTCTAATGGTTTCATCTCGACTAGATGTCTGATTTGAATCTGCATACTCTTTGAAGGGTTTTTTAAGTGTGCTTTCTTTAATTTTCGCAACTCTATATTGAATTGGGCTAACGTAAACGTGTAATTATTCACGTGTAAGTAAACAGATGCATTTTGCTTGATTTAAAAATGTTCTCACGCTCCTGTGGATTTGTTCTATGTAGTTTTTTGTTCCATCTTTAAACATTTTAACTTTCACTTTACAACTGCAGGTAAATCTTAATCATCTATGTCCTCAAGATGATGCAATGGTGCGGTTAATGAGGCAGTTTTGATTGATTAATTTTCTCTAAAGGTACTATTAGTTAATTTTATTATAGGGGGTGTTCCGGATTATGTGTTGAAGACTTTATAAACTTTATTTAGATATGAAAAACCGTATTGGGTGAGGGGGAGGGGGGCAGAAAATATAACCCCTCAAAGATGTAGAAGTTTGAAGCGAAAAATTCCGTTGATCGGTTTGCTGTCATTTCTGCAAGAGATAATTGTGGCCAAAGGCCTAACAGAGAAATTTAAAGGAACTCTACCTCTGAGTATTGTTTTAAGAGCACTTGTGCTGGATTTTGGGAGTAGAAATAATCCCAGATAATTTAACGATAGCAACAGCGTTAGTTTCATGTTCCAGCAAGATTTAAATACTTCGATTACCTTAGAAATTACTTCTTCTTGTCAGGTATTTAGTTAACAATCCCGGCCTAGAGTACTTTTCTCAAGTCATTGGCTTAATGTTTTTCATCTGCAAATTTTTTTATTTGACGTAGACTACAGTAATTTTCTCTCAACGATTGCAGCTATGCCCAGATAACAAAGTGATCTTATCGGATAGCATAATATATCTTCATATATGTAGGCCTCTAGACACTCGGAGGAATTGGATACCCTTCGTCGCTTCTCAATTCACTGTCAGAAACTGCAGGGTGAGTTTAATTAACGGTAGACACTGCGATACATAGACACCTTTCGCTTTTACGCACGATAGCAATCCCTAAACAAACCGCTGTGACCATGCAAAAGCCTGATTATTGCGCTATGTCAGTCATTTTAGAATTCCCTAAGAACAGCGCTCTAAGTAAATTCAACATTTCGGAGGTATATCAGAACTTAAGGAATATTTTAGACGCATGGTTCATAGTAAGAGAAGCTTTTTGGCTTTCCTGCAAACAATAATCAATGGGCATCAAGAGCCTTTGAACAAGTTTATTTCACTCTTCGCTAAGTCGAATAAATTATAGGTTCATGATTCCGGCAAAAAAAATCTAATATAAAATACTGTTCAGTTAAGTTACAGTTATGTCATACATTGAACTTTCCTTTAAAGGAACATAAATTCTCCAACCCCCCTTAATATAAAACGAATGCATTCGCAACATGCGCACACAGCATGTTCCATTGGACACCAAGCCAACATACATACATAATTTGCTACATGCGCATCGCAGATATTTCATTTGACACCTGCACAAACCGATGTATTGAATGTCCACGGATAGTAACTCGATGCGTAGTCAACATTTTAATAGATTAATAAATACCAATTCCAATAGGCTAATCCACACATTTGCCAGGACTATAATCATAAAATAAAAATAAAGTTTCCTTCCAAAATATTATAACATAAACACTTTTTTTCGCTCTTCGCTCGATCAAAAATAAAATTTTTTATCTGATCCGATCTTGGCCGAAAGATTCAACGGGATGCATTGAAAAATCGGAACGGACACTTACGAGTATAATGAAATTCCAATTATATATAGGGTTTTCTAATAACGACTTGACAACTTTTTTTTTTAAATAAAAGGCAAACCATTTGAGATATTTCAAAAACTTTATTATTGGCTTGAAGTACAATCAAAACATTTATGAATGGAACTCGACTTCGTTCATATGGCCACCGCGGGCACGTTTGCAGCGGTCGATTCGTTGGACCCAATTTTCAACGAGTCGGCGTGTTGGCGTAAGCCAACGACTTAACGTAGCCCCACAGAAAATATTCAAGCGGCGTTATATCGCACGAACGAGGCGGCCAATCGACTGGCCCATGTCTTGAGATAACATGCTCACCATACCTACTCTTCAATAAATCGATTGTAGCGTGTGCTGTGTGGCTTATGGCACCATCCTGTTGAAACCACATGTCGTCCAAGCCCAATTCTTCCAATTCGGGACAAATATAATCGGTTATCATGGTGCGATAACGCTAACCATTCACAGTAACATGACGTCGACGAAAAAATATAGCCAAATAACGCCGCCGGCATGCAAATCGCACCAAACAGTTATTTTTTGTGGATGAAGTGGTGATTCATGCAGCACATGTGGGTTTTCAACCGACAAATAACGCATATTTTGCTTATTGACGAACCCATTGAGCCAAAAATGAGCTTCGTCACTGAAGATGATTTTGCCATGCAATTGTATGTACTTTACCATGATGAAAATGTTGAGTTTACTGAATAAATTGACAGTGACAGTTTGATAATTAGTGAAAGAGTGCCTTCACAAATTGAATTCAAAGTTGTCAAGTCGCTATTGGAAAACCCTATACATATATCTAAGCCGAGAAAAAACACCATTATAAAAGACTAGATATAATATAGTAAAACATATTTTTTTGGTAAAATTAGATTTTTATTATTTAACATAGTTGCCTTCGAGGGCAATACAACAATTATAGCGGACATGTAATTTTTCGATACCATTTTTATAGTACGATTTCTCTTCAGCCTCAAAATAAGCTTCATTTAAAGCGATTACTTCTTCATTAGTGCTTAAATTTTTTTTAAGTGAGCATTTTTTTGAGGTCTGCAAACAGGAAAGAATCCCGGGGGTCAGATTCCGGAGAACACGGCTGATAGGGAAACAATTCGTAGCCTAATTCATGCAATTTTGCCATTGTTTTGTTTTTTGTTCGATTGTGAAATCGCGCGGCACTCATTATGTCCACAGCTTTCGCATGTCCAAATATTTATGCACAATATTTCGAATATGCTCTTTTGACATATTCAGCTATCTCGATCAACTTTATTTTACGGTTATTCATGATTATTTTGTGAACTTTTTTCGCGTTTTCGCCCGTAACACCCTCATTCGGCTGTCCACTGTGTGCATCGTCTTCGGTGCTCATTTCGCCTCGTTTAAATTTGGCAAACAACTTCTCAACAGTCGATTTTCCTGGCGGAGAGTCCTAATAATGTTTATCAGCATTTTTTTCATATCAAAACAATGCTTTATTAATACACGAAACTCTTTTTTCACATTAAGAAAAGTTGCTTAACTCACAATACTATACCTCACGAACCGATTGTCAGGCAGCTGTCAAATTTATACACGTGTCGTTTGAGGGTTAGTACTACTATAAACCATATGAATTTAATTCTAGTAACTCCTACGAAGTTTTCAATCGACCTGTTACATACACCTAGATACAGAAAGTATCCGCTAGTCTGAGCAACACCGCTCATTAATAAAATCAAGGTTAGGTGTTTTTTTTTAACACTTCACAGTTGTAGGTACATGTCTTCTGCTGAGTCACCAAATATAGTAAAGGATAAAAATAAAAACGTAAAAAAAATGTCAAACTGACTTACCGAAGTTATTGCGTGAGGATGTGAATAGAATAACTTTCGCGGGTCGATATTAAGTGATTAGGTTTTCGTCCTCTTTTTATGACGGTAACACTAACACTAAAACTTCAGCTTAATTCAAGATAAATAAATTTAAAAACAAAAACATATATACATCGTATATATATGCATGTGTGCATACATGGTTGCTCTAGGAAAAATAGCACTGTGCCACATGAATCCTTGCTTGGTTAGGAATGTTACGGGAATGTCAGGGTATGCGTGCTTGCTGTTGGTCGCCCGTCCTGAGACGATACTTCAGAACCTGTTGCCGTCGTATTTTGAAAGTAAGGGTTGTAACTATAGCTGGTTTTTTAATGTTTGTTAGTGTTGTTGCTGCTGGATGAACTGTATTTTCTTTTCTGATACTGTTGCTGTTGTTTCCAACTGCTCATATGCTGCGGACGTGGCTCTAACAGTAGCTGTTGTTTCCACTGTTGGGTCCGTGGCGGCAAATACTACATATGTGTTTTTACCACTGTTGTCGCTAGGCAATAGATTGGCTGTAGCTGTTGCAGTGGTTGTAACTGTCATTTAAGCTGGTAGCGTAGCTACCGATGGCGATATCGTGATGGTTGACTCACTTGCTGTCACGTCACCTACCTGGGTTCGAATCCCAGTAGGAACACAACAGCAAATTTTTCAAAATCGTCATCACCCTTTCGGCGGGTAATGGCAAACCTCCGAAAGTCAAATTCTGCCTATGAAAAAGCTTCTCAGGAGAACCGTTCGGAACCGGCAATAAACAGAAGGCCCTGCCCAGGAATGTAAAAATTCACAATGAGAAACACAAATGAGTGCGAGAAGCTGGGCCTTGACCCACACCGGGCTGTCGCGCCACTTTTTTATTTATTTTTTTTTGTAGCTGTTTTTTTTTTTCAACTGTTTTTATTTTCACCTCTATCGATCACCGTTAAAATCTGACGGTTTTTCCTTGACGACATCTACAATAGCTTGACCTACATCTGTCATTCGAACAAAAACAATTCACAAGTTAAAAAGTACCGAATTTTCTTCCATAGTTTTTGTATTCTACGCCTTTTTCGTCTTCTGTCTTTAAATAAGGAATCTTCTAGGGTCATTCACCCCGAAAACATTTTTAAAACACCTGTATCACTTATGTACATATATGTAGGTCCCAGTGTTCAGTAAGGTACACTAACTGAATTGCAGAGTGAAGAGGCTAAGTAAAAGGGGAAAATAATGAAAACTTCAAAAGGGATGAGAAATTTTTTTGTTTCTTTTTTTTTATTAAGTTATTTTTTTTTTATTTCGGACCAAACGAGTCATAATGGGATGTTGTATGCGCTAGGTTATTATGATGAGTCTACCTACGGGCCGATTCCTAGAAATAGTCAACCCATTTGGATTGAACAGTCGTTTTTCAGACTATCTTTGCGTTCTCAACATTTGACTTCATCATTATGAAAACATTTTGCTGAAAACATTAAACTTAAATTGAAATGCATTTCCTGAGGTACTGTAGTTCTCAATAATATGATAAAATACCTTTTAGTAGTACAATCACACTGACAATGTTCCTTTGTACCACAGTTAGTATTTTAATTTGATTAATATAAGTCAGGTTAGACAACAAGTACCTTATCCAATTACATTGACAAAGCAGTAACAAGGTGTTTGATTTTCCAAGCAATAACTTGGTCCTATACTAAATTTTTCCTCAAAATTTCTCATTGTCTCCAAGTTGCATTCATTAGATTGGATTTATCCGATATAAGGCAAAGTACCCTGTCCCCTCTAATAAAACCAATTTTAAGCATTTCACTTTAAATTTATTTAGTAAATCCTTCCTTTAGGATTTCAGTTAATGTAACAAACCCCGTGAAAGAACAAGGGATGTTTTAACTTAATTTAATTTAAGCTCAGTTTATGCATCAATTGAAGCACTTACTGCTCTTACAAAACGAGTTTAATTAAAATTCAATAAAAAGTGTTAAACTTACAGCAAAGTGCTACTGATTAAATTAATTTAAAGTTAATAAAATAAAAAATAAGTAAAAACCCGAAAGAATTCCAATTGCATATCTAAAATGCAAAGAACTCTCTGTATATCATTGTCTGTGTAAATAGTGGAAGAAATCAGTTAACGTAATCAGTGTAACCGTCGATAGTTCATTCGTATTGACTTTCCATTTCAATTCAATTGAAATATAATCCAAACAGTTGAATAAGAAAAAAGTTAAAATTTAAAAAAAACAAAAAAAAATAAATAAAATGAAAATCATATGATTCCATTTGGAGTAATATGAGAGTGGTAAACGACATCAGAAAGATTGTTCATATGCCAGCTACACAAATGCAAAACTATGGCGTTGGCAGGGTTGATTCCAGTCCCATCGGGAAGCCTTGGTAGTATGTTGATGACATGGTGGCTCCCCCAATCTCTACACCGGATATTGTTTAAAGTTTTCACTAGTATTGCCTTAATTCTTACAATACGCAATGAGATCCCAGTACATGGTACAAATATTCGACTAACTCAACGCAACAACCATGCAAATATTTCTGAACTTTTGGATAATCTACTCCGAGGATATGACAACAGTGTACGGCCGGACTTTGGAGGTAAGTACTAAAAATGTTTTCAAATTCAATTGTTCTCTGTTTTATTTAATTCTTATGGAATTCATTCATATGTTAAGTTTGCTTGGTGTTATGGTAGTTGAGGAACTTCTCCTACCCTACAAGTGGAAAATTGCTCGATGAAAATTAGGGACTTAACCCCCTAAGGTCATGGGCGAAGGATTATTTAGCTAAAAGTAGAAATTTTACTTAAGTCAGGTTTTCATTCGTCTTTTTCTAACTTGAAATACATTTTTTCTTCTATTATGTACATACAAAAGCGGATATGTAAAACTCGCATCTATGACTTTGAAAACTATCATTACACTCATCGTTTATGAGTGGTTTGATAGGCCTAGAGAATGCATCATCATATTAAAATTACCATAAACCCCTAAGTCTGAGCAGTTTTATTGTACGATTTTACTATGTACATTGTACATACGATTACTTAGACACATTTATCTGTTGTTATTAACATTTTTGGATAAATGGAAAAATGTAACCGACTAACTTGGGTGTGGCCGTGGTGTAGTGGTATATGCATAGACTCCTCAAGCAGAGGGTCGCGGGTTCGAATCCCGTGCGAGACGATTATCTGAAAAAGTCTTTTCATAGAATTTGAATGTAGTTATATGAAAATCCCGTCGGCGTCAATTCTGACATGAAGACATAACACTGATGTTGGAGGCGTTGCTGGCTGGGCTAAATGTATCGAACTAACAACTAGCACGTACTAAGTCCCACTGGTTGAGGATGCACTGGCTCCAGTTTGACAACCACCTCTAAGAAAAAATCGAAACCTAATACACAATACACCTGAGTTTCAAGCTACTACACCACCCGCCTGCGTCCTGGTGAAAAGCCATTAAAACGGTATTCATATACCACTGGTGCGCGCGCGGAATTAAAAAAAAAAAAAACAAAAAAAAAAAAACTTTAACCGGAGGAGGATTTCCAGCCGAAAATTTATATTGAAAGTTTACATGTTAAACCACTCTCTACTCCACTCTTTCTGACCCAAGTATTTACCTTGTCTAGAGCAGAATCCATGATTTTACTTATCACGGAAACAAATTTTCCTGACACTAGTATCACAACATCATCCACATACACGACCATTTTGGCCACTTCTCTGTCTAGTCTTACAAGCGTTTTGTTCATAAACGTTAACCAAAGTAGAGGAGAAGTGATCCGGCCACGTGAAGTTCCTCTATAGGCGAATTTGGTTATGTGATTGTTACCTAGTGTTGCCAAAATTATTCTTTTTCTGAGCTTAGAGGCTATCCATTGACTGATAAATTTGTTCATAATCATAGCCAGAGTAAAGGATATATGGTATAACGTAGCCTGTAGCGAATTTGGTTAAGTGAAGGTTACCTAGTTTTGGCTGAATAATTACTTTTCTAAGTGTAGAGACTATCCATTGACTAATAAATTCCTCTTTGCCTATCTCGATCAGAGATTTGTGTATACGTCACTAAAGGCATTCTCTATGTCTCAGAAGGAGGGTAGAGTATATTCTTTGTAGTGTATGGATTTTTCGATTGTTCACACATCCCGTGGAGAGCCATTTCCATGGAACTTTCCTTAAGATAGGCGTGCTGTGATTTGGATAGCGATGATTCTTCTAGAACGCTTTACATGTTGATTTTCTAAGACACACTATATGGTACGAAAGAGGTTAAAATAATTGGACTGAAATCCTTTCAGGACTTATGACAACGTTTACCTATCTTCGGTATAAACACCACTCGAGTGCGTCTTCAAGAGTAGCGTACATAGTTCAGATTGATGTAAAAGCAATATTATGGCTTCTTCAAATTTCGAGGAGTGCCTCCTTTTGCAAAATATTGTTATCCCCCAAACCAGCAAATCAGTAGACATTTGTAAATTCTGGAAGCACTCAGACAACAGGAAGCAAGAAAAACTATACTAAGTCAAAAGTACAAATTTTTAGTCTCATGCAGGAAAAACACTTCTTAGCTAAATCAGTGCCGACTTACAAATAGCTCTCACCACAGGAACTTCAAATGAGCCATATAATAAAGCCCGACGCTGTAGTACGAGTGTGTATCTTTCATCGGTTTGGAGCGATGAGTTCAGTAAGTATGCGTTTTCATCTTTTGATGGCTTCAACTGCTTAGCACCGACGGCATACCATATATTCAGTTATGTTGCAAAAATATATAGACCAATTACTGTCAACACTTAAGAAAATATTCTTTGCTAGCCAACAGTCAAAGTCACAAAAAACTTCAAGGCTATTAGTCTAAACGTCTTCTTCCTGAATACCTTGAAGAGGATGGCCAAGTTTCGTATGCGACAAAGCTTATCGCATATGCATTCTTTGTCTTAAACGCAGATTAGCGTTTTAAAATGCTATTGATATGTGTTGGCAATTCTCATCATTACTAAAAGCGCCTTTGACAACCTATGCGTAATCCTGTGGATAAAACAATGCTGAATAGAACTTTTACTGCTAATGCTGATTGCAACCAATTTGGGAATATTCGTAGGGGCTGAGCTCCTCTACTTAACACTCTCAACAGCTTTAACGTCTACTCTTATTACATGCAGATTATGTAATAACCATTTACGAGATTTACCCGTCTTACCGGGTTTTAAAAGATGTCAGCAATTCTCCCAATAATAGCTATCATTTACAATAAATGTCATATTGAATATCGAGTTTCTTAGACTAATCACGCCACATCGAAAACTTGTTGGTTTAACGGTAAGGGAGGTAAGTGGGATTTAGGAAAGGCATGGTACTTATTACTGAAAAGAGTTCTCTGAATCTATATGCCTGTGACAAAACATCAATTGCCTATTCGTTAGTCATTGCGTTGACAAGCAAAAGTTTTACTCCTATTTTACCAAGACTGCAAAGAATGTTAGCTAGATAGGGCTTTTTTCACAGCACAACAGTTCTAATAGCAGTGATATAGCTTTGAGATCCTTCGATACCAACTGTTTTTGTTTTGTGCTCTCAAACACAATTCCGACATTCGGAATGTCACCAACACACCTGTTACAAAAATATGAAATTACCTCAGCCCGAAGCCAACTTCATTTCATCATTAAGTAAGAAAACACTGCTATGCTCCCAACTTTAAACTTGCATTCTACCTTTTACTAAAACTTTCAATAGTAATTCCTGCAATAGCCCTTCTCGAAAAAATAGATCGAGCCCTTGTGCAAATCTTTCTCTTATTTTTTGACAAGTACATGAAAAGCTTGGTGTCTGCGGCAATATTTTTTGAGACATTGGCCGCGTGGCAAAAATAAACCTAAATAAAGCAACATGCTAATTAAAACCAAATCAAAACGGATCTAAAACCCTCAGATTTTTAACATACTCGTATGAGTACAAAGCTGCTTTTGTATGTATATCCATAGCCATATCAGACGCCGTATTTTTTAACCAAATGTTGTATAAACTAAATCTCCAGCAATAGTATAAATACATCATTGAGTCAATTTTCTTAATCATGATACAGATACGTCAAAAAAAAATAATAATAATAAATCGTAAAACTATGTGCATTCAAAAACTATGAATCAAGTTGATTTGCTATTTACCCATAGGATGCCTTGGATCGAGATTGCCTTCCATTTTAATAAACTTGTATGACTTCTTATTTTCAAGATAATTTAATCAGAAATTAATCAGCGGGAGCTGTCTTT
Organism: Volucella inanis; assembly: GCA_907269105.1. NCBI lineage: Eukaryota > Metazoa > Arthropoda > Insecta > Diptera > Syrphidae > Volucella > Volucella inanis. Next base: position 38,209,341 of record OU026154.1, on the reverse strand, counting down.
CGTCACTCTTTGTTAGCAGGGTGCCATTTATAATTTAGATTTGTCTGCATTTATTTTATTTTAAAAATGGCACAACCACATCAACGTACGATCAACAATGCAATAAATAAAAAAATAAAAAAACATGTTTACTTACTTAGGTGTATTTTTATGACGGTTCAGTACGGAGTATTCATGAGCTACAACCAACTTCTGACTTCTACGATAAGATCATATCGGCTAACTTTTTCCTAATTCACGCATTGAAATGTTTTATCCTTTAAAGGACCAGACAGTAAATAAGCTCATTTTATTATTTTTATCTTTGCTTTGAGCAGTTCCGTCAGTTCTGAAAGATTTTTGAAAGATTTATGTTAGTCATCTTCGCCGGAGATTGCTTAAAAGGAACGTACAAGTATCAGAAACCACTTCTTCAGTACTCTTACTGAGCGCTAAAACACCCTAAAAATGTTTTACCTATAATAAATAGTTTTGTTGGCTTTCAGGTTCAAAATGGGTCTAAATACTCCTATAAGGAAGCGTAGAAAAATCCCTGCAAATATCATTAGCATCCGGAATCTTTGAAACCTTTGCCCAAAGATAAAATTTCTACAATTTTACGCAATTTGAGTTTGGACAGTTTAGCGTTATTTTTTTACCACAGTGATGTTTTCCATACCAAAATGACTGGTATTCATTGCTAACATGACTTTGCAGTTTGCTACGCTTAATAGTGCGAATGTAAATAAACCTGCATACATCTTGTCTAAGCACAATATGGTCGATTTAGCGGAGCTATTCTTGAGACCTCAAAGGTAAAAAAAAATAGAACATATTCGTGTCTTAGATCATTTAAAGACTGAACCGAGGAAGTATGCCGAAATAGAAATTTTGGTAAAGGATTAATTTGCAACAACAGCAGCAAGGTAGGTTACTGGTACGATACTTTGAAGTTTCTGATGCTCCAGCTTGGAGATTGTGTTTTCGGGTTAATTACCTGGCCAATAAACTCACTTTGAATGAGTTTACTATTGATAGAGAGAGAAAAGCGATGGGTTTAAAAGAATAAGTGTATCGGTGATATAGTGTGTCGATTAATTGGAAAATATGAGTATCCCTATAAGTTTCATAGTACAGTTTCGAATCATATCTACTCGATGTGAAGACGTTTAGGGAGTACTTGGTCAGATGTATGCATTGTCATCCACTTTTTGGCATGTAAACGACTTTTAAAATGAGGTCAAATAAGATTCAGGAAATCTAAGCACTTGCATGATTTTTGAAGAATCATCATTATTCCAATGGTGCTTATGCCATTTATTGAAAATGTTAAAACAGTAGACAGCATTGTGTCCGGATGCATTACATTCTTCTTGGATAATGGTTCCCAAATTAATTATATAGTATTATTTATTGTATAAACAGCCAGTTTCTTTTTAATTTAAAAGAGCAGAGACGTGAGTTCGGAAACGAATTTGAGATGCACGTAGTGCTGTTGTCACCAAAGGATGTTTTGAGGCTAGAAATATTAAATCACCTGTAGACCCGCTGCTAAGAAAACTATACTGCTGGTCATTAAGAAAATGTGTGGGCTATTAGAGTTTTGTAGGAGGGGAAAAAGTAAATTGACTATTTTTAACGACAGGCTGTAAATATACTATTTCCCAATGAGTCGTAAGATGTAGAAATTATGGAAAAGCTTACGCAGTAGTTGCGACAGGGTGGAACGAAGATATATCATCTGCCCCACCTAATTTGTGTATGTTAACTGTGACTTAACCAAGGTATTTGCTATTGAGAGAAGAATCCGCCATTACTTCATTGTGGGTTTAATTTGTTTGTTAGGAAGAATTTTTGAGGCTCGAACATTTGATTTAAAACCCGATTTGAACCCGCATCGAGGCTAAATTCATAATAAATCTGATAGGTTCTCATGCAAAAAGAAGACGAGAAAAAGAAGGATTTTGCCAAAGATAGTTCACTTAATATAAGAGCAATGCCCTTGGTAATTTTAAGGCCAAGTTAGAAAACGAGATTATCTTTCGAGGCATAGTTAGACGAAATAAGTTTAGCAACACCACTTGGAAAACTAGACTTAATCTAATCAACTCTGGAGTCATGGTAGCCAGCGAATAGCTAGACCAAAAATATATCAGGCAGCTGCTGCAATAAACCATGACACTAAAGAACTATTATGAAAAAATTTGACGTTGAAGAGCTGCAATAGCAAGAGTATTGTTACATCATTCTCTGACGAGAATTCCAAAATCTCCCGAAAAGTCTCATACAACCGGAAAGGGGATATAAGAGGCACTGGTACCGAGAAATCAAAAATGTCTCATCTGATGCGCTACGTTTCACCCAATCACCAGAACAAAGCCATGCAGGAGGTGATATAAGTTGTAAAGGATGAAAGCTGCTCATATAGTTAACTCAACAAGCAACGAAGAATGCGAACTTTTCTGTAGAAAAAAGAGAAGGTGCTTCTGCAAGAATGATGATTAAAAATATAACCAGGAGATAAAAAGAGCATTTTAAGGTCATAAGTAAAGTAAAAGTGAAAGTAAAAGTATGCAAATATAAGTTAAATACATATAGGAAGTGACAAACAGAAATAAACTAGTCAAAGTGAACGCCGATCGACGACAATGTTATCCACCTGTCAGCGGATAGCGATATTTAAGCTAAAGACCTAAAAGATGATAAAGTAGATCAGATATCTGCTTAACTACTTAACGCAATGGGAGTCGTTTTAGTCATGAGCATATACCAACTAAGATATTAAAGGTCGCATGAAAATGTACCTTGTAAATGGAATACCAGTATATTTTCTCAATTCTAAAGAAGGGAGAATGGCTATGGAAGAATCGCACTTTGATTTTAGGCCGGAAAAATCCAGCATCGAACAGATATTAAATTTGATATCCACCACCTTCTCATCGGTTATACCCATTAAGAAGTCTTCCTGCTCGCTGGTATAAGACCGATAGTAGCAGTACTGAAACATTTGATGTCAGAAATGACTTTGAAAAGTTAACGAATTTTCTTATCATACTTGGAAGGACAGTTGGAAACTCACAGACCAACATTAGGGTCATAATATGTACACATTAGAGTCACCAAAATGCTGTCACAAATGTATTTGTTGCTTAGAGGATGTGGTATAAAGGTTATAATGGCGAAAAAGGAATAAAAAAAAAAAGCCTATGAGGTCGAAGACGTTAAACAACTTAGAATACCCAACTCAAAACGATTGACGCAAGGTTGTGCTATTCCATAAGTGTGCACATCGAACTATCCTTCGGGTCCAGTTTCAAACAAGATGGCAGTGCCACTAGTTCTTGGAAGTACATTTGTACCTGTACTTCACTAAAAAATAAAGGCGCATTTATTTACACGTCTTATTCACATTTTCGGATACCCACATTTTCACAATCATTGTGTTAATTCTTTCCCAAAACCCACTAAAAAAGAACTTTAACATTTATTTTTAACTTATTGATCTAAAAAAAGTGTAAAATGTAAATGCAAGTTCCTGTTTTACCAATTTTCTATCAATACATTACATCAAAATCCGCCGCATTAACCAATCAAATGTAAAACTTGTTCTACCAATTCCGCGCAAATATCGAAATACCATCTAAAGATTAAATAAGTAATGTAACAAAAAATTCTAGTAAACCATCTTTTAACTCAACTGCGAATTTCATCGAATTTATTCATCAGACATAAATACAAGCCACGTGATTTGGATGAAGGAGCATTGATTGTTATCATCAATTCATCAAGTAATTATCTCAGATGGAACTATTTCATCTGGCAATATCCTCATGATAATGGACTTATCGTTAAAACTAACATTTTCAACCATTTTACGAGAGAATGCAAATGAAGCTTTGTGCCCGGTAAAGGGAAATTTATCGTCGTTCACTCATTGAATTCCAGTTGAATTTAATTGAATTTTTAGTTGAATTTCGGTTCAAAATCTTTTTTATATTTTACATGTCTTCACTATACAAGTTAATAAAATGAAATAATTTCTCGTAAATTTCGAACTGGCCTCTGATGCAGAAAGACATTACCAGTTCATTTAATGCACCCAAAAGGTTAAATAGTACGAATATGCGTGAATGTGTTTTTGGCTCCGTCGGTATTATCTAATAGTAAATCTGACTCACTTTTTGTTCACCAAGCTTTGCCCAGAAATTATTTAATGAAATCCTCTTAGTAATGTGGTTATAAAAAAAATCCCAGCTGCACCACCATGAGTGTATTGTTCTATCCTTCCAAAAAAAAAAAAAAAAAAAAAAAAAATGGGCGAAAACGAGCTTCAAAACCAAACAGAATATGGTTGTGGTCTTTTGGAATAATAGTATTGTAGTCGAATGGGTGAAACAAAGTTGGAACATAAAATTTTCAACCAATAAGTTGCAGCAATTGATTGCAGATATTTACATAGTAATACCCGTACGCTGGAATTATTTTCTCTTTTTTCTGTAACATAATAAGGCCATTAAAAAAATTGGATGGAATAATGCCATACCAAAAGTAAAGTGTCTTTTGGTACACAATTTTCAATGGATACTGAAACTATACATAGTCGGTGTTCATGCTTCTGAAGAAAGGCTATCTTTTGCCCCTAAAATATAAGTACATTTGTGTGTACGTATTATATAACAATATATAATATATTTAATATAATGGTTACATTGCTCTGTTGACGTCCGTATCATTGAGATATGGGCTTCCGTATGAGTCGTATTCAATAAATTGGCTTTTAATAAAAAGAGACCCTCCCGAAATATCTTAAAAGTTTTTATATTCGATTAGTGTTTTATCTTTTATTTTTTCTATGGGACCATTCATAGATAATTTTATTAGTTTATCTATACCATTTCTTTTAAATAATCTTTTCGATTATGCGATATCTAGAAATCGACCTATATTATATGCTATTTTTTTCTATAATTGACGCGGGCTCAAGGAAGTTACCATAGCGTACGCTGTTTGCACACAGCGCAGGCGAAAGAGACTTAAGAAGCGAAGAAATACACTGATGTACGTTGATTTAAAATGTTTGCAGGTTATAATCTCCTATAAATTTAATCAAGCGTTAAAATAATTTACATCTATAGCTACATCTAGTATTGCATATTTCTCCCAATCTTTTGCATTCCTACTGCGCCGCTTGTAGGGATGACTAAATTTTCGAATCATGGAACAATTCTAAAAACCGCTTTATATTCGATCTTCTCGCTCGTGAGGCCATCGCTTTGCTAGTGTTTTCGCATTTGAGTGATCCAATTGTTTTTTTTTTTTTAACCGGTTCCTTGATCTAGACCTCACTAAAGCATTTCATCTCGTCAACCATTAGGTGTTGCTTGGAAAATTGAGCAGTGCTTGTTTTCGGGGTAGTAGTCTTGACTGGTCTTAATCTTGTTTGCTTCCATCACGGAAATATGGCATGGATGTTGATAGTTAGTTGCGATTCTAGTGTATCAAAAGGGTCGATGCTTGGACCAATCCTCTTTCTTGTATATGTCATCTCCATTTTTGACTTACCCCTCAATGGCCATTCAGTTAATTACGTTTTTCGCTTTCTTATGCTTAAAGCTCTGCTTAAATGATCTACTACAAAATAAAAGAGGATCTGCATCAACCAAGAATCTCAGTTATCATCAAATGGAACTATACACTAATGGGTTTTTTTTATTATCCAACTCCAATCAAATAATAGAATTTATTAGTTATCATCATACTGGTTGCGATGAAGTCTGTTGCACTGTGAGATGTTTTATTTTGAAGTTTGTTAAAGAATTCAAGTACCTGAGAATAATATAAGATAAAATATTGGATTGGAAAGCATACTGTGTGCTCAAAAAATAAATTTATGTACTCAATAAATAGAATTTACTATTTGTGTAACTTGATTCACTCACGTTTAAGGTATGGTCTCGTTTGTTGGGGTTGTGCATACATAACTAACCTGAAACCTATTACAGCAGGACAGAAAACGTTAATTCGGTTAGTCACACGTAGTAGGAAATTTGAATCATCTCTACCACTTCGATATCTTTTTATCTATAAAGCTTTGAAAGTATTTTTTGTTAGAAGTTATTATATACAGTTCAGAAAAAATGCTTTACACTCCGTAAAAAACAGACATACATAGGAGCTGTCCCTTCAATTAATAAAGAACACCGTATACGTTTTACGTGATTTAATAACACAGAAATATCAATTTCTTAAAAAGCTTAAAGCTGAAGTCAAAACTGTTTCTCAAGTAATTTGTTACAATTGAGCGACCACATCTCAGTTTCACAAAGCTCTGTTCACATTACTACATACCTCATCAATTTTAACTTACTTATATATATTTAGATTTTTTTTTTTTAGATACTTATAGTCTCATTCTGTTTTTTTTTTTTATGTATCATAATTAAATACGCAATTAACAATAAAATCTCTTAACAGCTCTTCAATATATATTTGAATATGTTTGATTTCTACTATCCAATTACTGTAAAGAAGAAGACGGTTGGATCTTCAAATTAGCATTCTTCAACTTAGGTTTATCCAGCCTATGTGTTTAAAGAGGTCTTAGATTCTTTTAACTTTGTTGTGTCACATTTATCGTATCCTTCCATAAGTGAAAAACTAAATGAAATGAGTTTAACCCTGAAGAAAATTGTGTAATGGTGATGACATTCGATGTTAAGTTTACTTAGATTGCAGTAGAAATAGTACGTAAACGTTGCCTATTTAGTTTAATTACGACCGGCTGCTGAAGGCCTTCTTAAAGCAACTCAAGCAGAAAACCGTGCATTGTTTCTTTCTTCTGTGCCACTGGATATCGGATACAAGTTTGGACGGGGCATGTAAAATAATGGCCCTCTTTAAAATCAAATTGATTTTTTGAAACTACAGTTTCGTCCTCATACAACTTAATCAGGGCTCTAATTGATTACTTTTACGAATAAAGAACCAACAAACAATGTTCGGCTTGTTATTGGTTTCTACTGGCGCTAACACTATTGACCATATTTTCGTCACTGAACTCAGTTAAACCGAAGAAGGCAATACTTTACAACTTAAAACTGCTAGTGTTGGCAGTTGCTCTAAATATAAGTAACAGATTGACACTTTTCTTTGTTTTCAAAGTTTATCTTGAAACTGAACCCAATTTTTTTCTTCCAATTTATTTTTTATTTTTTTCTTCTTTAAGGATCTGATCCGCCAAATACAGTGGCACTGCGACCTAAAAGATCTTTTGTACCACAAAATCAGTATTACAAAGGCAAAAGAGACTTAACTTTTTTAATGAAATTGAGAGAGATTCTCTGGTGAAGATTTTTAGAATTTCTAAATTAAAATTTAATTTATTTAAATAATCTCTGAGGAAGTTTTGTCGCCTTAAGGCATTTACAATCATGTATTCACATAAAATGTGTTCCTCAGTTTCGTCGTCTTCCATGCAAAGACGACATTCAGTTTCCTAAATAAGACCTATTTTGCTATTTTGTATAAGAGACATCGAAGATAGCAGAGTCCGGTTAGAAATCCAACCAGTCTTTTGATATCATCGCTTTGGAGTTATGGATTCTTTTGATACTTAATTCTTCTTGCACTTGTTAACTGCATCAAATGGTGTAACGATTTTACGTAAAAGTAAAAATAATTTTTTTTTATTATTTAACTGCAAAATCACTCTTATGTTTTTACAACACTTATTTTATTGTTAAGGTTGACTGCGTATTTCATCGGAGACTGCTCATATTTTGCAATGTACCCTGTCAATTAACCGTTATTTTATTTGTATTGCAAAATCGGGAATTCCCGTTTAATAAACTTATGTTGTATGCAATAAACTCTTGTGGATGAATAGAATGTTTACTCAGTTATTGTACTTCCTATAAGTCATACAGAAAAGAGTTCAGTAAAAGTGTAATTTTACGAAAGGGCACAGTACAAAAAAGTAAGGAATATATTTTAACTATGAATGATGTTTCTAATATTCTAATATTGTATTTTTTGAAAAGGTACTAAGCAATGAAGAATTTATTCAATTTATGAATGCTGATGTGGAGGACATTTTTGACGACAGTAATGATGATGAAGATTATGAACCCATCAATGAAAACGAAGATAATATTTTAGATATACAGTGACTTAAATTGTTGACTACATGATCAGAGCAAAGTATATTTTTTAGTTGTAACCCTTCAAGTTTAGCAGTTTGAGCAACTTCACTCAAAAAAAATGGAGTGATTACGAATCAGCACAGAATTTGTAAAAGTTCTTAGGCAACGTATGTGATCAATTTGTTGACACTGCCGCAGTTGTATATTGTGAGTTTTAAATATGATGATTTAATTGTTTTAAATAAGTCTGAAAGGAAACCAATTTTATATGAATATGAAAATGCGATCCAGTTTAATAAAGCATTAAACCAAAATGATGGAATTAATGAAACAACTGAGGCTGTTCGAAAAATTTTGCGCAGAAACGGTTTTCATGGAGGCGATAAAGTTAAAAAGCCCCTGTTGTCTCACCGCCGCCAAAGTCTACAATTTGTTAAAAAATATAAGCATTACATTACTGTATAATCGACTGGGCAAGGGTAATTTGGTCAAATAAAAGAAAAATAAACCGCCTTGGGTCCGATGATCGCCAATGGATCTGTAAAAAGTCAGGTGAGCTAATCAGAGATCGCCATATTAAGCATTAGAATTTGGAAGAGAAAATGTTTTGATTTGGGAATGCATGGAAGTGGTGGGTCGCATGAATGCCATATTTGATTGGGACCACAATTTCCAGACCTCAATCCGATTTGTCTGGAGATTGCCCGGATTTGCATGAATTATGGCACCGAACTCAAACTGCTTTGCAAAATATCACCGCAAATTAATGTAGAAAGTTAATTGAATCCATGCCAAGAAGAATTAAAGCGGTCCTTAAAACAAAAAGGCCATACGAAGTGCTAAGTAGAAACAGTTTCGCAAAGTTAACAAATTGATCAACAAAATACTTTTGTTGTATTAAATTATGTTAAAAGATGAATTTGGTTCTCATTATTTTTTATACTGAATTATAATATTTCTTTATTTTTTTTTTTTTGTCAAAAATTTCGTTGAAATAAAATAAAATAAAATAAATAAAAAAGTTATGAACAAAATCATGTGATCAAAAAGTTGAGTCATTGTATCTTCCAGTGAAAGTGTGGAAAGTGTTTTACTTGAATATTGCACAACGACAGAAAAAGATAAAGTACGTTCTTATTTATCGAAAGATAAAAGTGTTGTGTGGCAGGATCATTCTCCACCAATTTCCAAAGGCAGAATTCCTGACAATCAAAATTTAAGCTTGATATATTTAATACATATCACTTGATATGTTTTTACCTTTAAGTGTAAAAATTACCGTAGTATAAACGACGAACAAGAAAGGAAAGGAATTATTAAGAAATGATTGGAGAATCATAGACTTGATAGAATTGGAAGCATATCTTGGACTGCAAATCTTGTCAGGAGTGTAAAAATCACATGGCAAAAGCTTACTTCACTTATGGGATTGAAATGATGGTAGGCCGATTTTCAACTCTAGAATGAGCCTGGAAAGATTTATTAACATTTCAATTTGAGTCCGCTGACGACAGAGAGCAAAGATGATATCGCGATAAACCGGCTCTCATAAGGAACGTTTGGGATCTATGATGAGCACCTAGTGCCTAAAAATATTTGCTCTCTGCAAAGCAACTAGCAGCTATGCCTGGAATATGGAAGTTTATTTGAGATGTGCAAGAAAAAGGTAATGCGTCTTCAAATGCACATCAAATATAAAAACTTCTCTAAGAGTTGCATAAATGTACTGTCTCATCATACGTGTTTTTTATGTGAACGTGTTGCTCTCTCTCTATCGGACTAGCTCCCCAACGGACACACTATAACGTGAGATAATTCCTTTACGACATACAATTCTTTTTCACAAATAATGCAACTATTGTGTCGTACGTTCCAAAAAAAATATAAGCTCGTTGTAGCATTAAGTTCCCCCCACCATTCTCTAATTGTTAGTGATGAAATAACAAAAAATCCAGAGATAATACTTTATTATAATAAAACCAAGGTTGGCGTGTATGCACTTGATTAACTTATGGCTAACTAACATGCAAACGTCAGGCTAAGCTTTGGCCAGTAGTATTGTTTTCGAATATGATAGATATTTCTGCATACAACGCTTACGTTATGTGGACAGAAATCAACATATCCTAGAACTCCAATAAACTATTCAAGCGCAGAATTTTTCTTGAGGAGTTTGGTAAACATATGATCACGACCCACATTATCCGAAGAGAGAGGTTTCCATATAACTTATCGGAAAAAAACTTAGTCAAAGGTATTCGAGAATTTTTCCAGCCTGCAGTAGCAACCTGACCTTCATATTCCCGTCCCAACATTGATTCTGCTAAGAAACGGCAGCGTTGTTACTTTTGCTAAAACTCAAACAAATATTCAACCTTGTGCATCAATTGTCAAAAATGTGTTTGTAAGGAGCACAGCTGCTTGATGTGCATTAATTGTCAATAACAATTTATGTATATAAATTAAACAATTATAAAAACAATTGTTTAAAAAAACACGTCTTTATTATATTGCTTGGGTCTTACAACTGATTTCTTGGGCTAAACTTAATTATAATATTACCTATGCTTAACTTATTGCATCAGCAGAATTCATTGTTCATACGATAGTCCCACGATAGTCGCCAAGTGCAAGGTTGCACTCGTGCAATGTTCGGTGCTCAGGTGTCGGTCGCCAGATGTAATATTTTACCTGTGTACTGATTGTTCAGGTTGATCCAGACGTTGTGTTATCAGAACATAAACTTGTGCGATATTTGATATTAATATTATTTTGCTTTAATTTATATATAGGGTTTTCCAATAGGGACTTGACAACTTTGAATTTAATTTGTGAACGCAGTCTTTCACTAATCATCAAACTGTCACTGTCAATTTATTCAGTAAACTTAAAATCTTCATCATAGTTAAGTACACTAACGAGCAACGTCTGCAAATTATAAAAATTTTCTACAGATATTCGGAGTCGCAAAATCATCTCCAGTGACGAAAGCTAATTTTTGGATCAATGGGTTCATCAATAAGCAAAATATGCGTTATTGGTAGGGTAAAAACCCACATGTGCCCCATAAATCACCACTTCATCCACAAAAAATAACTGTTTGGTGCGGTTTGAATGCCAGCGGCGTTATTGGGCCATATTTTTTCGTCGACGATAACGATCGTCACGTTACTGTGAATGGTCAGCGTTATCGCGCCATGATCACCGAATATTTTTGGCCCGAATTGGAAGATATTGACTTGGACGACATGTGGTTTCAACAGGATGGTGCCACAAGTCACACAGCACACGCTACAATCGATTTATTGAAGAGTCAGTATGGTGAGCGTGTTATCTCAAGACCTGGAGCAGTCGATTGGCCGCCTTGTTCGTGCGATTTAGCGCCGCTTGACTTTGACGCCGCTTCTGTTGGGCTACGTTAAGTCATTGGCTTATGCCAACACGCCGATGACGTTGGAAGAGCTCAGAGCCAACATTGAACGCGAAATAGCGGCCGTTTTAGCCGAAATGTGTGGCCGAGTCGTTGGAAATTGGGTCCAACGAATCGACCGCTGCAAACGTGCCTGCCGTGGCCATATGAGCGAAGTCGAGTTCCATTCATAAATGTTTTGATTGTACTTCAAGCCAATAATAAAGTTTTTGAAATATCTCAAATGGTTTGCCTTTTACAATATATAAAAAAAATTTTTCAAGTCGTTATTAGAAAACCCTATATTACATATAAAAATTAAATGCGTTCTAAGAAAATCTTTAGAAAATTTATTTGAATACCTATAAGAGCATTAAGTTTATATGGGTGGGTCAAATTGACCCAAAACAAGGTTAATTTTTTTTTTTTTTTTTCAAAACATAGCAGAAGGGTTAACTATCTTTAGATCAGTCTGCATCTTATATCAAACGTCTCTAGCGTGTTTACTCTTCACCATTATAAATAAGCCGTCGGTATATTCTTGATACCCCAGATTACTAAGTTTTACCAGTAGATCATCAATGACTAGTGACCACAAGAGTGGTGAGAGAACACCCCTTTTGCACAACTTTTGAAGGCTGAGACAGGGATTTTAATCATACTGGAACATGTGAAGTTTCCCCGGCCTACGAGCTTCGCTCTATCCCAACGATTAGTGTGACAGTAAATACCGCTTTTGGACATGGCTTCCGAAATGGATTCATATCCGGTATTATCAAAGGCACTTTCAATATCTAAGTAGGCACATATTGCAATCTCCTTTTGTAAGCAGGCCTTTTTAATCTATGTTACCAGATTTGGTAGTGTGCCTTTCGTGGGTTTTTCATTCCTGTGTGAATTTCTATTGAGAAGATCTATGATGTGTAAATCGATAAGCCTTTCCATTGTTTTCGGAAGCAATGATGTAATAATTATAGGTCGATAGGGCTTAGGAAGTTCACTAGATTTATCTGGTATGGGAAAAAAAAATACATTTACCTCCCTTCAGGCTTGTGGGATATATCCCAAGTTGAAGCAATACCTAAATAAGGCGGTTTGCATGTGAAGAATCTAGACTAGACCTATTTGAATCATTCCGTCTGATACAGGTGCCTTATATGGTTTGAATGAGTTTATGGCCTATGCTAAACCACCATGGTATACACCTTTTAACCATATTGCGTTTTAAGTTGCAACTGCATTTAAATGGTGAAATAATGGCTTCATTTAGTTATTCTGCTGCCTCATTTACGTCCCCAATGGGCTATGAGTTAGCTTTGATAGCGATATTTTTTTGAAAAGTAGTCCAGTTCATGAGTTTCTTCATGTATCTATGATTATTTGACCCTTTCCGATATTACATCCTATATTGATGCGTATGATTTTTTTCATGTTTGTCGGTCTTTGAACCATTGTTATGACCTCAGAGTAATTTTCCATTGGCTTGGAAAATTAAATAGCATAAATCACTTCAGGCGTTCTCACGAGATGGCAAATAAAGTCTTATATAGTATAATTGGTGCAGTTAAAATGCTCTTCCTTCTTGTGTTTAGAGCAAAGTTGCTCAGGTTCTCCAAGATTACTGTTTTCCAATCTTGGATATGACTTGCTGAATGCTCTGCAAGTCATTTTCCACTACTTTTAATAGTTTGATAGAGAGGCTGTCTGGTGAAGCAGTCTTATATTTTAGCTTAAGGATGTTACTATCCAATCATGTTGGTTGATTGGATGGATTTCTTGACATTCACCTTCCAGATTGAATATTCTATTTTGCCTGATAGCGGAATTTAAATTGTCTACGCCGTTTGACACGCAGCGAAAGTATTTTTTTCATTTCCTCAGTACTAAATGTGACTCTACTGCTATGTTTCCTTATTCATCTCCACAGACCTCTTTTGGAGTCTTGTTGCCTTGACTGGTATTTTTCTGTTTATTTTAATGTACAACTTCCGAACATTGTTCCCGATCGCGTGGTTCTCCTGCTCTTTTCTTGTTTACTAAAGAAGCCGTAATTCTTCCCTCCGTTTCCCCTTCCCCTCCTCTCCCATCTCTAACAATTCAGGTGGTTGAGGAAAACGCGATTGATAAAGACTCCGGAGGTTTATTGCAATTGCACCGTTCAAAGGTAAATCTCCCCACAATGATTCTCCGTTGTTGTGATGTCTGAAATATGCGTAGACGTACCTTGACTGCAACGAAATAGTGCTACGAGCTTACATATATTCGCCTCTCAGAACATTCGGATATCTAAAAGACAGGAGAGGCGCCTTACGTCGATCGCAGTTTGGTAATCAGGTCATCATTTTGTAAATATTAAGTTGAGGAAACTGTGTGCTAGCTTTAGTAATATTCCGCCCCGCAGCAAAGTCAGCCCTAGTCCGTTTCCAGACGCAGGATATGCTTCAAACTACGCTGCCAAAAATGTTCTCTCTTCCTTTACGATTTTATATTCATAAGGTCTTTTAGTACTTTTAGAAATGATAAAACAAAGTCTGGCAAGAAGTCTATACACAGATTCATTTTTATTCCTTTATATTCCAGGACCTCCAGCTACAATAGATGTTGACATTATGGTACGAAGCATGGGACCAATATCCGAAGTCGATATGGTAATTTAATCAAACGAAGTTTATATGTGCATATGTAGTTGATTACTTTTTCTATTTCTTTACCAGACATATTCAATGGATTGCTATTTTCGCCAATCATGGGTAGACAAGCGACTCGCTTTCCAAGGAGCCCAAGATACCTTAGCATTAAGCGTCTCGATGTTAGCTAGAATCTGGAAACCAGATACTTATTTCTACAATGGCAAGCAAAGTTATCTGCACACAATTACAACTCCAAATAAATTCGTTCGCATCTACCAAGATGGAAGGGTTCTCTACTCAAGCAGGTAAGTTTCACCTAACCTGCCCCTTCTTTAGACAAATTCAGCGGATCCGACAAAAGACAATTGTATTCACGGAAATTAATAGGAACCGCCGCATTAATTTTGGCAACATCATCAATGCAGAGTCAACCCACTAGAGTCAACGTTCTCTTGAGCGAAGTCCTCCAAATCTGAATATTTCCCGGTAAAGGGTATGATATGAAAATCCTGTCGAAATAAATCCGATTATATCCTATGCGACAACTGCAAACAAGTGCACAAATTTATTGATTCATCATTTCGGCTGAGCTGAAGTGGAAAATTGTAAAACGTCGGCCAAAATCGAAAAGCAACACACAACCGAAAAATGTCCACAATAATTGTTTTGCCTTCTCAATTTGCAATTTTCCTTAAAAATAAAGAAAAATGAAAAACAAAGACAATGGCCTATTGAATTTGTATGTGTTTTTATTTTATCCCCAGGTTAACCATTAAGGCGGGATGTCCCATGAATTTGGAGGATTTTCCTATGGATATCCAGCGATGTCCCTTAAAGTTTGGTTCGTGTAAGTTGGCTACGAACGCAAAATTAAAAGTTACTGCACTGCCACAAATCTTTACACAAATACACACATACTGTGTTACATCAATATAAAATTTAATTTTCTTTATGCATGTTACATTCGGATTTATTTTATCCTTACGTTGACAATCTCCGTTAAGCTTCAAGTAATACGTAATGAACGATTATCATGTATTTGGGTTGAGTGCAATAATACTCATACTCGGCAGAATGTCGCGTATACGCCATGCCCAGACGACTTAATATTGACATGGTTAGATCAATATATGGGGAGTATTCTTTCAGTTAACAGACATTATGCACTTTAGTGTAGGCAATTATAAACTGAGAATCCTTTTCATGAGATTTTTTACAAAAAATTTGCTAGACAAGCTGTTTATGATGAGATGGGAGCAACAAGGTCAAGTGAATGGAAGTGGAAGTGATAAAGGTCCTTGACATCGATTTCTGAGTTAAACCTTTCTATATTCAGTTTAACCATTCTGATTTCTTAATTGAATTAATTAGGGATGTGTTGAAAGTCTTTATGTAAATAGGTGCAAGAGAAATCTGACGACAATAGAAATTATTATGGAAAATCCTTTGCACCAATATTCGCCTGCATCAGTTAATATGGAAATTCATCTTTTTGAGTTTTTAGGCTAAGTTGTGTTTTTCTGGCCGTGGCGTTAATATTCACATAGTAACACAGACTTTTCGAAAGTTTTGCCTCTGGTGTTGACTTGCGCACGCTCAATGGTTTTGAGTACCCTTAAAATTTTTATACATACCGTGGGCGAAGGAAAATTAGGGATATATTGTACTTTATATATACAGAATTGAAACCATCCAAGACAATTTGAATTGAACGCTTCCGAAGGTAATTTCCAATTTATTAAAAAAGAAAGTCATCGGTCTCAAAAACACGCATTTTCGACAAAAGAGCCCAAAGTCAAAGCCTGTCAAATAAATTAGAGTTATCGAGTGCAACTATTTTGCTTTCACCAGATTGATGTATGCTTTGGTTCCAATTTAAGGTGAAGTATATCATCAAATCACCGGTAGACCTATTGCTTCGAAACCCTTACTGCTGGTCATTTAAAATCTTTCGTGTTTCGTAATACTCCAATTTCATGAGCTGACAGCTTATCAGCATTTTCACGACATTGGAAAGAAGAGACGTAAATGCAACTTGTCTGTAGGAGGATAGAGAAGATGATTCGCCTTTTTTAGGAACGTTCTGAATATATGCTGTTTTCTATCTGCTCGAAAAGAGTCCTGAAGAGTAGAATTAATGAAAAAGCTAACACAGCTTGGAACAACAACTCTTCAGAAGAAGTGGAGATATACCAATTGGTATATTCGACGCACTTAAGTGTAGTTGGAGACAAAGTACAAATGTTAAGGTGGCTGCAAATTATGCTGCCTCAGTTTTTGGTTGTATTGGAATTTCACACGCTTAAGAAAGGCGTTGCAGTCATTCCTAACTCGTTTGAAAATTTTTCGGTTTTCCTTTGTCGGATTAGTCTTGTAGGACCAAATACGACATAAGAGACAACCTCTTAACAGCTCTTTTGGTTCTATACTTCATCCTATGAGGTATAAAGCGTCTTATTCCAAAAAGAATGATGTCTGTGATTATATAGCAGTGGCATCCACATCGTTATCGAGAAAACATAACGACCAATTAAAATTCTTTAAGAAGCTGTTAAGTCCACTGCAATTGGCTCTCATGTATTGCCATAATATATGGTTATTTTAGGAATCTCTTCTCTAAACGCGTGGTAAGAGTACGAGAAATTAACTAGAAGTTAGAAACATGTCCAGGGTGCTGGTGCTATGACTATCAACATCAGATATTTGTGTGGGCTCATTTACAAGCTGGATCAAGCTTTTTTCCACATTAATATAATATACGAGTATAAAAGTTGAAGAAAAAGAATAAAAGACATAAAGATTTATACCATATGTTTTTTTATTTTCATGGTTCTAAATATAATTTAACTACTATATGTACCAATTATTCTTATTTTTACTACCTCTTTTATGTTCCATGTACTGACTATCAAGCTTATGACCTAACAAAATTTTTTTTCTATTTCTAGTCCTATATCTTACATATTCGTTAAGCATTCGATGACTGCGTTCAACGGTTCCGAGTACTTGGTGGTGATGAATTGTTGATGTTATGTTTTTTATTCATAAATATTTACAAAGGGTATTGTTATTGTAGCTAAGTACTTTGTTAAATCACACATAATAGTGACATGCCACGAGGTAGTCGAAAATGGTATCTACCAGTGTCCAAAGCGTTGCTTCATGTTTCTGTTTTCGCCATTGGGGTTTTGATATGCTTCATAATTTTTGATTTCTGCCACTTTTGACATGACTTGAAGTATTTAGCTATGTCTTTAGTCATGTTTATATCTCTTTATTCTATTTAAAGTTCTTGTTATTCCGCAGTGGCCACCTTCCACTGAGTTGTCATGATAACTGTTCAAAATTTCTTTAATTTCATCGTCTTCTTTCAGATTGGTCAGCCTGGTAGTAGCGCAACTTTGGATTTCTTTAAAATGTTGTTGCCCAAGGCCTTATATTGATTTATTGAGACAAATTCGAAAATTCTACTGTGATGATGCCATATTTGCAGTCTAATGCTTCTTATCTTGGGAGGAATAGTACTAGCTTAATTTTCTCATTAACAGACAGATCGTCTATCATAATCTTATGGATAATTGTATTGCCATCTTTCGAAGAACAATAATTAGAAATTATTTCTAGTTTTGAATGTTTTCTAACGTTAATGTAATTTATGACTTTATATACATATATTGGGCTTTTCTTGTTGTTACTTTCAATACATTTGCTATATCATTGGTCACTTTCTTTAATTCTTATATCGTTATTCTGGATAGGGCGTCTGCTATATGGTATGTATTCCACTTTGAAGTCGTATTCTTCGCAATCTAGCCTCATATGTGTTAAATTCGAACTTGGGTTCTTCATTGAAAAAGGTATGTAAGTGGGCGGTGGTCGGTTTTGACCAAAAATGGTTTGCCACATATATGTGGCCTGAAATGCATAATTGCCTTTAATTGTCTTTTAAGCGTATGCGACTGGGAGCTGCCTACCATTGTACTGTTGACTGAGTTCCGCCTCGCAAGCATGTTTGCTAAAATCTGTAGGTAGGTTTCATTAAAGGTTTTTATTATGGAATGCTTGTAGGCATTCTTCTCGTCCATTGGAATGGAACCTTTTTATTAGTTAATTTTTTCATGTACCTGGAATGATCCAAAAAGTTTTGAATGAATCTTCTGTAGTAGTTAGAGGAAGCAACGAATCTTTTAGCTACATCAGCATCAATCAGTACTGAATAGTCTCTGATTGCTGTTTAATATATCTATGCCAAAGTTAAGTTACGTCGTGTATATAAAATGGGCATTTTTCTGGATGTAACTTTAGATTGTTCTTTCGGTAAGGTCCGAAAACATTAGTCAAATTGTTTAACATGTGCCTGTCAAAACATCCTACAGTTGTACTACTAGGTCATCTATAGAAAGAAATGCTTGCGATAGCATTAAGTCATAAAACGCTAGAATTTCTTTATGAAATTCTATTTAATGAAAAACGGACATTAGATCGAGACATGAAAAATATTTCTCCCGTCCCAATTGATCAAAAATATCTCCTGTTCTAATAGGATAAAGGAAATTTTTCCGCATTTAGACTAACGGTAGTCTACCACTAACCGCCACCTTTTCTCGTTCGAGTTAGGTAACAACTTCTTGGGTACTACCAGCAAAGAACTATTGTAGTCTAACATTAATGGTTCTACTATGTCTGCTCTTGGGGAATGCGGTATTCTATAAATCTTTATATAGCTTGGTGTTCCACATTTAGTCATGAGCGTTGTTTATAAAAATTATTTGCGGAAATTTTTTCGTTTTCCAATGCAAAAATGTCGCTATATTTTGTACAAAGTACTTTTAATGGTTTTTAGAAAATTATTTGATAATCTGTTGGAAATTTCATTATTTCTAGTATCAGAACCCTTTTTCGCTTCATATGTATCGTAGTTTGACCGTTTCTTTTTTTTTTTAACAGCTGCAACGCAACTCATTGTGCTTAGTATCCTACTGCTTTGAACTATTGTATTTGCAAGAAATATAAAAAGGTGTAGTCCTTGGTTTGGAACCAATAATTATTCCTGTATGCTAAAGTATACTTTTCTGATTACCTCCGACGTTGCGAGAATTTTCATTAAATCATTTTTTGAAGTATTTTTTAATTAATATGGCAATGTGTTGAGAAATATAACGTAGTCGTAAGATGAGCCAATCTTTACTTTGCATAAAGCAATTCATTAATGAAATCCATGCCATTGATTCCGTCGCATGTTATAAGGAAATTCGTCTGGCACCCTATGAAATAAGAAAACGACTGCATCATATATGTTTATACATAAATAGTGAATATACACTGCAATTATCAAAGGAAAAAATTAAATTTTTAGCGAGTTATTCGCTATCTCTCAAATCACAAAAAAAGTCATCCACTGCTGCAGTGATTCCGACCTTCGCCGTGATTGAAAACAAAAAAAAAAAAAAACTGGTTATTAAACTAGGAGGGTATTGCCTATACAATGACTCACGATTATGAAAAAAATGTAACGAAATGTCAGAGTTTTGAAGAAAAAATTTCAAATTTTTCATATTTCCCAGGAGTGACCAACCCAACAAAGAAAACCCGAAAATTTAAAAAAAAATTTTTTTTATTTTCCAACATAATCGCCTTTCAGCGATGTTCAAAAATTCCGATACACTTTTTATAATTAGAACTGTCTTGCTCCTCAAAATAGCCATTAACTGCCGACACCACTTCTTTATCGTTGGAAAATCTTTGACTACTGAGCCATTTTTTCAAGTTTGGGAACAGAAAATAATCCGAGAGGGCTAAATCTAATTGCATTCACAACACTGTTTTTGCTCAAGTGTGAGCAAACGCGGCACCCTTCTTGCACACAGCTTTCTCATGTCCAAATTTTTAAATAATATGCGATGTACCGCACTTTTTGAAATGCCTATAATGTCTGCTAGCCCGCGCACTTTTATATTGGTTGAGCTGAGGCCTTCAAATAAAAGTATTGTATCACATAAAAATGACCAATTTTCTCCATTTTTACAAATTCACTGACAACGTTCACTCTTGATGGCTGCCAAACAAATACTAAACAACGTGGCGCTTTTAAACTTGAAATATATGCTTTATATGAACTGCGTACTTACAATACAGTGATATTTTCAATCAACTACCGCCATGTCTTGGTCATTCCGGGTTCTTTAGGGACCGCCCTCGTATTACATACTGAAGAGGCATTGTATAGAGAGACATACACAAAATAAGCAAAAATCAAACCGATCGGGTAGTTTGTCTTCGAGTTACAACTGCAGCAAAGTTGAAAAATGTTGTTTCGGGAAAAACGCGTTTAAATATGGTAAAAAAAGGTAAAGATAAAACCGTTGAGCGGCTACTTTTTAGAAATCTATAACTCAAAAACTATTTGAGATTATTAACTATGATGATTATTAGGACCCGTCTTCGATGTTTGCAGTTCGTTTAACTGAGGCAAGAAACCTCTTAAATATATTTACCACGATTATTGGGTCATTGTCGACCATTTACAGTGCAAGGCGATAGACTGCGTGACCTGTCACGGTCGCCATGTAACAGGTTTAATCTTAAACTCAAGCTTCATTCGTTAAACTCAAACACTCGGACACAGTACTTGTTGAGTCTTCAGAAGAATACTTTATTGATCGTTCTTTTGTTCCGCTTATATAAAATTTTAAAATTTAAAAACGTCAATGCATGTGTGGGAACATGCATGGTCAGCATATGTATTTTAAATGCCCTGTGTGTATAGTGTCCTATTTTCACTACCTAACTAATGCAACCAAGTGTGCGAATGGAATTTAGTTAATTGACACCAGCTCGGAATATGAGCCAAGTAATTAAATAATTCGTACTGATGAGAACGGATTATATTTCAATCATACACAGCGCATTTAAGATACATAACATACATGTGCTTCACATTTGTACTATAATTAGATATTGATTTAAGTATATTTTGGTCACTCGAAATGTTCCTACATCTAGTGCTAGTTGCTCGAGAGCACGTGCTGAGTAAGCAATATCTCGCTTAACCGATATAAGAGCTGTCGTTGGCCTATTAAAGAATAATTCATCACCATCTCTATTTGAGGTCTCTGACTTGTCCTAAAACAATCCTTAATAACTATGCTTATTATAAATACGCCAGAGTTGGTTCAAACGTATTAATTCATTCAGCGTCTGTATGTTTTCTTTCTGAGAGTCAGTAATCTCCTGCAGATTATTGCTAATTTCTTTTTACTTAACACTCGTGCTTTTAATTACAGCGAATCACATCCAATTCATGTGTAGTCACATCTACGAAACTTTGTATTGCTGAGCTTAATGCCATCCCCAAACGTATAATATTCTAATATTCTGTAGAATTTCGTGAACGATAATTTTTAACAAAGCTTTAATTGGCGGGCTCATATATGTTCTCTTTTCATGAATGGCATTAAAGTGAACTTAAAAAGTTTTATGATGAATAGATGCCAAAAATGATGTATACGTGTTTAAGAAACTAGTTCGAATTCAATAATTGAAGCTATGGATAAGACTTACAATGCTAAAATTACATCAGTCAGACATATCTAATTTCTTTGAACGAAATCTGGAAGGTATACTATAATTCTTGAAATGTTTTGTCTGAATGTTAGCGATTAATCCCTTGTGAAATAAGTTGAGTGATTATATCGTAGTTTTACTATCAATGATGCGGCTATTGACCTTACGTTTAAGCTCTATTCTAGAGAAGCATCTCCTTCGCTAGACTTTTTGTACTAAAATTCGGAAATTTGAATGAGGCCACTGAATGCTCTTCAATTGCTGTTTTAATCTTAAAAAGCTTACTCTCAGTATATTTTTCCTCTCTTCGGAATCGATTCAAAACATCTTGGTAAGCCTTGTCTTCGAAAATATCTATAAAAGTATCCAACCAAAAGGTATTTGAGAATTGGGTTTGTTCCAATACTTGTATGTATCCCCAGTTAGGATGGATCAACCTTTTATAATTGCTTATTTCCTTTTTTAAAATCTGAAGTCAGATATAATGATTTTTTACAATGAATTATCACACTGAACATCCATCGAACATCCTAGAGCTTCAGAAAGCAGCATAATAAAACATCAGCGTACACGCTGTCTGGTGTTAGATTTTTGTTTTCAAACAAAAACTATTATACACAAAAAAATTAGTTTAACATATAGACGAGAGAAAGAATATGGATTCTATGTATTTTTTTGGAAATGGTGCCGTCCATTTAGGCTGGACGTCGTGAATTTTACGGCGGATATTTTGTTTCAGCTCCATGGCAGACCGAGGGTTATTAGCGTAAATTTTACCTTTGATGTACTCCCATAGCAAAAGCCTCGTGGCATCGGAAAAAGCAATTCACAATGCGAAATCTCTGCAACATTATTTTACAAAAGTTTTTATGTAAATTACCTATATTGGCAGTTGGTCCTTGAGTTCATGGTGAGATTTTCTAGCTTTCTAATTTACTTTATTTCGTAATCGAAATTTGACCAAACTACTCTTATTGTGGTTTGAGCTGTTCAAAGGCTTTCACTCTAAATTGTTTAAAGTGAAATTCGACAAGCAATTGGATTAAGATCCTGCTCCCGGAAAATTTTCACTTTTATTGGAGTGGAAATCCAATTAAAAACCACATTTTAGCTCAACTCATGTGCGGTGGTGTTAATTTAGTTTTTATTGAACACCTTGAGATTTTATTTTTCAGACTGCTTTCAGTCTGTTACAGAGGCCCAGCAGAGTAGTCACTTTAATTCACTTTCATTCGCATACATAAAAACTTATATATATATGTTATTTATATGTGTATATATAATGATTTTTGTGCTTGTTAACAAGTCAAATACTAAATGCCAGCGAGAATCTTACATCATATATGTATATAAACACTATCAACAATACTCGTATGGTGTTATTGTCGCGCCAGTTCATCCTTGTACTCAATTCGATTTCATATTTTTTTTTTTCGTTCCTGGTTTCCATTTTATTTTCCTGTACTTGCTTCCCATTCACTGTTTTATTGCATCGACAAGCATATTGAGTTCCACCTGCGAAAAACAAAGAAAAACGCAAAAAAATACTCTCGCAGTGGCAGCAGCAGTATCTGTATCTACAACTCAGGAATAGAAGTATAGTATTTTCGGATAACTGAAGGTTGATGATCATTTCTATTTAACATGTACCGCATTTGCCACGTGGCCACCTTTAGTTGGATACACTACAACCGATGTTGTCTATCGATGGAATCAAGCACGTCAAGCTGTGGCCATTGCCGAGGATATGAAGCTTTCGCAATTCGATTTGGTCGATTGTCCTGCCGGCAATACAACCGACACCGTGCACAAGTTAACCACCAAATCAACGTCGTCGTCGTCCTTGTCGAAAACTCAACATCAATACATTCAGCCGAAGGAACAAATTAAGGCAACCAGTGAGTATTACAATTTTTTGTTGACGATGTTGTTTTTGTATTTTTTGTTACCAATGGATGACGGTTGAGGTGGTAGTGAATGTGTATCTCTTTTATGCATATGATATACACCAAGCTGTTCGAGTAGGAGTAATTGCCCCCTGTTAAACAGAACTACTTTCAAAATCAACACGACTGACACAATTTGTGATTTTTGTTTTTTACTGCCATTCATCCGTCTATCCGTCAGGAACTTATTTGCTATCGAATAAGATAAACAAACCTCGCAACAACTGACACTTAATTTTGTGCTGCTCTTAAGCGCGAATGCAATTTTCGTTGATTAGCTGGATGTTTAATTTGTCTATTTACTTGCAGCACAACAAGTCGCTTCACAGTGATACGAATAGTTGTTCTAAAGAAGTCACTTGACGTTTGTCAAGTTTGTTCTCCCAAAGAAGAGGGGACTGATTTGGACGATTTAATTGCTGTGGTTTTTTTTTTCTGTTATTTTAGTAGATGGATGGATGCATAGATTTGACACATGTTATTTTAATTATGTGGTCAACTATTGTTATGCACTAATTAGTTTAAGTCTTCGAAGTGTATGTTGTTTGATGAATTAATTGACACTTAAAGTGTTTTGTTATTGTTTCTCTAGTAAATTAACAGATTTATTTTTTTTTTTTGCTACATACCAACGATTTCGTCGTTCTAACAAAATACTCGTATATGCAAAAGTTGCCTGTATACTTGCATTCCATTTTTACTATTGTACCTCTCTTATATTGTTGCCTAAAGGTCGGTCGATCTTCTGCAGCACTCCTACCTAGTAGTTTTCGTGTGTGAAAATAGGGTTTGTCGTTTCTTTGAGCTATCATTTATTGCACAGCGTGATTTACCTTCATAATAACCTTGCAGCTATTCAGAAATTATATTTGGTCCCCTTTAAGTAAAAAGTGTAATAAAGAACCTAGCTCTCTAAGCTGTCTACTTAAATCTAAATTGATTTCAAGGCCCTTTGAAATCAAATTACAGTAACACTAGCAGAGAAGGATGAATTTATCCTATAAAACCATTTAAAGTTGAGAAAAGTGTAGTGTAGTATATGTCGGGATAAGCATTAATTCAAGGAAATTGGTGTATCAACACCATCAAATCACAACAAATCTGGCTGGTATTAACTGTTCTCAATATTATCTGGTTAAAGCCTTAAAACTCCCTACTCACTTCATATAAAAACCAATTTGGATAAATAGAACACTTTTCTTTAGTACATTGCCATGGCAAGAAATAGTTTCTAATTGAGTTTAAAAACTGGAAAGGAATTCGATCGCTGCTTCAATTTGGTTTTAGCATACCCTCTGTTCAACGATTTAGAAAAGCATCATACTCGTTTCGGATGGTATTATGAATAAAGTATCAAGCTCTCAATGAGTCAAACCCTTAAAAGAAGAGGAGGTTAAGTCATCTGATTATAGTACTGATGATGCGGATTTGGCTTTTGTCAAATAAAAAACCTGCTTCAAGTATTCTGAAAGAAATTGTAAAGCACCTTCATTATGAAAAATAAAAGTATACCAAGACCCTGTGTTCTTGCGCCACTTTTCTTTGAAGGTCAGAAATGAACACATAGGACACAGAAAAATTACAATTTGGATTAAGAAGCTACTGAATAGTTGCGGCTTATGCAGCTTCTAGCACAACAAACCGATTTTCTGTATTTAGAGCTCGACAACATCGATATATCTGAGCTACATGCCATATAAGCGACTCAATGCTCAAAATTGTAAAGGAAAAATTTCGCGACTGGATCATCTCACGGCGAGCATTCATCAATTGGCCGCCGCGATCTTTAGGGCTACGTCGTCATTAGGTTACGCTAATAATTCAACTGTTTTGGAGGAGCTAGAGGCCAACATTCGGCACACTATTGTCAGAATAACGCTGCACATATTGGACTGAGTCATCAACAATTAGACTGACCGCTTGAAGCACTGCCAGCGAAGCCGAGGCAGCCATTTGATAGATAAGCTATTTCACACATAATGGCATGAACGTAGCTTCAAAATAAAGCCAGAATCAACTTTGTATCATACACCATTATTTTTCTATCGTTCTTATCTGGCCACCCTTAACTATATTTGGAATCCAACTAACTTCTTATCAACCAAAAAGTATTTTCAAGAATTGTTCAAGACACGTGAAAGGTGGACAAATAATTCTAATTTACATTTGCTAGTTACTTGTTCATAGAAAAATTCAGAGAAATTAGAAAGTCAAGGGTCTATCGAAAAGTCGCACATCCGTAAACATTATTTCATTCTCCAAGAACAAACATAAGAATGCCATTCACTACATGTAAACTGATGCAACTTATACTAAAAGACGAGGTCCATTATATAATTTCAGATGACAAAAACTGTAACTTAACAAGACAGATTAGGTCAAAGCGGTGTATTAGGTGTCTTGGCCTCCTTTTAGCGAATATTAAAGAGTTATTGAGATGACGAGAAACAAACAAAAATAAGGCATTCTGATATTCCTTTTCGAAGATTTTGGCAAACTATCGTAATTAACGTTTGGGTTACTCATATTTCAAATCCAAATATTTTGACAAATCTTCTATAAGCAGATCCCCGTAACCTTTGAAAATTTATATTGCGTGTGAGGACATTGAGATGCTGTGACTTACAGACGGCCTTCTCTGACCTAAGTGAGTGCGTCCTACTGCTGAAATCTAATCTAACTTAATATTTATGTCTGACTTGCACCCAGTTATAAAGTGTCAATCGATATTGATAATTTACTCTTTTCAATGACTCTTTTAGAGCATATGATGATCCGTAAAAAAAACGAGAGCTACAATCTCTATATCTAAACTATACAACAACAGTATTTTTCCTTCATAATAAGATACATTGTATCTATATTATTGGCTTAGAATATTAATACTCCTTCACCATTTGTAAGTTTTGAAACCAAATCATACATCCAATTAACTAATGAATCGAAGATGTCACTCTGTCATGTGAGACTATTTTCTCTATCAAATCTATGATCCAAGTTTACTCAATTGGAATCACTTTACTAGTTTCGAAAAGAATAAACAATTCCCGAGCGTCCTAATTAAAGAAGCACACAAGAAGTACCTATGACACGACTCCTACAAGAACTGCAGACATCCATTAATCGAACGATGGGGCGGTTATCGATCCGAAATCAAAGATTCGCACATCCTATTTCACTCATGAGTCACATTGACTCATCATAATCCTTCACTTTGGGAATAAGCTGCAAGGCATAAATCAGACTAGAAAGACAAATATTTGAATGCTCTGTACAGGATTGCTTAGAGGGTTGAACATGTTATAGAATATAAAAATGTCTCTTAGCTTTTAAGTAGGTATGATACTTTGGTTTTCAACTATTATTTTTATTTTCCTCCACAGCTGCCGAGTATTCTATGTTAATGGTCAACTTCCACCTGCAACGCCATATGGGGAACTTTCTCATTCAAGTATATGGGCCATGTTGTCTTTTGGTGGTACTCTCATGGGTATCATTTTGGCTTAATCGAGAGGCCACAGCCGACAGGGTATCTTTGGGCATAACAACTGTCCTGACAATGACATTTCTCGGTTTGGAAGCTAGAACTGACCTGCCTAAAGTACCATATCCAACAGCACTGGATTTTTTCGTCTTTCTGTCGTTTGCCTTCATATTTGCAACAATTTTACAATTCGCCGTAGTGCACTATTTCACCAAATACGGTTCCGGTGAGTGTTACTTTATAATCGATGACCAAGACAGCGCATCAGATACGGATCAAGAAGATGAAACGATTTTGAGAAATTTCGGAAAGGTCCAGAGATCAGATTTTAGCGTCAGCACGGAGTCAAAAATTTACGAAGTCATACCACTGTCCATGTGTTCATTTCCAATAACACCATCAAATCGACGTCCATATCGATACTCGTGCTTTGGTTGGCACTGTTTTCGAAAGAACGAGAAACAAAAAAAACCCAGAGAGAATCCAATTGAAGAGGAAGCGGTACAACTTCGATCCGAAGACGGTAACTATTGTTTTATATTTGTTTAACTGTTTTCTTTTTTTTATTTATGTTTTGTTTTACTTTTTTATTTTAGAGAGCAGCATACCACCTCGTCGAATGTCCTCCTATCGGTCGCAAGAGCCACAATTCAAAAAGAAGCGAAAGCGTCAGCCTCAGTTCAATTCGGTTTCGAAAATTGATCGAGCTTCTAGAGTGGTTTTTCCTCTACTATTTCTCATCATAAATTTATGTTATTGGACTGCATATCTATCAAGGAGCTCTCGGATATTATCTGGTGTGGACTCCGGCTCCTGATGTTACCTTTTAGCAATTTAGACAAGTCCAAGAAGAAAACATGGAGTGATGCCGCTAAACAGTAAATGGATACTTTTTTGGGTCAGAGTTTTAATATTTTTAACAGCGAATCGTTAATTTCTTCTTCTAAATTGCTGAAAGTTAATCAATCGAAATTTTTTAAAGGACTTCTTAATGCTTTGTTATTAGCTAACAGAAAAAATTATTTAAAATAAGCCGAATCAAACCGAATACTGCCAAAATAAATATGGCCAAGTTTGTTTTTGAATTTAGATTTTAAATATTTTGTTTTAGAAGTAGTTTAAGGACATTTTGCAAGCAATCACTAATGGATTTTTGAAGAAGTACAACTTATTCTAATAATCAAATGGTGGATTTCATCGGTATTAGAAAAAATTCCATTCCTTTTCCGTAAGCCTTGAACAAATCTTACTAAAGAGTCTTTTGGCATAACTTCCAGACCCAGCCTAAACTATTGAATTAAGCAGAGGTCTTTCTCTGTTTGGTATCGTCTCCAAGAGTCGGAAGATTCTTGATCAAGATGCGCCACCTTACTCATTTCAGAGCCCCGAAATATGTGTTCAGTTGTTGTTAAAACAGGTTGATATAGTATAGATAATAACTCAAGCCACAGTATCCATAAAAAAAGTAAGGAAACCTCGTAGTTTAATTTCTGTTTTAATTTGGGGTATTTTTGAAGTTTTAATTTAAGAATTGATGTTCATCTAGACTATCTTGTTTATTGAAAATGTTTCTGAAAGGTCCATGCAGTGAAAATCAACCCTAATGCTGTATTACATCTGATGTTTTCAACGCTTTGTGGTTTGGACCAAATATACCAGCACCAACACTAAGTTTCCTTTTGATGTCTCTCAACTTTAGTTTCTAAGATTCAGTTTCAATTTAGTTGTTATATGGAATAATTCTTTAATATTTGACTTTATCAGAGGAACCTGTAGCCGTGAAATTAATAGTCACTGAGCATAGGTTCAACTTTCTTGTCTTAGTAAACGCCGCTAAGGCTACTCCATATGGATTTATATTAAGACCCTCTCAGATACATTAGTCAATGACCTTTCGTAATGGAATTTGCATGTGTTCGAAAATGTATGGAAATGTTTGTCTATGATCATAAGCCCCAAAAGAGGCAAGAGGGCACTACCTTGTTGACATCTTTTTAGTGCAAATACTGTCACGTAGACCTCTCCAAAAGTGGTTGCGATTGCTGGGATTTCGATCATTACTCCAACCCACCATTTTATTGAGTAATCAAGACAATGTGTCTAAGAATTCAAAGGTATATTCTTTTTTGTTGACCAAGAAGTTTAAGACACCTCATCACCCTATGCGGTATGAATTTTACTTATTATAGTATTGGGCTGAAATTGCTAATGTGATTAGTTTATTTAAAAAAGTTTACAGAAGTTGGATGGACTTATCTATGGGATGGTAATGAGCCTGTTGTCCAGGTTCTTCGCCAGAAAAAAAAAATACTCCAGTCATAGGAATTATGGTCACATAACTTTCATAAACACATAAATGTATGCATTCAACTAAATCATCTTCAGTTGTTCTAAAAGGTTATTCTAGTTAATTGATGAGCCCGAGGTTTTGAGCTTGGTTCATTATATATGAAAGCAGAATATTGGCCTTCATCGCTTGTACATATTCTCTAGATCTTCAGAGCAGCTTGTCTTCATTTTTTTTTTTTTACTTTCTTGGCACGTTGTTTAGATCTTAAAATATGACTTTAACTTAAATCTTCAATTCAAAGCAA
The DNA here is from genome assembly GCA_907269105.1 of Volucella inanis. Classification (NCBI taxonomy): domain Eukaryota; kingdom Metazoa; phylum Arthropoda; class Insecta; order Diptera; family Syrphidae; genus Volucella; species Volucella inanis. The sequence goes on along the minus strand of OU026154.1, from coordinate 38,179,595 downwards.
TCACGGTTGAGGTCGTAGTGAGATTATTAAATACTTATTCGATCTAGTATGGTATACGCAGTTATGGTATTACATTTTTTCCCTTGCAAACGAATGTTATCTGCTTGAATAGTTAATACTTTCATAGCTTTCTGCTTCCGAACTCAGTTTCTAATTCTTACATTGCACCTCTTACATGAAAGAGTTACTTTTCTTCAGGTACATCCGAAAAGACGATATGCCACTGTAGATTGCCTAATATTGCTTCCTATTAGTGGAAACTTTTATACTCTGGCTGACAGTTTAAAACTCGTAAATTTCCTATATACACACAACCTAGTAGCTATTTTTGGGTGTCCGTGGTGCAGTGGTATATGCCTAGACTCCTCAAGCCGAGGGTCGCGGGTTCGAATCCCGTGCGAGGCAATTCTCTGAAAAAATCTTTTCATGGAATTTATATGTAGTTATATGTAAATTCTATCGGCGTCAACTCTGACATGAAGGCATAACACTGATGTTGGAGTGGTTGCTGGCTGGGCTAAATGAAACGAACTAACAACTAGCACGTACTTAAGACCCACTGGTTGAGGATGCACTGGCTCGTCCCGTCCAGTTTGACAACCACCGCTGGGAAAAATATTAAAACCTAACAAATGAGTTTCAAAACTACTACACCAACCGCCCGCGCCCTGATGAAAAGCCAGTAAAAGGGTATTCATAACCCCTTGGTGCGCGCGCGGAATTATAAAAAAAAGGCTGGAATCCCGACATACCCACATACATAATGTCAGAAGCCCATTATTACCAAACAACATCCTTTGTTGATAAAGCACCCACTATATATTACTGCCATGTCAAGATAATAGTCTTCTTAGTAGTATTAGGTTTCTTCCCTGTACCTACCTTGTCGCAATATCGCATACTAAGGCAACTCCATTGTCGGAAAAGGAATTCATGCTATAATTCTCCAAGTATTATAAGCCAAATGGTCGAAACCATTCCATTCTATCTGCCACTAGGTATTTGGAATCACTTGGTATGTCAAAAAACCTTACATTTGAAGTACGAATACATACCCTAACTTTCTTTTGTCAAGTTGGCGAGGCTTGTTTTTATCTATTCCTTTTATGACTCCTGAGCTATAATACAGTCAATATGTGTACCAAGCCCTTGCCGTAGTTTATTATATGATTCTGCTCGCCAGTTTGTTGCGTCGACCGATGGTCTTTTAAAATCCTTTTTGTATATCTTCCTATTCAATCACTTTCTAAGCTCGCGACGAAGTTCTATTTTAAAGACTTTTCGTTCTTTCTTTATCTCATATATGTATGACTAACAAGTTCTGGACAGTTCAGTATTCCGGAATCTTTGTTAAAGAACTTGAAACCTTTTTTAAATCACTTTCGGGAGTCGCGTACTAGTTTCAGACTCTTTGTATTTGTTTGTCTGCAGAAAGAAGTATTACTTTGATTTTCCTCAAACCCGACTCTATGGTAGGCTGACAGTCATTCTAATTACCACATTTGGAAATAGATGAAATTAATTTAAAATCCTACACAAATTTTATACTCTATTATTTTTGTATGTTACGATCATCTATTTATGGTCACAGTTCAAATTGTTCTTATGATTTACCAAAGTAAAATAATGAATTCCAGTTAAAGGAAGAAACATTTGGTATGACCAAAGTTGTTTAGCTAATGCCCTAATTTAAGGTTGTAGATACTCGTATTTACGAATACATATGTATATGTATGTGCGTACATATTTTCTGAATACTAAATGGGAAGCAAATATACTATATGATATATTCGCACATAGCACAACATTCAAATAGCACAAAATGTTTAGTAAGCTCATTCGCCGACATTCTTTACATGTAGGCTTCTTCCTGTTCATTTTACATCAGTTGAAATGCTTTACGTGGTAAAAACATTCCGGAAGGAAACTTATTTCCGCTTTTAAGCAGTTTTTTTCGTTTATCGATTAAATCACCACTCCAAGAATTTAGAATAAGTTTATTTAGTGTCCTTTAAGCTAACAATGATCGATTAAATAGTTTTTTTTTTAATTTTTAATATATTAAATTAAAAAGGTAAATGCAAAAAGAAAACTATGCCTACACAAATTTAAGTGCAAAATAAGAACCAAATAGCGTAAGAAAACTAAAATTTAGGATTAGAAAAATAATATAAACATAAAATAGACAACAATAAAAAAAATCCAATTTGTTTTCAACAGCAATTCCGTAAGAAATGAACTAAAATCTTCAGCCAAGATGGTCTTGTAATATAATGTAATATAAGATACTTCAGAAACAAAGTGCGTCTAATGGAAAATTTTCAAGTTTAAATAGCGACTGCTAAAAAACTAGAATAGTGAGGTTAGCGGAAGAGGTGTCATTTGATGCGCATTTTCGAAACAACATACAGCATGGGTCATTAGTAGGGAGCGAACTGCGAGTTCTAGGTTAAGCAGTATTTTTTTCACTAACTACAATAATCGACAATTACGTTCTAGACCGGGCACGAAACCAATCTGAATGTGGGTGCAAAATTCAAACAAAAAGGGAAAACGGTCAAAAGAACTTCAATCAACGTGAATAGCAACACCAGAACATACCATATATAATTTTAAAAAAGAAATTGAAATTAAAACGAACTTAATGAAAATACAGGATAATAATTGCAACAGGTCCTTAACGAAAGTAACTATATTTTGCGAAAGTGGATGTAGCACATTTTAATATCGATGGCTACGTAAATAAACAAGATTTACGTTATTGGAGTCTCGGCAAGCCTATAAAAAGCCATCAATAATGTTTATACTGTCCAAAAATCACAGAGTGAGGTGTGCGATCTCTGTCCGGAAGATAACTGGCCCCTATTTTTTCAATGAATGATCGACGAGTTTCAGTTGTTTTACGGATACAAAACAGAACAGAACAGAAACAGGGCAATGGGCAGTAGGAAGGCATTCCTTGGCCTCCTTGCTCGCTGGACCTTACACCTTTCTTAAGTTTCTATTAAGAAATAATTTAGGCCTACATGCGGCCATTGTAACCACGCTTTCCTCTCTATTCGCGAATGTATGAGTTCGACTGCAAAAATGTCTTCAAATTTTGAACATTTTCCGCTGGACACTCTTTGTAAAAGTTAAGTTTGTTATTGAAATTCAAAAGTTGCATTTAATACTAGTTATGTACATATACAAATCTAAAGAAAGCACACTAAATTAAATAAAGATAATAAAAAAATATTGCTGCTTTTCTTTTTTCTTCGTATGCAGTGACGTATTTTTGGAAAAGTTTGAGAATTCTATCATACGAGTATAACTATAAATACATAAGTTTATTTAACATCGCTTATTGGATCATTTGCATCGTTCAAGCCTTTTTACCTGAATGGTACTTTATTGATAATGCTCCAAAAGGTCTCGGCAATCATAAGAAATATGTATATAAATTGACAAGAGTATATACACTTTGTCTCAAACTAAGTAATGAAGGAAGTCTTCAGGTAAGTAAATAAGGAAAAACAACAGATTACGCTCCATTCTTGCCCCTTCAGTTTCTCCTCATTTTTACTTTAGACCTTTAACAGGTTTCTAAAGTAGGTGTAGCCCTTACTACGAATTTCATGAATCAATGGATCATTGGATCATGGATTGTGTTTTTTAAGTACACAATAGAATAATATGATCGCACTAAAAAAGTGGAGAAGTGGCTTTGTCCTACACTCGTATAACCATACGATTCTAGTTGTGAAAATGACCTTCAATGACATCAAACCAAGGCTATTAAAACAGTCTAAGTATACCATAGATAGAGAAAGGCATAGCTAACAGGATTTGCACACCTACCAGCCACTTCTACGGGGTTGGTATTACCCTTAGGAATAAAGATAATGTAACTATATGTGCAGATGCCCCAGTGAGAGTTTGTCAATACACATCTTTGAAAATGCACTTACAGTACAAAAGTACAACGTAGTCAATTTAAACACGCACAATGCCAAAAACAGCGCTGGAAATTCTTCTTCATTTAATTCATAAATAAAACTTTAAGCAAGAAACAGCGCGCTCGGACCAGCGAACGCGAAATTAGAAAAAAATTCGCACTCGGATTCTATTTAAAAATGTGTTTGGGACTCCCGGATATATGTAGTATTTTAAAGGCATAAATTGTCCTTAAGACCGCATACCATCAGGCAATGGTATCAGGTATTTCTATCTTTATACACATGGTATGCATTTTTTATAGTGAAGCCGCGCTTCAGATGTTCGTTGAAATCCAATCCATTACTAAACCACAATTATACGAGCATATGAAGTTGTCTTACAGTACTCACTACCTAAAGGGTGATTTTTTGTTGTTTGATTTTTCAGTGTTTTTTGACAGCTCATGCGTGACTCGTGACGTGTGTCAAAGCCAAAAATCCTCAGTGAGCATTGCCATTTCATCACGGAAAAACTTACACCCGAACAACGCTTACAAATTATTGAATTGTATTATCAAAATTCGTGCTCCGCGAAAAATGTTTTTAGCGCACTTCGACCATTTCACGTTCGTCAAAATCGACATACAAAGCTCTAGTGACCAAATTTTGCACTAATTTCATGCTGTTGGACATCTACGCGTATGCGTAGAAGGCGTACAACGCAAAATATTGCTGCTGTACCCTCCAGTGATTTGTTCATTCGTCGCCGTTTGCAGCAATTAGGATTATATTATTCGACTACGTGAAAGATTTTACGCAAAAATCTTGACCTAAAACCCTATTAATTACAGCTCATGCAAGAACTGAAGCCGAACGACCTGTCACAGCGTCGAATTTTAGGCAATACCAGAGCTGCCAATGCACCCGGAAAAATGCACTTCTTGGTGTGGTTTGTGGTTCAGCAGAATCATTGGCTCAAAGATGATCATGAGAATAACTTTACCGTCAATGGGGTCCGCTATCATTCAATGATTTAGAACTAAAATGCATGAACTGAACCTGGTCGACCTGTGGTTCCCGGAAGACGGCGCTACATGCCACACAGCACGCGAATCGATAGACCAATTGAAAAATGGGCGCGGTGAGTAATTTATCTTTCGTTTTGGACTGATGAATTGTCTATGCCGATAAACCAGTGTCAATTGCAGCCTTAGAAGACAACATTACACGTGTTATTAGCGAGATATCAGCCAATATGCTCGAAAAATTGTATACACTTTTTCAATTTTCAGGTTTTTTTTTATTTTTATTTTATTTATTTTTTTTTTTTTTTGACAACTAGAAACTAAATGCTTAAAAAATTACACATTGTATATACGCATATAGAGGGAAATGAACTCGTCGATGATCTACATACTTGTAACTAGTATAGTTTGAAAATTATGAAATGAGGCAACAAACTCATCAAGATACGGTCCGGCTTAGCTTTAGCAACGGTCCTGGACTATTAATGCCGCAGTAAGATGGGCAAGCATAGATGGCTGTAAAATATACAATAAGTCTAGCCAAAATGTAAGGCCAGGAAACTAACGAAACGAATTTCGTTCGGAGACTGGCTTCTAATATAAATAGACAGGCTAAATGTTTAAATCGGGCACCTGCAAATATTAGAACGCTGCGATTGAGGGTAAATTACTTACCTCCTGTTCGCAGCAGCAATGAATAAACGATTTATGGTAAAACTCTACTCTAAAAGCCCTAAATCACTTCTCTTAAAATTGTTAATATACAATCATAGATAGATTTGCACTCAAAGTAAAGTATTCGAGAGAGTCTATCTATTAATTTTATATACCACTCTAACTAAACTTCTCTTGTACTTTTATATTTTTTATATACTTATACCAACTTAAAATATAAGCTGTAACATTTCTGAAGATCACTTCTGTTGCTATAACGGACAAATAAACAATAATATTTTTTCGAACGTGTTTTACTTGTCAGTGCACAATAGGTGGTTCAAACCAGTACCTCCTTAAACACCTCCATTATAGTTGAATATCAGGGAATAGCAAAAACACATACGAAATTCTTAGGTAGCTATTCCTATAAAAGACTAGAGGAAGTATCACAAAGAAAAGAAAAATGCTGGTGCGACAGTTCGTAGTGAACCAGGGCCTAATCACTTCCACTCACGCTGCTGTTAATCTTTTCAGTTGATACGCAGTAAAAGGTTTGAGAAATGATTGTTACTTTTATAAAAATACTAACCGATATACAAAAAAGACAATAGCAGATGTGTGTCCATCAGATGAACATAAAACGCTCATTATTATTTATTTTATAGTTTATTAAAATTAGTTGAGTACAATAATTAGAGAAAACCGAATTGGTCGGGTCGAAGCTCGTCTTTATACTGGTTTTCATATGTTTGATAGATTGATTTCCTCAGTAAGGTTTATTTTTTTTATACACAGTACAAGAAAGGGAAGGTATATACTAGGATCACCTATTTTTTATTAGCGTGAAAGAACGTCCTAGCGTAATATATTTTCAATATGATGAAACCTGTGATTTTATCCGATTAAAGAGTAAATGATTCCTTCATAAGCACAACATTTCGCTTTCGAAGTTTTTCCATTACTCTCTGAAAGAATGAACACAGACAATTTAAAAATTTGCTGTGGAAGGGTCTTAGTGCCTCATGAAGCTGTTTCCGTTGCGTGTCACCTCAAACTTAATAACCTAGGCTTTTTTAGAGCAGATAGTTGTCTAAAAAAAAATAATTGTAAGCCTTTGACAGGTAAGTAATTATAACACATCTACTTTGCGTCCTTCAACGTAATACTTATGGTTCCCGACTAAGTTATTGGAAAATATGTTGTACCTAAAATTACTTTAGTAAGATAAGGCTACCGACATTATTGCGAAGCCTAGAATTACACAATTAATTTGTTCATATTTTATAATATGTATATTTAGTTCTAAAAAAATGTATTCCGTAATATGAGCCCTACTTTACTTCGAAACGACCACTTTTAAGTATTATAGTTTCATATCAACTATAATTTATTTAATTTTAAGTACATACTAGTACATCATGCATTAATAACACTCGCAGATAATTCGACTGAAATGTCATCTTCCGGATACGAATATTATTTTTATTTTGAAGAAACTTTAAAATGATTCATAATCCCTGGCCAAGTCAACAAACAGTTGTTTATCATTAATTTTTATCCGAAGAACAGGACATACATATGTCTATCACATGTCGCAGTCTCAACAATTATTTGGACACTTTGGTCTCGAGTTATAATAACTGTATAATCTTGTATAGTTCTTGTTGAACTCATCGTTCATAATCTGACTGAAAGAATAGCAATGAAGCCATCAAGACGTTATATTATCACCGAAAGTTGATAATGGTTACTCTACGGTTACTCCAACGACTTTTCGGGTGTTCGTTGGTATCCAGCATATTATTCACCTTTTTTCACTTCGGTCACGTCCCAGTTGACGATATTCGGATTTTTTAGTAGTCATTACCAAATATTGGACAATGATTGAAAATTGTTTTCTTTGGAGAAAGATGTATAACTAGGTTCCCCTGTTCGGCATAAAGATATTTCATTAGATATCGATTTATGTACTTATGTGGATATGAGAGTAGATATTAGCCTCTGAATGACTTTTGGGAAAAGGAATGTAAATGTCTCCTTTTTACATGGTTCTATGTCTTTAAGTGTTATTTTAATTTTTCCTAAATAAATTATAAGCATCCAAGATCATATCCATCGAGAAAAAGCTAGCGCAAAAAAAAAGCAATATACAAAACGAGTATATAGCTACATGATTCATAGGCATAAGTAAAACCTTCGATTCAATAAGAAGAGATAAAAGATGGGATAGTCTATACAGAACAGGAGTGAATGAAAAGTTTGTGAGCGATCAAAAGCATTTGCAAACATACGCATAACGAAATAAGAACAACCAATAATACTGTCTGAAAAATTCTTAACAAAAAGGAGGGAGTAAGGCCAGGAAGTGTACTGAGTCCATTACTCTTTATATGATCCATTGATGAAGCTATCAGAGCAGGATTAGAAGAAATTAAGAGTCATACTATGCTGTAACCTAGGCAACTTTAATCAGTCAAACTTTATGCTTTTCCCTTCGCAGATGTTATTATCTTCCTTGCAAAGTCCGAGGAAAACCTATAAAGAAAGATAAGAATATGTAAAGATGCGAATATAACATACTTACCGCACAAATTCTCTAAATAAATACAGAAAGAAATAAAAAGCATGATAATTATTTGAGCAAAATTAGAACAAGTGAACTCCTATATATATATATAGGGTTTTCTAATAACGACTTCACAATTTTTTTTTTAAATATAAGGCAAACTATTTGAGATATTTCAAAAACTTTATTATTGGCTTGAAGTACAATCAAAACATTTATGAATGGAACTCGACTTCGTTCATATGGCCACCGCGGGCACGTTTGCAGCGGTCGATTCGTTGGACTCAATTTTCAACGACTTGGCCACACATTTCGGCCGAAACGACCGCTATTTCGAGTTCAATGTTGGCTCTGAGCTCTTCCAACGTCGTCGGCGTGTTGGCATAAACCAATGACTTAACATAGCCCCACAGAAAATAGTCAAGCGGCGTTAAATCGTACAAACGAGGCGGCCAATCGACTGGCCCTTGTCTTGAGATAACACGCTCACCATACTTACTCTTCAATAAATCGATTATAGCGTGTGCTGTTGAAACCACATGTCGTCCTAGTCCATATCTTCCAATTCGGGAAAAAAATAATCGGTGATCATGGCGCGATAACGCTATAACGCGATAACAGTAACGTGACGATCGTTATCGTCGACAAAAAAATATGGCCCAATAACGCCGCCGGCATGCAAACCGCACCAAACAGTAATTTTTTTATGGATGAAGTGGTGATTCATGAAGCATATGTGGGTTTTCACCCGACCAATAACGTATATTTTGCTTATTGACGAACCCATTGAGGCAAAAATGAGCTTCGTCACTGAAGATGATTTTGCGATGAAATTCTCCAGAACCCAATCAGAGAACGTACGTCGCTTCAAATGGTCCATCGGCTTCAATTCTTGATTCAGCTTGATCTTGTATGGGTTTAAACCAGGATCCTTACGCAAAATACGCCATAATGTGATCTGAGCGATGCCCAATTCTTGAGAACGCCGTGGAATTGTGAAAGAGTGCGTTTACAAATTAAATTCAAAGTTGTCAAGTCCCTATTGGAAAACCCTATATAAAACAATATTATTTCATAGAGGAGAGAATTGAGTACTGACGGAGAAACAGACGAACAATCAATCTAAAAAAATCAATCAGTTAAGCGTTCTGATGTTCTGGTGTTTGAATGTCTGGATCATTGTCGATTTCTAGTTCGAATTGCATATCATCTTTATTTGAATCACTGGCACATTCCGGTTATTCGTCCAAACTCCATGATTATAGTGGTAACAGTATGTTTGAACTACGAACCGATGCCCTGTACGTTGGTATGACAAAAGTAACAATCTGTGGCATGGTCTTTCAGTTCTCTACACTCCATGGGAACCGCAAAGCGCATATGACGTTTTGCAGTTTTCACCCAACTTATTAACAATGTTATACAAGTTTTACAACATATGTGAGGAGCCTTTTAACTCCGAAAAGCTCTTCGGACAAGTTGGGTGAAATGACGTTTTTAGGGTTTAAAAGTTAATTCCCCACGCACATAACAAAAAATGTTGATATTATTCAAACACTTACTAGGCATTGTACTTACTTGTTAATGCACGGTACTAAACAAACACGATAAGATAGGCACAAGATAGAAAATAACTATGTAAGCTATTGAATGTCTTCAAGAATGACTCATAAAAAAGTAAATTCTCTCTTAATTTAATACAAAAAAGACTATTTAAATTAAAAAAATGCTCTTATGACATCTAAGAAAAGAGTTTGTTTTTATTTCCACATTTCTTTATTTGCAATTTTATTCGTTCTGTGGAAATTAATCTTAAAAATAGACTAATAATAAACTCTAATGTACACTAGTTTTTAATTCATATAAATTATATGAATAATAAAATAAAAAATATATATAATCAAAAATATCTAATTTCTAAACTTGAATCTAAAAACCAGCCAGGCCAAGATTTTTCCGGCAGTGGGGAATTACTCGGTAGAGAGCATATACCAACTCGTTTCGTTGTTACTCGTAGCGAAGTAAGTATGTATGGCTAAAGAATGGAACCGTATCGTATACCCGATCCGTAAGAATCGTTAGTCTCTTAAACATGCCATACAAAATCTTGGGCATCTAAAACATTAGAAACGATCTGTTTAGCCCAAATCAGTTTGATTTTAGACCTGGTAGGTCTGCAATTCATAAAATACAATATTTAAATTGCACTTTCTAGAGAAAACCCACGAAGTCCACGTCGATACTCACTGTTTTTTTTTTTTTTTTTTTTTTTTTATTTCAATTCCGCACATCCCTGTCAGATTGTATGATTGAATGACGATGGAGAACTCTCGCTGCTCCATAAATCTTGGGACGAATCTAACTGAGACGTTTGATATTAATAAAAAGTTTAACCCTCGCATTCAGATTCAGATAGGTAGATAATTAGATTTTCATTTGTTAATACATAGTACCTGGCTATCTTTTCCGTTTCGTTATATAAGAAATTGAGTACCTTTGATATTCTTTGGGTGCCTATATTTTTTCCCAAACAAAATACATAGAGTATTTACCCGGGCCCATAGTATGAATTTGGATAAATAAATTCTTTATGAATGCAAATGTTATAAACAAGGTAATGCGCTGTCTTGTGATTTCTTTAAAAATCATGCCTAAGGAGGAAACTATGCAAATCTTGCAAGCCAATTATAGAAGTGCAATATTCCAAAAGGCTATGCAACTATAGAGTGACTCGACTCGACTTAGATTTTTTTAACGGAAACTGTAATTTTTTTTATTATTTATGTATAGAACTCAATTTTTTATTAACAAGTAATGGCCCTTTCAAAAGTTTTTTATTTCTGAACGAATAATTTGCTTAATCTTTCAATTGTGTTGGATTTGTTCATGTAAACCAGCTACTTTAAGTAGCCTCAAAAACAGAAATCAGGCGCTCTCAAATCTGAGGAACGGTGAGATCAAACGAAATCTGCATTTTTCCAAATCAATGAGTCACCAAAAAGTTTCCAAAGAATTTCTATTGTGGTTTCCGTGGTGCGTGATATGGCTATAACCATATGTAAACTATCGCAAGTTACAAATTCTCTATCATTATCCAGTGCAAGGCACCAGTGATGATCGTTTAAAAAATATGGGCCACTGATTCTATCAGCCATAAATCTTGGATAAATAGTGCGTCTAAGTGTTTAAAAGTGACGCTGATGCAAACGCCGAGGAATCTCGGTACTCTAAATTCAGTATACCCATTTAAAACTAGATTTACGGGCATTGACTCTATACCTTTTTTACGGAAATCCGTCTTTTTGACGGATATATTTAAATGCAATTTTTTGGTAAATTATTTATAAAAAGGATGTCTTGTTGTCCTCAATACAATTTTTACATGTAAACTCTATTTTGGGTGTACACTTTCCGCATAAATATTTATTACATTTAATGCAAACTAATAACTAAGTTGTTTCCATTCATTGCTAATAGTTTTTGAGCCAATTGAATCTTGCGTGGAAACAATTTCAGATTAAGTTATAAAATGCTCCCTACTGATGTTCTGGGGAGACAAAGAGACTATACTCATAACTTTAAGACAGTTAGGCATATTATTTTCCTCAACTCTGCTATTAGCTCCAATAATAACATCTCATCATCAATCAAGCAGACTTCCATTTACCAATTGCTGTTTATTTAGCCAATTAGGTGTTATTAAAAGACTCTATATAAGAATCTCATCATCTCAGTTAACAAAAGCGGAGAATTTTCTCGAAAGATTCTCGCGTTATTTTTAATATCATTTCATTTCACGGACTTGAGAGTAGAATATATAACAATTATTTTTTTATGCAGACCAACAAAGTAATCTTAAATTTCTAAGTTAGTACTATTTTTTTAAAGAGCACAAGCTGCATCGGCTTTCGGCTAGATAGTAAATAAAATTATAAATTAAAATTATGTAGTTATAATTTCTTGTATAGTATCTATGTTTTTAATGTTGATATTTGGAAGAATTTCGTAGATGTTGTCGTCATTCTTAAGTAGGAAACTTCGAAATGGGTTAGTAGATGTCTGATGTCTAGTGTTTCCGAACTTAACGACGATATGGCAACGTCCTAAATGACGTTGAAGGAAACCTGGGAAATCTTGCAATGCACAACTGAAGGCAGTGGTATAAAGACCGATCTAGGAAATGGCGCTAATACTTTGAGGCCCATGTCCATCATTGGCTAAAAACAACCGAATCAGACAAAACGTTTTTTGTAGATTAATGAAACATCAATGAAATTACATACACCAACGCAGGCGAAACAAAAAACATGTTTTACTAGATGTGTTTCATGGCTCGTTGTCGAAAATACATAAATGCAATAAATATGTTTCAATAAAGCGTCGCTGTTGATTATTGCTCACTTGCTTATGGTGCACCACACACACAGCGACAAAAAGACCAGGCGAAACAGAAAAACATGTTTCGTTGCCGATAGCTGGAAGGTTGTTTTTAAGAACAAAATTTCGTTGTTTTTTTATTTATTTTTTTTTTTTTTTATTTCAGAGTTTTATTGAAAATGTGTGACGAACTTTACAATAAATAACGCACACCAAACGAAACAGAAAAACGAAGTAATTTGTTTTGTTACATTGTGTATCGGTTGGTGTGTTAAAATAAAAAACCTTTTCACTGATTCGGTTTGTTTTTAGCCTTCGGCGCTATCATTTTTACAATTAGACTTCAAACGTATATCCTCTCATTGATTCCGTTTTTAATTACACGCACCAAATAAGCACTAAAAGTACCTTTTAAGTACACATTAATAAATAAACTGTTTCGTTTTACTCAGCAACCAACATTTTATGAAAATCGTTCTCCATATCCAGCAACTAACTCCCTCACACTTGACAACAAATAAAACAATTTATTTCCTTTAAATATTGATTTTGTGCATTTTTATCGCAGTCATTGTTGCAAAACGATTTAATACTATCTAATTGAAGACTAGTTTTACCGAAAAGTACTATATTATGTTAAACTGATATAATAATATACAGGCCACACATTCACAAATCAACTCATTGTTTGATATAATCAAAACGAAGTAAACTAATAAAAACAAAGAAACAAAGTGGAAAACAAAAAGCAGAGATAGTTTCATTTAGAATGCATTATTTTAGCTATAACAAAACACGATATCAGTTTTGATAAAAAAAAAAATGATCATAAAGCTATGAACGCAACCTTAAATAAACTAAACAAATATACTCGTATGTAAATCGTAAAAAATGACATGGATATCTGGTTCCCGCTGCACCAGCGCCAGATACAAAATAAATAGCCTCATAAACGTATTCGACACGGTTACATAAAGTTTAAGAGATCCCCTAACTTTGGCAGATACACGTCCGGGATCAGTTTCTTCTCATCTTCGGTGCCATCGGTCATCCAGGCTTTCACGTGATGCATTTGATGAATTCCTGTCCCGACCAGTAGTGTTTGGAATCTACAGTTAGTGCCGAGTAATATATCCGTATTGCAACTAAATGAAAAATCCATTTACACGAGACAATTATAAAAAAAAAAAAACGTGTTCAGCTTACCGATCACCAATCATCAAAGTTCTTTCCGGTACAATAGTCCCATCTTGGACTAATGAATCGCAAATGTTTGGATTTGGCTTGCCAATAAGTATAGCTTTTCTTTCAGCACAGGTTTCAACGGCACAGACTATGCTACCAGTTCCTGGTATCACATAATTCGGCATTGGGAATCGCTCATCAGTGTTTGTAGCTATAAAAATGCAATCAGGGTCGTTTAAGTAAGACGCAGCTTTGGTCAGTTTTGGGAAACTAATATGCTCATCAAAACCAACGATTACAGCTCCAATGCCAGATTCTGGTTTGAGATCTTTAGCGACAAATTCATTTAGCGATGAAGTCATGACATCTGGACCGACTTCATTATGGGGAATTCCGAAAGCGTCAAGTTCTTTAGTAATTCCCTCACTACCAATCACGTAAACCTTTTTATTGAAGTTCCGATTTTTGAGATAAGCAGCCGCTGCATGAGCAGTAGAAATAATTTCATCTGAAGTCATTTTAAAACCCAAACGAAGTGCTTTTTCCAATAATTCGGGACGTGTTTTCGTCGAGTTGTTTGTAACAAAGAAGACTTTTTTGTTAAGCTCCTTGAACTTATTGATAGTCTCAACACTTCCCTCGATAGGGTTATTGAAAAGCCACACAACGCCTAAGGTGACAAGATCAAGTTATGCAACCTGACACAATTGCGTCCCAAACTACTCACCATCACAATCTGTGAGAACAGTGTCGAAGGAATCCAACCATTTTTTTACATCGACCTCGGGTAGATCCAGCAAATTGGTTGCACTTTGTTTATACATACTTATAGAATATGAAGCTAAACGACGGCTGCAAGGACAAGTGAAATGAGAATCCAAATTAGAGTTCAGTCTTACTGTGGAATGTGTTTTGAATAGAATTCTTATTTTGGTTGACTTGAATCTCACAATGATTGACCCCAATTGGAAAATTACACTCAAATAATTTTATTTCTTTACATCAATGACGGGATTTTGAGCATTTTATCGTGCGGCTCAGTTCAACTGATAGTCTGCCCTTGTTACTTGTAAAGCTGTGTAAACTATGACAATGTGGTACGTGTTCAGCCTCGACCGAAAGTGGGGTGCAAACTGTCAGCTGTTTGACAACATTGACCTTGCCCAATAGAGAGATTTGTAATTCAGCAAAAAGCAGGGTTGTATTTGCGGATTTTCGCTTTCTCGTATATTTTTACCAATGCACTCAATGAAACTGCATAAAGTCTATATTGACTTGGAGATGATGTAGACAGAATTCAGAGAAATTTTATTTGGAAGGCGCTTAAATCTCAAAATGTACCCGCAACAATGTGCGGTGAATAACAGGAGAATTCGAAGTAAAAGTTGGAGTACACCAATGTTGTGGTAAAATTTTTTATTAATGCAGCGCATCAACGAATCTGGAACAATTTACCTTCTTTTCGCTGATGATAGCCCTATCATAGGTCCTTCAACCAGGTCTTAGTACTTCGAGAAAGGCGCTAGAAGCTGACGAGTTACGAATTAGTCTTACTAAGGCCGAATATTTGCCTTGCCGTTTTACCGGACCAGGAAACCGAATTCCTGGCATCTTTTTGGAAGGAGTCATAGTGCCAAAACAAGGAGAATCTATAAACTTAAATTCTGTTGTTAACTACCAAGGTAATCGCGATGACGATGTCACATATAAGTCAGTGTAGCTTAAATAGCGCCATTTGCACGGAAAGGCGTCGGCAAATCCGCTCCAGAAAGCAATAGGGGCTTAAGTTCAAGCCGAGATTCGAAAAAGAGACCGACAAAAAAGTTCAATCATGCAAATGCGAACACATCAGCAAGCTCTTGGTCAGGCGAGTTCAACTAGTAGGGTTTACATATGTTGTGTATCTGTACGCGAGAACGCGAACTGGTAGCCAACTTGTAGCTCTAATAGCAGACGAATTTTTCCTTAAAGTTACGCTGCTTTTGGCCTGCTTAAGTCTAAGCAATTATGGGTATTGAAATATGAATTGCTTATTGAGTGTACTTTAAGTAGTGAGACCAAGGACTGGCACATTGATCATCTTATAAGAGAGAAGGACTTCGAAATTATCAATGTACGAAATGCCAACGGTGGACCAATTGGATAGATCGAAATAACTTTTATCAAAGTATGACAGTTGCAAGTAAAAAATTAATATGAAGAGAATATATTATATCTTTTTTTGGAAATAAACGAGGTTACTATAAAGTTTACTTGACACATTTTTCTATATTAAAAGTGTGGTCATTACCAGCAATTTGTATCGAAAAACAATCTTATTTTTTATATATAGGTATGTATCTCACGCGAACGAATTTATAAAAGATGATGAAATTAGCTTGTCAAAATATCTGAGATTAATATGTGAATAATTGTTCAACTGTAAATCTTTTTGACCTTAAAACAATGACCTATACTGTCTGACGGCAAAGGATTAGGAGTTTGGGCCCGCGCCGGAAATCACCTGCAGCAAATCTCTTCGAAAATCGTCGGACTAGGCCCATTCGGCTCCAAAGAAGATTTATCCTCGATCAACAACTTTATTACTGTCAAATTTATCCCAAATCGAATAGATAATCGTTTTTCCTACTTTCAATTTTTCCCTATACCTTCGAAAGTTTTTTTCACATTTGAATGGTGACTGTATTCCGATTTTCGAACGAACGAAACATATGTCACTTTTTATTCAAAAATTGTGTCACAAGAGAAGCAACAGGTAAGTAAGCAATTGTTTTTATTTTGAAAAATTGTTTTTAATATGTTTTATTGCGATATGCATACCATTTATGCAGCCAATTACCATATAAATACCAAATTTGGTAAAAAAAAAAAAAAGTAGTCTTATTAGCACTTTTGAAACACTTGACTGAGATATAATTCCATTGAAGCTTGTTTAACCCCTTGGCCTTCCGCCAAAAATCGAAGAATAGCAACTTACATTATAATGGACGGAATGCGGACTGATACTGATCGAATTTGGAGGCATATTTGCAAAGACGAAAATTGAGAACAAATCCTTAATAGAAAATAGTGGTTGATTTGAATTCATAACATACTTGTTATTTTTAGGACAGAATGGGTTAGATTTATTGGGAAAAAAATCTATTTTGTTTTTTTAATATTTTTATAGACTTTACCTCTAAAAATAATATACTAAAATTTCAAATGAATCTCAAATACTTTTTTAGTTACAGACTTCTAAAGAGTAGACGCTAAGCCTTCAGAAATCAATCATTTTATATATAACCCTTATGTTCATACCTATTATCATGTTCATAGGCTATTTAGCTCCCGAAGTACCCGGGTACCCATTCTCGGTACTATTGGAATTTTTTTATATTTCAGTAAAGAAAATTATTTAAAAAAATATATATATTTTCTTGTAATATACAATAATATTAAGTATTGAAGTAAGTTTAAGACGAAAAATTCTACAGAAATGAGAATACCGTTACAAATTAACATGGGTCACCTCAGGTATATAGCAGATGCAATTTTTATTTTACGGGGTAGAGCAACTGCTCTTTAAGTAAAAAGGAATGTCAACGTTATTTTTAATTGATTTTCTGGTTGATCCAGACGTGTTAGCCGAATTCTGAGTGAAGTGAAAGAAAAATAATATGGAAGAAGTATTTCCAGCGGATTTTACTGTGTAAGTAAACTTCACATATGTGAAATATTTGTACATTTTTTAACATCAATTTTGTGTGATTTTGATATAATTTGAAATAATTTAATTTTTCACCTATAAAATAATATAATACTTTCATCTTTAGAATGAGTGCAGCAGAGAAAGAAGATTATTTGAAAACGATGTTCAATGAAGACGAAAGTGATTCAAACGAACTGTCTGATAATGATGACCAAGACTGTGGTTCCGCAGTCGATTTCAAACCTTCCAGTTTCGGATAACGATTCAGATATTAAACATTCATAATTTTCTGAAGATACAGCAGGAAATATCTTCAAGCATGCAGAAGAACAGCAAGTAGATGAATCCCAAAGAAGTGAGAGTGAGGATGATGATGAAGTAGAAATCGCATAGCCAATAGGTAGTAAGTATATATTTTGTGCTGATTATAATAGAAATAATAATTTTTGTCTGCAAACATTTAATTTATATTGTAATAATATAAATAAATAATAATAATAATATAAATAATAATAATAATAATAATATAAATAAATAATAATAATAATATAAATGAGGATCAGTAACTAGCATCAGTTAACTCAGCAGGATAAAACTGAGTGGAAGGAGACAGCAACACATTTACAACATTTTTTACATCAGGCTAGCGTTTACAATGTTTTACGTCAACAAATTAGGCTCATCACAGTAGAGAAACGCTGTCGATAAGCGACACGTTGAAAAATATATTCATAGCAAACATGGTGGATATTATTGTCCGGCACACAAATAAAAAAGCATTGTCTACCCATGCAAATTACAACGCAGATCATCCAAATTCTCAATGACAATCGAAGGCTGTTATAATATCGGAAATATGTTCATTCTTTGCTGTTTTGATTTGTGCTATTGCTAATAATTTCAATACAATCCATTATATCGCCCAACAATTGGATTTAAGATAAAGAAGCTAAGGCAGCTCCAACCTCAATATCTGTCTTCAAAGCCAGGCAAGTATGGCATACAAATCTGGTGGATTATGCTGAAAACGCGTATCATTTGCATGGTAGAGAGCTTGCATGCAGAAAGAGTGAAAAAGAATTTGCATCTCTGTACCGTGGAAATAGAAGAAATATCTGAGCTTCGGTTCCGATGCAAGCGAATTTTACTCGTACGAGCTTAGTGAATGTAAGCGAATAAATATGCGCAAAACATGCATGAAGTAAGCGAATTTATTTATCCAAATAGTCGTATGTAGTGGGAACGAAACATTTAAATTTTAAACATACAAATACATAAATAAACTAATAAAAACTATTTAAAGTACTTACTTGGCTACAGCTATTTCATCCCAGTTTCGTATTTTTGCAAAAGTCTTTTCTGTTCATGTAATATAACGGTGCTCGATTTCTAACTTCATAGATCAATTTTTCCGAATCCGATTTTGCACAAAAATCAGTACAACTAAGCAGTAAGCACAAAACATATCTTGAATTCGCTTTGCTGGCGCAAGTAAATTTTGTGCATTCGAACCACAACACAGGAAATGCGTAATTTTGAATGATTTTCGCGAACTTTCCAATTTTGCGCGAGTGATATTCGCTGCCACCGGAACCGCAGCTTAAATTAAGTACTTCGTCAGCGTAAAGATTCAACGACATTTCACCTTACCTTAGATGGAGAAGTGCATTGAGATAAGCGGAACTTGATTAACATATTAATCGTGAAAACTGAATCATGTGAAAAGTGTGACAATAAAATTATAAAACCACTAAATACAATTACTTCAGTTTTAAACAACGATACGCAACCAAAACAAAAATTGCTAGCAAAGAGTCATACTATGAAAGAACTGAACTTTTATAGTTGCGTTCCATAAAGCAGATTTTCTGTAGAACTAATTTAATAAAACTGTATTATTTTTGTGTTCATAAACAAATCGTCATACTTGCGCAGATTAGTCGTAGTTATGCGTGTCAATTGTGGCTGCAGGACATGTTAGAAGCTTTTAGTGCGGAATATTTTTGTGTTTTTTGAAAAGGAAAGATTTACCATAAGATAATATGGTTGATAAATTGCTGGCATTAATACAATGGTATAGATGTACTACAATCCCTGTCAGACAGAGGTTTACTTTGAACTTTTTCTTGTTCCGCATAAAATAGTTCTCCTCGAATCGATGGTACAAAAACTGTGTTATACTTTAACACTGATTATTTGTCAAAAAATTTACGAATTGTAAACAGGGCGAAAGTGGTGTTCAATCAGTAAAAAGTGATATACCACCAAAAAATTGTAGATCTCAATAGCTGGTATGCTTCGTGGTATACTAGCTTTTAACGTGGTATTGTAGTCAGATATTTGGTATAGCTGAATTGTGTTCTGAATCCGAAAAATAAACAATTTGAAACAGTGAAACAAATAATTTGATAAAGAAGCCCACGACTATCTATTAGTAGCCCTTTCGTAAAATTAGAACTACATGCCTCTCCGACATACTTTAAATTAAAAGACCAACGCACATATAAATTTTTTACAATGCCTTATTCAGATAAATTTATATATGTGAATATTTTTTTTTTTTATATTTTTAAGTTTGTGTTATTTTTACAACTTAAACTATCTTTAATACAATATATATAATCTGCTAACCAAGTCTAATAAAAAAGTGAAAATGATTTTCTCACTATTTGCATTAAAATGTTGGTTAAAACATTTAAAACTTTTTTTTGTTTTTTTTTTTCTGTCTCGTAATGGAAAACATTGAGCGTTAGAAATAACTATGAGTAAGAAAGGAAGGGTTGTAAAAGCCTTGAAGATAAATAAAATCACTTTATTAAGAGACTGCACGCTAGTCTAGAACAAGGGAGTCTGTTGAGTCATGAGAATTCCGCCATTGTTACCAGTTGGCTCTGGACTGTGACGCTGTTTTTTGCGTTTCTTTTCTTTTTTACGCTTTTTACGCTCTTTGTCGTCTTCGTGGCGTTTCTGTTTTTTATGCTTCTTCTCATATGTTTCCAAGCCAGCTGAATCTGTAACAATAAAAATGAAAAGAAAAATAATTCTCCATTCCAATAAAAAACCGACTGATGATGGTGTTACCCATTAGAGAATTCTCCTGTGGAACTGCACCATCCTTGTGCTTATGTTTTTTGTGTTTATTCTTATGTTTTCTTTGAGGAGTTGTATTTAATACCCGGTATTGCTCAGGAAGCTATTAGAAATATAATTATTATAAGATGACAGAAAAGTTCGAGAAGACAACAACAAAATGGAATCTTACCGGTCCAGCATGTAGGCGGAAACCTGCTAATTGAACACTACTCAGTGGCGCCAATTCTTTGCCTCCAATCGGAGGTTTTTCCATGACGCTGCGCAATGTACTGTTTTCCTATAAAATAATTGAAAAAAAAAAAAAAAAAAAAAAATGAAAATAAGTGTGCAATTTGAAGTTTAGTTAGATTTTTATTTAGTCCTTCAAAGCGACTGTATGGACTACATATAGTCTAGTTCTTTTGAGTTGTTGAAAGGTGTTGAAAGTTGAAAGGGCTTGTGATTTAAAATTGTGTATGAATAACTAATCCCTATATTACCATGTGATTAGCTCAAGACAGGAAAGCATCCAAAAGCAGGTATGTTTTGTGTACTATCAACAAAATGAGATACTACTTTCAAAAGATTGTAGTCCCAAAATAAAGTTTTGACAATATTCACAAAAAAAAGGGGCATCGGTGTGTATTGTGATAAAAAGCCATCAGGTTTGTGACACTTCGGTCAGAATTTTAATTTTAGAAAATCGACGATACCAACAGCATTTTGCTTAGGAGCCTTGCCAATACCATCAAAGATGTTGCAGAAACAACAAAAGACCTAATTGGACGATAAATGATGCGAATTACATAGAAAAACCACACATGCTCACGAGCTCTACGAGTAAAAGAAACAGGATAACATCGACTTCTCAGAAGGAAAGATACGAACTGCGTGAGATCAAGGAAATATAGACATGCTACAGCAGGAATGATGACCGGAAATTTTACCAAAGAGAAAAAGAAACATGTCAAGACTACAAAACTGAAGACTGTGAAAGCGAACGAGAACTATTTACAGATGAGATGTATGCAAACGAGGAGGTACACAAGAAGCAAAAAAAGAATTCCAACAATTTGAAGATAATGTTCCAATAAATGACTGTAGAACTATGGCAGGTAAATTTAATATGTTTTTTGTTGAAAGTATGTGTACCCTGCGGTACCCTATGTAAATTTTGTTCAATCGATAAGCAAAAGTTTTAAATTTAAATGTATAACCGTTAATGAACTTCAACAAATTTTAAAAACTATGAAAAAATAAAGAAGACACAAATATGTTAAGTGTGAACATGATTAGTGACGCGTTGTACAGTATTGGTCCAAATTGTGCAAAATCATAAATAAATCAATGACTAATGGAGTATTCCCAGAAATATAGAAAGAAACGATTCTAGTGCCAATTAAAAATTTAAAAAATGCTACAAAACCAGCTGATTTTCGTCCGAATAATATGATACCCAATGAAGTAAAAATTTTGGAAAAGGTGGTACAACAAAAGCTTTAAAAATACATAGAGGACAATCAATAATCTAATTATTGCGAATTGGAAGACTGAGGTTTATTAAAAAAAAAAAAAAAATTGCTGCTGTTTTATCGACCAATTGACAAGGGAATCCTACTCGATAAATTGGACAGGTACGGAATTAAAGAAAACGAGTTGAAATGGTTCGAGTATTATTTGCAAGAACGTACACAAAAAACAAAATTGGATGATGCAATATCAGATGCAATAAATGTAGTTCTAGGTGTACCACAGAGATCAGTTTTAGGGGCACTTTTATTTATAATATATGTTAATACAATGCCAAATGTTGTTAAATGCTCTCGCTTGCAACTTTTTGCAGATGATGGTCTTTTATATGTTTCGTGCAATGAGATAAATGAATGTATTCAGAAGATTAACCATGAAAATCCATGGAAAAATGCTTTCAAATGAACAAATTAAATCTAAACGTGAGCAAAACCAAATGCAAAACCGAACGCAGTGTTAAAAGTACCGCATTTGCGAATATTGCTCGAAAAGCTTTAGTCAGAAATCGTTGTGCGAAATACTCATTCAATTGATCATGTTTAGAAGTTTGAAGATATTGTTTTTCATCTGGTCTTTGTGTCTCACAGATGTCGCTAGGAGTATGGTTGCCTATAGCTGATTTACAGCGCACTTGAATTTGTGACATTTATTTGGCGTATTACACTGATGGGTTGACGTTAATGCTACTATTTGTAGAAGATTCCTGTGTTAAACCCTTTGGCTGTATTAGAGATGTCTTTGAAAATAAAGACTAACTTACTTAGGAAAATTTCGGGTTGTCTCTAATCGTTTCTTTCTGGAAGAATCAGTTGATTGAAGTCGATGTTGAAGTAAATTTTAGTTAACTAAGGGTCGGTAGATTGACGAAGGTGTCAATAAAGTGTGAGTAGACCGACAATGTTCTACATTTAGCTCCGTCCATTGTTGAGTGTCTCATCATGAGGACAGATTTATTTGCAATCTTTAAGTCAAACAAGTCTATATGTAGAAAATAAAGCAAGGTTTGAAGAGATTGTTAACACATCAGCGATGATTATACAGGTCACGAAACGACTACAACACAAGTGAGAGTCATACGTGTGTGGCATGGACCCAGTTCATAATTTTGCGAAAACGCAGTATTTTTCTATCAAAAAATTTTGCTAACTCCAGCTTTAACATACATACCTATCGAAATGTTGGACGATGTACAAAAAGTATAAATGGAAAATAGCAACAACAGAAATAAAAAATTTTATAAATGTTAGGTGGCGTTACAAAACGTAACATAAAACAAAATTAAGAAAAGTTCTATGTAAGTCCGTAAACCTAGTCAGCTCCACAAACGGCGTAGCATTAGAAATAATTTTACACGTTACTTATTTCATCGATTAATAACAGATAAATTTCAGCGGTAATACTACTTAAACCAGGAAACCACAAACCCAGTTCAAACACAATAGATCTGTTTACACTGTAAGCTCTGTAAGTCTTGTAAGTTATGTACCACAATTCGTGAGCAACAAGTTTTAACCCATTTTTTCGACCGATAGTCAATTAGTCGACATAGAAACCATTCCTCAAAAGTAATATAAAAGCTACAGCCAAATCTACAAATTGCACCCTGGCTCCTAACGCAAAGACAAATTATCTACGTACCCACGGTCACGTATTCGAACCAAACGCATTTACATTTTGGTTAGAGTGATGCAACAGCCTAATACATTCTTTCGGTGCGGCAACAACGAAAGTGAAAGTTGACCTTCGCAGTCAATTATGTACACCCTAGTCGAAGCACTTCGAAAATTGCATTCTAAATTCAACGTTTTCGGAATCTTACACTTGCAACGAAAATTTGTTCTCAAGCAATAATTTCGTGCCACCTCATCACGCCATACAATGAGCTTTACAAACCATTTACTTCACACCGCCCTACTTCCATCACATAGCACTTACCAAATTATTCATTCCATCAAAAATTCCAGGAAGATTTGGCAAAAATGACGACAAGGATTCCTTAACTTTTTTATCCTTGAATTTGGTAAGAGTGTGATGAAGTCCATACTCAGTCATTAGATCATTGTCCCCAGTCTTATCACCCTTTCCTGAAACAAGCAGAAGCAATGAAATTAGTAAAATTTTTGTATAACGAAATCTATGTACCTGGTGGTTCCTTCATCGAATAAAATGGCCCACTGTGCACAATTGATGGGTTCTTCCCTAATGAAATCGTGGTTTTAAGCGTGCCAGAGGAGTCTTGTCTAGAGACAACTGGCGAACGACCACCGCGAGGAGATGATTTCGGAGAAAACGATTCCATTTTGCGAAATTGATCGCCCATCATCATATTGTAGTTCATCATTTTATCAATTTCAGAATTCTGAATTTTTCTTATCCCAACAGACAATGGATTTTCGGGGAAAATGGTAGACTAATTATGTTCCTTTTGCGTTTCAGGGTGAGCCAGAGAAATACAACTCTGCCAACACCACACCGCTCAGGAATCGGTGAAATTATAGATAAATATTTACCAACTATATTTCTGGCCACAAGAATAAACAAAACACTCTGATCTTGAGCTCATTTAAAAACAAAAAAGTTGCCCTAAGAACGAAGCAACACCAAGCAACTTTTCTGCATTAACGCCATCTTGAAACTGAGAGTTGACAGATATTATTATACACTGAAAAGAGATATGGCTGTCAATCGCTGGTGAATAACACAGTTTATTCAAAAAGTTCGGGGACTGATTTTTTTATTTAAAAAGAATTTTTATATTTTTACTCCTCAAACTTAAGCAAAAAATTGTTACAAAAAACTCGAGGGAACAGACCTAATAGGTCTTGGGGTCTCCAATATACAAGGTGAGTTTTTTAACTTGAGACATCCAAATTACTCGAAGAATACGCGATATCGCGAAAAATGTTTCAGACAAAAGTCACAAGGTTCTGAAGGGGACATAAGATGGTGACCACGAGTTTGACCTTGAGCCCCATTTTCAAGGTCAAACGAAGGTCACTTTTGATTTTCCAAATGATAATTCCTGGTTTTCATTGCTCAGTCGTATTGCTCGTAGGCTTGTCATTTGTTTTTACATTCTGCGTTAACATAACCCAGAAACAACGACATGGACGTAGCAGAACTGAAGAGTATTTCTGGCGTAATCTTCCGGCAAGCTTCAGTAATTCGTCTTTTCATGTCCTCACGTGTTGTTGACTTTTTTCTGTAAACGTCACTTTTTAAGTAGCCCCACAAGAAGAAATCAAGTGACGTAAGATCAGGTGATCAAGCAGGCCATTGCCTCGGACCCCCTCGTCCGATCCATCGTTGATGGTAAACATTGTGTAATTCGCCCCGGGCTACTTAGGAATAATGGGCTGGACAACCAACATGTTGAAACCTCATTGTTTGTCGCAACTCCAATGGCAGTTATTGACCGTACCGTGATTGGTGAAAGTCGATTCATCAGAGAATAACACCTTGGCGAAGAAAAGGGGGTCTCGTTCAATTTGCTGAAGTGCCCATTGACAAAAGGAAACCCGGTTGCGAAAATCCTCACTAGAAAGTTCTTGATGCATTGACACATGATAAGGATGGTATTTATGTTGATGTAATATCTTACAGACAGTCGTTTGAGAAATTCCTAATTCTCGACTTATTTGGCGAGTGCTAATGTAAGGATCGTGTGAAACGGCAGCTAACACTGCTATTTCATTGTCCTCAACAGCCACCCTATCTGACCGATTCCTTTTCTTTGGTTGCACACTTCCTTCACCAGCGAATTGTTGGATGACCCGATAAAAGGAAGCACGCGATCGTATCTGGTCTGGGAAACGTTGGGCGTAAAGAGCAACAGCACCATCGATGTTCCTTCCACTTCCTCAAAACAAATATCGAACTTCTAAATGAAGTACAGTTCCGTTCAAGTAGAAAGACAGGGCAGAGTGCACATCATACACTCTCAGATACGTTTAGGACAATTTGTCTCTATCTGTAATTTCTTTGAGTTTTAACTTCACTTGAGGCAATAATGATTTCCTCGAAACAAATCTCGACCTTCTTACACCCTTACAACTTTGGAAACCAATTAATGATTTAGGTGCGTCAGTGCAGTGGTATCTAGCACTGAATGAATAAGACCTTTGAGACAAAGTCGTGTGCCCCATTGGGGAATACGACTAAGCAATGAAAATCAGGAATTATCATTTGAAAAATCAAAAGTGACCTTCGTTTGACCTTGAAAATGGGTCTCAAGGTCAAACTCGTGTTCACCATCTTATGTTTCCTTCAGAACCTTGCAACTTTTGTCTGAAACATTTTTCGCGATATTTCGTACTTTTCGAGTAATTTTGATTTCTTAAGTTTTATGGCGCCCTCTGACGGGAAAAGAACGCATTTTTGAAAAAAGTTTTTCATGTAAAAGAATTGTAATTTTTTCACGAAGATTACGAATCTGTCAAAAAATATGGGTTCCGATTTCGATATCGCGTAAATTTCGAGTAATTTGGATGTTTGAAGTTAAAAAAATCACCCTGTATATAAGATCATATACCTTAAATACTAAAGAGTGATTCATCCTGAGGTTTGATTTAAATGTAAAACAAAACACATAAATTTGAAAGTGAACTTAAAATTTATATTATCAGTTAAAAGAACAATTCATGGCATTTACCTCTTGAAAATGATATCATGTAAATGTTGGCCACAACTATGTCCGAGGTGGCCCATTCGGAAGTTCAAATTTTGGACGACTCGTTAGAGCATAGCGACTTGTATCTCGCGGATAACACGAGTAATGTTGGCTTCCAAAGCGTCAATTGTAGCTGGCTTATTCCTTCAAGACCTGAGACTTTACATATCCCCAGAGAAAATAGTCCAAAGGTGTGATATCGCACGATCTAGGCGGCCAATTTACCGTAGAAAAACGTGAAATTAAGTGTTCACCAACATGATTTCTTAACTCCATTGCTTAACGCGCTGTATGGCTCGTAGCGCCGTCTTGCTGAAACCAGAGCTCACCGAGACCATGTGCTTGAATTTCAGGAAACACATAGTCCGTTAACATGTGCGATAACGGTTACCATTGACGGTAATATTTTGATTTGCCTCATTTTTGAAGAAATATGGACCAATGATTCCACCAGCCTATAAACCATGCCATACCGTTGTTTTTAATGGATGTAATGGTAGCTCTTGGTTGGAGACGCTGTTGTGGTGTGAGTCTTTCCATGATGACTTGCCAAACGATACTGAACAAAAATGATAAATCAGTTTGATAGGTCACTATGAATCACCCCTTTTATACATACATAATATATATATGGTATACCTAATATATATTATTTTTTGTTTTTTTATTTATTTTTTTTTTCTTAAATCTGACTTACTCCTAGGCACTTAAAACTATGTAGTCGGCCATGGCTAAAAAAATTAGGCGACACAGCTACCAAGTATTGGAGAAATTCGACGACGACGCATACTCTCCCTCAAAAAGCCACCAAAATTGTTGATCCTGCTGAGGAACATCCCTCATGTCGCGATTCCCTACCTCCCTACTGAACCGGAGACGCTCCACACTGCCGTGTGCGACGTCTCTGTCGTAGTTGAGTCGCCTGTCCGCAGCTACTCGAGCAACATGGAAGATTAGCAGCAGCGTAAATTTGTCCTGAATTAGACCCTTACTATCTAGGTAGAGGAACGCTTCTTGAGGAATAAATCCGTCAAAGCTAGCTTATGATACATATAATTAGGGTAGTACGCCCCGGAGATCAGGTTGTTCGATGAGGTTATTGCTCTTGCAATGTGCCTTCTAGTCAACGTAACTACGAAACTGTCGACTCTTATTAGGTTCGCCCTATTGTACGAGACCTCATTAGGATAGAATTTTATGTACTCAGACTCTGGTGTTATTTATAAGCGAAGACAAGTCCTAAGACAAGCCCTCTCAAACACCTAAAGCTTTTCCAATAAACTTGCTCTCACGTTGGAAATTATTTTTTCTAGGATTTTGGTGGTACATAGCAATAGGGATACGGGTCTGTAGCATTTGGTGTCTGTTGCAGGTGCGTTGGG
Source organism: Volucella inanis (assembly GCA_907269105.1). Classification (NCBI taxonomy): domain Eukaryota; kingdom Metazoa; phylum Arthropoda; class Insecta; order Diptera; family Syrphidae; genus Volucella; species Volucella inanis. The sequence continues at coordinate 38,151,524 of OU026154.1, read as the reverse complement.
TTTTCGAATTGGTATGATGCATGCGATTTTCCACGGCTGTGGAATTATTCCTTGGTCGAAAATGTTTTTGAACAATTTAGAGATACGATCCTTTGAAATTGGGGGGCCATTTTTGAGCATCGAGCAAGAGATTCAGTCGCAGCCAGGGGTCTTGCCTTTAACAGAGGTATGGCATGTTCCAAACTCGGGTCTGTTTATTGGGAGCTCGATGTATCTGGCCGACGAGCTAGGTTCATGGGCTGGGATGTTTTGATTTAATTAACCAAGACAGTTTCAGAGAGGTGTTTTTTGAAAAGTTTCCATAAGCTTTTTGTTCATTGTTGCGTAAAATAGCTATTTCGGGGCTCCACTAGGGGACAAATGATTTAAGAGACCCGTTTTTGGTTTGAGGGATTGATAAATTAACTGCAGCACGCATGGCTGCACTAATTGAAGCAGCTTCTTTATTTGTATTTGGACAAAACGGGTATATATTTAGGAATAAGGAAGTTTTGTTTTGAAATAGATTCCAATCGGCGCGATCAGTTTGGAACTTTATTGGTGTTTTTTTTGTTTTTTGTTTTTTGATTTGGGTTATTCCCTAGGCAGATGTTTACAAAGATAGGGAAATGGTAGCTCTCGTGGAGGTAGTCTTTTATACTCCATGCCGCGCTAGATATAAGTTGCTGGGGTAAAAATGTTAGATCGATTTGTGTGAATGTTTTGTGGGTTGAAAAGTGAGTGGGGGCGCCGTTGTTTAAGATAGTGAGGTTTGAGTTTATTAAGAAGTTTTCGATTACTTTGCCTTTAGAATTAGCTTCTGGGGAACCCCAGATTGGGCTCCAAGCCTGTTAATAGGATTGGAGTATGAAACTCGCTTACTGTGTTCTCAATATCGGATGAGGTGAAAAGTTGGCATATGATTGTCAACTTTGTCTTGAGGTAAGATTCTACTGCCAATGCTGAGATGTTTGAGTTCATTGGCACACGTTTGTGGGATATCGATTTGTACACAAGCAGGCCGGTGCTATGCTTGGCTGAAGTGTTTGCGCTAAAGTTATGGAAGTAAGGCTCGTACTGTTTAGGTGGTTTGAGAGTTGTGTTGAATGAAATGAGGGATTATTTACCTCTATTAGTAATTCAAGTTCTTGATAATAGTTTATATAACCGACGAGCTTCCATTGCAGGATCTTTATAGCAGAAATATTTGTTGTGTGTGACTTAAGTACACAGGGTTATAATTTGCAAAGTCAGAGGGGGTGGGTGAGCTTCGGGTGCAAATTTGTAAATTGGTTTGCAAATTCTTTTTTGTTTTATTTTCACTTGTTAATTTTGAGATGTGAAACACATTCTTCACAAACAAAAACACGTTTTACTCCTAAAGCTTAAGTAAAAATTTACAAATTGTTACAGGTACCTATATCGTACGTTTGCGACATAGTAAATTAACTGTCAAAATAATTACCTATAAGAAAATTTACCAATAAATTTACGACACGAATTTGGTGTTTAAATGGAGATAATAAATATTAAAAACTTACATCCTAATGACATTTAATCTGTCACATTCTAAAACAGATCTCGAGGAAGCAACCCTTCCATTAAATAAATTGTAAAAAAAGAAGAAAGATTCTTACGAAAATGTCTGAGGTGAGATATAATTTACAAGACATTTACTCCTGTAGTTTTGTAGAGGAGTTTATAAAACGTTTCTCGTTAATTTACACATTTAAACAAATGGTAAACCCACCACGTTACATGAATACCCTATCGTTTTACAAGATCCTTTCGACGTTTGCACTATTACTGAAAATTCTATTCTATTCTATTTCCGTAGGCAAATCTTCATTTCTTTTCTATTCTATTTCCGTAGCCAAGTCTTCATTTCTTTTAGAGCTAATGGTTACAAAAATCTCAGGCTAATCTTTCTTGCAGTACATGTCAGGCAAGGTTATTCTCATTTCTTGGTAAAACACCCTCTGTGGATCTTTTTGTTCGCTTTGTTCTTAATATTTCGTCTATTTTTGCAGTTTTTTGCTTACTAGAAGCCCCATCCAAGCCCCTGGAATACATTTTGGACCGTTGATTCTAACGATGGCATACGAATTAAATAATTTTCGAAGTCAAAATGTTAATATCATAAAGAAAAAATCCATTTTGTCTCTCTACTTTTCAAAAAAAACATATCGTGTGGAATTCCACACTTCTTACTTTCAATTTATTAAAAACAGTGTTAGCAACCTGCCAGAGAAATGTCATCCGATCTCTTCACTTTTTAAACGTCATTGGTGAAAAGTGGTGGTGATTTGCTTGCTTCACCGGAACATTTTATTTTTTCTGTTCGTATCGCAGAATTGGAGGCGATTTCCACTTGTCGCGAATTATTACCACGAAAAATTAATAGTACGCGAGCTGTTTTAAGTCTTATTGTCTACGCAAAATGCAGTGCAGTTTAAGAAGTGTCATAACCCTTGTGAATAAAGTGAGTTGCATTAGGGCTAGCGCCCCATTGGATGTTCAATAAAATCAGGATTATGCAACCGATTAACCTCGTTTTCATATATTTGCCATTTGACTTTGTAGAGCAGACTTAAAATTTTTAAGATTAGTTTTTATATTTTATTTATATCAGTCCATCTTAGTATACATTAATCAACTGTTGTTTTCTCCCATCTAATACGCGGGGGTTAGCCTTGAAAATCCAATCTTATCTCGCCTCATGATTTGTATATTTTCGATTAGAATCATGTCACTAATGATGTGTCCGAATTTAATTTTATTTATCATTTGCAGACTCCATTGAAATCAAATGGAGCCATTCTGGGAGCATTGAATGGTCGTTTTTACTCTGACACTCACGAAGCTGACTTGGTTGTGATTGGTTCGGGACCCGGTGGATATGTAGCTTCAATTAAAGCTGCCCAATTAGGATTAAAGGTAACCAGTAACTAAAATACAAAAAATAATAATAATAATAATTACATCATTTTGCAGACTGTTAACATTGAAAAGTACCCCACACTAGGAGGAACCTGCCTTAATGTCGGTTGCATTCCATCGAAAGCACTGCTAAATAACTCGTATTTGTATGAATTGGCTAAACATGGTGGCATGGCTGAACGCGGTATCAATGTCAGCGGCGTTGAACTCGATTTGGAAAAACTCATGTCGGTTAAGAAGAATGTGGTAAAGTCACTGACTGGGGGAATTGCTCAGCTTTTCAAAAAAAACAAAGTTACTCAACTGACTGGTGTCGGTACTATCACCAGTCCCAATGTCGTTGAGGTTGTTAAAGAAGACGGTTCCAAGGATATAATCAATACAAAGAACATCATGATTGCAACTGGCTCTGTCGTTACACAGTACCCTGGAATCGAGGTAATTATAGAATAGTTCCTCCTTTTAACAAATTTAATTCACAATAGTTTAGAGAATGTTAACATGAGAGACGCAAATTTGTTTTGGAAAGAAGTCTGAAAAGGAAATTGTTTGATTTCTTAAATTGTATATGAGCAGGCATGTTGTTAACTTTTTCGATCAGCTCATTTAAACCATTATAAGTTATACAACACCTATCTCAGTGACACCACACTTATAGGAGCACTGTTGAACAAAATCTGAATATGTTTAGAATACTGAAGGTTGTATTGCGAGGTTCTTACAATCAGAATGCATGTCGTCCAACGTCAGGAAGTTCAATCATTCTTGCCTATATTGTTGGTTTTTCCCTATAAATCTTGTGGGACATTCTTAATAGCAGTGAGTTCCCGTTTATAGTGGAAAGCTTTTTCTAGTTGTTTGTATGAATGCGTTTTGTAATGTGTGTTTAGTTACGGCTTGTTATTCAGTCACATGATATTCCTCTTACGCATGAAGTTTAGAGCTTTATGAAGTATACCTTGTATAGAGTAAGCACGACCCATTTTGTATTACAATTGGGAGTGGCTTGATTTTCAGAATATATCCATATTGCTATCTCGGGAACAAAAGACACTTTTGAAATCGATCTTTATGAGTACAGACTTTTTGTAAGGTTTATGTCTAGAATTTAATCATGTCTTCAATAAGCTTTAATAAATCTATTCATGGTTGACCCGGGCCTCAAACCAAATCAAATCAAAATCATCGACCAGAAGCCAAGTTGAATTTTGTTTTAAGCACTACTACGCCCTTGATACACAACGTTATATTGGTAAATTGTTAAAGTCTACAAAAGCCTTCCTTTTGACCTTACATTATAGTTTGTGTAACTTTATCGCAGTTATAAAATAATGTATAAAAAGTTTGACGCTGTTTGGATTTCAAGCAATTCAGAGAGTTGCATAGAGTACATTTAGTTTTCTTAACATTTTCTACAAATTCGTTGTTATGTTATGTTTCCTTCAAGGAGGTTATACGAATTTGTATTTGTCATTGCGATAAATCCCAATGGTTCTAATTATATGAAAACCGTAAGAGATTATCGAAATTTTATTCGTTTTTACTAAGCACTACCTCATTGATGGAGTCCTAATTTATGTAGCACATTTAAGATGATGATCTCATCAAGATAAACCAATTTACGAATAGGAAAGGCTAAATAAATAATAGTATGATATGTATTAGCATTTGGAGTACATATGAACCAGTAATTCATTTTATATCTATGACAAGGTAATGTTGTGCAACAAATTAAGCCATCTCAAATAAATATTATTTGAAGCAATTACCATTTTTCTCTTCATCTTAATTATGAACTTTAGATAAAACAAAAGTATTTACTCTCGTTTACATGTATTCCTTTCTTTTTTTACTGCGTTTCATCACATTTCTTTATTTATTTCCTTCAGATTGATGAAGAAATCATTTTATCTAATCAAGGTGCCCTTGCACTTAGAAAAATTCCTTCAAAAATGATTTTGGTTGGTTGTGGAATCATTGGCATAAAACTGGGATCAATATGGGCGCGATTAGGAAGTCAAGTGACAGCAATTGATACTGCATCTGCACTTGGTGGCTGGTTCATGGATCATGAAATAGCGTCCGAATTTTAAAAAATTCTTGCTAAGTCAGGTGTGAACTTTAGTTTTGAAAGTAAAATCACGTTAATTAGGAAAACTGGTAATGGAGTAGAAGCGGCAATTGAAAATGTAAAAAGTGGTAGCAAGGTAAAGTTTAAGGCCGATTGTGCTATTATTGCCATTGGCCGACGTCCTTATACCGAATTTAGGATTAGAAAATGTCGGCATCAAAACAAATGCAAAAGGAACAATTCCAGTAAATGAAATGTATCAAACTGTTGTGCCTAACATTTATGCAATAGGTGATTGCATTGAGGGCTTTCAATTGGCTCATAAAGCCGAAATGGAAGGCGAGGCAGCTCTTGAAGGAATGATGGGTAAACATTGTCATGTAAATTATTCAAATATCTCAAGTGTTGTGTTTTCAAATCCTGAACTTGCCTGGACTGGAGAACCTGAAAAATATTACAGAGATAAGAACATTCCCATTGTTGTTGGTAAATTTCCATTCTTAGCAAATTCTAGAGCAAAAACATCTAATGAAACCACCGGCTTCATCAAAGTGTTATGTGAAGCTAAGACTAGAAAAGTTTTGGCTGTGCATATCATAGGACCTGTAACTTGCTTTGATACATTTGCTAATTGGTTTGTCATTATTATTATTATTTTTTTTCATAGTCTGCTTCTGAGCTTATCAATGAATGTGCACTTTTCGTTGAGTACGGTGGCACAGCTGAAGATGTGGCAAGAGTTTGTCATGCTCATCCAGTAGGCTATTTAAAATTCTTTTGCTCTGATTCTCTTTGATAACTACTTTATTTCAGACGAATTCAGAAGCATTGAAAGAAGCCTGCATGGCGGCTGCATTTGGGAAAGCAATTAATTTTTAAAAACTTTTCTTGAAAGATAAAATGGCGGTTTGAAATTGACCTTGTCTAAGGCCTTTTTAAGACTATTATTTGATGAGCTGGTTGAAAGTTTAATTAACAATGGAAATATTTCGAGTATATGTCATTACAACAACAAAAGAACACACAGTCTTATCTCCCGCATTAATTGCGTTATCATTTTGTACAAATATAAAATAGAAAAACTTGCGTATATAAAATTTTTCGTTATCTCTCTCGTTTTTACCTAACAATGCCAATTTTTGTGATATATCGGCATCGCCATGGGCTTCAGGATATACTGCTGGGCATTCATAGCGAGACTGGTGTTAAGGATAAAGGTTTGAAGGGGCGGAATGCTACTGGCAATTTCGGTGGAGCACTGGTGAAGAACATAGCGATAGAACTTCTGTGTTCAAGTATGTCAATTGACTGTGTAACATTGAATCCTATTTAGCAAGTGCAAAGTGGCAAGTGGTTGGTAAAACCAGGATTAAATTCTTATTATTTTTTTTTTAATGAAAAGGAGATAACAGTTTGAATTCGTTAATTTTGGGACCATAATTGCTAGGCCATTAATAAACTTAGTGCAAATATCCAGCAGCCTTTCATACATATTTCAACTAGCTATTCAATAGAATAGAGTTCTAGAACAGTGAGATATGGAGATCACTGGAAAGTTTCCCAGTTTTGCCTGTCTTTCGGTAAACGTATTCCTGAGACAAACATTGTTTTGGTCCGGATTGTACACTTTATTATATAGCAGATATGTGCGCATGTGCTGGCCCTAATAAACAAAGGTAAACATTAGAATTATGCAATTATATTATTTGTAAGTGAGGTAAGCTTCGCTTTACCTCAAAATGCTAAAAGTATATACATCTCTGAGGGCGTGGGTCTTATTTATGAAGATTTTCAACATATTTGTTGAAATATGTCATTGACGAATGCAAAGATTAGGGTCTACGTCAATGAATAATGGCGGACATTGAACGCATTAAAGTTGCTGGAAACATATTTATCTGTGAAGACTTGGAATCTGCGCCGCCATAACAACTCAAGAACATAGTGAAGGAAACCGTTTAATAATATCGGAACCAAATCTATAATCAATACCCTTAGGCAAAGCAATTGCGTTCGGTAAATAGAATCGTTACAGTAACATACATCCGTTGCGACATTTTAAATGATTATCCCACTCACGTTACACGTCGTAAAGGGCAATTATATACAGATTAGGTTGTACGAAAATTGTATCTTTCCTAAAACTGAAAACCTGTTATTTACAATCAATCTACATAATCATTCGCATTCTTTTCAGGTTGATGAGGAAGTCATTGTTTCTAGTACTGGTGCGCTTTCACTTAAGCAAGTTCCACAAAAAATGATTATCATTGGTGCCGGTGTCATTGGTCTAGAACTCGGTTCTGTATGGGGTCGTCTTGGAGCCCAAGTTACCGCTGTTGAATTTTTAGAGACTATTGGAGGTGCTAGTATTGACGACGAAGTTTCGAAGACCTTCCAAAAAGTACTCGCCAAACAGAACATGATTTTCAAGCTTGGAACCAAGGTACTTTCAGCCTCAAAAACCGGCAGCGGAGTAACAGTTACAGTTGAGAATGTAAAGTCAGGGGAGAAAGAAGATTTGGAATGTGATGTTCTACTTGTTTGTGTTGGACGGCGCCCATATACAGATGGATTAGGCTTAGAAAATGTCGGCATTGTTAAAGACGACAAAGGCAGGATTCCAGTCAATGATAAACTCCAAACTGTTGTGCCTAACATCTATGCTATTGGAGATTGTATTCATGGTCCAATGTTGGCACACAAAGCTGAAGATGAAGGCTTCGCTTGTGCAGAAGGAATTTTAGGAGGTCATGTCCATATCGATTACAACTGCGTACCAAGTGTTATCTACACCCATCCTGAAGTAGCATGGGTTGGAAAAACCGAAAAGAACCTTAAACAGGAGGGAATTGAATATAAAGTTGGCAAATTCCCCTTCATGGCTAACTCTAGGGCGAAGACCAATATGGAAACTGAAGGATTTGTTAAAGTATTGGCCGATAAGGCGACAGACAGAATTTTAGGAACACACATCATTGGACCAGTAAGTTAAATTTTACATTGTCTCACTTGGAATTTGCTTAAAGTTTTCGTTTAAATAATTGTAGTCCGCTGGTGAAATGATCAATGAAGCTGCACTCGCTATGGAATATGGCGCTTCTGCAGAAGATATTGCTCGTGTCTGCCATGCTCATCCTGTAAGTCATATGTTTAAGACTCACTTTTTTTATAATTCTATAATAATTTTTTATAATTTTTCTTTAAAGACAAACTCCGAAGCGCTTAGGGAAGCAAACATTTCGGCATCATTCGGCAAACCTATCAATTTCTAATCCTTTATACACCATCAAACAAGATATGAATTAAATTAGAACAAGATGAGTAAGGACGTGTCAAACCTAGCTCAGTGCGAGTTGTAATTTATTTTCTCTTTTGAAATCTTAGAAGCAATTTATTTTTTAAATAAAACTTAATCCACAATGTGCCAGCGGCATTAAAACAAATTAAGACAAACGATTCTAGACGAAAACGAGATAAATGGAAATAAACTAAAATAATAATCACTTGTGAATATTTGTATAACTGAGCTTCTCCTGCTCCTCAAAAGCAATCTTTCTATAAGTTATTTATTAGTACGGAATACGTGGTATTAAAGACGTATAGAAGGTTAATCTGCATATAAAATAAAAACAGAATTAATATGTGTATTTTTCTTCTCTTTTTAATATATGTGAGTACAGATGTATCTGCTGACATCTGATATGTAGCACTGAATATCTAAAAGAAATGGGAATATATACAAACTAACAACATACAAGGGCTCCCGCATATATGAGCAAAACATGCATTTTTTAAGTCTTCCCTTAAGAACACGAGTGTTAAAGTATATGTATGTCTTCGATCTCGCGCAGTAACTAATCAAAAACTTATAAAAAAATAAATTGCAGCTAACTGAAATAAAGCCACCAAGTGTTTAGGAAAATGTGCATATGTATACTTCTCGCCTCATAACACTATCTGCCAGTAAGTGGATAAGCAGATGAGGTTGAGCTTTGACTCTATAATCCGCAGTTTTAAAAAAAATATGAAGTTTAAAAAAGAAAGTCAGGACTCATCGCTAGTTAATACTTCGATGGGTTAATCTCTATTTTATTTAATGCGAATTGCAAATACAGCTTCCAGAGCACAAAAAACCACGGCAAATTCGTAGTCGTATTAATTGGCTTGGTTGAAAGACATCTTAACATACATATACATAAGTATTCATCAAATCCTTGCTAACTTAACATATATTCACCTTTAAAAGATTCAGTTTTGTAAGATACAAACATCGATTTGAATTATTTCTTCTGAGCATAGGTATTGAGCGTATTTTCTGCCCGAAACCTAGCAAACAAAACCATGGGGAAAAAGTGAAGAAATTCCATAGTCCGTAGTTTTAAAAAAATTATGAAATTAAAAAAAAAATAATAGGATTCATAGCTAGTTAATTCTTCGATGCGTAAATTCCCATTTTATTTAATGCAAATTGAAAATATACATTGTCTTGGTTAAAAGACATCTTAATATACATACGAGTATACATAAGTATTCATCAATTCGTTGTTAACTTAACAAACATTTACCTTCAAAATATTCAATTTTTGTAAGATGCAAACATCGATTTGGATCATTTCTTCTTCTAAGCTAAGGTATTTGGGCGTATTTTCTGCCCGAAACTTAGCCAACAAAACCGTGTGGAGAAAGTAGAGAAATTCCTGCCAAAAATCTACGAATGAAGTTTTTTGGTAAGCATTATAAAATTCAAAATAAATTACACGTGTAAGGATGTGGATTTGTTATTAGGAATTTGCTCAGGGCAAAAAACATTGACTCTAAAGTGCCAACTAAAGCGACAAACTAAAGCTATTGCTCACAAAAATTCGATTGTCGAATGAAAAGAAGCTGCAACAATTCAGAAAAGGTAATTCAGTTTTGGTCAATAGTTAGATTCTACAAAAAAAAACCTGACTCCGCTGTATTTGCAGCAAGTATATACAAAATTCGAAAATAAGTGTCGCAACAGTATCAAACGAAAGCTGTTGAGATAACGTCAGCCAAACACCGAAATCAATAATCAGACCAATTGGTGATCAATAGAACACATGCTTCCTACATATATGCTGGACATTCGCACTTTCATAGGTGTAAATGTCCTGTAATAAGCACAACGTCCACAACTTAGCAGCCATGTTTAAGGCCAAACCCCGGGCGCGTTAATATAACGAAAATCTTGTTGATCTATTCGTATATTAAATAGTAAATTTAACAGCATTTCCAGCATACGAAATAAATCCAGTCCACAAACATTTAATCATCTGTTCCTCGTTCGCAGTCAGTCATTCAGCCATATGTAAGATGCGTTGAACAATTTCGATAAGAATCGTAAATGAAGTGTAAGATTTCTGTTCGGTGTTTCAGACGGGCGGCTCCAAGTAAAAAAAAAAAAAAGTGGTGGTTGAATGATGAGACAAATATCGTGGAGAGAACACGCAGAAATAGTGACACTTTTAAAGTGCGTTTGAGTTAGACCGTGAACGTTGAACGCATTGACTAAAACATGTGCCGTTGCAGTGCATATTGCGGCATATAAGAAAAGAGTCGAAAAGAAGAAAAGTCGAAAAAGATTTAATTACAAGTAGCATATTGAGTTCGGAACGATTCCTCTTGTTCTTAAGACGATACCAATAAATAATGGAATAAATATAGACTGAATATCTTCATTGCAGTTTTTCGCAGCATCGTACTAAAATGCGAACAATTTAAATACTTAGGCTCAAAGCATAAATCATCAAAGAAATTAGGATCACGATTTTAAACAGTTAGCATGCAGCAGAATAAATAGTACGAAAACTCCGCAGTATTTTGTGATAGAAACATGCAGCTTACACCTAAGGTGTTGTTATAAATGAGTTGTTCTCCAGCCTTAATATACGCGTTAAAAACTGCGGACTGGCCAGTCAGCTGTTTGTGCAATTTTTAACAATTTTTAAAAAAGTAATATGGGTTCAAGTTTAAAGAAAAGGCTGATAGAGAAATAATTAGATTACTTGAATTCAAATACATACATTAGCAATACCTTGGTTTTACTTAAGAGGTAATCCAAAATAGAGCGGTCTGTAAAACGGTCGGCAAATTTATCCAAACTCCGGATTTCCGTGTCCGAAGAAAAAAAGTGACGTAAAACCATTTCCATTAATTTTTTCAAAAACAAAATTTTACTTCTCGTTTTCATTTCAGAATCAAAATTTCTCTCCTGGATTTTATGTCAAAATGTACAAACGTCAAATAGTATTGTGTATCAAAATAGATTTCTGTTTTCGTGCAATTATATTTGAAAAATAAAAGAAGATGGAAGTACAATTAATAAATATTTTATAACCCTCATCGAAGATAATAATAATATACCGGAAGAAGTTTTTAGTGTTACTTTGCAAATAAAATCGGTGTACACAAAAAAAAAGAGGCTTCTGACTGCCTAGACGAAAACGCCGAAACAATGCAACGTGGAATAAATTTGTGGCATTAGAAGTAATTATACACGTTACATTTTTTAACGGTTAATAAGAGCAGAAGATTGATCCTGTAAACTGTTACTCTTTAGTTTGGCATGAAATGATTTAAAATTCATAACTCGAAAAATCATTACAAAACCCTGAATTAGCAAAGGAAGTTAGATTTATAATGTAGAGTTCACCGAAAAAAGATGATTTTGTACACACTTTTACAAATGCTATTGTTTAAAACAAACAATCTGAGAGAAATGCGGAAGAAATAGGACGGAGAAGGCGATTGCTTAGAAAACTTGAGTCGATTAGAAATCCAGAACAAACGTCATTCTTAGAAACAGCTGCTTTAATGTAGTCAAGAAATCTATATCGTCGTAAACAACGAGAAACCTTCCGTATCTACAATTTCTGTTACCCTGATTTATAAAAAAATTTCAATACTATTTCATTTATTTCCAAAAAAAATTTCCAAAAGATTTCGATCTCATGTAAGCCCAAAACATAATTCTTCTCAATCCCAAAAGTATGCCACAATACCATAAAAATTCTGCAATCGAAACAGCTGTTTCCACGCGCTTGACATTTCTAAACTGACATTTGACACCCATATCCTATCCGGCAGTATTGTATTAACTAATCTCTTAATTGCAGCATCAGATTTTTAAATCATCTGTCTCTATTAAGTGATGAATTCCATTAAACAACTTCCTTTACTCTTCTGCCGATCTTCTAAAAAGCATTTTCTTCGTGCATTTACCAGTTCAGTCGGTGACAAGTCAGAAAAGGTAACTTTTCTTTGAGATCAATGGAATCCTTATGACATTCAACTTTGCAGTCGAACAAGTGGCCTACAAAAATATTCTCTGGCATCCAGCCAACGGGGTCCTTACATTTAGGAAATTACCTTGGAGCAGTGCAAAAATGGACTGAACTTCAAAATGCTGGCAAAAACGTGACGTTTTGTATTGTAGATCTTCATTCCATTACTATCCCAAAAGATCCTCCGACATTGCGCAAAAACATTCTTCAGATGGCGGCGACGATGTTGGCATGTGGTATTGATCCTAACAAATCCACACTGTTCGTACAATCAACAGTAAAGGAGCATGCTGAACTCAATTGGATACTAAGTTGCATAAGCACCATGGCTCGACTTGGACATCTGCCACAGTACAAAGAGAAAACACAAAAAATGAAGGAAATCCCACTAGGCTTATACTTGTACCCTGTTCTTCAAGCTGCCGACATCCTTCTTTACAAGTGAGTAGTTGAAGCCTCTGAAGTTTTAAACGATTTAATTTATTTTCTTTTCCAGAGCAACGCACGTTCCGGTTGGTGAGGATCAAATTCAGCACATACAATTGGCACAGCATTTGGCAAAGATTTTCAACTTTAGGTTTGGAACGACGTTTCCTATCTGCCATGCTGTTATCGAGAACAAGGAAGCAGCACGAATTAGATCCCTTCGGGATCCAACTAAAAAAATGTCTAAATCTGATCCAGATCCAAAGAGTTGCGTTTACCTCACAGATGAACCCGATGTAATAGTTGAGAAAATAAAGAAAGCCCTTACTGACTTCACTTCCAAGGTTACATATGATCCAGAGAATCGACTAGGAGTATCCAACTTACTTGCCATTCATTCTCTGGTGTCGGATGGAAAAATTCCTGAGGAAATCTGTGAGGAAGTTGAGGGTATCGACACTGGACGATATAAACTGATTGTTGCTGAAGTTGTTGTGGAACATTTAAAACCAATTCGAACGAAAATCAATGAATATTTGAAGAACCCCGCAGAATTAGAATATATTTTGGATGTTGGGCGAGAAAAGGCAGCAACAGTTGCCGAAGAAACAATGGCTGAAGTAAAACAGAGAGTAGGTTTGGGAGCCAAATTCTCCGAGGGTGTTCTCCTTAAAGAAGTAGCAGAGATAGTGTAGCCATATTTTAAATTAGTGAATAAAATTAAGCGTTCAAATCACCGGTAGACATGTTGCTACTTCATTGAGAAGTTTTCACGTTTCGAGATATTTCATGAGCTGACGGTTTGTCAGCGTTTCCATGACCTTGGAAAGAAAGAACGTAAGTGCAATGGGTCTGTAGGAAGAAAGAAAAGAAGGTTCGCCTTTTTTAGGGACGGTGTAACAAATGCTGTTTTCCATCTGCTCGGAAAGTGTCTTAGAGTAGTATTGCCAGTAGGGAAGAACACCTCTTCACAAAAAGGGGAGATATATCATCTGGACCAGCAGATTTGTGTATATTGAAATCTTTAAGTACTCTTGCTACTACACGAGTGCGAAATTGGATTCATCCCATTGAAGATTCGAGGCACGCAAGTGTAGTCGGGGGAAATCTGGAAGTGTTAAACTGGTCGCAAAATGTGCACCAAACATATTAGCATTGTCCAAAGTGTTGGGATGGAGGATGAGGCAGAATATCTAACGTTTTTGACGAACGATCAAACATTTTTACTACCATTGGGACATTGTAGTATTTTTTGTCTCAGTTATTGTTCGTATAAGAATTTCAAACGCTTGAGAAAGGCGTTGCAGTCATTCCCTGCTCATTTGAACTCTTTTCGATTTTCCTCAGTGGAGTTGGTCTTGTAGGACCGAAAAAACATTTCCCTAACCCTGACAGCCTCTTTACTGCTCGAGTCGTACCATGCCTTTTCTTTTGGTTTGATACTCTTTATCATATGAGGGATAAAGGATCTCATTCCAAAGAGAATGGTATCTGTGGTCATATCAGCAGCGGTATCCACGTCGTTATCGAGGAAACATAGCGACTAGTTAACATTCCTAAAGAAACTGTTAAGTCCGCTCCAATTTGCTTTCTTGTATTGCCATAAGGTTCTTTTAGGAATATTATCTCTAACTGTGTGGTCGAAGTACGAGCCTAGAGAGGATAGCACATTGACTTTGTATTTATCAGGGTGAGAAGTTAAAAACAAGTCCAGGGTGTTAGCGATATGACTATCAACGTCTGGTAAATGTGTGGGCTCATCTACAAGATGAGTCAAGTTGTTTACCGCAGCGAAGGTCTCAACACACCGTCATTAGGGTGCTGTCTGTCCAGAACGTCGAAGCCACCCAGAATTGTAAATATTGAAATCGCCCGTAATAAAGATTTCAGTATGAGGATACAGGGATATAATTCTTTTAATGGAGTCAGACAGTGTACGAAGGTCGAATTGCTGTCCAATTTGGAGCTTCTGCAAATAAAGCAGTAGTGGATAATTTGCTTACGAAAATGGAATTTTAGCCACAAGTTGAATTCCGAATTGGAACATGGTTCACATTGTGGTGGAGTTTGGTAAGGTACATCTCTACGTACGTAAATGGCGAGACCGCTGTGAGAGAAGAATAATAGAAATAGTTAGTAGCCTGGTAGCTTCAGATCAGAGTGATTTGAGAGGTGTGGGCGGGGATATGTTATACCTGTGTTTCACTAAGTGCCAAAGATTAAAAAAAAGTGATTACTTTTTAGCCCGCGTATGTAAGCTACGTCAACCCCTAATTCCCTACTCATAATCACAAACAAACACAGAAAACACGAACACCGATGATGACTGCGAAGTCAATTGGCTAAGTCGATTACAGCAATAGGTGAACTAATGATATAACACAAAATGCTATTAATAGGAAGATTTTATTTATTAAATCGAATTATGCATTACATAACATATTTCACAGCCTTTAACGTCCTGGTCATGATACATGAGGACATTAAGCAAATATGATAGTAGTACGATAAACAAATTTAAAGGTAATGTGAAGAAAATAAATTCAATTTCGATTAAGAGTTATAAGGTTTTGAAGATTATGATAAACTTAAAGCAAGCAATATGATTAAAAAATTTCTTTTAAAATGGATCCCTTCATTTGTGTGTGTTCATTGTCTCTCCAGATTGGAATCGAAGACTTCGGGCTAAAGCGTTGGTGTTTATTCTCTCTACATGTCCTAGCCATCTCAGGCGACTAATTTGCACTTTTCTGACCGGTTCAATGTTGCTGTATAGTTTACAAAAAATCACTCGAAGAATTTTGCGTTCAAAACGGCCAAAGAGATCTCCATTTACCTTCGCTAGCATCTAAATTTCTGCACCATAGAGCAGGAGTGGGATGATGAGAGTCTATAGAGTCTCCTTTGTGTTTCTTGATCAGGATTTATAAATCAATTCCCTTCCTTGGGCAAAGAGACATTCATTGGGAAGAGTAACTCTTCGTTTGTTTTTTTGATCAGATGTCATTATCAGATTTAATAGTGGAGTATATCGAACCCGTGACTACCTCAAAGTTAAAACTGTCTATTGGGACGTTTTGTCCCAATGTCATTAGCATATGCAAGCAGTTGAACAGCGTATTTTTTAATTTTCTCAAGTATAATGTTGAAAAAGTTACATGACAACGCATCATTTCACATAAATCATTTCTTGACATCAAATATCTCATGGAGATTAGTACCGACCTATACAGAGCTCTCCCAATCCTTATTTTGCACAATCTGATGGCAGCTATACCAAAGACAGACATTGCGTTGTATAGCTCGTCTCTATAGATGCAGTCATATGCGGCTTTAAAATCGATAACGACATGTTGCGTATCGATTTGGTCTGATGCCTTTATAATAGGCGCAAGACGGTCTCATTTTTTGTGGATCAGGTTGAATGGTTTATTTATTTATTTATTTTTTTTATTTTTATTTTTATTTTTTTTTTAATAAGCACACGCTAAAGGACTTAAGGTACCCTTTAAATGTTTGCACACAGCGTGGGCGAAGGAAAGTTAGGGAGGAAAAAAGAGATTTACCGATGTACGTTCGTTTTGAACGTTTGAAGGTTACAATGGTTAGGAAATAAATAACTCGGCTTATAAAAAAATCACAGTGAACTAATGAGCATTTATAGCAAGACGGGTGTTACGGTTAAAGGTTTAAAGGGGCGGAATGCTACTGGCAATATAAATGGAGCACTGGTGGTGAAAATAGTAATAGATCAAGGTGAGATAGGTGAGATAGGCGGCATTTCGTCGTTGCATAAGGTTGTTAATTCATTGGGTGGCATTGGCATCTTAGCCTTATTGTCTTTTCGCATGGTTTTGAATCCTATCTAGCAACCGCAGAGTTTTGGGAGCATTAAATTCCACTCTGATCCTCAATTTATGATGCTGTTTATATCGGAATTTAATGAGCTTAGCATACGCTACCACTCCTGTTTTACGGCCGAAGAGCTGGGACATGAGTCCGGCAATGAATATGAAAAGCAGAGAGTACTGTCGTCGGCAAAGGAATATATTGGAAAAGAAGTAGCAGACAAGAGATTATGGATAAAAATTAGAAAAAATATAGAGTGTCTGAGCAGAACGGAGACCTGAGGCACACCAGCATTTATTTTGTGGATATCAGACTTGAAACCATCCAAGACAACTTGAATTGAATCTTCTGAGATTGAAGATAAAGTATCGTCGATCCTAAAGGCACGTATTTTCGACAAAAAAGTCTAGTGCCAAACGCTGTCAAATGCCTTAGAAACACAAGTTCAACTATCTTGCTTTCGCCAGATTGATATACGCTTTGGTTCCACTTTTCGATGAGACATGCCATCAGATCACCAGTGGACCTGTTGCTACGAAGAACGTATTGACGGTCATTGAGAAGTGCTTGTGTTTCGAACAAGGGACGTGAGTGCAATGGGTCTGTAGGAGGTGAGGAAGAAGATTAGCCTTTTTTAGGGACGAGCTAGACAAATGCAGTTTTCCATCTTCTCGGAAAGGGTCCAAAAGAGTTGGATCGATTGAAAGGATCGTAGTGGTTTTGCCAGCGTGGAAGAACACCTCTTCAGAAGAAGGGGAGTTAATATATATGTACTATCTGGACCAGCGTATTTATGAATGTTAAGATCTTTAAGTACTTTTGCTACTACATGTTTACGAGAATGGATTCATCCCATTGAAGATTTGACGCACACAAATGTAGGTGGAGAAGAAGCATAATCTGGAAGTGTTAAGCTGGCCATAAAGTGTGGAGCAACCATACTGACCTCTAAAAAGCTGGCAACTGAAATGTCATTGTAAATAAGCGTTTGAATGGAGGATGAGGCAGAATTTCTTATGTGTTTGACGAACGATGAAATACTAACTTTGTGACATTGCAGTAGTTTTTGCCTCAGTTGTTGGTAATATTGGAATTTCACATGCTTAAAAATGACGTTGTGGTCATCCCTGGCTCGTTTGAACTCTTTTCGGTTTTCTTATGTCAGGTTGACCTTATAGGACCGAAAAAACATTTCTCTAACCTTGACAGCCTCTTTATAGCTCAAATTGTTTCATGCATTTTCATTTGGTCTGATACTCTTAATCCGATGAGGTTAAAATGTTCTCATTCCGAAGAGAATAGTATCTGTGATCATATCAGCAGCGGCATCCACGTCATTATCAAGGAAATATAACGACCAGTTAAAATGCCGTAAGGTGTTAAGTTCACTCCAATTGGCTTTCTCGTATTGCCATACGGTTCTTTTAGGAATCTTTTCTATAACTACGCAAATGGTGAGACCGCGGTGAGCGAAGAATAATGGCACTAATTCGTAGCTAGGTAGCTTCAGATCGGAGTGATCGAGAGGTTTGGGCAGGGATCTGCCTGTGTTTCACTAAGTGGCAAAGCAGCTAGTCTGTATTTACAGACGTGGACGTGCACAGAAAAGTGATTACTTCTTAGCCCGTGTATATTTGCTGCCTATTTAAATTTCCATTATAAAAAAAAAAACAATTACCCACGATGCTACGTTTATTTTACCTGACAGCTCAACTTAGGTTATTTTCATCATTTAACAGTTTGGAGAAGTGGTTTTTGCCATATCAGTACCGACTGTTAGTCAACTACAATACTAAATTTTTTTTTCACCTCTACAAACATCTGTTCGAGTTTTGCTTCCTTAATACCTTTTTACTCTTTGCTAAAACTTCCGAACATTGTACCTAGAGTAATCTCCCTCAGTGAGCACTACAGTGTGTTATGGGCCTTGGCTTTCTTCACAACAGGCTTCTCGGTTTTTGACTGTTCTTTTCTAGTTTTGGATTCCCATTTTACTAAGATCGTCTTCTATGTTGTTGTTCCTCCTTTTTCTTTCAGGTACGCTTTTCATTATCCTTTTTTTTTTTTCTCAGGTAGTAGACTTGTCTATCTCAGTCTTTGATCTTTGATATTTCGTACTATGTTTTCGCTTTCTATTAGTGTCGATTTCATTGTTTGTTTTTATGGTATACGAACCATCTACTTTTCTCTTTGCTCCATATATTTGTCTTATTATTCTTCTTTCAAAAATTTTAAGTTTGCTCTCGTCAGATGTCATTGTCGATGTTTCAACGCAATACGTTATCACCGGTCTAATTAGTGTTATATAATCTTAATTTCAGAGCTCTGCTTAGTAGTGTTGATTTAAGTAGCTTTTTGTGCGCCTGGTAACATTTAGAGACAGCCTTGAGTCTATCTTCTATTGTTACTTTGTTCTAATTTTTGTTGTTTATTAGTGCTTTTAGATATTTAAAGTTATTTACTTCCTTTGAAATTGCAGGAGCTTATGGTTATGTTTTGGCATCGTCGTCTGTTTTCGTTTTTAGATAGTTTCAGGTTATTAGTTTTACTTGTGTTTATTTGAAGTCCTACCTCTTCAGCACTTTTTTCTTCTTTTTCAAAAATCTCCTTCACTGTGTTGTAGTTTCTACTAACTCTTAGAATGTTGGTCTGCATAAGCATGCTTTTGGTAGGATTTGTTAAAAATATTTTCGTTGTTCTGAAGTTTACTTATTGCGTTATGTAGTACGACATTGAATTGAGGGCAGATTAAGCGTCTCATTTTTTGACCCCAGAGTTGATAGTACACGTTTCTGATATTTTGTTTTGTATAGCGACTTTAGCTCTGGTTTCTTTAAGTTTTATTAACACCAAGTTTCGGAGTTTTCAGAGATTCGTATACTCACAAACGCTTCTTCTATTATGCTCGATTTAATACTGTCAAATGCTTGTTTAAAATCAATAAATAATATATCAAGATCTATGTTGTATTCGTAGCATTTTTTTATAGTTTATCTTCTTATAAATATCTGATCTGTTGTTGACCGTCCGGTCCGTCCGGTATTCTCCTATTTCGTTAAGCCTTTCGAACAACACATTTGTCACTATTTTGTATCCTGTGTCAAGGAGTGTGCTGCCTCTGTAGTTTCTGCAGTCAAATTTTTCGCTTTTTTGTAAATTAGACAAATTATATCGGTTTTCCATTTTGCTAGCATTTCTTCTGCCTCCCATATATAGGGTGATTCATCGTGAGGTTTAATTTTCAATAGGGTTTTTTGGACAGATCACGCGTGCTTCCTATCAAACTGCTTTGTCATTTTTGTTCGGTATCGTTTCGCAAGTTATCATGGAAAGGCTCACACCACAACAGCATCTCCAAATTGTTCAGCTGTATTACGAAAATCAGCGTTCTGTGAGAAATGTTTTTCGTGCGATTCGAGGAACTGAAACTGAAACCACTTTTGCTAATACCATTCGCAAAATTTGAGTCCCAGTTCACATTAGTGGATGATACTCAACCGGTTAGACCACATCCAGCACGTCGTGAAGAGACTATAGCAGCTGAGAGTGTACGCGAAGACAGTGACGAATCGATTCGAAAACTTGGCGTATTTTACGTGAGGATCTCGGCCTGAAAGCGTACAAAATTTAACTTTTGCAAGAATTCAAGGCGACTTGAATTTGCGTCATATATTCAGTGAATGGGCTCTGGAAAAACTCAATGAAAATCCAGTGTTTTATTGTGAAATTTTATTCAGTGACGAAATCCATTTCTGGTGAGCAACCCGAAGAGTACCAAGAGCTACCATTACTAATGGATGTAATGGTAGCTCTTGGTATGGTGTGGTTTATGGTTTATGGGCTGGTGGAATCATTGGTCCATATTTCTTCAAAAATGAGGCAAATCAGAATGTTACCGTCAATGGGAACTGTTATCGCGTCATGTTATTGAACTATGTGCTTCCTGAAATTCAAGCACATGGTCTCGGTGAGCTCTGGTTTCAACAAGACGGCACTACGAGCTATACAGTGCGTTTAACAATGGACTTGTTAAGAAATCGTTCTGGTGAACGCTTAATTTCACGTTTTGCGAAGGTAAATTGGCCGCCTAGGTCGTACGATATCACACCTTTGGACTATTTTCTCTTGGGATATGTAAAGTCTCAGGTCTTCAGGAATAAGCCAGCTACAATTGACGCTTTGGAAGCCAACATTACTTGTGTTATCTGCGAGATAACAGTCGCTATGCTCGAACGTGTCGCCCAAAATTGGATCTTCCGAATGGACCATCTCAGACGTAATAATGGCAAACATATACATGATATCAATTTTAAAAAGTAAATGCCATGAATTTTTGTTTTAACCGATAATAAAAATTGTAAGTTCACTTTCAAATTTATGTGCTTTATTTTACATTATAAATCAAAGCTCACGATGAATTAGCCTTTATTACATACAAGTCTAATACAGTACAGTTTCTGAGAGAGGGTACCACTTGAATATAGACCATACTATTTTCAGTTAGTACCAACCTTCAAAAGGTACGTGTATAAATTTGACAGCTGTCGGACGATTAGTTCTCGAGATATAGCGTTGTGAGTGAAGCAACTTTTGTTATTGTGAAAAAAAAAATGGATTCAAAGCAATCTCGTGTGTTGATTTATCATTGCTTTTTGATGGGAAAAAATGCAGCCGATGCAAAGAAATGGCTTGATAAGTGTTACCCGGACTCTGCACCAGTCGAACGAACCATTCGCAAGTGGTCATACAAGCACCGAAGATGGTGCACGCAGTGGACGTCCAAAAGAGGCTGTTTCAGATGAAAACATCAAAAAAGTCCACAAAATGATTACGAATGAACATAAAGTGAAGTTGATCGGTCATATATCATATACGAATATTTGGACATGCGAAAGCTCTGTTCAAAGTGGGTGCCGCGTTTGCTCACAGTCGACCAAAAACAACAGCGTGTTGATGATTCAGAGGAGTGTTTAAAGCTGTTCAACCGCAATAAAGCCGAATTTTTGCGTCGGTATGTGACAATGGATGAAACTTGGCTCCATCACTTCACAACAAAGTCAAGTCGGCAGTCAGCTGAGTGGCGAGCAGGCGACGAACCTCGTCCAAAACGACCAAAAACTCAACAGTCGGCTGGCAACGTTATGGCATCCGTATTTTGGGATACACATGGAAAAATTTTCATCGACTATCTCCAAAAGGGGAGCGATTATTACGTTGCGTTTTTGGAGCGTTTGAAGGACGAAATCGCAGAAAAACCGCCGCATTTGAAGAAAAAGAAAGTGCTGTTTCTTCAAGACAATGCACCTGTCTTGAACAATCTTCCTGTTCGCAGACCTCAAAAGAATACTCGCCGGAAAGAGATTTAAGACCGATGAAGAAGTAATCGCCGAAACAGAGGCCTATTTTGAGGCTAAACCGAAATCGTACTACAAAACTGATATCGAAAGATTGAAAAATCGTTTCAATTAGTGTATCGCCATCAGAGGCAACTATATTGATAAATAAAGTTGAATTTTGAAAAAAATTTGTGTTTTACTATAAAACGGCACTGACTTTTCAGCCCATGTGTTATGTAATACTAAGATTATGGTGTCACTATCATTTTTGTAAAGTTCAGTTATGATCCTGTTTTCTCTTGGTGACTTATTGTTTTTAAGTGTACCTATGGCTTTTCTTATATTTTCTTGTCTTGGCGGGTTGACTACTTGTGTTTATTCGCTAAGATTACTTATTGCGTTATGTCCTTCTCTCTCTGGGATTTCTATGTTCAAAGTCTGTTCGAAATGGGTTCTTCATCTTTCGACAACTTTGTTTTCCTCAACCATTATATTTCCGCTTTCATCTTTGCATATATTATGCTTTGTTTTAAATTGTTCAGACATTTGTTTTTCCTTGTTATAGATATTCTTATATTTCCTTTTAATCTTATGTTTAAATATCCCCTACTTTTCTTTTCATCATTTGTTTCTTTTTATTTCTTCATATTTTGTTCGTTAGTATCTCTTTATTTTGTATCATTTTTTGTCTTGCAATATTCTTTTCTTCAATTGCAGGTCTACACTCTTCATCAAACCATGTTCTTTGCTTCTTGCCTACAAGTGTATTTGTTGCAGTTAACGTTGTTGTTTTTAGATTGTTCCATTTCTGTTGTATATCATTGTATATATTGTTTAATTGTTGTATTTCTCATCTAATCACATTTTGGAATCTTTCTCTTATTTCAGCGTTACGGAATTTTTCTTCGTCCCATTTTTTTTTTTGTTTTTGATCCCCTTATTTTCACTACATTCGATATTTTTTGGTAGTGGCCAGAGTCGCAATTCGCTCCTCTGCATGTTTTTATTTTCATAATTGATGTAGCATGTCTTGCATGTATGATAACATGGTCTATGGTATTTGATTAAAACCTCTTGTTCCTGGTATTTTCTATGTGTCTTTGAGAATTCTTTTCTTTTGAAATGACGTACTCTTGATCCTCACTGTTTTCTTCTGAAAATATGATAATAATATGATTCCGTTATAACTTGTGTTATTGTGTAGAGAGTGTTGTCCAGGTACAATTCTGACGAAGTCTTCTCGTCCTATTTTTGCATTGAAGTCTCCTAATATAATTATTGTATCACATATTATATCAAGATTGTCGTAGAATTAGTCTTTTTTTCTGTTCTTCAATGTCTTCTGTAGGTGCCTATGCAGATATAATCCTTTATGTACTTAACCTTTCATTTATTGATTCGAATCCTATAATACTTTTCTTCATCTTTTTGTCTATTATGAAGCCTATTCCGTGTTGTCCGCTTCTGTCTTGGAGTAAAATATTTCTATTTTCTATTTTCTCGATGCATTCTTCCATCAAACCAAGGGTTTCGGGTGGTGGTCTGGTGAATTCGATGTTGGTTACATAGGATATGTCGAGGTTGAGGGAAACGCTATTTTGTTTTTGTGATTGCAACCGTGTAACGGTATATCTTCTGAAATACAATATTTCATCGTTGTTGAGGTGTTTGAGATATCCGTAGACGTACCTTGGCTGCAACAAGGTAGTGGTCCGAACCTACGTTTATTGCTCAGAATGTTTGGGCATCTGTTACACTGGTTGCTTCGATCAATTTAGATGACTGTTTCACGATCAGGTGATCACAATTTCTTTGTCGATTATTCCCGAGTGCGATGCCAAAAAATCCGCACCCAAAAAAACCTTTTTTTTCTCTGTGAAAATCGTCGTATTAAATGTGTCACAGCTTTTGATTCTTTGTTATGACCGGCCCATCCCATCGCACTTCCTGAATGGCTGCTTTGTAGCAGCCTAAAGCCTTCGCCGGTTTTTTGGCTGCACGCGGTTCGAAATGGATATGAATACCCTTTTACTGGCTTTTCACCAGGGCGCGGGCGGGTGCTGTAGTAGTTTGAAACTCAGGTGTATTAGGTTTCGATATCTTTCCCAGAGGTGGTTGTCAAAACTGGAGCCGGTGCATCCTCAACCAGTAGGTCTTAACTACGTTCGTTACATTTAGCCCAGCCAGCAGCCACTCCAACATCAGTGGAGTTTTTGTTTGTCAACAGTAATATAGCTAAGCCCTTATCCGAGATTTATGGTTGCTTCGCAAAAGCGAGATTTTTACGTGGCCGAGTAGTTAACACCGTGCACAACTACCAACCATCAGGTCCTTATATGATCAATTGGACGAAAGGGATTAATATTAACTCAGGAGTATGAGTGCTTCTGTTGACCGATTTAGAGTTCATCAGTCACTATAGTTCATCTATGGGTATGAGTTAATCGGGTATAAGGCTCTCATTCATGCGTTTGTTATAAAAGGCTTTCCTAAGTTTAAGAGTACATATGTAGTAACAACTTTCCTGATCTATTGAATAAAAGCCTATTTTTAACCAATAAAAGCGAATATTTTATTTTTTGCCGCAAGTACGTCTGTGACAGTCTTGAGAATAAGAACACTTGATCGGTTTTGGAGTAATTTACTCGAAGGATATATAGTTTTCAGTGCGGTAAATGTCTCCCTTTTTTAACACTGTTTAAAACTGTATATTGATAAAGTGGCAGTATAATATAATATATCATATAAACTACCAAAAAGTCTTCTAAATGAGATCACTACTGCGATTAATGCACAGATGTACAATTTGATGCCATTGATACCTGTAAATCTTATACAAACAACTCTAATAATATGGAAGATTTTGGGAAGCTAAACTAAAAGTACCTTTTTTTATTTTTTAATTGATTTCAAAGGTTTGTAGAATGATGAGTTTTCGTATCCCTGACATTCGTTTTCACAGAAAGGCAATGGAAACTTAAATGTGTCAGATACCAACGAACGAAATATTGTAGAATTTTTAAAAAGTCCGTGCTACTTGTTTATTGGGCAATCGAAGATTCCAGAGAGATGCGTTTGATTTTCGGAATATAAGCGCTTAGCATATTATATTTAGTCCGCATTTACAGCAAGTGCAGGAGAAGATTCGATCATGAACTATGACGTGTATGGGCTACACCGAGCTAGTCAGGTTACAACAGCTATCTATTGGGTCTAAAACTTATTCGTGCGGTTTGCTAAGAAGAGTTCGCAGAATCTTTGGGTGTCACTCAAGCAGCCATTTTAAAACGTTTAAAAGCAGCTGGATATATTCAAAAGCAAGGAAATTGAGTTCCACATGAACTCAAGCCGAGAGACGTCGAAAGGCGGTTTTGCATGTCCGAAATGCTGCTGGTACGCCACAAAAGGAAGTCATTTTTGTATCAGATTGTTACTGGTGATAAAAAATGGATCCTTACGACAACCCCAAGCGCAAAAAATCATATGTGAAACCCGGCCAACCAGCCAAATCAACGGCAAAGCCGAATATCCATGGCGCGAAGGTAATGCTCTGTATTTGGTGGGATCAGATGGGTATGCTGTATTATGAGCTGCTAAAACCGGGTGAGACCATCAATGGACAACGCTACCGAACACAATTAATCCGTTTGAAGAGAGCAGTAGCCGAAAAACGCCCGGAATATGCGACCAGACGCGAGGCAATAATTTTCCACCATGACAACGCTCGGCCCCACGTTGATATTCCGGTTAAGAACTATTTGGAAAACAGTGGATGGGAAGTCTTAGCCCACCCGCCTTATAGCCCAGACCTTGCCCCTTCTGACTACCATTTGTTCCGGTCGATGCAGAATGCCCTCACTGAAATACGGTTCACATCAGAGCAGAATATCAAAAATTGGCTTGATTCATTCTTGGCTGAAAAGCCGGTGCAGTTCTTTTGGGATGGGATCCACAAATTGCCAGAAAGATGGGAAAAAGTCATAGCTTCAGATGGGCAATACTTTGAATAATACTATTGTACACGTTTTTCTTAAATAAACCTTCAAATTTTGATAAAAAAAAACTGCACGAATTAGAATATATACCCAATAGTTTGGGATGCGGACTGTGATATAGTGAGGCAATATAATTATTGAATCATTTGTTTCTGAATTTATTCACAACAGAATCCTCCAAACCTCCTGTATCCTTTGGAAAAGTGGTCCTGGGAGTCCTGTCTTTTTTTAAAGCATGGAAAGGGGAAAAAATCGTTGAGGCTCTTAACAGTTGCGAAAATAATAGAAGGAAAATCCTAGTTCACTGCAAACTCTTGTGTAGAGCCTGCAAATGTCCTTTAAGCATTGCATATCGGTTGGCTCTTTTAAAATAATGGCTACCAGACTATCGCATGTTGCACATTTTCCGACTTAATGACATTTTTTCAGTCAAACCATCATAAGAAAACGAAAACGCAGAATGGAAACTAAAGGTATGAGCATTTGGAAACGAAGATCTACATCTATCGACTCACTCACAAAAGAGGCGACACCTCTGTTGTTCGACAACAGAGCAAATAACAACAGTCCCTAAATAAACAACAAATCTAAACAGCAGTAAGACTATTATCTAACACTCTAAGCACAACACTGGTTGAATTGTCTTTTGCATTTTGCAATGCCTTATTTAGATAAATGAATATACGAGTACATAATATATGTATGCATATTTATGTTTATATTTTTATGTTTATGTGTTATTTTTACAACTTAAACTATCTTTAATACAATAAATTTAATCTACTAACCAAGTCTAATAAAAAAAAAAGAAAATATTATAATTTGCCCACTAATTGCATTAAAAAGTTGGTTGAAACATTTACCAACTTTTATTTTGTTTTGTAACGGAAAACATGGATCGCTAAAAATAGTTATGAGTAAGAACGGAAGGGTTGTGAAAGCCTTGAAGATAAATAAAATCACGTTATTAAGAGACTGCACGCTAGTCTAGAACAAGGGAGTCTGCTGTGTCATGAGAATTCCGCCATTGCTACCAGTTGGCTCTGGACTGTGACGCTGTTTTTTGCGTTTCTTCTCCTTTTTACGCTTTTTACGTTCTTTGTCGTCTTCGTGGCGTTTTTGTTTTTTATGCTTCTTTTCATATGTTTCCAAGCCAGCTGAATCTATAACAATAAAAATGAAAAGAAAAATAATTCTTTATTTCAATAAAAAACCGACTGATGATGGTGTTACCCATTAGAGAGTTCTCCGGTGGAACTGCACCATCCTTGTGCTTATGTTTTTTGTGTTTATTTTTATGTTTCCTTTGAGGAGTTGTATTTAATGCACGGTACTGTTCAGGAAGCTATTTAAAAAGTAATTATTATAAGATGACTGAAAACTACCAGAAGCCAAAGCAAAAAATAGAAACTTACAGGTCCAGCATGTAGGCGGAAACCAGCTAATTGAACACTTGTCAGTGGTGCTAATTCTTTACCCCCAATCGGCGGTTTTTCCATGACGCTGCGCAATGTACTGTTTTCCTACAAAATATTTGGAAAAAAAAAATTGTAAATAAGTGTTTTTTTAAGTTTAGTTAGATTTATTAAGTTCTCCAGAGGGTGGCACCTCACCGTGAGAATGAACTTCTACTAAATGAAAAGGCTTGTGATTTAAAATTGTGAATGAGCAACTAGACCCTGTATTTCCATGGGATCCAGTTGAAAATGCTTCAAAACCAATTATGTTCTGTGTATCGTTAAATTAAAACGATGGGACGTAGACCTCGAAAAAAAAGAATATCGCATCGGTGTTTAAACCAAGTACTACAATAATTAGTACAGGTTTGTGCCCCATTAGATCAGAATTATAATCTTAATAAAAACGACGACACCATAGACAGTTTCTCCGAGCTCTTGGGAAAAATGTATGTAGAGCATGTTTGCCTGCATGACACAACACCAGATAAAGGATTTGGAGTGTCCTGAGTGACGTGTGGTTATTTGGCGTCAGATGACTAGAGCCACTAGAGATCGGTTGAACTAGAAAATCCATCAGAGATGTTGCCGAAATAACAAAAACCTTTGCTTGACGAAGAAGTTCGTCCGGCGAAACAAGAAGCGTACTGTATAGAAGAAGCACACCTGTTTACAAGCTCTACTAGAGGAAACGGAAATAGACACATGATACAGCAGGAATGATGATAGGTAACTTAACCAACGAAAAAAAGGAACATGTGAAGACTATAAACCCAGAGGCGGAAGCTGCTAAAACGAACAAGGAATTTTACCAGAGCAGATGTATGCAAATCAGGAGATAAACAGCCACAGTTAGATTCCGAAAATTTGACGACGTTATCTTATACTCTGTCCAACATAAATTGGCAGTACAGGGAAGATAGGGATGTTTGTCTCCCATTTCAAATTAGCAAAAATCTGAAAGAATAGAATGTAAGGTTATTTCTCTTTTTTTTAGATTGAAATTTTCATTTACACCATTTTTCCACACCACCAAGAGGAAAGATAAAAGGCGCGTTTTTGAAGGGTTTCCCCAATAGGCCTAATTTTAATATCACAATCCAAATTTAGAAAAATACACTTGACATCAAAAAACTGACCGCGCGCTACGAAAACCTACGTAAATAAATTTTTTCCTTAAAGAAAACAGCTTATAATTTTGTAACTGCATTTTAACATATTTTCCACACATTAAAAGAAATGCAAAAGATCAAAACAAGATCTCCACGATACACTCATCGCTAAGAACTTTTTTCAAAGCTCTAAAACCAAAAGCTCCTCAACAGAAACCCAAGGAAAAAACAAACTGAACGAGTTACCAAATGGACACTGGTAACTCTGAATGCACATCAATTTAATAGGGGTTGAATACCAGCCGCCACAGGCCATAGCCAATGAAGTTAATATACATATATATATATTTTGTGTGTTAGTTAATTTTTTTTTTTCTATTATTCAATATGTAAATAATAACATATAATAATCATAAGAAGATTGTATTTCATTAAAAATTTAACCTCGGACACGAGACTACCTCTTTAAGAACTATGTGTTAAAAAAAAAAACAAACATGCAGTGATATACAATAACAATGCAACTAGCAATGTAAAAGTGTAAACGTGTAAATGGAGTTATTGCAAATAAATTTAACGTCTTTTTTGTTCAAAGTCTTGGGAAAATATATAGTTTAATTCAGTATGTGCCTTTTGCAAACTATGTGAATAAGTCAAGTGTATCTTTTAAATTTGAGACTGTGTGACTTCCAAACATTAAACTGACTCGTACAGACACAAAAACCAAGCAAGACTTTTATGAATCCAAGAAGGTATTGTGATAATTTAAATAGCATTAAAATCCATTTTGAATCCATTGTTTTGATTTTTCTTTTGTTTCGGCTGTAAAGTGATAGACCCATGTTTCATCCATTGTTATGAAACGGCGCAAAAATTCGCTAAACACTCAATTGAAACATCTTCACGACACTGTTTTTGCTCGAGTGTGAGCAAATGCGGCACCCATCTTGCATACAGCTTTCTCATGTCCAACTTTTCAAATAATATGCGATGTACCGTACTTTTTGAAATGCCTACAATGTCTGCTAGCTCGCGCACTTTCAGTCGACGATCATCCAGTACTGCTTTGTGGATTTTCTTCACCATTTCTGGAGTCGTCATCTCATTTGATCGACCACTGCGATGCTCGTCTTGGCAGCTCTTACGGTCTCGTTTAAACTCAGAAACCCAAAATTTTACTGTTGTAAATGAAGGAGCAGACTCACCATTTCATTTCCAATTCAGCTTTTATATTGGTTGGGCTGAGTCCTTTCAAATAAAAGTATTGTATCACAAAACGTTGACCAATTTTCTCCATTTTCACAAATTCACTGACAACGTTCACTATTGATGGCTGCCAAACATATACTAAACAACGTGGCGCTTTCAAACTTACTTGAAAAATATGCTTTATAGACTGCGTACTTTCCAATACAGTGATATATTCACACAACTACCGCCAGAAGGGGCAAGGTCTGGGCTATAAGGCGGGTGGGGTAAGACTTCCCATCAAATGTTTTCCAAATAGTTCTTAACCGGAAAAGCAACGTGGGGCCGAGCGTTTTCATGATGGAAAATTATTGCCTAGTGTCTGGTCGCATATTCCGGGCGTTTTTCGGCTACTGCTCTCTTTAAATGGATTAATTGTGTTCGGTAGCGTTGTCCATTGATGGTTTCACCCGGTTTTAGCAGCTCATAATACAGCACACCCATCTGATCCCACCAAATACAGAGCATTAGATTCGCGCAATGGATATTCGGCTTTGCCGTTGATTTGGCTGGTTGGCCGGGTTTCACATATGATTTTTTGCGCTTGGGGTTGTCGTAATGAGAACTGGGTTCAATAAGAGCTCTTTTTAAAAGTCTAATGCAATATTATTTTCATCAATAAATTTTTTACTTTTTCTTCATAACTCCATTTTCATATGATTTTTTGTCGTACTGTACCAACAAAATAGAAAATTCAACCGGAAACCTGGAGATATTCAACGAAACACATCCAACGGTACTTTTTTCAGTGTCAAATTATTCTTTGCAAAAAGAACAACACAGGAATTAACTGTAATGTAATTGCATTCTGGAGTTGGGTTGTAGTTATTTGCTTATTAAAATTTTGAATCGGCTAAAGACAGTTAAAAAAAGCCATATTAAGTATGCCAGGTAAGCGATTAAGTAACGATGTGATACAGTTAGTGTACTATAATTACTATAGAGGTAAATCCGCCAAAGAATTGGCTGAAATGTTCTCTGTCACACTGAGAACCGTTTATACCATTATAAACCGTGCCGAAAAAGAAGGTAAATTAGAACTGAAGCACTCAACAGGTAGACTAAAGATGCTAAAACCGAGGAATAAAAAAAAAAATAATAAGAACCATAGAAGAAAACCTCCATTTCAGCACTAGAGTGTTAGCTAGAATGAGACCGTCAGACAAGTTATGATCAAACACAAATATTCATCAAGTATCGCAACAAAAAACCCATTACTCTCAGCACTGAATATTTCTACAAGATTAGATTTTGCAATTAATCACATTAACTTTCCGACAGATTATTAGAACGATGTTGTTTTTTGTGACGAGTCAAAAATAATATTGTACTACCATGCAGGACCCCCGAAAATTTGGAGAAAACCGCTAGCAGCCCTCGAAAACAAGAACAACATTCCAACAGTAAAATTTGGAAAATTGTCGGTGATGGTATGGGAAAATTTTTTAAGTAAGAGAGTTGGTGAAATAAAAATTATTGACGAAACGATGACTAAGGAAATATATTTGGATATTTTAAGAGAACATTTGGAAAGAAGTGTGCAAAAATTCGGCTTTATTGACCCAAACAGGACAACGACCCAAAACATAAATCCTATTTTTGTAGAGAGTGGTTAATTTATAACTGCATCAAAACCATTGACACCCTTGTCCAAAGTCCCGACTTAAACCCGATCGAAAATTTGTGGTCTTATTTGAAAAAAAAGGTGGCAAAAAGAGGTGCAAAGTCCAAAAATGACAATTAAATTTATCAACGAGGAGTGACTAAAGATTCTCGAGGGATATGATTTTATAAAGCTCATAAATTATATGAGGAGTAGATTACAGGCCGTCATTAAGGCCAATGGCTATTATACTACGTATTAAAAAATTACTAAAAATTAAAAAAAATATGTTTATTTTTTTTTTAAGTTAAATTTTAAATTAATTTTAACGTTTTTGAAATGAATTGTTTGACATTAGAAAAACTAATAGATATTTTTTTGTCCCAAATTTCAAAAAAAACTTTTCAAAATGAAAAATATCGTTAACTTAAAAGAAAATAAATTAATTTCAAAGGAAACAACGAAAGCTATCCGTATAAATGAGAAGAACACATATGCAAGTGAGCTAAACAGAAATGCGAAAGGTGTAGTTTAGCCGAAAAATAATCAAAGTGCCATTCGGGTATGAAAAAAAATTAAACATCGGCGTGGCCACTGGAAATATTAAAGGATAATGTAGAGGAAGAGCATGAAAGAATTATAATGTAAACGTGCTAGAAATAAGAAAGTCTAGGATTAAAATTAATTTTATTGCGGATAAATTTAATGAAAGCGAATTAATAAATTATATAAAAAATCAAAACGAAATGTAAAAAGATGCAGAAATAGAATTTAAAGTTACCATATATGGAAAAATTAAAATAAGAAGTCAGTCTTACAGTGCAGTAATTGATTTGGATGTGAAAAATTTTGATGAAATAATTAAAGCAGGTAAAATAAGCATTGATTGGAATAAATATCCTGTAAAGGAAGCAATTTTCGTGAAAAGGTGTTATAAATGTCTTCAATAATGTAATTAAGTATTGCAAAAGCAAATGTAAAGTACGTTTAGGTGTGGTGGAATGCATATGGTATGACGAGTGAATTTAAATCTGAAAAGTCTGAAATGTGTGATAGTTAATAAAGGCTTGAAATTGAATCTTGACGTGAACAATAATGCATTAGATTATGAATATGAAGTATATAAGCGAAAAATTAATAAAAAAAAACGATACATATAATAACTATCTTTTATGCTAAAAATATTTATTATCATATTATTAAAATATTTAAAGTTTGCTGTCAAATAAGAGTGAGTGAGTGAGTATTATTGTCTGAGACGCACATAATGGATGGAATTTAAAAATTTGAGCTTGAAATTAACAATTATTTTTGTATAATCTGTACTCCAAACTTAAGACACACGGGTAGCTTAATAATATATACAAAACGGGGGATACGACATAAAATAAAGGTTTTAACAAAATTTGATTACTTTGCATGTGTATTGAAAGTTTACGTTTGGATTAATGATGAAAGGTATTCGTTTGTTGTACTATATATTGGGTCTATAACTTTGTGCGGTTTACTAAGAGATGGCGTAACTTGTATTATTCCATTGGAACATACGTTGGAAAGCTACTGTCATTGTACGTCATTTTAGTATATGTCATTCATTTGAAGCGTAAACAACAATAATTTTTTTTCACTCAAATATGTCGAACTTTGTGCTTGAAAAAGTGTTTTAGCGGGGAGTTCTTCTTCATAATTTGAAGAAAACTGCTGCCGAAAGTCATCGTATTTTGGTGGAAGTTTATGGTGAACATGCGCTAGCTGAGCGAACGTGCCAAAAGTGGTTTGCACGATTTAAAAGTGGTGATTTTGGCTTGGAAGACGATGAACGTCCTGGGCAGCCAAAAAAGTTTGAAGATGAAGAACTGGAAGCATTACTCTATGAAGATTGCTGCCAAACACAAGAAGAGCTCGCAGAATCTTTGGGTGTCACTCAAGTGGCCATTTCAAAACGTTTAAAAGCAGCTGGATATATTCAAAAGCAAGGAAATTGGGTTCCACATGAACTCAAGCCGAGAGACGTCGAAAGGCGGTTTTGCATGTCCGAAATGCTGCTGGAACGCCACAAAACGAAGTTATTTTTGCATCGGATTGTTACTGGTGATGAAAAATGGATCCATTACGACAACCCCAAGCGCAAAAAATCATATGTGAAACCCGGCCAACCAGCTAAATCAACGGCAAAGCCGAATATCCATGGCGCGAAGGTAATGCTCTGTATTTGGTGTGATCAGATGGGTGTGCTGTATTATGAGCTGCTAAAACCGGGTGAAACCATCCATTAATTAACCATTCCGGTTAAGAACTATTTGGAAAACAGTGGATGGGAAGTCTTACCCCACCCGCCTTATAGCCAGACCTTGCCCCTTCTGACTACCATTTGTTCCGGTCGACGCAGAACGCCCTCACTGAAATACGGATCACATCAGAGCAGAATATCAAAAATTGGCTTGATTCATTCTTGGCTGCCAAGCCGGCGCAGTTCTTTTGGGATGGGATCTACAAATTGCCAGAAAGTTGGGAAAAAGTCATAGCTTCAGATGGACAACACTTTGAATAATACTATTGTACATGTTTTTTTTAATAAACGTTCAAATTTTGAAAAAAAACCGCACGAATTAAATTACATACGCAATATAACATTTTGCATGCCAATAATATAAATAATAAACATTAAGGTGTCCAAAACAAAAGAACGGGTACATACACTAACTTGAACAATTTGAATTTTATTCGTAAGCTATAAGGCAAACCATTTCAGTTCATAATTTTTAATACTATTGGGTCTATAACTTATTCGTTATATAGCGGTTTGCTAAGAGATGGCGTAACTTGTATTATTCCATTGTTATTATTCCATTGGAACATGCGTTAGAAAGCTACTGTCATTGTACGTAATTTCAGTATATGTCATTCATTTGAAGCGTAAACAACAATAATTTTTTTTTCACTCAAATATGTCGAACTTTGTGACTGAAAAAGTGTTTTTGCGAGTTCTTCTTCATAATATGAAGAAAACTGCTGCCGAAAGTCATCGTATTTTGGTGGAAGTTTATGGTGAACATGCGCTACCTGAGCGAACGTGCCAAAAGTAGTTTGCACGATTTAAAAGTGGTGATTTTGGCTTGGAAGGCGGTGAACGTCCTTGGCAGCCAAAAAAGTTTGAAGATGAAGAACTGGAAGCATTACTCTATGAAGATTGTTGACAAACATAAGAAGAGCTCGCAGAATCTTTGGGTGTCACTCAAGTAGCCATTTCAAAACGTTTAAAAGCAGTTGGATATATTCAAAAGCAAGGAAATTGGGCTCCACATGAACTCAAGCCGAGAGACGTCGAAAGGCGTTTTTGCATGTCCGAAATGCTGCTGGAACGCCACAAAACGAAGTCATTTTTGCATCGGATTGTTACTGGTGATGAAAAATGGATCCATTACGACAACCCCAAGCGCAAAAATCATATGTGAAACCCGGCCAACCAGCTAAATCAACGGCAAAGCCGAATATCCATGGCGCGAAGGTAATGTTCTGTATTTGGTGGGATCACATGGGTGTGCTGTATTATGAGCTGCTAAAACCGGGTGAAACCATCCATTAATTAACCATTCCGGTTAAGAACTATTTGGAAAACAGTGGATGGGAAGTCTTACCCCACCCGCCTTATAGCCAGACCTTGCCCCTTCTGACTAACATGTGTTCCAGTCAATGCAGAACGCCCTCACTGAAATACGGTTCACATCAGAGCAGAATATCAAAAATTGGCTTGATTCATTCTTCGCTGCTAAGCCGGCGCAGTTCTTTTGGGATGGGATCCACAAATTGCCAGAAAGATGGGAAAAAGTCATAGCTTCAAATGGGCAATACTTTGAATAATAATATTGTACATGTTTTTCTTAAATAAACGTTCAAATTTTGAAAAAAAAAAAACCGCACGAAAATAATTATATACTCAATAGAACACCAAGTTCGCCGGTGAATAATTTTATAAACTCTTATGCTAGTTGGTTTTTTGAACATTCAAACAATGAGGAACGTGTAATTATTGTGGGAGATTTTAATATTGATCTCATAGTAAACGACAGTAATAAAAGACAAATAAGTAGCACCATAACTGATCAAGGCCTTATTCAAATAATTGACAAATATAACAGAATTGACTTCGAGTCGCCTTGGACTCTAATTTACTATGTACAACAAAAAGCAAATATGTGTGAACTATTTTGTGCAACGGTAAGCGAATTAGACAAAATAACGGATCAAGAAACGATAAAAGTCGAGTTTAAATGTAAAAATCACATAAAGGACGCTAAGCGATTTATAATATTAAAATATCGATAAACATTTAATGAGTACTGGCTTTTCAAACTTGTACCATGTAGACAATTTAAATAAACTTATAACACTATTCGATGAAAAAAATTGAAAAATGTTGTGCAAAAATGACTATGGAAAAGATAATCAATAAATCATTGAATGAGCTTGGTTTAAATCGGATTTACAACGAATCAAACAAAAAACAGTTGTGGCGCTTGAAATGGCAATATATGATAATTCCCAAACAAATTGGACGAAATTCGAAATATTTACAAAAATAAGGTGGTCAATGCTATAAACAACTACAATAGAAGTTCGGAAAAGTTGACTCTCAGAAAAGTTTACTTTACAGAAAAGTTGACCAAATTTGAGTTACTATACGTTGCCTTAAAAAGTCGACCTTAGTTTAACATTTTAGAGCGTGACTTTTTACTTGCATTCGGTTTTTTTTAAACATATATCAAATTTAGGCAAACAATGTAAAAATCAATGAACAATGAAAAATCCCACTTAGTCGCCTGCCACTCGACTAGTTTTAACACACGAATCGCTAGGTTGCACGCATAAAAACTATAAAGGAAAAGTAGCAGCGACGGATATAAAAATGTTACACATGTTAGCGGGCGTTACAGAACGTAACATATTAAAATTAAGTCGGAAAATTCTGTCAAAAAAACAATTAGTTGAAGTTTGAAGAAGGGATTAACAGAAAAAAAATGGGCAGTCAAATACAAAAAAAAGCACCAGGATCTTGGCTTAACTAATGAGGTGTTCTAAAATAGAGCGACAAACTGCATAGAAATAATGCATATGTGTATGGGAGAAATATTTTGTTATGTAATATGGAACTATAAGCGTTGCATATTTCAAAGATAAATTCAATTTTGTCCAAAATATTAAAAATTGATAAACAGCCACAATGGGTCAGTTCACACTGTACCCAAACTCATGAGAAAAAAATTATCAAGCATTTTTTGTCGCATAGTCAATAAGTTGATACGGAAAAGCAAGATAAAAGCTGCAGCCAAACTTGTAAATTACACCCTGGCTTCTAACATAAAGAATCAAGCGCATTTGCATTTTGGTAAGATTGATGTAAGAGCCTAGTACATTGTTATGACGGCGCATCACCGAAAGTGAAAGTTGACCTTCGCAGACAAATATATGTATAACTATGTACAACCTAACTGAATCATTTTTGATAACGCATCCTAAATTCAACACTTTCGAAATTTAACTGCAACGAAAAATTCTTCTGCAGCAATAACTCCATGCCACCTCATCTCGCCATACATTAGATCTACAAACTATTTATTTACTATCTACATACTTCCATTACAAAACTTACCAAATTGTTCATCCCATCGAAAATTCCAGGAAGATTTGGCAAAAACGACGACAAGGATTCCTTAACTTTTTTGTCCTTGAATTTGGTAAGAGTGTGATGAAGTCCATACTCAGTCATTAGATCATTGTCCCCCGTCTTATCACCCTTTCCTAAATCAATCAGATATAAACGGTAATAATTTTTTTAAACGAAATCTATGTACCTGGTGGTTCCTTCATCGAATAAAATGGCCCACTGTGCACAATCGAAGGGTTTTTCCCCAATGAAATTGTGGTTTTAAGCGTGCCAGAGGAGTCTTGTCTAGAGACGACTGGCGAACGACCACCGCGAGGAGATGATTTCGGAGAAAACGATTCCATTTTGCGAAATTGATCGCCCATCATCATATTGTAATTCATCATTTTGTCAATTTCAGAATTTGCAATTCTTCCCCCGACAGACAATGGATTTTTAAAGAAAATGATACAATGCACTAATTTTTGTTCCTTTTGCGTTTCAGGGTGAGCCAGAGAAAAGCAACTCTGCCAACACCACAGCGCTGTTGATAAGTTGGAATTCTAGAAAAATGTTTACCAAATATATATGAATCTGACCACAATACGAATAAACAAAACACTTTGATCTTCAGTTGAATTAAATGCAAACAAAAAAAAAGTTTCCTTCTCAATAAAAAAAACTACGGCAAAGACCTTCCCTACATTAACGCCATCTTGAAACTGAGAGTTGACAGGCTGCACTGAAGAGAGATAAATATGCATGACAATCGCTCTTGAAATGTATACAAGATTTTGAGAGAATTACCAACTCAAAGTGATGCCAGGTCTGCATTATTTAATGAATTACCGTGCAATAAATTTTGAAACTTGTTTTTAAATACTCAAATTTTTACATAAGAGACTAGCACCAATATTTTTTTGAAAACCTTTTTATCCAGAAATTGGTAGCACTGTTATTAATTATTACGCCAAACATGGCCACAATCGATCAACCAGACTGCTTACAGCAGCTGTTTGAATAAACAGGTAAACGCTGAAATACTGAACAAATGATTTCGCTTACATTGTGTTGCGAACATTATTGCGTATGTATACTTAAATGCTAAAAGCGTCAGCGGTCGGCTTTTTATGTACAACAGAGCTGAATTTCCTTCAAAAACATTATCGTGAACATATACTCGTATGTTCAGAAGCACCCCAATACTTATCTCACATTAATGGAAGGCATTATAATTAGTTACGAAATATGGGTTAATAACTTAGTCCCTTCCTCGATATTGTGCGCGATTAATACAACCTCAGATGGGATTCATCTGCGCTGAAGTCTTTAGTTAAGTGGTAGTTAAAAATGAGTGTTAAATAATATATGCATATAAGTGGTGTTTGTTTGCACATCCGCTATCCGTTAAGAAAAATAATTTGCGTGTAAAAATACAGACAACGATTTACGCTGAGTCAATTTATATACGCTATCCATTTGCGGATAGAAAATAGTACTTCCAAATTTATTTTCTTCGTTCCGAATCTTGGATTGAGTAAACAGCACTACAATCCGGATCATGACCAAAGGCTTACTTTATTTAAGTTTTGTCAAAAAATAAACACTTAAAAATGGATTAAGGATTGGCGTTACGGAATTGTAGTAATAAGATTTGAAAAAGAAATGTTCAAATGATAATATTTCTTTTCGGAATTATCAGTGCTTCTTAAAAGAAGGCTTAAAGGAACCTCCAGCCCGAGCTATATGTTTGTCTCTGTTTCTCAAAACTACATCTAAGTTAGTAAGAATTCGGAGTCATATTTTTACTATCAACATGCATAGGATTATTCTTTTGTCGAGAGCGAATGACAAACAAATTTTGCACTATCTTACAGCGCCACTATCAAGCTCTGTAACCGTTTAACGCAGGTACCATCTGAAGCCAGTAATTAAACCCTCTATAGCCGCACTTATTCAACTTTCAGCTCACTGCGAACAAAACAATTTTAGTACATTTAAAGACAGGCAAGTGACAATTTTAATATTCCACAAGCACAGATTTATAAAAAAAAAAACTCATTTTCAAATAGATTTTGCAGAGAAATAGATGATTCGCTAATTTCTCTGCGAATAAGTGAATGCCCTTTGCGAACTGTCAAATTTTACTCGCATTCCACAAAATGGAATCCAATATAACTTCTGCTGTTCAAAACGAATGACAATTTGTATTCGCAGTCACTGAGCTGTGGACCTTAAGTTGATAGTGGTAGTGTTGGGCTTAAATATGAGATGAGATCTGTGGACTTTTGTTTAAGCATAATATCTACAGGAAATTTCGTTGACTGAGTTCACTGGTGCGATAAATGCGCGAATGTACAATAAGTTAATTCGATACTTGATCTTACACAAATTACTTTTAGCTAATAAATTTCTGACGATTGTAAAAATTACCATCAAGATTGACATAATTTAAGTAGAGAAATACATTTGCAAATATGTATGTACTTGGGTGCTGATTGTAACATTGTAACCCTCGATTTACTATAAAGAATATACTCTATATTGAGCGAGTAGGTTTCTTTTTTTCTAACTTCCTGATGGTAAGTTCTTCCGTTCATCCCGAAAATCAAACATGGAAATTTTTGATGTTTTTAGACATGTTGTAAGAAAGTGTATGTGTATGTGTTTGTGTGTAGCCCGACTACCAGCATGCGCGATTCGCTAGTCTGCTTGTTCGATTCTAGGAATATGCCTACATATCTAAACCACACCTTACACACTTCGAGCGTGACTGCCTCAGGTATTACTTTGCAGGGCTGGTAAGCAATCTATGCTGTATCTTCTATGCTTGTTGCTTATTTTTTTGATCCTTCCCAGCTCGTGTTGAACGTTTGTTATGAATGTGCAATTTTCTTTTAATCCAATTTTCTCCTAACCGTATTATTTGGTCAAATATTGACTGCGGGTGCAATGGAATATGTATCTTTCCAATTTGGGCAGTCTGGGCAAAAAGGTGAGCAATCGTGCCTGAAGCGGTGTAGATAATTTCAATATTCACCGTAACCGGATAGGAACTGCGAAAGATGGTAGTTACAGTTTTCATGCCTTCGGTTTGTCCAAACGTGTGGATGGGATCAATATTAAGGTTCATCTGCCCTGCATAGTGGCATTCTACCGAGCTTGTTCTCTGGTCATTAAAGTCGCTCTTTATTCTTCCTTGTTCCCTTTGAAGTCATAACCGCTTCTTGATTAGTATAAGTTCTCCTATTATAGACTCTTTGCATCTCGGCCGCAAGGATATCAATGGGAATCCTCCCGCCTATAACAAAAGCTGCTTCGTTCGAAATCGAAAGCTAAACCGAAGTCGATATAATGTAATAGCTTTCTCCTTGCTGGGACAGCGTATATCAGGACTGAATTCATTACCCTGGATATTATTATTCTTCTAGTAAATCCAGGTCCTCTGATGTTTGCCAGTTTTCCAGAAAGTACTGCGTGGAGTTTTGACGCCTTTTTGCTCCAATAGTCAATGTGAGGAAGAAAACTTAGTCTGTTGTCAAGTATCCTAGGCGGTACGGTAATGGGGTTTTTGTTTGGGTTTTTCTTTGTGTTCCAGAGAAGAAAAGGGACGTAAAACCATTTCCCCCCTTTTTTTTAGAAACAAAATTTTGCTTCTCGTTTTCATTTGAGAATCAAAATTTCTCTCTTGGATTTTATGTCAAAATGTATAAACGTCAAATAGTATTGTGTGTCTAACTAGATTTCTGTTTACGTGCAATAGGCTGTTTTTGGGCAATTTATTATCTTTAAGTGTTCAAATTAATTCCCAAGCAAAAATATTTGAAAAAAAAAGAAAATAACAAATCCGAAGAAGTTTTTAGTGTTATTTTGGAAACAAAAACAGAGTACAAAAAAAAAGGGTTTCTGACTGCCCAAACGAAAACGTCATATGTATACTAAACTAATGGTTTCCAGACACTTAAGCGAAAAGTTTCCAAGCAACTATAGAGTAATGAAACTGAAAATGTCTATACAACAAGTTCTACCTCTGCTCTAGCCCTCTGCAACTTTTTTTTTAACCTAGTCCAAACTCTGCTTGACTAACGATATCCAGCAAGTTTTCAACAACCGAATACTCAGCAACAAAAATTTAAAATCGTATAAAGATGTGGTGAAAACAAAATTAAAAGAAAGGAAGTTGCACAAATTAAAGTTAAATGGTTTTTCTTTTCCTTCACCTGGGGGTTCCTCCATTTCCTTTTTGGATTGTTTTATTTTTCGCATGACCTTGCAGGACACTTTACAACTTTTAAGATGATATTTTGTGATTGTAATTCAACAATCCCGCTTAATGCAAATGTGCCGTGTAATCCTTCAGGATCCAAAAAAGAACTTCAAGGTAATTGCCTTCAATTTAGCCCTTTTATACAATAAATAAATAAATAAATAAATAAGGCCTAGCTCCTCGTACTCATTTGTATTTCTCACTTTGTAAATTTTTACACTCCTGAGGAGGGCTTACTGTTTATTGCCGGTTTCTAACGGATCTCCTGAGAAGCTTCATTAGAAGCATGAAATATGAATATGCAAAATATGATAGTTCTATGAAAGTGTGTTTGCAATAAAAGAAATCATGGATTTTTTGGCATGTTTTAGAACGACTTAAGGCAATACGACTGCTGTAGCGGCATTAATCGGGAAGAGCTTTGTAGAATGTCGAGTTTGGTTTGTACAGAATCACAAAAGGAACTTAAAAAAATTGTTAAAGTATCAAAAACCAAGTAATGAAACAAAAATTTTAAAACGACCGGTAAATTTGTTTATTGGACGAGGTTAACATGATTTTATGAAGAGTAAAATGAAAATGAGGAGACAAGATGGCCGATCTTTTGCTAGCCGTCCCTAGTTTCGCAGACTAAGTTGTCCTCCTCTACTGTGCTGTTCCTTGAGGGCGGATTTGAAGGTTTTTCGCTACCTCAGTCGTTG
Source organism: Volucella inanis (assembly GCA_907269105.1). Classification (NCBI taxonomy): domain Eukaryota; kingdom Metazoa; phylum Arthropoda; class Insecta; order Diptera; family Syrphidae; genus Volucella; species Volucella inanis. Next base: position 38,109,586 of record OU026154.1, on the reverse strand, counting down.
GACATTCACTTTTCTGGCTAAGCCGATGTCGCTGTATGGCTTGTACAGTTCATCGTTGTATTACCTCCACCACTCATCGTCCGAAGGGACCGATTTGTCACCCGACAAACTTTTCACTCAAAAAAGCCAATACTTTGTCACTTTTGTCGCTCCAAAAAGGATTTTGCTGGTCAATTGCCTTTATAGCCCAAAAGGCAAGAGTTAGTCTTTGTTTTATTTCAGAGCTAATATCGTTGTCTGAATTGATAGCGTAGAGTAGTTAGACAAAGTCCTTAACTACCTCAAAGTTATATCTGTCGAGGGTGATGTTCTCCCGGAGACGTCGCGGTCGGTGTTGGGTGTCCTTTCTTGTTGACAGCATATGGTATGCTTGGTCTTGCCCTCATTGACTTCTTGATTACTTCAATATTATCGACGTATTCGAGCAATTGGATGGACTTTCGAAAGATTGTACCTCTTATTCTGGCGCGTGGGTTTTGCACTATTTTTTCAACAATGATGCTAAAGAAATCACATCGCCTTGTCTATATAAATTTTGAAATCAAATGTCTCGGTAAACTGTTGATCGACCTTGATGGAGCAATGTGCATTCTCCATTGTCATCCTGCACAAACGGACGAGTTTGGAGAGGTGCCAAAACTAGACATTGCTCTGTATAGCTCGTTTCGATAGATGCTGTCAAATGTGGCCTTAAAATTAATGATAGGTGGTGTGTATCGAATTGTAGTTCACTGGTTTTTTCTAAGATCTGCCGTAGTGTGAATATTTGGTCAACGGTGGACTTTCCTATCTTAAAACCACACTGATATGGACTAATAAGATTGTTGACCAAAAGCTTCAGACGTTCAGACAACACGGCAGCTAGGATCTTGTAGGCGATGTTAAGAAGACTGGTGCCCCTGTAGTTTCGAGGGTCTTCTTTCTTGCGAATCAAACAAACAATGCTGAGGTTTCCTTCACCGGGAATACTTTCGTGTGACCATATTTTGCAGATGAGTTGATGTATGCTCCTTACCAAGTCATCGCCTGCCGCTGGCTATCTCCACTTCATCCCGGTCGGATGGACGGAATTGTTAATGGTGGTTGAAAGGCGTAGTTCTTACTAACAACGGTACATGGTTTGTCATCGCAGTTCAAATCCTAAGCATCGACTGCTACTCTACTACTATGTTCCCTTGTTCGTCTTTCCTACATTGCTTTTTACCAATGTCGCCACTGCTTTTCGATACTTTATGCTGGCCGCATAGGACTTCTTAAGAGATTAATTGAGACTCAATCCGAAAATTGTGTGCAGAAAGAGTTATGAAACTGGGAATCGCCAATCTAACACCTCTCGGTGCCTACCCTATTTCTATAGTACCCAACTACACACAGTGAATGGAGGTAAAAAGAAGAAAGCCGACATCATTCAATGAACCAGCACAGTACAAGAAAAGATTCCAGAGAGATTAAAAAAAACATTAGTCCTTGCCAATGTTTTTTTTTTTTTTCGATTGAAAAAATAAGAATCATATAGCCTAGTTTCGAAATTTTAAAATAAGATTAAAATATAGACATTTACTATATAATCACAATTCTTATCTGGAGTGATTTTTGCTCCCACAAAAGTGTATGGGGATGGTTATTTCGAATAAAATAACGAAAAGCTCCATCAGTTCTTGGGTCTGGAGCCAATAGACCCCACCATTCATAGACAGACGTGACAATTGGAGATGGATAAGAACATATTTCTGGGAAATGTAAGGAAATGTTTGAGATTCGCAAGGGGAGATAGGAACTAAATCTATATAAATGTCAATACAAGAACTGTTTGTATGCACGAATTTTAGCGATTAGGGAAACTAGTATTGCAGCTTCTTCGTTCTTCTTATACCATATGCACTCTGTTTATATCCCTTTAAAAAATAAAAACTTAGAGTTAACTCTAAATATAAAAAAAAAAAAAAACAAATAAAATGTAGGTCTGACCTCTTTTAAAACAAGAGTAATACCTATTTCGTACTTGCTCACATACGCAATTCATTACAAAGTTGAAATTCCTCTTGCATTCGCCTACAATATCGAATAATCTGTACACACACGTAACTTTTATTGAAACCAATCGCCAAGAAAAACTGGTTATTGAATTTCGTTATTGCGTATACCATATTGCCGATACTTGTAGTACTTTGCGAATTAAATGCCCACTCAAAGGGCGAGGAATTTTATGTTAATCCGATATCTCAAGAAACCTACAAAAATTTCAAAACTATGTAGGCGAACTAAAAGCGAACATATCTTAAGTATGATACCCTGTTTTGAAGTATTGTGTAAATCAATGTTAATTCCAGTGAACGAGTGGCGGACCAAAAACTGATAGAAACCACAGGGACTGGTCATCTGCCAGAAGATGATAATTTTTGACTAATCAATAATTGTCAACACACTAATCTTTCTAGTTGAGTTATTCAGTTTTACTGTGGCTTCCAAGTGCTTAAAAGTCCGTAAAAGTTTTTACAACTTTTTCTGATCCAAAATGAGCGATTTCAAGGAGTTTTTCTTGCGAGTCCGGCACTCGATTAAAAAAAAATGTTCTAAGTAGTAAATGGGTTGTTTTGTATTTATCAATTGATTCGCCATCAGTATGGCAGCATCACTGCTCTTAATTCACTTTTCAAATTCCACTTTAGAACTGAACTCACTTCTATCTGATACCGATATTTATACTCACTGCAATCTTTCGAGAACATTCTGTACTTTTCAGCGTTTCATACATCCTTCCATATTGCCAGAATATTCGCTAAATCGTTGTGAAAGATTTCCCATTATTCCTCCAATGGAATTGTCTTCTGTTATTAAAATATAGATAACACTATTTATATTTTAAGTAATTATTGCACTGCTCCGTCCATAAATTGCTCGCTAGTTTTATATTTTTTCGGGAGTTTTCGTGCAATTTTCGAATCCTCCTATGCAAGTCATTCACATAGTCGTTCACTTCCCTAGGCTTCATAGGTGGGTATCCGAATTCACTTGACAGCCGAACTGTTTGTCCAAATAGGATCTCGGATGGCGTATGTCCTGTTGAACTATGGACCGCGCTTCGGTAGGCCATTAAGAAGAGGGGTATATAATGATCCCGGTCCCGCTGGCAGTTGCACATGACCTTAGACAGATCCGCATTCAAGGTTCTATTGAATCGCTCGACCATTCCATCCGATTGAAAGTGTATTGGCGTTGTATTTGTTTTCCTTATCCCAAGGTATTCGCACTCTTCATGGAAGACTTTTGATTTAAGTGTAGCTCCATTACGACCCAAACCTGCTCACACAGTTGTTGTTCTCGTACGGTCTTAGCTTCTTATTTGTGATTGTGAACACTTCCGGCCACTTACTGAAGTAATTAGTGACCGCGAGAGTGTATTAGTTATCGTTAAAGGTTTCGGGAAAAGGCTCAGCGATTTCAATGGCTATTCGTACGAAAGGTGATCTGACATTGTATTATTGCATTCGTCCTTGCGGCTTTACTTTTGGGCCTTTGGTAGCCGCATATGTTATGCACTTTTCGGACCAATCCTCGACAAGTTGTTTTGCACTTAGCCAATAGAAATGTTCCCCTAGCTTTTCCAATGTCTTATTAATTCCCGAGTAACCTCCTGAGATTTGTTCATGTATTTCATGGAGCACTTCACTAATTTTTGTCATCTGCACTTTACCTTTTTCTCTTCAGCAAACCATCTTGTACACAAAGCGAGTCCAGCTGTGTCCAATATGTCTTCAGAGTTAAGCTCCTCGTGTTTCTTCAAGACCCATATTGGTTCGATGTCATTGTTTGTCTGTTGGGAGAAACGTATTTCACCTGTACTTCAACTTTCTATTGACCCAGTCTTGCCCATTTGGATAGTGGCCTGATCCTTCGCTTCCTTACGGCTGCAGTGTTCACATTTGGCACTGCCATGAAAGTGAGAGCATTAGCATTTCAGTGGAGTTTGTCCTTTCAGTAGTAGTAGTAGTCATTTCAGAGCTGCGTAGTCTGTCCGAAAAAAGAACTTTCGTCCATAGAGGTACTTATGTAAATGCCAGAATTAAAGCCAGCAGCTAACGCTAAGGCTAAGGCCAAGCTAAGGCTTGGAGAGTACCTTGCTGTTATATGCAACAACTTTCTCTTGACCACAATTAACTTCATAGATCACAACTCCGACCTCAACATTGCTGGCGTCTGCGTCCACGATGAACATTTTTCAGGGTGTGGAGTAAATCAAAATGCGGGCATTGATCAGCTTGAGTTCTTGAAATGCTTTTTCCAGCTTTCCGGGCCACCTGAACTGTCGGCCTTTTTCCGTAAGTCGATGCAGGCTTCTTGACTTGCAGTGTACGTTCCATTAGTTGCTCTAAGGTGGCCGCAGCGTTGAAAAGTACAAACAGCATCCCCATAAACTGCCGGAGACTATTTCTTGTAGCATTCTTATGATATTTTCGATTAACCTCTATCTGCCAGTAACCGCTCTTCAGGTCAAGTGTTGAAAACCATTTCGCTTCAAAAAGCGTATCCAAAGTATCAATTCTCGGTAGTGGGTAGCTGTCCTTTTTGCTGCCATCTTTTTTATTCACGAGGACCACTAGAGATGCTCACGGACTCTGCGATTCTTTAATAAGCCCCTCAACTTTCATTTTCGACACCATTTTGGCAACTTATATTTGCTTTGCAGATTGACGGTTTGGTCGGGCATCTCCGGTGTCAATGTGGTATTGAACGAGTTGCATACGTCCATATTATCCGTCTTCTGTAGCAAATATATCAGCGTACTCACCGATTAATTTTTTTGCGGGACTCGCTGCTCGTGATTCAGATTACGGCCGCTGAGGATTTTGCTTTTTTGTTCCCATGCTCTGTTGCACGACCCGTTTCTTTTGTGGTCGATATAGCTTCAATAGGCGCATATTTTCAACTACAATATCTCTCCCTGCCTTACTTTCACACCGAATGTCTTTCGATTTTAAATCCTTACAGGAACCGTGTTGTTCATTGGTTCCACTAACGTTTTCCTCAACATGAAGTCTATCTTAATTTCTGGTTCCATCAAATAGAATCAGTGGCTACCAGGACCTTCCACTTTTTTGCAAATACGTGAGAGAATTTTGGCTAGGTGCATTTTTATGCGGACTTCACAATATATCTTAGCCGTTGCTCTCGGAGCTGTTCGCAAACTGTAGCTGCTGGTGTTATTCACCCGGGACTTCTGCACAAGATCCCTGATGATTGAGATTGTGGCACCGGTGTCTATTGTGGCCATCCATTTTTCCTTATCATTATTTCATTCATTATTTCTACCGCCGAGAAGTCGGTGCTTAAGCATTTCTCGACTAATGGCTTCGAGAAATTTGAATTACCGCGGTGAGAGAAGCCTTTTCGCCCCACGGGCTCTTTACACTACCTTTGAAAATGTCCTATTTTATGGTAGTTCCAGCAGTGCAGTCTTCGTCTTTTCCGCGGAGTATGTCATTTCTCAGCACATTGCACACGCACAGGAACATTCAATAGATGGTCTCTCTCCGACGAAATGTGTTCCTTTGGAAGCCTGATTGACTACTTCCATCGCCAAAGCGAAGGCAAGTGGTTCAGCAAGAGTTCATTTCTCAGCCATCCTTACTGCGGACTGTAGCTTCGAATCTGCGATTCTTCTGATGAATGCGTCCTTTTCCAATTCATCTTTCTTCCTTATTAATGTCAAAGGAGAATGTATCTGGGGCTTGTCCCCCATTGTTCAAAGCGTCCTGAAGTCGGAGTGGGGTCAACTGAAATAGTTTTCGAACCATGACAGTTTTGCGACAATCAAAAAAATAGTTTTTATTTTTTTATTATCATTATTTTTTAGCGACTCTATGCAGTACAATTACAATGTTCAATTTAATCGTTTTTCTCAACCACTTTTACTTCACTGCTCGGAATCCACCTTTCAAATTTCACTTTATAGAACTAACTAACTTCTATCTGATGCCGATATTTATACTCACTGGCATCTTTTGAGAACATTTTGCACTTTCTGGCGTTCCATATGTATATATATACTCCTATATATTGCCAAAATATTCTTTAAATCGTTCTGAAAGATTTCCCATTATTCCTCCAATGGAAGAGTTGTCTGCTATTCAAATGTAGTTGGAGCTATTCACATTTTAAGTGGCTATCCAACGGATAACTTTCTCATGCTTCGATTTTGCCAAATAACTCAAGATCTAAATTTGAAGTACCAAATAGCATCTGCCATTACATTTAATAAATTTTTTGTTTGTAAAAGCTGTGGTTTTTATTTTCTATCGGATATACAACAGCCAGTCGCATTGATTATTTTAACAAGTTCATAAAAGAAACTTTATACTCTTTGAAGGAAAAGTTTAACGTTTAAAGATTGCAGACGACTTAAAAGATAGGGGAAATGTCGTAGATGTCTAACATTTATTCGGACGCATGATTTGAATTGTCTATCTGCTTACTTATTTTAGACGTCTTTCACCTATTTATAAATACGATGACAGTTCCTTGGTTTTTTTTTTCAAAATCGTTAGATCGTTACAATAATCTTTAAGAAAGCAGTTGCTGTTGGAGTAGTAGGAGTAGTAGTAGTAGGAGTAGTATTATCCAGAATTTTTTTTCTTGGCAATTGATGTCCGATTTCTTGAATTATTAAAGTGGCCCGTTTACAGGATTGGTAAAAGGAGCACTTTGCTATAAAGATTTGTTTTTAACTCTTCCATTTGATTGCAGTGTTTTGCATTTTTGGAACCATAAATGATTGAATGATTGATCTCAAAAAGATCTTCTCACTTTATGAACAAAAGTAAGTTTCCTATTAAATCTCAACCATAGTTTACAATTAGATTCCATCTATCAGTTCTCTAAATGAAGGTAAATTAATGAACCTTCAACGCTTCTAGACTTTCCCGTGTCTTCACTTACAATTGATCTTGTTGAAATTTCCGTAGGCCACTTTCGCACTACTGTAATAGCAGGAGTACTTATCTTAACCAATAACAATCAAAAATTATTGTGTAACTTTTTCAGTTATTTTTCTCTTTGGAGAGGAAAGAAAGAGAGATACAGATGTATGTTGGTTTTAAATGTTTGAAGGTTATTATGACCAGGAAAGGACGATGATGACCGGGACGATTTTCATAGGAACATATCCACTGGGGATTTCTTGTCTGCCACTTCCAATCTAATATATTCCTTTATTGACGAGAGTGCTCTTTGCTTTTCACATTTGTCCCTGAACTGACGTTCCTTTTTTCGGCAGTCTATGTTAAGCTCATTTAATTCTGTTATTAACAGCATGACTAATCGCGGCATCGTTTAACCATTTAGTTTTAGCTTTAACCAATAAATCAATAAAAACCCACATTTGAATGACCATGAATTCGATGTCACCAATAATTATGTGACATGTCTAGTTTTCCTTGGACAAGAAACATTTTTTCTCTCCAGTCATTGCTTTACCTTGTTCTATCGCAATTCTTACCATCAGTGCTCCAATTTGACGATTTTATTCTTTGAAACATTTAACCGTTAAACCCGTTCCGCTATGAATACTCATCAGTTTACCTTCAAGTACACCTTAGGATGTATTCCGAAATCTGGTTGTTCTTTCCTAATCGCTTATGAAATGCGCTTTCAAAATTATTTTCTAGTCATCATATTCTGCAAACATTGAAGACAAACGTATATTGATATCTCTCCTTTCCTTTTAAATTCTTACTCGCTCGCACACTGCGAAATCTTTTGAGCGCGCATTGGTATACAAAAATACATTCATAAATGTGGATCTGAATATCCGGGAGGACTTCAATGTTCGTCAGCCTTTGTGCAGCTTTAGCTATGCCTAATGTCACAGCTTAGTTATGCAAGTAGGCTCAAATATTATCCCAAAATGGGCAACCTATGGAATGGCTTCTGCTTTTATATTAAAATAATTAGCAATTGACACCAAAAAATAAGTTATCATCAGCCATGCTTTTCTTAAAAGTTTCGAAGGAAGCTGATGATATCTAAATGTGTCTTGCCATTCTATGCAAACTTACATATATATCCAACTTTTTATTAAACTGTCAGTACATACTGACGTACTCTATCAAGAGATGACCAACAAAAGAAACCACCGGTTTTCTTCGGACGAGTCAAATGAATGACGTGTTATTGCACCAACAAGAGCCGTAATTAGCCATAGTTCAATTACAATCGAGTTTCTTCACTTACGAAAAAATTTCGACCGCATAATTCCAACAAGAAGCAAGTGTAAAGGAGCACTCGTCCATGCTCCATATTTTTCGTTGCGCAGATAAACGCCAAGTGGAGCACAGTGAACAATCTATAATATTTATACTTATATACGCAGATAATTAAAGTCCTTGGGAGTTGAACACCTACATCTCATTATGAATTTCTCCATGGGTGGGTTATTGAGAAATCGCTCTCCCACCAAATTGCAAAATATCTATGTGTCATGTCAACTTGTAATTCACCGCAGAAATGTGCAACAATTTTCAATTACCCTGTGCATCAAGTAACTCCGAGTTCGGGCTCAACAATCAGCCCCTTACCAAGACTTGCATGTGTCCTCTGTGGGAAACGAGAATTTCGTTTCCTGGTAACTTCGAGGTGCAATTAAATATGTAGATTCCATCGGAATCACTTTCTGTCCTTGTTGTATTCGACATAGAAAATACATACAAACAAACAAGTATATGTACGAACACATGATATGTTCATACATACCTCTATTGAAGTTAAGGTAATTTTCCTACTTTCCAGTGCATTGACTTCAAAGAGGGTGCTCATGGACATGCCAGAGGTTTTCTCAGCCTAGGTCTCCGTCTTTCGACGTAACGCCAGTGACAGAGGTAATATTGGAACCTCGTGCCCGAGAGAACACACCGACGCCATGACGGATGGACGTGAATGAGCAATACCTGTAGTCATTCGAAATTTCTGCTATCCGGTTTCTTTGGGAACTTGCTATTCCATTCGGATGGTTTCATAAAAGCTTGAATTGGTGGGTGTGTGTGTCTTTAAACTCAAGCACCTTTCTCCATAGCCGTTGCTCCAGAATGGAAATGGAAATGTATGTAGTGCAACATACGAGCAGTTGCCACGAACACGAGTTTCGTTTGGTTTTGCTCGTCGTTAAGTTAGAGTACTCAATAAAACACTCACTATTGTAGTTTGAGTTTTTAACTTAACATTTGACTCGAAATGAAGGGATTGATTTAGTTGAATGGAAAACGGTACGTTGGGTACTATATAATAAGTGCTGCCAATTATAAAGACACATAGTATAGACTAATATGTTTTCGAGCATGGTGAAAGTAAGGCTGTACCGTAATACATTCTCATCTGTTTTAGCAAAGACAAAGTAACCACAGTTGTGGCTAAGTGAAATAATCATTCAACTGAAAATGTATAAATTCATTTATGTGGAAATGAAATCAAGGACTTTGGCTGATTTGTCCGATCCTATCAATGATCCCATGAGCCATTGGAAGCAGCGGACGACGAATACAGACGGTTTACTGTATACCGATATTATTTTCTATCAAGTTATTCGCCGTATAGGCATATGGTTTTATTGAAGCGTCTCTACTAAAAAGCAAAAAACATTTTAGATTTGTGAATTGTTTAAATAATTTTATTTTAAAAAAAAAAAAAAAACATGTACTGCTTCTAGAGAAGTTTAGTTTGCCTACATACTCGTAACATATATTCGTACGTCGAGTCATCAGACCGATTAATTGACTTCAGACAGAAGTGGCGAAATTGACCAATGCAATCGGTAACAAGCCACTAAAAACAACTTATGCACGCATTTTTTTTTTTTGCAAAAAACCAATAACAAAAAACATATTATCTCTTAAGGTTTATATGCAAAAGACACTAACAAATACAGATGAACCATTACAACCTATTCATATTTCGAAATTGTATTTCTGCATTGCTCATGATACGAAACTAAGAGGATTACTTACTAACTAATTTTCGGAGTTAGCCCCTACCGATTATGTTGTTAATTACATGTTGTAGAAAGACACATGCTTAGCGATCTTAAATAATTTAGCCACCAACGTAAAGCACATCGTTCGAAAAAATTAAGCAATTAGTCTTTAATCAATCCAATGTAATGCGTGATGTAATGCTTTTAGACATCCCATTAAGAATACAAACTGGCTTGTTCAGAAGTGAAGTACCACCAATGGAAGACTAGCAATTAAGTGTCGTGTCTCATGCAAGTTTTGATCCTTTAAGATTTTGAGAGCAAATGTAATGAATTACTGTTCGTTCAGAAAAGAACAAAGTTAAAGTTGATTTAAAATAGTGATCACAAACTTACATCCATTAGTTCTTGCCATTTTATTTGGCAATTTAAAGCTGACGTATCCAAACTCTAATGTATTCTTCTGAAGTACTGAATAAAAGTTAAGGGGTAATTTTTTTGTTGCTCTTTTTCTATTGCCTCAAATGCTTCCTTAACTATCCAAAAATATATCCCGAGGAAAAATTCTTTCAAAAGTCCAAAAAATCGATTTTTCGAGTAAAGTCGCAATGCCAATTTGTAGGTAATTGGCAGAAGCCTGTTAAGTAATATTTTCAACAAGAAACAAAATTGTTCACTTGTCAGGTCAATTGTATTGGCCGAACATTTCCCAAATATACAACTTCAAATTCGTTTTCTCAAAACAGACGTACGCATTTCACTTCCAGGTGGTTCATACAATGTTCAACAGACATGAACTGCATATAAACTACATGGAAACTGAAATGTTCGGCTGAACAAAAGGAACAGCTTATCAGAAAGTAATTGGTTTAAGTGGAAACATGTGGAGCCAAACTGCTTAACAGAACATGGGACCTGGAAGCTGTTTTACATGACCTATTCATATATACAACAGACATCGGAATTCACGTGTTGATTGGCTTATAAAAGATTTAACCATAATTGGAAATCAAATAGATATAAATTTACCTCGGGAAGGGGCTTTATTATGGTGAACTTTTCATCGTACTAAGAGGTAATAAAATTTGAGGAATTTTTAGGAAGGGGGTACATATGTACATGTATATCGTACCTACTTTATTCAAGGAATAAAGGAACGCCTTGAACATTTCAAATTCCAGAATCTATTTATTTGAAGCAGAACAGCCTTACAAGAAAGATAATGCACCAAATTTCCTTGAAATCTCAATTATAAAAATCACATTCTTGGCGAGAAGTCAATTTCGAGAAAAGTTGGCATTTTTTGGCATTCAAACATTAGGTACAGGGCTTTTCGTTAGATGCGAATTCTTTTCCAACTCTCACATACGATCTATTATATTTGTGTTCTAGAATTTCTACCATTTAATCATCTAAAAGTATATACTTAAACAACGTTTCAAATGATCAACTTTTTTCTTCAAAATTAGAGGTCAGCTAGGACGACTGTATTCGTACGCATGTTAACTTCAATATTGTTCGCCATTATAACCCAACAATTGAACGATTAGTAAACAATTTAGAATCCACTTATTCACACCATAATGGTGCCGTATTAGCGAGACACGAAACACCAGAAGTGAAGCGAATATTACGGTTGTATGCCACTTGGTAAGTAAAGACCGCAATAAATTGATTTCCTTGCCCGCTTAAGATCCTGTTGAGCTAAGAGTTAAAGTTTAAAGAATATCATCAAACTTTTGCTAATTGGGCTCTAATTAAGATTGAAGACGATAATGATTTTCACTGAAAAATCATCCGTAGTATTTTTGGTTGATTGCTTCTGCATTTGGGCAAGCGATCAGCCGGAGGTTTTTTAACAGCAGCCATTGAACACGAGAAAATTGGCTGTTTGGTGTGGCTTTCATATTTTTTATTTTTATTTATTTTTTATTAAAATTGGAATTGGAGACCTGGTGCCACTTCAACGGGTACTACAGCCAACTTATTGAAAACGAAGTACGGTAATCGTCTTATCAACTCGCTCGTGCAATTCTATATCTTTAGAATTTTTTTTGATTTAATTGGATATGCGAAGGCTGTTCGATAAATACTCGGTTTAGAAATGACAATGCAACTTTTTCAGGTTTTGCCATTTTATTTTTTAATTTAAACTCGATACACTTTTCCCAGCGGTGCTTCAACTTTTTTAACTCCTCCGTACAGTACGAGATTTGCTGCCCTGCAAAATACTCCTGCGCGGCGGCGATGACTTCCTCGTGCAAATCGAATCACGATTCGCGATTGCGGAGGTGTGAGCCGGTGCGTTATCGCGGTGGAAGAGCACTTTTTTCTTCGCCAAATGTGGTCGTTTTTTCTTCAAATCTGCGTGGAATCGGCCCAATAAATCGACGTAGTATGCTACTGTGACTGTATTTCCCTTTTCCAAATAGGCAACATTGATCACACCTCGTGCATCGCAAAAAAGGGTGGCCATTACCTTTCCGGCCAAAGGCACGGTCTTCGCCGTCTATGGAGCACGTTCACCGGGTAAAACCTATTTTTTTGATTGTTCTTTGGTTTCTGGTGTCTCATCGACTGTCACTAACGACCCTGAAACTCCTCCGAATTTCGATTAAACAGGGCCAATCACGTCTTTGAAGTGGTCTAACGATTGCGCTTGTTCTCCGTTGTGAGCAAACGGGGCACCTATCGCGCGGACAGTTTTCTCAAGCTAAAAATCTCTTGCAGGATATGGCTAACGCGTTCAGTTGAGAGGCCTGCTATCTCAGCAAACTCGCGAATTTTCACTCGGCGGTCCGAAAATATAAGATTACGGATTTTGTCAACGGGTTTCTCTGTGGTAACCGTTTTTGAGCCATCTGGGCTCGGCTCATCAAAAACCGACGTGCTTCCACGGGGAAACTCTATCTACCAATGGTAAATGGTTGTACGAGTATAGTAAGGTGAATGGGTTTCATACACACCATCGAGAATGGGCGTGCTTTTCACGCAGGTTTTGCCACTCAAAAACAAGAATCGGATCACGGAGCGATACTGCCCTTTTTCCATGGTCGTACAAAACACTAACGTAGTTTTGAAATGGTTGTCAAAACAAAACTAGGCGTCAGATTGCCACAGGTGGGCTTAAAAAGATTATACTAAATGATGGTATTCATCAAACAGCTCTCGAAAGTACCCGAATTTTCGATAAGTTGAGTATCAAGGTTATCCTGCTAAATTAAAAAAAATGTCGCCTTTCGTGTTTTGATGGAAATTACTTAATGTGGCAATGCCAGAAAACAATAAAAGGAAGGTGGTTAAAATAATAGCAAAAATCAGTTTGCCGAAAACACTTTTGATTACCTGTACTAAAGCATTGATGGTATCAGATATCAGATTCAGGTTAAAATCTGACAAAAAATATGTAAAAATTACTTGTAGCAGGGAAAATTGTCTACTGTACAAACTTTAAGAAATAAATTTACTTACTCCGTTAGAATCGGTTGAAGTGGAATCTTTGCTCAAATTTACAAACTTCCTCACCTGAGCCGTGAGTTGCTCAATGCATAACAAAACCTACTTGCTGCCAACAAATTCATAATTCCTTGCCACTTCCACTTCTTTTCTTCAACATCACTCAATTGCAATTTTCTCTCTTACACCTTATGGTTAACACACATCACTCAGCAACTTTTGTTTCTTACTTTGAGTTGAGTGGTTTTACTTGCTGGTTGAATGAGTTGCTTCAGCTCTAACTCAGTTCAGTTTTCGAAGTTGCTTCGGTTCGATTGGTTTGGGTGATTTTCCGCTCTTTTTTATGTTCGGTTAAATCCGTTGGCTGCATTTACCCCGGCAATTTCTAAATGGCATGATTCTGTCTCTCTGACTGAACTTCAATTTTAATAGAAAAGACTAAGAAAAGCAATAATAGCTTTCATGAATAAATGAAAAAGTAAAAATAACAGTATTAACATATCCGCTGGCATTTTCTCGACACGGTTGACGTTTCGAGTGTCGTTTTGGAGTTTTTTTACCTGCCCTTAACCACTACCTTCACAGTAGCATCGTTCATCTGTGTGTGTGTTCTACTTTGCGTCGTTGTTCGTTTTAATTCATTTTAGTTAGAACACAAATTCCTTTCCTCCAGTATTTTCGGGATCGATGCAGATTTAAAAAGAAGTTATTTGCCGCGGTTTTCTTTAAATCTCTCCAGCAAACAACGACAAAGTTCAACAAAAGTGAAACAAAAAAATAAATAAATAAATAACCGGTTCTCTTCTGCATATGATCATCTCTTCATTCGTTGTGTGAAATCCAGAACTAGACAAACTGACCGACCGCTACCACTACCACTACCAACACAGCCTAAATCACGGTTTCATCTCATCTCTTCGTCGAGCATTACAAACCTGTCTCAGAAAATTTTTGTAGTGTTGTTGGTTTTTCGCGGGGAATATCAATATTATAAGAGTGTAGTGTGCGGTGAGAGCGATCGTCGTCATCCCATAACCCTCATCGGCTTCAACTCACCTGTGTTGGAGTTTGTTGTTGTTGTTTTTTTTTTTTTCGTTTTTCACATGTGTTGTGTTGTAGTAGTAAAAAGTATCCGAAAGCAAGGTATCTTTTACCTACCTGTTCGCGTTGCGCCATTGCCTTTTGTTTTTGTTTTTTTTTCGTTTTTCTCCTAATTTGCACGGTTGTATGAGAATTTTTTATTGTTTTGTCATATTTTCCCTTTTGTAATTTATTCGCTATCTGAAATTTCGTGCTGAATTGTGTCCCACTGGATGATGATGCAAACGTGATTTCTGTTTAATTGAATTCTGTTTCTAATTCTAATTCTCTTCTCTGTTGGATCATTCGCCTGTTTCTATTGCGCTATTACCTATCTGAAGGTAAAATCTGAAGAGCATTTTCACCTGCGCTGATTGGATTAACATCGTAGATTCACTGTTTACAAAACAGCAGGTAAGAGATAAATTCGATTGACAAAGTACTGTTTTTTTTTTTTTTTTGTTATATCAGAAATCCACCGTATTTATCTAAAATTTTTTAAGAATTTGTTCAGGTGCTGCTCTGTGTTCGTTGTTTTTAATGCCTCCCACGAGAGATTATCGAAAAGTCATTAATCCGCTTAGATAAGGTCTCAAGTCTGAGTGGGACAAGTAAGACTGAATCATTTTCGCCAGAATTTTGTAAACAATTTATACCAAACGCTTCCTATTATGTTTTCAAATATCGTAGAGGTTTGCGTTAAAATGTTTTGTTATTATCGAAACCTGATTCGCACTTACCACTTAGGATATTTACGTACAAATTGCAGAAGCAACGAGGCGGTGTGGCATCTGAACATTTTAACATCCGCGAATGTTTCGATTTCACGCCTTCAACAATGGCAACATGCATACATATGGTATTATGTACATATGTATATACATACTTATGTGGTGACACACAATTCCTAACTATTTACGGTTTTGTATAGCAATATTAGCGCCTTGTAATTGGTGTCCAAAAGTATGTAAATGTATGAGGAACCTGGATATGCCAGCAATTTCTTTAAGGTTATAAACATAAGTCACTACTGCCGAAGGTAATAGTCAATCTCCGTTTTTTTTTCAACGCTGTGACTACAAAAAATTTCACATCCATAGGAAACAAAGAGAATGACAATTGCTACCAGTGGCTTTGTTTTTATTGGAGTATATTGCATGGATATTGATATATTTCTTAGGAAATCTTAAGAAAGTGAATTTTTGAAAATTATTCGCTTTCAGGAAATCAAGCAAGATTAGAAAAGAAACTATGTAAACATTAATCTGTCGTTTTCCTAAGATCCTTTGTTACCTTTATGATGTTGTTGGATGATGTTGAATAAAAACCGGATTCAAAGCAATCACATCATGTCTTTCAAGTAACATGAAGTATTAAAATAGGTCTGTATTTCGCCGCCGAACTTTATTTTTCCTTATTTTTGTAAGTGGGATAACTTCAGCTTCTTTCCAAAGTTCAGGGAAAGATAACGTTAAGATGATTGTAACTATTAAATACATGTGCTACAGATGCTATTAGATAAAATAAAATTTATTTTATAAAAATCGTGTGTATTTCATAAAAGTTGGCTGGTCATCCTCATCCTAGAAAATAAGTAAAATAGCCATTCATTCGACAGCTCTCTTTAATTAAAAGAAGAACTAGGTACTTCTGACGCAGCTAGAGTTTGTTTTTTAATAAAGGTTCTGCTTAGATCGTCTGGATCCATGAATCTTCATCATTAGCGTTGTTCAGCCCTACAGCAAGATACTTGAAATTTCTACAAAGTGAGGTTTTTGACATATTTGATATATAAAACCCTTTTAGCTTTTTTTATCTAAGAGTTTATTTGAACGTATCGTGGAACTTAAAAATTATTAACTTTTTCCACTTTTCATAAGCTTAGTATCTTCTATTTATATTTAAGTTGTACGATTTGTGGTCTAAGCCAAGGAATATATTTTGTCACTACAAGCTTTGTTTTCAATGGGATGTGTTGATTTAATAATTGACGAATATTTTCCTGTAGATAACCTACTTGAGTATCCGAAGATGGTATATAATAAACTTGTTGCCAGTTAAAACCAGCTGCATACATAAGTGGTGCTTGTACTTGTAAAATGCGTGAGAGTAATTGTATGATAATTATCTATTCTAAGCGAATCTTTTCAAATTTTTAATAAATGATTATGACGTTGCTATGTCGGTTAAATTGCAACTAAAATAACTGATAACAATATCCTTATTAAAAGATGAGATCACTACAGAAATTTGTAAAAATCACCTAGATTTATACTACTACTTGAACGATTGAAAATATATATCAAACCTTTATAAATGCCTTAAACAAGTTTAAAAAAAAAGTTTTAGATATACAGAACTATTTGGAGGCGACTCAACACCTTTTTGTTGATAACATCAGTCAAGTTAGAGCATTTTCCATCACGAGATGTGTTCAAAAAGTACGATGACTTTATACTTTTATAAAAAATTATTGCTTTATTCATTGGAATTTTGTTCTTTTCAAAGTAATCCTCCTCAGATATAATACACTTGTGCCAACGCTTTTTCCATTCCTCGAAGCATTTCTCATAAGCACTTTTTGATATAGCCTTGAGCTCTTCCAGTCATTTCGGTCTTGGCTCTCCTGGGTGCTTCCATTGGGACGGATTAGGCTTTGGTTCATAACCATATACCCATGATTCGCAACCAGATATGATTTTTTTGAGCAAGTCAGGATCATCTTTGATGTCATTCAAGAGCTCTTGAGCGATGCTCATGCGACGGTTCTCCTGATCAAAATTAAGGAGTTTCAGAAGAAGTTGATATGTCCGTGAAATTTCAAAAGACACCTTACTTTTTGAACACATCTGGTATACTTTCCACTTTTTGTTAGCGTTTACAATTTAGGACTGTCCTAAATTGCTCCATAGGAGCGCTCATCCAATTATTGAGGCTACTCCCATCAATGACGTTGTCTATTAAAAAGCGGGTCCAGAGCAAATTACTGGTCTTATCGAAACGGTTTTCTGAACTTAACGCCTCTGAAGATTGTTACAATTTGATCAGTTTAGAATTCCAATAAGTACTGGGTGCTGTGACCCTAATTTCAGTAAGAAGTTTTAAATCGACCTGACTCATTCCAAGGGGGGAACTTGTGCCTTCAACACAGTTCCGATTTGGTTATCAGGAAGGCAGCAGGCGATTGCAAGGCATATCCTCGTTCCAACGGATGCATGGGAATCTCGTGAAATTAAAACTTCCCAGACTGGACTCTAAATAAAACTTTAGAGACATCTGTCCGTGTCCATCATTTTTGTATAAATACTAGTGACTTCTAACATCCAAAAGGAAAGAATTCCGGAACGTCCAAATATTAGAATTTTTTGGGGTAGGGTAACTTGCCATAATGAGAGATTGGTGTAAATTTATTTTTAGTATTTAGTATTATTGGAATTAAGGCTGTTCACCATTTTCCATGGTGATCGTGATCCTGGCTGCAATTTGTACGCGGTTGGCGGTCTAAATGCAATAACTGATTCAATATACTTTACCATATACTGAAACATCTTGAGGTCTTTCACAAAACTTCACTGTAGAGAATGAATTTCTGATGATTTTTTTTTAACATATGAGCCCGCATTATCGACATTCTCCACCTAACGCATGTCCTAGGCAGACCACATCTACTAGGATTCCGTAAACAGAACGGTTACTTCGGATATTTGAAAGTCCTAGTCTCTTAAGCTAATTGTAAAAATTAGAACATCTTCTGATAGGGTTTGTGACTTTCTATTAACATCTTCAGTAAGGCTTTAAATATTATTTTAAATGGGATAACTTCGGAGTACCAGCGAAGATTCACAGAAGTCTTCCTTAAGTGTAACAAGAAGGACTCTGTTTGAATGTTAAAATATCTCATTTTAAAAATACATAGTAGTATGAGTGATATATTAGCTTTAGTGGCAATGTTAAGTATCAGTCAGTTAGCTAATTTTTCTATTGAGGGCACAATCTCATCTTTTTAAAATAAGCTTTGTATTCTTGAACTAGCTTTAGAGTGATCAATGATAGTTCCTCATTTCACCTGTTTTACACAAAGATCTCAACATCTAATACCATTTCTTCGAGAGCCGTAAAAATACGGCAAATATCGTTTTCCAAATCAGACTACGGAGCACAGACAATGTTTGAGTAAAATTTTTCAGCCGCTGGTTTGGTGTTATTGTCAATAAGTTGAAAATCAACTGTCTCAGCAGGAAAAACGCTTTATTACAATAGTTTTCCCTATGTTATTGTGACCGAGACCTCTAAATTGGGTTATGTTGAACCGATCGTTTATCCGAGTTATTTATTTCTTTCACCGCTTAAAAGTTTGGAGGAAGTGACATTTGCACAGAGCACCTTGATGGTGGTATTGTTAGTTGCAGCGCTGAGTCACAATAACTTACATGCCTTCTTGATTCCTGGTACATTCGTTTAAAAGCCGCTTTACAAAAGGCAATAAGATTCAGAGATTTTCAGTTTTGTGGAGAACATGCTCTACAACCCATCTTAGAGCCATCAGTATAGATCAATACGTTGTACTTTTAAGATTGGTCATTGTTTATTCAGCTAAAATCATCGACAGGAAAGTCGATGTGGATGTTTTTGTTAAAATTACCCATAAGTTTGAGTATTAATTATTTTAATATGTTGCATTGCATCTTGCTTTGACATGAGCCTTGCTACGCTGAACGGTGAGATATTTCTGATGTTTAGGTCATGAAGTAGAATATGTAAGTCAAGTTCAGTGCTTTGGTCGTCCTCAACTTAACTGCCCTCGTTTTTGTTATTTCAGCCGTTCTTTGAACCCTTTGTCCTGTCTTTGGAGGTCACCAAACAAGATGGATGAAATATGAAATCAACAAATGTAGGATGAAATACGATGGTGGATATATTAGAACTTTTTAGGGTCGAAGGCCACAACTTTTGTTTAAAGTAAAGAATCATGATTGCTTAGTAAGCCGCGTGCGCTGAGAGGTGAGTACTTTATGACCTAGGTCCAACAAAAAAACGGCTTGAGTTATGCACTTTTTTGTTAAACCGAAAATGATATAGACAAACAACAGGCTCGTAAGGTAGAATAGGTTTTATAAGAGCTGTGTAGATCCCTTTTAGTTTTTTTTTTTTTTTTGGTTTTCTTTGTAATAAGTCATATTTTTGATAGCATCTAAACCTAGGTGAATACTAATCAGAAATACTCCCAAATCCGTCGAATGATCCCAGTTGTTTTGTTTTTACTATTTTAATTTTTTGGCTAAGGGATGGTGGTAAAAGCTTATGTCGATGACAAGCAGTTCCGCTGTGCTTCAATTACTTTGCGAATCTCATAGACTAAAAACCACCTTAACTCCTTTCATCTTCACACCCTCTACTCCGGAATCGCTTTCTCATTACTTTAGAGTGGTGTCGTTTTCTTTCCCTTTTTGTTTCGGTGAGAGAGTTGCCGGAAGGTGAGTTTCTTCTTGATAACTAGCCCCAAGTATTTCGATGCTTCCTTGATATTATATATTAACTTCGGGTCCGATTTGAAAGTGAACCATGGTCGGGATCTTATTCTTGGTCAGAAAGACTAATAAGTCCTGTGGGTACTCTGACAATGTGTGCATTAAATTTTGTCTCCTAGATCTGAAGCAAAGAATGACAACTTTTCCGCGTTCGTATGCATGCTGCATATGGACAAGACGTTTTGCGCATGCAAAGATTAACTACTCTGTTCATTTTTCTCAGAAGAAAGGAAGTAAAGCTGATGACTCTGAAATTCTTGGAGAGTGAGTATCTGTGTTTTCCGATTTTCTGTATAGAATCTACTGTCATTTTGATATAGAACGAAATCCACTTCAGCTTGTTTATACAGTGCAGAATATTTGTATATACGGTATCAATATCAGGGTCTTGAAGCAATCGACAGAGACAACCTACGGCAAGTAGTTTTTATGCAACTTACAAGTATTTGGAATCGAAATTTAGAGCAGTTTGCTGTAAGCCGGATCTTATTGACTAAGAAATATGTTTTGGCATGGGATGGAGAGCTTTTAAGTATGACGCGGTGTAGGTATCTTAAAAAAAAAAATGTTTTCCATCTTGCTGATTTAATACTTTTAAAGATTTTACCCGTTTTTCTTAAGATTTTAAGTAGCCTGATTAGTAGCCTTCTGCTTTGCTAACATATCACTGGTGTTTTGCCTACAGCCATAGAACTAGCGATCTGCGAAATATTTCATAAGAAACATACAATCCTACCTTCCATCTTATTCTGAGATGAGATAGAGCTAATTCCTATTCCGTCTAACACTTCTTCGAAACCTCAGCTTTGATCTTATTTTCGGTACATAGCTTTACCACTGTCTTGAACTCAAACATATATTTCCATTGCATACGGAATCACATCATATCGTCTTTGACTTTTTGGAATGGAATGATGAACCACTCTGTTAAATTCGTTATTTTTTATAAGAAGACGCACACAGGGTCTTGCATGTATAACATATACTAGAGTTTTTACTTTTCTTCATATTTTTTTTTATTTTCACCAGAAATGCCATTTAGGCTTCGCGGAAACGTATAACGTATACCTCCCTTTTCTTGCAGTTTTTTTTGCAAAGAAATCTAAGAATGCAAAAACTCTAGGAATAACTATTTCTATCTGTCTTATGAAAAGTAACCTCCTTGACCGCCAGAATGCGCTGCTACTGCAAAAAAGGTTATGGTGCTTTGAAGTACGTTCATATTTAGGCATACATGCCAAATTTCAGTGCGATAATGTCTTTAGTTTTATTTTGACAGCTGATTGTTGTTGACGTGTGTGGCATCATATTGAGTATGGACAAAAACGATTTTCGTTTTCTCATAAAACATTATTTTTTGAAAGGCAAAACAGCAAGGGAAGCAAAAGAAAAGTTAGATAAATATTATGGGGCTAATGATAATGTCAGATTAAACCGTCAAATATTGGTTTCGAGAGTTTCGTGGTGGCCGCAACTCCACTACCGATCAAGTCCGCAGCGGCAGGCCCTCCGATGTGGTTACAGAGGACAATGTCAAAAAAATACATGAAATGGTGTTGGCTGACCGGAAAGTGAAGGTGCGAAAGCTAGCAGATACCACAAAGATTAGTACTGAATGCACACGCCATATTTTGGCCAATATTCTGCATATGAAAAAGTTATCATACCGCTGGGTGCCGTGCATACTCACTCCTGACCAAAAACACGAACGCGAGAGCACTTCGAAAGAGTGTTTGGACTCGATTGGTAACTGTTGATGAAACTTAGATTCACTATTACACACCAGAGAACAGTATGAGTGCCCAGCAATGGACTGAAGCTGGCACGAGTGCTCTGAAGCGGCCGAGGGAGGCTCGATGGGTCGGAAAGGTTATGACGTCAGTTTTCTGGGATTGTCATGGCACTCTCTTCGTAGACTATGACTATGACTATGGACATGAAGCGAAAAAAAATTTTTGTTCTTGCAAGACAATGCACCGGCGCACAAGAGCATCGCAACCACGGCTAAAATCAATGACTTACGGCTCCAATTGCTGTCGTATCCACCGTATTCTTACGATTTGGCTCCCTCGAGCTATTATCTTTTCCCAAACCTCAAAAGATGGCTCATCAATAAAAAATTCAGCTCACGCAGATCTTCCGGAAAATTACTTCTCGTACGGGATCAAGAAGTTGGAAAATCGCTGGAATTAGTGTATTAAACTAAATTTTTTTTTTTTAATTCCCAAGGAGGCTACTTTTCACCCCACCTTAAATCACAATTTATGATATTTTTTTTCATGCTTAAAAGCCACCCGTTATCCAAGGGACGGAGTTACTTTGCTCTATCCAAAACTTTGGGTAACTCTGCTTGCATTTAAAGAGTTGGAGCAATGTTTTCAAGAGATTTCGTAGCTACTGATCCAAGCATCATTTTTTTGAAAAAAAGTGAGAAATACCCCATATTTTCTATTCCTTAAAAAACTTGAAATATTTATAGTAAAACATTAAATAATATTTAGCTTTAACATTAAAAAATATTCGTCTTTAACTTTTAAAGAAACTCAAATTCATATTTGAGTTTTTAACTAACATACATATAATATATAATAGCTTTAAGCAAAACAAAATAGATTTCATGAACAAAAGTAATAAACATAAAAGGAATACAGAAAAGCAGCATCAATCATCCAACATTCAGAATCAACAGTTTAATATAGATTGCAGCTCAATTACAGAGAAAGTTATTCTGTTTGAAACTTTCTTCGGATATTGAATAGAACCTAAAACATCCGTCCATGAATATCTTAATTCATCCCTTTGAGGGGCCGTTTCCATAGTTTTAAAGACTTTTGCATCGCGTTGATTTTTACAGTCTCTTTGTCAAGTTCGACTATTTCTCCGGGATAAATCTCTCCTTCGTACAAAAAGGCCACAAATTTGCCAAACTCTCGAATAGCATCCCCCAGATTCAACTTAACAACACCTTCCGTCATGCTATTTTAAGGGCAAATTCTAGCGGCTGTGTTAGATGTGTACTGTTGGGAGATATATTATACAAAGAAGGTGCACCCGGTTTTCGCGACACAGTTGGAGGGCATCTACAGTTTTATGCGAAGATAAGTTGTCACACAGCAGTACTATTTTTCCTTTTAACTTTCTTCAGGGTATGCTTTTCCCTTAAGCTTGTTCAAAATGGTTTTTCTCAGAATTTTCACCTCGTCTGATTTCCTCCAGACAAGACTCTAGGGTCTCTTCTGCGTAGTCAGCATACCGCCTCTTCCCCAGTTGCCTTTTATAGTTTCGAGGCATTTCTGCGATAAAGAAAGTACCGTTAGCTCTTTATATAAACGGCAAAAGGCTAAAGAGAATAAACATAAAATAATGGAACCAATTAATTTTTTTTATTATTTTGGGGTTACTTTGCTCCAGGGCAGGACGAGACATGTCTGGGTGCGAAAAAATAGACAAACTCTTTCGATAGTGGCGCAAATTTATCCCCGCTGGGGAAAACTAACCCCGGTTTACGGTAACCATTGTTAAGTCTTATGGGAAGTAAAATCTTTGCGGATTGAAAATGAAATGAAGAAACTTAAAAGTATATTAAGCTGGTTTGTTTAGATTAGTAACTCTTTTGAAACTCGTTGTTTATTCTTATTGTTGTTTATTGACGACGCATTTTCTAAGCCAGATGGGAATCCAGATGTTTTAATTGAATTTAACGACAGACAATCAATATTGTATTAGCCGTTTGTCTCTTGATACGAAATTTCAAAAATGAAGAGAAAGAGGTTTTAAATAAGCAATATATCTTTTTACAAAATTTATGAATCAGACAGATGCATTTATTAAAAGCGAAAATATTATATTTTATCATAGCCTCCAACCATGACAAACCTAGATAAAATAGTAGATACAAAAACAGAAATTTAAATATGTCAAGGAGGGCCAACGAATATATGGTAGAGGTATTTTAGTTTTATTCTGTCCCACGCACATTGCTCTGCAAAATGACAGTAAATGGTATGTTTTATAAGAATATGTTTTAAATAGGGTCCTTGACTCATTGATTTTTATCCATCCAAGCCGATTTAAATAAGCCGTCTTTAGACATGTTTTGACTGTCGGCTTAAGTTCAATCTAAATCACATTGAGTCTGTAAATTTACGAGTACTTTCTATGCCGGTCAGGTGGCTGACAAATAAATTGCACTTACTTTCCCTAACACTTTCCCAACTTTTCACTATCAACTTAACTGTTTAAGATGACGTAAACATCTAAACGGTATGCCCTTGATAAACAACTTACATTTATAAACTATAAATATAAGTAACTGCTGATGACATTACAAATAATAGACGTTGACAAACAACAACCAAAACTTGCCACATTAACGACCACATCCGAAGACTTGTCGTCACAGCAATGAAATTGCTGAAATTATCTTTCCAGTTCACTGTTTTGCATTGTCAACTCAAGACATTTTACTAACTTATGTATTCATACATCGAGCTAAACAAATAACGAGCAAATTAAAGCGAAAGTACTCGCAGTGCAATTTCTTGTCTCGTGCTCCAAATTAAGTTTAGATATATTTCAAGTTTGGTCTATATTGGCAGTTGGTATATCGTAATTACGATAACACTGAAGGCAATGGCCAATAGACATTAAAAAGCTGCTCCCACATAATTTCAAAGATCTAAGAGATAGGAGCACAAGTGCGCATCACATAATAATGTTTGACCTTTTGCCATTCCCTGTAATATGTCATAAAAACTTTTCCATCTTAAAAATTCAATTTGCTAGTCAGTGGGTATTGTATGGGTATGGGTACCATTGTCGGTTTCAGAAACCTCAAGAAGCCCACTGAATTCCATCAACTTAGATTCGAGTAACTCTAAATGACAAGAGATTATGTTTTTTTTTTATAATTTGTTTGTGCTATTCAAACAAGTCATGCATAAATACCACAGCTACATAAAAAACACCTACACACCCTCACTCTGCAGTAATATTGCAGCCTTTTTAGTGTGACAAGACTCGAAGGATGAAATGGTTTGACTGAATTTTCAACTTATATAAATATTATCATATTTAAAGTGTGAACTTAGCTGCGTACATATGTTTTATGCTTGCTATTATATTTTTATTATGCATGTCTACATGGTACTCATAGTTAGACTTTGTATCATAGTGTTATGAGGTATCAAGTAAAATAACAAAACTTAAAGATGATTTTTTTCCGGCCCTGATGCCCTTTTTGATCTCCCCTCGCTACCCTATTTTTTTTTTTTTTATAATCAGCGCGCGCTCAAGGGGTTTTTGTACCTTTAATATGTTCTTACACAGCACGGGCGAAGGAAATTTAGGGAGGAAGAAAAGACAGGTACCGATGTACATTGTTTTTAAACGTTTGTAAATTATAATGACCAGGAAACACGGAGGTAGGCAGGGCATTCCATAAGCGAGTTGTACGGCTTAGGAAAGAATCACGATGTTTTAGAGTACGTCCGAGAATGGGTTTGAGGGTATAATGATGAGCATTCATAGCGAGACGGGTGTTACGGTTGAAAGTTTGAATAATGAAGACATTACGTCGATGTTCGAGAGTGTCAATTGAATGCCTGATATTAGTATCACCAATGAGTTTTATCTAGCAGGTGCAAAGATGTTTTAGTAGCACCTGACCAGATGTGGGCATTGTACTCCAATTTTGGGCGGATGAACGCCTTATATATTGTGGCCAGATCAGAGAGGGTAAAATATATCTTACATCTCTTGAGGAAACCTAGACATTTCGCAGCATTTTTGGCGACATCGAATATGTGGTCATTCCAACGTAAGTTGTCACTTACACATATATCGAGAATGGAAAGTTTATCGGTTTCGACGATGCAAGTGCCATTCATGGATAATGGCTGGGTATTTGAATTTTGCTTTAATGACAGCAGACAGCATTGAGTTTTGGAAGCATTAAATTCCACTCGATAGATAGTTCCCAATTGGTTATGATGTTAATATCGGAATTTAATGAGCTTAACATACGCTACCGTTCCCGTTCTACAACCGAAGAACAGGGGCGTGAGTCCGGGAACGAATATGAAAAGCAGAGAGAACTGTCATCAGCAAAGGAATATATTGGATTTGAAGTAGCAGACAAGAGATCATTAATGAAAATTAAAAAGAGAGTCGGAGACAGAACGGAGCCCTAGGTCACACCAGCATTTATTTTTTGAATATCAGACTTGAAACCGTCCAAGACAACTCGAATTGAACGATCCGAAAGGTAATTTCTAATCCATTGACATCCACGCATTTCCGACAAAAGAGCCTGATGCCAAACTCTGTCAAATGCCTTAGAAATATCAAGTGCAACTATCTTGCTTTCTCCAGATTGATGTATGCTTTGGTTCCACTTTTCGGTGAGACATGCCATCAAATCACCAATGGACCTGCTGCTACGAAAACCATATTGTCGGTCATTGAGAAGTTTTCGTGTTTCGAGATATTTCATGAGCTGACGTTTATCAGCGTTTCCATTGCCTTGGGAAGAAGGGACGTAAGTGCAATGGATCTGTAGGAGGACCGTCCCTTTTTTAGAGACGGCTTGAACAAATTCTGTTTCCCATCTGCTCGGAAAGAGTCCTTAGGAGTAGGATTGATGAGAAAGCTTACGTAGTGGTTTTGCCAGCGTGGAAGAACACCTCTTCAGAAAAAAGGGCGATATACCATCTGGACCAACAGATTTATGCAAGTTAAGATCTTTAAGTGCTCTTGCTACTACACGAGTGCGAAAGTGGATTCGTCCCATTGTAGATTGGACGCACTCAAGAGTCTGTTTCAACAGTCATTTCTCCTTTCCACTGGAAGGAATTTTATATCAATTCTATCCATAGAAAAGGAAGCAAGGCCTAAGCTTATAATTACAGACTCATATCAAAATTCTTATGCATACCCAAATTTTTGGATGGCATAGTCTACCAAAAATTGCTTCCTTTCTGAAGACCAATTATATGCACAGATAAGCATAGTTTCGTGAAAAGTAAATCAACCACACTAACCGAATTGAGTTCGTCTCTATGATATTTTGTGCTTTGAAGGTGGTAACTTAATCGATGGAATTTTCACAGATTTCAGCAAGGCACTAGACAAAACTTCTCATCAACTTATCATTTTCAAAGTAAAAAATTTGGTAGATTATAAAGCTATTTCAGATCTCCAATATCCGATACGATTAAAGAAACATCTAGTGCGTTTCCGGACAGTTATCTTGGCCCAATCACTTTATCCTAACGAAATCTAATCTTTTTACCTTCGCCGATGACATGAGAATTTCTAAAGTCATATCATTGCTTTCTGACTCTCATTGCTTGCAAGACGACTTAAGTAAGTTTTCTATATAGTGCAAGCAAAACTTTTGGAATTTACTGTAAACAAATGCCACGCGATAACCTATTCCCACAAACGTCTAGAAGCTACTTTACTTCCAAGTTGCAGCTGAAGGTGTCGATGGGTGTCAAGTGAAACAGAATATCTAGCGCCGCGGAGGGAGTGGAGCGTAGAACTCCGCTTATGCATTGACAAGCTGTTTTTTGGATTCGGCTTAGTTTTTTGCAGTTGACTGCAATGACGACCACGCCGGAAGTGAGTATCGGTCTTATGACCGAGATATATAGCCAGTGGGTTATTCGAGGTTGGAGGCCCCATTTATTTCCAATGGTTCTTTTCGCAAGAGAATAAAGCTACTGTAGTTATCTTGATTCTTTTTTTAATGTTAGCTTTCCAGTTTAGTTTAATATCAAAAATGAGACCCAGATATTTTGATCTTTCGGAAAACACTAAACTGGTCCTTATATTAAAGCAGGGTCTATAGTTGGAATTTAAAATTTACTGGAAAAGTGGACAAGATCAGTTTTATGGGGGTTAACTGCCAATCAACAGCGATCCGCCCAACTCGTATATCTGTTAAAATTTAGCTGAAGGAGTTATTTGATGGTACTAAGATGCTTACCTGAGACGGCTATAGCAACGTTGTCCGCATATATCATCACCCTGCTCCCTTCCGCTTCCAAGTATATCAGCAGTTCATTAACCACTAAGTTCCAAAGAAGCGGAGAAAGGACACCGCCTTGCGGCGTGCCTCTACTATAACATCTTTAAGCAAAAATCCCACCCAGCTTGGAGTTGATTATCCTGCTATTTAGCATAATACTGATCAACTCCCCAAGAAGAGTTGATCTACCTGTAGATGTGTCAACATTATTAAAAGCGCCTTCTATGTCTAGGAAAGCAACCATTGTGTACTCTCTGTATTGTAGGAATCGTTCGATGTGGCTAGTCAGCGAATGCAGAGCCGTTTCCACCGATTTTTCTTTAAGACGTTGACAAAAGTCTTAAATTAATTTAAGCTCGAATATGGATATCAATCAGTCGTTCTAGAGTTTTCAGAAGGAAAGGTGATAGACTTGTAGATCTGAGGTCCTTTGGGACATAATGAGATCACAATCAACGCGCAGCTATAAGAGTCCCTTAGCTTCTCCAGTTTCGCGATTTTCCAGTCATGAGTCGGAAGGGTCGGGTTACTCAGCCTGATGATCTCCATTATGCTTTCTGGAGAGGAGGATTCGGCTGGAATCCAGGTGCGGGTTTTAGGTCTGCTAGGGATATACTCCCTAGGCACAACTTCGAGCCTTGCATCTTGCCAAATCTTTCCTAAACCATCTATGGCTTTCTTGAAAAGATCAAGAGATCTCTGGTCGGCACATGCGATGAGCTTGACATGGCCTTGGTGCCAGCAAGCGTCGCTTGTGATTGTAGATGGTGCAAGATTTTCTCGCATAATGGCCAAGAAGTTGCCCGAAAGCGGTGATTCCCGCACCTCTTTCCACCTCCGGAATGACTCCAAAGTTTTTAATAATGCGTGATGCATATCGGCGTCATTAGCAGATCTCCTTAGATGGGGCTTGCCGATGCGACTGAGCCCTTGATTCCTTCTTAGGGGGCACAGTTTTTGTAGCAGCGGCAATTTCTCGAGATTCATTGATCTTACCCAACCCCTACAACTCGACAAGTTCGGTGCTCAGATAAGGGATCGTATGGTCATAGAATTAACTAAAATTTTCCTAACCGAGGCTTGGTTAAAAGAATCAAAAATTATCTGGTATATGTGACCTTGGAGTTGAATACGCTAAATAGGTGACAAATCATCATATAGGGTTTTCCATTTCATGATTTGAATTTGACATTCCTGTTTCAATCACATAGGTCAAACCGAACCGTCATCTGAGACGGTATATGTTTAGTTTAAGGTTCGCGATTTTAGAATATGGATCGTTCAACAATCGCTAAACGTGTTAAAATTGTGTATTAGGATCGTTTCGCATACTACGAGCAGATTAAGGTCGATATAATCGTCCCCCTGAGCTTGCTATAGGCAAAATTGTAAAAGAATTTGAAGAGAGTTGCTCTGTTACAGATTTGTTAAGAACAGAAAATGTGGCTGAAGTTAGTGAAAGTGTATATATGTATGAAAGTGTGTATATAATATATAATATATACATATATTATACATATATTATATATATATATAATATATAATATATAATATATACAGTGTATTATGGCATATTTTGCATTTCGGCAAAATACTGTATTTCGGAAGGACCCATCAATTTTAATGGAAAATCGAAATTGAATTTTTATGCATCTAATGCATCTTCATGGACCTAAATAATATACCTCTTCAGAGCTTCGGTTGCACGAAAAATAAATTAAACATTCTTTTTTTTTCTGTGTCGCCGTTGTTTCTACGGACATCATTAAAGGGAATGACTATTCTTCTAACAGGAAGCCATACAGATTATGTTCTGTCTGATAGTTATTACTTTGTTTATGCTCGATTAATATTTCGTCAGTTCAGTCTAAGTGCTAAACATGTTCAAAGAAGGTTACATCATCTATAATTCTGAACTTTCCTAATTTTAGAAAATACACGTATTGCCTCTAATTCAAGTTTAGAGATATATGTAGTATCAACTTGTTCGCCACAATATATTGTAGTTTTGTT
Source organism: Volucella inanis (assembly GCA_907269105.1). Taxonomy (NCBI): domain Eukaryota; kingdom Metazoa; phylum Arthropoda; class Insecta; order Diptera; family Syrphidae; genus Volucella; species Volucella inanis. The sequence continues at coordinate 38,079,516 of OU026154.1, read as the reverse complement.
GTGCAAGAGAACCGGGCTGCTAACATATATTGTAATAGCCTTGCGCGAGTGTATCACAGAAAGTATTATATTGATATTCTTGTTTCATGAGACATCTGTACCCATCAGTGCTGCATATACCTAAAAAAAAAAGTCCACTGATCAACATACCATATTACACCATTCTGGTCACACTGTTTTTCTTCTTGCATACTTGTCGTCGTTATAGGTACATGTTTCCATATGGCTAAACTTACTCGCATGTAGGTACATTTACCTGCAAAAATAAAAATTTAAGGTGTAGCTGGCATTGGAGACGATAAGGGAAACTAAAGTTAAAAAAGAGAAGAAGTAGAAAACACTGATTTAGTGCGACGGTGTCATTTGGCGATATCACGACTTGGTTTTCCCCTTCAACAAGATGAAGCATTTTGACGGCGTCGACAAAGCACTGCAAAAAGTTAGAAGTGGGAGAAGGGAAATAACTGCTCAGATAATTTAAAGATCTTATCGATGGAAAATGTATTTGTATCTTGAATCCATAACAATTGCTTTGAATGTTGGGTGAATGATTCTTTTTATATAAATAGTTATTATAAATTTCTATATAAATGACAATTTGCAAATAATCAATAGCGGCAACAGCAGCTTTGTGATTGATTTGTCAAATGGCAAAGTTTTGTCAGTAAAACAATAATTTAACAATGACAGGCTTAGAGGTACGAGTACATATTTGTATTCATTCATTCCGATACATGTTACTCCGGTAATACAATTAAAGAAAATTTTACTAATTTTGTTAAGGAGAATGAGTACTGGAGTGTGTGTAGGAGGTCTTGATGAATAGCGAATCGCAATTCTACCAATAAAATAGTAAGCTTGGCCATCAGAGTATTGTAAATGTGATATTTATTTTGTTCGCAGAAGAACATTCATTCGAACTTTAGTTGTTAACCTGATTTTGGTCAGAGGTTGTGTTAAAGACTTCGAAGGAATTCGATTTATTTTCGGTAAAGAATGCAATAAACAGATGATTGTAAATCGATTTGCTAAGACTCGGGATATAATCTTAGTTGGTTTATTAAGTGTGACATTTTATAGCTATTAGCAAATTTTGAGAAATAAATGGATATATTAGCAAGAGAAAGTTAAAGTCTACTTAAGCCGCTACCAAACAAAATCCCCTTTTAAAAATTACAATTGGCATAATGATAGTAGCACTTTGTCGATTTAGTAAAATCACCTATTGAGTAGGAGTTTGATCATCATTGTGGGTGCTGGGAGAAAGACCATTTATTGATGACTGATGTATAGTATATTTCTATATATCTGGGTACAATTTATTATAGAATTTTCTTAGTAAGCTCTAAATAATGGAAGATTTGCGACTATTTTCCTAGCATTGTAAAGTGTAAGTATATTTTTTTGGGGGGAGGGGGGTGATACATTTAACTATCTTTGTCCGATCTTAGCATATGTACAAAGTCATGCTTTAATGGCTTGACCTATGCTCAATAAACCCATACGTTTGCAAAGAGTAGTTTGCATTGACACAACAACAACAGCTGCTGACTACTTTAACTTTCAAACTGGAAGAACTAATTGCGAGTACCATAATAATAAAGAAGATTGATTGATGTTCATTCTAGTTTAGTCTATTAATCTCAAGTAGCAGGCCTCAGCTAGCACGGTTGTCACCGAATAGCTTCCAAGCACTCTTGAAGTTAGTTGAAGTCTACATCTTTGTGTACGGGACTTTCTTCTACTAGGTGGAGTGAGAAGTAGCCTCCTTGACCGCCAGAATGCACTGCTACTGTCCAAAAAGATTATGGTGCCTTGAAGTCCGTTCATATTTAGGCAGACATGCCAAATTTCAGTGCGATACTGTCTTTAGTTTTGTTTTGACAGCTGATTGTTGTTGACGTGTTTGGCATCATGTTGAGTATGGACAAAAACGATTTTCGTTCTCTCATAAAACATTACTTTTTGAGAGGCAAAACGGCGAAGGAAACAAAAGAAAAGTTGGATAAATATTATGGGGCTAATGCTCCGTCAGATAACACCGTCAAATATTGGTTTCGAGAGTTTCGTGGTGGCCGCAAGCAGCAGGCCCTCCGATACGGTTACAGAGGACAATGTCAAAAAAATACATGGAATGGTGTTGGCTGACCGAAAAGTGAAGATGCGCGAGCTAGCAGATATCACAAAGATTAGTACTGAGTTCACACGCCATATTTTGGGCAATATTCTGCATATGAAAAAGTTATCCTGCCGCTGGGTGCCGCGCATACTCACTCCTGACCAAAAACACGAACGCGAGAGCACTTCGAAAGAGTGTTTAAACTTCCTGATACGGAATTGGGCAGACTTTTGGCGTCGATTGGTAGCTGTTGAACAACAGAGAACAGAATGGGTGCCCAGCAATGGACTGAAGCCGGCACGAGTGCTCCGATGGGAGGCTCGATGGGTCGGAAAGGTTATGGCGTCGGTTTTCTGGGATTGACAAGGCATACCCTTCGTGGATTACCTCGAAAAAGGAAAAACCATCAGCAGCGAGTGTTACTGTGCATTATTGGAGCGATTGAAGGCCGAAATCGCAGCAAAACGGCCTCACATGAAGCGAAAAAAAAAATGTTTTTGCAAGACAATGCACCGGCGCACAAGAGCATCGCAACCATGGCTAAAATCAATGACTTACGGCTCCAATTGCTGTCGCATCCACTGTATTCGCCCGAATTGACTCCTTCGGACTTTTATCTCTTCCCAAACCTCAAAAGATGGCTCATCAATAAAATCACGCTCACGCGAGGAAATCATCGACGCCACGGTGGAGTATTTTGCAGACCTTCCGGAAAATTACTTTTCGGACGAGATCAAGAAGTTGGAAAATCGCTAGAATAAGTGTATCAAACTAGAAGGGGACTATATTGAATAAAATAAAAAAAACATTTAATTTTTTTTTCCATTCCCAAGAAGGCTACTTTTCACCCCACCTAGTATGTGTTTTTTTATTTTTCAAACAGCAAAATGGGGAAATTTTAACCATTAAAATTCACCTCTCCTTAGTAATCTTCGAACGGAGTCAGGGGTAACGATAATTTCATAAGATCGTCCCTTCTAGATATCTTTGGATATAAACACTGTGCATCGATGTTCATTCGCGGTTCAACACAGTCTTTCAATTGTACGGCTATTCAAGTCGTCGGTTGAATCTTTGTCTTTGACGTCCGTCAACGATAAATCGAGCCAAATACCCTTCGAATATCTACAATAACATTTTCAATGGATCATCGTTTTTCTTGTCCGATGATAGAAACTATCGATAAAAAAAAGCAAAATGATTTTAAGTCTAGCGCTATTGCTGGGCGATTTTGGCTCCTCTTTTTAAACATTTGACCGCTTCATTTGCGCTTTGGTTGTTGATAAAATCTATTTTAAATTAGTATTTTAAAACTGGTATTGATTTCTCACTTCTCACGATCCCAAACGCTATTTTTTTGAGTGTGAACGTTTTTGAATCTGATTAGTGATTACTGATCTGATTACAGTGTAAGAGGTTTATCCATATTGCGGCATCATTCATTGTTTCAGGAAAATTTTCATTTTAACAATTGAAGGTACCCTGCAAATTTTGCTTACATCTGTCGTCAGCTAAAATATCACTATACATAGCTGCGCAGTCTTCTCGTACTTATTAAAAAGATATTGACGTGCCAACATACTTTGATATTTGTTTTCTTAGATAAAATTTTGAAAAGTAAGTAAAATTTATGATAGTTTTGTGACTTTGAAAATGTTCTTTATCTAATTTACGCAGCTGGTACGTAAAATTTCCAAAACAAGCAGTAAACACATAATTTCTAAATAAACTTTATATCTTTTTCCCATTTTCACCTTACAGTTCCGCTTAGCTGATAAATAACTAAATGGCATGCATGCGTGAACCTAGTTTATAAAAATATCTCTAATGCAGATTCAGTCCAAATAACTGGGGCACGTGTATAACATTGTTGACAGACACATTGTTTTGTGTTTAGTACCTAAATGTGCCTCCAAATATCTACTGAGATATCACTTAACATGTGTAAATCTGAATTTCAGTCGTGAGTCGAAAATCCCAAAAATAATCACGTCAATTCGCTCTGTTCTGATTTCTGGTTCAAATTTCAGAGTAAAAATAAACTTAAATTTTGTGAAAAAAAAAAAATGCAAAAATAGCTCCTCCAAGCTCTTCGTCTGCCTCCTTATCTCACTAGAGCTTGTGTTGTGTCAGGAGCACTCTTAATATTTTCCACGCATGAACTGTTGCATGTCGAATACCCGCTAAACTATTTTTGGATGACTTAGTGCCCAATGTATCCGCACATCAGTGTACAAAAAGGATAGCATCGAGTCGAGACTGTGGTTAATTTGAATTTACATAGCTCTGTACCCAAATAGTATTTTATTTTGCGCGTGGATTATACGCAGACGCGACGGAAACGTCCGTCGAATGCACATAGAACTGGGTTAATTATGAAGTTGAGATTTACAAGTCTTAATTGAAATGAATTGCTCTTTTAAACATTTTGGAAAAAAAGTGCAAGTGAAATGCTGAAAATTTCTAAAAATATCTGAAAAGAGGAAACGTGCTACAATTTGTTACGAGCGATGTGATATGTAGCACTTCGAATAAGTGAATAAATGTTCGGTTTGCCTGTGATCTTATAGATATGTTATTCGATATGGCTAAATAGAGGATCAAATTATCGTTATAATCATCACAGAAACCATCAAGATTACTCGAAAAATTCCAGCGGAGGGCAAACAAGGCTTCCAAGCGCATATTGATGCAGTTATCCACATATGTGTGGTTAACGTTACAACAATTGTTTTTGATTATCTAGCCATTAGGGTTCAAAAATAGCAACGAGCTTATTGTATTAAATGGTAAAACAGAAGACAGAAACAAATTTGAACGTTTATTTAAGAAAAACATGTACAATAGTATTATTCAAAGTATTGCCCATCTGAAGCTATGACTTTTAACATCTTTCTGGCAATTTGTGGATCCCATCCCAAAAGAACTGCGCCGGCTTGGCAGCTAAGAATGAATCAAGCCAAATTTTGATATTCTGCTCTGATGTGAACCGTATTTCAGTGAGGGCGTTCTGCGTCGACCGGAACAAATAGTAGTCAGAAGGGGCAAGGTCTGGGCTATAAGGCGGGTGGGGTAAAATTCCCATCCACTGTTTTCCAAATAGTTCTTAACCGGAATAGCAACGCGGGGCCTGACGTTGTCATGATGAAAAATTATTGCCTCGTGCCTGGTCGCATATTCCGGGCATTTTTTGGCTACTCTTCAAACGGATTAATTGTGTTCGGTAGCGTTGTCCATTGATGGTTTCACCCGGTTTTAGCAGCTCATAATACAGCACACCCATCTGATCCCACCAAATACAGAGCATTTCCTTCGCGCCATGGATATTCGGATTTGCCGTTGATTTGGCTGGTTGGCCGGGTTTCACATTTGTTTTTTTGCACTTGGGGTTGTCGTAATGGATCCATTTTTCATCACCAGTAACAATCCGATGCAAAAATTACTTCCTTTTGTGGCGTTCCAGCAGCCTTTCGGACATGCAAAATCGCCTTTCGAGGTCTCTCGGCTTGAGTTCATGTGGAACCCAATTTCTTTGCTTTTGAATATATCCAGCTGCTTTTAAACGTTTTGAAATGGCTGCTTGAGTGACACCCAAAGATTCTGCGAGCTCTTCTTGTGTTTGGCAACAATCTTCATAGAGTAATGTTTCCAGTTCTTCATCTTCAAACTTTTTTGGCTGTCCAGGACGTTCATCGTGACACTCAAAGATTCTGCGAGCTCTTCTTGTGTTTGGCAACAATCTTCATAGAGTAATGCTTCCAGTTCTTCATCTTCAAACTTTTTTGGCTGTCCAGGACGTTCATCGTCTTCCAAGCCAAAATCACCACTTTTAAAACGTGCAAACCACTTTTGGCACGTTCGCTCAGCTAGCGCATGTTCCCCATAAATTTCCACCAAAATACGATGACTTTCGGCAGCAGTTTTCTTCATATTATAGAAGAACTCCCCGCAAAAACACTTTTTCAGGCACAAAGTTCGACATATTTGAGCGAAAAAAATTATTGTTGTTTACGCTTCAAATGAATGACATATACTAAAATGATATACAATGACAGTAGCTTTATAACGCATGTTCCAATGGAATAACACAAGTTTCGCCATCTCTTAGCAAACAAGTTATAGACCCAATAATAGGTTATTATGACTACACATACCTCCCCGTATAAGTCAACTTCAACTTTGGTCAACTGGGATGCTGACTGGCAGACCTAACACAATATGAGCTACTGAATCTAAAGCTGAGGTCAGAAAGATTTTTAGTATTAGGCAGAGTACTAAAGTTGCTATGGTGTTTATGGAGTTTATGTCAGTGGGTAATAGAATTAGTATTGTTCGACTCTTTTCGCCCAAGAGATGTCAGACAGGGGCTGACCATTTGGGTAAGTAGTTTTGCAAAAGCTTAATTACCATAATCTTAAGCTTTTGGCGCGTGAGCGAATTGTTTATATTAATCAATATCAAGACTTAATTCGCCAATATCAAAGAAAAAGGGGATACTTCTCGACCAAAAATACAGTCAATATTCTAGGAATGTCGTATAAACTGATAACTTAGATGATTTTAACGTGAAAATATGAAAGGCGTACATTTTGTCGCAATATACCCGACAAAAACTTCCGCCTGGAAACGGCTTTCTTTCTAAGTGTTATATTTTGTAGAATTATAAGTAAAACACTAAGCTTGTTTGAACATTCTGAGTGGAAAATGTGGACTAGTTCCAGCTTATGTACTTTATAGGCATCTCAGATGTCACAATAAAGGAGAAATACTATAGGCAGACTTAATGTTGAACGGTTGCATGCGTAACAAACACCCAAAACTATAGATCGCGCGTCACTGAGCCCTTCGGTAAGTCTTATGCAACCTGCAAAAATTGCTAAAGATCACGTCATTTCGAAGAAAAGTAGAGGTAATCGCATATATTAGAACAACTATGAACCGGTGCTCCGTCGAGGATAGCGGCTCTTACACTCTACGAGAAAAGAAAAGGGTAAACAAACTTTGGTTTCTCCTAAGCGAAGCGCGAGATCAAGGAAATAGGAAGGTATTACACCAGGAAGAATAGGCGGAAGATTTATCCAACTTCACAAAAGGCGAGGAGGGCTGCTGGCCACAGCGAACCATCCAATCTCTACAACGGAGGTTAAGGCTTATGCCTGTTTGACCATACACAATAATGGAAATGGAGATGGGACGGCCTTCCTACCGTGCTATTTAAGGCAGCAATACACCAACTTATTTCCAAGATTAAGTCCGATTAATGAATCCTCAGCATTGTTTTTCCGATTCACGAGAAATAAGACCTTCTGAATTATGCCAAATATAGAGGTATTCAAATTATCATTAATATCGCATACAGGACCTTGCGTACAGGATTGATAAATTATGTATGTGCCCAAAACCAATCGAAATCTAAAACTTAACAAATATTTATACCACGTCCGATTCTGGAGAAACCTTACGCTCAAATCCATATTCAAGACCTCTATCGATTTTAAGATCATACAATATATGACCATATATGACTATATGTAGCATATCTGTTCGAAGCTATACAGTATCTATCCCAATCTTGTTAGATTGAATAAAAGCACGATAGGAAATGCTTGCTACTCCGCAAACATCGGAGTACCTGAGACGTTTAGTTAATATTTTTCATTTCATACTATCGTCTGACCTGGCTGTCAACAATGTTGGCTCTCAGCCATCATTTGTTACAAAAGTTAGAGAGCAAATGCTTGTCCTAACGCTTTCTAATTGACGTACTAGGGAGATTCATCATCAAATACGGTGTCTCTTCCAATCATCTGATATCGATTACTATGTTACAAAAAGATAAAGACCAGCTGGTGGCAGTTTTGAAGTCTGGCACTTCACTTGAGTAGCTTTTATACCTCGTATAACTGTTTTGCGAATGCATCATCTATCCAGGAAGCAGAATGTTCAAAATTTGATGTAGGACAGTAATGCAGTCGGGACTTCACAGATAACTCCAAAACCAATTTCGGATGTGGCGTTGGAATCCTTCTGCTGCTGAACGCAGTTGGAAACATAAATTTTCTGAGCGTTGATTAGGACCCAGGCCGCTATGGAATCACGAGAAATGAGATCGCCGATAAACTTGTTGGGCAAGCCTCAGAGGAGAATTTTCAGGTTTTGAACCAGCATTAGGACAGTGTTGATAAGGTGGGTCAAATATGAACCCTGATCTCGCAGCAGGTGTTGTTGATTTTCGTGCTGGAATTGAATTGCAAAATATACTTGGAATCCATTAAGTTCTGTGCAGCGCTAAGTTTGCTATAGAAACTGTCATTTTCGTCTATAATTGTGGTTTCTGTCATTTATTTCCAGCCATTAGCACTCAAATGTTTAATGACAATATGAGTGTATGTTATGTTGCTTTTGTCAAAAAAAAAGACGGAATACGCGCATTCTTTCGGCGTGTCCTTTGTTTAAATGTTTTGTTTGTTGAACCCTGCGAAAAGGTATGAATGCTCAGCAGTGATTGTTTTGAGATATGTTTTTTCTTTCTAAAGTTTACAAAAATAGGACGTAGAAAGATCTGTAAGATGTTTAACATCGAACTGTGTAACCCTGATAAATCACCTTTTTTTCCATCTCTTATTCTGTTATTCTGGCAAGATTAACACATCGGAAAACTCAGCAACATAAATACAATACCATATTAAGAAGTAGAATCATCAGCCGTTGACCCCATTCATGATTTGAAATGATCTCTATTTATGCAATCTACAAAATTTGTACAGACCAATTCCTTGCCAAGTAGGTTAGTTTGCCAAATAAATTCAAACAAAATCTTTAATATTATTGTTGGCAATTTATCTTCAAATATTCCCGTTGATCTATCAAATATTTTTCAGTCAAAAATTAGCTGAAATTTTACAACGATGACAACAATATGTCGCTGTGACTAAAATGACTCGCTACTGTCGGGAATTTTCATTTTCATAAAATTTCAACACATCTAGGTTAGTGGGTGTCCGTAGTCGCTTCCAAGAAGCTACGTATCAAAGATATTTTCCATATCGTCATATGTCGGTCGTTTTGTGTGTAAATGAGTTCAAAGCATCTTCATCATCGTCGTAGTCGTCCACACTTAAGTAGATGAAAATGTATACATTCGTGTTGCAGATAGACAAAATACATTAGTCACTCGGAAACAGAAAAGTTTGTCGAATGTTATTTACCTTTGATGAATTGTTCCGCTGATCCCAACCCTGAACTTCAAAAGTGTTTTATATTTTTATTTTCTATTAAATTGATGGTGGACAAGCTTTGTTGTTATTTATTCGTCTTTCAAGCAATCACAGATGTTTTTTTGATTCGTGGAAGTTCCACAAATGGCAGGCAGACAGGCATTGTATCATTCTGCTTGGCCTTTCTTTAGATAAATCACTGTTTAGCTTTGAGATCTGATGCGGTTGAAGATGTCTTTTAATAGAACCAGATGCAGTTCTCTTAATTTTTTGAGATACTACAAACCTATGGAACATGACAGGTGTAGTCTGGCGGACGGTACCGTGCAATATAAAATATCAAATTTCAGTGAGGACACATCTTTTCTGTTTCCTTTTTTAAACATGTGCTCTTGGTATGTTTGCCACTTGAGAGAATGCATATCTGGGTTGTGTGTTCCAATTTTCGTGGGAAGTGAGCACTTATGAAATACACATCCGTAAGTGCATTCTTTTCTAAACAGCGATGCAGGTGCGGTTGTTTTCTGTATTTTTTTAAGAGAAATTCAATAGTGTAAGAGCTGCAAATGCATCTCAAGTGATCTTATCGCTTGTACTTCTTAATAAAAGAACTATACATAACATACATTACCTAGATAATTTAGGCATTATCTCATAACAGTTGCAGGTGTTAGAAATTTAGAATTTAAAAACACGCGTTATTCGAGCTGTTAACGTATTCGTAATATAGGTACCACTTTGATCACCTTGTTAAGTTGGTATATCTGTTGTTGGTATTCCCTCTTAATCTTAGCGTCATAGCTCGACATTTGCAAAAGTTACGTAGCCAAGAGTACATCTATCTCTGTCTGTGTTGGCGATTTTTTTAAAATTTTAGAAATGGATTTAAGTTTGCAATAACGAACTTGTATTAAATTTTGCGTAAAAAACAGATTTAATGGTGCGCGAACGTTGGAAATGTTGGGAAAGTGTTTCGGCAACGATTCTCTAAAGAAAACGGTCGTTTACCAGTTCAAAAGTGGTCATTAATTAATCGAAGATGATGAACGCAGTGGCAGACCATCGACATCGAAAACCGATAAAAACATTGATGAAGTAAAAGAAATGTTGGTCAATAACCGCAAATTAACCATCAGAGAGATAACGGAAGACATTTTGGTTAACGTTTGGGTTTCCGTCGTGTAGCAGCAAAGTTGGTGACCTCGATTTCATGCAAAAAAGAGACCGTGTTGACGTCGCATAAGAGATGACTTGCGAGGCTGAATCCGATCCCACATTCAACAAAAGGATCATTACTGGAGACGAGGCGTGGGCTTATGACAAACCGAAACCAAAAAAATCACGCCGTTTTAAGTCAAAAAAGAAGGCAATGCTCACGGTTTTCATGGATTACAACGGTGTAGTGCATCATGGATTTTTGCCAGAAGGCCAGACAGTAAACAAACAATGTTATTTGGGCGTTATGAGACGTGTGCGTGAAGCAATTCGCCGAAAGAGACCAGAAAACTCGCCATCATTATTCGTAATTTTTTGACGAAAAATGCAACAGCCACCGAATTCACCTGATTTGGCTTCCTGTGACTTCTTTCTGTTCAATCGATTTAAAAAACCACTACGAGAACGCGTTTCAGCAGCCGAGAGGAAGTAACGGAAAAATCGCAGGAAGCACTGAATATAAAAAATGTTTTGAGGATTGATTCAAGCGTTGGCATAAGTGTGTTGCAGGCGATGGGGATAACTTTGAAGGGGACAATATAGATTTAGATGAATAAACTTGTATTTTTAATTTTCTTTTGATCAAGGTGGTATGTTAAGTTCGACTATACAAAAACTGTTTCAAGTGAAAAGAACTTAGAAGTATGCTTCTTTAATAACTATGTCCAGTTAAACTACGAATTTTTGATTTTCTACTTTTATGTGACTGTGACCATAACTTTAGATCTTTTAGATGGTCTTAACGCCGTGCCTGCTGTCTTATGGTAAACAAATAAGTACTAAATGCTGAGCGTGACATAAACAGATCAGACTTTACCTAACTAGTTCGCTGAGGGATACTTTTAGAAGTTTTGCAGAAGTTCCACAAAAAGCAAGTTCTAAAAGGAGAATTACTTCTATGAGATTGAAATGGCTCCCATAGTTGAGACATCAGGCCTATCAGAATAGCCAAAGGTAAATTTGAACAAGAAATAGTGAAAACTTATTTATGAATCGACGTGAGCTTTTATAACCTTGATTATAAATTTACAACATACATCTTTTGAATGAAGGCTATGCACAGAGATAATTCCAAAAAGAATATTATTAGCTTAACAGTTCGGAATGCTATTTTGTGCAAAATCAACGAATATCAACGATTTTTTTCCGAATCTGATGCGCGGTAGATTAAAAGACTTTATTATAGACAGAGGATTTCATATAGGTTTTAAACTTTTGCTAATTTTTTTTGTTGGCCAATAGTTGAACGCAAAGCGAATGTAACACGTGCTACCATATGGGTATTGCCTTAGCAGTATGCATCTAAGAGATCTAAGAGTATGCATTGTGCGCATTCTTCTACTTCTCAAAACTTACATTTCTGTGTAGATATAATTGCAAACTGCTGACTGTCCTATAACTTTAATTGGACCAGCAGCGCAACAATCAATTTCGTTATATACGATGTGTGTTCAAAAAGTGTGTAAAAAAAGATATTTAGTTATTCATTCATATTAACATGAAAAAATTGCATGACACGAGGCGACCGATATGGCAACATCCTCGGCAACTTGTCATACGAGAATTACATATGGTAATTCGACGATTTTTCAAAGCAATTTTCTTCACAACTTCGACGTTATTATCTTTTGTTGATCTGCTGGGGCGTCCATAGTAAGGTTCGTCATTGGCCACTTCTCGGCCGCATTGGAAAAGCTTGTACCACTTGTTAACATTTTTTTTACTTAGAGCAGGCTCACCGTATGCCACTGTCAATATTTTAAGTATTTAAGAGCATTTGATTTCATTTTTTACACAAAATTTGATGCAAATTCTTTGCTCTATTTTTTATAATACCGGAAGATCGCCGAGCACACTAAAATACGTCTAACCTTTCTATCTGTCAAAAACAAACTAAGTATACTATATACTTGAAACTGTGAACATATGTTCGGGACATGTGTATCAACACAGAAAAAAAAAACAATCGATAATCGAATGTACGTTGTTCGCGAATCTTACTTTTTGAACACACCTCGTAGCGCTTGCCCTACCTCGGTTCACGCAAACATAAGGAAACCTCAGCTAATTTCGTGTGCATATTTGGACACCTGGCAAAAGCCCGCGCTAGATGGAGAGCCATGTTTGCTGAGACTCTAGTACAGCTCTGAGTGTAGCGCCAGCTAAGTACGTATGTGAAATGACTAGTATTAATCTAGTCTTACTAGAGTAAGAGAGCTGATGCAGTACAGGATAAGCATTTTTGAATAAGCTAAAAAAATATAAGAAGAAGCCAATGACTACTTTTCGCCAACCGTGCAAACTGTATTACTCCACTCTGGCATAGCCATTAAACATACCGTTTAACTGTAATACATTGCGATAAGCCAACATTTTAGAAGTTGCCATTAGCGATGCGACTACTCGAATGTTTATGGTAGCTCATAAGTGATCAAACGGATTAAGTAGCGTACTTTAGTTAAACCTCATATTGCAGCAGTCTCAGCTATAGGGAAGTCTGAATCCCAGTAGCATGTAAAAAGAAGAAAACCATAGTGTTATGTACCATACGTTAGACGCTACTAGCGTAACTACTTCAATACTTTAGTTGGACAGGTTAAACTTGAAACAAACCAGTGGACTAGTAGAATGCAATTTAAAACATCTTCTGAAAATAATGGTCGTAGAATCATAGTTCCCTTGCAGACATCGGATTATATCGGATGGAATTTCTCAAGAGATGTGGTGGCACTTTGTGATGGTGTTAATCCTTTGACGGGGAGTATGACGGTCCTCAACATAGATAACCTTTTCGAAACAAAAATTTATGGTTATCGCAAAAATTGCAAGTGCGGAAAATTAACAAGCTGCGTCTGGTAAAAAGGCAGAACCTACTTGTACCATTGTCAAGATGCTGAGAACCATCGCCATTTTTTGATGTGATGGGATCTAATGACAACGACATCTTACCTTAAAAACTTGGCTTACACTGAAGATATATTGCTTCGTGCATCGTGATTATGTGTCTCCATATTTATTATTTGAGTGACTAACAGTTTTCTGAGAATAGTACAAGAGCCTTTAGATATCACTATACAGCGAAGGCAATTCCAGTGTGATGTACCTTATGGTATCCGCTTACATACATATGTATTATAGATAGAAGACACATTAAGGTACTATATACATAGTCCTCTTTTCAACCACCACTGTGAGTGTGGCAGTTGGCCTCGTATATTGCAAGTATGTTATGTGAGCCAATTCTACTAAGCGAGGTTAGTTATAAGACCGTTATATGTACAATATTTTAGGTGTATTGGAAAAATCTATATAGGATATGTTAGTCCCAATTAAAAGATTATTGTACAATATTTTATATCGAAAAAGTACGTAAGAGTCATGGTGTGCATTATGTATTTGCATTTCCATTTGAACCTTAAAACATAGAGCAATTAGCTTCTAGTCGTAACCTTGCTTTTGTAACAAATTTAACTTAAAAGCTCACTTCTTGTACATTTTATTAAGATTTAATTATTTTGTTTCAATAATTTTTTGTTGATTATGTTGTATCTTCGATAATTATGACGTTTGTTATAATTACTAAATAAATGCTAGCATTTGATTCTTGAATTGGTGACTATAATTTCTTTTCCTTTCGAATCTGTGGACCTGTGAACCTTTTTGGTTTATTATATTTTGAACAATTTCAAACTGATGGTAGAGCTCGTAGGGAACGTGTACTAGACAAAGTGGTAGTCAGGAGGATCAATATTGTGCTGAGAGTTTACCTTTTAGTTTGTTAAGAACATTACCAGGTTATGAGTCGATTGGACATCCCATGATGAAGCCGGCAAAATAAACACACGTATGCAGAATTTCTACGAAATTCTATTGTATTTAAAAATTGCAATAAAGTAATACCATACTATCGCTCCATAGTGAACTTAACTTTTGTTACACTTCCTCATTCTATTGTTGTTACTGTATAGTTAGCTTCTGTTATATTGTTACAAAATCAATCTACCCTATGTTCGTCGAAATACCTCTCTTTAGAGTGAGTGCTAAAGTAGGTAGCAGTTTAGGAAAGCCACAAACTTCAATAAGTCTCTACCGTTGTTAAGGTAAGTTTACCATATCTAATATCTTCTATCCACTCTATACGCTAACCTATAGGTCTCCGTTGAATTAAGGTAGGGAAAAGTAGAAGTCCTTGTATGAAGACAATTTGTTGATTGTCAAATGAGTTCTAGAAGAGCGGCATTTTAATATTAGTTTTTGGTTTAATAAAAACTATTTACATTATGTTAGCCCACCCTGGATTTCGTGAAACCTCCTTCAGAGGGATTTATTAATTCAATTTTCAGACTGTTTAGTAAGAAAATGATACCGCTCTCATAGTGGCCAGTGTCTAGTGCCTAATACCCCTGTGGCTAGAGCTTGCCAAATTGAACCAATTTCATTTAAAAAAAGCCTTACGCTTCTATTTGCTGACTTTCAGTATGATCCTCAGTTACAGATACTGAGATTGTTGTTTGTTGGATAATTTTGCCTGAAGACTTTTTGATTTCAGAGATCACTATCTAACTGAAATTGATTTTATAACTAATTTACGAAGTAATTTGTATAAGCAAACTCTGTTGCCAGCTCTGCAACATATCTCTATTTCTAATCTTCTGCAAAAAGGAAACATAATTTTGGTAATTGAAGTTTGTCTTAAAATAGTGGGAAAAAGCATTCAAGTCTAAAACCGTGTGAAACAGCTTTCCGAGACAAATAAGGAAAAGTTTTACGAACAAATCTGCTGACAATTATTGAACGACACCAACCTATGCAACTTTCTGGACTTTTGTTGCATGAACAGAGGTGCACGGAGTGCTATATGCAGATAATTTGCATGTGGTATTGATATAAGAAAGATTATAGTGCATGCGTCAAAGATATCCTTCTCATTAATTCTGGTGTATTTTTAGGGATGTATATTAATCTAAAGCGAAAATTGTTGACCCTCTTCACTTAACCCTCCGTATACTAGGTGACTAAATCTCACTGCCCTACTAGGTGGACTTTGCTATACCCCGAAAATAAAATTCACAAAATTATTATTTCTGACAATTAAATAAATACTATGAAATATAGTTTAATAACTAACAATAAATATGCTTAAGAAAAAAAGCATTTTATTTATATAATGTTTTCTAATAACGACTTGACAACTTTTTTTTTAAATAAAAGGTAAACCATTTGAGATATTTCAAAAACTTTATTATTGGCTTGAAGTACAATCAAAACATTTATGAATGGAACATATGGCCAATGCGGGCACGTTTGCAGTGGTCGATTCTTTGAACCCAATTTTCAACGACTCGGCCACGCATTTCGGCCGACACGGCCGCTATTTCGTGTTCAATGTTGGCTCTGAGCTCTTCCAACGTCGTCGGCTTGTTGGCATAAACCAATAACTTAACGTAGCACCACAGAAAAGAGTCAAGCGGGGTAAAATCGCACGAACGAGGCGGCCAATCGACTGGCCCATGTCTTGAGATAACACGCTCACCATACTTACTCTTCAATAAATCGATTGTAGCGTGTGCTGTGTGGCTTGTAGCACCATCCTGTTGAAACCACATGTCGTCCTAGTCCATATCTTTCAATTCGGGCCAAAAATAATCGGTGGTCATGGTGCGATAACGCTGACCATTCACAGTAACGTGACGATCGTTATCGTCGACGAAAAAATATGGCCCAATAACGCCGCCGGCATGCAAACCGCACCAAACAGTTATTGTTTGTGGATGAAGTGGTGATTCATGAAGCACATGTGGGTTTTCACCCGACCAATAACGCATATTTTGCTTATTGACGAACCCATTGAGCCAAAAATGAGCTTCTTCACTGAAGATGATTTTGCGACTCCGAATATCTGTAGAATTTTTTTATAATTTGCAGACGTTGCTCGTTACTGTACTTTACCATGATGAAAATGATGATTAGTGAAAGACTGCGTTCACAAATTAAATTCGAAGTTGTTAAGTCCCTATTGGAAAACCCTATATAGTACATTAAAATAGACTTATATTAATGAAAATACAAAAAATTAACATCTTCTTCATATTATAAACTATTAAGTCTTTTCTTGAGTACCTCGTTAAAATGGCACATGTTAGAATCACATTCTTCTCAATTTTTAAGATTATAGTATATCTACTTTTAATTTTTTAACAATTCATAGTAAAACAAACTATATTACTTAAGATCTTAATCACTACAATTACCGTCATTTATGTGTATAATCATACTTTTTATTCTAGCAAAGTGTTTGAGTAGAGCAAAAAATATTTTCAGAGGCCAACGCTTAGAATAACGCGAAACATCATAAGTTCTTGATAATTTATCAACAACATAAACTCTACTTTTGGTCTTATTGTAAAACGTAATAATAGCTGGTTTTTGCTGACTTCCTGTTTCACGATCAATTTCTTTATCGTGATGCAATGACGACATCATATATGTTACACCATTTTCCATGGCTTTGGTACGTAGGATAAGATCGTAATATACAAGTTTTGTTAGCGCGTAATGTTCCGACTACAGTAAGCTTATGATCTTTCAATAAATGATTTGTGCTTTCGTAACTTGTAAAAAAATTATCCATCGTAATATTTCGTGAAGATTGTAAACCGCATTGTACCAGTCGGTCAACTACGTCAAAAAGTTTGTTACTAACGGCATTATGACTATTCTCGGGTAGTTTGCCGCAATATATTTCCATATTTAGCGTGTAGTAGGTCTTATTGTCCACCAGAGCATATATTTTTATACCATACTTTGCTCATTTAGTGGGTATATACTGGCGGAAGCCGCGACGTCCTCTAAAGGCTACCAGTTCTTCATCTAAAGTAAGGTTTTCATACGGAACATAAGAATCTTGAGAATTCTTTGCAAATTGTTCAAATGTAGTTCCGATAGGGGCTAATCGATCTGTATTTATTCTCTCACTTCGTGTAGCAGCGCTATCAAATCTCAAATTGTTCAATAAGAAAACAAATCTGTTTCTACATATTGTGTTTTAAAACACATCCATTCCTGTTCCGTCGGTGGCTCATAGGTCGATCGTATTTTGACGAACAGAAAATGCTCAACCAGATAGAAAAAGCAAACCAAATAGTGCCTTTACTTCTTCCTGCATTGTTTCCGATTTTTGAGGGTCATTTTTAGACTGGAAATAAAATTTTTCATTAGTGCAATTCACGATGTCAGCGATCATATTATCAGTTATAAATAATAAAAAGTATTGAATAGGTGACTTTTTGTCTCTCGCAACTGATTTTACTCCAGGTAGATGACGGATAATTGTATCAGTAGTTTTCAATATGTCCATCTTTGACGCGAATGATGGCTCTGAGACGGCCGAAGAAAGCATCGCACGCTGCACGCAAGTGGCTCTGCGGTATTTTGGCCCATTTCCGGCGATGTGCTCGTTTGAGGTGGTCCAAAATTTGGTATTTTTTAGTGCCAACCAGACAGAGAAATCCAACGGATTTACATCCGGAGAATTTGCAATCCATTGTATCGAAGAAATGAAGTATGGAACATTGTTTTTTAACCAATCTTGGTTGACGCGCGCTTTGTGAGATGGTGCCGAGTCTTGTTGAAATGTACCGTGGACTCCGATCGAAATGATTGTTTGCCCAAGGCTTCAATACTGCCTCTAAGACAGTTTCACTGTATACGATAGCATTAATTTTGATGCCACGGTCCAAAAATACGAACGGAGAGCTACCATCGGCGGTTATGGCGGCCAAAACAATCACCATCGGTGCTGACTGCTTTCTGGTGGCCATACGAAGGTGTAAATTTTTAAAGGACCTCTCTGGCAAGTAAACTCGGTTATTTCGATTCTTAACATATTGCTCGATAACAAATGGCGACTCATTGGAAAAAACCAAATTCGGCAACTCATCACTTTCGTGCAAGCGTAGTAGCTTCTTCTCTCTTTCGACTCTAACTTTTTTCTGTTGCGGTGTAAGATCGTGTGCTTTTCGGAACTTCAATGGCTTGAGCCCAAGCTCATTTTTTAGTATGTGTTGCATCTGTTACAACGATATGTTGAGCTCACGAGCAATTTTTCTTCCACTTTGACGCGGATTTCGCTCAATTCGAGCCTTCACTTTTCGAACTATTTCTGCCGATGTTGCTGTTTTTTTATAATTAAGTCCATGGCGTTTTGTAACGGTGCCAGTATCAGGGTAACGAGCTATGGAACAAATGATTTATTCACGTTGAGGTGCTGGAGGGCTTTAACGATAGCTACTTGTGGTTTTCCAGCCAAATATAAAGCAATCACGTTTGAATTCCATCGCGGATAAAAATCTTTCAACACAACTGAGACTCAAATCGTTTAAATAAAAATCGATAAAATTATCTGTCATGTGTCAAAATTTGAGCTCACTGTCATGCACGGTTTGGAAATTATAGCAGTACGAAGTTGGTTGCAGTTCGAGTCAGGCAGGGTGTACTATAATTTCAGCTCTGGTGCGAATCGCAAGCTTATACGGTTGTTTTTGCAATTGCGTAACTCCATCTTTACTTTTATAATATCCTGTATCAGCCAAAGCAGTTTGTTGCAGCTTTTTTCAAGTTGAACGAGCAAATAAACTTGTGAATAAAAAAAAAAACAAAAGTATTTACAAGTACCTTTAGAATCACGCGCCATACAAGGTGGGGTGAGTAATATCCAAGCGCACTTTACGCACGTGTCACGTGTTTTAGAACATACGCTGAACTTAGTGCTTTGCACTGATCGGAACGGCAATGTTGCCGTTGAGAAAACGAATACGCGCCCCTTTATTTTTTAAAAGTTATAACGAATTTTTAACCGCTGGGTGTATCATACCCCACCTCGTACACGGAAGGATGTGTCGTTCATTCTCTTCTGAATTAAATCAAAGAGTTCATGATTCAGAAGAAAATAGTTCTTCTCTTGCAGATCCTGACATAAATGGCTTCTGATTTAATTCTTTTTCAAAATCATCACCTATTTCCTGCCACTCATTTTTTCGATTTCGCACTTTGAGAATGTACTCCACCTGACGTTAAAGCGTATTCAGTGCCTAAGCTTCTGCGCTCATTTAAAGTAAAATATGCACCCTAATATTTGTGCTCATTACCCATTGAAATTAAATCTTACGTTTGGGCAATTTTTGTCACTTTCGCTTTTTAATAATACACAAAAAATGACTTCGAGATTCCATGTTAAACAGTTATCACAAAGGTGATTAATAAGTTGCAATTCGTCAGCGTAAGTATACAACACAATGTCAATTGCGAAGATCAGACTTTCAGTAAGCACATTTGCATACTCTATGGTTACTCCAATGTGTCCTCCATAAACACTGATGAAAGCCTTATGAAACCATTCATATAGTGCTTCACCGTACCATGCGGCAGAGCAACTCTATCGTTTAGTTCATTAGTATCGTATTTATGGAATGTAGCTGGAATTTCGCTTTATAGTACCATACCTGCAGCCTTACCAAACCTTGCTTCTGTAACTTGTTGCAAAATTATTGGTAAAAGTTCGTTTTCAAATGCAGGTACTGCTTATTGCATACTAGTTATAGATGAATTCAGAAGGGGAATAAAATATGACCTGTATCAGTGTTTGCCTAAGTTCCCTTTTCACAACATATCTTCTCTCATTTATTTTTCTAGCCAAGTTTCGAAGTCAGCGGTTTCTAAAATACATCAATCTTTGAGTCTCTGATTACAAAAATTTCTCCTGTTTTTTTCACAAGCTTCTTAAATATATTACTAGGTTTTTAATAAGCATCCTTTTATTACACTCTCGTTAAACCCAAGCTGGTTGGAGGAGTGCTTTATTAACTAGATGGTAAATCTTTATTGTGAACAATAATGAGAACAACTAACCCCGCTTTAAACGTCTATGTTAGAATTGCAACTGTCCACTCTGATTTATACTTTTGACTGTCAGCCGATTAGGAACTTGCCTGTTTAACGCAAATACGGTGCGACATAAATAGGGTAAAACTTAGCAAACCACAAAATTTAAGTAACCAAGAATCCAGCGGACTATCAAAAGTTCACGCCAAAAAACTCTTGGTGCATATGAACATCCGCAAGCTTATATGGAGTACACACACTTATTTAAAGCTGGAGACTTGTTAACGGCAGGTCAAAATTGATAATGATAATGAATATGTAGTATTTTCGGTTTGAGAACGCATTCTCGAAGCCATTATACAGGGTGCTTTTTAACTTGAGACATTGAAATTATATGAAAAATACGCGATATCGCGAAAAATGTTTCAGACAAAAGTCACAAGGTTCTGAAGGGAACATAAGATGGTGACCACGAGTTTGACCTTGAGCCCCATTTTCAAGGTCAAACGAAGGTCACTTTTGATTTTTTAATGGGAACCCCTATTTTTTTGACAGATTCGTTGCAATTCTTTTACCTGAAACACTTTTTTCAAAAATGCGTTGTTTTCCCGTCAGAGGGCGCCATAAAACTTAAGACATCAAAATTACTCGAAAAGTACGAAATATATTATCGCGAAAAATGTTTCAGACAAAAGTCACAAGGTTCTGAAAGGGACATAAGATGGTGACCACAAGTTTGACCTTGAGACCCACTTTCAAGGTCAAACGAAGGTCATTTTTGATTTTTCAGATGATAATTCCTGATTTTCATTGCTCAGTCGTATTGCTCGTAGGCTTGTCATTTGTTTTTACATACTGCGTTTAGTATTAGTATTTTGTTTCCTTCGGATTGATTAATTAAAGTGGGTCCCATTGCCTCCCACTGTTGAATCAATGAATTTTTCCCATTTCGAGATTTATTTCCCGAGACTATTTCAACAAATGCTCGAAAATGTGACCATTCACTTCAATACACTTGTCCATTTGTGCTCTAAATGAACCAACAGAACTGAGAAGTATTTCTGGCGTAATCTTCCGGCAAGCTTCAGTAATTCGTCTATTCATGTCCTCACGTGTTGTTGACTTTTTTTCTGTAAACCTCACTTTTTAAGTAGCCCCACAAGAAGAAATCAAGTGACGTAAGATCAGATAATCTAGCAGGCCATTGCCTCGGACCCCCTCGTCCGATCCATCGTTGATGGTAAACATTGTTTAATACGCCCCGGGCTACTCGGGAATAATGGGCTGGACAACCATCATGTTGAAACCACATTGTTTGCCGCAATTTCAATGGCAGTTCTTCTAGTAATACTGGAAGATGGTCCCGCAAGAAGTTTGCATACTTTTCGCCATTTAAGTTGCCTTCAATAAAATATGGATCTATTAATTTATCCCCAATAATTCCCACCCAAACATTAACATTCCAAGGTTGCTGGCGTTCAACTTTTTGCAACCAAAAAGGGTTTTCGGTAGCCCAGTAATGCATATTATGTCGATTGACCGTACCGTGGTTGGTGAAAGTCGATTCATCAGAGAATAACACCTTGGCGAAGAAAATGGGGTTTCCTTCAATTTGCTGAAGTGCCCATTGACAAAAGGAAACCCGGTTGCGAAAATTCTCACTAGAAAGTTCTTGATGCATTGAAACATGATAAGGATGGTATTTATGCCGATGTAATATCTTACAGACAATCGTTTGAGAAATTCCTGATTCACGACTTATTTGGCGAGTGCTAATGTGAGGATCGTGTGAAACGGCAGCTAACACTGCTATTTCATTGTCCTCAACAGCCACCCTATTTGACCGATTCCTTTTCTTTGGTTGCACACTTGCTTCACCAGTGAATTGTTGGATGACCAAATAAAAGGAAGCACGCGATCGTATCTGGCCTTGGAAACGTTGGGCAACAGCACCATCGATGTTCCTTCCACTTTCTCCTTAAATCAATATCATTTCAATTTTCTCTTAAATTGAAATAGCCTGCATTATTAATCTGGAAAACGTTACTAATAATAATCAGTTCCTCAAAACAAATATCGAACTTCTAAATGAAGTACAGTTCCGTGCAGAGTGCAGAGTGCATATCTAACACTCTCAGATAAGTTTAGGACAATTTGTCTCTATTTGAAATTAGTTTGAGTTTTACCTTCACTCGAGGCAACAACAAATCTCGACTTTGTAACACCTTTACAACGTTGGAAACCGATTAATGATTTAGGCGTGCCAGTGCAGTGGTATTTAGCACTGAATGAATAAGACCTTTGAGACAAAGTCGTGTGCCCCATTGAGGAATACGACTGAGCAATGAAAATCAGGAATTATCATTTAAAAAATCAAAAGGGACCTTCGTTTGACCTTGAAAATGGAGCTCAAGGTGAAACTCGTGGTCACCATCTTACGTCCCCTTGTGACTTTTGTGTGAAACATTTTTCGCCATATCGCGTATTTTTCGAGTAATTTGGATGTCTCAAGTTAAAAAACTCACCCGGTAGACAAAAACCAGATATCTGCAAGGTAATGCACCACATTAGTGACTACCAATGAAATACAGGACAAGTCTCCACCACTCTTGGATTGTACTAACAATACCAACATTGCCCATCGTATCTGTTATGTTATCATCGATGGCAAATAGTCGATTTGCTTTTTAAAGCTCTGATCGGGTCAGCTTTAAGAGCATTTAAGTTGTCTTATCGCTAGGTAGAACGAGCGGTCAAGTTCTTAATTTGCAAGGCATTTTCTATCGTATATCGCTTTCTTTAATGGAAATTTTTACGAATTTCCTTGTTTGTAGTAAATATGTATCAAATCAGACTCCACTACAGAGTGTGAGTCACTCTTTTCTGCGTCCATGATAGGCAGTCTGGCTTTTATCCGACAACATATTGGGACTACTTTACAACAACCACTTACTCAAAAACTTTTCTGTGTTTCTAGGAATAAATATTTTCCTATGTAGTACAAGTAAGTAGAGATTTAATAAATAGAAGATCCACATATCATTCAAATGTCATTAGTATCTAACCTGTTAAACTTCAGCCAAAAAGAAAATTGTCAAGTTCCATTATCAAAGTTTTTCTGTTATAATAGTTTTAAATTAACGATTTTGGACTCTAAGTGGCAATATATTGGATTCCTACCTAGATTCACCAATTAGATTGAAACCAAATCATCATATAAATTAATCGTTTGAAAGTCTTTAGCTCGGCGTGGTTAATTAATTCTGCCAGCCTGGCGGTATTAGATAAAAATAACAACAGACTGCATTTTCCTCGGCGTTACTGCCATACCGGTTTTCTATCACGATGCGAATTGCATTTTGTACTGAGAATTTTATAATTAAAGGCAAATTATCAAGGCGTTCGCTGGGTAACTGGGCAATAAAACATGAAAATAATTTTCTTTCCATATATTGTTTGCGCAATATACGCACAAAAATTACGAAATGGACAGCATCTGAAAACAAAAAAAAAAAAATTAAAATAATAATAATAAGCATATCAAAACAAACATTTTGAGTTCGTAAATTACATAGTTTTCTCCCCAAAAGAAGATACAAAAAAATCTAATATTAATACATTTTTTTTCCTACAATAGTTGAATGATCAAGGTATGGATTGGGTACTTATTTGGGAAGAAAGAAATCGCCCTTCCAATGAAACTGACATTTGAAATGCATTTTTGTTTCTTTTTATCTGTGTTGTGTTAAATAATAACAATAAAAGTATTTTTTTTACATACCATATATGGTATATAAAAAAGTTTAGAATATATGAATCTGTGAGGCTTACAAATTCAGTTAGCGAAAGGGTCGATGCTTCATTGCTCAGCGAGTAGACATTTGACCTAGATACTCGTGCTCGTACACTTTGTAAGACATTTTCACTTCACGTGGGGTCTACTTCCATTCTCTTCTCTCTACCTCTAATAGCACCTTCTGGCATATGTACATAGTCGTAACCCGTATTTTAACTTTTCTCATTTCTTTTTACTTGTCTGTTTTGTTAGTACCTCTTTTCGATTCAGCAGATCTGGCAAACGAGAAGAAGGAGGCACTTAAGCGAGGCACAGCGACAAATGAATGAATATCTTGATAACCTTGGGTGTAGCTTTTTTGTTTTTGCTTCATTTTAAGATATGAAACTGCTCTGGAAGTAGAGATGAGAAACTTTATAATACGAGTACTTATTAGATATTCGTATCTCTGCGAGTAACCAAAGAAGTGTTATACTCGTACTCGCAAGATTTAATTGGACGAACGAAAGAATCTCACGAATGTTTCAATTTAGGCGCAGTTACATAGAGCTACTCTGATCATATTTGCGAATGTTGCGATGATCTCAGATGCATATGTTGACCTTAGTTGTGGCTCATGCTCATGAAAACTAAAGAAATTAAATCGAAGATGTTTAGATTATTTAGAATTGCTAATGTGTGGTAATATCTCGTATGAAGACTACAAATGAAAAGATGAGAAGTTGGGTCATTTTTTGTTAAGCACTAATGTTTGGGGCAATTTTCATTACCTAATTCTTTTTAAATTCGTTTGCCATTTACCTTATGTATTAGCTTTTGTACGAATAGTTTTAAATTACATTACTATCTTCAATAATCTGATCAATTCTATTTAGACTTATTGCTCACTTAAACATTAACACTTGCATAAATAAGCCGCACTAGTGGCTAGTTGAAAGACTATATCTGGCAATAAGACGATCATTCTCAAAGCCTCTTAGTTCCAATTTATAACAAAAAAAAACTGGTTCGCGTAGAGCGAAAGTGATTCCTCAACACTCAGTTTTTTTTCGTATAAAATGGCTACTGTTGGAACAGTTGGTTGTTGATCAAATGCCGAAATTTTGCTTATAAACAAAGCCATTTACTCAGAAATGTGGCTCGTAATTGAAAATAATTTTTCGATGAAAGCCCGGTTCTTTTTCTATCTTTCATCTTCCATCAGCTAAAGTTCTTCGGAGACGGTGGTGATTTGGCTTTAGCTTTTGGTCCATACAATATATTGCAGATATAGAGCAAAATATGCCACATGAACGTTCGAGAAATACTCAGCCCTTCGTAACCGCAGCTTTTGATTGAAAACTTGGACAATTTGAAAAAGTTGTTGAATCTGAATTTCAAATATGATATTTGTCAAAATTGATATGTGAGCTCGGATAATTTTGCCAAACTGGCATCACAAAAGCATATATATATATATATATATATATATATATATATATATATATATATATATATATATAAAAGAAATTAATAAAGCTCTCTCTTAACCAGATATACGGTTATATCTGCGAACGCCATGAAAATAACGCACTTCATCGTTGAGGGCCAGTTCCATTTTACTAAGAGATAGAGAATCAAACCTCAGAGAACATTATTAAAGACAAGATTAGCACTTCTACCAGCTTTTGATGTGTTTGCAGTGGAGTAAAAGAAGCACTGCGCCACATTTTGCGAAGGCATTCGTATATACGGCTGGTGACCCTATTGGCTATATTTAGATAAACTACAGTTTATTACGTAGCCAAGGCTAGTGGCAGAATCTATAGCCTGATTTTTTTTTTATTGTTAAAGTAGATGTTAGGCAATATGTTTAAATTTAATTTGGTCTTAGATATTGGGATTACTTGAAACTTAGTCGGATTGAGTAGTAATCCATTAGCTTCAGATCACGTTTGAATGAGTTTAAGGTCTTCATTCAAAGAGCTAATTCACTTAGTCTGCAGTGGGGCTTAGCTAAATGAAGTTAGACATCATGTGCAAGCTGAATTAATGTAAGCTAAAATGTTTTACCTTCTTCATCTGGATCCGAACGAAGATGGTATAGCTCCCAGGAGGCTGAGGGAGGGTGTTAAAATCAATGGAACTAATATATTTAAAGGTAAAAGTACCCTTAGTTGCAGTTTTGAAGAAGTTCGTATGTACAGAAGAGTGAATCATTATCAGAGACATCAAAAAGAACTAGAGACGCATAACAGCCAATAGCTAAATCTAGAAGGCCTGGTATTCGATTTTCGTCAAAACGTGTATGCCATTTCGGCCAAGACTTGTCTTTAATAAACGCACTTTTTGGGGAGCACAGCACTCCCTTTTGAAATAAGTTCGCAATATTAACCAACGTTGTTCAAGCATAAAGTGATTCATTTAGTTCTGCGGGGGTATGACACTGAATGACAGTCGACATTTCAAGCATAATAAAGCTGTCAGTGTCAAAATAACATATGATTCAAAAAGAAACTTGTATTTGGACTACCCGTTATGTGCACATATTAGATCCAACAAAATACGAAACAGAAAAAATGTGAATCTACGAGTCGATATCAAAAGACATTAGCTTATGCAGTTTTCAATGTCAGACGTCCCAAGAGAAGGAAAAATAATACGTCATTGTAGTTTTAATACGTCATAGTCAATAGAGAATAAACCTTTCCTATTATTGCCTAGTTTCTATTTACATCTAAAATATTTAAAACACTCTTTGCGATAAATAGAAACCCAAATGGGCCACCTGCTTTATCAATTATCTTGTTGTAGCACATGAGTAACCAGTCAAATGAAATTGAATCCGCCTCTTAATTGAATGAAATTTGATTTGAATGAATGCAGCATACGCCCAGTAATAAATTTTAATTTTCCCTTTAGTATTAGAGGATAGGTCCCTCATATCCACTTCTCTTTTGTGGCAATTGTAAAGAATACGAGTACGAGTATCTGATCCACTTTTACAATTGGGGAATATTTTAGCATCTGAAGAAAGTGCCACTTGGGCAGTCGACTTTTCTATTTCCAATTTTCTTTTGCACAACCTAAAGAAAGTTTATGTTTTTCTCTTCAGGTTTTGCTACCGAAGTATTGTGTAATAAGACATAGGAAATGCTTGAAAACAGTCATTAAGAAGACAGAGTATCCGAGCAGAGAGTGGTCAGTAGATACGAGTACAGATAAATGAATACGTCTCGAATACGAGTATTTGGGCAATTAACTTCTTCTGTACAAAGTAATTATCTCTTTCAGAAATGATGAAATAAGTTTGGCTGTCGATTCCGAGGGTTTCCGTACGTAAAAGGAGTGAAGATGCTAGAGAGTGAAGGGAACAACTCTAAAGAAAAAAGAGTGGATGGATAATTAAAAACATATTTTGTTCGATTTAAAAAGCATTTATAGGATAGTCAAGAAAAAATATTTGTTCTTTTGTACAAACCAGTTGGATTGAATAATACAATAGAAAAATAGATAGATTTCTAGCTAACTCTGTGCCCTGTTCCCCTTGTGGGTAAAACGGACTCAGTTTTAAAAATGTGTAGTTTCCACAATTTTCAATTTCCACAAGTTCAATTAGAGTACATGGTAAGCAGTGGGTAGTCACCTCCTCAAAATGCTTATAAGATATGCATTAGAAATACGATAAAACCCAAATTTGAGTCGTTTTAGACATGTTTCCCATGTTTCCAAGTTTCGACCCAGATTCGACTTATACCACATTGAATTTGAAATTCCTTCGGCAGCCTTTTTCTAGGTCCTATGGAACCAGTTGTATTGAAAAAAAATGAGAACAGATTTTCGAAGAAAAGCCTTCTGTTGAAGGGAATAAAGACTTACTGTTGCAAAGGGTATTCCAAAAAGATTAAAGGCTCGCATGTTTTAATCTGTTACACACATCGGAAAGCCGTTTGCAGTTTTTTTGCAGTTTCACTTTGAATGCAACCTAAGATATTAGATAAGTGACTGCAGTAAGACAAGTGTACAACAAGTTAGTATCAACAGTGAGCACTACGTTTAGTGGGCAGTGTACATCATTCATCATTACGGAGGAGAAGTACATTTGGGCTACAACAGCGTCTATCTTCACAAATCCCTAGGCCTTAACGGAATTATAATCGTCATTCTACAAAAATTACCAGACATATATGTTACATACATAGCAGTCCCACCAACTATCTACAAGCGATGTTTCTCCTTAAACTACATACCCCAATCCTGAAGAAGGGTCCGAATAGTTTTAATTTCAAAAACGAAATAATGACTACCTTAAAAACCATAAATAGTTGTCATGATATTTTCTTTTCTAATTGTAACGATGAAAAATCTGTTTTTATAGTGCATCAAAACATAATGAGCTTGCGACGAAATTTTGATTTGCTAGTGTGTAATCTCGAAGGTTTTACAAATCTGCTTAACATGATATTTGTGTCAGAGATTTGGACTTACTCTTTTGAAAAAGAAGACTACAAAATCCCTAACTATGATTTTTATCCCAATACTAATGATTCTTATGCCGCGGGAAGGGTGTGAGTTTTTGTGAAAGATTCCTATGAGCCCAGTCTTGTTTCTATTAGTTTCAGAAGTGCAGATGTTCTAAAAATCACGTGTACTTTTTTTTTATAATTCCGCGCGCGCACCAAGGGGATATGAATGCCCTTTTACTGGCTTTTCAGCAGGGCGCGGGCGGGTGGTGTAGTAGTTTGAAACTCAGGTGTATTAGGTTTCGATATTTTTCCCAGAGGTGGTTGTCAAACTGGAGCCAGTGCATCCTCAACCAGAGGGCCTTAGTACGTGCTAGTTGTTAGTTCGTTACATTTAGTACAGCCAGCAACCACTTTAACATCAGTGTTATGCCTTCATGTATAACTATATATATAATTATATACAAATTCCATGAAAAGACTTTTTCATAGAATAGCCTCGCACAGGATTCGAACCCGTGACCCTCTGCTTGAGGAGTCTATGTATATACCACTACACCACAGCCAGTAAACCTGTAATCAAACTAAAACCCTAGAAGAATTATTTTCTTCTAAAACTAATTTAAATTGAAACATAAACTGAAACATAAACCTGCAAACACACATTCTATCTTGTTTTAAAAATTCGTTACAGCCATTTGTGTCAGAAGATTAATAAAGAAATTAGTATATGTCATAACAGATACTTTAAAAACAAATTAAGAAGTACCGAAGAGAACCTTAAAAAAGAATGAGAAGTTGTTAACTGTATAATTAATCGGAAAACTAAAAACCAGTATGAGTCCATTATACTTAAAAATGATAACGTTAATGTTACAGATTCTGTTGTTGCAAACGAGTTCAATCAGTACTTTGCCTTGTAGCACAGACGTATCCTTGCGATTGTTTAGTGTCTTGTAGCGGTTGCTCATCGACACATCTTTTTGACAGCACAGTTTCCAGAAACAGCTTCGTTTTCAGGCCAATTTCGGGATTAGAGCTATTAAAAACAATCAATTCTATAAAGAAATCGAATTCTTGTGGAGACGATGAAAAGTCTAATTCTATCTAATTCTATAATTCTGGTAGATATTCTTGCTCACCTTTTCAATTTAAGCATTTTCACATGTACCTTTCTCGAAGTGTTAAAACGAACCTAGGTAATTCCTATTTTTACAAAGGGTAATAGAAAAGAAAAGATGAATTACTGACCGATTTCCTTACTATCTCCAATGTTAAAATTTTTTGAGAAAGCTTTAAAATATAGAGTTTTGAAATTTCTCACTAAGATTAACTTTTTTTTAGCGAGAATCATTCCACCGAAGATGCTCTTTTGAATTTTTGTCTATATATCTACAAGAGACTTGATAGTAAGAAACCCTATGCCGGACTTTTTGTAGACATAAACAAAGCTTTTGATATAGTAGATCACAAAATATTTTTGGATAAATTGCACTGTGTAGGTTTTCGAGGCTTTATCATAGATTGGTTTGCATCTTATCTTAGAAACAGAATGCAAAAAGTAAAAATTGGAAACCTTCTCAATGGTTCTAAGACCATCAACCTGAGCTTTCCACAAGGATCTGTCTTTGATCCCTTACTGTTCTTAATATATGTTAATTCAATCTTCAGTGTTCCATTTGTGTTTTATATTACGGCTTTTGATGATAACTTCGCGTTTGCGTATGGCTTAAATAATCTCTTTAATCTATGTACATAGTTGCTGATATTAACCATGAAGTCTTTTTGTAAATACTATGGCTTGCTCAACATAAGTTATTAGTAAGTATTAAAACCACTCAAGTACTTCCTTACTTATTTACTGCTAAAGAGTCCAGTGTGTTCCATGCAGCTTATTGTCGCAGATCTAGCTTGTTTAAATGTGGTTGCAATATCTCATACAATGAAAATATTGACTGTGATGCTAATTGCTTCAAAATTGAAATAGTGAAGAACTATAAGTACTTAGGTGTCGTAATTGATTAAAATTTGACTACCTTAAAAACCATAAATAGTTGTCATGATATTTTCTTTTCTAATTGTAACGATGAAAAATCTGTTTTTATAGTGCATCAAAACATAATGAGCTTGCGACGAAATTTTGATTTGCTAGTGTGTAATCTCGAAGGTTTTACAAATCTGCTTAACATGATATTTGTGTCAGAGATTTGGACTTACTCTTTTGAAAAAGAAGACTACAAAATCCCTAACTATGATTTTTATTCCAATACTAATGATTCTTATGCCGCGGGAAGGGTGTGAGTTTTTGTGAAAGATTCCTATGAGCCCAGTCTTGTTTCTATTAGTTTCAGAAGTGCAGATGTTCTAAAAATCACGTGTACTTTTTTTTTATAATTCCGCGCGCGCACCAAGGGGATATGAATGCCCTTTTACTGGCTTTTCAGCAGGGCGCGGGCGGGTGGTGTAGTAGTTTGAAACTCAGGTGTATTAGGTTTCGATATTTTTCCCAGAGGTGGTTGTCAAACTGGAGCCAGTGCATCCTCAACCAGAGGGCCTTAGTACGTGCTAGTTGTTAGTTCGTTACATTTAGTACAGCCAGCAACCACTTTAACATCAGTGTTATGCCTTCATGTATAACTATATATATAATTATATACAAATTCCATGAAAAGACTTTTTCATAGAATAGCCTCGCACAGGATTCGAACCCGTGACCCTCTGCTTGAGGAGTCTATGTATATACCACTACACCACAGCCAGTAAACCTGTAATCAAACTAAAACCCTAGAAGAATTATTTTCTTCTAAAACTAATTTAAATTGAAACATAAACTGAAACATAAACCTGCAAACACACATTCTATCTTGTTTTAAAAATTCGTTACAGCCATTTGTGTCAGAAGATTAATAAAGAAATTAGTATATGTCATAACAGATACTTTAAAAACAAATTAAGAAGTACCGAAGAGAACCTTAAAAAAGAATGAGAAGTTGTTAACTGTATAATTAATCGGAAAACTAAAAACCAGTATGAGTCCATTATACTTAAAAATGATAACGTTAATGTTACAGATTCTGTTGTTGCAAACGAGTTCAATCAGTACTTTGCCTTGTAGCACAGACGTATCCTTGCGATTGTTTAGTGTCTTGTAGCGGTTGCTCATCGACACATCTTTTTGACAGCACAGTTTCCAGAAACAGCTTCGTTTTCAGGCCAATTTCGGGATTAGAGCTATTAAAAACAATCAATTCTATAAAGAAATCGAATTCTTGTGGAGACGATGAAAAGTCTAATTCTATCTAATTCTATAATTCTGGTAGATATTCTTGCTCACCTTTTCAATTTAAGCATTTTCACATGTACCTTTCTCGAAGTGTTAAAACGAACCTAGGTAATTCCTATTTTTACAAAGGGTAATAGAAAAGAAAAGATGAATTACTGACCGATTTCCTTACTATCTCCAATGTTAAAATTTTTTGAGAAAGCTTTAAAATATAGAGTTTTGAAATTTCTCACTAAGATTAACTTTTTTTTAGCGAGAATCATTCCACCGAAGATGCTCTTTTGAATTTTTGTCTATATATCTACAAGAGACTTGATAGTAAGAAACCCTATGCCGGACTTTTTGTAGACATAAACAAAGCTTTTGATATAGTAGATCACAAAATATTTTTGGATAAATTGCACTGTGTAGGTTTTCGAGGCTTTATCATAGATTGGTTTGCATCTTATCTTAGAAACAGAATGCAAAAAGTAAAAATTGGAAACCTTCTCAATGGTTCTAAGACCATCAACCTGAGCTTTCCACAAGGATCTGTCTTTGATCCCTTACTGTTCTTAATATATGTTAATTCAATCTTCAGTGTTCCATTTGTGTTTTATATTACGGCTTTTGATGATAACTTCGCGTTTGCGTATGGCTTAAATAATCTCTTTAATCTATGTACATAGTTGCTGATATTAACCATGAAGTCTTTTTGTAAATACTATGGCTTGCTCAACATAAGTTATTAGTAAGTATTAAAACCACTCAAGTACTTCCTTACTTATTTACTGCTAAAGAGTCCAGTGTGTTCCATGCAGCTTATTGTCGCAGATCTAGCTTGTTTAAATGTGGTTGCAATATCTCATACAATGAAAATATTGACTGTGATGCTAATTGCTTCAAAATTGAAATAGTGAAGAACTATAAGTACTTAGGTGTCGTAATTGATTAAAATTTGAGTTGGTGTGATCACATTTGTATTTTGAAGCAATATTTGCTATCCATTCTGCGAAGTTTCTATTGGCTTAGGAAGTACTGCGCTACGATCATTTTAAAAAAATATTTATTTTGGGATCTTCCATTCTAGATTGTTATATGGTATTAGCTACTGGTGAGAAGGGGGAGGGGGAGGGGGTTCTTACTCTAGTAAAATTAAACAACTAGCAGTTCTACAAAAAATATGTAATAAAAAAATATGTTTTTCGCCTAACTAACACTTATGTGTAGAAGCTCCCCCCATCATCGCCCCAAAGATTAAACGAAAGCCGGAAATCAAATAACGAGCAAACAAAACAAATTCTGCTTAATATGTCAAATTTTAGAGGGGCTGAGGCCCCCATGGCATAAGAGGTGCGGTGGACCGGTTGATAAGAGGACAACGTAGACTACATGGGCTGGTGTTAAAGTAAATAGAGTTGCAAAGGGATGCGCAGTCGATGAATGAAAAGAATGTCAGCAGTATTCCTTCATACTTCTAACGAATGCATATTGAGAAGTTTGAGGCGCTTCTGGTAGGAAGGTATCATTAAAGGGTCGTTCCAAACAAGACGTTGAATACCCTCGATTCAGGAAATACAAACTCGGTAAAAGGGGGACCCCTGGTATACTCAAGCAGGGGGCGAACAAATGTAACATAGAGAGATCTGGTTATATACGGTTTGGAAAATTTCTTGAACCACCTTTAAATAAAGGCAAGTCATGAGTTAGCTTTAAGGATCATCTTATCGATATGTGAATCAAAATTAAGCTCAAGGTCTTGAAAAATCTGAACCAGCGGAATTGGTTGACCATAGAGAAAATAAATTCGGGGAGGAAATGGGTTACATTTACTGGAGAAGGTCATAGATTGGCATTTGGCTATGTTAAGTTCTAGACAGTTTTTGAGGCACTAGATTGAAAACCGATTAAGGCCTTCTTGAATAAGGGCAGAGTCATGGGGAGAAGAAATAGCTTTAAAAAATTTGTTTCGTCAGCGTAAAGGGAAAGGAAGGAGTGTTTAATGTAAGAGTAAAGAGAAGAGGACTAAGATGGCTGCCTTATGGAACTCCAGATGAGGCCAGGAATGGAACAGAAAGGGCGGATCTAAACCGAACATTATAAATTCTTACCTATAGTGTTCCAATCTAAACAAGATATACAGTGCGGTTCATTTGAATAGACGCACCAGAGTAAGGTTTTGGATCTTTATTTTTTTATCTTATGTTGCTCAAAGAGAAAAAAAAAAACGTATTCAAGAGAGAGCTACAGTTACATTGAGTAAAAGAAACATAATTTCAAATTTGAAAAAAGTACCATAACGGTAATATTACTTCCCATTTCCTGGATAAAAGAATATACTGCGAAGTCAGCGGATTTATTTGGATAACCCGTAGGTGTCAAGGCCTCTTCGCTTACTGGACTAGGTCGGTCTCTTTAAGGCGGAACTCTTTGTTTTTCCGGAAATCTACCTACCTTAATATTGCTTCACTCACCGATAGCCATGCTACAAATGTAGCGGTACTCACAGGCGATTGACCAATAGTAAAACATGCAATTATAAAGATACACGTTTTGCCGCAGCTGGAATGATAGAATAGAGAAAGGATCTGTATACCACATTTTATTCAGATGTCTAGCCGCAGTGAGGACTAAGCAGATATTTTTATGAAGACTTCTGTTTGATGACCTAGTTTTAAATTTCCAGCCCAAGGAATCTTAATCAGCAGCGTACTATGACAATTAGGCAGGTGAAATGGCGATATCAATATGCACTGAATAATTACTATAAAATATGATTGTAGACGATTTAATGTGTCAATAGTATATTCAAGGTGGAATTTAATTTGCGGCCACCTTCCAGTTCTATTAAATCTATAAAATCTAGTTTTATTAAAGTTCATGCTTTGCGTTATATAATGGAGCTGGGTGTACTAGAATCTTATATAGGATGAGAGAGGGCTTTGGTTGTCAATTGCCTTCTTAGCCCAAAGGAGTAGTGATTGGTAAGAGTTATTCCTCATTTAATCTCTGCTGGTGTCGATGTCAGAATTAATAGCGGGCCCTAGATATAACTTAAAGTTATATCTCTCGAGGGTGACATTCAGACCGAGATGTCGGCGTTGGATGTCCTTTCTTGTTGACAGCACATACTTGGTCTTGCATCAAGAATCATGTTAAGGAAATCGGATGACAGCGCCTCGCCTTGTTTAAATCATTTTTTGATCTCAAAGGTCTCAGTCTTGGTGAATAGGTTATGTGTATGGATTTGGAGCTCATGGGATTTTTCCAAGATCTGTCGTAGTGTGAATATTTGGTCGATAGTGGACCTTTCTGGCTTAAAGCCACATTGATATGAACCAACCAGGTTATTGACGAACGGCTTCAGACGAACATACAATACGGCAGATAGGATCTTGTAGGTGATGTTAAGAAAACTGATGGCTCTGTAGTTAACGCAGTTCAGAAGGTCTTCTTTCTTGGGGCTCGCATAAACAATTCTGAGGTTCAATTCATCGGGCATACTTTCGTCTGACCATATCTTACTGATGAGTTGGTGAAGGGTCCTTACCTAGTCATCGTCTGCGCTTTGAAGAGCTCGGTAGTCATGCTGTTCAGTCCAGCAGCTTTGTTGTGCTATGACTATCTTCACGTCATCCAGGGCGGGTAGACGGAATTGTTGGTCTACATTATTGAAAAGTTGATTAGTTCAGTTCTACCTAACAACGGTATTGGGTTCGTCATCGCAGTCCAAATCTTCAGCATCAACTGCAACTCTGTTACTATGTTCTCTTGTTCATCTTTAAACAAACTTCAGTTTGGGGCTGGTGTATGCAGCTCCGCTTTGCATACTTCTTGCTTAGCTGCATGTGTTTGCTGGTACTTGAGCATAATTGATGTGTAAAAATAGTAACAACACTGGACATCGCCAGGTTAACATCTCTCAGTGCCTACCCTATTTAACAGCACCCAACTTCTGCAACATAAAATTTTTTCTCCAGCTTACGAGCTCCGAAAATTATTTTCGAGGCTTGACAAGAAGACGACTCAGAATTGCAGGACCTCATCTGTGCGAATACCGCAGCAAGCTTCCCTGGTGTACTAAAAGAAGTTATTCCGGATTCATATCATCTTTATCAGTCGCTTATTTATTCTTTGCACTAAGGTAAAAATAAATTGGACTGAAGTTAGCCTCAATAAAGTTTAATCTCTCCACTCAATATGTTGTTCGCCTTTTTATATTTTACTTAGAAAAGGGTATACGTGGGGAAATAACCATATCATGAAATAGCTATAGGTTCCGTAATCGTTAATTCAGCTTTCTAGGCTGGATAACGAAAACCGCATTTGGAAGTTTAAGCTCCATACTCCATATAAAGGTAAATAACTAAACGGAAAATTGTTGAAGAAGAAATGCTTAAAGAAGGGACAAAAAAAACCAAACAACGACCTTTTAATGCTTAAATAAATTAAGGACAAGGTTTTCTTAACTCCAACTGGATAGAATCCCTGCAAACCTAACAACTTAACGTTGTAGAACGAATTATGTTCTACTATTGTCTTGCTCGGCCATACAAATAATATGCTTGATCATTTGTTGTTTTAAAAGCGAATTAATCTGTTGAATTTTAGTACTTTATTGTTGTAGAAGATTACTCAGTCCCAGATATTTTAATCAGAGCGAGAGGTAAGAAGATGTCTTTTTGGTGACATCGTATATTAGGCTTTATAACTAAATATCTAGCCTCATTGATATCTAATAATCCAAACACTTGAACTTCGTGTATTAAATCCCGTGAAATAAATATGAGTACATTCAACTAAAGTAGTGATGCAACTATGGGCGTATGTCGCATTCTTTGAAGCTCTTCCTTTGACTTTCATGTCATACAACTAAAAGGTGCTCAAGCGTGTCATGAATTTTTCTTCGTTTCAAAAGCTGAACAGTTGTCACATGTTCGTTTACTCGTATATCCCGATGTGATGAACTTCAAATCATCTACCGTGAAAATATCTTCTTACAGTCTACTTTCTTTACGTAAGGTACACGAGTAAACGTTTTCTTAACGCTTAAAATTTAATAAGTGAAAATGTAATAAAATCATCAACAACAACGAGTTGTATTCAATTTAAGATACATACACATACAACTATATGCATGTGTGATGGAATATGTGCACCGAACCTTCAAACAGAGAAAACAAAGTTAAAAACGAGTTGAAGATACTTAACACCACGACGAAGCATTAAAGAAGATTAACGACTGACTTCAGCGAACATTTCGTTTTCGCTTGAAATGACAAATTTCAGTTTTGTTACCTGCATAGATAATAGCTACGTTTAGCTTTTTATGCTTACATCAAATTGTAATGCAAAAAGAGATTTTATGCTCGCTTGTCCTGTAAAGTCATTGAAATAGTTATCCAGTTGTAAAACATATGACTTGTTTCATTGAACGAAAAACTGTAGCAGATGATTATATTGTGATAACGCCAGAGTAGCTTCATGCTGTGTATACCTCAAGTCAATGAACACCATCGTATATGGTCTTTATGTCACCAAAAGCACTACTAAAAGGTAGAGAAGAGAAACTTATAACAGCAAAATCGCTCAAAATTTCAATCAATTTAAATTTGCTAGCTCACCAGGACAACCTTTGGTATGAAGTTCTCTTAAATCTACGCATAAAATTATGGTTAACATGCTAAAAGCTAAGAATGTACTAATGGGAACTAAATTGAACTGGATTGAAAAAAGACCTATAAGTCGATGAAGGATTCCATGGCTTATCCATCAAGGCCGTCTTTGCTCCTGTCGTAAACTAGTTATAAGAGGTAATCAATTGTATTTCCGACTTTATGGTTAATGGCTTCCGTCCAGTGAGTGTGAAATAGTAGAAAATTCAAATTAGCCCACCACAATCAAAGCTTATTTCTACAACCTCGTTATAATCGGAAGAATAATTGCGGTTGCTCAGCTCTACACAGCAAAAACAGGGGAACAACCAAACGGTAGTCCCAAAAGGACCAAATCCGTGATCGCCCATGGTAGAGCTAGGCATTTATAGCTTTGAATAAAAGTATGTGTGTAGCGAAGTTGACAAGATGCTGATATGGAACTTATCTGATGGGAAAATTTTTTCTCCTAAGAGGATGTTTGGTAGAGTGGATCAAGCACTTATTTGTATACTTCTCTCTTCCACAATGACTTTGTGTATGAATTTGGGCGAAAAAGGGCAGATATGAAACCTTAAATCCGTACTCAGCAACCCTAAAAGCATCGAATATATTGGGTATATAGCCAAGTCGAAATAGAAGGTAATGAAGTAGCTAGTGCAACTCAAGAACCGTAGAACCATTCTGTGCTGACCTTACAAGTGCATTCATATAATTCGCTAAATTGTGTTAAAAAAAAATCTTCGCGCGAGTGCACATAGAAAAAACTTAGCAACAAAACGAAAATAAAAGGACTGTCGTGTAGTGCAAAAAAAATAATATGCAGGCATCTACAATTTCCTGCCCTTGGTCTAAATGCTGTTTCTTACATTCGGTCACAGCTTTTGCTGTATCACTATCATACGGCAAAGGCATCAATGTAACAAACGATGGATAGCGAGTTTGAGTGAAAATTTTTCGGTGCACTGTTTTCTAATATTGTTATGACATACAACCTATAAAAATTTGATTCAGAAAACCAATCATAGCGTAGTCGGTGTTCGTGTAAATATACACGGGCTAAGAACTAATCATTTCTTTGCGTATGTCCACGTCTGTAAATTTAGGCTAGCTGTTTTGTCACTTAGTGAAACACAGATAGATTCCTGCCCACATCTCGTAAATTATTTTGATCTGAATCTACCTGGATACGAACTAGTGTTATTACTATTTTCTCACCGTGGTTTCACCATTTGCGTGCGTTGTGATGTAGCTTACCAAACTCCACCACAATAAAATACCTGTTCCAATCCGGAATAAATTTTCATGTGGTTAAAATTCCATCTCCGTAGGCAAATTATTTGCTATGCTCTATTTACAGAAGCCCGAAACTGGATAGCAATTCAACCTTTAATGAATTTTATGCGCTGTCTGACTCCATTCAAAGAATTGCATTCCTGTATCCTCTTACTAAAATGATATGGGTACACAACTCTGGGTGGCTTCGACATTTTGAACAGACAACACCTGAAGGACGGTGTGTTGAGATCTTCGCTGGGGAAAACAGCCTACACCTGAGTGCGTCGAATCATCAATGGGTCGATCCACTTTCGCCCTCTTGTAGTAGCAAGAGTACTAAAAGATCTTAACATACACAGATCCGCTGGCCCAGATGGTATATCTTCTCTTCTTTTGAAAAGGTGTTTTTCCACACTGCGTAAGCTTTTTCATCAATCCTTCTCTTCATGTGTCGAGATTGTTCCTACGAGGGCTGTTTGATAAGTACCCGGATTGGAAGATATGTGGAGCTACTGAGTGTACCATCATTTAGTATAACCTCTTTTAGCCCGACTGTTAAAATTTGGTGACAATCCGTCGCTTAGTTTTGTTTTGACACCCATTTCAAAACATCGTGTTATTGTGTTTTTTGCGACAATGGGAAAAGAGCAGTTTCGCTGCGTCATCCAATTTCTGTTTTTGAGTGGCAAAACCTGCTGGGTTGCCTATTCTCGATGGTGTGTATAGGACCCATTCACCTTACCGTACAACCGTTTACCATTGGTTCGTAGAGTTTCGCCTTGGCCGCACGTCGGTTTTTGATGAACCGAGCCCAGGTGGCCCAAAAACGGTTACCACAGAGGAAACCTTAGACAAAATCCATGATCTCGCATTGGCGGACCATCGAGTGAAAATTCGCGAGCTGACTAAGATAGCAGACATCTGAACTGAACGCGTTAGCCAATGCCGATTCAACGCCGATTTGAAGAAAAAACGACCACATTTGGTGAATAAAAAAGTGCTCTTCCACCGCGATCACGCACCGGTTCACA
This sequence comes from Volucella inanis, assembly GCA_907269105.1. Taxonomy (NCBI): domain Eukaryota; kingdom Metazoa; phylum Arthropoda; class Insecta; order Diptera; family Syrphidae; genus Volucella; species Volucella inanis. Next base: position 38,039,623 of record OU026154.1, on the reverse strand, counting down.
CCCTTGCAGTCGGCACAGCCAAATTGGTCGAATTGCACTACATCATGGATAATTATTAAACAGCCCTTGTAAAAAGGCGAATCATCTTCTCTCTCCTTCTACAGATCAGTTAGACTTACCTCTCTTCTTTCCACCAGGTCCACTGGTGATCACCGAAAAGTGGAACCAAAGCGTATATCAATCTGGCGAAAGCAAGATAGTTGAACTTGTGTTTCTAAGGCATTTGACAGCGTTTGGCACCAGACTTTTTTTGTCGAAAATACGTGCCTTTAGGATCGACGATACTTTATCTTCAATCTCAGAAGGTTCAATTCAAGTTGTCTTGGCTGGTTTCAAATCTGATATTCACAAAATAAATGCTGTTGTGCCCCAAGGTTCATGTTCTGTATCCAACATTTTTTTAATTTTCATCAATAATCTCGTCTGCTACTTCTAATCCAATATATTTCTTTACTGACGACAATGCTCTTCGCTTCTCATATTCATTCCCGGACTCATGTCCCTGCTCTTCTGCTGTAGAACGGGAACCGAAGTGTATGTTAGGCTCATTAAATTCCAATATAAACTCTATTACTAAATGGAAAATTTTCAACAGAGTGGAATTTATTGCTCCAAAACACAACGCTGTCGGCTCTCGTTAAAGCGAAATTTGAATACCAAACCAAATGAACCAAAAATGAAAGGCACTTGCATCGTCGAAATCGAAAAACTTTCCATTCCCAATGTGTGTGTCCATGACAATTTGCGTTGGAATGACCAAATATTCGATGTCCTCAAAAATGCTGCGAAATGTCTAGATTTTCTCAAACGATCTAAGAAATACTTCTCCCCCTCTGATCCTGGCCTTAATATATAAGGAATTTATCCGCCCGAAATTCGAGTACAATGTCCACGTCCAGTCGGGTGCTCCTTAAACTTCTTTACACCTGTTAGATGGGATACAAAACCGTGCGATAAAACTCAGAGGTGATGCTAATATCACTCAGTTAAGTGATACCTTCGAACACTGACGTAATATCCTGTCTCATTTATAGTAGTTCAGTTGCTTTTCTCACCACCAGTGAGTGCTTCATAGAAATCGCTATTGGCATTCTGCCACTTCAAACCTTCAATCGTAACAATGAATGCTCATCAGTCGTCATCGTCGCCACACACCAAAACCCCATAACGCTAATTGTATACAAAGGGTGGTCCTTAATTAACGCACGATGTTAATTGTAAATCAAACAAAAAGTTTTCAGAGAATTATCTTAATATTTGTTATTATGATAGAAGGATCTATGATAATTATGTGTGAAACAAAATATCGGCCAAATGCTCGCCAAGGCTTCGGTGGCATACCTCTATCCGATGCTCTATGTTTTCAATGATTCTAAAACATATTTGAGGTTCAATGTCGTTAATGTGCCAAAATATCTCATCCTTTAGTTCTTGAATTGTTCTTGGCTTATTGACTTACTTTTTTTCTTTTAAATATCCTCAAAGAAAGAAGTCCAACGGTGTCCAAATCACATGATCTTGGAGGCCAAATAACATCGCCACGACGTGAAATAACACGGCCATTGTTTGTTTGGTGTGTGGCAAGTGGTACCATCCTGTTGGAAGCACATATCTTCCAGGTCCATAACTTCAATTTCTGGCCACAAGAAGTACGTTATCATCTAGAACACCATTCATGGTAACTGCTTGACCGACCTCATTTTCGAAGAATTACGGCCCGATTACGACGCCAGCCCATAAGCCGCACCAAACAGTCACTCAATTTTTTGTGGAAGCATCGGCTTTTCAACAATCACTCGTAGATTCTCATTTGCCCAAATGCGGCAATTCAGCTTGTTAACGAATCCACTAAGGTGAAAGTGTGCCTCGTTGCTGAAGATGATTTTCTTTGTAAAGTCACCATTCACTTCTGTCTGTTCAACCATTCAGCGTATTGACGACGCTTAAAATGGTCAGTAGGCCTCAGCTCTTGAGTCAATTGAATGTTGTAAGCGTGTAAATTGAAATCTTTAATCAAAATTCGCATCCGTGATGTTCGTGAGTTCTTCAATTGTTGGGCACGACGACGAGTCCAGGTTGACGGCTTTTCTGCCACACTATCGCGAACAACAGCAATGTTTTCCGCAGAACGAACTGGGCGAGCATGCACAGGTGTTTTCACATTTCCTACAGATCCGGTAAAATAATGTCAAATTAAGTTGGGCAAAAAACTTGACGCTAAGGTGTGACTCACAATTAACATCGTGCATTATGGTTGGACCACCCGATACATAAAAAAAAAAATAGGACTGAGGGCATTGATAAAATAAAGAAAGTAAGGAGTAATAGCACAAAACCGCAAAAATTTCTCAAGGCAGCAAAAACTCAAAACTCAGCACGCGGAGTCTGATAAATCTTATAAAATTCCGAACAGGGTTTTACTTTTAATTTTACATTACGTTTTCTGACAGAAAACACTGCCTTAGTACCTGAGCTTTTCGCAGGACACGTACTATATTTACATATTGATGCGCCTCGTAGAATTTGCAATTTTACGTTCTACTGTATTCACCACATACTATACAAAAAAAGACGACATCTCGAAAGTGGCCTTGTTATTGCTGATTTAGTATTTGACGACATAAAATGACACTATCGGGTGCAGGCTTCCCCAGAGCATAGTGTTTATTCATCATTTAAGATGATGTTTTTTAATCAGTATGTAAATCCTGCGACTACTTCTAAATTGTGCCTATCGACATTGACATTTATTTCAAAACGATGGATAAATAATTATTGCTTTTATTTCTTTGACTCATTAACATTAGGGTAAACATCCCTAAATACCTCAACAACAGTTTACTGGGAACAGGCGATAATATTTAAATTGTTTTTGTAATACATCACCTAGATGACTTTTGACGATGACGGTTGGCTTCCCAATCGGACGGTTCGGGGCTCAATACAGCCGTGCCCGAAAGACATTCTTTTATTCGGGCCACTAAACCTCATGCGATAAAGGGTTGCCTAAAATACAACAAGTTAACTTACACAAAACATTTAATAGGTGTTGGATGCCACCCATAACCACTAACCCCAAACATCTTTTTCTCTCTCTCTATCAAATTTTCAAAAAAAAAAAAAAAAAACTAAATATGTGCTCCGGCATTTTAAGGGTATTAAGTTCTTTAAAAAAAAAAAAAAAAAAAAAAAATTTAAGAAAATATCGGAAAACTGATTAGCTAAAATACAGACGAATACTGTTAAAAACATTCTCCTCTGAACACTCTGAACTCTCCGCTTAACACAAGGAGCTTGACATGAAAGTCAAGGATTTCACGCTGGCTCTCAATCAGGCTATGGCTGCTTCCTGCCCTCTTATTCAACCTAGAAGGAAGACCACAGTAACTGACTGGGACTCATACAAGGAATCTCAGAAAATATATAAAGAAGACCTGAGGAAGGCAAATGTGACTGAGGTGACAAGAAAACAGAAACCTCTAACAGCGATGGATAAGAAAAATCCTCTCTACAAATCCTATGATTTCTAGCTGTTTTGAAAAAAAAAAACCGTTAGCTCCTGATCAACCCTAAAGGGATAAATCACTTAACCTGTTACTGGACACCCAGTTTCTTGGTAGCTCCATATTCGCGGGAGTAATCCAATAGGATTGCTGCAAAAGTGACTAAAATTCACGATCTGAATATCATAAGGAGCTGCGTAGAAATGACTTACATTCCACTATCATGGAGAGAAATTAATGTAGCTTTCATTCTCAAACTCGGAAAATGCTTTCATGTTGTCCCAAGGGATCTCAAACATGTTGGTATATTATCTTTCCTTCTGAAAACTCTAGATCCAAATTTGATCCACGATTTTTGTCAACGGCTCAGCATGCCTACTGTAAAAGAAAGCCAGTGGAAACTAGCCACATTGACACTGACTGAACTGAACTTGTTCTTTTTTCCAGGGAATATAAAATTCGAATTATAGGCCCCTCCGGTACCAGTTTAGTGTTTTCTGATAGAGCAAAATATCTGGGTCTTATTTTTGACAGGAAACTAAACTGGAAACCTAACATTCAAGAAAGAGCCAAGAAAGCTACAGTAGCTTTATTCTCTTTAAAGAGAGCCATTGGGAACAAATGGAGCCTTCTACCTCGAATAACCCACTGGCTATTCATCTCGGTCATGAGACCGATACTCACCCACGGATTTGTAAGAGTTGTAGTTGTAGACAATACAGACAACTGCAGCAAACTAAGCAGAATCTAAAGAGCAGCATGTCTGTGCGAAATCCTACGCACTTCTACCACCGCGGAACTGGATACTCTGTTTTATTTGACACCCCTCGATATCTTCAGCAGGCAAGTAGCTGCAATCGCAACTATTCGCATTAAAGTAACTACACAGTCGACGAATAAATCATTTGGCCACGCTAATATACTTAATATACTAAGACCTTTATGTAAGCATCCTCTCTAGATCCTTTCATAAATGACAAGTCAATCTACTTCATCATATATAGGTGGATCTAAGAGTGATAGCGGGGTTGATCTCGGTGTTTTCTCAGATAAGCATAATCTAAGCCTCTCCTTCCATTTCTCAAATTACTGTAGCATTTTCCAGGCGGAAATTTTGACGATTGAAGTCCTATTTTGACTGAAGAAAAATGTGATATCTGGAATGGATAGCCGAATCTTTTCAGATAGTTAAGCCGCCATCAAATCCCTGAACTCAGCTTCACTAAATTCTAGAAAGTGGTTCAACCTTTACCTATGTTGAATACCGGGCCATAGAAACATTCCAGGAAACTGTAGGGCCGACGAACTCGACAAAACTGGAACCACTCTACCTATTCTACCAATAAATTTTGGCATTGGTATATAAATCGCTACGTGCTACAGATCTGGCCAAACCTGGATCTGAATCGCTCTAAGAATTTGATCTTTTAAAATAGGAAACATTTCAGCGCTATCATAGCAATCATAGCATGGAAGAAGGCTTGGCGTCTGTACAAATGATTTCTGCTGCATGGACGAGAAGGAAAAGATGACAATCCTCTACCTACTCTGTACATGCCCAGTTTTCTCTCAAAGAAGGAAACTCCACTTAAGGGCTTTCTTCTACAAAGGCTTAAGCGATCTAAACAATAAGTGATCTAAATAAGACATGAACATTCGCTTACGCTTCATTTGAAGCTCAATTTGAGCTTATTGTTTCCAAAAGTATGAGGAAAACAGGTCCCATGGCATCACAATGGGCCAATAGGCTTAAGTGGGTTGGTCTTTACAACAGCCACTCTAACCTAACGTGGAAAATATAATTTTTCGAAATTATAACCGACTTAGCATTATTTGCTCCTGTGTCAGTGCTTCTATACGATTAGGTAATTAACTAAATTACATATCACTCAGGCGTGTGCTGTTCTTAATTGTAAAGCTGGATCTGCTTTTTGAATTTGACTTTCGCCTTTGACAACCTCAACGTTGACGCAGCATTGGATTCGCTATTTTTCTGCGGATTAGTACCGGCGTATTAGTACCGTCGTATTGGGACTTTTTCGTGTAGGTTTTCTTCAAACTATAGCGCTCGAAATGAAATCATTCCTTTGGATAGGACTTAACTTTTTGCTCTTTGATAGTAACAATAAAATGCGCGCATATTAATAGTTTTCGATATTTGCCATGCATTTTAAAGCGCTTGACAATTTAGTACAAGCATCTGAATAAAAATCGAATTGCCTTGAGCCCACTCATATTTAGAACCGTTTAATGGGCGGTCGCGATATCGGTTAATTAGAACAGATCCTCTTTTTTCTATATCTAAGATTGTGATTTCTGACTTTAGCACACGATTTTTTTTTTTTTAAATATTAGCTTTGCAAAATTTCAGTATCATACATATTTAGAATATGCCGTGTAGGTTTCGTCTGAAAGGTTGTCTATCTCCTTTTTAAAATCATCTTTAGTCTCGTCAATACAGCTGTCGGTGAATTCTATTTTAGAATGAACCCCATCGATCACTCGGTTTGAAAATATCTTCTGCTGTTCTTATTCTGTAATAAAAGCCACAGTTGCTATTTTCGTCTATTTCTCATTCCAGATTCCATCCAGCGCAGAATACATATCTACATTAAGCTTTAAGAGGTTAGATTGTTATTTTTGAGTCGATCTTATAGTGTTTTAAGTTAGATATCGCTGCAGCCACATTGAAAGCCATTTTCGTCTATCTCATAACCACAGACGTATAACTGTCGAAAAGGAATATTATATGCTGAACAAAATGGTTTAAATATACGAGTGTGTGCGTGGAAGTGAGTCGGCAAAGAATGAAATGTCTGGACACGAGCTTATCGTCATGTAGAGAAAAATTGGTCTAAAGACTGTTATCTAGATCTAGATCTCGGATCACGGAAAGATTGCTTAACTTACTCGAAAAAAAAAAAAATTACTGCCCAAGAAAAACTATAATAAGTTAACATACCTATACATTAGATTAAATTATAGGGCATGATATCCCATAAAGTCCACCAAAGCTTTTTCAAAAATAATAGCAAAATCAATCCTTTGTCATAGCTCTTCACACCATTTTAGTTAGTGGGAAAGTTGATATTCACTTTGTAATACATAAACACAAGTTAATTCAGTCAACTTTAGTACTCAACGTACATAACATATTGGGAATAAAAGAAATCCCTGGAAGAACAGGTCTCTCAAATTTGATTAGGAAACTTGCTTAATAATTTAATAAATGGAAGGTCAAGGCTATGACTTCTTAAGTTATAAACGATGATTTCCATTTTAATGCGATGATTGGTATAAATCAATTGTTAGTCACCATGAAGAAGCCGGTTTATTCTGATTTTGATGAGATCTTCAGTTGGGCATTGGAGTAGATATGTATATGTGAGTGTGGCTCATTAGTATTTTTGTTGTGGCGCATTAGTATTTTTGTTGATTTCTTTTGGATCAGTTTGGTGTGAAATGAATAAAAATAAGTTAAATTGAGTTTGCGTTGATTTAAATCGCGTAACAATAATAAGCTCCTGTGCCGATTATTAATAAATGTTTCGTGTATTTCCTAAACAGTTTTAAGAAACCGGAACCTGTCCTGCTACAGTTTAAAACGCATGTAATTCAGATTTGAGATATGTGGCAACATATGTTGCCTTCACATACGAGTATTACGCCTTAGTAGAGATTTGGCGAAGATAGCACACCACTACTGCAGATCGAACGTCAAACAAACGCCAAGAAACTGCGGGTAATTTGATAGTTATGCCCACGGGCATATTGGAAATATGAACAATATGACATTCTAATCTAAGTAATTGGTTGTGTTGTAGCCGTGGTTCAAGTGGTAGTGTATTGGGTTCCACAAATCGGACATATCGGAGATCAATACCAGCCGCGCCTTGAAGACATTATTTTTTCCAGGCAACTGAATTTACGTAATATGATTGGTTGCCTAGGATACAACAAGTCCAATAACACTAATGATTGAACCTCCCTATTAAATAAAGGATACTGCCTTTGTTTCTTTCTTTCTTTTTCCTTCTGTTCCATTTTCCTAAAAACTTTGGAACGTGCTTGGGCATATTAAGATAGTGGTGGGTATCACCACAAAGTTCTTCAAAAAAAAAAAAAAAAAAAAGGCAGGCTTACTTTACGATTTCATGCAGACGAGCAACTTTGCCTATTAGATCGGATGAAGATAGTTTTATGAAATGTGGCAAAATATATAAAAATAATCTCTAAAAATGGCAAAAACTGAACTTGGGACCATACTCGTGTAATACAGAAGATAGAGGCTCCGATTTTATGACAAGAGTAACTCTGATCCGTAGGTTGCAAACGCAACTCTAATACAGAAACAAAGAAGTAAATAAGCTGGAGCAGAATCATCAACAGAATGCTAACAAGTGGTATCGCCTTGCTCAATTTAGGTGAAGTTGCCAGAATCAAATAAGTCGTAGTCGGTTCAACAGTACCAATTTTTTTATTTTATTTTTATTTTATATAAAGGAATTTAAGTGCCTTGTACCCAACACAGGCATGCAATTAATATGTTTAAAGTTTCTTTTCTAAAATTTGCGTTATTGTCTCCGCGAAAATGTTGAAACTCTGTAAAATACTAGTGACTAATGGTGAATCAAATGGTATACTATATGTTTGTACAACGAACCTAGGTATGTTCGTTGAAGATAAAACTCTATATGCGGAATGTCAACTTTCCTTATAATCAAAACTGGCTTTGGCTAACGTTATTCCGAAAACGAGATGTAACCTCGAACCTCAAGCTCACAATCCCTTCCAAACCAGTTGCAGAATGCAATGCATTCCTTGGAACATCATTCAGAGTGAATTCAATGGGTCTTACATGAAACCCCACAATGAAATCGCCACAGCCTAGTAATAATCATGGCCAATTGAAGAGTTTAAAAAAGCTGAAGCACATTTTACTGTACTTCGTTCAATGTGAAAGTTTACTTAGGTTCGTCCCATTTTAAATTTCACGTAACAGACACACTACTGCCAGAATCGTTACAATTCAAATATAAAATGATATAGTTATTAACACCACATATGGAGCGAAATAACCACTGAGTCCAAACATCTTTAGCTCTTTTTCTCACTCTCGCTCTCTCTCTCTATTCATTCTTTCGAAAAACTTAGCACGTGCTCCGGCATTTTAAGAATAGTAGGGTGTTAGGCTGTAATATCAAAGAATACATCTATGCAAAGAATTGTATTTTTCTACACAAAGTTATTTACAGTCAGCTTCCATCCTACTTGTATAGGGTTTTCCAATAGGGACTTGACAACTTTGAATTTAATTTGTGAACGCACTCTTAAAGTACACTAACGAGCAATGTCTGCAAACGTTCTCCGATTGGGTTCTGAAGAAGATGCGCCAAGATGATGAATTTCATCGCAAAATCATCTTCAGTGTCGAAGCTCATTTTTGGCTTAATGGGTTCGTCAATAAGCAAAATATGCGCTATTGGTCGGGTGAAGACCCACATGTGCTTCATGAATCACCATTTCATCCACAAAAAATAACTGTTTGGTGCGGTTTGCATGCCGGCGGCGTTATTGGGCCATATTTTTTCGTCGACGATAACGATCGTCACGTTACTGTGACGATTATTGATCATGATCATTGATTATTTTTGGCCCGAATTGGAAGATATGGACTTGGACGACATGTGGTTTCAACAGTATGGTGCCACAAGCCAGACAGCACACGCTACAATCGATTTATTGAAGAGTAAGTATGGTGAGCGTGTTATCTCAAGACATGGGCCAGTCGATTGGCCGCCTCGTTCGTGAGATTTAACGCCGCTTGACTATTTTCTGTGAGGCTACGTTAAGTCATTGGCTTATGCTAACACGCCGACGACGTCGGAAGGGCTCAGAGCCAACATTGAACGCGAAATAGCGGCCGTTTCGGCTGAAATGTGTGGCCGAGTCTTTGAAAATTGGGTCCAACGAATCGACCGCTGCAAACATGTCCGCAGTGGCCATATGAACGAAGTCGAGTTCCATTCATAAATGTATTGATTGTACTTCAAGCCAATAATAAAGTTTTTGAAATATCTCAAATGGTCGTTATTAGAAAACCCTATATAATAGATTACGTTTTCATCGGTCCCACAGAGTTCTTAATTTAATCCCCTCTCATAGCAATTACCTTGACTCCACGCGTATTTTTTTGCTTTCATGCCGCAAGAATATGGAACTATTACCAAACCAAATAAAATCGAATCTGTTAGAAATCTATCAAAATTTAAAAGTGCAACCCTCTTTAATTTCTCCAATATTACTCGTATAAACCCACTGAATACTTCTTAATTCCTAGCATTCTGAAAGCTATTTTCCCTTCACTTTTCCCTCACTATCCTTACTTAATTACCTTTTTACTTCGCCACCTCAGCCTTTTCTAGACTAATTATTATTTGTAAACTAGTTATTAAGTTGTCAAATTATGCTACTAGCTTAAAAAGCTACGTACTAAAAAAAGATTGTCTATCTTAATGTACAAACCTCAAAATAAATTTAATAAATGAAATGAAATGAAAACACACACGGTCCCCGTCGTCGTATGACTCGCCATCGATCTCAACAAGTCAACTTTTCACGCGCCATCCTGATGAGAATTTTTCGCAAAAATTTCGGAGTATTCCCTCACAAAAGCCAATTGATTCAGCAATGTACGTCGAATTTGGCCAAAAAATAATTTCTTCATCTCCTCAACTATGTTAACAAACACAATTGCCGCATTTGGATATCGATAAACTCGCACGTGATTATCCAGAAGACAATGCAGCCGCATCGAGTAAAAGTCTATTTTATTTTTAAAATGCTACCGGTAACGCCATTTTGATCGACGGTAAGCGCGACAGAGCTATTGCAAAAAAATGCGGCTTGTAGTGGCGCGGCGGTCAGAACCGCCATCAGATCTTTTAGATGTAATCATTCAGATCATGACTTAGATAGATTTAGCTTTTGCCACAAAATACATGTATATTCCTTGACTCAAATCAAATAGAATATGTGCCTTTCTCTAACACCAAGTACATGGAATAGGGATAGTAGATCTTTAAATATAAATGAAACATATTTAATATGAGATACGAGGGATATTTTCGGTTCACATATTCGTCAACTTTATGTGAACAAAATATCGAATACATGTCCATATATATATATATATATATATATATTAAAGAATTTGAAGACTTGACGCTGCGGTGTGAATCATGTCTTAATCTCTCCACTCATTGTGTTGTTTGCCTTGTCATTTTGTTGACAGAGAAATTAACTTATGGCCTTGACTACCGTGTGTCATTCGTTTGTAACGTCAGAATTCACTTTTTCTGTGTTTTGGTTTACAGATCGGAATTGAACCCAAATTTCTAACGCATCAGCTGACGAACTAAGCCGGATATTGTAATGCAATTATTTTCGCTGAACATTTTAGATAATACGGTACCAGTTTGGCGAACTGGACTTCAATTTTGGAAATACATTTTTATAGTTTAATCATGCAGATTCATGTACCATATACTGTACGGTAAAATGTATCAATAGCTGGATATTATGATGGCAAAATCTCAGTAGTGTTTTGCAATGAATATGCATTGTTGCTTCTGTTGATTTTAGTTTGAATTGCATTTTTACTTCCTGAGTGTTTCATTAAGAAAATAAAACTTCGAACCATTTTCTTATTTTGCTGTTCAATCTCGTATAATCGTATTAAGAGTTTCGCAGATAAATTGAAGACAACCGCATAAACTTTCATATATATATGTATATAATTTGTCTTTTAAAATGCTAAGTTTTTATTAATTGGTAACGATTCGGTTTTCTCATTCGACGACGTCAGGTCGATTATGCCTCTATTACAAATATGAAGGAAGTCTCAAATACTGCAGATAATACTTCATTGTATTCGAATACAAAGTCGCCCGATTGCTTTTTTAGCTTTCATCAGTTTTACTCTCGGCAACACCCTGTATACGCTCTCATTTATTTAATTTCTTCTCATTATTTTGCAATTGCTATCCGTCACGTCACATTTAAAAGGAAAATAAAAATTTATAGGAAAAATCAGGTAAAAAAATGGAAAACACGATCATCTGGCGTTCGTAATGAGGACTAAAAAGAAAAAAACAAAAATTACATGCTCATCAGAGATCCAATAAAACCGTGATCATCATCTGTTGCATGAATTATGTTTTTTTCTTGTTTTTATTGGAACACAGCGAGAGATCGAAAAAACTAAAAATAAGTAAAAACTAAAAACCATTGAGAGGAAAATCAGCTTTCGACAAGGTAACTTTCGATTATTTTTATGTCAGATACTCATACTTTGGTATTGGTATTTTTAGATGCCCGTTCATTCTGAGAACGACAATGAATCCGCCTCGTCTCAGATGGTATCCTCAACAGATACAATCGTTCCATCTGTTCTCGAGAAATAATGAAGAAAATCAGTTGAAGGAGATTAATCAACGCTATGGCAAATGAGGGCTCCTTTGAGAGTTTTGAAGAGCCGCATAACCAGCAATTGATGCTGCTGCCGCTGAGCCTTAAGCACCCTAGATGAGATAGAAATGTGCAATCATTGCTTGGACGGATGGAATGGCACGCGATCAATTTATAGTTGTTTAATGCTTCCATAAGCGTCGACAGTTGCAGGAACTAATAACAACTGAATTGAGCTTATTCGACAAGAGGAAACATTTTCGTCTTGCCGGCAAATATGGTCAAAAGAAAGTATGCCACATGTAAGGGATTAAGTGAAATTCCATTAATGAGCGAATCAATCTCTATTTTTAATTAACAATTAACACATTGTTTTGGATAAAGGTTCTTATGGTTTTAATTTTATTTGAATCTTTAAAATTGCTGAGTGCTTTATGTGCTTCTTTGAATCGAAGATCTGGTGTTTCTGTTGTGTTTTTTTTTTTTGTTTTATTTACAATTAATAGCTAACTTTCTCGAATGATCTTCTTTTATTAAATAACATTATTTAATGAGTTGTTTAAAGTTTGAAAATCAGAATTTTTCAGCAAAACAGAATTCTTTTCGAATTTAAAAACAGATAAACAATTCGTGTCATAGATAGTTAAAGGCAGGCGTAAACCAAAAAAAAAAAAGTCATCATAATAGACATATGGGATAGCTAATGAAGAGCTGTTACAGGAAATCAAACATGTTGAACAAGTCTTAGATGTAAATCTATTTATAGAAGAGGCCAATAGAAGAAGTATGAAGTGGGCTGTTTTTTACGCCCAAGTTAATTAGTACCTTCTCTGAGATGGCGTCACGCACTGAAGTATAGACGTTGGAACCTATACCAGATTAATTCAACACGATAAACGACCGATTACGAACGTCTAAACTTTTATGTTTTATTGTTAGGATAGGCCCCTAAAAGTTTTGACTTTTTTATTGTTCTCCTAACTGACTGTACAATGAACAATTGCTCTTAAGACACAATATCTACATTTTTAGTGCTTCCAACACTAGCAATGGTTGATTTTTGTTGTTACGTATCTCCTTAAATATCTAATGCAGATACATATTTATGCGTTTAAAAATAATATCCGCTGAACTGATTAACTAAGCACTCAGTCCTGTACAGAATATCATGAGTTCGTCTCAGATAAAATAACCTAGATAAATGAAATCAATGATGACAACTTCAGTAGTTGGATCGAGGTAAATCTGATTTGAAGCACTTTGACATATCTTGGGATCATTTCCGCGATTGGAGATTTTTCGACGTCTTGCAATGATATGACTGCATTGCTCATATCTCTGCAACATGTTTTCCATTTTATAGCCTCGGTCCTTCAAATGGGAGTTAAAGCAGTGGCCACGGAGCTACCATTGAAGCATGGTGTGTTGTGAAGTGACACAAATCCTCCACTGGTGGCAGGAATAGCGGCTAATGAGGATTTGTCATCAGAAAATGGCATGGGTGAAATATTTTGAACTTTTTGGGTAATATTAATAAATGATTGATCATAATCTGCGTTAAAGCTAGATATGCCAATAAAATCTAACTTTAAATCTAATCTTTAACGCCAAGTTAAGCTAAGTTGGAAGACAAAGCTTGTTGCACCCTCAAAAAGTGTCCATTTTGCATACTAACAAATGGACCAGATTAAACAACTATTTAATAGATTATTCATGTTATGATTTACTCACGATACAACGCTGGTCAACAGTCAACAGCCAACAGCCAACAGCCAGCATCCTGAATATCTGAATTTTCAGCGGACTTACTGCTAAGTTACAAGTGAGGGTATCTGGAGGTTTGATGTCGAACGGATTTAATTACAAAAGACAGCCATAACCTTTATCGATAGAATATGTCAAAATTCTCAAAAGCCCACGTTGGGAAAAAAGCGCATGGTTCTTTGGAGGAGACATAGGTATCCGCATTTCAGAGCAAGACATGAGAAGCTCGCGAACTCTAACATATTAGAAAAGAATGGAAAGGAAATTACGGTTTTTTCGACAGAAAAACTCAGAGCTTGATACGTGCTTAAAAAAGACCGTGAACACACGCTACTATGCAAAATCCTAACATATGCGTGTGTGAAAGAGGGAACAGAATCTATAGACGGGGTGCTGGAAATATGGAAGAACCACTGCTTTAGGCTATTAGTATTAATATTAACGGGAACAATGCCCAATGTTTCGATTGTATACCGAACTATAAAAAATCCAAAAAGATCGACGAAACAATCGATGTTCAAAGAAAATACTATAGAAGCTGTCAAAGAAACTTTATTAGAGTCCTATGGATCATGCGACATTGACTTGAAGAGAATAGTCTGAATTAATCGGTTTAGATAGATAGGACATGTTAAGCGGAGATTTAGCGTCCCGGTCTGGACACTTCATATTTATTATAGAGGGACAACATGGTAACAGACCTCTTATTATGGCCACTAAAGACTTGTTTGGACCGTACTGACATGATTATATCATAGTTTGCTCCTCTGAAAGATAGTTGCAACACGTTAAGGGAGTTAATGCTAGCGCTCCAGTCCGGATATTTCAAATTTATCTCGTTAAGCTATAAAGAACTTCTTTATAGCTGTAGATGGTGCGTTTTATGGGAAGGACTGGAGGCCTTAATACAGATGACCTGACCCATTTTAGATTATATAAGATTATAAAAGCATTATAGAGGAAGGCAGAACAAGTTTTTTCTGGGTAGTTTAGCAAAAGAACAATTTTTCGTAAACCTTCTAAAGCTTTATTTAGCTTTCACGATAACAATGATTTAAAAAATGACTTTGGCTAGGGTATATTGGAGTAGCTGGTTCCTCGACTTGATTCCTTTTGTCAACATCATAGTATTATCAAAGGTTCATAATATAATAATTTTGTTTGTAGTTGAGTTTGCCTGGATAATAAATCTTTTTTATTATATTAACTAAAAGTTTTCTAAGAAAATTGTAATTGATAAAAATTAAATGTTAAGAAAAAAAAAACATTTCTTATTAACATTTTTTTGTTTGTTTTCAGAACTGGCATCATAAACATATCATCCATCGTAAGGTATGTAATTATGGTAAATTAAGCGCAAATTAATTACCTTTTTCGCGCAGAATTGTTAATTGATTTCTTATACAAGTTATACAAGTAAACAAAACTAGGCAAAGAGAAGCAAAATAATTCCCACACTTTCAGTGTAATATTATATATTGAAACTGCCGAAAAAATTACTTAACAATCATTGAAATGTAAATTTGCGATCGAATATTCGTTTTCCCACATTTGAAATGAGCATTTGTGTACGTTTTAACTCATCTGAGTTGTCGTGGTTTGTTATTTCATAACTATCTATGTTGGTGTATCCTATATGAGCCATGACCACTAAATCATCATAAGGAAACGCATAGAGAAAACAAGAAGAAACGCATCAAAAGAAAGAAAAAAGTACATATGAGTATCCTATGCTTTGCTTATTTTATTTTCCAGCATTTTACCACCAAAATTACGAGTATTGTGCGCTTCAGCGACCGTAAATGCAGATACAATTCAAAACACCGCGGTAAAGTCGCTGAGAAGTATCTGAAGTACGTGTGTATGTGTATTGGAATGTCGTTGCTCTTTATAAATAATTATGCTACTTGCAGACGCAGTTTAGGCTTATCGACTTGAGTTATGTGCATTGAAGTGGAACTCTTTTTATGAGGACATGGATACTAATTACACGGTTGTTTTTTTGTACAATAAATAATGATTTTTAGGATATTTGTCGGCAAGCTGTTAAAATTTCATCATTAATCACTTAGTCATACAACAGAGACCACTGAAATAGGAAATGTTAAAGGCGCTGATTGCTGGGTTTATTATTTAAGACACTTTAGAGTGCCTTGGGAGCTGCAGAATCATATCCAGCAATATGATCTGTTTGAGGTACGTCGACTTATTTAAAATATTTAAAACTTATGAGTAGATTTCGTCATCTATTCAGGTTATCGAGATACAAATTTTGTCGGGGAGTTTTAAGCAAACGGCAGAGTCAAACTAGCAACGGGCTACTTTCACTGTCCCCTAAAGTATTAAACTCTACAAGATTGGGTTTAAATGCCCGACTACGCTAGATATTGTATGCTGTTAAGCAATAAACAGCCACGGATGTGGATGGGTTTATTGTTAACAACCTCAGAAAGCATTACAGAACGAATTACAATGTTTGGCTATGCCCGTGTAATGTTGGGATTCTCAATACTACACATGCAGGTGAACAATTAGCTTAGACCCTAAACTGCTACAAAATTGTTATGGTGATTGCTATATAGCATCTATTATGGTGGTTTCTTTATCAGAATAAGATATATGGAAAATCTTTTAAGCTCCTGGCATTTGAACTAATGCCTAATAACAATTTATATCATGGCTAAGTTCGCCAATATGCTCACGTAGTAAGACGATGATTTTGCCAAACATTTTTTCTTTTAGTGCCTTAGGCAGGTAGTATGAGCAAATTCCTAAACGCGACGTTAACACTATCCTTAATGTTAACGACAAATTAGGAAGGAATCGCATTTTTGTCGACACAGCTGCGAAACATAGCTTAGACGACACTATTTTTGAAAGTGGACTCGTGCTAAATGGTTTCGCGGCATTCCGAAATATCATCTTTACCAATACAGTTTCGCTGACCTGAATATACACAAAGGACCCTTGAAGTCACCTGATAAAAAAATTTACAAACGCTTACTCAGATCACCAATTTATTGTAACCAAGGTGCGTGCACTTCACACATCGAAGATCTATGCAGGGTGTCCGCTAATTCGTGAAGAATAATTTGGGAAATGATTTTTGGGTATATTCTAAGAAAAAAATCGTTCTTCTTTAAAGGTCTATCTCCAATGTTGACATCATTCATCGAGGATTTAAGAAAAGGCTTACTTTGGTGTACCTTGACATATGTTAACGAAAATTGCTCTGTTAATACTAACGGTAGAAACTTCGTTTCAGACTTTAGACTTTAGAAGAAATAGTAGCCTTTTTAGCTGCGTTTAAATAAAGTTGATATCTTATTTGAATCTTCAGATCTCTTCAATTTCTAAGCCTTTCAATTTTTCTTACTCATGCTAATTTTTGAATTTGAGGTAACTTTTCTTCAGAAAATGTTGTAGTCTTGTTCTTATCATAATATTATTTTTACCAGCGATCTAAATTGTAATTAACTTAATGTTCACGCTTCCGTTTAGTTAATTGAAATATTTTAAACCATTGACTTGACACCAGTTAATATATCGACTGCTACACATTTTGCATACGGCCCTGCTACCCTTTTGATGTAATCTTTGTGAACGATAGTAGAAAAGTTCTGCTCTATAGTCAACTCATAGCGCCAGGCTTCTGCAAACATGATCTGATATTCTTAACATATGATATCCAATTTGACGCAGCTAATCATGTTATTGCTTATAGAGATTTTAAAAACATTGACTACCAAAGCTTACGGTCTGATGTTATCCAAATTCGGTGGGACTATATTTATTTGATGGCATCAGTTAATCAGCAAATATCATTTTTGAAACAAAATATCAAAACATTCTTTGATCAGCATTTCTATTACGACATAGGGGCCTGTTACCAGTTGGAAACGATACAAACTCTCCGTACTCTACGACACTTATTGGTCCTTTCGCAACATACATAGTTGTTCTTCGTATAAGGGCTGCTAAGTGGCGCCATTATGAATATTTCCTTAACCCTGAAACCCAGCCTGGGAAAGTTCTATAGCAAAAACTGCGCAACCTAGGCAATGGGAGACAGCGTTCAGGTGCAACTGACGATGTAAACTGTAATGCTCTCAACTCGCAGATTGTGTCGGTCTCCAAGCCGCAAAACCTTATATCAAGACTTCGCACAGTTTACAGATCAGTCTAGCGACTATAACAAATTTCAACTTTACTCGCTGGATGTGGATGAATGGAATGGATGAAGATGCAATTAAAGTCGTGCTATCGGTTAAATCTAATGCGATAGGTTTGGATAAAATTAATCCTAAATTTTTAAAACTCCCGCTTCCTTTTATACACAAATATACACTTGCGGTCATAAAAACCGCACCACCTAATGAGTTTTCAAAAAATGCCTAATTACATCAGATCGTAAGGGTTTTTCCCATACTAATGAAGGGTATTCCCCATAGCGGAGTTCGGCCTCGTATTCAGTGCAAAAAAAAAAATCAGTTTGAATTGAGTTGTGACGGTGACAAGTAAAAAAAATTGAAATGTCTGGTAAATATCATTAACTGACTCGGGACGAAAAAGTTCAAATATTGACTTTAGTCGAAGAAGGGCTTGGATATCGTGAGATTGCGGTTAAAATAGGATGCTGTCATTCAACTATCGTACGACTGAAGAAGAAAAAAGAAAATTTGGATCCACTGGAAAGGAAAAAAGCTCCGGACGAAAACTTAAAACAACCCAGAAGGCGGACAATGTATTACAACGAATTAGCATAAAAGATCGCTTTAAAAGTGCTGTCCGTATAAGAGCTGAGCTGAGTGAATTTCATCAAGTTGATCTAAGCGCCGAAATCATACGCCGACGGCTACGGGAGATAGGTTTATATGGAAGACCACCAGCGAAAAAACCTCTAACCACGAAAATGAAAAAAGCTCGCTTGACGTGGGAAAAAAAGTACGAAGATTGGACGCAGAATGATTGCCGATGTGTGATATGGTCCAATGAAAGTAAATTTATTTTGTTGTGTGCCAACAATTTGCCATACGTACGACGGTCAGCAGGTGAAAGGTTCAAGGACGAGTGCATAGTCAAAACAGTGAAGTTTCCTCAAAGCCAGATGGTTTGGGGATGTTTTTCATTTTACGTTTTGGGCCCTTTGCACTTTGTTAATGGAACTATGAACGCTCAAAAGTATGGAGAAGTAGTAAGGGAGTTTTTGGTACCAGCAATTGAACAGCATCATTTGTATAATGACAAGTGCATTTTTCAAGATGATTCTTCACCTTGCCACCGCGCCGAATCCGTAAGTAAAGTGTTATAAATCAACTTCTAGATGTCTCCTTTATAAATAAAAACAGACAAGTAACTAGAGTCTTTCAGTAATTCTCAGCTCAAGACAACGTTTGATGACCTCAGAATTGCCAGACTAGACATACACATACATAATAAATGTATCGTTTGATTTTGTTAACCAATGACTGTATTAAAATATTTAAAAAAAATAAGAAAATTAATAATTTTTTTTTTCTTTGATAATATCTTATTTCAAACATTCAATAAAAGATTAAAATTAGATAGAAATGTAATTCTCTAGAATTACATAGGCTCTTTTTGATATATTAATTTTTGACCAAATGGCACACTTCCAAAGTAGAGAGCGAAAAATTTACTTGGAAATCAAATAATTGTTTATAACAAATGAACTATGCAATATAAAAAAATAATCCTACGTACTTCCATAGACAATGTTTTTTTCAAAATATATTTAACATTTTAAATGAATCGGAGAAAAATTGCCTTTTGTATGAAAATGTACTAACTTTATAATATTTCACTCGCGGAATTTAAATATACAAGATAAAACTCATAATTAGCTCTTCCTTTTCATTTGTGCCATATTTAAGATTATAGCGGGTAGCTTGATATATTTATTACAGTTAAGGTCTCAATATTTAGTGGTAACCCGTGTAAATTTTGTTATTATCTACTTATCCATTTGTTGTGCCTAAAACTGTCCGTGTTATTTAAATAATTACAACATATCATATTTATTTATATCAAATTTTTGTCAAATTTTTAGTAAAAAAAATATACAATTTTCACTATGTCACGTAATTGGGTTAACAGTGCGGATAAATTTTGCTACATATGTGGTAAAGTGACCCTTAATAGCCAAAGTTGACCAATAAGGTACCATATTTTATGTAGTTGCAGTACTTGTTCTACTAATTTGATTAAGTTAGCCACAAACAGAAACGTTCATTGCCTTTTGGCATTCCAATGATATGGAGGGAACCTACTAATCATGCGATAGATTCTTACCTTTGATTGACACCACCATTGAACCGATTTGCCTGTTCCTAAACCTCCTGAAGTCTGCCAAGCAGGACACTGAAGAAGAGATTGATTTAATGGAAGTTGACTACAGTGAGCTTTCAACCTCACAAGCGTCACAGTTTTCGGGTGATAACTTTCACAGTTTTCATAGAGTTTCGCAATATGAACTTAATGACCTTATACGAGATTTAATTTTGACAAAAGATAAAGCAGATTTACTCGGATGTAGACTTAAACAATGGCATTTGCTACAACCGGATGTTAAAATCAGTGTTTACAGATATCGTCAGAAGGACTTGATGCACTTCTTTAAATCGGAAAACCAACTTGTATTTTGTCGTGACATAAATGGATTGATGAATGCTTTGAAGATTAAATACAATCTACAGAAATGGAGACTGTTTATAGACGCCTTAAAATTGAGTTTGAAAGCTGTTCTTCTCCACAACGGTAGCACACACCTCCGATTCCATTATGTCACGCAGTGCATACAAAAGAAACATATGAAAATATGAAATTAGTTTTAGACGCTATATCATACTCTGATCTGAAAGTCATATTCATTTTGTTGAGTTTGCAAATGGGATATACTAAGATTTGTTGTTTTTTGTGTTTACATAAAATTCCTTTAGTGAAATCCCAAAAAAATCTTTTACCACCTTTGCATATTAAATTAGTACTAGTGAAGAACTTTGTCAAGGCTCTCATTAAGGATGGATCAGCATTCAAACACCTTTGAAGTATATTTCCCTGTCTCAGCGATGCCAAAATAAATGAAGGAATCTTCATCGGACCTCAAATAAGACATATTCTAAAGGACCAAAACTTTGATTCAACATTACTAGGCTTTGAAAAAGAGGCATGGGAGTCTTTTAGGGCAGTCGTTCATAGTTTTTTTGGGCTATAGGAGAAGTGAAAATTATATTGAACTTGTGAACAAGCTCCTAGAAAAGTGTCGAAAGCTAGGTTGCAATATGTGCCTTAAAATCCATTTTCTGCAATCTCATCTTGATTTTTTTCCTCCAACTGTGGAGATGTAAGTGACGAACATGGTGAACGATTCCACCAAGATATATTGAATGCTAGATATAATGGAATGCTGCAATGTTAGTGGACTACTGCTGGAACTTGAAAAGAGATACCCCTGAAAGTGATTACAATAGACAAGCGGGAAAAAAAGAGAAAATCTTAATTAGACAGACCAAACATTTTGTAAATATTTCAAAATTAAAAGCTTCATGTAAATATTCAAGAAATAAAAAAATATGAACAATGTTTTCTTTTTTAATAAATTGTTTTTGTTCTTTAAAATTTTTGTTAAAGTATTTTCTTATACTAGCCATATTTTTAAAATAAGACCTAATATGACAAAAATATTATTCAGTGACCACATATTAGTATAAAAATATAGGACTTAATTAAAAGGCATGCCGTAGACCAGTGTTACCTGAGTAATGTTTCCGGCCAACCTAAATAAAATTGCAGTTTTGAGATATACGTGTATACTTTGAAAAACAAGTACTTCGAGATATCTTCCGGTCATAATCTTGTGAGATATCATTTTTGAGGTCCTAAGGGAGCAATTGAAAGCAATAAAAAAATCGATTTTTTGAAAATCCTAGAGTGGCCTAACCTTTAAGGGCCGTATATAGTATAATAGCATTTATAAAGATGAGCTATATGGAGCCATGTCAAGTTTTGACTTTTGAGTAGGACGACGATGGATAACGTTCGTTTTTTTTTTAAATAAAAGTCGATAATGACATTACGTAGACGATGTTAAAAGAGGATTTCAATATATGATTCCCTCAACTTTGTATTTTTAAGAATTGTGCGAAACACCATATTTCATACGTTTATCTACGGACATTGATACTATGGAAAAAAATAAACAAGTTTTCACCGGAGCGTTTGTTTATATATAAATTTATAAATAAAAGAACGTTTATTATTATATATATTTTATGTTACACATGAAAAAACGTATGTACATGCATAAGCCAATGTCAATTGAACACAGACCTCAACCTTAGGTGTATGGAAATGGGAGCGATAAGGGTAAGATCGCGCTTAATGAAGAGAGAGGTGGTTTAGCCTAAAAATCACCTCGGACTGAGAAATTAAAAGTAAATTAAAATTCGAACGATTTTGAATAAAGCAATTACAACGGATTTAGGTGCATATCTTGGTCCGAAAGAATTTATCTCAGCAAACTCAGTAAGAGTCTGACAACCAAATACCAAGTTTGGAAAGATGTAAAAATTTTGCTTTTCAGACAATATTTGATACGACTATCAAGTAGTACTAGAGGTACACAAAGCCGTCTGTCTGACGACAATAAACTCTGACTCAACATGTATCGCCACAGGTATTATGGTTAATGACCTCTCGCCAAAATAATAATCGCTTTTTTAAAGATATTAAAATGACATTTATATGGACAATAAGCGCGTTTTGCTTAAAATTTTCTTCAACGTTTTTTTATGGAAACGACTACAATGTTTCTCTCTTATTTCCCTTTTGTAGAATTTATTGGTATGAATACCGTTTAAAGCCAGAATGGTAAAATATCTGGATCCATTGTTGCTATACATTTGAAGGAATCAAAAAAATGTAAATGCACATTTTAGCACATTGTTTTCAATACTTTCAAAGTAAGTTTTCCTAGACAAAACGTAGAAAACAGCTGACGAAGGGTGAGGTAATCCCTTTCTCTTGTATAGGTATAAGCTCTCATTTCATTAGAATATGATTAAAGTATTTATGTATTCCAATGAGTAGACAGAATGATTTCTGACTCGACTTCTGAATAGACTACTCGTATAAAGCGCAGCACTATGTGTCACCGTAAATTTTGTTCACACACTTTGACCATAACAAACAAAGAACCTTAAGGAACTCGGTAAACTGAAAGATGGAATATCGATTGTTCCAATACGATATCTAAGTTATTGTAAAAAAAAAATAACTCGGGCAACGTACATTCGATTATAGATTTTTTTTTTGCTGTGTTGGGACATGTCCCGAAAATATGTTCAAAATATGTTTCAAGTATATTGCATACTTAGTTTGTTTTTGACAGGTAGAAAGGTTAGACGTATTTTAATTATTATAAAAAAATAGAGCAAAGAATTAGCATCAAATTTTGTGTAAAAAATGGAATCGATTGCTCTAAAACAATTGAAATGTTGCCAGTAGAATACGGTGAGTCTGCTTTAAGTAAAAAAAATGTTTAGAAGTGGTACCAGCTCTTCCAAGATGGCCGAGAAGATGCCAATGCGAACATCGCTCAAGACGCCTCAGTAAATCAACAAAAGATATTAACGTCGAAGCTGTGAGGAAAATTGGTTTGGAAAATCGTCAAATTTTAATAAGAGAAGTTGCTGAGGATGTTGGCATATCGGTAGTCTCGTGTCATGCAATTTTTTCATATGTTTTGGGTGTGAAATTAGAAGATTTTAGATGACAACAATGATGATTCTGTCTTACTCAAAAGGGTGATAACTGGTAACGAATCATGGGTATATGGTTATGACATCGAAACCAAATCCCAATCGTCCCAACTGAAGCACCCAGGAGTGCCAATACCGAAAAAAGTACGCCACTTTCGATCAAATGTCAAAGTTTCGATCACTGTTTTTTTCGACTACCGTGGTGTAGTGCATCAGGAGTTTTTACTTCAAGGTCCTACGGTCAATAAGCAGTATAACCTTGAAGTTATGTGCCGTTTTCGAGAGGCAATACGAACAAAAGGTCCGGAATAGTGGAAAAACAATTCATAGCTTTTGCACCACGATAATGCACTTGCTCATTCAAAGCTACTTGTGAGAGATTTTTTTGGCCAAAAACCACTAGATAATCATGCCTCGGCTACCATATTTACCGGATTTGGCCCCATACGACTTTTTTCTGTTCCGAAAACTGAAGAGACCTATGAGAAAACTGATAGTTGCAACGATTGAGGAAATAAAAACCTAAAGTGTATTATATCTGAGGGGAATTACTTTGAAGGGGAAAACATTAATTTTGATGAATAAATAAATATTTTTTTATATAAATATAAAGTCACTTATTGAATACACCTCGTATGTCGAAATTTACTATGACTTAATCCTATTTTACTCTATTAAGACCGTCCAAAAAAAGTGAACATCAGAGTCAGAGTCTGTTTGTAAAGCGTGGGAGGTACGAGCCAATTAGAAATCGATTTTAATCCAAATTGAATCTCAAACTATCTGCGGTAAGCAAAAATGTTTTTGATAAACTGGGTTAGTTTCAGCAATACTCATATTTAAACATATAATTGTAGCCGTATTCGTTTAATGCACTTCAACTGAATCGTTTCCAACTTTTTTTCCGCTTAGATCGTAAATCTCAACAAAATACAAATGTTACGCTTTAAAACTTGAAAACTGCAGCGAGAACATAAATTCCAGCATTGTTTTTACTCCCTGGTGTAGTCAATAGGATGCAGCAATTTCATTGTATCCACGTTTAATGGGGTTGCATTCCATATACGAGTAAAGTCTACGTCTAGAGACTTGCCCTCGTAAATACCGTGCTCCAAAGTGTGATGATAATGACGATGGCGATGATGATGATGGCGATGGTGATGGTGATGAGGTTGGTTAGTTTGGTCCCTCATTTGGATTTAGTTGACAATATTGGCAGTCGTTCAACTTTTCGAAGCTAATGAAATTTAAATTTTTATTATAATGTAGAAGTGATTTCCAATGGATAGATATTATGGTATTTGTATCCTTCGCTTAATTGAATTTTAAATAATCTATCTGTAGACTGCATTAAGATGAATTTATTTGGTGAATGGTATCGGACTTACAAATTAAGTTAATAGCCTATTTTAGTGGCGTGTGGTTCCTCAAAGTGTGTTTGGAGTAAAGAAAGGAAATTTCACTAGAGCTTTAACCAAAAATGAAAAGGTACTTGAAGAGGAGAACTGAAGAGAATATTTAACTCTGCGACTACTTTCTGCTTCCAAGAAAATATCGAGTTATTCGTCGTTATTCACTGGTTCGATACCGTAGTGATGGGCTGAGATTATCTACAAACTACGACGGTACTACTAATTGAAAGTAATCCTATATCTGAGTAGTTACTTACCGGAACTAAAACTGTTTTTTTCTTTTTCTTTCTTTAGTATATAATGCTGGTGTTATTCATCACATAAGATCGATAAAATCTTATTCGTATCTTTAAGACAAAGGCAGCTTTAAAAAGACGTTCTCTGTTTAGGCTGTAGACTCTAGCGTTAACTAAGCTACTGTTGATGCTGATATTCTTCAATTTAGCCTTCCGCACCGATTTTAATAATTTTAAATTCGCGTTTTTACAAGGGGCCCAGATATACATTGATCGGTGATCGTATTCTTTAATATGGGCCTCTTATTATTAGAAATTGCTTTCAACATGAGGAATGAAAGCTTTTAAAAGGAGTTCTCCTAGTTCGAAGATATCAAAAATTCAAAAATTCTGAAATCGGGTCAATATATGGATGTCTTGCAAAACTAACTGCATGTATCCAACCCTATACGCAGACTGCTTATAACTGTGGGGAAAATCTAGAAATTCATCACAGGAAAAAGGAGAAGCTAAATGGGCACAGACAGATGGTAAACGAATAAAATAACCCACGACCGGTTTCTTGCCAGTGAATGTTGCTAAACGAGAGCTGTAAAACAATAACGATTTGCAAGCCAACTTCGTAACTCAGTAATCAGGCCTTACCCGATAATTGCAATACAAACCTTTGTGCTCCACGTACACAAAAGGCCTTCAAATATTACTCGAGGAAAATGATTCAGCAGTGAAACACGTATTTCAAATTACATTGTGCCCACACCTCGTCAGAGTTGTTTAAAAAATTATCGTCAATTTCGCCGTTATCAAGTGATTTCTATAGCTTTATATTGTAACTGATGTAAAAACTTAAAGCCATACCTTTAATAAAAACGTTCAGCTCCTATAACATGCGCGAAACTATCGCTCTTTCTTACCTAACTGTCATAGATGCACTTACGGAAAGTAGGTGGATCATCGCAAAACCAATTATACAAAAAGAATTACCAAGTAGAGAAGCATTGCTGAACTGCCTTACACAAAATTCGTTGTTGACAAAGAAACTTTGAACTAACCTACCCTCCCACCTAGGTGTAAAATTCAACTTCACGTACATGAAGAAATTCCTGCTTCAACTTAACAAAAAAAGTAGGTCGAGAAGTAATTATTTTGAAAACAAAACACGTTCTAGAAAATGTGCGTTAATTGTTCAGGCCAACAATAATATCCTGTTGTGTCGAATACAAGAAAGCAGACCAGTTTCTAAACTTTTCGACAACACATTTGTAAATTTTATGGTCTACGTTGGTCTTGCCAGGATTTTTAATTTCCAGCTAAGCCGAACTAGATAGAGCGGTTGGTGTGGATAACTGAGAGCAGTGTGCTTAGGACTGAATGTTTGATATTTTACATTTATTGAAAGATAAAACACTCAATCTTAACAATGATGATTCTTGTTGAAAGACCTTTGCGCTTTTGACAAAGCTGGCATGAGTATCTTGTAGCGAGATAAATGGTCAATTTTGGATCACTAAAAGGTAAAGCACAGTATACGGCTTTGATACTACGGACCACAGATATGGACATGATACATTTATTGCATTTGATAAAATCTAGATTTTTGTGTTTAGATTTAACCTGTTTCCGGTACGATGGACATGCTGGGATTTGAACATTATTATCTGGAGATATATTGTGCAACTACTTGTGTTGCTTAGTCAATTCTATCTAAGAGTCTTAGTCACCGCAACATGCCCACATTAAGTCAAGCTAATAAAGTTCTCGGACATAGTTCCTCTATACTTCGATTGGTTCAATGTTTTGAGCAATGTGATTTTGGTCCTTCATATAAAGAATTTTAACTTTTAGCAAAAAGTTTTTTTTCAATCCCTTATGACTTAATAGCTTTTCGTTGACAACATGTATTTTGTCTAATTAGGTTTAGTGATCAAGTGATGGTATTGGTATTACTATTGGAGGAGAAAATGCATTTGATGTTGACGCTTTTACCACCATGCTTCGAAAATTCCAGACGTCCAAATTAATCCGTCAACCATCAACCACATCGCATTCAAAGTCAAAAAAATTGTGAAACTGAGTTGAAATTCGATAATTTAATTTATTTATTTTAAATTTAATTGCTATCTTTTATTTAGAATGTATACGAAGACTGTTCAAAAAGTAAGGTGACTTTATTTATAAATATTAGTGTTGTCCCCTTCAAAATGTCTCCCTCACACTTGTGCCAACGCTTTTTCTAATCCTCAAAGCACTTCTCATAAGTATTTTTTGATATAGCTTTGTGCCCTTTCAGCGATGCCCTTTTTTAGATCTTGGCTCTCCTGATTGCTTCCAATAAGGTTTTGATTCGTCACCAATTATGACGCTTTCGAGCAAGTAAGAAATTTCGGAACAAACTTCGCTGACATTCGTCTCATGTCCAAAGCATCCGAAAAAAAATTGCATGACATGAGTCGACCGATATTCCAACATCCTCAGCACCTAATTCCATTTTTTACACAAAATTTGATTCAATTTTGTCAAAATTTTCGAGGACAACAAAACACGTCTAACCTTTCTATCTATCAGAAAATAACTAAGTATGCAATATATAATACTTGAAACTGTGAACATTTGTTTTGGACATGTGCAAAGCAAAAAAAAAAAAAATTAAATCTATAATCGAATGCACTTTGCCCGCGAAATTTTGAAAAGTCACTTTACTTTTCGAACACACCTCGTACATAACATATGTACACATATACCACATTGTTCCAAAAGTTCCCAAAATATATTTTTAAAATTTTTAAAATGTCGGCCGAACCGATCAGGTGAATTTGCTGGTGGATGGTAGTTCTGTCATTTTTGGGAAAAAATGCGGGCATAGGTAATGCAATGTAAGATGTAATACAAAATGTTCCACAAATTACCTTTCCATAACTGAGAGCTCCTCAAAATGCCCAAATAATATTCCTTATTAGTCGTATAGAGCAGGTGGTTTGAAAAGTCCTGGGATAATACTCTAATAATAAATTCATACGAAGTTTAGTTAGTACCGACCAAACTATACGTGATAACATTGACCATTAGTCATCGATATATTGCAGCTTTACCGACGCAGCTTTTGTTATTTTCACACCATGAAAAAAAAAAAAACGATTATCGTACGTTGATAAAACACTGCTACCGTTAAAACTCAAGAATGTTTTGAAAAATATTATAAAAAATCCGCTCTGTGGAACGCAACCATTTTCGCTGATTTGTTGAATTCAAATGCTGTTGAACGCTCTGGGCGATCAAAGAATCCACAAAATCTTTTTGAACAAACGTAAAGTGAAAGTACTGGAGATAGCTGACATTGTTAAGAAATCAATAGACCATATATGGTATGTACATGATATTTTGCACAAATATTTGGATATGCGAAACCTCTGTTCCAAGTGCGTACCGCATATGTTATGCTCACAGTTGACCAAAACCAACAACGTGTTGACGATTCAGAGCGCTGTTTGGAGCTCTTTGAGCGAAATAAAAAGATTTTTTTCATGCGATATACGTAATGCATGAAATATGGATCCTAGTACCTGATGGCAAACCTCGAAAAACGCTCGCCGGAAAGAGTATGACTCGAATGAAGAGGTGATTTCCGCAACGGTAGCCCATTGAAGGGTTACACAAACCTTTTGATAAGAAAGGCATATAAATGTAAGACCGGAGCTGGAATGATTGTATCATTCTAGAAAGATACCATGTTGATGAATAGAGCCGATTTTTAACAAAAAATTGTGTTTTTATATGTTAGTTTAGGGACTAACAGGTGGTACGTTAGTCTGGCCTTCAGCTAGAAATTCATGAAGCAACACTCATTGTAATCCAGAATACAGTGAGGTTCGCCACATTTACGTTTTATGAATGTTTTGTCGTAATCAAAAATATTCCAAAAAATTCCAAGGACAATGTAACGAAAGAAAAACTGAAATAATCGGTTGAATTAAAATCGGTCAAGCGAGAGTACCCCTCGTTGGGTATTTCAGGAATTTTTTGAACAGTATTTTATAAAAATTACAATCCAGTCGCTGGCATACGAGTACTTTGATCTTTTCACATACATTAACACGTACAGTTTTGCTTTCAAACGTTTAATGTTTTCCAATTTTTAAATAGTAAGCAGTATGAAGGGATTTCTATGAACGAATTCAGATTTTATTACTACAACTACTCATTCCTGCATATCAGTCCATAGGTTCCCTTCAATTATTCGAGGAGATCACCTTTCGGGCATCCTCATACCCTTATTCTCTTGTTCGCAATTTTATTTTATTAATAGCTTAACGCTCCGGTTAAGTATTAAGGTCTAATATCTCCAATTACTGTGTTGTTTATCCTGTCATGTAACCTATGTGTACAATATTTTTAATTATTGTACTTCGAATGAGAGATTTTTTTATAAACGAATTTTTTAATCGAGAAGTTTGTCATTGCCTGGCGATAAACGACGGATACCAATTTTTGTTTTGCTTTCCGATGTGTCGCCGATTTCGGGCAAATTAGGCACTGCATCACGTTTACTACATTGAGTTTTCGCAAAAGCTATTAGACAGTTTGTCATCTGACAATCGTAGTTCGTGGCCTTTGAAACGTGGTCGGTAGATTGGGTTTTATATTAAGAATCTTTTCTTCGATACCTGTTTATGCAAAGGAGTGTGCTTTAGTTAATTCGTCTCAAGTGCACCAATGAATATCCATTTGCATGCTCAAAGTAATTCTTGCTTTCTACACGGAGGACTACAAAATGCAAATGTCATCGCTCATGCAATGTCTGGGTGTTTATAACTTTTACGATTATGATTTTTTCTAGCAAATTTCTCTAATCTCCTTGTGTATAACCATATCCTGGAAATACAAGTGAGTGTATCTGAATGCTGAGCATACACATCTCAGACCCTAAAGTTATTTATAAATTGGCGCCACTAATCCACTATTTTCATGTAAAGGAGACTTAATAATTCATGCTCACTACCGTTTTTCTAGGTATTGTTAAAAAGAAAAAGTAAAACTCAACCACAGGGTGTTGAAGAGACAGTTGCAACTTTAATGCCATTACTACACCGTGACCAAAACGAATCTGAACCTGATCAGTGCAGCAGGCAGTATTATACATAGACTACAATACCAACACTGCAACCATATGGCACTATAATCATTATTTCTCGGAATTACTTTGAAATGTGAAACAACCTCTGGGGAGTTACATGAACTGAATGCTACCTACGAACTACGAATACCGTCGAACGATTCAAATACAGATACGCACGTCCGAAAGCAATTTTTCGATGAAAACAGAAAGGGAAACCAGATTGCCTTTGACTGTCGGATATGAGTATCTAAAATGCGTGACTTTTGCCTTATTTTCGAGTACTTGTATAAATGCTTAACATTCGTAGTTCGAACAGTGATTAAAAGAAGAGTACATATCTAAATCGGGTAAAATAAAACAACCTTCCTGTTTAAACTTGGCGGATGTATTTTCTAAAGTTCGTATCCAGCAAGATTTTGTTTAACCAAGTCCCTTCATGCCATGAAGGATTGAAACAATAGAATTGCCAGCAACTATCTCATGGCTGTGCAACCACTTAAAGTGTGCTGAGAAACCGAAAGACACATCCCATCAGCATCGTTGATTACGAAAAACCACGAGGAGGTAAATCTACTCACGGTTACAACGCAATTATTATTGTTGCAGCACAAGGGTTTCCCAGAGTCATTATCAGGAGGGTAGGCACTGACTGTCTTTATAGTTTTAAGTTATCTGCAACGGGTAATGAATTTTATAAACGAACGAAACCCCTTAAGCAGTTAGTGGAAATAATTGCAGAAAAAAAAAAATTTAGTGCACACGTGCATCTTTAAGATTTTCCATCTTGGAATTCGAAAAGCATAGATCTGAATCCAATGTGATTCAGCTCGTTAGATATCTATATAAAGATCAGATTCGTAAAGCTCGAGGTGTACTCATACATACCTCAACCTCATCTCATCAACGGTTCGACGCTCTGCATCTTCACAAATTGGATTTTGTGTTATTCGTAAAATGAGTAAGGGGGAAAAGTATCAGTAGAGGTGCAAAAAAAAAAAATAATTAGGTATCTGATTGCTTGGTTAAGTTTAAAAAAGTAGAAGTAGTTGCAGAAGCAAAAGAACACGGAAGTTTGTAGAATTCCGCTGGTTCTTGTTCAATTGTATCGGTTTCTTGTGAGCAAATTAAGTCCGCTAGGTATTTACCGCAACCACAAAACAGATACCGAGTAGAACTGTAAACATCTTATTGCAATAGAGCAGTGAATTGTTGAACTAATGATTGTTTTATTATTTTAGTCACATGTTTTAGTAAGATTGTTACATGTATGCATGTAGCTCATTTAAGTAGTTAACTGCGATTCTGAAAAGCAACCTGCTACCTGTATCAAAGTCATCTGGTTTTGCGGCATCTAAAAGTTTCAATATATTTTAAGAAATGGAAAATGCAGGGATGTGAGTAATAACCATCTCTTAACTAAGGTAACAGTGGTACTTGCCAATTGTTGCAAAGGTATGATTGTACTTCGTTCATAAAAATGATGAGTTGTATCGAAGGACTTATTCCAGCCTGGGACTGTCAGTTTCTATTATGACCTGAAATCCAGAAAATTTTAGCTGAATATATTGCTTCTTCGAAAATTCTTCAATTAGTAATGCACAGACTCAAAAAGCAGCTAAACAATATGAATGATCGTATATGCATATACCATAAATGACTACTCTATTTGATTTTCAGATCTATTTGCCTTCCGATACCATAAAGTTCTTTCTCAAAGGCAATTATTGGGTTCACAAGTTGCCTACATTATAATATGAAGCTTGGATCAGATGTTACCTTTACTTCTGCTCCAAACAATATTATACAATTCTCTGCATTTTTCGTTTCAAATTTCAAGATAATGTTGTTGCCTTTCACATCATCTCTGTCTAGTATACACGGCTATAAGGTATTGTAAATCATTTACTTAGCCTAATTTTAAAATGTTTGTTTTTTCTAATCATTAAAAACAAAGTTTAAATACACATGTTCGCAGGAACGTATGGCTGAGACACAGTCTCACAGATAAAACTTCATTTGTTTTGTGGCATTTTTGATCACTGCTTTAAAGGGATTCTAGATTAAACGCTTCAAAACTCCCTCAAACTTCGTATTTATATCCTTACTGACCCGAATGTGGTTGTGTAGAATTTCTTGTATGCCGAAGGCCTCGAATATTAACGGTTTCAATTGTGGCGATTCATGTAACTGCAATAACAGCACTAAATTTCAAATATGCATTTGGAATGTTTGATCTTTTAATCGACCGTAGTCACAAGGTTGCTATAGGAGAAAGAAACAACCTATCTACAGACTAATGAAAACAGTCTTGAGTTTTGGACATGTGAACGAGCGTATTTCACTTTTACTTAAGAAAGAAATAACTTTGAGATGCCCATAATAAGCGATTTTATCTACGCGCCACTATTAGTTCTGCTAACGACACCAGGACGTATAAAAACTCTTGTCAATCAATGAAGAAGCATCCATTTAGTCAAGAGGGGATAATGTCACCATAGGTTATGGTGAGGGAAAACATCTGAGGGTTATCCTTCATCTCATCTACGTAGACTGTAAATGGGGGATAAGATATAGCGACTTACTATAAAGCGATATCTACCTAGAAGACTTAGAAGAATCCGAATACAATGACCACGATAAATGGAGCATATAAAGCTGGTGAACAGCAGCGCTCCAGCTTAAAGAATCTTCAACTACATACTGAAGAGACGTAGCAATTGTCTTAGGTTGGACTTTTACCAACGTGTTATAGAGCTCCCTCTAGTGTACGTCTTTATCGCACTGTTGATGGTTTGAAAGCTAAACAATTGTCAACTAACATATGCTAGTCTACATATTTACCCACAGTGGTTTCATTTATGTCATTAATAGAACTTTTTTTTTACGCCTAATACAGTGTATCTGAGCTCTTAATTGCAGGCTCCTATTCTGTCGAAGATGAAATCAAAGAAGCTCTCCTTTCCTAATTCGGCGACGATGCTGTCTTATATGATTTCAATCTTATATTTCAGACACAACCCGTAAGCTTTTCTTTATGGGACTGTAGAGATGCGTCTATTTTCATAACCTTTATGTGCTTACAAATTCACCCCTGCGGTTCTACTTTTAAATCCGTAAGTCATAAAAGATATCGCAGGTTTTCATCTTTTTTGCATCCGAATTAATCCGCTCAGTTTAAAAATATTATAGAATTTCTTTTTTATGTAAAAAGGAGCCTCTGACCTTTAAGGATGGCATAAAGGAATTTCTACCACACATAAGATATTCGTCTTCAGATATCATTGAATCGTCTGAAATATCTAAGAAAATTCTTTGTTGATACTCTGAAAGATAAGATATCCATCTCATTGGAATACTAATGAAGTCAGCTGCAAGCATATCCAAGTTTCTTTCAAAATGAGATATTATATCGTAGCCTTCAGGTACTGTTTTTATTTTGCAATCCAATTTTATTCATATTCACACATATTCACATTCAGTTTATTCCATTTAAAATAGTCATAGTCAGTTTTAAACATTATGTGTTCGCTTTAAAAAAGAAAAAGAAAAGTATTAGTGTTGACTGGATTACGTAAGCCATTGACTCCATAATAGAGCAATATAGCCAGCGTACGTCATGCACATCGAAATAAAACGCCAATTTTCATTCTTCCAAATTTTGCTGCCTCATAAAAATGCCACAATATCGAAAATGTTTTCAATTGTGTCAAGGACTTGTTTTAGTTCACGAAATCACGCCAAAATTTTAAAAGCAAACATCATTTGCCATGGCACAAATTTCCAAAACATCGTACTCGTATGCTCACATTAATCAAACGAATTACCTTTAGCCCCTCGAAATCGAATAAATCACCAAATTATCACAAATGTATCTAATGTTTTTCTATATTTTTTTTTTTGTCAGTGTGTGTTTCTTCAAATTGGAGCAGCTCACGTATTCCCTCCTTTCAAGTGCATAGTAAAAAACAAAAACACGACGCTGTTCACGGAGACACGAGGAAATGGTGTGTTTGGGTTTAAAACTCATCCCTACAAAGTCTCTCGGATTATCGTGTGAAATGAAATTCACTATCGAGTTGCACATCCGGCTTTCTATAGTACGGAAGCACTTCCAATACATGCTGAATGCGTTTACTATAACAAGGACATTGGCCGCATCAGACTACGGCATGGTTAATATATGTAAACTTGTGGTATGGTATAATAAAACTTATGGTGTCATCACACCTTCTATCAGTGGATAATGGAATTTCATTTTTATAACGAGTGTGCCATCTGATATCTTGAACAGAAAACCATTGAAGATATCGTATACTGAAGCCACACATGTCGTGCGAAGGCATCGGAACATGTCGTCATGGTATTCTAAAACAAGAAACAGAAGAAAGAGAAAAAAACAACAACAGGTGGACGAAAGAAATGTCCATCTTCTGTTAATTGGGAACATATGACACGATTTCCATTATTGTAGGTCGATTAGAGTTCCAATTAAACGAATTACCAGTGAGGAATGGTGATTATGGGTGTACCTGACGGAATGCAATCATAGTGCTCTGGACCTGGGGGCACTACTAATTAAGGGCAATGACTACCGGTGACACAACTAGAACATTTTTCTTGACGTGTGTATTGTGTATTATCTGATTGGTGAGACATTCATATTGTATTTGTCCAGCAGATCATTATGCGACATAATGACTTCTACTATATCATTAGTCGAACTATGTTGAAAAAACAAATTAGTTTTTGTGACTTATTTTAAGAAGAAACTGCTTTGACCTACTGTGATAAAAAAGCGACCTACTTTGGATTTTTCTAAAACAATTGGGATTCATTCTAGTTGAAAATAAGTGAAAAAACACTTAAGGGAGACAATACGACATTCCTTCACAGAATAAAAACAAAAGGTTTCTGTGACATAAACTTGTTTTGAGTTTATTTGATGTTAAAATTGTTCTGCATGAATTAGTAGGAGCTAACATATGGTTTTGAACGTAGAAGAAGTGGATGTATTAAACATTAAGGGCTATATGTCGTCAGCATGAGTGAATTTTTCATATCCTATTTGAGATAATTGAGTAAAATAGATATTTGCAAGTAGCGACCAGTAAAATGGATACACTAAAATGACCACAAGATCTTATTGTGATATTTACGAAGATTAATTTTAAACGTTCCAGGATGCTATTGCATCCTTCTACTTTAGGAGACCCTACATGTTGAATAGAAAACCTTAATAATACCCGTACAAGAACCATGGATGAGGAAATAATGCATATGTTGTTTGAAATGTTTTCGAAGTTTCAATTGGTGAGCGATAGTTTGTCGTATTGTGCCAAATTCATTTTCAGCATCTAAGCTTCAGTAGATTTGTTTTCAAGATTTGACTGCTGCAGTCATAAACTACAAAACGTTAAACTACAATTACGTTAGTTCTTCAACTTACGAGGTGTGTTCAGAAAATAACGGGAATTTTTAATTTTCTTTTACTATGATGGCATAGCATATATGCCCCTGCGGTATGATATGATAGAAATGATTTTCAGCTGTATTCATTGTTTACCTTGTGGCAACCGCTAAGGTTAGGTTTGTTAAAAGAAATGGATCAAGAAATTTGTATCAAATTTTGCGTAAAAAATGAAATAAAGTGTAACAAAGTGTGTGAAATATTAACAAAGGCCTATTATGGGTCTGCTTTGAGTAAAACAAAAGTTTATGAGTGGTATAAGCGTTTTCAACATGGTCGTGAAGTCGCTAAAAATGACGAACTCCCCGGACATTTGATTGCGAAATACATTCGGGCGAGTAACATATGCAACGTAAGAGGCAATTATCTACTGTATTTCATACTTTCACAAGACTTAATTATCAATGATGTTGGCTTCTATTAAACGTTTTGTGTGGAAAGAAGGGAGTGAATCATCAAATAAATCTTACCCAACAAACCAACAGATAGAGGGCGTTGTTCAGAACCTGTTGTTTTGAACTTACATGACCAGTCAGCAAAATTTTATGTAGATTGCCAATTCCATTGAAAATTGAAAGCTTCTACATAGGTAAATAAAAACTATTTTGGAAGAAGACTGAGTCAAAGAAAAATAATGTAAGAGGCAAATGCAGACTTAAACGAATCGAAAAGGTCGAAATAGTCGGGGAAACCAGTGACTCTACAAAATCTGAGGAATACAATATGCTGTAGCTAATACCTGGCATGGGTATTTCACGTTTATGCCAGACTTCAAAGACGGTCTTATTATTTTTACTCAAACCTTCGTATGTATTCCAAGTTTCGATGGCAGTGAACTACATATATTGTGACAATCAGGTAGAGCGAGAAAAATATCTGCGTCTGCAGCGGCAGTCTTATAGTGTTCACAATTTCGAAAGTGGCAGGCTTCTATGAACGCAAATGAGAAGATCTGTCTTAGATAGTTAGGCAAGACACAGATAAAGACATTCAAGTATCTGAAACGGGGCTGTCTGCGTCATCGGTTAGGGTTTTCATTAATAGTTTAATCCCTCTTCAGTATAAACGTATGCAGCATGTTACTCCAGTTTGCAATCAGAGTAAACAAATGCTGTAACTTGGCAGAATAAGCTGAAGACTTCTGACTGCTGAATGTGCACTCTGCATTACTAAGGATCTTAGTGTACTAGGCGTAGGGAACACTATATCGATATAATACGCTTACTTCAATATGTAGACCAATTTGCTAGGAGAAATGCCTTCTATTTTTAGATCGATTCAATCATAAAACTAAAAGAATAAGCTAAATTTACATTACCTCTTTAATATCCGGGACAACTTAAAAAAGGTCCAACAAGTTTTTTTCTAATTTCTTCATTGTTTAGTATGCCGAACAGTGTAATTCGACAAAGCTGTATCAGCTTTTCCAGGATGCTAAATCTGGGGGTAGACTTAAAGAGTAAGACGAATGATATTATTTATCGTCCTTAAAGATAATGAAAATATGATGAGGCTTAACATCAAATTTGCGAACCGTAACATCAGATATTCACCCAGTACTTTGTGGCGATGTCCCTAGTTCTTATAACGTTAAATGACCATTCATCCGACATGATTTAATTCACTTAAAACTGGTTGGCGAATTGGTTCATCATATCTGTTTAAAAGTCGCCTGTAGCCTTTTCGTTTTTAAGCCTACGGATACCTGATCGTGAAATTATGGGTATAATTCTACATTATCTGGAAGTGGATTCTCTTTTTGCCTTAAGACTTTCTTCCTTAATTTTCTTACCAGGCTTGCAACCCGTGAACCGTCTCTTGCCTGAGGCACCGCAGCTTTTCATCCCCTTCGATCCTGAGCAGGCTCCTGTCAGTTCGTAAGACCAAGCACGCCATTCGCGACTGTATAATCATTAAAACGGAAGCTCGATCTTTCTGCTCATCTCGAACCCGAGGTCTGTATTTCGAAAATTTTCTTAGCTGGAGCATTGTCAGGTCAGGAGTTTTGGCTCCAGCTGTTTTCATAAACTAGGTCAGTCTTCGTCGGTTCTCTACTAAAGTGCCATTTGCAGAGTTGGTGCTCCTTCCGAGGTAGGTGATTTCCTTAACAACCTCGAAATTATAGTGGCCCGAGATGGTGGATCGATAATTCTTTGCAACAAGTTATATTTTGTTTTGTCCTCGTTCACAGTTAAACCAACTTCTCTAGCCTTGTTGCAAACCATTGAACTTTAAAACGATCTACTAATTTGTGGAAGATAGTGCCTCCAGTTTTAACCCCAGCGCTACGTACTATGTTTAAGCACAAGATTAAAGAAATCGCAAGAAAATGCATCGCCTAGATTATATCCGGCGCATTTTGATAACAGCTCTGACGAAGCTTTGCCAAATTACAGCACAACACTTGTTTTCAACTGTTACGTGGCATAACTGGATCAGTTTTTTTTGGGGTCGCGAATTCAGACATCGTTCCAAGGAATCTTTTGCTTTTTGTCAACATATTTCTGAATTATTAATCTGTCGTGTATGTTCTGGTATAATCATTCGAAACTATCTTTCTTGCAAGTCTTGACATTGAAATCGCCATAACTCGGCGAACGCAAAGCAACCAAGGTCATTTTCGTCCGCTTTTGGTATGGTATATTCCATGCTGCTGAAAATCAGGTGAAATGGGTTTCAGTTAATCATGAGAGGGACTCGTTCACATTTGCATTCTTCAATTTTTAAAATATGTAGTGTTGCGTTTCAAGACTGCAGCGAAGACCAAGTAGACAAAGTAATGTATTTTTGTTGCAAGCTTTGATGTTGTTTCTTGTAAACTGTATATACTACGATTTACTTACGTACTGTTTTGTACCATGTAAATACGCCAGCCCACTGGATTTCACTGACTCCTAAATTTTAACAATAAGTTAACAATATGTAACTTATGTAACAATATGTATACTGTTCGTATACAGCTGAAGTGATTGAAAATACATGAATTCTCACAGTCCTTTTATAATTTTTTAGTTCGTATTTATATTATTATTATGATATTTATTCATATAAACGTGCTTTGGGCATACCAAGTTTAGGTAGTAGAATCAAAATTTAAACAACTCACTACAACCAGTCTGGGAGTTTCTCCTGACAATTTAAAGGAAGGGAGTGTAACTGTACGGATCATATGTTACGAGTGAATAAGTAGACTCAAGAGGTTTACCGGAGTGCTCTTAGAGAACTTCTTTGTTGTTTTCACTTAAACGAGGAATAATCTATTTCTGAATTAAGGGTACCTAACCACTCAGATAAAAAAGGCTAAAATTAGTCAGTTAATACTTGAGCTAAGCCAAAATTAGCGAAATTTGATTACAAATTGATTTTATTATTACAAAATCCTTTCGAAGAAAGTACCCCAATTTGCATGACTTTATTTTCATCATGTTATTTCCCACATTAGACAATTGCAATGCTTGCAATTTTACATTCAGACATTTCCTAATGTTCATTCGCAATTTAATGACTCATCACACTGAGCTTCTGCCAGAAAGTAGACATTGCACTTTAAAAATGGAAATAAAAAAATTAAAGAAAAAAGACAAAAACAAAAGCGAAAGCATTTATGGTGGTTGTGGACGGGCCACTTTAAATATTAAATGTCAGCTTTATGCTATTGCTTCAAGGCGAGCGCTTTTGCATGCAACATTAAATGTCAGTTGTCAGTAGTACGTCTACAAAGCAATCGACTAGTTATGTATCTTTAAATGTCTTGCCTTCGGTGGACGGAGGAATGGGCTGCACAAAGTTTTAGTACTGAAACTTTTATTTCTTCGAATTTTTTTCTTCATTAGATAGTCTTTCGTTAATGTTCCCTTTATGGTGATGCAGCACCTTCGTTCCGAGCGATTATCTCTTCGTTTTTATGATGCAACAACTTACATGCACTATTTGATGGAATTAAGGGATTTAATAGAAGACTTGTATTCGGATGAAAGAAAAACGACATAAAACTAAAAAAAAAGTAAGAGGTGCTATACATTATTGGTGAAATGTGAGAGATACCCTATCATTGAGATATGGTATGTTTTCGAGTTTGAATTTTTTTCAAATTTTTAGAAATGTTACAACTCATAAGTTATCACTTTTAGCTACGCTGTGCGAGTTTGGAAGAGTCAAGTAATCAAGCAATGAGCCCTGGCTCGATTGATTTAACAATATGATAAACACATAAACACAACAAACCATATAGAGCACAACTGACTGGAAAACCAAATCGACGTTATAGGGTATATAAATATTTAAATAAAGTCATATTCAAGGCCCTAGTTCCATGATCTTGTAGAACGATCATGGAATTATTGCCTTGAATACTCCTTTATCGTATGTGATCTTAAAATCCTGCGGTTTTCCTTAGAAAATGTGTGACTTCTCTTTTTCTGCTTCATTTCCTGAAAGCATGTACGTATATATTTCCTCCGAGTCTACTCGCTATCCTTCCTCTGCCGTTCCTAGTCTGATAACTCGGAATCTTGTGTGAAAAATTGTTATGACGTGGAAAATGTACCTGGAAACGGAAAAGATTTTGTTTCGTTGGTGTTAGCTTCTAAAATTCGATGAACCTTACTGGAATACCAAATTCAGACATAGCAAAATCTTTTAAGTAAAGGCAGCTATTTTATCGATAGATAGGAAATAGGCATCTATATTTTTCAGGTATTTTTTGATGACTCAATGTAAATTAGTAGTCAATGGTTTATTTCCCAAACTTACAAATTAAATAAAGCACAATAAGTTTGTTGAAGGCTTTCAATCTTCCACATTTAAATAGAACCTTATATCCGACACTTAAAAGGCTAAGCCTCGGTAGTTGAAAGAAAAACACTTCGATAATATCATAATTCACGGGAATTGTATATTGTATCTTCGAGTTTAGGGCAGTTTAATTTCAGTTTTTCGACATCAATCTTTACGAGTTTTTGTGACGTAGACATATGCGGGCCAAACTAATACAGGATAGAGCTTATAGCCCTAGTGATCAAGTGATCTAGTGCTACTGAGTACTATGTTTCTTACTTCATGAAATTAATTTGTCTCATTCTGTTGTTGGTAGATTGGTTCCATAAACCGTCGTATGTAGACTTTTGCTAAATGAGCTTCCCTTACCCACTTTCGCGTAGATTGTAAAAAAGTCTAGTTATTATTTACATTCGAACTGGCGGTTCATTTTATCATTCATTTCATTTGTTCATTTATTTTATATTCATATTTATATAATATAATATATTATATAAAATAATATAATATTTATTATATTATTTGTTTTATATTCATCTACTTGTTGAGACCACCATGGTGGTCGAATGGTCTGTGCATTCCGGCATGTTCCGACTTATAATGTTGCCTTCAATTGTGTCCTTCATATGCGGGGCTTATGGGCTAGCAGATCTTTCTGGTTTTCTTTTACGTTGAACAATGCAAAATTAAGTGATCTGCATCTTGGATATGTGTTTCGTAGGGAATGCTAGCCTTTACGATGCAATAACAAGCGAAGATATTCCTTGAAAAATTCGTCTTTTGTATTGATTGGAAGTTCTGATAGAGCTTCTCATTTTACCTTAGGACAGCGCTATCATCTTCATTGTCATTCCTTTAAGCTATTAAGTAACTACACTTGGAATCTTGTTTTTATTGTTGACAACGTATTCCTTTTGGTCACGTATACTTTTCTTTTGCTCGTGCAAGGTTCAATCGTATTATCTGGCACGCTTAATGGC
Organism: Volucella inanis; assembly: GCA_907269105.1. Classification (NCBI taxonomy): domain Eukaryota; kingdom Metazoa; phylum Arthropoda; class Insecta; order Diptera; family Syrphidae; genus Volucella; species Volucella inanis. The sequence continues at coordinate 37,998,124 of OU026154.1, read as the reverse complement.
AACATAGAACCTTGTTAAGAAGGTACCTAAATGTGGTCCAAAGGGCAAGTTCTTGAGGTACCTTTGGAGGTTTATCAAGCAGCAAATGGTTGCATCTTAGGAAAATTCTGGTCATGGCGCCATTGGCGACGAAACAAAAAGAAGGCATTGCACATTCTTATGAATACCAGTTTCCCCGGATGCGCCATGCCCCAAGAGAGTGTGGGCAATAAAATAATTTGTTCCAGTTAAGTTTTGTTGTAGAAGTTTGCGGAAACAGTACTACATGTTTACGTGAAAGTTTGTTCCATAAAAAAACCCACGAATAAGTTCTATCGACGCCTTGCAGATTCAAAAAGACTCTTCCCCATGTTGCCCAGAGCACCTTTGCACTGCCAGTTACTAGTTCTTTACGCGTCGTTTTCAGCGCAAAAATGTTTGTTATCTAGGATGACACCTAAATACTCGTACTTGACTTGACTTCGTTGGAAAAACTGGTTAGTTATTTTTTAAGTACTAGATGAGTCGGTTCAATTATCTTCTTAGTTCTTACGAAGAGAAAACTCTCAGATTTGAGAGGGTTGAGTGAAAGACTATTTCTAGTGCACCAATCATAGATCATGTCAAGGGTTGCCGGTGCGTTAGAACAAAAGTTCGCAAGGCTAGTGCGGGGAGATTGTCAAATGACCGAAATTATGAACGTATTCTTTATGAAAACTACCGGATTATATTTCCGTAAAACGTCCTTTGTCAATTTTTTTTTTCTGTTTATTGTTAGGTCGTCTTAATCTGTTCGGGAATGCATGTCAAAGAGATCTTCCCACTGTGGCAAAGGGCGACAGCAACCATATTATATTTGATGACTGCACATTCTTATGAATACCAGTTTCCCCGGATGCGCCATGCCCCAAGAGAGTGTGGGCAATAAAATAATTTGTTCCAGTTAAGTTTTGTTGTAGAAGTTTGCGGAAACAGTACTACATGTTTACGTGAAAGTTTGTTCCACAAAAAAACCCACGAATAAGTTCTATCGACGCCTTGCAGATTCAAAAAGACTCTTCCCCATGTTGCCCAGAGCACCTTTGCACTGCCAGTTACTAGTTCTTTACGCGTCGTTTTCAGCGCAAAAATGTTTGTTATCTAGGATGACACCTAAATACTCGTACTTGACTTGACCTCGTTGGAAAAACTGGTTATTTATTTTTTAAGTACTAGATGAGTCGGTTCAATTATCTTCTTAGTTCTTACGAAGAGAAAACTCTCAGATTTGAGAGGGTTGAGTGAAAGACTATTTCTAGTGCACCAATCATAGATCATGTCAAGGGTTGCCGGTGCGTTAGAACAAAAGTTCGCAAGGCTAGTGCGGGGAGATTGTCAAATGACCGAAATTACGAACGTATTCTTTATGAAAACTACCGGATTATATTTCCGTAAAACGTCCTTGGTCAATTTTTTTTTCTGTTTATTGTTAGGTCGTCTTAATCTGTTCGGGAATGCATGTCAAAGAGATCTTCCCACTGTGGCAAAGGGCGACAGCAACCATATTATATTTGATGACGATTAAATGACAGCATTTATTGTATTAATATTTTCTTTCTTATAGTCCTCAAAATTTTTAAATTTTGTATAACGTTCAACATACCTTATAGGAAATACTTTCAGTTAAACTTGAACACGTACAAGAAATTATTTACACCGTCATGATCCGTCAAGGAAAATGCACTGGCTATTTCCTTTGCTTAATGTACATGTTCCGAGACAAAGGAAATACCTAAAACCGAAGCATAACCTATCGCAAAGCATAACAAAAATTAAGTTTTCTACAAAGCAACATGCATCTACAATACATACTTTATATCCCTGCATTTTTACCTCTGATCCATCGCAGGCTATGCTCAGACACGTAAAATAATTCTTAACATCAAAAAGCTAAAAGATTTCTTTTTTTTTTTATATATATATTGTATTATGTACATATGATATACAAGTAAGTATCTTTGCTGTTTTTAACACAAGTATTGTAAAGTAAAGTAAAGAAACAAAGTATCTATATGCAGCTATCTGTTCTTTAAGTACAATTTGTACCTGTAGATATTTTTAGTGAAATTATTGATTTTTCGGCGGGTTCATGAGAAAAAGTTCCTTTTAAATCAGGTGGTGTGTACGAATACAAATTGAATGACAAAGCAACACGTGGGAGCATTAGAATTGGAAATTTGAGTCGTATAATCCTTTGGACAAATAGTCTAAGAAACGCAAAGGGAAACCAATATCGATTTTCAATGGCCTCATAGTTAACATGAAAGTCCACTGTTTTGTTATTCTTTATGCAATGACTAATTTTTATAGATATTTAGACGTAAGTAGATGTGTATGTACATATCCATTGCATTTTATAAGCTTCAAAAAATTTGAAAAAAAAAAACACTTCTGTCAGCTCAGCACCTTTTTTTGTCATGTATGCTTGAGATACTTTGTAGATTGTCTGCTGTGCTCCTAAAGATCTTCATTCTGCTAATACAGTAATCGATCATCTGAGCAGCTGCTTCTCTAACGCTCTAATATAAATAGGAAATTAGTTTTTTTCTTTCCGATTATGTTCCCGCTGGAGAAATTTATGTCGATGATGGAGCTGTACGAGGTGGTATTGAAACTATGTAGTTAAGTAATACGAGGTTATAGCTATCACCTGTATCAGCAATACCTCACGTCTGTAGGTAATTTCCGTACTGCTCCATTCTACTCCCCATTAGTTGAAATCTCCTTTCACTTGGGTGATTTTATATCATGGGACATAAGGTATCGAAATCAACTGCTCATTATTTGGTTCGATTTTCCGTGATGCGAATTAGCTCATTCCAAATTTTCACGAGCATTCTCCATTTCTTTCTGTCCTCCATCTTTTCAGCTTAGGGCCGTTCACTTTTCTACTTGACAGGGAATGTGGATTCCATTGCATGACATATTTTGTGATGAAGTTGTCTTCTTTAAACCTGTCTGCTTCTCATGGAACTATTCCTTTGAGATACGATTCAGCCAGAAAAGTCTCAGAATGAGCGCGGCTTGGTTATGGTGTTGAAATGCTCCTTTTTCAGAATTTAGTCAACATTCCGAATGCAAAAATTGACTTAACTGTCAATTTACTACTGACGTCGAATTCAGTGCCGACGATAGCCAAACGATGCTTTCTACAATAAATAAGGAAAACTATAAATCTTTGTCGATCTTTGCTATAGCAATGTTAAATTTAGCTAAAGAACTTAAAAAGCCTGTGACTTTGGTTATACTCTGTACAACTGTTTTGGATTATTCGTTGAAGTTTCATAACTTTATTTGTTTTGCTAATCATTATCAGAAAAGAATCGGTGATAAAATGCAGCCCTGCCAAAACTCAAGGTATTGTAACTACATACTCATATGCAGCCTTATTAACAGTAATGTTTCTGTCAGGTATGCTTCTCCTGTGTGATGCTTTCCATTGAAATTTACAACTAACCCTCTCCAATGATTCTTTGAAGTCAATAAAAATGAGATGAAGTGGAAATTTGTAGTACATACTCATATTCGTTGTATTGCTCTATAATAATCCGCACTGTGTTTTTACGATCGATGTGCAAATATCTAGAGCGACAGCTTGTTGATATCATTTTCCCACGCACTTGATATGGTTGGGTTCAATTGCTTTACTGTAGATCCTGGCAGAGCTCAGGAAAATTCCACAGGGATGCGGACGGGATGACTATTGGCTTTTTTTCCAAACTTAATGAATTGGGCCTGGAAGATCTCTGGTTTCAACAGGATGGTGCTCTTAGCAGGATGTATACCTGCTGCTGCTTCTGATTCTAGGCCCAATGCATTGGTAAAGTAACTCTTATCAACTCGAAGTGTATAAAATTTTTATTTGAGTTGATAAATCAGTGCTTGCCATTAACTTTTTTAAGATTAGTTCATATAATCATATGTTACGTTCATATGTACGTTTTAAGTAGTCCATACGAGAGTCTAATTTTGAATCACTTTTTCGAGATAGCTCGCTAATAGCACGTGTAACATTGTCTTCCAACGCTGCAATAGACGCTGATTTATCAGTATAGACGAATGATTTGACGTATCTTCATAAAAAGATAGTCTAAATCTCACGATTTAGATGACAAATTGAGCGCACAATGGCCCATTTATAGTAGTACAACACCAGCTGATCATAAGGGAAAAAAATGTTGTTGCTATTAAAAAAAAAAAAAAAAACACCGGTATACCGGTCAACCACCCAAATAACGAGAAATAAAAAAAAAAAAGTCTTTAATTCCGTATCTTTATCAATGGAAGCATCTCAATGCAATTTATAAAGTTTTGCACACTCTCGATTTTGCCTTTCGCGCCTCAACAGGTATTTATAAAGTGTTATAGTGAAATAAAAGTGAAATAATTATTTGTAGCAAATATATCAGAGTATGTTGGTAAATATTTTTAAATTCAGAGGTTTTTTATTAAAAAATAAGTAAGGCTCTGTCACTATGAACTAAATGTGAGGGTATATTTTTTTGTAGTGACAAACTAACTTTTTTTTTTATTTCTTGGTCCATAACAAAAAAGTGAGATAAAATGACATCGTGAATCTTTTTTCATTTGAAGATTGGATTATTATCTTTAAAATAATGCTTAATAAAAGTGCCGAAACGAAGCGCAACATTCTCTTTTCTTCTCTTACAGGTATCAATCCGCCCTTTTCAGGGCGACCATTCCTTTTACGTCAGAAGTTTTTTTGTTCATTCAGAGTGAACATTTTTTTAAGTCATCAGTAACGGTTTGTGCAAGTGTTGTTTGCAGTACGTAATGTCAAAAAAGGTAAAAACTGTTCTTAGTGAAGCTGCTCATAAAAAATGCCTTGAATACGGTAAAACTTTTGCATTACAACTTTTTAAGAACTATAAAGAAAAAAATATCACTAGAACGATTTTTGAAAGCTGAAAAGTTTTGCCTTCAAAAAGAGTTCCTTATTCCATTGTTTGAAGTTCATGTGGGAAAAACTTTTAGACAAGGATGATCGGAAAAGGAATTCCAGTAATGTGGAAACAGAGATAAAAAACGAAAAACTCTCAAAATTGTGGAAAGTTCGACGGTAGAATTATCATTTGCCGTTGAGTCTAGGCTTAGAATAAAGGAAAATGTTCTAAAGCCTAAGTCATAAAAAGGATTGTCGCGTGTTCTTCTAATATGCTTAAGAAACCCGAAACTCCGAATATGATCAAGCCAAATAACCCTGAAGAAGTCCTAGTCCTTATAATCGATTTCAAACTGACAAAACATCGATATAAGCTACTTCAAAAAAACGCAAAAGAAAGAAATGCTAATATTTACCCAGCCTATCATACTATTTTAGAAGTAAAACAAAAGTGGTATCTAACAATTAAATTACAAAGGAAAATATTGAGACGATAACAAGAGAATTCAACTGTATGGAAGCCGACATAAATTGTCTAGAAGCCACAAGGGTAACCTTTGACAACAAAACTGTTTTAATTAATCATACTTTGTTCAAAATAATGGTAGATGGCAAAACTCGTAATGCTGTTATGGAAAACTTTCCTAGCTCAGTTTGCTGTATATGCAAGGCATCTCCTAAAGACATGAATAATATTGAACTTTGCTTACAAAAACCTTCTGACAAATACCAATGACAGCAACACGGCCCAACAAGTTTTTAAGAATCGAAAGCTGCTAAAATAATAGGCTTAGACCCGAAACTAGTAGAACGTTTTTCAATTTTTTTAAAGACATTAACTTCAGGTTTGAAACTTGATACCAATAAATTCCGTACTTACTGTTTGGACACAGCAAAATTATTTGTAACAATTATTTGATACAAAATACTTGTTAGTGTCCACAAAATTCTGTTGCACGGTGCTGACATCATTGAAAGTTTTTCAAGAAATATGTCCCAAATCGCAACAAATACTGATGTGCTCCATACCATGTCGATATCTTCTGATCCAAAGATAAGCAAATTGCGACATCTACCAACTCGACAACACAAGATACCACCCCCTGAAATCATGGAATCTATTTTGAATTGATTTATAAAACACATAATCAAACATAATAAAAAAATGAAATCCGAATAAAGTCCAACTTATGACCCTAAATCGACCACTGTGCACCGGTCCAAAGAGAGAAATAAATTGCTCACCGAATTCATTTCTCAATTGGTCCATCGATTCGTATGCTGTGAGGCATGCAACGCCGTCTTGCTGGTACCACATATCGACCAAGTTCAGCTCGTGGATTTGGAGAAAAATCATTGAACGATAGCAGGCACCATTGATGGTAAAGTAGTTCTCACGGTCATCTTTGAAAAAATACGACCAATGACTCTGCCGGACTATAAATCGCACCAAACAGGGTATTTTTTAGAATGCATTGGCAGCTCTTGTATTATTTGAGGTTGCTCTCAGACCAAATATGGCAGTTTGGTTTATCAACGAAACCCATTCAAACAGAATGGAGATTCGTCGCTTGCAGAAGACAATTTTTCTATAAAAAAACGGATTTTCTTCCAGCTTTTCTGAGGCCCACTCATCGAAAATTCGACGTTGTGGCAGGCCGTTCCAATACAATTCTTGCAGAAGCAGTATTTTGTAAATTTTAAGGAAAAGCTCCTTGCGTAAAATCTTCCACGTAGTCGTCCACACAATCCCAATTGCTGTAAATGGAGACAAATGGACAAATCACGGTCTTCATTAACACTGCCGCATACAGCAGCGTGAAATTAGTGCGTGAAATGAAGTGCGAAATGACTTCAGGTGCTTACTCAGTAGGTTGACTATGAGATATTTTGATAATATATTTGATAATAAATTTTGATAATAAAATTCAATAATTTTTAAGCGTTGTTCGTCTTTCCTTGATGAAATGGCAATGCTAACTAAACATGTTTGACTTTGAATCATCTTTGATGTGGCATTCATTAAGCAGCCAAAGAAAATGTACTCGATTCGATTGAGTTACTTCGAACAACAGAGGCTTAAACAGAGCTATGTAGATTCTGACTTAAATATTTGCTGTGACTACATAGTCTGAGAAACTGCTTTAATACACCTAGACTCAACCACTTGCCCTTTTTATGAGTATAAGAAGAGTTCTCATCATTTATTTCGAGAAATATCTTTATATCCCATAGATAGGCATTGTCCTTCTTCCTTATCAAAGGAATTTTTAGTTTTTGGTTGAACTTTATACACAATCCAAACTGGATAATTTGCAACTTTGCAAATCCAAATTGATTTCTTTTAAGATAAACCATAGATTTATTATTTTGTCGCGCTCGGAAACATGTGTACAATAAAAAAAGCATTAAGTGGTCGAGAAATTTATTGAAAATAGGTGTACTAGAATACTGGTTTACACTTTTAATAAAAAGAGAGCTTTAACCTTTGTCTTTTTATTGGTGATTTCAGGCCAATCATTTCAATAAAAATCTCCTCATAACATGTGAGTACCGAATTAAGGTAACAGATTTCAATTCTGCAGACTTTTAATGCTGGTATCTTTGCCAACGAGCAAGGAGCCCTTTATCCAGGCGAAAACTTAAGTGGACAGGCCTGTCACCATATTCTTATACCCTCGCATCTTTTTAATCTGGTCTTAAAGCGATTCAGGCCTGGTTCTATTCGTCGTAGTTTTGTGTTTCGTTAATAATATCTGTTTTGAGCGAATAACATCAACATGTCGCAAAAAGAACAATGAACGGGTAGGTAGCTGAAACTTCTCTAACTTAGAGGTAAAGTCCCCGCAAAGTATGTGAACGTCTGACATATTTCAACTTTTAATATTTTAGTTATTTTAAATATATAAATTCTCATATCCACTAACTGCAATAAACAAATCAAGATATCCTCAAAACGTATTCAACACTATTCCTTTCCTTTTTCAGCTCCAAAGACATAGCAAAAATGGCGCCAATGCCCAGTATTAAGGGTTCTCCAAATGCTCCAACATTCCTATTTTCTACCGCTGATTCTGGTGATTCAAGTCCTACACCATCTAGCCCACCAAGTACAGGTAAGATCCAGTTTTTTATTTTCCATCATCTAAAAAACTTAAATAAACTTCTTTTAGATGTACCAAAATCACAGTGCTCTTCATTGTCCGAAGGTGAGTCCTTCGAAGGCTATGGAGAAGGTGAAGGTGGCAGTGCCCTAGTTCGTAGTGGCCTTAACGATGGAAATAACAACTTAAATAATAGCGGAGGAGTTGAACTAGAATTAGCACCACACGGAAACTCTACGCCTAGTGGGTATGTTCGATGTTAAACGCTTTGCCTCTACAAATTCACAAGTCGACTTTTATTTTCCATTTTCTGAAAGACTCTGATTTTGTTGGGGTAAAGGGTATTGCTTTTTTATGAGTTTATAATTTAGACATATGTAATTTTTATTGCAGAGATGAAGAACGTAATATCATTCCAAGAGACAACTGGGCACGGATGTGTCTCCGCCGTACGCCCACAAGGTGAGTGCTTGGAGATTTTCGTTTTTTTTTTTTAAATTGCAATAAAAAATTTTGGTTTCTCTTTTGTTGCTCTCTTGCATAAAGTTCTGGTGTTTGTTTGGCTCTCTTGAGCACATTTATTTTGAATTTCACTCGGTATAATTAACAAATAACAACCAAAAAAAATGCACTAAATGATTTTGAGAGCGGACTCAAAGCTTTAAATTATCTCTTGAGTTTTATTCTACAATAAGTTGAGTATTACTCGTATAAGCTCAAGTCGTCGGCCTTGGGTTATATTGAATCACATTTTAATTGATAATAGGCATGGACATTAGAACGACAAAAAAACCTGATGTCCGTTTAAGAATGGAGCGAGACTTCTTATATATAATTTAAGATACATATTTTATACATACAAGATTAACTAGTCTATTATTATTACTTTATCAATAGAAGCAGTCATGGTATTTAGTCGAATATTACCTACGTATAATGGGGCATTGCCCCTCGATTTTACCATTATACGCTATAAGATTTTTTTTATTTTTAATTTTTTTTATTTTTAATTTTTTTTTTTTTTTTTTTTTAATAAAACGACGTAGGCTTAACGTCGAAATTAAATTTTTAATTCGAAATATATAACTATTACCACTAAAACCGCATGGGTGAGTGGATGCTTGGGATCAAATTTGTGTGACTTTGTCGCATTATTCCTTTGATATTCCAGCAATTTCACGGCAAATGTCCGCATCCAAAATTTCCAACGTTTCTGGTTTATTGAAATAGGTTTGAGATTCAATTTTACCCGACAGAAAATACTCCTTATCCTATAGGGGGTTCAATTGGAAAGGCAATTTTGGCGATAAGACGATCACCTAATTTCGTTTTCAATAAATTGTTGCACGCGCTCTATTGCAAATTGCATCATCCCAAGCCTTCCGGTTTAAATTTATCAAAAAAAAAGAAAAAAAGAATTGGTTAACATGGAGCGATAGCGGTCTCCATTAAGTGTAACGAACTCGCCGGAATCATCTCAGAAGTAGTACGGCCCAATGATACCTCCGGACATAAGAATAACACTAAACAATCCAGATTTTCTTCCATCTTTAATATAGCGGAATCAGTGAAAATTTGCCGTAATAGTGCATTTGGCTTTAGTTCTCGGGTTGACCTTTTACTGACGTGTAGCGAGGATTTTTCGAGAGATGCCCAATTATTGAGAACGATGCAGAATCGATTGACTGCGGTCTTGACTAACCGATTCGTGCACGGCTGCAATATTCTTTTTACTTCTAGCGTTTCGCTGTCTAACTAGCACGGAAATATTATGAAGTAATAAAGTCGATTCTAATTTTTACACAAAACGCTCAATTGTTCGCTTATCGGGACGATCATAACAAATTAAAATTAGCGCTCATCATAACTGACCGTGAATTAAACGATGTTTAAGGGTATATTTTTTCAAAACTAATTTGACGACAATTTGGAGTACAAATACTCGTATGTCACGTAGATGGTATGCGTGGAAAATTGGAAAAATGCGCCGAAACTAATGAAATATATCGACACTTATAAGTACTATGCTTCGGAGATGGTAGATTTTGTGGTAAACCGAACTAACAAGTCCCTGCATTAAGCTTAAAATGAGCGCTAATTTTTATTTAAGTCCATTCACTTATCATGTCCTAACTATCTGAAAATAAGATGTGCATTTTTTTAATAGGTTGATAGCTCTGTGCTGCCGATTGGACTTCTCCGCACGAATTTGAGGTGTTGGTCCTCATCAGCCATAAAAAAAGGATAACCTTATTTAAAAACGTGGCAGTCACATAGTATGTGTAGCTCAGTCGCATTGTAAAAAAGGATGCGAAGTAAATTTAATATTGTATCTTCGACTGCAGAGGAAGTTGGAAAGGCTCCTGATATTATTCATGTTATAGTAGGAGATATTTTGGAAGTTTCCATGCAGTGGATATATGGATACCATTTCCTGTCTAACTTCTTGAACATTACAGTAGTATGTTAAGTGCTGCTTCTTTTCTTATCTTTTAAACAAATGCATGACACAAATAAGACAAGTAATTCATCCAGAAAGCTATTTTAGCACATCCCTGTTAGCTTTGAAATCGAATATACCAGCCCCAATACCACCAGTCTAATATAATGTTTTATTTATCAAAAAGTCGGACGCCGTGTAGTTCATTCCAGCTAAGAAAACTTGAGAAGAATTGCCAAGTGACCTTACTGCTTGGACCGTTCACTATTGTTCTCTGCCCTCTTTTGATTGTTGTTCTTAGTTTCAGAAAAACCTTTAGTTGTATCAATGAGAGTCAGTAAGATTTCGAGGAAAGACCTTATTTGGATTTATTGATTTATCTCTCTGATCTATCCTCAGAGGCGTAGTGTAAAATATTTTATATAGTTTCGCATAATCTGATCATGTCTTATACAACAGCATATCCGTAGTTTCTGATAAAAACCAAAGACCGTAAAATAAGCTAAAAGGCACAACCGTGTATGGATGTTTTTCCCATGATTCTTTGATTCTTTACGTAACCAACTAAATCTCCTCCTCTTGAACTCATCAACGAATATTCTCTCAATATAATCCTTCCTCAAGTGACACAGAACAGGAACGAGTTAATTTAGGTCTTATGGAGTGTTCCTTTTTGATAGGGATACACCCGTATCAGCTTTTGTCTTCATTTGATTTTAAATGGGAGGTGCTTTTCGGAGGAAGATCTGATTTATTTACTATGAAAAAAATATGTTATTCATATCAATTGCGTCGGTGAACTTGACTTTAATGGGGCAAATGATGTAAATTCAACAGATATATGTACACATATATGTACTCGTAGATACATCTTTTCGTGTCACTCGTATGTTTTTTCTTACATCTTAGATGATAGATGTAAACGTTAATCAATTTCAATCAAAGTTTTTGAATTTATTTGGACAGAGTTTCAGAGTTAAACTTTAGAAGTTGCATATGCTATTCAACTCTATATAGTACAATGTATTTCAATTCATTCAATACTTGATAATTAAAATAAAAGTAAAGTTCCAGTTCTTGGCCTTGTTCTAAAAAGGATTGCATATATGATTGTATGTACTACACGTACTATACTACATTATATTGACAATGATGCGAAGAGGTATAGTTTTCATAAACTTTTCCCTTGACAATGTATACAATTAATAAATATTTAATTTTATTGTATATATTTTCCGCTTATTCTACTCTTTTCATATTTTCAGAAGTTGCAGTGAAAGAGGTGATATAAGACAAGTCATTGGCTATGACGGTATTAAACAGAGTCGATTTATGTGCCAAACTATCCATTATCTGGTTAGCACTAAATAAAATTAAGATAAGGAAAGCTCTGTGCACAAAGAAACAGACACAAGGCAAGGGGGAGGTTTTCTCTTCTTAATTTCTACAACATTAGAAACCTAACTAAAACTTATAGCATATTATTCTATCAGAAAGTATTCAACTGAGACATCGATTGGGAAGCTGGTTTATGAGTACGTTTATATTGAGCTTAGGCCAAACCATTTCCCTACCTGCTGCCGATCTTGTTTATATGATGCTTACCACTACAGTACAATGTTATGAGTAGCATAAACATTTGAAATGGTCACAACTTCAGACAACTTTGCTTAAAAGTGAGCTAAACTTCTATCTAAAATGTCACCAGTATTCCAGTTATGTAGGGAGTGTTCGACCTGAAGTTACAGTCGAGTTCCAATTTTCATCAAGGGACAATATGTATTTTAATGGAACTGATTGACCAGTGACCACTGTAAGTCTTGGAATCCGTCTGCCTACCGATTTAAGGTCATCCCCCGATGCATATTCAATAATGCTTAGTGCACTATGCATGCCACGAATACCTTTAAGTGCAATTTCATGAACTGACATTCTTTGTAAATGTTACCAAACGATTACGGCGTATACTTAGAAATCAAAGCTTGATAACAGGCTGGTGTAGCCAGGGTATATTTTTGTCTTAATGAGCACCTTTAGTTTGTGTTGTGCTGTTCAATCCTGGTCTTCATGCTAAGACCAATCCGGTAGCCAGGGTTAGAGTACATTCAAGAGTTTATTTTATTACAAGTGGTTGTTTGTCTAAGGTTACAATAGCGTTGGCTTTTGCATATAATTTATCACATCTTTTTAAAGAAGAGCTATTTAGAGAATAACATGGAATGTTTTGAAACTGGCATGTTTCCTAGATAACCCAACACCTAAGCAGTGCTAAGATTCCAGTTTAAATTGTTTTTATTTTATGATGTTCTTCCGATGTACTCGTACGTTCTTGTCTTCATTTAGTGCACACTGTTTTGATGTTTAGTTATCTACGATGTAATGATGCATTTTATTTGGGTCAACCATTTGTATGATTGCTTGTATTTTATTTCTATTTCTAATCTTAATGACCTATAGTATTACCATGACGGGCTACAGGATAGTCAATTGTTCAAAAGCTATAGTTTGCTATCAATAAGGCTGCCTTTAGCGACTAACATACTCAGGATGGTGTCTTTATAAATGTTTGTGTTTAAATGCCCAAGCGTAATTTCAACAACTTAAAATCAATCCGGAAGGCCATAAAAATCTTGACGATTTAAGTTGTTGCTTGTACCTCGAATGTAAATCGGAGAGGGGAAATATATGAGAGTCTTCGCCCTTTTGAGTCTTAACTTACCTCCTTATGCATGGGTGAAGTTTATTCCTTAATTATAGAGATGATGACATGGGAAAATGCAGACTACTACTCTTGCTAAGCAATGCAGTTATATCATTCAAGTTGCATTTTTTTTTTTATAAAGGGTGACCAGATAAGAACGATAGGAAAAAAATTTAAATAAAACAACAACGGTGTGAGATATAAAATTTATTCTGACTTTATTATGAAACTTTGTTCATGCCATTATCTGTGGAATAGCACATCATTTAATTGGCCGACTCGACTTCAATGGCAGTGCTTCAAACAGCTAGTCCAATTTCTGATGACTGGGTCCAATATGTGCGGTGCTATTCTGGCAAAAGCGTATCGAATGTGGGCCTCAAGCTCGTGCAAAGTGGTTGGATTATTAGTGTAGACTAAGGACTTGAAGTTGCCCCAGAGAAAATAATCGAGTGGTGTCAAATCACATGATCGCGACGGCCAATTAATGAACGCTCGCCGTCGCTAGCCAAATTTTTCCTTCACCATGCCATAAACCGCACCAAACAGAAAGCCTTGTTTTTGGATGCCTTGATGTTTGAATGAACACTTGTGGATTGCATTTTCTCCAATAACGGAGCTTCGTCGGAGAAGATGATTTTTTGGCCAAAATTCGGATCTCCGGCCAACTCGCGGCATTTTCTACGGTATTCCGGCTTCATTCTTATGTCAGCACAATGTTTTACGGAATGTAGGCTGAAATCCAAATGCAAAATAAATCGGGTTGACTTTCTGGCGATGCCCAATTCAGCTGATCGGCGCCCAATCGAAATTTCTGGGTCGTCTTCGATACTGGCCGCTATGACGGCTATGTTTTCTTTATTTCGCACCAATCTCTGTCTGGTTGGTGGCTTAAGATCCAGAAGAGTGTATTCGCGTTGCGTATTTACAACTGAGCCGGAATTTCTATAATATATTTTAATAACTTTCGCACGTTCTGCTGCGTAAAACAATTCATGATGAAATGAAGTATTTTTTTTAATACTACTACTACTGACAGTAAGAACAACATTCCAAATGCCTTGTAAGTTTCCCAATAGTAATCCTTATTTTCGAATTTATCTATCCGAAAGTATCAGCACTTTTATTTTTATTTCAAGTCATTTGAACACACACTCTTTCATATTTGTATATAATCGTATCTTCTGCCTAATATAAAAACAAAAATACATATTCTCATCTCTTATAAATAAAACAAACTAATGTCGAACAATTTATTCTTGCAGCAATCCTGATAGCTTGCCAAATCGTCGTTGGGGTTCCATGAGACAGTAAGCTAAACAACATCACATAAATCTACAAAAAATTATTCCCTATATTTGTATCTACTCTTGTACTTGTACTGGTTATGGGGACATACAAATCTTTTTTCTCAATTTTCACAGAAAAAGTTAATTGCTTTCTTTAGTCAGTAAAGCGAAAAAGAAAGATTAAGACCAAAAAAAAAAAAACAAACAAACTTAATTGTCAAATTCGTAACAAACATTCAAAATCTGTACTATATTTGTATCTTAACAAAACTATTTTCATCTAAATTCTGAGCTTTTATTTATACATTTTGCTTCACTTAATGGTTTGCTGAGTAACACTGGATGTTGTAAGACTATCTGGAGCATCTCAAGAGTATCTAAAGTGTGTTTACTGGTCTTTCTGGTTGTGGGTATTTATAATTGGGTTTCGGTGTCATTAGTCATATTTCCATTAAATATCTCTCTTTCAGCAAAAATTTCGGTAAGTACTCATGCATTTTAATTGTGAATTTATCAGTTGCTGACAATCTTTTAGCTCAAAATTCCATATTGAATTTCTCCATCATGGACCATATAAAGGGCTGTAGTCAATCGACATTTGGAGAAGGTACGAGTACATAATGTTCGATATATGCTTACAAGCAAAAGTTGGATTTCCTACCATCAAAGGGGAGGACAAACATAAAAAAGTAAACAAGTTGACATATTGCGGAAGTGCGAGTATTTGTATCTTAAAGCCATTGGCGTCTTGTATAATTTGTGTGGTCACCACGATCAACCGACGAGTATCTGCAGATTTCATGACTCTCACACTTTTCTTCTTCTCTCCTGAGGCAGTGCCAAGTGATGTAATCGAACATGGCTGCAGACATTCTCCATTAACATGAACATAATGTATCTGCGAGCATGCATCCGAATGAAACCCGAATCAACGCCGAGCGACAGAGAAGGTATTGAAAAAAGGCTCATTGTGGATAATAGGTATTGCATGTCGAAGCCTTTGTCGCATTCGAACCGGTTCCAATATCTCGTGTTAGTTAGGTTAGGATAAAAAGAATTCTTTTCTTTTGCAGTTGGCTTTGTTTGAGGTACGGTTTCTTCAGTCTTAAGTTTAAGTCTTCAATTTTCAAGTCTCCACCATCATCATTGCCATGGGAATATTCGCTCATATCTTTTAGTGTGGAAGAAAGAAGCACTGCGTGTACGACACGTCACTGCGCTGGAATTATAATCGGGTTTCTTACTCACCTTGTGGTATGCTGAAGCTGAATGCTGGTTGGTGGTTGCTGGTTGCCATGTTTTATGCATGTGCACATTGGAGTGTCATATAAATTCTGCGAAGTGCTAGAGGTTGAACAAGATTTATGAATAAGCGGGAAGTATTCGTAGCTGGGTACTTCTCCTGGAGTTTGACAAACTATTTACGGTGAGAAAGACAGTGTGCTTGCTCTGTTGAAGTCAACATCCATAAGTAGTTCAAGTGCATGCAATAAACCAGTTTTTGAAAGTTTGGAGATTGCTGAGAGTCATGAAATGTTGTTGGTAAATCTACCAATCGTAGGTACGAGTAAATGTTTTGAACATTGTGAATGGAGATAACTTCTCGACTATTAAAATTGTCATTTGCATTACTTCTAACAAAGAATGATTATTTGTCCATCTCCAATTGTCCTAAGAGTGCAAATATGTGTTGCTCTCTTCAAAATTGTTTGAGATTATTATTACATATAGCGATCACAACCTTTCGATCATCATATTTCTTGGAATACTTTGCTAAACTCGTATTAAGCAGTTCATGTCATAAAAGGTCGTTAGGACTTCCACTATCCTGTATGTAGATATGGAGTCTCTACTGTTATCAAATTGTAATTAAATCGTGTCTGTAAATTTAAGATATTTTTTTGAAAACTTTTATATATTTGTCTGTTTATCTGTTCTTCTGAGCATCACAAAAGAAGTGCAGAACCGATTCTAAAAGAGTTTTCACTGTTTGATAGCCCATTCTCAACTTCAGAACTACGATATGTTTCAATACGATCGGTTGAATAGTGTCGGAGTTACAATTAAAGAAACATTTCGAAATTAGAATATTTCAAGACTTTCAACTACTACAACTACATCTGCAGTACACATATATGTATGGATGCATATGAATATGCATTTATTGTACTTGTACTACACACATAGTTTAGAACCAGAGCCGAGCTAGCGAAAACATAAAACATCTTACACATAAGCACATATTCTGTACATGTGCACGCTCCTTAAAAAAGAAATTAGTAATCGATGTGCAAATGTAAAAAAATGTTTTATAGTTTGTCCGGTTCATGAATTTTATTAAATCCGTTCGGCTTCCCATGCGCATGAGCCGAAGTTAAAAGTTGGGGCTTCTATAATGCTCATGCGCCTCTTGGATCCTTTGAAATTATGCCAAAAAGAAATTTGGAAATGACTGCGGATATGTCGTTTTGATCTCTCGAAATCTGTCATTATTTACGCTACCGAGAACCAAATCAGTTGGCTTTGACAGAGAGGCTTTGATTTAAAGTTAACTCCATATCGTTCGGTTTGTTTTGATTCCTTCCAATTATTAGATGCATGCAACATGGCTGTTAGTGACGCGAAAAGTGAAACCATCTCAATTAGCAATGTGAATTCAATAAAAATTTAGTTAAACATTTACTTTGGATTTACCTTTGTAAAACATGAAATTATTATTTTTTTTTATTTATTTATTCATTTTAACTCTCGAGGATATAACATTTAATTTAAATTAACCACAAAAATATTTGTCTTTCCAATACACTACCACTTGTGCCATGGTCAGTCACTAATCTTCTTATTCAATAAAAGCCTATGTAATATTCAACCGTTAGAGACCTTTTATCAATTGTTCCCTAAACTAACGCGTATGAAATTGCGTGTATAAACTAGTGTATTACTCATATATGCTAATTTAATAAAATTTAATTAATGTTTGAATAGTAAATGGTTTTCTTTGTATACAGGTAGTGACTGAATGGTAAATGCTAATTCAACAATTTTCCTATAATGGTTTTAATTTAAAACTCATCAGCTGCCTCTTCATGTATGTAGGTATGCACATAGATATGCATATATCTATTCTCGTGTGTTACATGCAAGTCAAACCCAAAGCATACTTAATTTGCGCTTTCTACAGTACGAGTTCCTTTTCACTTCCGCCTTTTCGTCTGTCTTTCAGCCGGTATTACAAAAACTTCGAAAAATTTAACATTGCATTTTCTCAAACTGTCAACATGAACCCAGACTCAAAGGCCTTAAAGTTCTCACAGTAAAGTGTATCTAGGGACAAAGGTAACAAAACTTCTATTCTCTCCATACCCATCCACTTTTACAAGTTTTTTCTCACACAAAAATTAAAGATATTATAATCATATGCATGCAACAGTGGTTTTGAAAGAAGAGCAGGAGCAATCCAACATCGGAGATTGCCAGATATCGTCGCTACTTTATGTTTAAAAAGAAAAAAAAAAAATGGAAATAATGTTTGACAAGTCTGAACTTTATAAATACTATGATGAATACGCCTGATGGATTTGCAATTGTGCCTGCGTTTATTTCCAACCACATAAAATTTATGTCTAGCCGTAAGTATCTTCTTAATGTTAATGAATATGTTACCTCGATGGAGGAATCTTCTGATGAACATGAGTTCTACACGCAAAAGCCGTAGGTACCAGCTCTATTTGTGAGGTAATCTATCGCATGCGAAAATAGATGAACATCACGAGAGGTAAAGATGTTAGATACGAGTATATTTCCCTAATGATGCAGCAAACGAACTCTTTGTGACTATGTACTCGTACACTGGTTTAATGTTAGAGAATGAAGTTATTAGAAGAGAGAGTAAGCTTACCGGAATGTTCTTTGGTTTAGTAGTTCTCCACTGATTGATATGTCATATATGTTGCCTATTAACTTTTGTTGGTAAGCAATTATCGTTCGAGTTCCTGTTAATTATTAGTGCCTTTTGAAAAGTTAAAATTGTTTCTTAGGGATGAGTATGTCCGTATAGTCGTCCGAAATGTTAACATTGTCCGTATGATTGTGTGGAATAGCAGTGCCTATTTTCTACTCCTTCAATTTGGCATTGTTTGACTGGCTAAGTTCCTAAGTTTTATATTCATAGCCGTTGCTGTTGATTATTCTTGAAAAAGTAATACTTGGCTGTTACATTCGAAGTGGAAAGCTTGTCAGCAAAACATGTTCTTGATATTATAACCGCTTTAAATAAAATCTTTGTAAGTAACCAAAGAAAACCTTAATCAATAAGTATACTTTAGGTTAAGACCTAGACTTAAACTAATCGTTTTCTTCTGGTTATGTATCATGTTGATCAGATCAATATTAAACTTCTCGTGCATTTTTTTGAATGCAGTTAATGAAAAAGCGTCAACGTCTCCAATGATTATCATCTCTCATTATATGATAATATTATGACTTTTGCAATGTGTATCTACATCTTTTTTATCCATTCGAAGCAAGGAAGTTAAATTTAAGTTAAAATTGCTAACCCAAGTTATTTCAGCTTGTATAATATGAATTATAATCTTTGTTATTAAAAACGTGAAATTGCTAAACGGAAATCGTTTGTATATGAAAACTATAAAAAGTAAAGGGTTGTAATATGTATCCATGGAGAACACCTGTATAAGTTACAATGGAGTTAGAATTATTTAGTTTACTTTTATAAACTTTAAGTTAAGATTTCATGAACCTTTCCGGAAAAATACGAATGTTTCAGCCTATAAGGAAGTGCCAGATAACTCATAATTTTTTTACCATCTGTTATTTAAAAGAAAAAAAAAAACCTTTTGACATGATTGCTTTGCATTTTGTATGCAAAAATTTTCCCAAAAACAATAAGTGACGACATTTGCATGGAAAAATTCAGAAATTATCTCTACTTGCGCAACATATAGCAAGTGTGACGTGTTTCTCTCTTGCTATCCAGATCGCAATTCAAAGATTTTCTTTGAATTGCACAGCTCAACGCCTGATGTTGATTGATGGATCAGTTAAAACAGTTTCCAGTATTCTTTCATCTACCGAAATCGTTCTTCCTATGGAGCCTCCACGTTAGGTTGTGATCTGATCCCGTTTTCCGAAGCCTTAAATACGTATTTACAAATACTCCTTCACTAGGAAGTCGCCGGTTATGATAAAGCTCATGGTATCTTTGTCGCTGAACTTGTATTGCACAGTCAACAAACGTAAATAATTTCTGTGTATTGTTCGTTTATAAATGCAGACATTTCAAATAGCACTTCTGAATAACTGTAATATTGCGTAAAAAATTATACTGATAAATTAATTTTTTCCTAATCTTTTATACAATTTTTGTTTGGTAAATTTTCCAAATATCCCTTCATACCCCAAACCTAACTCTTTCTGAAAACTTTTAAAGAACAGGGTTAGGAAATGAAGGTTTCGTCAAATAAACGAACACGCTTTAACACTTTTTAATAGCTATGCAATATTTAAAAAATATATATATATTGGAAAATTATTAATTCTTGGAAAACCACTCTTATTATTAACTGTTGGTAAAAACGTAGGTAAAAAATCATAAATTCCTTTTTATCTGCTGCAGGTGTTCCCATGTATCATAAAATCTATATGTTTTTTCTCAACAGAGCAATTTCCGTTAAAATTGGTCAGGGTACATCAAAGCAAGCCTTTCTTAAATCCTCGATAAATGATTTCTTTACCACGCATTTTTAACCAAGTAAACGTATGTTACATTCACAAAAGACATTTCGCTTAAAAACACCTTTTAAATGCAACAAAAACCAAGAGAGCTTATAAAAATACCATATAAGCGAAAAAACAATATTGCTTTATTAAAGTTAATACTGATAATTCTGCGCCTGTTAGAAAATCCAGAGGATATAAATGGCGGCTATACATTCAATTAATTATTCTGTCTCCGAATTTAGGGCAGTGGGATAGTATTAGATTGTTAAAAAAGTTACAACAACAATTTCAATGCATACCAATGGCACTTCGGTGACAATTTGTAGTATTTTGAAGCGAAAACAGAGTGATAGGCACCCGTGTTCGAAAAAAAGCTCTCCCATAGACATGTTCTTCAGATTTATGTTGAAAAGAGTATATATAGATGTTAAATTCAACAACTGTGGTGTACATCCTTCGATAGAATTTGTATGTATGTATTCGTATAACTTTATCACATTTCTTGTCGTAGAACTAAAGTTTGGCTTTCTTATGTGATTCGAGCTACCTTTCTAGCTACCTCTTTAATAAGTTATGTTCTAATTCCTTCAACAGATCCTGTCAAATCATTCACAATTATCTGGCGGAACTAGGTGGTTTCAGTTCAAACTTAAAACCTTTTTTTACATATCAACTATTTCTACAAAATCTTGCCTTTTGAGACTATTTTCTCAAATCCTAAAATTATGTTGCTATCCTATAAGCGTTTACTTTTCATTGTTGTAAATAGCGATTAATGGATATCTATGTTTTTTATGTGTATGCCATTAATATATAATATATAAATTAATAATATATAAATTATATATCTAATCTAGTTTCCTATGAACAGTTGACATATATTTTTTCGAATACTGCCTGTGGTAATAATGCCCGATGTATTCAGGTTTTGTTAAGTTTTTTTTTTATTTGGTTTGGCAAAGAATATCTTCATTATTAATAATAATAATAGCCTTCACCCACGAAGTGCACTGGGTTTGACTTATTTATATTTTCATATCTGTTTTTGGTAAAAAAGTTATACTCATATTAAGATTTTTAAAGTTTTACTCGCTTTGATTATTTTTAAAGGTCAAAATTAAAAAAAAACACAAAACAAAATTGCTTGCAAATAAAATTGTAAACATTTGATTCGATTTTTTTTATTTTGTTTTTTCTACAATTTATGACCTTCAATTTCACACCAGGAAATGCTCAACTGCCGGAAAATTGCTAACAATTACGTTTGCAGGTATGAGTTGATTTTTTCTGCATTAGATAACGAAGCGAAAATATTTGAAAATGTGTGTAATATAGAAATTTCAATATCTTTGCATAGGACAAAGTACAAAATAATTTTTTTGCTTTCTAGCCTATTTTCGATGCTACAACTTTGACTTACATAGTATAACAAACAAACTTAATTTGTGCACAAAAGTAAATTTTGTCATGCAAATATTTATGAACTTGGCACTATTAACACATTAAAGTGTTAAACATGACCGGATAGTAGTTTTTGTCACTACTTGCTTGCCTTTCCTTTTATTTTTTATCTTAAAAACGTGGATGATCTACGTACAGATAATTAAATTAAAAAGGATATAATTGCATTATATTGTTTTAACTGTTTTTTGGGAGAAAGTACAATATGTAGCATAAAATGAGTATATATTTTTTTGGAATCTTGAAATTGATGTCCCTTTTTTAGAAGGCTCCCTGTTTGAGATATCGTGGTATTCATACTTGACAATTTAGGGCGCTCTTCAATCTTGTAATCCGAAGTTTTTTAGAATGCGCGATGATTTGGTATTGTAGCCCATTTGCTCGGTATGATGGAGCCAGAATAGTCGTCGACTTCACTTTTCATCTTTTTTCGATCGAAGCTACTCACGCACAACTGTTTGTGATATAAAATAAACTAGACACACCTCATCTTCAGTTGCCCAAAAGGGTTCGACAACCGCTCAGAAGCGAGCGATTAGGTAGATATAATTGATTCTCGAAGGTGTTGCAATGTTGATGGGACATTTTGAGCTGATATTCCAATCATCGGGCATTCCTCTACCTACTCGTATGTTCTAGTGCATGTACCCTATCATCACATCACCTTCATAATTCTTGGTCTAACACAAGCAAGGTGTTAAAATTTAGACTTTTTATTCAGCGTCTTGTAGCTCGCCAAATTTTTCTATATTAGGAGAGGCGTCTTAATTGACTGAAAATGAGTTCCATCCTATCAGCTACTTGCTCCGTGAAGACATCTGCAATCGCTGCACATATGTTTTTGCTGTTTCAAAGAGCCTATTTCAGTATAAGTACCTTCGTCCAATGGCTAAGGCTACAGAGGACAATGTCAAAAAAATACATGAAATGGTGTTGGTTGACCGGAAAGTGAAGGTGCGCGGGCTAGCAGATACCACAAAGATTAGTACTGAGCGCACACGTCATATTTTGGGCAATATTCTGCATATAAAAAAGTTATCCGGCCGCTGGGTGCCGCGCACACTCACTCCTGACCAAAAACATGAACGCGAGAGCACTTCGAAAGTGTTTGGACTTGCTTATGCGGAATCGGGCGGACTTTTGGCGTCGATTGATAACTGTTGATGAAACTTGGATCCACTAATACACCCCAGAGAACAGAATGAGTGCCCGGCAATGTACTGAAGCCGGCACGAGTGCTCCGAAGCGGCCAAGGGAGGCTCGATGAGTCGGAAAGGTTATGGCGTCGGTTTTGTCATGGCATACTCTTCGTGGACTACCTCGAAAAAGGAAAAACCATCAACAGCGAGTATTAATGTGCATTATTGGAGCTATTGAAGGCCGAAATCGCTGCAAAACGGCCTCACATGAAGCGAAAAAAATCACATGAAGCATCGCAATCACGGCTAAAATCAATGACTTACGGCTCCAATTGCTGTCGCATCCACCGTATTCGAACGATTTCATATGCATAAGCCACAAACTTATACCTTTCCTTTTTTTGTTATCAGAGCAGTGGACAAATTTCTTCTTGCAGGTGATGGACCTGTAAGGGCGTTTTTTTAAGAAGGAAAATTACTCAGTATAAGACAGTCTTTGCTAATGCATCTTTATCACGAATAAATTTGTTCCAGGCCATGCCAATGTATCATATAATAAGTGAATGTCCATCAAATCATAAAATTACAAGATTTTTACATTTATGTAAGTATATGACTGCATAAACTTTAATGTATCGTCCTTGACCTCCAAAAGAGCTTTGATTATAAATTTATCTCTTCATATTGTGTCTTAACGTGCATAGATGAACGATTCACTTCACCAATTGCTACTAAATTCTATTGTTTTATGATCAGTAAATCTCCCAGTATTATATTGTCAACTGAGTTATTATATCTGCGATAGTGCAGAAATGACTTTATTCCAACTCAAAATACCTACCATATAACTGTAGCTACAGCAACTCTCTCTTGATAACTAATAAATCATTTGAGATCACGAGTTGTTATATGAATAGATGAATCTATTCTTTTCTTCTACCACCACCCACATTTTTTTTTCCTTCGTAAATCTATAGCGCATTGTTGAAAAATTACCTCAACTCATATCCAGTAGGTATCCAACATGTTGTAAAGTACGCACCGCTTTAAAATACAAACTGTAAACTACGTACAACCTACACATGCTAAATTCTCATTTAACTTGCGCTCTGCTCATACATCTCCGATTCTCGGTACTAAGGAAAAAGCTTAATAAAGTAAACAAACAAAAAATAAAATTCCAACACACACAATTCTCTCTCTTTCTCTTCATATCTCTATCTAACATATGTATCTTTTCCTTAGTAGTTGGACAGTTTTTTCTTTTGTTTTTATTTCAGTTAATGGATACCGTGCTGCCGGTTCGGATGTACTTATTGTTCTTTTTTTTTGTTTTTTTTTCAAAAACAAAAATACTTTTTTACGGGTTTTTTAAATTAAATTTGAAAAATTGAAAATTCCTTGAATAGATTTTTATTTTACTTACAATCGTCCCTTTTGAATTACCAGTGATTGATTTGTACCTGCCGCCATAGCAGTGATAGATAGTCTTGTCAATTTCTCCATTCAAATCGTGATATTTGTGCATCCGATGGTCGCCCGTCTTTCTTCAAAAAGAAATTATTTGACTTGGAATTTAATCCATTCTCAATTGATAGAAAGTGTATTGTGTGCAAATGTCAATTTTTCATCTAAATCAAATCCATTCGCATCTATAAGATACAATCAGTGATTTTCTCTGATATTACAAATTACCGTCAATTGCAACTGTGATTCGTACATATGTATACTTACTACTCTATTCATGACCACGTCATAGGCTGGGCTAGAGTCTGTGCGAAATTATTTATTTACATCGCTTATTAGAGCGGTAGATGAAAAGATGTAAAGATACATTGTGCGCAACTAACAAATGCATCTGATGCGAGAGCCAAGTGCAATTTCAATTTGATTCGACACCAGTACGCGAGTTTAACAAGTTCGAAAACGAAACAAAAACATCGCAAGTGATTGTGTAGCGTGTTAATGAATGAAAGTAACCAAATTGTTTACAGTATCTACAGTATTAAGGGGATCCGCAACACCAACAGCTTCTCCACCAAAGGATTAAGTACGAGTAATTAAATGATTTTTTTGAGTTCTTCCTACCTGTGATGACATAGTTACTCACAAAAATCCAGCCTTGACAACTTTGCAATACTTCACATACTCGTACTTCAGTACGAGTATGAGTAACGCCATACTCGATGTTTTTATATTAACCACTTTTAACACGCATCTCTGTATCTTTTGTGCTAATTCGTTAATGTTATTAAAATTTAACTAAAAAAGAATCCATCCACCTATGCGAGTACGTTTTGTTTTATGTTTTACTGTAAAATTGGCTAACACAAGTGAAAGAAAGTTTTATGAATAAAATAAAAAAAAAAGCTTTTTATTTGCTTTCTATCGGAAGTGATCTTTTTGAAGATAAATATATTACATACTCGTACACTTTTTTTGTGTAAGCATGTGACTAATAATATCCATGTTGAGAACATCGCAGTATCGCAGTGTTATTCTAATTTCATGTTCAAATCTTAAGCTACGCTCAAGTGTACTAGCTTCTCAGCAGTGTTTTCTACTCGGAGAAAAAAAGTATCTGTATCTAAGATACTCATACTTTTGCCGTGATAATTGGCTTAAAAATTATAAAATCAATTCAAAGTGGAAAAATCAAATCTAAGGCACATGGAGAATGATTATTTTAGTTTGATTCCCTATGACTACAGTTACTTAAAAAAGTCCGTAAGAATTGATATTCTCTAAAAACAAAAAAAAAAAAAATAAAAACAAAAAAATATTGTAATTTTCTTCATTTTAGTTTGAGTAGTAGTTGGGCTTAGTTGGATAATGTTTAAGCACTCGTAGTTGTTCACTTGTGCGAGTATCTTTTTTTATTTAATTTAATTGGCAGGGTATGTCGTATTCGTAGATACGAGTCATAGTTTGGTACGTTTGGTGGTGGTTTTTTTAATGTTTGTTGTGTGTGCCTATTTTTTATTATTTTTTTTTTTTGCTCTAAATGGCCTTGTATTTATTTTTGTGTTTTCTTTCTATTATTGGCGCGTATTCGTCACTGTGCATACGAAACACGAATAGTACACAGTTAAATGTAATGAGAATTTCCGAACTATCTTTTTGGAAAAATGTGTAATCGTATATATGTATATGGTATGGTATATCGTATATTTTTTGTGATTTCTATATGCAGCCTTTTAGAGTTCATTTTTGATAAACTTTTTTTGGTAGCATAAAGTTAACATAATCCCAAGATATACGAGTATGCATTGCTTTACTTATTCGAAATTGTAGGTTGTGACGGTTAGATTTTAATGGAGATTACTAACTCCATGCTAACTAATGTTAGCATCATATTTCACAATGGCAAGCGGGATAATCGTTTACGTATGTCAGACTCCTAATACATGTACATACATATTGTAGCCTGTATCCTCTTTGGTGATATTTGCTTCCTTTTCTGACAATATGTGTATAAAAGATTTTTTTAACTTTGTACCAGTTGCCGTGAGTCATTTTCTACTGTTCGGTAGAATGTTCTTCTTTGTCTATTGCTTCCACTACAATCAATCCATTTAGTGTCAACCAAGCACATCGCAAAGCACATCGCTAATCAAAAACAATATTGGTGATAAAATGAAGCCTTGTTGCACTCCACTTTCAACTTCGTTTCCAGAGAGGAAACGAAACGGAGTTTAATTTCTATAGGCAGATGTTATTTGATACCTCCAGGATTACTTTAACAATGGAAGGCATCATGCAAATATGAATTTCTTTAGTACTACATTGAGTTTAATTTTTCAGGAAGCTTTAGTTTGGCCGATGTTGTGCTGTTGTAAAGAGTACCATGGGTATAATGTTATAACCAATATAACCATAGCAAAATGTTCCTCAAATTTCTTCAGCTAGTTTTCTTCCAAAATTAGCGAAAAGCGGTTCTCTTTGCAGATTTATATTAATGATAATAATAATAATTATTTATTGTAGCTAAAATATGTACATTTTCCTTAAAACTACATTTCATAATTTACAGAGATGTGATATAGACTACCTTACTACTGAAAACTTATTACAAATTATAACAAAATATATCACTGTTACTTAATTAAGACATTAGAAGGAAAAGCTACAGAAAAACCTTCATTAAAACAAAAAAATTGTTAAAGCCAAGATATTAGGGATGAGAGAAAGGGAGGCGATGGCCGACTTACTGAACTTTTAATTGATTCCCATCATAGTGAAAAAAAATTGATAAATATTAAATACGATAAATAGTAAATAAAAAATAATAAATAATAAATAATAAATAATAACTAATAAATAACAGTTATGAACATAATACGAACTACAAGATAAATTGTAATTATTTGATAGTTTTAAGATTCTTAATTGGACTTTTTCAACATTTGACAGCATATGTAACTCTTCAGTAGAGAAATGCCACGGCAGATCAAAAATCATTTTTAAAAGTTTATTTTGACAAATGGGGCAGCCGTAAAACATTATTGCCTGGAAAATTACCCTGAAAATTATCAATTTAACATATTATCTATATTCAGCTTTTATTTGTGATTTATAAACGGATAGAGAATTTTTATGTTAGTATTTATTTTACGTATCGTTTGCTGGATATGTAAGCCAAAAGTTAAGGTTTCATCCAGGTGTACACCAAGATACTTGGCACTGCCTTTCCACTCAGTCTGAATTCCTTTAATATGAACATTGTTGCTTGGTAAGAAACAGGCGGATTTATGAACCATGTATACATTGTTCTGGTGAATTAAATTAGCTCCTTGCATCTTTGTTTACCTGTTGCACTTAGAACGTTTCAGCTATGATGTACTTCTGTTTTTTGGCCACGTTATAATGTCATTGAATTTAATAATTAAAATTTCCCTGAAAATCGCACGATCTTCAATTTCGCTTCCTTTTGCGCCATATAATGTTGCGGAATTTTTTGAGGTAAGGCGAGGACCAGAGAGTTCCTTGGAAACTTACTTGCTGTTGTTATTAACTTGCTGGTCTCTTGTTGTTTTACATTTGTAAGATAGGTGAGTGGATTAGATATTAAAGATATTAACTGATCTCATTTCGTCATTAGATGATGAAAAACTGAATTCACAAGAAACAAATTAATTTTGGGGAAACATCTTTTAAAGTCGATAAATTGCCTATCGGCTTTTGAAGACAACATGGCATGAAAAGACAACGTCGTTAAATAATTCTGTTCACCAAGAGGTCAGTGTGACTACTGATAAAATCCCAACTATGTAAACATACACAGAGAAAAGGCCTAAGTAAAGTTAAGGCACCTGAATATTTTGTATCTTCCATCTTTTTTTTTTTAAGGTTTGGTCCTTTTGGTGATAGCAGGTCTAAATAAATATGATAAGTATGGCATTTTCCAATCAATGTAAAACATCCTGGTATCCCTTATGCAATAATCTAGTGATGTTTCCAACTTTTCTACACTTTACAAGCGTTGCTTCAGCTATTCGAACGGCGTGTTACTAATCAAAAATGGTGGCTGTAAAAAAATCCACACTGTTCCAACACAATATGCATGCCACCGATTCTTGAGATACCACGCCAATATAGGGAGAACTCTTTATCATTCTTATATATTAAAAGCCTACCCTATACAATTGCTCACGTTTTTACACCATCAGAGGGTTTGTTATCAAAACCGTATTGGTGTCCCCAGAGTTCTCCTTTCTATTATAAATTATCATCTTCAGGATTTTTTGGCGCTTTTAAGACCAATACACGCGTAAAAAAATTTAACAGTTAAATGTGTATGTAAGCCGGGTGACACTGCTCTCGACTAGAAATCACCTTCGAATCGAGGGGATTAAAAAGGTGAACCTAATTCTAAATTGATCCACACGTAGATATTGTTTTGTCAACATTCCCAGAATGTTAAATCACAATACTTCAGCGCAAAATAAAGTTCAATGTTGGATTACTTTTATACCTCACTGTAGTCGAAAACAACCCTCACTTATCTAATTATGATACAAAAGACGTGCCGGTACAAAACAACTCTGTTTTAATTTAATGGAATGCTCATTGTGAAAGATAGTTAGTAAACCGAAAGGTGAGTTCAAGAAACCTTACTCAGAACTCACAGGCAGCAAGAATGGTCCCAAAACGTGTTCTTTTTCTTATTTTACAAGAAGTTGAAACAAGAAGACATTACGTATGCAGTTAGCAAGTTCTTCAGGCAACTTATGTTTGCATATGAAAAATTAATACTACGACGGTAGTCGTTTTTAGATACGTACGTTAGGTAGACTCGGAATAGGTGACACGGATGAGATTGAGAAAGAAAAAACTTGACTTGTGGACATATGAATTGACACAAATAAGCTTTTACAACAGGCAGCCGGAGTACAGAAGGGACCCTAACTAATGGAAGGGGTTGAAGTAAGTGGTAATATTGGGTTAGACCAAGGTGTGGATATTATTTAAAAAGGTGTTGCAAGTAAGTATTTTTTCTCGTTCTTCTTCCATTAATTTGAACTCCATAAAAGCTGTTACTTCAAAGAAGTAATTAAAATTATGCTTTGCTCTTGTTCACCATTACATTGTTCCACTGTACCTATAGATATGGAGGTAATATATTAAGGTATATAAAGGTGATGAACTAGCCTTACCTTTGGGTGAATTGGTTGAAATGGGATAAGTTTCCTTGAACTGTTTCACCCACGATTTTGGCAAATTAAAGTTTATTACAATTACGGGTAGTGAGTCTGTGTTAACCTTGAGCACGATGGGACAATTCAAACGACCAGATCTAGCTGTGAATTTACAGCTACCACCTAAATAGATTACACTTATGATAAAAAAGCTGTGTTAAGTTTTTCGGAAAATCGGACAAAAAGAGAAAGGAAGATGTTTGGCCTCAAATTGCTAATTCACTTCATGAGCGTCTTCCAACATTCAATCGAGAGATTAAGATTAGTATCTCATAAAATGTTAGAAACGATTTTGATATAACATACCACCTTGATCAAAAAGAATTACCACCGTTTTGCGCTTCCATTGTTCCTATTTAAGTTCTGCTTTTTTTTTTTTTTTTGTTAACTTGGTACATCTGTTGTTGATATTCCCTCTAAATCTTAGCGTCATAGCTTGACATTTGCAAAAGTTACGTAGCCAAGAGTACATCTATTTCTTTCTGTGTTGGCGATTTTTTACAATTTTAGAAATGAAAAATAAATTTGCAACAACGAACTTATATTAAATTTTGCGTAAACGGTCGTTTACCAGTGGCACGAGCGGTTCTAAAGTGGTCGTGAATCAATCGAAGATGATGAACGCAGTGGCAGACCATCGACATTGAAAACAGACGAAAACATTGATGAAGTAAAAGAAATGTTGGTCAATGACCGCAAATTAACCAGAGAGATAGCGGAGGACTTGAACATTGCCTATGGATCCACCCAAGACATTTTGGTTAATGATTTGGGTTTCCGCCGTGTAGCAGCCAAAAGACGTCAATTTCATGCAAAAAAGAGACCGTGTTGACGTCGCAAAATGGATGATTTGCGAGGCTGAATCCGACCCCACATTGATCAGAAGGATCATTATTTGAGACGAGACGTTGGTTTATGACATCATTCAAGTGAATGGCGTTCACCAAATGAGCCGAGACCAAAAAAACCACATCGTTTTCAGTCAAAAAAGAAGACAATGCTTACGGTTTTCATGGATTACAACGGTGTAGTGCATTATGAATTTTTACCAGAAGGCCAGACAGTAAGCAAAGGGTATTATTTGGCCGTTATGAGATGTTTGCGTGAAGCAATTCGCCGACAGAGACCAGAATTGTGGGCAGAAAACTCGTGAATTTTGCACCATGATAACGCATCGTCGCACAGTGCCATCATTATTCGTAATTTTTTGACGAAAAATGCAACAAATACCATCCAACAGCCACCGAATTCACCTGATTTGGCTCCCTGTAAGTGTTCAATCGAGTTAAAAAACCACTACAGTGAACGCGTTTCAGCAGCCGAGAGGAAGTAATGGAAAAATCGCAGGAAGCACTGATGGACATACCGAAAACCGAATATAAAGAATATTAAGAGGATTGGATCAAGCGCTGGCATAAGTGTGTTGCAGTCGATGGGGATTACTTTGAAGGGGACAATGTAGATTTAGATGAATAAACTTGTATTTTTAATTTTATGAATAAATTCCGAATTTTTTTTGATCTAATTTTTTTTCATCTAACTTGAAAGCTTGGAACGTAATCCACATATGTTGGCTCCCTTCTCTGTGCTATTTAGAATACTAGTGTCTAGGATAAGGCGAAGATGTTATTGATTTAAAAACTTTCTATTATTTTGTGCGATCTTTTAAACATATATTGTGTTTCTTATGTCTTTTTTACCGCCCAAATCCTTCGCACTTCTTGAAGTTTTGATTTGATTGGAAAGTCGAATTTCTACGGACGGAGTCCTTAATGACAACAACAACAGTCGTCGCCATGCAGTCAATAAGTTTTTCTAGGATTCAACTTTTAGTTGCCCCCCTTTTAGTCATTTTGGGGTATCCGAAGGACACTTTAAGTAGAGCAGCAATGTTTGTATTGAAGAGGAAGTAACTGTTATCCAAAAAGAAAATTTTTTTCTACTAATATTTGTGGTAGAGGACTACATATATCAATTCTTAAAGTTATCTAGTGATAAATTTGTATTCATTACCGCACAACTTAGGAACTAATAAATGAGAAAAATACGACTCTTACATTATTATCGCCATGTCTTTGCAGCAGATATATCATGGTATCGATGATTGTTCAGGGGCTTATATTACTCTATAAACGTTAGGCAGGACCGAATTATTTCAGCTTTCCAGTACATATATATGCGACCTAAGCAATCTCAGTTTACGAAACTAGAATACTTATCTTTGGATTTTGAAAACGAAGCTTGTAAAAGCTTGTTTTTACGTGCCTGTTTATCATGAACTGTAGCATCACCACATCGAAGAAAAAAAAGTTGATTATGGTTACACATATCGGGCTTAATAAATTGCTTAGTAAACGGCTCTTTTGGAGTTTTTATTTACTTATCTAGCCAACCAACTAGGGGTAGCGTCGTCAGAAGATATAAAAGGATTAAGTTTAGCTATGAGTTATATACTCGTAAATCAAGATATTTATGTAAAGATATAGTACAGACCTAAAATATTCTATCGTTGCATTATGGTTGTTACTTTCTGGAATTAGCGCATATTGCTTTAAGTTGGAAACAAAAATTAGGAACTTATTGGCAAAGTCACCATTTTGCTGCAGACTTTACGTTGCTTGTGACAAAGAAGAGAAATGTTCAGTGACTCTATTGTTAGCTTAAGTTAAAAAATTATGTGAAAAAAATCACATAAAATAATTGTGTGATTTCAAATCCTAATTTTCATCTTCAAGTGCGGCAACATGTTAAACTATACAATTTTTTTAAACCTAGACAGGATAAACTCTAAAATTTACAGTACCGTCAAACCATGGTTCCATAAAACACTTAATCTCATGACATCTGTGAATATCTGCAAAAAATCATATTATTGTCAAAATCACACTAGCAGACTGGTAATCACGTCCAGTTGATGTGAACGCCACGAGTTTGCCCCTGATGGTTGTCATGTAAAAGTATGACGCAAAGCTATGACTTTTTGTTAAATTTTTTTTAACTATTTTTGTTTTTTTTTTTAAGAAAATACACGTAGAAACATTGAAAAAATAGCAAATTACGTGGTTAATTTTTCATGTTTGTTATATATATGTGAGTGAATACTCGTATTTATACGTCGAAGTGGGCTCATATTCCACCGGAAGGCGGTGTACTGGCACCTACATATTTTTGTTTTTGCTAAAAAAAAGTCACGGTGCATAACGTTTTGTATTACCTGATAATTCTTTACGAGTACAAATGTACGATTTATGTACGACTGGTTATAGAGCAAATTTAAAATGCACACTAAATTAATGAGTGAATTGTTATCTAGGTAAAAATTGGGTTGCAACTCGGTTTGAGGTACTAATAATGAGACATAGAGAAAACCAGTGGGTTTCCAACGCTTTGGAAAAATATTTACGTATGATGTCAACTATGTACATGTTGGAAAAAAAAAAGATTATAATAATTAGAAAAATAGATTTAGTAGAACGTGTCCTTAATGGAATCCATACATTTTTGTCATATTTACAGCTGAAGCAGACCTAATATTTTTCAATTTTCAGCTTATAAAAGTAATTGTTTACTTTGACCTCTTTGCATTCCTTTTCAGAGTGGTGCTTTCGCCACGTAGATGCTTTATCTATTTAGACTTTATACTAATTCAGAATTATTGATGTAAATAGAAAAAGCAGATTATTCGGAATTTTTTTTTTTTTTAATTAGCGCGACCTTAGAGGGTTAAGTTACCTTAAAATGTTTGCACACAGCGCGGGCGAAGGAAAATTAAAGAGGAAAGAAACAGAGGTACCGAAGTACGTTGGTTTTAAATGTCTGAATGTTACAATGACTAGAAAATAGAGAACTCGGTAGGGAATTTCACAAGCGAGTTGTTCAGCTTGAGAAATTCCAACGTAAGTTGTCATTGATATACGAGTAAATACCGATAATAGAAAGGTTTTCGGTTTCAATGATGCATGTGGTATTCATGGAAAATGGCTGGGTATTTATCACTATGTTTTGGAAGCTTTAAATTCCAAATTGTTGATAGTTCCCCAATTAATTATGCTGTTAATATCGGAAATTAATGAGCTTAACATAAATTGTGGTTCCCTTTCTACAGCCGAAGCGCAGGGACGTGACTTAGATTAGATTAAATTAAAAGAAGCAGAGAAGAGATCGTTGATAAAAATGTATCTATATTGTGAATATCAAACTTGAAACCAGCCAAGACAACATGAATTGAACGTTCTGAGAGGTAGTTTCTAATCCATTGAAGAAGAGAGTTGTCGATCCCAAATACACCCTTTTTCGACAAAAGAGCCTGATGCTAAACTCTGTCAAATGCCTTAGAAATATCAAATGCAAATATCTTGCTTTCGCCAGATAGATATACGCTTTGGTTCCCCTTTTTGGTTAGACATGCTATCACCAGTGGAGCTGTTGCTATAAAAACGGTACTGCCGGTTGAGAAGTTTTTGTGTTTCCAGATATTTCATGAGCTGACAGTTTATCAGCATTTTCATGACATTGGAAAGAAGCGACGTAAGTGCTAAGTCTATAGGAGAAGAGAGAAGAAGAGATTCGCATTCCTTAAGGACAGGCTGGACAAATGCTATTTTTCATCTGTTTGGAAAGAGTCCTAAAAAGAAGGATTGGTGTAAAAGCTTACGTAGTGGTTTTGTCAGTGTGGAAGAACACCTCTTAAGAAGAAGAGGAGATACTCGTATGCCATCTAAATCAGCGGATTTGTGTATGTTAAGATCTTTAAGTATTTTTGCTACTACAAGAGTGCGAAAGTGGATTCGTGCTATTGAAGATTCGACGCACCCCGTTGTAGGCCGGGACAAAGCACAGTCTGTAAGTATTGAGCTGCACGCAAAATGTGCAGCAAGATTGGCCTTGTCTAAAAAACTGACAGCTGGAAAGTCATTACAAATGAGCATTGGGATGGAGGCTGAAGCAGAATTTCTAAGTACTGAAATTTTACCTGCTTGCGGAAGATATTGTAGTTATTCCTGGCTCTTCGGTAGGTTCAGTATTGTAGGAACGAAAAAACTTTTCTCTACCTCTGTTAGCCTCTTTATAGTTCGAGTCATTCCACACCTTTTCTTTTGGTTTGATAAATTTTATCCGATGAGGGATAAAGGATCGTATTACAGAACGAATACTGTCTGTAATCATATCAGCAACGGCGTCCGGGTCGTTATCGAGGAAGCGCAACGGCCAGTTAAAATTCCAAAAGAAGGTGTTGTCTGTCCAGAATGTCGAAGCCACCTAGAATTGTGTACATATATTAAGCCTATAATAACGTACTCAGTATACAGATACAAAGATACAACTCTTTATATGGGATCAGACAGCGCACAGTCGAATTGCTTTCCAGTTTGCGGCTTCTGCAGATAAATCAGTGCTGAATAATTTGCTTACGGAGAACGAAATTTCTCTACCTGTGTTTCTGTATTTAAAGACGTAGACGTACGCAGAAAAGTGATTTTAGCACTCATATACTTATCTTCCCTTCATTAAACTTCATTGAATCCATAGAGGGAACTTGTTTATTTGAATTTATTTGCTGCCTTAAATTTTATTTTTAACTAGACGCTACACAGTTTTTACATGCTCGTATGTATCAGTTGAAGTGAAGCTGTAAAGAGCTGGTGTTTGATAATCGGATATCTTGAATTTATATTGCTCTAATAAAATGATGAGAAACAATGGAATGCCTAACCGGTGGAGGGATAGATTTCTAGTTCCACTGTATAATGGCAAAATTGAAATTAGAAATTACTTGAATTACTGATCGGTGAAACTAATGTCGCATACTGTGAAAAAAAATTATCGAGCTCTAGACATTCGACAGTGAAATATTTTATAATATTCCTTAACAGTAAATACGACTTCGTGGAAGGAGGTTCGACATAAAACGCTGGTTAAAGTTTAAAAAATTCGCGAAGCTTTGAAGGATCAGCATATCATCTTAATTGACTTTTTTTATCAACTTTATCAACAGCTCATTAACAATATTATTATTGGTTTTGATGTGTTCGCAGTTCGTACACGCATATCGCTAGCTGTTACACTACTTATAAGTAGGTATGAGAAAACTATTGATATAATCATATCTGCTTATTTATTTAATAATTAATAACAAAATATATGTCCGCATATTAATAAGAGATTTACAATGGAAATACGAAAGCTACGCCTACAAGACTTATTCTTCATCACTCTCCTCAGACCCAGGTGATTCGAAAGCTTCCTTTGAAATTAACTGTCTCTTTGTTTTAACATTATGCCTAATTCTACTCAAAAACGGATCTGAGATCAGCAGAAGCCTGTACAACACGTCCTCATTGTAATCTCCCCTAAGAAATTTTCTTGCGAAGCTTTCCCTGTACTACTCAAAATGCTTATTCCTCGCTTCTGCAGCATCTTCCAATAATTAGTCAATCGGTAATAGAGCATGCAATATATGCGATTAATATTTTAATGCAAGTGTGTTAATATACGGTAATACAGAAAGTACTGAACGTATCAAGTGAGTGCTATGAACTGGCTGCTGTCCCATTTAACTGGTAAAGCCATCGTTGATGGAGACGCCAGCTAGTGCGGCGTAGAGATCTTAAAATATGCCCAAAGATGTTAAAATAAAATTTAAATGTACAACCTTAATAACCTTTCTTTTCGCCGGTGAAAGCGTTATTTTATTCAACGATGTGACAACCCTCAAAGAACTCTTAATAATTAGAGAAACTGCTAACATAACAGGTTACGAATCAATCGTACTAAGAGCGAATATTTGCAGTGCCGTTTTTCCCGAGGAGCAAGCTCAACTCCTACGCAAAATATAAAGGAGCGACAGAAATGAAAATGTTACTAATGTCAGCAGGTGTAAAAAAACGTGCTCTTATAAGAAATCCATGCATCCGCGAAAATCTCCACATAAATAAACATGTAGTTGAGTAATTTTAAGCTGAGCTAATCAGCTGATATTGCCTTGTAGAACGAAGGTCGTCAGAAAATCCGGTCAAGAAAGCAATATAGAATGGTTCAGAAAAGAGGCTGTAAGAAAAACAATTGAAAATAAAAGAGTGATCTCTAGAATAGTTAGCCGACACTACAAGCGGTACAGTACCAATGCAGATATGGGAGGAATATATAACACTTGATGTAACTAGGCGCCTTACATATTTTAACGCTTAAAAAAAGAAAAAGAAAAATCTCTTGAAGGGTTTTCCCCAAAAACGACTGATGCTTTTATTGTCACTATTCATTTTCCCGATAAAGCACTTTTCGCCTTTTCTATTCTTCTTTTCACAAGTTGTTATTCCTCCCTTTTTCTTTGATTATAAAATCATTCTTAGTTCTTAATCCGGCTTCAATAGGTATAATTTTATTTAGCTATTTTGCAACGGCGACTGATCCTCCATATTTGATACGGGTGGAGTGGGAGATTAAGTTATACTCCGTCATCAACAAACTTTTTAACCATTATAGTCCTTCATTGTTGAACTACGTTTGTGTGATAATAATTTATATGTCCGTATTTCTGTTGTCCATTTTTGTTGCTACGGAAAATTTTGAGACCCACTGCTTTGGAAATATACCTTGGATCGATGGCGCCTTCACCAATTAGGTATGTGGATTGATCCGGAATTAATTTCGGAATTCGGGCCGATGAAAAATCAGCCGAATGTTTTGTTTTAACCACTTCGTCGGTTTTTTCATTTCCGATAAAGTTTTACTTTGTTCATGTGGGAGAGATCTCGTAGTATATTGAAGCAGTGCAAGACTTATTTGGAGTCCATGAGATTAAAGCCTAAGGCTTTAATGGCTGCTTAACTGTTCGTTAGTTTATGGATTGTAACTTTTACCATTCCCTTATCGAGGATGAAGGGCACCCTTTGGTCAGTGTCAAAATAACATATTATTCAAAAATAAACTTGTAATTGGAACACCCGTTATAGCAAATTTGAATATGTCTAGAACTTAAATCTGGTTTTTGGTTTTTTCACTATCAACCTCATTTTAATAATTGTTGTTTATACACATTTTGTTGTATTTGTTTGATAGAATTTGTTAGGCGTTAATTAAATAGTTTTTTTTATTTTTTATTGCTACTTAACCAAATAAGCTCTCAATTTAAGCATCAAGCATTCAGGTAAAACTAATTTTGATTAACGAGCAAAGCTGAAAAAGTATTTGAACTAAAGATAAAAATAAAAAAACTAAGTAGTTATTAGTTGCCAACTTGAGAACTCCTGCTTATTCAAGCTTAATCCCTCGAAAACTTTTATTAAAATACTGGTTGGAGTAAACATGTTGTTCTTAGTATGACTTTACGAGAAACGAAATTTGTTACGGATCGACTGTATCGTCTTCTGAACTTTGACTACCTTATCAGTAGTATATTATCACTTATATTGAATTCATTAACGAAGTCCTGGAATAACTTTCAATTTATATATTAGAAAAACGAACAACAAAGAGAGTAAGGGATATATTTCCTTCTCATTAGAGATTTTATCAGATATTTCCTTTTATTTTCGTACTAGAAGATTTGCGAGTGCCGTATCTATGCAAATAAACAAACAATAAACTTAAACATCTTTATTTACCACTTTTTTTCAGAGTGTTCGTGTCAAATTTGTTTTCCCTTAAGCTTTTCATTTCAAGCCCATTGTAGGAAAATTTTCTCAAGCAACTAACCGCTTGAGTGCCCTTTTCAACTTTGGCATAATGACCGATTGTTTTCCACGAATCTCACTGACTTTTCCGTCAAAATCGCACAATTCTTTCTGTCTGTTTAAAGACAGTTCAAAGACCTTCTTTGAACTAAAGGTATGTCCTCATTATTTTTATTTTTATTTCTTTTATTTTTTATTTTTTTTTTTATATTCAAATTCTAAGAAGTCAATCAGGTTTGGAGAAGAGGTGTAGTTTGTTGGTAAAATTGTATCTCAATATAAATGCTTGCCTAGGTTTGACTAGGTCGTTTGACTCATGGGAAATTGTCCACATCTACAAAAAAGGCTGGGTTTCATTCATTGTGGAATTGGTTAGGGTATTTTCTTTATTTTTTTCAAGTAAAATGTACTTTTATTCGAAAATTAACACATAAAAGCGTTTTCAGTTGAACCAGTAACCAATTGTCACGAACATTTAGCACTTTAATTAGAATTGAAAAGAAAAAATAAAAACAATTTAGCACTGTGGCAATGGCTCAATCCGAACTGCTCTCAATTGGCTGGTGGTCAAAAAAATAATTAAAGGGGACTTTCACATATTTAAGATTTTGGATCAATTTATGTTCAATGATTCAGGTTTTTCAGGGGAGAGTGTGAGCTATTGATAAAACTACGTTGATTTGTTTTCGTTTGGTCTCCTCCCAAATAATCACTTGTGAACAGTAGCAGTTGGGTTTTTGAACACTTTTCCTAACATCACCTCGCAAGTGGCATCGACCTAAGACGATTATTATTCCATGCATTCATTGCAAATTCGAATTCAAATTCGTTTTTATTTTTGGCATTTTGTCAATGAATACTTGAAGAGAAAAAAATCCAACAAGTCGAAAACTATTTCGTGATATGAATGATTTATGGGATTTGGGTAAGAATTTGTAGGGGTGCTGGTGGGACTGATAGTGATCAACTGGTGTCATGGTCTGGAGCTAGATGTGACTTATGCAAACGAAAGTTACATTCTTCACACAAATGTTGCAGCAATAAAAGTTTCAACATTGTCCATAAGGTGGAATTGCTTATACTAATGGTTCAGTGAGCGGTTGCCTAAATTATTTTTAGAGTACAAGTATTTTTGTTCATCTTGAAATAACGCTTTTTATGTGTTTGATTGTGATTGGCAAATAAACTTTTTTTTTACAACATCTATGGTAGATAAAAACATAAGACGAACATAATCTATGAATGTTTAGAAACAAATAGCTTAGCTCCATCAAAATAAAAATAAAATAATCCCAACACTGGAAACAGCTTCATAACTAACCATAACTAATATCCAATAAAAGTGGTCTATATTGAATAGTTGGCAGAAGATTGAGAAAACCTATGAATACTTCTGTATAATATTATGCACTCCGAGATACCTACGATATTGGCAATAGATATGCATCGAACGTTATTAATTGTTATCTGTTAAAATGATTACATTGATGTAATCTATATAAGGACCACATGTTATACCATCTGATTAGTTTTTACTTACTCTGTCACCTTGGTTTGGTTATCTGGCTTAAACTGCCCCTCGATGAGATATTGTGTTAGCAATAAGGAGGAATAAGGTGGGGCACACGTTTCTATTCTACCAACAATTTATTTTCTGTATGAAATGATTTATGTCACTCGTGGAAGCATCGCTGAGATCACTTGGATTAAAGAAAATAAAGTTAGTTATACACAAAAAGTTGAAGTATAATATAGCCCCTATTTTTTTGTGTCTGCCGTCCATATAGAAGTTATCTCGAAAATAGAAATGATAGCAAACTTGCCACTTGAACAGTGTTCAGTTAATGTAATTTTATCATTGACTTCCTCCGCTTGCATAAACCAAACTGATACCTTCGCGGATTTGCTTCCTTCAGTGGATTGACCTGGATAAGGTACTTAGGAAACGGATTTAATTTTATTTCGTCAAACAATGAATTCTCTGGGATATCACAATGACCTAATATCCACCAAACGATGAATTAAAATAATTACAAATCAAACTATAACAAGCTTGAAAGAAGAAACACGAACCTTTCTCTTGAAAAAGGTTTTGTTATAAGTCGATATTTTTATAATGCAGACTTAATACTTAAATTGAGATTATAAATGTCGTTTTGAAGAAAAAAAAGAAACTAAGCGAACAAACGCGGACCAATTTTCAACCCATCCAAAACTGAAAAATTTAGTTACCTAGTAGAATTAGAATGCCCAAATAGCGGGAATTATCTTGGAGTGATTCTAGAAAGGAAAAATAAATTGGAATCCCAATTTAAAGAAATGCTTAAAGGGGCTTGTTATGTCCTTGTTATCTGTGAAAAACATTATAAAAGATATATTATGTATACATGGGTAATATGCAGTAAACGTGAGAACCGTACTTATATATGGCGCATTAGTTTGGCGGAAACCAAAAAACAGGAAACCGACAGTTGGAAAATTAGCAAAGAATGGCAAACATAGCCATCACAGGTGTGCTCCGTGCCATTCTTCCGGCAGTTGTATACGGCATTTTGCATCTGGTACCGTTAATTAGCTACCGCTCGTTAACTGTCAACATCTGAAGTCCGCTGCTGCCTATTAATTTGGACTACTAAATCTATTTTACTGCGCAACTCTACTACAGTTATGTAGTAGCGGAAGTTCTAATATCATTATTACGGATTACATATTTGATTTTCTAGTGTTAGGTATATCCAGAACAAAGAGGATCTTTGGCACTCGATCTCGACGTCATAGGAGTTGTTTCGGGGTACCCATTGGGCGCAGATCCTAGCTGTCTCTTGCGATTGATGTTTCTCTACGTTTATCTTCTCACAGTAATTCTCTTTTGTTGTGGCGCTTGCAAAATCCGCATTCGTATCTTGACTGCAACAAAGTATTGATCCGAGTCAATGTTGGCTTCCCGGAACGTTTGGACGTTCAGAGTACTGGAGGCATTCTTTACGTCTATCGCAAATTCAATTTGATTTGTTGAAGTGTTTCATGATCCGGAACCCTTGTATATTATATATGGTTTTGAGGTGAGAAAACACTTTGCTAGCTATTTTCATATTTCGTCCTGTTGCAAAGTCAATAAGCCTTAGTCCGTTGCCAGACGTGGTGTAGTGAGTGCTATCCTTACCAACTATCCTATCAAACATGTCCTCCCTTCGGATATTGCTCATGGCGTCAGATGTTCGAAGATGTTCGCTCACGCGTCGGAAGCTCAAATCGGCAAATAAGCATCCGAATAAGTGCTGTTTCTTTTTTCTATAGCAATCATTATAGTATATATAATATATAATCTCATACAGTATATACATAGTCTCACAGTCTCACGATGCTCAAGGTATTATACGAGTACACGTAAAATTGTGAGACGCAAATTCAATTTGATTTGTTGAAGTGTTTCATGATCCGGAACCCTTGTATATTATATATGGTTTTGAGGTGAGAAAACACTTTGCTAGCTATTTTCATATTTCGTCCTGTTGCAAAGTCAATAAGCCTTAGTCCGTTGCCAGACGTGGTGTAGTGAGTGCTATCCTTACCAACTATCCTATCAAACATGTCCTCCCTTCGGATATTGCTCATGGCGTCAGATGTTCGAAGATGTTCGCTCACGCGTCGGAAGCTCAAATCGGCAAATAAGCA
Source organism: Volucella inanis (assembly GCA_907269105.1). Taxonomy (NCBI): domain Eukaryota; kingdom Metazoa; phylum Arthropoda; class Insecta; order Diptera; family Syrphidae; genus Volucella; species Volucella inanis. The sequence continues at coordinate 37,956,285 of OU026154.1, read as the reverse complement.
TCCGATTAAGTGCTGTTTCTTTTTTCTATAGCAATCATTATAGTATATATAATATATAATCTCATACAGTATATACATAGTCTCACAGTCTCACGATGCTCAAGGTATTATACGAGTACACGTAAAATTGTGTGAGACTTGGTTGGGTATCAGGACTTTGTGTAGGAGAAATTTATCTTCCCGATGAGGTTGCGTGGTAAGAATGAGTGTAGATATCAAAACAAAAATAAATAAATGAGGCTGACTTGAAACGTATTATGGTCATTTCTAGATAAAAATAGATCTATAGATATAGGGTTTTCTAATAACGACTTGACAACTTTTTTTTTAAATAAAAAGCAAATCATCGGAAGAAGAGAGTTTGTAGACATTTTTAAAACACAAAACCTAAACCACACTATTTCCAAAGACTTAAAACTCATAAGTACTGCAGTCGCAACTCAAAAGGCTTTTGAAAAACCTGTAGATTTTGGGCCTTATCCACGATAGATTTGATCCGATACGCCTCTACGAAGAATAAGTTTTAAGATGGTATTGCACACCGTCTCCTGAATTGTGAAATATCGTTGAAGTGACTGCTTGTTTGAACATTCTGGCATGTTTTCTGAGATCCTTACTGAAAATAATATAGGGTTTTTCAATAGGGACTTGACAACTTTGAATTTAATTTGTGAACGCACTCTTTCACTAATCATCAAACTGTCACTGTCAATTTATTCAGTAAACTCAACATTTTCATCATGGTAAAGTACACTAACGAGCTACGTTCTCCGATTAGGTTCTGGAGAAGTTGCGCCAAGATGATGAATTTCATCGCAAAATCATCTTCAGTGACGAAGCTCATTTTTGGCTCAATGGGTTCGTCAATAAGCAAAATTTGCGTTATTGGTCGGGTGAAAACCCACATGTGCTTCATGAATCACCACTTCATCTATAAAAAATAAATGTTTGGTGCGATTTGCATGCCGGCGGCGTTATTGGGCCATATTTTTTCGTCGACGATAATGATCTTCACGTTACTGTGAATGGTCAGCGTTATCGCGCCATGATCTCTGATTATTTTTGGCCCGAATTGGAAGATATGGACTAGGACGACATGTGGTTTCAACAGGTTGTTGCCACAAGCCACACAGCACACGCTACAATCGATTTATTGAAGAGTAAGTATGGTAAGCGTGTTATTTCAAGACATGGCCAGTCGATTGGCAGCCTTTTTCGTGTGATTTAACGCCGCTTGACTATTTTCTGTGGAGCTACGTTAAGTCATTGGTTTATGCCAACATGCCGACGACGTTGGAAGAGCTCAGAGTCAACATTGAACGCGAAATAGTGGCCGTTTCGACCGAAATGTGTGGCCGAGTCGTTGAAAATTGGGTCCAACGAATCGACCGCTGCAAGCGTGCCATATGAACGAAGTCGAGTTCCATGCATAAATGTTTTGAATAATAATAAAGTTTTTGAAATATCTCAAATGGTTTGCCGTCGTTGTTGTCGTCGTTGGTTGTCAAGTCGTTATTAGAAAACCCTTTACTTTGTTATTCAAAAGATGATGTGCACCATGTGAGGTCATATGAAAGGTTATCGGGTGCTGATGATGATCCGATCTTGCAAGATGTTTCGTACTCAGTTGCATGATTAGTAAATAAATAACTCAATTACTGTTATATCAGAATTGCTCGTGAATTATACCAGTAACTTTGAAGTCAACGAATAGATTGAAACTGTTGGCCTTAGATTTATTGGTTTTCTTGCAGCAAACTTTTTTTTATTTTTGGTTTTTTTTTTTATCATACCCCATGTTGTCTACATTTATTTGTAAACTTGGAGTTATAATTTTAATAAAAAATCTTGCATACAAGTTGGATTCATAGCAAACGAAGAAAAAAGAATCTTCATCTTATCAAATGCTTCTTAGATTTTTAGGCACAGTTATAAATCAGGTGAAAGGTCTTAGCAAACGAGTACTGATATTAGCCGATTTTCGATAAAAAAGTTTACAGCTCACGATAGTATAGCAGATTGGTTTACATTTGTGTATCAGAGCTTTGAGTCTGTCCAACAGTGCAATATTGGATAGTTTGCAAGAGTGTTAGTCCATAGTATTCCATTCGCTAAGCGTTTAATTGGACCATTTCATCTTTTAACTTTAAAGACAAAAATAGTATGCAGAGATTTCATAATAACCTTATCCTTTTCTTGAAACGGTCCCAATTTAAAACAAAACACTAGCATTCCGTTTTGAGTACTCGTATTGGTGACTGTATATGTAAAGTCATTACATGTACTATGCACTTGAATATAGCATTTCATAGTGCCAGGTTAGTTTCTTCATTGTTAAAAACTCTGACACTCAGATGCATATGAAAATATAGTTAACACATGTCACATTGTCTTGGTTTTCTAGCATTCTATGTTTCAATATTCTGATCTACTTAACCATTCTCTATAAAATTAACATAATTATTGTTTAGATTTAGGTTGTCCAGTCTATGTATCATTTACGTATCTGGGGCTCGCGCAATTTCACCCAAACTTTTATCCACAAGTGATTAGATCATACTCAACGTGGAGTGGAGCATGTTCATAGAATTGGGTTGTACTACAGCCTCGAGTGGCAACGTGCTTCTCATTTATTTGATTTCGTTTGCTGTAGATACCTAAACTCGTCAATGCGGGTAGTGACTGCAAGCTGAAGAGTGAAAGTGCCGCTAAAATTACCACTGTTGTAGTTGTTGTGGGCTACATGATTCTTCTTTTTGGATTGTACTCGCGTTCGAGAAGAGATACAAATTGGTTATGTTATATCACTTATACTTGTGCTACATACTCGTATTGTGTTCACGTTTATATCACATCCATAATAGATGGGAGTATCTTTTGAATGAACTTATGCTGGATAATAGGTTTTTCTTCTCTTTTTAAAAATATTTTTATTTTCAAATAAACGAAGTGAAACAAAATACACGACATCACCATTAAAAGTTCCTCTAAGGCAATTGCTGTCATTAGTCTGTCACCTAGTAATTAAATTTTGCATTCGTGCCTACCGTCAACTTGACCTTTTTGTGGATTTTCCTTTTATTTATTTTTTTTTAGCAACCACATGCTATTCTACTTAATATGACATGTCGATTGATTTAGAATGACGATAAGTGTAACATGCTCCATAATTAAATCGATCGTCTGCAAATTTCCAAAGTCAAAAGTATTCATTGCTCTGCTTATCCAGCAACAAGGTTTTTGGCATATGGTATAGGGCTTCTTCTATTTTTAACAGTGATACGAGGAGGTACGAGTATTCATTCATTGAATTGTTTCTCCTCGAAATTGGTCTATGGTGGAGTTTATTGCACATGTTTTGCAAAAGGGAAGCCTGAACAATTTTATGTGGCAAAAGCTATTTTTTTAATCCATTTATAGTATAATAGTACTTGTGGTTTTCTGAATTCATTAGATCAGGGTTTCATTTCTTCAGAAATGGTTTCTATGTACACATGTTGCTTTTCTAACATTCTCTTAATTAATGGTGTGATAAATATGGTAAATGACGAATGTCATTGTCATCCGCCTGAATCGACAGTTGTAGCTGTTAATTTTTGCATTGCAATCTAGAGCTGATGTTTAAAGATCGTAAATTTAACATATCAGTCATCGAGTCTTCAAAGACGAGAACTTGACAAAATTTCCGTTATTACTGAATAATTAAAATAGCAATTAATATGTATATAAAAACGATTATAAATAGTAAAGGTTGTGGCAATGACCTGATGGTTGGCTCACTGGGATCGAATCCCGGTAGGAGCTCAACAGCAACATTTTTAAATCGTCATCACCCTTCCGGCAGGCAATGGCAAACCTTCGAAAGACAAATTCTGCCTTTGAAAAAGCTTCTCAGGAGAGCCATTCGGAACCGGCAATAAACAGTAGTTCCTGCTCAGGAGTGTAAAAATTCACAAAGTGAGAAACACAAATGAGCGCGAGAAGCTAGGCCTTGGCAAACACCAGGCTGTCGCACCAAAGTATTTATTTATTTATTTATAAATTGTATTAAAGTGTAAAGGTATCAGTCTAGAAACTTGACCATTTTATTGTCATAATTGTGTTTTAAAAAATTTCTTAATGCCTAATGATCCTTGTGTGACATATTGCTAGATATGATGGCGATATATTCTGGTGCGAATAATGATGGCTTAGTCCCTTTAATCTTTGTGCCATTCGCTTTTTCATATTACGGAGAGAGACCAACGGTTTTTTGTCTGTTGTAAACGGCATAAAAATAAGAAGCTTTTTTGTGGGCAGGAGTTTTCGCCTTTAGATGCAGGTAGTTATCTCCCGAAAGGATGACAATACCAAAAATTATTTTATTGGTTTTCGGTGTACTGCCTGGCAAATGAAACCAGATTTATATTTTAGTGAACTGAAAAAGGAAACTGTTAGCCCGGTGAATTAAAGTAACTCAACCCTAGACATCCTTTCAGCCTCTTAGGATATAAGAACGTCACTTATCGCATGTAAATTCATGTTATAACTAAATTATAATAGGCGAGGCTATTGATAGTGATCAAAAGACAAAATCTGCGATACTTGTATAATCAGACAGATCTAGTTGAAGCATGATTGGAGTCGCACAAAAAGTCTATTGTGTTTGAAATCGTTACACTTCTGCATCCTGGTATTCATCACCACAGATCATTGCTTAATTTAATAATAATTTTTTTAAGGAGCTGTCGGTAAGAAGAGGAGAAGAAAACTAATCTGCATCGGCTGTATAATTTCCCCGCTATCTCCACCTTAAGAAGAATAAATCTTTGTGATCTCTACTTTGATGGTCTCGAAGCAACGATCATTACGATCTTCCAATTTGCCTGAATAATCAAATTGGTCGACCTGCGAGCAAATTAAATGCATACAAATGTGCATGATGTAAAGACATTTATAAATCGATAAGTCGGTATTTTTCATCGAACTTAGGGTTTTTTTGTGTTAAACAATTGAAACCTATGACGCTAGTCCGACGCTTCTAATGGCATTTTTGTCACTGTCACTATTGTCACTGGTCTCCTACTCGTGCTGTAACGGAGCTCGCTGAAAACCAGCAACAAAATAGCTCAATAGTTAAATTGATAATTTGCGATTTCGAAACCATATGCTCTCTTGTTTTGTTTTTAAGAATTTAACACTCAAGTGGGTAATGGGGAGACTAAATTCTTAGTGGAAGTTAGCTTGTTGTTGATTTTTAGTCAATTACTCATCTTGATTTTCTTTAACTCAAAAAATTATGTCTTTCGGGCACGGTTGGGATTTGAGCACCAAACCTTCCGATTTGGAAGGTAGAGTACTACCGCTTGAGCCACGGCCACCCACTTGTTACGGAGTTTATATTTTTGTAAAACCATTATGGTGCTTAAGTTTGGTTCTTAGTTTTTGTTGATTCCACTCTCATGCAGGTTGAGTTTGATCCATATGTCGTCCCTTAAATTGTATAATACTACGATTGGGACAATAACATAACAAGTTCGGACCCTTTTATTTTTTTTTTTATTAAACTTAACGGAAAGCTGGTTGGTTTTGATTTATTAAACTCGGGTCATATTTTCTTGTACGTTTTACAGGTAGAAAGTTTGTTCATCCAATTTTTATCTTTGTTTTTACCACAATCTGCAGCCTGCACATTCCTCTTCCACTACATTAGCCACGAATCTAGCAGAACTTGCCATTATGCTTAGCAAAAAAAAACAACCTGAAAGCCTTTACGACAGCCATTCACAAGTTTTGATTTTAAAAAGTGTTTCAACAAGAGTTTACATGTAGGATTTGTTTTTGAATAAAGCAATTATTGATATATCTTTGAAACCTTGAGCTATAAAGTAGACAGGGACTATTTTTGGAGCACAATATTTTCCAAATATTCGCCTTGGCTCTGCTTTCAGAGCTTATTCGTTTCTCGACATTTCCAATCACTCTTTCACTTAATTGGAGTCCTATATAGGCGATGGCGGCTTCAATGTTCGCTTTCAGAGTTGAAGTTGTTTGCGAATGGTTTCGGTAGAACTTGCTATTCTATAGTCCTTTCTTTGGGTGTCTAACGGTGTTAATCTTGGTGGCCATTGGCTGTCTCCGAAACGCGAAGTTACTCGATTGTTTCGCGACTTAACATATATGGCACGTAGCACCGTTCTGTTGAATATAGAGGTCATCCGTATCCGTACTTGAGTTTCGGAAACAAAAAATTATTTATTCAACTATTTGGATTTTTTCTTTCACTCTGCAGCGTTCCATGGTGAATTTATAGTTAACATCTTTTACCATATACCAACCTTGCGTGCATCATTTGTAAAATAATAGGCCTTTCAAATCCAGCACTTCATGTTAGAGCACTCTTTATTTCGTCGTTCATCAACAAATATGGCAATGCTCTTATTGTAACTAGTTTGGCTGATATCTTATCTTAGGGCATCGAAGAAGAGATGAAAATCTAAGATTAAGATGATCGGAGAAGATATGGATTCATCAAATTGTTTCCTGTCCGATAAAAGATACAGAAAAGAATAGTATATGATAAAGAAGGTCTTGGTAACATAGGATTTCACCAATTGTTGTCAGGCTTTTACAAGTGACAATGAGAACCACCATCATCCGCATACGCAGGGGCTCTCACTCTATTAGTTAAAAATTATTTAGTGCCGGAATGAACTTTTCCTCTACTTAAAAGTGTTGGTCTTTACTACTATTTATGTACCTGATCTAGAGCATAAACTTTATCAGGTTCGTAGGCCGCGTTTATTTAGATATTTTTGAGGTTTTTCCAATTTTTATGTTTTAACAGCTGTCATCCTAATGACATCCTACAAAATACTCATTAAGGTTTGCCATTTCATCATGCATTGCTTTACACTTCCCAAATGTAATTATCTTCCCGATCGAGCGTAAACAATGCCGTGAGCTCGCCAATTGAGCGTTGGAAGTGTTGGCCGGAGATCCGGATTCTGGTCAAAAAATCAGGTTTTTGGACGAGGCCCGTTTTCGGTTGCCAACAAGCAAAATTGCCGTTATTGGAGCGAAAACAATCCACAAGTGTTGGGCCAAGCATCAATGCATTCACAAAAATTTACTCTTAGGTACGGATTTTAGCATGGCGGCATCATCGAACCTTATTTCTTTCGAAATGAAAAAGGAGACACCGTAACCATCAATGGTTATGTTAGCCGACTTTCAGAGTCGACAGCATCGATATATCCGGGCTGTGGTTTCAACAAGACCTCGCTACATGTCATACAAGTGACTCAACTATCAAATTTGTGAAGGAGAAATTTGGCGACTGGGTCATCTCACGGCGAGCGCTCATCAATTGGCCGCCGCGGTCATGCCGCCATTCGAATATTTTCTTTGGTGATTTGGCGATACGATATGCACTGTGAAGTTTACTATTTCACTAGAACCTGTCGACCATGAGAAGTTCGATTTATGGTTTGATTAAGATGATATTACCTTGTTAAGCTTTAGGCTCTTGTTAGGTCTACCCCTTTATTTGCCCTGCTTCCTCCCTGGATCAAATATATTATTCGTAAAAGTTTCTCTTAAGCATCTGCCTCCTCTTTTAATTGGGATACATTATTTGGAAACCGCTTTTTTTTGTCAGATCGAAAGTTGCATCGATTTAATTTGTTGGAAAACAAGGAATGAGCCTTCTATACATGACAGAGGTATTCGAAACCTTGAACAGCTTCTTTGATTAATCATATATCATAATTAATAACGTCCGCGGGTTATAAAATTTTGGTTGAACAAAATGGCTTAAGTTAATGGATGTGTGTCGAAATCATGTAACATGATCAATTTGTTAGAAGATGGCGCTAAATCATTTATTTTTTCGTGGTATAAGGTAGACATTCGTTTAATTGATCCGAAGATTAAAGATTGATTTCTTTCAAACTTTAATGTAAAATATTTTAGATCAAAATTGGATGCAAGATCCAGATTTTGTTTCGATGAGAGCATTATAACACACTTTTTTTCCCCCCCTTGAAGTCTTTTTGCTAATGCGAATTATTGGCATCTGCGTACTAAAAATGCTATGCTGTAGCTTTTTGTGTATTCATAAGCAATCGTAAAAATTTCAAATTTCTATTCATGACATGACTTGTGGTATGCCATTTTCGTTTCTTGCATTTTATATATGGTTGACTTTACATTTCATTTGAATACTCTTTATTTTTTGTTGATATTGTAGTCTCTTGCATTTGTGCGATACTCATAATTAAATCAAAAACTATGAAGAAAAGTTTGAATTTTTATCTTTATCGTTAAGCAAATAAAAAAAATAATGACGCAATAATCCGGTATGGGTCATAACCCACAATCTTATAATCCGTGCCGTCGATCCTCCGGGTTAAAGTCTTTCAAAGGCAGATTTTTTCATTTTCAAAGGTTATTTTTTCAGTTTTTTGATATATGAAATAGAAATCGAAAAAGTTATTTGGTTCATTACCCGGCACACGTAGCCAATATGCCAGGCCAACAGCTGCACCAAATAATTAAATATAGTAACATTGCCTCTTCTGAAGTACTAAAACCTTGCATCTTTAGTAGAACAGCCATCGTGTCATTTACAATTGATGATCGATTCGAACCTCGTACCTACTTTGATTTAAGTTGAAACATTGTTGGCCATTTGCAGCCTGTGTAATATCGGCCGAGGTATTTTTCTCTCGGAATTAACCAATAATTTTTCCTATTTTGCTGCAATCGGTACTGAAAAGAGCAGGGCACTGTCTTACTTTGAACAAATATAATTAGACTCAGAGTATGAGTTTTGTCAGAGTATGAGTAGCTGTGTTTAGCTAGCGTTTTTGTACTACATACATATTTTGTATATTAGATGACATTTGCATTTATACTGTGCAGAGACGCATATGAGAGCTGGATCATTTCACAGGAGTTTCCTCGGAGACAGATTTTTGATTCCCAGCTTTTAAAGGCTTGCTCTCGAGTTTATAACCAGCTGGCAGACATTTTTTTTTCCTTGAATCTCTAGAATTGAGTTATCCTTAAAATGGAAATTATCAGTATTTCTTTATTCTGTACTGTTCTTGCCTGCTCGTTTCACCACGGGCAACATATTCACTCAAGAACTTGTACAGCTGCGTATAAGAGTAAACATCTCGTTTACTGTACTCTCTGTGAACTTTAACATTTATCTTTTTTTAGAATGAGGCGTAAGTTTTGTTTTTAGTTGATAGTCGAACTTGTAAATTCTTACCGGCATCAAATAATTAGACCGGATGCTTGGTTTCCTAAATGTATGTATAGGGTTTTCCAATAGGGACTTGACAACTTTGAAGAACGCATTCTTTCACTAATCATCAAACTGTCACTATCAATTTATTCAGTAAACTCAATATTTTCATCATGGTAAAGAACACTAATGAGCAACGTCTGATATTCAGATATTCGGAGTCGGTGACTGCAACTTTAAGAGCGTTAACTCCAATTTTCGGTCGTAACTCTCGCCCTAGTAGACAGGCAATAACAAGTTTAGTGCAAAAATTTGAGTGTATGTTACAAATTCGTTGTGTGATGTTGCCGTGTCAGTGAGACAACAAGTTGGTCGAAGTTTCGAAAATATCGCTGCCGTTCATACGTCCGTAGCAAACGATCCAAATCAGTAAATTCCATGGCGTTCTCAAGAATTGGGCATCGCTCAGATAACATTATGGGGTATTTTGCGTAAGGATCTTGGTTTACACCCATACAAGATCAAGCTGACTCAAGAATTGAAGCTGATGGAACCATTTGAAGCGACGTACGTTCTCCGATTTGGTTCTGGAGAAGATGCGCCAAGATTATGAATTTCATCGCAAAATCATCTTCAGTGACGAATCTCATAAGCAAAATATGCGTTATTGGTCGGATGAAAACCCACATGTACTTCACGAATCACCACTTCATCCACAAAAAATAACTGTTTGGTGCAGTTTGCATGCCGGCGGGGCTATTGGGCCATATTTTTTCGTCGACGATAACGATCGGCACGTTACTGTGAATGGTCAGCGTTATCGCGCCATGATCACCGATTATTTTTGGCCCGAATTGGAATATATGGACTTGGACGACATGTGGTTTCAACAGGATGGTGCCACAAGCCACACAGCACACACTACAATCGAGCGTGTTATCTCAAGACATGGGCCAGTCGATTGGTCGCCTCGTTCGTGCGATTTAACGCCGCTTGACTATTTTCTATGGGACTACGTCAAGTCATTGTTTTATTTCAACACGCCGACGATCTTGGAAGAGCTCAGAGCCAACATTAAACGCGAAATAGCGGCCGTTTCGACCGAAATGTGTGGCCGAGTCGTTGAAAATTGGGTCCAAAGAATCGACCGCTGCAAACGTGTCCGCGGTGGCCATATGAACGAAGTCGAGTTCCATTCATAAATGTTTTGATTGTACTTCAAGCCAATAATAAAATTTTTGAAATATCTCAAAAGGTTTGCCTATTATTTAAAAAAAAAAGTTGTCAAGTCGTTATTAGAAAACCCTATACACGTACGAGTATATGTGTGACTCAGATAAACGTGCACATCACCGATTTGGTTATCGGTACAATCATTTTCAGAAAGTCAGGTATTTTATAGGTTCCTTTTTAATCATGCGGTTTTTTGTATTAAGGTCATTGAACACAATTCTCTAGCTCGAAAATTTCGTGAGTGAGTAGTCAAGCGTCACCGACAGTTCACCAGATCACTACCTCGTATGAAAGTATTGGTCTTATTACCTAAACCTATAACTAGTGAGTTAGCCAGAATTACTAAACTCATTTATTTTCAATACATATCTTGTAAGAGACTAATCTAAGTTTTCATTCTTAACTTTCTTCCTTATACCAATATACTTGGCTTTGCCATAAAAATAAGGGGGGAAGTTGAATTTTGTTTACATATTATCTAAAGAACATCGGGCGGAGTTCATTTACTGCTAGATTTTTTTTGGCAGATATCCCATTCTCACAGAATGATAATCTACCTTTATCGTTTACAGCGCATTTACGATCCCAGATGTATTGATAGTGTTACAAGCCCCTCATGAGTTTAGGAAAGCTACCATAGTACTAGAATATATTAGCAGTACAGCTTATTTCACCGATTTAACTTTGCAGCAAGTATGCTGAGCTTAAGACAACATAGATGGATATCGATCAGCTGTTTAAGAGATTTTAGAAGAAATGATAGATTTATGAACGTAAGATCTTTCAGATTGACCCAAGAACATTAAACAGATTTGGGTATGGAAAGCTCTTTTATCTTTCACCACAATGATGGATGCAGTCCAGATCTATCTGCCGCACTGCCAGCGTGATATCTAACTCGCAGTTTTCTTCTTCAGATTTGCATAATGTAAAATAATTTATCCTTAGCAATCAGATTTAGAGAATTTATTGTTTATTCATTTGGCCTGTTAAAGTTAATATTGTTTATCACTTAAGATCTGTCTGCTCTATTTTATATTAGTCTAAGTCATTAGGATTCGCTGCAGGTTATTCAGAGAAATGTGCTTTCAAAACAATTTGGTGTTATTCGATTTGGTATTTTTAGTACTAATGTCTTACAAGAATCATTTTTTTGCTACAGAACAGTCAGTGGATATATGCACGAGTAGAAAAGTATATTACATTAAATTCTTTATTTCTATATAGAAGCATTCTTAATAGATATTAGTTCCAAGGCACCACTTATTAAGAAGTCACTCAGTGATTCATCGTGAGGTTTGATTTATAATGTAAAATAACGACTATGTTTGGGCAACTCGTTCGAGCATAGCGACTGATATCTCGCGGATTATACGAGTAGTATTGGCTTCCAAAGCGTCGTAGCTGGCTTATTCCTGAAGACTTGAGACTTTACATATCCCCAGAGAAAATAATCCAAAGGTGTGATATCTCACGATCTAGGCGGCCAATTTAATATAGCAAAACATGAAATTAAGTGCTCACCAAAATGATTTCTCAACAATCAAGCGCCGTCTTGTTGAAACCATAGCTCACCGAGACCATGTGCTTAAATTTCAGGAAGCACATAGTCCGTTAACATGGCGCGATAACGGTTACCATTGACGGTAACATTCTGATTTGCCTCATTTTTGAAATAATATGGACCAATGATTCCACCAGCCCATAAACCACACCATACCGTTGCTATTAATGGATGTATTGGTAGCTTTTGACACTCTTCGGGTTGCTCATCAACCCAAATACGGCAATTTTGTTTATTATTGAGCCAGAAATGGGCTTCATCAATGAACAAAATTTCACGATAAAACACCGGATTTTCATTGAGTTTTTCCAGAGCCCATTCACTGAAAATATGACGCAAATTCAAGTCCCCTGGCTTCAATTCTTGCATAAGTTGAATTTTGTACGCTTTTAGGCCGAGAGCCTCACGTAAAATACGCCAAGTTGTCGAATACGAATACTCTCAGCTGCAGCTGCTATAGTCTTTTCACAACGTGCTGGATGTGGTCTAACCGGTCGAGTATCATCCCACTAATGTAAACTGGGACTCAAATTTGCAAATGATATTGGCAATAGTGGTTTCAGTAGGTCGATTATGCGCACCGTAAGTTCCTCGAATCGCACGAAAAACATTTCTCACAGAACGCTGATTTTCGTAATACAGCTGAACAATTTGTGGACACGGTTATGGTGAGTCTTTCCATGATTACTTGCCAAACGATACTGAACAAAAATGACAAAGCAGTTTAATAGGAATCACGCGTGATCTGTCAAAAAAAGCCTATTGAAAATCAAACCGCACGATGAATCACACCTTAATTCTTCCTACCTGTAGCTCTTTAAACGGCCACTGTAACTGCTTTTGCATACTGGTCATTGATCAAGGTTAAAATGAACAAGGCACAACCAAATCTTGTGGACATAGATGATTAATTATTTGAAATCTGCTGAACCACAATTCTTCCACGAATGAACATATTATGAATCGCTGTCTATTAGAAAGTCTTACTTATGACATGATCTATCTTAGTTTGCCGGTTTCGATTTCCCTAAATGTTCTAGTTTGCTTAGATTTTCTTCTAGTTACTATTACAAAGAAAAAATGTAAATTGGTTTTTTTTTTTATAAAAAAGACACTTAATTCTTTATAAATATTCATTTGTGGAGGTGTTTTAACCAACTTTGACTCATTCGCTCATCTGACTAATGACTCTGCTCAGTATCTGCAGCCTTAATCTTTGCAAATATTTAAATTCTTTTGGTGTCAGATAAAAATACTTAAATCTTCAACTAGTTCCACTTGGAAAAAGATACTAAATTGTTTATGTCTTGTGCTTTTTTTTCAGCTCTGGTAGACGACAGCTTGGATCCAATGCCTTAGCTAGGTAAGTACGAATAACAACCATACTCACTTTATTGGTCTGGGTTTGTTTCTCAATTTGACTTCAACTTCAACTTCCGATGACTCTATCGTTCATTGGCCATATTTGTACCGTTAACGGTTTGATTAATTGTAATTCTTGAAACGTAATTGCGTCGGCTGTACGAATACCATATATTGCTTGTGTGCGTGAATAAATATAAAAAAATTATAATATTAGATACGTAGCTAGATAGATAAATAGTAATAATAACAACAACAACAATGAAAACTGTGAGAGCCATTAAAGTGTGTGTGTTGACATGCTCGAATAAATTATTTAATGAACTGCATAGTCGAAGAATTTCGCAGATACACGGATAACTCACGTTTGCTGTCCGTAAGTGGTGCAATGTGAAAACTTTTGTAAACTCTTAACATAATTCGTAGTAAACAAGTACAAAAGTACAAGATTATGTACATATTTAATTCGTTTGCTCATAGAGGAAATTTTTAATCCAAATTGCGTGGTGATGCAAGACAGGCCTGCAAATCTGCTGATTTTTGAAAAATATGCCTTACATCACTACTCACTTGCAGAAAAGTGTACACCTTAACTTTCGAGTTGAATTTAGAACTTAACGGTTCTGGTGATTTTTAAATAACAATTTTCTTGAAGAGTAGATATTGATTTTATCCCCAGACTTTGGGCATAACTAGAGTCTCTACTTCAAAGATTTTGCAGAGCAACTTCGCTGAGGGCGAACATCCCAACTATGGTAGCTGCAATGGCTAGAGCCAAAGATGACACTAAGAGGACAGAGACCACTACTACGTTAGGAAGTAAACATTTTAAGAACTTACCATACCATTTTAGAATCAATATGAACGTATTCGAGATCCACGCAGAAAACTTACTTCGGTTACGATTTATAAAGGATATCATCTGAAATGGACTTTAAATACATTGTGGCTTCTTAAGGCTCCTCATGTAACTAAATATTATTTATATTTTACTTTATGTCGCACCTTAACGAACATTTGTAAATATCTCAAATCTTTTAAGAAAAGCCAATAGGATATTTTATTCATCCTTTTTCTACGCTGGAGAAACGAAATCTGAATTAATACTCTGTCACCTACCATAAGATATCATTTTCCTGCAGATTTATGAGCCAAAACAAATTTACCCTTATCTTTGCCCCGTATAGCACCGCCAGTGAGGGCATATCTTCATAAGGTCAAGTAATGACAAACTTACGGTTTTTTCTTCCCGCCGTAGATCTTACATAATGCTCGTAATGACGTTCATGCTTTCCTTACTTCGAGAGTATTGTGTCAGAATTTCAAGTAAATCGGAGCAAAACTAACGAAGATACAGCGTTTCTAGCAATTGGCCCTCATGCTCGATTCTTATACCTGCCTGGCAGCTGCGCGACGCGCCGACCTGAAAGTTGCTTCAAGTTCCTTATTAATCTCCAAATTATTTTCTGCTTTTATGGGTCTTTGTATGTATGTAAACTGACCTTGTATATATTGTATATTTCCGGTATATCGTATATAAATTAGTTTACACACTTTCTGCCGAGCGGTTATTTACAGAGACGCTAAAATTTTATCGTAGTTTTCCGTTAAAGGTAAACTCACTCCAAAAATGATCGAAAAATTTACCGTATATTATGGACATGGCCATTCGATGCAACCACGATTGTAAAAAACAAGTTAAAAATGCGATTTGGGCGACATCATACTCTGCTCACTACTGCTCGACAGACGTGAAACCACAGCGCGACAAATGCCCCAGCGAAAAGCGGCAGCTGTTAGCTCTGGATTTATTCAAACACAGCTACATTGATCTTCCTACAGATGTTACAGAAGCCATAAAGTCAATCTAAGAAGACTTGAGCAATGATGTACTTTTGAAGCGGTGTCTTGGAGGTTTTACCCAGAATAACAACGAGAGTCTTAATCAACTTATTTAGAAAATTTCTCCAAAATAAGTGATCGGTACTGCAAATGTAGTAGCATGCACTTTCAATGACGGATTTTTTTCTTTGTTGTCTCTTTTGAATGAAATGAGCGCCCAAGTATTTACCAATGGGATCGTGCATCTGACGAACTACAAATAACCAGAGCGGACGAACAAGCTGCACATACATGTAAAGAGGGTATAATCAAACGTAGGTAAGAGTAGACATCCATTATGAGAGTGTTTCACTGTACGGAGCTGGCATTGATGACTCTGTGTAAGTATAAAAAATTATACCATCTTATTGATGCTTAATTTTGGATGATCGAGTACAAAAAACTTTTAATCGATTTTCTCGCAAACATCTTTGAACATATCACCTTTTAAACGTATTTCGATTTTTTGGTTTCAGATGATCCGGTAACGAGTTATGGAGTTCACCCCATAACAACTTTTTTTCGAGGCGCCTCTGAAGATTCGCTGTCACTGACTTATTTATTGATATTTTTAATTGAGAATTTTTCCAAAGATACCTCTCAAAGATACCAACATTATTCATATTTCCAAAAAAAATCATGAAAATGTTTTTTTTTTCGCCTTTAAAACCTTACCCCACCTTTCCACCCCCTCTCCCCTATCCATGTAACATAAATATAACATTACTAGTCTTTGGCGGCTTACGGCACCTTTTATCCCTGCCTATAAGGCATTTCAACAATATATTACAGGAGCCCATTCTGAGTGTTTTGGTGTTTGTCCTCACAACGACGTTTGATGTGTTTTTTTGAGGTAATTTTAAAAGATTTCATATTTAACTCTCTGTGTTTTTTGCCTGTCCATTCCTTCCATTGGTTGAAAGATCCATTTGCCGTTGCTACTCTATTTGAGCAGTTCCTCTTATGATCAGTGTTTATGTCGTTGTATATTGTTACCGATATTTTGGGTTCTAGGCTCAGAAACAAAGGACAAACTATGAGCATGAATTAAGTGCAGCGAAATACCAAAGCCCATAAGTTGCGTCTTGAGTTAGACTTCGGAATTTTAAAAAAATATGCGAAGAAAGCTTAAGCTGGAGCGCGTGTAGTAGCAATGTAACTCCACAACTTATATTCAGACGGCAAGCAATAAAAAAGCGCCATATATGTAGATTGGCATTGGGAGTTTAATTCTGGTCTTGATGTAACCATTCCCTGCTTTCTTCCTGTCTTTTTTTCGTTTGGTTTTCACTTAAATTATTGGTACTTCTGAACAGGTTTTGTTGCCTTTTTTTTACTTTCTGGCTCTTTAGAACACTTTGCACTTTCTTGGGTTTTTCATTATTTATAAACTGTAATCTGTTTCCGTCGTTCTTCGGAACGAACTTTAGCTGGAGTATTAAGCTATTGGGGCTCTACGACGCTTTTAGGTATGGATGCCTTTGATATTTCGTTATGAAATTCGATCACTTACAACTTGTACAGCGCCAATCTCACATCGATTGATGGGTTGGTAAATTTTCACAGCCTTTGTTTAGCCCTTAGGTGTTTTGTCCGATTTGACATCATAAAGATGGTTGACGACATTTAGAGCGATTTCATCTGGTCGTTCTCTTCATTTGGGATTCCTGACTGTAGCAGGAATCCTAGCACTTTCGAACTCCTAAGGAATGACTTCTTGTATTTTAGATGGATCCCACAGTTGTCTTTGCCATCAGTGAATTCATACGAAGGTTGACAAAAGAAGGTTTTATGCCAGGTTTCCATCGGTGGTAACCATCAATATTATCAGCATCAACGGCCACGAAACGTTCAGCTTATGCAGGTAACAGAAACGCCAACCCTTTGAGCAAACTATTTTAAATTTGTTTTCGACATATTAATATTTAATGAGCTCAGTTTTTATATCGAGGGTGATGTAGACGTTTTAAACAAACCAACGGTTCAATAAATACTGACATCTGGTGCTCTAAAGACTGTATATTGATTAACTTAATATTGACGACCAAACGCCAGACTGAGGAATGTCCTAAAACCAACGTAAAGATCGTTCTTCACATTGCGATGGACTCAAAGCAATTATTTTGGTATTCTTGATGTCCGAATTCTTTGATCAATCAATATCAACTAAAGCTGCTACATTGTTGTAGCTCAGATGCGAATGCAGTACTATGAAGAAATTTGATGTCTAACGGACACAATCGCTAGAGACCGCTAAAGTCTATATTGAAAAAATTTCGCAAACCTTTGCTGCCAGTATCAAGTATAAGACCAGTGGCGATATTGCGATTAAGTCATTCAATATGGGGGATAATCGACAACAATTTCGTTGTCGTTGTCGTTGCCACATAGGTTATGTGGGTTTATTATATCTTGCCGGTGAGGCTTTCATCAGTCTGTTAAAGGTATATTTGTGTCTTGATTTTTTTTGTCCTGAGTGTGACTTCTACGGAGGAACAAATTTGGCTTCAGGTCTGATCGCTCGTCAGCATCTTTTCGACCATGTTTTCTGGGCCGTTAAGCTGATCCTGCTTTCCAGCTCCCATCTCCTGCAAACGAAAAAAAGTAAGGTTTGCATCATCTACTTAAGAGTCACCGTACTGACAGGTTCGAGTTTGCTTTATCGATCTTGTGAAGAAAGGCGTTAAAATATACTAGTCCGGCGATAAACTGGGTGACGTAGTAGTTTACTTCGCCGTGTTTCCGTCCATTCTATTTAGAGACGTCTTTGGTTAGGTTCGAAGTCCTCTGTCCAGATCTCACAGCCATATACAAGAATGGCGTGTGTGCTTAACATTACTAGCATTCGTTAAATGCATCTTCAAGCATCTCCATGCCATAGTATGAGATGTTCCAGAGGTCAGATCCCTGGATCGATACCCGTGCTGTCCCAGAGGTGATTTCCTTTCTTTGAGGGCCTTACATGTTATCGTAGACCAGCTCCCGGTCTTTGAGGTAGTTCTTCAGTATTCGCAAAGGGAAACTGAAATGTTCAATGTATGTTCAAGAACATTCAGTATATCACCCCACATGGTTGAATTGAAGGCATTTTACACATCCAGACTTGTCGACATTGCCATCTTCTTTGAGTAGTTTGACAACCACCTCTGGGGAAAATATCGAAACCTAATACACCTGAGTTTCAAACTACTACATCACCCGCCCGCGCCCTGGAGAAAAGCCTGTGAAAGGGTATTCATATCCCCTTGGCGCGCGCGCGGCATTATAAAAAAAAAATAAAAAAATAAAAAATAAAAAAGTTGCTTTGCAGTGTGTAGCCTGCACAGTGGTCTGTACGTAAATGGGGAATCCGGGTCGACTTTGCCTTTGCCGATCAGCTCCAAGCGTTGTGTCTTTCAAGTCATGAGAAAGACCTCTCCCTCAAGACAGTCGTTATATGTACATGTGCAGCAGTAGCTGTGGACACTCACTCACTTTTCTTCGTTGAAAGAGTTAGAAAGCGTGTATACTATGCGCTTCATCTTCTATTCATATAGGGCAGAGTTTATCACCCGAGCTCCTAATTGTTGCATGTCGACCTTATAACCTACCATCATGTTTCGTTCTCGTACTGACGTCTTGACGTACTGACCCTTTTTCTTATGGCTTCTTGAACTTCCTCCACTGTAGTTAGTGGTTCATGTCAGCGGACCGTCGCCCTATCTCAAACAATTTCTTTTAGAGATTTCCCAAAAGCATCCTTATACTTTGTTTTCGACACGAGCTCTAGGAGTACATCGCAAGATTTCGTTTTGCGTGCTGTTTTAATAGTTTCTGTGTCGTCTGTTTTTGCCTAACTCCAAATTCTCTCCCTCAGGATAGCGGCATACTTTAACGTGTGCTTAAACTTTATAAGGATCGGTTTGGTCGAAAATTTTTGATTACTGTTTTGAGCTGGCTTCTCAGAAATGGTATTGATTAATACTGTCTCCTCATTTGGATTGCCACTTCTCGCCTGTTGTTATGTTGATATCCGATTGCGGTCGAAGTGCACTTCGATCTACAAACATAAAGGTTCACTTCATTTTTTAAAGTGATTCCTTGAGCTGCTGAAATGCTGATCTTTTTTTGTTTGATATTGGTATCTTCCGTTTAAGAATATCCTGTGGCTTGTTTCCTTCTGCAACTGGTGGGCGCCAATTTGTTATAGGTGTCTTCCCGTTTTTTCTCTGAAACATACGGAAATTATTCCGAGCTGCTGAGAGTTTCCCTGGTGGTCGTGCCGCTTTTTCAGGGGTTTTCGCTGCTGGTGGTAGCGTACGCTGCAGTCTTAAAATCTTTCTGAAAGAGTCACTTGTCGTTTCATTTTCTTTTTCTGCTCGTTGTCTCTTCAAATGGTTTGGTTTAAGTTCTGCGTTCCTTAACATTGGCATTCTGCGCAACGTCGTGTTTCAAACTACTCGTAAATACAGTAAATTAGTTTTATGCTGCGGTTATTAGACCCATCCAGATAGACGTTTTCGTGTTCCGAAAATCTAAAAATTTAAATCTGCTTAAGAGTTGTGATGCTTTTACTTCGAAAAATATTTTGAAATACTAGATTGAAAATCTCGTTACTCTCTTATTTTTTCTTACTTTAAAGCCGAATCAATATCCGAAAATTCACACAGCACAGCGCTCAACCACAAAAAGTACTAGATTGTTGGTTGCTAGATTGTGGTTTCTGCTTTGACTATTGGAAGTTAAATCAGACGTATGTCTCAACTAATACAATTTCGAAAAGCGACTTCATATTTTAGTATGTACCCGAACCAAAAAATGGCCAATGCTAATATTAATAGCACGAACACATTGAGGCATATTCACAATTAGATTTTAACAAATTTATTATAAACTGATTTCAAATATCTAAAAATTTAAGTTGGGTATTTTGAATAAAAAGAACGTGTTACAGACGAATTCTTTAGATTTTTATAATATTAAAAGATTATTAGAGACAGAAGTGATGGCATGTACCATTTTAAACTCAATGGAAAGGTAGTAGAGATATGGTATGGCAGTGTCAAAGGTAACTTCATTCTAAGATTTGTACAGCTTTGCATATGTCGGGACTTTTAAAATTTTGTGTAGTAATACTAAAGCCAATTTCAAGATTTGCAATTATATGGTATATCTATAAAAATTAAAAGATTTTGAATTTATATGTTTGGTTAGGTAGGGACCGTAAGATCCTGAATCCATAAAGAGTTCTTTATAAGTTTGTCGGTGATCGTCATAGAACAGAACTCATAAGCGTTAGCTGTCTAAAGATTGCATTTAGATGCGTGCCAAAATAGAGCAGTTCCAAAGGAAATGCGCAACAGATTCTTCCACCTCTTTGTCCATACAGCTGCAGAAATTGTTGTGAGGAATATTTAATCATTGCGCACATCTAACCAATGCCAGAGTTATCCGTGATCAAATTTGTGAGTTTATTCCTAAGGTTGTTCAGTTCTCATTGTTTGGGTTCGAGTATGAGCCATATATTGGGTAAGTGTCTGGTTCTAGCGAGCATTTGAAGTGTGTCATTTAATTGACATAGCACATTGGTGGCTCTACGTTGTCGAGCTGCCTACTGTTTATATCTATATATCCGAGGTTAGCCAGCATATCTGCGATCTTCTGCTATTAATCCATTTTGTTGTGTACTATTTAGTGCTAGCGACCCTGTTGTTTTAGAGCCAGTATTAAACACAGAAAATAGATTAGCTGAGAAAGACTTATCATTGTTTCCAATCGTTTTTTTTTTTCGGGAATCAGATGATGGAAATTAACGTTGAAGTCAATATCAGTTAATTGCAGGTGGGTTAAATGGGACATGCCGTGACACAGCGTGAGTAGACTTTCATTCCCTACATTTAGTTCTTTCAACTGCTGAGTATCTATTTGCCTGGGGGCAGATTTAATTGCAATAAGCATGCCGGAAAATTCTTTAGTAGCAAATGAAGCAGAGTTTGGAAAACTGTAATTGAAGAGGTTTCAAACACACCAGTGATGCTTATTCAGGCAGCCCGCTGCGTTATTTCCAACAGTTTGATATCATTTCGCCTTTCCAGTGTAGGCCAACAAACAGCTGTGCCATAAGTGAGAATACAGCTCTCTGGGGCCACTCAAGCTTTTTTTGTTTCGAAATGAAACTTTTTTTTCACATCAGTATGAGATCTATTGTAAATACCTGACACTGTTTGAGAAGTTTGAAAATGTAGATGGATACCATTTAACTTTGGTGGGATGTAAAGAGCATTAGCTCTGTTTAAAACATGTTACGTTTAAGAAGCTTTCGGCTTTATGGCAGTGCAAAGAGCTATAGGCAAGTCATGGAGCTTGTCACCCGTCTACACGGCTATGATAAGGCGAGTTATATTATGTGTGTCGGTTGTCTTGTGGAAGAAGCTTTTACCAGACTTCAAAGAACTGTCTGTCTGGGATGCATGGGGCTTTCCCCAGCATTCCCCACTGTTCTCTAGTCGTACTGACGAATCTACCTTCGCTTGATATTCCTATCATGCGCCGCACTCTCAAAGCCATAGGCACTTTACTGTTTTTTTTCGAAAGACTGAGAACTTTCATTAAAATGAGTTTAAAAGGGTAAGATTGGATTCATTCTTTGTATGAATATCCTATTCCAATTTTAGCCGGATTCATATTAAGGCCTCAGCTACGTAATCCAGAAGGAGGATATGCCCAAGTCGTATGAGAGTGTCTGCGTTTGTTTCCCCAAAGAGAAATGTCGTGTAACTAAAATATCACATGAAATGCTTCATGTGATGTAGTTACTAATCTCCACCACAATGTAAACCTTGACAACTTACGTTGGAACAACCACATATTCGATGTCTCCAAAAATGCTGCGACATGACTAGGTTTCTTTAAGCGATGTAAGAAAATATTTCACCCCCTCTGAGCATAAGGTGTTTATCTGCCCAAAACTGAAGTAGAATGTGCACATCTGGTCAGGTGCCCCAAAGATCTCATTGCACTTGCTAGATGGGATCCAAAATCGTGCAATAGAGCTCATAGGTGATGTCAATATTACAGAGTCATTCGACACTCTCGAAAACCGACGTAACGTCTTCTGTTTACCCTGATGTATCGCTATTTTCACAACCAGTGCTTCACCAAAATTGCCAGTGCATTCCGCCCCTTCAAATGTCTCGCTGTGAATGCTCATCAGTACACCCTCAAGCCCACATTCGGACGTACTCTGAAATATCGTGGTTCTTTCCTAAGCCGTACAACTCGCTTATGGAATGCCCTGCCGAGCTCTTTACTTTTTAACCACTATAACCTGCAAGCATTTAAAACCAACGCACATCGGTATCTCTCTTTTTTCCGTCCAAAATTTCCTTTCGCCCGATCTATGTGCAAACATCTTAACATCTCCTTGGGCTGTTCCCAAGTTTGTTCTTATATAACAGCGACTAAAGATTATTTTTATGACTCTACTGTTGAATCAAGTTGCAGATTGACACATTTATATCCAGGTCATAAAAGGAGTAGATGATCGAGGATGTTTCGGCACCATTTGGACATGGTGAGTTGTAATATCCGAAGATGCAAAATGCTTGTTTAAGCTGTTCTCGCGGATTATGGATTATGTCCGGGTTGATCTGTACGGGACTAGATTTTCTCAAAAGAGATTTAAGGTGGGGCGCTGAAACATAGACACTGAGGAAGTGAGCGTTCATAAGCAAATAAAATCTAACTATGTTAGGTTTTATGGTATTACCGTATTCAGGATTTGCTTTGGGATCCTTTAGGATGCCTTTTATAGTAGGTTCCCAATCACGTTCTGACCTAAATAGTGTAGAACTATTAGTTTTCTACTCTTGGTCCGCAGTTCACGGAAATCTGTGTTTTACGTCAAGCTCTAGTGGGGATATCGGAATGTGGGTTCCTGATCCGGCCAGCTTGACGTAAACAATCTTTGTATTTTTTTCAGTTTTCCTTACGACGATTACAGTAGTTGAGTGCTAGTGACACTTGCTTATCCGTTATGTTGAACTGTAAGTGTAGCTGGTCGGAGTAGTTAAGTTCATCCGACACCGAAACTATGTATGACTCACCTCTAGAGGTTTTGGCTGTGCTCTTCCATAAGACACAATATTCATTTCCGTCACAGCCCAGGACGATTTTCTCCTGATTTCGTTCGTCCTCATCAACTTTAAATATCTGAGTACTGTGGGTAATACAACAAAGTCGTCTATGCTTAATTATTATACTTGAAGAAATGGAGATGAGGTTTTGAACCGGCAAGAATACGGGTTTCGGTTATAACGCCTTTTCTTGCTAGGTAAATGATGTACAATAAATAGTTGACCTTATATTGGAATGAGTATTCCCATCTCCCTTTGTTAGGCGAGAGGAAGAGCTGGCTCCGGCCTTTATGGGAGCTTATCTTTACCACCTTTAGTTTCATTGTAGATTGGTAGAGATACCTATATGACGCTGTCTTCCATATCCAATCTTCTTTCAGAGGTTTTGGGAATCTTTCTTTAACAATTCTTTTATAGCTTTGTATATGCCGGAAATTAAGCTTTATCGCCATTTGCTGTACAGACACAAAATAAAATAATTGTTACAAATTTCTTTTATTTGTGTATAACCATTCATTTAGAATTCTTTAAACAAAATCTTCTGTATGTCCATCTGTTCATTATTAATATGTTACTAAAGACACTAAACTTTTACTTATACAAACTATAACCATTTGCTTACTTCGTTTTAATAGCTAACAATTAATTTTGAATTAAAATTAAATTTATCCATTTTCAGTCATCTTTACAGGTCGTCGAGTTTCAACTCATCTGGAAGGAGCTCAAACTGTGATACAACAGAAGACATGTACAGTGATGTCAGTCTGGAGGACGTCCAAGATTTAAGTCATAAGGTAAGTGCTCTAACCTCTCACCTCCTACACATGAACACCAATAGCAAATACGTGTTATTTCCCAACTCGTAAAAAAGAATGTCAATGTGTCTATCATAAGTTTATTTATGTTTCAATCGGCTACCAGTTTCACTTAATGGAACTTTCAAAAAAACAAAAAACAAAAAAAAGCAAGTAAAAGTGTTAAAGCATTTTACCGAACCACAATTTTGCCGCAATACCTGTTTCATTTTCCCCCGATACGAGTATCAAGCTTTCCACACGCGACCTTGCGGCAGGTATTATTCGTCAAGAGACAAGCGATTCCTTCCATGTATCTCATCGCATTGAAGGCACAACAACGAAAAAACAACAAAAAACAACTTAACAACTTCCCTTCGTTAGAGTGGCATTTGAGTCCGACTTGAATCATTGGTATATGAACTTCAAGATACAGAAACAAGGTGTGATTAGGTTTGCTCATAAGTGCCACTGACACTCTATGGTTAAACTGATTTAATTCAAACTGTTTAGCTTGAGGTTTTAGATAGTTGCGGCTGCTAAGTCTTTCTTTTGTTGCGCGCCCAAAGGATGATTGAGTTTGTTGACTTGTGGAAAATCACAGAAAGTTTGTGTTTTTCTTTAAGGCTCAGTGGGTCCGACTTAAATGGAATTGAAATAATTATAAGCTATTCGTTGCAGTAACATTAAACAATTCTGGTTTTTACCATCTTTGTGGTTACTTGATTGAATTTTTATTTTGGGAAACAACTTTCAGCACTGTTTGCGGTGTTGGCAATTGGTTTTATGTATGTAACACATGCCTTAAACTAATAAGTGAATCAATCAAAAGTTAATCTCTGCCACACCCTTCACTATGAATAAATTTAAAGTTCACTTGACGATTTTTAAACGCTTCAGCTGACGCAAATGGTTTTGAATGTTGTAGCGAGACATTATTGAAATCCCTGTAGTGATACGCCTGTAGCTGGCAGCATTCTTTGATGAATCTAGTCATTCATGATGGAAGTTGAGCCAATGTGTTTACTGTGTGACCACGTAACACCATACGTGTAATACATGGCCTGAAAAGTCCGTTTCTAAGAGAAGGCACCACTTGAATTAAATCCATTTTCAGTTAGTACCAACCTTCAAAAGATACATGTATAAATTTGACAGCTGTCGGACGATTAGTTTTCGATATATAGCTTTGTGAGTGAAGCAACTTTTGTTATTGTGAAAAAAAAATGGATTCAAATTTAATGGATTTGATGGGAAAAAATGCAGCCGATGCAAAGAAATGGCTTGATAAGTGTTACCCGGACTCTGCACCAGCCGAACGAACCATTCGCAAGTGGATTGAAAAATTTAAAAGTTGCATCGGTATGTGACAATGGATGAAACTTGGCTCCATCACTTCACACCAGAGCCAAGTCGCCAGTCAGCTGAGTGCCGAGCAGGCGACGAACCTCGTCCAAAACGACCAAAAACTCAGGAGTCGGCTGGCAAGGTTATGGCATCCGTATTTTGGGATACACATGGAATAATTTTCATCGACTATCTCCAAAAAGGGCAGACTATCAACAGCGACTAATACATTACGTTGTTGAGCGTTTGAAGAACGAAATCGCAAAAAAACGGCCGCATTTGAAGAAAAAGAAAGTTTGAAGAAAAAGAAAGTGCTGTTTCATCAAGACAATGAACCGTGTCACAAGTCGATGAAAACGATGGTAAAATTGAATGAATTCGGCTACGAATTGCTTCCCCACCCACCGTATTCTCCAAATTTGGCCACCAGCGACTACTTCCTGTTCGCAGACCTCAAAATAATGCTCGCCGGAAAGAGATTTAAGACCGATGAAGAAGTAATCGCCGAAACAGAGGCCTATTTTGAGGCTTAACCGAAATCGTACTACAAAACTGGTATCGAAAGATTGAAAAATCGTTTCAATCAGTGTATCACCCTCGAAGGGAACTATATTGATAAATAAAGTTGAATTTTGCAAAAATTTTGTGTTTTACTATAAAACGACTTTTCAGCCCATGTGTTATGTTATAAAGCGATATACAATATAATAAGAAGTATCATAGTAACATATATCCGGACTTGTATTTGTCTGCACATCCAGACTTTAGTAACGATAATGTAGTCGAATTTCTCAATACTTTGTTCGCCAATATAAGCCATATGCCCTAAAAGGCGGGAATAATCAGCTAGGTATAGGGGGGGGGGGGGGCTTTGAAATCGATGCAAGACAAAGTTCCAATAACCTGGACACTCAACCTTATCGCAACTTGAAGTTACAAATTATGTTAGGTTAGGTAAGACTGACTCTTGGAAAAATCAAGCTTTTTAGGCTTTTTGATCTTGTCATGCCACGTGGATCTGTGATCCTTCTTCTCTTGGAACTAATTTAAGCTTCTAACGGATCTTAGGAGATTGTAAACGTCAATATTGTTTAGATCGCTAAGTCATTGTACTTTTTTTTCTGGCATGTACAGACTAGATGAAGGATTGTCTTCTCCTCGTCCAAGCAGCGACTGCAGAGGTCATTTTTATTAATATGTTTCCCACTTTGAAAGATCAAACTCTCGGCCGATTCACATCCAGCTTTGGTCAGATTGATTTGCTTTTTAGACATGTTGACCCAACAGCCCACCTAAGGTTTGTTCTTTTATTAGCATCTAGTATTAGTAGTTTAGTTTGTACGAAGCGACTGGTATACCGATGTTGCCTTTTTCCGTTAGGATAGGTAAAGTGTTTCAAATTTTGTTTACATGAAAGTCTTTATCAAACCAAATTTGGGGCATAGTGTAATCGATATTCCCTGGAAGGATTCCTAGTGTACGTATTAAGAATATTAGTGTGGCCAAACAATTTATTTGTACACTGTGTACTTGCTTTAAGGCGAATAGCTGTAGTTGCAGCTACTTGTCTGCTGAAAATATCAAGGGATGTCGAGTGAGACAGAATATTCACTGCCGCGGAGGGAGTAGCACGTAAGGCTACTCTTATGCACGGACATGCTGTCCTTGGGCTTTGCTTATATTGCTGCAGTTGACGGCATTGTCTTAGGCCGTCCACCAAACAACCACCCCATAGATGAGTATCAGTCTTATAATCGAGACTTATAGCGAGTGTGTAATGTGAGGTTGAAGTATTTTTGAATATTTGAAGTTGAATATTTAACATATTTACAATCCATTTTTGCGGTCACTTAAACAGCAAGGAATCCGTTCACAGCCGAACACCCCATTTGTTCCCAATAGCTTTTTTGCAAGAGAATGGAGCTATTGTACTTTTCTTTACTTTGTTTCAAATATTAAGTTTCCAGTTTAGTTTCCTGTCAGAAATAAAACCCAGATATTTTGCTGTATCGGAAAAGGCTAAACTGGTACCATTGATTGAAGGAGGGCCCAAAACGAGATAATTTTTAAGTAGAGCCCAGTTATAAAGTGCCTTATCAGATTAATCCATTAGCATCCAAGTCGTCTTAAATTTCTGGTTTGTTGGCATAGATCAAAGATTTAATGTAAACAAAGACAAAAGAGTCTATAGTTGTTAAATTGCCAGCTTTATCTGGAAAGAAGTATGGCTCAATGGCATAAAAACCTTACCAGAGAGTCAATTCTTCGGTAGTCCTTAGTATACCTCCAGCAATCTGCTTGACCAAACGCGACAAATTTGCTTATTAACAAGTCCATTCAACCAAAAGTGTCCCTTGTTACTGAGGATGGTTTCATATTTTCATATTGCATCTTCAATCTTCAGCGAATGTTCGACATGCACTAAGGTGATTTGACTTCAGACTTTGGTTCAATCGGTATATGATACCGAGTTAAGTATTTATTTATATGTATAATGTGTGATTTATATAATGTGTCGCCAATGGATCTGGAAAAGGCCAGGTGAGCCAATCAGCGATCGCCCTATCAAAACAACATTAAAATTTGGAGGAGGACATCTTATGATTTGGGGATGCATGTACATGGAAGAGGTTGATAAATGCATCAGAGTGGTGGGTCGCATGAATGCCACTCATAACATCAGCATCCGCGAAGACGGACTCCTTACAAGTTTGGAAAAGTTACATAAAGATTGTCGGATATTAACTTCCAGCAACATAATGATCCCAAATAGACAGCCTAAATTACAAAAGCGTGGCTGCAAAATCAGTAATTTCAAATACTTGAATGGCCACCACAATACCCAGGCCTCAATTCGATCTAACATCTTAGGGTTGAGGTTAAACGAACTATTTCGGATTTGCCTGGAGATTGTCCGGATTTGCATGAATTATGGCACCGCATTTAAACCGCTTGGCAAAATATCAATATCAAGTCAATGTAAAAAGTTAATAGAATCCATGTCAAGAAGAATAAAAGTGGTACTCAAAGCAAAAAGAGACCATACGAAGTTGGAACAGTTTTTTACTTTTGTTGTATTAAATTATGTTAAAAGATTAATTTGGTACCGTCATTATTTTTTTATACTGAATTATATTATTATTTTATTTTTTTATTCAAAATTTCGTTGAATTATAAGCACAAATAAAAAAATTACGAACAAAAGCCTTTTATTCTGCTAATCATGTGATCAAAATGTTAAGTCACTGTAAATCGCTGAAAGGCTTGCCTTTCCATGATTAATGTTAGAAAATCTGGAACACAAATATGATATATGTCAAAAACTTTTAGCATGCACTAGATGGCTTGAAATGTTTTAAGATAACATTCTGGGTGATGTCAATGGTCAATGGTATGCATTGACACCCATACTCAGTTTGTCGATGTGTCTGGAGATTTGTCTTCAAAAGAAGTCGCTCATACAAACTTCGAAAAACTTCTTATCTTATCAATGTTACTCAGCCCAAATATCAGGTTATCTAATAAGGACATAACAATTTAATATTTAAATAAAACACAGAATAACTGAAGTATCGGTCTGTAATTTATTCCAGGTGAAATACACATGTTTAGTCTAAGTATGGAATTCGATCCCTTTGATATATTTTCCACCACTCCTCCGCACATATTGGCCGGATTGTTCCTGAGCTCCTCTAACGTTTTAGGCTTGTTGGCATAAACCAACATTTTAATGTAACCCCAAAAAAGGACCATTTCTCGAGATTACACGATTACTGAACTCCCCCTTTAATAGATCAGTTGTTTGACGGAGAAGTTTCGGTGTTTTAAGTGATCAAGAGGCTTCAGTTCTTGAGTTAATTTGATTTTGTAAGGGTGTAGACTAAGATATTAACAAAAAACTCGCAACAATGTAGACGGAGAGATTCTCAATTTCTGTGAACAGCGTGAAGTTGACTGATTTGACTCATTTTAAACTGAGGCACTTCCTATTGTGACCGAAAATTCCGGTAAGAGCTCTTAAAGTTGCGACCAACGACTCAGAATTTCGGAAGTAATATTAAATAGTTTCCACACGTTGCTCGTTCCTGAACTTCACCATGATAAAAATGTAAACCTTGATTGACGTTTCTACATTGAGAGATCGTAAGAAAAGAGTAAGTGCGCCCTTTGTATTAAAATAAAAAAATGTAATGTCCCTATTGAAAAAACTCTTATAAGTTTTGCCGTAAAATTCATTCATTATATCATTTCCCTCCAGAGGGAAACAAACTTCCCGATGGTTAGCTGACTCAAATGCTGTCATTTTTAAATTGGTTTAGAGCGCTGAATTCATTTTTTTTCACAGTTACAAACAGATATTTGTATACTGAAAAAGGCATTGCATTTTGCATTGTACCAATGTCGGACAAGTCAGTTTGCAAAATTTTGAAAAGACCCTCCATCTGCATTTACCTTTAGTTTCTTAAAACCTACATACTACATACGAGTATGTAGTTTAACTCTTTGCAAATTATAGATATTTCTCTATCGCTGTTCTGAATATTTAAGCTTTAACATAATTGTATGTTAATGTAATTCCAATTTTGCTATCTTAACCTGGTTGACGTCAGGTAGAGAGGAATTTAGCTGCAATCATAGCTATCTAGATTTGCTAGTTTGTCCTCTTGTTCTTTTTTTCTTATGATCGCATATATCAAAGACGATTTCATCGTTTACTTCCAATCAGGATACGTCATTTGTGCACTTATCGACGTTCATTATCGGGATAGCAGATTGAATAAGATCCATCGTAAAGTCCAGCCTATCCGCAGGGTCATACTTCATAGCTGGCTGTATACTGATTTCACTTTATATTTATTTTTGCTGGGAAAAATAGATTATGTGAGATATTGGTCAAGAAGGGACTTACCTTCTATCATAGCAGCATGAAAATTGTTAATTTCATATCTCCATCCACAACTTGGTTACTTCGATGTAATAATCGAAATCATTTTCACTCCTTCAGAATTTCGCATATTTAAAATGCCGAAAAAGTTCAATGCGTCGAGCACATCGGGAACAAGTTGACAATAAGTTAAATAGGTTATTTTCATTGCTTTCTTGTCTTTCTGTACGTTGATTATTGCCAGGTCGTTCGTTTTCGAAGTATCTGAGATCATTAACTTTCTCGAAGTTGGTGTTTTTAACAACGACATTTTGCTTCTTTGCTTGATGATAGTAAATACTAGGTCATTTTGTGGCTCACTTAAAAATTGTGATTTGACCCAAATCACAGATTTGGTCCCATTTTTGTCAGATGGCGATATTGCACCTCCTTTCGTATTCGTATTTGCTATTTTCGTCTTCTAACACTTCTTTAGTCGATAGGTGGAGTTGAAGATTCAAAAAGTATGAAACGTAATGCTAAAAATGTTTTTCACTACACTATTTTGCACTTTAGTTATCTTTTTTCCAGCGCTGCTGTCCCCCTTTCTAACTTAGTTCTTTAATCCTTTTGTCCAGTTTCTTCGTCATTTCCCTTCTCCTTTTCTAAGAAATTAAACTCCAAACTCTACTCTATAAAAGTACTCTAACTAACTAACCCTCACCTTCTAAGTCTAACCCTCACTATAAGTCACAAAAGTGACTTGTAGATCTTTAAATTTTCACAAACTCCCGACAGGCTCACACACAAATTCACACACGTTCATTTGGCTATAGCGGACCTAACCACGGAGTTATTAGCTACCACACCAGCAGGTTTTGGTTGAATGTGCATCCGTGTCCATATATGAACTTACATAGACGACAAATTTTACAGATATTGGAAATCCAAACATGCTTTCTCCTGATCGTCTCTATCCGTCTGACCATGTCTGTTGACAGTTTGTCAACCTCCTATTTTACACAAATCCCGACTATTTTACACAAAAACGTCAACCACATTACACACACATAGTAATTTTACTTATAAATTGCTCTCAATCTAGCAGTTTACAGGCTTGTGCGATGTGTTAGTAATTTACTTACAGTGTGTCAGTGCAAAGTTTAAGAGTAAAGCATTAGTAGAGTTTGCATCTAAGTTAGCTCATCTGTGCCTGTGTCATAGATGACACGTAATACGTGTAAATCGCTCTCATTCCAGTAACTTTACTTGTAAACTGCTCCCAATTTACTTTGCTGCAAATTCTGGCAGGTTATTGTCACACGGAACGAAAATTCTGGCGGACATTTTTTGTACTCAAAATTCCATATTACTCGTATTTTCTGACAGTTCGTTGAATTTTACAAATTCATATGTAAAATTAAAATTCGGTACGGAATAAGATTAATAAATTTGTTAAAGAAATTTTGTTTTCAAATACGTATTGTGTTAAAATGTCGAGGAAAGGTACGTAAGTTTTGAAATACATAGGTGTTTGTGAAATGTTTCGATGCCTTAGTTTAAATAGAATCGTGCTTTAAAAAATGTTAACAAAGAACTTGTGCAACACGACGGAATTGCTTTTGTTGTTATTTTTCTGTTCAATACTAAGTCCATAGCGAATAATATAAAGTGTTTATTTAATATATTGTTTAACAAGTCAAAGAAAAATATCGAAACCTAATACACCTGAGTTTCAAACTACTACACCCGCGCCCTGGAGAAAAGCCAGCAAAACGGTATTCATATCCCCTTGGTGCGCGCGCGGGATTATAAAAACAAATGGAAAATAAAGACAGTGAAATGGAACTTCTATAGATGGAATCCTATTAATATAGGGTTTTCCAATAGGGACTTGACAACTTTGAATTTAATTTGTCAACGCACTCTTTCACTAATCATCAAACTGTCACTGTCAATTTATTCAGTAAACTCAACATGTTCATCAAAGTACACTAACTAGCTACGTTCTCCGATTGGGTTCTGGAGAAGATGCGCCACGATGATAAATTTCATCGCAAAACCATCTTCAGTGACGAAACTCATTTCGCTCAATGGGTTCGTTAATAAGCAAAATATTCGTTATTGGTCGGGTAAAAACCAACATGTGCTTCATGAATCACCACTTCATCCCCGAAAAATAACTGTTTGGTGCGTTTTGCATGCCGGCGGTTTTATTGGGCCATATTTTTTCGTCGACGATAACGATCGTCACGTTACTGTGAATGGTCAGCGTTATCGCGCCATGATCACCGATTATTTTTGGCCCGAATTGGAAGATATGAACTTGGACGACATGTGGTGCCACAAGCCACACAGCACACGCTACAATCGATTTATTGAAGAGTAAGTATGGTGAGCGTGTTATCACAAGACATGGGCCAGTCGATTGTCAACCTCGTTCGTGCGATTTAACACCGCTTGACTATTTTCTGTAGGGCTACGTTAAGTCATTGGTTCATACCAACACCCCGACGACGTTGGAAGAGCTCAGAGCCAACATTGAACGCGAAAAAGCGTTAAGCGAATCGATCGCTGCAAACGTGCCCGCGGTGGCCATATGAACGAAGTCGAGTTCCATTCATAAAGGTTTTGATTGTACTTCAAGCCAATAATAAAGTTTTAGAAATATCTCAAATGGTTTGCCTTTTATTTAAAAAAAAAAAGTTGTCAAGTCGTTATTAGAAAACCCTTTATAATAGCAGAACATTTCAAGGGAAATATTTTAATTGGTGAAAGTAAAAAGTTGGGTGAAATTGGCTTGGTTCTTACGATGGCAGTCCCAGAGATACCAGACCCAAGAAAGAAAACACAAAAATTTTGGAAAAAAATTTATTTATTTTTCAACATAATCACTTATCAGCTCTATACATTTTTCCCAGCGATGTTCAAAAAGTTCGATACCCTTTTTATATTAAGAACTCCCTAGCTCCTCAAAATAGCCATTAAATGCCGACATCACTTCTTCATTGTTTTAAAATTTTTGACAACTGAGCCCTTTTTTCATGTTTGGGAACAGAAAATAATAAAAAATGACGAATAGGGTACATGAGGTAGCAATTCAAACTTTAATTCATTAATTTTGGCCATTGCAATAACGGATTTGTGAGCTAATGCATTGTCTTGACAAAACAACTCTTTATTCTTAGCCAAATGCAGACGTTTTTGCTTGATTTCTTCGCTCAAACGTTGCAATAAGTTCACATAATACTGGCCGCTGATAGTTTTTCCTTTTTCAAGATAGTCCATGAAAATTATTTCACGCGCATCCCAAAAAAAAGACGCCATGACCTTGCCTGCAGATGAAACGGTCTTTCCCTTCTTTGGAGCCGGTTCTCTCTTTTGAATCCATTGTTTTGATTGTTCTTTTGTCTCAGGTGTAAAGTGATAAACCCATGTTTCATCCATTGCTATGAAACGGCGCAAAAATTCTGCTTTGTTGCTGTGAAACTTAGCTAAGCACTCAATTGAAACATCTTCACGACACTGTTTTTGCTCGAGTGTGAGCAAACGTGGCACCCATCTTGCACGCAGCTTTCTCATGTCCAAATTTTCAAAATTTTCAAACACTTTATTTCACAGTATAGTATTCACTGATTATGTAATTTAAAAATAACACAACAATTTCTTTGTGTTTCATAAGTGCTTTGTTTAAATTTTTTAAGCACGTTTCTATTTAAACCAAGCCATCTAAAAACTTCACAAGCACTTATTTCGAAACTCACATATTTTCACTCAATATTTTAACTTTAAAGTTATAAGAAAACAATAAATACTTTAACAAATTTATTTTGTTACACATGAATTTACTCCTGACAAAGAGCTGTCAGAAATAAGTTTAGGGATGTGACAAAAAAATGACACCATGTTGATAATTCACTTAAAGAGTATCTGTGCGAGAGGTAAGAGTTTGCAAAAGTATTAGTAGAGTTTGCCATCTAAGTTAGTTGTGCTATTCTCGTATACCTATTATCCCCTAACATTGCATTTTAAGATGGAATTTGCGAAAAGCAGTGTTTACTTTGTCTGCTGCCAGGAAACTTTTCCAATAAATGATTATGTCTCAATCCAGCCATCCTCTAGATCGCCGCCCCTAACAAATATGCCTCTTCAAATTTTTACTCGCAGGTTCCTAACTTCTCCGGTGGATCGGCGTTCCAGATTTGGGAGAATGGAGAATGACCAATAGCATGTGACTCCTAACAATTAATTATTTATTTTGTATTGTTATTTTGTTTGAGGGCCTTTTTGTCCTCCAGCCCCGGTCGGTTTTGTAATTTTGTTATTTGTAGTTTTTTAATATTTTCTTATTTGTTGTTGTTGATTGTTGTTTTTTGCTGTTGTTTTTGGTTCTTTATCTCTTGGCCGTCCGCCTTAATGCCTCTGTTCTCTTTCGGTCTTCATCGGTGGGGTGCTAGCTTTAAGAGGGGTCGTCGTCTCTTCAGCCGTCGAACCTAACTTTTACAGTTGATACGTCGTTTGGGTATGTTTAATTATGCTGGCTATCCGTCTGCACACCATTATTTTTTATTTATTGGGTATATAATTTAATTCATGCGGTTTTTTTTTTAAGTTTGAACGTTTATTTAAGAAAAACATGTACAATAGTATTATTCAAAGTATTGCCCATCTGAAGCTATGACTTTTTCCCATCTTTCTGGCAATTTTTGGATCCCATCCCAAAAGAACTGCGCCGGCTTGGCAGCCAAGAATGAATCAAACCAATTTTTGATATTCTGCACTGATGTGAACCGTATTTCAGTGAGGGCGTTCTGCATCGACCGGAACAAATGGTAGTCAGAAGGGGCAAGGTCTGGGCTATAAAGAGGGTGGGGTAAGACTTCCCGCAAAAACACTTTTTCAGGCACAAAGTTCGACATATTTGAGTGAAAAAAAAAAGATTGTTGTTTACGCTTCAAATGAATGACATATACTGAAATGACGTACAATGACAGTAGCTTTCCAACGCATGATCCAATGAAATAATAGCAATGGAATAATACAAGTTACGCCATCTCTTAGCAAACCGCATTAAGTTATAGACCCAATAAAAGAGATCGTCCGCCCTTAATCCTTCGACCGTCCTGATCAGTACTGTGACATTTTAATAAAAGTTATAAAATCCAATATCTATACGATTATGACATACGATTTTTGCTTGAAGTATCTTTTGATTTCGATTGTTCAAGTTCATTCTATTTTTTTTGGGCATACAAGAAAGATGTTTAATAGGAATTCCATTCCATAATTTCTAATAAATGTGGCATAACTTATAAAATATATGTACATAATAATACATGGGCTGAAAAGTCCGTTTCTAGGAGAGGGCACCACTTGAATTAAATGTATATCATTTTCAGTTAGTACCAACCTTCAAAAGATAAGTGCATAAATTTGACAGCTGTCGGACGATTAGTTCTCGAGATATAGCTTTGTGAGTGAAGCAACTTTTGTTATTGTGAAAAAAAATGGATTCAAAGCAATTTCGTGTGTTGATTTATCATTGCTTTTTGATGGGAAAAAATGCAGCCGATGCAAAGAAATGGCTTGATAAGTGTTACCCAGATTCTGTACCAGCCGAACGAACCATTCGCAAGTGAATTGAAAAATTTAAAAGTGGTCATACAAGCACTGAAGATGATGCACGCAGTGGACGTCCAAAAGAGGCTGTTTCAGATGAAAACATCAAAAAAGTCCACAAAATGATTACGAATGACCATAAGGTGAAGTTGATCGAGATAGCTGAGGCTCAGTTGACCAAAAACAATACTCAGAGAAGTGCTTAAAGCTGTTCAACCGTAATAAAGCCGAATTTTTGCGGCGGTATGTGACAATGGATAAAACTTGGCTCCATCACTTCACACCAGAGTCAGGTCGGTAGTCAGCTGAGTGGCGGGCAGGCGACGAACCTCGTCCAAAACGACCAGAAACTCAACAGTCGGCTGGCAAGGTTATGGCATCCGTATTTTGGGATACACATGGAATAATTTTCATCGACTATCTCCAAAAGGGGCAGACTCTCAACAGCGATTATTACATTGCATTTTTGAAGCGTTTGAAGAACGAAATCGCAGAAAAACGGCCGCATTTGAAGAAAAAGAAAGTGCTGCTTCATCAAGACAATGCACCGTGTCACAAGTCGATTGAATGAATTCGAGTACGAATTGCTTCCCCACCCACCGTATTCTCCAGATTTGGCCCCCAGCGACTATTTCCTGTTCGCACACCTCAAAAGAATGCTTGCCGGAAAGAGATTTAGGACCGATGAAGAAGTAATCGCCGAAACAGAGGCCTATTTTGAGGCTAAACCGAAATCGTACTACAAAACTAGTATCGAAAGATTGAATAATCGTTTCAATCAGTGTATCGCCCTTGAAGGCAACTATATTGATAAATAAAGTTGAATTTTGCAAAAATTTTGTGTTTTACTATAAAACGGCACTGAGTTTTCAGCCCATGTGTTGCATAAACATTTAGATTACCCAAATAGACCGAAAAAAGAGCTGCAAAGGTAATCGAGTTTTCTACTACAAGACGTCCTTCTAGCATTGAAACACCTGCACCATATCGTACAATGATCTCAACGTTTATTTATTTTTTTTTTATCTTTTTTCTGAATTAGGATCTCATGCGGTCCCTATACTTCCAAGAAAACATAGTTCCACTCCAAATTATCAACAGCTGGAGCAGGTTTTTGCATAATTTTCCTTTTACACATACGCCAAACTGGATGCTATTTTCCACAACAATGTACTCGTAGATACTCGTTGTTCGCTGCTGTGGGAGTTAGCCACACCAAAACCTCATTTTCCGAGCCTAACTTGTATCCTCTTAACGGCTGATTCGATATCTTCAAGCTGCAGTTACCCATAGATACTATGAATACATGGTACATGGTTTCATTTTCATTTGTACGATGTGGACTGGAATGAGCAAAAAATTGTCTGGCATGTTTAAGTACATTTCACTCAAAATGGGCCACTTGAAGTTTTGGTTTTTCTCCTCTTTTAATAGTTGAAACTATCTTTTGATTTTTCTCCATGTTTTTATTTGTCCGGTACTTCATGTTAATGAAGAAATTTTTTCACAGCCATAGAAACGAAGTAAAAAAATTTCATTTCGAAGTATGAATGGCAACTCGTATGCCAGCGATGCAATGATAAAATGCGCCACACGCACGGACTGACAGTCAGTCCCGAGGAGACAAAGAAAATTAATTACCATGAAAATTTCTATATGGCGGTGGGCGAATGTTCGCGGGGGATTGCCCGCCTGTCCCGCATTACTAACAGACGGTTGACTGACTGATGGCTCGTTGTAACTTGTGACGGCTTGGCTTGGTTAGAGGTTGACGGTTTCAGCTGTCAGTTGGTAGTATATTAATATGGAAGAGAAGGAAAAACACCGTCTCTCTATGATTTGGCAATCACTGCAAAAAGATACTCGTACTTGTGAGGTTAATCCGTCATCACATGCCAGATGTTTTGTTTATAGAAATATTAAAAAAAAAAAAAAAAACGAAAACAAAATCCGTTTGACAGTATTATCACGTATTGACGTTTGTGAACGTGCCATGGAAGCGAAACTAGTGATCAATACTGTCTAATGAACTCGGCATCCTGTGTAAGTGTTTGTTGTTTGGCACGTTACATGCTGAGGAAGTAGCAATTCCGGCAAGTTTCTTATGCACTTCTATTTAAATTGAAAGGAAAACTGGAAGTAAATGGCTCTTGAAAGCTCCATAACAACACGTAAATGATTTGCTGGCGCACACTTCGATTTGTTTCATTTTCCTCATTTGTGAAGGTCCAACCCTTTGGCACCGTATGAACGATGTTTCCAATAAATGACATTTAACATGACCATAGAAATTGCATATGTTTGTATAAAGCAATTGATCGTGACTATGATTAGGAAAAAGTATAAATGAAAACAATAATTGATTTTTCTCTTTCGACACCAATCCCTACAAACTTGAGTATTTTAGAATATAATCTGTTAACGTTTACCCAATCTTTTGGACATTTTTATTAAAGCAAGTCTGTTACATAGTTTATGTTGTCCAAAGTCAAGTAGGACGATCTCTTTGTTTCCTGATCATTATAATCTTCAAGTATTTGAAATGAACGTACTCCGGTATCTCTCTTTCTTTCTTCCGTAACTTTACTTCGCCCGCGCTGTGTGCAAATATTTTAAGGATATTCTAAAGTTATAAGTAACTTTTTAAATAAATGAGATCTCGTTTAAAGATTGATAACTAATTGCTTAATTATACAATATTACTAAACGATTTATTATTTTAAGTTGTAAGTTTAAATTTTTTCTCGGTCTCAAAGTGCAAATTGGGTTCTAAACCTGACTTATTTTTTACTTACGTTAACTTGCAGTTTTTCACTATGAAAGCAGTTTTAACTTATCTGTTGTCAACACGTTTTGGTAGACACAATTTTATCTTCTGTTTTCGAACCTAATAAATCTACCAGGTGCAACGAGATTTTATGAGCATTCAACCAGATTTTGGTTTGGTTTCAGTCAGATAAAAGCTTTATATATTAAGGTTAAACTTAGTGAAGTAATAGTTTCGAAGATATCATTGTGTTTAAGAAGCACTCCGATGATAGTTTCTCAGTAAGTTATATTGATGCAATTTATTAAGGCTAACATACGCTTTCGTTTCTGTTCTACAGCTTAAAATTAGAAACGGTATTCCGGACTCGAATATTAAATGCAAACAGTACTGGTGTTAGCAAAGGAAAAGTAGTAGACAAAAGATCATTCATAAAAATTAAAAGAGTGTCAGTAACCGAATAGACCTTTGGGATGTACAAACACTCTTAATACAGCGTATATATTATATTTATTCATTAACAAAAAAAAAAAAAAAAAAAAAAAAAAAAAAAAAAAAAAAAAAAAAAAAACATACACCCTGCACTGAACTGCAACCAACTTCAGACTGTTATAATTTCCAAACCGTTTATTACTGTGAGCTCAAATTTTGACACATGACAGATAATTTTATTATATGCAAGCCTTTTAAACGATTTGCGTCTCAGTTTATCCACGATTGAATTGCTGTGTGTGATTGTTTTATATTTGGCTGGAAAACCACAAGTAGCTATCGTTAGAGCCCTCCAGCCCCTCAACGTGAATATATCATTTGTGTCTCGAACCATAGCTCGTTACCGTGATACTGGCAGCGTTGCAAAACGCCATGGAGTTGGTCATAAAAAACAGCAACATCGGCAGAAATGGTTCGGAAAGTGAAGGCTCGAATTGAGCAAAATTCGCTTCGAAGTGGAAGAAAAATGGTTCGTGAGTTCAACATATCGTTGGAACGGATGCAACACATACTGAAAAATGAGCCTGGGCTCAAGCCATTGAAGTTCCAAAAAGCACACGATCTTACACCGCAACAGAAACTTAGAGTCAAAAGAGCGAAGAAGTTGCTACGCTTGCACGAAAGTGGTGAGTTGCCCAATTTGGTTTTTTCCGATGAGTCGCCATTTGTTATCGAGCAATATGTCAACAAACAAAATGACCGAGTTTACTTGCCAGAGAGGTCCTTCGAAAATTTACACCTTCGGGCGGCCACCAGAAAGCAGGCAGCACCGATGGTGATGGTTTGGGCCGCCATAACCGCCGATGGTCGCTCTCCGCTCGTATTTTTGAACTGTGGCGTCAAAATTAATGCAATCGTATACTGTCAAACTGTCTTAGAGGCAGTACTGAAGCTTTGGGCAAACAATTATTTCGGTCGGAGACCTTGGACATTTCAACCAGACTCGGCACCGTCTCACAAAGCGCGCGTCAACCAAGATTGGTTAAAAAACAATGTTTCACACTTCATTTCTTCGACACAATGGATTGCAAATTCTCCAGATGCAAGTCCGTTGGATTTCTCTGTCTGGGGTATTTTGAAGGCGAAGGCTGGCACTAAAAAATACCAAAGTTTGGGCCACCTCAAACAAGCACTTCGGTGGGATAGGATACTTGCTCCATTTTTGATTTAAAGTTAAATTTCAGAGCTGAATCCAATTATTTATCTCGTCTATCAGGATACAACACTGGAAAGTTTCTGCTGCCATTAAGTCGTTATATTATCATCCAGCGCTTCTGGGGTTCAAAAAATATATAAGAGTGCATCAGTAAGGCCGTGGCTTTTTGAATGAGAGATAACTTTTTCAAAAAAGGACGTTTTGTTTTGCGTGTATTGAGTTTAATACACAACGTTTCCGAAATTGTTTTAGCAGATTCTTTCGAAAAAATAAGATTGTTCGAGGTCCCCGAAATGATTTCATTGTTTTAGCCAAAACTCTTTTAACCGAACCATTTCTTCAGCTTTGGAAACAAAATTATTAATTAATTAATAACGAATTAATAATCCATCTTTGAGATGCTGAAAGGCCCACATCAGATTCGGAAATAATTTTGCTCCATGCCGAAAACTCGATTATATTCACTAAGTTTGTCTCTCTGGGAAAATGTTCAATTAAACAATTTTTTGTTCTAGACAATTATGCAGTCTATTCCGGATTGCCGGCTTTGTTTATCTCATTTCACCGAGCTATTTATAATTGTCGAATACACAATGAATTTTATGGCGGGTCTTGATCTCGAAATTGAGGCCAATTGACGATTTATACATAATATGTAATTTAAATAAATACAGATGTTATGTTACATTCAATCCTTTAGAATTAGCACAAGGTCATTAAATTATAAAATTAATATTTCGTTAAGATAATAAAAATAAAAAATTGTATTATGGAGCTTAAACAAATTCTTTCGAGAACCATCCAAAAGAACAAAAAAACAAACAAATCTGAGAAGGTGTATGATTTATTGCCCTATTAAGGGTCGACTTTGGATTCACGCATACAATTAACTTAGAGGCTTCTAAGAAAATCTTAATTCAGCACCTCAAAGATCACGCGTACGTCTGCATTGAGTTTCAATGCAAATGAGTTTCTGAAAAACCGTTGCTAAATTTTCGTTTTAAATAACATACAAGTAGTATACGAAGATATAGAGTCGGCTCAATACCACCTAAAACGGCTATTTTATGAGAATGGTTGTACAAAATATTACGAGAGTGGGAACATACATTTGACCTTAAGCTGACGGCGGGCTTTTGAGTTTTGGCAAAATCAAAAAAAAGTGCAAAGTTTCTAACGAGACTGTTAGTTTTTATTTAGAAGTATATACTATGTGTGGTTGGTACATTTTCAATAGAGTATAGTGCTCTACAACTAAATGAAAACTGTCAGGAGTTACACCAACAATCCCTATTGAGGCGGCTATAGAAATGCTTACAAATTTAAGATATCTGGTAGAAAACTGGAGTGAATATTATTAGAAGGCCGAGTAATAACATGAAAGCTAAGCCTTGATTACCATAAGCAATTAAAAATATAAATACACTAAATGTGACAGCAGCATCTATTTCACCGAAGATGCAGTCGTTGAAATTAACATATGAAAATCATTTCAAAAACAGTGCGCACATTGTAATATGATGATGCTGATGAAGTTTTTTTTTTAGTTTTAGTTAAACACACCCAGGTTTTCTTTGATAATAGATAGAAATGACGTTTGCAGGTGTTTCAGTTACTGAAATAGTTTGATACTTTCCGTGGCAGAAACGTTACATAAATTCATAATGAATCGTAGTTCCGTTGAACAAAGCACTTCTGTGAAGGCTGTGATAGAATAAGGGATGATTCTTGCCCAGGAGGGTCGAAAACATCAACTTAAGAGCAAAGTGTCAGGCTTGTTTTGAATTTTCTTAATGAAAATAATCGAGCACGTCTGAGGAAATATCCGATGATAACAGAGTTTCAACAATTGTTTTTGCATGTTGCAGAAAAAATGCACTACGTTGGGTGCCTTACCATTTGACTACTGAACAGAAAAAAAAAACGTCAGGACAATTGACCACGATTTGTTCCCCATGTTTAAGCGGCAGTTGCATTGACTGCGTTTTCTTTTTTATCGTAAAAGAGCTGTCACTTAATTACGCTTTGAGCGAAAAATGCAGTTTGACAAAATTATTAGTATTCGTACTTCGTCGTCCTGCTCAATTTCGAAAAATTCTTTTCCTTGAATTTTGAAAATATTTCTTCGGATGCTTTCCGCTATGTTAAGATCAGGAAAAAGTGATCTCTTCTCTAAAAATTTCCACATTATTTACTGTAATGTTTAAAAAAAAAAAAAAAAAAACAGTTGATATTCTAATGTGATCTGTCTTCGAAGGTCTGGTGTAAATTAATTTTCTGATTGAATGAAAGAATAGAATAGAAGTGAATAGAATAGAATAGAGTGAAAAGAATGAATAGAAGTCGCAAACCTTCCTATGACGAATCAACACCGAAATGACGACGAAACAGTTCGTGAAAGGATCATTGAAAAGCAATATGTCCATTAAAATTAATTTTTTTTTTTTTTGTAAGTGAGACTGTCAACAATCTTGCAGGTTTTTCCGTCAACCTCCGCAGTTGGATAACTCTGCGATCTCCGAACGAAAATGCTCTTAGGTCTTGACATGTTGGATCTTATGTTGAAAATAATGGGTTTGGGTGACTTTAAGTGGGTAAGGACCTGAGGCGCGTTTACATGTATTCACATGAAGATAAATGCCCTATTATTTCAGAACCGATCTCACCCAAACTTTGTATACAAATATTTTAGCTCATTTTACAAATTTAATGTGCAGGATTTGAAGGAAATACAAAACATACGTTGTACAGAACGTTTGAATTTTTTTTTTCCATTTTTTCTTTAAAAATTAACATTTTTCACCATAAAGTACAAAATACGTTGAATTCTAAAATTTCCTATGATGCGTAGTTTCCCAGTAAAGATTCTAACATAAGATAAAAATTAGAACTGTAGCATTTGTAGTTTTGAACATAATGGGGCAAATGTTCAAGAAAAAAAAACCTATTTTTTTGTTATTCAAAAAAATTAACAACTTCTTTTTACCTTAATTTTTTTATGCAATAAATGAGTTAAAAAATTAAATAAATTAATTCAATGAACAGAAATAGCTATATCTTGGAAAGGAACTGAGGATAGTCTCCAAGATAATAGGGGATCAATTCTGAGGTACTTATCCCCTTAACACAATGACGCTAAAGTAAAAGCAGCATAAATTTCAAAACAGTAAAAACAGAGTAATACGCCAGGCTTTGCCGCCCCCACTCATCAATTTTTTTTTTCTAAAACATGTTAAGGAAACACCCCTTAAAGAGCTTGGGGTAGCAGACCTATGGGTTTATATATGGCATAAATAGTATCTCAGTAGAAGAACTCAGAAAATATTGATGGAACTAAGCTAAACTACTTAAGATACAGATGGAGTGTTATGGCTCGTATTATAAAAGTAGTTTTAGAATGCGGCTAACTTTTTGACCATAAAAGAGTTTTTTTCGAGTTGAGGGTGCGGTGTATTGTACAATAAAACTGTTTTTGAAGACCAATAATTTAGTATTGCGAGACTTATACAAATGAAATTTTAAATGAATATTTTTTAAGCAACGGTTTTTTTTTTTTATAAGCAGTGAATTGTCATCTTGATCATCTCGATTGCATGATTCAGCAGAGTCAAATAACAGCGGTAAAATCCAACTCGTGAGGCATAACAAAAAACAATAAGCTCTTTGCGGATGACATGATCATCCTTGGATTCTTGTATATAAATTTTTAGTATCCGCTAGAAAGGGTTGTAAAGGATGTCCCAAAATTCACGCAAGATTTTAAATTGTTCTCATTTGTTAAGTTAAGTGTTGACAACGAAAAAAAGATAGCGTGACAACTGCCAGTTTAAGGACACTAAAAATAGAGCGCTCACAGAAATACAACGCGTTTTCATTGTTGAGAAATACTTTAAGAACAATCAACGTTTTCCAAACAAAATCATCGTCAGCGATGAGACTCATTTTCATCTTGATGGCTTTCTAAATCGTCAAAATTGTCGAGTTCAGAAAATCCACTAGTGATTGTTGAGAAAAAAATTTTGGGCATGTGGCATCGTCGGTCATTCTTCTTTGAAAATGCAAGATATGGTATCCTTGTGCCTAAATTTTGTACAAAATATGAATGTGGATGAAATTTGC
Organism: Volucella inanis; assembly: GCA_907269105.1. Lineage (NCBI taxonomy): Eukaryota > Metazoa > Arthropoda > Insecta > Diptera > Syrphidae > Volucella > Volucella inanis. The sequence continues at coordinate 37,911,738 of OU026154.1, read as the reverse complement.
TTTTAACAAGACGGCATTAAGGTCATTTGCCCTATATGCTATTCCATACATAACATATATGAATTAATAAAAATTGTACAATTTTAAATTTAAAATTGTGTTTTCTATCAAAATTACTTCTTGCGTGAAATTTGGAACACCCTTTATACGTGTTTGATCATGTGAAAATGTATGTATGCTTTAGTTATGCGATACCATGTCCTCTATACGATCCACGACGAAAGGACGTGCAATAATTATTGTACCATCAGCCAAGCGTTCTATCTATGGACCAATGATGAGATTGTTGGATGGCTAACCCTGGTATGAAAAGTATTACATGGAATGGTGGAAAATCGGCAGATTGTGAAGAATTTTCTTGTATATTCTAGATTGATCACAGTGCTATGTTGTTATTCGTTCGGGAGCTTTCGGATCGAATAGCTTCTAGTAGCTGAACTCGATATCATCGAAGAGCTAAATAAGTGTGCAAATCATTCTTGAGATCATTTCTCAAATTTTACATTTTGTAAATAAAATTCCCATGTAAGCATCATTCGAGACCAAAACACTATTCGGTATAAATCGTATGGACTCAAAAAGCATATTACAAAATTCCTGAGAAGTACAACTTTTTGCAAAGAAATTAATCATATGTATGTAATCCAAACAAACTACAAAGAATCTATTGCACATTAAATAGAAACTCTTTGAATTTGTTTACCAATTCGATGTCGGGTCTCGTGCTCTACCCACTTCTGACCAAAGCAATGGAATAATCCTCCAGCCATATGTGCCCTCATTTGAAGCGAAAAATATGCAGATTCCATAAAGTAACTAAAGCCCGGAGAAATGTCTTTATTTAATTGTTGCGTAACTTGATCTCCATTGAGTACACCTACAGATCCGAATACGAGCACTGATGTGAGAACGGATAGTTATTTCCCCTGAGTGCTGTAGTGACGCGGTGGGTGCCTAGATACTCTTTTTTTGTAAACAAGTTTGTGTTAACTTCTGCAAATGGAGAAGTCAAAATGCACACCGGAATCATTGTCAAACTGCAAAGTGAAAAAGATTTTTTTTTTTAAAGAATATCTGTAGTTGATTTGAGTATCTCTAGTCTGTACCCACCAGTCGCCACCTTACTTTGCACCACAGTAGGAGTCGGTATTGTTGTTTCTGTACAACCGACGTAGTTCCTTGCTGTCTCTGTTGGGTTCATTGGTGGGCTGGTTTTAGTGGCCCGGATGACTGTATCCCCATGCGGAGTTCTATGCCAGGTCGAGTACGAGTGAATGGTGGTTATTAATTTATGCTCCAGCATATGTTGCGTGGTACATTACCAGTAGTTGTGTTGATGTCATTTTGGCTTAATTTTTGTGGTTTTCGTTTTTTGTCTTTATGAATTTTTAATTTGGTTTGGTTTGATATGGTATGGTATGGTTTCCTGTGACCAAATTAGTAGGGTGGGTCTGACAGGTTAACTTCTACCCTGGTGGGCTGTGAGTTGATACATTGAATTTGACGTAATTGTTTACAAGATACACTGCATAGTTTGCAATGCAATCATGTTGGAGAGGTGCAACTGGGTGTGAGATGCAAAACCTGTTAACAAAATCCATTCTCTGCTCTTTTTGGACTTAAAGATCATTTAGTTCTCTCTTCTTATTTACAGTTTCCCTTATGCAAACTGGGAACGAATACTCAAGTTTCATTTTCATGCTCTACTAACCTTTTATACAGTAAATAGAATCTAAAAAAACAGTTAGGCATTTAGTACCTTAGTCATGCAAGCAAAGAATTTTGAATTAGTGTTAGAGATGGATTCATAACTTTGAAAATGGCTGTGGACTGCAGAAGAAAAGACAATGACAAGTCTAACTGTTAGTCAACGATTTAATTTGAATATCTACTCGAAACCATGGAATAATTGCTTAGTTTATTACGTCAAGGTAGACACACGCCTTTACAACCTGGGGCTTGTAGGCCCATATGTGGGAAACTTTTGCAACTGTACGCAAACCCTTGTTATTTATTCATTTGCATTTCATGCAGATATACATACACTATACGACGCACAACATACTTGAACGTACGCAGTGTTAGACATCAAATGCATAACATGGAACCCATGCAACTATAGATAGTGCTTGTCAATAATAATGAATGGCTTTGTTGAAGTGTTGACGTCAATTTGACGATCGACGTTATGATTCGTTGTCACATGCAACTGCTATAATATTTTCAAATTGTTCTTTAATTAACTCCTTTAAGTCTAACGTTGGGACACAATGCTATTGACTAATATTGCGTCATCACCCAATTGATGAAAATCTATGTACGAGTATAATTTGTTCGGCAGGAATATTTTTAACTGAGTGAAATAACTCAGTCCACGTTGACTTCAAAATTTATCGCTATTATTGATATTGAAAAATCTTTTGATTTCAATTCTGCCATATATGTATGGTCGTTAGGTAGATATCTACTTATGACGCTATGCGATGGGTTTTTTTTATTTTTTATTCTCAAGTAAATGTTTTTGTAAATGGGCAACTTGAAACTCATATAATTTCCTTCTTCTATGGTTCTCCGACCACAAATAAAGGGATGAACACCAAAAGTACGTTAAATAACGGATATAAATATACAAGATTAGATCAATCAATGATGGTCGGTAAGACGACAACTCCCCATATAAAGTGTATATTACTATCTGGAAAAGTCCTACTCAATTTTGTTCATTTCTAGAAGCTTATACGAAGGGATACAATGTGATTAATAATAATGATGGGACAGAACCCTTTAATTTTTTCTAACGAACCTTTCAAATTTCTGCAAATTTTGGAACATTTAATATTTATTACATCATCTTCAAATTGTCTTGTTCAGATTGTTTTTAAAACCCAAGTCGTACCTAGCTTGACATTCGATTAAGAATTGAATAATTCACACCAAAGCGGATAACATATGACCACATCTTGAAAATATAATGAACAGACATACATAAATTGAAATAACAACCATCCATGTGCAGTTTTTGAATACAGAAATATAGACAATGGAGATAGGCGTAACGGCGACAACGCAGTGGCATACACTATCTACAGTACGTCTCAATCAAATTTTGTGTAAAAATTGGAATTAAGTGCTCTTAAACAATCGTAATGTTGACAGCGGCATATGGTTCTTTAAGTAAAAAAAATGTTTACAAGTGGTACCAGCTCTTCTAAGATGACCAAGAAGATGCCAATGACGAACCTCACTCTGCACGCCCCGAACATCACCAAAAGATGATCGAATTACTATAAAAAAAAAGTTACTGAGGATGTTGGCATATCGGTCGGCTCGTGTCATGCTATTTTTTCGGATAATTGGGGCATGAGACGTGTATTACCGAAGTTTGTCCCGTAACTTCTTAATTTTGATCAGAAGAACCGTCGTATGATCATCGTTCAGGAGCTCTTGAATGAGGTTTATTATGATCCTGTCTTGCTCAAAAATATCATAACTGGTGATAAATCATGAGTATATGGTTATGACGTCGAAACCAAAGCCCAATCGTCCCAATGGAAGCATCCAGGTGACCCAAGACCGAAAAAACACGCCGAGTTCGATCAAATGTCAAAGTTTTGATTACAGTTGTTTTCGATTACCGTTGCGTAGCGCATCAAGAGCTTTTACCTTAAGGTCGTACGTTCAATAAGAAGTATTACCGTGAAGTTATGCGTCGTTTGCGAGAAGCAATAAGAAAATAATATCCGGTATTATGGAAAAACAATTCATGGGTATTGCATCACGATAATGCACCCGCTCATTCATCGTTGCTTGTGCAAGATTTGTTGGCCAAAAAAACACGACAATCATGTCTCAGCCACCATATTCACCGGATTTGGCCCCATGCGACTTTTTTCTGTTCCCAAAACTGATGAGACATATGAAAGGACGGAGATTGCAAGAATTGAGGAAATAAAAACGGCATCGCTGGAAGTGCTCAAAGATATACCAAAAAGTGCTAATGAGAAGTGCTTCGAGAATTGGGAAAAGCGTTGGCACAAGTGTATTATATCTAAGGGGATTACTTTAAAGGGGACAACATTAATATTGATGAATAAATAAATTTTTATTTACGATTATTTACAAGGACTTTTTCAATCCGCCGATGCTTTGACTCAACTAATGTATGGCGTTTTGATACGGGTATAGAATACCATTCTTTTTGGATCGCTTCTCACAATTTCTCTTAATTGACCCGGCAATTTCCTCTTTGTTCATTTCCCAAGTTTTCAATAGGATTGCGATCTGGGGACTGACTAGACTATTAAATTATAGACACTCTCTGATCTTGAAACCAGTCTTTTACAAGACCCTATATGGGTTTTGGATCATTATCCTGCTGAAAAAGTCATATGAGAGGCATATTTTCCTCAGCGTGAGGAAGCATGACATTTTCCAATATATCTCTCTATTCGAATCTCGTCATATTGACAATTTTTTTTCGAATTGCTAAATTTCCTGCTTGCAATTGAGACACATTTCCTGAAATTCTGAATTGAAGGTTGGCATCTTAGAGTCTTTTTCGAACTGTGCGTGAGTTTTATATAATGTCACGACACAAAAACCTGATAGATACGATGTGCTTTGCAGCCATATTCAAAAAGAATTATGCGTAAAATAAATGTCTCACTATGATTTATGATTTGTGCAGCATAAATCCTACGAATTTGAGTAAGCAAAAGCACTGAATTAATAAGAAAAAATGTCTTGGAAGAAAGTAAAGTGTAGTTACCATAATAATATGTATTCTTGTTGATAAATTTCAGAATAAACACCTATTTTTGTATCCGATATATGTAAATGCAATTAAAATTTAACTTAAATTTGCAATGAGAGCACACTTTTAAAATAGAATGATCTTTGCATCGTCATAACTATCATACGAGTGTATGAAACAAATACAAAAAAAAAAAGATCTTGATGTTATAATAAATAAAAATTGAGTGGAAATTTTCTTTAATCAGCTGTGGGTGGCCGTGGCTCAAGTATATTGACTTCCCAATCGGATGGTTGGAACATTATTTTTTTTAAGCGACTAAAATCTCATGAAATGAAGATTTAGTCAATTTACACTAATAATTTAGTCTCCCCATTAAATGTTGGGTGCTTCCCATAGAACGAAATAACCACACATCTTTACCTCTCTCTCTATCCAATTTTCCGAAAAACCTAATTCTACTCTCAACACGCATTTTAAGAGTAGTCATAACCCCTTGAGTGTTAAGTTCTCATCATGACCACATTTGCCTGAAATAACCATCAAAAATCGTAAAAATATAGATAAGACAGTTTTATGTCGTACTCGTATCAAATCTTAGCATTAATTATAAATGCATTAATAGCATTGTCACTATAGAAGGTTAATTTCCAATTATTTTTGTTTAAACGTAAACGTTTACCATAAAGTCACATTTTTCCCATGACTTCGATTTTAATATGCAAATTGATTTTGTGCTGAACTAACTGGGTTAGAAAGAAAGAATAACAGTAAATGGTGTTCCATAATTTATATATAAATTATGCTATACGCAGATGAGATATTTTATATTGGAATAAAAAATATGTCTCACAAAATATAACTGCAACGAAGCAAAATATTTAGGAATAACTTTAGACCCAAATCTGAAGTGGAAATCGCACGTTAAAAAACATTAGGCTGAGAGAAATGTATTAGCTTGTTGGAAGAAATTCCAAACTAAGATTATACTATATAACAAACTGCTTTTTTCTAAGCGAGTGCTTAAACCGTGTTGGACGTATGGTATACAACTTTGGGGTTGTACTAAACCAAGTAACGATTTTAGGTATTCTCCAAAAGTTTCAGAACAAAGCGCTAAGAGCAATGGTAAAAATCCATTATATCTAAGGAATAGTGATATTCAACATAATTCACCTAGGATTTGCTACCGTAAAAGACGTAGTAAGGTCTGATCGAAATCTTCGTAGTCGTACTCTTGAAGAAAATGGAGGTTTTTAGTGAGTATGAATCTCACACTACCATGAGCCCGTACTTATGATGGGCGCTGCTATGCTTCTATGGTAGGCAGCAGGTGTTTGTGCTTACTCACCTGCTATGGTAATGCGATAGTGTTATTACACTATCAGGCGCGTGTTTATGGTGCCTTTGACGGTTTTTACCTACCCACAGAATATAACTTGTGGTTGTGAAAAGGAAATACGGGACTCCTCATGCTACAGGCTTAAGAAATCATTTCCCTAAGGTCGTGAATTCTAACATATCTTAAAACAAATTCACAATAAATTTCAATGTCATTCTTATTGTTGAATGTTAGATATATAAAAAAAACCTCAGACAGTCGAGCAACTTTATTTATTCATTAATATTTATGTTGTCCATTTCAAAGTTATTCCCCTTAGATATAATACGCTTGTACCAACGCTTTTTTAAATCCTCGAAGCACTTCTCATAATCTCTTTTTGGTATCTGAAAGAAACGATCTCCTGAGAAGCATGCATTAGCTTACATGTAAAAATTTGGTGGAACCGATATTCAACAGGTCCACATTACTGTGGTTTTAGACCTGATAAGTCCAGCATCAGAAAGGATCAATATATTGTAAATTATTAATGGTAAATGAAAAACCATTTGCCCGATCAAAAAGAGATCCATTCCATTTACTCTAGTGCGGAATTTTCTCAGTATCGTATTTCTAACACATTATGTGAACACCTAAGACTTTCCTTTAACAACCCGACTCGTTTGACAAAATTCTAGAAAAATGAAAAAAACAAAAAGACAAACTCGATACATTTTATCGATCCTAAAGCCTTTTTAGATGTGAAAGTAAGACACATGTGTATATGTATATTCATCCCAATCTATGTTATTTCTCCGAAACTACGGCAAAGAAAAATGTTGTTGGTAGTTTCGAGAGAAAGCTTTCTTAAAAGTACTTAGTCGCATATATGCTTAAGGAATTTGGGCGAGAAGATTCTACAGTCTATAGGGCGACATAACCCAGTCTGTTGACTATTTTGGTGATTGGTGATTGCTTAAATCACCTATTCATAGACACGACTTAGATTTAATAAAGGTGATAGTCGATAGGTAAGTAGATTGAATAATGAAAACTTCATGTTTCAAATAAAGATTACTTTACCATAAGAGCATTAACTGTGCTGCATGTGAACCAGGATGTGATTATGGGTATTTGTCAATGGAGGCTGATGTCTACCGTTGTATATTTTAGATATATTATAGTTCTGGTTTGTCAAGTTTTTGGGGAACTCAGCCAAATTTATTAATTCCTTTACCTTGTCTTATTACGTAGAGAATCCACTTTTCTTCACAGATGGCCACATGGATCCACATGCTGTCTGTTAGTCAAAAATATTTCAACTATCAAACGTCGTAGCGTATTAGGATGTGAGGTACACATCTTAAGATGTGAGGAACATATTTTTATACTTTGAATTTTACAGCAGGATAAACCACAGTCGTGCTGGATTTTCTTTAACAGCTAACGCACGTCCTTCATTACCAAAAATGCCTCTGGTCTTTCCTTTGGCTTATTTCCCAGCAAAAATCTGCTTCGCTGAACTTGGTAAACTAGTTTCAGGCTGTTATCTAGCTACATTCGCCCCAACCAAAACACAGTTGTTTTGAACTAGAATTTTTACAAAACTATACACATTTTTCATGAATGAAAATTCTGTGAATGAATAGTAAGTTATCAAATTCATATAAATAAATAACGGCTGTTTTTTTTAAGAGCCTTATAACTTTTTTTAGTATTCTGTCGTTCTTATTATAAGGCACTCTTACAAGCAACTGGGGGACTATCTCAATAATATCGCGCTTTATTTTGGCTGCCAAGATACGAATGGTTTTTGTTTATCAGTATGTATCAAAAGTTTACGTAGCCCCAGAAGAAGTAATCGAGTGGCGTCAAATCCTCTTTATTTTCGAAGATATAATCACTTGTCATTGTCCGGTGACATTAGCTATTGACCGATTTTCCAAATTAGTTTGCATGATAAGGAAGCCTTTTTCTTGTGTAGATCTATTCATGATTGTTTGTTAAACAATAATGAACATACATGCCGAATAACTGTCAAAAATAACAGCAGTGCGCAATTTGAAAATTTGTCAGCCTAAAAAACTGTGTCCGAAAAGTGCTTATAATGCACGTAAGAACTATGAAGGCTATAATTAAATCGGAAAATTATAGCAACATCAAAAATTATTTTCTTCGGCAAGAAATCAGCTGTCATCATCCTATCGGCATATCTTCACCTAAATTTATGTATCTAATCTTTAGATACTTTAAGTGTTTTTGAAGCAAAAAATTATTGGAAAATGTGCCAATTTAAATCCTTTCAATACTCTTAAAACATAAATCAAGACACTTTAAATGAAACCAACTTTATGGGAGGTAAATCGTAAATATTAACTTCCAATTTTAATTTAATATGAACATCAATAATTTTCATATCATTTATTTTGTTCTCACTACAGGAGATTAGAAAAAAAAAAGGTTATCTTTGATGAAAAGGTTACAAAGTACCATATACCTATACATAAGTTGATAAAAATAATTGCTGTTTTGTTTTTTTTTTTTTTTTTGTTAAATTTGTTCTTATCGTTGGAAGTAGGGGTCGGCTACGAACATTTGTATTTTTTTTTTTTTTTTTGTCTACCTTTTGGGCTGACCTAAAAGCACAACCTGTAGAATTTGCCTACAGTAACTCAATTTCATTCGTTTCGAAGTCATGGCTAGAAGTTCATTTCTTGACTCGAAGCTGGTCTTTGCTTCTTGATCCCATTCTGACCGCATTTGTATTCATAGAATTATAGACGCAGGACTTGCCCTAAACGAACATGTAAACGACTTAAAATTCTTTTCGTGTAGATGCAAATATTTATGTGCCTTTTCGATCGAATTACGTTTGTGGCTTCCATCTTAAAAACAACGAAGAAATAGAAAAAATACTTTCTTTACAAAATTGTTGCGTCAGTTTTAGCCCTAAAACACCCTCCTTTTGGTTTGTTAGAAGTCACTTTATGGTAAACTTTGTTAAGTTGCGTTCTTCTTTTTGTAATACAGGGAATTTTACGAAAATAAAAAATAAATATAAAATACAAGTGCAGACTACATATGGTATACTCGTATGTAGGAATATAAGACAAAATCCAATAGAGCGGAAAAACGAGTAAGTCAGGCGGCAAATATTTGAAAAGGAAAATTAAATAAGAAAATTGTTACAGGTTCATTTGGGTTATGGAATTAAAGGTCGTTTTCTAGAATTTGTTCTCAATAGGTAAATCTGAGTAGAGTATAATCATTTCAATTGTTGGGGATTAGAATTATTGTTTAATTCTAGTGACTAGGGGTTGTAGACACTATCGACAATGGAATTTTGTAATTTTTTGGTACATTGTGCAAGAACGTGTCTTTTCAGATTATTTTAAAACTGAGATTTTGCTGGTACTTGTTCTACGGAAAGTCAGATGTATGGGCGTACTCTTTCAGTAACAGCTGATGATGACCTTAACAAGAAGACTGTTTAAATATCTTCAAAATATAATGAAGCGTATTGATTACAAAGGCGATTTACCCATGATATCCCAAATATAGAAAAGCTGCTCATATTCGCCTAGTTGTGCAGGTCGAGTGTGATATGCCACTGACCAATTCATTATCGTGTTCGCCCTTCAACATCTTGCTTGAATAAATTATAAGGTATCTAAGTGTCAACTATAGATGTAGAAAATATTATCAATTCAACTATAGGTCAAGGACCCGTAGCTGAAAAAATCAGAAAAGGTCCTATTCCAAGCTTTTTATTATTCGAACTCTTAAGCGGGATTAAAGACACTTGTGTGTGTATTTAATTCATCTTAATATTCAATTTTGAAAAAAAAAAAAAATCCAAAGCTTTTCAATATTAATGACACTGGTTATTTCACAAACCCCTCGGAGTCACTATCCATGATAAGGGTGTTGTTTGTCGTCTTCTACGATAATCGGTGACTTTTTCATGCTCAGAGATTAGTTAAATTGGGATATTCTTTTCATAGATAAGCTGGGAGCGCATGCCGGCTAAAGCGAGTTAAAACTTGGATATGTTAAGAAACAACTATATGGGGGAAACAAACATTTTATTCTGCATCTTCTGGCCCCTGCAATCGTTTAAGCTTTTAGGATGTCGTCTGGAAAACGCAGCTATTTGTATGCCATTACTCATAGGTGCTTGTGGTCGGCGTGGTTTTGGTTGGTCTTAAAGTGAAGGAGGAAAAAGTGAACTAGCCAATGACAACATGTCATTGTTACGAAAAACAACAAGTAGTTAATAAGTTTGCTTGTTCTGATGAATACCTTACAAAGGTACTCACCACTACTTAAGTTTAGAATAAATTGGTTCTCGACTCTTAGCTCGGTGAGGCCGAGATAATGTAGTCCTTGTATTTTAGCACATCCTATGTTGGCAGCACCCACAGAGACACTACTGTCGTCTTTTTTTACATAAAATATAGCGTATGATGTAAAAACTTTTTCTCGAAGAATCTCAATGCCAGATCCAATTTTCTGCTTATTCTCCAATACTTAGTGACATGGAATCGCTACCTCTTCTACCATTTCGTCGTTCGAGTTAATATTTTTCAGCCGACTTGTTTCGCAAAACTAAAATAGAAACAGTTTACTAGATTAAATCTCCATTTGACCTTCAGTAAGCTAGCCTTGTTACAAAGGCACAAATTTAATTCGAAATCGGCGAACTCCTTAAGTGCTTGGAAGATGTCCAAAATGTCTTGAATATTAACAGCTAATTTACATTTAAAACCCCTACAGTCCACCGGATATTCGCTAGCGCTACACGTCATAACTGTAGCAGTCTTTGTGGTATTCATAAGCTTAACAAGCCAAATATGACTGCCATACCCATCTGCACGTACAAAAATTGAGTCAAAAGATATAACAGTGTCGCAAAAGTAACAGAAATGATGAGTCCTACGTTAAAAATATTAGAAATTTTGAATGACCTTAATCTTCTATCACAATGACATTCCAGCGTTCAGTTTTCTGTATGAGGTCAACCTGCTTGCTACGTATATCGTATCTAACACAACACTTCCAGATTGTCATGTATCCGTCTTTACTTAAGTTTGTTAAAGATTCAGTGGGAACATTCAAACCACATCCAGATGGTAAATCTGGCCTTTTTCTGAAAAGGTGTTTCACACTTTTGAAATCACAGCATACGCTGAAGACAGCTTACAAATCTACTGCACTTACGACTTTCTTTCTAAATTTATGGAGACATTGATAAATCATCAGCTCATGAAATATCTCAAGACATCGCAATGAACAGTTTTTGTACAAACTGATGCTTTGAAGGTACGTTTTTCCCAAAAGTGAAACAAGTCAGATAGTTGCATTTGATATTTCAAATGCATTTGAAAAACTTTGGCTCATTTGTCGGAAATACGTCCATTGGAGATGAATTACTTCTTCAATGGATTGATATAATCTTGTTGTTATTTTGGAAGGTGCTTCAAGTCTGAAATCGATAAAATAAAGTATTGTCATCCTCAGAGTTCTGTTTTCTCAGTTTATTGGCCTCATGTTAAGACAGTAGAACGGGATCGTTCTAACCTTTATTAACACCTCTACTACCTCTTTCAAAGTATGGATGCTCTTTGAGTGAATTTAGAAATATCGATTTTTTTTTTCATAAGTAAGAACCAGGCCCATTCAAATCCTTTATTTTTCTCACATTCAAAACCAATGAATTTAGAAATATGTTTTTTTCCCATAAGTTAGGCCAAGGCCCTTTTAAAAATAATTCTACCAAATCCTTTTATTCTTTAACATTGAAAACCAATGTACAGAAGTGTCTCGTCTTTTCTTCTCTCCATCTGCGTAAATTGAAAATCTATGAATCCCATTAATAGTACTTTAAGCTATCTCTTTTTATGACTAATTAAGACGGTTTCCAGAATTTGTTAGGACAGTTTTCAGGTCTAGTTTTGCCCAAGTATTATTCAGTACTTACTTAATTTTTCTTCGTCTAACAAGTCTCAAAATATATCCAAAAATTGATTTGAAAACGTTTTCTTTTTTTTTTATTTCAGGTAAGAACTATCAGATATAGTTAAACAAAAGAAAATAATAACACGTGAGTAGATTACATTAAATAGGTTTAAGTAGAGCACTTAACAGTGCTGACCATAAGCTCCTCTTAATTCAGTGTCATTAGTAAGATACAAACCGCTCTAGAAAAATTTTATTTTATTTATTTATTTATTTATTTTTTTTTTTTGTAAATATCTATTGTAGAAAATTAATATTGTATTTTAAGAAAAAAAAATAAAAGAAAAACGTAATTTTTCGTTGTGCTCCATTGAATGCGTATCTAATATGCTTACAATTACCACCACTATTGGTACATTCCACATGCAACTCACCACAGACAAACTATGTACTCGCATTATGCGATATCATGAAGTATCTCATAGATATACATTTTTTATTTGTTCTTTGCTTTTGCACTCGATCACTGACTCTGGCTCTGGTATGGTGCAAAGGAAAGAAAACACAAAAAACAAAACATATCATAAAATACCAAAAGAGGTAAAAGAGTGAAGAAGAAAATAAATAAATGCACCAATAAAAATCCCACTCAATTTTTGGTGCCAAATGATTGTAGCTGCAAAAGCAGCGCCTTCAAAAATCGTAGATCAACAGCTGCAGAGGCCATCAGCATGCAACAACAGCGGAACTTCGTTTTATTCATTACTCCATTATTCTTTGTACTAAAACCCAAAGTTGTAAATAACAGTGTTACCGATTGAAGAAAACACATAAATTTTAAATAGCGTTTGTGCTTCACGATAGAAGTGATGTAATGGCGGGAATCCAGCTTTATTCGAAACAAATGCTATATTTCTGGTATCTCAATTTTTTTCGCAGATGACTGTTAAATTTGAACGAGTATACATATATTTCAAATTAACTCCACCGTTGGATTATACTATGATGTATGCAGTTTTAGATTTTAATCCAATTAAATTCTTTTCTTTTTAAGAGCGTTTAGCTTTTTAAGAACATAAAACTTGCAAGGACATTGAAGAAAAGAGTTTGCATATGTATATTTATTGTATCTTGTATGTCGTATTTTTATTATATTGGGTATGTAATTTAATTCGTTCGGTTTTTTTTTTTCAAAATTTGAACGTTAATTTAAGAAAAACATGTACACTAATATTATTCAAAGTATTGCCCATCTGAAGCTATGACTTTTTACCATCTTTCTGGCAATTTGTGGATCCCATCACAAAAGAACTGCGCCGGCTTGGCAGCAAAGAATGAATCAAGCCAATTTTTGATATTCTGCTCTGATGTGAACCGTATTTGAGTGAGGGCGTTCTGCATCGACCGGAACAAATGGTAGTCAGAAGGGACAAGGTCTGTTCTATAAGGCGGGTGGGGTAAGACTTCCCATCCACTGTTTTCCAAGTAGTTCTTAACCGGAATAGCAATGTGGGGTCGAGCGTTGTCATGATGGAAAATTATTGCCTCGTGTCTGGTCGCATATTCCGGGCGTTTTTCGGCTACTGCTCTCTTCAAACGGATTAATTGTATTCGGTAGCGTTGTTCATTGATAGTTTCACCCGGTTTTAGGAGCTCATAATACAGCATACTGATCTGATCCCACCAAATACAGAGCATTACCTTCGCGCAATGGATATTCGGCTTTGCCGTTGATTTGGCTGGTTGGCCCTCTTCCACATATGATTTTTTGCGCTTGGGGTTGTCGTAATGGATCCATTTTTCATAACCAGTAACAATCTGATGCAAAAATGTTTTCCTTTTGTATCGTTCCAGCAGCATTTCGGACATGCAAAACCGCCTTTCGACGTCTCTCGGCTTGAGTTCATGTGGAACCCAATTTCCTTGCTTTTGAATATATCCAGCTGCTTTTAAACCTTTTGAAATGGCTGCTAGCTCTTCTTGTGTTTGGCAACAATCTTCATAGAGTAATGCTTCCAGTTCTTCATCTTCAAACTTTTTTGGCTGCCCAGGACGTTCATCGTCTTCCAAGCCAAAATCACCAATTTTAAATTGTGCAAACCACTTTTGGCACGTTCGCTCAGCTAGCGCATGTTCACCATAAACTTCCACCAAAATACGATGACTTTCGGCAGCAGTTTTCTTCTTATTAAAGTAATGAAGAGGAACTCCCCGCAAAAACACTTTTTAGGCACAAAGTTCGACATACTTGAGTGAAAAAAAATTATTGTTGTTTACGCTTCAAATTAATGACATATACTGAAATGACGTACAATGACTGTAGCTTTCCAACGCACGTTCCAATGGAATAATACAAGTTACCCCATCTCAATAGTTGCTTACCAGTTTTACCGCTTATCAGTTTTAAATGCCAACGTTTTTTCGACGCTTTTTCTCAATCTACCTATTTAAACTTTTTGGATGTAAGAACACACTACACTACTTTTGAATAGACATTTCTAAAAATTATTGTCTTGTGTATTCATTTGCCACTACTATATCCCAACTAAATTCAAAAAATTATTGATTTGAATAATCGAGGCAATTACAGAAAACCATAGCTTATAAAACCGGATATAAACAATAAGTGATCAAAATTCTTTGTCAAATTAAGTGGTAAAAATATAAGAGAGTATCTACAAACTAGATTATTTAAAAGGTATGTATATTACTAGGTATGTACGTTTATTCCACTCTCATCATTTGTATATTATACGAATAATTAAGATGTTAAAGTGGCGTTTTCGGAGTGCAAAAAATCTCTCCATTCCACAACGAAGAAATGGGCGAATCCCATTCTCGCTATCACCAGTCTTTAGCAAAGGATTGAAAACCATAACCATCTGCCAGATTTTTCCTGATATTGAAAACGATTCTCCTAACAGATCATTATCACTGCTTTGTCAGCTCAATTTTCCTAAGGCATAGCGATTAGTATTAAATATGTCCACGAATCACCTGTTCTGATTGTGCCGGTGGTCTAAAATATATTTTAATTTAATATGTATGTAAATCTATTTTGTATAACAAATGTTCTTGTATAGATCATTCGCAACTTTAAATATATCACCGCTTCACCAGCATCAAACATGACACCCAGTTGGTCAAAAATGGTACATATCTTCTATTCATCAAACGAAATTTAATAATAGTCTTCAATACAGACTCGTGGAGATTTCGCTGTTGATCATATTGCTATCGGCTTACAAATACGAATTTTATTCAGGGTGTTATGTAAATATATTGCTTAGAATCTATCCGTTGGAGTGGTAGTAAAGATCGGATTACAATGAACTTCTTTATAAGTTGTTTTTTTTTTTTTTTTTTTTTTTTAACTAGCCGGCATTTAATAGTCGTCACAATATTGTCTCTGAATATTTATTTGGTCTCTTAAAGCGTGAATATTTGAATGAAAAGAAGGCTCAATATGATATCATTCAGAAGGTTGAAGGTTGAAGTCGAAAAACCTTTAATGATGGTAGGACGGTTTGGATTTACTTATTTATTTATATGGTATATTATAGATCGAGTCGGCTTGATTAAATCAGAATTACTGAACCGTGCTGCTCCTAAAATTAAAATAAACAGAGTGATTGGCTTTTTGATTGGTTTACTTTTTATACATTTAAATCTGTTAAAGTTGCTGCTTGTTTTGCTTGTTATGCTCAGAAAATTTATATTAAATTTAAGAAAAAAAAATTTAAATTGATTGTTTCATAAAATAACAGTATATGGTCGCTCAATTTGCATTATACAATTTTCAGAGATTCGACATATTTTGTCTTTCAACATGTATAAACTTATTTAACGTATAAACAATATGGAAAAAATAATTAATAAATATTGAGGAAAATCATGAAAAGAACTTCAAATCAAAAAAAAAGAAAAAAAAATATTGTAGATATATGTAAAATGTAGAAACTAACTTAATAAAAAGATAAATAAATAAAAAAATAAATAAATGAAAAAAATATATATAAATAAATAAAATAACAAAATAAATACGACATTATATGTCAATAAATAAAAAGTATGCACTGGATAAATAAATAAATTATAAATTACGTTATGCATAGACATAGATATATACAGATATATAATTACACTAATTCATAAGAAAATAAATATAAGAGAAGCTTTGTTACAATCAATTAATTATATAGAAAATAAACAATTAAATATGTTTAATAAAACATATACATATATATATATATTTATATATATCGATATTTAACGAACATTGAGTTGATTTACAAGAGGATTTTCCCAAATATAACATCTTAGCCTGAACGTGTCACTTAACTTGCATATTCTAGAAGAGATCGATTCAACATTAGCTCTATCATGTAAGTCTGTTATGGAGTAATGCCAGGGGAGATTAAGAATCCTCTTTAAAACTTTATTTTGAGTTATTTGAAACTTTCTAATATAGCACTTAGCGCAATAACCCCACACCATACAACCGTACAATAATATAAGTTGGAAAATCGTTTTGTAAATTATCCTTTTGCTATAATTTAAAAGTGTTGATTTTCTATTAATAAAGGGATGTAACATTTGTATTGTTTTATTTACTTTGTTAATTGTTTCAAAAATGTGTTTTTTTAATGGCAATTTTTGATCAAGAAAAAAAACCAGGTACTTAACACATGACTTCCATGCTATTAGGTGGTCATTGATTCTTAACTGTTTGTCTGGAAGAAAACAAGACTTTCTTCTTCGGGTGAAAAATATAGCTTGGATTTTTTCCACGTTCAGTTTTATTTTCCATTTGGACAGACAGCTTTGCAATATTCCAATTGCTTTTTTTAAATTCATCTCAATGTTAAGACCGAACTCATGCGAAAAAAGTTCAGCGATATCATCAGCATAAATGGCTATTTCACAATGTGTGAGATTTGGAATATCTGACGTAAGCAAATTATAAAGGATAAGACCAGCACTGCGTCTTGGGGTACATCTGCACAAAACCTGACTACATCAGACACATTACTATTAACAAATACATTAAAGCGAAGATTTGACACAAACGACACTTTGAATGATTCTACAGAGTAATGGAAGAAAATTATTATTAATCACTTTATTTTATATCGACTTATTTCAATTAATTAATTTGTTTTTATGGCAAAAAATGTTACCAAATTGTTGTTGGTGTTACTGTAGTCATAAATAAACTACTAAAGGTTTGCTAGAAAACTTAAATGGATATAGCCGTATAAACGTTGCCCCACACCATACAACCGTACAATAATATAAGTTGGAAAATCGTTTTGTAAATTATCCTTTTGCTATAATTTAAAAGTGTTGATTTTCTATTAATAAAGGGATGTAACATTTGTATTGTTTTATTTACTTTGTTAATTGTTTCAAAAATGTGTTTTTTTAATGGCAATTTTTGATCAAGAAAAAAAACCAGGTACTTAACACATGACTTCCATGCTATTAGGTGGTCATTGATTCTTAACTGTTTGTCTGGAAGAAAACAAGACTTTCTTCTTCGGGTGAAAAATATAGCTTGGATTTTTTCCACGTTCAGTTTTATTTTCCATTTGGACAGACAGCTTTGCAATATTCCAATCGTTTTTTTTAAATTCATCTCAATGTTAAGACCGAACTCATGCGAAAAAAGTTCAGCGATATCATCAGCATAAATGGCTATTTCACAATGTGTGAGATTTGGAATATCTGACGTAAGCAAATTATAAAGGATAAG
The DNA here is from genome assembly GCA_907269105.1 of Volucella inanis. Taxonomy (NCBI): domain Eukaryota; kingdom Metazoa; phylum Arthropoda; class Insecta; order Diptera; family Syrphidae; genus Volucella; species Volucella inanis. The sequence goes on along the minus strand of OU026154.1, from coordinate 37,893,951 downwards.
ACCAGCACTGCGTCTTGGGGTACATCTGCACAAAACCTGACTACATCAGACACATTACTATTAACAAATACATTAAAGCGAAGATTTGACACAAACGACACTTTGAATGATTCTACAGAGTAATGGAAGAAAATTATTATTAATCACTTTATTTTATATCGACTTATTTCAATTAATTAATTTGTTTTTATGGCAAAAAATGTTACCAAATTGTTGTTGGTGTTACTGTAGTCATAAATAAACTACTAAAGGTTTGCTAGAAAACTTAAATGGATATAGCCGTATAAACGTTGCCCAAATTCTCTCTATTTTATCAAATCGGACTTGTGGTTATATAGCAGTTGGTTGGTTCTAAAAATATATTAGCGTCGTACTGTTTCAGATTTGCTTACTGACTGCTGTCTTATTTCCGGTAATAATCGCAATATCATTTCAAGGTATTTAAATTCAACATGAGAAACACTACAACCAACATCGTTTTACTTAGAAGAATAGCGCTCAATTTATAATGGCTTGCATGTTCCACATTGTCGCTACTGAATGGTCGCAAATCTTACATATCACGTAGTTCTTAGGTACATGTGAGATTTTTCTACGGGCAGGAATTGTAAAAAAACGTCAAATCAATTAAATTGGAATATTTTTTACTATTTTTTGTTGTTGTGACAGCCCATCATGAGTTATTGGCTTTTATGATTAAACTCGTTGCATGCATGAACAATTAAGTAAATTTGTTTGCACTAACCTACATCGCTAGCACCATGGCAACACCGGTTTGTTTGTAGCGTACTACTTCCCAATTCATGTTCGTTTAGTTTGTAAGCATCAAACTAATTCCATCGATCGCAATCGAAAGCGCACATGAAGCAAAACACAACACATCCAAATCCAATCCAACTAGTCGAACCAAATGGCGGAAGTCACTCCATCGGCTCCCATAGTTCATACACATCGCTTACCATCAGATTTAATCTATCTAGCATGCGCCTGAGATACTTGCACTAGTAGTCGTACAGGCATACCCGTACTCATTGGTCGAGTCGAACTCGTAACGTATCTTTCGATTTTGCTTGGCCAGCGCCAGAGTATCTAAAGCGTTTGAAGTGAAAGCACACATCATGTTGTGCTTATGGTGGCCGGTTGTTAAGTAAAATAAATCCGTCAAGACCGTCTTCGTGCGGGAAATTATTACCACCAACGACGATTTTTTTTTTTTTTTTTTTTATGCTTTTCAAATACGAGTACTCATACTTGTATTCACCATTAAAATAATTCAAAATAAAAATTAACTCTCGTTTACTTTGAAATTCTATGAATTTTGTTAATTTTTTCGTTCGCTTTTCGTTTTGAAATTATTTAGTTGTGAACGACTTGAGAACAAGTATCTGTTAATCGAAAACTCGAATTATTCATTTAATATCATCGTGTCGGTCATCATCATTCAAAACTCGTACTTATAGGAGTATCTTATGCGCGTGAGTGCAAATAATTTTGTACCAGTTGACCGAGAGCTGAGAAATAATGTGATAAGGGTGTTCGGGAATTAAGTCTAATTAAAGTCAATTTATAAAGTGCCTAAACGAAAATATAAAAATAAAAATAAAGGAAATGTTAATTGTGAGTTTTAAATAGTGAACATACACACAACTTGTATAAATCTAACGAGATACACACATCTACGACTCAATATCAAAAGTTCAACGGATTTACTTGGATTACTTACAACATTTTTATATTTTGTTAATTTTTAATTTGGATGCAAGTATTTAAAAATAATAAAGAAAAAACAATCCCAGATATAGATACTCATGCTTGTATCTGTTGTATCTGGTCAATTTGTATCTCAGTCAATTAGATACATTTTTCTTCGATGGGATACGATTTGCTTGAGATACTTGGACTAATACAATTCTGTTGGATATCGGTTTGGTTTGGGGCAGTAAAATCGCAAACACGTTGAAAAATCTGTTTTAAGATGCAAAAAAAAAAAAAAAAACTTCATGAAACACTTTCTGGTTTACATGCTTTATATTTATTCAGATGCAGTAGGGCATTGGCGAGTTTAAAGCAAAGCTGATCACTTTCATATGAGTATTTCGACCGACTTCTTTTTTATATTCTGAATCAACAATGATGCTGAAATTAACTTTATGGTTTTTCTTCTGCATTGTTCCAATTCGGATCGAGATTTTCTTAAACAATCTCAACAGAACTGAATGTCAACACAGGGGAATTACCATACCGGTAGTTCTGACAGTTACGTCATTCATAATTTTTTTTATTTATTTGCTTCCGAATCGTGCTTATAAATGGTTTAGTAAGTCAGCTATTTAAGTAAGATTTCAGATTTACAAATCCCTAGAAATGAGCGTGATCAGATATGTATTTTGTTTTCATAAGGATTTTAGCTATAACTTGCCGATCTTTGAGCATTAAACTAAGGTGTCGGAAATGTGTCCACCTTTTATCCACGTTGTTGGCATTTGTGAAGCAAGTGAAATTACCTTGAGAGAATTTTCTTGCGCAATTTATTTAAAGATTGTAGAGTTAGATTATCATGTTGAGGTGGTTTTCCCTTATAAAGATCTTGCAATTGTGGGCATCTTTGTTAGTTGATTCCTAGACTAATCTGTAGCATGTAGGTGGACAACGTTTAAAATGAATACATAGTGAATGTTTCCCAGCTTTTAGTCGTCGTTTTGAATGCAGCCACTTGTCCGTTGTCATGTGCTCCTATATAAGATCGGTAATCTTTCCCTGGAGATAATAGGTACAATCTTTGGTTCAAAGTTTAAAAAGTGGCAAATTCTTTCCGTTATATCTATTGAACATGCCCCTAGAACTCACAAAACAAAAATTCCTATTACCATTGCCTAGCATACCAGCCCCTTATAACTACCACGTGATGCGGGCCTTAGCCAGACCCTCACATAGAAAGCAGTCTACACTACTTTCGTCACTTTCATAGTAATGGTGCATACAGATATTTTGCGAAATTTTTGTAAATCATTAGGGTATAAGGTATACAGTCTGAAGTCTTCATTTTCGTGGAACATGCATCTTGGGGAAAACATGTCAATGAAATCTTAACCAAGAGCGAACGTAGCCCTAACGCAAGCTCATTTCCTGACAAGTCATTTTCTATGCCTTGTGATATCGTTTGGTGCCTTGGACCACGTAAAACTCAGTTAATTCGACCCTGGAACTGCGTTCGGCGAATAAATACTTTACATTTTTTTTTTTTAATTTAAATTTTCCACCTAATTTCAATATTCAAGGACATTCGGATTACGCACGTATCCCTAAAGAAAATAGACCCATGATAACCATGGGATAACTGATTCAGATTCTGAAAAAAAGTAAATCCTTAATACGGAAAATTTCGACTACATATTTTCATAGACTTCAAAGTATTAATATCAGTGCTTAAGGTGACAATTTATATGTAAGATCATCCAAACTCTAGTGCTAATTGTAACAAAAAACTTTTCACTGAAATGTGGTTTTTAGTACATAATATATGTATATATAGCTTCTTAAGCTGCATTCTTAAGGCAGGCTTCTATAGAACCGTTATTCATTAAAGGAGAATTTGCTATCATGTCTTGTTGTAATGGATGTACTTCACTGCCATCTTGTGGAATACTTTGTACCCAACTCAAAGTCTGTACCTATCCGATTCTTCAGTAAAGTTTTTGGAAATTCTTTTATTCGATTTGGTCAGAAAGAGTTGCTTCTCAATACCACTTTCTAAATATTCTAATAACGAAAAGAAGATCTTAAGGCCGAAAATGGTTTTCTTGGGTTGCTACAATCTATCTTGTTGCTAAAATTTCACTAGTTTCTTCTGGATATCCTAAACTGTTATTGGTGTAGACTTTTATCTGTCTATCTCTAAGTGCTGGCTTTAATGTGTAGGCTAAGGGTTGATAAAATTGATTAAATTCAATCACTTGAGTTTTGTTATATAATTTTTTTAGTGAGTATATAATTTTTAAGTGACTAGCTTTTTTGAATGACGTCGGAGAATACTTTCAATATCAACTTTTCGATGATTCCATTTATCACTAGTTCTTATATTTAAGACAGCATTACCATCAAGATAAGCCGAATCGTATTTTTTGTATTGCCTACAATGCCGTTTGTACAATGAAAGCCTCTGCATTGTTCAATTTTCCGGGTTGTAAAATCCGATTAAGAACAAACTACTTAGGTACTATATATAACATAAAAAATTGTATATAACGCAACTTTGAATACCAGTCCAATTAGATACACTTTGACTTGTCATCGATGTAATATATGTATGCATGTATATGGTAGGACAACAAATCAATAAGATAACTAATTAGTTATCTGAACATTTTCACATTAACCCCAAAGCTTTTAGATACCGTGACAAAATTTAGTTATACAATTGCAAGTTTAGAAAGAAAAACATTCTCATGCTTATCTTTAAGCGAAGATAAAAAAAAAATTTATATGTACGCCAATGAAAATATAAAAATGTTCATAACAATTATCTCAGTCAATCACAACGGCTCATAAACCATAGAATGCGTTAATTGATAAATATAGAAAATAAAAAGAAATGATTCAACAAATGAAATCCCAAATGGTAGCAACTGTGTCAAAAATATAGACAAGGTCACCTCCGATTCGCTAGAAGGGGATGATGTTTTAAATTTACACAAACACGCCCAAGACGATATTTGTTGTAGATATATATTTTGTATTAATGTATTATGTTTAAATGCGAATCTTTTTGAGTACTACAGTTCTATAGCTATTGGATGAGAGACGACTTTTTGAGGCTAAGCTATCTCTAAATGTAAATAGACGCACCCCAGACGAAGTTTGCTTTTCGTTTTTTTTTTTTTTTGCCTTGAATTTTGCATTTTAATTCTATGCTCGGACAGGTAGATAGACCAACATTTAGATAGATAGATTCATATATTGTATAAGGTAACCAATTACGTAATTACTTATATGTTATATGGCTCTTTTCTTTATTTATCATTATATTGTAGAATGGAGAAAAATTCAACGTCATACAGCAAGCAAATAAAATAAACATTTTATCGATAAAATTTGTAGATATGGAAAGCTAGACCCAGATAGATTGTACAATGCTTGCGGTGGCTTACTTTTTATTTTGCGGAAATAAGTTAACAATGGGGTGCTTTTATTTTTATTTAAATAGAACAAACAAAAAAATGTAATTCGTGGAGATTTGCAATAATTTGTATTGATACAAAATTAGAAAGAAGTGAAGAATTTTAAATCGTACCTATGCACATTAAAACCAATAAATTAAAGTAGTTGAAAAGTTCAGAAGTATTTTCAAGCTCCTTAAAGACCTCAAGTGTGCCTTCAACATTTAAAACATGGCCTGATATTTTCTGGTCGACTATTATTTGACCACTGTTCTTATTGACTATTAGCCAAAACTTTTACAAAAATCTACATGACTTAATAGACACATTTGCAAGATCAAATACTCTTGACTTGAGCACCACTAGACACCATAAGTTACTTCTTGTTATTTAATTCAATTTAAAGGACGAACCATTCTCAATGATACAATAGGTACTTTACCATTCTATCTGCAGCATTAGAATCTATGCAATATGTACTCGTAGATAATCAGATGGTGGTGAAATCGGCTTTTGAACTAGAACAAGTGGAGAATTTGTAAAATTGAAAATATAAGGCCTTCAAATAAAGATAGCAGATTACGTATTAATTTTCCTTTCACTGAAATATAATAAGTGTGATATATGATATGATATGATTGGCATAATAGATGATATTATAAACTGGTATTATATGATATTATAACCATCCTTGGTACGGACCAAGGATGTCGTCAACATTTAATCCGCACCATACAGTGACTTTTTTGGGTTTTCCCGTCCCCAGAAACGAAAATTTTGTTTATTTACGTACCCGTCTATCCAAAAATACGATCAAATTCGATTGCAAATTGTCCTGGCGATCCAACATGCAGTTAATAAATCGGCGACGTCGTAGATTGTTCAATTTCAGGTTTCAATTCTTGTGTAATTCAAAGTGAAGATATACTGTAAAGTGCCATAAGCGAAGCCCAATCATTAACTTCGGCGACGAATTGAGGTGCCTGGCTGGTTTTGAACTTTTTCGCTCGCAGTGGTGATGTTTTGGTGTCTACGTGCTGCTGAGCAAGGTGATGTGTAGTTTGACCCAATACCGAATCAGTTTCTTTAAAATACTTCTCTATTTAACGAAATGTTACTTTTACAGCTCGCCCATTTTCGTAATAAGATTGAATAACAAGAAGGAGTAAACGACCCCATGACTAAAATTGGCAAAGATTGTATGGTATCTGTCAAAAAGAACAACCACATTGAATTCAGTAGATGACAGTAATTGACAGCCAACATCCACACCATCTGTTAGCTCATACCCTTTATTTTACTGATTGATCCACCTAAGGATTCTGCTTTCCGATGATCTCACTCAATCGAGGATCATTCGCTACATAAAAAGCTTCGGCTGATTTCTAAAAATTAGTACCTGAGTAGACCCAAATGAAAATAAATCCATGATACTCTTATAGTCCAAATGTACCATATTTTAACCGTTACGGTACTTACAGACCTAACGTCATTTAAGTATTGTTAAAGTCGAAGACACCAGTTCAGCTACTCGTATAGAAAATATCGGTTATTCATATCTCTCCCTGAAATCTTCGAATCAAATGATAACGGGTGAAATAATCCTTAAGTTAAGTTAAGCTAAATTTTAAATTTTCAAGATCATTTTTCATCTGTTAAAGCCCAAGTCCGAATCATGGGAATGCGAAATATCTATTTATTTGAGAATCTTTATCCTGTGGATATAACAGAGCTGCTAGACGTTCGGCCACTGAGATCATATCCTTTTATTTGAGATCAACTAATCCATTAGCAATTTGCTGTTATAATTATAATAGTTTGTTATTGAATTTTTATTTACTGATCATTTTAAAAAAAAATGTTTAGTAGAATGGGCAAAAAATATACTTGCATGACTAGAGTAATGCAAATTTCAATTTGAACTTAGTACTCGTATGCTTGTTATATTTTCAGTATTTGATTGCCTTTCCCCTTTAGGAAACGTTTTCCACCAATTTTCTTTTGACTCGAAAAAATATTTTATTAAGCGACCATCTCAAATTTTACTTCATAACCTTCATGTTTTTGAATAAAATAAAATAAAATAGGTCTTAGTGATCCAATTGAAATCATATTGAGGGTAAAATTGATAAGATAATTGAAAGTTCAAAGTTTTACCATGACCATGTGTATTGAAGTTGTTTTTGTATTTAATTATCTGATAAGCGTAAGAAATTGTGAAATGCTAAATAAAACCCCCTCGAGTAACCGGCGCTTGAAGTGATTCTTGATTAATTTATTTTGTAGGGAATACATGTTTTCGCATAAACAATAATCACATCAAAAAGAGAGAATCTAAACGGGTTGTGATTGTCTTAGCCTTAGAATGATTTCGTAGTTACGATTACGATAGATATTAACCTAAATAGATCGACTTCTCTGTTTTCAAAGAATCTGCTACTAGCACTTTTCCAGCACAGCACTTCGTCAAACATTTAGGTTAGTGTAAGCCGTTACGCAGTTTTTCAGTAATTTTTAGTCAACTTTGCGACACTCTGGTATAATTTTAATTATAATTGCCTTGTCTGCCATGGATTGATGCACTGAACTTGAACCTTTTCGCAGTAAGTTTTTTGACATGTTTTAAGTTATGTCAGGTTTTAATTTTCCCGCTGATATCCATAATATGTTTAGAACATCGGCATAGTAAAGTATTATAGTATTTATTATATTTATTATTATACTGCTATCCCAACTGTCTGGAACTCTCCCGTATATTTCCATTGTTGCAAAAATTCTACCACTGAAATACATATAACAGAATTAATATTTTTATTCTTAAATCGCTTTCGGTATTGTGTCAAGTGAAGTTTCCTGTCATTGTTGAAACGTCAAGGATTTCGTCAAAACTTTTTAGGTCAAATAAAGTGCAGACATATAGTAAATATAAAAGCTTAATTTTTTCAAATGGTATGTGGTTGTATGATTTTAGAATTGCTTTGATCTTATACTTTATAAGATAAAACAATTTGCTTACATCTTTAAAAAAAGACCATTTTCATAAACATGACACAAGTACCATGAGCATGTCACGTCGCTTTTCCACAAATATTTTTGTAGGTCGCATGTCTTGTAGGCAGATAATCGTATTCTTTCCTTTGTAACTAAAACTGTAACCAAAGGTAAACTTAGTTCCGGATTTAAAATGCGGAAGCATGAAGAAATAACCTAGATCTATGTTTTCCATTCATAGACTTTTGTTAGGGGTTGCTAATAAAAATAGGTCGCCGTCACCCACTCAGCGTGCCAAGGTATTATGTTGATTAACGCGGCTATATCTCAACATATACCTGCTTAAAGCATAACATGGTGAGAAAATTGTTTTGAAAATTTCCATATTCTACTCGCATATTAGTCGTAGTTCAATGCTAAAGGTTGAATTAAAACTGCTAGCCGACATGCGGGCAATTGTTAATTAATACATAACTCACATGCATGCATACATATATACTTTTGATATATGATGTAAATGACTGTGACTTGACAAAAATAATCGAATACACATAGAAACAAGCCGTTTTTCATTGAAAAAAACTGTATATTCAGAAGAAATTATTTAAAAGAAATAACAGCATACAAAATATGCGGTGAAATAGTTATTTTTTACTCAAATTTCACCCTTACAGAAAAGCTGATAAAGTAAAGCAGGCAAAAAATGCCATGATCAAAGCACGGATGTTTTGTTATGGGAATTGTTACATGATAGTTACATCATATTAAGTAATCGTGAAATTGGTGAAAACTGTGACTTAAAAGTTAAGTTGTTATTGTTCCAATGTTTAAAGAAACATACTCCAACCACCATTGCATTTTATTCTTCCTAGATATATCTCTAATCCGAGTACATAGTCAAAAAAGTATTACGAGTACAATATATCACTACTATACTTCGAATGACACAACTCAAAAATTAGAATATTCTGGTTTTATTCAGTAAGTTAATGGAAACTGTTCTAACTTTTTTTTTTTTTTTAAAGGGCCAATAGTGTTAGTTTGACTATTTGACTATTAATGGCATATGCAGCATTTTAATAAACGTCAGCAAACTGTTTTGGAATATCATTCAACAACAGTTTTTTTTACAAAATACTGTTTCGACTTGTATCAGTCTTCTTCCAAAGTAACAATATGTTGTCTTAAAATTTTAAAAATCTATTCCTCTTTTCATGTCGGAATTTCGTTTCGGGAAAAGTATAGTTTTAATCAAACTACTCTACTGGTAAAAGTTTTTCTTCTTGTTTTTGACCAGGAAGGATAACTTTCAATTAAAATGGTACACCACCATTCACTTACAATAAAAAAAACTTCATTCAAACTTATTTTGAAAATTGGTCAGCAATTCGCAAGGCATATAGAAGATTACATGCATTTGTTAGTCCTACAGTACTATAATACATATTATATATACTCCCCATGACGCAAAGCCAACAACGTGTTAATGTAATATGCATACACAAGAAACTGTAGTCGTTGTGAGTCACAGTCCGTCTATTATGTGGACAATATGCGCCTAAATATTGATTCTTAGTTCGTATTACTCTTTTAGTTTTTATAATGCACTTACTTGGTTAAAAATCATGAACCAGTGCCCACTAACGGGTAGCCAGATAAGCCTTAAAATATCTCTCGAAAGGTAAGTTATTTTGAAGACATTCTAAATTGCGCTAGTTCGTATAACAACATAATTCCGACATAAGGACCAAAAGCAATAAATTATGCTCAAAGCCGATCACCCTTTTTCAAAAAAGCATTGATTTTCATCAGTGATGATCTTCCTCCGAACTTAATAGGCGTTCAAAAATTTGCGCTTTCATGTCTGACAGTGGAGTGTGCTCTTATGTCCTTAATTTAATTTTAGTAGTGCTGAGGGGAAAAACTGCTCATACTTTCACCCGACTCAATATATCTAATGAAAATCATGATGTGAAATTTATCTCTTTCTCTGTGGTTTAATCGTAAAGACGTTTTTCATAATTTTCTAGTCAACATTTTTGTGCTAAAAACTCCTGGTTGCTTCTTGTATTTTCAAGCAATTGCCTATGGAATATTATATTGGCAACATGGTCGCTTTTGACCGAGCTGCAGGTGCGTGCTCTTTTAACCATATTTTGCATAACATTTTGCAATATTTCGGGTGTTATTTTATGTCGAATGGTTTTGCGTCGAAAATCTCTTCGGTTTGTTAAAGTAAATTGTTCCCCCTCAAGTAAACCCAAAGGAAGAAGATGGGCCAGCATCAGGGGATTTAGCTGATCAGCTCATCGAAATTAACCGAGTTTGACATTGATCGGAATGGATCCTCATTAAGTGCAAATATTGTGGTGAAGACAGCATGCTATATGCTTTTTAATTCGCTGATATTTAGCAGCAGATACCAAATATCAACTGCGTCATTCATATGACTAAGTTAAAAAAACACAAAATCCAAACTATTTTAAGTGGATAATTCTTTTCAATTCCCAACTTTAAGATAAACTACTGATATGGCTTGAGTTCAATAACTTATTATGTGAAACTACTCGTATTATCTCAAGTTAGGCTATAGTCATTCGTTAGAAATGAAAACCGTATCTATGGACATGTTTCACACGAATTTTCATTCAATTTCCACGGTTATTCACTTATAAATACCACAGATTGGATACTGGTATTATTAAATCATCATTAAACTCACATGGAAATGGATATGGCAATGGAATCACATGCCATTGAATAAGGGTGTGCACCTACTGTTTAGTGCGGTCACGTGCGGTAAATTGCATTAACGGACGGATTTTCATATTTTACATCACTTTCATTTAAAAAAAACCCTAGAAAGATATACATATTCCTCTTTAAACGAAAAATCTCTTTAATGCAAAGAAAAAAATATAGAAATGCTACATTTTTCGCATAACATTTGTAATTTTGCGTTTCACAAAAGCCAATTTCTTTTCTCGAACCACAACGAAAAACCGGCACGAGAAATGAATTATTAAGCCGTTCATTTGTATCTTAAGCATTGTTTGTCTTAATATGCTAATGAAAGTAAAAGTTTTCCACGGAGACAGACACTGAAAAAAATTACAAAACAAAAATGTTTGAAAAAAGACTACAAAATACAAAAAACAATAAAACAATGTGAAATATGCTAATAGAAAGAAGCACATACTTGTACCTTACAGATACATTACATATTGTTAATTAATGCAGAAATAGAGAGGCTTTTTTCGACATTTTTTTTATAGATAACATATTTTTATTTATTTCGTACAATTCGTACACGTGTTTTAAATAAAAGATATTTAATTTGCATATAAATGTCGGCGAATTTAATTGTTATTTTGTTATAGATTTGTGATTTTCCAAATTCCAATAATTCAAATTTGAGTCGATAATTTGAGATTCTTTTGTTATAGTATTTCTTTGAACTGCATCTATTGCCTAATCATGACTTATAATTGGAGCGCTTCAAAGTTCAGATTTAATACACTGTTTATGGCAATCGTCTGGGTGTTATCATTTTCTGAACTTCGTGAGAGATAGGTTCTGATTGCATGAGTTTGAGAGCTAAAAATAATTTGATGGCAATTCATACGAAAAAATTTAGTTATCATCATGAGGAATATAAATTAGTGGAAAATTAAAAAAAAATTGCTCATCCTTGACCTATTCTGTCAGAAGAAATCCTCTAACAATTAACGAAATTTGTGTTTTTATAATTGCTGATGATGATAGAAATGAAAATAATTTCCAATAAGTAAAATTAAGCAACCAAATCGATTACATTAACGACGGATATTATAATGCTATATAAGACAATAATTAAATGATCTTCTACGGTGATCAATCATTGATTAAATAAAAATATGTTGAAAGCGATTATGTTAAGTTTAAGAAATTTTATAAAAATTGTTTCTTCAAAGACCTCCATAAGTTTTGCACTAATAAACCAAAATCAATTGCCGACTAAGAAATATCAATATATACTACTTACGAAATGCAGCCTAACCTTCTCGTATATCCCATAATTTTATAGAATCACTTGAACGCTAGCATAGAGCTGATTTACAATTCACAGTACTTAGTTAGATTGATTAAACTTTGGACTAATTATGTTTTCAATCAGCAAAATATAGATTATCTTCAGCAGAACATCAATTCAGTTTGTAAAGGCAAAGACTATGTATGAAAGCAACGAACCATCGATCATGAAGGGATTCATACGGCAAACTTTTTTTAAATAATGTTTTGCTGAAATTATCTTATAAAAGTACATGGCAAGTTCATAGTTCTTCTTCTTCTTCAAAAGTTTACTTTTTTATCATAAAGGTCGGAATATAATGAAAATTTAGTGAGCCCTTTATCGTTTCGATATTAAACCACCAAATCCGTGAGTCAAAAATTACTTAATCCAAACTTCTACTCTTAATTTGCTGTTTTCAGTGAGTCTTTTATCACATCTTGATTTTAAATTTGGTATATGCTGGGTTCATTAAATTCAAATATTTATAGAATAACTTATTGAGAAACCAAATATAATGCTGTCTGCTGTCGTTGATGAAAATGGAACATGCGTTTTCGAAACTAAAAGATCTTGCATTCTTAATATATGTACCAATGACACTCTACATTTGATGCCGACAAAAATTCTGCGGGATATTTAGGTCTTAAGTGGGCCCAAAATTGGAGTTAAATGCCCTCATATGTCAGGTTCTGATAAACCCTCTGTACACTTACGAGATAGGATTCGAGACCGTATGACGCCAATATTGTCAAGTCAATTGACATTCTAAAACACTGTAATGTATCTTGCCTTACCTTGTTCTATCGCCCGGGTTTCCGTGAAATACATAGTGACATTCTTACTTTCTTCTCTCGATGAACTTTTGAATATAGTGATATCCCGCCGAAATCTTTATTTCATCAAAAGTCATTATAACATGCAAAACCAAAGTGAATTGGTATTTTTCTAACTTTCGTTTCAGAGCGCTACAATATTCATTATCCTCAACTTTGCGATAAACATATAACATGTATCATATATATTTATAAACGGCGTAAAATATTGCAATCACATTCTGAGTTTTAGGTTACAACTTTTGAAATGGAATCCATTACGATTACTTAGAAGACAGAGAACTCTTTGTAGTGATCTAAGTTTTTTTGGTGGAAATTCAAAATTTCTGAAAGATCTGGTATACGAGTGTGTATGAGCCCAAACCATTCGTGCTTTTATAGACTGACAGAAGTCTTGGAATAAATGGTTATTTTCTATTTGCGTATGCCTTTGTTAAAGGTATAATCAATTAAAAATTATCGCTGTGAATTTTTTTTACTACGAGTAAATACCTTTATTCCTCTACAAACTCAGTTGCAGTTTCCTATGTATCTGGTTTCTATTCTGTATGGTGGTCGAAGAATTCGTCATCTTCAGATTGGCCAAATTAACTTTACGAAACTTTTTACAAGTAGATATGAACTGAGTCAGTAATCAACTGTTTTTGGACAAAGAGTCTCTGCTTAAAACATTGTACCTTTTCACTTTCTTTGATCCCATGGGAATTGCCAAAAATTACCCTGCCAATTACGTTAAAATTCAAGTTAGTTTGGTCTTAAGGGCAGAGATTCACCTGAGATTCATCATCCAGGGTCCTACTGCAAGTTAGTTTTTTGTATTCATAACTTGGACCGGGGCCTTGTCAAAATGACTTAGGCAGTTGTCACAATTCTTACAGATATCTAGTCTGAAAATGTCTAAGCAGATCTAATAACTTGCTCACATAATGATTCGTCCCGAACGAGAAAGTTGACGCCAGTCTAACACTCATCTGTGGAACTATCCCGCTGAAGGAATATTTGAAGGCGAGTGTTTTCGTGTGAACAATTTAACTTCCAACACAAGTCGAACTGAATGTATTCGCTTGCAGGTGCCCAAGACATCTCATTGTTTTGAGTTAAAAAATAGACCTCTTGTGTCTGATTTTAATGCCACATATATTGGACCTCACCTGATGATAAGGAATCAAGCGTTTTTCAAAAGTCCTTCATGAATTCTAATTCTAAATTTGACAAAAGAACAATTTTAAATTCTTAGAAATAATTTGTCAATTTCTATAGTGGAAATTGAGTAAACAAATTCAAAATGGTTTGATCAATTTAACTGATCTGAGGATGATCAGGTTAATCACATTTTCATAAATTCAGTTGCTGGAACTTTTTTCATAATATTCAAGCAGATACGTAGTAGCCATTATGAGGTATTCCTAAAAACCCTTTTTCTCGCCAAAGTGAATTATATATTAGTAGTGAATATAATACAAGTAGAACAGGACAATATATAGACTCTTGTGAGAACATCGCTTGTATTTAAACTCTTTTTAAGGGGATACAATTCCTGGTTCTTTTCGTAACTGAACTTCTTAAACCAAACTATATACCATATCTTTAATAATCATTTGCTACGACTCAGTTGCTTTAAAAATTCAATTTGTCGTAGAATTTGATAACAAATGCTATATGCCACATAAAAATTGTTACAGCTACTACTCGTAAATTAAATTTAACAAAACAAAGTGTACTGCAATTTGCTCGAAATCGTAAACTGGCTCTCATTCCTCATTTCAGAGTTTAACATATGTTCCAAACATTTTCCATTATAGAAACGTCGACTCTCTCTATCTATAAATTTTTACAACCATAATATTGTTGGGCAGTAAAAGAAAACAACAACAAAAACATTTATCTACATCCTCTTAGCAGTCGGACATAAAATTCAATACCAGAACATCATGACAACATCAACTTGTCTAAATAGCCAAGCTAGGCTGCGTAAACCTAATCATTGTTCGTAACTTGTTTACAACGAATTTTACGATCTATTAAAGAACCCTTGAATAGTTAGATACGAATATCAGCAATGAGCATTACCTGCCATTGCATGCCTCGGCGAGAAGAACTAACCTTAACAGCAGAAGAATCACTTAAACATTAAACTTGTTGAAATCGTGAACCTATCGTTCTATCGTTTCCCAAGTAAACCAAGTTTTATCCAAGTCAGAATTCTATGCTGTGGTACTAATGTTCGGCGAAGCAGCACAGTCAAGTCGAACTGGCAGAGAGCACAAAATCAGAACCATAACATACGATTCCGATTGTTAATTTTCTAAGAGAAGGCAATCCAACGTCTTATTCCAAAGACAATAAGACATCGTCGTCAGTCGGTCGGTTGCCTTCCCTTGGACAGGCGAATCATTTTCCACTTTGATAGATACTCCATACTCGTGCATACGCGCGTTGGATTCACGAACTACCCAGTGGAATACGACGAAGAGATCATGGGGCAAATCCCTTCAATTTTTAGTTCATTTGATGGCTTTTATATTGTTGTATGACGATTACAAGTACATGAACTTATCGTGTTCGCTAGAGTGCAAAGGAATTGTGCTCATTCCTTGAACAAGAAGTTATTATGAGACCAAAAGATTAAGAGTGAGTTGCCGAGCTGTAGAAGCAACCAACTAGCCAACAAACATTCCAGATGCAATTTTCTGATTTGAAGAATAAAATAATAATGGCGCGCTTACGTCAATATGATTTCCTGTGTGTTTCGGTCTCGGTAGGGTAATTGGCGAGATTAAAACAGGGGATGCATGTTGAAGCATTTTAATTTCTATTTAAAAGTAGTTTTCGTTCTTCACAGAAATATTGTTAAGAAGACTCTGTCAGAAGCAAACACTTATGAAAATTAATCTTAAGTGAATCAGTCGTTCGAGAAAGGGATTAAGTCTGGGATACTTCCTGTGGATTAGATAGAGGTGTACAGAACTGACAACTCCAGAGTCATTTGATATTGATCATTGTGCTTAAATTAAAGGTTAATTGATATTGTTGAATGGGATCACTTGAAGACGTTTAACAAACTCAAACGAATATCAATTGCTTCCTCAAATTTGTGATACAGGTCAGGTTCCGATTAAGCTCTTCTATACAGAAATTCGCTAGTACCCTTCTAAAAGGTAATTTTTTTGCTGTTTGGTTTTTCAGTATTTTATTTTTGCCAGCTCACTTATGATTCATGGAAAAACTTACACCTGAACCACGCATACAAATTATTGAATTTTATTCTCAAAATTCGTGCTCTGTGAAAAATGTTTTCGGCCACTACGACTATTTTACGGTCGTCATAATCGACCTACTGAGCAAGCAATTCAAGCCCTGATTTTACACTATTGGACGTCAAGCCACCTACGTTGCTAGAGTGCGTACAGAGGAAAATATTGCTGCTGTATCCGCCAGTGTTAATAAGGACTGTGATCTGTCTATTCCTGTTGGGAATGTATTACTCGACTACGCGGAAGATTTTACGCAAGGATCTTGGTCTAAAACCATACAAAATACAGCTCGTGCAAGAGCTGAGCCGAACGATCTGCCACAACGTCAAATTTTCGGTGAGCGAGCCAAAAAGCTGGAGGAAGATCAGCTTTTTTTATTGAAAAATTGTCTTCAGCGACGAAGCTTATTCTTGAGTGAATGGGTATGTTAATAAACAAAACTACCATATTTGACCCGGTAAGCAACCTCAGGCAATACAATACTGTTTGTTTCGGTGTATGGTCCAGCGGAATTATTGGCCCGTATTTGTTCAAAGATGACCTTGAGAATAACGATACCGTCAATGGCGCTCGTTATCGTTTAATGATTTCGAACATTTAGAAATGAGTTCGGTGAGCAATTTATGTTATCTATCGTTTTGGTCCGAAAAATTGGCCTGCGAGATCGTGCGATTTGACGCCTTTAGACTATTTTGTATGAGGATACGTCAATTCACTTATCTATACCGATAAACCAGCGTCAATTCCAACCTCCGAAGGCAACATAACACGTGTTATTAGTGAGATACCAGCCAATTTGGTCAAAAAAGTGATTCAAAATTGGACTCTCTTAAAATATAGTCGTGGTCAACATTTACATGAAATAATCTTTAAAAAGCAAATGGCAAGCATTGATTTATTAACTCAAAAAAGAATTGTATACACTTTTTTCTGTTTTTCTTTTTGACAATCAAAAACCAAAAGATTAAAAAATTACTCATTACAAAAGTTATTATCTGTACAACTGTACAAAGCATAATACAAGCAAATGGAAAATCTGAATGTTAACCTCTGTATAACGTTAGTTGAAGAATCAAATGACCGATCAACTGAAAAGAAAAGGATTGCGTTAGACCATTAATAGTTCGTTCAGACAATCCGATTTTAAACTTTGTGATCTTAAGACATGAGCAAAACAAACAAAAAATATTCGTAGGTCGAGCTAATGACAAACAACAGATGATCCTAAATTATCGATGAAATGTATGATGCAATCAACTCTAATAAAATGTTATGGAACTTATTGAATACTGATACTAATCCGTTAAGAAAATTAAGGCTCAATGACGTTTTCTGACCAAAGTCCTCTTGATTACACTCCTAAGTTACTAGACTAGAGCATTATTCAACACTTCAATAACTAATTAGTTTAAGAATTTCTAAACTGATTATTTGTCATTGTATGTTTAAGTCCTAAAGTTTAAAGTCATTTTGAGTTTATGCGTATTATGGGAAGATTGCCAAGACATCTGAGTTGTAAATGCAATACAAACTTGTTCACCTCTTTAGCATAATCTATGTCGGTTTAATAGCATATACAAGGTTTTGCATAATTGAACCTTCTCATGAGTGAAGGGAGTTCATATCGATAAGATTATCTAATTAAATATTTATTTCTTTTTATTTTTTTATTTTACTTTTGTTTTGTTAAATTGTTTATTTAGAAAGGTAATAAGAGGTAAAGGCAATATGAAAAATCAAAAACAGTGTAAGTTTGAGATCGAAATGTATAACTGACTCTACTCATATACACAAAGGTTGCATCTGGCATTGATAAACTGTAATACTCGGATCAGTAAGATATCCTGAATATTGGTTCATAAGTGTAGCATCTACCCATGTAATTTCTTCTGAGGTCCTGAAGATGTAAACATATCGTTTTGCACTTAAAGAATCAAGTGCAGATGTCCAGATTTATTTTCCTTTCGAAGTATCTAACATCGTGTGCCGCACCATAATCATTAATTGTCTGATGAAGCACTACTCTGTATGGTCATTTAAAGCTGACTTTCGTTGATATTTTTATCACTTCAAATGGCAACCGTAAAAATTTGTAAAATTAACCACTAATCTGAAATGTATCTTCTTAAAAACATTCCTAGTAGTGACAGGGGAACAGCTAAAATACGCTTTTCTTTTCTCATTTGTGTACTCTCTCGTGGGACATAGGACGTGAGTACCATGCCACTATGTAGATCGAGTACCAGCAGCAGCAGGCCGGAGATACCTATCCGATTCGAATTACTTGTTCTCAATACCATCTTAACTGATCTATTCCAGGTTCCTTCTTCTGCTTGCAAATGCGCCTTGGTTTGATTTAAGGCCGGATCAACTTCGAACAGAGCTTTTAAAGCCTATTACAAACATACTTCAATTTTAGACTTAAAACTAATATAACAAAACTATCCTAAAACTAAACTATAACCAAAATCAAGTAGGTAAGAGAAATAAGATGAGAGGCAAGTAAAATAAAAGAACTTTTTTAAGGACAGCTTGTTAAAGTGGAAGTCGATGAGAGAGAGGTTAGGCATAGTTAACTTCGTGTACCATTCCAGGCATTGGTTCACGGTATCTGTAGTTTTTTTCAGAGAAGATTAAGTCGGAACCGGGACACCGAATTAAGATAAGTTAAAGTAAAGAGGAGCAATCAATGTTACCATCTAAAATCTTATAGACAAAGAGCGTATCGCCAACATTACGTTATACAGGCAGAGACTGTAAGTCTATATATTTATAGGTCACAATTTTGCTAGAAGACTTTTAGCACAACACGCATGCATACCACCTTTATCAAAAAGAATTTATTCAAAAGATTAAAAATACAAGTTTATTCATCTAAATATATATTGTGCCCTTTAAAGTAATCCCCATCGATTGCAACACACTTATGGCAGCGCTGGATCCAATCCTCAAAACATTTTTTTATATTCGGTTTTCTGTATGTCCATCAGTGCTTCCTGTAATTTTTCCATTACATCCTCTCGGCTGCTGAAACGCGTTCCCCTTAGTGGTATTTTAACTCTACTGAACAGAAAGAAGTCACAGGGAGCCAAAAACCGTGAGCTTTGCCTTCTTTTTTAACTGAAGACGACGTGGTTTTTTGGTTTCGGCTCATTTGGTGAACGCCATTCACTTGCCTGATGTCTGGTTTGCGTGTCGTACCCATAAGCTCACGTCTCGTCTCCAGTAATGATCCTTTTGATGAATGTGGGATCGGATTCAGCCTCGCAAATCATCTCTTTTGCGACGTCAACACGGTCTCTTTTTTGCATGAAATTGAGGTCTTTTGGCACGAACTTTGCTAATTCACGACGGAAACCCAAATCATTAACTAAAATGTCTTGGACGGATCCATAGGCAATGTTCAAGTCCTCCGCTATCTCTCAGATGGTTGATTTGCAGTTATTGACCAACATTTTTGTTACTTCATCAATGTTTTCGTCGGTTTTTGATGTAGATGGTCTGCCACTGCGTTTATCATATTCGATTGCCTCACGACCACTTTTGAACCGCTCGTACCACTGGTAAACGGTAAAAAAAATTAAGTCCCGTTTACAATAAATGTTCCCTATTGAGACATTTGTATCTTGTAAAGAGAAATAGATATGTAATGATGTGTAATAGAGTGTATTTTGAAATTCATAACTTTTCATAAAAGTAATAATATTTCAGATTTGAAAAAAAAAACGCAAAAATCAGCAAAGTAGCCAAATTGAGCTATGCAAAACCTAAGCATGAAATAAAATATGAACTGACTTTTATTTTATTAGTTTAATATAAAGTACAAAGTATAGCAGGAATATTCTGAATATCGATATGGCAATTCTGATGAGCTTACTTTCAGGCGAACGTAAAATATATGTTCAAATATATGGAAAAAGCGTGTAAGAACAAAATCTATAAGTAACATTCTGTTGTACAATAGAATTTTTATGAATCTAGTCGATTCTATTGTATCTCTACTTCGATCATGTCTCATATGTTATGAAATTGCAATCGCATATATATTCCTTTCCAATTTACGTATCTAAGAAATCTCTCCCGAAATTGAATCAGTAATTAGTAAATTGATACGTATGATACGTATGTACCAACAACTTAACATATTAGCCACAAATCAAAATTTATCGTTTTACTAGATACTGGTCCATTGATCTAATTCGCGTCGTTTTATTTCTTATTTATTTACCTTTATTTGTAATCGAATTTACTTTCTTCTCTTTGTTTTGATCATTATTCAAAATGTTGATGACCATCTATACGGTTTACGGTCAAATTTTATTATATCACTTTGTTTGTATTTTTCTCACAATCACGCTTATAAACTTTTACCCACTTGCTCTAAGCAAACAGTTTATTAGTCATTTGTTTTAAAAGCGAAGAAAAGTGAGAAGGATAAATTTCCACAACTTTTGTGATTTGAAGAAGCAAATACAAAACACCTTTACGCAAATTAAACTCTCATTAGTCTTATTTCAGTCACTTATGCATCATCCACCATCTGGCAACGACCTGACATTTATTTTTTTATTTATTTATTTTATTTTATTATTATTATTATTATTATTATTATTATTTTTTTTTTTTTTTTATCGGATAATTGCCGAGAAAGACATACGAAAATAGGCTTTGAAAGAAATTATTCTTCTCTTAGGACTCATAGAGAGCTCTCAGTAAATCACATCGACTCATCCTCAATGACGTTTGCGTTAAATTAAATTATGAAATCAGACTCCAAGAATTCGCATACAAATATAAGCAAAAAATCCTCCTAGTGCCTACGAATATTGTCGTTCATTGAAAGCGGCAACCTCCTATGACTCTCGTAGTTAATTAAGGACAGCACATACAAAGATACATCCCCATGGACATATTTAGATACATCCAAGTATTTGGTACAGATACATCACGAGCAATTAAATTGTTGTTTTTTATGATTTCTCATTTAGTGCTGGGTTGAAAGATACAATTTTTATGATCACTTTTATTGCAAACATCGCTAACGTTAGTTTAAAGTTTCACAGAGGAAAATGTATGTTTAAGCTATGTCATGGTTATTATTTTAGTGATTTTTGTTTTATGCAATGCCCCAAAGGGGAGAGCAGATTGGGGGCCATTTTTCATGCAACTCAAGTGCAATAGTACACTTTAATGGTTTGAACAAATTACCCAGGATTGGTATAAATTGAAAATCACTTTGGGTTTTATAACATTTTATGTAACTCCAACTGGATTTCAATTATTATGACCACTTAAAACGCAAAAAAAAAAAACATTTTGGGAAGAAAAAGAGGACTATAATCCAACTTAATTAAAACATGTGAACCACTTGGAATTTAATTAACTTGAGAATACATTTATACAGATACAGATGTGTGGCCATTCAGTGAAACATCTATGAACTCTATGACTGACCGCATTCTGTCTGGTACTCTGCCTTGAAAAGCAACTTTTTATTTTCCCCAGCTAACTTGCAATCTTTGTCTTAATCTGTAATTAATTATAGTCATTCTTGATGGTAATGTTGAATGAAGATGTAGTGATAGTGCGTAAAGTACGGGAGAGAGATACTCCATTAAATATGGTTGCTTCATAGTTAATGAGTAAATAAGATATACGAAGCAAGGTATAGTAAGATACAAGTATAAGTCACAGATCGGAAGCTGTAACATTTAACCAAAAAGATTTGTTTAATATTATCCGTACACTATTACAGCTCAATCTAAAAGGAACCGTAATGTGAGTGATTGCTTATGCAAAGCTATTTATCGGATCTCCTTGAGGGTGAATCGAAACAATAAACCACTTGAAACTTGAAACAAGCCCAACCATGAAACTGGAAATTCTTTTTCATCGCTTACCCTTAAAACCTGCCTGAACGTCACAAGGCATATCCATATCATACCCAAGAAGCTTCATCTTTTAATATGCAAATACGAGACTGATCTCAACCTGAAACAGGAAGCAGCAATGATATTCTAGTCGAGTTAAACTACATGTTGTGATTCAGTTTCGATTTCAAACCAGGACTTGGTCCCAGGCTATTTTATCTGAATAAATAAATAAATTTCCTATTACTCAACGGTGGAATCTACATCCTTGTCGTAGAGTAGTATATCCAACGTAAGCATAACTTTTCAAACTACATGAAAACTTCATAAGCTGTATATTTGAATCAATTTTAAACTATTCTTGCAGACTTCGTTTTAAGAAATACGTTGAATAGGAGTATAGTTGTACATAGAAAGATGAATAATGGAGCTTAAGATGAATATTAGCAGAAAAAATGTTTTGCGGTTTCGTTATCACCTCCACAGTGACTGTCGGAGAAAGGCTTGCCACTTATGCCTAGAAAATTTCCTTAGGATATACGCTGTGCTCCGTTAAGACGCTAGTAAAACAGTATTTACTGCTGGAAGACAACAAGAATGCATCCAAGAGAGCTGCGTTCAGAAGAAATTCTGCCTTAATCGAGATTACAGACAGTCTGAATGACGATTTCATTTATACGAATACCTACTCTGAGTCTGGAATAGAGATTGCATTTCCAAGTAAATTCGGC
This sequence comes from Volucella inanis, assembly GCA_907269105.1. Classification (NCBI taxonomy): domain Eukaryota; kingdom Metazoa; phylum Arthropoda; class Insecta; order Diptera; family Syrphidae; genus Volucella; species Volucella inanis. Next base: position 37,871,062 of record OU026154.1, on the reverse strand, counting down.
TTTCCGAGTGTGTTAAAGCAAGTTTTTCAACTTCGACTAGTTTGAAACTAGTAAAAGTAAGTCTGAGCAAAGTATTATACCCAAATTACATTTCCATGCAAAAGCAGCCTCCATCACATGTTCTTCACAATATACGAGTAGTTTATTGACATTAGGATGTCTCCGCTAGAAGGACAGAAAGATCTTTACCTAGCGAAGAGTTAAGTATAAACACCTAGTCCTCTATGAAAACATAAGTCATTGCGTGAGACGATATTTTCATAACACCAGAGTCAAAAGACAATTGTCGTGCAAGGTCATTGAGAGAGAAGCTGTTGAGAATGTAGATAACATAGCACTTTACATTTAAAGAATAGGAGAAATAATATGTATACTATACTATAAATATACTATACTATAAATATATGTATACTGTGGCCGATTCTCTATCTATAACTATATCTATATTGAATACCATAACTTACCGCCTCATTATATTGATTATACTTCAATAGTATTCCCAAAGACATTGTCACTTTTCCGTTTGTTTCTTGTTTGTTAAAGAGCTTTAGGAATTTGTGTAATACTCAATACCATATCTTGCACAACACCTCATAAAGAGAAATGTAACCCTTAGACGAGTAATCGCTTCCAACTTATTATAACGACACTAATTCAAAATAAAATGAAAAAGAATAAAAAACTGCAGCAGTGGCACACTTAATAGCAAGTAACCTTCACTATTTGCTGATCTCTTTAAATGACACTCTTCACTAGTATCCAGTTCAGGTTGGTTCGAGCCACTCCATTTGGTCATGGAAGCCATATACCATTGTCCAAGCCCAATTAACTAATGAGTTTGGCCCCGAGCTGTGACCACTGAATCATAACACTAAAATTGAGTTCTTAGATCATCTTACTCGTCGTTTTTCAACTTATCGTTGTGTCATTAAATTTCTACCCAATTTTCAGAATGAAAACCATTTCGCTAATGACAACATTTTCTTGAATTTCCTCGGGGTCAATGGATGCGATTCGGGCGCAATAAGCGCAACCACCACTAGAAGCAGTACCCCAACGTTGGCTTTAATTGCAAAATAAATACAAACGCCAAACAGATTCTATGTATGTAAATCCGAGATTTGTCTATAGTTATAGAAACAATTTGCAGAACAGAGATTTACGCGGAGGGTATAGATGAAATCTGACGTATTTGTCGAGTCAAAATCATTAGAGATAATTGAACAATGAGAAGTTAATTTATAGAATAACAGGATTTATTCGTATTTTGTTGGTTTTCCGTTCCGTTGCTCGTATTACAAAATGAAACTGTTTTGAACAGCAACGATTTGTATCTAAAGCTGGCAGCTATGAAGCTGATGGAAAACCAGATTTTGCAGAGTTTTCACAAGACATCTGGTGTCTATAAAATAATATCAGAGTACGAGTTCACATTTGTAGACCATAAACCAGCATGACCAACCAAAATATATGTGAATACATGGACAAGTATTTAACGACGCTAATGACACTTGTTGCCATCGTGGTTACTCTCGCTGCTCCGGTTGGAATCACTCAAAATAGATTGCAAATATGCAGTTGCACACATTTTGAAATACATTTAGCAGTATACAGCTTGGACTTGGCTTGATATGATCTGGATTCTGGTAATCGAAATTGACAGTGGATTTATGTGTTGTGTATTTGTTGGCCATTCTTGCGGACTGGAATCGGATTTGGCTAATTTATGTCACGAATTTGCAATTAATTTTATTCAACTTAGTGCGATAGACATTACGTTATTGAGTATGAACTTGGGCATCACAATTTTTTGAAATATTTTTCTTTGCATTTATTTAGATGCGTAGCCATACAATCTTCATACAATCTTCTGTTTTGCAATATTGTTGCCATCGGATTGAAAAGAAAATAGAAAGCTGGGTTAACGCACTTTGGTTCCGACTTTTAGGATCAAAGGCGTTGGAACCAATTACATTCGTTAATTGATTCAACAAGTTCTAACAATACATCTCTTGAAATTATGTGACTATTGAATAATTTTTTTTATTTGAACAATGTGTTAGTAACATCATTTGGCTTTTTCGTGATGAAATTGATTGCAATTGCGAATACTCACCCAAAAATAAAATTTGAGTTACATTCTAAGGTCAAATGAAATTCTTGTGAATGACAGTAAAATGTGTCTCTAGCAGCTTTACTCTCTGGTAAAGTAACAACATCATTGATCTCCAAATTTAGCACCAATATATATATATACAGCTTATTTTTGGCACATGGCAGCTTTAGTTCTGGTGTCATTATCTCCGGCCGCATTTTCTGTATTTTCTTAGACAGAAGATGGGTTCAGATCACACCAGTGTTAAGCTAGCAATTAAGATTACCTTCAAAATTGAAAGTAGCAGGTCATAACCTTTTTCCAACAAAACATCGATTTCAGGCGATGAAGCCATCGTTTAGTGGCATCATCCATCGCCGTATTCGTAAATACAGGTCGGGTTAGCTATACCGCTCATATCATTGGCGGATCGAATAATATGAATAATCTTCTATTTGCATTTCACTTGCAAATTAAGTTTACATTTATTCTTTCAAGCTGAAAATATGTACAAGAATCATACCTAGACACCATCAGATGGTTTTGACAGAAGCTTTGTCTAAATGGGAAAAGGGCAGCCTTTTTTACATATATTTGCGACAAGTCAGAGTTTTGTTTTGGGCATAGAGATACGTCAACATATCCGTCGTTTTTTTTTTTTTTTTTTTTGAATCTAGCTGAATCCCGTGGTCAATTTATACATTATAACCTTGCCGGGGAATGAGTGTGTTCATGCCGGAACTGAGTAGAGGAGATATTTGCTTTAATGCTAATTATATACACATTGTTCAAACTATAAGTCCCTAACAATGATTCGTTGACAAAATTAATTTGATAGTTAGCAACTCCCTTAAAGTTATACCGCTTCACTGGCGGTAGGTTAATAGCTTCATCCAGGTGTTATGTCATTATCGGAAGAACTTTTGCTAACCATCACCCCGAAAAGAGTGCAGCTTTCAGTGCTTACGTTTTCCAAGACACTTTCAGTTTCTTTGCTTTGTGCCTCTACTGCCCGATATCTTCCGGTATGGTTATTAAGCCCCAAGAATCATCAAGCTTACAATTCTTAAAAACTAGTTAATACAGGCATTTTGGAGTACACAAAATCTTTTTTTGAACCTTAACCTTAGGATCTCTGGCTCTTTCCTCATGAAAGGTAGCCAAAATTGTAGTTAAATTTCGAAGCACTACATTTCAATGTGCATAAATTTTTGAAACTTACAGTACTGATAACCTCTTTATTTATATTTGTTTGTTTGGATTGACACCAACTTTCTTAAATGAAACAAAATTTGATATGTTTCTCTTCTTTGATAGGCCTACATGTAGATATATTTAAAAAAAGGACTCCTGATATCAAGACGCAGCTTATACTCAGAAATGATTAAAGTAAAGCAAAGCGTTGTGGCTTACTTAAAATTTAATGACCACAATTTATAGTTCCGTTCGAATAAGTATGTACCTCCATAAATCGAATCTATTGTACTTAAGTAATTCCTGACTTCAATTTCCTGAAGTAATGATTTCTAAACGACATTATTTTAGAGCTTCTACTGTTATATTCAGTCCACCGCCTTCGTATCGATTTCCAGATGGTGAGTTACATTACGGATGAGTAGGCAAAAAATCGATAGTAATAGCGAACAACCAGGCATCTAAAAAAAAAAATCACGGTTACCACTAAAAGAAAAGCAGACAAATCGAATATGTTTGGGTAATTGGTACTGGAATCTATGATGACTTGTAAGCACTTAACTTAACTTCATCTCTGATTGTGAATATCTTTTATTTGCACCATAGTGGGCTTTTCAAAAGCCCACTGCACCTGGTATGCATCTTGTAACTTCGTTTACCAAAACAATGTTTACCCATCAAATAAACTATGTGTTTCCCTCTGGTTCAGCTCCGTTAGCATAGGTGTGTGGAGAAGTGTATATCACTTTGTATCTCCATGTCTTCGTCAAGAGAAGAGCATAATTGTTACTATAGTGTTCAGCCTCGTAAAAAGGCTCATAAATTCATCATTTAAATATAATCGGAGCAAACCATAATGTTTACACCACACCAAAATTTGAGATACAACTTTCACTTGTATTTTCAATATGTCCAACCACAGACTGAACTCTACGCAATGTACCTAGCGTTGCATAGAAACGAATGTATGAATACGCTGCGTTGCTACAGTAGTGTCAGGCATTTGCATGCAATACGAGTGTATAGTTTTTGTATCATTAGTAGTAGTACATTAGGTACCAGAATCTCATAAAGGAAAATTGACGGAAAATAAGATATACGAGTATCTCTAAGCGTTACTTTGAATTAAAAAAATTCCCGCGGAAGGTGAACTACTCCACATTCCACAATGTGTAATCCCTCCATCTGTATCCATATCTACGTGCACCCGATTTATTTACGTTTTTTTTTTTTTTTTCTTAATTACCACTTACAAGTGGTGATGAGGAAAAAAAGAAGAAAAAATTGAAGATACCAGAAGAGAAAATTCCCAAAATTAATCGAAGCATAAAACTTCCGTCTATACATAGTATCTGTGAATCTATATACATATCTACAGGTGTATGTCTGACGTAAACCTTAAGGTATTCATTGTCGAGTGTTGCGTCGTCGTGTGTAACAAGTGACAATTGCATATGGTCGGATACTCATATCTGTACATAAATGAAGCTAAACGCAGCTGAACGAATCGAGACATAACCATGGAATATGACACAAAAAAATATCTACAGCCCAAAGTGTGACACAGTAATGCAAGAGATTAAAAATATTTATAATACTTCTACCCGCGTATCTACGAGTATAGCTATAACTCCTTTACTTGCCATAATAATAGTGATTAAGTGCAATTAGAGCATAGAAAATAAAAATTAACAAAAAATTGTTTCAACAAAAAATTAAATAAAAAATCATCTTTATCATCTGGAAGTGAATTTAACTCAAAACATGAATAGCCAACCCGCGAGCCAGCCCGAAAGTATCGACTTAGCCTATGATATGTGGGCTGGCCAATTTGAATTTATCGGTTCACCACAAAGTAATACTACACCAAATAATGCCAACAATAACCTTCTTAACAACAACAGTCTGCAGTATAAATTAAGTGATAAGAATTCTAGTCAAAATCGCAGTACCGAGAGTCTTGAAGATTTAAATCTAAACTTTACTCCCACATGGAGTGGCAGTGATTTTAGCAAACAACCAATTCTGATTGATCAGGAGACGTTTCTGAGCTTGAATCCAAATGATTTCGATGACATAGTGTCGTCGGGACCAAATTCCTTGGTTTTCATTGAGAATAAATTTAATGAAGCGCCTGCGTCTACGGGGACAGATAGCAGCAATAAGTTGATCAATCTGGAAGCTTTAACGAACAAATTGAACTGCAAGCCAAATAATAATAATACAAATGGTTTTAAGTTGGAGAATCTAAAGAACTTCAAAAATAAATTATTGAGTGATTTTTCGGAAAAGAACAACAACAACAACACCGGTGGCAGTACTGTTGGTCAGGCGACAGGTGGTGGGGTACAGCAGCAGAATAGCAGTGGTGGAGTTGGTGGCAAGATGAATGGAATCAATGCAGAAATGTGCGAGAATCTCAATGAACAGGTAAGCCATCATAGATTTTGTTTTGACTTACAAGTGAAGTTCATTAAATTCTGATAAAACCAGTCAGGTTATACGGAAAACCTCCCAAACCTAACCTTTGAAATGTTTTATTATTCTGATCCTAGTTTTACCACACACAACTTTAACTATTACAGCTCTGATGCCAATTACCTAAATCACTTTGGATATCTTTGGTTAATTATTATAAGTCTCTGTGTAGCTCCTATTTTACTTATTTTAGAGGCCGAAATCGAACTGGACCTAAACCGAAAACGATTTTGCACTAATTGCCCCCAGACACAGTGTTGGATGAGGTTCCTTTCCACTAAATCGCCCTTAAGCGATTCAAAGACATTTGAGGCCGCCGCAATGATGTTCATTTGCTCAACATTTTCTAGCCATTGGAACCCATGAATTATGAGCAAGTCAATGTCGCTGTACACCCACACAGTTCGTTGTTGTAATCACTTTCTCAAAATTCTGTTTATACAGACGTGATGTAATTTCTCTCACAAAACTTTTAACTCGAACCAACCAAGGTCATTTCTATCCGATTTTGGCTTAATTTACAATTATTCAAATGAAACAGCGATTGGCAAGAGTGATTCATGGCTTGTTATTTACAAAGTTATGGCCTGCCGTAGCGAGTTGTTCTAACTGCTAGTGGTTGTTGCTCTTTATTCTTGACTTGATATACCATGTAATACTTTGTTTTACATCATTTACTGCTTCAAAGGCCGCAAGCGCTTCTCGCTGATTTCTGCCTACAATTTTGTCAGAACTTGCAAGGATTTGTACATTCTTTTGAAATATTGAAATATTATACTGTCTTTGTTTCGGTGGGGTAATGACCGACTATTATGGAGCAGCGAGAATTTTCCGCTGTCATCCTACACAAACGGACGAGCTTGAAAATTATGATAATATTTAACATGGCTGTACATAGTTCGTCTTTACAAATGGTCTCATATGAGGTTTTAAAATCTATTAATAGAAGTAGGGCTGGAGACGCTTGTTGGTTCAGGCCAAGGTCACCTCCCGGACTGTAGCACCACCTTAAGTAAGTTAGTTAAGTGTAGGGTATCGATTTCAATTTACTGATTTTTTTTCAATATCTGCCATAATGTCAACATCTGGCAAATAACTAACAAGGCTTTAAACCTCGCTGTACCTATTAAATACTTAAGATATAAGCTTTCAAGCATTCACATAGTACGGTTTTCAACGCGATATTGAGCAGACTCCCTTCTAATGCAGGATCGGGCAAACGATGCTCAAATTTCATTCAGGGCGCATACTTTCATCTAAGTATATTTGTATTTGGGTATAAACCACAGCCATTGTACTGTTTTTTAGTCCTTTTAGGGACCTATCACCAGTCAGTTGTAACTGGTCAAATCGTAGAAACCTTCGGTCGTGTCATCTAAAAACCATTACGATAAGACCAGTTTTTTGCTCTGCCTCCGCTTTTTATTAGACAACGTCATTGATGGGAGAAGCCTTGAAAATTAGAAGGGGGCCCCGTTGGAAAATACATACATATTTCCAAATTTCATTGAAAGAATTTCGTTGAAGATATATTGACTTCGAAGAAGCTTAAATTACAAACATTATCTTAAACCCCAACAAACGTGAGGTATGCCATTAGGACTCTACTCAAAACTTTGGTATCCATTTGGCTTACATGTTGTGGTCATCCTAAAAATACAGTATAAATTTTACAACTGAAACGAACAATTAAAACCAAAATTAAACGTACTGCATACCGTCGTCCCTATGAATAAAATCATACGAGAGTAAGCGTTAAAGTACTGTTTCTAAACAGATGATAAACACTGATAGCTTGTTTTCTTGCTTTTAAACCGCCTGCCTATGGGATTAGTTCTGTTGTACTAATACTTTAAAATGTTGGTACAACGTCCATAAATTTTTTCTGTGATTACTTCTCTCTTTCGATCGTGAGTTTCTCGTACTGTTTATTCTTATTTGCAGAAGGCTTTAATCTCCAATGAATTGCTCTTCCATGGAGTCAACAAAAGAGTTGTACCATTTTAGGAGCATCTTGAAGCAGTTGTCCGTCAATGGCTGCCTGTACTTGTTGTTGCTACAATGTATTTATTTATCCGCAATGTCTCATTATAACATTAAGTCAGCTGTTAGTATTGCAATAATCTTTCTTCAATATTTAATTATCAGCATTCCAAATTGAAAGATATCTAAGAAATGTTTGCCCCACTCACACCAGTCATCCTTTATAAATATAAGAAGTACAACAACCACGCTTTTTTTAAAATTAGATCTATAATTTTTTTTTTTTTGATTGCCTATATTCATTTACAATTTCCCATGTCATATTTATTTTTTCCTTTGTTTTAATTAACGACTTTTCTAGATTACTGTTTAATTTTCAAGATGAATAAATAATTTGAATGAATTATTTTATATATGGTACTCTGCATGCGACCTCTTCGCCTTTTGTTGATTAATTTTATCAAGAAAAGAATGAAATGGGTAAAGTATGAGATTCAGATACAATTTTCGTGATATTTGAATTTTTAGTGAAAATTTTACACAAAGAGAATTTTTGTTAACCTAGAAATTAGAGAATACGTAAGATTATGAAATCTGCAATGTGTAGAACTTTTTTTTGCAAGTCAAGGACCGATTTCTTAATTATTAAAATTTTGATTAACATTTTATTTATTTTAAGCTACACTTAATAAATTTAAAGTTTTGACTTATTTTACATATACAGCTCATGTTAATGTCTTGTGACCCCTTTAAATCTAGCACTAGCTACTTTGACTAGAATTTATTATAATATGTTGTTCTTTGGAGAAAAACAGAAGTTTTTAGCAGTTTTATGCGTTTGTCGGTGGTTTAAGGTTGTGTCAAAATGTTTATTGTGATTTTTCTTCCAATCGATTTAAACAAGCTTTTTAGAGGGTCACTTGACCCTTGCATCAAAGCGAAATTTTTTTTTCTTGATTCGATAAACTAGAATTCTATTATTCAGGTGCGAGTGCTTGATCAAGAAGTTTCAAATATCGCACGATACCATATTTTAGTGGTTTTCTCAGAATGCGATAAATAGTGTCGATTAAATCGATTAAATCAATGAAGGCGATAAAGTGTTTGTGAATAACGACATAAAACTATAAATAATAGTTATCTGGCTAAAAGTATTAGGTATAGGAAAATGTGTTAAGATAGATGCAGATTTCCCTGACAATAGTTCCGGTTTGCTCTTAGAAAAAACGACACTTCAAAAGATTTATCATACTCGAATATACATATACGAGTATATATATACATAAATGAATATAAATTAACAAATTGATAGCACAACAACCCGTTGTGGGCCGAAACCTAGTCTCTCTACTCAATCTGTTTGTAATTTTTTGTGCACATTAATGGCGAGAGGAATTCTGGAGGTTTCACCTGTTAAAAATAAAATTATTTTTGTTTCAGTGTATGATCTGTAAAACGAACTCAGTACCTAACCAATAAAGTGAAATGAAATACAAGGTAGCCAAAGACTAAGTCAGGATTAGGAGCTCCTTTTGTGACAAGCTAGTACACTTCAAATGGATGGAATAGCCGTCCAATACATTGACCACATGTTGTTCACGTTTGTGAGAGGAGAGGAGAAATCCTACATCGAAAGGGAAATTACAGAATAACAGATACGATAGATAGAAAAAAGTTTTGTGTGTTGGTTGTTCTTTTAAACTTTTCGTATTACATGTGTATTAGCTATGCATTGCTTGTTGTATGAATTAAGTTTACATATTATATATGAAAACTAACAAACCTTCCCTCAAATTGACTATTAATTTTTTTTTAAAATAAATGTTTACGAACTCAACACAAGTTTTAAACAAAACCTTATTAGTTCCGATGTATTTTAACGCAATGAGGTCTCTTTCATACACCTCGCGAACGTAGTGCATTTGTATGTCGATGTGCTTCGTTCTATTGTGGATTTTTGACAAGTTTCTGTGTACTAAAGTTGTCACTGTAAATATATGTAGGATAATCGACAAGCTTTTTAAATCCCAGCTCCTCAAAAAAAAGTCACAAGTACACAACTTTTTTTGATGCCGTTGATAAAGCCTATAAAAACGTTCCAACGGCGTGAAAAAAGTCGTAACCCAAATATGCATAATATTTGGTCGTAAGCACACGCTTAAGCACATCAGAGAACTTATCAATGATTTGTTCTGTTTGTGATCCACCCTTACACATTTGATGCAGTCAACACACTTTGAAAATCTTATCCCAGGTACAAGTGGAGTTGTGCAGCTTCTGTATTCAGCCATTCTGAAGTTTTCAAGTAGATTGCGTATCAGTTGTTTTTGAGATATTTCAAATCCATTGTCTGTACTAGCAATCTCAATTCCAAGGAAAAAATCGATTGGGTTGTTGACCAATCTTTCCTTTTATTTTAACCAACGTATCGAAATTGGAACAGGCTAGCAGAATATTCTCAACGTGAAGTGCGACTATTATAGTCTCACCTGGATTTATCAGCACATACACGCATGCATCGCCATTCCATCTCTGGAATCCAAAATCTTTTAGAAAACTGTTCAACTTTTCGTTTCACATTCGCCCAGGTTGCCTCAACCCATACAGCGCCTTCCGCAATCTACAGACTTTGGACTTATTCTGTTCGTTCATAAGAATTTCCAGCTGGTACATATATACTTCCTCTTGAAGATGTCCATTCAGATAGGCCGACAAAACGTCCATTTGATGCAGAAACACTTTAAATTCGGCGGCCAACGCCAAAATCATTAGAAAGGAAAAGTACCTAACCACAGGGGAAAAAATTTCAGTATAATCAATACCGTACCTTTGACTGCATCCGTTTGCAACTAGGCGGGCCTTGTAACGAGCTGCATTATTATTTTTGTCGCATTTAATATTGAAAATCCATTTAACTTGTCTTTCAACAAGATTCCAAGTGTGATTCTTTACCAGTGAGTTATATTTTTGCCAACATTGCAGCCTTCCACTTACCAATATCAGGTCTTTTGAACGCCTCTTCTACCGTGAGGGGATTTGTTCTTTCTTTTAGAAGGCTATGCTGCATATAAGATGCAACATTTTTTCAAGTGCGTAATTTCATTCGAAACCCGAATCAGTCATCACCATTTTAAACATCAACTCCTTTTTCACAGGAAAAAAAAAACAGCTAAAACAGGATTAGGAACGGCAACACTATTTACTCCACGTGCAAGTGAAATTTCGATATCCATATCAACAGGAACACACGTACCATCATCGTTTGTGAGTTTGAAGCTAGAACTAAGAGTTTTAAATTCAAACTGTTCATCTAACTCACCTTCCTTAGAAGACGTTAAGTCATTTTCTGATAAAGCTGTTTGTTCCCCCTTGATGTTGACCTGAAACAGGAGTCTTATTCAAAAACTTTAGATCCCTAGCTATAAACACTATTTTTCGCCTTTCGTCATAGAGACGATATCCCTTAGACTTCTGCGCATGTCACGCCATAAAACACTCACTACCCTTTGGCGAAAACTTTGATTGTTGTTGCATTTTGTATTATTGCAATGCAGGGTAATACCTTTTTCGCCGAACGCTCAATGCTTCATTTGGTGTTAGCTCATGAAGGACCTTCATTGGTGAGACATCCATTTCCACTAAAGTTCGATTAATCCTCTCAGCAATTCTATTTTGCTGCGGAGTATATGGCACAGTATACTGCCTGTGAATACCTTCTTGCCTCAAGTATTTAGTAAACTCGCTACCGTTATCTGACCGGATCATCTTCACCTTTTTGCCTGTTTTCAATTCCACAGAAGACTTAAAACGCTTAAACATGGCAAAAGCTTCACTTTTATTTTTAATAAAATATACAAAAACTTTTCGGCTCCAATCGTCAATGAAAGTGACAAAGTATTTAGCTCCACCAAGGGACGCTACTTTTTTTTAAACATATGTTACAGTCAAACGGTTTTATACTCTTAATATTCATGCCACCCACCATATTTTTGTTGCACAATAATTCAAGACTTTTCATATTTAAATGGCCAAATCGTCGATGCCACTCTAAACAAGTATTATTGTCATTAGTTTTCGCCAAACAAAGCTATAGAGAACATTATGTAAATGCACTTTGTACTGGTTTCCCGCTAGCTTAATTTTGTCCTTATGTTGTTCTATGTATTTGAACAAAAATTTGTCACAACGCTTGTGACAAGTTGAACCGCTGTCCAAAATTCAAAGGGAACTATTTAGCTCTCTATAACTGGCCTTAGAGAGACTGAGCAGAGCACAATTTATGTTTGATTTTACCGATGTATTGCTTCGGTATGAGGCTGCATAGTGCCCTCCTTTTTGACATTTATAACACTTGTCCTTTTGTTTTCTGTTATTGGAATACCCTTTTCGTATTCCCCCTGTGCCGCCCATGGTTTATTCGCAAAAAATGTTGTCTCGTGTGTTTTCTCTCCTTTGTTGTAATTCTCTCTATTTTTTTCATCTTCCACAAGTTTTGACTTTAACACAATTGTACTTGGCAAGCTATCCCTTGATAGAAACAACAAAATTTTCGTAGCTCTTTGGTAGCTCCGAAAGTAAAATAATCGCAAGAAGCTCATCATGAAATTTGAGGTATAGCTCAGCCAATTTTTCTGAAAAATCGAAAATTTTTTTAGATTTTTAATTTTTAAATTTATTAGCATCTTTTGATGTTTTTGAGTTCTTGATGTGCAGTAATTGACTTGGTTTGACTGACAAAATCAACGTCGCGAAAGTTTTTTGATCCTTGCTCTTCCATTCTCCGCACGAACCGTCGACTGTGCCTTTTTGCCCGACACGTAGTCCCACAAGTTACAATGCACCAGAAGGGATTTCATCAAAACTTTCCAGTAGTCGTTATTTTTATCGTCTAATTTTTCTATTTGATATAGCTCGGAACTCATCCTCGCGATTTTAGAAACTTTCAAATAAAAAAACCGATTTTTAAAAACTAGAAACCTAGACCTATAACCTCTATTGGAACGAACCAAAAAAGAAACAAAGCGCGTTTAATTTAAAGCTTTATTGAGTTAACAAAATCGAATGAAAAAAGTTTTGGATTTGGTTTTTTCCTTTTTTACTTTTCGTATTACATGTACGAGTATATTAGTTATGTATTGCTTGTTGTATGAATTAAGTGTATATGTTATATACAAAAACTAACAGATAACAGAAAGTTATAGATCTGAAGTAGCAGTTATTGACTATCTAATAGATGATGTTCATAATGGTTCCACTTAATGTTTAGTGGAAATGAAATGATGATTTTCTTTTAAAGAAGTCGATCCGATAAGTCTTAATATTATATAATAATTATATTATATAATAATATAAGTTTTTTAAAGTAACACATGGGCTGAAAAGTCAGTGACGTTTTATAGTAAAACACAAAATTTTTGCAAATTTTCAATAAAGTTGCCTTCGAGGGCGATACACTGATTGAAACGGTTTTTCAAACTTTCGATACCAGTTTTGTAGTACGATTTCGGCTTAGCCTCAAAATAGGCCTCTGTTTTGGCGATTACTTCTTCATCGGTCTTAAATCTCTTTCCGCCGAGCATTCTTTTGAGGTCTGCGAACAGGAAATAGTCGCTGGGGGCCAAATCTGGAGAATACAGTCAGGGGGGAAAGCAATTCGTAGCCGAATTCATTCAATTTTGCCATTGTTTTCATCGACAATGGCACGGTGCATTGTCTTGATGAAACAGCACTTTCTTTTTCTTCAAATGCGGCCGTTTTTCTGCGATTTAAACGCAAAAATTCAGTTTTATTGCAGTTGAACAGCTTTAAACACTCCTCTGAATCATCAACACGTTGTTGTTTTTGGTCGACTGGGAGCAAACACGGCACCCACTTTGAACAGAGCTTTCGCATGTCCAAATATTCGTGTATGATATATCCAACACGCTCTTTTGATATCTTCAGAGTATCAGCTATCTCGATCAACTTCACTTTACGGTCATTCGTAATCATTTTGTGGACTTTTTTTTAAGTTTTCATCTGAAACCTTTTTTGGACGTCCACTGAGTGCATCATCTTCGGTGCTTGTATGACCACTTTCAATCCACTTGCAGCTGGTGCAGAGTCCGGGTAACACTTATCAAGCCATTTCTTTGCATCGGCTGCATTTTTTCCCATCAAAAAGCAATGATAAATCAACACAGGAAATTGCTTTGAATCCACTTTTTTCACAATAACAAAAGTTGCTTCACTCACAACGCTATATCTCAAGAACTAATCGTCCGATAGCTGTCAAATTTATACACGTATCTTTTGAATGTTGGAACTAACTGAAAATAGTATGGAATTAATTCAAGTGGTGCCCTCTCTTAGAAACGGACTTTTCAGCCCATGGATTAGTAACCGAAAATGAAATTGTTTATGTGTTCTAGCCGCAAAACCTAACCCATCTGGTATTGGCGTTGTACCATTCGCTCATAAAACTAAGATTACGTCAGATTATTGGCCACCGAAAACATATTTTAAATCACTGGCGACATTTCTTCATTCGTGGAAAACTGCTAAGGCCACCCCTATTGCCAACAAAATAATTGAGAGCGACTTAAGGCTAATTAGAATTATATCGTACCTGTCAAAGATTTTCGATAAACTAATATCCAAACAAATAATATGTTACCTCTCTTCTAATCGTCTCCTTAGCCCTTTCCAATCTGGGTTCAGAACCAACCATGACTTGATAAAAATTTCTACTCGATTTTTCGAAGGCATTCAATATCGTTATCCATGAAATCATAATATCTTATGCTAGAAGCTACAGAACCTTTTTGTTTTAGCGAGAATTGTTATTGTTGACAAATCCTCAGCATTAAAAATAATAAAACAAAATGTATCTCAAGCATTAATTTTCGGTTCTATTTTACTATGCGCATTCATTTATGACTTACCACCAGTTTGGCAGCTTGCTGCAATCTACTTATACACTAGGGACGATTTCATAACCCTATAAGTTACGAGTAATTGCTACACTTGACTTTAAACTGAATTAAGAACTATCAAAAATATATGACTGGTCACTGGATTGTTGCTTAACTTTTGAAAGTCTTATGACTCTGTCTTAAGTCTAAAATTGCTACAATAAGTAACAAACGTAGAAAGTTATCCGGGTACATTCATACAAATCTAGTCATCGGTCACATTTATAGATGCTCGATTAGACAGAAAACATTATTATTGCAACTGTCAAGGTTGTATACAATACGATTACAATCGTAATCGTGGTTCGATATCTTGGAAAATGTTCAATATTCAATGAAATACAAAGATTAAGAATTTCATACAATTTCAGAGTGCTCTATTTTAATTTATATACAAACAAAAAAAATGTAGTTCTTATAGTAATGTAAGTCAAAAAGTCTGAGAGTCGGGTTTGTTATTTAATATCGTGTTGCTTATAAAGGCTTTCCTTCTCATTTTACAAGTAAAAACTTCGAGTGCAATTTTGATATCATGCCGAATAGACTTCGTATATTGTGTTAGTAAACTAAATAAATAGAAAGACTCTAGTAACTAAACAGATTTGAATTCCTTTTTTTTTATCAAAAAACGTACTTTTACTGATGATTTGTGCTCGTTTCCCAATCGTCGACGATTTTGTTCTAACAAAAGTGCTCATTTCACTACTTAGTAGTTCAATCAAGTTCTAAAGGTTTTCAAGTTATTTGAATATTAAGAGTTGATTTATGGATTCGCAGCTTATATTCTTAGCTGTCTCCAAATAGTAGGGTGTACCCGTATTTTGTAAAAATATAGAAACTATAAAAAAAAATAGCTTAACATAGTAAGGTTTTCCACATCCGTATGCATTTGACTGCGGTCAATTAGTGGTTGAAAAAACCTCTTTTCAGCTCGATTTTCCTTAAAAAAAAGTCTGAATTATTAATCAAGAGAATTATCTACGTTCAAGTAAATCAATGATGAAACCAACCAATGTGTTCCAAGTATCACATCGTAGAATATTAGACGTGCCATTTCATTTAAATTGAAACTAAATTTGAAACTAAAAATTAAACAAAGATGCGTTTTTGAAGTTGTGAAAAGTTAAACGTTTAGCACTTTCTATCTGGCTTATCAAATAAAATAAATTTTCCTTCCAGTCCGACCAATACAATGTCATTCAAAAACGAAAATCACTCCTCGAAATTAAATGGCGTCATTCTCGAATTTCTTAAATTAAATCTGACTATCTATAAATCTAAATCTTCTCGATATGAAATAATTTTCTTTTTATTAAGGTTAAAGGAAAGACTATGAATGATATTGCCTTTCGATATAGCTTTTCAGACTTTTGATTGAGACGGAATGATTGTAAATTAAGGGCACATTATTGGAAATTCTGTCAATTTAATTTAGAATAGCCTTCGTATGTAGTTTGATCGATATATGGATTGCTATTTTCAAAGCTGCTTTTCAAGGTCTGTTCTTAATGTCAGCCGTGAAGACACAGTATGTACGAGTGCGAGTACATTTGTGCATCGATTAAACATCCACTGTACCTTACAGTAGGTCAAAGGTTGTGGAAGAAGGACACACCTTTCGTATAAAAAGAACAGCAGACAATAACAATAGATGACATGAAGGCACGCAAGATTAGGGTAGCATTTTTTCCAGTTTTAATTAATCCCAACTAAATTTATTGTTTCTATTGTCGTCACAGTTACACTTTTGTGTTTCTTGAAATAAACATCCTGCCTGCGATTTGGATACTTTATCAAA
Organism: Volucella inanis; assembly: GCA_907269105.1. Classification (NCBI taxonomy): domain Eukaryota; kingdom Metazoa; phylum Arthropoda; class Insecta; order Diptera; family Syrphidae; genus Volucella; species Volucella inanis. Next base: position 37,854,561 of record OU026154.1, on the reverse strand, counting down.
TTTAAAAGCTGCAATATCCATCACGATTTTCATGCAAGTAAGTTCTTATCTCGAAACTGTTGCTCATTTTTTGTTAACTTAAGTAACCGGATGCTGCAGTGATTACATTTTGAGTTACTTATGCTTTCCATGTCAATGGATTCCAATTCCATTCTTTGTGTGATCATAAAACGTCCGCAAATCCATATGACCCCCGGTCTTGATAAGAACGACATGATTTAAATAGCAATTAATACACAGTTCCCAATTTCACTTTAAGAGTAATATTGCAATTAAAATAGTAAGAATGGCATAGTTAATATGATTAATGCTGATTGATCTCAGTTAATCACTGATCACTGATCTCAGTAAATTAGAATTAGTTGAATCTTTTTTGATGTTAAAATTAATGAATGGGCACTATAAGTAGATGTAGGTTTCCGAATTTTAGACAAAAAATAGACACTAGTAATCATTGTATTGCATCGACATTGTGCACAAGTTTGGGCCTTGTTACGCCACCATTTTCACGTTTTATCTTCTTGTACATCCATGTGAGAAGCTTTAATAGGAATTATTGAGAGATTTCTTATATATGTAGAGCCCGCAGCATGCGATTTGAATCCACCTCTTCGTCAATTTTCTGGAAAGTTAAACTTTGAATCCTATTCCAGTGAAAATATGATCAGGACAGACGATTCCCTGGTTTCCTTCCCTTCACATGCAGTATGTTCGATGATCGTCTGAATGAAGTTATTGTTACTATGTAAAGAAATTTTTGGATACTCATTACAATTGGCTTGGTAATTAAAGGGTTATTAGTATTTGATATCTTGTGTATCGTTGAAGCTTTCCTTACACTGTAAATGTCTTTCTATTTAATTTCGGGAATAACGTTTTAAAGTCATGCTGTATAGACCTTATAAATTTCATCAGTAAACTAAATAAATTGAACGACCTTAGTCGTTGAACCAGAGTTTAATACTTGGATACATTTTACTACCTAATGGCTGCCTATTAAAAGCAAATTTGATAATAGTCTTTTGATTCTTCTACGGTTACTTGTTGCTTCGTCCTAGGAGCTTTTGTTTATTTATCTAGAGCATTTTATTATCAGATAGCGAGTAATTCAACCTCTAATTATACAACTTTTGCTACAAGTAGGATGTTGCTCGCTGGATTGTCTTCTCTGACCAATGTTCTAGGATAAAGGATAGAATAAAATTTAAACCGTATTTTCAGAGAGAATATGTGACATAATGTCGTTTTTTGTCGGATCTTCGATCCATATATGTATCTGTGGATATTACAATCGCAGAGATTTCGATTATCGTAATAAATAAATAAAATTTTCACAGGAGAGACTTTTTTTTTTTTTTTTTTTTTTTGAACTAACAAACATTAGCAGTTTATTTGTAGTATTTAGTTACATTTTTCTTAACTCAATAATGTGATAATAAAGCAGACTCTGCAGGTGTCAAATTTTTGTTGTTTTTGGCATGTACGATACATTTGGCGTTCACTGCTTACCCGTCCAATATCAAATTTTGGCGTTTACGATGAGATGAAAAAATTAAGAAAATATATTGTACTTTAATGAAATAAAAACTTTATTTATTGTTTGTGAAAATAAAGTTTAGTACATAAGAAAATAAAACAAAAATATTCTAATTGTTGGTTAAAGTAAATAAAAAAAAACTCTTCAAATTAAAAAAAAAAAATTCAAAGGCAACGAAAAGTGGATGGATATTTGATTAGAAAATTATCTTCCTCGTCTGTTTCATTTAAAGTATCTTTAATTGCAGTAGTAAAACTCATAGATAGGTACTCGTCATAGTACCTCTCAGGAATTATTTTTTTGTTGCAAAGTGCTTTCAAATTGAGATATTTTGTTCGGGATATTTTTAATTTGCTGTTATAACATTGGTTGGGATGTTGATTACAACCTGTCGCAGAAAAACGGTTTGACCTTGTAAGACCGGTGTCATAAACTTTCACCTCACAGTCGTCCGATAATCCATATTTAAGCAAAATTAAAAGCTTATTTTTTTCAAGAGATACAATTCTAAGTGATTTAAAATTTATATTACACTTAGTTGGAAAAAGTGAATAGGTGAGCTTTTTCCAATGTTGAAAATCTTTGTAATTCAAAACTATACGCTTATAAGGCGATGGATTGCTTCTTGCATTATAAATTTTAGTATGCCATTGGAAGGAGCCCATACTGTCTTATTACGAATAAATGCCTCAATGGTGCTATGAGTTGAATCAACCGGCATCGCTGTGTGGCCGGATAGTAGAAGTATAATTTGAATTTTTAATATAAAAGATGAATTACCCAAGAAATGCATAAGCATACGATAGATAGCATATTTCTATTGCGATTTTGTCCCGCGCAGCTATCACATCTTTATTGGATTATATTTTCAACCTTTCGTTGATCTAGCAAGGTCAAATATTTTAACATAATAGGAGAAATTTCGTCGCACTCACGTTTCCCACCGCTTTCTTCCCACAAAAAACAGAAACCATTTCTGGCTCCATTTTCATAAATACTTTCGTTGTAGAACGAGTATTTTCTTGAATAATAAAGATTAACACTTTTGCCGTAAGGAGTATTTAAAACTTTTTGTAAATCAAAGCTGACACAAAGAAAAGTTGGATCGACTTCACTTTTTTTTTCTGATCTGAAAGGAATATTTTTTTTTTTTTTTTTTTTTGTTTTTGACGTTTCCTTGCCTCTAATATGGTTAATGTAGTCATCTGCCTGTTTCAGAACTCTTCGTTCTTCTGTTACGGCGTTCTTATAACTTGCACAATAGGAACATTTGTCTTTTTTAGGTAAGTGGAAGCCAATATGATAATCAATTTTAAATCTCAACCGAAACACTCTTAAGGATAACATGGAGGAACTTAAATTCTGTGCTTGCAATTGTTGGCAATATATTTTATTATTATTTGATACGTTTGAAAAATCTTGGGGGAGGTATAATTTATTACTTTTGTTTCGAGAATAATGGGATGGTACTGCAGGGAGTTTTTCAATGAAAGACTTAAAAATACTAATTTAACTCTCAGAAGTTTTATTATGTGGAACTCGTTTTCTAACCGTATCTTTTTGAGCAATTTTTTTTCGTGCATATCGCAGAGTCATTTGGGATATATCAAGCGTTCTTAGAAGAAACTTTTAGCAAATTTTTAAATTTTTTGCTTTATAGTGAAACATTTTTTTTCCTTTTTTTACTAAGAGCTCTTCTCCTTTTTACATTTTTAAGTTTCACACAAGACAGTAGCCCAGTAATATTCGTGAATATTGAACCGATCGTTTTCACTTAATTTATGTTGACAATTGTTGCCACATTTTTTGTTTAAACACAGATTGGAATTAACTAATATTATTGACTCGGACCGAACTTTATTTTGAGCTTTTTTATTAACGTGTTTTTTTTTTATCATACCAATGTAATGTATTGTACATACATACATCCATATGTAAACAAATAAATACATTTTATTAAGAACAATCCAATGCTTTTAATTGCACAGCATTTAATTGCAAAATTTTTTGACAAATAAGGTGAATTAGTTAAAATAAAGCAGTAACATGTCATTTATGTTATTTATGTTATTTCTGTTATTTACGATATTTTGCTGTTAAAAAAATATGAATGTCGCTTACGATAAATTTTGTTTTCACTCTAATTTATAACTAAAAGCTTTATTGAAAAACCAATGATGCAGAATGACGCATAATCGAATAAATTATCGAACTGCATAATTAACTCATTTTTGGAAAAAAATAACGCTTACGATAATTTGGCGGTAAGGCCGCGATATTCTCTATACATATGTATGTACACCCTGCCTAACTCGAACTGCAACTTTTTAAAAAGCTATAATTTTTTTTATTTTTTGATAAGTTTTATTGTGCCAAATCAAAAAATGTTGGAAAATACATCAAGTTTCAAATTATATCAGTAATTTTCATAACGTCCACCTTTGACGCGAATATTGGCCTTAAGACGGCCGAAGAATGCGTCGCACGCTGCACGCAAGTGGCTCTGCGGTATTTTGGCCCATTCCCGGCGAAGTGCATGTTTGATGTGGTCCTAACTTTGGTATTTTTCAGTGCCAACCTTCGCCTTCAAAATACCCCAGACCGAGAAATCCAACGGATTTGCGTCCGGAGAATTTGCAGTCCATTGTGTCGAAGAAATGAAGTGTGGAACATTGTTTTTTAACCAATCTTGACTGACGCGCGTTTTGTGAGACGGTGCCGAGTCTTGTTGAAATGTCCGCGACCTCCGACCGAAATGATTGTTTGCCCAAGGCTTCAGTATTGCCTCCAAAACAGTTTCACGGTATACGATCACACTAATTTTGACGCCACGGTCCAAAATTACGAGCGGAGAGCGACCATCGGCGGTTATGGCGGCCCAAACCATAATCATCGGTGCTGTGCTGCCTGCTTTCTGGGGGCCGTCCGAAGATGTAAATTTTCGAAGGACCTGTCTGGAAAGTAGACTCGGTTATTTTGTTTGTTGACATATTGCTTGGAAACAAGTGGCGACTTATAGGAAAAAACCAAAGAGCAACTCCTTCGCTCTTTCGTGTGCTTTTTGGAACTTCAATGGCCTGAGCCCAAGCTTATTTTTCAGTATGTGTTGCATCCGTTCCAAAGATATGTTAAGCTCACGAGCCATTTTTCTGCCACTTTAACGCGGATTTCGCTCAATTCGAGCCTTCACTTTCAGAACCATTTCTGCCGATGTTGCTGTTTTTTTATGATCACCTCCATGGCGTTTTGCAACGCTGCCATTATCACGGTAACGAGCTATGGTTCGAGACACAAATGATTTATTCACTTTGAGGTGCTGGAAGTCTCTAACGATAGCTACTTGTGGTTTTCCAGCCAAATATAAAGCAATCACACAATCATGTTTGAATTCCATCGCGGATAAAAATTTTTCAACACGACTGAGACGCAAATCGTTTAAGAGGCATGTATATAATAAAATTATCTGTCCTGTGTCAAAATTGGAGCTCACTGTACTGAAGGGTTTGGAAATTATAGCAGTCTGAAGTTGGTTGCAGTTCGAGTCAGGTAGGGTGTATATCTAACATTGATGAGCGACCGTGTAGCCGATCATATCAAGGATGCTCGTGGTGCCAAAAAGACACTCAAAGTTAGTCGTTACTTCCGAATACCATATATAAACCGAAATCAGGTGCAGCAATGGCTCTAAACCAAATGCAGAAGTTTTTCTCAGCACACCTGTAATACAGATCACTGTTTAGCGTGCTTCTCATCATTTTTGAAATGAAATAGCCTTAGCTATTACTGTCAGATCTATAAGTGGGCTAGTTATGGCTTCGGATCTTGGATTATACAATAGAAAGTGCGTTTTAAATCCAAATATGATAGCAAAGTATTATTCCCCTTCTCGTTATACCGCAAAAAAAATTATTAATATATCTACTGGCCCTAATTTTTTTGATTCAGTGTTTTCAGCTTTTGCGACGAAGAAATCATTAATTTTGTTGCCTATCTTTATGATATGTACAGAGAAATTACCGCTGTCCATTTTGTTTTCGATTTAAATTAGTGTTTCAATTTGTGCGTTCTGATTATGCTGAATTTTATTTGTGTGTTTGTCTCCAATTGGACTGCTCGCGTCAGCAGCGGTCGAATTTCTCAAATTCGGTTTTTATTTTTGAAACTGTTATTGTAGAGTGTTTAGTTACTCGGAACTGTCTGTTAGTCTTCTCTTTGGACATGATTTTTTAAAAGAACTATTCACCACATAATGTGTCACTTTGTCAAAAACCAAACTTCTGTTATTGCCGATTTTAATGGATTTGACCAGTGAAGCTCATCTTGGCTTATCCTTTCCGTTGGCTTAATGAGATGAGGTGCCGATATCAATCAATAACATTTAGAAAACTTACATTTTACCGAAAGATCTACTTGTCATTTGCATTTATAATGCCATACATCTTTATATGATATATTCTATTTAATGATATCTTACATATGAGGAAATAAATTAAAATAAAGTCTGATTTAGTCGATCAAGGAGTAAATACCTTACATTTTAATACTAGTTCACTGCTATATAATCGTAAGATTGTAGAAGATTCTATGAACCACCTTATCCAAAGCTATCCTGTCAATTTTCTTTGAGCTTTCAGACTATATATTGTAAGAACATTGGGGATGGGTTTGTAACTTGAGTTATGAGCAATCAATTGCCATTGATATATAACATACTCTTTTGTCTTGCTCAAGTTGAACGTTACGGTCACGTAGTTACGTGACCCCTTAATTTAATACGAGTATACGAGTATTCAAAAATCCACCAAAAAGTGCCTACTAATACAGTTTGGGATACAGTTGCAAACATTATTTTTAATGGTACTCTACTGGTCACTCCTAAGACAGGAAAATACCATAGTGCCTGAAATGTTAGCGAACTAGGAATTTTGAAGCATACATTTGTTTTTTTTAGGCAATTTTAAACGTTTTCTTGCTACAGATACAATGCGAAACAAAAACAAGAAGTTGAGCCTTCTGGATATATAGGGTGGTTCATCGTGAAGTTTGATTTATAATGTAAAATAAAACACATAAATTTGAAAGAGAACTTACAATTTTTAGTGTCAGTTAAAAGAACAATTTATGGCATTTACTTTTTGAAAATGATATCATGTAAATGTTGATCAAAATTACATTTGAGGTGGTCCATTCGGAAGTTCCAATTTTGGGCGACTCATCCGAGCATAGCGACTGGTATCTCGCGGATAACACGAGTAATGTTGACTTCCAAATATTGGCTTTCTGGATATATATCACAAAGGTGTGATATTGCATACCTCGGTGGCCAATTTACCGTAGCAAAACGTGAAATTAAGTGCTCACCTAAATGACTTCTCAACAAGTCCATTGTTTCACGCGCTGTATGGCTCGTAACGCCGTCTTGTTGAAACCAGAGCTCACCGAGACCATGTGCTTGAATTTCAGGAAGCACATAGTCCATCAACATGGAGCGATAACGGTTACCATTGACGGTAACATTCTGATTTACCTCATTTTTAATGGATGTAATGGTACCTATTGGTACTTTTCGGGTTGCTCATCAGCCCAAATACGGCAATTTTGTTTATTAACGTATCCATTGAGCCAAAAATGGTCCTCATCACTGAACAAAATTTCACGATAAAACGCCGTATTTTTATTGAGTTTTTCCAGAGCCCATTCACTGAAAATATGACGCAAATTCAAGTCGCCTGGCTTCAATTCTTGCACAAGTTGAATTTTGTACGCTTTAAGGCCGAGATCCTCACGTAAAATACGTCAAGTTGTCGAATACGCCAAGTCAAGCTGCTGAAAAACGACGACGAATTGGTTCGTCACGGTATTCTAATCCACGGATAGTTTAAAGATCACGAAAACGAAACTACGCTACCTGGTATTGTTGCAAATTTGATTTTGAGTATAGCACCGGAATTTCCAGTAGAATTGACTCCAAATCGACTATTAAAGCTCTGGAAATATCAACGATATGGTCGAAATTAAGAATGCAGTATGGCAAACGTCTAAATAAGATTGATAAGTAATTCATATTCTCTATGCCGGGCTACAGGCAATTATCCTTATCGAAGAAAACTTCATTGGAGGTAAATGGCGGAACCGAATGCGTTTCACATTAATTAATTCATATTATTATGGATTCAATGTTTAAGTAGTATAAAGTTACTTTTTGTTCACCTTTTTCATTTGTTTGATATGTTGTTCTTGGTCCTCCAAATTCTAGGTGTCTTTACTGGGCTTATTTTTATGCGATTGTTAGTCTTTTGGTTATTGTACATAAATGAGCTTTTTTCCAAGCGTTGCATAAAAGACTATATTTTCGTACAATATGACCGTTTATTAACACCCAATTTTGAGTTAAGTAGCCCTTTATTGACATAACCTTACCTATGAGGAACTATTTCTCTTATTACAAAACAAATCAGTGACAACTTTGCTGCCATTTTAAGTGAATCACTAATACCATCTAAAAAGACCACAACAGTAACAAAAAGAACTTACAACAAATTGAGTTATATCATGTTGACATGAATTTAACCTCTCGGAAACTGTCTGTGGCCCCATCATTAAAGGGAACCTGTCTTTCCGCAATACTTTGATAAAAACAGACAGACAGCCAAATACATATTACGTGTGAGAACCCAAATTCTCTATAGAACTACCAGGAGAAACAGACAAGTAACTCACGCAACATATGTTTCGCATAACTCATGTAGAGTGTATTCCCCCCAAACACAGAATTTGAATTCTCAAATTTTTATCTAGCTCGTTGCCTCGGTTCCATCTCTGTCTCCTCAAAAGCTGACACCTAAAGTGTTGTTGGTGTCCGATAGTTGCTTAAGTGCTTAAGTGACTTAAGAGTGGTTAAAGACGTTTTTGTTCGTTTGTGTCTACTTCTAAATTTAATATTACAAGCCAAAAAAAAAAAAAAAAAAAAACACGGTCACATATGGTTCTAGAAAACAGACCAGTGAGAAAGAGTGCATCTGCTGGGCACTCTTTTGGGGCAGCACAGTACTTTATAGCACTTACGAATATAACTAAATAGAGCCGACGGAGTAGGACTGAACAGAGTACTACCATCAAGGCACAACCAGTGAACGCACCTCAACGATGATAATAGAAGGGACAACTATAGAGATGGGCTTTGGGCCCATCTGAAGAATTGTGCACATCAACCATACAAAGAACTCGGATCCAAAAAAAAATTCTTCGGAAAACATTGCGGGGCGAAGCCATAAGTCTGACACTGGTGGAATTTTCGTGAATGCGGAAATAGAACAATCTCTGCTGGTCGTTATTACAGAAGAGCATTTTGTGCTCACGTTCTTTAGTAGATCATCGGAGAGCAACAGACATAGAAGAGCTGTCTTTAGTCTTTACGTCATTCGCTCGTAATTTGCTCGTAATTTGCTCGTCATTTGCTCGTCATTTGCTCATCACTAGCATCGCAAGTGATTGATTCGACCGTTTAGTTAAATAAACGATATAAGTAATACATATTCGTAAATTTAACAATAGTTAAATTTTGTATCTACAAGAGAAAAAGTTCAACTGACCTCATATTTATCGCGCAGTCATACCAACACAAGAGAACTGAACGTTTTTTTTTTTTGTTTTTGCAATTTCACTTGTCGGTTTCTGCGTTTGGGTGCTCCATTCGGAAATAAAAAAAAAAATTAAAAAAATATGGATCATTTTGCTGATTAGAATAGCACTGTATAGCACTGTAGTAGATACTCGTACCAAGCGATACAATGCGGCGGCGGTATACTCGAATGTGGTAGAGAGCTATAACGACGACGATCGAATCAGTCAATGTGAGAGGACAAGCGGTATCCGTACATCTGTGAATCTTCTCTGTAACGCTGTAACGCAGTTTGCAATTGCCATTACCGTTGGCGTTATTTACATAACAAGGGAATGTAAATTCGCGAATACCGACCACTTAAGCATCTGTTACAATTACCAATGTACTTGTTTCTATATCCGATGTGCTCTTATTTGTATCTATGATATAGTCTAGTGTTTGGAGGTATTTTACGCTTCGCAAATGTATCTTAAGCGTTCGATGGATGTTGACGATCTACTTGAAGATATACGTCAATTGAAAAGCTCTTGTGTTAGTTAGTTCAATGATTCTTTATAAAAAATCAATTTTTCAATTTAATTTGTGCTAACAATTTTTGGTGTGTGTGCTTTTTTTTACAGTTGGAATTATTGCAACGACAAGTAACAGACTTGGCAGATACACAAAACATTGCTGAGGATAGAACCACGCGTACAAAAACTGAGTATGCCGTACTACAGGCTCGGTACCATATGCTCGAGGAGCAATACAGAGAGGTGAGTACTGGGGAAACTGATACGAGATTATGCTCGTATATTATATACTACATTGAGTATTCTTGTTTTGATTGAGTTTAATTATTATTATTTTTTTTATTATCTACTTTTTTGCTTTTTTTGTTTATCTTTTTGGTCAAAACAAATTTTCCATTGATTTGCTGTAGATACTTCTACGAACGGATTTATTTTTAGTGTTTCCTGAAAATAGTTCTATGAATTTGTTTCGTTGCTTTTATAATCTTGTGGGCGAAGCTTTTTTTCAAAAGTGTTAATGTAAATATACTTTTACATATTTATTTTATATCTGGAAATACCCACATGTGCGCAATATTCTTACTCTCAGTCGACAGTTTGTGCTTTAATGGGGGGTGAACAATTATGGCAATGCTGCATTTTTTCTTTAATTTATTTTCAAAATTTACGTTCGGTGACTGGAAGTTATAACTTCATATTCGATAAAGCTGGTAATCTTCTTAGATACGGCATTATTATTATTATAATACCTGGAGTTCGCTTTGAGTAGTCCTTGATTCGTCAAGCTGCCAAGATATAGCCCCTTCACCGTACATTTAATGGCGTATTCTGGAAAATCACCTCTTATATCTCTTCTTTGATTTTGACAAGTTTGTTAAAAATGTATATAAATATGTAACATCCATACTTTATGTTCGATGTTGAAGAAAGTTCTATTTTCTTCGAAGAATTCTCTTACTACTATAAACAGCCATGGTTTTTGGTATATCCATATATATACATTCTTGCTTTCACTTTTTTCTGCCACTAGTGACCAAATCAGACAATGCCCCGCTGAGATTAGTTTGTTTTTCTGTGCAAGGAGGGGGTAGCACTCTTTTCTGGCACGCAGAAAATAATTGCGGAAAATAATAGGACAGTAATTGGAAAGACTAAAATGTAACACAACCTTATACTCAGCGTCATTTGGTTTTTGTAGAACCCAAATCTTGTCGTCAAAACTACGCCACTTTATTAAGCTCCACCAGAGCGAGAATAAACTTGCACTCCGACTTTATCAAATCAAATCTATTTATGTTCATAAAGCGTTGGCCTGGATATACAGGGTGAGTTTTTTAACTTGAGACATCCAAATTACTCGAAAAATACGCGATATCCCGAAAAATGTTTCAGACAAAAGTCACAAGGTTCCGAAGAGGACATAAGATGGTGACCACGAGTTTGACCTTGAGCCCCATTTTCAAGGTCAAACGACTTCAATTTGATTTTTTTAATGGGAACCCCTATTTTTCTTGACAAAATCGTAATCTTCGTGAAAAATTACAATTCTTTTACATGAAACACTTTTTTCAAAAATGCGATCTTTTACCGTCAGAGGGCGCCATAAAACTTAAGACATCAAAATTACTCGAAAAGTACGAAATATCGCAAAAAATGTGTCAGACAAAAGTCACAAGGTTCTGAAGGGGACATAAGATGGTGACCACGAGTTTGACCTTGAGACCCATTTTCAAGGTCAAACGAAGGTCACTTGATCATCATTTGATTTTTTAAATGATAATTCCTGATTTTCGTTGCTCAGTCGTATTGCTCGTAGGCTTGTCATTTGTTTTTACATACTGCGTTTAGCATAACCTAGAAACAACGACGTGGACGTAGCAGTATTTTGTTTCCTTTGGGATGATTAGTTAGAGTGGGTACCCTTGCCTCCCACTGTTGAATCATTGAATTCTTCCCATTTCGACGTTTATTTCCCGAGACTATTTCAACTAATGCTCGAAAATGTGACCATTCACTTCAATACACTTGTCTATCCGCGCTCTAAATGAATCAACAGAACTGAGAAGTATTTTTGACGTAATCTTCCGGCAAGCTTCAGTTATTCGTCTTTTCATGTCCTCACTTGTTATTGGCTTTTTTCTGTAAACCTCACTTTTTAAGTAGCCCCACAAGAAGAAATCAAGTGACGAAAGATCAGGTGATCTAGCAGGCCATTGCCTCGGACCCCCTCGTCCGATCCATCGTTGATGGTAAACATTGTGTAATTCGCCCCGGGCTACTTGGGAATAATGGGCTGGACAACCAACAAGTTGAAACCACATTGTTTGTCGCAACTCCAATGGCAGTTCTTCTAGTAATGCTGGAAGATGGTCCCGCAAAAAGTTTGCATACTTTTCGCCATTCAAGTTGCCTTCAATAAAATATGAACCTATTAATTTATCCCCAGAGTGCAGAGTGCAGAGTGCACTTCATACACTCTCAGATAAGTTTAGGACAATTTGTCTCTATCTGAAATTTTTTTGAGTTTTAACTTCACTCGAGGCAATAATGACTTCCTCAAAACAGATCTCGACCTTCTAACACCCTAACAACGTTGGAAATCGATTAATGATTTAGGCGTGCCAGTGCAGTGGTATCTAGCACTGAATGAATAAGACCTTTGAGACAAAGTCGTGTGTCCCATTGAGGAATACGACTGGGCAATGAAAATCAGGAATTATCATTTGAAAAATCAAAAGTGACCTTCGTTTGACTTTGAAAATGGGGCTCAAGGTCAAACTCGTGGTCACCATCTTATGTCCCCTTCAGATCCTTGTGACTTTTGTCTGAAATATTTTCCACGATATCGTGTATTTTTCGAGTAATTTGGATGTCTCAAGTTAAAAAACTCACCCGGTATATCAAGAGAACCTTAAAAAATGTCTAATAAATTTAATTTAAAAAACGAGCCGTATTTCTTTTCTAACTGTCCTAAGTAGCTAAAGTACCACACTTTTTTTCTATCAATAGACATTTTTCATTCTCCATCACTATTGGTTTCAATCCTGAAGATCTTTTTTTTTTTAAATACATAAACCGGTGAAGATACAATCCGATGTATCTTGTTTCTCCTTTTACTATTTTTTTTTTTTTTTTCGAGACCTACTGTTTATGTCAACTCTAACGGCGGAAGATTAAAGACTATTCCAAAGCCAAACATTTTGGTTTTCGAAGATTTACCATTCGTTTCCAGAAGAGCAGTGAATCCAGCCCTCTGGTGTAGTAGCTGACAAACTTACCACTCCGACTATTCAGTCATTATGATGTCGTTAAATTCTCTGTGGCAGCATTGTAATGAACTATCATAAATTCCTATTGTATTTTTCTGGAAGAAAAAGGTATTTAGCTTGAACTTTTCCATCATACACGACAAAGCGTGCCCATCGTTTTAACACTTTGACGTCTGCTGCCGAATCTGTTAACCAATCTTTTTCGATTTATTCACTGCAATGCAACCCGCACTACGTTTAAATGTGAAAGGGGTTGTCAGGTGGTTACTGCTTGGAGGGAGTGGAACTGTTTAAGAAAATTCAATATACGCAATGAAAACCTGAGTTATTGACAAAAACCAACAAAAACAATATTGTAATAAGAATGCCTGATTTAGACTTTTCCAGATATTGTTACTTTACGGGTTTCATTTTATTCAATTAAACGGAGGTTCATCGAAGGATCATCTGGAATTCGAAGGTTCATTTGTTGTAAAGTGAATTTGTCTTTTAATTTAACATTGACATATATATAATGTGCCGAATGTTTTTAAGATGAAATTCCTTGACATATTTGGTATCTTATTAAACATAACATTTTTCAAATTTATCTGGTATAGTATTTGTGAGCACTAAATATTGCCTTAAAATTAATGTGTCAAAAGGTATTGAAGATGAAAAGTGATTTTTTTTAAACTTAAAATTTTAGCTTTGTCATAATTTTTTTTTCGGAAAAATATCTTTTTAAACATCTCAAGGTAGTAATTTTCAAGCTGCGACCTAACTTATTGAAACAGGTAAAACATTATATTAGATTGAAAATTGTGAAAAAATGAATACTAAGATTTTCAGACATTCCCTAAGCCTTCTGCTAAAGCAGCATGTGGATCTCTGGAAAATGTCTTAAACGTTAATATAAAAACTGGTTATGCAAATAATTTTTCATTATTTTTATATTATTTGATAAGAGATGTGTTTAATTTTTTTTTTCCAAAAAAGGACCTGTTTTTTTTTTTTTACCTGACAAAATGAGCGTACCTATCCGATGTGGTCCCTTTTTGGGGTCATAAAATTAAGCTTCTTTAAAAAAGATTTTGTTGGATTTATATTGGGTAATAAAAAACTAATTTTACCGCCAAAAAATTCCAAAGCAGTGTTAACAGGTTGATTTAATAGGGTTGTTAGAATCTTTTAGTTTTATAGTTTGAATTAGTTGGGTCGTATCTTGAAGACTACTGACTCGAGATAAAATATCCTCATTTTTTGTTGTTTGCAAATATTAATTACACTTTTTAAAGCTGCAAAAATGTTGGGGTTAATGAGATATTTTTCCGAAAAAATTTATGACAAAGCTAAAATTTGAAGTGTAAAAAAAAATTAGTCACTTTTGAGCATTAATAACCTTTGACACATTACTTTTATGGTAACATTTTCTTTGAAACAATTAAAGTACTCATAATTTTGAATTCAATTCAACGTACTATTATCATACACGTATAAATTCAAAAGGGGTTTAACACCTTTGTATCTTGGAGGGGATGCATTTCCGGCCATATACGATGGCCGAAATCTCCCTTTAAGGTACATAGAGATTCTTTGGTGGCAAAGACCATTCTATTCGTCTGAATATTAATTTATATCAATACTGGAATATATGTTACGAATATCGCTCGTAGTATTGATTTTCTATGGCATTAATTGTTACTGGCTTATTAATATAAACATGTAGTAGACTGAAAACTATCAAGAGGTGTCAAATTCCACTATCTTGACTGATTCATTTTTTCTCGCGTCCAACTTGCATTAATTTAAAATATATACATATATGTATGAATAATCTTTTTTTTGTGAGACGTTCGGTTGATACCACATCTTGTCCGAATCAGTGTTAACACACATTTTTAAGAAAAAAATTATTGAACACCGTCCGATAACGACATCTGCTGACCGTAAGCTCAGCTCTGGCGTAATATTTGAAGAATGAATGCCTTTTTTTATATAATCTAACACTTGTGTTAATCTATATCACATAGTTTTGCTTATTAGCAAGCTTCATACCCCTTTAATTTGCCTGATCGCTTGCCATTGAATTCTTAATTTATACAGCCGTAGAACCTCAAATTATTGTTGATGTTATTTATTGTGTTATTAACGGAGTTTTTACGAAATCCACTCAATAAGAGGTTTCCTCGATTTTAACGATTACTCCGCCAAAAAAAGAAATACCATTTCGCCAATATATAGTTTCGCAATTTGTAAATTTGTAAAGATAATTTGGATAATTTTGTAACGTTGCCTAAAGGGGAAACTTATTTAAGTTAATTTGCCAAAGTTGAAATATGCAAACGGAATAACGGTTTAATATTAATTTAGTCAAGCAAGTTTTTTTCGTTTTCTCAGGTTTTATGAGTGATTTTAAATTAAAACTTTTACAACTACTAGACCGTTTTTCGTGAAAGTAAAGTGTATTTCGAGGTTAGCAAAATCCTTAGGTATTATACTTTAAAGCTTCTACTCTCAACAGCGGAGTTTTATGTTAGGCCCTTGGTTTTTCTCACTTTCCATTTTAAGACCAACTGGTTTCACCTGTTCTTAAGCTTGATTGAATGCTTCTACTGTGGTTCAATGATATCGATGTCGCCCTCGTCCATTAGTAGGACCCAACTGTTTAAATCGTTTTGTTCATTTTCTGCATATATACGAAATTACAGATACAATATCACACGATAAGGCAACTTTTCGCCAAAAGCACATTTTTGAAGAATATTTCAATAACTAATCCCAATTTTTGCCGGAATTCGAATTTGTACATAAACAGCTCAAGACAATGATAAAAAAATTGATTATAGAAAATTACGATAATCTCATTGAACTTCATATGACTTTTAGAAGTTTTTCCAAATATGTTTGGGTTTATGTCTGTAAATGTTTTGCAGAAAAGAGGTAAGTATTATCCTATTATGTGGTAATTAACGCGCACTTAAGGGTTTTGAGTACCCTTAAAATGTTTGCATATACCGCGGGTGAAGGAAAATCAGGAGGTAGAAAAGAGGAATACCGATGTACGTTGATCTTAAATGTTTGTAAGTTACAATGAATAGGAAATAGAGAGCTCGGCAGGGCATTCCATAAGCGAGTTCGAACGAGTTGGCTAGGGAACAAATCACGATAATAATCACACTAATAAGCATTAATAGTGACACGGGTGTTACGGTTGAAAATTTGAAGTGGCGGAATGCTACTGGCGATTTCTATGAAGCACTGGTGGTGGAAATAGTGATAGAATAAGGTGAGAACATTACGTCGGTATTCAAGAGTGTTAACTGACTAACTGATTTTAGTACCACCTATGAGTCTCACGCACGGGCTTAAATCCTATCTAGCAGGTGCAGATATGTTTTAAGAGCACCTGACCAGATGTGGGCGTTGTATTCCAATTTTGGGCAGATAAATGCCTTATATAGGGTTTTCTAATAACGACTTGACAACTTTTTTTTTTAAATAAAAGGCAAACCATTTGAGATATTTCAAAAACTTTATTATTGGCTTGAAGTACAATCAAAACATTTATGAATGGAACTCGACTACGTTCATATAGAAACCGCGGGCACGTTTGCAGCGGTCGATTCATTGGACCCAATTTTCAACGACGCGGCCACACATTTCGGCCGAAACGGCCGCTATCGTCGTGTCGGCGTGTTGGCATATACCAATGACTTAACGTAGCCCTACAGAAAATAGTCAAGCGGCTTTAAATCGCCCGAACGAGGCGGCCAATCGACTGGCCCATGTCTTGAGGTAACACGCTCACCATACTTACTCTTGTGGCACCATCCTGTTGAAACCACATGTCGTCCAAGTCCACATCTTCCAATTCGGGCCAAAAATAATCGGTGATCATGGTACGATAACACTTACCATTCACAGTAACGTGACGATCGTTATCGTTGACGAAAAAATATGGCCGGAATGCAAACCGCACCAAACAGTTATTTTTTGTGGATGAAGTGGTGATTCATGAAACACATGTGGGTTTTCACCCAATCAATAACGCATATTTTGCTTATTGACGAACCCATTGAGCCAAAAATAAGCTTCGTCACTGAAGATGATTTTGCGATGAAATTCATCATCTTGGCGCTTCTTCTCCAGAACCCAATCGGAGAACGTTTGCAGACGTTGCTCGTTAGTGTACTTTACCATGATGAAAATGTTGAGTTAACTCAATAAATTGACAGTGACAGTTTGATGACTAGTGAAATTGGAAAACCCTATATATTGAGGCCAGATCAGAGGTGGTGAGGTATTTCTTACATCGCTTGAAGAAACCTAGACATTTCACAATATGATAGTAACATTACAGCGCGTTAATGACAGCCGACAGCATTGAGTTTTGGAAGCATGAAATTCCACTCTTTTGATAGTTACCCAATTGGTTACGCTTCTAATATCGGAATTTAATGAGCTAAACATACGTTGCCGTTCTCGTTCTACAGCCGAAGAGCAGGGACGTGAGTACTATCATTAGCAAAGAAATATATTGAATTATAAGTAGCAGATAAGAGATCATAAATGAAAATTAAAAAAAGGATCGAAGCCAAAACGGAGCTCTGGGGCCCACCCACCAGCACACTTGAAATGAACGTTCCGAAAAATAATTTATAATCCATTAAAGAAGAGAGCCATCGATCACAAAAGAAATGTCAATTGCAACTATCTTAATTTCGCCAGATTGATGTACGCCTTGGTTCTACTTTTCAATGAGACATGCCATCAAATGACCAGTGGACCTGTTGCTCAGCGTTTTCATGACCTTGGAAAGAAAGAACGTAAGTGCAATGGGTCTGTGGGTAGAGAAAGAAAAAGATTCGCCTTTTTTAGGGACCAGCTGGACAAATACTGTTTTCAATCTGCTCGGAAAGTGTCCTAAAGAGTAGGATTGATAAAAAAGCTTACGCAGTAGTTTTGCCAGCAAGTAAGAACACCTCTCCAGAAAAAAAGAAGATACATTATCTGGACCAGACGATATTTGTGTATGTTAAGATCTTTAAGTACCCTTGCTACTACACGAGTGCGAAAGTAGATTCGTCCCATTCAAGATTCGATGTACTTAAGTGTAGGTGGGGACAAAGCACAATCTGTAAGTGTTAAACTGGCATCAAGCTAATTGGAAGCTGTCCAAAGAGCTGACAGCTGGAATGTCATTGTAAATGAGCGTTGGGATGGAGGATGAGGCAGACTTTCTAATGTTTTCGACGAAAATGTTTACTACCATTAGGACATTGTATTATTTTTTGCCTTAGTTTTTATTTGTATTGGAATTTCACACGCTTAAGAAAGGCATTGCATTCATTTCTGGCCCATTTGAACTTTTTTCGGTTTTCCTCAGTGGGATTTGTCTTGTAGGACCAAAAAAAAATATATTTCTCTAACCCTGACAGCCTCTTTACAGCTCGAGTCGTGCAATGCCTTTTCTTTTGGTTTGATACGCTTCACCCGATGAGGGATAAGGAAATATAACAACCAGTCAAAATTTCTAAATTCCGGTTAAGTTATATACATAAGTCATTAAGCAGCTTCGACATGACTAAGAAGTTACTAAATGTTTATTAAACCCAAAAACAAAAAAAAACAATTTCTTGGCTAGTCCTCAGCTTATTTCGAATGTTTGAATTTCTGAAACGAGTCTTATGGGCGCTTTAAAATTTATTCCTTCTCAACGACACTTTATTTTAAAATCAAAAATAATAAATCTTTATTAACTTTTCAATATATTATTTTCAGTCGGAACTCCGTGCTGAAGAGCGCCTAGCAGAGGAACAGAAACGCCATCGTGAGCTTCTCGCTCGTGTGGAACGTGAAGCCACTTTACAAAATGAGAATTGCCAAATTAAGATAAGAACTATTGAGATCGAGGCGAATGCCTTGCGAGACGAAGCACAAAGATTACGAGTTCTATGCGATAAGCAGGCAAGTGATCTTCACAACACCGAGGAGAAACTCGAATCAGCACGTGACAGTATAGCATCATTGCAACAAGATCTCAGCGAGGCCAATTTAAGTGAACGTAAACACCAACATGAGAAAAAGGCGGCTGAAGATCTAATGGTGGAGATGAGTCGTGAACTGGAGCGATTGCGGGCAGAAACTGGTCCCGCAATGCCAAGTACATCACCAGAGGCATTAAGACTGGAAGAACTGCATCAGGAGTTGGATGAACTAAGGCAAAAAAACAAAAGTAAGTTGGAAAGCAGCACCTGCAGTTCAAATAATATTTATTCTTTCTTTGTAGCTCTTGAGGAACAAAATGAGGAACTCCAAGCAGCAGTTTTGACTCGTGGCGTTGAGGAGGGAAGACATTTGCTCAATGGCACTTTAAATAGTTTGGCACAAGAACTAGAAGAAATGTCTCAAGCGCAGGTATGTTTCGTCCTTAATTAGATTTTTAATTATTCTTGGAACATTTCTTCATAAATAAAATTATTTAAAGGATGGGTCACTTTATTTTATTTTTATTTTTTTTTTTTTTATTATTATTTTTTTTTTTTATTTTTATCGTGCAAGCAATAATGGCAGTGGGCGGTAGTCATCTTTCTGTTTATTACAAAAATTTAAAAAGCAAAAGAAAGAATTAAAATTCATTTGACTCGAATTCACTAAGTGCCACTCTAATGTACTTTATCATATATCTAAACACACACAATCACAATCAAAACGAATAGCTTATATACAACACATTATATTGTTTTATTTTCCAGGACTCTGTGGATTCAGCCACATTGGCATCATTAAGCCAGGTAATATGTGGATGCTGTTATCATTTCTATTCTCTTTTTTTTCTTTTTCAAAAACTATTTTTTTTTATCTTTAATTTAGCAGAGCTTTTTTCGCAAATTATTTGCATTTTAATTTTTTTTTAATTTCCACTAACTCTGGCTTTGGTTATTATTACTAGTTTTATTTTTATTTTTATTTTTTATTATTATTCTTTTTTTTTTACATTTTTACACCTTAAGTTGCACGAGAGTTTGCTGGTGGTTTCGACGGCTTGTTTTATTTGGTGCTGGTGTTATTTTATTAAAACCTTTTAAGCGACTGCATTCATTGGCATTCATTCCATTTTGTTTACCATATAAAGGATTGCGTCGAACATTCATTGTTTGTAGGTGGTTTAATTTTTAAGGAGTTCTGATTATAGAATTTCGACAGGGGACCATTTTATGTTTTTTAATAAGTTAGCTAATGTGACCTTCATGGGACACAGAGCGTCAACAAAGAATATGCAGCATTTTGTAAAGATGCTTAACCTCTCTTCATCTCATATTAAGACATGTCCTTTTGGTGGAATCGGTAGACAAAACTTCTGCATTTAGCGCCTCAAATTTTGCTCTACAAATTATGTAGTGTCTCTCCAATTATTCACGCTAACTAACTCCGCTAAAACCGCGGAGCATTAAAACACTCTGCATGTCCTATGTTGCCTCAGGCAATTGATTGATTGATACGTAGAGTTATGCTTCCTCATTTAAAGGCAGATGGAACCAAAAATCACTTGCTTTTAAAACAGCCAAGAATATCGGCATTCGAGATTAACAAGTTTTGCATATTTTTTTTTTTGATTTCTCGTATCTCGTCCTGTTTGTTTCGTCGATCAGTGTGATGTACAAATCCTTGGATATGCATGCTACTCTCGTGTGTACCTAAAAATGTTTCTTGTTTGCCTGTTTGTTGGTGTTGGCCTGGGAGTTTCGTACAATTGTCTCAAGTATAATGTTTAAAAAGTAAAGCCCTATTTACTGAACAGGAAGATTATTTGTATCCTTATCCTGCACAATTCGAAGAGTTTGGCAAGGAAGCTGTCTGGACTTTAATGCTGGAGGTTTTTCTTGCGTCGATCACAACGTGATCAGCAGTCCTTAGCACATTCAATTTGTCTAAATTTGTTTACAGAGTTTCGTGTAGGTTTTGCTTTCAATCTGTTTTACCAAAGAATCTGAATCACCTTAAACGATTTAACGTCATAGTATTTCGTAGAAACATTCTTTGACAGCATCGCCTATTGCTTATGTAGGGCGTTAGCACATATCTGGTTAATGTTTGAGAATTCAAATTCATTTTGTTTCAGGGGATTATTCTGCATTTTTTCTCTTATTCTGTGACTCAGAAAAAAACCGCACACAAATTCGGTTTCTGCTTTCTATGATAGTCACCGTATAGCATTTCACAGCTTTCCATCCTCTTTTTTTTTCGGTTCATTAAATCGCACTTCGTGGATGACGGTGATATATTTTTTGTAGCAGTTTATTGCCTCCGATAGTTGTTCGGCCACACGTAGACTGTATAATATCAATTTACAGGATCGTAAAAGGTGAATTCTAAGTCAAAGTCAAGTCTGGTTGGATGAGAACAGTACCTGGTGGCTACCACGAGGAGGTAAAATAAACACATTTGATGTGTAGTAATGTAATTATAGCACTGGACATCCAGATTGAAGTCATTTAGTGAATACCATTATCATACAACCACCATCCGCTTAGATTCAACTATAACAAAAATACTCATTATAAGCGGAACAAATAAGTGTGTTATATATATGCCACGTTTATATGCCTTCACTTACAAAATATGGACCATTTAATTTAGAACTACATACTCGGTATTATGAACATGCTAAGCTTTTGAAGAAGTGTTGTGCCTAAGTGATACAGCTCTGAAATGTGGTCAATTATATTTTCTTAAATCAACGTTTTGTATTAAAAAAAAATTGTATTTTCGCCTCCAAAGCACGATATTGCCATAGGGGGGATAGCCAACACTATCATAATGATAGTTCAGGAGAAGGTCAAAAATATTGACCAATTTGTTATTGCTGAATGTCATAACGACTGTTGTCATCTGTTCGCGCCAAATACTCAAATGCCCTCTAAAAAATAAATATGGCAATGCGTCTAAAAATTGTGTGCTTCCTTTTCCCCTCATAATCAGTCCCACCTCAAGCCCATCTCATACATTCAACCAAATTCAATCGATGTGCAACCTTCAATTCGTCCACACTCTTTCTTAAAAACTTAAATAAAGTTTATAACGAATAATCGGGTCTTTTAATTATTATTTGTTTTTCATCATCCCTTACTTTCACGATTGAAGTCCCTTCCCACCAAGGCGAGCTCTTCTCCTGGCTTAGAATCGGATACTATTCGGACTTTGTTATAGCATTAATATTGGGAAACAATTTCGGGCAAATGATATGGCGCCTTTTGTTTACGAAGCTCATATGATCCGTCCAACTCTTAGTCTATCAACGATGTCCATATGTCTTGAATAGCACATTAGTTTTGAAAGCTTCAATTACTGCAGATTGATCATCATAATCCTGTGATTTCACATAGCGTCACGGGCAATAATCGAAATGTGTTATACGATTAATTAGCAATTAGCATCCATTTAAATAAGTCGATGGTTTCGCGTACGGATAACCATCCTGTTAGTGTTTAGCATGGTCAGGTAAAAAGCTCTATTGAACTTAACGCACGATTCTCTTGTTGATTTACGCCCTGTCTATCGTGCTTTCCGTGTTCAAAATGCGGAGGAAAAATACGAGCGGAAAGAAAGACTTTAGTTTAATCGTTATAATGATTTTTTTATTTAATTTGTATAGTTAAAGATCCGCTGTGTAACCAAAAGCTGCGACCTTTATTGTGTATATATTTGTGCGGTTTTTTTTTTCAAAATTTAAACGTTTATTTAAGAAAAACGTGTACAATAGTATTATTCAAAGTATTGCTCATCTGAAGCTATGACTTTTTCCCATCTTTCTGGCAATTTGTGGATCCCATCCCAAAAGAACTGCATCAGCTTGGCAGCCATGAATGAATCAAGCCAATGTTTGATATTCTGCTCTAATGTGAACAGTATTTCAGTGAGGGCGTTCTGCATCGACCGGAACAAATGGTAGTCAGAAGGGGCAAGGTCTGGGCTATAATTTGCTATATATTGCCTCGTGTCTGGTCATATTCCGGGCGTTTTTCCGCTACTGCTCCCTTCAAATAGATTAATTGTGTTCGGTAGCGTTGTTCATTAATGGTTTCACCCGGTTTTAGCAGCTCGTAATACAGCACACCCTTCTGATCCCACCAAATACAGTTGATTTGGCTGGTTGACCGGATTTTACATATGATTTTTTGCGTTTGGGGTTGTCGTAATGGATCCATTTTTCATCACCAGTAACAATCCGATGCAAAAATGACTACCGTTTGTATCGTTCCAGCAGTATTTCGGACATGCAAAACCTTTCGACGTCTCTCGGCTTGAGTTCATGTGGAACCCAATTTCCTTGTTTTTGGATATATCCAGCTGCTTTTAAACCTTTTGAAATGGCTGCTTGAGTGACACAATCTTCATAGAGTAATGCTTCCAGTTCTTCATCTTCAAACTTTTTTGGCTGCCCAGGACGTTTATCGTCTTCCAAGCCAAAATTACCACTTTTAAATCGTGCAAACCACTTTTGGCACGTTCGCTAAGCTAGCGCATGTTCACCATAAACTTCCACCAAAATACGTTGACTTTCGGCAGCAGTTTTCTTCATATTTAAGTAATGAAGAAGAACTCCCCGCAAAAAGTTTTTCAGGCACAAAGTTCGACATGTTTGAGTGAAAAAAAAAATATTGTTGTTTACGCTTCAAATAAATGACATATACTGAAATGACGTACAGTGACAGTAGCTTTCCAACGCATGTTCCAATGGAATAATAACAATGGAATAATAACAATGGAATAATAACAATGGAATAATACAAGTTACGCCATCTCTTAGCAAACTGCACGTTATTAAGTCATAGACCCAATACTATTTTGGTTTTTGTATGTATATTTAAATAATTTATAGTACAACAAAAGCCCGCTTTGTAACTAAGGGCTGCGACCTTGGTTTGGAATAATTGTCAACCTCTCATTTTGTCCTTCCCAACCACTGCCTTCTATACTAAATTTGGAAATAATTTTGCTGGCATACTTACGCAATAGCCTTAGTAGAAAATAATGCATTTTTCATTTGTTGATTTAGGTTTCCGGTTTGGTTGTTTAGTTTCCCGGTCAGTTACTTTTTCGTGTAGGCGTCCGTGATTGTACGTACGATCGGTCGGTAATTCGATCTATTTTGAGTACAACGGCTTGCTTATTTTTATAGAAATAATTCTCGTTGGTGACAACCGCAACAGATAGTGCATTTTTGTGGATGCCCTATGCAGTCGCTTTGGTTTGCGGCCCTAATATTAATAGCTTTGTGATTCGTATAAAGGCATAGACGTAGTCTGCTAAAATTACTGTATTCAAAGCTAAATCTTTTCTTTTGTCCAAACTGCGAGATTTTATGATTTTTGATTTTTAATCTACTGTAATAGGATTTGCATAGAAATAGATAAATAGAACAATTTCGTTTAAAACTCAAGTTTTATCACTATTCATGAAGTCTGAAAACTAAGCGATGTCTTAGCGATGCAGATACTTGGACCTTAAAATGTTTTTTTTAATCTGTTACTTACCAACCTCTTCAAGGGAAAAGACAACTTTATTCTTAATTGGATTTGAGAGTTTTCGTACCATTTTCCATGTCTCTTAAGCATTTCCAGCCTGGGATTCCCTGTGGATTATGGGGTTTTCTACCCATCTAGGCGGAATTTTCCCTCATGTCTCTGGTTTTTGTTTCAAGTATTATTATGCATTTTTTTTTCTTAGGAAAAGTTGCTAGCTTAAAGATGTTTTCATTGCCGAATATACTCTTCTTCACTCTTTTCCGCTTGCATATAAAAGTTGGAATTATTAGTACGTTTTTGGTCACCACATCGATATCTTGTAAGAAGATATTATGCATTTTGCAACGCTGCCTTGTAATCATTAAACAGCATAACCATTAGGGTCCAAAAAAGCGCTTTATGCTAAATCTCAGGTTAAGGACGAATTATTAAATGTTTTTTTTTTTTTTTTTTTTTTTGTCAAATAATCTTTTTATTTTGCACAATTTTTAAGAGCGAAACTGATAAATGATTATACATACATATATTCTTAAGGTAATGAAAACTTTTGTAGTCCCATAATCTAGAAGAGCTGATATAGAGGACAATAGTGCTCTATTGAATATATTGTTAGACTAAATGAATTATATATACTAAATATAACGCATTATTTGAAGACGGTACAAGAGTTTTATTGGCCTTTAATATTTGAAAGAAGGTCATTTTCAATCTGTACAAAATTTTGAGAACTTTGAAGCGTTTTTTATCTTATTTTTGTTTTTTGTTTTCAACCACGAGAAATAATAAATGCCAAGGATTTAGCAGTTTTTATATCTTTAAGAACGATATTAACCCAAGATTTAAACTTGCTTACATGAATAATAGTGCTTAGGCAATTAAATGTCTTTTACAGAACCTTTTTAACTATAAACTGCTTTCATAACTTGCTTCTTATAACATTCAGAAGATTCATTATTTTCTTTAGAATACTTTAAATTTAAAAATAATTAACTCTGAATTATTATTTTTTTATTTTTTCAGCTTCAACAGGCTTTCCAAGACAAGGAAGACGAAAATACACGGCTTAAACATTACATCGACACAATCCTTCTGAACATTGTTGAAAACTACCCACAACTGCTCGAGGTCAAACCCATCAATCGGAGTGCACATAACTAGAAAAACTTAATAATAAAACAACAAGTAAATCATAAGTAATAGGGTTAAATTTGGAAACAAATATTCATACCATACATAAAAATTAAGTTTAAGAATAATCTCACATCATTATACATCCACAGAAAGCAGAAACTAACAAAAAACATTTAACAAAAAATCAACAAAATTAAACACTTATACACAATGGATATAGAATAAATAAGAAACAATAAAATTAAATTGACTTGAAAACCTAATTCCAATTTTGTTACTAATATTTTATAAGAACAAAAGCAAATTCATGTGAACGACCATTTTGTTATACTGTTGTACTCGTATTTCAAAGGACAATTTATTTTAGGCAATGAATATGTATTATAGTGGTCATTTAAATTGTTTTTTATTGTATACTTGCATTGTAGGTTATAAAATTCATACAAACAAAGATAAACGATACAATCAAAATCAAAGATTTCTTTAAAAAGGAAAAAAATCAAAAATGCCTTATTACTTCTAATTGTTCTGTTCGTAGTTCTCTTCTTTTTATTGTATAACTGCATAGAGTGAAATATTTAAATGTTTTTTTGTTTAAGGAATTTTAGTGCAGTTTTTATAGTAATTATTATTTTTTTTAAGAAATTAATTAAGAGTTAGTTACAAGAAATGATAATAATTATTTTGTAGCGCGCGCAATCGTTACTTCGTTTAAATGTTTAACAAAAATATAAAAAAGAAAAAAAAACAAAAATGAAAAGTAATAAATTATATTTATATCTAGCGTAATTATATGATATAAAGTAAAACATATTGAAAAGTGTTCTATGTTAGTTGCTTATAAATTTGTTCTTTGTTTGTTTTGAAGGACAAAAATTATCGAATTATAATTTGAAATTTCAAATTGAACGCTAAGTGAACTAAATATTTTGAATAATTTACCATTTTGTTCTTAATTCTTTATAAACGTATTTCTATATCACTTTTTTTAAATTGTTAACGAGTCAAGTATTAATGATGGACGCTAAGCACCCTTTAGGTTACTTACGAATGAATAAAGTGCTTGCAATTTCTATTCTTTCTGTAGGTTAAATTCTTACTCATAAGTAAATTAATAGGCCAACTTGGGCATAAGTGATGATAAGTAATGTACAATAGTTTTATTTATTTTTTTTCTCAGAATTTTTATTCGAACATGAAAGTGTAATTTGTTAAAAAAAAAGTTGATATATGTGTGAAAACTAACACCATTTCAATGACTTCCATTTTCATTTAAATAATGGCTCTTTCTTATGCATTATGTGTTTATAAACACACAACGTTTCTGGCTTCAAACTTGTTATTTCTGTTGACGCAATACTCTTGGATTCTATGTCCCAAAAATTCAACAGTTCAGTTTATTTACGCATTGATGATAATAGTAAAATAATTAGATTTTTGAAAAATTTGGAATTATCTGTACGAATTCATAAGCATATCGTTCTGCATAATCCCACGGTAATAGTTCTTAGACCAACTGAATCTTGTATGAAACAACTTTAGATCAAGTTTTGAAATATGGTTTAGGGATGTTCTGAAAATCCCAATTAAGTAGCCCGTCCACGAACAGACAGAGATGAATCGCCGTTAAAACTCTGTCGCACAACATCCAAAGCTTTTGTATTGCAAACAGGGCGATGTACATTTGATCGTGGAAGAACATATACCGCACTACACACTTCAAAACGAGTCATTTAGTTTTTTATTATGCTGGCTCTAGAAATTGCGAAACATAATAAGCTTCGTTCATTTTAATCCGTTCTAAGATAGCTATTCAAAGTTGGCATACCATGTGTAATATTTTAACTCGCCAAAATCCACTTTTTCAACTATTTTTTTTTTTTTTTTTTTATAAACAAACAAAGAATACGAACAAAACTAACAAAGAAACTCATAAGAATTTTATTTAAAATATATAAACGAGTTTATTTTTAATTTATTGAGTAAGTAGATATTTTTATTTTATTTTATATATTTACATAAAGAAACAATGAAGGCAATATGTATAAAATAATTTTTAAACATGTGTTTATTTTAATACGTAATTGTTTAAATCAATTTTACTTTTATTTGTATAGCCAAGTGATTATACGATATACACATAACAATAATTGCATAAGTAAAATAACAAAAAAAAAAATTAAATTTATTAAAAACAACCTATAAAATAAAAGAATTGTCTTTGGTCTATGGTATATTGATAGGTTATTTTGGAGAGACAATTGAAAATCTCCACATCAAAAGTAGATAAATCACTCCTATCCAAGGCAAAAGACACCAACAATTACAAGAAGGACAGCGACGATTCACTGCTCAACTTCACTAAAAAAACTTCGCCTAACCTCAGGTCCATCCCGAGCTGTAACCACTTTTTTTGAATTCTGTTTGCGGTGTACATTTAGCAATCCAACTTCGCCATTGTCTTTCACCATGGTGCTTACCATTGCACTCTTCGGCGGGTCTATTTAGACAGGAAACAGAGGAAGTTCGCTTATGCGCTCTACAAGATTGTGAAGTACTCTGGAGGTGGAGGTATATGTACATATAGAAGCTATTTAAGGATTTAAATAAACCTGATGACAAGTGATGTAAATTCTTCCCTTCAGGTGGCATGAGCATTCTTTTCTTGTAATAAACAGCATCTAACAATTATGGAATATGCGTAAACACGTTTTTTGTTTGCAATTTCTCTATATGTTTCAACAAAAAAGAAGAGAAAAAATAAAAATAACAATTTGACTAAAGACGGATTGCAGCACTGTTGTGCAGAATCGCACAACTTAATAATCAACAATAATCAGTAGAAAGATGAAAGAGGCAATAACAGAAAAAGAAGTTTAAGGATAACTTTGCTTGGAGTCAACATTAATCATTGAACAATAGTCATACAACGATCAAGAGTTGAATGTAAAATACTGCTTAAGTTGTAGATTATTGTGAATGAAAACGATGAATTTTAAGCAGGGAAACTCGTTTAGAAGAAAACATCATCGTCGCCTTCATCGAGTATACTGATTTGATGGCGTACATCGATACCAGTTTTCCGGGCATCAGCCTTTGTGCGGGAAATACATTTCTTATCTTGAAACTCTTCAGACGGTAGAATGCCTCACGTTCCAATTCGTCCAACTCGGAAATAATGTTTGCCAGAATACGTTCGATCCGGGGAATGATAACGTGTTCAATAGCATTTACTTTCCTGTTGGTGATTTTGATGACCTCATCAGAATTACAAAAGATGTCTGCAATAAAGCCAATTTCACCAAAAGTTTAACAGCGCTTAGTTCTTTAAATTTGGCAACAGCTGATCACCACGAGCAAGACCAATCAATTCGTAGGTATCAACACCATCTTGGTATGATTCAAAGATTTGCAGTGTCACACCAGCAACGTTGCCTTCTTTGAGTGAATTTTAATCTGCGCTTTTGTGACATTCTGGAGTACTGCCTGATTGAAATCACCAGTAGTAAATTTGGCTTCGACTAGCGAAAAGGCAGCTTCCTTTATCACTTCACCCATGCGGGTCTTGGTTTCAATGATTTTCTCCAAAATCATACGAAATCGCATTTGCAATGCATCAGCCTTCTTTTTAACAAATTCATGACCCTTTTGTGCACCAGCCAAACGGGATTTCATTAACATCTGACCACCACGAGATGGAAAAATAGCTAGCTTCTCTTTTCCGGACATTTTGCAGCTGGATTTTATTAAAATTTTCTTTTCAGCAAACAAATTCCACTTCGTATTAGGAAAAGAAAATGTTTGATAGGTCAGCTAAAAAATGTCTTGTTTGCCCTCAGCGGTTGAGAAACCAAACATCACACAACCACCCATAAATATTATTACGTTTCCAAAAGTCGACACGGTTCTTTTGGGAATCATTTCTCTAACTTCGTGATGGGTGTACGAGAAATTAGCTGATATGACACAATGGTCCGACGAGCCTAGAAGGGAAAGCACATCAACAGTGTACTGATCAAGGTGAGAAACTAAAAACAAGTCCAGGGTGTGGGCGGTAAGACTACCAACGTCTGGTGTGGGATCATTTACAATCTGGGTCATGTTATTTTCCACAGCGAAGATCTCAACACATCGTCCTTCGGGTATTGTCTGTCGAGAATATCGAAGCCACCCAAAATTGTGTATATTGAAATCGCCCGTAATAACGATTTCAGAATGAGGATACAGGAATATATGTAATTCTTTATATGGAGACAAACAGCGTATTAAACTCATTAAATGTCGAATCGCTGTCCAGTTTAGAGTTTCTGTAAATAAAGCAATAATGAATAATTAGCTTTCGGAGATAGAATTTTAACCACATGAACTTGAATTCCGGATTGGAACGAGGATTACATTGTGGTGGAGTTTGATAAGCAACATAACTACGCACGTAAATGGCGAGACCGCGGTGAGAAAAGAATAATGGCACTAGTTCATAGCCAGGCAACTTCAGACCAGGGTGATCTGAGAGGTGTGGACGAAGATCTACCTATGTTTCACTAAGTACAGAAACAGCTGCTGATTACTTTTTAGCCCGCATATGTTGGTTTTTCCGAATTAAATTGTTGTATTACAACAATAAAAAAATAGTGCATCAACAAAATTCAGTCTCACAACCCGCTGTTCATCTGTTATTACCTACGCTCAGTCACTGTCACTGTATGACAAAAAGATACAACAACGACGGTGACTGAGTGCAAGCAGCAGTACTTCGATCTGGAATGGGAGAGGTAGTAAGCTCGCACTATGCAAATTTTTTTTTTTTCCTTCATCACTGAACTGTACTACCTTTTTTATTTATTTAATTGATTTTTGTACACATTCGCTATTTTTTTTTCTTTTTTTTTTTTGCAACACAATACAACGCAAGGAGGAAAATAAACGAGTGCACTGGTTAACGTGTGCACCAGGCGGTGGTCGAAAAGGTACTCAAACTATTTTTTATCGATCTAATTACCAGTTGATGGTGCGTTTTTAGGTCGGACCACAATTGGTCAACATTACGGCAGATCCTTAATAAAACCTTAGTAGTCCACATCGATACACATCACTTCCCTAACGATTTTAATGCCCCATATGACAGCATCTTTAAAAATGAGCTATTTAGAGCTTCTCATATCAAATGTCTAATAAACACATCAGATTGTGCAAAATAAATATGAAAAACAGTTACTGCTCTGCATAAGTTAGAATCAATCTCACCAATATTCTTAACATCAAAATAGGTGATTTACAATCATGTGGCTTTTTAACATCATATTTGAGTTGTGTGGCAGCAGGAGCCACAATGATACCATTGGCAGAGCATAGCGAGCTGTCATCTGTATGTTAGGGAATATTGAAACAGACAAAAATTGGTTTAGCTCTGAATGAGAGCAAAGTAAAGTTTATGCTGCACACAACACTTGCCAGTTTATTTTTTTTTTTTTAGCAAAAGAAAGTAAAACGCTGACTGAAGACGCTAATTTGTCAAGTTCCATGTCCATCCCGGACATTAGCATTTAGTGCTAGCAAGCAAGTAATTCCATTTATGGAGTCTGATATTCTGACTATTAACGCCAATTACATAAATTTTGCAACGATAACTAATTACTGATAGAACATTAAAGTGTTGATATTTCCCCCTGCACATTACTAGCAATTAAATATTTGGGAATCAAATCCAGTTCGACCAGAGCAGTATCAATGGTTACCACGAGAAAGTTAAATAATTACATTCAAACTAGCACCGTGAGGTTGACGCCAGTCATAGCCTGCTGTAGTCGTACAACAGCCAACCAAATTCGTAACCGTTTATGAAAAATTTTCACTAGAACATATTGAGTAATCACCATATTTTCCATTTTTTTTTTTACAAAGGTTTTTCTTTAATCCTACAATTTTCTATTTCTTTTAAAGTACTAAGATGTCCTTTATGTGGTTTTCGTTGAGAAAATAACCACTTGATTATTTTTCTCAATATATTTGATCAGTCCAACGGATTTGATCACTTATTTCCTGGAGCCGTAATTAATGATAGACTTTTATTTTCAGAACTTTCATCTTTAAATATGCCTTTATCGCTTGGCTCTATATGTCTGTTTCACACTGTCTTTTGTCCTTTGTTTCATTTGTAAGCCAACCAGTCGTTCCGTCCTTCATCTACAATTGACAAGTTAAACATAAATTACCACTCCCCGTATACATATTCGAAAATCGCAACAATGATATTATAGAATGTAGAATCCGCCCGCTCGCGTACTTTTGGACTAAATTGTTAAAACTGTCAAATCCAAAGTAGTAACGATTAAATTCTCTTTCGTTGAGATACGGATTTTATGGCGTTTTCGTTTGGGTAGTCAGAAGCCTTTTTTTGTGTACTCCGATTTTATTTCCAAAGTAAAGCTAAAAAACTTCTTCGGAATTATTGTTATTATTATTATCTTCGATAAGGTTAATAAAATATTTATTATTGTGCTTCCATCTTCTTCTAGTTTTCAAATATATTTGCTTATGAATCAGTTTAAACATAATAAACTGATTAAGAATAAAAGAATGCCTAAAAACACAGAAATCTAGTTTGACACACAATACTATTTGACGTTTATATATACATTTTGACATAAAAATCCAGAAGAGAAATTTTGATTCTTAAATGAAAACGAGAAGCAAAATTTTGTTTCTGAAAAATTGAAGGGAAATTGTTTCACCTCATGTTTTTTCTCCGGAACACGGAGAAAAGCCCAAACGAATTCTAACAAGTTGTAAAAGAGAATTTTTGCATTAGTTTGAGGAGTAAGAATAAATTCTCTCTTAACCTTCTAATGCCTCACCCCGCCTCAAGACGGTTTTAATTAAACATGTGCTTACAGTTAACAGTTTGTTTTTTTGTTCAATCTGTTGAGCTTTACCTCTGGATTATTTATTGCATATTCGTTGCGGTTTTCGTTTATAAGTTACGTTCATCAAAAACAAAAAAAAAAAAAAGGAATTCTATTAAAAAAATAAATATTATTTTTTAAACCTAGTTTTTGAAAATAAAAAAAAAAATCAAATATTGATAAATTTTGATTGCAAAAATACAAGTAAGTAAATAAAGTATTTTTCTATTGGTTTGTGAAAAAAAAGATATGTACTGTGTTGTTTTTTGTCTCGCTTATGAGTGGTTTTTAGAGCCCGTCTAGAGTCGGTCTCAAGCAGTTCAGTGTCATTTTTTTGCTGTCTCCCCATTACCTACTTATTCCATGTTTCTCATATAGGCATGTCGAGAAAGTCTTTGAGGAATCTTCTTAAGATGACAGATGATAAATCCGTGAAGTGAAGTGAAGACACTGACGGTGGTGATTTTGACGATGGCGACCGTTTTGACGATCCAGACTTCATGCGCTCTGAAGACGAGTCTTTGATTAATGATTGTTTGCTGAATAATCTGAATTCAACCGAATTATTGACTGCTCCTTAAAATCCTAGCGTGAATTTTAGTGCTTTTGCATCACTGCCTTCTACCTCGGCTACTCCTCTTGATATTTCAGAATCAAATACTAGAGGTGTTACATATGAAGTTGTTGCTTCAAGTTGCAGGAAACGTAAACGTTACTCAAATTACATCGAATTGCAACAAGAAGATGGTCCAGATCCAGATATTTCGACTACTCCCCAATTCATTGGGTGAGCATGAGAAATGATGCTCAGGAATTCAAGTCTATGCTGTGGAGGCGAAATACAATCGACACATGGAAGGTGTCGATCTTATGGATCCGTATGAAAACACGGAAATGGACAAATCGAATTTTGTTCCATCTGTTGGATGTGGCGATGGTAAATGCTTATATCCTTTATCATAGATCGTACAAGGGAGTTAACATAGAATTGCCAAATTTTCGGTCAGAAGGAGCCTTTGTGAATGATTTCAACCGAAACCAAGAAACCCAGAAGTCGACCAGTGTCATCACCAACACCACCACCACCTTCCAAACCAAAAAAAATCTTACTATTCGACTTCAGATGTTCGATATGACAATGTTGGCCTAGGGTGCATATTTCAGAATCGCAGTGGCAAAAAAAAACTTGTAAGCAACCGGGTTGTAAATCGGAGACCCAAGCTGATTGTACAAAATGCAAATTAAACTTTTGTAATTCCACCCCAAAGTCCTGCTTTATGGCTTTTCATCAATGTTAGTGTAATATTTTTCATTTACTATATTTTTCAGCATTCAATAAAATACTTTTAATAGCCAATTAAGTTACACCTGGGTTTTTTTTTTTTTTTTTTGACAAAACCTGAACCCGCTTTAAGGCGGTCTCCTCTTTATTTTTACCTGTAAAAGAGGAACACATTTATGGATTAAAAAACTGATTTTAAATTCGTGTTTGTCACATGCATTTTAGTGCATTCAGATTACAGATTTTTTAATCAAATCAAAAAATAAGGCATTAGATCATCTTAAGATGATACGCTCTCTCTGCGTAAAACTACGAAAATTATGAGCTCGTGAACCTATTATAAGGTAAATGGTATGATATACCTAAATAATTGTTATGTTGACTTGGCATAACTGTGATTTGGTCTTTTAACTAGTTGTCAATTCGACTTAAACGTTCTTTCTCTAGGTCTTCGTTTTTCACCAAAGGAAAACAATTCGGGTAAAAGTGTTAAATGATCCTTTATTGACTAAAAACCTAGCAACAGTTCTATAAAAATATGATTTAAGAATGTGCTCAACATTGTTTAATACTAGTCTTTTGGATTCTCTTAACCATTTAACGAAAACAAACCCGGAAGAAATTCCAAGACCTGAAGTCTTATTTTCGGAAGTATGCCGTACATGCTTCTGTAAAACCGTAGACAATAGTTTGGAAGATAACTTATTGCTTACCAACCAAACTATCGAAACATCGATAACGATCAAAGAAGCAATAGAGGCATGCACTGGAATAAAGGTATTCAAGTTAACATCCATTAAAATCGTAATACAATAATTTTTTTTTTTTTTAGATTGATATTTACGAGAAATTACCTTTTCATCTATGTAATAATTGCCTCCAGATTATAGAGACTTGCTTTGCATTTCGCCTTCGTTGTCAGCATATAGATTTAACTCTCAGGACTTTCTTAACTCAGATACAGGCTTTCAAAGGAAATGTTTCCATTGAATCAAATCCTGCGCCCAATTTGGGATTTGCAATAAAGTCTGAAAAAGTCGATGATGGAGTTGATGGTGCTGTCATGCAACCGGCGGGTTATGAAATTACTGTTATGAACGATGGAACACAGTCTCAGGGCCTACAATGCCAATTCTGCGATATGGTACATGTAATTATGTTGGTGTTCTAATTCATTTTAACTCAGTGATTGGCTTTATTTTTAGAAATTAGAAAATCGTACACATATGGAGAAGCATATAGCTGAACATACATCAGTACCTGGTAAAAAAGTTTTCAAATGTAAAATCTGTCCAAGGGAATACACTTATCGTAATGGATTGCATAATCATATGAAGACAGCCCATGCCCAGGGAAAATGTGTCCAATGTCCTGGGTGTCATAAACAATTTAAAAAAGAATGTAGTTTGAATCGACATATTTCGATGTTCTGTCTGGCTCCGTATCGAAAACAAAATAAAATGAAAGTATCCCGAGTTGTACTGATCGATGGAGAAGGCCCTGAAGGAGAACCTTTGGTTGAAATCACTGACTTTTCATGTTCGTTATGTGAAGGAGTAAGTATTAGAAACAATGTTTAAGTTGAGGCAGTGAAAGACCAGTGGTGTTATTTTGAGATTTAAGTTTTTAATTTTGCCCATCGGTTGAGTTTAGTCTTCGTTTTAGTAGAATATCTACATAAGTTAAAGCTTGTTTTTTGTGGTTTGTAAAAATTGTATCTTAAGTGAAACTGTCCGTCCATTTAATTTAATGGTCTTGAGTTTCAGACATTTGACTGAACTCAACGACGTTGAGTTTAGCTTTTGTGAGTTTAATTCTACACATATCGTTAAATTTGTAAAAAATTCTTGTTAACCCAACCATTCAACAAATAAAACCAAAACTAAATTATATGTTAAAATCCCTTCCCTTCACTTCGTAGACTCTGTTTTATTAAGGGGTAATTTCATGTCCGAAGTTAAATTTTGAGGGTTTTTAAGGATTTTTTTTTTTTTTGCGGAAAAAAATCATGATAATTACCTATTTGTTATTATTTAGC
Source organism: Volucella inanis (assembly GCA_907269105.1). Classification (NCBI taxonomy): domain Eukaryota; kingdom Metazoa; phylum Arthropoda; class Insecta; order Diptera; family Syrphidae; genus Volucella; species Volucella inanis. Next base: position 37,818,756 of record OU026154.1, on the reverse strand, counting down.
TATTGAATAATAAAAAAAAAATTTGTCTGTTTAAGTCATTTTGGTGAGGTGAAGTTGTCATTCTGTCCTGTATCAGATTTAAAAGATTTGAGTGAAAAATAACAAAATAGTAATGTAAAAAAAAAAATCAAAAATCGTAGAGTATACTTTCGGTTTCTTCATAAGGATCATTTTCACACCCATTACATCCATTATTTACAAAACACTTTTTTGACCTTCATTGAAAATACACGCTGCTGTGAGCGTTGCAATTTCCAAAATGGTTTTGCCCGTAAAAATGTTAAGTGTTAAGGAGCCAAATTCCAAACACAGTTATTAAAGCTTTCATTAATATTTTGAGTGTTTTGACCCAAACATCTTTTTAAAATACTGTCGTTTTACAAGTCTTCGTAGATCGGCTATAAAACTTTTATAACTTCTTCATCAACAGTCGGTGGGTGTATAAATGTATCTTCTTTATTGTCAGCCTTGAGTTGCTGACAGTGACACCAGGAAGTTTCACCTTCTGGTAACTTTAGATTTTTTTCATTTTTTTCTGAGAATTTATTTTTCTCATAATTGCAAGGCCGTAATAAGTACATAATTTCAGCATAATTTTATTAGACAACAGCATCGTTTTTGGCTTTATTTCATTCTTTTTTTTGGTGCACTTTGTTTTCCAGGCTTTTCATTTCCGGCAGCTTCCAGTTGTTTTTTAGTTTTTGCGTACTGATTAAGTCATTTTTTTTTTTTTTTTTTTTTCATCTTTCATACGCCTATACATTGTTTTATTACGTGGGTCGCCGTTATAAGGATCTTCTTCTAATAATTTTTTAAATATATTAGTATCCCCATCACCAATATCCAATATCAGATCTTTTAAACATTTTGATGATCCCGTCAACCACAATTTTACCTGCACTACCTTCGTGATTAGCCGTACAATTTTCCTGATGTTCATCATACCAAGCAGCGTATTCATCACTTTTTTCTTTTCCTGACCATTTTTTTCAAGCTTTACACACACTTGATTTTACAATACAATTTAAGATGTTATTAGATTTTTTACCAATAAGAAAAACAATACGCTAAAGTGACGTAAAACCACAATCCGTTACCAGAAACAGGAATTTCGTTTTTCCGATGATCAAATTGAATATTTTTCCCTTACTCTTCTTTCACAGCTTTTTGAAAAATGTTTTTAACCACAGCATTTACGGCAATCTGTATGTGTTCTACAATTGAATAATAAGGTTGATTACTCAAACCTCGACCCAAATCCATTAAAGAACAAAAAAGTTCAAGACCACTTTTAGCAATTCCAAGTAAACGTACAACAAACACAAAACGTTTGTTGATTTCGAAAGCCTTTTTTTTTCAAGAGTTGATCAATGTTTTTTTACACGGGCATTTAACATATAATTTAAAGTCTAATTCTTGCTGTGATCGTTTCAAGTATTCTATTTTATATCACCATTACACAATTTACATTTCACCATTGCTTGCAAACTTGTGAACACTAAATAAAAACTCAATAAACTGTAACTATGAATCAGATCAAAATTAACTTCATAATCGTCTTCATTGAGCAGATGTATTAACAAAATCAGAATTTTCCTCAGCAGTATGTTGATTTTCTCTAAAACTTCTTTTTTTAGCTTTTTCTCCTGGGTGTCTACCTCTTTTCGTGCCTTTCTTATCCATTTTAACTAGACGTTAACACGTTCAAATACAAGCGTATACTGATTTTCTCGTTCGAAAAATGCAAAAATGCAAAAATTTAAGAGCTAAATATTAACACTTTGAAATACAAGCATATACTGACTTTCACTTTTCTTTAAAACACGTGCCGTACATAACAAGTATATATTTTTTAATTCTAGAGTGTCGGAAACAATAGCGCAGGTATGAGCGCCGCAGCTGGAGGGTACGCTCTACCCTATTATTTGCTGTAACTTTAAAATGACTTTGTATATCGGTCTAAAATTGACAGTACTATAGGGTTTTCTTATAACGACTTGACAACTTTTTTTTTTTTAAATAAAAGGCAAACCATTTGAGATATTTCAAAAAACTTTATTATTGGCTTGAAGTACAATCAAAACATTTATGAATGGAACTCGACTTCGTTCATATGGCCACCGCGGGCACGTTTGCAGCGGTCGATTCGTTGGACCCAATTTTCAACGACTCGGCCACACATTTCGGCCGAAACGGCCGCTATTTCGCGTTCAATGTTGTCTCTGAGCTGTTCCAATGTCGTCGGCGTGTTGGCTTAAACCAATGACTTAACGTAGTCCCACAGAAAATAGTCAAGCGGCGTTAAATCGCACGAACGAGGCGGCCAATCGACTGGCCCATGTCTTGAGATAATACTCTCACCATACTTACTCTTCAATAAATCGATTGTAGCGTGTGCTGTGTGGCTTGTGGCACCATCCTGCTGAAACCACATGTCGTCCAAGACTGTATCTTCCAATTCGGGCCAAAAATAATCGGTGATCATCCCGCGATAACGCTGACCATTCACAGTAACGTGACGATTGTTATCGTCGACGAAAAAATATGGCCCAATAACGCCGCCGGCATGCAAACCGCAGCGAACAGTTATTTTTTGTGGGTAAAGTGGTGATTCATGAAGCACATGTGGGTTTTCATCCGAGCAATATAAATATAACAATATTTTGCTTATTGAGGAACCCATTGAGCCAAAAATGAGCTTCGTCACTGAAGATGATTTTGCGTTGAAATTCATCATGTCGCATCTTCTCCAAAACCAAACCGGGAACGTACGTCGCTTCAAATGGTCCATCGGCTTCAATTCTTGAGTCAGCTTGATCTTGTATGGGTGTAAACCAAGATCCTTACGCAAAATACGCCATAATGTGGTCTGAGCGATCCAATTGACTGATTTGGATCGTTTGCTCCGGACGTCTGAACGGTAGCGATATTTTCGACACTTCGACCAACCCGTTGTCTTACTGACAGGGCAACATCACACAACGAATATGTGGACTCAAATTTTTGCACTAAACTTGTTATTGCCTGTCTACTAGGGCGAGAATTACGACCGAAAATTGGAGTTAACGCTCTTAAAGTTGCAGTCACCGACTCCGAATATCTGTAGAAAATTTTTATAATTTGCAGACGTTGCTCGTTAGTGTACTTTACCATGATGAAAATGTTGAGTTTACTGAATAAATTGACAGTGACAGTTTGATGATTAGTGAAAGAGTGCGTTCACAAATTAAATTTAAAGTTGTCAAGTCCCTATTGGAAAACTCTATATATATTCTCAACTTATTAAACTTTGAAAAAATTTTTGAAGATCGAACATGGGATCCTTATCGAATCTATATTAACTATGGAAAAATAAGTAAGCTGTATGGAAAATCAAGTAAAGTACCTCAAAGAAACAATTAATTCATGATAGAATAAAAATAAATACAGCGTACTATTCTATGTACAATCAATAACAATAAAGAATGCAATGCTGCATTCTGCTCCTAATAAAACGTTCACCATGAGATGGCATATTTTTGACAAATTTCAAAAGATTTCAATCAATGTGAAGCGCACCAGTGTAGTCTCTCCGCCACATCAGAATATGCTTTTTTGAATAACTACTTCACTTGGCATATAAATATATGCTATAAAAGAGACATAAGAAACAGTTGCAAGGAGGAAATGAGACTTCTAGCTGATATGCTTAAGACAGATTCCTGTATTGCTGAACCACGGGTCTTAGTATTGATCTAATAAATATTTGATAAATATAATGTTGATAAGTATTGTTCTTTCAAATGATGGAACTATCTTTGCACATTTCTCTGTCCTGCCATTCTTTGTCCATCTGGCCTTTCTTGCAAGATAATTTGCAGAAGTTTATTTTTGCTGTTTCGAAAAATGTGTGCAAAATATTCACTATTTAATTTACGTAAGTTCCCTTTTCTTGCTTATTCGTTGTAGTACTTTTTAGTTTGTTTTTCTGTAGACCCAGGAGATGTGTAATATTTTTCCGTATATCCACTCGACCATTTCGAAAGGTTCGAATTTCTTTGTTTTTATTCCATATAGTAATACAGAACAAATGTAGCTTTTAACTTGTTTTATTTTAACCTTTAAGCTTAGGTTTTTGCTGGTTTTACTTTGTAAATTTAGCAAAAGGCGGCACTCACCTATTCTATTTTGCACTGTATTTCTTTCTTAGGTACTTATAATGGTTCACCCGTTCTTTATTTTCGTTATATACTTTTAATTTAAAATACTGTGCTTTAGATAGATAGATATTTATTTTTTATTTTCATAACTAAACATTTACATTCATTTTCTATTGATTAAGCACAGCTTGCACAGAGATATGATTATCAAAACCTTACTACTGAAGGATACAGTTGGTTTTTAAATGCTTTATCTATTAACAAATATTTTCGGAAGAAAAACTATAAGAAAAACCCTTCATGTAATGGACCAAAATATATGAAATTTTTAAATTTCAGAAACTATATTATCACAGGAAAAATAAGTAAATTAATAAATAATGATTAATATAAAAAAATAAGTTGAGGTATGTTTAAATTAACAAACGAATAAATATTAAATAATTAACGAGTAAATTAAAACTATATAAATAAATAAATAATGAATTCGATGAATAAACAACTACATATGCAAAATAATAATTTAATAAATGATTACAAATTTGAAAAATATTTAACTGAATTACCAAATAGACATACAAAATTAATTAATATGTCAGATAAGTAGATAACTAACAAATAAACAAGTTAGAGTGGTGTAATCTCGGTAACTAGTGTATTTTCGACGAGTAGACATTTCGTGAAAAACTTCTCATTGAGAATTTCGATTCTTCTGGCAGTTTAATAACGCCAGCTTTTTGGTGTAATATTATTGTTGAAAAGTCTCAGGGTAAAATTTACTCAGTTTCAAAATTTTGTTCTGTGCTATTTGCAGTTTTTTTATGTGTGTTTTGGCACAGTTACTCCATACAGGAGATCCATTAGTAATCAAAGCTTGAAAGATTACTAGGTAGGGTGAAAAGTAACCTCCTTGGGAATGAAAAAAAAAAATAAAAATAAAAATTTAAAGGTTTTTTTTTATTTTATTCACTATAGTTTGAATACATTTATTCTAGCGATTTTCCAACTTCTTGATCTCGTCTGCAAAATACTCCCCCGTGGAGTCGAAGATTTCCTCGCGTGAGCTGAATTAAGATTTTGGTAGAGATAATAGTCCGAGGGTGCCAAATCGGGCGAATACGGTGGATGCGACGGCAATTGAAGCCGTAAGTCATTGATTTTAGCCATGGTTGCGATGGTCTTGTGCGCCGGTGCATTGTCTTGCAAAAACAAAATTTTTTTTCGCTTCATGTGAGGCCGTTTTGCAGCGACTTCGGCCTTCCATCACTCCAATAATGCACAATAATACTCGCTGTTGATGGTTTTTCCTTTTTCGAGGTAGTTCCGACCCATCGAGCCTCCCTCGGCCGCTTCGGAGCACTCGTGCAGGCTTCAGTCCAAATACTCTTTCGAAGTGCTTTCGCATTCGTGTTTTTGGTCAGGAGTGAGTATGCGCGGCACCCAGCGGTAGGATAACTTCTACATATGCAGAGTATTGCCCAAAATATGGCGTGTGCGCTCAGTACTAATCTTTGTGGTATCTGCTCGTTCGCGCACCTTCACTTTTCGGTCAACCATTTCATGTATTTTTTTGACATTGTCCTCTGTAACCGCATCGGAGAGCCTGCCGCTGCGGACTTGATCGGTAGTGGAGTTGCGGCCACCACGAATACCAATATTTGACGGTATTATCCTGACGGAGCATTAGCCCCATAATATTTATCCAACTTTTCTTTTGTTTCCTTTGCCGTTTTGCCTCGAACTTCAAGGCACCATAACCTTTTTTGCAGTAACAGCGCAGTCAAGGAGGTTACCTAGTACCTTAAACATTATCATTTTGTTTTTGTAATTCAGCATCGATTTCCGATTGATCAATGGGTACTGCATTTTCGTGGCGATGTTTAACTTATTAAAAGTATTTTTGATATGTATGTCAAAAGTTAGTTTCTGATCCAAGTAAACCCCTAAGTACTTGATATAATTAGCCCATGGTATATCGAGGTTATTAATTTTTAAGGTATTATGAGGAAAATGGCAAGGTGATCTTTTTCTTGTAAGAAAGATTTATCCGCATTGATTTTTACTTTCCAATGTTTAAAATATTCATATATTATATTTAGGCCATATTGCAAATAATTTGCAATGACTGATCCATTTGTATGTGACGCATATAAAGTTAAGTCATCAGCATACAAAGCTACTTGGCATTTGGAATTGACAGAAAATATATAGATGTAAATATACTTAATAAAGTTGGTGCCAGAACCGATCCTTGGGGAACACCATGGCACAACTTTAGGGGAAGAGACTGAAAACCGGCTAATGGAACTGAAAAAGTTCGATCGCTTAAAACACCTTGTACCTTGTAAGGTACAGAGGACAATCAAAGTTTATGAGTTTGTATTGTAGATTAGACAGAGTCAAAAGCTTTTTCTAAGTCTAATAATACAAGACAGTCGATTGTTCTCCTCCAAAGCTTTGTTTTACTTCCATGCAAATTCTTAATACCTGATGAGAAGTACTATGACGTTCACGGAAACCAAATTCATTTCAGGTACAATGTTACTATTTTTAGTAAAACATCCAATTTGAGTTTTATAAGTTTTTCCAATATTTTCCTGCATCCGTTGAGCAAGCTATTGGTCTATAGCTGTTAGAATTGCGTGGGTCTTTTCCGAGCTTGAGCAAGGGAAATACTTTAGCTTTTTTCAGTTTATGGGAAAATAACTTAATATAAAACAAGCATTATAAATGGATTGGAGAAATTTTATTGCACAAAGGGGAAGATTGTTAATGGTTAAGTTACTTATGCCATCTAAGATAGGAAATTTCCTGAGCTTCAAATTGGAAATGAGAAACTCAATATCATCAACGATAATAAGCTCGTCAGAAGAGAATATTTAACTTAGTCCATTAAATGATGAGATCTCACTATCAACCACAAATTGCTTTCGAAAAGTAATATTTCGACTTACTAAGTAATTTTTTAGGAAGAAGTCGGCAAGAAGTTCAGATTTTCCCGCACCATCAATAATCAATAAACCATTTTCTACCAAACTGGAAATTGGGTTATGTTTTTTCCTGATTATTTTATTGATATTTCAGAAGGGTTTGCAGTTGGCATCGAGTGAACTAAGTTTTAAGCTCTGTAATTTTCAAACCAATTACTCGTGTAAGGACCTTCAATTCTCTCTAATCGTTAACCAACCGATATTTCTGCCATTTTCTTCTATAAAAGTTTCTAGTTTTTATTAAACTTAGTATAGATCATGGAAGAATGACAGATCTTTGGAAGATGGTCAGAAATGACGACAGGTGGACATAGGATTCTAGGAATGTTAGAGAGAAAGAAGTCAAGAGTAGAAGAAGTAAATCTTTCTACAGAGGGTTTATAAGTAGAACTAGGTGGGTACACATTTGTAAAGTTATGTGACGTCAGCAAATTTTGTAAGACGTTACCCCACGAGTTGGCCCTTTGACAGCCCCAATTGCGATGTCTACAGTTTAAATCACCGCCAATAATGAAGTGATCATTGCTGATCTTACGTCTCAAGTCATTTTTTAAACATCTGGCTTTGTAAGCGTCATACGAACATCCGGGAAAGTAATCAGAGGAAATCTTTAATTTGAAGTTATTTTCAAGTGTTATGTCAATGCCTATATTCTTAATGACTGTTGTATTTACCCTGGGTAGTATGGAGTGATCAATACCTATTTTTACAAATATGGCTACTCCGCCACCGGTATTGTTAGTAGGATCAAGTCTATAACACTCATAATTGTACTTGCGACAAGAAAACTTTACTCTTGCATTCCAACACAAAAGCTAAATCTTATTTAGTGTATTACTTGACATTGGAAAATAAATATTTACATGCAAGCTGTGCAATTACATTAAATTGCTCAAATTTAGATTTGCATTCTCAAAGTTAAGAGATCATTTCCATTGTAAGAGATGAAAGTTCCTCTTGGGAGAACAGGGAGTTTTCTGCAGATGAAGAGTGAGCTTTGTGGGATGAACATATGGATGGATTGCACTTCACGTTGTGGAAGTTGTGGAAGTTGTGGATGCTGTGATGTTGCTTGTTGATGACGTGTCTTCGGCAGTAATGGAAAGTCCTTCATACTGATGAGGTTGAAGTTTTTGGCAGGTGAATTTGGCTGCGAGTGAGTGCGAGTAGAAACACGAGAAACTGTGGATGGTTGTAGATGTGCAAGTATTGGTTTTGTGGTTTCCCGAGTAATTGCTACAAGTTTTTACATTGCAATGTTTTTTTCCGTGACTAAACATTTGGCAATTGTGGCACTGAGTTAATTTGTTTTTTGTTCGGTGCTGAAACTCCCATCTAACTTGTGTGCGAAAAATTGCTTTCACATTTTTTTTTTTAAGATCTTGCAGACGAAAATAAACGACATAAAAATAATCCACAAATTTTTGGTTGTCTTCCTTGATCATTTTGTAATCTCTACATTTCAAACCAAGAGAAATTAGTTAATTTTTAAGGGAGATTACGGGAATCTCATCTAAACTAAAGATAACTACTTTTAATGATTTTTCAGCTTTAAGGTCATGTGAGAAGAATTGACACTTTTTCGATTTTAGTCCACTGCACGCGGTATGGAATGAGTCGATTGATTCACAAAATAATTTAATTCCAAGTGAGATTTTCCGTATGGAGTAATAATTTACTTTCAATTCATTCAATAATTGGTGTACAAATTCACTTGTCTTGTGTAATATTTTTATATGAGGAAGAAGACATATTGTCTTCATTATCCGTATCGGGGTGGGAATAGAAAATGCTAAAAAAATTTCACTTCGCGACATTGTATGAGTATTGCTTCTCCTATGTGTTCTTTTTGTTTTTAAATAAGTACTATGTGATAGTTGGGTTTATTCCTAATAACCTATATGTTCAATATTTGCAACATATTATTTAATTACGCACTCGTTTGCTGTTATTGCTTCTTTGAAAATTTTTTTCCGAGTTCATATGGAGATAAATACATCTTCTCTACGAATCGCTATCTTATCTGATGGTTCGCCTTCTATTTTTAATTTGGTTGATGCCTCAGTATATAACTTGTTGTTGTTGCTTTCTATTAGCAATATTTTTTTCTGTTGAACTATGAAGCACAACTAGAAGCTTCGTTAAATTACCAAGTAAAGACCTGCATGAAGGTGTGCCAAAGTCGTTTTTAAGTCTAAATTCCTAAATTTTCTTTGGCAGTATTACGAAGATAATTTATAACCAATCGCTGAGAATCATGAAATTTTTATAGATTGCTTTGAAAATGTTAGCCAGAATCTACACATTGTCTTCTTCTACCAGTTTTAGCAGTTCGTTTGTTTCTTCTGCCTTACAGCTTTGAATTTTTCGCCATTATTTCTGGTCTTTCTGAAAAGCATCTAGGTTCTACTTTGTTTCATTCATCCCAAAAAAGATCTAAATATTATTTTCATCAGTTTACTTTGTCCATCATCTCTTTTTATATATCGAGTTTTTTTTTTTTTTTACGTTGCCAAAGATTTTCTTTACATTTTTGTGTACGAGTACGTTAAGTGTGTCGTTTTTTTATGTCTCTCTTATTCGTCGAATTATTGTTTTAAGCGACTTTGTTGGTCTCTCTTCTTTTAATCTTATCAGCTTGTTTGTTTCTTTGTATCTTATTTTTTTCTTTCTGACTTATTTTTTTATTTTTTTTTTATTTCTTAATCGCTGATTTTTTTGTCGATCTGAAAGTATTTTGCTCTCTAGCCATTTTGATGTGTTTTTATCTGCATAAATCTTTCATTTATCTCTTTATAATGATTTTTAGAAGCGAACTGAAATGAAAGCGACGAGTCTTATTTAAGTCCATACTTCAGTTTTCTTCAGAAAAATATTTGGCTATGAGGATCCTTTTACCTAGTAAAGTTTTAGCTTGTTTAATTTACAAATCGCGTATCCGAGCACTGTTTATTTTTTGATTACTGGTCAAGGTATGTTAAAGATATTGATTATTAGCTTTTTTATTTCTATTAAAATTTAATTTTCTTGAATGAAACTAGTTGTCCATGATCATATTTTCTAAATTGTCTAAAGAGCTTTAGATGTGATGCTGTTGCCAAGCGCTTGCACTCTTCATTCTAACTTCCATGATAGTCCCAGTGGACTTAGGCAAAATGTCTGTAGCAAAAGTCAACAAATTTTTACACAAACAAATAGCAAAACTTTCAGTTTTTTTAATTTTATTTTCAGACATTTGAGCTTGAATCTGACTTCTTAAAACACATGGTAGATCACGAATCTCCGCAAAGATGCCCATACTGCGGCCAACGTTTTAAACGAGCCGGTATCCTGGAAAGTCATATCCGTTGTCACATTGGCGATAAATCTTTTATGTGCCCGCTGTGTTCGATGGATTTTTATTCCACCCGAAAACTGAGAAATCATTTGAAAGAGCATCAAGAGCCACAAGCGTGCAACGAATGCAAGCAATTTTTTAATTCCAAAAGAGAGCTGATGAGACATCTAAGAAAAAACCCGGTATGCAAAGTTTCAATGCTTTGCTTGAAAGAATCCAAAATAAAAGATTTACAAGGAAATGTAAAAGTGAAAACATGGAAATCTGGCGAATATCCGGTGAAACAGGAACCAGAAGTTGATTTGGATTCAAATGTTGTTGACACAAACATTTCAACGCCGATATCTGAGATAAAAGCTGAACCCATGACCGATTGCAGCGATGAAAATCCTTTAGTAGAAAACCCTTGTGGTACAAGTGAAACCAGTGTAAATGAATCAATCGTTGAAAATATTGCTGCTGAGAATACAGAAACGTTTGCTGAAAACAAAGAGGGTGTCTTTGAGCGCCTACACGTTCAACCGGAAAATGTAATATATGGTGCTTCAGCGTTTCAGGTAACAAACGAACCACTTAGCGATGATGAACCATCATTAGATGAAGCTGAAGAAGATCGCAACCAGGCACCAAGTATCAGCATTCATGCAACATTCACTTGTCTGGTTCCGGATTGCAAATTGGTCTGTTGTTTAGTTTAGTCTGTTGTTGATTTCCTTTTCCATTATCTTATATTTCAGGAATTCAAATACTATCAGGATGTCCTTAACCATTGTGTTAATCTACATTGTGATGGTCCACCGTTCAAATGCCCCCAGTGTTCGCAAGTGTTTTCTTCAAAATTTCGAGTACGTAAACACATAAAAATGCACATAAAAGGTGAATACAAGTGTTCGGATTGCCCTCGAATTTATTTAACCTTAAGCGAGATGAAAACCCACCTTCGCACGCACACCGGCGAACGACCTTTTAAATGTGATCTTTGTAGGAAAAGATTTAAGCAGCGTTCAGCCTTAAAAGCCCACCTTAATACCCACAAAGATAACAAAGAATTTAAATGTGAGATTTGTTCTAAGGAATTCTTTTCGTACAATGGTTTATTTTTACATTCAAAAGGCCACACACAAAATAAGGAGTTGCAATGTAAAAGTTGTCAAAAACAATTTCCAACACCGGGTCGTTTGCGGCGACATCAGAAAACTTTATGCTGCCGTCGTAAGCAGAACGATGCGATAGCAGACTAAATGTATTATTTTATTATGAGGTTTTTTCCATGTACGCTTCTAGTTTGTAATATACTCGTAAATATACTACTTTAGTATTATTATTATTGTTTATTAAAACATAAATAAATTTACATCTTAATCTATGTGACACAGCGCTAGTTACCAGGGCTATCGGCTAGAGTTAAAAAAGTTATTTTTTTAAATGTAATTTACAATTTAGTTGTTTGTATATTTTTATGCGTAAACAAATCAACCACGTAAACAAATATTTGGGATATAAAATACAAAAACTTGCTTCAACGTTATAATTTTATTTTGAAAGTAAAGTGAGCAAAAATTTTGATGGAGCACCTAATTATAAACGGCTAGGTAGACCACTTAAAAAATGATAAAAAACACAATAACAATTCTTAAAAAAAGGTTTTTTGGTTAATATTTCATCGGAAAACCTTTTTGCATATTACAACTGCTTTACAGCGATTTTGCATGGATAATATTAATGATCTACACCGTTCGACAGGTATAGAGTACCAACATTTCTTGACCTCTTCGAACAATGCATCCATATTAGAAATTTTAAGCAAACTTATTTTGTTCTTGACGTCTCCCCATAGGTGTTTGATGGGATTAAGATCAGCACTTGACGATGGGCAGTCCAAAATATCAATAGAATTATTTTCAAAATACTTTTTGGTATGCTTGGCAGTGTGTTTTGGATCATTGTCCTGCTGGAACTTCCAAATCACATGTAAATTATCTTCTGCCCATGGAACCATCACATTCTGCAAGATGTCAACATATTTTTCCTTTGTAAGGATGCCGTCAATACGATGGATTGGCCCAACGCCATTCCACGAGAAGCATCCCCATACGTTGTTGGATCCTGTACCATGTTTTACAACAGGTGATGTTTACAATACTTCGGATCAAATTCTCTTCGTTTTGACCGCCATACGAATCTTCTGCCATCAGGAACAATTTGATTTATCTTGGTTTCATCGGATCACAGGATAAATTTCCATTGCTCTGTTGTCCACGATGAGTGAAGTCGAGCAAACTCCAGCCGCTTTTGCCTTTGCCTCTTGGTAACCATTGGCTTCTTGCGTGCAACACGGCCATAAAGTCCAGCTTCGACCAATCGCCTTCTTATGGTCCAAACTGAAACTGAAAACCTCGCGCTGGATAACCCTTGCACTTTTTTTGGGCCAGTTTTCGAGAGTCTGACGATTTTTCTGTCATCGCGCACTGTAGTTTTTCGTGGTCTTTTCTTCCTGGGCACATTTTCGCACTTTTTTTTTGGAGCAGTTCATCCTATCCGAAATTTTTTTGTATGACAGATCCAAATTTCTTAACTCTAAAATAGCTTTTCAAACGCTGCAGCTGGCTGTTTTTCCCATTTCTAACAGAATCGATAACAGGAAATTGAAAGTTTAATTGTCTATCATATTCTATTTATTAATTAATAAGAAACAAATTTGATATTTAATAAATTAAAGATATATATCGTGGGGTTTCTAATTATTTGCTCCTTGAAATTAAACGATTTTCACAGTTTTGCTTATTTACTCACTGTTCACACTAAGATCAGACAGCCAACCACTATAGAAGTCAACAGCAAAGTAAATAAAAAGCTAACATTAAAATAATTTAAAAAAAAAAAAAAAAAAAAAAACGTTACATTTTTACCGGTGCATTTTCGTTCATCGATGCTTCGTTTCTAATTAGTTGCTCGTAGCTGTACGTCTTTGATATTTTGAGTAAAGGGGGTTAGTAATAGGTTTATGGTTTTTTTGTTAAATAACTTGTAACAGTGATGAAAAACTTCTGGGCACACAAATTCGATGAGTTTCGGATGATGTTGTCCCGAATTTTTGTGATGATGGCGGTATGGTTATTGATGTTCCGGTTTGCCTTAACCGTAGAGGGACTGTCGGTGCAGATGAGAGTGTGTCTGCCAGAGGTTTTTGTAGCTTCTGTTGCTTTTAGGATCGCTAGAGATTCTGCGGAGAATATTGAAAAGTAGTTTGGTAGTTTCTCGGCGAAAAGGACATTGCCATTGGTGGCGACTACTGCAAATCCAGTACCAATCTCGCTCTTAGAACCATCGGTGTATATTATGTCCCATGAGTTATTGCTGCAGCCATTAATCGTTTCTTGAAACAGTTGGATAAACGTTTTTTTGGGCGTCGATTCCTTTTTAAATTCGGAGAGCCTTATGTTAATGGCTTCAAGCCTGAGCAGCCAGATCGGGTACGCTTCCCCACCTGGTGTTGTGAGTACAGAGTGTAGACCTGCTTTTTTCACGAAGCCCAGTGCATTAAATGCACAAGAAGGGTAATTTGGAATTTTCTTGCAATTTGTGAATTTGTGAGATTCGCAGATTTTCGAACCCAAGAGGGATGTTAAAATATCTCGACGATCCTCGATGGATGGGAGTCCAAACTAGGCAAGGATATTTAATATAGGTGTAGTTCTAAAAGCATGTAAGCTAGTTCGGACAGCAGCATGGTAGGATGGTTTAATCAGCTGAAGTGTTAATTAGAACATTTTCCGTATATTGCCAGCCCGTAGTCGATTTTTGATAGAAGAATTGATTTTGTTACGTGCATTAATATGAACTGAACTATTTTTGGAAGCTGAGAATCTGAAAATATTATATTTATTTATTAAATAAATTAAACTTATCGTCAAATAATAATAATAATAATAATAATATTCCTAGAATGTTAAAAGTATTTACATTAGGTATTTTAAGATTTCCAAAATTGATTACAAAACTATTACAACTTGTTTTCCTACAGATATGAAGGTGTTTACTTTTGTCTGGGGATATAGTGGACCCTGAATAAGTGCACCAGGTATTAAGCTCCGTAAGGGTTTTGTGAACTGTATCACGGGTTGCGTATGATGTCGTTGCATTTAGATAACAAAACAAAGTCATCTGCATAAAGGATGTGATTGATTTTGTTAGTTTTCGCAAAAATTTCTCTTATGTCATTGTATGTAATTATAAGCAGTATCACGGATAAAGGCGAGCCTTGGGGTATACCGTTGTTTAAATTGTGAACATTGGAGAAGCAGTTATTTGTTTTGATTCTAAGCTTTCGGTTGGTTAAGAAAGGGTTTATAGGAATAAATTTTAGGTCCACTCCTCCACTTAAGTAGCTTATTAAGTGCTACATGAATGCCAATGCGGTTAAACACCTTCCCAAAATCCAGTGGAAGAACCGAGACGTGATTTTTTTTTATAATTTATAATAATGAATACCCTTTTACTTGCTTTTCACCAGGGCGCGTTCGGGTGGTTTAGTAGTTTTGAAACTCAGGTGTTAGGGTTCGATATTTTTTTCCAGAGGTGGTTGTCAAACTCGAGCCAGTGCATCCCCAACCAGTGGGTCTTAAGTACGTGCTAGTTGTTAGTTCGTTACATTCAGCCCAGCCAGCAAACCACTCCAACATCAGTGTTATGCCTTCATGTCAGAGTTGACGCCGACGGGATTTACATATTACTACATACAAATTCCATGAAAAGACTTTTTCAGAGAATTGCCTCGCACGGGATTCGAACCCGCGACCCTGTGCTTGAGGAGCCTATACATATATCACTACACCACGGCCACCCCAGAGTTTTTGCAGAAAGTGCAGATACAACGTACTCCATATATGTGGAGTAAAGAGTCCATCGTACTACGCCCGTGTTTAAACGCCACTTGATTTGGATTAATGAGATTATTTTTTTCTACATACCAAAGGTGTCTCCTGGATATCATAATTTTCCAATGATTAATTTAAGCATGGGAGCAAGGATATAGATCTATAACTGTTTGTATCTGTAGATTGTTTCTTAGATTTGGGGATCGGGATAATGGTAGCAGTTTTCCAATTTTGTAGAATTATACCTTGGTCAAAGATTAGGTTGTATAAACTTAAGATTCTTAGTTTTGCGACCAATGGGGCGTTTTTTAACATTGGGTAGGAGACTCGGTCGTAGCCAGGTGTTTTTCCTTTCACCGCATCTAGGCAACTAACTAACTCTAGCTGGTTTATTGGTTTTTCAATTAACTTTGCCGAAGAGCTAATAGCATTGAAGGGGGTAGGGCTATTTATTATGGAAATTTTAGCTTGAAGGAACTCGGGGAAAAAATTTAAATCGTTCGAGTATTCAGACCAGGTTTTGACAAGTTACTCAAAGATTTTATGTGGGTCGATAGTCGATAGTTTCAGAGTCAGTGCACAGGGTTTCGATTTGATAAGGTGTATAATGTCCTGTCAATGTTTTGATATCATTCCACATTTGTCTACTGGTTGAGTTTGGGTTTATGTTGGATGTAAACTTATAGAAACTATCTTTTTTAGAGATTTTCACTTTTTTCCGAAATAATGCGTTTGCTTTACGGTAACTAATTAGGTTAACTTCAGTTGGGTATTTTTTAAATAGTTTCCAAAGGTTTTGTTTGTTTTTTTTGGAGTGTGCTTATTTCAGACTTCCACCATGGAATATCTGGAATAGATTTTTCTGGAATATTTTTTGATTGGGGAATCGAAAGGTTTGCAGCAAAACAAAAGGCTTTAGTTATCGTGGCGGCTTCTCTAATTACGTTTTGACTTTGTTGGTTATTACCATTCTGCGCGATCGGTAATAAATTTAGCGATTGGTTTATAAACATGTGAATTATTCCCAAGGCAGATAGTTGTTAGTATCGGGAAGTGATCACTGCCATGAGGATTTTCGCTTATGGTCCATGATGCGTGAGGTATTAATTGAGAGATATGATTGTGATGTCTGGATGTGTGAACGTACTATGGGTTGAGAAGTGAGTTGGTTTGCCGTCATTCATAACCGAAAGGTTCGAGTTTGTTAAAAAATGCCCGACTTCCTTGGCTCCAGGCGTTAAAATCACCCGTTAGTAATATAGGTGTGTGGAATGAACTCACTATGTTGTAGATGTCTGGGGCAGTAAATGGTTGGGAAGGGTGGATATAGAAAGATACAACAGTTATTTTGAATTTAAGAGAGACTTCAACCGCTACTGCAGAAATACTTGAGTTTAATGTTAGCGGTTTATGTGGCACAGATTTATAAATCAATAAACCGGTTCCTTGCTTGACTGAAATGTTTGTATTTAGGTTATGGAAGTATGCAACGTAATGTTTTGGGGGATTTGAAGAGATGTTTTTTGGGAGGTGGGTTTCCTGAAGAGATATAATTGATGGGTTGCGGTCCTTAATTAATAATTGGAGCCCGTGAAGGTTGTTAAAGTAACCTTTAAAATTCCATTGAAGAACCTTGAAAAGCGATTTATTTAAAGTAGGAGACATTATGGGCAAAATCAGGGTTGATAGAAATGGAGGGGTGATTTGTGTTAATCTGATGCACAGTTGCTGAATCGTAAGGGTTCCGGGAGTGACCCGAGCGGTTCACCATCTGAACAACAGAGTAAACAGCCATTTTTGTGATTAGTTGCTATCATCATCTATTTCTAATGATTTTAAAAAAGTATTGATTGGAGTTTAAAAGTGATTGAGTGACGGTTGATATTGGCGACGGGTGTGAAGTTATGGGAGACATGTTTTGGGTTGGTGAACTTAATAACCTGCTCGTTTGCTTGTTGCTGTCGGAGAGCGTTGAGTGAATTGGAGTGGATTGTGAGAGTGATGATTAAGAGTTGTTTATGATATGCTCTACTTTCGACTTGTGATTAAATGGTTGATTTGTGCCGATAATGAGGGAGTTACCCGTTAATTTTGTTATGGTACGCTCATTGATAGTATGAGTGATAGTCGTAGCGTTATTATGTAGTTTTGATGTTGTTGGGGTTACGGTATTGAGTGAAATTGGAGTGTTATTGGTTTTGTCTTCTGGAGAATTGTTTACGATGGAATTATTTATTTTTGAGAGGCTTTGTAAATTTTTTTTAGGTGTGGGTATCGGAAAAATGTTTTATTGATCCTGCAGTTACTAATACCAAACCAATGGCTCTTTCTGCTTAACGCTACCCCTACAACTTAATTTAAGTAGAAACAACTGTCAAAACCAGTTTATGAAGGAATTGGAAGAATAGCATCTTTTGGCTATCAATGGTGAGGAGTTTAAGTAAAAACTTTCATTACAGAGCAGGTTGAAATTCCTACTAGGACCCTCAAGGTAATATGATAGCCTTAGAGAAATCTTAGGCATTCAGCCTATCATCTTTTATAATGAAAACCTATGAAATAGCAATGAAGGCTCGCATCCAGAAGCAAATAAACGGATGAGTTTTAGAGCAATTCACAATATACATATATATTTTTAGGGTAAATCGGTTAAAACTGCCACACAAATCTTAGAGGAGGTAAAAAGAGGCAAATATATCGGCCTAGATATAAAAGGAACCTTGTTATTAAAAGTTAGGGTTATTACTACATTGACCAGGATATTACCAGGATAGGTCTTTAATATGCCTGTAGGCAGAAACGTAACCTGCTCCATTCATAAAAATTTTGTTAGAATGCTGTTAACAAGGACTGGATGCCAACCTATTTAAAACAGTTTTAGTCCTTTCCACCAGAAAAATCAATATGCCTTAAAACCTAGAATTAGTTTTCAGACAACATAAAATATTTTGAGGTATTTCTACACAGAAAACAAAGGAACTTGAATGTAAAGGAAAAATTAAGTGGGCTTTAAACGATATTTTTATGTGCAAAGGGCAATAGGAAAGTTTTAGAATTTTTAACTGCATATATTAAGTATTCAGAAAGCGGCGTAATCAAACAATTACAGAACAGGCTGATATGAGGCAGCCAAATTAAAAATATTCTCTGACTACCATCAGTTACTTAAATTCAATTACAAATTAAATTGTAGCTAAATTATATAATTCAAGCTGTAATTTCTTACACAAGGTGGGGCAAAAGAAATGTCATTATGTGAATGCGCCTAAATTTTTGCAAATTGCGCTCAAGGGATTTAGGATCTTAAAATGTTTGTACGCAGCGCTGGCGAAGGAAAATAAGAAAGGAAGAAAAGAGAAATATCGATGTACATTGGTCTTAAACGCTTGCAAGTTATGATAAATAGAAAATAGAGAGATCGGCAGATAAGCGAGTTGTACGGTTTAGGAACGAATCACGATATTTCAGAGTACCTCCGAAAGTGGGCTTGAGGGTATACTGATGAGCATTCATAGCGAAAGGGGTGTTACGGTAGAAAGTTTGAAAGGGCAGAATGCTACTGGCGATTTCTATGGAGCACTGGTGGTGGAAATAGCGATAAATCAAAATGAGACAGGAAACAATACACGGTGTTCGAGGGTGACTGATATTAGTATCACCTATGAGTTTAATCGCACGGTTGTTAATCCTATCTAGCACGTGCAGAGATGTTTTAGGAGCACCTGACCAGATGTGAACACTGTACCCCAATAGGGATGAAAGGCTTATATATTGAGGCCAGATCAAAAGGGGTAAATATTTTTTACATCATTTCAGGAAACGATTTCGAAAAACGAATACGAAAAGCGGAGTACTTTCACTTGGATTAGAAGTGGCAGAAAAGAGACCATTACTTACTTACTTAGGTGTCCTTACAATTCGAGGTGAAACTGGACATTAATTAACAAGCCTCTCCAGTTGGTCCGGTCTATAGCTAACTTCCTCCAGTTACGCACTTCAAGCCGGTTGAGGTCCCCTTCTATTTGTGCGTTCCATTTAAGATGAGGTCTTTCTCTAATGCATTGTCCCTGCTTGTTAGATTCAAAGACTCTGCGGGCCGGATAATTGATGTGGGTTCCCTCTACATCTCCTAGCTATCTCAGGTGACTGATGCGCAAATATGAACCTAATTTAGGAGCTTCCGTTTTAATATTAGCAAACGCACCGGTGACAGCCCGCTAAGTTAATTAAGTCACATGACGGCGCGTCACCTTTTTTGGCATCAAAGGTCTCGGTTAAGTCATTACCGATCATGACGGAGCAGCAAGCGTTCTCAATTGTCATTCGGCCTTAAAATCGATGAAAAGATGGTGGGTATCGGTTTGGACCTCCTAAGTTTTTTTCAAAGATTTACCGGACTAGACTTTCGATTTCGAGTGGACTGGTCGATTGTGAACTTTTGTGATCTGTAACCGTACTGATAGTGTCAAATCAGGTCGTTGGCGATGGTTTTCAGACGTTCACACAATATGACAGATAAGGTCTTATATCTGATCTGAGGTATACCTCTATAGTTGGCGAAGTTAAAGGGATCTCCTTTTTGGTGGATCAAGCAAACGGCGCTGAGATTTTGATCATAAGGCGTACACTCTTCTGATAAGACTAGATACATTAGTTTTTGCATGCTCTCCTTAATTCATTTTGGTCGGGTGGACGGAACTTTCGGCTATCCTTGGCTAAATTGAATAGTCTATTCTACCTGATGACGGGATGTTGGGCTTCTTCGTATTTCTATAGTCTGCATAAAAAGTTTTTCCATATTCTCAGAACTACTACAAGGTTTCTTTCTTCATCTCTGCAGGCTTCTGAACGTATTTTCCTACCTTGATATATTCTTTATACCTATTGGTAAAACTTTCGTACATCATTCTTGGAGTACAATCTCTCAATATCTTCGATGGCGCGCTTTTCGCGCTCCTTTTTCTTCTGAAGAAGAAGCCGATGTTTTTCCTGTCTCTTCTACTTATAGAGCTTACGAGCAGCTCTCGTTGTGTTGCAGCGTCGCTTTATATGCTTCTTGTTTAGCTGCGTGTGCTTGGTAGCATTCTTCATCAAACCAAGGATTTCTTGGTCGGCTGAAAGCCAGCAGCACTTGCGGCGCCTCTGATGGCACTTTGTCAGCATTGCCACTGGTTGTCTGTACTTAATGCATAGAAGTTGTTGAATGCCACACAAGCATTTACTTTGTATAAGTATATGTTTATCTTCCCTGTTCATCAAAGAACCATTTGAATGCCGTAAAATCAATAAAACATCTCGACCACTTGACTATTTGACTTACTTAATCCTACTGAAACTAACGTATGAGATGTATTTAAGAAATGAATACATTTACGACTAGCCTATTGTATTTAGATAGCCGCTGGCCCTGGTAGTTAGTGGTTTATTATTTTATATTATTATTGTAATTAACTTACCTAATTATAAATTAGTAATAATAATACAACTAGATTTACAATTTTAAAAATGTGGTTGATTATTCTATTAATGTATTTTAGAAGTGTTAGGATTGGGTTTTAAAGACATTCTCATCAACCACATTAATATCCACGAAAAGGAAAAGCCTAACAGCCCAACACATAACGAAGTTTAAAGAGAAAAGCAGATTAGCATATATACAATTAACAAAACTTTTAGCTCATTAGTAATAGAAGTAGAAGTTCATTATTAAGTAATAAAAACAATTTTTCTTCACAATTTCGCAATAAAAAAATTGAAAACATACGACTATGAGATAAATGTCTTCTGTCGGAGATTTTATGTTATTTTAAAAGTTTATTTACAGCTTAGGGGTTTAGTTATTAAATTGCTCAATTAAAAACTTAAAGCATTAAAAATATATTAATTTGTAAGATTTTCCCAATTACTGAATATTTCATTTAACAACCCAACTATTTCCTCTTCTAATATGGTAAGTATTTTTTACAAAGTATTTATACCTGAATTCTTTAAGAATATGACATCTCCCTATGAAATATTGTATATCAATTTCATTTTTATTACATAAGGAACAGTTTTTTGACCTATTTGCTTCGAAAGTTGTTGCGTTGATTTCAATTAAATCGCATCAAACCTTAAGAATCCACATTATTTTAGTTTGATTATTGTTGCCAGTTAAGTACTGAGTACCCGTTTCATAATTTAGGTTTCTATAGAACCATTTAGGTTCCTTCGTACTTTATAACGTTTTCCAATGGAAGGTTAACTTTAATTTGGTTAAAAATTCTGCTCTCTTATTGTTCCATTCCATTTATGTTATGTTGTCGTTTCTCAAACTAAGGCTAAAGTTAGCACCCAGCTTATTCAAATTTTTTACCCAGAGCAACTCCCTCTAATTAAGTAGGTAAGTAGGTGCGGCAAACGATTGCTTCCATACTTAAGATGCAGGCTAAACATATAAAGATGTTCATCTTCAATTCCAGTATCTATCATAAGTGCACAGTTGGATGTGAAATTAGATAATCGCAGTATCCTTTTAACGAAATACCTTTGGAATTTATCTTCTTCTTCAAAAAGCGTTTGGCCCCAAACCTGTTTTCCATATGTTTGCAGAGTTCTGGACACTGCTCAGAATAACTGCCATTTGGATCGTAAAAAAATACTTCTTCTACTGAGGAAGTTATTCCATGTGGCGTTTATCCTGTTTTTTGCTCATATTTTTTTCTCTGTACAAAAGCTGTATGATGAGTGCCCGGATTGGAAGATAGGTGGTGCTACTGATCCAAAATGAGTGTACCATCATTTAGTATAACCTCTTTCACCACGATAACGCACCGGCTTACACCTCTGCAGTCACCACAGCCAAATTGGTCGAATTGCACTATGAATTACTCCCCCATCCTCCGGATTTGTCTCCCTGCGACTTCTTTTTGTACGCAAACCTTAAAAGATCGCTCGATTTTTTTTATAACTCCGCGCGCGCACCAAGGAGATATGAATACCCTTTCACTGGCTTTTCACTAGGGCGCGGGCAGTAGTTTTGAAACTCTACGTTTCGATATTTTTCCAGAGGTGGTTGTCAAATTGGAGCCAGTGCATCCTTAACCAGTGGGTCTTAGTACGTGCTAGTTGTTCGTTCGTTACATTTAGCCCAGACAGCAACCACTCCAACATCAGAGTTATGCCTTGATGTCAGAGTTGACGCAGACGGGATTTACACATAACTACATTCAAATTCTATGAAAAGACTTTTTCAGAGAATTGCCTCGCACGGGATTCGAACCCGCGACTCTCTGCTTGGGGAGTCTATGCATATACCACTACACCACTACGGGTCAAACGAGGAAGTCATTGCCGCCGCGGAGTAGTATTTTGCATGCCAACAAAGGTCCTACTTACGGAGGGGTTAAAAAAGTTGCAGCACCGCTAGGAAAAGTGTATTAACTTGAAATGACAATGTCATCTGCGTAAAGATGTAACCTAATATTTATGTCATCTACAGTGGCGAGCAAAACTGGAAACATAACAATAATAAATTTAATAAATATATTAAACCTAGTTCCCAATTTTATTATGGTTGTTTTTTATTAAATAGGGATTAAATACATTTATAAAAAATAAAATAAAATTCAAAATTTCATTTGTTAAAAAAAAAAATAATAATAAACTTCGACTCTTTGTTTCCAGTATTGCACGTTCGTCAAAAGTCCTGTGCTTCTCATATTCTAGTATTTAGTCCAGAAGCCTTTGTTTTTTATGAAGCTTCTTACACGTCTTGGCATAGACTCTACTAAGTTTGTACCCTCGCCCAAAGTTCCTGTAAACTGGTGGGATGTGTTTGGTACTGCTGCAGCTGTCTTTTTACGATTGACCACAAATTTTCAATCGGGTTAAGATCGGGGCTTTGTGCTGGCCACTTAAGGGTCGAAAAATTTTGCTCACCAAGCCAATTTTGGACAATTTTAGCGGTGTGCTTGGGTTTCGCCGTCTTGTTGAAATATTATTTCTTCTTCGGGGTACGCAGACTGTTCCACAAAATCGGGTAAATTGGATTGCAAAATGTGTAAATAATCCTCCTTTTTCATTAACCCTTGTATTTGAACCAACGGTCCAGTGTGCCACCAAGTGAAATAGTCAGGCTACCCCCACCATGTTTAACTGTCTCTCTTACTTGATGTTTTAGAATTCTTTCATGAGGCCGATGCCAAAAATATTCTTTTCCATCAGATTGGTAACGGTTGATCTTTGCCTCGTCTGACCAAATTACTCTTTACCAGTCCTCCACCGACCAATTCTTGTGGGTTTTGCAGAATTTTAACCTTGTCTTTACATTTTTGTCGGACAAAGCAGGCTTCTTCTTTTTTACGGACGAGACAAGGCCAATTCGATTGAGAAATCGTCGCACAGTCCATTCGCTGACGTTTAAATTTAAGGTTTTTGCAGTTCCGTCAGGTGTCATTTTTTTTTATCATTTTGAAGCCTTCTCTTAATCAGACGAGCGTTACCATCTGATATAAGCCGGGGTCGCCTCCCAGTATTAATGGCGGGAGTGCACTGGTTTCTTTTTCTTATAAGCTGAACTGCTCTGTGGCTTATCTGTACCCGCTCCGCAATTTTTCTTGTACTAACGGTTTGTTCAACCGCAACGGAAGTTTTCGGTTTGCCCATCTACACAAATTTAAATTGTAAGAACAAGAATCCTAACAGATAGATTAAATTTACCTTAATACTTTCCTATGTCTAGTGTAATTTCAAAATTAAAAATTTAAAATTCTACGATCAACCGCACTTGAGATATCACCTCAGAAAGCAAAGGAA
Source organism: Volucella inanis (assembly GCA_907269105.1). Lineage (NCBI taxonomy): Eukaryota > Metazoa > Arthropoda > Insecta > Diptera > Syrphidae > Volucella > Volucella inanis. The sequence continues at coordinate 37,794,617 of OU026154.1, read as the reverse complement.
AACTAAACGTGCAAAACTGGAAACAGTAAACTCTCCTTGCATATTTATGGTTCAACTCTAAAAACATAAGTTGTCAGTTTTTTTTTTTTTTTTTGTTTGCTAAGTAATCAGATGTCATATGAATTAGACAAAAAAAAAAAAGTTTTCGTGCTATGAACACTGTTTTCAATTTAATTAATAAATAACATCACTTTTACATCATTAGTTTCCAATTTTGCACGCTACTGTATGTATGTATGTATAAGCCACCATCCAAATATTCATGCAAATCGTTTAAGTATAGAGAGAATAGAAGAGGTGATAGAAGACGAATAATTCTTCTCCTGTCCACACTGTTCATATAGTGTCCATATACATATATATTCTCCATATATGGTAAGTAACTTTAAGTTCACGATAGCAAGTAGATCATAGACGTTGTCAACCGTAGAGTATCCTTTCCTAAAGCCAGCTAGGAATTCTATAAGAATATTAGGTCTTACAAATTTCTACACGAGATTTTTTTATGGGCAGGAATTGTAAACAAAAAAACGTTAAATTAATTAAATTAAATCAAAAGATGACTAGGACATGAACAAAGAGGAGAAATAAGGAGCTTCATGTTGAAGCGAATTGTTCGCCTAATGCAATAGAGCACATTATAAGCATAGTACATCAATTAAATAGTATTAATAACCAATCTAAAAAACTTCCTCCTGTTTTACAATATCTTTTTTGTTTTGTTTTAACAAAACAGCCTTCAGTGGCTGTTCTTTTTCTAAATTGACGCTTAATTTCCAGTCAAGATGAACAACTTTTTAAACACTTCGGCGACAAGAAAAGGAAAGAAAAAGATGACTCACGAAAAAGGTATCAATGACAAAATATAACGAGTACGGTTATCACCTCTAAGTACAACAAAGAAATATAACTAGACAAATAATGCGTAATTCAACTTTATTTAAATGCAGCTTGTTATGGAGGTTTGTAAAAATTAACAATGCTGTTGTATCCGATATTAGTTATTCCAGAAATAGGCCCCAGATGGGTTAACTGCCTTTTTATCATTGTTATGTATACTTGTAAGTGTTATCGAGAATTTTTTAAGGTCAGGTGAAATTACATTCCTTTTGTATCTTTTGTATCACTATTCTCAGTACCGGCTTGTCGCAGATAGTAATCAATAGCATATGGCTCACATCGCTGCTTGAAGTCGTTGGTTTTATTGTGAATGGAAAACGATCCTCTTGGTTCCAAGATTTTTTTTTTTCTTTTTTTTAAATGTAGGAAATGTTTTTTTTTTATCTGATGCTGTAAATTAGTTTTGTGGGTGCTGTTTTATTTAGAAACCTACTCCCGTTTTGTTTCTGTTCATTTTTCCTATTCTTTGCTAGAATGCTCGTTGCTTACAACTGCAATTCTTGTTGTAATACAGCAAGAAGCTTACAAATACCGAGGTATATATAGTATATTCTGAATACGTTTTATCTGCAACACGAGTGATTTCTTGAATTTTACTTTTGACACAATTGCAGAATGTGGTTAGAACTTTAAATTTTTTTTTTAATCTGGTGTATGTGGAAGAAGCCATGCAGGCTTGTCGGTTTCGGAAAAAAACGATGTCGTAGTAAAAGTTAATATCCAAAAAGGGCCCGGTGATAGGTATGCTATCAAGTGAATATTAACACCAGTGCTAGTGTTTTTAAAGTTGGAAAAAACCATCATGGCCTGGGTTTGCTTGATGAGTGGAAGCAATTATCAGAAAAGATTCCCTTACATACAAATAAACAAATATTTTCTTTTAACAACACGAAATTTATTTTTAATTTTAGAAATTACTCTAGGCTCTGGTTGGAATCAGAATCAGAATATTCGACTTTCACAAATTCTGCTCTATGAATATCATCCAAGCTGTCCACTGTTCCATTTATTATGCTGTGCTGTTTAAATTTATCGGAATGGTTTGGTGTTTTCTGGTTATGCGACTTCATATGGACAACAAGTTCTTTGACTGATATAAACCCTATAAAACATTGGCTACAGTTGTATAAACCATTTTCAACATGTGATTCTAAATGATTTTGTTGAGCATTTTTGGTTCTGAACTTATTCTGGCAGATTGGACAGCAGAACACATGTTTTTCCTGCTCCTGAAAATTGCTAAAAACTGTTGACATTGAATCATAATTTTGGTTCGTTGTGGACTGACACTCATTACTAGTTTGCCAACGTCTGATAGCTTGTAATATATCTATCTTAGCAGGCAATTTATTATCTTCTGTGACTTTTTTCATTTCGTTTACCAAAGATAAAAGAAACAAAGTATCGGGTTCAGTGAAATCTAAGTCAATGGAAGGAAGAGAAGGCATTTGTGCAATTATATTGGGAACATTGCTTGAAGTGTTTTGAACTGTTGGTAATGATTTGTCCAATTCGTTTGCCTGCCGAGAATCGTCAGCTGTGGATAAAATTTGTCCATTTTCTGCCTTTTGTCCCTCATTTAGGGACTGAGTTGCTGTTTTTAAACTGTTTCTTATCAGGCGTTTCTTCAGAGGGGTTTTGCTTGCTGATGTGTTTGTCGATAAAAAATGTAGCTGGTCGAAGTAAACATATTGCTTTCTTTTTGATTTGATTTTGCCACATTTTTTCTCGTACATTTGTAATTTTTCTTCTCGCACATAAGATTCTCTAAGAGTTCTAAATTTCCGCTTAAGATATTGACCTGAAAAGAAAATAAATAAATTTATTAGCTAAGCTTAAAGGCCAAGGTGTAAGATCGTAATAAGTGTTTGCAGAATTGCGTTGATCTATCTGGTTTTTCGAAGCATATCTTTTTGAATACAGAGCTTACTGACTGACACTTTATAAGAGAAAAGAATAAGTGCAAAATAATGGAAGGAATACATATAAATATCTAAGTGTACTACAATTTCACGCATATAAGTTATGATAGTAAGACTACCTACTACAATAAAAAGAACGTCCAAATTGTATAATGTTTCTGTGATCATAGAATACTTTAACACGAATAAAAAGAATATGCTAAGGTTTATATCGATCATTAATATAATAATAATTAAGGTTGTGAGGACTAAACAATAATAATGAAACTCACGAAATAGAAAGCAAGAAAATTGATGGAGAAATAATTATGGGTTTCTGCATTGCTCATCAAATTGTCAACTATTATTCCTCGTTTTTACACGGACAAAAAGACCATATTTGAACTGTGCATAATCAAAAATTCGATAACGTGAAAGCCAATTTATAACAACAACAGCTTATAGTTCCCTCAGTCACCCAACAAGAAGTTTGCTTTTACCGCAGTGTAGTTGCAATGTGGCTGTTTGAGCTGATGAGCTTACCGATGCATAAATAAATGAAAATCTCAATGCAATAATTCACGAATAATAGAGTATTTAGAGTGTACAAGCTACTAAACACTTCATCAAAGGAGCACTATATTTTAATCGTATTCGGGGTTTTCAATAGCAAGGTCAAGGAGCAAATTATATTTATTTGAAAAAAAAACTTACACATCTCAATTTGTTTGTCAGTTGAACGCTCATGATAGTGTTCATCGAAAACTGTACACAAGTCCTCCCAAGTTCTCTTCCTTGCTTTCTTATTTGTAAGCATTTTCTTTTTCGGATCCCATAGTTGCGGCCTTAAGAAGATTTCATTTATCAAGACTTTCACATCAATCTTACCTTTAGCCATATAAATTCTTTAGCAAAGCTTTTATTACAGAAGTTTTTGTTTGTAAAATAAAAAAAAAAAATTGTATCAAGTTCGGGTAATTGTGGCGGGCAATAGATTTCGTGGCGTGTGAATACCCAACATCAGCAACACGCTGCGTTTAGTGGTTGTCGTCTGTTTTTGTGCGCTAAGTTTAAATGCAAACTATATCTAAAATTGAATGATACAATACTTTGATTGTGGAATATTAAGAATTGTTTGTTTATACATACTTTAACAGAGCTAAACTTTAAATTAATTTTAAATTCTAAGTAAATCCATTTGAAGTTGGCTTGCTTGGCTTGCTTGTGTTTTTGACATTCGCGAATTTGTTTATTGTGTAATGAAGATAAGGTAGTGCGATGAGAAAGTTCAGTGCTTCAGAAATATTTCGACTTCATTTTATATTGTAGGGTAGTGTCGCTCAAGTTTTAGATATCAAGTTAGTACTTCGTAGTAGACATAAAGCGTAGAGGTAACATTATTTCAAATAATATACAATTAAATTAAATAATATACAATTACAATGTTTTTGCGTGAATGTGCAAGAATTTACAAAGAGGAAGGTGTATAAATTCCAAAACCAGTATTATCGCTATCGTGCAGTTTTGATGTCCCACTCCTCTAGTAACCTCTAATGTGCTTAAATCCATAACTTGAAAGCCTGATATGTGTGCTAGATATATATGTATATAAAAAAAAGTCTACCAAGTGTTCTGTGCTTTAATTAGAAACATAAATCATCAGGAGAAATGAAACACATGAAACACTGGATAATCTATCCCTTGTTATACTAATCAGAGTTGAAGTGTCCACAATCCCATTTGATCAACTCGACGGGCTTTTAATTTCCCTTTATGTTGTAGCCGGATATGAAACAGGTGCTAGCCTAATTAAATTCCTCCTTGCAGTACTCTACTAGTTGGTACTGTCACTATGTCGCGGGTACATGGGCACAGACAGACAACACATGTTTCACATATTTATTAAGGTTCATGATTCTGCATTATAGAGTAGGCTGATTTGATTAGGATCGTGTAAAAGTCACTTTAGTAAATCGAGAGAGGGCTTCTTCTCTGTTCTGTTATTCTTTCTTGATAAATTCGTTCCCTAACAACCTCAAAAGCATTTCTATTTAAAATAACGTTCTGTTGAATAGTATATTGAATATACTATTTTGTAGAAATCATGCCGCCGTTTTCGAAACATTATGCACCGACGCGCTTCCTCCTTCCCTCCTTATTTTGTTTTGTTATTATTATTTTTTTTTTTTAAGGAAGAGATCGCAAGACCTAATCTTTAGGATTAGGCAAACACTGATGAGGTCCCGTTCATCGGATATGCTTTTGTTCGACAATATTTTTCAGATTAGTTTGTGTATGCTTTTTATCAAGTCATTTTCCGCTATTTCAAACATTTCGACACGTAGGTTATTAACTTTAGTCTTTGTTGGACTAAGCTTAAATATGGTTATCTTTACCCAGGTCGCCTTACAGTGTAAGTCTTATCATCGGCGACAATTTGTAGGAATCTTTCCTTCATATTTTTGTCTTGGCATGTTGCTTTTTTACTCCGGCAATAGCATCTCTCTATTTCTTTGACAGTAAGCATCTATTTTTTCTTATATGCATGCTTCTTATATTATTGCATGTGCTTGCCGGAATTTTTTTTTTATCGAACCAGAGGTTTCATTTTAGTGGGAGAAGAAAATCCAGCATATCATTGGCAGAATGTATTACGATATTTTGTCAAGGCTGCGTTTGGTTATTATTGTTAGGGTATAGAGCCTTCAGAGAGATTGAGGAATACTCGATTAGTAAAGTCTCTGGCGATTTCTTACGATTAAAGCTGTCCGATAACAAACTTACTCTTATTATTTTCATTATTAATTATTATTATTACTATTTTACCTTTGAAATATTTGGGATATTTGCAACTATCTGGTTGGACCTCTAACCTGGACATTTGATCCCTTTGACGACTGGCGCCAGATATTTTGGAGTCAGTAATCCACATAGGTGGCATAAGAGCTGCTGTAAGCCCGTTTAGCCTTTTTCCACCACCAGCTCTAAATACATTTGAGATATATGGTATGTATGCCGTGTGACTTTTGACATCATCCTCAGTTGAGTCAAGCGAATTAATCCGCCATAAATTCTATTTCTAAGGTTAAGCAATTTTTGATAGGACATCATTGTGTTGCTATTTTCTTCTCAACACTCGCGCTAATACGTTTGCACGTTAAGCCTGACCGGTCGGTGATTACTATGAGGAGGTGAAATAAGCATAACTGATGTGTAGTCAAAGTAAGAGCACTGGATATCCCCGAAATGACGTCGCATATTGCCTACTCTAATTATTAAACCCCCAGCTACCCGTTAGTTACATAAGAATTTAATTTTTAATTGTTAATTGCAACTAATTTTGTTTCAAAAACCAACATGACATATCAAAAGAGCATTTAGCTGCAATTAAAATAATATACGAGTAAAGTCTATACTGTAGCGAACAAGTTGTTAATTTGGAATCAATTCCGAACTGAGCGAGTTTTTCGCTTCAAGTTCAACAAACTGTCATCCAGAAAGATGATGCAATATGGAATTCGTCGTAGCTCCATTGAAATTTATGACCGAATAAGTAATAAAAATACATGAAACATGCTCTGTTTGTCTTTATCTTAATATTAAAGCCATTGTTTAAGCTACCCCAATAAGTGCAACCCTTTACACACTTTTTGTATTGGCATTTCGATAAAAAAGGAGGAAACTCGTTTTTTCGCTCTTGATCACACAAGTATTCATCTTATTTTTGGTGATTGCTTAACTCAAATCACCTGTAGTTTGCATTTTAATTTGTTTTTGTGGAAAAAAAAAACTTCCGTATTCTATCGCCTGCACTGTTATTCTTACCATCAATAAAAGATATGTCCTCTGTGCAGGTATAAAAGGAAATAGCTGTTTACAGTTCCTTCATACCATCACTTTAACCTTTTGTGTCCAGAGCCAGGAAATCCGATTCCAAAATGAAATTCCTTACAGTTTTTATCCTTTTTGCTGGTGAGTTTTTAGAATATGTATTTTAAATTTGACCTTGTCCGTTAATTTACTGTAATTTTAATCATAAAATTGTAATTTCAGTCCTTTTTGGCATTGTTATTGCCGACTCATGGCAACCACAACGTAGATGTGACTTCAAGTGCACAGGATTAGATAGCACTATCTGTGCAAGCAATAGGAAGTGTCAACATCTCTTCCCAAGCCAATGTCAGATGGAGAAGTATAATTGTCTGTTCCCACAAAAGGCCTTCAACAGAATTGAAAGCTGGAAGTGTAATGAGAGTTCAATGCCGCTTTGCTCTAAGGGAGATCTGTAATATGATAATATTCGTGTAAAATGTTGGTTGCTAATTCTGAACGCAAATAATATATCAAATTCTAAATCTCATTTCTACCCCTAATTCACTAAATCAACGAAAAACATCAATGAAGCAATGTGATGCTGCCACTTCTGCATTGGCAAATTTATGCATAGATGGCTACTTATTTGACTAGGGCCCCAAGCCTAATGTTGGCTGTCTGGTGGATTAAATTGAAATCCATAGGTATGGATACCAACCACTAGGACCTTCTAATTAAATTCCATTCTCATATTCATACATAACATACACTTATCGCCTGGTGGATGCTCATGAAAGATTGTGAACTGAGGTCTATAAGGTTTACCTCGAAAGCGTCTTCTTTTAAAGAACATCGCTAACTTACTTTCGATCTAGAGATATTGCTAGGTAACAGCTGACATATTTAAAAAAAAATTGCAACATGTTATATTGCAACACATACAAATGTGCAAGTACTTACTTACTGATATAAAGGGCCTTCGACCCATTAAGAGTCTGTTCTACTCTCATCGATCCTGAGCCAGTTGTCCTGGCCAAGTACTCTGGAATCAGTGATAGCTTGAGTATGTTGCAAAAGGGCTTGACAAGTTCACAAAATATGTTGGATAACGTTTCGAATATGACATTAAGGTGGGATAAGCCTCGATTGTTCTTACAACCTATTGGATCTCCATTTTTGAAGATGGAGCATACCATATAGAGGAGATAGCTAGTAGGATGCGCAATACTAAACATTAGCCCATGTTTGAAAAGCTCCGCTGGTAGATATTAGGAGCCCAAAGCCTTGTTATTCGTTAGCTTTTGATAGCTGAGCCAACCTTTTCTATACTAAAAATGGGGATGGCTTCTTTATTCACTGGAAGCGGGTTCTCTTCTTGCCTTATCAGTCCCTACTACAATAAGTAGCTGATAAAAGTGTTGCTTGAACACATCAACCGTTTCATGCGTTTCGGCGACTAAGTTCCATTCAATGTTTTGTGGAGCCAGCATTTCGTGCTTGAAGCCAATTTTTTAGCTGCAAGGTTTGAAGATGTAGCAAGTTAATGAAACATTAAGTGGCTACATGTAATAATATCGTTTAAGGCTGAGTTCAGTAGGTGTAGGCAGTAGCTTGCATCTGGGCGGAAGAGTGACATGACATATGAATGAGCGCTTCGAACAAGTAATTTTGCGGATACGCATAAGCTTAGCAATATAAATTAAGGCCTTCAAGATGAACAAGATGGTGTCTGTTGACGGCTAGTGAATCGATGGAAGTATTAGGTCCCGTCATAGATAGCGCATGAGAAAATTAGATATTTCCGGAGGAGTGTAATAAGCAATCGTAAAGGTGTGAAGGAAGGGCAGTCTGATGGACTTCAGTAATAGATGTGGTTTCTACCGGCTGAGGCTACACCAGTAGTAAATAATCCAAAAGGTCCAAAAGGTCATGTTCTATACAATAATATAGTTAGCTGTCAAGCATTCATTATACCCAAAGCAGAGTACGACAGGGCTTAATTTTGTCACAACTTTTTATTCTGATGATATTAAACGAAATAAGCAAACGTTGTGATGCAATGTCTGTGTTCAGAAATCTTGAGATTTCTTACCAAACATTATCTTAAACGAACAGCTCCAAATGAAAAATAGCCAAATAACTTTGAGCTCTTAACATCACTATGTATATGCCGTGATGAAAAAGCACAATCCGCAACCCATTTGATTGCAGACAGAAGAGTGGGTGAGTGTATATAAAACAAGTGTAAGAATACAAATAACACATAAATGTTTACCATTTCAAAGCTGAATGTTTGACGACAAGAAAAATGTCGGAGATGATAATGGCATCATTAAAAAGAAAAGTACTTTGTACCCAAAAGGGCCTTCGAGTTTTGGTTCTATATAGAAAAACCGAGACTCCGATTCAGGTAAGTGGTAGCAGAAACCTTTTTCATTGGAACAAGAAGATAAAGATGACGCCAGTAAAGAAGTCAATTTTTCCTAGGGCTTGATACAAATTTAGGCTAAGAGACTCTGTGACCGGACCTAACAAATGTGATGTTTTCTTGAAGGCTCTTAATCTATTTTTTTTTGAAAGGACTTTTCCCCGGATATGGTAAAGCTTCTTGTATCCGAATCAGTATAACATTTTAGATGCTTTTGGATGCATTTTCCGGTACTTGTGATTACGAATAACTCGAACGGGACACTATTACATAGCACCATAATCGACGACAATAATCGAAAACGACCACGAGGTGTCAACGTTTTTAATCTGTTGATATCAAGTGCTGGCACTATTGTATACTTCTTGAAAGGGAGTTATTTTTCAATCGGTCCTTAAAGAGCGTAGTGCAGTCTCTTTCGATTTATCTTTGTGGTAGGTATGTTCGATAGTCTTCTGTAATTGAGTCTGGACTTGATTTCGAGGGTCTTTAGTAGCAGACTAATAAGTCTAAGAACTGTGAGGTTCCAAATGCTCAGTTGTAGCATTGATTATTATACTGAAAGCTAAATAGACTTATTTAAGTTATCCTGAAAAGCATGTTACAATTGTGCAGGGACCATCTAGTTCTGGTGCCTTGTAAGGCTCAAAGCTGGAAATTGTAGTACTTATTTATGATTTTCGTCGCAGATCTTGTTTGGATTTATCTACATATATGGTATGTGGGATGACAAACAAAGGTTTAAGGTGGGTTGCTAAAGTGCAGCCAGGGATATGATTGTGTACAAGCAGAACTAAGGATTTTCTGTCAGAATCAATCCAAGTATTATTCTTACTATCCCTACTTTTGCAACGCAGTTTTTGGAGAAAAGTGGTCCGCCACAGCGGGCTATAATTGACAGTTCTCTACGGTTAGTATCTGTATTGTATGTGCTTAGCTCCATAGTAAAGATACCAAAATGATCTTTCAGATCTTCTAAGGATAACTCATCGATCGTCGTAGCCTTGTTTGGTATACTGTTTGGAGAAAGTGGTACTCACTTGGTGAGCTTCGACAGCCTGAGTGAGTTTATCCGATTGATCATCTTCGAAATTCTTTTCTTTTTTGAACAACCTTAAAACTTCACTTTAAACGCTAGAGTTACTAATGAAATTGCTTGCTCGGAGTAAAGGAATGGATTTTACTCTCATGAAGACAACCTTAGAATATTCTCATGACCACCTTCTCTCTACCGGGTGTCCTGCTGTATATAAGTTTTAGTCGTTGACAGGGAGTTCCTCTGCGTTTTGATAGTCCAAAATGTTCAGAATCGTCTTTATATCTTAACAGTTTCGTATGGTAGGGAGAATGTTATGACTTGTTTGTACAGCCACTTTAGCAATCAGCTCAAACTCTACGAGCCGCCACTTATCGGATATGATTTTGTCGTCCTTACTTATTTGAAGGCCTTGGATACTTCGTCAATGAATCTGTGCCTTTTTGGGGCACAGGTAGCTACGGGTACTGGTATTCACGTTTTTGAGCAGTGTTGGCGTCTATTCTAAATTTTGTTAAACTTGTTCTTCCGCAGATTTCGGTAGCCTAGAAAAAATAACTGTCTTCTCTGCATTTCCAAAAGGAGGTGTAGGACTCGAAGCTGGGACATAATTGTCTTGTGCTCCTCCACTAACTTTACAAGTCCCATTATGCTTGCGGATTTTTTAGTTGGGGCCCAACTTCAGAGATTTTTATGTCTGGGAAGGCTGATCAATCCGCACTGAGCCCTCCATTATCTAGGCGATAATGGAAAATCTCAAGATGTACCAGGTAATTAGACCCTCCGTACGCAACTGAGCTATTTTTCAACTGAGCCCTCAGCTAGGCCGATCCTCGGCAGGATCCAGATGACCACCATCCGAGTGGATAAGAGTGGACGCTGAACGGTGAGGAAAGAAAGGACGGTTGCAGAAGTTGAGATGATTGCGTATACATCCTAATTTTCGCTGACTAAACGTCGCAATAAGGAATAAAAAGAGTCATTAACTTTATTTATATTCGGTAATTGTGCTCGTTACGTTGGAGTACTTTACGTTGTCTTTGTAGTCACTCAACTAGACTAGGTTTCAAAAATAGATGTTGTAAGAAAGGAGAGTGGTGACAAAACTGAAACTTAAAATTTTAAATTCTTCTTATAATACAAATTGAAATATATTCACAATAAGGTAAGTGAAACCATAAACCAACGATACAAACAAAAAGACTGTCGCTTAACGAGTTAAGTTACTTTAACACCACTGACCGTGTCTTTTTCTATGACTCATATGTAATCTCTTCCGATTAAGCGAATTTGTTATCTGTTGAGGGTATTTATTAGGGGGAAGAGAGGGCTAGTAACCTAACCGGAATTTGTTATGGCACTGGATCCACATTTTGTTTTTGAATTTGTTAGGGATGTACTCGAATTTTTTTTAATTCATACATTGAAAGTGCCACCTGGTGGCAGTAAAGTTTTTAATATAAATTCGCATTCTTCACATCCTTACCAAAAGTGTCGAAATCCTTAAGTTTGATGCCGTCATACCATCGGTAAACAGGTAATTTAAGATTTTAGTGGTATTCTGAACAGGTTTAGTTAACTTTATTATTGATGTCATAAAATATTTTCTTAATGTACAAATTTAACAGACAACAAGATTATGTTAAACAAATGCATGTTACAGGAAAGAAGTGAAGTGAAAGTACGAACATTGTACATGACAAAGTGGTCTTTTTATTTCGTAGTGCAAGAGCAAAACCAATGCATCACAAATCACTCATTCTTATCGATCTATTCTATGGCGACGAATCGTGAACAATTGCAAGCAATGATGGGAAGATATGGACGTGGAGAGGAATACTTTTGGCACCATCTATGTATGTTCCAATCCGTATGTACCATAGTTTGGCACATAAAAATCCATCAGTTGTCTTAGACATTTTCAATAAAAGTACAGCAAAGCTCCGAACAAGAGGGTAATTAATTCCGAATGTAAACCGCAGAATATACCTAGCGTTGCATAAGTTGCTAAAACTACTCAGAATATCGAGAATATATGTTTAGCGGGCTATTATTCGCTTCTGCAAATTGTCTGCAGTAGAGAACAGGCCAAGAAGTGGTCGTCCGTACGAATGCGGTAGTAAAGGCAGTGCGTGAACGAATTTGGAAAAATCCTCTTAGGAAACAGAAGATCATGTCCAAGGAATTGGATATATTAACCAGATCCATTTATTGGCTAATTTGGGATGGTCTTTCAATTCCTCAACTAAAAAAAATTAGGCTAAAGTGACGCAAGCGACTTTTGCAGTGGCACGCAGACAATGACCATAAAAACATTCTTTTTACGGCTAAAAATTTTTTACCGTGGATGATGTTTTCAACAAACTAAATGAAAAAAATTATGCCACTTCATCTAAGGAAGCGAAAAAAGTTGTTCCAAGGGTTCAACATTATCACTCTTCCGTAATGGTTTGGTGGGGGGTCTCTCAACATGGTGTCACATCCTTCCATTTCTGTAAAAAAGGCGTAAAAACTGGTGCAAAGGTTTACCTAGAAGATGTCCTAGAGGGTTTGAGCAATCCTCTTTTCAATGCATACAAATGGATCTTTTAACAGAAGTCTGCTCCAGTGCACAAAGCCAAAAACAGGCAGGAGTGGCTCAGAGTTAATATTCCTGGCTCTATTACAGCAGAAGATTGATCGTCGGGGAGTCCATATCTGAATCTACTGAATTATGGTTTGTGTTCAGAATTGGAGAACATGACATGTAAGAAAGCCTTAAAACACCATTAACCAGAGCAGCATCCACGATCTTACAATGATTGGAAGCTTGTGTTAAAGCAAAAGGCAGTCATTTCGAGTGAATCCATTTTTTTTTTTAATAATCAATATTGTGGCCTAATAAATGAAACAATCTTGAATAAAATGTTTTTTTTTTTATAGCGTCTTATATTTGCAACAGAACTTATGGCAGGACTAGGTAATGTCTTAATACCCTTTAAAGAATCAATTCGACTATGATCTGAACTAGAACGATAAACAACAACCTTCTTTCACCACATGTTCCTTACATGTAAACTCATTACCAAAAAAAGAACAACACAGTTACACACAAAAAAAACTATTCTTAAAAAAACGATGTTCCTTGCAAAAACATCGTACCTCATCTTACCGCTTCACTGTGTGTGGAAGAGTCCTTCAGCAGTATCGGAAGTATCATTATTATTCTAAGAAAGATGCCTTTTATTCCGGGAGTCTTACTATTCATTCATGGGTTCAGTCCCACACCACCGCACTTGCACGGAAAATTTTCAACTTCAAACTAAAGGGATAATGTGGTAAAGGATGAACTCATTTTAAGTGGCGCACACAAAAATAAGCCAGGTCAACTTTGTATGCCTAACTGGAGGCAGCTGGCAAAAGACCGCGCTAGCTGGAGAGGAATGTTATTAGAGGTTCTAGTCCATCCCGGCTGTGGCGTCATGTAAGCAAGGAAGTAAATTGGAATAACTAAGTCAGATTTTGGAATATAATTTCCGTGTCAAGCAGATAGACGGTAATAAGGCTCGTAAGCACTTTTGGCGAGCATGGAATAATCACAAGAAGAAGGCCTAATCACCAAGATTTCACAGCAAGAAAAAATTACTATTGTAGAGGCTGCCGTACGAGTTAATTCCTCTGTTTCGACAAGAAAATTATCTATTCAGACAGTTATTGCAAACAGTTCTGCACAAGATTTGAACTTACGAATACAAAGCAAACGGAACCCAGTAGACTTTGTCTTTCGCTTGAAATGTTGCCAAAAAATTTTGATGAAATGGGACGAAAACATGGTAAATTGTATATTAATGTCTGATAAGTCGCTTCATGAGACGGAAAGAAAATAGATTCCTGACCTTTTATTTAAACCTTCTACTCGGCGTGGGTAAAGCTTACCGGAAAGTAGGTTTTCTGCGATTGTCACTTCTGCAGATCCATATTAATGGTTCTTAGTTTTATTATCCACCAACCTGGCTGTATAATATGATGTAAAGCGGTATGTATTACGAATGCTAAATAGAATAGATATGAATAAATTTTGTTTAGAGTTCAGCAGAATTTATTTACATTTACGTCACCTAGCGATACCTACTGCAAGACTGAAGAAGAACATGAAGAAGACATGTGACCTGATTCATAACGGAGATATCACCTGCGACATTAATGTAATACCATATCTAAAGATAATTGACTGCCCATCAAAAGTTGGATTGTCCAGAATCAGAATAAAATCTCAGCGGATATCTAAGCCATTCTGCAAGACCTAATTACTTTAATTTTCTGAAATTACTTTGGAATAAAATTTACATTGAGAAAAACTGGTTTTAATAATATTTTCATTTTTATTTTATTTTAATACTGAAATTGTTTACAAGTCTCCAAGTGAACACAGGGGCATCGACCTATCAGTACACATCCAGTCGTTTGTTTCCGTGAATGTCTTTTCGGGAAACAGGCAGTTGTAATTTGTCATTTGGCATTTGCTCGGGAAAATGTTCAAGCAGATTCCATTGTTGGCGCAAATAGTATCTTCCAATTCGGTGCATCTAAAGTTGCATTTGCTTGGTTTTGTCGGAAGTGCTGGTCCTAATTCATTTAGTCCAAGCGCAACATTAAAGAGAGCTGTAGTAAACATTTAAATATCTCTCATCCAAATATTATTTAAAAATTCAAAAATTTTACTTACCAGCAAAAACAATAAGAAAAGCAGTGAACTGCATATTGAGAATTTCTTACAGCTTCCCAAATTAGGTTGGACTGGACTGGATGAGATGAGTGGTGATTAATTAAATCGCTTTTATACAAATTCGACATAAGAATTCACCGTCATGTGCGCTAGTTATGTGGAAAAAATACAAAACGGATGACTAGGGAAAGGCGTATTCTCGGTTGGCTCACTTATCTGGATTTTCTGATTTTATTTTTAGTTTTTATTTTTGAAAGAATCCCAGCGAGTTTTAACACTTACACGCGATTGGATCAACTTTGAGATACAATTTGAATGTGAATAATTTTGGAATTTAATATTTTGGAGGAAGGGGTTTTTTTTTTTTTTTGGGTTACAAACAATTTGATCCAGCTTTGTAAAAATCCATATACTAGCTTCAACGACTCAATTTAAGGTGAATAGAAAAATGCAACGCCTTTACTTTCTACTAACTAAAACTACTTTGTACTTTTTGTTCTTCGCGGAATTGCTTCACTAGTAAAGTCCTTTCCGTATCGGCAGCTACAATATCAGCAACTGGAACCTACAGTTTGATACGAACGCAAACCACACAGTCACAGATAAAATGTTATGCGTTGTAACCACGCTTTTAATGAGAGTAGCAGGAAACAATCTTGCTATGCGAATTACGTTGAAATAAGAAAGTCAGCAAAAGTGCGTTTTAGAAAGGTTTTTCTTTCTGAAGAGTCATGTTCCCTACATGTATGCTGTTCGTTTAAACCCTGCTATCAATCCAAAATTTGAATAGGGATACAAGTAGTCTTAACGCAAATTACGCTCTTGAGAAATTACTCTCTGAGACTTGTTTAGTAATCCAGTGGTGATCGCATTTCTTATTGTGGCCGAGAATCGCCCAAAGAAGACTCAGTGAATTCAGCCTTTTGAAGGTACTTCGTACGTAGGTACTTCGTTTCTTCTACATGTTCCTTACAATATACATACGAGTATAGTTCGTTGTTATGTGGTTGCGTATTTTTCCGTTTAAAAGACAACTTTGTTTACCTGGCGTCCTGCATGAAGACACAAACGTCACAACTTTAATTTACTTTGAAACCACTGAGTGGCAAGGGATAATATAGGGCCTCATAAAAGTAACTTCTTACGAGTGCTGTCTTCTATCCCTAATAGTTAGTTCCACTTTACCCGTCCTCGCGGCGTCATCTCCGAGGCGCTCTGTTAGTTTAGGTTAGATTTTTGGATTGGTAAAGCAGAACGGTCTCTTTTTCACCATGCATAGGTCGTTGAATAAACCTTTTTATACCATTCAGCAGATCGTACTTTACTAGGGCCTTATTTTCTACTTTATTTAATACTTTCTAGCAAATCTTTTGAACTTAAAAATCAATGCAGATTAGATAGTGGACACACTATCACACTGTCACACTTTTAGGCATAAGAAAACTGCATTCTGAAATAAGCCATGTATACTCTTCGATTTAAAGGACTCTTGTGGCTCTTCTGGCTCTTCCAGCTCTTCCGGCTCTTCCGGCTCTTCCGGCTCTTCCGGCTCTTCCGGCTCTTCCGGCACACGTTCGGTAGATTGAGTTAAAATGATGGAGACAGAGACGAAGAGAAAAGTACTGTTACACGGAGGTGGTACTCTGCCGCGCAATGGCTGGGTGAAATCGGCGGTGGAGTTCGAATCTTTGCTGACTTTAAGGCTGGTGTTAATCCACAACTAATAGCTAATTGTATTCCTCGAATTCGAGACATATTTCATAAGCTTCGTGGAGGGCAGTTGTTTACGAAGATCGATCTTTCGGATGGATTCCTCCAGATTGAGATGGATGATGTGTCAAAAAAGATCGTTGTAATCAACACACCTTTTGGATTAAACCAGTATCAGCGATTACCCTTTAGGATTAGCAGTTTGCCAGGGGAATTTCAAAACATTATGGAACAACTTTTCGCAGATTTTCCGGTGGCTGTCTATCTTGACGACATCGTCGTTACCGGAAAGAATGATGGCGAGCATTTAAAGAATTTTGAGGTTGAGGGTTTCGGCACAATAAGCAGAAATTTACTTTTGCTAATATTGAGTTTAAGTACTTGGACCATACGCTTTCGGCCAATGGCATTCGACCGTCAGAAAAACATCTAATTACTCTTCGCAGCCTACCTCGACCCATAAGTATTACGGAACTAGAGGCAGTTATAGGTAAATTGAATTACTATAACCAATTTATACCGAGTTTTTCACAGGTAGCAGGTCAGTTAAATGCACTTCGAGGAAAAGGGACTAAATTCATTTGGTATGCGAACCAGCAATCTGCGTTCGAAATTTTGAAAAGCAGTATTCTACCATAAAAATTGTAGTCCTAGTTCACTTCGACGATACGTTGCCTATAATTCTGGCAA
Organism: Volucella inanis; assembly: GCA_907269105.1. NCBI lineage: Eukaryota > Metazoa > Arthropoda > Insecta > Diptera > Syrphidae > Volucella > Volucella inanis. The sequence goes on along the minus strand of OU026154.1, from coordinate 37,777,434 downwards.
CGGATGCCTCAAGCTATGGCTTTCTAGCAGTGATTCCTCACAGGTAACCTTACGGATCTGAAAAGCCGATAGCGTTCGCATCAAAAACGCTGTACAGTCAAATCGAGAAAGAGGCTCTTTCTATCATATATGGCGTAAAGAAATTTCATTGTTACCTGTACGGACTAGTTTTCGATTTACAGACAGACCACAAGCCTCTTACAGCTATATTAAATCCTTCCAAGATGATTCCGGAGATGACCATGCGCCGACTTCGCACTAACTCTCCCGGCGTATAACTACAAGATTAAATGCCGTTCAACTACTAGCCACGGGAATGCGGACGCATTATCCCGACTTCCAGTAGATCCGGATGAGGAGTTTGACAAACGGGAGGGCTATTTTCACGAAGTAAATAAAGTCGTTTTGGAGGACTTGGAAGCAGGTCCTATTAATGCTACAGCGATAAGCAAGTGCACAGCTAAGGACTATGAGCAAAGGTGGTGTAGTAGTTTGAAACTCAGGTGTATTAGGTTTCGATATTTTTCCCAGAGGTGGTTGCCAAACTGGAGCCAGTGCATTCTCAACCAGTGCGTCTTAGTACGTACTAGTTGTTAGTTCGTTACACTTAGCCCAGCCAGTAACCACTCCAACATCAGTGTTATGCTTTCATGTCAGAGTTAACGCCGACGGGATTTTCATTTAACTAAATACAAATTCTATGAAAATACTTTTTCAGACAATTGCCTCGCACGGGATTCGAACCTGCAACTCTCTGCTTGAGGAGTCTATATAGGTTACATATCCCATAGAGAACCCACGAAGTTCTACGAGTATTTTTTCTCTTTAAAATGTAACAATATCTTTTTGTTTTGTTGCCTGTTTTCCAAATGTAGAAACACGCGCGCCGGTAAATGCGCTGACGCTATTGAAGCAACATGAGAAACAGGTAAACGAATGCGACAGCTGAGCCTGCAAAAACCTTAGAAACTAAGAATAGATATAAGCAAGTAAAACGATTTTGTTAGGAGTCCGTAAGTTATCATCAAGAAATAAAGTACTCGCTCTCGTTCTAACCAAAATAAAATAAATTGTTTTTTTTTCTCCAATCAAATGAGAAAAATCTAAGTGGCGCAGTCGGTAGGATCTAAATATATTTTTTAGATCCAGATGAGAACGAATCTAAGCCGAGAGTCAAGCTAAAATCATTATAGTAAAGATTGCCAAGTGAAATTATAATCTATACAAAAAGCTAAATCTGTGTACCAAGTGAAGCTATAACCGCTATAGTAAAACCTAAATCTGTGTACCAAGTGAAGCTATAATAGTAAAGGTTAAATCAGCGTATCAAGTCAAGTGAAAATTGACATACGACATAGATAAAACTAAAACCTAAAACTAGTTACTAGTGTACCAAGTCAAGTGAAAATTGACATAGGACCCAGTTAAGTGACTAAATCAAAATTAAGAAAAATAAAACTCTGACGTTTTGGCAAAGAGAAATCGAGGAAGAGATGAATGAACAACTAGCGGACCGACTAACAGCTGTGTTAGAGGCATTAGCAATCCAAAATGCCACAACAAGACCAAGCAGAGCAGTTCATTGGATGAAGGAAATCGCACACATCCAGGAGTTCAATGGCGATACAGAGAAGTTGACACAATTCCTAACTATTGTTGAGACACATATGAATGCAGTCGAAGAACCACTAAGAAGAGAATTATGGCAGGCAATCTACAACGCAAAAATCGTGGGAAGAGCGAAGGAATTGCTGATAAATAATCCATCCAGAAGGATGGACAGCAGCGAGGGATCTCCTTAAACAGCATTTTCGACCAACATATAATTACAAGAACATTTCAAGGAAAATTAGCAGTCTAAAAATGATAACATTAGTGTGTCTCACACTAACAACACTGTTAACACATAAAACCACAGCGACATTGACAATAAGCCAACTCACAACAGACAACGGATATACAACTATCAATATGGGACAGACAGAGGTAATCAAGGATGCCAAAACTATATTACATATCGTCAATACTAGAGAAATAAGAGAAGTTGTCAACCAATTAAAGGAAAACATAAGAAAATTGCGAATAGACAAGGACATAGTTATAAGAAAAGAGATAGAAACACTAAATGCAAAAATAACTGCAATAGAACCGGGAAACAATTCTAGACAAAAACGTGGATTAGTTAACTTCATTGGAACAACCCAAAAGTGGCTTTTTGGTACAATGGACGATACTGACCGACAAGACATAACAGACCATTTAAAGTTAATAGAAGAAAATGAAGAAAATGCAATAGGTAATCTAAACAGGCAAGTTGAAATCAATTCCTACTTCAATGAAAGTATAACACACCTTAGATATATCATAGAGTTAGACAGAAAAGAATTAATAAAGCATACGAAGAATTAACAGGAAACGAGAAAAGGGTTATACTACAACAGTTAAAATTAGACCAGTTAATGAAGATAAAAATGTTAGAAGAAAAAGTAAACCAAATAATAGATAATGTAGCTTTAGTTAAGCATGGATTAGTTCACCCAAGTATGCTCACCGCAATAGAGATTAATGAAACGAAATTAGATTTTTATAAATTAAAAAACGTGAAGGTAGGACTTATAAAATATAATACAGACACATTAATAATAGCAATCAAAGTACCAAATAAATACCAATTAGTGGATTTGAAACTGATCACTGCAATACCCACAGAAAACAAAATGGAAATTATAATAAATGATGATGTGTATGAAAATAAAATTCAATATGAAAATGATTTGAAACCCATAAGTAATTGTATAACAGAAAAAAATTGTAAGCTTAAAGAAAACATGTTAATAGAAGTTAAGAAAATAGATGATAGTACCATTATTTGTAAGAATATGAAAGAGCAAGAAGTAATAAATCAATGCGATGATCGTAAAATCAAACTAAATGGAAATTATTTGATAGTCGTTAATAATTGTACGATAAGAATATTGAATGAAACATTTAGCAATAGTAATATGGAGTTTAAGGAAAGATTCTATTACAGGGAAGAAGTAAATTATAATTTTACAAAACAACCAAATTTTGAAGAAATAGTACTAAGAAATATTGCAAATGTAGAACATATAAAATTACTAAAATTCCATAAAAATATTAATTACATTACAAGCTCAACTGTCGCCTTCATCATATAGTAGTTTTCAAATTAAAGCGTAGAAATAAAGAACTTAAAATATCACTTAGAACCATTGGTCAAGAATCTTCAATACCCTACAACATTCAGGAGAATTTTAATCAAAAGGGGGGAGAGGTTACATATCCCATAGAGAACCCACGAAGTTCTACGAGTATTTTTTCTCTTTAAAATGTAAAAATATCTATTTTGTTTTGTTGCCTGCTTTCCAAATGTAGAAACACGCGCGCCGGTAAATGCGCTGACGCTATTGAAGCAACATGAGAAACAGGTAAACGAATGCGACAGCTGAGCCTGCAAAAACCTTAGAAACTAAGAATAGATATAAGCAAGTAAAACGATTTTGTTAGGAGTCCGTAAGTTATCATCAAGAAATAAAGTACTCGCTCTCGTTCCAACCAAAATAAAATAAATTGTTTTTTTTTTCTCCAATCAAATGAGAAAAATCTAAGTTATATACAACTACACCACGGCTACCTCGTAAGCATGCACACGGTTAAGCTGAGTATTTCATTTAATCCATATAAGATTGTGATGACGCAAGAATTGAAGTCGGGCGACCATAGACAATGCCGTGAATTCGCTAATTGGGCGCTGAAAATTTTGACCGGAGATTCGGATATTGGCCAAAAAATCATCTTTTTGGACGAGGCCTATATTTGGCTTAGCAACTATGTCAACAATCAAAATTGCCGCTATTGGAGGGAATATGATTCACAAATGTTCGACCAAGCATCGATGCATTCACAAAGATTGAATGTTTGGTGCAGTTTATAGCATAGTGGCATCTTCGGACCTTATTTATTTCAAAATGTGGAAGCATGCACCGTTACCGTCAATGGTCTTAGGTATAGAGCTATGTTAATTCACTTTCTGTGATCACAGCTCGACAACATCGATATACCCGAGCTGTTGTTTCAACAACACAGCGCTACTTGCCGTACAATCGACGTGACACACGAAATTATGAAGGAGAAATTTGGCGACTGGGTCATTTCACGGCAAGCGTTCATCAATTGGCTGCCGCGATCATGAGATTTGACACCACTAGATTATTCTGTGTAGGGTTACGTTAAGTCCTTAGTCTACGTTAACAAGCCGATCAATTTGGACGAGCTCGAGGCCAACATTCGATATGCTATTGCCGCACGTATTGGACCGAGTTAACAAAAATTGGACCGAAAATTTATGTGCTTTCCACACATAATGGCATGACGCCGTAAAAATACAAACAGTATAGATTACAAATATTTTCGGTGCCGCTTGTATAACTTTACTTTGTTCAACGGGTTGTTAGTCTATTTTGTTGGTTGTCTAACGGTTTTTTTTATTCAAAGAAAGAAGACGGAAAAACTGGAGCTAAGACCTGGCGGAAATCCCAGTCTAATTCCCGAGTAAAAAAAAAAAACAAAATTGTAAACGGTTATTCTTTTTTTAACAGGGTAGCGCCAGACGTAAAAATATAAATTTTGGCTGGCTCGTAATCTAGTAATAAGTAAGACTAAGTGGCCATGCTGACAGATCCTGGTTAGTAATCAGCCAGACGGAAAAACTTGAGCTAAGACCTGTCGGAAATCACAGTCTAATTCCCGAGTAAAAAAAAAATACAAAATTGTAAACGATTATTCTTTTTTAACAAGGTAGCGCCAGCCGTAAAAATATAAATTTTGGCTGGCTCGTAATCTAATAATAAGTAAGATTTAGTGGCCATGCTCACAGATCTTGGCTAGTAATCAGCAGCACTTATTGGAAATCATAGTTATAGAAACATCCTGAGATCGTTTAACAAAAAACAAAAAACAAAAAAAAAAAAATGGTGATGCCCGTCATAAAAAATGTATCCGATGTTGGACGCAACCCTGGAGCACAGAGCACAGAAAGCACCTGGGTCAGAAATTTTCTTTATATAGTATATTCTATTTTCACAGACGTCAACAATCAGTGGATCCAGTTTCGTAACATGATTGAAAAGATAGCCGTGTATTCAAAAAAAAGTACCTTAAGCTATAATGAAAAGTGTACTCAACTGTCGAAACCTGATAGAAATTGCATACAGACGAACATTGAAAACCTTAGCGGTGGGAAAACAGGGCCAAAGAGTGTGAAAAAAAGTAGCTTAAGAAGAAAATGGGTCACGCATCATTTCAATTTAAGAACGTCGAAGAATCTCGCAAACGTTACAAGCTCAGGATGAAAGCTCCCAGCAAAAGAAGTGTTTGTGTACCATATTGTGTCAGAAGTACATAAGGGCTGTCAAATGGATATGTTTTGAATTGATGCAAAGTCGATCAAAAGACTCTAGTTGAACTCTTTCATGAACCAAAATGTTCTTCTCTTTGACCATGGTACTGAAATTGTCCTGTGGGATTTAATATTTTATTTATAGTAATCCAGGATTTTTTGAATTGTTCGGTCACAGGTTGGGCTATGTTAGATTGAACTTTTTCGGTAAAAAATCACCTGGTATCACATGAATCTTGGAAAAAAAAGTCCTCCTCCTCATCAATGTCGTAATGCTAGAAAATTACCATATAAACTTTTTTTATGGAGAAAATTATGGATAACAGTCTTCTGCATCTCGTGTACCAAATGCAGCTTTAACAAAAATCATTTAAATATACTCTAATCCATGTTATATTTTTTATAGGATCGTGGCTAGTATCCCTAATATAAAAGCTATTGGCAGAGCTACATTTTTTATACCCTTTCAGATTCAGTTTAAGTCAAAAAAATGTTGTCGATAGACGTGTTAAACCGATTGTTCACCTAAGGTTTGCTATAGTATTTCGTGGCCATCTAGATTTGACATGAGTTTGCATGTATCGATCCGTAGGTATATATTCTATAGCAGAATCGGTATTAAGTTGTTTGTTTGGTGAGTTCAACGGCTTTACAGTTCCCTGGAATCTCCGTATACTCTAGCAAATACTAATGCTCCGGAATACGTGTCCTAAAAAGGGTCCTAATATTACAAATGCAGATACCTGCATACCATTGTGCAAATATTACGTTTAAAGTCATATGGTGTAGTTGTACTCCTGTTTATTTGTTGCAGCAAAATAACAAGCGCAAGAAATAGAAGTAGATGCAATGATAGGTAACTTAATTTCATCTCTTCTGTTTGCGTAACTTGTAAAGAATTTCGTGAAATTTACGGTAAACATCATCTCTTCTGTTTGCGTAACTCGTAAAGAATTTCGTGAAATTTACGGTAAACATCATCGTGCTAATTATCGAATTATTGAAAAAGTTCGTACCCGCTTCATGCTATTGAATACTTAAAAACTAACAAAAACGAAAACAGTGGATTCTAAAGAAAATATCGTGGCTGTGGAACCTAGAATTGAACAGGTTCCAAAATTTTTCGATCGATCATCGTTCGCGGTAACTTGGTCTTTTTTAATCCCCTATCTGGAAAATTCTTCGTCAAGATCTTAGTGACAAGCCTAATAAAATACAATTGATGCAAGAGCTAAAGGCGCGTGACCATTTATTGCGTCGAGTGTTTAGTGATTGGGCTTCAAATCAACTGGATGTTTACCCACTTTTTTACCGTGCAATTTTTTTCAGTGACGTGGCTCATTTCTGGTTAAGTAAATAAGCAGAATTGCAGTATTTGGAGCGAGTACAATCCCCCAGTAGTCTAGCAGATGCTATTGCATACTATAGTGCCGATTGTATGGCGGCGATATCATCAGTCCTTATTTCTTCAAAAATGAGGTTGTAAAACAAGTTACTGTCAGTAGACACCATTACAATAGAATGATCAACGATTATTTGTTTTCAAATTTGCATTGCATCAAAGTGGAAGAGCTGTGGTTCCAACAGGATGGTGCTTCACTCCATAATACTCGTCCCAACGAAAACATCGCTGTATTCAAAATACGATTTTGCAATGGAGTCATTTTAAGAAATAGACCCGTCAATTGGCAACCAAGACCATGTAATTTAACGCCAACGATTGCCGCTTTGGAGCAAAACAAAAAAATTGCTTATTTTGAAATATTAAATGGCATAAATAATCTTTCGAATTAATTAAATAAATCGTCGTTAAATTAATTTATTTGTGTTTTATTTGAACATAAAATTTTGAACCTCTTCAAACCACGTATACGTATGTACGACTACAATACATAGGTCTTCTCGTGTGGCCTCTGTTCTTGTAATAAAACGTCAAACTTTCAAAACGCTATTAATGATATGATGTCATTTACCGTTTATAAATTAGAAATACCAACAGTTTGTGTTGTATTTGGATGGTTAAACCAAATCCGTACTCAATCTAAGTGCTGAAATACTTCCAAAAATAAAAAGGATAAAAATAAGATCATATAAAGAACTATAATGCGATTAAAAGTTTACGAATAAAGATGGAAAAACATGGAGAAGCTACGACAAATCTGCATATCGTTTTCATCGAAAAGACGTTCAACATAGTTTTCAGAGTTCTTATTTGAACGGCGACAGGATCTCAAAATTTACCTGGACATACATATATATGTAAGAATGTTAACCGATATGTACGATGATGTTAAATCCACAGCGAGAATACCCAGAGAAGTTAAAGCTAGATTACACCAAGACAGCGTACAAAGTCCTTTGAAATGCTAGTCTTATAAGTTGAAGAAAGGAGTCATCGTACTAAGAAGTCATCGTGCCAAATTACGAAAAATTTGACTACTTGGGCTCTGTCATCAATCAAAAAGAAAATTGGTCAAAAACCACTTTTTTTTGTGACATAAAAATGCGGGTAAAACTTAAGAGTTTGTGATATACGACAGCCGTTCGTCCAGCTTTAACATACGCCTCGCAATTTTTGACGATGTACAAAAAATAAAAAATAAAACTTGACAGCGATAGAAATGAAAATGTTACGAACGTCAGTAAGTGTAACAAAACGTGATCTTATAAGAAATATGCGCATCCGGGAAAGTCTTCTTATTAAGAAACCATGTTCGATGAAGGTCGTCCGAAAATAAGGTACAAAAAGCAACAGAGACTCAAATTCCAGTCGAGGTTTTTGTAAGAAGCCGAAAGAAAAATTGTTAGATCACCCCGTCATGAGTTCATGTTGAGTCAGTGGATGTCCTCCATTTGCAAATACAATTTCTTGTATTTTTAAAAGAGAGCTGTAGATGTTAGCGTCGACCTCAGGTATCCTTCTTCTGAGATCGTGTATTAAGTATATAACATACGTTATAATATATTTGTCTTAAATGTTACCCTCTTCAGCGTTTAAATCCAAATAAACGAGAAATCGACATAAAAAGATTCTTGTTAATTGACTTCCATACAAAACTGTTATATAGTACATTATAAACATATCAAAATAAATGATATCGAAATACAAAACTGATACACATGTGTATGTAGTATATACGTAACGAACTATTAATAAGAGAGAAAACACGATATAAGCCAATTACCCTGTATGTGTATATATAATAGCATATAACAAATTAATGAGCGCAAATATGAAAACATGTAGAGCAATTGAATGTTTGGTCAATGACAAAATATATGTATGCAGGTACTAACTAAGTAAGCGTACTAAAAACATAATTATTTTCATGCAATGAAAAAGGGTAAGTGCACATGGTTTGGCAAATAAACAAGTAGATAAATATGTTAGGTACAGTTAAAACTTTGCTGGTTCTGACGCTGCCTTTATTATCAAACAGCGAGAGTTTCATCCCGGTTGATAAAAAGGGTATTCAACGCAATCGACACGCATTAGATCAACGAACGACGTTGGGCCGTGGACTGCATGGAGAAGTAAACAGAGGTAGAAGCACTCGATGTTACTTAAAGGTATTATATAAATGCGCCAAATGAATTTTCTTTAAACAGCCGTTATGAACGGGCGCCCGAGTTCCAAGTTATCTCCTGTTAAACACTTCCCCTTTGCTTATCAAAAGTGCAATAGGCCGGTACTTCTTCATATTGCAAAGTTCTTGTGAATTCGTTCGCCCAGCATAGTTGGAAAAATCCTGTGAAAATGGTATTCCTGGGATTTCCACATCGTTGTGTATATTCGGGGTAACAAAATACAGCCACTGCTTATTTTCAAGATGAGCGTACGATTAAAAAGGTGGAGTAAATGAAGTAGCAATATATGCCACGCTGCCTCAGACGTACTGACATATCTCCTGGATTGATATCCATATTCCATATGCATATATTGCACAGAAAAAGTAGCCCGGTCAGTATCCTTGTTTACATATTACAAAGGTATTTTATAGCCTCAATGCTGCCACCGTATTCAACGTTTGTATGTGTTTTCAGAGCACGTAAAGTCACCACCCATTCCTTGTTCATATTCATAATTTGTCATTTCTGCTCCGGTAAAATGAGTAGCCGTCATCAGCTCTGATTGTCACTGCTGTCAATCGTTTGGGAACCCTTTTGGAATACCGGCTATCGTTCACACTGATTGAAGATTTAGAACTCCTCACGGGCCTTTAATCATCGTGGACTTAACTATTTTGAAAAGATCAGGATTTCTTTGGACATTTGGTAATTCTGCAAAAATAATTTCATCCATTTGGTTCGGTATAATCTTATTTTCTAACTACAACAAGCCCCGCTCCTGCCACTCCATTTTAAACATATGGTACCAAAGTGCAGCAATTATCTTTTCCTTAGTGAGATTTTTTCGTAAGCTTTTTAAGCTTTAAATAGAACAGCCGCGTGACAACATCATGACGATCGTGTGATACCTGCCCTTCGAAAAGTTCATTTAATACATCTTCCCACTTTGGTTTTTTTGGTATGGTTATAAACTGATCGCAAGTAGACAGTAATAGTATATAGTAAACGGCGTTCATATCGACCAAAAACTGGTTCAGAAGTTAGCGAAAGTAAAGCACATAATTTTGCTGCCCTTCTCCAACCATAATTTGGTACGCGTAAAATTGAAAACTAAAAGTTTTTTTTTTTACTTGTCATTTAAATTCCTCGTGCATTAATGTTGTGCATTTTGAAATGGTAACCATATTCGCCAAAACAAAGCATTAATGGGTACTGTAAGGAGTCATAAGCTCTCTTCGTAAGCCGATACGATGATGATCTGCCCTTATATTTAAAAGTGGAATAAAATGACCCTCGCTAATTTCCTTACCACCAAAAGAGGTCATCTGATATTCTCTCTTATATTATACACCCACTGCAAGTAAAAAGGGTCTAGATTCACGATGCTCCCCCAAAAAGAGAGATTTTGGTGGCTCAGGTGGCTCTTTCAAAAGTTCTATTTTCACCTTACAGGTAGAACAACACGAACCTCACCACTTCAATGGCCTACAATATGTACACGTATCTGTCATTATGTCCGAAGAAGTGTAGTTTATGTTAGCGCTGTAAATAAATCCACTCAAATATTTTTCAGTCCATGGTACCACATGAAAGCCTCCATAGACTGGGGAGCTTCTTCATTTGTTAGCGACATTCTTACCAGTGTGTGTCTTGGTCATTCTTTGAGAACGTTGTTCGATGTTCTTTGCTCTCTGAAGTTGCAATTCATACTGCTCGTTATTCTAGTATATAATTTCCTGCATGACGTTCCCGGACTTCGGCTAAACGAATTTCGTAATCTTCGTCTACCTCTGAGACTCTGATCGCGGCTTGACGAACTCTCTGGTAAGCTTTTCTCAGCTCTTGAAACCGCGTGACAGGCCCGATTAGATGCCAAAACGGGATTCGGGTTTCTGGTAAATTTCCGAAGATCTTTTCAAAGCCTGATGTTCTCTTTTCTGTGACCGTGACCACGTCTCAAGTGGTAGTGTATTAACTTCCCAATTGGACGGTTCGGGGTTCAATAACCAGCCGTGACCGAAAGACTTTTGCAGCCAACTACAATGTCGTAAGATGAATGGTTGCCTAAATACAACATCAAGTAAATTTACACTAATAATTTCGTCTGTTGGATACCACCCATGGAGCGTAAAAACCACTGAGCTCAAAAATCTTTCTTTTTCTCGCTGTCCTATTTTGCTAAAAACTTAACACGTGCTCAGGCACTTTAAGTTTATCCATACCCACTTGAGTGTTAAGTTATTTGACAAAAAAAATCGTTTTTCTCTTCTTTTTTTTTCGACTTCGAATACTGATGTCTCACTAGCACCCTCGCACAACTGGCACTCACATTAGTCATAAACTCTGTCGCGAAATATCTGCATATGAAGTTTCACCACATCTGAAATAATAATTTTAATAAATTATTTCGTTATTCCACACAGCGGTCAAAATATTAAATAGCTTTTACATTTTTTTACCTTTGCACACCAATAAGGGGTTTTAACCCTAACATTCTGCATAAAAATTGGATGATGTAATAAGATACACAACATCCTAAAATAAGAAAATCCAATCCCATACCTCACATTTACCATTGGCAATTTATAAATTTATTATTTTGTATTAAGAAATGATTTTACAGTAACTGACTGATATTTTATTTTAAGAACACCCTTAAATATAATTTTTGCCTTGATAAAAATCCTAATTTATTTAAATTCTTTGTTCGGTTACAGCCAAACCAAAGAGAACAGATGTAAATTGCATCACAACTCATGCCAAACCTGATAAACGATGAAACATTTTTTTCCATCATATTATTATTTCAAAAATATGCAAATTTTATTTCTGTATGTCGTAATAACTTTTACACCGTTAATCCTGAAGAACTTTCTTTTGATTGTTGCTTAAAAGATTCACTTAGTCTTGGAATCTGCTTTAACCAACATGGACATCATTGTTATACTCATATTAAGTGCTTTAAGTAAGTAGTAAATTATATTTTGTCTCTTTACTTTTGTTTTTTGGTTCCTAATTTTATTTAAGTATTTGACCATATTGAAGTGGTACTTCTTGCCAACTATTGTTTTAAACAGAGCATGTGTCTTTACGTGCGAGATAGATTGGATTGAGTTCATTGTAGCTAATTTACCGTTGCATATTTGGAAGATGCTGGGGCTCGAGGGTGACTGACATTACCACCCTACCCTAGGTATGAACTTTTCCTGTTGTGCTGTCCAACCGATGTATGTTAGCCCCATTCAGGACTTTGATGTATATTAAATAGCCCTATATATCCAAATAGTAACTTCTCGCATTTCATAAAAGCATTACCAAGTATTTCAATTCAACATAATATATATTTACTTACTATACACCTCTGTCACCCAAGTTGGATGCTAAAATTCTCCGTCGAGAGTATTATGTCTTATTAGCATTGAGGATTAGTGAAACGATATGACACGAGTATTTGAAATTCTTGGGTTTACTTTACTTGGGTGGTTGAACAGTCACTAGCAAAATAACCAAGTCTTAAATCGCTCTCTCAAGATTGTTAATTTAGGCCTTCATACAGTCGACACTGCCAGTTCATTTTATTTGGAATATCGGATATAATTTTTGTTATTCAATTATTGTATTCTTATTATTATACTTTTCCTTACATCCTGGTAAAACGTCGGATCATTACTGCTATTGAATTGATTATGAATATTTTTTTTAAAACACCAAAGTTTCTTCCAACTGTTTCTTTTCAGTATTCTGAATCGTCCCAAAAATCATTCAGAACATTGTATAGGGTTTTCTAATGGAACTCGACTTCGTTCATATGGCCATCACGGGCACGTTTGCAGCGGTCGATTCGTTGGACCCAATTTTCAACGACTCGGCCACACATTTCTGCCGAAACGGCCGCTATTTCGCGTTCAATGTTGGCTCTGAGCTCTTCCAACGTCGTTGGCGTGTTGGCATAAATCAATGACTTAACGTAGCCCCACAGAAAGTAGTCAAGTGGCGTTAAATCGCACGAACGAGGTAGCCAATCGACTGGCCCATGTCTTGAGATAACACGCTCACTATACTTACTCTTCAATAAATCGATTGTAGCGTGTGCTGTGTGGCATCATCCTGTTGAAACCAAATATCGTCCAAGTCCATATCTTCCAATTTGGACCAAAAATAATCGGTAACATGGCGCGATAACGCTGACCATTCACAGTGACGTGACGATTGTTATCGTCGACGAAAAAATATGGCCCAATAACGCCGCCGGCATGCAAACCGCACCAAAGAGTTATTTGAAGTGGTGATTCATGAAGCACATCTGGGTTTTCACCCGACCAATAACGCATATTTTGCTTATTGACGAACCCATTGAGCCAAAAATGAGCTTCGTCACTGAAGATGATTTTGCGATGAAATTCATCATCTTGGCGCATCTTCTCCAGAACCCAATCGGAGAACGTACGTCGCTTCAAATGGTCCATCGGCTTCATTTCTTGAGTCAGCTTGATCTTGTATGGGTGTAAACCAAGATCCTTACGCAAAATACGCCATAATGTGGTCTCAACGCGATGTCCAATTCTTGAGAACGCCGTCGAACTGACTGATTTGGATCGTTTGCTACGGAAGTCTGAACGGTAGCGATATTTTCGACACTTCGACCAATCCGTTGTCTCACTGACACGGCAACATCACACAACGAATATGTAGACTCAAATTTTTTCACCAAACTTGCTATTGCCTATCTACTAGGGCGAGAATTACGAACGAAAATTGGAGTTAACGCTCTTAAAGTTGCAGTCACCGACTCCGAATATCTGTAGAAAATCTTAGTTGTATCTTACATTCATCAAATTATGATCAGATTAAACTTCGACGATTCCTTAATAAATAAAAAAAAAACAATTTTCTTTTGTGAGTCACAAAAATATTCACCAAATATTAGTTCACTGACATACTCGTAACTTCAGGAAGATTTAAGAAATAACAAATTTTTCTTACGATTATGAATTTGTATATGTATATTTTCTTCTTAGGTTTTTCCAGCGTAGTTCTTGAAAAAAACAGTCCTGCTATACAAAACAACTGTCCCTTTGAATGCGCAAGATACGATGTTCCAATTTGTGCAAGAAATGCATACTGTACTATACGATTTGTTGGTAGATGCATGATGGATATGTACAATTGCATGTTCCCGCATAAAGGTACGTAAGATTGAATCGTTTTTTGTTTATACTATTGTATAATATTAATTTTTAAATTCATATGTACACTCGTATTTAATTTTAGTTTTCGTTAAAATTAATGATCTAAACTGTGGAAATACTTGGACCGCAAGGTGTATCTATGACATTTGAAGTGTTGTCATTTCAAGTATCGATTTTGAATTTGTATTTATTATATGTAATAAAATGTTTCTATAAAACAACAAATGTATTCTTCTTTCTGTTTTCCATTTCATCCTTTCCTATTATTTTTCTGGGCGGTAAGTAGGCACACTTTGAATTTGCATCATTTTTAGGAGACAGGACTTTGATTGGTTGAATAAATATAAATATTGACTACAACATGGGTTGGGACAGGTGCGTAGTGATTAAATTCCTGAACAGAAATACAATTTGTCTCCTAAAAATTCCAAGAATGGGTTCCTTGGCACTACAATTCTAAATTAAGCAACGTGGGCTTAATCTTTGATTAATCTTTGCCAACTTTTGTAATTCGTATCCAGAAGAACATTGTGTTTTTGAATATGTAGGTTTTTCATGATTTTAGCAAAGCAGGCTAATGCAATATTATTTTGACAATTTTAAAATTTGTGAGATTTAGCGGGATAGAATAGTTGAGCGCAGCTGAAACAAGATTTCAATAGCAAAATAGGTCAAATTAACATGAAACTTCGACATTTTATCTAAGGCATTGGTCTCAATTGCTCGGTTTGTTATTTGCGTCATTTTATAGGACGAATCTAGTTAGTTTAGTTTTATATGCATTTTATTTTCTTAATCATTAACTCTTACATACTAACAAAAAATGCTTAAATCCTAGCTTAAAATTACTTAGCAATCTTGTACTAACTTACTGGCCCCACACAGGCACTCTAAGCTACTGTAAATTCTTATATCTATGTCTTTCAACTTTATTTACATTTTATTTTATTTTATTATATTTATTTTCTATACTTAAGACTAAGAAAAACATTGTTAACAAAAAACTTAGCATATGGACATTATTTTTAGCTTAATTACGAACTTGTCCACTCGTATTAGGTTCGCCCTATTGTAAAGGGCGGATAAAAATTTTTGTACTCCGACTCTGGTGTTCTGTACAAGCGAAAGCAAGCCCTCTTAAACAACCGAATCTTTTCCATTAAGCTTGCTCGTACATTGAACCACACGGGACATCCAAATACCAGTATGGGACTGATAAAGGACATGTAGCAGATTACCTTTACCCTTGCATAGAGTGGGCTGCTATAAAACAGTCTCTTTGTAAGGGCAAAAGCGCCTTTAGCTCAAAATACAGAAATTGATCTAGCCAGATCCCAAGGTATCTGACAACCTTTCGACAGGCAAGAGGCTATCCGTGTTGGTCAATGATCGAGAACTTTCGCCAATTTTTTCTGGTATCTCTAGAGGCTCTAGACAACGGCAACCTAAAGTGAATGGTTTCCGACTTTTAAAAGTTGATTTTCAGCTTCCAGTAATCACAAAAATCGTCTTATCTTGTCGAAGTCATGCTGCACAAGAGTATTAATAACCTCGATTCTTGGACCTGTTCTGTACGCTATTAAATCGTCTGCGTACGCAATAGTATGGGGAAGTGAATCTATCAAGTCGCTTGTATAAATGTTGAATAGGATTGACGAATTGACCGCGCCCTGCTGAAGACCATTTTTAATTTGAAATATCCCAACAGAAGTCACATCACCATTTTTCACGATGACCTGTCTGTTGGTTAGCATATTGTAAAGAATATACAAGAGTGGTTTACCGATCCCCAGCCTAGTCAACTTATAGAAAAGACCCTTTAACTATACGGTGTCGAAGGCCTTCTCCAGTACATTGATTTTTGCCTTTATTCCATTGGATATCTGACACCAGTTTAGACGCGGCATGTGAGATATCATGTCCTGCCTTAAAACCGAATTGATTATCCGGAACTATATGTTTGTCCTTAACCCACCTATTCAGAGCTCTATTGATCACCTTTTCAAACACCCTACTTATATTCGGAAGGAGACGTATCGACCGGAGATTCACCGTACTGGATATATCCTTTCCCATTTTAGGGATAGGTTGAATCACGGCAGTTTTCCAATGCATTGGATAATGTGCATTATTCATTGCATTATTAAACATGTGGCTACTAAAGGAAGATGTCGTAGCACGATGTTCGGAATACCATCGGTTCCCACTGATTTCTTTCTCCTGATTGTGTTGAAGATCTCATGGAGTTCTTCCTTAGAAATGAACGGGGGTAGGCCATCCTCTCTGGCGATGCCATTATTTGCCATATTTTCATCGCTGAATTGGGTGAAACCAGAGCCCTCGGATCGCCAGTTCTCTACTTCATTTCGAAAGCTGAAGTCGTGCACCAAGACGTGACTGTCCAGGTCATAATTAGGGCCAATGGTATCAGTGGCTTTGTATAGTTCCTGAGGCCCCTATGGCCTCAACCTTCTCCTGTGGATCCTCGATCACAAAGAAGTCATTATCATCAGCGGCCTCATTTGGATCAATAACTGCTATTGTCAGTAACCGTTCGTTGTCTCTTGTCCAGGCTATTTTAAGGCACTGAAGGTCGTTTTGATTTTTTCTCCGAAATAGTTTATTTATTTGCGGGATAATATTCGGGTTGCTGGTGTTTACAGCCCGAACCTTGTTGTTCCAATGCAAACTTACAGAAATTCTGTAATTCTCTTTTATTAGCGTTTGAATATTTTTAATCGACGACTTCAGTGTCCTAATCTCCGGGTCTTGTCTGTCAGTTAACTGTCTGTACAGGTTTTTGAGCCTTAACAAAAGTCTACTTTTCTGTCGGTGCAGTGCGTCAATAGTAGTATAGCTGAACAGGTCTTCGTTAGTCGTACCTTAATACCGCGATATTGTAGTGTTCATAGTTTGTTTTATGGTCTCGTCAATTTGTTTTAGGTACTTGTCGATCTCCTTGCTTGACAAATTTTTATTGGACGATGGGTGGAGTGTGTTTGAGGAGAGTGCTCTTGTCAAGGTTGCGGAGAAGTGTGTCCTTCGAGTCGTACATTAAGTGTAAGAATATCTTTGGACAAACTCCTCCAATTCCGCAATTTCGTTGGAAACTGTAATTTCGGTTCCAAAACTGCAATGGTCGCTGTCATACACAAACGTGCGCAGACAGTTTAGCGTTTGTAAATTCGTACCTGTCAGTCGTATACGTTCGTCGTATAGCAGTAGATCCCAATAAGACCCACCTGTACATGTAAGACCGAGTCTGTACATGACATCGTGCTGACCCCACCAATCGAATAGTAGGTTTCCTCTAGTATTTAGCAAATTATTTCCCCAATCTCTGTGTTTAGTGTTGAAATCTCCGCCGATTTTAAAATAATTCTTCCCCGATTCCAGCCTCAGAAGTCGAAAAATCTTGTCAAGTTCTGGATGTAAATGACGACTGCCTTCAACCATGGAACCTGCGCAACCCTCTCTTGTACACTCTGTGAAATTTTATATCTTGTTTAATGAAGATCGCGACACCACATCCACGTTTGGATCTGGGCCGGTTTCTTTTTATAACAATAAACTTATTGTACTCCAGTTCGTGCTTATCGGTTAGCTTAGTTTCGCTAGCAAAAAGCAAATCAGGAGTTTGGTCTTGTAGCAATTTAAACATCGCGGCTCTTCGTTCGATCCTAATCAGTGAATTAACATTCATCGCAAGGATCTTCAAAGTTTGCTCCACCATGTGCGCACCCATTACGACATGTGTTGCGTTAGGCATGGAAGCAGCGCGTACATCCAGTCCACCCGCTTAGCCTGTTCTTGTACCTGCTGTTGCAGCAGAGCCATCTGCCCTTGGATTGCGAGCAAGATGGCCAGCATGTTAGGTGCAGCTTCCGTTGTTCTCGGCATTAGCGCCGGAGAAGCAACAGTCGCTTGCTGTACCGTAGCCCCCTTACCGGACGCCATTTGGGCGTAGGAAATTTGGGATGTGACGGCTAGTGATTGCAACCTAACAGATGACCTCCACCCTCTGCTGCCGAACCAGTTTTGCTTTTTTAATGTCAGCGAACTTAGGACAACCCCGATAGTTTGTGGTGTGTCCCACGTTCTCACATAACACGCACGAGAGCTGTGTAATATAGGATGCTCCAACCCTACCCAGAGCACTCCTCGGAACTGTAGTTCTTTACGCACTTCACACATCGAGGCTGCATTTGGCAGTTCGACGATGTTCCCGAACCTCTAACAGCGAACGCATTGTATAACGCTTTCGCTTCTTTTTCATTTTACCCAGTGAACCACTTGGTAGTCCAGGACATTGATAGTTCTTAGACCATCCAGACGACTTTCGGGACAGAGCTGCACCGGGAAGAATGACAGACTATAGGACGAATCTACTTTGGCACTCGTGTATTGGTTGTGATCTCAACAACCGTAAATCTGCTGATACAGAATATATAACTTTCTATTCTTCACTCTTCATTCTGAATCTGACTTTGACGAGACCACAAAATTAGCTTTTTCATCAGTTCCTAAAAAAAAAGCAGAGCTTATTTTTTTTTCTCCTACAGACTTTGAACTTATGTCCCCTCGTTGCAAGCCCAAGAAATAACTTGAGACGCGAAGACTTCTCAACTACCGGCAATACGGTTTTCCCAGCAATGCTCGTAGGTCATGATGGCATATTTCACAGAAAAGTAGAAATGGTCTGGCTAAAGAACGATGTTTGCACTTGATATTTCGGAGCATTTGCCAGAGTTTGGCAACAGGCTCTTTTGACGAAAATTCTTGCATTTAGGATCGACGAATCTTTCTTCAATGAATTAAAAATTACATTTCGGAGCGTTCATTTCAAGAGTATACGATGAGAAGACCAATTATTGTTTTTTGAATAAAAGGATATTCTGCGGCTGACCCTTCTTCCTGACTGGCTTCTTATCTCAACGCACTCGCTTGACTGAATCCAAAAGCACTCGCAGATCTGCCTGTTAGATGAAATCCAAAAAATACCCTATACAATTCAGCGTAAAAGGATAATAAAACATCTCCCTTCCAAAATATCATCTTACTTACGTACATAGTTACTTAGGTGGCACTACAGTTCCGGGTGAACCTGGGCCTCAACTAACAAGCCTATCCAGTCAGTCCAATCCCTCTTCAACTGCTTCCTGTTGCGCACTTCAAGCCGGTTGATGTTCCCTTCTACTTGTGCCTGCCATCTAAGGTGAAGTCATCCTCTATGGCGTTGTCCCTACGGGTTAGATTCGAAGACTTTGCGGCGCATTTTTGTTCATTCGTTCTGCATGTCTTAACCATCTCAGGCGACTGATTCTAATTTTTCCGACTAGGTCGATGTCGCTGCACGGCTGTATAGTTCGTCGTTGTATCTTCTCCTCCAAAGCCCGTCGACGAACCAATCAACGGAGAAGTATGATACTATTAGCCGGCGTTTAAAAGCTTTTCTATTAAATAAGCACAAAAAACACGTAAACGACATAAGATTGGAATGAGATTTCCACATTATAAAATGATAGCAGTTTTATTAAGATAGATTTTATTCTCGTAGGGATGAATTTAGATTTATCGGATTTTTTGTATCTCGAAACGTAAAAATATTTCCAGATTTATACATATATTCAGTTAACAATTCTGAATAAAAGTATGTATAGCAACAAAAAATCTACAATATATAATATATAGATATATTATATTCTACAATATAATATATAGATTCCTATATCAAGAAATTTGAGGATTTCTCAGTTCTATTTTGTAAGATGCATAGTGCTAGCTAATTTGGCGGCTTTCTGCCAAAGCAAATCCACAACTTTCGTCCACTTGACCTCGTACATAGTGCAAGTAAAAACATTTTGGTTCAAATAGATGAAATCTCAGTTCTGACGCTTTATCTGAATCTGAATTATATATTCACTATTAAAAGCTGCTGAAACTGCAATAGTTTGATTGAAGATATGCGTTAAATCGCTTTTAAAATTTTCTCAGATCATCAAATCTCATTAAAGTTAGTGTACCACTTCTCGTAAACGTTAGTTTGATCGAAGTCCCGAATTTGTCAATTAACTTGCAATACGCTCAATGCAGATCGTAACCTAACCAACAAAAAATTTTTTCGGGATAGAAAGCCTTGAATTCTGACGCCGATGTTAGAACATAAGCAAAGACGTTTATTGTGTATTTGCAAGTGACGATAACTTTAAGTTGTTCAGTTTATTTCTGTTAGCAAAATTAATGGACGTCGACTCATTATTAAAATCGAA
Organism: Volucella inanis; assembly: GCA_907269105.1. NCBI lineage: Eukaryota > Metazoa > Arthropoda > Insecta > Diptera > Syrphidae > Volucella > Volucella inanis. The sequence continues at coordinate 37,756,987 of OU026154.1, read as the reverse complement.
TTGAATTCTTACAGTCCTAAATCGTGCGAAAAATTATATAAACAAAACTCAGCCTTTTTTTTGTAACGGCAAATTTAAATAAAACTTTAATGCAACCGTAAGACCTGATATCACAGCATCACACATTAATTCCAGCTCTAAGTTCAACACCTTGGAACTGAAAAATATAAAAACGAAAGTTAAAAAATAATTTCTCAATAAAACGAAAGCTACTTTTGGTAAGAAGTTGCACAATCATTACTGCCACATGCCCTTTAAATTATTACATTTCTCCTTGATCCTCCCCTTGAGACACGGCACTTCATTCAATTCCGGAAAAAAGCTGTATTATACTCAGGTAGATAATTAAATTACCATATGTGAGGGTCCCTTGAAACGCAATGGAATCGTACATGCATACCTCATAAAGTGCAGCCTTTGATAAGTGTAATTGTCACTTATTCGCGCAATGCAATGTACAATGTCAATCACTTTGTCAGCAATTCAGCAAATGTACTACTGTTTCATTTGCATCAACCTCGAGTTGTCACCAGCCGTTGTCCAAATTGCACCAACACCTACTACTCCCTATGTTCAAAAATTAAAAAGCTCTTCAATCAAGATAAGCAGCTAACCATTTGACACTGACAATGAATGCGAAATTTGAACTCTATTCTGCGAATGGAGGTGTGGTAGAGCACTAACAGCAAACCATTTGACAATTTATGCAAATTCGCCACGTGCTAGTGTCATCGAATGATCAACCCGCTACCTGCATAAATTCAATCAGTTTTTTTTTGTAAAACAAAATTGTTTGAATAATTCTGCATAATACTATAAAGCACAACAACATACTCGTATTCCGGAAGATATATTTCAAATGTTTGTTCTAAACGCGCACAACGAAATAAAATATTTTGGCCATGGAATGCCATAGTTCATTCACAGTTGATCATCTAATGCGCAGCAGAAATTATCACCTCGGCGGTAAGCTATTACTATTGTTGATTTATAGTAACTGAATCACAATGGATATTAAGTTTGGCAGAGTGCTTCCCTATCGGGTGGAAGAGGTTTTCCTTAACACCCACCACCGCGAAAGACACACCTAATCATAGCACAGGGACGGATTGTGGACATATAAGGGCCTGAGTCGGCATGACAAGAAATTAAATATTTTACTTGCATATCAATAATAACCCTTACATGTCATATTTTGCCCTTACCTTACCCTTACAGTTTATTTGTTGTATTGCCTTTGGCTTTGCTGCAGATCGTCCCTATTTACCTCTATTTGTGATGTTAGATATTATGACTGATCCGTCAAGTTATGTTGGTCGTTGTATAATAAGGAAATCTCCCAGAGGCAATTATTTATACAAGTCTATGGAACTTGAGTCTTGCATATATCAACGTTGCATTCTCCCGCAATAGTGTAATAATTCAACTCAAACGCGGAGTTAAATTAATACATTCCCATACTATAGTATAGTATATTAGTACTATACTATTGAATAGGCATCTTCTTGCAGTGCTGGAGAATCTCAAAATGTTTAGTTTTCGCTTTTTTAAGAGGATTTTACAGGAAAAATAAAGCTCCTTTCTATACTTTCGGAGCGGATTCAGTCACTTCTGGTAATGAGTGATAATGGAGTAGCTGGAGTTAAAAACGAGTCGTTAGTCCTCTGGAGACGAAATTAGTTATTTTGTTATTCAAGTAAAACAAAAATATCGTGTTTGTACAATAGTTAGAAGCTGTATCCAATTGATAGATATTTCTTAAATCTCAAGACTATTTGATTTATTTTAACTTATTGATTTAATTTAATTTTAATTTAGATTTTTCTTTAAATTTTGATGGCGGCTGAGGCCTCATTTATTTGGCTTAATACAAGCTTAATCATACTTAAAAACTAACAAAGAGTAAAAGTAATTAATCAAGGGAATGTTGGAAGGATCTGGTTTGAGACAAGAAGTGCTCAGGTTGAAATCAAAAACGGAGATGCTTGAGTTGACCTTTCGGAGCATGCGGGAGATTGGTTCGTTAGAGTCATAAGAGGTGTGGTGGGCTGGAATATATTTAGAAGAAACAAGGACATCATAAATTACGGGGGTTATTGTTAAGAGAAATAAAATTGTAAAGTTAGGGGTAATCCACAGAACCAAAGACAAATCAACGAATGAAGAGAATATTAGCTACGTCTCTGCGTTTTTCTAGGACATTAAGGTTAAAAAGTTTGATGTGGTCTCGATATGGAGATTAAATAAAAGAGTCATCTCGAGGTAGTCCTCGAAGAGCATCGAAGAACACGACGTTAAATGTTCTCGATTCGGGATCTATGAACTCGCTGAAAAGGGCACCACACTTGACTCGCATATTCGAGAAGGAACTGGATAAGCGTAATGGAAAGTGTTCTTATCATATAGAGATTCCAAACTTCTTGGACCATCGTTTGATAAAACGAAGTGATGAGTTAGCTTTAACAATAGCGAATAAATAGTTTTGGAGGCTTTAGTGTCGGCAGCGTAAATGAATAGTGTTGTTGGACACCAGAAATGGATAAAAATGACTTTGAGAATACTGAATTAAAAGCGAACACTATAATAAAAGTTCTCTAGATAGTAAGATATCCATTTTAAGACTCAAAACCGAGGGAAGATAATTTGAAAAGGATGCATTGATGAAATATTTTATTGAAGGCCTTAGCAAAATTTGTAGCAACAACATCGATTTCGTTGCCATTTTTTAGGACTGAAAGCTATGTTAAGCACTTTATATGAAATACTATCGACAATTTTAAGTACGAGTACGTGAGAAAGCTTAGCATCTTTCGATCTCTATTTGTGGACAAGGGCTATGAAAAAGGTTTTCCAAACTTTGAAATTTCTCTTGTGTGAGGGATAGATGAAATAGGGAAGAAAGTGGATGCGAAAGATTGAAGGCACACATTTTGAGACATATTGCGCTAAGCTCGTTCATCATTGAGATTTTGTAACTTTTCTTCGATATGTGTAGGATCAAAAGGTTGGGAAAAAGAGGGTCCAATGGAGAAATTGGGAAGGTACTTAACATATATTGGGTCAGATTCGAAGAAGTTGTCTGTGAATGATTATTTAAAAGAGGTTGTAAAAGTAGTTGGTAATTTTATTCGGGTCGGAAGATGATAGATTATCGAACGAAAGCGGTGGGAGGGGGATTAACCGTCAGTTATCAAATCCTTCTATGTGAGAAGGAGAGTAAAATTCACTGACCTTTATATTTGTCAATTATAATATGCTTGTCTATATTCCCAGTGAGAGAAGCCTTTATGTCGAAAATCGGTAAAGATGATAACTGAAGCGCCAAGATTTTCAGACAGTTCAACATTCTTCTTGCTGAAGTAGAAGCATGGTTGAGATTCATAGAGGCAAAACTGTTTTCAGATGTATGTATTCTTTGTATATAACACCATCGCGGAACTACTTGTGAGACTGTCTGATGTAGCTGAACTTTCTTCCGTGCCACCCTTGGCAGCTAACACAAGCATCCCTTGCTTAGCTTCAAGTCAATCCTCGCTAAACTAAAGTTTATTCCTCGTGAGAAAAAAGATACTGATTGGCTTAACTCATCTAGTACTAGAAGCTGTCATCATACAATACTATGACATAATCTAACGACCTAATCCTCGGATAGGGTTTCTATTGACAGTTGAATTGGGAATGCAACAATAGGTGACATTACTCTTAAGGTTGCAAGCAGACCAAACAAATGCTTCCGGATGACGTCTTGCAAAATCTAGTAGAAAGTAAGTACACCTTACTTTAGACTAGAAATTCCTATTACCACAGTTGTTAAAAAAAAATTGAATTTAAAAGCGATACTTATTATTCTTTTGCCAATTTCCAATTCGCGTTTGACAGCGTCTGTAATTTCGAACTTTGACATCTGTATCAAGCTCATTTGTCTATGCAAACCGTCAATAAAAAATCCCATAAATAAAAATTTTAAACATCGTGCAATACTATGAAGCGACGACAAGCTGAATGATCGTACAAAAGTCAGAGATATTGATAGAGAATAAAGCACGTAAAAAATTAGTTAAAAAAAAACTGGTATTTGGTACAACACGGACTGAAGTTTTGATGACTTTGCGTGCCGAATGTCTCTTGGCTCTGATCTTATGGAAATGCCATTCAATGCCATGCTACCATAGCTTCTATTGTTGTAAAAATGTGAAATCCATTTCCACTGTGCTCAATAATGGTTTCGGCCAGAACTTAAGTCAGGAAAGGAATGTAGTCGAGTCATCACTAATGGCTTTGAAATCCTTTTACATAGAATGAGATGGTGCGGTTTTTTGGAAGACGACAACGTTCAATTTCATTCGTGGTTAGAAAAACTTGCACTTGTCTCAAAATGCAGAAATATACGCCATTCTGATAACCGAACCCTCTCATCACCTTCGAAAATGCAAGACCTCTCTGAAGGCACTGAACGCTGAATTCACTGAGTCTTATTCGAATCCCAGGTTATAATGGAATTTTTAGAAATTTTAGAACTTGCTAAGAAAGGAAAGTTTAAGGATCTGAACTTATCTTAACACTGTTTGCATCTTGGTTAGGGCTTCCATTGACAGTTGTCAGCATAACTGCAGATGGACTAACTTTCGAAGATACCGGCAGATCAATTGAATTTCCTTCTGTTCCGCAGTAGGAACAGGAACCTTAGATTATAAGTAACTGTTCTGTTCTCCGCTCTAACAGAAAAAAAAACCCTGAATGTCATTTTATTGTGCCATAAATTTATCCTTTGATATATTTTATGTTACGTAGAAAGCGCTTTAAGCTATAAGAACTTCTATTGAGCAATGAACAAAACTTCCACTCGTAATTGAAGTTACATAACTCTTCGTTTAATTGGCAATTAGCAATTTGTTTTAGCGGAGCCTCTACTGCAAAGACTGAAATTAGTAACGTAGATCCAGCCCTGTGTTTGAATAAATTACAATAAATGCGGATACTTATCGAAACTCATGAGTTTTCAAATTTGCCAGTACGTTGACTCCGGAGCGATCTACAGTGTCTATCTTTTCGCAATTTTTTTCCCATATTGCGATAGACCGACGACGACGGCACCAGCTTCAATGTGAAGGTCGCAGAAAATGTCACAAAACATTTGTGATTGGATTGATCAATTCGAGTAACTCAAAATGTCACCGACTGCTGCCAATGTCAGGTGCTCAGTGGTGGGTGATACTTCAACAAACTCATGTGCAGTGTGATCATGTGAAGTTCTATCAAAGAGATAGGCACGCGATTTACCAGTATGAGAATTTAATCGAAAGCTTTGACTTTGGTATTTGTGGATGTTGTGCGATTTTTAGTACTTAGGGTTGCGGGAATGAAGCTTTTGATTTTACGAACTGACCCAGTGCCCGTGAAATATGCGTTGCGATAAAATCGGAAGCACCTTTCCATGATTTCTGGGGTCTCTGATCGTGTTTGTGTTTTGGTTGCACAAATAATGGAGAGTGTTTGGTTTTGTTGTTATTATTTACAATAAGCTGTTATCAATGGGCATGAGCGGAATAAGCTTTTCAATGATGCGAATCTAGTGCAAATTTTTGATTTCGAGATTTCGGGTGTACTCATATAAATTTATTCGCTTGTTGGGTGTTTTCATGCAGTTCGAATTTATAGGGGGTTCATTAAGGAGGATTTGTGAAATTTGTCGAAGTTGTTTTGCTCTTGAAGAATGGGGAACCTGTGGCTTTGTTATTTGTTCGGTTTGAGTTTGATTGCGGAATTGAGCGCTCAAAAAAGTTGTAAGTTATAAATCGACTCGGCATATTGTGTATTTTTAAAGTGTAATAACTGATTTTCGCCATTACAATCAGTTTATATTTTTTTTACATCAACTGGCGGGACTATACACCGCATTGTATTCGTCGCAAGTTCGTTCAACGAAAATAGACTAAAGGAAGTGTGAATTAGTTAGGATGATCTTAGGTCTCTTCTTGGCTTATCACAAACTTCGTTAACTAAAATTAAAATTAAAGTATAAATACAATCCTTTGGAGAAAAAAAAATGTGTACACATTCTAGCGGCGAAACCCAGGCTACTTTCATCCAAACGAATATATGCTGTATGAGTGCTAATATTTATCTGATTGAAAAATTTTGCTGGTGACTATAAAATAAGAGCTAAATCACCGCCTTAATTAAATGATTGCACTGAAGCCATTAGGAAAATCGTATCTTTGATAAATTCCTATCTGCTACGCGCACAAGGAAAAATATGCTATCGGTTAGTTGAACATGAATTTAACGTAACACCCTGAAGTTTTATGATATCCTGGGGGCAAGCTTGTGCTATGAAGATTCTACTTGAATCCGTAATGGATTCTGCATGGAAATACTGCTTACAGGTATCTAGACCAATCATCTAAGTATCATCGGCAGTTTAATTCTTCTTATTCTACGACATACACGCATTCGTATAGCAGACCTGGCATAATAAGTGTTTTGTAGTACTTTTTCGGATGCATACGCCTTAATCTACATCGATTAGCTTAACAAAAAAAAAAAACAAAATCAACGCGTATATTATCCCAACTTATTGGACCGCTTTAATGAAATACGCTATATTGAAATCTTAATACGCCTGAGAAAACAAATTTTAAATGAAAACAGGTTGACCAATCTTACAACACTAAGCTGATATGGTATCGAAGTGGTCGGTTGAACTTCTTACGTACAAAAAGGATATTTGTACTATCAAATGTACAGGTACATTGTAAATTTCATGCAATCACTTCTGCAGAAACTACAGAGACGGGAGAAAAAGGCGGACAATCTTGCACTTTCCACGCCAATAATATCCAACGAAAGATGGTGTTCATGATGTAAGCAATCTCAACATATGTCATTAAAAATTTCAAGAGCAAACAGGTTTAGGAATAAAAAATATAAACTTTTCCTTCCTAGTGACCGCATAATTTGATTTAAAGACTATATACCTTACGCTAGGTAAGGGTTGTAGCTTTATTGCTTTTATTGCCTAATTGTTCGACTTCTGCTACACTTGGAGTGTGAAGCTTAGAATGAATGACCCGAATGTTCTAAGTCGGTGAAATATTCATTGTAAGCTAGGACGTCTGCATGTTTTTTGCCTTATTTATTGTTCTATCAAGCACTTTACCTAAGTTTCTTGTCGTACTCGATAGTTGGAGGGCTATCAAAGAAGAATCAATTTGGGATATTTTAATTTTTTATTTTTTTTTTTGTGAAAAGATTGAGTTTTGTTTTTTGCGCTCAGCGGCCTAGCTTAACATTTAACAAATTGTATGGAGGAAGTAACTATGGCTTTGATTTAATTCCGGAAGTAAATATTTCATTTACAACTACGCTAAACAAAATTAGTGATTTAAATCCCTTTGGAGAGGTGTCTCCAGAGACAGTGTACGGCGTTAACTAACGCTACTAGTGTCGTATGCCTTTATTCCAGTTCGAGTTAAGATTGACATTTTTGGCTGCGCCAAGAGTTCTCTCACCCTTTCTATCTAAGAGCGATCACCAAAAAAATTTAATCACTTTGTCCTGCAAAACTTTGTTATTTCGAAATTATTTAATTTAGGTTTGCACTCAGCGATGCGTATGCCAAGATATCTTCCTTTGATGGGATATTAATAGTTTCGTGTTCGTAATTGACGAGTTCATCAGTGGAAGGCTTTTCTGAAATACCAGCAAGCACATCTCTAACTGTGATCGATAATAACAATTATTTAGTGGAAAGAAAATTTATCTTTTTAGGCTCTGCAGTGAACTCCAGGATTGACAAAGGCGCTGAAATAAAAGAAAGAATAGAATAGAAGGCAATTGAGAACCAAAACTCTATCTCGAACAATGAAAAAAACAACATTCTCATCTCTGTCATGTTGTACTGTCATAACGTGGACAGCCTTAAGAGCGGAGGAAAGTTCTTTTAGTTGCTTAGGGCGATAAATTTTCCGCATCCGTCTGCGTGGAGAAGTATATCGGCTGTACAACTACGTAGGTCTGGCTAGATAGTTGCGCTTGAAGCAATGAAGATAGCTAGGTCATATAGAGCGCATGGGTATCAGTATTCCAGCCCAAAAGATCTTCCACCCCACCTTACCTAAAGTGGGGTACGCAATTGGAAGGTGACATCGAGTCACCTCGAAGTTAGACATCGAGGTGGCTAAGGAGACAAGTTGGTTAATGCCAAGATCGCCCAACGTCTCCAAGTACCCCAACATAAGTTTTTGATTTGTTATTAGGAAAATGTTCGGATTTATTTGAATTAAAATGTATGCTTTAAAAATTTCTGAAATTACATGATGAACGCGATTTGGAAGAAATAAGTGAAAAGTGATTTTTGCAATATTTTTTTCAACACTTATCTAGACTCAAAGTGCTTAAAAGGATTCTTTTTGTTTTCAGTCTCCTCGTTGTCTTGCCAAAGTTTGCGAACTCCAAAAATCGTTGGTGGCTTTGAGACGGACAAAAATGAAATACCCTATATAGTAAGTCTAACCCGTAGAGGAGGACATTTCTGTGGAGCAACAATCCTCAATGAACGATGGCTTTTAACAGCAGGACATTGTACTTGCAACGGTTTAAACAACTTAATTAAGCCTTCACAGATCCGAGGTGTTTTAGGACTGCACAGCATCTCGAAATATCTCAGCGGTGTACAGAGCAGACAATACGATCTGAACCCTGCCCAAGTTGATTTTGTAAACATCGTCAGCCACCCAGGTTACGAGTGCACTCATGTCAAAAACGATATAGGTAGTGATGTCGTCATAATTGAAAACCTGTCGCTTATACATTTCTGATTTATGTATTCTTTTAAGCTCTTCTTGAAATGGCTAGACCGATTACGTTCACATATCATATAAGACCTACTTGCCTCTCTGTAGATGTCGGAGGACGGAGTTTTGAAGATACCTTTGCTACGGTATCTGGCTGGGGCTGGACTGATGAAAATCATGCAAATGGTGAAAGGTCTGATGTGCTACGTAAGGCCACGGTACAAATATGGAGGAATGATGTTTGTGAAAAGTCCTATCAGGCAAATGGGAGAAAAGGTATTTTTATCGCGGAAACACAAATGTGTGCCGGTTTTCCTAATGGCGGTATTGACTCATGTTGGGTAAGGCATGATTTTGGAATTAATTATTTTCTATGGATTCTTACATGTGATTTAAATATTCCAGGCTGATTCTGGTGGTCCATTGGTTTCTAGGGATAATCTGCTGATTGGAGTTGTATCTACTGGTGTAGGATGTGCAAGACCTGGGCTTCCCGGCATTTATACAAGAGTTAGTAAATATATTGGGTGGATGGAGAGGGTGATATTCCGGTGAAATGAAAACTTACCGACTTTGGGCTATGAAGCAATGTTCTGTGATATTAGATTTGTAGATAGCATTTATAAGAGATAATATAAGCTACTTTTCGTTTTCAATAATTAAACTACCATAAATCAAAACTTTGATTCATTTTTATGAACTCTTCTTTACTTTTGCCACTACACGATTCTCTCAACAGCGAATTATAAGGGTCTTTAACTATGTTTAACACCCGCATACTCGTATTTTAGGGATCCGATTCTACAGGTAGAATATTAGGTTATATTTCCAGCGCTACATATCTAAAGTTTGAACATGAGAAATAATTTCATTGGCTAAATTTGCAATACTGTGGTAGTTTGGATTGTAGATACTCTTTTAGCAATGAAAGGGGGAAGAGACCCTGCAGTTGAGTTTATCCAGGCTAATATTATTTCTGAATCGCTCCAAAAGTATGATGAAACATCCTAGTTTGGCGGCGCACAATTCCAGTTGTGGGCCTTTTTTACATTTCCTTGTCGAGTGGTGCTACATGAAACTTGGCACACAATAGACGCACTACAACAGTTTCCTCACTAGCCCTGCATCTAACGTAAATGGCGTACGGAGCGCCTTTTAAGAGGAATCAGCGAATACATAAAGTTGAATGGTTTTTGCGCATTCTCTTACGAACATGTGCCTTGGAATTGAAAGATGATTTAATATACTTAGATCCTGGTGGAATTCCAACCAATTTTAATGCAATTTGAGTTGTCATAATTGTTGAAAAAATATTTCTGGTGCAATAAGCACTGGCGCCACAATCCTAAGTGAATCAAATAATTGGGTTATTTCTGAAGAAACTATTCTTTTCGTCACCTTGCCTTCATCAGTTAGGTCCAATTTGTGTTGTCATAATTGACCTTACTTGCGAGAGGATGTTTCATTGCGGATGACTGTGCTAGCCTTTGAAGACACTTGATAGCAAGGTACGGAGCTGACGATGTGCCATAGGTTATTGTATTTAATGGATACTGGTTTATGGATACTGATGGATCAGTAAGTTGATAATGTCGATCATCTTCATGTATCAGTACCTGCCTGTTGAATAGCGACTGTGAATACGAATCTTGGCAAACGAAAACGAAGCAAGATTGTCTTAGATAGTCGGGCTCGCTTGCAATATATCATTCAATGATAAGTTTGTTAAGGTTTTGCATGATAAGTCGAACACTACCCGTAATTAACTGGTGCTACTATCAAGTGTTTGAATATAATAATAAGGTAGAAAATAAAAGCTTTGCCGAATTGATCTAATTCTGCCATGTCTTATAATTTTATGTACTCATCCATGAACCTTCTACAAATCGTCCGCTGTTATGACATACAGTTGCGTTGAAGTGCTCCTCACATTTTTTTTTGGCCGCCGTAATTTGCCTTTTTTGACCCTAAGGTTCTTCGAGTGACCAAAACCTCTCAAGAGCATTATTGAGGCCTTCGTCTTCTATATAGATGCCGCATGAGTGTGACGATGTGGATGATTGTCCCATTCTGATTTGACCTACTGAAAAAAAATCGTAATAGAACTCTGCTCTAATAGGTAGATTTATTTGGTCTTGAGCATTAAATGTTGGATCGGCCAATTTGATATTTCTCGGTATAGTCCAAGTGGAGATATCAATGAACTTGGAGGGTTGTGGCGACAATATTTTTTTAAGAACCAATGCCTCTAATCTTGTACTGAATTCGTTTATTGTTGATTTCAGTTGTACGCTTATTCTCTTCTGTGTTTTTTTGACAGCACTATCGATTCCCTGGATGTTCAATGAATCATGTTTGGTCGGAATCCCTAGCCTTTTTACCACGTATTCCGTATTAAGATTGATCTGCGAGACTGAATCTAGAAGAATTTAGAGTTTATGCCCTTTCGAGCACCTGGTGCATCCTCGCCGAGAACATTTTACCGCTTGATGGCCCAGTTTCAGGCAGTTGTAGCATTGATCATTATCCTTTAAATGTTTGAACGCTGATCAAGCTTCATTTGCAGAAAAACTTTACATGTATATAAAGAATGATTTGTTTTGGACACCGGGCACTCTGTAACTAAATTGGCGATTGCTGAACATCTTATTCCTCAATGGTTCTAAAGAATCGATTTTCAAGGAACTTCAGAAAGTTCTTGATTGTTTGCAAGTTTCTTGGGCTGAATAGGGATTGCTCATGCAGTGTGTGTGTATCCTTGTCCATATTCTTTATCAATAAATGAAGCAATAACGGATCCCAATTCGATATATCAACGGCAATATTCTACCTCCAGTAGTCTTGAGTTTTTATATAGTTGGTTGAGCATATTACAAGCTGTTAAATAATATGCGTCTGACGCGGAAAAATGCCTTATTAGTTTTTCAGGTTCTTCCACTAGATTTGTCTTGAGGAAACACATCTTCTGCCAATCCGCCATTGCTTGTTAATTCACCATTTGTACGAAGAGGTCTTGAAATTTTTGCCATTTCAATTAATCGCCGTCAAACTTTGATAGAGCCAACTTAGGTAGCAATACCATGCTATTCGTCTGAACTGAAAAAACCGTCATGATGATCTTGTAACCTGGTCATTATATGATCAAAGTATTGCTTTTCGTTATATCCACTGGCGACTGCATGTTTGTGAACTATTGTAGCTATGAACATTTTTGACTCCGTTGTTTAAGGATTTAGTTTGGGTTGCGCCTTAATTTTTTTCTTGAAATAGCTCATGACCTTCTGAACAGTCTTCCTACGTAGTGACCTTCCTTGATTTTCCTGGCCGCGGAATCATTTTTTTAGCTGTTAATGAGTTGATAGAGCTCATCGATGTTGAGATTTTGTTTCTCGGTCAGTTGGTTTATTGATATATTATTCCAATCCACCTACTCCGACTCGGAGGGAACTGTTTCGTTGGTACACGATTGTTCGGAGTCAAAACGCTACGGACCTTACTGATGTCTGAGCCCTGGTAAACGCATCTTTGTAGTAATGATCGCTCAAGAGTTTGCCTCTTACTCAAAGAAGCAAATATGAAGAACACGTCGGGTCACCAAATGTTAACGTCAGAACATTTTTTTCCGGCGGTATATCAGACTGCATGTATCTTGATCGTGTAGTGGATATATTCAGTGCTTGTACCAATACATCAGTATATATTTGTATGATATTTAGTCACCTTACCTCAGCTGGGGGGATAACTTAATACGACCTCTTCTTAGTGTTGAAAAAGCAGTGCATTATGGCTTTAAATTTAATCATATTTATACACATTTATCATACCATTTGCTTCTTCGACAATAAATCAAATTCACATACAATTTTGCTTATTTGACAACAATTCAAATATCGTACAATTTTGTTTATTAAGTAGAAGTTAAGTATACCAAAAAATTATCTAATTATTTATGATCATATGGTATGGCTTGAATTTTGTCCAAACAAAATTGCAGTGAATGCACCTGGTATTTGTTTTGTGTCTGTGGGTTCAAGGCGAGTTTCGTGATTTGTTTTTTACTACACACGTATTTGGGAAGATTATTTGGGAGGGATTCATATTGTAAGAGCACACAGGTTCTTGTCTTTTTTTATCAATTTTTCGCATTCCTTGTTTTTTTTTTTAAATTCCGCAACACTGCTTCTGTCCTTTCTTTCCCGTTGTCTTGTTCCATCACATCATTTTTATTCCCCTAGATTAGGCCAGGTCAGATTAATGCGTGCCTTGTGGCTAATCAATCAATGCTTATTTAGTTCAACATTTGAGTCTATTGAGCAGATTGAAAGTTTTAATCGGATCCTGTAGAGTGGCCGCTAATTTAGAATCACCCACATAATATTTGAAAGTTTTCGAACTGAATTTTGCCTTAATCCTCCAGCTTGTCCAAAAATAAACATCCAAATACGAGCAGACGAGCAGATTTAATTACTTCTTCGTACTTGCAGCTTCTGCAGTACTCATAATACAAGATCTTCACGGTTAAGCTTTATTAAATGATCATGGTCCAGCGAATTTTGGGCTTTTTCATCGGTTCATCATCTATTAATATTTGAAAAGATTCTAACGGTATACTCACAAGATAGGCAGAATTGACTAATTTTTTGCGAGTTTGTCCGATCTTTCACTGCTTATGACCAAGTACTGAGCCTCGTGTCACGGTATTGGTCTTTTTTTCGAAAAATGTTCAATATTAACCTTTTTATACACACTGACATCAAAGTTTTGGGCACCAAATATAAAACCCATCGGTATATGAATATTGCTATTATTGACTCTAGTATTCCGATCAAATGTGTTTTCCTGACTTTGGTACGGATGGAAATGTGGCATTTCTAAGAGAGTGAGCTGTACCAGAACATTGAAGATGAGTCTTTCACCTGCCAGTTGGAATCACACACACAGTTTTTTTCCTTAACGCGATTAGCATTATACATTTCCATACTAAAAGAGTTAATATAGGTTTTCCTATACTTGGTGATTGAATGATAGGATGCTCTTTTCCTGGTGAAAATTTTGCTCTTTTTATAAAGTGTTAGGTCTCAGACCAATTATTTACATGTAGTAATGCATGCTAAGAACTGGACGAAATTTACCTGAAACTGAATTTTCAAATTCACACCCACCACAAATATCCAAATAAGTGGTAAGAGGACAACATCTTTGGGTTGCAACTCAACCCAAACTCATCTCAAGTTTTTTTTTTTTATAATACCGCGCGCGCACCAAGGGGATATGAATACCCTTTTACTGGCTTTTTCTCCTGGGCGGGGACGGGTGGTGTAGTAGTTAGAAACTCAGGTGTATTAGGTTTCGATTTTTCGCAGAGGTGGTTGTCAAACTGGATGGGACGAGCTAGTACACCCTCAATCAGTGGGTCTTAAGTACGTGCTAGTTGTTAGTTCGTTATATTTAGCCCAGCCAGCAACCACTCCAACATCAGTGCTATGCCTTCATGTCAGAGTTGACGCCAACGGGATTTTCATATAACTACATACAAATTCTATGAAAAGACTTTTTCACAGAATTGCCTCGCACGGGATTCGAACACACGACCCTCTGCTTGAGGAGTCTATGCATATACCACTACACCACGGCCACCACCGTCTTCAAATAAAGAGCTTGTTATACGTGATGATATCAGTAAACCGATCTAATATCAATATCATATATGCAAACTGCTTATGACAGCGTCTGAACTTACATTGTCGAGAGGTCCTTTCATAACAAATAATACGCTAAATGTGTGACTAGTGTTTCCCATCTTTGGGGACAGTAATTGCACGAAAACTTCCTTCAGACATGAAATGTGAAGTTATAGCTATCGCCGACTTTTTAGACATCACTGTAAGATTTCAACAACATTTCAACTGTTTAATAGGGTGAGGACGCATTTACCGCTCAAGCTACAATATTTTTCTCAAGGCAAATATCTTAATGGTTTCCATCTTATCCAGTTTAAGCGTGAGTTCCCTAAATCTGAATTGACTTCTGAAAATTAAGTGTATCCAGGAAAGTGTGCATTTTTTTTAAAGATGTCCACCGTCTCTTTAAAGAAATCAGTCAAGGTTAAATTGCATATCTTTATACAGCATTTAAGCGTTGGCTTCTTTTAAGCTGAGCAATAGTTTGATAGATACGCAAAAGTTTATACATGAGCTTCTATTGGGATTAGATTTCCCTTTTTTAAGAAGAACAGAGTGTCAACTCTGTATCTGTATATACATATATTATATATTCTATGTATATATTGTATATTGTATGTATACATATATCTGCATATTCTAATAGAAGACAGACGTCATGCAAAATCTAAGTTTTTTCTTATTATATTGCACCAAAATAATCTGTGAGCACCCAAAATAGAAAAAACCAGACAAGTTGAACACAACAAACATTTATAATTAAAATTTATTTCTATTTTATTCAAGAAGCTACGATTTGACAATCGTACTAACGCATAAAGGGTAATCATAAGTACATGTGCTACAATGTCAAAGCAATGAAAATAAAACCTGTGAGAAAACTATCGTTTAGGAATTATTAAAAAGGTAACCCAAAATTAAAAGTTTGTTTTTATTCTGAAGAAATCTCACAGTCGAATTTTATAAATAGTTTAAAAAACCAAAATGAGATACTAAAATATGTCAAAATTATATGAAAACAATGTGGAAAAAACGTGAACCTTTACCAGTGTTATAGAAGTCAAAATGACATATAGTGAGGTATTGAAAGCATATAAACTTAGTGTGGGATGGGATAAATGTCCAGAAGAAGGAGTGGTTGAATGTTTTAAATGTGTGAATTGTGTGAAGATTAATAAAGAACTAAACTTAAGTCTGACTGTCTGTCATAATATCTATATATTATATATATCTATATATATATATTATATATATAGTCAGTGATTGTAAACCGAATCTGTTAATGCTTACAGACACATGCTACTGATGGTATATTAAAATCAGGAATAAAATTAGCAAATTACGAACATGCTTCTTGTCCATCACATTCAATGCAAACTAGTGGTGTATAAAAAGTTGCGATTTCAAGTAACAGAATTTTTCACTTTCTAAACATTGCGTGGTAAGTTAAAGTATACGTATGGTGAAGAAATGTTAGTATACAGATTTGAGTAAGTATACATTAGCGCAGTCTCAGATTTTTGTTAAGTTTTTTTTAATTAGTGTAATCAGTCCCTAGAAAACGAAATTAATACAATTGTAGTCGGTGATATTAATATATGGTATATCTCTTGACAAGATCGATCATGGTTTTACTCAACTATTAGAACAACCCACTAAAATAAGCCCGAGTTTGGCAACTTTAATAGATCATATAATGAGAAACATACCATAGACTTTTGACAAAATGTATTAGTTAAAATTGACGAACAACATAAAATTTCTGACTATGAGACATTTAAAATATTAATAACTGTAGGTGAACACAAATATAATGATGCACAATTAATAAAAATGATCAAACATACCAAACAAAAATTTGGCAATCTTTTAAATTAAGTAAATTTCACAGAGCTTTACTTTATCGTCTAACCACAACGACAACTATGAGATACAGCTACGACTAGGTAAAATGGTTTATTTCTAATTTAAGGCGCTTAAAAAGTGAAAAAATTTAACTACATAAAAGTGCGGTTTTCAGGAACACGAGTGTAAGCTGAGAAAGATATAGACTAATCCGTAACTAATCCGTATAGACCGGAAATTAAAAAAGCAAAACACAAACACAAATTGCGATAAGAAGGCGCAATCAGACACAATTTTGGCAAACACTTTAAAAGCTAGTTATGAAAAACAGTAAATTCCAAGATAAATCAAGCGTACAATTAGGAAACGAGATTCTAAGTGAGAAAGGAAAAGTTGCAAATAAAATAAATGTATATTTTGTGGAGAGTATCTTTAAAATTAATGCGTCAATTCCATATGTTCAATCTATTTTACTAGATATACATATGACTACTAGATTTAGATTTCAATTCTGTATAAGATAAAGTGCAATAAAAAGAGGGTTCAAAAACGACATTATTTATCAATCTGTTGAAATGATATATAAGTTCGGTATTTTTGAAAATAATAAACTAATCTCTAAATTCTCGTATATGGTATATTCAATTAAGTGGAAAGAAACAATAGTAGTATCAGTAGAAAAAGTAAATAATACAATAAAATGAGAGGAGTTTCGTCCAGCATATACCTTTCGTAGTTGCGAAAAGCTGAATGAAAAGTTTCCAGCCGACCAATTGAGTAAGAATTTAGAAAAAATAAAATATTTATTAAAAAACATTCTGGACTTAAAAACGGAAATTCATTTGAAACTCCACTAAATTATATACATAGTATGGGAATGGAAAAAACAAATAGACGACGGAAATTCGGTTATAGCTGTTTTCCTAGATTTACAAGGCGCTTTTGAGACAATAGACCAGCCAGTCCTATTGCAAAAACAAATGGAATATTTTGTAACGAGGGAGGAAAATAAATGGTTCAAGTTTTATTTAACAGGGAGAGTACAACCGACGAAAGTTAATGATCATCTCTCTTGTGAACTGAAATCCGATTTAAAAGTACCTCAAGGATCAGTATTGGAACTAATACTTTTTTTTTGTTATATTTAAATGATATAGGAATGTACTTAAAGTATCGTGAAGTGGTTTTGAAGATTTAAAATATATAAATAATGGCTAAATGTGAACAAGCTAAGACTCAATGTTAACAAGAAATAAATTAATGTAAATATTAACGACGAAAGAATTGAGTGTGTAAAATGTATTAAATAAACTTTACTACGTATGTAGCAAAATTTCAAAGAAATAAGTTTCTTCAAGCGAAATAGAAACTTATTGTCATTCGAAACAGCCATATTAATATTAAATGCAAAAGTATTTCTTCATTTCAATTACTGCGCAAAAATTTTGTACATGTAGAACCAGGAATCTAAAAATCGACTTCAAAAATTACAAAAAAAAAAAATGCGATCTAGAAAATTCTAAAGATTAATATAGATGAATGTCAAACAAAGATTGATAAACAATGCAATGGTATTCATATTTAGAATGAAGAACCGGTTATTGCCAAATACCGTAGTGCAAGTTTCAATGTTCAGCCGTATAAATTGAGAAGTAACGACAAAAAAAGGACATCAAGATGCAGATTAATAAATACATATCAATGAATTTTCTATCGAGAAAAAATATTTTTTAACCACTTGCCATTTAATATAAAAAACGAAACAAGTTTACCAGGGTTTAAAAGGAAAATTTGTAAATTTTGTAAAACACACCATCTAAGAAACTTAATTTTTAACTTATTTGCGTTTAATTTATGTAGTATAAAAAAACTAACAATTTTTAGGCGCTCAGATACTTAAAAGTAATTTATAAAATTATCTGTCTATCTAGAGCAAAAACTCTTTATAAGTCGGGTCTTCGATACTCTTCCTTGATGATATTAAAGCACATACGAGACGTATAGAAAATTCTAAATTGCCGGGAATAAATTAAGTCTACATCAGTTCATGTTTGTTTTCTCAACTACATTACAACTTTTAACCTTGTAAACATTGTAATCAGCTTCATTTTTTTTGACTCTAATCAGCTACACTTTTTCCGAAGTAATTAAGTTTATTTATTTGAACTATCACAATCGATAATTGCAATCTCGATATCATAATCGTCTCTCTATATCTGTAAAATAAATATACCTGCTTCTCTTTTGGTAATGAATTTGGCGACTCATTTATTATTATTTTTTTTTAACTCATTTTTATTTAAATCCATTAATTAACTATTACATGCTACACAAAAAAGCGATTAAAAATTAGCTTTATTATCTTTAAAATTTGTGTTATGCTAACTTACTAGCCCCATGCAGGTGTTCTAAGTTAAATTATGTCTTTCGACGTTTCTTACAGTCACTATCTATTTTTTTTTTCTATACTTGTTTTTAAATAAAACTAAGAAAACATTTTTTATTAGGTGAAAAAACTAAGTAATTACATAGACTTGCATTTGGCGGCTATATGGGTACCCTTGCTGCAATTTCTAGTGCAATTATATTTGTCACTCCCTCAATTTTTGGATTCTGAGCTGGAAAGTTAATTCCAGGATACTTTGTTTCCCACAGATCTAAAATACACACTCTGGCTAGAAGCACTAGGAATTAGTTAATGACAGTCAAAGAAATACTAGACACTCGGATTCCCTAACTCACGGGATACAGACAACGGATGTCCGACGACCTCTATATATTCCATCTCTGATTACACCTTAGGTTTTTTGAAGCTTGTTCCCTTCGGAGAAGGTGGCTAATAGTCCCGTTTTCATCCCTTTTTGCTCTTCTATTGCTATTGTTGTTGCATTTTATTATTCATTTCAACCGATTCCGTTTTAGTCAGATTGCCCATATTCCACAGGCGTCGACAGATACACTTCGCGAAAGAATTTGCTGATGGGTTGATAGCCAATCCTTCAAAACTTTTCTAAAATGTTAGTCACATCACAACTAAAATTAGGAAGTCAACCACTTAATTTTTGGAAGAGGTTATCATTGGGGATACAAAAGGAAATAAATTGACAAACTCTTAGTTTTTAAAAATTATATACCGATATTGAGCCTCAGCACGCGGTAGGGCAGGAAGTGGCAGTGACTTACTTTCCTTATCCCTTGACTCTTGGTCTTGGAGTTGTTCGAAGTGAGCTGTCGAGCCCTTTCAATATTTTTGGTTTTCCAAGTGGGCGCCAATCTGACCAATCGCCTTAAATTCAAAATTTTTATTTTATTTTATTTTTTAATTTTCTTGATACAAATTATTCTTGTTATTCTTGTCTGTTATTTTATTTTACTTTATTAAGTAACGACTTTTACAAACGACTCAACAAACATGGCCGACTTCCTTTTTAAAGTCATTTACCTGAACGCACTCTTTAATTAACAGCTGACGGCTAATAGCTGTCATTTTTGACAGTTCATTATAACCCTAGTTGTTTATATTATTTTCCATTGACCAAAAAAAAAAAATCGCATCTCTCTACCGGTTTAGCTGTCAAATTCGTGTCGTGGTGGTTTCACACGCCGGACGAAGGCACTCGTTTTTTATTGGTCTATTCAGCGAAATTTCACATCATTTTCCTCACATTTCCCAATTCCACATCTTTATACAACATAAAGGAACCAAACCCGGATCACATACACACACAACCGCAGTTTATTTGCAATGAGTGAGGCTGAAAAATCTAAACCAAATAAAGAGTCGACGAGTACATCAACAACCACACCAGCATCATCCGTGGCCAGCGCCACAAAGGTCAGCAGCGGCACCAACGCCACTACTAATAGCTCAAGCAGTATTATAACTTCTACCACGAGTAGTAGTAGCGGTAGTGGTAGTAGCAGTAGTAGCAGCAGTAATACTATCATCAGTAATACTAACATTACCAGCAAGCTTCCAAGTAAACCACCTCCTCCGTTGCCACCGCCTCCGCCGCCACCACCAAAACTACTACCACCTCCAGCACCAGTCAGCCGACCAAGAAGTTATGAGCATTCTGAGACTGCAATTAAAAAAGCATTTGACGATTTCATGAAAGATCCCGAATGCCTGGATAAAGCCGCAGATTACCTCTATGAGTCGCTGCTGGAGGACGCAGTCATGGGTGTCTACCTCGAGGTTCATCATTCAGTGAAAAGTGGGGCTCTTGAAGCCATAGAAGGACAACTTGAAGATGATACAGCTTTCAAAATAATGGATACGCCCAATTATGATGTATTTGGCATGAGCACTGCGCGCAAAGATATGGATTGTAATTGCCCGAATTGTGATCGGCTAGTAGCTGCTTCCAGATTTGCTCCTCATCTAGCGAATTGCATGGGTAAGCTGTTGAGAATATTGAAAACTAAATAGTCTCTACGTGCGGTTTCTGAATCACCGTGTGAGGTTTAATATAATTTGCAGAATGGTGATTCTGCAAGAAAATTCGTTGTGGTTTCAGTTTGTATGTAAATCATAGAGACCAAAGACAATGTTTTTAACTATGCAAATAGGTGTGGCATTAAAAGTTGTTTATTACACAGCTCTTACCACCACAACTTCTCTTACATTCTTACGCAATCGATGGTGGTATAAAGTTTACACTTTTGTGTTTGCCGCTCATCAGTTTTGAGTATTTTTAATTTCGGAGGCATATTCCAGCCAAGTCAACAGATTGATTGTGTTTTGATCTGCACGTATTTAGTTTAATTTTACAAGGCACAGGATGTATGGTCTTATAGGCCACTCAATTTTGGATTCTCTCTTTAGTGAGACAATGAGTTTGTTGATGTTTTTTTTTTTTTTTTTTTTTGAGTGATCCAAATATTTCACTTCTGGCCTCTTTGGGCCTTGTTGCTTATAACTTGAGGCTGTATTGATCTTGGGACCGGACTTCACCTTGATTCACCTTAAGTTGTCCAACTATCGGTTTCTTAATGTGGACACTTCTGTGGATACACGCATTTCTATTTCGGTCACGTTTTGACATATCCTTTGCCATTCGTTATACTATTTTCATCTGCGTACCTCAGTTTTCCTTAAAATTTTTAAATAAGCCTGCTTTCATATGTAAGTACGTAAAAACTGGACGCATGACCTTCGTGTATAGCAAACCTTTAAATTTAACCGACATTTCTCAATCGCAAAAAGATTGCAGAGATTTGAGTTAATTGGCCGCAATGCTGACTCTGTCATCGCAGTTTGACTAATGGTTTATGACGGCACCCCAATATTTGACTTTTTCGCACTTCAGTGTGTTAATATGAATTGAATTTTCCTGTTCGAAATAGCAGTGTACAGATATCCGGTTTTTGTATGACTGATTTGTAAACTATCTTCAAAGCCCTTTCATGCAATTACTAAGAGCATTCGTTGTGGTCGGTGGATAGAAACTCATTTGTTCTGGATTCGTCGGTCTGGTGCTTTAGCAGAAAATCTTGTACAACAAAAAAAAGTAATCTTTCAATCGCATCGTAAGTTAATTTGCCTCCCACAAATCCACATTGACACACATGAATTTTGATAATGTTTCTTTGCCATCTGTATAAAACTTCCTTGTATATCTTCATAGTATGCGAACAATACGTTGGCTGCCAGTATATCACCGGTGATCACAACAAAAACCTTCCGCCATTGGCTAGTGTAACAACGATGATCACATACATAAATCAATCATCTTTCCTAAGTTGCGATTTTATTACGAGTGATACACCCATAGACCACTAGAAATCAGTTATACCATAATAATGAAATGAGTTTGCGGAAATCTATAAATTAATGTGAACTATTGACATATTTTATTGTGTAAAAAGTAAAATAAAATTAGCAGGACAGATTAAATTATTTAAATGACCTTCTGAATCTTAATGTATTACTGAAAAAGATTGAGGCAAAAAAATGGTTTCGTAGGACATTCTAAGAAATACGTGTCTACAGGCTTTCCTTTCTTCTTCGAAATTGCAAGCAACGCTGTATCTCTAATATCGGTATAGTATTTTCTTCACCGCTGGCTCTTTTGTCCCTCTCCTTTTTTACTCCCGTTGATGTAATATTGTTAGAATGTGTATTTTTTTTTTTTTAGGACTTCATACAATAATTGAATTATGTTGTCCACTCAAATCAAGAATTATATCTTGACGAAATCCAGATTTTTGCAGAGGGGGATTCTTTTCGTTATACAATATAATGCAACTTTGTGGCGCCAGCTTATCAGGTCTATACCTATTGTATATAAAAAAAGTTTACAAAAAGAGTTAATGTGAATCAATTTAACTTATTAAATGTTTACCTTCTTTGCGTCTATTGTATTCCAAAATGATATCATGTTTAATAACATCTCCACCAAACCTGTTCCTTATTCCAAACGGTACACATGCTCCAGTATTTACTGTTGACAAATGCCGAACTTCTCTTTTATCTCTCCAGTAACCAACAACTGTACCAGACTTCTCAAAAGAAATACATTCCCCTTTTTTTTTTTAAATTTTATGTCAACCCAGGCAAGCCTTTTCGGTTCTTTAGTAATGTTCTTCGTAGAGGAAACGAGTATGTTTCAAATGCTTAGTCGTTGCTTTCGAAATTTATAAAACGGGGCGAAAGGTTTAAACATAACTTGAAGTATAAACAATTGCACGTGGAAAAGATCTCAGGCGCCAGATCACCCTAACATGTTTATTCTTGCTTGGATCCTGTAGAAAGATTTTCATTGTTTTTCACCGGTGATATATTGGCCTCTGGGGGAAAACTTTTCTTATGATCACCAGTGATGCACTGGCATCCAACGTGTTAAATTCAGCTTTTCGCCCTATTATCTTCTGTGGCTTTAAAGCGTGCTCTAGCCATCGCTTTTTTCGCTTCTTTTTTCCACCCTTTGGGATTATAACAAATCTATTCGTATTCATATACATTCCATTGCGTCGTACACCTTACATCAAGTTTGAGCAATAGCCAGATGTTTACGTTTTCCACTTTGAGGTGATGGCAACTTTACAAATTACCCAGAATCTTAAATGGGTAATTAATAAGCCGAAAGAGCATATATTATTCTCATTAGCTTTTAGGTTGAGTTATATCCTCGTCCTTCCTTTTTCACTGCAGTACAATGTACGAGTATATACAACAATCCCTTTGAAATTTTAAGTGATCTTCTCACGCTGTTTTTTTTTTTATATTTTGCTCTGATACACTCATCCGCAAGTCTTACCAATTAAAATCATTTTCATCATTTTCTTGAAAAAATTCATTTATAATCACCCGCAAATCCTCCCAGTGATGTACTATGTCAATGGAGAACACAAATATTCTCTAGGTGATTTTGCCATTTCATGTTATGTCATGAACATGGAAATAGGAATAGCAGTGGTAAAAGTTTGCACTCTTCGGTACTCTGGTTTTCGTTTTTAAATTTTGCCTACAACATACCGAATATGAAATACTATACCCTGCTTAACAAAAATCTGCAGTACAGTGAAAATGGGAATATTTACCTTTCACTCTGGTTACAATGAAAGGCATAAGCACATCGCTCTTGAAAGCTCTCATAGGGATACCATGATATGCATATTTGTCGACAGGAATTTCTTAAGATAATTACCATTACCATTCAAAACCCGATATTAAAACAATACTACACTCAAAACAAATAACGTCGACGAACTGTGGACCCACTTCGAGAGGAAATTCACCGAATTCTCGAAAGAAATGAACGCGAAAATTGAACAAGTGCCAGCCGTAGAGAAGGCACACTTTGCAAAGTCAACGCAATCGAGCCAAATATGTTGGGCAAATTGAAAATTTAATGGAGACTCTAATCAATATTTGCGCCACACTGAATATCAAAACTTCACCCATAAAAAAGTGTTTAGAGTATAATGATGGTACAATAACGCTCAAATTCGAAAACTCATACGACAAAAATACTCTTTTAAAAAGCAGCTTATCTACAAATGGGCAAATATTGGCCTGACTCTCCGTAACATTGAGGAGGGAGCTTGTGGGCATCTTAAATGGAGAGTCTTTACTCATCGCGAGTACAGAAGATTTGGAGGGGACTATGCTAATTAACCATACTCAAACCTATCATTAGATATGAACAATAACAATTTAGTGATCTCAGCAGTGACTACACTTTCTCTTCTCTTTTCTCTTTAATTGTTCTTTCTCTTTTTTCAATTTATTTCTTATTACATATATTTTTATTTTTGAATATGTTTTTCGAAGGCTCACCATCGTTGAATGTCACTAATGCTTTTGATTTGAACAGAAATGCGCTTTTTTATGGTTTCTATGTTCCCTACTTTGTTTTGTTTTGTTTTCCTGTTCGTTAATCATGTATGAGTTTAATACCTCCAGTTGGACTTGCATGTGTCCAGAGAATTGCATAGAAAAATCTAAGATGTTGCTCAACATTCTGAGTATTGATAAACACGGAATTCGGGTGTGCCACGTTAATGTGCAAAGCATTGTAAGTAAGATTGATAAGGTGCGTTCTTTGTTTGAAGGTAGATCAATGGATATTATCTGTATTTCCAAACCATGGTTGAACCAAGGTATGCAAAACAAAACTATTTAAAATTTGGGGCTATGCAATGTATCATGCTGATCGACTTAGCGGACCTTATAGGAGTGTTTTTCGACATTGCTGTAGACAATATAAAAAAAAAAATAATAATAATTGGAATTCTGTATACTGCATCTAATGTCTCGCACTATACGAAAGTTAGGGATCATCTTGAAGAGTTGGGGCCATACAACAATAAAGATGTATTTGGTGATTTCAATCTTGGCATTGTAAGGGGGAAAATAAGCAATTTGTTGACTTAATAAATTCACTGGGCTTGCAATTCGTTAATCCGTCAACCCCACTGACAAAATATCCTCTCTGACCGATGTTTTCCTTGTTTCCCAAATGGACTAAGAAGAGTATTATGACAAAATTGCCTCCCAAATGTCTCTTACCATAATATGATTTTCTTAGTACTATGTCGTTTTGTTCAAATGAAACATTCGTTCAATTTAATGACTGTTATAACCTTGACTGGTCACCAATATATTGCTCGTCAGATATAACATAAAAGAACATGCAATCTTCTGGACTAAAAAAAAAAACATAAACTATCTTTTTAATAAACACGTGCCTCTTAAAACCAAGAAAATATTTAATAGAAATATTCCTTGGTTCTCCCAATAGATTCAAGCGTAATTTTTTGTACTTTAGGTGGCTTAGGACATGTAAATGTCCATTCATATATGACCAATTCCGTTAAATCCGTAACGCTGTAACCTTTTCGATTCATAAAAAGAAAACTAAGAACCTAATCAAAAATTTGCCAATAGTACACCAGAAAGTAGTAATCAAATTGAGTTCTCCATTTTAACGGTTTCGCAGCGGAACAGCATACTTAATGTTTTCAATGTTTCAATGAGACAATCGTAGGTGAGGCCATGCGCTCTGTAAGGTCTAACGCTGTAGGTTTAGACAATATCCATCCGAAATTTGTAAAAATGTTGTTGCCTGTTCTTTTTAAACATATAACACATTTTTTAAATACAATTGACCGGTATTATCTGGCAGAAATACTCCCTGTTCCCAAATCAAGTTTCTCAAATAATTCCGATAGTAGGCCAATTGCTATCCATCCTTTCCTCAGTCTTGAGGAAAAAAGTATTTAAAATGCAGTCCACACAAAATCTGCACGTCATTTGATTATTATTGCAGCGCCCCTAGTGATATGTAACTGACTTTTTTAACACATATTTTTTTAGTCAAGCTTCACTATTAATCGGTTCATTTTTTGTTTTGATTGAAGATTGAAAATTCTTCGTGGTCGGGGTCAAAAAAATTACCTAAAACTAAAACTAAAACTACTGATATAAAAATAAATACTCAGTATCGAAAGAGCCAAAAAAGATTGAGAAAACATGATGTACAAATTCAAAACTGGTCCCAAAAGTAATAACAACTGTGAAACGTAACAATGGGTTATCGGAGTATGATCAAACAAAAAAATTAATACAAGCAAAAGTACAGCAAGACGTATACGTTTGAAAGCAGATTTTATCCTATCGTGCAATAAAATACACCAACCGTTTTGATAAACAAAGTTGAATAGCTAAAAAAACGGACTAGGATTCTTTATGACAAACTTTTTACCAAATTCAAAGGCTGGCTTGGTAATGGACGATGAAACGTATGTTAAATTTGGCCATAAGCAACTACCAGGTCAAAAATTTTACGTTACGACGAAACGGGGTAATATATACTTATAAAATTTAAATATATAAAAGTTGATAAATTTGCTAAGAAAGCGATCTTAACTGGATTGATCACATAAACAAAATTGTCCTTAAGATATACGGCATTCTTAGGGCACTAAGTCCAACAAAACAATACTTACCTAGCAAAGTAAAGATAAAAGTAATCAAGGTTTTTGTTTTGCCCATCATACTTTACGGATGTAAAATCTTTGGAAGTTTAGATTCTTCGTTCTCAAGAAAACTAAATGTCGCATTTAACCACTGTGCGGTATGACCACATATCAACATTCACCAATCAAATCTCTGTATTTTCATTGGATTCACTCTTCAAATATACATAGAGCTGTCCTCTCTTTACTTAAGATTGTTTAATCTAAAATACCGAGTTATTTGTTCGCTAACATAAATTTCGTTCGCTCTTAAAGAACCTTCAAGATAATACTTCCCAAACATAAAGTTACAAAGGCAGTTCGCCTGTGTAACAATCTTCCCACTAACATCAAAAGAATGAGCATAGAAAACCACTTTAGGCAAGAACTTTTAAAATATTATGCAAGTCAAAATTAGCGATGTTATGACCTATTTAAGTAAATTCTTAATAATCAATATTTCTATCCTACTACTATTCTTTATATCGTTTATCTTTCTGTTTTTGTATCTACCTCTTTTGTCCAACACCTATCAAATTTCTGTTATATATTTTATACTTAAAGCCTGTGAATTGTTCAATACAACTAGTTGTTATAAATTAAATACCTACATACAAAAATGCTCTAAATTAAATAAATAATTAAGTTTTATTATCAGCTCGAACTTATCTGGATGTGAGCATACTAACCACGTTAACATATAAAAATAGTATGCTATATGGATGACTTCGAAAGTTGTGGGTAACTGCAAGTTTTACTCCTGTCGACACCAGACGAAAACTTCCAATAAGTCTGATTGTACCATTATTTATATATGCTGAGTTTGTATACTGTAACATCTATTCATTATCCCAACGCAAGCTACAAGTTGTTTTCAATGATTCGATAATGTACATTTATTAATTGTTCAGATATGACCATATTTCACAATATGCTGGTTACAACTCTCAAACAGTATGTTGATGCAAGTAATTGTATTTTTTACACAACATCATTACTATATGAGTCCGAAGACGCCTAAGTCTAATTCCATTACGTTATCACTATTTAAATTCGTCTCGGTTATTATTATTTTTTTTTCATTATTATTATATTTTTTTTCATTATTATATTATTTTTTCATTATTATGTACCTTATATTCAGTAAGATGATCAATAAGTTGAATTGAATTGAGTAAATATATGGTGCTACAGACTGGGATGGTTACAAGTCTCAACCCCTCTAGTTGGCCAACTGCCCTTGTTACGCACTTCAAAGTGGTTGAGATCCTCCTCTATTTGAGCACGACACCAATTGCGAGGTCTTCCTCTGCGTTGTCCTTCAAGTATTAGTCAAAGACTTTTCAAGCCGCAATGTTAATATCCATATCTCAACCATCTCAGCGACTGATACGCATTTTTCTGATGAGTTGAATATTAGATTTTTATTAGAACTATAACAGCGATTGTCAAGTGTAATTCTTCGCTTTATTTGTAATAACTTGTCATTATCAAAGTTGCTAGCGGAGCCGAAGTTAAAACCTTTAACAACCTCAAAGTTAAAGTTAAAGTTACCCAAATAATCAATGTTGTGCGCTCCGTCTTATCGATAGCGTGCACTTGGTTTAACCTTCATTCAAATCTTACTCCATTTTTCCGGCTTCTGTTCGTCATCGACGTATGCATACTTTTTTTTTAAATTATATCTCTGGAGACCGCATCACCTGGCTTAAACTTTCTACTGACATTAGGAGTATCAGTGACGGGTGGACGGACATTTTGAAAGTCATCGCCCAAGTTGAATAACTTGTTCTGCCTGACAACACGATTTGTTTCATCTCCACCATTTAACAGTTCCTGGAATAACACCTTTCCATATTCTCGATCGCTCACATATCAGCCCTCTTGTCCTCAACCGCAACACCGCTTAAAGCTATCTCAGCATAATTGTGAGTTCGGGTGCTGTGTGGAAGTTGGTCTTCACCCTTGTTACCCTTGTTGGGTAACTATAGTCTCCACCATTTAACAGTTCCTGGAATAACACCCTTCCATATTCTCGATCGCTCACATATCAGCCCTCTTGTCCTCAACCGTAACACCGCCTAAAGCTATCTCAGCATAATTGTGAGTTCGGGTGCTGTGTGGAAGTTGGTCTTCACCCTTGTTGGGTAACTATAGTCGCTTTTCTGATACTGTATGGTCCTTGCCGCTTCTTCTCTTTTTGACTATAAGTTTTGGCGCGTCTTGATCAACTTCTCGCATATGCTCACTCTGAGGTAATTACGATAAGATGTGTAAACAGGATTTGATCCACGACCACGAATCGAAAGATAGCCATGTGCTGCGATTTCCTTCGCGTTCTGCCTTATTTTTATCGTAAAACTTATCTGAAGGGCGGGCTACTACTGTAAAATGATTCTCCTTATGGCCACCCCCTAATTTATCTCTGACTAAGTACTTAAAAAATTTGACGAAAATTATATCTCAAGCAATAGATTGATAGACGGATAACGTAACATAGTTTAAAGTTCTATAGCGACTTCAAATATTTTGTAAAACTTTAATAACTTGCTGCTTTCAATATGCAGGTGATATGCAATTTTACACTACCATATGTATCTAAAGAGCACTATACTCGTACGAGTATATCTACTACGTATCCAATAAGAGACTGGAAAATCTCCACCAAGCTTTTGTCATGATTGACATTTTTTTTTCTTTCGGAAGTCCACTTACTCGTTTTGATCAATTTTTGAACTTTTGTTTTTGAAAATCCAAGCGTTGTATAGTAAAATGACACCCGTTTAAAAATAATATTTAATTTTTCTCAAATATAAAGTTGATTTAGTTTCTTGATAATTTCTTGTTTTATTAATTTCAGGAATGGGTAGAAAAACATCTCGCATAGCAAGCCGGCGTTTGGCCAATGCCAAAGAGGGTAGTAATTCCAGTTATTTTTCTTCCAATATAAGCGACGACGAAGATGATGCGGACTGGTCCTCAGAAAAGCGACGAAAAAAAATTCAAACTTCACGAACAAATGGTTCAAAGAAGAATGGCAAAACCTCTTGAAATTAGTGGCTTAGTTTAGTTGTAAATTTATCCTTTTGTTATCGTTTAAGTTTTTAGTTTTTAGTGGTTTTTTTTTTTTTAGTAATTTTTCGGATCTAAGAATTGTAAGTTATATGTAGGTATGTTTCCTTCTCATTGGCAAAAAAAAACAAAACTTATTATATTAGTCTTTAAGCTTATTTGGATTTGTTTTCGGATTGTTACTTATTTATGACAATTAAAATCAATAGTTTATAACAATTGATTATAATTGATTATTTGAGGCATAATAATCTGGTTTGAGAGTTCTTGCGTGTATACTATTTATATATAAACTAGTTCGTAATATTCCGGTAATATTGTGTTCAATGAAGCCAACACTTGAACCTCTTAAATACGTGAAAATACACATCTATTTTTACTATAGACCACAAAATACAACCAAACAATTCAAATTCATAAATCGAAAACAGACATTCAAATGCTATAATGAATAAAATAAATAGATCTTATGCATATGAATATTCAATCTGAAGATACATAAATTTTCTTTCAAGATTTATTTATAAAAAGTAGATAATAAAATATCTTAAAATATTTACTGTAAAATAAACTCCATTACTCATATATTTATTGATATATTCTAAAATACATTATGTACACATGCGTGTGATGGAAGAAATCATTTAATTCCAATACATTTTGTGCCGATACAGATAAAAAATATTTGTGTGCGGTATCTGCTTGAAAATAAAAAACCGAACATCTTTATTCCCGAGCAAGTAACAAAAGAACACATTTAGTTTTATTTTACTTTTTAACAGTTTCTAATTGTATTGAAATAGACATAGTTCACGGCATTTGCTCCTTTTTTTTCCAAAACCATATCTGCCTCAATAACAATATCCAATATTTACAGACTAAGCTAAGCTAGTTTGGAGGAAAATCTGCGTTATTGAATGCTACTAATGCGGTTCTTTGTTCTATGGCATTTTTGAAAACACGCACTTATTTCTCAGCTGCCTTCTTAGCTCAAAGATACTGAAATCGGTAAGAGTGATTCTGTGCTTGTTCTCTATAGTGGTGTTGTTGTTTGAATTCACAGCAGAGCCCTAAAACGCAAAGCGTTGTAGCACTACCAACTTATAGTCTAGAATTATAGTGTTGTTTTAACCGCTAGAATTGGATGTTCTTTTTTATGGACAGCTTCATTTTAGCTTCATTTATCATTTAACTTATTTTCGTCGCTTCTGTCCAAAATATAATGGCCGTCGTCTAGTATTCTGGACGTCCAAATGTTCTTGGCAGCCAATATTGGCTCTGATCACCACCTTATTACACCTAAGGTGCGATTAGTAGCAAAGAAGAGCTACTGTGAGAATTTATAACGTAGAAAAGCTGTAATCTTAAAAGACCGTCATTGCCGAAAACATAGCCAACATGCTATTAGAAACGAAGCAACTTATGTGCGCCGTGTCACTCGACCACCACCGAGAAATCCCTGGTTTAATACAGAATGCCCGCAAACATATGCAGCTAAACAAAATGCAATGAAGGACTAGACGAGACGAAGAGAACATCGGCTTTCCTAAAAGAAAAAAAAAAAAAAAAAAGAACTAGTAGCGCGCGATCGAAGTTGTTCCAACAGGTTAAAAAACTGTGCCTTAATCTATAGAGATGAAGAAGGAAACCTTGTAGTAGAGTCACGGTCGGTTCTGAGAGTATGGAAAAATTTGCAGACTATAACGGCGAAGAAGCTCAATATTCCGATGTCAGCCAGAATTGACCATTCATCTTGGACGATTATTGCCAAAACTTCTGTTCACCTGACCAAAATATCAGCTGAACCTAATGTGACGGCTTACCGGCCAAGGTATTCAAAGCTGATGGATAGAATGCTTTGTGGAGAGAATGCACCAACTCATTTCTCAGATCTGGTCAGAAGAGTGTATACCTGATGAATGGAATATCGGCACAGTATACCCCATCAACAAAAAAAGAAACTCCCTTGACATCAATTTTAAAAGCGCATATGACAGCATTTTGCACCATGACATTCCTGCCTAAATCGTCCGTCTGTGAAGAATGACGATTGAGAACGCTCGCTGCTCTGTTAAGGTCAGTAACGACTTAACCAATACATTTGATGCCAAAAAAATGTTTAAGACAAAGTGACGCCCTGTCATGTGACTTTTTCAACATCATACTTGAAGGAATCATACTGCCGTATGCCGATAATATCGCCATAATTGAGAGAACGCAACTACCGAAATGGGTTTAGCGGTAAATTAGGGTAAAACCAAGTGACACACTACATCGACGAATTGGACATAACGTGACAATCGACAGCTATAATTTCGAGGTATTAAAGCTGTTGTGACCTTAACACAATGCGTCCGTTCACTTTGTTTTTTCCTATTTAGATATGTTAAATATTTGTTCTTTCTTTTTGTATTTTGAATTCAGACCGAATGGAAGTTCTAAAATAAATAATCCTGAATTGAACAAATAATTGCCTATTTATTTTAACAAAAGGACTTTGTCTAACTTGGCTTTGCTACGAATTTTGCCAACAACACCTCAGCAGAAATAAAACGAAGAATCAATATTGCCAATCGCTGTTTCTTTGATCTAAGAAAGCTAAGAAGGAAATAAGTAAGGCCCTATCCCGAAAAACTAAGGTGACTCTTTAAAAGTCCTACTTTTTATTTTATTTAGTCAGTCGTTTCGAGAGAAAAGTCCTTCGAAAAATTCGACACTACACGAGCATTACAGTGAGATCGATCAAATTAGAAACTGCGCTTCAGTTGCTTGAGATATAAGAGACCCGCGGAGGGACAGCGCAGTAGAGAAAGACCTTACCTTAGGTGGCACTGGTAAGTATAAGGGAACTTCAATCGACTTGAAGTGCGCAGCTGGAGGCGGTATTTTACAATCTGAAACCTTTTGTGAAATACTACTATTAATTGTCTCATAGTGTTAATCGTTGTTATTCCAGTTGGCAACAATTTTTGACCAAGGCCAGATGTGATTAAAATGCGAAGAAACATATTTTCATAGAAATCTGTGAGTTGAAAGCTGGTAAGGATATTTGGGATCACTTGCAGAAAGTGTGCGAGAAGAAACTTTTCTGCAGAGTGGTAGCGAGACAAAAAGATTGGTTTACACATATTAAACAACTAAATAGTCTTGATGAGGTGATCTGGAGATCATTTCCTTATCTCAGCAACAGGTGATAGAGCATTTTTGCTAGATGTCAATGGACATCTTATTAAAACATTCGGGACGTATGATATTCTGAAGGATTGAAGTTTAACCTCATTTCATGTAGCAACTAGATAATAATGGTATTAGGACTACGGTTATTGCTGACAAGCTATGCGAAATCTTTGCCCAAGGTTCTGAAAGGTAATTTCTAATCTATTGAAGAAGAGAGTCTTCAATCACAAATACACGCATTTTTGACAAAAGAGCCTGAATCCAAGCTCTGTCAAATGTCTTAGAAATATCAAGTGCAACTATTTTGCTTTCGCCAGATTGGTGTACGCCTTGTTCCCACTTTTCCGTGAGAGTATATCTGATCTATTCATATATGTATTTCAACGTGCTGACTAATCGTGAAAAATTCTTATTGATTACAACTTTATTTATAAGTATGTCGAAGTGGATCATTTAAAGAGTCTGCCATACTAACTATTGACTACACCATTGATTCAGTCATGAAAATTGATCTCTGGTACCTCCTATTTTTGAGATTTAGCTATTTCTGACAAGGAATTAAACTGTTCTTTTTGCTTATAATTTTTTTCAAGTCAAATTGTTTGGACGAAATAGACTTAGTTAGGCATGGTCAGGTTGACGACGCTCAGTGCACACCTTATTCATACCACAAGCAGCCACCCAGTGACAGTTATTGAGAATGAAACAAGACATTGTTTAAAAAACAAGTTCCAATTTTGTACCACATTACCTTTCTGAATCAGTTTTCAATTTTAGAACGAATTTAGTCATCAGTCATGAATTAAAACAAATATCTTTAATTTAAACCCTATATGACATGTGATGATGACAATCGCATCTTAAATACGCAAATCATCTTGTCATGAGAAGGGTGTTTATTATTGCACAATAAACAAATGCTTAATAATGCTGATGTATTCGCGATTATTGCACTTATTGCTAAATTTGTAAAAGGGGTCATTGCCCGAAAACGCGGGTACGTAGCTGCTATATGTTATGTTATGAATCATATTTCAGGACAGGTCCTGGTTTTACTTTGAATACTATTCATAATATTAAAATGTGATTTAGAACTCCTATCTGAAAGGGCAATTTCTCCATGCATTTGGAAATGAATCAAAATCATTCTCCATTATGATTCAATGTAATACCATGAGAGTTAGACCTATTGTCACCTATGCTTTTATAGAATGGTAGACAAAATTCATAACACCACTTTCGGTTACCAATTCTCCATCTATCTCGGTACTGTTTCGTTCAGTGCGTGGTATTCATCTCCAAAACCCTTCAATATAACCGGATCGAATATTTTACGAAGGCCATAAATAATAACCTGTTTCGTTGTTATATTTTAACAACGTTGTAAAATACTAAATCTGCAAAAATTGTGGCGTTTCCTTCGCTTGTAGTCGACGGATGTCATAGTTCCTAACAATTATTTTGGTTTGTCGGTTCATTGGTTTGCGAGACTTGATTGCCACAGCTTGGTGAGCAAAGCAAAAATTTGATCACTTTGTTAAGCGGTATATTGAATGTAATGCTACAAAGCCATGTTACGATTTTCTAAATTAGAAAATTGCATCTTCACGTCGCAAAGTGTAAAGGACCAACCAAAATTCACTTAAGTTAACTTAAACATATGTCAAAACCGAACGAAAAGTTAACAAAAATATCGTCAAATCGCAAAGTGCCCATAATTGTTTTTGGTAACTTAAGCAAAATTTGGAGGCAGCTGTCAATTTTACATACATACGTATGGAAGGAAAAATTGTTTACTGTCCAATCAAATCATTGTGAATGTCAAAAATGGGCACCCGACAACTAAAATTGCTAGAAGACCTGAAATTGTTGCATGTTGCAATCGAATTATTGGCTGCATTAATAGCCACTAAAGAGATCCGCGATAAAAAAAAAAAATCGTAAATTCAAATTCTAAAACAACTGTTTCAAGCTGTCAAATTTTCATACGATACACCAAATGGATTCGGTCTTTCGTAAAGGCAGGCTCATAATAATCGAATGGATCCGCACATGTATTGCAATTTGTATCCTGGATCCGTAATGCTGGATTGCTCAGTTTCATCGAAATCACTTTTGGTTTCGTATGTAAAGTGCGATCGGGATCGCACTTCGTATGAAAATTGAGGTTTGCAATTTGGATTTCAAAAAGCTGTTGTTGTACTTGAGGGAATTAATTTTATTTCTTTTACAAACGTTATTATTTGACAGAACAGCTTATTTGATTACAATTTTCATTGAAGATTCGAAAAAGGGGGGAAAAACAGGAATATCAATCGTGGCGGACATTCTAATTGATTATTTTTACTCACTTTTCATAGGTAATTGAAAGTCTTTTTTCGCGAACAAATGCGCGTACACAAAATACAAAACAAAACTTGACAGATTAATACATTTTCAAAATCCCATTATTGGCAACTTGTCCATTTGAAGTAACCTAATGAAAATGTTCGTCTAGTTCCAACATCAGCTTAAGTTTGCTTTCGCCCATTATGGTTAAGTTTTAAATGATCAAAAGTGAACAAAAACTTAACGAAACAAAGCTAAAAGCCTAATAGCGTGTAATACAAATTTCCGGCACTCGCACATTTTCCTACCCCGACATACATACGAAACCACTGTGCCCTAACTCAAAATCAGTGTCCTCACGTGTTTTGTAAAGTGTTTCAAAGGTGGATGTCTTTCATTCGCGTTCAGGTATTCGACCGCTATAATTTGTCTTGGATTTAAATGTATTTTTTGGCTTTGTAGGTAAATAGAATACCATTTTTGACAGACAGGAAACTTACATCAAATCCCATAATAAATATTAATAATTCCCAAAATATTAGGTCTGTTTGGTTTATTTTTGTGGTGAAATGGGTAATGGGACGATAGCAATAGACCTACTGAACAATAATTCGTTCGATTTTTTCATTTAAGACAACTGAACAACCTCTATTACCATGACCAGTGACCTGCCTTTTTTTGTGTCTAATTTAATTTAAAATATATGTATATATATATATATAAAATGTAAAATAAGAAAAAAAAATTATACAGTTTAAGATACAAATAAAAACATATAAAAAAATTAAAATGATTGAATTTTATTGTCTTATAAAAAAATTCCCTAAAAAGAGTCAAAATTTATGCGTTCACATGAGAATACTCCCTTAATTATTCCCAAAATATTATTTATCGATTGTTTTAATGTGGCCCTTTCCGCCAAAAAGAATTCATCGCATAGCAAGTGCCCTAAAGTTCGTATCTTTCCCAATTTAATTTTAAAAATTCTACAGTTTTCCAATCTGTTTTTGCATTAAATGTGATCTTTCAATTCAAAACAAAAGAAAACTTGATTAACTTTAGGAATGACTATGCAATCAAATTGAGTTGAAAATTGAAAGCCTTATTTTTTGAGCCAAATAAAGACAAGATGTCTTGAATTTTTAATACCTCAACGAACGACAATTGATGTTAGGGCTTCATTTTTCAATACTATGGTAGCTCTTTATGCACGTATGCCACTGCAGACAAGAATGACAATGACATTATAAACTGCTTCTACGAGTTTCTGAACAAAATAAACGAGCATCGACTTAGGTATTAAGTTGAAATTTGTACTGTTGGAAAATAGAGGCTGCACGACAACACTTCGTATAACGTATAGGGTAACTGAATTTGCTTCGGCGCAAAACAAAGTTCAGATTTTACGCATCTCAATATTGACAAAAGGATATGGAAGATTTTCATTCAATCAAGCGTCAAACGAATTAACCTCATTGTGAGCGACGTAAGTTACCCATCGAACATGTTATCGTATCGTAATACTTTATTATAGCCAGGGTATGGTTCTGGATGTCCTATCGTAAGAACTATAAAGTACGATTAAAATTTTTATTATCGGTTAAAAGAACAATTCATGACATTTACTTTTTGAAAATGATTTATTATATAAATGTTGACCACGACTACTTTTGAGGCGGTCAATTAGGAAGATCCAATTTTTGGCGACTCGTTCGAACATAGCAACTGGTATATCGCGGATAACACGAGTAATGCTGGCTTCCAAAGCAATCGTAGCTGGCTTATCCCCGAAGACCTGAGACTTTACATATCCCCAGAGAAAATAGTCCAAAGCTGTGAAATCGCACGATCTTGGCGCCCAATTTACCGTAGCAAAACGTGAAATTAAATGCTCACCAAAATGATTTCTTAACAAGTACATTTTTTCACACGCTGTATGGTTCGTAGCGCCGTCTTGTTGAAATTAGAGCTCACCGAGCACATAGTCCGTTAACATGGCGCGATAATGGTTACCATTGACGGTAACATTATGGTTTGCCTCATTTTTGAAGAAATATGGACCAATGATTCCACCAGCCCATAAACCACATCATACCGTTATTTTTAATAGATGAAATGGTAGCTCTTGGTACTCTTCGGGTTGCTCATCAGCTCAAATATGCAATTTTGTTTATTACGGTACCCATTAAGCCAGAAATGGGCTTCATCACTGAACAAAATTTCACGATAAAACACCGGATTTTCATTGAGTTTTTCCA
Organism: Volucella inanis; assembly: GCA_907269105.1. Lineage (NCBI taxonomy): Eukaryota > Metazoa > Arthropoda > Insecta > Diptera > Syrphidae > Volucella > Volucella inanis. Next base: position 37,719,367 of record OU026154.1, on the reverse strand, counting down.
CAGCCCATTCACTGAAAATATGGCTCAAATTCAAGTCGCCTGGCTTCAATTCTTGCACAAGTTGAATTTTGTACGCTTTCAGGCTGAGATCCTCACGTAAAATATATCAAGTTGTCAAATACGCCAAACCAAGCTGTTGAGAAAGACGACGAATCGATTTGTCACGGTTTTCGCGTACACATTCACCAACAGCTGCTATAGTCTCTTCACTACGTGCTGGAGGTAGTGATCTAACCGATCGAATATCATCCACTAATGTAAATTGGGACTCAAATTTGCGAATGGTATTGGCAATAGTGGTTTCAGTAGGCCAATTATGCGCACCGTAAGTACCTCCAATCGCACGAAAAACGTTTCTCACAAAAAGCTGATTTTCGTAATATAGCTGAAAAATTTGGAAACGCTGTTGTGATGTGAGTCTTTCCATGATGACTTGCCAAACGATACTGAACAGAAATGATAAAGCAGTTTGATAGGAGTCACGCGTGATTTGTCAAAAAAAGCCTAATGAAAATCAAACCTCACGATAAATCACCCCTTACAAATAATAGCAAGGCAGAGCATTTGCCGATCGAGTTTCCCCTAATCTCAAAAGGTTTTTTGCTGCCAGCGTTAAATACTGAAGACCAGTGGTAGCTCAGTAAAAAGGCTATTAGACATGATGCAATTGATATCTTAGATTTCACTCAACCATCACAATAAAGGTCCAGGTTCGATCATAAAGGTGACTAGCAAAGACATGCTACTCGACTCGCTCTCACTCGTTTCTTCAACATCAACATTGTGCCAATGTCAGTAACACGTTTGTGAGCATAGTTTTAGAAACAATTATGTAATATCGGTCATTGAGAGTAAAGCACATACATGCCGAACAAAAGTCAATACATATTTTGTATTTCTTAGTTTTTAGTGAATAAATCAAATTTTTCAAATCGTATTTTAACGAAATTTTCAGAATTGTTAGTTTATTTGTATTTATTATTTGTTTATTTATTTGTGTACTCTTTTATTTACTTACAGAAACAAAGAACTTAAACAGAAATCGCAGTTATCAAATAGCAACCACTCCCTCCAAGTATACAGTTTTTCACGTTTTTTCATTTCATTTCCAAGTGCATTTTTTTAAGTTTTAGTATTTTATTCGGTAATTTTTATTTTTAATTACCCTTTCGACGTGTTTTGACACGCTTTTTTACAATTTTCTAATTGTTTCATGAGGTATATTCGCCCATTCTGCCTCTAATCTGTATCATAACTCATCAAAGTTTTTCGGAACATTACCAAAATCTCTTATCTTTCTTTTCAGATCCGGGCTTTAAGCTGGCCATTTGAGTGTTTAAAATTCTTGGCTACCAATCCAGTTTTGTTAAATTTTAGCAGTGTGTTTGGGGTCTCCGTCTTGTTCATTCTTCAACAAGATCAAGTAAATTGGTTTGTAAAATGTTCAAGTATTCCTCTTTCTTGATTTTGACTAGTTGACCAACATGACACTACACGAAACAGCCCCATACCATTAGACTACCTTTACTGTGCTTCACGATTTGCTTGACTTGACGCTTTTGGATAGCCTTGTATAGTCAGCGCCAAAAATATTTCTTTCTATCTGACTGAAACGATTAATTTTTGTTTCATCCGACCAAATGACACCTTCCTAATTTCCACTGTCCAGTTCTTATAGTCTTTGCAAAATTTAACGCTAGCCTTTGCATTTTTAAAAATCAAACAGTTTTTTTCTGCTATGCTATGCTAATGCTAATCCGACGAAGTGCTCTATGGGCCGTCCATTTAATAACATTATTTTTCATAATGTTATTATTACTACAAGTCGCTTTGGCGAGCACCTCCGTCGAAAGTCTTCGTCGACCTTCAGTATTGCGTCCTTTGTTAATATTTTTTCGAGCCGAGTGACCACTTGCAGATATCGAAATGATGCTGTTTTCACTCTTCAGCATCATCATATTTTCTGATTTTAGATGTTTTCTTTCTTTTTTTTTTATAAATTTAATTAGTAACATACGAGAGCCAATAATCGTTTACTTCCAAGTACTTGATAAAATGGATCAAGCGTTGATATAAAAGTGGTACAAAAGTTCCAAAACGCGATAAGAACAAATCATATTTAACGAAGACAAAGAAAAATAATGTGCACAAAACTGGTTCATGGCGGCAGAGGAGGTTTGGGTACAATATACCATTGTATAAATATCGAGTAAACTATTATATAAAAATTATTGAAATCCCACTGGATAAATTTGTTTTATTGACTTAAAACTATGAAATAAGAGATTATGTGCACAGACTCAAACAGAACGCCACTTCCGGCATGGTCACACTATGAATTTTGAAAAAGGTATCAGCTCAACTACGACGACGAATTATATGGACTGTACAACGATGACGATGGCTGGGATACTTATGTAGGAAATATGAACGCGATCGCCACCAGATCGCAATTTTAAAGGGATTTCAATTAAAGGCTCCGACCCATAAAGTTCGCCGATCTGTTGCTCCGTCATTGCTAACAGTTAGATAGTATAAACGCATTCTTCTCTTCTTATTTTCTGTCAAGGTAGGAATGTGACGGATTGTATGGGATGATTCTTTACGGCAATACGTCACCACAGTCGATATTGTTAACTGGAGGCAGATGGCTTAAAATACACAGCTGAATGGAGAGGCTTGTTGTAGGAGCTCAACATTCAACCCGGACTGTAGCGACATCTGAAGCAAATAATAATGGTGACGTGACAGTCCATAGCGAATTTAAAATCTTTTTATTTAGTACGGTCTTTGTGTGATAGTCTCAATCCCGTCCACCCAAGAAATGTGTCGCAAAAAGGAAGCCCTTTCGACAAAACAATAGTGCGTAGCTTAAGAAATAAATTTCAATATCGGTATGTGAGGGCTCTGAGGGCATCTTACGACCTAGAAAATTACTTGAGGGTCTCCTGAATAAAATACATGCATCCAGTTTCTGGATCAGTAGGGTAAAAGAAAATGGTGTGAGAAGGTTTGACGTCAGACGGCGATAATTCTAAAGGACTGACGGAGCAATTACCAATCACGCTTCCTTTAAAAAAAAAAAAAAAAAACTTAAATGTTTCGAATTATGTGAACATTTTCATTTAAAACATCTTTTTCGGAAAAGTGGTGATCGCAGAAGTACTTCAGACGGATAGACATTCCGTAGGATAACGTAATATAGCAGGGTGGTGTGCAGAGTAACAAGAGGTCATTTTGCTGCATAGGAAAAAATAACGATAATACCAATATTTATAGCCGCCTTTACACATATCTTCAGTTGAAATTCACCTCTGAAATTCAGAAGCGATTGAGATAAGAAAGTGGTTGACCACTTCTACTTACAAAGATAGGAATCTGAATCGAAATATTTCCCCTTATATTAGTTGTTACACGAAACAGATATTTACCCCAATCTTTAGATTAAGGTACTAGGAGCCCAGTCTTCCAGGAAAAATTATACCTAAAATATTAATTTACATTTCCCACATATCTGATTGTTGCATTTTATTCCCATACGCATAGGCAATCAAGTAGGCTGGATTTCGTCAACACTCTTGTTTCTTTACATTGTTAGGATCTAACTAAATGATAATTAAAGTTTAATAAACCTTGTTCCTATTGCTTAAATAATAATACTTTAGTACCAGTTAGGTTGCACTATCAAGTTACTATTTCAGCTGCAAGGCACTATTGTTTGTTATTTTACCAATATCTTAACATAGCACATACATATATCATCCCACATTTCAAATGCTATAGTTTCTACAATACCCATCTTTCGATATGATCTTCAAGTCTCCCTTGTGCTGTATCCAATGATTCATAATTCATAGGCTTCTTCGAAAAGTTATCGACTTACCCTGACCGTGTCATACCTAATAAGGCTGCTATTAATTACGTACCTACCGCTGAGTAAACATCATTAACCCTCGGCACACGTTATTGTATCAACACATCAACTTGAGTCTGAACTCTGGTCTGAGTCAAGCCCAGCGTGTGCATGACCTGGATTTGACTTCTCTGGCATCCAAAAATGAATCCTCCAAACGAGGATTGCAACAAATTGGAAAACATAAAAAACCTGTTTGCACCACATGCATTTTCAATGCTAACGTTCAGTCGTTGGCGTCTATTGATATTTGGATCGAATCGAATCTCTTGATTTACTTACAAGTCAAGTTCAAGGTGTCTGATTCACCATAATCATAAGTAAGGCGAACAAATTCAGACTCGTCAATCTGGTTAGAAAAACACCTTCACACTTTCGCACCTTCACACTTTCGCACCTTCACACTTTCATGCTTCAACGCCTCTCATTGACGTCTTCAGTAGAATGTATTTGTGGTCTGGTATCTTCAACTCTCTAATTAATATAAATAAGCCGCAGCTGCCGGCTCAACTCAACAGTATATAAAAAAGATTCCGGTCGGTGACAATGACGCTGCAAAGATTCGTACATCTAGCCACAGTTCTGGCTCTTGTGTTTTGTGCTGTTCTAGCTAAGCAATCGTCGGATGCTGATCAAGCAAACCTCCGCAAGCATTTGGGTGAAATTCGTGAGATCACAGACGAAACCTATGATCCGTGTAGTAATTTTCCGAAGTTCGCCTGTGGAAAGTTCCACAATAACTCACGCGGTGAGGACTATCCAAATGATAGGGTATACCTCTCCGAGATCGCTGATGATATCAGTAGACTGAGTGACATTAAGCTTCAATCGACCCAAAAAGCAAAGGATTTCTTAGAATCATGTCAGAAACACCAGAATCCGAAAAATATTCTGAAGATGGTTGACATATACAAAAAGCCTGAAGAATTTAAGCTAGCCAAAGCTTTAGGTATTCTCAAGACATCTGGCGTGAACACCATCTTAAAGGCAAACATCAACGTTCTCGGTGGTAAAAAATTCCGTGTAATCCTTGAGCTAGATCATGAACTCTTCTTCTCCAGTGTTTTCAGTGAAAGGCAGATAAAACAAAGCTTAGAGTTTCTGGATGTGCCTTTCGCCGAACGAGCCAATGCAGAAAAGAATATAAACGCGTTCATCCAGAAGGGCAAGGCCATCCTAGTGAATTCAAAAGAAAACGCTGAGGTCAGTCATGACATAAAGACACTCAGAAACTTCGATTGGGATGAGTATCTGACTGAGCTAAAAAAGCTTCCCAAACTGGACGATGCCACTTTTGAGTTTGTTCTCGAGGATGTGGTAAATCTTCAGAAGATCATTGATCTGGCCAATGAAACCGATGTGAAAGTACTACGAATAGTAACGGCTCTTGAATTTATGGCGGTAGCCACCGACATTGGGTGCGACGTGGTTTTCGATTATTTCAGGTTACCAATATTCGCCGAGTTCTTTCGCCTATACTTCAAGGATGTCGATAAGGATTTTAATTTAGATGTCCTTAACGAATTTGAGAAATCACACAAAACTATAAACTCAAAGTTGGACATTCATAATGAAGGTTTTGGTACTCGTGCACAGGAAAAACGAAAAATTATTGAAAACATGGCTAGCATATTAGACGGCAATAAAATCGACGCAGAGTACAGGGATGTAATTATCGAAAAGGACAATTTCTACCAGAATTTCTTGTACCTAGCCAGATTCAAGATATATAGATACCTTTCTAGGTCCAGTTCCAAGGATGACTTTGCTGAGGAGTACCTCTTCAACATTCTGAACCCAGTCAATCGAAATAGGCCGCTTTTCTATCATTTTGCCACACAAGGTCTCTACCTATGGCAGTTGTTCTTCCGTGAAAATCGTCCAAAGTACTCCTACGATGAGCTTCGGAAATGTCTCGAGACACAACAGGATAAATACAAATTGTTCGAGTTGAACGACTTTGACTATTTTGAATATGTTGAGCAATTTGCTGCCATGAAACAGACGCATCTTAACTTTAGGCGATTCTGGGATCAGGAATATGACTCTGACCATAAACTCGATAGTGTGTTCAATGAATTCAAGCTCTCCAGTGATCAAGCTTTCTTCCTCAATCTAGCGCAGAGAGAGTGTTCACATGTCAATGATGGAAAGAATATACCATTCCGAATCATGTTAAACCTTGAAGATGTCAGCAAGGCCTTCAGCTGCCCAACTGGAACCCAGTTGAACATCGCAGAAAAGTGCACGATATGGTGAGAGTGAAAGTTTTATGTCATTGTCGCGGTCATTTTGTATAGTAAAACATTATTCGTTATTTTATTCAATTTTAATTTAACCATATTTAGAATTTAAGTGTGCATCTAAGAAATAAATTCAAAGTGATAAAGCCGAAACGAGCTGTGTGTTGTTTTTCTATTTTGATAAAATTGACACGGCTTGGGACAAATTCAAAAAGAAACTTGTTCTTTAATAGGCACCTGCTTAACTACATAATTTTCTATAAACTAGTTAGAGTTCTTGTAATTATTATCTAGTGATCTGTTTTGCTATTTAATTTCATAAAAATTCTTTTGAGATCATCATAGCAGAGCAGATATTGGGAACTTAGTCATCGAGCATCTTCGCTATGACCTCTTTAATGACAATGACATTTGGTGCTACTAGTTTGGGTATGGGTATTTGATTTTTGGTAGGTTGTGACGCCAGATGTAGAGTCAATCCAGTCATTAATGCATAGTGGTGAGTTTTAGTAATTTTTGGAGTGATGTGGTTTACAAAATATAAAGCAAAGGGAAGCGTCCATTTATTACCCAATGCTTTACCTACATAGAATGGTTTTGTACTCATCAGCTTTGGAGTTTATTCTGCCCTCGCTTGAGTGTTAGGTGATCTATTACTCATAGTTCTACACGTTGTACTCGTATACAAGTTTGCTTATTCTGATTTAGAAATATTTGAATATAAAGCTTTATCCGCTTCTTCACAGAATACATAAACGTCTGACTAAAAAATTGTACAGTAATCCGTTATAATCTCGTGACTGCTTTAACGATCTGCCGTAAGCTGATATCATGGTCTTTAAAGGTTTTTTAAATTTGTTAATTAGTTAATCTTGTTTGCGTATTTTCAGCTTTTCTTCTCAGATAAATAAGCCTTTCTCCTTCAAAACTGGTTGAAGACTCGTCAAAGTGTAGTTTCCAATTCTTGATTTAGGATATAACTTGACTTAAACCGTGGTAGTTTGCCATAATCCCAAGACTGGTACCCTAATAGCCAAACCACATATTTTACAATGTATTCTGAAGTAAATATAGACTCGGACATGGTTGATTTATTTCTGCGAAGTAAGCGGAACAAGGAAAAATATCTTCGATTCTAAATGTGGATATTTAAACCCTTCACATAACATATACATACAAGTATAGCAAAAAATCAACGTTGGCCTTAGTCTACACCGACCGACGATGGGTATGTGTAAAAGTATGAGAAATTTCGGCATTAGGTATTATGATTCGACCATCATCGACTTTGTTGTAAGCCTTAGGTAAGTAACAATAAATTATTTGTGGGACCTAGGTCACAGGCCTCAGTGATAGGCCCTATTGGACCTTTTGTTATGTCCTCGAGCTCTTTCATGATGTTGAATTTATTGAGAAATTTGGCTAAGTCGTTGATTAAACGGCCTGTAAAATCTTCTGCCTCAAGCTAAGGCATACTAAAGAGACCTGTGTGTATGTATTCTGCTTATGGTAATGCCATATGACGTAATGACACCAGAAGTCTTGATACAGAAAAAATACGTCCTCGGTTAGGGTTTCATACCTATTCAACGACAGACTAACACTTGCCGTTAATGATTATTGTTTTCGAGCTCCTGGACAAAGTACGGAGCAATTATCTTCGATTTTTTCTCAATCACTTAAAAGAGCGTGTAAGCGTTAGCGATAGCTGTTTCCTGAGTGTGAAGTTCAGGGTAATCTCTAATACTACGGTTACATCCGTTGTAACATATATGGTATAGTCCAGCCTGTGTACACCATTGTTAGTCGTTTGGTCACTATACGTGTAACGATTACTATGTGAGTCGAAAGCAATATTATGTTCATAAAATTCAACAAAACTTGAGTTTTACGAAAAATCTTCTAAATTCCAAAAAAAGATCGCCCTTCATGACTTTCAAGGCGAGTAAGAAAACAAGTGCATCACCAGTAAAGCTGAAAGACCCGGCGGGGACGGTGCTTCTGAAATGTCGACATAGCTTACGTTTCTCACGTTTTGTACATACTTAGAATGATTTGGAGTCAAAGGTTCGAGTTTCTCCACATTCGACGGAAATTCTTTTAGTGGCTTGAACATAACAATGTTTTCAGCTTCAACAAGTAGGCTTTTGGTATTCCTTTCCTTCATAGTATTACCGTCAACAATTTTTTGAAAGACTGTAATATGCATTCCAACACCATCCACAGCCAATGACAACCCCAGTAGATTGCTTTCATTGTAAAACACGTGAGCAACGCAACTTATCACTGCTCCTTTCTATTGCTTAATAATCCAAGTCCATGTAGTTATATATAAATAGATAAAGGAGCATAACTACTTGCAGCTGGCATTAAAATAGATAGTACCAACTTTGATGAGGGTCTTTTCTTAGAAAAAATCAATGGACAGATTGATTTGCTCGACACTTTTTTTCCAATCAGTGTAAACAGTGAATAGTTCGTTTTAACGTTACTTTGATATTAAAAACACAGCCCCTCTTACTCACCTACTATATATAGGTATTCATGTATTCAGTGATGAAAATATAGGAAACAATATTATCGCCGTTGTCGGTGGTCTGGTAAATTTGGTATCTAATTATCCAAACGAGGAAGAGAGTAAACGCTTTCAACGGTAGCTTAAGACCAACTTTATTAATATGAAAATAACACTTATGCTAACATCTTACAGGCTAGGAGAAAGTGCTCAATTACATGAAACCTATGATATACATAGTATTCTGTTATACAGTGCAACCTACAAGAATGGTTACTTTTTACATTTATGACACTCCTCCAAAATTACTATAAATTTAATATAAAATTTTAATTAATTAATCATAAATTCATTCAAAGCAATTTTTTAATAATTAAGATAAATTTCTTTAAATATTTTTGGTCTTTCTTTTTTGCCATTTCAAAAGCTTGATTTTAGTTAGTATTTTGCATATATTTAAAAAAAGTGAAAAAAAAACGAAGCTTGAACCATTTTGTCCTGTGTTTAATTTTTAGCCTGGATATAAATTCATGTTTCAATAATTCATAATTTAAAATATTGTATAAATTATCATTTAATATTTCTATATTTGTACGTTTTTATTGCTCCTTGTACTTCAGTTTTAATCTCTTTGATTTACGTGGCACACTTGTTAAGGATACAGATTTTCTCTTCTCATATGGTTTCTTAGATGTATGCAATATATTTGTAGGTGCACAGAAGACTTCTTTTTATTTGGCCTTTTTTAACTGACTAATATGTGCGGATCTACGTAGACCATCTGTATTAATATAGTAATAATAACATTTGCTATCTGTCTTACAATTATACCAGGAATTCAACTATAAGCATGATTATTTTTGAGCGTATACAATATTTGCTTACCTAGACAAAAAATAAAATATTTCTTATTTTGGGCTTAGGGATGATACTTTTTTCTGTTTAGCCTTAATTTTATTTAATCTTCCGCCCCCTGGTTACTATTATTTAGGAGTTACATCATCTACAAGTGTTCTTGGCCTGGTTTTAAATATAATTTTGTTTGGACATAAGCTAGTGGTTATTGTAGGAGTTGATCGGTATTTGAGAAGAAAATTATTCATAAGTATGGTATATATATTGGGATATTGTTTCAGTTAGGATCTATAAGCATTTTCTTAAGGGTAGTTTTAGTGGTTTGTACTGCCCGTTCCGCTGCCCCATTGGACTACGGGTCTAATAAGACTACGGTTTAATAAAAATTTCCGAGTTAAAAGGTGGTCCGTTATCTGATACTAGTGTGGAGGATAACCCAAAGTACGTTAAAATGAATCTTAAAACGAGAACCACACTTTCAGCGTTTGTTTGTTTCATTGGCTTAATGTCAATCCACTTTGTATAGCTATCGACGACTATCAAAAATAACACCCTTAATGTAAAAAAAATCTATATGTAAACATTCGAAAAATGTTTCGAGTCCGGCCATGGTTCAAGATGTTGTGACACTGATTTGTTTTCTGAAAGAGCAAGCCATATGCTCAAGCATTCTGTCACATAACATATGCCTCAATCTCATAATCGATTCCTAGCCATCAGAAATATTTTTTCGCTAACATTTTCATCTGAACGATGCCGACATGTGATTTATGAAGAAGCGCCAAAATTTTTTTGATGTAAGCCGTCTAGTATCACCAATCGCTGAACATAAAAAAGACATCCATTTTCTTCTAGCAATTGCAGACGCTTATTATAGAGTTTCTTTAAATTTTCAGGTACACTGTTTGGTCATCCAATTTATACTATATTCAAATTACTCGTAGTTCTAATTTTCCGGTCCTTCTTTGCTGATTCTTCCACTACTTCTTTAAACTGGAAATTAAGATAACTATCGCCCTTAATCATACCCACCAGCAAATCATCTTCCTCTACTTCTGTAGGGTATGAAAATGGAAGACGTGATAGATCATCTACATTATTCATTTGTGTCCCTTTTTAGTACTCTTTTTTATATTGATACATATGTACTTATTATTAAGGCCCGTCGATGAATTCAGGCCGCTGTTACTGCCGGTGTAGACTTCTTAGGATTGAAAATTTCTTGTAAGGGTTGGTGATCTGAGTAGTCAACGATTTCCCATAAATATATTTATGGAATTTTTTGACTGTAAATATAATGGCCAATGCTTCTCTGCGGAGTTGAGAGTACTTTTTCTCTGCAGGTAAACAGTACCGGTCTTTCCACTCCACCCACTTCGTAAGGGCTGGCATCGCATTGTAAAGTAATCTCTTTATTAGGATCGTAGTGAACTAAAATGCTACAATGTAATTAGAATCAATTCCTTAGTTTTAGCAAACGCTCTTTCACATTCGACAGACCAGAGAAAACAAACATCTTTCTTAATTAGGTCGTATAGAATTTTTAGTTCTAAGAATGGTTCGGAATGAATTGCGCATATTAATATAAAAGCCCAAGATATAATTTTAACTGAGAAACATTCTCAGGCTGAGGGGCTTTTCTTATTGCTTCTATTTTTTTCCCTAGGTTTAATGCCTTCTCCATTATGTATAGCGTGACCAAAGTAGTCAATTTCCTTTTTGAAAAATTGGCATTTATCCATTTTCGCCCTAACTTTATATTTCTCCAATCTATCAAGGACTTTAATTAAGATTTCCCGACGGTCTTCTTAATTGGAACCTCCGACAATAATATCATCAAGGTAGCACTGCATTCTAGAAATGTTCTTTAGAATTTCATCCATATCAGATTAAAAAATAGCAGGTGCACACTTGAAACCAAAAATGAGATGATGAAATCTAAATAGCCCCTTATGAGTTTTAATAGTTAACAGTTCCTGGCAGTTCTCTTCAACTTCCATTTGTTGGTACGCACCTTCTAAATCTAGGACACAAAAGTATTGTAATATGAATTGCCCAAACTTACAAATATGTCATGACACCGCAGTAATGGATAATAATCAGTGCGTACACATGGGTTTATTTTCCTTCTGCAGTCCACACATAAGCGAATGTCGCCATTGGGTTTTGTAATCACTACCATAGGGAAGCCCACTCACTATATCGTACCGGATATATTACATTTACTGCTAAAAGCCTTTCAATTTCTTGTTCGATATTATCCCGAACCCCAAAGGGAACTACATATGGCTTAAAAAAATACCGGGGTACTTTTTTCTTTTAAAAGTATTGTTCCTTTGTATTCTTTAATCGAATCTTTCTAATCTCCGTAAAACACATTTCTGTATTTTTGAAACAAGTCTATCATGTTCGCAGTGCTACCATTGAAACTCGCACATGCTTTTACGTTAAAGAAAGCGTTTCTCCAATACAGAAAAAGCCACGACCTACCTAAGAAAAGAAAAAATGATTTCGGATCATAAATTATAATCAATTCTAATTCAAAAATGCTGCCGGAATGACAAACTAAAAGACGCTTTAATAGAACTAACAACATCCACTTGATTTCCTGATATTACATTTAGAACATGACTGCAATTTTCAATATTTTTCCTGTGTAAAAATCACAACATGCATCACTGACGTACATGCATCCGAATCTAGTTCTATCCCTAAACAATTAAGGAGTATTACCGCACTGCAAATTATGTATATAACCTACGTCTATCTCTTGATCCCTTTCTACTTTTGACTCACTAATGTCGTTGTGCATTGCATATACTAGGATTTATTCGCAAAGCAGTTTTGCTCATATTAACCTCACGTTCTTTAGTAAGAGGTTATCAGACTAACAGCAATGAAGCCCTCTCCTAACCGTTTATCCATATAAAAGGTATTCTATCTGTTTGCTAGATGTTCGATGTTCCAGTTCCAGTATATCCATGTAAATTCTCATCAGAGGTCACAGCAGCTTTATCTGAATAGGCGCGCAACTAAGTTCTCGTTATTTGTCAACAGAAGGCTCCAGCAGTAATTGCTGGTCGATTTTGACATATCCAAATTCCCAACTTCATGGACCAAGCTTAGACATATGGTAAACAAACCGTTTTGACATATTAGAGATTTTGTTTTCTCAACATATAAAGGGTTTTCCAATAGAATTTAATTTGTCAACGCACTCTTTCACTAATCATCAAACTGTCACTGTCAATTTATTCAGTTAACTCAACATTTTCATCATGGTAAAGTACACTAACGAGCAACGTTAGTATACAGGCAATAACAAGTTTAGTGCGAAAATTTGAGTCTACATATTCGTTGGTCGAAGTGTCGAAAATATCGCTGCCGCTCAGACGTGCGTAGCAAACGATCCAAATCAGTCAATTTCACGGCGTTCACAAGAATTGGACATCGCTCAGACCACATTATGGCGTATTTTGCGTAAGGATCTTGGCTTACACCCATACAAGATCAAGCTGACTCAAGAATTGAAGCCGATGGACTATTTGAAGCGACGTACTTTCTCCGATTGGGTTCTGGAGAAGATGCCCCAAGATGATGAATTTCATCGCAAAATCATCTTCAGTGACGAAGCTCATTTTTGGCTTACTGGGTTCGTCAATAAGCAAATTATGCGTTATTGCTCGGGTGAAAATCCACATGTGCTTCATGAGTCATCACTTCATTAACAAAAAACAACTGTTTGGTGCGGTTTGCATGCCGGCGGCGCTATTGGGCCATATTTTTCCGTCGACGATAACGATCGTCACGTTACTGTGAATGGTCAGCGTTATCGCGCCATGATCACCGATTATTTTTGGCCCGAATTGGAAGATATGGACTTGGACGACATGTGGTTTCAACAGGATGGTGCCACAAGCCACACAGCACACGCTACAATCGATTTATTGAAGAGTAAGTATGGTGAGCGTGTTATTTCAAGACACGGGCCAGTCGTGCGATTTAACGACGCTTGACTATTTTCTGTGGGTCTACGTTAAGTCATTGGCTTATGCCAACACGCTGACGACGTTGCAACAGCTCAGAGCCAACAATAAACGCGAAATAGCGGCCGTTTCGGCCGAAATGTGGCCGACTCGTTGAAAATTGGGTCCAACGAATCGAAAAAACGAATCGCAAACGTACTTCAAGTTAATAATAAAGTTTTTGAAATATTTCAAATGGTTTGCCTTTTATTTAAAAAAAAAGTTGTCAAGTCGTTATTGGAAAACCCGATACTTTTGGTTGTGTGAAAATGTCTGATTTTGTGCCAAATATTCGTCATTAGCGGGAAGTGTTGATTTTCTTCTTTCATTCGAAGAAAACGGCGGCTAAAGCGCATTGAGTGCTCCAAAAAATTTACGAATATGCTTCTCTAAGTTCAATAACGTGTTGTTATTGGTTCCGTCGCTTCAAAGACAGTGATTTCGATGTTGGTGAAGGCAGGCCAAAATCCTTCGAAGACACTGAATTGGAGGCATTGCTCGTAGAGGATCCATGCCAGACGCAAGAAGAGCTTGCTTCAGCATAACGAGTTACCCGCCAAGCTCTTTCCAAGCGATTGCATGAGTTGGGAATAATTAAAAAACAAGGAACATGGGTTCGACTGTGAATAACTGCTCCAGAGGTAAAAAAGGAAGGGTTTTTTTTATCGCAATGTAACGAGTAATGAAAAATAGATTCATTACAGCAGCTCAAAGAGAAAAAAGTCATGGGGACTGCCCGGTCATGATTCTACTTCGCCGAATCGGCTAAATATTCACGCTGCGAAGGTTATGCTGTGTATTTGCTGGCACCAGGCCGATGTTATTTATTATGAACTGTTGGAATCTAACGAAACCATGACTGGGGAACGGCATCGACTTCAATTGATTCAATGAGCCTCAATACGAACAGAAGCACGAAAAAGTGGCTTTACACGTTACCACTCGTCCGAGTGTGAAAAATGGCTTTTAAGCCAGCTAGCTCGTGCCATAAGAACCGATTAAATTGTTTCTATATTCACCCCAGGCTACTTGAAAGCAGCAAATGGAGCCAATGCTATTCAGGGCTTCAAAAACAAAGAAAAGCTGCAAAGAAAATAAAAATCCAGCCAAGTCTAGGAGCCAATGGCACTGTCCGGGATCCAAGGAAATTTACTCCAAGCTCCTGGTCTAATAATAGATAGAGTGTTCGGTTTACAAGGAGTGGTGGTAGGAAAAACGTAGTGCTTATTTCAATGTAGGCATTTTTATATGCGACTTTTATGCCAAAAAGGAAGCTGCATACTCTTACATTCCCTGCCGCGTACTATTAGACGCCACGATGGATAAGAGTTCGCAAACACTGCGATTTTTTTTTTTTTTATTATTATGAATTAATATTTCTTTGTTACGAACTTTATGTTGTTTTTTTTTTTTTAAGTTAAAAACTAAAAAAAATAAATATGGCTAAATGTTCTTAGATTTGTTTCTATTTTATGTTTTACGTAAAGTGCGTACTCCTATACCACCCTGCCCTACCCCACCCACCAAATTTCCGTCCGATTATTAATTGTTTCATTCGATGGCACATGGTCTGGCTGAACAGAAGTTCCGCTCATATGAAGACATCAAAAAACGGCTTGATTCGTCAATAACCTCAAAAGATAAACACTTTTACCGTAACGATATTTGAGGTCTGCCAGAAAGATGGGAAAAAGTTGTAGCTAACAATGGGCAGGCAATACTTTAAATGATTCATTTGTAACCATTTTTTCATAAAAAAAAACAGCGATAAGTTAGTTGCGCACCTAGTATTGTATTATAGATAAATACTGAGGGTTTGTACTTTATGCTTAAAGAACTCCTTCAGCTAAATCTTAACAGATTAACCCGTTGTACGGATCGCTGCGATTTGAGACTAAGTCCCATAAAACTGATCTTATCCTCTTTTCCAGGAAATATAAAATGTCAATCATAGACCTTCCCTCAATAAACAGTACCACTTTAGTCTTCTCCGCTACAGCGAAATATCTGGGTTTCATTTTTGATAGGAAACTAAACTGGAAACCTAACATTCAAGAAGAGTCAAGAAAGCTACAGTAGCTTTAAATGTGCCTAGTCAATTGCAACAAACTAAGCAAAGTCTAAGGACAGCATGCTTGTGCATAAGCGGAGTTTTACGTACTGTTCTCTCCGCCCCACTAGATATTTTGTTTTACTTGACTTCTCTCCATATTTTCAGCAGGCAAGATGCTACGACTGCCAGTTATACTTTTTTATGTTAAAGTCTTTTAAAAGAAATTATATATTTTTTTATTTTGTGAGGATGAACCTCTTTATTTTGATGATCAACCTAAACTAAGCTTCTTACAATAATTTCTCGAAAAAAAAATTATTTGGCCACGCTAAACACTTGGAATCCTTCCAGAGAATATTGATTACACTATGTCCTAAATCTGGTTTGACAAAGACTTTCATGTAAGCATCATGGGTGACAAGTCAATCCACTTTTATACATATAAATCCAAGACTGATGGAGGGGTCGATGAAGGTGTTTTTTTCTCTCATTCCGTCTTCCAAATTATTGTAGGGTGTTTCAGGCGGAAATTTTGGCGATTAAAGAAGCCCTGTCCTGGCTGAAGAAAAACCAAATTTGGTTCCAAGAGTAGGAGGATCAGAGATCCACTTGCCAACACAATGGGCCATAAGACCTAAGTGGGTTGGTCTCTTCAACAGCCACTTTCACCTAACCTTACTTATCCTACGACTTTTATTGGTTGTAACTCCGGTCTTATCTTGTTCAGGAAAAGCCCGCAAAGAAGGGAGCGCAAAATATTTTCTTTGTCTCGACCTGCTCGAGGCACAATAAGATTGCAGTTTTAGCTTCGAGAAGTTTTCTGTTAATATTGCATTCCGTTAGAGTTACCTCAATACTTGAGGATAATACAACGGCGAATCAGAACGTCTTGCCATGTCAATACCATTTTTGACATACAAATTTGTTTCGTCAATAGTCAAAAATTTCGACGTTCAAACGCTTGCTGCTGTTGGTCTGATAGCTGTTAGTAGCACATTTTCCAGTATAAAAGCAAGTCAAATTCTTCACAGTTCCATTTTTATCTTGACCTTGCACTAATGCGAATCGCCCTATATTTCATAAATTTTGTATCTCTTAAGTTTTGACATCACTATCCAGATCTCCTTCTGGTTGAAGTTGTTGTTGACCATTGTCCATATTGAATAGTTTATTCTGGCAGAAATGCTGGCCATCTTTGCCGTTAAACAGCCTGAAGAAGTAATCCTTTTCAACACTACCTGTGACTCTACTTCTGCGTTCCAAACTCCTGCACGCTTATTTTTGGGATTTGTATTCTTGACACATTCTATTAGAACTCCAAACATCATTCCTGCAGAAGCACCTCTACGAGGCACCGCCTTATACACCTTTTGTTTTGCTGCGTTCTTTTCCTGCCCGACTTCATTAAACAAGGAATTTGATTGTTGTGGTAAAAAATTACCTAATTAATCAGTTGCACCATCTCTTATGCAATAGGATTTCTTTGTTAAAATCGATTAAAAAAGGTTCTAACAGTTTTTGCGATTGATGCCTTTTAACGTTAAAAATTTCTCACAATCCTTTTTTTGTGGTTTGACCAAACGTCAAATCTATATTTGCGTCTTCAATTCAAAAAGGTATTGGACCGAGTCTAATCGGCACTTCGAAATGTTCGAACTCTGCCTTGCATCAATCGCAATATAACTAATCTGGTAATGAGATTTTTTTTTTATCAGGGGACTAATATACTTCTTTATGAAAGTGGAATTGTGCGAAACATTTCCCCCAGCCTTGAAGTAGATAAACGCGAGCACGTTTCATAGCCAATGTCAAGCAGGCTATGTTTTCCAACCGTTTTACCAAATATGATGTCCTTCCTTATGGAGTTAAAATAGCCAAAGAGAAACTGAAGTTCATGGTTAGGATATAGGAAGAGTATTTCTCGTAGACCTTGTAGCAATAATACTGATAATGGAACACGAAGTGTGGAATATTGTTAGTGCATACATTTAGAAAGTTAATGATCAGAAAAAATGTTGAGGCGATTTTGATCAACATTGAACATTGTCGTGGAAAAAAATGATTTTAGAACGAGTAACGGAGAGAGAAAAGATATATGTACTAACCACGGTCTTGCTAAACTAAACAAAAACGGCACTTGATTACATATTGATACGGTGGACACCAACGCAAATAAAATCTATAAATCAAGAGCACTTAGATGATATATGGAACAACTTCGAAGAAGAATTTGAGAGGGTTTCAATAAAGAAACGTAGTGGCGGAACCATGAAATGAAAATGGCGTTAAAGAACAAAAGGCAAACCTTTGAAATAAAGTAGCGAAACTGACAAAGGGCGTCCTGAGTTAGACTGTAAACATTTCAAAAAGAAGTGAAAAAAGCAGTGGCGAGAGCATGTGCTGTAGTAATAGAGGGATTGTATCAGGAGTTAGGTATCTTCATAACCTTTAAGCAAACGACAAGTAGTAAAAGGATTGCAACGTCGAAGTACTGGCAAACGGGTGCTACTATATAATTGTATTGAAGATGAGCAAGACAACGTTCTAAAGAAGGACAACAAAATTTGCAGTAGATGGAAAGAGTACTGTAACGCCTTACAAAACGAAGAAAAGAGACGATCGAATGTCTAACCAATGGAAGGAGAGCTTTCTGGTTACACTGTACAAAACCAAATGCGACACTAAATATTGCAACAACTAAGGATTCATGAAGCTAATGTGAAAATTCGTGAATTTTCATTCTGAATTTTCATACGAACGAGTTCTAAACATTCGACAACAATATTATGTATTAAACTCCATAGAAGTAGCAGTCTATGAGGGTTTGACGCGATGCAAAGTTTACGAATTGTGATGGAAAACACAGAAAAGCTTCAAATTTTTTGTAAATTGTCTTCATCGACATGGAAAAAGCTTTCGACATGGGCTCTCAGAAAAACAAAACATACATACATATATACATACAAAACATACCCGAGCCATAAACAAGAATAATATGCGGTATGTACGATGATGTTCAAATGATAGTTACTTGGAGAAGGCAAAGTTGGTGTACACCAAGGCAGTAACGAATTCCGTTACTTTTTAATGTCGTGCAAGATTTTCTATTGAATCAGCACATTAACTTGATAATAACGCTATCATAGGCAACGGCGTGATAGCTCTTCAAGCTGCTCTTAATAATTGGAAAATAACGCGTTACGAATCAGTCGGACTGAACCCGAAAACTTGCATTGCCGTTTTTTCAAAGCACCGAATGCAAATCCTAACGGCTACTTAGCTGGAATGATCGTGCCAAAGTGAGAACAGTTTAAGTACTTAGACTCTGTCGTTAACCACAGAGCAAATTGCTGTGACGATGTTGGATATAGAGTCAATATCAGATGGCTTGAATGACGCAAAAACTCTGCTTTATTTTGTGACATAAAAATGCCACTTAAATTTAAGGGTATACGCGGAGGTCTCCACATAAAGAAATCGATAGTGGATAACTTCATGCACAAAGAGACTCAAAGAGGAGGCTGAAAGAAAAATGTGAAAATATCAGCAAGCAATTGGCTTCTAACGAGGTGATCCAAAATAGAATGGCCTGTAGTATTTAGCTGACACCACAAACGGCTGGTCTGTGAGTGTCATGCATCTGTGTAGAACCCTTGCCTTGTAATTTAATTAGGCGTTGATTCAGGTAGCTGATGTGCAAGAATTTTTGCCTACGCCTTCCTCTAATGACAAATCCACATCCACATAGGCGCAAGTTACTGGATGTCACTAATATCCGTTTTATAGCAGTTTAAGGTCTCCGCTAATCGTCCATAATATTGTTAAACGTACATATCTGAACATCTTTACCCGCATTAAGTTCATTCATATCTGATATATTTTGTCGCATCACAGCATACATCTATACATACATATATGTTTAACATAGTTGTGCCCCATTTTTAAGATCGTAGTGCCACTGGTTAGCTATAACGTCGCTGTCTTTACTTCGTCATCTGGCTAGATGGCGAAAAATCCTCATATGATCTGAGCTCGAATGAGGTGATTTGGCTTTAACGTCGTCATTGACTTCATCTGAGGTTTCCTAGGTTGTGTTTTGTAGGGAGTATTGTTGTTCGAGTATTAAAAGACATTTGCAAAGCACACCGGGTAAGCCTCAAAGTGATGGTGTTTATCTCCAACGACTGCCTCTTCATTTCTCAACCCATCTTAAGGACCGTTGATGGCGTATTCTTTACAATTTTATTTATACGGAAACTTTTCAAATAAAATAATTATAACCGACTATTTCTAAACAAACAAGCTACTTGCCACTAGGTGTCACCAACACTAAACGTCAAAATATCGAATAAATGTATTCACCACGCAACATCGCCATTTCGAATTTGGTAAACTTCTTTCTTATGCTTAATTCAACACTCTCCACTTCGAATTCGCTCAGTCCATTCATCTCTCTCTGTTTTTCTCACAAACAAATGACGAAGTCGAATGCAAAAGGCACCGAACCGACCGCCCGTCAAACGAACGAAGAAGACATTTCGCCGTCATCGCATTAGTTGAGTTGAATTCGTGAGATAAATTTGTTGTTTGTGCGTCCGCACAAGTACATCGCCGCGTCAACCCAAATAAACCCTCAAAAAAGAAGAGAAAAAACAACAAACGAAGAAAAATTCCTATTTTATTTGATAATCCTTGTCCCCCTCAGTAGTTTCAGCAAGTTCCAATTAATTTGGAAATGTCCAGAACCGGTGCGTGAAAACGAATCTCTCGCCAACAACCAAATACACCGTGAATCCCAGTGAGTAATTTCAAGAATAGAAAGAGATTAAAAGAATAGAAATTCAATTTCGACCGCATCCCAACAAGAAAAGAAGGAAAAAGTGCAAGTGTATGTCTACTGTGCCGCCGAGGCACACTCTACCATCAAAAAGTGAATCCTCGCGTTAGGGGATAAATAATTTTCAATTCAATTGAGTTGGCAAGCAGCAAAAGAAAAGTTTTTCCAATTTCCCACCGGCCTCGACGAGAGTAGAGTTGAAAATTTCCGTCGACCGGAAAAAGTAAAATGTGCGAAATTTTTCAGTGAAACGGAAATCTCCCCGTCTCTCGAGTGTGTGGTGTGAGTGAAAATCAATCATACTCTGTGCCGGAGTCTCTCCCCCCATTATTTAGTCCCCTTGCGGTGTCATCACCCTTTAAAGTCGTCGGTCCACCTGCCCAGCTACATCCAGCTAATCAGCAGCCCACAGTGTGTTAAGTTTAATTGTTGTGGGCCACCTTGTTCGGGGGCCGTCATAGGTACTCAGCATATCTCATCTCGTTCAACCATTGACGACGACGACCACGACCCCGACGAAGACGACGACTTCATCTGAGAAAAAGAATTGATCATCATCCCACGAAGACGAGCGAGGTGAACATCTAGAGAAAATGTCCTCCACCGACATGGTTGTGGATATATCGGCCCTGCCCGATGACGTCCGCGAGAAACTAGCCGAATTGGATTTGGAATTATCTGAAGGTTTGTACTGATACCCTCTCCTTGACTCAGCGAATGATAGAATTCACTCATGAATTGAGTAGAAATTGAATTTTCTTATTATTTTGCTTTCTTATCTCTCGGTTTTAGGGTTTTTTTTTGTGTTCGAATTCAGACAACGGGTCGATAAAATTTTATTCGATTTCGTTGTCAGCTTTGCGAAAAATCCTTTGCCCGTCTCTTTTCTTTGCCCGGTGTTGATGAGGTGGAGTAAGGTATTGCTGTCGCACTTTATTCGAAATGTCAGTTGGATTTTTTGTTGTTGTTATTGTTGTTGGTTTTGGTGCTGGTGTTTTCAGAACTGGAGCTGAAACTGCCAGTGCCAAAGTGTTGGTTGTGTGTCCATTTTACGAAGATTGGTCAAGTGGCTAATGCACACACAGATGTAGAATATTTTGCTTTTTGATTCCTTGTACTCTTTTTTGTTGCTATTTGTCAACGCTATCGTAATTATTTGTTTTTTGTTGGATTGCTTTTGTTGTATGGAAAATTTAAATAGAAAAAAGGTACGACTTTGTATTTACGTTATGAAAACGGACACAGATTTCACATTTCTTTTCCAGAAATGGCTGTGTGGTCGCAAAATTGGTAGGCGAGAGCAAGCGGCTGGTCCGACTAGAATTTCTGGAGAAGGGAGGGAGCCCACCACTAGCCCACCACTTGAGAATATGCAACGCACACTTTAGAGATTAGATAAGACTCCCTAGATGTAAATAATTGAAGTTTCCATCGACCCAATTTTATTTGTTGAGGTTTTTCCAAACACAATCTACGTCGAGTTCGTATAAAGATGAGAATGTTCGTCAAAGATGTTAGTAAACCGACCTATATCGTTTAAAGTTCTGCAGAGTTTATCAGATTCTTCTGTTAAAATCCTTTGGTTTCGTTTTCCTTGTACTCTATTACACTGACTATTTTAGCACTGAATTTGGAGAGAAAGCACGTTATTATCATGTTTTATATCTTTGTCAGACCCATGGGACAAGATGGGCTCAATTATCATTTATGAGGGCGTAGATAGTGTTAGAAATGTTTTTAATCGTCAGGCAGATTTGATATTCATATTGCACAACAGACCTGACATCGAAATTGATATATTTATTAATATCCATAAATCTTTTAAAGAGTTACTGCGATTAGAACAGTGTTCATTTGAAAGGTTCATATCATGATACAACCATAAAGCTAGTATAGTTCATGTACGACTATGCTATTCCCGAAAACAAAAGCTAAGACCCGTCACAATTTGGGAACAATGATAATTTCCATGCCGCTATATTGGACAACTGGACTTTAGCTTTGACGAATTTAACAAACGAAGACACTGTAAAAATCGACTTTCAGCCATGGTAGAATCTCTGCATAAGATGCCGCTCCGGTCCTGACCACGCTGTTTCCATTTATCTAGACAAGCGCTCTGATAACTTGATCTTCTGGATCTCAAAACATAAGTTCGTTTCTCCTTGTCGTCTGGGATTTAAAGATTTTCTCGGCTGAAGCATTGTTGTCTGTTCGACGGTCTGTCAAAGCCAGTGTCATTGGCATATTTAAGCTTTTGTGACACTTCTATATCTTAATAAAGCTCATATAGTTCGTTGTTGTATCTTGCCTAATGTTCGCTCTCTTGTGTGATATTAAATAAACATACATTGACGACTTTTTTCACGAAAATTATGAATTTCTGCTTGCTTATCGTCCAAAGCTAGGCAGCCTAAAGTAAAATACAATATAAATGGCAGGATCAGAGCATTCATTGCTAGGGTTTTATTCGTGGGATTAACGTTTACTGCGAAGTAGGTAAACTCCTTCATTTTGGAAGTTAGTTACGCCAATAATGACGCTTTGTTCTAGGCTGTGGACAGATGTTTCTTGTTTTGTTGATAATATGTATAATACAATATATATTTATATATACATACATTCATATAGTATATATTCTACTATAAGGATGCCAAGATATGGAATAAGAGATAAAGAGTAGGTATTGTTTAAATCGTTTCTCTCCCTAAGGTCGCAAAGAACAAAGTTCAACAATAGAGTGTCAAATAGAATGCGATAGAAGTTGACATATTCGTTTCACAAGACTCAAATTTAAAATTTGCTGAACATGTGGATTGTACTCGCAAAAAAATTCGAAAAAGGTTGGTTTCTTTAAATGGATACGAAGTAAAATGGATTGCCTGAAAGCAATTAAAGTATCATTAAACCTCATTTTAAATATTGCTCGACTATTTTGTACACGTGTTACAATCGCAATCAGATAGGAAGACTTCAAAAACTTCAGAATAAAGTAATGAGAAGCATATTAGGATGCAATAGACTCACACCACTAAGATGCATGCTGGATGAGCTTAAATAGCTGAGCATACGAGAAGGATTGTAACTTAATACGCTGATAGCAGTCTCCAAAATGAAGCAAAGTGCTGTATCAAACTACCTAAGAAGTGCAATAAGATACGTTGGTGAATCACAGCCGTACCAACTGGGTAGCTGTAATGATTTCAGAGTTCATAATCAGAGTACTGCAGCCGCTCAAAACACTCTTATACAAATAAATACTTTTATAGATTTCCTTGCCAAGCAATATAAACAACGAAAACAATTTAGATTATTCAAATTAATCAAAATAATGTATATTAATTTTTTAAAGGCAAATAACGGAATTATTGTAAGAAAAATCACATAACTAAGACTGAGTATGTTTAAAATAATATTATAAACTATATTTATACCTGTGTTTATATTTCTATGATTTTTTGAAGTATTATTATACTAATAAATGAAATGCTACTCGCTACTACTACTATTATAAGTTTTGTTCGCATTTAACATAACTGGATTCGTTTTGACGTATCGCTGGCACTTGTTCACATATTGCGTTGGAAGGCAATATGTATTATTCCTCTAGAATTTTTACAAGACGGGGTATGTAAACCTGATTGTCCGACATCTCTCTTACTTTCGTTTTTGTATCCTCTCAATGATTTAGTGCAAATACCCTCCAAAGATATCATCTCACACTTGAAACTGGTAAACCTTCAGCTTCTCAATAGCTTCACTAATTATTTCTTGGTATTTCACTAATTGCTCGTTCCAGTCTTTTGCTTTCCTATAGAACTGCCGAATGTTGTTACCTTTTTGCAACTCTCTACTTCAATGAAATGGAAAACTACGTTTGCTGGTTTCTTTTTTCCCGGGATGTTCTTATATAATCTCCTGGCTTAATGGTGCGCTCGCGTCTCCTTTTTCCGGAGTTTGCAATCATCATCAGGGCCGAAATTTTTTCATAATCTGTGGTAAATTTGACCGTTTAAGATATTGCGTTACTGAACTCACGTATAATCAGTGGGGAGTGAGTGCTCAGCGAAAATCTCATTAATTTGCTATTAAGTTTCTATGTTTTGGACCATTCGCAGCTTTTTTTCATTGGACTGATTTCGGAAATATATTGCTATTTATCGTTTCATTACTAGTCGTTGCAAAATTATATAGTCGTTTCGAGGAATTTATTCAGAAAATTAAAAATACAAGTTTATTCACCTAAATCTATATTGTACCCTTCAAAGTAATCCGCATCGACTGCAACACACTTATGCCAGCGTTTGATCCAATCCTCGAAACATTTTTTATATTCGGTTTTCGGTATGTCCATCAGTGCGATTTTTCCATTACTTCCTCTCGGCTGCTGAAACGCGTTCCCCGTAGTGATTTTTTAACTCGATTGAACAGAAAGAAGTCAAAGGGAGCCAAATCAGGTGAATTCGGTGGCTGTTGGATGGTATTTGGTGCATTTTTCGTCAAAAAATTACGAATAATGATGGTACTGTGCGACGGTGCGTTATTATGGTGCAAAATCCACGAGTTTTCTGCCCAGAATTCTGGTATCCTTCGGCGACATCTCATAACGCCCAAATAATACTCTTTGTTTACTGTCTGGCCTTCTGGAAAAAATTCATGATGCACTACACCGTTGTAATCCATGAAAACCGTGAGCATTGCCTTCTTTTTTGGCTGAATACGAGGGTTTTTTTTTTTTTTTTTTTGGTCTCGACTCATTTGATGAACGCCATTTACTTGCCTGATGTCTGGATTGCGTGTCGTACTCATAAACCCACGTCTCGTCTCCAGTAATAATCCTTTTGATGAATGTGGGATCGGATTCAGCCTCACAAATCATCTCTTTTGCGACGTCAGCACGGTCTATTTTTGCATGAAATTGAGATCTTTTGGCACCAATTTTGCACCAACTCAAATCATTAACCAAAATTAATTAGCGGTTATTGACCAACATTTATTTTACTTCATTAGTGTTTTCGTCGGTTTTGGATGTCGATGGTCTGCCACTGCGTTCATCATCTTCGATTGACTCACGACCACTTTTGAACCGCACGTGCCACTGGTAAACGACCGTTTTCTTTTAGAGAATCGTTGCCGAAACATTTTTCCAACGTTCGCGCACCATTAAATCCGCTTTCACGCAAAATTTAACCCAAGTTCGTTGTTGCAAATTTAAATCCATTTCTAAAATTGTAAAAAATCGCCAACAGATACAGAGATAGATGTACTCTTGGCTACTTAACTTTTGCAAACGTCAAGCTATGACGCTAAGATTTAGAGGAAATGTCAACAACAGATGTACCAACTTAACAAAAACTCTTAACAGAACTCAAATCGGAACAATGGGAGCGCCATACGGTGGTTATTCCGTTTTTAATCAATGTGGTATTCCGCGCTGAAGTGATCGACTTCGAACTTCGAACTTCGAACTTCGAACCAATAGATTTCCTTGCTAATGCATAGCATTATGTAATATAGAGTATATATTTCTTTGAAACCTATATGCTATGTTTTTCTTGGGTGATGATAGCACACTTGTCGAAGTAATTTGGGCTGAATATCTTAGCACCAAAATAAGGTTACATTTTTGGCCCCTTTGTACATTATAATATCATATCTTTTGCGTTCAATAGGAAATATTCAGTTTCAAAGGCCACGTGGTTAAATCTCCTAAATTTCTTAAACTTCCAAAGTAGTGTGTATGGCTAAGCAAGAATCGGTTGATTATCAAATAGGAGGCTCTCATCTGTGCGAAAGAGTTTTACCGCAATGAGATCGGCTTTTTTGTTAAAAAATTGTGCAAGAAAGACACACTTTCGTCGCTAGAGGTAAGGTAAGTTCTCATGGATCAGTGATTGCTGTAGTACAGGGGCAATTTACACAAAAAATTGCTTAACCATTTCTTTCAAAGTTTTGTGTACTATTATAATTCTCCATATTCCATACATGTTGTTTGAATAAATCTGCAGAAGGAATCGGTGATAGGTATCTGACACTTTATTATTGAAACATTGCGTGTTTTCTATCTGGCCCTTTGTAGCTTCGGCTTAGTGTTTTGAAAGACAAGTGTCTTTTTGATAACAAAACGAAGGGTTATTTCGAAATAATTTTTACTTTCAGCACTCACAGCCTTGACCAGATCCTACAATTTCGTCTATATATTAAAGTCGTCCATTTGTAAATGATTCGGTTTGGCCCGAATAAGTCACATACACTTCTTACTTCTGATGGACAAGCAGATAGCAGCTGCTTATTGCCAGGTCAATAGAATTCCAAGACAAACCGCATGACTTCATTTTAAAAGCCATATGAGAATAAACCGATGTTCGATGATCTGGGTTGTGTAAGTTTCAAATATTAATACACTCTATGTTTTAATAAAACCGAGCCATATCCCTTGATCATACTAGGTGGAGTGAAAAGTAACATTTATGACCGCCAGAATGGCTGCTACTGCAGAAAAGGTTTTGTGTACTATTATAATTCTCCATATTCCATACATGTTGTTTGAATAAATCTGCAGAAGGAATCGGTGATAGGTATCTGACTCTTTATTATTGAAACATTGCGTGTTTTCTATCTGGCCCTTTGTAGCTTCGGCTTAGTGTTTTGAAAGACAAGTGTCTTTTTGATAACAAAACGAAGGGTTATCTCGAAATAATTTTTACTTTCAGCACTCACAGCCTTGACCAGATCCTACAATTTCGTCTATATATTAAAATCGTCCATTTGTAAATGATTCGGTTTGGCCCGAATAAGTCACATACACTTCTTACTTCTGATGGACAAGCAGATAGCAGCTGCTTATTGCCAGGTCAATAGAATTCCAAGACAAACCGCATGACTTCATTTTAAAAGCCATATGAGAATAAACCGATGTTCGATGATCTGGGTTGTGTAAGTTTCAAATATTAATACACTCTACGTTTTAATAAAACCGAGCCATATCCCTTGATCATACTAGGTGGAGTGAAAAGTAACATTTATGACCGCCAGAATGGCTGCTACTGCAGAAAAGGTTATGGTGCCTTGAAGTCCGTTCATATTTAGGCAGACATGCCAAATTTCAGTGCGATACTGTCTTTAGTTTTGTTTTGACAGCTGATTGTTGTTGACGTGTTTGGCATCATGTTGAGTATGGACAAAAACGATTTTCGTTCTCTCATAAATTATTTTTTGAGAGGCAAAACGGCGAAGGAAACAAAATAAAAATTGGACAAATATGATGGGGCTAATGCACCGTCAAATATTGCTTTCGAGAGTTTCGTGGTGGCCGCAATTCCACTACCGATCAAGTCCGCAGCGGCAGGCCCTCCGATGCGGTTACAGAGGACAATGTCAAAAAAATACATGAAATGGTGTAGGCTGACCGAAAAGTGAAGGTGCGCTAGCTAGCAGATACCACAAAGATTAGTGCTGTCACTTCGAAAGAGTGTTTGGACTTGCTGATGCTGAATCGTCGGACTTTTGGCGTCGATTGGTAACTGTTGATGAAACTTGGATCCACTTTTACACACCAGAGAACAGATTGAGTGCCCGAGGGAGGCTCGATGGGTCGGAAAGGTTATAGCGTCGGTTTTCTGGGATTGTCATGGCATACTCTTCGCGGACTACCTTGAAAAAGGAAAAACCCATCAACATCGAATATTACTGTGCATTATTGGAGCGATTGAAGGCCGAAATTGCTGCAAATCGGCCTCACATGAAGCGAAAAAAAATGCACCGGCGCACAAGAGCATCGCAACCATGGCTAAAATCAATGACTTACGGCTCCAGTTGCTGTCGCATCCACCGTATTCGCTTTTCGATTTGGCTCCCTCGGACTATTACCTCAAAATATGGCTCATCAATAAAAAATTCAGCTCATGCGAGGAAAATTATTTTTCGGACGGGATCAAGAAGTTGGAAAATCGCTGGAATAAGTGTATCAAACTAAAAGGGGACTATATTAAATAAAATAAAAAAAAAAAGCCACGGAAAAATAGTGTTGAAAACATAACGTCAAGAACGATTCTTCACACTGAATAAGGATTTTTGATGCAAATTTAATTTCTGTCATTATTGTTAAAAAAAAATTCAAAACTCTTAAAGAAACATTGTTATCATACGCAAATCCTTCTTTGCTTATCTGGCTTTACATCGAGTCATGACCACTTTGACGTCAGGTTCGCTGGCTTAATTCGATAGTTCCATTACCTTAAGATATTTGTCTCTTAAGTTAAAACTGACTTAGCTTCGTTTTGTCCCAGGTTCCAATAGTATTACCGGAGATGAGATCTCTGATGAGCCTGCTAAGCAAAGCAGTTAGGAGGGGATCTCAAACTGCGTTTTGACTACTTTTGTCCTATTTGTTTTTCTTGTGTCTGACTGTAAGTGATATTGTATTCGGGCTTCAGAAGCGGTTACTTTATTTGTTCACAAAGTTTTTAGGTTTTTTTTTTTATGGAAGCTTTGGAGCTTTCATGATCGATAATCATGAAACAATTGCCTAGATCCTTCCAGTTCTTCGGTATACCCTTTACATAAGTGAGTCTTTTTTGTTGTTCTGAATCGAATTGAAAATTTTCTAAACCGAATTGTGTCAAGGATATCTTTGACTTACAGAGTGACAGAGAGCGCGATTTATTCTACGTATGTCTGTTGTCACCGATGACAATGTCATTTGTCATGAGTGCAAGGTCGGACTAGTAAATTCTACTAACAAATGTTTGGTTGCTTCTCCGGTTTGAAAAACTAGATAAATATAAGATAGATGTGGGTACTTATTTTGCGGAATTACACTTTTAATTGTATCAAACCTTCGGCTTTGGTGAAGAAGTTTCTATTTGCTTTTTGATCAGACCGCCCATTCTTTGGGAGCTTGAAGATTTAGTGTCAGACCCTAATTTATGCGTTGGATTTAATGCATCCTCACTTTTCTGATTCGATTTACTTTCTTCTCTATGCCTTGTTTTGGGCTGCAGCTTTTAGATGAGTGAATCACCTGTAATCACTTCGGCTTAGTCTTTGATGACACTGAATATTTTGGCTGTTGTTACATGCCCACATATTAAGCAGTATCTCTGATTTTGTAACAACTTTGCATTCCTTGAAAACGACCTGACTAATGGTTCTTCTAAGGATCCATTACAAAATCCATTCTTCCACAACATCATAAATTTAGCTGAGATCAAAAGCCAACCCAAGAAAACACTCTTCTCAACTACCCAAACGCACTGCACTTGATCAACTTAAAAATAGAAGATGACAAATCCAATTAGAAGGTCTGTGTCCCTACAAAAAAAAAAAAGTCAGCTACTCACATACCTTCTCTCAACACCCGAATGTCAATTTCGACTTTGTCACCACAATATATGAGAGAAGAGGCATTCCATTATCTGAGGCCTGTATACTATTTACAGCCTTCGCAACCATATTTACTCTTAACCGGGACGAGATTTTCTTTCTAACGACAAAACAGGTGGCATAACACTACTTCACTTCTCCATCTTCTCTTCTCCCCCATCTCTGGTCTTCCCTTGTCATCTGATGGGAATGCATTTGTTTATACAAAGATAAGTACGATCTATCGTAGAGGTATATATGAGAAATGAGAAGCTGAAATTGAAGGTAAGCTATGTGGGGAGGGAACGAATAATGCGATCATGATTCTACTCACTAGTCAAATTCCATTTGTCCTTTCAAATTTCACAAAATGCGATGAATTAACATGTCCCGAACTTCTAATGAACATTTATAGAACCTACACCACCTGTCCTCTTGGGGTCATATACTAGTGTGATTAGTCATCTGCAAGATGATTCCAAGCCATTTACAGTTCAGAAAAAAAAAAAAAAAAACAGAAGCAGACCCAGAAACTGTGCCTCCCTCACCTTCATAAGCCAATAAGTGTATTAGTCACTTAATTCGTTTCGTTGCCCGTATGCAAAGAACATGTTGTGGTTGTCGGTCAGGAAAAAAAAGAAAAAGAAAAAATAAAAGACACTACATATAAGCAGTGCCATTGCAGAGGTGAGCCTATGAATGGGAGCGGACCGACTGACTTGGCCCGCAATTGAGCGAGAGCAAACGACAATAAGAAGATTATGACTGATCGTAATGAGGTTTGGTAGTGTGGAGCTCATTCGATTTTTATTCCTCTGGAAGAGAACTCACTTGCCACTTGACGCACGTCGGCCGGTCAATGGGGTGAGCTCTTTAGAAATCATAGAAATCATTTGAGCCAAGTGAATCCTATTTGCTGGAAATGTAGCTGTAGCTATTGACAATTGTTCTTAGATACTCAGATACTCAGATACTCAAACAAGTACATTCTGTGACACGATAAGAAAATTGGTACGTCAACCATCACTTTCTCTTCATAAAATTTCATGATGTTCAATGTCATGTGCGTACAAGTACAAGTTTTGGATCGATGCGTCTGTTTGCATAGCTTTTGTTTTATGAATTTTGGAAATGAGTCTTCCATTATTCCGATTTGATGAAACAGAATTATGAAAGCGAGTTGCTTTACTTAAATGTGCAAACACAAACAATCATAATGAAATGTTTTTATGTTTCAAGTTAAAGAAATTAAGGATGAGGGAAACCACAGTGTCACATTCTTGTACCAAAAGGGGTCTTCATGTTTCTAGAGTTCTGAATGATACTTCAACTAATTTTTTTCTTAATTTGCTATAATTTTGCAATAACAGCCCTAAGAGCTCATTAAACTAATAACGTCATTTGCGGTTGATGTTTAACTGATTTTTATTTTCTGTTACATCATTCTAAATAAGTAAAAGGCGAACTTTTACGTATGTAGATACTCTTACAGCCGAAAACCGCCTCTATTGGAAAAGACTCGTTCTTCCACTATGAAGCTAGGTAGCCATATGTTATTCTTCATTGAATTTCGGCATTTGTGGCCTTTGACGGAGCATTTTTTTGGAGAACCTCTATAAAGTTTGTTCGGATAGTCAGGTATGTCTCTTTTTTGGACTTGAAAAGGTTCTGAAATTACTTTCAAAAGGTATGCCTTTGTTCGAAGACGACTGCGTAGATCACCTAAAGTATTTTTTTTAACTCTCTTTCCTTGTTTGATATAAGCTTAAAAGATCGCTGTATAGCTTTTTCAGCTTGATATTGCAGACATACAGTTGATAGATCATGAATTCTTCTTATGATTGAGGACCTAGGCAACTCTTTTTTTAGCACGCTTGGCTCTGCTGTTAATGCAGTGATTAATCTAACCCTTTTCGATATGCATATCATGGACTGCAC
Organism: Volucella inanis; assembly: GCA_907269105.1. Classification (NCBI taxonomy): domain Eukaryota; kingdom Metazoa; phylum Arthropoda; class Insecta; order Diptera; family Syrphidae; genus Volucella; species Volucella inanis. Next base: position 37,687,625 of record OU026154.1, on the reverse strand, counting down.
TCTCAAAGCCTTCTTCTGCTTAATAATTACGTAAGTGGTCATTGTTACAAAAAGTACTTTAGTTTCGATAATTATTTCATTTCCAACTTCAGTTGTATGGCCATACCGTCCCACACATCGAAATAGAAACATACCGAATGCCTTTGATGAAGGATGACTTGTAAGACATAAGATAATGGATTGACAAGCTCTGCCAATGTTATCTCTAATATATGCCTACACTTTTAGTTCCTGATATTAGCTGTATTGGCATTTGAATCACATCCAGCCTATTCGGGATATGTAGGGCGTTTGCATCTTCTATCTTACCAATAATAACACATGGGCTGAAAAGTCAGTGCCGTTTTATAGTAAAACACAAAATTTTTGCAAAATTTTTGCCTTCGAGGGCGATACAATGATTGAAACAATTTTTCAATCTTTCGATACCAGTTTTGTAGTACGATTTCGGTTTAGCCTCAAAATAGGCCTCTGTTTCGGCGATTACTTCTTCAGCGGCCTTAAATCTCTTTCCGGCGAGCATTCTTTTGAGATCTGGAGAATACGATGGGTCGGGAAGTAATTCGTAGCCGAATTCATTCAATTTTGCCATCGTTTTCATCGACTTGTGACACGGTGCATTGTCTTGATGAAACAGCGTTTACTTTTTCTTCAAATGCGGCCGTTTTTCTGCGATTTCGTCCTTCAAACGCTCCAACAACGCAATGTAATGTTGCTGTTGATAGCCTGCCCCTTTTATTCCATGTGTATTCCAAAATACGGATGCCATAACCTTGCCAGCCGACTCTTGAGTTTTTGGTCTTTTCTGACGAGGTTCGTCGCCTGCTCGCCACTCAGCTGACTGCCGATTTGACTCTGGTGTGAAGTGATGGAGCCAAGTTTCATCCATTGTCACAAACCGACGCAAAAATTCAGCTTTATTGCGGTTGAACAGCTTTAAACATTCCTCTGAATCATCAACACGTTGTTGTTTTTGGTCGACTGTCAGCAAACGCGGCACCCACTTTGAACAGAGCTTTCGCGTGTCCAAATATTCGTGTATGATATATCCAATACTCTCTTTTGATATCTTCAGAGCCTCATCTATCTCGATCAACTTATCAACAACTATCAACAACTTTACGGTCATTCGTAATCATTTTGTGGATTTTTTTGAGGTTTTCATCTGAAACAGCCTCCTTTGGACGTCCACTTGCGTGCTTGTATGACCACTTTTAAATTTTTCAATCCACTTGCGAATAGTTCGTTCGGCTGGTGTAGAGTCCGGGTAACATTTATCAAGCCATTTCTTTGCATCGTCTGCATTTTTTCCCATCAAAAAGCTGTGTTAAATCAACACACGAAATTGCTTTGAATTTATTTTTTTCACAATAACAAACGAGAACTAATCGTCCGACAGCTATCAAATTTATACACGTATCTTTCGAAGGTTGGTACTAACTGAAAATGGTATGGATTTAATTAGAGTGGTGCCCTCTCTTAGAAACTACACCGACTTTTCAGCTCATGTATTATATTACTCTTCAGTCAAATAAAGTTTCCGGAATAAAACGGCAATTTTCACTTGCTTCCTCGTAGCTTTGTCATCAAGTGTCTTCGACCACCTGGGCTTTTTGAAATCTACGACATCTCCCACCCAATATTCCTTTCCTCTGTACTATAATCGGCCTAATAAATACAACTTTTTCTTAAAAGGAAAGATTTGTCATCAAGTCTTGACTATATTTTGACAGCGTTGCGTCATTGTGGTTATTTTTGTAACATGTATCAAAGAAGGAAGAGTACCTTCATCCTCATTTTTAGTGATGGTGGCTTGTTAAATTACAGAAACCATTGTCGAAGGTAGGTAAAAGTTTACTTTTTACGTAAATGACTAGATCCCCGAAATCAAGCAGCGCTTGGCGCGGTAAGTACCTGGATGGGGTAACGCATGGAACCTCGGTACTAATCCCGCATCATGTTGGCAGTCGGAACACTTAGATTACGATGGACTAGTTTCGTGTCTGAATGCTACCGTTTCGAAAAAGTTGCTTGGAATTTTATGTGAGTAAAAATTTTCATCCGCATATAATTCGCAGCAAATTTTTTTAATAAAAATAAAAAAAAAGATCTCGTAGAGAAAGACATGTAAATCTAATAAAAACGTAGGTCCAGTTAAATATTGCTTATTATTCTTGTAGAGAGGTTCTAAGCCCTTGAAGGAGCTTTCAGCTAAGGATTATGCAATGTATATTTAAAGCTTCTGTTAGATTTTTATTTACATACAGCACCCTTTTTTGTCGGTGAGCACTAGAAAAGTATGATAGTACAGCATGATTTGTCTAAAGAAAGTTTAAAGACAAATAGAGATTTGTATAAAAGGTGTTCTCGAAAAACTGCCAATAGATATTGTATGACCGAATAACTGGTTTCCTTCAATAATTTCGACAATTGAATTGAGAGCTGGATCAACCCCGGACAGCTTTATAATGTTTAGTACAAGCAAGAACTAAAATGCTAAACTTAAAAACTTACAATTTAGCCAAGTGCTATGGGTCAGGGTAGTTGTTAACAAGTAAAGATTGATTCATCGTGAGGTTTGATTTATAATGTAAAATAAAACACATTAATTTGAAAGTGAACTTAAAATTTTTATTATCGGTTAAAAGAACAATTCATGGCATTTACTTTTTGAAAATGTTATTATGCAAGTATGAAAATGAGCTTGGGCTCAAGCCATTGAAGTTCCAAAAAACACACGACCTTACACCGCAATAAAAAAAAGCTAGAGTCGAAAGAGCGAAGGAGTTGCTACGCTTGTACGAAAGTGGTGAGTTGCCGAATTTGGTTTTTTTCGATGAGTCGCCATTTGTTATAGAGCAATATGTCAACAAACAAAATGACCGAGTTTACTTGCCAGAGAGGTCCTTTGAAAATTTACACCTTCGGAAGGCCATCAGAAAGCAGGCAGCAACCGACGGTGATGGTTTGGGCCGCCATAACCGCCGATGGTTGCTCTCCGCTCGTATTTTTGGACCGTGGCGTCAAAATTAATGCGATCGAATACCGTGAAACTGTCTTAGAGACAATATTGAAGCCTTGGGCATACAATCATTTCGGTCGTAGACCGTGGACATTTCAACAAGACTCGGCCCCGTCTCACAAAGAGCGCGTCAACCAAGATTGGTTAAAAAACAATGTACCACACTTCATTTCTTCGACACAATTGATTGAAAATTCTCCGGATGCAAATCCGTTGGATTTCTCTGTCTGGGGTATTTTGAAGGCGAAGGTTGGCACTAAAAAATACCAAGGTTTGGACCACTTCAAACAAGCACTTCGCCGGGAATGGGCCAAAATACCGCAGAGCCACCTGCGTGCAGCGTGCGATGCTTTCTTCGGCCGTCTCAAGGCCATTATTCGCTCCAAAGGTGGACATATTGAAAACTACTGATACAATTTGAAAATTGATGTATTTTTCAACATTGTTTGCTTTGGCAAAATAAAATTTATCAAAAAATAAAAAAAATTATAGCATTTTAAAAAGTTGCAGTTCGAGTCAATCACGCTGTATATTAGCCTACGAACTTTTCAGCCGACCTGTAAAATCTTCACTTGAAAAGATTGTTATTACATTGGCCAACAGAGCTAAATCTGAAAAGACTGTTAACACTTCTATCAGTCGTCGGAGGAAACATGACCATCAACATCGAAAATAATCATAAATCAAAAATTTGCTTACATCGAAACTAATATGTTCTAGCGGTTTCACAAGCCTGACCTAAAAATGTACATATGTGTGCTCAATTTTACTGAGACAGAAGCAGATTAATCTAACCATCAATGTGTATCTATACTGTTTTTGTTCTGGACAGAGTTTCTTTTCTTTTTTATATAGGCACTCGTAGTCTTTAATTCGGATTGTATTATAGGGTTTTATAGATTATATATTATATATTATATATAACAAGCATCAAAACCATCAAGGCACAATTTCAGAGCCTCTTTATTCTTCTTGAATACTTTTTGTGGTGTGTAAATTTCTTGCTCAAATAATCAAAGGACAGACAACCCGGTCTGTCAACCGATTGTTTAAACCATGGTGGCCTCATTGAGACGTGGATACTGCCCTCGGTGTTTTATATTAATATAACATTTGAATTAAAAAAAACTACATGTCTGAGGTCACAGTCAGAGGTATTTGGTGTGGTTAGGAGTAAAACTACTTCTACTAATTATTTGGTTAGTGTTCGACTCTAAATGTCAAGACAGCTGTTAGATGAGATGTCGAATGACTTATACTATATAACACAGGTTTGATAATGCTAAATCTAGACCAACCAAGATTTCAGATTCAAGTCGGAGTCAAAATTCGTAGAAGCCCACCACCACCAGGTGTGAATAATTTTTATTCTCGAAACCACTTTTATACTTGTTCTGATCAATTATCTGTAAATCCACTTCCTAAGTATAGAATACGCAAAGTATCGCCTCAATTTATAACAAAAAAAAATTATCTATTGTATCTAAGAGTCTTGCCATGGCTAGAGATAAAAAGATTCGAGATTTTTTGGGTTCGTTGCCCAACATTTAGTCTTGATATAGCCAATAATGGTCATCGATTGAATCAAGATACCATCCGTCAAGGGTATACATTGATTTGGTATTCGTCATTGTTTACATGACCCACATTCTGCCGAGTTCAAATAAATAAATATAAATAAAAGACGAAATAGCGACAAGGTGGATGAGGAGAACGAATTGAGATTCGCAAACAAAATTGCCGTACTCGTTTGTTTAATTAACGTGGAGATGCGGTGCTGTTGAAGATAGATTTTTATTTCTTGCTGGATGATTTTAGAGCCTTTGGCACATTTTATCTGAACGTTCATTGTGTTGATTGTTGTTCCAGAGCTTTGCCATATGGGAAAATAATGGGCTTCTTAGGTAAGAAATAAAGAAGGTTTTTTTAATCATGTACCGAACAAGTTTTAATACAGATAATGTATCTAACATATGACTCTTTAAAAAACAATAAATCGGACATTCAACTGTTTAATCTTACCTCTAAACTGGAAATAATTGCCGAAGGCAGAACCTTAAATACAATATCATCACAAACGTGACTATTGAAAAGTGTAGATCACGTGGAAAGACCACAGTCGGGTAAATGCATAGGGTGCCTTAATTAGCATACCTTCCATTTGACTGACTCTTTTAATAAAACGAGTCTCACTGCTTGTTTGGTAACAAAAATTTGACAATGCTTGGAGCATGTTATAAATACCTATGTGTTGAACGAGTAGATACTATACCATTGCTGGTTTCAACCATTTCTGAAACAATGATCATGATTTTTAAGATTTGACTTGATGGAACCATCTTCGAGTAATTGCAATTTTTTATTAAAGCTCATGTTTATGCTAAGACTGTAAATCTTAAAATTTAGTGCATCAATACCTGGTACTTTATATTTTTAATGAAAATTTATGTAGTCTGTAAACATTGTAAAATGCAATATGTTGCTCAGATAAATTCTAAAGAGTCGGAAAATCTTTTATGATATAGAGGATGAATCACTGTGAGTTTGGACATACAGAAAACCAAATATAAAAAATGTTTCGAGGATTGGATCAATCACTGGCATAAATGCGTTGCAGTCGATGGGGATTACTTTATAGGGAACAATATATGTGGATTTAGATGAATAAACTTGTATTTTTATTGTTTTGAATACTTCTTGATCAAGGTAGTATGCATATTCTAAAATTTATTCGGACCACTAAATAAAAGTAGTCAATGTAAGCATATATTAAGAGCAGTATAACGCTGCGAAAATACTGTGACGTCGAGCGGCTAATACCGCAAGGGATCGCTGAGCCTACATGCGAGGACGAGGACCGAAATGCTGCTTTCCACACGTACCAGCAGAGGAGAAAACCCGAATATAAGGCTTTCTTAAGGAAAAAAAAATTGAAAAACGCGAAATCGAGGTGATCGAAGAAAATGATGTGATAAGGAGCATGCATCAGCTTTTCTGTATAATTTTGTTGGTAAATGAAACCTTTCCATTCCAGTTCTCCTGAACTGTTATAAATAAAGGAATATGTGTGTAAACATGTACTTGCTAAACATAGCATACAAGATCATACCGTTAACAGGCTGATAACACGCTTAAGTCACAAGCCAACACCACAGGCTTAATATTTCAAATTCCCTTCAATTTCCCAAATACGCAGTGGTCAATTTGTGAGTATTGAGGCAGAATAAAGCAGAGTCAGATCCATTGCGATCAACTAAAGTAACCTTAAACATAAAATGCTGCCATTAGAAGAGGAAGCAATGGACAACTCTACGATTTTTATTTGTTTTATTTTTTGATTTGGTAAGCGAAAAATAATTACTTAGTCCTTTTTTCTATGAGTTAAAAAGAAAGCGGTATACCGAAAGTGCAACGAATAAAACGCTGCACAAGATGAAGCTGTCCCAGAGCGGATAAAAGCTTTCTTATCTACTTTGAGAAAACATTTCTTCGTATGAAGAAGCGGCGTAACCAGGAATTATACCGACCATACAACGACATAAAAAGATTTCATCGATATTTTTTTTGTTTGAAAGATGACTTGATCGAGAGTGTTCTTAGCTTTAATTCAAGCAAAACTGTTCAGCCGTTTTTTTTTTTATAATTCGAGGTCTGTATCTGTGTATTTATGTATCTGTGTGTCTGTCTGTGGCAGCGTAGCTCCCAAAAAACGGGTAAACCGATTTCGATAATTTTTTTTTGAATTTATGTCGATTGAAGCGTCTATCCTAGCAATATATTAAGTACAAAAAGCATAAAATAAAAAAATTAAATTAAAAATTAAAAAAAAAACCTCCGACGCAAAAATAATCTCTAAAAAGGAGAAAAATATTGTGTACTGTAAGTATATAAGTTTAATATAAGAAGTAATATTTTAATTCAAGTATGGTGCATCGGAGGACCGCTAAGTACATATGGTATAAAAAAAACAATTTTAAATTTTTGAGTCTATAAAATGCTATTTAATATTGTATAAAATATAATAACAAATCCGTCTATAATTAGCCTTACATTTTTAAAGAATAGAGTGACCTAATTATTTTATATGCTATATTTTTACATACTACGCGCGAACTTAGTTTCATGACACGAAGTCTATATCTTGCAGTGGTTTTAGATTGTAAACTAAGTCACGGTTGTGTTTATTTTTGGAATTTTTCGGAGTAAATTAATTTAGACTTACACTCAACAAATTAATATTGTAGTCTTTATATCTACCTACGTCCCCAGGTAGCTTATTATTGTTTAAATTTCATATTTTATCAATTTTTTAGTTGAACTTTTTATTTTTTTTTACCTACAAATATTTACTCAGCGGTCCCCCGACGCAACGATGCTTGGATTAAAATATTATTTTTTATATCAAACTTAAAAGGTTAATACATATTATTTTTTTACTTTTTAGCGGTTATTTTTGCGTCGGGGTTTTTTTAAATTTTTAATTTATGTATAGAGCTATATATAAATTTTCCATATATAAATTTTCTATTAGAAAACCCTAATCTAACCATAAAAAAATCTAATCTAATGACTGAGCCCTGCTTGTTTGTTAATTGAATATACTTGATTTGTTCTGTTTCAGTTTATCTTGTCTGTTTATTCTCGAAGCTGAATGGGTTTGTTAAAAGTGGCGTCATTCAAATTTGAACTTGGTTGTATTCCCTTCAGCACCAAATTAAATAAAACTCATGTATTATAAGCGCAACTTTTTCCAAAAACCTGGTACCGGTTTTAAAAAGGTACCGAATATTTTTTCCGACATCTCGATTTTTGCCATTACCTTGCAGCGCTCAATGCCTTTATTGAGTATGAATACCTACATTATCATACACTGCTTCAGTACAGGTAAATGAATTGGTAAAATGGCGATTCCGAACGGCGAAAGAATGAGAAGATTTTGCCACTGCTTGTTAGAATGGTGAAACACCAGAAACTATTATGATGAAATTAACCATTGAGCGATGTGAATTTAAAATCGTTTAAAAAGATGTTGAAAATTGACCTAAAATTCGTTGGGTTTTTCCAAGGATTGATAGGCACAGGGTAGTACATTTGTACTAAGGGACCTTTTCTTTTCGAACAGCTTCTCGTTAGGTAGTGAAGTTCTGGATTTTGCTAATACACCACTATGGGTTGGCTGTTAAACCAACTGAAGATAATCAATCAAAAGCTCTTTCGTTATTTTAGAAATGTATTGCAACTTAACGTGGTAATCCCATTTGCCGCAAAATCAATCAAATCTTATATGTTTTCGCCTGAAGCGTACTAAACTAAGCGTGCACAGTTACGAATGTTATGAGTAAGTACTGTGTCTAAAAAGGCAAGTTTATTTATTAAGCATGGTAGGCGTATAGTTCCATAATTCTTTACTATAACTAAGTGCAGTATCTAGAACATAACTATGTTTTATGTTGGAGCGGAACAATTATGTTTTGATAGTATCATATTCATATTTCGAAGGTAGCTCTCTTATATATACACCGTTTTTGTTATCATATATTTGTATCTATTGCCTACAAATTTATTCTTAATTTAATTGGTAGCATGACAATCTGGACTAAGGCCTTGACTCTGCTGCCTTGTGTTCTTTTGTATGGTTCTTCTGGCGCTAGTATGCTGACTAATTTCTTCCAGCTATGTATTAGATGAAACTAATCTTTTTACACAGTAATTTAGTCCTTTGGATGCCTTTCAAATAGGTAATTAAGATGACAAAGGTACATCATCAACTGAAGTACTAAAATATATATCTTTCCAAATTCTGGTCAAATTGACCGACTAGACGTCAGGGTAGCAGAATGATCGGAGGTAGGAGTATGTCCTGTTAAGAAAGATATTTTACTAGACTATAAAGGGTTATTGTGTTGTTGAGGTTTTTCGGACGATGATAATTATACGAGTGCCTTGTAAGTGGGCAGACGAATAGTAAAAACAGTTGAGATTTGTTACTTAGCCAACAGTGTTTCTATGAGATCGTTTCAACAAAGTTTGATGGACCACTTAAAACAGCTCTTGTTACCATTAAAAATGAATCCACCTCCAATTTTAAAACCACTTTTGTATTCTTTCTTGTCAACTTCCACTTGAAATATTTGTTTTCTCATTTGGTAATACGCAGATACTCACGTAGATACTCACGACTGCGACGTGAAACGCATAAAACCCTAAACAGGCAATGAAATACCATTTTAGTAGTCTGCAGTTGGGTTTCATGCCCAAAGTGAAAAATAGCCTATGAAAAAGTGCTGTTTAAGTACGTTCAGAGGAATATGCGAAATGAATAGCAAAAATATTGTACGTATAGTCACTATTGTAATGCAATGTTATAGTTATAGATACTACAATAGATACTAAATACTATCAATTCCTACCTAGTACAAAGCTATTGATGTCAAAATGTAATTCAAAACTCATATGCATCAGGAAAAGATATTAATTAATTGATAGCTCATCTTACAGACGGATCAATTGAGAGCCTTTTAAGTGTGACCACAATAATAGACTACTCCTAGTTGGTAGTTATCGAATCTTTTGCGTGGTTCAAGTGGCAGCTTATTTTTATTTCTTTATTTTTATTTTTATTTTTTTTTTTTTTCAAAAAAAGGACTTAACACTCAAGTGGGTATATGACTACTCTTAAAATGCCGGAGCACGTGTTAAGTTTTTCGGAAAAGAGAGAGAGAGAGAGAGAAAGATGTTTGGGCTCAGAGCTTATTTCGCTCCATTTAATGGAGAGACTAAATTATTAGTGTAAATTGACTTGTTGTTATATTTTATGCAACAAATTCATCTCGCGAGATTTTAGTTGCCTGAAAAATGTGTTTCGGGCACGGCTGGTATTGAACCACGAACCGTCTGATTGAGAAGGCAATACACTACCACTTAAGCTACGGCCAACCAGTAGAGAGAGGCTTACCTTTTCTATTTTGTCTTTGGTTTGATTTTATTTATAGTACATAGTACCAAGGAGCTCCGAATTTACGATTTAAAAATAAAACTGCTTAGACGCTGTATGTGTTGGTTTCAAATATTCTGTGCCTTATATATCTTTCACTGAATTCTCAAATTTTACAAAACCGGATCAAGGTCAACTTAATGAATTTTTGGCTAAATAGTTTTTCTCCAATGCATTCATTTTCAAGAGAAGTCACGTGCATAATCATGATGACATTCATGTGGAATGTTTTATTTTTGTAAAGTATTTGATAAGCAACACAAAATATAACAGGTGTTTGGTTATGCTTTTTGAACGTCATGCAGATTGATGTGTGTAAGGGTTTAATTGACCTAATGACTTTATTGCGTTTTGTGTCGCGCAAGAGGAAACATTTTGGAAAAATGAGGGATGATAAAGGCCGAGCGCTTATATCTGATTTATTGAAACTAATCGATCATTAACAAGTCTATGAGACGTAAAAAGTCGGGACTATAGCGACCCAACCAAAAAACCCAAGAGTATGAGGAACGATCGAATTACCTATATTTTTGTAGTCGTCCCGTGCAGATATTTTCAATTCTCTGAAAAGATTTTCATATGTGAACTGATTCCTTTTTAATAATAACTTCTTTATCCCAATTTTCTTGTATCTTGACATTATTTACTTTTTTCTATTTATACAAAGTGCAAGAGCAATGTACAAAATACAATCTTCATTATCATTCATCGCCCATTCGTACGCCACGAAAACACACAAGAATTAAAAAAATTGAAGTACGAGTAATTGAAGTCGATTGAACTTGTAAGAGGTAGTATCAGTCCACACGTACACAATGCCTGTTGCCAGCTTATTAACCATGTAAAAGTCGCTTTAGCCATCGAATTATTGAAGATTTAGTGATGGAAAATCTTTTATTTGATGGGAAAAAATTACGTTAAAACTCAAGAATGGCTTCAAAAATGTTATAAGAAATCTGCTCAGTCAAAAGCTGGCTTGATGAATTTAAACGCAGCCATACAGACACAAAATGATGCTGTTACGCCGGAAAACATTGAAAAATGCACAAAATATGCAAAAGCTCTGTTTGAAGTAGATATCGCGATTAGACCAAAAACAACATCGTATTGATAATTCAGAGACCTGTTTATGGTAAATGTTAGACAATAGTATTAGATATTTTTTGCAGTAGCAAAACCTGGCAAAAATGTTACTATTTTACTTAGATAGATATGGCAAACATTTTCTCCAAATAATGATTAAATACTACAATTGAATAAGTTGAATTTTTATTCCAACAACCGGTCAATTAATAGGCGGTGATACGGTCTGGCCTGTACCTAAGCTTCGAGCAACCGCGCTATGAATTCCAATTTTGTGCTAATATCGCCAGTTGCTCATGTTGCCGTTCATTTCCACAAATGGATAAATTCATTATCTTATGACAAGCTTAATGTCAATGTTATATAGACATCTTTTTGAGTTGTCCTCTATTTCCGTTTACAGAAATTCTACCGAAAATCATTCAACGAATTTTTTTTCCTAAAACAACCAAGGATTTTCGTGTTACATAGTGTGAATTGTGAAATGCGTTTGCAGCCATTCTAAATATGTCCAACAGCGAGATAGTGGTATGAGCCAATGTTGGCTTCTCGGAACCGTTAGACATCCAGAAGACTTCACTTGCGCCGTGCTTTAATCACTTGATTAATCTGAATGATTATATTTTTCTTGTTATCGGGAGACTGCTAGGTCTCTTTATATAGGGTTTTCCAATAGGGACTTGACAACTTTGAATTTAATTTGTGAACGCACTCTTTCACTAATCATCAAACTGTCACTGTAAATTTTTTCAGTAAACTCAACATTTTCATCATGGTAAAGTACACTAACGAGCAACGTCTGCAAACGTTCTCCGATTGGGTTCTGGAGAAGATGCGCCAAGATGAATTTCATCGCAAAATCATCATCAGTGACCCATTTTTGGCTCAATGGGTTCGTCAATAAGCAAAATATGCGTTATTGGTTGGGTGAAAACCCACATGTGCTCCATGAATCACCACTTCATCCACAAAAATAACTGTTTGGTGCGGTTTGCCTGCCGGCGGCGTTATTTTGCGCCTCGTTCGTACGATTTACCGCTGCTTGACTATTTTCTGTGGGGCTACGTTAAGTCATTGGTTTATGCCAACACGCCGATGACGTTGGAAGAGCTCAGAGCCAACATTGAACGCGAAATAGCGGCCGTTTCGGCCGAAATGTGTGCTCGATTCGATCGCTGCAAACGTGCCCGCGGTGACCATATGAACGAAGTCGAGTTCCATTCATAAATGTTTTGATTGTACTTCAAGCCAATAATAAAGTTTTTGAAATATCTCAAATGGTTTGCTTTTATTTAAAAAAAAAAAAAGTTGTCAAGTCGTTATTAGACAACCCTATACATGTTCAGTTATGAGAAGCACCTGCTGTCTATGAAGACATTTCACACAGCTTCAAAGCTGATCGGCCTAAGGGCATTTTCGGAGATTGTGGAAAGATTGCAGGAAATGTTTTCCATATGTATCGCTAACTTGGCGCTAAAATCACCAAGGCCATCCTTAAATTGATGCTAAGTAAATTATTCGTACGTTTTATCGAGGAGCTCTTTGGGGTAATGTTCGGCAAATACATCCTTCTCCTTGCGGTTATGAGGGTATATAAGACTTATGTTGTCGAATTTTGGTAACAAATCCACATTTTAATAGGCGCTGACATTATGATAGTATATTGTAAGTCACAACTTTTCATCTTTCTTTTGCCCAGTCCACAACACTGCAATTCTTTTATGGCAGTGATATTGTAGAGGTGTTCCTGACCGTTTGTCTGCATGTAGTCTGTTAAAGATCCAAGTATTCTATGTGCATAGTCGAAGTTCATCCATATCCGAAGCTGCTTATCGCATCCTGGTTAGATGCTGAATAATACTCAAATCGCCTGCGAAATGTGCAAACATTTAAAATCGTAATCCTTTATAGAGAAAAGGTAAGCTCCAAATACGTCAAAACACGAATATCACTTACGACGTAAATCTTACGTCGGCACTAATTCCATCTCGAGAATTTATTCGCCGTTCTGTGCATTGTCTGCACTTAAATTTACCCAGCCGTGCTTACGTGCGGGAATTCAGTTTCGCATTGGGATTGAGAAAACAGCCGAAATATTCCACCGTTTCTCTTCTCTTTTCTTTGCTTCCACTATGGACTTGGAATCGGTCATGATAGAGTAACAACTAGTAAGTTAGTTGTTAATAGCAAACTTATTTTAACTAATTAGGTGTTAGTTATCATTGTTACTTGTCCGACTTAGATAACAATTTATAGTTTTCTAGAGATTTTTGAATTATTTAGTGAAATGTGAATACCTAACAAACTAATGGTTTTCAGACAAGCGCTTGCTTGTTTAAGTTAACTACTAATTATATTATGTTTTGCTACTGGCCTACAATTTAAATTGTATACGATTTTTTATAAATTTTTTAGGAGGAAGCATTTCAAACTCCTTTCCTTCTTAGCGCTTTACCTCTTTTTAGATGACATACAGGCGCTATGATTCTTCAATCACCATGCTCCTAAGCGAGCTAAAACTTTCTTTTTATGTACAAATTTTGTGAAAAGCAGTACTCATTTCTTATCAGACTTCTCTTAACTTTATTTGTTGTCCTAATAATACGGGATGTAGAGACATGATTCTTAATATTTTAGTCCTCCGGAGACACTAGAACCTTCATTTTTATGTAATTTAACCATTATTGCCTATCGGTACTTGGAATCATGTAATTATGATGTAACAAGGTCTCTTAAATCATGCTCCTCAACATAAATGTATAACTTATTGACAACGAATATCATTTACCAAATATTGTAGAATGTTAAAAAAAATAAGACGCAAAGTTGTATAGTCCATATACTGACAGTTCAGATAAATTAACTACCTTATCTGTCGGAAGTAGTGAAGTGGACAATATGAACGTAGGCCGAATTCCTCCTTTAAACATACTAAACGAGAAGGAATTGATGATTGTAATAAAGTGAAAATAAATATCAAATGGTGTCATTGTGTGTAGGACTGCACTCGACGTTAATTCTACCTAATTATGTTGCAATAATTTAAATTATAAACGTGACATGAAATGACGTAAGTATGTACTGCAATGTATTTATGTGCTTTAAAATTTTTTCTTTTTGTTTATTTATTGGACAGGATTAAAATGTAGACGTAGACAGAGACTTTACCAGAAGGAAAGAAGAAAGCTCTATTATTGTTAGAAAAGATCTTGCTAAATTCATAATAAAGGAATTATGGGTTGGGTTTATGGTTGTTCACTTATTATAATTTGAAGCAATTTAAAGTGAATTAAGCTATTATTACTATTTCTTATATATTGTGTTGCATAGATTCATTTTTAAGCTTATATTTATGTCTTAAAACTAGCTCTCACATATTTATATTTTATTTTATTTATTTGCAAAATAACATATTTTGTGATTTTCTATCTTTGATTTTTGTGAACCTCGTTACTTTTTTTTTTTTTTTTACCAGTGCCAACAGTGTTTCTATTTATTTTTCACCATTGTCATTAATTTTAGTGTTTAACCCAATTTAATTTTTTATTTTGTGAACCATGTCTGTCTGTGGATCAAATAATTGATGAGTCATTGGTAATGCAGCTGAAATGGTCGCTTACAAAGGAATATGCGAAAAGACGTTTCATTCTATATGCATTGAACTGAGTTTAAATGCTAAAATGTATCTGCAGGAGTATAACAGTATCTTCTGATACTTTCGTGATGAATCACGAGGAGTATATCACTCTTCCATATACTCCTGGCAATAAAGTGCAAAATTGCAACTGTCGGATTATATCGCCGAACTAAGATCCGAATTTTGGTATAGTTACAAAAATTTTAACGAGCTGCATGAAGTCAGTTTTAATCACTCTAATGCAACATTGGACAAAATTCCTAGTGAATTAAAATCAATTGCACATAGTAGAAGTTCACAGCACAATAAAATTAATGAACTGATGATAGATAATAATTCTACAGGTGGAAACCTCAACTCTCTCCTCTTCTTTCTTAGTTTTAAAGTGTCTAAAATTATTAATATAAACCAGAGTATATTACCATCCTTAAACCAAAGGAACTCATTACTCTCTCACCTATGCAAGACAACGTTTTATTAGCAGTTAGAAATATCCAATAGACTCTTTGTGATTAATTTGCTTTATTTCAAAACGTCGGCATAACTATTAAAGAATTAGATGATCGCCAAAAATATGCAATTAAATATTACGTAATTAAAAGACTACTCTGCAGCAACTTCGGGAGCATAATCAAAGTGCTAAAATATAAGTACACCTCAAGTAAGCTCGATGCTATACCTTTCGGCTCCATACTCCCAATTCACAATACCTTACTACTAGATGAAATTCTTACCGAAAATATTGAGCCAAGCTTCATTGATCTTGAAGAAATCACCAACACAACTGCTTTAAATTCTTGTCCGCCAGCCAACCTCGAGGACACTAACCAACCAACAACTTCGCCAAATCTTCTCACCGCCAAAGAAATTGACATAAAATCCATTTTTTATCTCAGGCACTGGTGGACACCAACATAACAGGCGTGAAAACTTAATAAAGCGAATGCAAAAATACAGGACTCGTCATCGTACTTTTTGAACAAATCCCCTAGAAACAGTAGTTCTATTTGGGTGAACAAGTATTTTGAGAAAAAATACTTCCTAATCAAATTTTTCCTATCTAAATACCGATCACGACTCGAATTCGAGTTTCAAAACTATTGTAGGTTGTTCCTCAATTTTTCTTCTAAATTCCTTGAACATTTAAGCATTACCCCAACGAACATTGAAATTATAAATTCCAAATCAGACTCTATCTTGGCTAAGCCCCAGCGCAACCGAGTTACATTTAACCTTAAACCCGCTTACAACCCTTTACTTTCAGACACCATTCTATCCGCCAAACGCACGAACAACACTTCTATGAAAAAAACTGTATCTATCAAAACCCCCACCCAAACATCTACTCCTAAATACTCAAATTTTATACGTTCCCATATTCTCAACCCTTGTTCACCTTCAGTATCACCCTCTCTCAATTTAACCAACGAGTCTCCCAGTTTTTTGGATGCGTTGCTTTCTAGCATAACTGCAAGATAAATCTGACTCTGTTTGCATTAATGGCATGTCCAAAACAAGTGTCCTTGTCCCAATTCACCAAAACATTCAAAACAGAAGCAAATTTTCCTTCGTTTTCATGAGGCTTTCAATATCTCTCCATCTGATCTCTCCGCATTTTCCTCCTATGTGAACTCAAAACGCATCTTTAATCTTCAACGAGCGCATTCAAGTTTCAAAAACCACTACTACTGCTAACCACTTTTTGACCCCCTACTTAACGGCCCTTCACCTAATTTCTCTCTATTAACAAAACTTAAGAGAATTGCACTCTAAGATCCCCACAATATTCCTTAACTCAAAAAAGCTTCCTTAAGAAATCTTTGCCCTTATTGAAACAAATTTGCATTCCGACATTAAAAATAATGAAATTTTCACTTCAAATTTTGATCTTCTTCGTTATGATGGTCTCGATAAATGATTCTCTTGTTGGCAATTCATACTAGTCTTGACCCTCTGACTATCTGACTCCATCTTTTTTCAACTATGTGGCATTACTAACAATTTAGGAAGGCAACTTGATCTTGTTTTCTTGTCCCATGCCGATAATTGTGTTGTCACAGAGAGCAAACATTTTTTATTTAATTCGACAGCTACCACCCACCTTTATCTTTAACGTTCGATTACAGTAAAGAAAATACAATAATTCAGTCGCAGCATTTTTACCAACTATAACTTATTCGCGTGAACGTGTACCCTCACCACAAAGGTCCAATGAATGAATTAATACCCCCTGTCACCTTACATCGCGATTTAGGTATTACATATATGCGGTAAAGAATCTTATTTCCGGGCGCATATTGATAAAATTATTAACAAGGCAAATTTTTCACTGGGATTTATAAGCGATGGTCCAAGACATTCTCTCACCTTTACGTCAGTAAATCCCTTTACCTTACATTCGTTAGGCCCATATTGGAATATGCTTGCCAAGTTTGGTTCCCTTACTACGAAAGCCGCTCTAGGCGAATTGAAGCTTTTCAATGCAGATTCATTCGATTTGCTTTACAGGTTTTACTTTGGACATACATACAGTATGCAGCAAAAGTCTTGATACCCACCAATTTTCTTTTCATCGCAGAGTATTATGTTATTAAACGCCTTTAAACAAGTTGTTTCTTTACTCATAATATATGTTTATTTGTATATTTAGAAATCCAAAAATAAAAAACCCAATTCATTCAAAAAAAAAAAAAAATTGTTCCGTTGCATCCAAAAATAACACAGCAAAAGTGTTGATACCCTTGAAGAAAAGTATAACAAATCTTAAACTATACTATAATTTTGCAAAAATAAGATTTACCTAATACTTGGCTGGGTAATATGAGTTTTTCAACTTCCTTAAGGCGTTCTGGCATTGAATGCATTAATTTTTTTAGATATTCAGTTGAAATTTCTTACCACTCTGCCGGAAGTAAGGCTTTCAACTGGGACTTAGACGTTATAACTGATCCCAAAGGTGCTCTATTGGGTTGAGATCCGGGCTTTGTGGTGGTGTTACAAGCAAGTGAGGGGCTCTTTGTATCAACCACATTTTTACAATTTGGGCGACATGTTTGCGATCATTGGCAATCGTTGGCAATTCCCATTTTTTGTGCACTTTGAAGAAAATTTTCTTGCGGTATTTTTAAATACACTTCTTTTGTCATGATTTCGTCGATTATGACTAAGTTTCCGACACCAAACGTGGACATACAACCCCATACCATAACACCACCACCTCCGTGCTTTACCGTTTTTCTCGTGTTTTTCGGATTTAAAGCCTCACTTAGTTTTCTCCACACCTTTGAACCTTTTCCCAATAGTCGAATCCTTTATTCTTGAATTCCTTAGCAAAGTCCAATCTTTTTTTTATATTTGTTTCGCTGATTAAAGGCTTTCTTGTAGCAGTGCAGGACCTATACCCCTTTCTTTGTATGTACCTGTGTACTGTGTCAGCTGAAACAATTATATATGGAGCGTTGTGGCTCTATTTGGCGCACTTTCAAAAGTATTTGTTTGAATAATTTTCTCAATCGCTCGTTCATCTCTAGCCGTTAAGGCCCGAGGACGCCCATATCTTGTTTTGTTTTCGATTCTTTTTTCTGTTTTATATCTGTTGATATAAGTGTTGGTGTAACACTTTATTGTTACACCAACTTCGCATTTTGTTGAACTAAATAAACTTATTTTGACTTTACATCGAAGATCGTCATATTCTGACAGACAATTCTAATCGCTTAAAATTTACCGTTATTTTTGTAAAACAACATGCATGAACCAAGAGTATCAACATTTTTTCTGTGTTATTTTTGGATGCAACGGAACATTTTTATTTTATTTATTTTTTTTTTTAATTGGTTTTCTATTTTTGGATTTGAAAATGTACAAATAAGCATATATTATGAGCAAAGAAACAACTTGTTTGAAGGCGTTTAATAACATAATATACTGCGATGAAGAGAAAATGGGTTGGGGTATCAAGACTTTGCTGCACACTGTATATTTATAATTTGCCTCCGTACAGCGATCGTTTAAAGCTAATTAGTCTTCAGCCCCTCAAAAAGCATCGAGAAATTGCTGATGTACTATGTACTATGTTCATCAACTACACACTGATTGTATTGGCTGTCCAACACTGCTCCAAATGATATCCATTAATACCCACCCACTTAACCTTAGGTCTTCATCTCTGTTTCACATTAACCGAACTGACTACAGCGGGAACGAACCTATGACCAGAATACTGCGCACTGCGAACAATTTGGTTAATGGGTTCGATTTCAACATCGGCAAAACCCCTTGCTTTTATCTTAGTTTTTATGTCATATTAATGTTAGTTTTTAAGTTATATCTTTGTACTAAGCTTCTTATTATCAGGGGCAGAACCAACTTTCACGATCGCTCATTTAGCGAAACATCTTAACAACCATGGTAATAGCTAAAACTTAACTGAACTGCAAACAACCTTGGCGAAAATAATTGCGGTAGGAAAATCAATTTACCCACTTGCATAAATAGATTTTTATTTAACACGCCATGAACAGTCATCCGCTTACTGTCATGCTAATTTTGTGGCAAATTGTCGTTGTAATTTTCCGCAGTCAATAATTTTATGGCTTCACTTTGTATCAAAGTTTACATGGGTACTTTTCAATCCCCAAGTAATTCATGAGCTCTGAGTACAGTCTTATTCCAAAAACACCCATTGCCTGGTATCATTCTTAAAATAATAAATCAAAACCACAACCTCAAAATCCACATTAGTCGTTTTCGGGTGGCAATTTGAAGATTCACCAAAGATCGTAGTTGGAGGTAAGAGAAAGGAAAATTATCGTATTTCCTATTGATTGTGGGTAGGTCATGAGATATAATATCTTTATAGGTACTCAGGTGATGCGGTTCCGTTATTGATTTTATCATAGATGGAACTTACCCACGCGTCAACCCAAGGGAAAATAAAAGAAACATTTCCTCTGAGGCCCTCTTTTTCAATGGGACGCTGTCACGATGTTAGTTTAGTGTTATTTTAACACACAACAAAAAACGCATGCACACACGTACCCATAGAATACAAAATGCAAAAAACCTAAAATAAAAAATTTTAGTTGTAAGATAAGCATATTAATAGTTCTTTATTGGAGTGTCCCGGTAGTGGTGCGTAGTCGGTAGTCTGTAGTGCCTGTCTGTCGGTCTGTCTCCAGGCGACTTTTTTTTTGGCACACAAGAACTTTTGAAGAATAAATAAAGATTAACGGATCTGTTAGACTTATTCGAATGCTTTCTGCTTTTGGGCTGAAACCAATAAATGGGAAGATTATGTGCAGTGAATAATTTTTATGAAATATGCCATCAAAGCTCTCCCTCCTTGCACAAAAAGGAAAATACAAAATTGATGTAAAACGTTAGTTCCAAATAATTGTTTTAGGTGTGTTTATTATGGGAAGTCGTGCATAAGTGACCTAGAGTATAGGGGGGTCTAGCTGGATCTAGACGTATTCAATTCATAATTCATACCTTGAATAGGAAGAACTTGATAAGTTTTAACAGCATTTTCTGTGAGTTTAAAGAGATTACATGTTTTGTATTTAAATGAGTCAAATTTTTAATTTTCTAGAAGCGTAAAAATCAATCAAATAGCTTCAACCGCTTTAAAAATTGTGTAAGCCCACTATCAATTGTGATCAGTTAATAGTAAGCATCCCAATGCAGTTGTATACCATATTTCAAAAATGAAGGCGTTGTCCCTAGAAGTTGTCATACTCATTGGTCAGGTTAGCCAGAATAACTTATTTTAGAGCTATTTAATTGGAATATAAAGCTCTAACTCAAGCGTTGTCATATATTTTCTTGATATAATCGATCCAGTTTAGCCGATTTAAACCATATCGACATCTTTACACAGATTGTAGAGTTTCCTTCTTAAAATCAGTTCAGCTGTCTTACTTATCGCTCAGGATTTCGATTCACAAAACATCAAGCACTCACCTCCATATTTTGATTAGGGAAAAATTTGTGCTAGCCAACAGAAAGAAAAAAATCCTTAAAGAACAATAACCGTAAATGGGGCAAAGAGTACAGTAGTATATGTTAGTACAGTGCAACCTTGATGATGATAGTTAGCCAAAATCACTTTATAGTGAAAGTACAAGGAGAGATCATGGGAGCACACTAGTGTCGTGTGCATCGTGTACATCGTCTGCAGGCCTCATCCTAGACAATCGATTGGGGCTGGAGCCCTTCGTAACCACCTATACTAAATTTTTTTTTTCCGCCTCTTGTAGTCAGATTACAATTAGAGCACGTGATATAGAAGGCATACTCGTATCTATAAAAGAAAAGAGGATAGGTGATTGGATATATGCACCGCACCCTAGGAGCATCCTATAGCCACAATTGAATTCAAAACATTACGCGCAGAGCGTACTGTCAAGTGCTGAAAAAAAAGAACGCTTTAAGACGTGGGGCCAACGACAAAAGTGAAACCAAAACGATCCAAATAAAAATAGGCTCTTTTTGCCTCAATAAGCAAAATTGACATATTTGAAGTGAGAGCAATCCACAAACGACTCTTTAGGACTGGCGCTGGCGTAACAGTTGTTTCCAAATTTACATGAAATTGATGTGGAGTTTGGATGATATGTGATTCTACCAGAACTAAGATATGTGTTACACAAATTATGACTAATATGGCTGATTAATTGAAATCGAAGCTTAGTAAAAAATGAGTAACAAGACTATTACTTGTAAATTGGCCCAAGATTTTGCGATCTAACGTTGCTCGATCATTTTTTGGAGGTATGTGAAATTGCTTGTTCACGGGGATAAATCAACAGCGATTAATGCTTTGGAAGACAATATTCGGCGATTAATTACAGGTTCATTTATACCATAGATGCTCGGGAGAATGTTCAACAATTGGTAAGTCAGGATACGCTTTGTAAGTTCCAATCGCCGTAGTCATTTTTTCGGGCCCTCTTAAAAAATATCCTTTATCTCCTCTACTGTTATATTAAGTATCTAGCTTCGGTGCAGATACAGTACCCCGCCAAAAAACTGTGAACACACCCATGGTTTTAATTTTGCTTTTGCAAATTGCGATTTTTGTTGTCCAATTTATAATTATCATCAACCGTGTTAACTCTGAAATATAAGCTCTGGTCCTGCCGCTACGTCTGGGAATAACAGTAAGATAGAGAATTTCAGCACTAAAAGCACCGTTAAGTACACAAATGATGACGAAGTTACAGTTTTTATGCTTGTATATTGCATTTATTTTGGATCGTGCTTCTGTTAAATGAACATTTTTTCTGAGGTTTTGGGTTTAGTATCTCATTAAGAGTTCGGAGAAGCGTTACGCAATAATAAGGTTCTCTGGGAACGGTGCCAAATGTAGCAAAAGTTTGGAATTATGGTAATAAATCTTTTAAAAGTGGTCCTCAAAATTGTGGCAGAAAACGAAAATTTTCTAAACGAACAGTGAGGAGAGTAGTTAGAATGGCTGAAGAGGATAGAAGAAAACCAGCTAGAGAAATTTTAATGCGGTTGCGCGACGATGGTGTCGATATCTCCCTACGAAGCATAGTAAAAATTTATTTTTTTAAAAAACAACTTAAAGTGTAGAAGCCAAAATAAACCGAAAGAATAAAAAAACAGCGGTAAATATGACCCGTATTTAGTCAAAATTTCATCGCAGCTTTGAAATGAGTGATTGGAATAAGGTATGTCACCCAAAGTCTTCTTCTGTAACAATTTTTTACTGCAAAACGTGAGTTCTTTTTTAATAATTTCTTGCTCCTTACTTAAAGGATATATTCAGTAATAAATGCCGCCTTGAGGCTGTCACTGAAATGGTTAAATTCATTCGAAGGAGGCCACAGGAACGTTACGAGGAGGATTGTGTGTCATAATGATAAAATATACGCCATCAGTTATGATCTGGAGCTGCATATCGTCGGAAGGGCCTAATCCAATATATTTTGTTGACAAAATGATAAACAATGACCTATACGTCAGCTTCTTAACACAGTTTTTATGCCTTATTTGCCAAGCCTTTTGTCTTCTTTAACGGACTATATCTTTATGCAGGATAGCGTTCCTTGCCATACTTCAAAAAAAAGTATAGAATTTATAAATTCAAGAAATATTAATATTCTTCCTTGGACCGGCAATTCTCCACACTTAAAACCGATCTAGAACTGTTGGGCTTATATAAAATCTAAAGTTTACTTTCTTTTGAATGCAATCATTCAAATGCTGAAAGAAAGTATTGAGGATATATGAAGGAACGACAGTGATATCAAAGATATGGTACAAGCATGTATAGGGTTTTCTAATAACGACTTGACAATTTTTTTTTTTAAATAAAAGGCAAACCATTTGAGATATTTCAAAAACTTTATTATTGGCTTGAAGTACAATCAAAACATTTATGAATGGAACTCGACTTCGTCCATATGGACGAATGGACCAATGACTTAACGTAGTCCCACTGAAAATAGTCAAGCGGCGTTAAATCGCACGAACGAGGCGGCCAATCGACTGGCCCATGTCTTGAGATAACACGCTCACCATACTTACTCTTCAATAAATCGATTGTAGCGTGTGCTGTATGCTGTGTGACTTGTGGCACCATCCTGTTGAAACTATATGTCGTCCAAGTCCATATCTTCCTATTCGGGTCAAAAATAATCGGTGATCATGGCGCGATAAAGCTGACCATTCACAGTAACGTGACGATCGTTAATGTCGACGAAAAAATATGGCTTAATAACGCCGCCGGCATGCAAACCGCACCAAACAGTTATTTTGTTGAAGTGGTGATTCATGAAGCACATGTGGGTTTGCACCCGACCAATAACGCATATTTTGCTTATTGATGAACCCATTGAGCCAAAAATGAGCTTCGTCACTGAAGATGATTTTGCGATGAAATTCATCATCTTGCCGCATCTTCTTAGGAACCCAATCGGAGAACGTACGTAGCTTCAAATGGTCCATCGGCTTCAATTCTTGTATGGATGTAAACCAAGATCCTTACGCAAAATACGCCATAATGTGGTCTGAGCGATGCCCAATTCTTGAGAACGCCGTGGAATTGGCTGGTTTGGATCGTTTGCTACGGACGTCTGAACGGCAGCGATATTTTCGACACTTCGACCAATCCGTTGTCTCATTGACACAGCAACATCACACAACGAATATGTAGACTCAAATTTTTGCACTAAACTTGTTTTGCCTGTCTACTAGGGCGAGAATTACGACCGAAAATTGGAGTTAACGCTCTTAAAGTCCGAATATCTGTAGAAAATTTTTATAATTTGCAGACGTTGCTCGTCAGTGTACGTTGAGTTTACTGAATAAATTGACAGTGACAGTTTGATGATTAGTGAAAGAGTGCGTTCACAAATTAAATTCAAAGTTGTCAAGTCCCTATTGGAAAACCCTATATTACGAGTATGCCAAACGAAGTTCACCGTGTCTTAAAAAACAAAGGTAATTTGGTAAAATATTATGTAAACTTATAGTACATGAACTATTGACGATCCAAATTAAAAAATATATATAATATCATAGATGTAGAAAGTATTGTTTTGATGTCAAAATTATGCAAACACTGTCTAAATTTAAAAATTGAAGCATTTTACCTGTGTTCATAATTTTTTGGTGGGAAACTGTAGTCTTCAGCCTTAGCTAATCAAAAACAAAATTCCGCCGTTAGGCAGAATAGACCATTAAACTTAAACGATTATAGCCACAACTTCCGTTTACCTGACTAAAACGTAAAACCAAAGTAAGAATGGCAATATATAAGCTCAAATCTAACAAAGCTGCTGAACCTGACGGATTACTGACCGAGTTATTTAAAGCTCCTGAAAGTAACTTTGTGTAGAGCATACACTAGATCTGGTCAGAAGAGTGAAAGCTGGAATGAATGGAATCTCAGCACCGTTTGTCCGTTTGTCCCTATACTGCGCCAATTACAGAGACATAAGTCTCTTCAACATTGCATTCAAGATCTTATCTGCCGTATTGTGTGAACATCTGAAACCTTTCGTCAGCAAACTGATTATCCCCTATCAGTGTGATTTAAGACCAGAAAAGTCCACAATTGAACAAATTTTCGCATTCCGGCAGATCCTGAAAAAGACTCAAGAAGCCCAAACCTTCACATCTAATTTAACGCCGTATAAGATAGCATTTATACACCCTGACTGACTCGAACTGCAACCAATTTCAGACTGCTATTATTTCCAAACAGTTCATTACTTTGAGCTCAAATTTTGACACATGACAGATAATTTTATTATTTTAAACGATTTGCGTCTCAGTTGTGTTGAAAAATTTTTATCCGCGATGGAATTCAAACGTGCTAGTGTGACTGCTTAATATTTGACTGGAAAACCACAAGTAGTCATCGTTAGAGCCCTCCAGCACCTTAACGTGAATAAATCATTTGTGTCGCGAAGAATAGCTTATTACCGTGATACTGGCTGCGTTGTAAAACACCATGCAGTTGGTCATAAAAAACAGCAACATCGGCAGAAATGGTTCGGAAAGTAAAGGCTCGAATTGAGCGAAATTCGCTTCGAAGTGGAAGAAAAATGGCTCGTGAGCTCAACATATCATTGGAACGGATGCAACACATACTGAAAAATGAGCTTGGACCTAAGCTATTGAAGTTTCAAAAAGCACACGATCTTACACCGCCACAGAAAAAAGTTAGAGTCGAAAGAGCGAATGAATTGCTACGCTCGAAAATAGTGAGTTGCCGAATTTCAGATGAGTCGCCATTTGTTATCGAGCAATATGTCAACAAACAAAATGACCGAGCTTACTTGCCAGAGAGGTTCTTCGAAAATTTACACCTTCGGACGGCCACCAGAAAGCAGGCAGCACCGACGGTGATGGTTACGGCCGCCATAACCGCCGATGGTCGCTCTCCGCTCGTATTTTTGGACCGTGGCGTCAAAATTAATGCGATCGTCTTAGAGACAGTATTGAAAACTTGGGCAAACAATCATTTCGGTCGGAGATAGTGGACATTTCAACAAGACTCGGCACCGTCTCACAAAGCGCGCGTCAATCAAGATTGGTTAAAAAACAATGTTCCACACTTTATATCTTCGACACAATGGATTGCAATTTCTCCGGATGCAAATCCGTTGGATTTCTCTGTCTGGATTATTTTGAAGGCAAAGGTTGGCACTAAAAAATACCGAAGCTTGGACCACCTCAAACAACAAACAAGCATTTCGCCGGGAATGGGCCAAAATACCGCAGAGCCACTTGCGTGCGGTGTGCGATGTTTTCTTCGGTCGTCTCAAGGCCATTAATCGCGCCAAAGGGGGACATATTGAAAACTAATAATACAATTTGAAAATTGATGTATTTTCCCACATTTTTCGCTTTAGCGCCAATAAAATTCATCAAAAAATTAAAAAATTATAGCATTTTAAAAAGTTGCAGTTTGAGACAGTCACCCTGTAGAGACGAGCTATACAGGTATTGAGCGATGTCTAGTTTTGGCAATTTTTGGCATCCCTGCCAAACTCGTCTGTTTGTGCAGAATGACGATGGAGAAAGCTCGTCTTCAAGGTCGGTAACGACTTAAACGAGACCCTTGATGTCGAAAAAGGTTTTAAAAAAAGGTGATGCAGTATCATGTGATTTCCTTAAGATCACACTTGAAAGAATTGTGCGGAGCTTACAAGCGAACATTGGAGGCACAATCTTTCAAAAGTCTATGTAACTACTAGCGTAAGCCGATGACTTTAACGTGATCGGCTGAATTCAGCGGGCTGTCACCGTTTCATTGAAACCGGATTTAGTGGTTAATGAGGTCAAAACTAAGTTCAATATATGCTGTCGACAAGAAAAGACACCCAAAATCAACGAAATATAAAGAACGTCACAGTCGACAGCTATTATTTCGAGGTAATAAGGGATTTTGTTTACCTTGGCTCTGCTATCAATTCTATCAACAACACCTCACTAAAAATTTAATCAAGAATCACTCAAGTAAGTCGCTGATTGGCGTAGATTGGGTTTGTATCAAGCTCGGAACGTTATTTTAGCTCAAACTCCATAAATTTTTAATGCCAACATTACATTGAATGCCATACGCTTCCAATGCTACCTAAGTACTTACTGATCACAGCACTGCTTGGCCTTACTCTACTATATGTGTCTACGTTCAGGAGTTGAACTCACTAAATCGTTCTAAGGTGGGTGCCCAGCATGACATTCAAAGACATCATCTTTGGATATGCTTGTGCCTAATCCTGAGCCTAGATAGAAACCATAAAAATTAATTCCTTTGAGGTCAGGCAGCTAAGTTATATATTCAAGTGTATGATCCTATTTGAAGCCGAAATTTATAAGAGTTAAGAACTGGAAAGCGCTAATATTCAATTTTCTTATTTTCAGAAATCTTTGAAATGCATTTCGCTTTCAAAAACCCAACATACGAGCACAGATAATAACTTACTTTATTAAAGTAACTTTATTATCTGTGATACGAGTATACGCCATACATGACGACTATCAACGCCTATTTTGAAGGACTACATAAATACTACTGTCCTCACTTAGTCCCTTTCTGGACATCCATTAACGTTTTAATACTATGAGTGGTTGCAATGGACACACTTTTCTTCTTTAATTTGTTCTTTTATTTATTTATTTATTCTGATTTTATTTTCCTTAGAATTTCGGGAAACCCAGGGCGAATAACAAGTTCAGTTCAAAGCAAACAAATTCTTTACGAAGTAACGTATTGCCAAGGCGTATTTTCACGAAAACAAACGATCATTTCAAATAAACTATTAGCCATCTGGATAGGTAAAACGCATGCAAATAGATCCTAAAGAAAATATCGATTTAGGAAGAGTATCTAGATACACTCTGATTTTCCGCATGAAAAGCTGAGTAAACGAACGTTGCAAAGAAAGCCCCCATACAATCAAAATGATTGATAACATGCGGGCCATGTGGTCTATTCGTATTCTTTGGAATTCACTGTACTGATACACGATAATCATCGACTGAATGTTGAATTTGGGTTAAATGTAGAGAGGGGTGGAGCAGCAGATACGGTTCGTTAAATATTTGATAAAACTATAAACAAGAAGTTTGATTACGATGCATACGGTAAACGATAGACGGAGGTTCAATGGCGGAAAATTAGACGGATTGCACGCTTAGCGGTTGATGGAAATTACATACGGATATGTATATAATTTGCCCTTCACTAAATTTATGGATACCTGAAAAAGTACTGCATCGAGTTGAGTTTTATAAGTTCTGTTTGCTTCGTTTTGACGTTAAGTAAACTTACTTTGTAGTAGCCAAGGGATTATACCGCACAGAAACGTACAACTTTCTGGAGCCAAATATTGAAGTGGATAACGAAACTTGTATTCGTAGAAATGGCAAATTTAATTTTTGTATGTATTTGAAAAAAAAAAAAAAAAAAAAAAAAAAAAAAAAAAAAATGATTCACCTAATAACCAATGAATTAGTGTTGGGTTAACGTGAGGGTAATATCTTTTATGTTGGTGTCTACTTTAGAAAACACCAGTTTAAGCTTCGTCATAAATACTGAAGTCATATTTTGAGTCTAAATATATACATAAATAGGAACCTAAACGGAATTAATAAGATCTACCCATTGATGAACAGAGCCATTAACATATGGTCTTTAACAGTATGATCGTCAGTCTAAAGGAAATAAACCATCAGTAAACTGTACCACTTCAATAACTCACATGCGTGTTATTATATAAAGTTGCACAGTTATTACACAAAGCACATATTACTTATGAGAATATGACACTCCTTGGTTGTCTAAGGACCCTAGATTTGTTCTATATGCAGAAATGAGCCTCATAACCGATACATCTGATGCATTAACATCAGAAATCTAGATGCTGCAAAGTCGACGTTTTCTGTCCTAACTACTGGCATTGAGCAAACCTTGAGCCAAATGAAGATGCAATCAAATCGTGAACAAGGGTTATCCTTGATATATTGCTCCCAATCACTCTTAATTACTGTTCAAAAAATCTTTCGTTTCTTATTCATGGATTCAATGAGTTATATCTTAAGCTCATTTGCTTAATCCATTTACTTAAATCCTTTTGTATTAGCACTCATCTCATCCTAAACTTTCCGGATTCTTCCTTCAATATCCTGCATTAAATTTTCAATAACTAGGAATAAATACATCAACATAGTGAAGTTATTTATTGTATTTGAAGTTATTATTTCAATCGCTGGTTGCCTTTGACCGCTGATAGCAGTTTGCAATAAAAGAGGTAAAAGAATATAACTCTAAGGAACTGCACTTTAAACTCAAATTTTATCGACACCTCAACATTGTTAAGAATATTACACCTACACTATAGCAGTGATCTTTTTTGGAAAAAAATATATCTTCCATGCAAAATGACTTAAAAAGCATCTGGGAGACCTAGTATGTTCTTTAATGAATTTAAGATGTTGATGTGCATTCTTCCTAATTCCAGGTACTCTCTCATCCGCAATAGAACTATTGCTATTGTTATTGAAGCTACTACTAATGAACTTTTCTCTACAACTAGGGAGACCAACTTTTCTATTCCGCTTTTTTTTCCGGACGAATTAAAGCCACTACGTTTTGATGTTAATTCCAATCCATATCAGCTGATTTTGTGACAACCCTTGTACTTAATCATCATATTGCTTCCACAATTTTACCGGAATCACCTCAACGCCCCAACTAAAAGGTTTATTTTAAGAACGAAATACTTGAAAATTGGCAGTATAAAATAGAATACTATTAGTTTAAGATGCCGCTGTTATGGCTTTATCAAATTTTGGGCACATTGTTCTGTTCTTAACTTTAAGAATCTTCTGTTAACAATATTTTTAGAGCAATTGTGACATATTCATGAATGTGCTTAGATTCCGTCAAACCATTCATCATAAAGTTGCAGCATTCATTTTCCGATCGTGCGCGAGCTTACAACATATCACGTTTACACTGTTGCATGTTTATTGAATACGTATCTAAAAAACTTTTTATTTGTATCTTTGGTTACGAACAAAAATTAAATTTTCTATAAAGACTTCAACAGTCACCCAATCTCTCTTCGTTATTTAATTATGGAACATTGTAAGTTCATAATTGCAAGTTCAGCAATATTCGCGCGACATTCAGCATGGTCATTTCATCTGCTGCCTGTCGATTTAGCTTACAAATGCGCATGCAAGCGGAAAAATATCTACCCATAGGATTACACACTCCAACAACAATAGCAGCAACAATGGGACAACGTCAGTTTGATTGCGATATTACCAAGCCATACGGTGCGCGCTATAATTAGACATCGATAACAAATAACCAAACAACGAGTTTAGCGATCAATTGTGAGATTGCCGTTGCTTGCTTTATTCGAATCGAAAAGAATTGAAAATGTTTTTGCTCATGACTCTATTGAGAGTGGAATGCACGAATGGCGATATGAGAAGTGGTTTTGTGGAGATCATGTTATCTAAAATCGTTCACAGTAATTGCGTAACGATTCGCACAAGAAAGATTTTTATCAATCCGATAATCCCAACACTTCGATTTTATGAGATATAGACAACATATTGTATAATACATATGTATGATACCTTTTTTCCACGAGACAATATTCTTAGAAGCCCAAATAAACTTGAGGTTGATGTCTCGGAATAGTAATTGATTCGTTGATTATTAGTCGGATAAGGTTTAGACTAGACAGACAGGCCATGACCAATGCGGCCAAAACAGAAGTGAATAAAGCATTGTTGAGAAACCTAGTCGCACCATCATGGGGATTGTTGCTTGTCGAAAGATCTTAGGTTTTAACGTAAATGTGCAGCAGTCGAATGCCGATTGTTTATAGTCCGGGTAAGCTGTTACCTTTTTCCCGCAAGGTTTAACATATACGATTAATACAATTAATTGCAATTTTCAATATTCAAAGCTTAGCCATCGAAGCTACTTTATAAATAGTTTTGTTAGGAGTCCATATACTTGCACAGCCGAAAAATGTGTCAAGAGCGGACCCTCGAAATGTAATAAAACCGCTCAGAACGAAAACATGTTTACACAGATGAGCCATCCAACCCGAGCCGTACAAGTGGAAAACCTAATCTTTGACAATCCGTGCAAAATTTTATCAAAAACTTTTACAGACTTCTGAGTAGCCGTTAATACTTCAAACTTGTTTATGTCCACCCAGTTTTTTTCAAGTAGATTAGAGAAATAAACCTCATTTACACTACTTTGACCTTTGACAAACCACGCTGATCCAGTGGGTACGGAATAATGTCTGTCGAAATAAAAATGAATCGGCTGAGTTCAGCTAGGGAAAAGATTTATTGTATTAATTCGGAAATGTTACTAATTTTCATGATACTTAACTAACTTAATTGGAGATGAAAACTGCTGCGAAATACATTACTTTCATATTACGATCGCGCAAGCAGTTGACTTGAAAAAATAGTTTTATCTGTTAGGTATTTAAGGTGACTGCCAAATCGATCTGCCTACCACTAAGTTTACGAGTAAATTAGTTAAGAGCCCAATATATTATCAGACTTGAGGAAGTATGATGACATTGAATTGTTGAATATCGAATTTTCGACTTAAAGGTATAATTGAATGAACTGCGTTGGTTACGACAGTAACTTGGAAATTCTTGAATCCCATAACTTCCATGAATTTTTATAAGTTGAAGAGATACACAGAGAAAAAGAAAATCAACCCAAACTTTTTAGCTTCTGGGTTAGGATCTAAAGTCGGAGAACCTTTTCTATTTATTGTTCCACTGATTCATACTTAATATATGTATGTATTTAAGTTTGTGTGAATAAAATGGAGACCGTAGTGCGCGTCGGCGCATTACATTTCATTACTCTCCTTCTTCAGTTGAAATAGTGAGATATCCTTAACGAGGTTTGTAGATAAGTTTTGGAACAGGCCCATTAAAATGTTTACCTCAATGTGGCAAATTAAAAACCTAAAAGCTCTTTTTTTATTGTCGAAATGCAATAATACCTATATTATTCTCTATACAATACGATTTTAAAAACCGCGTCACTTAGCTTTGAGCTACGTTTAAGCTGAAGGGTTCAACTATGACAAATGCATCTCTTTGTAAATTAATACAATTTTCGAATAAAGAAATTGCCAACAATTGTTTACCACTAGTATAAAATAGCCTTCTGTCAGGTTTGAACTTCCCACTTTATACCATCAAATAAAACAAAACACCAGACAACTCGTAAAGGCCCCCAAAGTAACCCTTTAAACAACACTTTGACACAAAGTTTTTTGATGACAACTCTGAAATAATAAAATAAGTAAACTTTGGTAAATTAATATGGTTCCTACAAGGTTTGATGAACCGTCTTAAGTAATTAATACTCTAACGACGGGATGGCAATGGATCACGCTTAGCCGGGATACTGTGCATAGGATGTAAAATCCATTCATTGGTTCTAAGCCGAGCATAAGTTACATGGGTTTATTGTGAACACAAAGTAAGTAATTTTCAGGGGTTTATTATTTCTTTATAATAATCAGGTGAGCTGATTCCTTAATCAGTTTATGATTGACGTGACTGATTAGAATTGACTTCAAAACTATCAGTGATCTCGCCACGGGTTTCAACTACACATATTTATTGAAATTTGATGGTGCTACAACCGACAGGTTGTCAGGATCAAAGATTACCTAAATAAAATTTTTCTCCAAACAGGGTAACACGCCTTAGAGCAGAACAGGAATGATAAGTGTCTTATATAAAGTTATTCTAGTTGTTCGAGGAAGGGTTTTGCTACTCAGTTATCTTCTCAATCTAAAGAAACAGGGATTGGCAAGAATTATATCTTGTCTGAAATCAGCCCTTTCCCTGCTCATAATTAATAGCGGGATAAGATATAGATAAGTTATACTGGCTTAAGGCGACGTTTTGTCTGGACGTCTGAAAGTGCTGAATCTTATTCTATCAAGAAAGCGTAGAATATTCTTCTTTTACTCGCGTTTAACTCTAGAACCATCTCAGCCGCTTCTTACATGGTAGTAATGGACATGTTACAAGCATCAGGCTGCGTTTTTCTTAGTATGCTATCAATTGAACGGAGCTATTGCTGATGTGCGCGTTTTGCACAATAATTCCAGAATCTACCATCGAGTTAAACAGCTTTGTTGGATTTTTATCTAACCTGGGTGCTTTAACTTCGTCTAGTTTGGGTTGTTGATTATTATCGCCCAGATTACTGCCTGCAGTAATATCGCTGTATTTCTATGAGTAGCTTCCTTTGTCTATTCTCCTCATAAAGTTATGTTCTTCGATGGAAAAGCCCTCTGTATGCTTTTTGTTTAGTTCATTTGCTTATTGGCATTTTTCGTCAAACAAAAATTTTAGTTCAGAGGCATCATTTTTGATGACTTTTCACAGTTTTTCAACTGGTTTCTTGTTTGTCAGAATCCACATGAAGAGCTAGTTCTTTTTATCTCTTGGGCGAAAGCGAATGATATCCCTAAGTCATTAACCCATTTCCGAGATATAAGTTAGTGTTCATTCCCCGTTATATCTCTTCAGTACCCTGAGTAGTCTGGAAAAATCTTTATTGAGCTGATCGTCAGATACTATGGATTAGCTCTAATAACGTTACTCCCACAGTAACTTTTGACGCCATCGTTGACTCTATCGCAAGAAATTATCCACCATATGTGTTCCTTCTGAGGCTCAGTCAATAGTGTTGCTGTTTTCTTTCTGCTCACAACTTACGCTTATAAATTTAGCTAACCAAGACCAGTATCCAGTGGATGTCACGTAGAGTTAATGTAGGCAAAATTGATGTGTAGTAGGTTGGTAATCTTGTTGATTTACTCCCGCCAATACAACTCTTCGAAAACGGTGTTAAGGGCAAATTATTTCAAATTGATAATTAGTAATTTTTATCCTAAGGATTTACCTCTAAGGATTTGTTAATAATTTAGGAATTGATAAATAGTTGTAAGGAAATTAGTTAAAGTTGAAATCAGTTATGAATGATTAAAGTTGACTAACCTTGCAACGAAAAACTAAGTTTATCTTAGTTAGTTAACAACTAATTTTTAATGACACCAAAAAAGAAATGTCAGTTTAATTGCAATGAAATATAGTTATATGGTATTTCCGTTCTATTTCAATGAATTGAACTTCATCATACTTTAGTTTCCTCAAA
Source organism: Volucella inanis (assembly GCA_907269105.1). NCBI lineage: Eukaryota > Metazoa > Arthropoda > Insecta > Diptera > Syrphidae > Volucella > Volucella inanis. The sequence continues at coordinate 37,653,665 of OU026154.1, read as the reverse complement.
AATATTCATTTAAGAATTCATAAATCACAGGTTTGGTATCAAATAATTTGCAAAAATAAGTATTCTATGTCTGACATCAAATCATTTGTCAAAATTTATCATCGGAATTCAAATAACGCCGACAACGCGTGTTAACCCGTATCAGTACTCGTACACTACCATATTTGGCAGTCGACATGGAATAAAGAATAAAGCTTATCTTTAGCTTTGCTCCGATTTCTTATCGTTGCCGTTTCACTGGTTTCTACTATCGTTTATTGTGCACAAAACAATGACTGCTTCCTTAGGTCTACGGCAATTACTCCTTCAACACCTTTTGTATTGTTTTCGAGGTTAAGTTTGAAAATCAACGCCTAAAACAAATTCAAAATTATTCCAACTATGTTATAGGTTAGGCAACGGTAGAGAAAATAGGTGAGGTTTCGCCTTTTATTTTATGTGGTTCAAAACCACGTTAAGTCGCTTGTCATTCCTATCGCGTTGTGTCAAATCATTAATGCCAACCTTTGTAGAGGGCTAATGAAATTTATTGGATCAATCGAAAAGATATTCCGTATTGAATTTATGAGTGAAATAGAGCGTAATATATACATTGTATTTGTGGTGACGTATGAAAATTTCTAGTTTCAAAAACTTATAGCAGAAGTAGGTTTCGAAATCCTTGCTTTATCCGTATCTTAAATTTAAAACCAGCAGAAGAAGGCTGGAAAATGATTTTCTAGAATTTACGCTAATCCAGCGATTGAAAAGAAAAAAAATTTAGGTGTTTTGCTGTTTTTTTTTCTTTCTTTATTCTCTTCTATCTGAGAGGGTGGGTATTTAGGTATTATGTAGACACAAATCTCGGTGAATAACCGAGACGACTTTAATTTTTCTGCTTTCGGCAAAACAATGTGCTAAGGGAGAGGAAAGGCGGAAGGAGTCACAGAAAAATGAACAACAAACAAGTGCAGTCGTACATACTCGTACGTACTCTGTTCACAATCAAAATGCAGGACTTTCCAAAGAAACGCCGGAAAAGATGCTTTGTTTTCACGTCGCATGACGTACTATGGAGCTCCGTGGTCGTTTTTATTCTAGCACAGTATCTGAATCCGAACAAATGTGCAATAGGGCAAAGAACTTGAAATGGTTGTGTGTTAAGTGTATTCGTACGCTTAAAAGTGCAATAGTGTACTTTGGGTTGTGTACCCAACAGTCAATATCCTGGCTTCGGTAGTGTGCTTGTAGGTCTGTGATAGACTTGGTGAAGTGGAATAAAAAGTTCTTTTAGTACGCCTATACTTTTTTCTATACATATATATTTTTTTATATGTTATTTTTGGACACTTGGCATTTTTCCTTCACTTTTGGTTTGTGTGAAAAAAATCAAGGGACTTTGGTGGAAGTTTTGTGGACGGCAATATGAGACGACAAGTACATTCGCATGGTTCACTTAACTGGGAAGGAGACATTTTCATTTCACTCTTTCTATTCACGTATCAAATATTTCCCTCATTTACATTTAGTCCTTTGCCCTTGCAAGTAATGTGTATGGAAATGTGTTCATCATCGTCAGCTGAAAATAACTTTTGTCTGAGCTGGCATATTCCATTTATCGATCATAAATTTTAAATCAAAAAGCGATTTAGAGGTTTTTTTGTAGGTTTATTGCGTGCAACGAAAAATTACAATTCAAGGTTGGTAATGTCGATTCAAAGGGTTAAGTCATATGTACCATATGTATGTTATGTACGTGAATGGGAAACAGTTTACTGAACATTTTAAACGTATGGAATAGTTATAATTGAATGTTTTAGGATGGTTGAAAAATCTTATTAAGGAACTTTAAAATGAAACATCATTCAAAGCAAGCGTTCTGTAATTGAATAGTAGGAATTGGTTATAGCTTCTGCTTCTATAAAGACTTAAACTCCAAAAATGAATTACCTTTCCATATATGGTACATATGTACATACATATGTGTCCTTGTATATTAGTATCTATATATTAGTATAGAGTCACGGTCTCATACCTCAACATTAAATTTATCGGGGAAGCTAGATTAAAAGCGATGGCTTGAAATTGACTATTTTGTCCGACACTAAGAATGAGAATATGATTTCTTTATATACGTGGCTGAACCTAAAAGTTTGACTAGTCAGCTTAATGCTTAGCTAACTATTGTTAGTAGCGCATTTCGAGTTTACTGACTTCTCTTTCTTCTGTGTCTCTATAATACTAATGCAGTTTTGATCACCTGTTTTTGTACCAAGGAATCTGGCTTGGTTAATCGGATCTCTTTTTTTTTTTTTTTGCCCGTCCATCCTATCGTACGTTCGGTGTAGTGTCTTCCTAAATATACGAGGTGTGTTCAAAAAGTAAAATGACTTGAAATTTCGCGGTCAACGTTTATTTGGTTATTATTGATTTTTGCTGTGTTGGAACACATCTCCCGAAATATGTTCACAGTTTCAAGTAGATAGCATACTCAGTAAATTTTGTGTACAACTGGAATCAAGTACTCTAAAACACTTGAAATGTTGACAGTGGCACGTGTAGAGTCGTGAGTCTGCTCTAAGTAAAAACAAATGTCTACAAATTGTACCAGCTCTTCCAAGATGGCTGAGAAAATGCCAATGACGAACCTCACTTTGGACGCCCCAGCACATCAACAAAAGACGATAAAGTTGAAATCGTCGAATTACCTTAAGAGAAGTTGCTGAGGATGTTGGCATATCCGTGAAGTGTGTCAGCGAAATTTATTCCGAAACTTCTTAATTTTAATCAGAAGAACCGTCGCATGAGCATCGCTCAGGAGCTCTTGAATGACGTCAATGATGACCCTGACTTGCTCAAAATGGTCATAAATGGTAACGAATCATGGATATATGGTTATGACGTCTAAACCAAAGCCCAATCGTTCCAATGGAAGCACCCAGGAGATCGTTGCTTGTGAGAGATTTTTTTGGCGAAAAATAACACGAAAATCTTCTCAACCACTATATTCGCCGAATTTAGCTCCATGCGACTTTTTCCTGTTCCCAAAACTGATAAGACCTATGAAAGGGCGGAGACTTGCAACAAATGAAGAAATAAAAGCTGTATCTCTGGAACAGCTTAAGGCTATGCCAAAAAGTGGTTATGAGACGTGCCTTGAGGGTTGGAAGAAGCGTTGGCACAATTGTTTTATATCTGAAGGGGATTAATTTGAACGGGATAACATTAATACTGATGAATAAAATATTTTTTTATAAAAATATAAAGTCACCTTACTTTTTGAATACACCTCGTATGCCAACGTGCTGCTTTACAGCCTGAATTTTTAATTTGCCCTTTTTTGAGACTTGTTTTTGCTTTTGAATTGTAGTATAGAATCAACCTAACTCACAAACCATTAGCAATCTGTATGCCCAGTTTTTTCATTGGACCCCTTGGATAAAAGTATCGTATCCCTATTTATAGTATGTTCTTCTATTTCTTATATCAGAAACTATGAATTTTAAAAAAAAAAAATTATTTTCTGCAGAATACTCGTTAATGGATTACCGACGAAATAAATTTGAGTAAAATATCCGTTTCACTATTTCGTGACGATCTGATTTTAATAGAAAAAAGATCAGATCGTTAGGTTGTACAATAAAAAGTTGATTAATATCCAGATATTCATAAAGACTTTTTGAAGTAAAGAGCAGGGCGAAGATGCGGTTCAAGCCGCAAGCTTTGCAAATAAAACAGAGATAGAAAAAAAAAACTCTTCTTAATTGCAGATATAATTGATATAACTATTAACGAATGGAAATGAGGAACATAGCCATAGCCGAAAGTTTATTGAGAATATATTAGTATATATATGTACAATATATATGAAGGGTGATTCAGGACCTAACAATAAGATTCCAGGGGGTGATAGGACGAGATAATACAAGAAAAAAATTGTTAGGTTGTGAATCACCCTGTATATACAGGATATCCCCTAATTCATCAAGGATAATAATAATAATTCTTGGGTATATTCTAAGAAAAAAATCGTTCTACAGTAAGGGTTTATCTTCAATGTGACATCATTTATCGAGGATTTAAGAAAAGGCTTATTTTGGTGTACCCCGACCCATGTTAACAAAAATTGCTCTATTAATACTAATTTCTCCATTAAGGAGAGGTAAAATGGCTTAGGACTTTATTTTTAGAAGAAATACTAGCCTTTGTAACTGCGTTTATAAAAAGCTGATATCTTGTTTGAGTCTTCAGGTATCCAATTTCTAAGCCTGTTCCATTTTTCTTGTCCATGCTAATTTTTGACTTTAACTCACTTTTCTTCAGAAAATGTCTAATAAACATAATATTTTACTATTTTTTTCTTATTAACGTAAGAATATGATTCTTGTGAAACCCTACGTTTCTAACAACAGTTGGCAATAAAAGTGGTTTTCCAAGAATTAATAATTTTCCAATAATTATTTAACCCTTGTGTTGCCATCCAAAAAAAACTCACAGCATCTGCTACACGGGTAACCGGGTACGAAATTCTTGGTAAAAATTCATTATATATAACTTATAATAAGTATATACTTTCGATCAATATTTAATTAATCATATTCTAGGAAGGTATTCCTATCTTCTGCAGAAGCAGAAGGGCTTATATTTTTGTTCTTTTATAACTGAAGAATATTCGAGAACACTTTTAAAGCACGTAGACACAAACATGCCTACATTTTTGTAGCACTAAATCCGTATAGCTTAGGTTTTATGGTTCGCCCGAAGAAGAAACACGTGCAGTCACTGTTGAGGGAATTTGAATAGTTTGGTATATGTGTGCGTGTTATATCCGCTGTTTTTATTTTTTGACTATCTTCAATATTATTTAGTTAAGTGTGCATAGAATTTGTGCACTATATTTGTGGAAAACAGAAGCTGAAAGCAGAAAGATGGAGGAATTGCCGAGAGCTGAGTTTTTGAGGTAACGTAAATATAATAAATACAATATGATATTTGGATTATATATTTGATATTATTGTAAGTAAAATATCAATGAATTTGTTTATTATTTTTAAGACTAAGTTACGCTGAAAAAAAGAGTACTTGAAATTATACCTTGATACCCCAACCCATTTTCTCTTCATCGCAGGATATTATATTTTTAAACGCCTTCAAACAAGTTGTTTCTTTGCTGATAAAATACGTTTATTTGTACATTTTGAAATCAAAAATAAAAAGCTTAACAATTCATTAAAAAAAAATAAAAAATAAAAAAAAATAAAAATGTTCCGTTGCATCCAAAAATAACACAGCAAAAGTGTTGATACCCTTTAAGAAAAGTATAACAAATCTTAAACTATACTATAATTTTGCAAAAATAAGAATAACCTAATACTTGGCTGGGTATCAGTTGAGTTTTTCAACTCTCTTAAGGCGTTCTGGCATTGAATGCATTATTTTTTTTAGATATTCAGTTGAAATTTCTTGCCACTCTGCCGGAAGTAAGGCTTTCAACTGGGGCTTAGACGTTATAACATGTTTGCGTAAGCGTTTCTCTAAATGATCCCAAAGGTGCTCTATTGGGTTGAGATCCGGGCTTTGTGGTGGTGTTACAAGCAAGTGATAGGCTCTATGTATCAACCACATTTTTACAATTTGGGCAACATGTTTGTGATCATTGGCAATCGTTGGCAATTCCCATTTTTTGTGCACTTTGAAGCAAATTTTCTTGCAGTATTTTTAAATACACTTCTTTTGTCATGATTTCGTCGATTATGACTAAGTTTCCGACACCAAACGTGGACATACAACCCCATACCATAACACCACCACCTCCGTGCCTTACCATTTTTCTCGTGTTTTTCGGATTTAAAGCCTTATTTGGTTTTCTCCACACCTTCGAACGCCCATCTGAGCCAAAAATATTGAACGTTGACTCGTCTGAAAAAATTACCTTATCACAGAAGTCGAATCCTGTGTTCTTGAATTCCTTAGCAAAGTCCAATCTTTTCTTTTTATTTGTTTCGCTGATTAAAGGCTTTATTCTAGCAGAGCAGGACCTTTACCCCTTTCTTTGTATGTATCTGTGTACTGTGTCAGCTGAAACAATTATATATGGAGAATTCTCTAGCGTTGTGGCTCTCTTTGGCGCACTTTTAAAAGGATTTGCTTGAATAATTTTCTCAATCGCTCATTCATCTCTAGCCGTTAAGGCCCGAGGACGCCCAGATCTTGTTTTGTTTTCGATTCTTTTTTCTGTTTTATATCTGTTGATTGCTTTTTGAACAGTAGGTTTGGTTCTCTAAACTATTGCAGCAATTTGTGAGAATGATTTTACATCTTTATGACAGTTTATGATAATTTTTCTTTTTTCTTTTGTTAATTCTTTTCTCTCCATTTTAAAAAAATTACTATCTACTCACATTATTGTTACACCAACTTCGGATTTTGTCGAACTAAATAAATTTATTTTTACTTTGCATCGAAGATGGTCATACTCTGACAGACAATTCTAATCGCTTAAAATTTACCGTTATTTTTGTAAAACAACATGCATAAACCAAGAGTATCAATACTTTTGCAGTGTTATTTTTGGATGTAACGAAACATTTTTATTTTATTTTTTGAATGAATTGTTTGGTTTCTTAGTTTTGGATATCTAAATGTACAAATAAACATATATTATGAATAAGAAACAACTTGTTTGAAGGCGTTTAATAACATAATATCCTGGGATGAAGAGAAAATGTTTTGGGGTATCAAGACTTGCTGCACACTGTATGTATACAGTTCATTCAATAAATAAACAATTCAAAATAAATATATGTACATACGTTGTTATTATTTATATATTAATCTATATTCATTTATTATAATTAAAAAAAAAAACTTTCTTTTGACAGGGGTTGGCCGTGGTGTAGTGGTATATGCATAGACTCCTCAAGCAGAGGGTCGCGGGTTCGAATCCCGTGCGAGGCAATAATCTGAAAAAGTCTTTTCATAGAATTTGAATGTAGTTATATGAAAATCCCGTCGGCGTCAATTCTGACATGAAGCCATAACACTGATGTTGGAGTCGTTGCTGGCTGGGCTAAAATGTAACGAACTAACAACTAGCACGTACTGAGACCCACTGGTTGAGGATGCACTGGCTCCAGTTTGACAACCACCTCTTGGAAAAATATCGAAACCTAATACACCTGAGTTTCATGCTACTACCACCCGCCCGCGCCCTGGTTAATAGTTAGTAAAAGGGTATTCATATCCCCTTGGTGCGCGCGCAGAATTATAAAAAAAAAGCATACTATACGAAGCTCATGCTTTTTCTATCAAGTTGTCTGGACCCGGGTGGCTCATACGTCTTTTTTTTTTCAAATGAAAAAAAATTTTAAGTCAAATTTTTTTTTAAAAATATGTTGAATGCATGAATTTCGATAGAGAATCGGTCAAATCAGGGGGATTCGAGAAGGTTTTGACCATTCTTCTTGAGAAAAAAAATTTTTCAACCGAACGTATGCCGATGGGTACTCGGGTACACTATGGTTGAAGTTGCAGAGCTTCCAAAATGATTTAAAGCGTTTTATTTGACAGCCTGCCAAAACCCTCATTTCCGTACTCTGTTCCTTTCTTAGAAAGAGTTATATTTGGAGTATGGAGGCGTATTTGGAAAATTAACCACTTAAAAATGAAAGAATAGAAAAAAAATCAGCTTTTTAATTTTTTACTCTAAGGTTATAGTTGCTTAGAAACGCTATTTGAAATGTCTGCATTTACACATCAAAAATACGCAAACCTTATTTTGGTTTATGAGCTGTGCAATGGAAGTTCAACTAGAGCGCGATAAAAACACCATGAACTTTTTCCCAACTGACGACTTCCTAGTGAAAGAGTATTTATAAATACATATCGAAGGCTTCGAGAAACGGTATTAGTTTTAAATACACGATCTAACGCGGGAGCTCCACAATTATTAAGAACTTCGGCTGATGAAAGTATACTGGAAGCCATTGCAGCTCTCCAATTCAATATTTCCGGACATAAAGTTTCTAATGTACTGCATAGAAAATTCTTTGGACGGACGAATCTCAATTTACAAGAGATGGGATCACAAAGTTTCATAATCTTCATTTATTGGTTGAGGACAATCCACATACAATTTTTATTTTTTATTTTTCTTTTTTAAAGAACTTAACCTTCAAGTGTATATAAATACACTTATAATGCCTCAGCATGTGTTACGCTCTTTTAAAAATGGGATAGAGGGAAAAAGAAAGATGTTTGAGCTCAGTGGATACTTCGCTCCATGGATGGCACCGACAAGGTGATTTAATACAAATTCACGGAATATGTTGGCAGGTTTAATTGGAAACAAGTTAATCGGCCTCTTCAAACTACCACCTAGGCTGAATTCTACAGAGTTTTTGCGAAATGATTTACCAGAACTATCGGAGGAAGTTCTACCGATTTAAATAGCTTCATCATATTTGCAAAAAGACGGTGCTTTAGCCCATGGTCGTGTGGTAAAGAATTGAATAGATGAAGAGTACGGTAATCGTTAGGTAGGAAGAAATGAACCAGTTCACTAGCCTGCAAAATCTCCTGAACTTACAGTATTGGATTTTTTTGTATGGGGAAGAATGAAAGAACTTGTTTATTCAACCGAAATAACAACTTTAAGTGAATTGGAAGAGCGTATTCTCGAGGCGGTAAACAGTGAGGCAGCAGTTAGCATCAATAAATATTTATAGTGAACTCCAAAAACGGGCACTAGCATGCATACAAAACCAAGAGGCATACTTTGAGTACCTGTTATAACTACATTAGTACACACATAAAATAAAATTTATCTAAAAGCACACAAAACATAGCAGTTGGAGCTTAAAGCAAAGAAAAAAAAAACTTTTTTTTTAATTTTATCTGTAGCAGGTTTTCCCAAGTAACTTAAAATATATGGGTTTTTCTGCATACTTGTTGATGTTTTTTTTTTTATTATTGTTACGTTCGTAAGAAAAAAGTAGTAAAACGTTGGATACGCATTTTCTGGAGAAAATTGACGTCAAAGTCAAAAATTAGCATAAGCAAGAAAAATGGAACAGGCTAAGAAATTGGATATCTCAAGACTCAAACAAGATATAAGCTTTATTCAAACGCAGTTACGAAAGTTAGAATATTTCTAAAAATAAAGTCCTAAACGAAGTTTCTACCACTAGTATTTCCGTAAGTTTCAATTACCGGACATTTGTCTTTGTATCACATTATTTACATATATTGCGACTATCGCACCACCATTGTATAAATTTTCTCCAAATCTGTGAAACAAGTACTGAGAGCTTTAACCGTAAGTAAGGTATAATAATAATAATTTCAGACCAGTTCCTCTGAAAATCGACTTTGTTTTTGCCACAATTGGGGAATCAGATCCAATACAAGTGATATAAGACATCGTGATCACATACTTAAGAGAAGACCTAGCCTGAGAAGAAGATTGATCGGGCTTAGTGGAATCGGAAACTAGCAAGAAGTTTTCTTCTGATAGCGTAAACGTTTTATCAGAGAGAAAAATCCAGCCAAAACAGATTAAATGGATTTAATTCTCACACCTTTCATGAGCATGATGAGGGAGTTGCTTCTTTTAGATGCTCCTTTTATTTCAATTTCCTCTTTTGAATACGTACTATCTGGCGGAGACAAATACAAATAATTGGTTAATGAAATTTCAGGCCTCATCAACTTTCCTGAAAGTATTTCTGTTATGTCCTCCCATCGAGGTGGAAATATTTTTCCTTTCTAACATCTGTATTAATAATTCTATATGACAAGCCTAAAAGCTTTGTATATACAGATGTATATATATGACTTTATAACCGCCTAAATTCCCGGCTGTTATAATTATACTCAGTACAAAGTGTGTTGAATTTTAAAACTCTCTCCACAGGGAACTTAGTAAAAAAATCAGAACTGTAGCTTTGAAGATATTAAAAAAGTGAAAAAAAAAATTGATTTTGTGGTCAAGTCTAAAGTCCTTACACCTTCAAAGAAAATGTGTAACTTTTAATTGTTAATCCCAAAAGTTGTTAGTTCAACTACTTATCCGTTCAATTTTAATCGTCAATTGCCCATTAGAATCGCATCTAATCTATCAATGCGAAATAGTTGTCTTTATTTAGTTGTAGTCGCAATTTAAGACTAACGAGTTTAGATGCTTAGTTTTAGTTTTTCGTCATTATCTTAAATTGATGCCTAGCAGTAGCTGTTGTGATATAAAATGTTACGTTTTTTTAATACCATCGAAGCCGTCCTTACGTTATCCTTTTTTAATGTAATCAGTTTTGAAATGCAAACCCAAGTGATTTAACATTTCAATAACACAATTTTGAGTTGAACTCTTTTATAGATAAACCATAGCAATTGATAAAAACAAGCTGTGTTCTCTTTTTGGCAGATTATGCAGCCTTAGGAAAAGAACCTTGTCAACTCGCAATTAAATTACATAGTGATAAAAAAATTATTTGTTTAATAAGTAGTGTTATCGATAGAGCTCCTTACTGAGTTAAAAGACTTCCAGAGATTATAAAGCTTCCCTCTGCACTATTAATAACCAAGAAATTGAGGTCACGCTGTCAATCTTTATGTATGATACATGCACCCGCCATTCATCCATCGAAATATTATTATTTTTTTTTATGAAGACAGAGATAATGAAAATTAGATTTATCAAAACCATTGGACATTTTTGTGCATAAAGTTAGCAAGATAATACGCACTAAGGCCAACCATACATGACATGGCATCATACTGGAGCATCACTCTTGGGCTATTGTTGTATGCATCGCATAAATATATATATATATATATTTTTTTTTTTCACTTCTCTATCCATGGTTTTTGATATGAAAATTATTGGTCAAATGAATGGTCCCCTGACTACTGTATATGCGTTTAATGAGTCGTTTACTTTCCGGCAAACGCTACAGACAAGCGAAAGTATCTATATATGCTCGTACATATGTATGTGCGGGTGGCTGGGTCTGCTAAATGGGAAGTACCCATTGTACCCTGGCTTAGTGGTGAGACTCTGAAGAGAATTCATGGCACACAAAAGTCGTCCAATCGCAGTTGACCGATTTTTATTAACCTTAATATGTGCCCAAACTACAACGCGAGAACAATCGCACCGAAGCTACGACAGTAGAAACGTAGATACTCGTGCAACTGTGAGTACTCGTACATAGATGACGATGGCGATAACAACGATGATTAATTGAAGTTTTCTATTTGAAATTGAAATTACGTGTAATGTATCTGATAAGCTGTCAGTTTGAAGATGCACTGCCATACAAGCGTTGATATATGTAATTATAGAGTATTTGTACTATGGAAGCGTATTGAACTGGAGCTAGATAGTTGCGTAAGCCGGGGAAATCTAATAGCCAGTTATTAGCACTGGCTTCTTAATTAATGACTAATGTAATTGACACGAAAAGTGACAAAGTCACGGGTTGCTGTTTTATGATAAATTAACAACAATTGCAGTTAATTTGTTGAATTTAGCCCCAAGGACGGTTATGTTAAAAGGCAAATCAAATCATATTCAATGTGACCCTAACTATTTAAATAAACTAAATATTATATATGTCAGATCCAAGCAATTTTTTCAAGTTAAGAACATTTTCAAAAACTGAAATTTAACCTTTTTTTTAATTAACCCATTAGTTCCCAAGGTCAGAAAAAGAACTTATTAGTTATTTTTATTGCATTTTATTACTAAATATATGTGTAAATAACTATGTATAAAGCTAAAAATAATTAAACAGTGGAACAGTTCAAAACAGTTTGTATGAAAATGCATCCGACACTTAGCGTACATATATATAGTGTTGTTTTTACATTGTCTACATCTTCTTGATTTATTTTCCTCTTCTACTATCACGTGACCGACATTATCAAACCGAACTTCAAAGGATAAGGCGGTTTTAGAAGGTCGCCCATAATTTAGTCTTGATTGCCTACTTTGTCCAGTTATATCCTTGGCGATGGTAGCGATGGCTGGTTCATCCATTTTCATGAGAGTGACTGCTATATAGAATTTAAATTCTAACTGCGACATTTTGGATTTGTTTGCCAAATTGTATATTTTCCAAGAATTAACAACAACACTGTCAATCACATTTACTAGCAGGGACCACCACCACTTTTTTCTTTTCACGTTATTTCTATAGTTTGATATACCATTGTCATGCAGGTCTACACCTCCAATATGCTGATTATATACGGCGATAAGTTTTGGCTGATCAATCAAATCGTTCTATTTTTCTTTCCTCTTATATCTTTTGGCTCCGACTAAAAGTTCAATAGGGCAATTATTCGTTGCCACAGTTACCACAGAATTGTCATTCTAATAATGATATTCATGACATGACATATTAACATTTATTCATTGTCAAACGAGAAATCATAAGTTTCATGATCTTTTTTCTTCATACTTTTTACAGCTTTTATTATGCCGTTACATGTGGGATTTTCCCGAATAGTACCGGTAGCATAGAGACCCTTTTCGTTTAGCAAACAGAACAATTTGTAAGAAGAAAAGTAGTTGTCAAATAACACGCGATGAGCAGAAGGCTTTTGAACAACCGACAATAAATTTCTCCCAGTCCCAAATCGCTTTTGTAAGCCCTTGTTTTCCCCTCATAAGGAATGAATTATACAAGTAGCCATTGGAATTACACAGACACCAAAGTTTGAAGCCAAACCTTATTGGTTTTCCCTTGATGTACATCTTACAACTATGCCGTCCAAAATATGGCACCATTTCCTCGTCGATAGATAGGTTGTGGGAAAAAATTCCAAACTGCATGCTTTTTTCATTTATCATATCAAAAAGCGGTATTAGTTTCGAAAATCTGTCGTTTTTACCCAGTTGGTCGTTATTTGATAAATGTGGATTTTACTTGATGGAATCGAAAACTTACTCATACAGTTTCTTACTATCGTTATTCCTTTATCCTGATAACGTACGAGTATGATACCCCGAAAAAATTAAAATGCCGACAAATCGCTGTAGAATACATAGTTTTGTCAATATCAAATGAATGCCGGTTCTTATCGTGGGCATATTTTTTTTATATATGAAATTATTTGTTCCCAAACTCCGTCACTGAAGTACAATGAAAAAAGCTCAAATGTACTTTTACCGCAAATTGTAATCTCATTCTTTGTTCTGTGTTTCGGTTGTATATATAGGATTCTTTTTTTCTCCACTTTGGAAGATATACTTTGGTCCTTTTTTTTTAATGACTTTTTGCAAACTTTTGCCTTTTTGGAACTTAATGGTAAAAATTCGTTATCCAAACCTTTAAAAGTATCAGATGTATATGCATGTACTTCAAAGGTACCCGCAAAATCTGCTATATCCCTTTGATTTTCACACACATCGTCATCAACGTCTTCTTCGTCCGTAAGTTCGTCTAATGGTGGCGGAATGTACACAGCATCGATACTGTCCATTTGCAAAAGATCTTCGTCTTTCTCCAATAAAGCCATAAGCTCAGCAGTTAAAATAGGTTTCTTAGAATATTTTTCCAAGCCATTGCTACAAATTGAAAATATAAACTAAATAAAAAAGTTTACCAAACAAGTGAAATATGGTAAATAATAATAATAATTATTAATAACTTTTATAACTTATCTATTTCGCTTGAAAATTTTTAAAAACTGTACTGCTTTTTACTTACACAAGTTGGTTTTATAGAAATTGTAAAAAACTTGTAGTTGAATATATGTACATAGTTGAACAATTCACTTCAAATAATTGAATAATTTTCCGCGCGCCGTAACAAAAGGTAGGCCTTTTATAAATTAGGAACCCACAATGCTTTACAGGCTAATACTTTATGATTTATTGTAAGGAAGAAGAAGAAGCATTATTTTTCTCTTTCGCGCCAATGTAATATCATATTGTTTTACGTTCAAAGAAACGTTGCTTAAAAGCAACATTAATATATTTACTCACCTTAGGTTAGAAAAAACTACTAATAATGTTATTGCTTTATTGCTAGAGGTTTGGTCAGTATATGCTTAAAATTTGAGAATGCCTATTTGAGGTAGCCAAAAATATGGAAAACTGAAGTCCTTTTTTTCGTACTTCTGGTATTTCCCCATGCTAAACTAATTGATCATATCAACGTATTTCATTAAAAATGCTATAACCATATTTTTATAGTTTAAGTACATTTAAAAAAATAAATTCAATGGACATTACTTGAAAAAAATTTGTTTTTTGAAATGTTTCGCTTACTCAACGTTGGGAATTAATGGGTTAAATTTTTTTTATAACAGTAACAAATTCAAATTTGCTGTCAATAAAGATAAGAGCACTTATAGCTAAGATTATCGGCTGGATAATATCCGTCAAATAGAATAAAAATTGCAATTGCACAATCTAGTACGAAAAAATTAAGTCCTTAACTTGTTATCAATTGACGGACAAATTCGAAGAAACTTTTATTGGAGCATAATTGTTTATTCGAAGTCATTCAGTTTAGTCTTCGAAATGTAGTTTTTTCGATAATCTGTCTTTCGAGTTAGTAGTTGCTTAACCAGGTGAAAGTAGCAGCGATCTGCACAAAGTGGTTGTTTGTGTTTAAACATTTACCGGTAAACTCCCCAACTGTTTCGAAATCATGTGTAGGTGTTGGCAGTGGCATTCTGCATAAAATCAAATTTAAAGTATAGAACTACATGCTTAATGATTAGTGATGGAGTTTTCATCGCATAGCATAACAGATAGTCTTGTTGAAGAATCTGTCTTCTTAATTTACATGCATCCCCCCACACACTACTTTTTTTCTTTTTTAAATCTTAAATTAGAGAAGCGGTACAATATTTCACCTTCTTGCATAAAACCGATGCATTTCTGATATATTGTATTGTAGTTCCCAGAAGGAGTTTCTCAACCGGTTTGGAATAAAAAAAACAACCTGTTGGCGGTTCCAACATCTGGAGTTAATTAAGTAGTTAGATAGATTATGTTGAAGCGTAGTTTTGTGCTGCTTACTGTATGTCATGTAACTGCAAATTCTTATATCCATTGTCAGTTATAGTTTTTTGCAAGCTGTACCTTCATACTTACCTGCTAATGACGCCTTCTTTGCGGATTTTAACATTGGTATTCCAAAGTACGACATTAGCTGTCAAATTTTACCTGATAGAGTACGTATAGAATGCACAAACATTCCAAAAGCAGACTTTTTACTTTTGGGTGCTAACATTTTATCAAAAGTTCCAGGCCCGTTCTTAAAATCTCCAACATGGCCGGCAGGCCTTCTTTGTGTTCATAGAAAAAAAATTTAAAAAAACCCCCCGACGTAAGAATAGCTTTTAAAAAGTGAAAAAAAAAAAATATGTATTAACCCCTTAAGTTTAATATAAGAAGTAATATTTTTATCCAAGCATGGTGCGTCGGAGGACCGCAACAATATTAAATGGTTGAGTCTACTAAATAGGGTGAAAAGTAACCTCCTTGGGAATGAAAAAAAAATTTTTTTTAAATGTTTTTTTATTTTATTCAATATAGTCCCCTTTTAGTTTGCTACACTTATTCTAGCGTTTTTCCAACTTCTTGATCCCGTCCAAAAAGTAATTTTCCGGAAGGTCTGCAAAATACCCCTCCGTGGCATCGATGATTTCCTCGCGTCAGCTGAATTTTTAATTGATGAGCCATCTTTTGAGGTTTGGGAAGAGATAATAGTCCGAGGGAGCCAAATCGGGCGAATATTTGGAGCCGTAACTCATTGATTTTAGCCATGGTTGCGATGCTCTTGTGCGCCGGTGCATTGTCCTGCAAAAACAAAATTTTTTTTCACTTCATGTGAAATATCTGCTAGCTCGCGCACCCTCACTTTCCGGTCAGCCAACACCATTTCATGTATTTTTTTGACATTGTCCTCTGTAACCGCATCGGAGGGCCTGCCGCTGCGGACTTTTTTTTGCAGTAGCAGCACATTCTGGCAGTCAAGGAGGTTACTTTTCGCTCCATATAATGCGGTAAATTTAATGATGTATAAAATATGATAACAAATCCGTCTATAATTAGCCTAACTTATTTATTTTATATGCTTTATTTTTATATATAGGGTGATTCATCGTGAGGTTTGATTTTTAATAGCCTTTTTTTGACAGATCATGCGTGACCCCTATCAAACTGCTTTGTCATTTTTGTTCAGTGTCGTTTGCAGTTGTTTTATGATAGTAAACTAACTCACGGTTGTATTTATTTTGTGAATTTTTCGGAGTAAATTAATTTAGACGTAGACTCAACGATTTGATATTGTAGTTTTCGTATATAATTATTGTTTAAATTTCATATTTTATCATTTTATTTTTATTATATTTACTTAGCTGTCCCACAACGCACCATGCTTGGATTAAAATATTACTTCTTTTATTAAACTTAAAAGGGTCAATGTATGTATATTATTTATTTACTTTTAAGAGGTTATTTTTATTGGGTATATATTTTAATTTGTGCGGTTTTTTTTTCTTCAAAATTTGAACGTTTATTTAAGAAAAACATGTACAATAGTACTATTCAAAGTATTGCCCATCTGAAGCTATGACTTTTTCCCATCTTTCTGGCAATTTGTGGATCCCATTCCAAAAGAACTGCGCCGGCTTGGCAGCAAAAAATGAATCACGCCAATTTTTGATATTCTGCTCTGATGTGAACCGTATTTCAGTGAGGGCGTTCTGCATCGACCGGAACAAATGGTAGTCAGAAGGGGCAAGGTCTGGGCTATAAGGCGGGTGGGGTAAGACTTCCCATCCAATTTTTTCCAAATAGTTCTTAACCAGAATAGCAACGTGGGGCCGAGCGTTGTCATGATGGAAAATTATTGCCTCGTGTCTGGTCGCATATTTCGGACGTTTTTCGGCTACTGCTCTCTTCAAACGGATTAATTGTGTTCGGTAGCGTTGTCCATTGATGGTTTCACCCGGTTTTAGCAACTCATAATACAGCACACCCATCTGATCCCACCAAATACAGATTATTACCTTTGCGCCATGGATATTCGGCTTTGCCGTTGATTTGGCTGGTTGGCCAGGTTTCACATATGATTTTTTGCGTTTGGGGTTGTAGTAATGGATCCATTTTTCATCACCAGTAACAATCCGATGCAATAATAAATAACTTCCTTTTGTGCCGTTCCAGCAGCATTTCGGACATGCAAATCCGTCTTTCGACGTCTCTCGGCTTGAGTTCATGTGAAACCCAATTTCCTTGCTTTTGAATATATCCAGCTGCTTTTAAACGTTTTGAAATGGCTGATTGAGTGACACCCAAAGATTCTGCGAGCTCTTCTTGTGTTTGGCAACAATCTTCATAGAGCAATGCTTCCAGTTCTTCATCTTCAAACTTTTTTGGCTGCCCAGGACGTTCATCGTTTTTCAAGCCAATATCACCACTTTTAAATCGTGCAAACCACTTTTGGCACGTTCGCTCAGCTAGCGTATGTTCACCATAAACTTCCACCAAAATACGATGACTTTCGGCAGCAGTTTTCTTCATATGATTTTCATATATTCATATTTTTCAGGCACAAAGTTCGACATATTTGAGTGAAAAAAAAAATTATTGTTGTTTACGCTTCAAATAAATGACATATACTGAAATGACGTACAATGACAGTAGCTTTCCAACGCATGGTCCAATGAAATAATAACAATGGAATAATACACGTTACGCCAGCTCTTAGCAAACCGCACGAATATAAATATAGACCGTCGGATTTTTTAATTTAATTTTTTTTTTTTTATGCTTTTTATACTTTATATATTGCTAGGATAGATACGCTACAGTTGATTTGATTGTATATATATATAGTTTGAATTAAAACTAAGAAAACTCTCGATCAAAACACCTTTCAAACAAAAAAAAATCATCGTTCCACAGCATTGTATTCTAGAGCTCTGACGATGTCTTGGAACTCTTTACTAGAATTTTTAATGCGGGATTGTAAGACTTGTATAATAGCCCATCCATAGTACAACTTTCTAATCCAAGGCTTTTATAGAAAATTTAGTCTTATAGCTGGCGTCCCATGGCATTTGTAATTGCTTGACTGTTTATGTAAATTTGTACCACAATAGCAGCCGTATCTCTCTGTCTAATATATACCTACTGCATTAATATCTTATAACTATTGTAGATTTCAGATGAATCAGATGAATCATAAAATATATTAATCCCTGTATTCGTAGTATGGACACAGTTCTTTTAATTAAAGTGTTATGATGTACAAAAACCCCCACTTTCAGTCTTGTTCGAATAGAGAGCAAAATTTAATTTTTTTTGACTGCTTTAGTGTTAAGTTTTTGGTCCAAAATAAGATGATCAACAAATGTTATTAATTTGCCAACAATTCAGATGGATCTTTGGATCCTTTCGTCTTCTCGTTAATATCATGAGATCAGTTTTTGTATAAAAAAAAAAACCTTTGTTCTGATACCTGAACCATGAACAACCCGGATAAACCGGACATGTTTAGGTATGCGTGTGGTGTGCGACAGTGCTAGATTATGTCTGCAGTGAACAGGCAAGGCTTACAGCCTTACTATCAGTCTGCCAAATAACATTAGACATTCATTGGGTATTTGTCTATATATTGGATTTTTACTTTCATTCTCGAAGATTGAAAAGTTTCCTGTGTTCAGAAACTATGTACAAAAATCCAGAAAGCTATTTACAATAATTCCAGGGCTCACATTGGGAGTTTTCGTAGCTATAGCGGACAAAAAATTGGTCAGACTTGTAATCGTTCTTCGTCT
This sequence comes from Volucella inanis, assembly GCA_907269105.1. Taxonomy (NCBI): domain Eukaryota; kingdom Metazoa; phylum Arthropoda; class Insecta; order Diptera; family Syrphidae; genus Volucella; species Volucella inanis. The sequence continues at coordinate 37,634,882 of OU026154.1, read as the reverse complement.
TTTTGAGTCACCGTTAGGATACAAAAGTAAAGGTGGATTGTTATCCTTGCCACCAATTGTGTACAAGCGATGCTCCCTGACTGAAGTTACGATTGATTTTTTGCACTTGAGGCATTAAAATCTTCAAGTAACTTGAGAACCACGTCAACATATAATATGTTTAAAAATAGATTCCTGTCCGTTGTGACTATTTTTATCTTCGTGGAGGTGGTGAGTCTATTTTATCTCTTAACTCCAAAAATAATACCAATGTGTGAGTCTTTAATAAGACTTTTTTCTCATAGGCTATTTGATGAGAGAGTAGATTATAAATTATCATATGTTTTCATAGGTTTAAATATTGGTGTTAATGAGTCTGTTTCCAGACGCCGACTGTATGCGGTTTGTAAGCTATATTAGGTTCTCCAAGGAAGTATACAATTTTATTCAGTTAATTAATCATCACCACCCACTCTAAACACTCATAGACGTCAACTTCCTAAAGACGTTGTTCGTTACTTACAAAACTCATTGACACCATTCCACTACCGGAAGACTAACCAAAACCAAGCCATAGAGAACATCAATCACAAGTATAACCAAACCAAATCAAACTGAAACAAACCCAACCAAACCAAAATAAAACAAACTCAACCAAATTGAAACTAAGTATCATACTGAAATAAACAACAATAATAGAGAAAAAGAAAGAAAATCAAAAGCTTTAAGTAGTCGCTTATGCGATATCCGTAGAGTCCAAATAAATGAGTACTAATTAATCACACTTTTCTACCACTGACACGCAAGAATCCATCCGTATCTCATATACAAAAATATATTCGTACTCGTATCTCATGGATTTAATGCATCTCATGGCGTCGTTGTCAACAAGTTCCTTTCCCAAAGGGCAACATCTCATCGATGTTTGTATCATTTTCATCATCAGTGGTCCAGCCGCTCCCAGTTGTTTTGTCTGCTGACCTAAATACGAATACGATTTGGCTTTTGACGATGAAAATCTCCGATTTTATGCTCCAATAATTGCATAAATATGCCGCAGTATGGATACGTATAGAGACACTTGTACGTAGAGCTGCCAAGACCAAAGAGTAGACTGAAACTTCTCAAGGCGCAAAAGAAAATTCCACTAACAGAGCGAAAAGTTGTATTATCACCACCTATCTACCTATCCAATCCACCCCTCATGTTGCTAATTAAATGTGTTTTCGGATCACATTGGAGAATTTGTCGGGATTATGACGCAATGTTTTGCAATCGCAAGTTCAGATACTACCACGCGCTAACATTAAATTGCGTGGCGGTGCCCAGTCTTTCTTCTTTCGGAAACAAAAATAAGAGATGCCATTGCAAAAGTTTTGAGCTCACAAAAAAAAAAAAAAAATAAATAAATAAATAAATAAAAAAAATCCTGAATTGAGGTAATAAATTTCGTTTTGAGGGGCATGGTCATTATTCTAAATGAGAACTTGTTTCGTTTTTGGGTCGTTGGTTTGCCTAAATTCGCAGATGGGTCATTGACTTACGTCGAGAAACAAAAGTGACACGATATACTCTAATTTAGTTGCGACCAAAATAAACTTTTTTTTCGGGAAATACGAATACTTGGCAGAGGTGACATTTATTCTCTAGGTGGTCCCATGAAGTTCTTGATAGAATTTGAGTGGGCTAATAGAAATCATTTGCTTAAACGGGAGGTTGGTAGATGTGCGAAATATTTATTGACAATAACGAATTTGATTTATTTGTTTATGTAGAAATGGACATTAGAATAATACTCGTATATCAAGCAGACATTTTTAATCCTTCCATAAAATATTCCTAGGATTTCCTTTCAATAAATTTTGATGAATGGCATCTTCTAAGTGATACACTACAATATATTATACATAAACTATCTTAAGGGGGTCCACCCGGCTGAACAGAATTTGATACCAAATTTCTCTGGTTTATTCGGTATGTATTGCGTAAATGGGCACCTGGCTTTAGTTGAGAACAATTGTTCATCGACTGTTGTGTTAGCGCCAGGTTTATAACAAGCCTAGCTACTCTCAATAAATTGTTCCCATACTCTTGAAACTAAGGCAAATTTTTCTATTTTCAAACGTTCATTACGTTCATTTTTCTTTTCAAAACGTATAAATCAAAGTATTTCTTTAAACTTATCTCTGCATATCGTTCGGGAAAAAAAGGAGGCTCACACTTCTTAGATCATACATAAGAGCACTTTAAATTTCTTGTTTCATTAGCTCCTCTAGCGTACAAAATTGCAACAAAGGCGCATAATTGCAATTTTGTTATGTACTCTCCAGTCCTTTTTCAAAACGTTATAAGCTTTGAGTTCAGTGCATGATTTTATATATTTCATTATACTTTCGACGATTATCAAATTAAAAGCACTCTTTACAGTACCAAGTATAAAATTTCTTTTGGCATAGGAAGTTGGCCCCTGAGACGTCTTTGAATTTGGTAAGACCGGGAGATCTACCAGTATTTCGACTAGCTTTCATTGTTTCCCATAATGTCCCATCAGCAGCTTCTTCATTAGTAGCAATTTTTGCCACGAGTTATATAACGATCACTATTACTATCACTTGATTCACTTTCAGATAAAAAAAAAGCTCTTCTTCTTCTAGAAGCTGTATGATGAAGATTTTCATCTTTACTGCTCAAAAATTCAATTCTGTTAGCTTGATTCTTCATTTCATCCTCATGTTCATATATTTTCTTATCGGATGCATCAGATACCATGTCTGATTGGTCTTCTCTTTTGTGGGTCAGTTTTTTTCGAATTCAATATCTCTTCGATTCTTTAATAACAACCCTAATCTAGAACTAAAATATTTATTAACATTTATTATTAATAATTAATTATTAACGTAAATACATCTTATAAATAAAGTCCGACATTAGCTTGGTACGTAAAAATCCTTCAACACAAAATTAAATTTTATTATAGTATTTCATTTGTGTTACTAAAAATGCAATGTTTTCTCCGGGGTCACAAATTGAAATGAAAGCTTTCAACAGAAAAGACTTGCAATATTGCAATAGATTTCTAACTAGCAAATTGACAAGATTGAACATAAAAACATACAAAAAACTTGTTGAAAAAAATTGCATGAAAAATAAGTTAGATGTGCGTAAAATGAGCAACTTTAAAAAAATTTAATGAGTCAATTTGACTCAAATCCGTCAAAATAGGTATAATACATATGGAACTAAGGATTGTAAGGGGGGAAGGAATTAGTATTTGTACTCTTATACATTTTATAAATCTATTTAAGACCAACATATTTTTTGTAAAAAAAGTATTCAAATTTTTCTATATAATATACATACAAATTGACTCTCTCCGGCAATCTAATGTTACCATCAGATGATACTACCCTAAGTCTCTATGCGAAAGTACTCACGTCTGGTTACTACCGTAAGTTTAAAAGAAGAGTTAGATACTCATTTACGAGCGTCATATGGATCGTATAAAATAGCGATATCAAGAAAAATACGTACGAATATATGAAAACACTATCCCGTCGGAGAGTTTCACCACACACCAATGTGTGTGTTTAAAATGAGCTCGACGATTTCCAGGCGTGAGCAATAGAATGTGTATCGCAGGCTCCTAAACTCAACTAGTGCTCTTAACTAGTAAACGAAAAGAATTACAACGGAACGAAGCAAAATAACCATGAAGTTGCTATCTTTTTGCACCTAAATTTCTAAATAATCGTTAGTGCATCAAAAAGCAACAACCGATTTACGGCCATGTAACTGATAATTCAAATGAAACATAAAATATTGGTAGCCCCTATGCACCGAAAGTAGGCAGTGAGTAATCGAATAATTAAGTAATGCTTAAATCATGCAGGTAACATAGTTTATATTTTTAAATACTCTAAGCGAAAGCTATATCTAATGATGTATTGCAGCGATGGACACCAAATCCAAATAGATTAATCCCTATGTTGGAATATCGAAGAGTGCAAAATAAAAGAAAAATAACTTAAATGGAAAGGAAAGTGGCCACTTACTGATAAAGAAGAATATAACGCGCTAGTTATGTGGACATTTCCACTGAAAATGCATCAATAATGTCAAAATTCCGCTTGCTATTTCGCGTGCAGTGTCAGTAGAGACATTGTACTGGGACCGCAAGGAAGTTCGATAAACAAGTGAGAAGAACAGTGTTCAAGCGGGTTAATATTTTTTAGACTAATTAAAAAACAAAAACAAAATAGCAAAGAGATTCAAGTTGTTACTAACGAAAAACAATGAAATTTGTAGTAGATTTGAAGAGCACATTACCTCAAAACTTAATAAATAATATAGTTTCTGCGCAGTAATATTCCCTTCACGTGTTTTCTGAATTTGAGTAGAAATATCGCCATTTTATTCAATCTACCGATAAGAGGCATTCGAATAATGAACAAATGGAAGGGTTCAACGACACGAGGGTAACCGTTCGCTTAAAAAATATTTGAGCGAGTTCTAGACAATTAACAAAGCAAAAATCAAATCACAAACAATTTACTCGGTTCCATATCCATCTATTTTATATGTTATTGATATAAACAACATTGCAATGTAAAAATTTGTTGGCTTTAGATGCTCCAGAATAATAGAATAGGACAACTAAGTAATGTCTCGCATTATCAAAAAGATATGCCACAGGTGTATCCAAATAAACACTAGGTGCTTTCTGTCACGCAGCCGCATTGAAGAAAATCGAAGCCGGTAACGAACAACACTGCCGGACGAATTCTGTTCACTGACAAGAAAACATTTACCGTTGGAGAACCTTTCAATCAAACCAATTACGACTACAAAACGAAAACTACTTAACAATGCCTCAAAAACAACGTCCGAGACCTTATATCACTGGTTGGATTACAAGTTAAGGCTCATTTCAGAGGGCATAGCCTGCTTCACTCCAATTTAAGCGAACTCTTGTTTGATCAGTGGGCAATTTAGAAATGCATGTGGTGTGAACAGCAAATGTCGGTTATTTTTTGTGGAAATTTCGTTACTTTACTAAACAATTATTGCGGTAAGTCAATCATTTTCGATAGACTGTTCAATCGTCTAGTATGAGAGTTGATAGAGGCTTTTTGAAAAAGCTTGTTCTCGTATATTTTATAAGGCGTATTTCCGAGAATAAAAATTTTCATACATATATAAAAAAAATACAAATTTATAAATTTTACCTTTGCAATTAATCCAGACATTAGCTCATTTCCGAACGTAGAATAAATATCTTAAATACAAGTCTTGTGCCTTTGACACCATGTTTCCGTAGTTGCTCCTTGTTTTGAATTGCTTCCACAGATCCCCAATATGGTTAGTTATTTTTAATAGATTGTCCTCGAGCTTTTATTACCCAAACAAAAGAAACTTATTTTAAAGGTATGTAGTTTGTTGCTATTTAAATCTCAATGGTTGGTAAGTAAACAAGGTTTTATTGAAACAACTATAAATAGCAAACGTAACATTTTAATATAAAACAAAATCGATACACCGATAGCACACTGATTGAATTCGATATGTATACAGGTACAACTTATGCTATGTAACTTGTATTTTTTTATCCTTGACTAGATAAATTATTTCCAACTATACTTACCTACTGAGATAGAGCTACAGCACGGTGGTACCGTACAGCCTTCACCTCCAATCAGTATGTATTCGCGCACTCCTTAATTAACTATTAAGGTCTTTTATGCATTCATTGTTCCTTTCTGTCCTCTATTCTGATTGCATATTAACACATCCGGCCAAAGGATTGAAGTCCGTTTAGTCTACATGTGCTAACCATCTAAAGCGAATAATGCTTATTTCCTGCAGAAAGTCTTCCAAAGTCCGTTGACGCAACCGAAAATTTTCTCGACAAACGTCAAAGAATATCTTCATCCGCCTTCCTTAGCCACCATGAGGAACAAGATTAGAGTGATCATACATATATAGTTTTCTCAGAGTCTCTTTACAATGTCTTATTACTCAATTTCTTTCGTAGGCTATTGAAATAGCGGTTGGGAAATGTAACTCTTTGTTTGGTTTTCGATTGTGTGTCATTCTCAGCGTTAGTCGTGGAGCCTAGGTAGATATGCAAGGGGTGATTCATCGTGAGTATAGACCGTGACAAATGGATTCGTCGTCGTTCTCAGCAGATTGACTTGACGTATTTTACGAGAGGATCTCGGCATAAAAGCGTACAAAATTCAACTTGTGCAAGAATTGAATCCAGGCGACTTGAATTTGCGACATATTTTCGGTAAATGGGCTCTGGAAAAACTCAATGAAAATCCGGTGTTTTATCGTGAAATTTTGTTCAGTGATAAAGCCCATTTCTGGCTCAACGGATACGTTAATAAACAAAATTGCCGTATTTGGGCTGATGAGCTACGCAAAGAGTACCAAGAGCTACCATTACATCCATTAAAAACAACGGTATGGTGTGGTTTATGGGCTGGTGGAATCATTGGTCCATATTTTTCAAAAATGAGTTGCAAAAAATTTTTCAAAATTATCACACAATTTCCCCAAATATGATGTTAAAGAAGTCACATTTACATTACTTCCGATCTCTATGTCTTTACGAGCAGCCAGCGTTATGCATCGTCTTTCTGCACAATCTGACATCTTTAATAGGTTACTCGTTATTCGTGCTGAGAATGGATCTGGACTTTTGGACTTTCTCTAGAATTTGAAGTAGTATGAATATTTGGTCAATTGTATATATTACTTAACCGGCATAAAACTCTACTGTAAGGGGTTAACATGATTAGTGTCTACCATTCCTTCATACTATATAACACATCAAACAAGATCTTGTATGCGATGTTAACGAAACTGATATCTCTATTATTGGCACATTTTAAAGATTTTCATTTCATTTACATTGTAACTGGACTGTACATACGTTAAGAATAACATTCTTATTAATTGTAAAGGGTGAACCAACAGATATTGAATGTCAATTACTGCCATTTACTTAATTTAATGTGGTTGATATTTTTGACAGATGTCATTCAAACTTCGGCAATTTTAGTCGTGGAGTCGCTTACCACGCAATAACGCATTTTTGTAATACAATCTTATGGAAATGGGTGATCTGTAAAAGTAACATTTCGTAAAATTCGTGAATTTTTCGTCAACGTAATCTCTCTAGTGAGTCCGGAATTCGTGCAATTATAAAGCGTTTTGAAGAAACTGATTCGATATTGGGCCAAACTCCATATCAGCAAGATGAGCTAGCACATTGTTACACGCCAAAACATCACCACTGTGAGCGAAAGTGTTTAAAACCAGCCAGGCACCTCAATTGCCGAAGTCAACAACCGGGCCTCGACTATGGCACTTTACGGCGAATTTTAAATTTAATTTACACGCCTATAAAATCTAAAATACACAAAAATTAATTGAATTTGGTGATGAAGCCAATTTTGGATGGTTAGGTACGTAAATAAACAAAATTGTCGTTTCTGGAGACGGGAAAATTTATACGAAATTCACGAAAACCAATACATTCCAAAAGAGTATAGTGCAGATTTTGGGTTGACGGCATCAATAGCCCATACTTTTTCGAGAATGAGGTTGGTGGAGAGACAGTTACAGTGTGTAAGGGCAAATCAAAACTTAATAATAAAAAAACGCTATCACTTGTTAGTTTATTAAAAATGTTTAATAATAAGCTTCTTAAAGCATACTATATTTGTGGTGCGTTCAAGGCGACAATTTCTCGATCAATAACAACACGCTTCAGTTGTTAAGTGGTGTATATATTAATGATGTGTATTTTCGTCTCACTCTAACACGGTTTTTGGAGAACATTACCGCACCATATTAACCAGCTGTTTTTTTTTTTTTCCAAAATCGAATAAATTGGGTCTGGACGATCTCTGGTTTTAGCAGGATGGTGCTACCGCCCACACAAGCCATCAAACAATCAATTTATTGCATACGAAATTTGAAAATTGCCTTATTTTGATTGGAGAAGAAGTTGATTGGCTTCGAAAGTCGTGCGATTTGACACCTTTAGGCTTCTTCCTGTGGGGTTATTTGAAGAGTAAGGTCTATGCCAAAATCCAGCGACAATTCAAAATCTCTAACATAACATCCAAACTGAAATTGCGGCCATTGACCCACATATTCTTCAAAAATTCATCGATAATTTTGACCTTTGGATGATCGCATGCAAGAAAAGCTGTGTTGGTAACATGAACGATGTTGTGTTCCATACATAATTGCCATACTTCGAACTTTATTAATCAATAAAATTCCACATAATAAATGTGTGTTTAGTTTAATGAAAACTTACCCACTAGCTGTTGGCTTACCCTATACTCACATATACAAATTTAATTATAAGGTATCTAGGCACATATGTAGATGTAATGATTAAAATTAAACAACAGAAAGTAACAATTAATGAAAATGTCGTTATTACAATTACTCTTTCGAAATGAGATGAACAAAGCTTTAAACATGGAAAGCGAACTACCATAGATTGACGTACATATCTATCTTGGTACTGAATTCCAAAAACAAATAAACATTGACTGTTTCAGAAGTTGAAACGAGGAACATTAATATTTCGGCTATAGTTTGAATGAGCCAACCTAAGTTTCTCGAAGAGATATGTTGGTTGCTTAGTTTTTACTAATTTATTACATAAAGGTGAATTTTAGAATATGTATGTGTTGTCTGAGGGTACATCCGGTGACTTGTTAAGAAAATCTTGAAATGTGGTCATAGTTTTGGAGACCATATATATGGTATATATGTATATACTGAACACCAGAAAACAGAATGAGTGCCCGGCAATGGACTGAAGCCGGCACGAGTGCTCCGAAGCGGCCGAGGGAGTCTTGATGGGTCGGAAAGGTTATGGCGTCGGTTCTCTGGTATTGTCATGGCATACTCTTCGTGGACTACCTCAAAAAAGGAAAAACCATCAACATCGAGTATTACTGTGCATTATTGGAGCGATTGAATTCCGAAATCGCTCACATGAAGCGAAAAAAATTTTGTTTTAACAATACAATGCACCGATGCACAAGAGCATCGCAACCATGGCTAAAATCATTGACTTACATCTCTAATTGCTGTCTCATCCACCGTATTCGCTTGATTTGGCTCCCTCGGACTATTATCTCTTCCCAAACCTTAAAAGTTGCCCATCAATAAAAAATTCAGCTCACGCGAGGAAATCATTGACGCCACGGAGGTTTATTCTGCAGACCTTCCGGAAAATTCCGGAAGGTTTTTTTTCACCCCACCTAGTAAAGCTTAAGTTTTTATCGTATTCTCTTCTCAAATCATCTAGAATTTTAATTAAGGTAGTGATAGATGTGTCGTTTTCTGTAAAGCCTGATAACAAGGGATTTGTGTACCCTTAAAATGTGTTAATTGACTTCTGATATTATTATCACCTATGAGTTTTATCGCACGGTTTTGAATCCTATCAAGCAGGTGCAGAGGTGTTTTAGGAGCACCTGACCAGATTTGGGTATTGTACTCCAATTCTGGGCGGATGAATACCTTATATGGTATATTGTGGCCAGAGGAAAAGGGGTGAAATATTTCTTAAATTGCTTGAGGAAACCTAGAGATTTCGCAGCATTTTTAACGATATCGAATACGTGGTCATTCCAACGTAGGTTGACACTGACACATATACCAAAAATGGAAAATTTTTCGGTTTCGACGATGTAAGCGCCATTCACGGATAATGACTGGGCATTTAGATTTCGCTTTAATGACAGCAGACAACATTGAGTTTTGAAAGCATTAAATTCCATTCTGTTGATAGTTCGCCAATTGGTTTTAAATGTTCTTAACATACGCTACTGTTTCCGTTCTACAGCCGAAAAGAGCAGGGACGTCCGTCCGGGAACGAATATAAAATCAGAGAATATGTCATCACCAAAGGAATATATTGGATTAGAAGTAGCAGACAAGAGATTATTAATAAGAGTGTCGGGGACAGAACAGAGCCCCGGGACACACCAGCATTTATTTTGTGAATATCAGACCTGAAACCATTCAAGAAAACTTGAATTGAACGTTTCGAAAGGTAATTTCTAATTTCGACAAAAGAACCTGATGCCAAACTCAAATGCCCTGGAAATATCAACTATATTGCTTTCGGCAGATTGATGTGCGCTTTGGTTCCACCACCAGTGGATCCGTTGCTACGAAAACCGAACTGCCGGTCTTTGAGAAGTTTTCTTGTCTCGATATATTTCATGAGCTGACGGTTACTCGGCATTTTCATGACCTTGGAAAGAAGGAACATAAGTGCAATGGGTCCGCAGGAAAAGAGAGAAGATTCGCCTTTTTTAGGGACGGAGTTTTAAAAAGTCGGATTAATGAAAAAGCTTACGCAGTGGTTTTGAAAACGAGAAAGAACACCTCTCCAGGAGAAAGGAAGATATACCATCAGGATCAGCGGATTTATGTACATATATTAAGATCTTTAAGGACTCTTACTAGTACACGTGTGCGAAAGTGGATTCATCCCATTGTAGATTCGACGCACTCAAATGTAGGCGGGGACAAAGCGGAAAAGTGTTGAGCTACCCTCAAAATGTGCAGCAAGCAGATTGGCCTTGTCCAAAGAGCTGACAGCTAGAATTTCATTGTAAGTGAGCGTTGGGATGGAGGTTGAGGCAGAATTTGATGTCTTTGATGTTTGAATTTATATTTTCATTCATTTGATTTTTAACAAAATCTCAAACATTTTAGATACACACGGCAGTATGCTGTAAGATCTGTAATCTTCCGATTGGTACCTCGTGGTATTTTTAGGAACTGGTATAACCTTAGTTTTCCCAAGCTGTGGGAAACTCTGATCCCATAATGCATAAATTTATGACGTGTTTAAGATGATAATACATATACCATATTCAAGGAATAATTTGTTTTACGGACTTAATGGGTATGTAGTGCACTTCTACTGCTTTAGAGTATAAGTAAATTAAATTAAACAAGTGTCATTTATTTATAATATCCCTCTATGAGAAAGTTTATTTAAAACTCCTCCGTTCTCAAACTCCAATTCACAAGAACTGGCTTTATGCTAACACTTAGCTTGCCGACTGCACTGGTCCAGCTATTGCTGTTCTGCTGACTTCCCTCACACCAAACGGTATCGGTATTGCTTGGGCACTGAACTTATCACAGTAGTACTTGGTTTGGGTGCTGCTTACAACCAAACCATATATAGACATATAAGATGCTCTCTGTTAGTGGGACCAGCTTGCTGTTGCTGGGTTTCAATCTGCTGCAAATCGTGTTGCTTGTAGTTCATAACTTACATATCAGATGCATCCTTGATTTCATCACCCTTTGGCAAACACTGATCTCACTGTGCCTTATGGTATCAACATTCGTTAAGGGAAGATCAGTATGTTTTAAAAATAAGTTGTAAGCTGAACTTGATTGAACTTTAAGGAGGTAAACTTAGCTTTGGTCCTTTTTACTTCTGCCATGATTTTATTTCTGTATAAGTACCAATTATTTCTTCTGCTATTTCGTAGCCATTTTTATTAATAATGTTTTTAATTTTGATCGGAAAGTCTTTTTTGAAAAGTTACTGTCACTGTATCAATTTCTTTGAATTGGGCAACTGATGCTGAGATTCCATTAATCCAATATCAATTCCATATCTTTGATATGGGTTCGTAAATACAATATATCAAATAATCTCTGGCCACCAGCTCGCCAGCACATGGCATATAAATATAAATTCAATCTCTGTAGCTGATGATTGTATATATACATATATCCCTCCAGCGCACTTTTTGGATGGCAGTGATATCTACCATACTTTATATCCTTTATTTTCTCATCATGCCATATTGTTTTTGGGGTGCACGTCTTCTATTAGAGGTCCCAACCTTCATGATCAGTGAATGTGTCTCTTTCGAGGCCTTCTGATTGCTTCGGAACACTGAGTTTTAACAGCGAAACTGGATGGACAGGCTTTTTCTGCGATCACGTGTACGAAAATTTAAAAACAAACTTGCTCAATATACACTTTGCGTTTAAAATTAATATGTCTTAATTGGCTTGCCTTTTCGAAAAGCTCCGTAGTAGTCATTAATTGCCTCCAGTTTTACAAAGAAAGTTTGTTGATCCCATTACCTGACTAATTATTGGCTCTAAAACTCGAGGAGTTAAAGGGGTTTTCTTCCTTCAAGACCGCCAATTCACGTCGACAGTTTAAATTATCAAACGCATTTTTTTCTAACCATATATGCTCGTACTCAAATAAACTGCCGATGATGGTTTGAGAATTGAAGCTACTTATCCGTCGCCAGATTGAGTAAATTGTTCTGTTTGATAGCAAGCTGTTGGCCTTTATCGGCTTTTTTTCAGTGTTTTTTACATTGACTGCAGCATGAATACAAGATTGGCATATTCAGCTCTATAAATATCCTTCACAGGACCTATGTGGTTACACGATCTGGACAAATGTTACATACAATTCATCAAGCACTTTCGATCGAATTTCTGCTTTATGAAATACATACTCTATATCTCCTGACTTCTTGATAAGTCTGCTGTTTTTGCATTCTGTTGCAATAACTTTAATCAGTTGCGCAACAGGTTTTCATCCGCTACATGTGGTCTGACAAGTGTGCAAACATTTCACATGTACTCGTATGTGGATCTGAAAATCGTTGTTCTTGTTACAGTTTAAAGAGTTGATCACCAGTGGGTCAGTTTTTTATATTCTTTAAAATGTGTCTATTTTACGTTGCCCGAGAGCAACGAGCAACACAATCATAATATGAAAAAACAGTTCGGTGTCGAGAACTCTCACGAAATAGTGTTGATTATGCCGGGCTACGTACAATATCTCTAGCGTTTTTACTTCGCAGAACTATTAGTTGCAATTTAATGTTACATTTCAAAGTGTTGGAGATCTGAGACTTTTATGTTTTATTTTAACAGTTGTGTAAGCCTCTTCGCAATTACAAAGCTTGCACCTTTCGAAAATTACATCATCAGAGAATGTCCGTGCAATCTGTTTAGTCAAGCCAAACTAGTTGTTCCAATTAAATTGATTAGATTGTTTCTGCTTAAGACCCATATCTTTTCATAAAGCCTACTACAACCAGCCAAGCTCCAATAATGATTTTCGTAGGTAATCTCTTATCACATTGACAATAATTATGGTCATAATTTGATTTTAAATGATGTTTAGCTTTCAATCGTCAGGCGTACATTCGATTTAATAACAAGGTTTTGAATGAATGAGCAATTTTAACTAGCCTCATTGTGGGTCTCTATCTCATCACGGAAGATGTTAGGTTTGTCTCGATACAAAAATCTTTATTAATCTGTCCAACTGCTTTTAAAATTTAATAATGGCTTTAAAGTGAAGCGATTTCACTATTTAAACGAAAATTCATGCCAAGGCTTTCCATTGTTGGAAAATGGGACATCCTGTGCCACATCTTTTCAAAAAATACATTTCGCTTGCATTCTATAATTTTAACCCATTTGAAAACGCAGAACTACGGCAATTATCCCATCATTATCGAATGCGATTTCAGTTTGCCTCGTTTGCCATCCCTATGTGGGATTTTGTATTTGCATGGTTTAGCAATTTGCCAGCCTAAAAAAAACATGTCATTGAAACGCACTAAGCTGTAACTGTACGAATACAGAATATCACAGGCAACACCTCATGCAAACTCCACTAACAACAACAATGCCGATGACATAGGCTGGACAGACATGGGAACTGCGACTGCGGAACTGTCATAAAATATGGAAAATTTGCATTCGTGAATCATAATCAGAATTTAAAATTTAATTTGATCATCAGCAACAGTAACGGCAACGGCAACATTAGCATCAAGAACAGCAACAGGCATCACAGTAAGAGTCAGAATCAGCTTTGGGTTCAGCCTTGCTGCTATCCATTTCAATTGCGGGTTGCACCCAACCAACCCAAACTGAGTGTGCTGATAATACAACATCCACTTTAAAATAATCACAACAATAACCGCTTTGAATTTCGGATCACAAAAGGCATCTGCCAGTTGGTTGGTTGGGTAAGAGGAGAATCCGCATTTTGTGGCGTGTATGCGTTTATTGTTATTGCTTTTTAGTATCGTCGCTTCGTCGCTTTTCCCGAATCTGTGTATTCATATTCTGGGGAGGATTCACGACTGAGACATTTCTTACAATGAGCGGTCTCAATTATACGTCTGACGGGTCGGCAGATGATGTTGATGGAACTAGAACTGTAAAACTCAGAAATGGAGATGAAGAAGAATCTGTATCTGTGCTCGCTATGATATATTTATATGATGGGTGTGAAGTTATGGAAGAACTACGCGCATTTAGTCACTTTTGTTTGCGTTTGTGTCTGTTTCAATTGACGCGATGAATAGAGGAAACCTTGCCTGTTGCAGTTGCTCTCTTTTGTTGGGCAAATTATCGATTTGCCAAGTGCTAACGAGTATTACATAAGAGTCTTTCTTCAGAACTAAACTGCTAGAGCACTGCTCTGGTTGTATGTATGTACGGTTGTGTCATGTTTCTATGGAAAGAGGCAAATTGTCAATTAGTCTTATTAACCCCGTTTGAACCTAACGCGCATATTTTTAACGGTCGTCGCTACACTTTACCAAAGTGCAGTGGGTTGAATTAAGCGAAGGAATTCTCGCTTAATACGAGTAGATGGGGGTGGAGAAGCTATTTAATGTACAACCAGGGAGTGGAATAAATATGAGAGATGTTAGAAGTAATTGGAATGTAAGAGGTTTTCGTGAATATTTCGACAGAACATTAGAAACAGATATTTCATCATCATGAATTGTATTCGGAGTGGAGTTGGTAGCTTAAATGTGTATCATTTAAATTTTACGTCCATAAGATTTCTTAAATTGATTGAGATATGAAAATATTTAGTGTTGAATTGACTATTACGCTTGTGAGCGGAACACATGCCAAAACAAAATTTTCTCTCTGAGAGCAGACCCAAGCGACCAAAATTTTGTTTAGCCTGTCTACCGACTGGGTTATAAGCAAATATAAAAAGCCCCTCTAACTTATTATAAATATATGTGCTACTTTATTCAATAGACAGCAACTAGTTCATAATTCGTATCGTCGTTTTATACCCAAAATTGTAATGGGTCAAGGGGCGGTACGTTGCAATTTACAAACAAATGTGTACTATAGATTTATTATTCATTTGTTAGATATTGTGTAAGAATATTTATAAGAAAAAATCTAGGATGTCTTTAACAATCTTCCCCTCTGCCTTATGGATCAACTCGAGAATGTGGCAGGAACAGGTGAAGTTATACTTCTTTTAGTTTTGGTTTGGGATCGTGTATTTTTGCAGGTCTACCTCATTTTTTGAACGGCATAATAGTGCTTAGTATAGGAAGTTTCTCTGAAAATAGAACCCTTTTTCGCAAAAATTATATAAAGTCCATCTTTCTTTGGTTTGAACTTTGATATGAATCCTTTTGATGGTTTTCTGACGAGATGATTCTTAACAAGGATTTTATCGCCAACTTCAAATCTTTCATGCGGTATTCGTTTTTTGTCAGCGTGTATCTTATTGCGGTCTGGTGACTGTTCAGAGAATTCTTATGCTTCTGCGGGGTAATTTGTTTCATCAGGGTTCATAGATTTTATCTTAAAGTAAGAACTGCAGCCGAATATACAATAGATTTCCCATTTAGGTGCTTATATTGCGAATCATATCGCAGGAATTTTAAAATTCCATGTCCTTCTCAACAAGAATTGATTGTGGTACTCCTATTTAAAAGGTTTTTTAAATTCCTACGCAAAACGTAAGCTTTTGTATCAGCGTCGATATAAGTTGTGTTCGTTTCGACAATGAAACGTAAAAAAACCTCAATCAAAAGGGTGAGTACTGAATTATCAGCTGTAGCTTCTTTCAACGGAAATAATCCAACCCATCGTTGACACTCGAGGCAAACCTTCAATTTATTAGGACATCAGTTCCCATTCCATGACAATAGAATAAGCTAGAAATACGAGCTACGGTTTTTCCAACGCCGTGGTGTCCAACTGTAAAATCACCATGACATCACAGTTTTTCGGACGACCAATTGTTCATTTTCAAAGTCTTCTGAATAATGTCAATATAGAACTCTATCCATTAGAATATATGCAGGATTATTCAGGCAAAGTAAGTTGTCGTTGTTATTTTTAAATGAATCGATAATTACTTTTAAATCGGGGTCGGTCAATTGTTTTTCTCTAAGTTCCTTTGATCCTTCGATGGAACAGATGCTCAATTTTCTTGTGCTTATTCGGCAACGCCGTTTTTCCGACCCTTTCTCAATGTCCTATGGCTGCAATTAAAGTACCTAACTAAAAGTCTTACAGTGGGAGATTTTAAGGACATTAACCATTTTAAGCTGATTATCAGTTAATATTTTTACTTCACACTATATACTATAGTCAGCATTTCTTCTTCAGTTGTAGAATAGTTGTATTCAGCGAGTAAAAGTAAAAGAATGTGTTCCATTCTGTTCTACTCCTGTTTTCATAGTACATTAAAATATAAAGAGCTTGCGACAAAATTTTGACTTGATAGTTTGTAATCTCGATGGTTTTTTTAGTTTACCTGATTTGTACTTTAGTTTTAGATTTACTTCTTTGAAAAGGAAGACTCTTTCCTGAATGTGGTTCCAATTTTGAAGAAGGGTAATAAAAAAAAAAATCGATTACAGACCGATTTCCTTACTCTCTTTTAACACATGGGCTGAAAACTCAGTGCAGTTTTATAGTAAAACACAAAATTTTTGCAAAATTCAACTTTATTTATCAATATAGTTGCCTTCGAGGGCGATACACTGATTGAAACTATTTTTCAATCTTTAGATACCAGTTTTGAAGTACGATTTCGGTTTAGCCTCAAAATAGGCCTCTGTTTCGGCGATTACTTCTTCATCGGTCTTAAATCTCTTTCCGGCGAGCATTCTTTTGAGGTCTGCGAACAAGAAATAGTCGCTGGGGGCCAAATCTGGAGAATACAGTGGGTGGGAAAGCAATTCGTAGCCGAATTCATTCAATTTTGCCATCGTTTTCATCGACTCATGACACGGTTCATTGTCTTGATAAAACATCACTTTCTTTTTCTTCAAATGTGGCCGTTTTTCTGCGATTTCGTCCTTCAAACGCTCCAACAACGCAATTTCGTTGTCGCTGTTGATAGTCTGCCCCCTTTGGAGATAGTCGATGAAAATTATTCCATGTGTATCCCAAAATACGGTTGCCATAACCTTGCCAGCCGACTGTTGAGTTTTTATTCGTTTTGGACGAGGTTCGTCGCCTGCTCGCCACTCAGCTGACTGCCGACTTGACTCTAGTGTGAAGTGATTTAGCCAACTTTCATCCATTGTCACATACCGACGCAAAAATTCAGCTTTATTGCGGTTGAACAGCTTTAAACACTCCTCTGAATCATCAACACGTTGTTGTTGACGAGCTTTCGCATATCCAAATATTCGTGTATGATATATCCAACACGCTCTTTTGATATATTCAGAGCCTCAGCTATCTCGATAAACTTCACTTTACGGTCATCCGTAATCATTTTGTGGACTTTTTGGACGTTTTCATCTGAAACAGCCTCTTTTGGACGTCCACTGCGTGCATCATCTTCGGTGCTTGTATGACCACTTTTAAATTTTTCAATCCACTTGCGAATGGTTCGTTCGACTAATGCAGAGTCCGGGTAACACTTATCAAGCCATTTCTTTGCATCGGCTGCATTTTTTTCCATCAAAAAGCAATGATAAATCAGCACACGAAATTGCTTTGAATCCATTTTTTTCACAATAACAAAAGTTGCTTCACTCACAACACTATATCTCGAGAACTAATCGTCCGACAGCTGTCAAATTTATACACGTATCTTGTGAAGGTTGGTACTAACTGAAAATAGATTTAATTCAAGTAGTGCCCTCTCTTACTAACGGCACGGAGTTAGTAGCTATAAAATTTAGAGTTATAAAATTTCTTACTAAGATTAACTTTTTTAGCGAAAATGAATTTGCATTCTGTTCCATGCAGGTAGTTGTCGCGGATTCAGTCTGCTTAAATGTGGATACAATAACTTATACAACGAAAACATTGACTGCAATGCAATTTGCTTTAAAATTGAAATAGTGAATAACTATAAGCACCGATATCGTGATTGATCACAGTTTCAGTTGGTGTGAACACATTTCCATTTTGAAGCAATATTTATTATTCACTCTCCGAATTTTGTAACGGCTCAGAAAGTACTTCTCTATAGTATATATTTATTTTGATATATTCCATTCCAGACTATAATATGGTATTAGCTGCAAGATAATTAACTGTCTTAGAAAAAAAAAAAAAAAAAAATGTAATTAGAAAAATATGTTATTCATCTCGGTTACCCAACATCTTAGTCCTATTTAATAAATTCTACCAGCAAGAAATTTGTATTATTTCAAAGTTCTCAAATTTTGTTTTTATTAAAAGTGGTTACTTGTAGAGTCCCATCAATGACACCCATAACCTTCGAAGCAATATTGCTTCCTTGGTGCGCTTCATCACATAAAATAACATAAACTAACATAAGTTAATATATGATCTCAAAATTTATATCGATGTAGTTTCTGTTTGTTATTTTCTTGAATACTTGCAAGTTTATGTATATATTGTACCTAAAATGAATTTCTGTTCACACCGCACTGAAATATTTTAAATAATGTGACAGTTATCACATTTTTTTTTTTTTTTTTTTTTTTTAAGAACTATAAAATATCTCTACTTATTCTCATAACTAATTGTAAGAATTAATATTGTAGTAATATTTCCTAAATAAATAAATAAATAATATATTGAGTTTTGAGAATAAAGAATAATATATCAAAAAAATTAAAGCAACTCCTATATCTTAATTACTTACATCGGTTTTTGAAAACGAATGGGATCTCCTCCTTTGCCTGTTGTTAAATTGGATCGCTAAATAGGAGCTGCTTTAGCTTTTTGCTTTCCAAATTCTTTTATTTTTTATAAAATTAGGCAGAGGTTTTAAAATATTAGCAAAGATTGATATAAATGACAGTAGCTGTTTCTGATTTTTTGGTCTTGACTGTTCTAAAATCGCGTCTGTTTTTTCGGGTTGACTTTAAATCCATTTGACGTCAAAACGTGATGCAAATATTCTACTTCCGCACAGAAAAATTTAGATTCTTCGTGATTTAGTTGGAAAACTTTTTTTTAGGTCGTTTATCATAAATGTGTGCATACATTTTCCGAACAGATAATAATATCTCTAAAATATTATGCGAGTATCAGTATTTGTGGCAAGCCATTTCTAAATTTATCGATAAGTCGTTGGTTGAACGACTAATAAGCTTTCCCGCTGTTTAAGTGACTCCTCCAATCTATATTTTTCTATCGGACTTGTTGCATTGAATTCTGATCGCAAATTTATGTTGATTGAATTAAGTTCGAACCATTCAACACTGTTTGAAGCTTTAATCTTTCTTGGTACCCTGAAAACGTGGTTGGATTCTTGTCCAGTTCTCATTTCTTGTGGCACCGCTTCTAAAAATATGGTTTATATTTCATATGGAGAGTAATCGTCACCTGTTTCTTCTTCGGAGTGCTGGCAATTGGACTCAGCGACTCATGACTTTCTGCCCAAGTAAGGTATGCGAAATACATCTTCAAACTTTTTGTGGTTTTGAAGGCCTATTTAATGTATTGGTTTATGATGATGAAGATCTAAACTGGTTTTCACCACGTGTCTTTATATGCTTCCATGGAAAATTTTCTGTTTGCTTAAAATCAAAAATGGTTTTCGGTTCATTAATAAAGTAAAGAATGATATTGAACGATATTGAATACAATTTCGCATTATTCGAAAAAGTCGATTCGTTGAATATACGACTTCTTGTCTATGGACTCCATCGGCTAGAATAATCTCTGTGTCAACTTCTTGAAAAGGGCATTCTCCCTTTAGTTAGATGTTGATATAACCGGTCTCCCGCAGTACTGGTTCTAGCTGACGTATCAATTTATGCCTCACCTTTGTGACCATTTATATTAATGTCAACCGTATTGATATTTCTACCGATTATTGTTGACTCAATCAAGTATTGTTAGATTATTAGCATCATTGTTGCTGCAGGAAGGACCATTTTTTTCACAAAATCCGACTGTTTTACAATCACAGCACTTCAACGTGGGTTTTTCTTACCTACGTTGTTGTTATTGTCCGTTTTCTTAAAGCATTGTTGTGATAAATGTTTTTTCTTTCTGCAGAATGTGAATCTTTTTCTTTTTAACTCTTCAACAGGTTTCCCTGGAGGTCTTACTTCTTCATTAATCGGCCTCCTTCGTTTCCTTCAAGAGGTCTTAGAAAGTCTTTACCCAGTTACTGGGGCCGTTTTCTCGGATTTTTAGAAACATGTAATGTTTTTCACTCATTCTTGACGCCTTGCCACCAGTTTGATGCAAATCCATCAAACAAAAGAGGAAATCCGATGATAGCATTTCGGTGGAAAACGCTTTGGGAACTCTTATGTACAGTGATCGTTGCGATGAATTCTTCTAGTTTGGAATTATTTCTCTTACAATCGAATCGAGGAGTACATCTGCTAAACGTGTAAAGGCTATTGTTAACGCCAATACCAGCAACCAATAGTTTAAGTCGATCTTCAGACATGGCTTTTGGTATGGATCGCAGATGTTTGGGAGGATGTCGGAGGTGGTATTAAATACTTTGACTATTCACTTGCTATTACTTCTTTGAGTAATGTTGTTTCGAAATTAGATATTGAACAGAAGATTCAAATAGTGAAGTTTCTGATTCAAACGAAAAGGTTTGGGTGTCAGTACGATTATTTTTTTTATCAACAAGCTCCTCATTTATCTGACCCCATTTATAGCTTTTCAACCAAGAATGTCCACCGTGTACATAATTGTGTATGTCTATCTAATTTGTATTCTTTTTATCAGTTAAATCCGCAAGGTGCTTTTTTAGTGATTTTTACTTTATTCTCCAAAGATACTTATAGTTTCATACAGTTATAGACGTTATATAAATAAATAAATGAATAAATTAAATACACTATATTTCACTTTTTCGGGACTCTACTGTTTTTATTTACATAAAGTGGCAAGAAAACAGTATCCACAATGTTGGGCGACAATTGAATCTATTGTTACGCTTGTAAGTGGAACACACGTCAAAACAAACGTGCCGAAACAAAATCTGTCCTCTGGGAGCAGAGCCAAGCAACCAAAATTTTGTTCAACCTATCTACTGTATTTAGATCATGTAACTAACATAGTAGCAATTTTCACTACAATAGTACATGTTAATAAATTTGTAAAAAATTGTATCGATTTACATTCTGTTGTACATTGTGTACGAATATTTTTAAGAAAAAAATGTACGATGGCTGTTGTAGTCTTTAAACATACAATAACTGAACAGCATTCGTTCTACTACAATATTTTTTAAACTTGCAACTAAAAGTAGTTTTATATCGCTTTTCTGCAAAACATAACTTCATTATGTATTTCTTATTTTCTTTTACGGACATTTTATTTATTTATATATATATATATATATATATATATATATATATATATATATTTTTGTGGAATGGAACTTATGATAAGGCTAACATTCAAATCGATTCGTTATTCTGCCAACGTGGATAGAGAGAGAGATATATATGAACATGACTGTGTTTGCCAGATTAGAAAATCGGCCGATTCGCGCAACTTTTTGATTTATCTCAGCAACACTTACATTCATTAAGGCATTGATTTTGAAATCACAAAACTGTCGTTGATTGCAGAAATAGATAGAGATAGAGATAGACCAACAGATAGATCAACAGCCTCCTGTTGCACACTTCAACTAGGTCTTTCTCTGCTACATTGTCTCCCTAGTTTGGAATCGACGACTCTTCGGATGTCGAATTGTTTTAAATATCCTTGTCGATATAAAACTGTTTCTCTTTAGTCGGGCATTCTAAGCCCCTTAAGCCCAACAGGACTTAAGGAACTTTGCTAGTACTATATATGTTTGATGCTCTTAGGATCTCCATACCGTTTCTTGAAAAGACCGTATTAATCAGTAGCCTACTAAGACTAAAGAAACAAAGTTCACAAGTGTAATCTGGAGAAAAAAGTCCCTATTTATCTCCAAGTTCTGATTCTCTGAACCTGTTTGAGAATTGCTCCGTTAAAATGTCTTTTATATTTTGGTAAAACTTTCGAGCATTATTCCTCGGAAAACATATTTCTGTTTCTTTGAAGTAGAGTGATCGAGCTGTTCTCATCCTTCTATGCCTCACAGCTTCGTTGGCCAATTGTCTTCTTACATGTTCTTGTGGCCTCTTTTAATCAAACAAGGGGTGATTGAGTGAAACCGTGCACGTTATTTGCGGGCATTTTCGATCACATGTTTGAAATGATGCCATTGGTCTTCAGAACTTGCATGAGACTTATCGAGGGGTTGATAAAACTTGCATCATCATTATGCATGTGCTTTACGGTTTTGATGATCAAGTGGTCACCCGCAGTAAAGTTGATATTTGGAAAGATGTATTTCTAATCTGTTAGCTGCTAAAATTATCTAAGGTAATTCAAACGTTATTTAATTTTGGTGGAAGCGAACGCCCTCTTTTATTCCGCTTAATACAAGATAAAACGTAAAATTAAAATTATTCTTAAACTTAAAACTAAGGTTGGTTGGAGTGATGAAGGAGAACGGATTTGAGGTAGGGAGTGGTGCGGTCAAAGTCAAAGACGACGTGGATTTGAATTGATATTTCGTAGCATACGGAATATTGGTTCGATCGCGCCATAGGAGCTTTTGTCGGTTGGTAGGAAGAAAAGACGAGGGATACGTAGATTGCTAGTGTTAGCGTTGAAGAAAATAGAGTTGTAAAGGGATGTGCATTCAATGTGACCTGAAAAGAGTCGATGAATGAAGAGGAAGTCGGCTGCATCTCTGCGTTCCTGAAGGGTGTTTAAGTTAATAAGGTTGGGAGTGGCAGAATAAAAGGATCGCTCCAGGGCATACCTCGAAGAGTCAATCGAAAAAAAACTGGGCTGGATGCTTTCGATTCTCGAGATATGAACACGATGATATTGAGACCGTCCTTGACTGGCGTACTCCAGGATGAAGCGAACAAATGTTATATAGAGGGACCTGATCATGTATGAGTTGGTGAATTCTTTGGGCCACCATTTCACAAAACTTAGTGGTGCATAGTTGGCTTCAAGGATTGTCTTATCCATATGTAAACGGAAGTTGAGCTCCCTATCACACAAAATAAGAGATTGAACAGAGGAGATAGGTTGGTTGTGAAGAAGATAGAGTGAGATTGATGCTGCTTATGTGAAAAGGTGAATGATTGGCGTTTGACGATATTAAGCTTCAAAAAAATTTTTGAGGAACAAGATCGAAAAGTTATCAAGGTGTTTTTAAAGGAGGAAGGAGTCATAAGTGAGGAAATGGTTTTCAAAAGGGAGACAGACGAGTGTTTGATGATTCTATCGAGATCATTTATGGTAAATATAAAAAGAAGATGACCGAGATGGCTGCCTTTTGGAACTCCATAGGCGGCCACATATGGAGCCAAATAGGCTGACCTAAAACAAACAAAAATTTGAAGAGTATTACTCAATGAGAGATGTTATCAAAGGCCCTGCTAAAATCGATTTGTTGCAACCGATCGTCTTCGTTACCATTCTCTAGGTCAAGGGCAGAGAGGGCAAAGGATGTGAATTCAACGAGATTTGTGGGGATTGACCTACCCTTTAGCATGTTCTCTAGCGGAAATAATTGATTTGCATTGGAAGCTTAGAACTTTATACAAAATACTTTAAGAGTTTGGGTATATGGGAGAGTTTAGCGATGGGATGATAGTTGGTTATTTCATTCTTTGACCCTTTGTTGTGGATCGGGATCCACCAAGCCTGAGGAATTTCTCCTTGTGAAAGGGGTAGCTAAAAGAGATTAGAAGGGCAAAGGAAAAACATATTTTTTTTTAAAAATATGGCAGGGAAGTCATTTGGGCCAGGTGTGAATATGTCATTAAGTTGGTGTTACCTATATTCGATATAAGACGGGTCCAAGGTATGAAAGAGAAGTGGGCCATTAGAGAAGTTCAGAGGGTAATTAAAATAAAATAGATCTGGTACAAAGAAGTGCTTAGTGAAGGATTGCTTAAAAAATGTGATAAATAAGTTAAAAATGATGAGTGGATCGGTTAATGACTTGTTGTAGAAAGATAAGGAAGGAGTGTAACCATCGGATTTAGTTAATCAATTGGAAAAAAGACTTAGGGTCGTTTATAAGGTTGACTTGCGCATTGTTAATGTAGCGCTGGTAAAGGGAATCGTAAAGTTCGGTGGAATGAAATTAATCACCAAGATAGTTGGAATAGTCGGAAAAAGGATCTGGTACAAAGGAAAACAGCCTATAACTTATTTCTCTTATTTTGTAAGGAACGAAGCTTGCGATTATACCAGGGAAGACTAGTAGATTATGTTTTAAGGCGGAAAAACGGAACGTAAATGGAGAAAGAAATAAATATCTCCTTATAAAAAATGGATAAGGTATCATTTATATTTAGGTTGTGAAAGTTAAAATGGGATCTGCTGAGATAGGCACTGATTTTTAAAAGTCGGTGGATGAAAGAGTTGTGGGGGGAGTGGACTGGACAGAACAATTATGAAAAAACGTGAGAATAAGGGGAGGGTGGTAACTATCTATTGATAAAAGAGATAGGAGACAAAGTAAAACTGAGGAGTTAATTGAATCTATTGTGAAAATAAGGTCTAATTTCCTGCCAAGTTGGACATACCGCTAACTTGGCATAGACTTTAGTCTGTTAAGCGATCTAAGACGAGACATTTCTAAGCTGAGTAAGCATTTGAAGCAACGAAAAACGATTGATCTGATGGAGTCCACTGTAGCTGGGGAAGATTAAAGTCTCCGTTATATTTAACACATGTACCTTAGTCTTGGTCGTGGGGCACCTACAAGTATTCTCTGGTAGCGTCTTTTTTGGTATGTCGTGTAGACAGATTTGGCTTTCAAAGACTAAGCTAATTGCTTAGCTTCACGCAAGAGGTCCAGACATGTGTGGATCCGCACATTACTGTTTTTTTTTTTTTTTTTTTTTTTTTTTTCTTATCAGTGCGTTTTGCTTGTTTTGCAACAATGAATGAGTTCTTTTCGGTTATTCTGGCGTCAGTACCCCACTTCGGGGATAATACCTCAATTAGCGAAATTTAATCACCCTATAGTAAGTTGGAAATTGTGTCTTATGTTATCATGACATATGCGATATAAACCAAGCGGAATAATTGTTCCAATATATTTGATAAATAATCTCTCGATGGTTTTAGCTCAATGCGAATTTTATCGGCGTAATGTGGTAGACGTCGGAGGGATAATGTTTTTGATATGGACCATTCCAATTAAGGACAAGGCCACTTTATCGTATACAAACAATGTTTCCCGTTTTCACAATATTCAAATCTCCAGCAGTCAGCGATTCCGCACTTCCTTGATCAGTCAGCATATGATCCTCTTGGAGATGCGGTATGTTTTATCAGCCTGCGCTTTCGAGTTTAAGGAGTGTGATGAGTTTTAATCCGACTCATACTAAGTTCACAACTTCTGGCCCTAGCGCTTAGCGTAGTCAGAGCCCCATCTTGTGATTTCACAGGTCATATAAACATAAAGTCTGTTTTTGAATAAAAGAAGTACTGAGAGATGTTTTACAGATTATTTGTGAAGGGCTCAAATCGCACGCATTATGTGTTGGACTAAATTTTTTCCGGGTTTCCTCTTATACATTGTTACCGGGTAGTATCTTCGATCAGTAGTCTGAGTTACGTAACCATTCTGCTACTTTTGGAGAAGCATATAATTCATTCTATTTGTGTTTTTGGATTTTCTCTGAAGCGCCGACCTGTATGCATTCCATTTTAATGTTACTGGGTTTCGTTGTGATTGTTTTAGAAGTAAAACCTCTTTGTATCACTGCCACTAGGTTTCTCTGCTAAGATTATTTGCAGTAAAACTCATTTATGGAGGCGTGATGGGCAATGTTTCTTCTTGTTGGATTCGCTTTCATACCTTAGCTGCAACAAAATGGTAATCTGAATAAATGTTAGTTGTTCTGTATTTTCGAACACCCATAATACTGATGATTTGCAGTGCGTCGATCGTAGTTCTTAAATTTAGAAGTTTTGACGTACTCGTTTTCAAACTGAAAAGAAGGGAATAATGTGTAAAGCAGGTACATTCAATATTCTGATTGTGTTGTACGCCTCACCTTTGCACGTTATCGTCAATATATTTGTATGATGGCAACCGCTTTGTTAATTTTACCAACAGTTTAGGCGAGCTCCCATTGTGCAGATACAAGTATTTGATAAAGTCGTTCCATTTAATTTGAAGTTAATTGTTGACCACAAATACCATTGTCTTAGCATGATGGATACCAAATTGCATTTATTATGTCAGTTTGTTAACTTATCGACGGATTGTCTTGTTTTTAGTATTACTTTCAGAGTTTACTGACAACGGGTTTGTTTTCTGTACTTAGGGTAATTGTAAGCCTTTGAGTTTCTCTTAGTGTTATTATAAATTTACTCTGGTGTAAAGCCGTATAACTTAATTTTATTTTTCTCACAACATTTGTTCTGAATGTCCGCCTCAAGCAGATATAAATTCACTTCTAGCTGTTGATGGGCTTTATTGTTCAACTAAACCAATTTAAATCAGCCTTTGTTCCCTTGTTACGGTGTTTAAGTTGACTGCTTTGTTTGCACCAGAATCTGCATATCAACTTGTGTTTGTTGATTCAAAGGTGGAAAATCCCCATAATACGGATATCTACCATGGAATGCAATTGAATCGCTATTGGGTTTTAGTGTTCAAGGTAATTTTAATAATATAATCAAAAGTGTGCATATGTTATGATACATCAATATTTGATAAATAAATTCAACTGCCGTAATTATGGTAATTAATTGCTGGACAATGTATATATGTATATAATTGTTACCCATCGCTAAATTCATACCAAGTAGCCTTGTTAACACAAATATTGGCCACTTATTACAAGTAACTTTTTTAAGAAACATATGTCGAGTCTAGTCCCGTGATTTTTGATCTCGTTTGCGTTCAAGGTCTTTGAAAGGGTAGTTATATCTAATGTGTCGTATATAGGCATATCAGTAGAGGAAGAACTCACCACAAGTGGAAAAGGGCTTAACTGAAGATGTTCATTGGCTGAAAACCTGCTCCACCCTGGGGTGTAGCGCAAGCTATTAATGGCAACTGCCACGCTACTATCGTAAACACATACAGAATACTTGCATGATCTAAACGATGTTAGAATTCGGTAAGGACTTATAAATTACTATTTCCTCTAGTCCTTCTGGATGAAAGATGTATTCATTCGGGAAGGACAAATCCAGTTGTGCATCGACGGATCAAAAACTGCTTGTTGGCGGTTCGGTCAAATATTTTGAAACTTCAAATAATAAAAATTTATTTCAAATATAAAGTGTCTGCAATAAATGATCCTTTTGAAAAGCCTATTGAAAGTTCATAAGAACAAACAATTATAGGCAATCAGGACAGACCTGCCAGACCGATGTATTCAGATCTCGAGTCTTAAATCGTTTTCAAAGCTAAGGTAAGACATTTAAGAAAGAAATGGTAGCAAGTGAGTTATTTAAATAGAGTGAATAGATTTGAATAGGTTGTACTCTCGAATTGGAATGCTGACATCTGTTACCAGAAGATTATTTCATCCAAGGAGTTCGATAAAGAGCTAAACACTTCAGGTTGGGAATTATGCACGCTGATTTGTTGATGGTTTTTACACCGATCTCACCATCTTATACTATATCCAGTTAAATTCATCCAAAATCGAATATCAATGCTGCCATTCCATGATAGCGATCAAAAATGCCCACATGGATATGCCTGAACTCTGTGGATATCAAACACAACGCATGCGCGCAACAGTCAAAATAAGAGCTATGGGCCGCAGGAACGGAGCTCAAAACCTTTTCCAAAAGGCAAGAGACCAAGGTATTCCACAAGCGAATTTTACGACTTGGGAACGAATCACGGCATTTTAGAGTACGGTCGTAAGTGGGCTTGTGGCTATACTGATGAGCATTCATAGCCAAACGGGTGTTACAGTTAAAGGTTTGAAGGAATGGAATATTACTGCCAATCTCGATGGAGGACTGGTGGTGAAAATAGCAAAAGAACAGGTGACATTTCGTCGGTGAACGGGGGTGTGAAATGACTGAAAGATATAAGCACCACCTATGAGCTTTATGGCTCGGTTTTGAATCCTATCTAGCAGCTGCAGAGATGTTTTAGGAACACCCAATCAGATGTGGACATTGCATACCTATTTTTTGGCGAATGAATGCCGCAGCTCAGAGGGGGTAAAATATTTGAGAAAACCAAGACATTTCACAGCATTTTTGGTGACATCAGATACATAGTAGTTCTAACGCACATTGTCATTGACACACATGCTGAGAATGGAAAGTTTTTCGGTTTCTTTCATCGTTGAAACCATGCCATTAATGGATTATGACTGGGTGTTTTAATTTCACTTTAACGCCAGCAGTCAGCATTGTGTTTTGAAAGCATTAAATTCCACTCTGTTGGTAGTTTCTCATTTAGTTATTCTGCTTATACCACAATTCAATAAGATTAGCATACGCCTCCGTTTTCGGGGGCAGAACAGGATCTTAAATGCACGCAGTTTCGACAAAAGGGCCTGATGCCAAACTTTATCAAATGCCTTAGAAATATCAAGTGTAACTATCTTGCTGTCGCCAGATTGATGTACGCTTTGATTTTACTTTTCGGTGAGATATGCTATCAAATCACCAGTGGACCTGCTGTCATGAAAACCATACTGTCGGTCATTGAGAAGTTTTCGTGTTTCGAGATATTTCATGAGCTGACAATTAATCAATGTTCCATGACCTTGCAATGGGTCTGTCGGAAGTGGGACTGGCTGGACAAATGCTGTTTTCCATATGCTTACGCAGTGGTTTTGCCAGCGTGGAAGAACACCTCTTCAGAAAAAGGGGAGGTATATGTACCATCTGGACAAGCAGATTTGTGTATTGTATAAAGAGGTATTTAAACACTCTTGCTACTACACGAGTGCGAAAGTGGATTCGTCCTATTGAAGTTTCGTGGCACTCAAGTAAATTCAGGGACAAAGCACAATCTGGAAGTGTTGAACTGTCCGCAAAATGTGCAGCAAGCAGATTGGCCTTGTCCAAAGATCTGAAAGCTGAAATGTCATTGTAACTGCGCGTTGGGATGAAGAATGATGCAGAATTTCCGATGTTTTTGACGAATGACCAAAAGCTCGCACGTTTAAGAAAGACGTTGCAGGTATTCCTGGTTCGTTTGAACTTTTTGGCTATACTCTATCGCGTTGGTCTGGAAGGACCGAAAAAATTCTTTAACCCTGACAAACTCTACAGCTCGAGTCGTTTTTTTTTTTTCCTTTTTATTCTGATACTCTTCATCCGATGAGGGATATCAGTGATCGTATCAGCAGCGGCATCCACGTCGTTATCGAGGAAACATAACGACCAGGTAAAATTCCTAAAGAAACTGTTAAGATCTCTCCAATAGGCATTTCGTATTCTCTACAAGAAAAACCTGAAGAAAACTTGATAAGTTGCACGTATTCTCAGTTTGTTAGACCTCAATCACTTCAGCCAATCTCTACAGCCCAGATGTTTGGGCAGTATTTGTATAAATGAGTTTGATCTTCGGAGGATTATTAGTTCAATCCGGGCGGGAAACAATGTAGTGTAGGGGCTGCATAACAATGTATGATGACATTTCATTTTAACGTCAATCTGGAAAATCATGCAATCCGTACCGAAGGAAAGACCTGAAGGTAGGTCACATTAAAGTATGTTTCAACATATTTACACTGCGGTAATAAAAAAGACTAAGCTAGTGGGAAAGCCTTCGTGGTTAAGATTCAGATTAAATGCAAATATATTCTTCCGTACATTTCCTAGATTTCTCAAATTTTAAAAAAACGGGCTCTTATGCTGCAGACGTAGTTTGCCTATTTTTGTCACTTAAAACTCCGAATATACGAACAACTTATTTGTTAATAAATGCGGTGATGCTGTCATTCAATTCAGTAACTAGGCACTGGAATTTTGAGGTATGTAGTTGCCACATAATATAAATTAAGAATTGGGAGTAAAAGTCTCAGTTAATAGGAGTACGAGTAACCATAGATACTCTCACCGAATGAACTAAAATCAATTTTTGTTGACAGCACCACAGTTAAAATCTGTGCTCAATTGAAGTCTTGCGTAAGGTTTTGAGTATATTTTCCACTATTCGTGTGATTTCTTACCTAAATGCACCCAGGCGTGCACTTTTCAAGTATATCCGTATCAGTGGAGCGGCATGCAATGCAATCGCTGTTACGTATTCGTATCTCTGCTGACAAGTCAATTTCATTTAATCACCGAGTAAAAGTTTTATTCACTTTTAATCTTCTTACGTTTATTTTTATATCTTTGGATGCACGTCGCACATCTTGCAGTATAAGTTCAGTGAACCAAGTCGTCGACAAGACCATCTCGCACAGGAAGTAGGTATATGCATTACTTGAATAATATATTTTTCTCTCGCTCTCTGTGAAACTGAGCGCAATGAAGAATGTGCCTCTACTGTTAAATGTACAACAGTGCCGGGGTTTTTATTCACAAAAATTAGTTCGCAAGGGCCTTACATAAAAAAAGCAAAATAAAAACAAACGGCGAAATGAACAATGTTTCGGGCACGAAGGAGAAACCTGTTGTTCCTCTTCATCTGTCTGTTATACCGTATCCGAGTATCTGAGTATTTCTTTGTAGTAACATGTGGTTTTAATTTATTTTTGCGTGACAGTACTGCTTGTACCGAACGAACTGCGGGTTTCTCATGGGCGACCACACTAATTCGCACAGTTCCATAAAAGCAAATTATTACCTGACATCCGATACGGTTTGACTTGTTAAGATTTACGTCACGTCATCGAGGCGCTGAGGTGCGTTGAATGTGTAGAATGTGTCGAATATGTGTTTTGTTTTGGCTTCAATGTAAATCAATATGCAAACATGTATTCACTGAAATTATGTGTCACATTTAAACTCATGTTTCAATTGAGTTTAATGACAGTTATGGGTTCAAAGTCACTTTAATTGAAGTAATTAAAAATTCAGAGTAAACAATGGTCTTTTCGCAAGCACAAAGAAAAACAAACCGCGTCTTCTATTCAGGTTCAGTGACCGCACCGAAAGAGCGTACTTTGTTTGACCGATACTCTTATTTTAAAGATTTTCTGATATAAACCACGGTTTTGGCTTTAACAACTCATAATTCAATAGAGATGCTTTATTCTAGGCTATCTTGGTTTGAAATGATGTAATCCGATTCTAGTGAGTCAGGCCGATAAAAACTGTAGTGATTCAGTTGCTGTTTTTGTTAACTTTTGCAGTTAGCGTGTCGATAAAATATTTAGAATGAAATGATAGTCGGTAATGCCTTTAGGAAGTTGTTTGTATTTTGAGATATTTATAAAACAACCTTATTGATCCGTGGAAATTAGATCTCCCGACATACTCATTGTTTGCTTGAACTCTTGGACTTGTGTAACTGAAAAAACAGTTACAGTTCAGCATGGACTTGGCGTTTTTAAGGAATTGAAAAGTCACTGACTCTAATAAAACGCAATTTTGAAATCCAATTTCCGACCACTTTTTCCTTATAACCAAGCATGGGGACTTTCGATAATATTTCTACAGATTCACACAGTACATCTGAAGAGGAAAACGCACTTCATAGGGGATAGAACGAACTTGCCAAGCTTGTAGTTTCTAATAATTCATATGATTACGTCCGAGGACGAGTAGTTGAAAGTCTGTTCAGACTGATAGCAATGACGTAGCCACGCCACGTGTTACACTCAACGACGATCTCGCAGGGAGAATGGTAGAAGACTACAGATCAAAGGCCAAGAAACGAAGGCCAGTGAACTGTGCCTGAAAGCTTGTACGGACAACTGATATGTATATAATTCTATATCCATTGGCTCATCCTTAAAAAAAGATGTCATCCACCAATGTTGAGAAATCAAATGAGATTATTGGCAGAGTAATTAAGATGAAGCTTTACTTAAAGTTTAACAAGAACAAATAAGAATAAAACTCAGTAACCGCCAGTAAACCGGTTGCAAGATATACTCGTATAAAGCATGACACCGATACAAATATTGGCTATGATGGAAGATACCCGCAGAACTAAGTAATGCGCATTTAAAAGAGAAACTTATATCTATTGCCTTACAGCGAAACTATCAGTTTTGAATTTTAGATTTTAATGTTAGGAACAATTTGATGGGTCAACGACCTAAAGAATTTATTTAATAAACTAGTTTTATTATTTTAAGCCATAAATAGTACATTAAACTGTTCCATATTCGTATAAATATATGTTATGTCTTATTAAAATTTGAAGAAATGTAAACCTATCTGTTCATCTTTAACTAAAACGTAAACCGATTTAATTTATAACTGTCGATCCTTTTAAGAAAATTTTGAACATTAGTTGAACGTGGAACCATCTATAAAGTGACGAAAATTAATCCAGAATAATAATGAACGTCATCTTGGGGTATAGCGTTTGTCCGTCAGTGATATATGCACATGTAGGTGTATACTCAGATTTTTGGTTTTTCGTCTATTAGTACCAATTCAGTTGACTTACTTGGAAATAAAATTCTTATCATCATCGGGTTTGTTGTGACCGGAATAGTGCCATTGTTTTAAATGATGGGGTCTATCCACACAGATGTTGTTTTCCCTTGTTGGGATAGTTTATATAGGCGTTCAGTTCTCGGGTGAGTAATGATGCAGAACTTTTTGACGGTAGTGAAATCGTTATTTACGACTGTGTTTTATTTATTCACAGGCACATAAGACATGCAATTGATTGTCTTCGGCCTTAATGTTGTCTTCTACAGAAAGCTCAAAATCAAACAACGCGTGTGTCAGTTGAAGCAAAAGAACATTGTCACATTTTTACTAGCTAATTGCTTTCATAACTTTCCCGAACCCATAATATTTATAACTGAGAAATTCTATTTCCTTGAAAAGATATGAGACGCCTAAAATTGTTTTCTAGTCTGCATTTTGAGTCTAGCTCATGATTATACAACTGAGAACATTAACTGTTCGTCTGTCGCACCACGAAAGTATGGCATGCTTTATGAGAGTTTATTGGTAAGCCAGTCCTAAATAAGAGATTCAAGAATTGACAGTGCAACTGTTTGATATCTGCGATATAGGTCTGGCGACTAGGTCAGAATGATAGCTTCCACTGTGAAAAAATGTAATCCAATTAACACTGCTTTGATACTTTTACCTTAGTTAAGCAGTCTGAGGTGGGCATATGCTTCAACCAACAACTATCCCTTTTTAGTGGTATGGTAT
The DNA here is from genome assembly GCA_907269105.1 of Volucella inanis. Taxonomy (NCBI): domain Eukaryota; kingdom Metazoa; phylum Arthropoda; class Insecta; order Diptera; family Syrphidae; genus Volucella; species Volucella inanis. The sequence continues at coordinate 37,601,294 of OU026154.1, read as the reverse complement.
GAATACAGTTATAATATAATACCTCAGCATGTGTTAAGTGTTTTGTAAAATGGTATAGAAAGAGAAAAAGATTCAGTTGTTAATTTCGTTCCATTCGTTCGGGTGGCATCCAACATTTACTGGGGAGACTAAATTGCTACTAGAGGTTGACTTATTGTTGTTTTCTTGTCAACTAACTCATCTTACTTGTTTTTAATTAGCTGAAAAGATTAATGTCTTTCAGGCGTGGTTGGGATTCGAACACCAAACCTTCCGATTTGGAATCCAGTTCACTACCACTTGAGCCACGGCCACTCACTATTGGCTAAGGTCCGTTTCCACTTGAGTGTGACATCTAAGTCGAGGTCTTGTTTTACCGTTTTTTCACTCAGTTTTTTCAGTTTATTGTTTTGCAGATGTATTTTCTGACCCTTATGTAGCAAATATCTACAATATCATCATGAACTAGCTTAAGAATTTTTAGCTACTCGTGGTCCTTCCTTAACCCACATATTTTCTATAGCTGCTGTATAAGGGGTCATTATAACCGATTATTTTGTGGTAGATATTGTTGAATAAAAGTTTTTAGCTAAGGCCTACAAATGTGGCTGACGTCATCACTTTTTTTGCAAATAATAGCCGAATTTTAGCCGCATTTTTCGTAACCTATATATCATAGATCATTGTAAAACATTAAAAACACAGGAATTTACTTTTGATCAGGATTTAATTTTGTAATCTAACAATTAATTCGTGGTAATTCTCACTAGGCTACATTTTGCATTCGTGAAAGTTGGTACAACTATTACCACAACACACATAATAAAAAATATTTCTTTGATGTGGACGGTTTAATTTTACTCGAGTAATAATAAAACACAGCTTATATTCAGCAAAATTTATATCGTAGATGATACAAAGCTGAGCTCACTGATTATTGATTATTTTGGGAAATCTTCGTACCAGAAGGAAGAAATAGGCTGAGGAGAACATTTCAAAAATACATTGATTTTATGAAAAAATATATCTTACTCAACTAGCAATACGCACTTGAAAGTAGGAGTATTACAGCTTCAAACAATTTTACGGCTCCTGGTGAACTTAAAACTGACTTTTTGTAATGAATAATATTATGTGTTTATAAAAATCTCAGATTAGAAGATTTAATCAGTTCTGTGATAATTACTCTAGAGTCTAATCTATTAAATTTGTCGACTAGTTTCGTCTGTCATTTATTCGATGTAGTTCTAATACATACATTTGTAGTTGACCATGTGTCAAGAAATTTTTCCGCTCTCCCTTCAACATGTATGTATGTATGACACAACGCGATGATATCATTTAATAATCAAGTGTGTGATCCATTTCTCATCCGATATCTAAGTACGTTTGAGTGAACTATTTAAAAATAAATTCCCAACAAATTTGTATACAAAGAAACGAAGAGTGAATGGTTAGTTCAAATCTTTCTATCAAACGTCGATTCATGTGAACGATGTTGCTTTTCTATGTAGAATGGCCATATTGTTGAAAATATCATATTTTAAATGAAAATGATTATAACTAAGTCGAAGCGTGTTAAATCTTGTCATATGCTCATGGTTTTTTATATTTGCTTATCAAACATACATACAAGTGGTCCTTCTTCAGTGTATCTAAAAAAAAACCATATGACTTCTGTCTTTATCGTCCGAGGTTTGCTTGAGGTTGAGGATACGCGTCTTCTCAATGAGAATGACAATCTGTGCCGATAAGACTTAATTTTTTTAGGTTGTTTACTCCCGAATAGACACTGTGGAGATAAATGGTTGCCTAAAATACAACAACAAGTCAATTTACACTAATAATTTAGTTTCCCCATTAAATGTTGGATGTCACCCATGGATCGAAATAACCACTGGGCCAAAACATCTTATTCTCTCTCTATCCAATCTTTCGAAAAACTAAACACGTGATCCTTAAAGTGTCGAATAAGTCATACTTTCTTCGGTGCAGTGTTAAGTTCTCCGTTAAAAAAAAAAGTCTGAGAGTTTATTGCTGTTTTGGAAAGTTTTGAGATATATTTGAATAATTGTTCTCTTCTGATAAATATACAATAATGCATATTTTTCGTCTACTACGATGCTCCTCCGGACTTGAATCAAGATTTTGCGGGATAGAGCGTGGGTATCCCCTCATATATTTCATATACATATCCTAACTATCTCAGGTTACTAGCGCATTTTTTTTTCACAAATGGCGTTCAAGACGACCAGGGATATCTTAAGGGGTAAGGGCACTCTCAATGGTTTGGGTTCTTCAAATTGGTGAAAGATGTATTTAGTTAATTTTGATTATATGTGGATTGAATGCTGCAGCGACTAGTGAAATATTTGTGAAACACCATCTGTTGGTTATCATTTTGTACTCACAGACTGAGCTGTAAGCCTACACCAATTATGAAAGATAGTCATATCTAGAATGTCATCATTGAACCAAGTGGCGTGGCTTAAGTAACTCAGGGTTTAGTTCGTGTGGAAAGGAGTCATCTACTTCTCCGAACAGAGTGATTTTTACCTCGATGATACTTCTGTCCTGCGGTGTGTTAAGAATTGGACAATTTGAACATTAAAACCTTCTGTTACCAAGGAATAACGATTTTAAGAGTCTTTTTAGTTCTACTTGTGTACATTATAATGCAGTTGATTATAATTATAGGTCTAAGTCTTTAAGACACACTAAACACTGACTAACCAGATGTGGAACCAGAACTGAAAGTAGTTCGAAATAGCTTTGAGTAAAACCTAAGATCTTCACCCGCGTTTGTGTTTAATTATGTTGGAACTATTAAGGACAAGAAAAAGTTCACTGTAAATCAAAATGACTATCCTATTTGTCCTCTAAAGCCCTTTGGAATGTTGGTTCCCTAGTGTTTTATGGATCTTCGTAAACTTGAACCAAATAGGTAAAACAATTAAGATTACTAGTAGCTTGACCTAAACAAAGTGACCTAAGTTGGTGGTCGTGGCTCAAGTTTGTTTCCTGACCGGGCCCGAAAAACATTTACTTTGTTCAGTCAACTAAGATCAAATAAGATGAGCAGCTGATTAGAAAACAACAACGAACAAAATTACATTAATAATTTAGTATCCCCGTTAAACATATAGTATACTCATAGTCAGGCATATTAAGAGTGCACATACCCTCTTGATTTCTAAGTTAGCTTTTAAAAAAGCAACTGTCTTCATGCACTCCAAGATAGTTAAGATTCTCTTTGACTTTTGAGCCTCACCTAATGCTCCTCCGGATTTGAATCAAGATTTTCCGGGCTGGAGCGTGGGTATCCACTCATATACATATCCCAACTATCTCAACTTACTAATGCGCATTTTTTTTTTTCTTACAAATGGCGTTCAAAACAACCAGGGATATCTTAAGGGGTAAGGCCACTCTCAGTGGTCCCTAAGGACCTCAAAAATGATATTCCACAGGATTATGGCCGGGAAATATTTTGAAGTACTTGTTTTCCAATAATACAAGTCCGCTAGGTAGGCAAGCGAGCTTCTTATGACAAAATGACAAAGCGTATTATGGTCAAAAAAGTGCAAAAAAGACACGTACATACAGCAAGAGACCGAAAATATTTGTAAGAAACCGCTGAATCGACACGAGTTAGAGGCATCAGGTGAAATGAATGCTAGTACATCCGCGAAAAAGTTTAAACAATCGGAAAATATGTACGATATTGAAGTGAATTCAGGTTTTGGTTATCGAAGTTTTTTTCAACTGTTTCAAACGTTGTCATTTGTAAAGTGTGGAAATCACAAACAAAAGACCAGAGACGATATTCTTACTCGATGCATCGGCGGTTACACTCAAAACTGTAATGAATGTTTTGATTCGACTGTGTGGGCATTGGCCATAAAATCTATTTCTAGTGGTAAGACTGTGTCGGATATAGCTATGCATATTGCGTTTGCGTGTACAAAGCTTTGGACTTAGAAATCGCCCCGAACAGCTACGAAATGTGCTTGGAGATTGATAAAGAGCGCATAAAGCTTGCAGAAAGATCGCTGAAGCTGCAAAAGAGTGGAGGATCGAATTAAAATTCAATAGAAAAGAAATAGAATAGTAGGACACTAATCTAGAAGTCCAATTTTATGATGCAGGCATCGCGGAGTCTCTTTAGTGTTTCTTGATAAAGCCTTATTAGTCAATTGCCATCTTTTGCCAAAGTAATAACAATTGGTAGAAAGGTAGACGTAATCATAAACTTCTTCTTAGTGATAGGTGTCTGATTTGTTAGTTTTGTGTATCCTTCTTTTTTGAATACTTTGTTTTATTCCCTTCCGCAATTTAAAACATACTTTTGGCTTATGTTTATCTAGCAGAAAAAAAAACACGAAAAAAAATCCTTCAAAAGTCGAGACAATACTCATCACATTTTTTGATGGCAAAGGAATTATTCGTAAGGAGTTCATTTTAACTGGTCAATATATTATAATATTACTGGAGAATATATCCCGAATGGCTATTTAATGGCCAGAATCTGCCGTATTCGACCTGAAAAAGCAATCCAGAAAGTTGCTCTCTGTTACATAATAATTCACCGAGTCACATCGCACTCATTGTTCGTCAATTTTTGGCTCGAAATCTAGTCTATGTGTTGAATCGAAATTGAAAAGAGGTTTTTTTGTACGTTATTTCGGCCGTTCAATATAAGCACTGGAAATTTCACAAAATAAGTTGGAGCACGTACTTGAATCTTTATTAAATTATTGTAACAAGTATATTGAAGCTAGAGAAACCTATTTTGAATAATAAAATCAAAAAATATTAAAATATCTTGTTTAAATTTTTTTCCAATATTAGTCCGGAAACTTTATTGACGCTTGACGCACTGTGTATATGGTATATATAAGGTTTTCTAATAACGACTTGACAACTTTTTTTTTTTAAATAAAACGCAAACCATTTGAGATATTTCAAAAACTTTATTATTGGCTTGAATTGCAATCAAAACATTTATAAATAGAACTCGACTTCGTTCATATGGCCACCGCCGGCACGTTTGCAGCGGTCGATTCGTTGGACCCAATTTTCAACGACTCGACCACACATTTTGGCCGAAACGGCTGCTATTTCGCGTTCAATGTTGGCTCTGAGCTCTTCCAACGTCGTCGGCGTGTTGGCGTAAACCAATGACTTAACGTAGCCCACAGAAAATAGTCAAGCCAATCGACTGACCCATGTCTTGAGATAACACGCTCACCATACTTACTCTTCAATAAATCGATTGTAGCGTGTGCTGTGTGGCTTGTGGCACTATCCTGTTGAAACCACATGTCGTTCAAGTCCATATCTTCCAATTCGGGCCAAAAATAATAACTCCGCTGGCATGCAAACCGCACCAAACAGTTATTTTTTGTGGATGAAGTGGTGATTCATGAAGCACATGTGGGTTTCACCCGACCAATAACGCATATTTTGCTTACTGACGAACCCATTGAGCCAAAAATGAGCTTCGTCACTGAAGCTGCGATGAAATTCATCATCTTGGCGCCTTTTCTCCAGAACCCAACCGGAGAACGCAGCTCGTTAGTGTACTTTACTAAGATGAAAATGTTGAGTTTACTGAATAAATTGACAGTGACAGTTTGATGATTAGTGAAAGAGTGCGTTCACAAATTAAACTCAAAATTGTCAACTCCCTATTGGAAAACCCTATACTATCTTCCTCAGTCTTAAATAACACGGCAGCTAGGCTCTGCGGTCTTATATTCAGATTTAAATATTTCTATCCTTAACTATATTATCGTTTCTTCCTATTCTGTATGTTTAACAGTAGTTTTCGTTTCTTCTGCTATTATGCTTTATATGTTTATCCTTCTTTGTATAAGCCGCGCTTTATAAATCAGAAGTAATTTCCTCACTTTTTGAAAGACAACTGAGAGTCTTGAAATATAACATTGCATTCTAAATGTATCATATATTAGGTTTATTGTCTACCAACATCAAATTTCAATTAACAATTCGGATTTTATGTACGTATACATATCCTAACTGGAAATAGTCAGTGACCCGATTCTGTATTGACTTTTTGGAACGGTCAAACATTTAGAATACTAGACGTCGTAATATATCGTAATATGTATAAGACATAGACATATATATTTTTAACGAATTCTCTATCGTGCACATACTGGATGCAATGCACACGCTGTTGTCAAACACCTGAATTCATCACAGAACATATTCTCACGGCGCATATCTGTTGACTCCACGTCTGCACCTGACCAAATAACAAAATACAAAATTATAAATAGAAGATATTAGATTTAAGCTATCAGTCTTTGTAAATTATTTGATTAAGTTAAAAAAGGTTTTTCCAACTAAGCAATAGAAAAATATATATATTTTTTAAGTTTTAATTAAATAAAGATTTAACTGGCGCCCGAGCAGGGAACCATGCCGCATTACTAAAATATAATATTTTTGGTACGCAAAATTCTTAGTGCTCAGATTAAAATTGTAAAGCCCCCAAGTGGTTGCGTATTGCGCTAATAAAAGTGTTTTGTTGGAAACACTTCAGTAATGTTTTTATCCTGAGTCCCGAACTAACAGGACAAAGCAGAAAAAGTGATAGTGCTATCTCGCTTGAGCATAAAACAGAAAAAGAAAAAATTAACGTAGTAGTATAATAATATAATATAATATTACATAATTAAATACTTTAAGGAAAAAAAGTGGTAAATTAGCAAATGCTAGAAGTCTAACAACTAGTAATTAAAAACATAACAACCTGAGGTTCTTCCAATTTCAATGATTTATTTCAATGATATATTTCACGAATTACAGTGAAATTAGTGATGACAATACGGCTAATCCTAACAATGTATTCAGACCCAATGTTCCCAATCCTAATCCCAAGCGCCAAGACCACCAATAGCCAATGTTGGTGGAAGCGTACTAACTCGGGTTCTTCAAAACAAAGGACGACAAGTTATTTAGTCCCTTTTAACCCTCTATTCAGAAGGTTTTGTTGGTGTAGCCCAAACGATAAACCCAGAATTCGGCAAAATGTAGGTAACCTGAATAAAATACCCAATGCGGTTCGTTGTCAAAAGGATTTCGCGGGCCAACCAGGAGAATTTAAGTCCTGGAAGAAAAGTTTAGGCCGGATCCTACAACTACGCCAAGGCACTAAAAGAACATAAAATAATTTTAGTATCCTGAATGTCATTCGGAACGAAATAGTTGGAACCAATAGTTGGACGTGGTATCAGAATCATATAACTCGTTGTCTAACGATAAAAGGGATTTTTCTATTATACTTTAGAATATCAAATGACATGTTAAGTTCAAGGAAACCTTACACCTCAGGAATTGTACCAAGTTTTTTAATTACATTTCTCTTTGATTCTGAATGAAATGGGCTATATGGAAATAGGCAATGTGTATTAAGCATTATCACGCAAACTCAGAGACAAAGGCTTATACAGCTTTGTTAGAGGTCTAAGAGACGATCTGCCAATGCTCCTTGGCATAATAGAGCCAATCAATCTACCTCAAGCATTACACTTTTGTGTAAAACTCGGGAACCGTGGATCTCATAATGAAATTATTCCTCCACTTCTTCCACGGAAGTTTACAAGAGTTCTCTTGGAACTAAACAGCTTTCTTTTCCTAGCAAGCCTACGTTCCGCAATTTACCCAAAACCACCACAGTTACAGACTAAAATCGCCGAATTATCAAATAAGTCAGACCCAACAGCCTATGCCATCACGTCCATTGGTACCCACACCTCAGCCAAGACCAGTTCCAATGGATATCAGCGTGAGCGGTTGGTTATTTGAATAGGCCTTAACGAACCAGTAATATAACGGAAAAATGGTACGCGCCATCGACGCAGTAATCACAATTACCAAACAAGCACCAGAGAAATTTTCACGAACGAAATGAACGAACTCAAGACCAGGTCCTATAGGCTCAAGAACAGAATCAACAAATGCAGAATCCTTACCAACAAACACAAAATCCATATCAGCAAAAGCAAGGAAATTTCCATATTGAACCACAAGGTAGCGATTTATGCAATTACCAACAAGTGATAAATCATAAAAAAAAAAAACAAATACGAACAATCTCTAACACTGCGTTATGAAAATCCATATAACATATAAGAAGATCTTATTAATTACACATATATCTAATTTTTTTTTAGATCCAATCGCTTTTACTGCTCGTTCTAACAAGAATTATATTCAATCAGAACTTATTTCAAAAATGGTAACCTACTTTCGAATAATTCCATGCCATCATGATACTGTCTGCCATAATTCATACTAAACAGAATACCAGGTATACCGGTATGAGCGTTTTTTGGTGAAAATAAAACACTTATTTTTAATGGGAAAGTAAAAAACATTTTATTCAAAGTATTGACCATTGCTAGTTACACATTGCTCCCATCTTTCAGGTAATTTACGGATTCCACGCCAATAAAACTGTTCGTCTTTTGAAGCAAACCAAAAAGTCACCAAATTTTCGACTTCCTCGTAGGATTCGAAGTGCTGCTCAGCTAATACGTGTCCCATCGATGAAAACAAATGGTAGTCGAAAAGAGCCAAATCTGGTGAATACGGCGGGTGGGGTAGCAGCTCCCAGCTAAATGCTTTGGTTATATCCTGAACTAGTTTTGTTTTGTGTACAGGTGCATTTGTCATTTGTTGTCGGCGGTGATCTGTATTAACGGTTTCACCAGGTTTTAGGAGCTCGTGGTACACCACACCTTTCTGGTAACACTAGACACACAGCATTGTCTTCTTGCCGAATCGATGTGGTTTTGCAGTCGAAGTTGATGGTTGTCTCGAATTAACCCATGATTTTTTCAGTTTAGGATTCTGAAAATAAATCGATTTTTCATCGCCAGTAACAACTCGATGCAAAACTGATTTTTTATCGTGTTTTTGAAGCAAAATTTCACAAGTGGTTTTTCGATTTTCCATCTGTCTTTCATTCAATTCATGTGGCACCCATTTACCAGACTTTTAGATCTTTTCCATAGCTTGTAAACGGTCATAAATTGTTTGTTGTGCAATATTTAACATTTTTGCCATTTGTTTCTGGCTTAAAATGTGATCCTCATCCAATATTGTTTGCAATTCGGCGTCTTCAAACTTTGGTAGTCTTTCTTACATCAAAATCGTTATCCCTCGACCATTGAAACCAACTTTTGCATGTTGCTTCTGATAGAGCATGCCTCGACAAGCATTCGATGCGACTCTGCAGCACTTTTCTCCAAATGAAAACAAAAAAATTAATGCTTTCCGCAAGTCATCATTTTTTGGTACAAAATTCGACATTTTTAACATGATAAAAAATATGATGTTGTTTGCTCAATGGCTTGATGTATACTAAATATGTTTGACAGGTGTCATAGCAACCAAACAAAAAAAAAAAAAAAAAAATTAAGGCCCATTCACAATAAATGTTCCCTATCGAGACATTTAACAAAATAGATATACAAATGGATCACATGAATGTTCAGCAAAAAACAAAGCAAAATCAATCCCTTAGTTCGGGGATTTCCGAACTTGTTCACAGAACCTGATGAAAAGCTACCACCATCTACCAAGAAACTTGACTCATCTGGAGAAAAGAAGTACAGAATCGTCGATCGAAAATTGAACACCGTCACACTTTCAGAGAAATACCCGATACCACAATTTAATGAAGTCCTGCCACAATTAGGCCAGAGTAAATTAATTTCAGTAATTGACCTTAAAGTCGGCGGCCATCAAATACTGCGAAGGAGACTTCGAGAAAACATCTTTCTGGGTGAACAAATATGAATTCAAACGATTTCTTGTTGGTCTGAAAATGGCATCGACCATCTTTTAAAGAGCTTCAGACGATAATTCAAAATAACATATCAGCAAAATATGTTGTGTCCATATTGATGACATTGCTGTCATCGGCGAAGATGAAGCTCTGCACTTTAAAGATGTGTGGAAAGTTGAACAAACATCAGAATTTAAAGGTTCAGTTGAGTAAATGTCAGCAAAGGTAAAAGCGATAATGTAATATTGCTACCCAAAAATATGAAAGACTTTCGCTATTTTCTCGGTCTTTAATGGCATTGCCCCTTTATCAAACGATACGTCAATCTGGCGAAACCTCTTACAGTCCTTTTAAGGGGCTCCAGTTTGTCTAAATAAAAAAGTAACCAATACATTTAAAAAAATCGCTAGTGTCAAATTATTTGATTCTGATTTTTTCCGACTTTAGTAAACAATTTCAGCTTACGACTAATACTTTAAATTAGGGTATTCAAGGGGTGCTGTCACAAAACGACAAAACTATTACCTGTATCTCCTAAACTCTAAATAAAACAGAAAAGCATTATGTTACCAATGAACAAGAAATGCTTTCCATTATCTGGGTCTTTAATTTATTTGGGAGAGGTTCAAATATTCACAGTTCACCAACTACTGACCGACGCTTTGAGTAGTGAAAATAATATCAGGAAGTAAAAAAGTTGAAAGGCGATGCAATTGCAAACCGAAATACAAACCAAGGAAGATGAATATTAAAACAGATGCCCTTTCCAGGCCTCAGACGTCAGACGTCAGTGAATTCATTAACCGGTATACAACATATTGCCGAAAGTTCACTCCACGATCTGATCCCAGCCGTTGAAGCACCCATAAATGTCTTTAAAAATCAGCTTATCATTATAACAGGTACGACTACCGAGTATCAATTTAGGTCTCTTTTCCCACTTATCAAGGGCACTTAATCTCACAACAGTAGTACACCGAAGATGACCTCATTAACATATTCAAGAAATACCTTAGCCCAAACGTAGTCAATAAACTACAGACAACAGAGAAAATATTAGGACAAATTCAAATTAAACTATATCCAACACACTTTAACATCTATAAACTCCGGTTCACCCAAAGGAAAGTATGTAAAAGAAGATCTTTTAGACTTGGCCAGGCAAGATGAGGAGTTTATAGAGGAACATAGGAGAGCGCACCGCAACGATAGCGAATTACTAGCAAAGTTTTCTTTCCTCAAATGAATTCCAAAATAAGCAACTTAATCAAAAGTATGTCATGTACAAAGAACAATGGTATGATAGACACCCAAAAAATCCCGAACGGAAAGCAGCATCAATACCCAATTTCCCTGGAGAAATCATATGCTCGTATATAGACATTTATGCTACCGAACTTAATTTATACAGCAATAGACAAGTCCTTAAAATACACGTAAGTAAAACTGCCAAGGTCGAAATACTAAGTATAAGTATATGTGTAAAATAATGAAAAATTCTTAAATTCCTTACCTATAAATTTCATGTTAGCAGGCGAACTAAAAATTAAAATCTTCCAGACCACTCCTTAGAACAGATCACTTAATGGACAAGTGGAAAGATTTCGTCGAGCGTCGAGCTCACTCCAATCATTAGATGCGAGAAATTACACAGTGTACATAGGACATTTCCCGAACTCCTAGATATAGCTGTCTACGAGTATAATTATTCCATACACTTAACAACAGGTAAAAGGCCGCCCAATTACTTGGTTACCCTAACTCAGGAGTAATAATATTAAATATCGGAACATCAAAACTCCAAACCGGAACACTAAAAATCATCCTTTTCATCAATTTGGAATCCTATGTACTAGGTTACTAGAAAAGTAACCTCCTTAACGGCCAGAATGTGCTACTACTGCAAAAAAGGTTATGGTGCCTTGAAGTCTGTTCATATTTAGGCAGATATGCCAAATTTCAGTGCGATACTGTCTTTAGTTTTGTTTTGACAGCTGATTGTTGTTGACGTGTTTGGCATCACGTTGAGTATGGACAAAAACGATTTTCGTTCTCTCATAAAACATTATTTTTTGAGAGGCAAAACGGCGAAGGAAAAAGAAAAGTTGGATAAATATTATGGGGCTAATGCTCCGTCAGATTACACCGTCAAATATTGGTTTCGAGAGTTTCATGGTGGCCGCAACTCCACTACCGATCAAGTCCGCAGCGGCAGGCCCTCCGATGCGGTTACAGAGGACAATGTCAAAAAAATATATGAAATGGTGTTGGCTGACCGGAAAGTGAAGGTGCGCGAGCACTTTTTTTTTCATTTTCAAGGAGGTTACTTTTTACTCCACCTAGTAATGGGTAATTTTTTAAGGTTTTGGTTTTTAATTGTCAAAACATAGGTAACGTTGTTCTCACGGTTATCTTTGAAAAAACACGGAACAATGATTCCGACGGACCATGCGTCTAAAGGCGTCAAATTGCACAATCTAGCACAATTGTTTTTTTCGATAAAACAAAGTTCGAAATCATACAAATTTGTCGTTCTACTTACACCATTATCCTTAGAGTAGTGTTTAAGACATTGGGAAGAACCAACCTTGGTTTTCGTTTAAACACTGGCTCATACAAAATTGAGCTAACACCATTTTGAAGCTATTATTATTTTGGAGTTTTACAAGTAAAGTGTAAAGTGTCTGGTATTTCGATTCCCCTTCTGACTTGCTTATAAATAAATACTTTTTAAATAGTGGCGTAGGCTCAGGTAAGCATATCAGTCGTAAAATTGCTAAACTGGTTCCAAATGTTCGCTTAAAGTGAACATCTCAACTCTATGTTCTTGTGTGTCTCACGTAAAGTGAGGCTATTTTCCGCTCTTTGTAGGAATGAGGCTATGGACGTTTTCTTGTCTTGGCCGAAAAGGTGATGGCCGCCGTTTTTTAAGACGCACGAGGTGTGATCCACGTTGACTATTTGGAGAAGGAAAAAACAATCACAGGAGCATACTACGTCCATTTATTGGACCGATTCAACGCCGATTTGAAGAAAAAACGACCACATTTGACTCACACCTTCGCAGTCCCATTCTCAGTACTTTCCAGATTTGGCTCAGTAGTATTTTGTTGTCATTTCTAATCCGGGTGTTCATCAAACAGTCCTCGTATTCCATAGTTAATGCCATAAAATTTTCTTAAAAAAAAGGATATCTCACATACGAGTACAATTTGTTTTATTTACATTTAGAAATGTAAAAGCATATTTATTGAAAGACCCTATAGCTTCTTGAAAGTATTTTTATTTAAAAAGTTAGAAAATCCAATACACAATATGAAATCAGTTACGAGTACGAATACATAACTAGTTCTGCCATCTGATTTACGATTTGCTCGGCATGCCTTCTCTAGGCTGTCAGTGTTTTGGCTTCGATGTTGGTACTTGTTTTGCATTAATAACTTTGGTCTTGGACTTAATACCTCATATATCATCTTAGTTGGCTAAATGGAAAATAACGCATAGTAAATTTTAATGCACAGCAATTATGATACTATTCGATATGTGCAAGTATGATATTTCTTTCATTTATTCAATAATTTAAAAAATAAAGTGTTTCTGATTGTAACTATACAAATACATGTCCAAATAGACACTAGCTCTCATTACAGTTAGCATTCTAATTTTTTTTCTATTTGCTTTTTATTTTTAATGAACTTAATCCATTAGCCCCAAAAACGAGAAAAACTTAATTAGGCCGGCAGCAATTACAAAATTAAATGAAAAAAAAAAATAAATAAATAAATAAATAAACTTTGCCCCATATGGCACAGGGGTAGAGAGTCAACTCTCTTTACTATCATCCCATAAATCCGAATTAAACTTCTGAAAATAGCAGTCGCAGACAAAAACTATTCTCGGAAATCAACTTCACTATTCACAACACGAATCTACTGTGTCATCGAGGTAGACAGTGTATCAGCGAGATTGATGATGGGGTTGCTAGTAGTCAGAATCGTATATCTAGGTTGGAGAAAGAGAATGGTGTCATCAAACTTCACTCTGGTAATTTGATCTCTCAACTCTGGGCTCTAGGTGCTGGCTTATGGGATACACGAAAAGTTTACCCTTGCTATTGTTTGTGAGCATGTTAAGCTAAAAGTTGTCTTTGAACGGCTACTCTAATGAATTGATTTTAGTTCACTGAACACTGGATTCATCGGGATGCTAATTCTGGCATAGATGAACATAGATACTCCTACTCATAATGATGACGATAGTGATGTTCAACATGCATCACAGGTAAATTAGAAAAAAGTCAAGAGTTTCAAACGTCAAAGGTAAACACGAGCACACAAAGTGCTCAAAGTAGCAAAAAACCTAGTATCTACACTTGTTAGTTGCCTTCACAAATGAATCATTGATTTTTTTTATTTAATACAAACAAATTGGCAAACATCAAACAACATCTAAACTTTGAAGAGATAAAAATACATTTTGTTCTTATATTCAGCCAATACTGGGCATGAATTTTGCAGATTATGCAAACCATTCTCTTCGTCGATAATTAAATTGGAAATAATTAAATTCCAAAAATTATCTTCAGATTTTTAGCGAGCAAGGAATGCTCAAGATTCAATCGGATTCTACCGATTTCAGGGTTACATGTTGTTATTTATTATTTTCATTTCGCTAGAATGAAAAAAAAAGATAATTTAAAAACCATCGAAAAGAGCGTAGAAAAAATAGAACACTGAAGAGTTTTCAGGAATTAATTTTCCCCACAACACGATATCATTGAATTAAGAAAATACTCTTTCGTCGAGTTGTCAATTTCCTCGAGGAAATAAAACACCGTGCGTAGAGGCAAATGGAGTTGGTTTGAGTCTTTCTATGTTTCGATTTGGAAATTGTCTATTACGAATGATATGTGACAATTTTACGAACCAATCTTCATGTCATAATTGAAGAAATACAGGGTGACTGACTCGAACTGCAACTTTTTAAAATGCCATAATTTTTTTAGTTTTTGATAAATTTTTTTGTGCCAAAGCAAAAAATGTTTTAAAATACATCAATTTTCAAATTGTATCAGTAGTTTTCAATATGTCCACCTTTGCACGCAAGTGGCTCTGCGGTATTTTGGCTCATTCCCGGCGAAGTACTTGTTTGAGGTGTACCAAACGTTGGTATTTTTTAGTGCCAACCTTCGCCTTCAAAATACCCCAGACAGAGAAATCCAACGGATTTGCATCCGGAGAATTTGCAATCCATTGTGTCGAAGAAATGAAGTGTGGAACATTGTTTTTAACCAATCTTGGTTGACGCGCGCTTTGTGAGACGGTGCCGAGTCTTGTTGAAACTTCCACGGTCTCCGACTGAAATGATTGTTTGCCCAAGGCTTTAATACTGTCTCTAAGACAGTTTCACGGTATCCGATCGCATTAATTTTGACGCCACGGCCCAAAAATACGAGCGGAGAGCGACCATCGGCAGTTATGGTGACCCAAACCATCACCATCGGTGCTGCTTGCTTTCTGGTGGCCGTCCGAGGGTGTACATTTTCGGATGACCTCTCTGGCAAGTAAACTCGGTTATTTTGTTTGTTGACATATTGCTCTATAGCAAGTGGCTACTCATCGGAAAAAACCAAATTCGGCAACTCACCACTTTCGTGCAAGCGTTGCAACTCTGTATGTGTTTTTTGAAACTTCAACGACTTGAGCCCAAGCTCATTTTTCAGTATATGTTGCATCCGTTTCAACGATATGTTGAGCTCACGAGCCATTTTTTTCCCCCTTTGACGCGGGTTTCGCTCAATTCGAGCCTTCACTTTCCGAACCATTTCTGCCGATGCTGCTGTTTTTTTATGACCACCTCCATGGCGTTTTGCAACGCCGCCAGTATCACGGTAACGAGCTATGGTTCCAGACACAACTGATTTATTCACGTTGAGGTGTTGGAGGGCGGATTAAAATTTTTTCAACACAACTGAGACCCAAATCGTTTAAAAGGCTTGTAAATAATAAAATTATCTCATGTGTCAAAATTTGAGCTCACAGTAGTGAAAGGTTTGGAAATTATAGCAGTCTGAAATTGGTTGCAGTTCGAGTCAGTCAGGGTGTAGAATTTAAAAGATACAAACAAACACCAGAGTTCGTTAAAACAAATCATTGTCGGATGCCATTTAATTGTAGGCGCTGTATTGTTAAAAGAATTATGTCGCCGTGTTCAGTCAGATTAGAGACTATCAGTTATAGCAGCTGCCATCGTAGGCATGACGCTCAAAGGATGTCAAAAATTTTATCTGTTATACAAGTTTATATACTTTATATGCATTCCAAAACATCACCATCATGCATTTTACAAGAGAGATTTGAACACCACTCTGAGTGTTGGATTTATACCAAAATTCGTTTGATTTGTTGTGTGAGTCCAACACAACATTTGAGGTGAAGATTTTTTTTTTAAAGCTTTAATCAACTTCTACTTATCAACTCGGTTTATACGGCACTGCTTTTACCATAATGAGTATTCTTGGATCCTTAATCACTGTCGTACGAGTTCATAACATGTCTTTTTGATTTAAGGCACAGAATCCGGATTTCTTCCCAGTCTTCCATAAATCTCGCAAGCGATAATATTTGTTTCAAAGATACAAAGCTTATAGAACAACACTATGTCATAGTAGTTCCTTAATATGTTTTGAAAGACGTATGAAACAGATATGAATGTTACCCATCAGCAACCTCACATCAAAATTTGTCGTCTGCTTTCGGCTGATAAAATCGATTATTTTGGTTGGATTGCGCTTTTCTCTTTCTCCTGAACTTACTTTAGCATTTTCCCAGTTCTTCCCTGCAGATAGAGCGATAAATGTATAGTAGTTGAATTTATTTATTTATTTGTATGTACCTGGCGATGACAAATAACTAGTTTTACACGAGAATTGAATTATGTTTTGTTTAGTGGCGTGTGTGGAATTGTAAGCTTAACAGATCATGATTTTTTTTGAGTATGGAAAAGACGATAGGGTGATCTAGATGCTGAATTTGTCATTGGTAAAAGTTCGACATATTTTTTGAATGACGTAAAATTTCAGAAATAGCTTTTCATTTCTCAAAAAACCTGGTGGGACACCCTTGAGCGGCCAAGATTTCGGCATTTGGAGCCTTATAGCCGTTTATCATCTCATCCCCCCAAAATTGATAAAATATTTTTATTATATAATTTGATTAGTTTCGTAAGAAAAGTAAATGTGGCTATCCGCTTAACCGAAGCTGAAGTCGAAAGTGTGTGAAATCGCAAAGAACATGTCAACAGTGAACTTACAATCACTCAAACTGCAGTTATCGGGATAGAGATCTACCTTATCGGGATAGAGAGACATAGCAATACATGTCTCCTCCTAGCTTTATTACTGACATTTAAGTGCCAAATCGAATTCCTAAAATTGTTTTCCTTTCGTCTAGAGACTGCTTGAGCATGCGTTTATTTTTTACAGAGATGACCGCATAATAATATTGCTGACTTGCCCATTATAAAAGAGGCGTCATCAGATATTAAGGCCCTGCCTAAAAAGCTAATTCCAGATACGACTTTTTATGTCCTGATATACCTTTTTTTTTAAGAACTTACAGTCTTACTTATAATGCCTCAAACATGTGTTAAGTTTTTTTGAAAAATGAGATAGAGAGAGAAAGAAAAATGTTTGGGCTCAGTGGTAAGTTTTGCTCCATGGGTGGCATCCAACATTTAACGGGAGTAATAAAATTCTAAGTGGGAGTTGGCTTGTTGTTGATTTTTAGTCAACAACTCATCTTCCTTTATTTTCGTTTCCTGAAAAAGTTAATGTCTTTCGGGTGAGGTTGGTATTCGAACACCGAACCTTCCGATTTGGAAGCCAGTCCACTACCACTGGAACCATGGCAACCCACTTAAAAAAGGTCACAAGCTACTACATGTATATAATATATACAAGGAAATGTATACAGAGTATCCCGATTAAGGTTTTCGTCCTAATAGCTGAAGATTCCTGAAGTTATGGCGAGCAAAAAATTGTATTACAGGGGGTGGTCTATTTTCACCCCCACCAAGTTATAGGACGTTAAAGTGAGAAACCTCTGATTTCGAGATAAAACTTCTTAAAAAGCCGTAGCTTTTTTAACGGATTCACATTTCTTGTACACATTTTTATAAGAAAATTCAGTGTGCATAAAATACTAAAATTTCGTCGAGTCCGATGAATGCCAGCCAAAATTATGGCTTTTTAAAGCTAACATTGTAAAAAATCGTTGGACCAATTTCATCAGTAAAATGCGTTTATCTCGAAATTTTCAACTTTTAGGTTAACTTTTTTTATCAAAACTTTTTTCTTCTCTTCATTATCCAAGATTTTTATGTATGACTTTTCCACCTACAAACAACGAAAATTATTGCAAACCAGTATTCTATTCAGGTAAATGGGTCACAAAATAAATAGCGTATTCAAATAAAAAATAAATTGACAGAAAGCTGTCAGTTGACAAGTAAAACAAAGTTGGAGAATTAAGCCAACGATAAGTTTTCCGCTATTTTGTGGAATGTTTTTGTTTAATTCGGTGACAACTTTTGAAATGTGCCGGTGTTACTTTATTTACTGATTAAGAGTGAACGACTTAAGTGCTTAGCAAATGTTTAAGAAAAAATGTTTTCGATTCGCAAATACGCCGATATAATTTTCGTTTACAATTTCTGTAATGGTGATGCAGGGTTAGCTAGATAAAAGTACCAATGGCGATATCCTGGACGGAGAATCTCTTCTGGGCCAACATTTATCAATGCTTAATTGTCTAACATAACAGCAGCAGAAGACGAAAAAAGAATTGCTGCAAAAAATGCAGCCATCTATTATCAACAGAAGACTTGCAGCACATTTGCAAGCTCCAAGAACTACAATCCATCAAACCAACCGCGTTTACCCCTTTCATTATAGTATACGCTCGTACAGGAACTTTCGCCAGGGGACTTCCAAAAAAGGATTTTGCCAATGGCTGCTGCATCAATAAGTTGAGAATAAGCAGTTTATTTAAAAAAATTTATGGACTGACGAAGCCCAGTTTACGAGAATGGCCATTACCAACCATCGAAATTTCCACTATTGGGCAGTGTCTAATTCTCACTTAACACGAACAACATCTTCTCAAAGGTAAAGATTTAGTTGAAATGCAAATGTTTTTCTTAACTGCATATCATTTTACAGAAGACTTAGCGTGAATGTCTGGGCCGGCATATTGGGAAGTACTTTTATCGGGCCATTCATACTTCCACATGTCCTAAATTCAACATTCTATTTAGAATTTTTGAGAGACCAGTTGCCGGAACTCCTGAAAAATGTTCATTTTGCTCAGAAGGTTTTCAGAATGGTTTTCCAACACGATGGAGCTCCTTGCCATTGTAGCAATAATATATCTTAATAGACGGTGGATTGGCCGATTTGGTCCTTTTCCTTGGCCACCTAGATCTCCTAACCTAACGCCAATGGATTTTTTTTTTCTGGGGAACCAAAAAGAAAGGGTTTATTTGACTGAGATTCAAGTCAGGGATAGCTTCAAAAGAGATAAAATACAGTGCCAGAGGAGCTAAAAAGCATTTTACCAAACATTAATTTGCAGGCACGGGCATCATTTCGAAAATTTACTATAAAATCGTTTTGAAACCTCAAAACGTAACGGTCCTTTTTAGGACCACACAAACTATTTAAATGGATATCAAATTTACTTTGGACCCCTTTGCCTGAATAAAATAGTGGTTTGCAATAACTTCCGTTGTTCGTAGGTGGAAAAGTCATACATAAAAATCGTAGAAAATGAAGAGAAGACAAAAGTTTTGATAAAAAAAGTTAACATAAAAGTTGAAAATTTCGAGATAAACGCATTTTTCTGATGAAATTGGTCCAACAATTTTTCAAAATGTTAGCTTTAAAAAGCCATACTTTTAGCTGGCGTCCATCGAACTCTCTTTTAAAAATGTGTATAATGGTTTCTTAAACTGAATCCGTTAGAAAGCTATGGCCTTTTAAGTAGTTTTACCTCGAAGTCAGAGGTTCCTCACTTTAACGGCCTATAACTTGGTGGGA
The DNA here is from genome assembly GCA_907269105.1 of Volucella inanis. Taxonomy (NCBI): domain Eukaryota; kingdom Metazoa; phylum Arthropoda; class Insecta; order Diptera; family Syrphidae; genus Volucella; species Volucella inanis. Next base: position 37,581,396 of record OU026154.1, on the reverse strand, counting down.
AGTTAAAATAGTCCCCCCTGCAATACAATTTTTTGTTCGCCATATCAGGACGAAAACCTAAACTGGAACACCCTATATAACAAAGCAGCTACAGTGACTAACGACAGCTGAAGTGAAAAAAAAACTTTATTCTGTGAACTACCTCAGCGAATAAGCATTTTTAGACATCTTTTTATTCTTTTTTTTAACCGTCGAAATAATACAATTTGTAAACTATAATTACATCTAATGCTATATATTTTATCTACGATCCGCGTATATATATCACTACTGCGCCGTTTTTGATGTTGGCTAAATTCGTGATTAGTAGTAGGTTACAGGCTTGGATCACTTCCAGGTCGCTCATAAGTTTTTTTTTTTTTTTCCAAATGATCCGATTATTTTTCTTTTGTCTGCTCTTTCGAAACTTGGCAGAAACTTCACCAACTTTAAATGATTGGACTGGACTTTCCTGTGAACTTCGTTGGTAATAGCAAAAACAGCTGATTTCCTCAGCATGGAGTTTTTCCACTATCGATTTGTTAATGTGGAAACTTGCGCTAATGTGTGTACTTTTTAGTAGATCATGTTTTGTCACATCGGATAACACGCGTACAATTTTATTTGCGTTGATATCGTTATTCTTTTAAACGTTTTATATGACTACGTATGTTAAACCCCACAAACGACTGTCTTATATAACAAACCTTTAAGTTTAAATTAATTTTTTTTTTAAAAAATATTGTAGAGTTTTCTGCCTATTTGATCAACCCCACGCTTACTCTATATGCGACATATAGCATCGCAGATGCTAAGTAATTGAATTGTTCAAACTTTGGTATAGTAACTCCTTAATACATGTTACGATTTGGTTTTGCAGGTTTCAGAAAAGGTCATACCGTATTTATAAATCTGTTATTACTGTAGATGAATGCTCATTTCTCCCTTAAACTTTAATAGACCCTGGTATTTTAAGTATTTTTCTCTAACTATTGAACTATTTTTAAAAAAAAAAACGAATGTTTTTCTTTTTTTTTTTCAGGTATGTACTTGATTAGGTTTCTGACTTGATCCGATCGGTAAGTTATGCTTCATAAGCTATGAAAATCTCTTAGCACAGATCTCTCTCTTCCTTTTTATTTTTAAATTGGTTCAGCTAAGAACCAATCTGTCTGTTTTTTTAAAGATTTTCAAATTGTAAGGTACTAAGAACCGTTTATCTATGTCGAATCTGCGAACACTGCTTTCACTTGCACTTTTGGTAAATTTCAAAGGTTATCGTTAAAACAGAACACTGATTTTCAATATCTTTTGGAATGCAGTTACTGCGATCAAAGAACTTGATTAAGTAATTCTATTATTTTATATAAGGTTAGCGATTCTTTATAAGAAAGAGGCTGAACAGATTTTTACTTTACTTCACGATTCTTAGAACTTTCAAAACTTGTTTGGGTCGACTGTGACTTTTCTCGCAAATCAAATGGCTGGGGTTTGAAGTTGGATCGTTATCTGATGTCATTAGTCTATTGATGTAACCGAGTCTGTGTAGATATAAATATCGACGAACTCGCTTTTCGTTAAATACTCCACTGATACGTCTAAACACCATTATACCACAGGTCTCTTCAAATGTTTAATTACAAAAGCGGAAATCTTTGCTGGTGTCTTCCTAATTCATACACTATGCCATAGTAGAAGTGGAATCCAAAAGCTCACTCTGTAGTAGACGATCAAATTCACTCCCGAAAAATTGGCATCTAATTCATTTATTTGCCAAACTTAGGTATAAACTAGGGCTTCAAATAGTAAACTTTGTCTAACTATCTCGATATTTGATTCGATGCCTCCAGTTTCGGACAAAAAATTAATATAATTTTCAACTCTGTGGCTTCCTCTTAACGAAGCGTACTGTCTTGCCTCTTAATAGTAATCGTAGGAACAAATATTAGATTATTGGTGTTCCTACTTTCTCTTTTGTCAGTTGTACGAACTATCCAAAGTGAATCAATCAATCGAATAATCGATGGAAAACGGTTACGAATATAATTTGCTAATTGGATAGTTATCCCTCAGTACTAATTTCTGGGAGTTCTATTTGACATTTGTTTCAGTTGTGTTTCTATTCGTACCAAATTTAACGGAGCAGTGAGGGTTGAAAGTATCTTGTACAAGAGATTTGCTTAATATTTAATGTTTTTGAAGTTTTTGCGATTTATGTCTACTGACGATTACAACAAATTTTAAAAAAAATAAATTGTTTTGCAAAAAAGACTTGTTCATTTCAATATTTTTATTTCATCGCATAAGTAAATTTTCCTATACCCTGTACAAAATACTCTTCCTACTCGCTTAAAAAGAATATGAATTTATCGCCGAATTGAGTGGGTTCCTTGGGTGAATGCATGGACTGTTTGCTTTCACGATCACAGTGATGAACTCCTGTTTCATATGTAGTAACAATGTAAGTAACAAACTCCCTAAAACAGTTGATAATGTGTTAGATACCGATGAAAAGGTTAGAGGTGACTAACACCATAATCTTTATTCTTCCATCTTTCAGCACAAGTTTCTCAACTTTTTACACATAGAGGTTGTTCGATAAAAATAAGCACAACTTTATTTTGTTTAAAGATTAATTCATTTACAAAATTTATTCCAAATTAAAAGTTGTCTTTACAACGTGTTGAACAAGAAGAAACAAAGAAAAAAAAGAACCAACTACGGCCTATATGAGAGTGAAAAAAAAAAAATGGAGAAAAGATGTAACAGATCAATGAAGATGTAATAGATCAATGAAGATGTAATAGTTCAATGAAGATGTGATAGATCATTGCTCTAGCCTCAGGTCGCATTCACAATATCCGTAGAAAACCGAATCCCAATCTCAAACATCCTGTCCGGTTGGACCGCCAGGTTCAAAAGCCTCCACCTGCCGACTCAGTTTTTGCACTGCCCTGCACTGGATGAATGTTCGTGATACGGAATATTCGCCAGTGGGTTGGTGGCAGCGTCTGAATAAAAATCTTGCCAGTAATAATAACCGGTGCGAGCAGGCCGGTTGGATCGAAGAGCTGCGCCACCTCGCTGAGTACACGTCTCTTCGTAGGAGATTTACCAGATTGATCGATCTCCACGCAAAAGAACAATTCGTCGCTTGATGGATCCCATCTTAGTCCAAGCACTGAAGATGTGGAGTAGATGAAGTGCTCAGAGCCTAAAGCTGTTTCACTCGTAATGTCAGAAATCACCTGTAGGCTATTCGAATTCCATTTTCGAAATTTAAAATGTCCAGCGGAACGAATTTTGTTAACATTGATAGCCAACAACACTGCATCTTGAATGGTTACATTTCATTTTTAGAAAAAGAAAAAAAAAATATTACTAACTATTGTTAGCTACACCACACGATGGACTGTGGAAAGCGATCCGCTAGGCCAATAACGGAATCTGCTGAAAAATCAGGCGAGGTGTCAAGTGGTTCAAGCCAAACCGCAGTAGTGGCAGAACCAAAGACGAAGAGAAGGAAGAAGCTAAGGCCATTAGCTAAACAAGAACAACGTCTCACCCTTCCAAATTCCATTGAAAAGCTGCCTGGTGGAGTTGGAGAAGGGGTGCCATCAACGCCATCAACAGCAGCAAATAAATGTACCGGGCAAGGTACTGACGATAAAAGCCAAAATTTGAGAGAGAACAGCTTCACTTCTTTGGCGTCATCCGAATTGGAAGATGAAGACGAAAAGTCTACATATAGATAGTAGCATCAAAATTCTAAAACAAAGTGGGCTAGCCATAAAAGAAAATCAAATGGTAAGAAGGAAGAGGGAAAAGCAAGAACAACTCCAACTGCAAACGCAGCTGGCTCAAAAGCAGGCTCAACAACAAAACCAAGAAAAATACAATAACAAGCTCTACAACAACACCAATAAAAACTTAAGAACCACCAGTAACAACAAGAGCAGCCACAACAAAACTAGCAGCAGTAGAAACGACAACGGCAGCAAACAAAACAGTAGCAGCAGAAACAACAGCAGCAGCGGAAAGAACAACAGCTGCCAAAACAACACCAGCCGAAACCACACAGCAGCAGCAGCAGATGAAGACGGAGAAGGTGCCTCCTGTCAATACCTATAAATTAGAGGTCATTGGTAATAATTTTAATATTAAGAGGTTGGGGAATGGACGCCATGCCATCCACTGTAATACAGTGGAGGGCTACGCAAAAGTAGAAGAGCACCTTAAGGAAACGACGTGGGGTAAAGCCATTTACCATAGCGAGAGCAAGGCAAGAGAAACGGAGTCTGCCGTTTCTCCTGGTGCAGCTCAGTCCCGAAAGCCGTCTGGATAGTCTAAAGAGTATCAAAATCCTAGACTACCAATTGATTCGCTGGGAAAAATTGAAGAGGAGCGAAGGCGTTATACAATGCGTTCGCTGCCAGAGGTTTGGGCACGCCGCGTCGAACTGCCACATGCAGCCTTGATGTGTGAAGTGCTCAAAGAACCACAGTTCCGAGGAGTGTGCTCTGGGTAGGAACGGAGCATCCGATAGGACACAGCTCTCGTGTGTGCAAACTATTGGAGTTGTCCTAAGTTCGCTTACATTAAAAAAGCAAAACTGGCTCGGCATCAGAAGGTGGAGGTCAAGCGTTCACGTGTTAGGTTTCAAACACCAGCCGTCACGTCCCAAATTTCCTACGATCAAATGACGTCAAGTAAGGGGGCTACGGTACAGAAAGCGACTGTTGCTTCTCCGGCGGCAATGCCGAGAACAACATGCTGACCATCTTGCTCGCAATCCAAGGGCAGATGGCTTAGCTGCAACAGCAGGTACAAGAACGGGCCAAACTGGACTACAATAATTATATTGTTAGAAGAAGAAACCGGCCCAGATCAAAAGGTGGAGGTGGTGTGGCGATCTTCATTAAACAAGATATAAAATTTCACAGAGTGCACAAGAGAGTGTTGCGCAGGTTCCGGGTGTTGGAGGCAGTCGTCCTTTACATCCCGCTCCGCAGTGGAAAGCGGCTGTACTTGGCCTCTGTTTACGCACGTGTGGCTTCACAATCCATTTTATTTATTACAGAGCTCGACACGCTTTTTCGACTTCTGAGGCTGGAATCGGGGGAGAGTTATTTCATAATCGGCGCAGATTATAAAATACTAGAGAAAACCTACTATTCGATTGGTGGGGTCAGCACGATGTCATGTACAGACTCGGTCTTAAAGCGACGGATAACCCGTCGTTTCCCAGAGGCGGGTCTTATTTGGATCTACTGCTATATGACGAACGTATACAACTGACAGGTACGAATTTACAAACGCTAAACTGTCTGCGCACGTTTGTGTATGACAGCGACCATTGCGGTTTAAGAACCGAAATTACAGTTCCCAACCAAATTGCGGAACTGGAGGAGTTTGTCCAAAGACAAGCTTCTCCGCAACCTTGACAAGAGTACTCTCCTCGAACACGCTCCACCCACCGTCCAATAGGAATTTGTCAAGCCAGGAAATCGACAAGTACCTAAAACGAATGGACGAGACCATAAAACAAACTATTGACACTACAATACCGCGGTATCAACGTACTAACGAAGACAGTCGCAATCCTACTATTGACGCACTGCACCGACAGAAAAGTAGACTTTTGTCAAGACTCAAAAACCTGTACAGACAGTACAGACAAGACCCGGAGATTAGGACTCTGAAGTCGTCGATTAAAAATATTCAAACGCTAATAAAAGAGAATTACAAAATTTCTGTAAGTTTGCATTGGAACAACAAGGTTCGGGCTGTAAACACCAGCAATCCGAATATGTTCCCGCAAATAAATAAACTATTTCGGAGAAAAAATCAAAATGACCTTCAGTGCCATTGTTGCCCGGACAACAGACAACGAACGGTTACTGACAATAGCAGAAGGTTGAGACCATAGGGGCGACTTTTCCGGAACTATACAAGGCCACTATACTATTAGCCCTAATTATGACCTGGACAGTCGCGTCTTAGTGCATGACTTCAGCTTTCAAAATGAAGTAGAGAACTGGCGATCTGAGGGCTCTGGTTTCACCCGGTTCAGCGATGAAAATATGGCAAATAATGGCATCGCCAGAGAGGATAGCCTACCCCCGTTCATTTCGAAGGAAGAACTCCATGAGATCTTCAACACAATCAGGAGTAAGAAATCAGTGGGGACCGATGGTATTCCGAACATCGTGCTACGACATCTTCCTCTAGTAGTGGTGGATATTTACACCACCCTGTTTAATAATGCAATGAATAATGCACATTATCCAGCGCATTCGAAAACGGCGGTGGTTCAACTTATCCCTAAAAAGGGAAAGGATATATCCAATCCGGTGAATCTCCGGTCGATTAGTCTCCTTCCGAATATCAGTAAGGCGTTTGAAAAGGTGATCAATAGAGCTCTGACTAGGTAGGTTAAGGACAAACATATAGTTCCGGATAATCAATTCGGTTTTAAGGCGGGACATGATATCTCACACTGGTGTCAGGTATCCAATGGAATGAAGGCAAAAACCAATGTACTGGTGCCTGCCTTGTTGACTTCGAGAAGGCCTTCGACACCGTATGGTTAGAAGGTCTTTTCTATAAGTTGACTAGGCTGGGGATCTGTAAACCACTCTTGTACATTCTTTACTAGCATATTGTAAACAGACAGTTCATCGTAAAAAATGGTGATGTGACTTCTGTTGGAATTTTTCCAATTAAAAATGGTCTTCAGCAGGGCGCGGTCAACTCGCCGATCCTATTCAATATGTATACAAGCGACTTGATAGATTCACTTTCCCATACTATTGCGTACGCAGACGATTTGATAGCGTACAAAACAGGTCCAAGAATCGAGGTCATTAATACTCTCGTGCAGCGTGACTTCGATAAGATAAGACGATTTTGCTTTGACTGGAAGTTGAAAATCAACTTTCAAAAGTCGCAAACCATTCTCTTTAGGACGCCGTTGTCTAGAGCCTCTAGAGATACCAGAAAAAATTGGCGAAAGCTCTCGATCATTGGCCAACACGGATAGCATCTTGCCTGTCGAAAGGTAGTCAGATACCTTGGGATCTGGCTAGATCAGTTTCTGTATTTTGACAAAAATGTAAATGCTGCTCTGGCCAGAGCTAAAGTCGCTTTTGCCCTTACAAAGAGACTGTTTTATAGCAGCCAACTCGATGCGAGGGTAAAGGTAATCTGCTACATGGCCCTTATTAGGCATATGCTGGTATTTGGATGTCCCGAGTGGTTCAATGTACGAGCAAGCTTAATGGAGAAGATTCGGTTTTTTGAGAGGGCTTGCCTTCGCTCGTACAGAACACCAGAGTCGGAATACAACATTTTTTATCCTAATGAGGTCCTTTACAACAGGGCGAACCTAATACGAGTTAATTAAGCTAACTCGAAGGCACATTGCAAGGGCAATGACCTGGACGAATAACCTGATATCTGGGGCTTACTACCCCAATGACCTTTACCACGAGAGTGTGCGCTCTGACGGCTTCGTTCCGCCGGAAGCATTTCTCTACCTAGATCAGATAGGGTTGATCCAGGATAGAGCAGTGGTCCCGTTAATCGTCCATTTCGCTCGGACAGCTGGAAACAGGCAACTCAACTACAACAGAAACGTCGCACATAGCAGTGCGGATCGTCTCAGGTTCAGTAGGGCGGTGGGGAATCGCGATATGAGGGATATCGTTCGGCAGCACCAGCATCTCTGGTGGTTAAATGATGGAGAAGATGGTTCGTCGTCGTTTCCGTCAATTACGGACCAACCTCACCAATGAGGCAGAACTGATCAGTCTATTTCTACTGTTAATAGCGATGGCCAGCTTACATAGGCTTAGGTTAGCCTTTAAGAAATATATACATATATTGGTATATACAAAGGTATATACTAATCCATGTATATTATTGTGTATAATGCCTAGGTGTGTGTATGTGTGTATTGTGTATGTAGGTTAGGTAGACTAAGGTTTATTTTAAGATAGATATTAAGTTTTTATAAAAATTTAAAAATATTGTCCATATGCTAAGTTTTTTGTTAACAATGTTTTTTCTTAGCCTTAAGTATGGAAAATAAATATTATGAAATAAAATAGAATGTAAATAAAGTCGAAAGACACATATAAGAATTTAGAGTAGCTTAGAATGCCTATGTGGGGCCAGCCAGTTAGTATAAGATTGTTAAGAAATTTTATGCTAGCATTTAAACATTTTTTGTTAATATGTAAGAGTTAATGATTAAGAAAATAAAATGCATATAAAACTGAACTGAACTGATAAGTTGATATAAGTCTGAGCGCAACGTTGCCTTTAGTGCGTGTACAAGCTAATGCACCGATACCCTCTACAGCTACTTCACACTTGTTATTGTGTGTCAGTATTGGCTAAACGATCTGAAATAAAATTTACTGCGATCCAGGATCGCAGAGGATTCGAGCTAGGCACTGTTGTAAAATATCTCCAACTGTATAGGCAAGCGCTATTGCAAGCAATATCGTCTGATCGCCTCGGGACGTACAAGTTGTCACAAAACCGGTTGGTCACAAAGATTGTTGTGTAATTGCCGGCGCAGATGTTGAGTCTCTTGATTTCGCGGTTGATGTTGATTGAACCATGGGTTGTGCACTGGTACTACGACAAAATATGGTATGGTATTAACGACCACATTGACGGCATCCCCCTGAAGAGCACTGCTTCAAAGTATGTCCGCTCTTCAGACAATTGGAACATAGACAAAAATTCTTCAATGCCTCGAAACGCTGTTCTGGTCTGAATGACATGTGAGATTGACATCGGGAGATCCTGTGTGGGCCTTGACAGTAGCAATACTTTCCACTTTCCGCTGCAGCCAAACTATGCGCTGAGTACTGCGAATTATCTCGGTAGAAAGACTGTGAGCTCTCTTCTCCCAAAACTCAAGATCCCCTAACGCTGAAATTTAGTTAGAGTCACAATTGACACAACTATTGGCACCGCCAAAGCATCCCACTGGTCAACGGGAAGCTACATGACCCTGAGTGCACGTAGCGACTCTTGTATGGTATTCACTACTGTCAGCAACGTCTTTGCAGTCTCTTCTGCAGCCGTCTTCATATTAAGGAATCTTGAGAAATGTATTTCAGACAAAAGCTTCGGATTGTCGAATCGGTTCTTTAGTGCTGTCCACACTTAATACACTTAATACACATTTAACACAATTAATAGTATTGTGTTTGCACTGACGGCTTGTCGGAGTTTGCTGAATTTGTAGGCTTCAGGAAAGTCAGCTTCATGTACCGGCGTTTCAAAAAGGTCCTTAAATGCGAACCAATTAGAGTACGATCCATCAAAATCCGGGATCGATACCGGATCTTATTTAATATCAATATCGTGGTGTTTGAAGATTTCGCTGACTCAACCGTTACAGAGGGGAGGGAAGAGGCTTTGCACTCTAACAGTCTTCGATTGAGCGTTACACACGTTTGGTTGTAAGAAGTTTCTACCTGCTCCCACAATGCATCATTAGTAGGTAGCTCGTCACTTTCAGCTGCACCAACTAATACCTCATGATTCTGCACGAAACGAATGTAGTGCATCTCTACAGATTTGAGCTCCTGGTCGATTTGAGGAACATCACCTGTGACCACGTTTCCACGCACACGTTCACTTATTCTGTTGATCGCTGTTACTGCACACAATCTACGATTTAATTCTGCCATTGTTCAACTCGGAAGAATCCGCAAATATTGTCTGCAAATATATATTTACTCGAATGTTCCAAATAACGCCAATGAAGACCACGCTGTTGCACAGTGTTTGTTAAAATGCAATCTGGCCGCAGATGCGAGATCCTCGAGCAAAAGCGAAATTCCGCACAGGAGGCACCAAAAATATGTTCGATAAAAATAACCAAAACTTTATTTTGTTTAAAGATGAATTCATTTACAAAATTAAGAACCAACTCCGTCTTAAATGACAGTGAAAAAAAAAAAAAATGGAGAAAAAATTTATTGATGTAACAGATCAATGAAGATATAATATACCCTGCTGGTTCCAACTGCTACCAACTTCAGACTGCTATAATTTAAAAGCCGGTCATGACAGTGAGCTCAAATTTTGACACATGACAGATAATTTTATTAATTCCGTGCTGGAATTCAAACGTGATAGTGTGATTGCTTTATATTTGGCTGGAAAATCACAAGTAGCTATCGTTAGAGCCCTCCAGCACCTCAATGTGAATAAATCATTTGTGTCTCGAACCATAGCTCGTTACCGTGATACTGGCTGCGTTGCAAAACGCCATGGAGGTGGTCATAAAAAAACAGCAACATCGGCAGAAATGGTTCGGAAAGTGAAGGCTCGAATTGAGCGAAGTCCGCGTCGAAGTGGAAGAAAAATGTCTCGTAAGCTCAACATATCATTGAAAGGAATGCAACACATACTGAAAAATGAAAAATGATGAACTCACAAGTAGTGAGTTGCCGAATTTGGTTTTTTCCGATGAGTCGCCATTTGTTATCGAGCAATATGTCAACAAACAAAATGACCGAGTTTACTTGCCAAAGAGGTCCTTCGAAAATTTACACCTTCGAACGGCCATCAGAAAGCAGGCAGCACCGATGGTGATGGTTTAGGCCGCCATAACCGCCGATGGTCGCTCTCCGCTCGTATTTTTGGACCGTGACGTCAAAATTAAAGCGATTGTATACCGTGAAACTGTCTTAGAGGCAGAATTGAAGCCTTGGGCAAACAATAATTTCGGTCGGAGACCGTGGACATTTCAACAAGACTCGGCACCGTCTCACAAAGCGCGCGTCAACCAAGATTGGTTAAAAAACAATGTTCCACACTTCATTTCTTCGAAAAAACGGATTACAAATTCTCTGGATACAAATCCGTTGGATTTCTCTGTCTGGGGTATTTTAAAGGCGCTAAAGGCTTTAAAAAATACCAAAGTTTGGACCACCTCAAATAAGCACTTTGCCGGGAATGGGCCAAAATACCGCAGAGCCACTTGCATGCGATGCTTTCTTCGGCCGTCTCAAGGCCATTATTCTCGCCAAAGGTGGACATATTGAAGACTACTGATACAATTTGAAAATTGATGTATTTTCCAACATTTTTTGCTTTGGCACAATAAAATTTATCGAAAAATAAAAAATAATATAGCATTTTAAAAGTTGTAGTTCGAGTCATCCATGAAGATGTGATAGATCATTCCTCTAGCCTCACGTCGTATTCACAATATCCGTAGAAAACCTAATCCCAATCTCAAACAGAGGTATTAACCGGCCCGTCTGAAATTATCATCCTCAATGCATTGTCGCTGTGTGTTGATTGTCGCCGCCTTTCATCACTCTGCCAAGCTTTATCGCGCACATCTGTTTTTATTCCCTTCTTTTAAACTAGTTTTTGTGCAGTCTTCCTGGTCAAATAATAGTAACTAGCGCTTTTTATCAAACCATTGGTTTTGTTGTGATTGGCGGGTGAAACTATAAATTGGCCATGTTTGGTCATCTGGTGCTTGATATTTTTGTTTTGTTTGCTCACGAAACATCCGAAATTGATACTGGCGAACGGATTTTATTTTTCGACAGTTGAGTCAGAATTTCTCTACTCTCTGACTTTAGTTTTACAAGACAGCCGTCCCAAGTCCTCTTTAGAAGCGCCCAAAGCACTTACTGGTCTCGTAATCTTTTTTGTTGTAAAGGTATCGGCTCATACCAAGTTGATGTTCCAAGTTTGAGTTTTCATTCGGAGAATTACTATTCAGCTCTTAAAATGTTCACCGTTGTGAGCGAGTAAGTAAGTAAGTACTTAATTTTTTATTTCGAAATTTTGAATAAACTCAATTAAAAAAGCATCTATGTTAGTCCAAGCCTTTGATTCTAACTAGTGCTAGTATGAGTTCGGACATGCCATGGACATGTTCACCGTGAACACGTTCAAAACTTCTGTTCATACGCTTTTAGCAAATTCGGAAAAATTGTAGGTTCAGGTCATACGAAACTGATTACGGAGAAAGTGGTATACAAAAGAGTAGTCAAAAGTTACGTATCTACAGCTATGCAAACTTCTGAGAGCTGAAAAATTACCCTTTTTTTAACCTTCACAAGCAAAAAAATGATATTCTGAACCAATTATACTACGTCCTCTATAATTAATCTTGGAAATCGAAACTCATTGCGATAAATTTTCTAAACCAGTTTTAGAAACAAATGTCCTCCCGTTCGTTTTTTCGAGAAAAGTAATTGTCAACCATCTTCATCCTAAACCTTTTATCTGGATTTCTTTTTTGATTTCATCGACTCCATTATACGACACGTTTGAGAATGATGTGAGGACAATAAAACCTGATGGCATGTATGTGCACAAAACATACGCACTTGATACTAAATCGGTCACCAATCCATACATTCGCTATGTTATTACCACAAGATGGAGGTTACTTCTTCCATCTTTGTATAGAACTTCCAGATATAGATATGGCGAATTCCAGCAGATTCAATCGCTTAAGAAAAAAGCGAACACGAAGTCCCTTTTTTGTTTTGGTTCTGAAGAGATGGGGCACTTTGTTTTGTTCTTGAAGCACTTTTTTTGCACATATGCACACGAATCGATGTAATATTGAATTGCGTTTGTGTAAACAATGCAACCCCTGCCCGAATCCCCCAAAGTGTTAGTGAAGATGGTTATAGACGGAATTATATTTTATGCAGGCAGGCAGGCAGGCAGGCAGGCGGGCTGACTGACATGCTTGCAGACAGGCACCTAGCATCAGCGTCGTCTTCATCAGGTTTTAGATTCTATTGAGAAATTTACGTTGAAAAATTTGAACAAAGATAAAGAAAGGAGAACAAAATGAAGAGAAAAAAATATAAAAACCTACCTAACTACAGGGGAGACAATATACCTATACAAAGTAAATGTTGGCCAACTTGGGTATTCCAAAAGGTAGAAAGGGGGTTGGATACCAGAGGTCATATCCTTAAGTTGAGGTTTTCTATCTTCGGTTTGAAACACTTTAGAATGGGCAATGTGGTTACATTGTCATATGTTCAACATGCAATGTTCGATGTTCAATGATCGATCTGACCCATGTGCAATGGAATGAGGGTAGGTGAGTAACACCCGGTAACCAGTAGACAGACAAGGGACAGTAATGGCTTGAAAACCTATTGTGGTTTTGAATAAAGCTACCGCAAAATTACTGAAGCATAACATGACCATAATTGAGTTTGAATGAACACGCGGAGAGGGTGATAGGCGGACCCCAAAACGGGTAAAAATATTTAGGATACTCAGGAATTTGTAGGCTATCTTATGCGGATTTTTCCGCTCTTCCTAGTAATTGACCATTTAGAAAGTGACTGCACTTAATCTGAAATCAAAATCAGTCACATAGTGGTACTTAATTCCATTAAAACAATTTTACTTGTGCTTTAAGAATTATTTGGAATTGCTGATGACAGAGGAGGGTTTCCCTTACTCATTGCCGTGATTATTTTTATTCCTTTTATTGAAGGTCGAGGTTAGCTCCTATGTCTTAGAAAGTCTATAAGAATTTTATTTAGGTAGCGCTTAAGTTCAGGGTAAAACTGAACCAAAACCTCTAAACAATGTGAGGGCCTTACAAAGCAACAAGATACGTAATAGTGTAACACTGGACGTGGTTATACACCTTAACTGACCGACCATAGTTAACAGATGGATTGGCGAGTGCTCCTTACAAAATCAACATCAGCTAAATTCCTTAAATAATGCAAACTCCACGTTGAATAGTTCATTAAACGACAATCAGACACGAATTTGAGCAAATTTATTGCTGACGAACCCTGCAAACGAAAAAAAAAAAAAAAACATGCAATGGCTTTTGGTTATGCACAATGAATGTTCGTACCCTTAAGAGTTCACATAGAGGCGAACAATTTTGCGAAGGCCCTAGACCGCTACAAAGTGAATATCACTGCCATCGCGCGGTTGATTAAACCATGACATGGGTGGGACTAAATACTGACATCTACGATCATACTTGGTATAGGGAGCAGAACTAGTGGATACGGATTTGGCATCGGAGAGAGACTTAGGCAAACAAGCTTGAGCTTTAAATTCGTCAAAATATGCGTTGCCGTCCCCGCAATATCGTTAAGATGATCCTTGCTATTTTTTTACAGCTAGTTTAGGTAGAAATGTGTTTTTTGGGTGGCGCGGTACGTGAATATGACCTAAAAGACACCAGCACAGACAATGGATAAAGGGTAATTAACTTTGCAGCGTGCCGCAATTTCATCGAAACTATCGCACAATTGCCATGCCTCAATATTAACAAGGGACCTGACAGTTATTTGACCATAGAACCGTCAACTAATTGGGTTGTTCAATCAGCTCTGCGGTTTTTTTTTTTCTTGGAAGCAATGTTTATCGTTTCGGAAAATCTCTGTTATGAAATTTTTGTTGTTTATTTCAATAAGGAGGGTTACGAGAATTTGTTTTGAACATTTGTCAGCGTTAGTTTATACTCCTTCGTTCAGGAAATACAGACCTTGCCAATACTGTTCGCTCTAGACGTCCACTCGCCACAGACGAAAATCAAATCTTGGCAACAGTTACCGTTGACAAGCATTTGACAACACGGGAAATCGCTCAACGGTTTAACATCACCCATACAACCGTTGTGCAGAGACTGAAAAGGCTTGGAATCTCGAAAAAGGTTGATGTTTGGGTTCCTCACGAGCTCAGTGAAAGAACCATTATAGAACGCATAATGGTCTGTGACTCTTTGTTCAGATGGAACTCGCTTAAGGCATTTCTGAAAAGAGTGGTTACAGAACTTGAATAACCCAATAGATTGTTCACATTATGATCAACACAAGACACAGCTCTAGTATTCTAGATGTTCGTACATTTCAAGGAGCCAACATTAACTCAAACTGTATCTTGTTGTAGTCAAAACACCCAGGAAGCACTTTGATGTTATTTAACATCAAATGGCTACAAGAGCCAGAGATTGATATAGTCTTTTCAAAGCAAATCCCCTAAAATATTTCGCGAAATTTTAAGCTATCAGCATCCTTAAAATATCAAGTTTTCTTCAACAAGAACAAGTTATTTGCGCCTACCAGTCTGGATTTCGGAAACACCACAGCTGCACATCAGCTATTCTAAAAGTATCCGACGACCTGGGAGTTGCAAAAGACAAGAACCAAATCACCTTTATCGCTCATCTAGATTTTTTAAGGCCCTTGGCACCGCTAATTATGAGCTACTTGTATCAAAACTGATAAACTTCTATTATTTTCTCTACATCATATCTCATAAGCAATGCTGTGTCAGATTATATTGCAATTTCCGTAGGTGTTCCATAAGAGTCCATTTTAAGTCCCCCACTTTTCGCAATTTTTATTAATGATGTTCCCAAAGGCATTAAAAGTTCAAATATTCACACATTTGCCGACGATATCCAGCTCAATTTAAGCTTTGAGAATGATCTTATTGATCATGCTACCTTGAAATTTAATGATGACCTAAAAGGTACTAATTGCAGATAAAAACTTTCTGCAGCTTAACCCAAGAAAAACGAAGTGTCTTTTCATAAATAGAAATTCGTTACCTCTTATCAACGTTCCTTCAGTCTACATTGGTAATGAATCTATCGAATTTCTAAACAAAGCCAAAAATCTTGGTATTTGATTCAATACAAAATTAACCTGAGACGACCAAGTTGTGGGAAAAGTATACGGATGGCTTAAAAATCTCTCCCAATCTCAAAGCTTCACATCAGTCAATACGAAGCTCGTGTTGATCAAGGCCGTGCTCATTCTTCGTAAGCTCAAAGTTGCTTTTAACAATATTGTACGATACGTATACGGCCTAAATCGTTTTGCTCATGTGGCGGCTTATGCCAAAAATATTTTTGGATGCACACTTGACCGATATGTTGACTACTGCACAATTAAATATTTACACAGGATTATAATCAACCAACAACCCCAATGCTTGTTTGGTAAACTAAGATTTTCGCATTCAAGGAGATCTTTAAGTTTAATTGTACCTCGTGTTGCTTATCAAGTTACCGAACGACAGTTTTTCGTTCACGCTATTCGCCTTTGGAATTCACTCCCCTTAATATGAGATGACTCCATAATACAAATAGCTTTAGTGAAACTCTCTTTCGACATATAGCAGACAACTAGCAGGAATACTGAATATAAATTTCACACCATACAAATATTTTATATTATGATGTATTAGATGTTTATATTTTAAAGTTTACTTTATTGAGAAAAGACTTGTAATTTGAGGTTAATTTTAAATCACTTATTAATTGTATAACATTTATAGCTTAAAGATTTTAATGGTGTATTAAAAATATCGTTATTATACTGTAATAAAAATACTGAAATACTAAAAATACTAAAAATAAATACATCAAGAACACCAAGACCAAGACTGCTTGCAAAATCTATTAACAAAGGAGATGGGATTAATATCTTGTACTATGATGAATCCAGCTTACATGCTTTAACAGTGGCTTTATCTTTTCGAAGCCTTCTTGTTACTTCTGAAATGTGTTTGTTTTTGTCTGGAAGAGATTTTTCCCATACGCACAACATTTTAGGTAGGTATTTAGCTTTACTCATTCACACAACGCTCAAGTGTTGGGTTTGTGTAAATCATCTTATCAGTGGAGAAACAAATAGAACTTTAAAACAATAGGGTCAGTTGAGGTAAATGTGCAATGGGGTTAATGTAAACGGTGATTATATCCGCACTTAAAAAATTACATGTTGCAACACAAAAAAGTAAATATAAAATGTCACCACACCGGCACGGGCACTAAAAGTTTGCGTTCTGAATAGAACCAGTTTCTTTAATTAAGCAACGCTCTTGTATATTTTTTTTTTTTTTGCATTTACCCCAGCAATAAAATGTGAGCAAGTTGTTGGGGTAAATTTAAATGATTACTTTACAGTATTCCAATTTTCCATTTTCAAGTGCTTAAAATTCCTCAGAAGTGCATAAAAATGAAACCCGAAATTCAATACCACGTTGACGATATTAACAATGCTGTCAATGATGTGACATTGACTGAAATGCACTACAAAATCCCTAAATTGGTCTTGTTTAATAGAATTAAGAGCCGCCAAACTTCGTGAGAGGTCATTGAGAGGATGCGATCACCTACTATTCCAATAGAAACTGAAAATGAGATAATTAAATGTGTTGTTACTCATTCCCCGCAAGACGGAGCTGAAAGAACTGGTTGGAGAATATATTACATTCAGCGGACTAAAAACAATTTAAAAACAATGTTCCTGCAGAGGTTTCATGAAATGACATTCGAGACTAACGCTGTAAAAACCATGACATCTTGAAGAGCGCTGAAAAGACGCGAACAAGTCTTATGTTGTTTATGATTTCTATGATAAAATAATAGCTTAATTAATAAACTACAGTATGACTTCAAAGCAGATGAAAGCGAATTTTACCGTGTTAGGAAATTCTATTACTAGAGCTTCAGGAAGAACCGGACGTGAATCTACTACAGTACTTACGTGCGTTCTGCAAATTGTTCAACAATATCACCGCTTATCATTTTTGAAGATGCTGCTGTCCAGGCCAGATGGACTTCTGAAGATGGTTTTCCGGGAACATTGTACGCATCGTTATCAAATTGAGAATTTCTTAAATGGATGTTAAATGGCTTCATTCCAGATGTTTACAATGCTCGTTGCGGAGAAGTTGCACTAGGATAGGCACATAAGTATCCGAATAGTTGCGAAGAGTACATTTTTAATCACAACTTCCTTAACATCGCGTTCAATAACATGCCTTCCATGTCTGCCATATGAAAGCCTAAAACCATTCATCAACGATCGAGCTGACTCCTATTAGACTTCTATGCGTCCAGATAACTACTCATCACCTTCCTATTTTAAAGCCGCTTGGAAAGTTATATAGAATCATATCTACTTTTGACGTTCCTGTCAAACTCTTTGGATTGAGAGTGGTAACTTCTCCTGATCCGTAAAGGACGGAAGCAATGTCAACGATACGTCATGTGCTTCTCTAACTTCATATTTAAGAAAATTGTGCGAAAATCACAAGCCAACACTAAAGGCGCAATTTGTCAAGGTCTGTGCAACGCAAAAACAAATTTATGTTGTCAAGTGGAAAGACGTCCAACATGTGATATCGATTTTGTCTACCTCGCCCCGGTAATTATCTTTCGTCAGAAATTTAAAAAAAAAAAAAAGTTGTTGAAATAGCAACCTAAGGTCCCGTTTTGACAAAGAATATCTTAAAATCTTCAGAAGTGAATAAAATGTGGACAAAACTAAACAGTTTAATTTCTTTAAACCTAGCACTATACCAAACTCAACCAGATAATGTTGAAGGACCTGAATTCCATCGCTCAGTTTAAATGTTACCTTATTTTTTCACATGCATATCTCGGTACATACATACATATGTACATGAAATAAAACTTATTGACGAGTTTTTTTTTCCATATTTCTGTCATCAAATTACACTAGTCTAGCTCTTTAACGCAAGCTACAACGTATCACGTAAGCCTTGTATTCTATTCCATCTTATTAATTAAAGTAAAACCATCCGGGCAAATGCAATGAACCGTCCCACTGCCAATACATGCACATCCACTGTAAACACCATGGCATGTGTAAATCCGTCATTTTCTGGTTTTAATTTTTTTTTTTTTTCAATACAGTTTACATATGTATGTAAATATGTACCCTTGTACTCATGCACATGCAATGTGCTTTCATCTTTTTGAGAGCTTATTCCGACTAATAAGCCGAAATTCCTTGCTTCCTTCTTGTTGTACATGGATGCATTAAACAAAAACCATACGAATAACAACAATCACCAACAAAAACAACAAACAAAAAGCGCTCGAAAATAAGTGCAACCTAATATCCCTCATCGTTGTATAATTTCCTGTGCGCCATACTTGTGTCCAATGCCACATGCGACGCAAAATCCGAACAGAGCCACCTACGAGTATGGCCATGGTGTGCATCATTGTCGGGGGCAGCATGTCGGAACCACTTTTTAATAAAAATGCGACATTTGTCCTTCGTTTGGCAAATGTGTGAGTTTGAAGAGACAAAAAACAAAGTGCAAGGGGAAATGACTGGAAAACGGTTCAAATATTCCTACCTCCGTAATTGAAAAACGAACTCTACGAGAAGATGGTTTTGTATTGCGGAAGAGGGAAACGGAGAAGTTTTAACCCTTATTCTGATATTCATTGCATTTTCTGCTCTTACTTTTACCTTCACATTCGTAGACGAAGAAAAGGAACTGAATATGCCGTTTACATAAAACAAAACAAAGAATCATTAGTGGACAGCGTGCGATGCCGTTTTTGCAACATAAGTAATATGGGTTTTTTTCGGCAGTTATTTTCCAAAAAATGCACAAAACCATTTTAATGCCAAATTCGTTATTGAAATTAGTATCTAGGATATATTGCTCATGCAGTCTGTAAATTTCGTTCTGTTAACATAATTTTAAACATTTTATAGAATAGAAGTAGAGCCAACAAAAAGAATACAAAATGGGTATGGTAAGAATGTTCTCGTTGAGTTCAAGTGTCGGTGTCGGTGTTGGTTTGCAAAGGTTAGAAATGGCATATTTGACCTAAAGGATCAACCTAGTTCAGGTAGACCAGCAGGCAAGACGATGGACTCCTGAGGTCCACCGTCGTGAGAAACCCCACTGTTACGGTAAGGGAACTCAACATAAGCCGCATCATTATCCATCTAAACCTAAAAAAAGTTATAAAGTTCGGAAAATAAGTACAACACCACCTATCGCAATATAATCTTCAGCATAGAATCGAAGATTTCACTGCGCTTCTGTGGGGTCAAATTCAAGAGACATTGCTGAATGATTGTCACCGAAGATGAAAAATAGTTTCTGTACAATAACATTAAATTTTGAATTTTTTGAAGCGCTGCAAATTCTTGTTGTTTTTCATACAATATTATGTTCAATTGTTCTTTTAAAAGCATAATAAATTTTATATTGTATTTGTTTACATTAAAGGATCTGTGTTTACTCTTTTTACTATTTTGATAACGGTATAGTCTAGATGAGGGATCCGTCGGTCGGTGGAGGTGTAAGGATGACCTTGTACAACACTAAAAAAGTGTTTGGTACGGGGTGGAGGTAAAGAATCAGATATTTCTCTAAAATATTTCTAAATTGGAATGAAAAATAAGATTCCGTGTGTATAAAATATTTTGGAAGATAGTATGGATGACTTCCAATGATACAGAAATACAGAGTAGATAGAAAATAATCCTTTACCACCTCCTAAAATATTTCTCAATATATTTCAAAGTATTCGATTTTTCTCTTTCACCCCCTGCGCATCCACCACTGTCCTACAAACAAAGATTCCCTCACCTAGGCGCTTACATTAATATCTATTCCAAAAAAAAAAAAATCATAATCATAAATTTCTCACTATCCATGTCGTATGGTGATGAAGTAAACTTGCCAATGTATTACAGCCCCATAGAATTTGTCGATTCATTGCTCCGTCGTTTTTAACTGATAATACACATGTTTTTATTGAATAGTCAATGGATGTTGGTTTTTTCTATTTTTTCAATCCATTGATCCGTTAGCAGTATTGTGGCCCGGGTAAACCCCGTACAGATTTATTAAAGCTTATTACAAGCATATTCTTAAAACTAAGTGGGAGTAGTTAAAGAAAGTTAGGTCGTGAGGCATAAGTGGAATAAGAATATTCTTGAGGGACAGTTAGCTGAGGTTTTAGTCGAAGAGAGGCAGAATATAGTTAACTTCACGAATTATTCTAGACATTGGCTTCAGGTGTCCGTAATTTGTTCTGTAAAGACTGCGCCGAAAAAACGGCACAGACCTAAGATTGCGTAGGTTGGTGTTAAGAGAAATAAGTTGAAGTAGGACGGACCATCAATATTACTTACTAGGTTAGGTTAGGTTAGGTGAGAGTGGTGGTTGGAAAACCCACCCACTAAGGCCTATTTACCCGTTGTGTTGCCACGTGGATCTATGATCCACTTACTCATGGAACCAATTTGAGCTTATGTTGAAGCGCAGGAGACTGTTAACGTCTGAATTCTTTAGATCGTTTAAGTCATTGTAGAAGAAGGCTCCTAGGTGGAGTTTTCTTTTCTGGAAGAGAGTATGTACAGGGAAGGTGGATGATTATCTCTACTTCCTCCTCGTCCATGTAGCTTATATAGAAATCGTTTGTAAAAGCACCAAGCCTTCTTGCATGCTTGCCTATAAAATCATTCTCTAGTGATGACACCTAAAATGGCGCTAAGATGTTTCCTATTTAGAAGAATCAGACTCTTAGAGCGATACAGATCCAGCTTTGGCTAGATCTGTTTAGTCGCTAGACATGTTGTCCCACATGTCTTGATGGACTTGATAGCTGCCTGACTATCCTTTACAGCTACTTGCTTGCTGAAGATGTCGATGTGTGTCAAGTGAAACAGAATGTCTAAGGCCGCGGATGGAGAGGAGCGTAGAGCTCAGCCTATGCACAGAAATGCTGTTCTTTGGATTCGGCTTAGTTTTTTGCAGTTGACTTCAATGTCTAAGGCAGTCCACACGACAACCACGACGTAGGTGAGTATCGATCTTATGACAGTGGATTATTCGAGGTTGAAGGCTCCATTTGTTTCCAATGGCTTTTCGCAAGAGAATAAAGCTACTCTAGCATTCTTGACTCTTTCTTGAATGTTAGGTTTCCAATTTAGTTTCTTATCAAAAATGAGACCCAGAAATTTTGCTGTTTCCAAAACACTAAATTGGTACCGTATATTGAGGAAGGGGCTATAGTTGGAATTTTATATTTCCTGGAAAAGAGGACAAAATGAGTTTAATGGGGTTAACTCCCAATCCAAGGCGATCCGCCCAACGGGTTAATCTGTTAAGATTTAGCTGAAGGAGTTTTTTGATAGTACTAAGATGCTTACCTGAGATAACTATAGCAACGTCGTCCGCATAGGCAATCACCCTGCTCCCTCCCGCTTTCAAGTATATTAACAGTTCATTTACCACTATGTTCCAAAGAAGAGGAGAATGGACACCGCCTTTCTGCGTGTCTCTACTAACACGTCTTTTAGCAGGAGTCCCACCCAGTTTGGAGGTAATTATCTTGCTATTTAGCATAAGACTGATGAACTCCCCAAGTGAGTCTACCTGTAAATGTGAAAATGCAGTCGTGATTGCGGATGTGTTGACGTTGTTAAAGGCGCCCTCTATGTATAGGAAAGCAAACATTGTGTACTCTCTATATTGGAGGGATCGTTTGTGTGTTGACAAAAGTCTTGGATCAATTTTAGCTCGAATATGGATATCAATCAGTCGTTCTAGTGTTTTCAGAAGGAAAGATGATAGACTTAGAGGTCTGAAGCCCTTTGGGACATCATGAGAGCATTTTCCGGCCTTGGGAATGAAAACTACATTAAACTCTCTCCATGACAGTAGAATGTTGTGGATCAATTCTACACAGCTCCTCATGGTATTCGCTAGCGTGGGCAAAATGGTATCTGAGGACCTTTGTAGTTTGGGCAATATTACACCGTCCGGACCCGAAGACTTTGTATGGTTTGAAACTATGCAGCGCCCAAAGCAGTTTGTCTTTTGTAATCAAACCATAAATTTTGTTCACGGTTGCAGTATTCCTGTTTTGGTTACTGTTGGCCGCGAATAAGGAGCTACCTGGAAAGTAGGTGTCGTATAGCAAGTTGAGTGATTCGTCACTTGAGGTTGTCCAGGAGTCATCGGCTTTTTTTCAAACAACTAGACATTATAGGATTTGTAAAGAGGATTTTTCTTAGCCGAGATGCCTCAGAGGCTTATGTGATTTTTTCACAGAATGATCTCCAAGATTAACGCTTTGCTTTCCTCAGTTCTTTTTTATATATTTTGAAAGATTCTTTGTAGGAGTCCCACTTAGTCACTTTTCTTGTGCTTTTTGCAAAGTTAAAAAGTTTTCTTCAGTTGTTTCTAAGTGGTCCTAGTGCTGAACTCAATCAGTGCGGCTTTTTCTTGCCCCTAGTAGAATCAGTGGGCAGGAAGAAGTAATAGCCTGATTGAGAGACAGGGTGAATTTTCTGACTTTAATGTCAAGCTCATTGGTGTCTCGCTGGGGACTTGAGAGTTCAGAGGATAGTGTTTCTCACAGTATTCCACTGTATTTAAGCAAATCAGTTTTCCGATAGTTTCAGAACGGTGTTTGACTGGGGGGAGCATCACCCAGGCTGAATTGGATGTATCCGTGGTCTGAAAACGAGTGTTCAGTCGATACCATCCGGTTTGTTAGCATTTTAATGATGTTTTCTGAGACAAGAGTGATATCAGCACTTCCTGTCGATTTTTTGTAATAAAAGTGGGCTCATTGCCAATGTTGCAAACAATGAGGTTAGTATTTATAATAGATTTAAAAAGTGACTCATCTCTATTTTTGATGTTGGTGGCCAGATTAGGATAATGACAGCCTGTAGGATCCTTTAGCAGTCTCAATCTTACCTTTGTCTTTTATATAGAGTGGATCGTATAAGGGCGTCCCAAGTCCACGAACCAAGCCTTGCACGATTTATGGTTCCTGGATTAGGATGATGTCCTCTGCATTTTTAGAGGGATGCAGAATAAGTGCGGCCGAAGCCTTTTTTGAGAGGTGAAGACTAATCTGGAGAGTCCGTATCATTGCTACAATTTCCCAGACTGGCCTCCACCACGGTTTTATGCGAATCCCCCGAGTCTGAAAATGAGCTCAAGAGCTCATCTTCTTCCTCTGATCGTATAGAATTTTTTTTTTTCATCATCGGCTTCCATTTCCGACAGAGTGTCAGAAGAGGAGATCGACGGCTTAGTAGTCGCCTCGGATAAATTGGAGTCGCCGGAAAAGTTATTTTGGAAAAATAAATCGATGTTCCCAGATCCAAGGCTGTGTTTGTATTTTCGTTTAAAGGAGGAGGAGGTTGCTTATAAGCATCCAGCTCATCCTTTTCATAAACCCTAAGGTTTATTGCCTCGAATCCGAACCGGATCACGCCTTTAGTCTGGGTTAGAGGGTTAAGGGATTTCTTATTGATCACAATCAACGCACATCTATAAGAGCCCCTTAGCTCCTTCAGTTTCGCGACTTTCCAGTCAACTCCATAATGCTTTCTGGAGGATAGGATTCGGCTGGAATCCAGGTGCGGGTTCTACCTAGTCAAGTCTTAAATATTAGAACACAACTGAACTCACTCATTACGAATGCAACGAATGGGCGCATCTATTTCGTATCGATTGCGATTTAATAGTTGATATTTATGCTTCATTGTGACGTAAAAAGCTTTTGACATTAATTGCTTACAATCATAGAATGGGGCGACATCGAAAATGTTGTAGTTGGCCTACTTAAACGCAACATGGAAAAAGGCGATATCTTTAGGACGTTGCGATCGCTTGGAATCACTCGCGACACAATGTTGTGGCGGGAATTGCAAATTTTGCAAAAATCCATGTCTCGCATTATCAAAGCAGATTTAGGACTCAGTGCGTACAAGCGACACACTGGACACCTGCTCACGGCCGCATTGAAGGAAAAACGCAAGCGAAGATCGAAAGCATTACAGACAAATTCCGTTTACTGACGAGAAAA
This sequence comes from Volucella inanis, assembly GCA_907269105.1. Classification (NCBI taxonomy): domain Eukaryota; kingdom Metazoa; phylum Arthropoda; class Insecta; order Diptera; family Syrphidae; genus Volucella; species Volucella inanis. The sequence continues at coordinate 37,556,738 of OU026154.1, read as the reverse complement.
TCTTCACCGTAGAAGAATCGTTCAATTAGCAGAACGATCGTGTGAATGCTCGGTCATCCAATTGGCGTTACCAAGTTACATTGAAAAATCGGACAAAATATATTAATCGACCGTCTTGGAACCCATTGTAAAGTCTCTCAACCAATCAATATTCAACAGCAATCCATGGACTTTCCAGCAAGACTGCTCCAACTCACAAAGCAAACACGACTCAACTGTGCCTCAAAAACAAGGTTCCGAATTTCATATTAACGGATGATTGGCCAGCTGGTATTTGGTCCGTATTATAGGGCATGGCTTGCTTTACTCGACACTCAAATATTGAGTCGTTGAAGCGAGCCCTTGTCTGTGCAGTGGACAATTTCCCCATGCATGAAATGCGTTTCGAAATCGATGGGTGGCCACATCATTTTAAGTCGTGCTGGAAGGCAAATGGAAGTCATTTCGAATAAGTTGTTCTAAGATTTGTAGCCATTGAATAACACAATAAAAACAAAAAAAAAAATTGTTTAAATACTAAATCGTTTTCATTTGGCGCTGATTTTTCTGTGTAACAGTATTTATGTCCCTACTAGGTAGGTCTGCTAGGAATATCCTTCCTAGGCACGACTTCGAGCTTTGCACCTTGCCAAATCTCTCCTAAACCCCCTATGGCTTTTGTGAAAGGATCAAGAGATCTTTGATCAGCCAAGAAGTTGCCCGAAAGCTTCAACTTGACCAACTGCCGCCGCTCAGGTGTAATCGATCCATCGGTGTCGCTTCTATCGATTACCGCGATCGTTATATCGTCTTTTAAGACTTTGCTAAAGGACCTCAGAGATGTGGTGTTGGATGGCCCAGGGATATTTACGATGTTGGGCCTTTTGGGAACCGGCACGTTTTCTTCAAACGGTCTCTGGTGCTTAAAACAGTCCTTCAACGTTTTGAGAGCAATGCTATATTAGCCATTGGTTTATAAGGATTTATTGTTTGAGCACATCATATATTTACTGTAGGAATAGATGTTGATACACGAGCTTATTTTACTTCAGCAACAATAATTATTGCTATTCCTACTACAAGGTGGTTATTCCATTTATATTCCATAACAGCTTCCACGTTATTATCTTTTGTTGATATGGTGGGGCGTTCAGAGCGAGGTTCGTTAATAGCATCTTCTCGGCCATATTGGAAGAGTTTGTATAACTTGTTAACCTTTTTTTTTTTTACTCAGAGCAAACTAACCGTATGCCACTGTCAACATTTGAAGTGTTTTAGAGCACTTGATTTCCATTTTTTACATAAGATTCGATGCAAATTCTTAGCTCAATTTTTTATTATAATTGAAAATCGCCGACCATACTAAAACACGACTCACTTTTCTATCTGTCAAAAATAAAATAAGTATGCTATATACTTGAAACTGTGAAGATATGTTCGGGACGTGTGTAAAAAAAAAAATCGATAATCGAATGTACGTTGCCCTCGAAATTTCAAAAGTCACCTTACTTTTTGAAAACACTCCCTAGTAATAATAAATAAATCGTTTAAATGGAATTGAACCACGTTATGAAGCTTATTTGGAAACCAAGAGCTATAAAAGGCTTTTCTGAAATCGGTGGCAATCACGTCAACTTCATTTTCAAGTTCTAGTGGACGTAAAGTGCCTAATACGATTTCCGTTAGGTTGATGGTTGTAGATCTACCCGTGAGAAATCCGTGTTGGATTTGGGAAACAATAGATTTACAATGGAAAAGCATTATGTCCCGAAAAGCTTAGGTATGCAGGACACCTTAGCAATTGGTCGATAGTTGAAAATATCGACTTTGCGACTTTTTTTATGTATTGGAATAATAAAAAACTTTTTCCAGGTTGAGGGAAATAATCCCTGGGTGATAAGTAGCTGAAAGGGAGTTGTAAGAGGTTGGGCTAGTTGCATTTCACATTTCTTTAAAAATATAGGGACACCATCATCAGATCCAGCAGAATAATCATCTTTGAAATTATTTTATCTTTCACTTGCTTTGGAGTTATAAAACCTTTTTGTTTGTGGACAGTTATTTAAGGAGAAATAGTAAGAGTGGTCTAGCTCTTGCGAAGAGATTTGCAATAATTTTGAGATCCCCCGAGCACTTATCAAGAAAATTCAGAGATGGTGAATAGTTTTCCGGCTTATTTTTAGTTGTGATGAACTGAAAGAATCGTTTGGGTTCGGAAATGAATGTGGTCCATTCGGTTTAAATAGTTGTCATAGAGAGTTTGGTAGTAGAAGTATTCAGCGTCGGAACGCGATTTTAAGTAAATATACCAGAGCTTATTTCTCTTGTTACACGAAGAGCGCAGCTCTTTACGACGGCTGTTTGAAGAATACCCGTATTTGACAACACAACTTTTTTTTTTAGGTTTTTCAACTCGATACACTTTTTTAACCCCTCCGTATAGTACGACTTTTGTTAGCCTCCAAAATACTCTTCCGCAAAATCTCGTGAAGGATATGGCTAACGCGTTCATTTCATATGCCTGCTATCTCACCCAACTCGCAAATTTTCACTCGCCGCAGGTCCACCAGTACGAGATCATAGGTTTTGTCCATTGTGGTAATCGTTTTTGGGCCACCTGGGCTGGGTTCATCAAAAATTGACGTGCGGCCACGCGAAACTCTGCGAACCAATGGTAAACGGTTGTGCGGAATGGTGAATGGGTCCCGTATATACCATCGAGGATGGGCTTAATTTCCTCGTAGGTTTTGCCATTGAAAAACAGGAATCGGATCACGGAGCGATACTGCCCTTTTTCTATGGTCGCAAAAAACACTAACACTACCACACCAACAGAGACAGGCGGGCTTAAAGAGGTTATACTAAATGACGGTAAGCTCATTTTGGCTCAGTAGTGCCACCAATCTTTCAATCCGGGTACTCATCAAACAGCCCTTTTATTCTACCAATGTGGTGAAGATAAGGGATTCTTTCTGGGTAAAAAAGGTAAAAGATTAAGAGAGGCATTTGAAAATTTCGGTATAAAAGGATGAAGAAGATTGTTAACCTTAAGTTTAGGATTATCGTAGAGAAAGCCAAAATTGACCATACTGAGGAAGTTGTTCAGTGTGGCGTAGTTTGCTCTATGTAAAATAAAACTGTAAGAATACTCATAGGAAACGGTGAAGACTAAGTCGAGTTGCCCTCCAATATTACGGGTGACACCACTTAATTGATACAGACCAAAGTCAGTAAGGCAGTCGATGAGAAGATTTTCTTTATCAGAGGTGGGATTTGTTGCAGTAAAGAAGAACTGTTTAGGCTGGGACCATAGATAACAATATCGTTGGGATCAGCAGCATTTAAAATAAATTCGAGTGCATCAACTAGTTGTTAATCTTAAATTGATTGAGAAGCGCAGCAACAAATATACAGGGTGACTGACTCGAACTGCAACTTTTTAAAATGCTATTGTATAATTTTTTTATTTTTTGATGAATTTTATTGTGACAAAGCAAAAAATGTTGGAAAATACATCAATTTTCAAATTGTATCAGTGGTTTTCAATATGTCCATCTTTGGCGCGAATAATGGTCTTGAGACGGCCGAAGAAAGCATCGTACGCTGCACGCAAGTGGCTCTGCGGTATTTTGGCCCATTCCCGGTGAAGTGCTTGTTTGTGATGGTTCAAACTTTGATATTTTTTAGTGCCAACCTTCGCCTTCATAATACCCCAGACAGAGAAATCCAACGGATTTGCATCCGGAGAATTTGAAATCCATTGTGTCGAAGAAATGAAGTGTGGAACTTTGTTTTTTAACCAATCTTGGTTGACGCGCGCTTTGTAAGACGGTGCCGAGTCTTGTTGAATTGTCCACGGTCTCCGACCGAAATGATTGTCTCTAAGACAGTTTCACGGTATACGATCGCATTAATTTTGACGTCACGGTCCAAAAATACGAGCGAAGAGCGACCATCGGCGGTTATGGCGGCCCAAACCGTCGGTGCTGCCTGCTTTCTGGTGGCCGTCCGAAGGTGTAAATTTTCGAAGGACCTCTCTGGTAAGTAAACTCGATCATTTTGTTTGTTGACATATTGCTCTATAACAAATACCGACTCATCGGAAAAAATTAAATCGGCAACTCACCACTTTCGTGCAAGCGTAGCAACTCCTTTGCTCTTTCGACACTAACTTTTTTCTGTTGCGGTGTATTTTGAAACTTTTTCAGTTTTTCTTCCACTTCTACGCGGATTTCGCTCAATTCGAGCCTTCACTTTCCGAACCATTTCTGCCGATGTTGCTGTTTTTTATGAACACCTCCATGGGGTTTGCAACACTGCGAGTATCACGGTAACGAGCTATGGTTCGAGACACAGCTGATTTATTATTAAGGTGTTGGAGAGCTTTAACGATAGCTACTTGTGGTTTTCCTGCCAAATATAAAGCAATCACACTATCACCTTTGAATTCCATCGCGGATAAAAATTTTTCAACACAACTGAGACGCAAATTGTTTAAAAGGCTTGTAAATAATAAAATTATCTGTCGTGTGTCAAAATTTGGGCTCACAGTAATGAACGATTTGGAAATTATAGCAGTCTGAAATTGGTTACAGTTCGAGTCAGTCAGGGTGTATACAAGTAGGTTGCGCTTGCACATTGGAACTCCAGCGCATCCAATTTCAAAGAATGGAGTGGACGATATTTATTAAAGGGTCTACACTCGATACAAGAGTGTATAGCTAGAAGTACAAATCGGGTATATAAATTTTAATTTTTACCTAGACTATCGTCATGGTGTTAAGTCTCGGGAAAATAGTTCAATTTCTTAATATTAAGGCATAGATTGATTCTTTTAAAGACAAAAATGTCGTAGGATAGAGTCTGCGAATTAAGATATATGTTACTCGTATAGCAGAAATCTTAATTCGTAATCTTCTTACGTTTTGATAATGAGGAAATAGACATTTGGGTGGCTTCAGCCATTAATTAAACGGCGGGTTAACAGTGATGATATTTTTTGAAACTAGACCGTATTCTCTGAAGGTGTAGTATGCGTGTCACGGAACTTACGTTTGACGCGAAAGAAGAGAGATCATTACCCACGTCATCAGGAAACATTTCTAATTGCTCATGTAAACGTATAAAAAGTTGCCGCTGATAATTATGATTAGTTGGGAGGCCTTCTTGTAGAATGAAAACCATTGCATTGGTTTTCGTCACATCGTCGACAGACAGAGTCCGGCATATCATATAATCTGCGCCCTCTTAATCGAGAGAGGACCTAACGGGGCCATCCTCCCCTAAATCAATAAGGTGCTTGGTTAATTTTGCCTTTACAGGAATTTTGGGGTCTAAAAGAGAAGGTAGTGTGATAATAGGGAGTATGTCGTAGAAGATGAAGAGGGATTTAAAATATGGAAGCGAATAAAGTTAGGTTAAACCGTTTTTGTTTGAGTGGAATAAGGAGATGTTGTTATTTATTTTTTTTAAAGTACTGGAAGTGGCATAAACATTAAAAGACACACTATAACAATAACGGCCGGGTCTGGTCAATAAAGGGGTGTTCTAGTCCATAAAGTTTTTTAGTGACGGCATTAAGAAGTTGTCTAGTGATGCCCCTTAAAATGAGAGTAAACAGTTTTTCGTACTGAGTCTTTATTTCCTACTACACTCTTTCAATCTGGAATAGGTCATGAAGAATTCCTTTAGTTATCTCGCATCATAAAGAGTAATGTCGTACGCAGTTATGCTCATTCGAACCCACTTTTTTTTTTTAAAAAAAGAAGATAAAAAAAGTGGGGATTACTATACTTGAAATGCCTGGGAGCGTGTTAACGTGTTAAGTTTTTTAGAAATGGAAAGGGACAGAGAGAGAAAGAAAGATTTTTCGGCTCGTGGCTTATTACGCTCCATGGGTGGCATCTAATATTTAATTGGGAGACTAAATTATTAGTGTTATTGAATTTGTTGCATTCTTGGCAACCACTTTTCTTACGTAAAAAGAAATGTCTTTCTGGCGCGGCTAGTATTGAGCCCCGAACCATCCGATTTATAAGCCAATATACTACCACTTGAGCTACGACAACTCTGGATGCTCTAACCCAAAATGCAGGCAATCCACGATTGCATTTCCCGTGATCCCATTGTGACCTGGAACCAAAACAGGAGTCAGTCTTCTGGAATGCCTTGCATTTTCGAAATAGCTTACAGCTTTAGGCATAGTTTGGCTGTAATTACAGGTGCATATACTTCGCTTCCTCACAATCTAATTTATTGCCATCAGGACTGCGTATATCTCCGCTTAGAAGATAGAAAGCTGTCGTCCTCCAAAAAGACACCAGGTCCAGATCGGCTTTAGCGCAATTCGGAAAACCTGACTGTATTCCTTTCCTAGCTCAAATTTAAGCCGAGATCATTTCTGGGCACAATGAAAGTCAATATCGTATTTTCGCAGCAACAACAGATTTGGTGTCATTGCATCAGACATGTCCGTAAGACCAGAGTCAAAAAACAATCGCCAGGCGAACTGGGTCTTATTCCAAAGACTACTTATTTTTAAGTGGAAGAATATTGTCTATGTATTCATAATTCCATGTTTAAATAAATTAAGCAATTAATATATCTTCATCTAAACTTACTCTCCACGTGAAGGTTTGTTTCATGTGTCAGGCATCTAATCTCTGAATACCATGACTCCTTCAGTAAACGAGTACTTCGTGCCTCACTACCGCTTGATAAATTATTTTTAAGTTTATGTTTATAGCGCTCTTGCTGTGTTTGTTTTCTCCGAGATTTTGTTTTTTTTTTTTTTTTTGTGTCAATTTGTCTATCGGTGTGTATACGTGCATTGCACTTTGCGTCCAATCAGTGTCTACACCAGGCGGTAGCACCACTCACCGAATTTCAAAGTAGGTCAGCCAAATTTCGTTTCGTTTTTCGGTTTTAATTGCTTGCTTCATTTATGCTGCGCGCACCTCCTTCTGCTTCTTCTTCTTCACTGTTTTTTCCCTTCTCTTCTCTCTTTGTTAGTTGCACTCGTAGTTTTCTGTGTTGCTTTCGTTTATTTTAAGTACAAAACTTTTTTCGTGTTCGCTTTTGGGTACTGCAGATAAACACAAATTCAGAAATTCAAAGACCAACAGAGGAAGAGTGGGGAATAGGCAAAGGCAAATAAATACTCTGACGCCATCGTCGCCGGAGCTAGGGGCAATGGCTGGAACTCCTGTCCATTACCTTAATTCCTCGCTATTAACTCCGAAACACCATTAAATCAGTTCGAATGAGTTTATATCACTTTGAGTGGAAACTTTTTTCAATACGCCTTCTCCTGGTATTTTGGAACTCAGAAGAGAAGGCTGGAGGAGGCTGTTTCAGATTAAGAGGAGTTACAGTTAATTGAATGTGCATTACTGGCACTTGCAGTGTGGAAGAAAAGTAGGTTGACCATTGACCAAGAACCAAGTGGGCTAAGTTCGAGAATGGCAGGTAACTCGATTGCTGGTTCTTGTATTTGCATGGAACACTGGCAGTCCAAGTGGTAAACTGGAGGGGGTTCAATTGGTCTGAAAAGTTTGCTTAGGTGGTGTACCTTCTTGAAGCTTGGCTCGCTTTTGTGTTTTGTAGTTGTTGACTTCTCTATGCCACTCAGTTTGAGTGATTTAGCACCTTTGTGGGGAAGTATTTTGTTGTTTTTGTTGTTATTTTCCTCTTTTATTTGTAGCCTGTCTTACTGGTCGTCCTTTGATAGAGGGTACTGCAAGTAGCAGTATCTGCATACTTTTTTGAACCTGAATTATTGCAATTTTCAATGCAAAATGCTGATAGTTGGTTATGGACTCTCCATATTTTATTGAAAAGATATTCATGACGCTGTTGGAAAGAGTTGGGGTTGAGCTGAGTTGAATATAAAAGAGTTGGTGCGCGGGTTTAGATTATTGAAATTCATGGAGAATACAAATTTCGGTTTTCGATTTATCAAAGTAAGTGACAATACGGTAAGTAGTAGGAGGAAGAAGAGGACGAGTAAAGGTTATTTATCATATTCCATTATTTAAAGTGAACACAGCTTTAGGGATTATGTGAGATCGTCTAAGGAATGGTTTGTTAATTTTTGGCGTTCTTGTTGTACTTGGAAATAAAATATATTTAAAGGCAAATTTCTTACCTACGAGTAGATACATTTCTGACAAATACAACTTCGTTTTCTGGTATCTCAACGATTTTAAGTGTATTCTCAGATAGACCTTAAAAGTTAAAGCTTACATCTTTTAATAAAGGCGGATGAAGAACTGTGATATATATTATGGCGATTGCTATAGGAAAAAAAACAGCGCTTATTCGGATGCCGATTTGTCATATGCGGCGAGGAGTGTTGAGCTTTCGGCACGTGAGCTAGCGTCTTATAACAATCCGCATCGAGGCTAAATTCGAAAAAAACAAACTCGTTATATAACTGAAGCAAGCACATAACTTCTTCATCTCACTATACACAATGATCACATTGCAATAGACACAAGGCATGCCTCCAATATTCTAGACGTCCGAACGATCCGGTCAGCATTGACTTAGATTAACATCTTGTTACAGCTAAAGTGCGAGTACGAATGTGGATTTTTCAAGCGCCACAACAAAGAAGAACTGCTATGAGAAAATATAACTGAAACCCTACGTCAACAACTTGATTGACTTCTATCAGTGCGATTTTAGACCATCAAACTCCTTTAATATTAAAAATGGTTCTACACAAGGTGACGAGCTGTAATGTGACTTCTTTAACATCACAGTTTAAAGAATTGTGTGGAACTTATAACCGAACAATTTTCCAAAAATTTGTGCAACTAATAGCGTACGCCGATGATATCCATCCCTAAAAACTAAGGAGACTTTATGTATAAGACCTTGATCATCCCACTCACTTTATGGCGCTGAAGCATGAACTCTATCGAAAACGAATAAAGATATCCCCAGTCGTTTCGAAAGAAAATCAAGGTCTTCGAATTTAAACCGGTGGAACAACGCAATAGAGGGCAAGGGGACCTCAACCGACCTGGAGTGTTCAACTGGAGGCAGCTAGTTAATGACCATCTGACTGGAGGAGCTTGTTAGTTGAGGCCCAGGATCAACACGAGCTCTAGCGTTACCTAAGAAAGTAAATAAGACAGTCTTTCTACAATGTAGCTCAATGTATTGAAGTTTTTCGCCTCACGACATAGCCGTGCCTTAAGTAGCCGATTTTATCTTCTTGAAATCTGTTGGCTTATCTTTGAGCTATCCAATACAATCACTCGAACGAGGTAGAATTTTCCTTGAAACGTAATTACCTGTTTGCTTCGCAACGATGGGTTCGATCTCGAAGGCTATTTTGCTCAAGGCCATTGACTTGTTTTGGCTTGTTATACAACGTACACATTAGAGCCACAAACAACATCCTTGAGAAGTTTAGTAGTTTTCCTTAAAAATACATACATTATTTCTTTCCAAAATTTGAATAAGTTTACGCAGGGTACTTCGTCTAAATACTCAAGCAGTTTTTTTTTTTTTTTTTTAAGAATTTCTTGCAGTTTTTAGATACTCCCTTACACTCGCATAGTTTATTCTGGAGTCTAAAAATGCTCGTTGTTTTCGTTATAACTACGAAATATGGACGTTTTGCAACGTCCTTAGAGTCAATCGTTACAAAAGAAAAATCTCAGCAGTCAACCAAAGATAAACCTGGAATATGGATTTTAATGTTGATAATAATATTCTATATTTTACTACCAAATCAATCAATATGAACAACTGCAAATGGAATGTTAGTATGCCAAGTAAAGGTATTTAGGAACTGCAGCGGGATAGACTGAACGTAGGAAGGATGAAAACCCGTGACATCCGCGGATGCGTATTTTATTGTTTATAAGACGAAAATCCAAGATTTAAAAGCTTTAGGCATGTGAGTAACGGTTTACACATAAATAGTTGCTGGTCCTAGTTTTTATAGAAATGCGATTTATAACGTGAAAACATTTGTAAAAGAAAGAAAGCATCATCGCTAACATCTTCGGAAACTCACACAGACTCATTTACTTTGTAGCGCAAAGAAATATTATCATTACTAAAAGTTTGAAGATCGATGCCACACATACTTTTAGTATTCAGAATATGATGACCGGTCATACACACAGGGACTATGGAGAAGTTTAACGTTGAAAACCTCAAATTATTGTAGAAAATAGTTTCAAACAATTTCCGTACGGCATATCACTTAACTTGGTATCGGTCTCAATGACGCCGACATGAAGCCCTAGAAAACAGTGGTACCGCTGCCAATATACCATCAGAAGTGTCACGGATAGTCCGATGACTAGAAATTTAGTTTCACGAATAGTGCCGGCAAATGTATATTGCATAAAAGGAATAAGCAGCAAAAGCGCGAAATTTAGTTTCACGAATAGTGCCGGCAAATGTATATTGCATAAAAGGAATAAGCAGCAAAAGCGCGATCTGCTCGATAAGAATGTGATCCCCCAAGAAAGAATCAAGAAAAGACCTTTTAAAACGAGATAGTTTTCGAAAGTTTTAATGAGTTAAGGATGTAAAACACGAAGTGTTTATGAAAATAATCCTTAATTAGACTCCAGCAAATACGCTGTTGCATATTGCCTAATGATTCAACTATCTATTTAACTGTTCCCCGCAAAAATCTGTAAACTGCGCCAAACACAGAGGCTTTAATATTGTATATTTTATGCTGTGCACCAAATACTGTAAAACGTATGTACTCGTACATACATATGTAATTTATGTATGTATATAAAGCCATATTAAGTCCTGGAAACCTTGTAAAAATCCTCTAAATATGCAAGATTTCAATTGAATATTCTTGTTGCAATGCCAAGGTCGGAAGGAGCACTACCTTCGATGTTGGAAAAGGCCTTAAGCACGACGTTGCACTATGTATTTTACGTTAAAGAAATGGGTTCCACTGTAAACAATGATGAAATGACTGTTATGATACACTTACGTATAAGTGTAAGGTGCAGAAGCCTGAACACTGTCAAAAGCAGATGAAAACTCTTAGTTGCTACGAAAGAAGTCTTCCGTAAAATATTTGAAAAAGATGTGTGCAAAGTTAGGACACCTCATTTTAGATCGACCTTATCTGGTCGCAGCGATATGAAACTATTAAACTATTAAAGTCTTCTATTCGATATGCATCTTTGCAGGTGTCCTACACCTGTTGTCACAAGTAACAACATTGCCTCCGCCTTCTCAACTTGCACCCTTAAATTAAAAATCGGCGTTTCCTATGCCAGGCGAATCTTCCCACAGGGAGCTTTTCTATGACTGCTCAACAGAAGCTTGTTGCTCGTTAATTACAGAAATGGCGAGCTCATTTCTTGGATCGTTATACCTGCGATACGTTGCAGATGAAGTACCAGTCTTAGTTTTTTCTTTTTTACTTCAGATCAACGTTGAAATTTTTACCTTGCAACTTCCCTTCACTTCACAGCATTGTGTTTGTTAAACGTAATGATTTGGGAATTCAGAGTGGATACAGCAAATATACCAAGGCTAAGAAGCAATCACTTCTCTGTGTACGTCTACGTCTGTAATTATATGCCACCTTAGTGAAGGGCAGGTAGATCCCTTCCCACACTTCTCATCCACATCTGAATTTGTCTAGATACGAACTAGTTCTTACCAAATTCCACTTTAATGCGATCTCAGTTCGGTGTTCAATTTCGTATGGTTAAAATTTCATGTCTGTAAGCAAATAATCGACTACCGCTTTCTTTATAAGAGCCCCAAAATTGACACCAATTTGGACTTTAAAGAGCTCGTGATCTGCTGTCTGACTCCATACAAAGAATTGTATCCTTGAAATCGTTATTGCGGGCTATATTAAAATACACAATTTTGTCTCCGGTATTCTAGGTAGACATCACTCGAAGAACGGTATGTTGATATCTTCGCTGCGGAAAACAAACTGCAGGGCGTTATAATCTGAAGGCATTCATAAGGCAACGTTCAAGGGTATCTCTCTTGTATCTTTAACTCTTTTTCGCCCGCCCTAAGCTTAAACATTTTCGGGAAACACAAAATTTCTTTAACGCGACGCAATTATCGAAAAAAAAGTCAATCTGCCGGAATAGCCTTAGGTGACTCAAAAATTGCTCTTCTTCATTAGCTTGGGGCGCTGAGATCGTATCTCTGATACTAGACAACTTTCCATTTAGTGGTCCATAAAAAATTGTCGTTTCTTTATTGAAGAAGACTGCGGTCAAATCAGCCGTTTAACACTTTTTCCTCTATTTTAATGTCATGTTTTTTAACTGAGGTCGGAGCAGCTGCCCTAGCTAACTCTTCGTCCAGTACTTCATGCAATATTGTGTGTCACAGGCGGGAATGCCAACAAGCTTTCGTTATTAATGATAACGATAACGATAACGGAGTTTGTCATGCTTTCGTCATGAATTTTTTGACAAAAATTCATTTAATTCATAAAAATAGATATTGATGATTTTTCCTTTTTCAAGATACTAGGTGAATGATATACCATGCGAATCCCAAAATACGGATGCCGTAACCTTTCCAGCAACTGTCCACTCAGCTGACTGCCAATTTGACTCCAGAGTGTAGTAGTGGATCCATGTTTCATTCATTGTCATATACCGCATGAAAAAGTTGTCTCCAAACAGCTCTCTGAATCATTAACAAGTCGTTGTTCCTTGGCCAACTATGAGCAAACGTGGTATCCGTATTCGTATTTCGCTCCATTCGAACATTAAGTCAAAAGCAACGATCGACGTTCTTTCTGTGTAATGTTTCTAAAGTTAAAAAGGCGTATCGGGTGTGACTGTGAAGTGATAGGTCACTTCTTCTGCTTCTGTAAGTGTGGAGCGATAAAACATAGGCGTGTGTATGTAATTATTATTTTTTTTTTTTTTGTTTCCATTTCCCATTTCACCCTGTTTACTTTGTACAATGTTACGTTTCTTTTCTTGTTTGGACTAAAAAAGAAAACCATAATCTAAGTCCCGTTTTTTTTTTCTTCTCTTTTTAGGTAAGCACCACCAGAGGCATCATTAAAACAATTCATTAGATTTGAAATTGGAACATCCCCAGTGCAGTGTTGGTATTGCACAGGGCACGGCGGGGTAATAAAACCGAATGCACCCAACAAAAAAGGCATAAACGGAAAATGAGAATCGAGTAATCTATAATTATCGCCTTATCAAAACAAATAATATATAATGCTCAACTAATAATATTCGCATTCTGTTTACAATTAACAGTCCGTCACTATAAATAACGACATAAATGAGGAAATCTAAACAGAATCTGTGCCAGTCAGAGATTTCACTTTCATTTTTGAGATGAATTTGATGGATGCAAGCGATTCAAATCGGGTATAACGACTGACCTCAGTTGGATGCTTTTGAATTGCGTTCGTCGCAGTCTACTCATATGCTTTGAATTCAGTCGACTGTGGCATGTAGTAGATTTGAGAGATCATTAGTGGGTGACTGGCATGTGGACTTGCCCCCTTCTGTGCCAAAAGTTTACTTTTCGAACGATGGGTCTACATCTGCATTATAGTTGCAATAATACCAATGCAACGATTTTAAGAGGGAGGTGGTGTAAATTGCGTCATCTTACCTTGTGGATGGGTTTTCGTTAATTAATCCGGAACCCGACCTATGGTATATTTCTTCCTGACTGACGATAAAATAATTAAATGACTCACATGTTTGAGTGCATCTCCAACAAGATTAAGGATCGACATTTTTATTCGTTATTATTGGACGTGTAACCTATCGCATGGGGACTTGCAACTTTTTGGCATACTATATGTAACTTGTAATGTTAATAGAACAACTGGTGGATTTATCGTATGTTAAATTTGAATTGAACGAAATTGAACATATCTTCCGATGCATTGTCAAAATCCAAATGACATAGTAAATAATTTTATTATGCTTTACGAGTGAACCTATATTCAAATTTCAGAATTAGGAGTTTGAAGGTTTTCTGGTCTTTAATATCTTGGGTTTGTTAGTCCCAACAAGAATTGTCCTTATTGGGGTCATATGAATACTGTAACAAGAAGATGATTGCAACAGTGAATGTGAAGTACTTGCAAATACCTACTCACATGTCGTGTCGTTAAGTTGGTTCGGTTTCGGAACGTGTTGCTAGATATCGTTAACGGGTTCGTAATTTAAGAGCTGTATTTTTATAGAATGCTTTTATGTTCTTCCTCGTGCGTGTTTTCTTGAAGATTTTATTATCTAATTCCCTAGATGTCGGTTATCTCTGGTGTTACCAGTTGCATACCTGTACCAGAGACATAGGAATAAATAAAGGTTTTCTTAGTCAACCCGTTATTGTCCAAATTCAAGTTACCAGCAGCAGACTTAATACAAAATATATGAAAGCTGATGTATGCTCACTGTTTTCGATGATTTTTGATAAATTGACTTAATCAGCCTAAACGTTTTAACAATCAAATTAAGTATACAACTTAAATATAACCTCTACACTTTCCAAAATGTTTGTACCAATAACGAATTAAATAGTCACTTTAGTGTTATATGGCATTTTAGAACAGAGTTATACTAATGTACTAATGTTTATTTTTTTATAATTATAATTACATATTTAAATTAGCGCACGCTCAAGGGAGTAGCCTTAAAATGTACTCCACGGGCGAAGGAGAATCAGGGAATAAGAAAAGAAAAATACTGAGGTACATTGTTCCTAAATGTTTGCAAGGAAATAGAGAGCTCGGCAGAGCTTTCCATGAACGAGTTGTACGGCTTAGGAACGTATCACAATATATCAGACTTCTTCCAAAAGTGAGCTTGAGGGTATACTTATGAGCATTCATAGCGAGACGGATGTTATGGTTGAAGGTTTGAAGGGGCGAAATGGCGAAATGGTGGAAATAGCGATAAATAAAAATGAAAGACAGGAACACTTTATTAGTCAAGGGCTGACTAACTGATTGACTGATATTATTATCACCTGTGAGTTGTATTGCACGGATTTGAGTCCCATATATGGTGCGGAGATATTTAAGGAGCACCTGACCAGATGTGGGCATTGTACTGGCATTGTGGACGGATATATTTAGGCCAGATCAGAGGGGAAGGAAACCTAGAAATTTCACAGCATTTTTGGCGACATCGAATATGTAGTCATTCCAACTTAGGTTGTCACTGACACACATATAGAGAATGAAAAGTTTTTCGGTTTTGATGATGCAAGTGACATTCATGGATAATGGCTGGGTATTTAAATTTCGCTTTAATGACAGCAGACAGCATTGAGTTTTAAAAGCATTAAATTCTACTCTGTTGATAGAGTCCCAATTGGTTATGCTTTTAATATCTGAATTTAATGAGCTTAACATACGCTGCCGTTCCCGTTATACAGCCGAAGAGCAGGGACATAAGTCCTGGAACGAATATGAAAAGCAGAGAGTACTGTCATCCGCAAAGGAATATATTTGATTAATAGTAGCAGATAAGAGATCATTAATAAAAATTGAAAATAGTGTCGGAGATAGATCGGAGCCTTTATTTTGTGAATATCAGTCTTGAAATCATCCAAGACAACTTGAATTGAACTTTCCAAAAGGAAATTTCTGACGCATTTTTTGCCTCAGTTTTTTTTCGTATTGGAATTTCATTTCCGGCTCGTTTGAATTTTTTTCAATAATGTAATATATACTACGAACAATACTAAAAAGGATTAGATTTGGTATCTAAAGTACTACAATTATGCGTAAACAGCTAATTGATTTTTGTTGAATTTGTATAAAAAACTTTATTTAATAAAAAACAAAAAATGTCTCATTATAATTTATTAAAATACATTCCAGTATTTTTCGTGAAATTGATTGAAAAAATATATAACATTATTTTATATCCATATCTCGGTTCTACATAACATTTAGAACATTTAAAAGTAATAAAAAAATTATTCGAAATTTTTGGTTTTACACAGCTATGTCCCTTTTTTACTACATATATCTTTGTACATAGTTATTAATTGATGAAAATAATATTGTATTAGTATTTTAAAAAGACCGCTTGTAAAATTCAGTTTCCATTTAGAAAGTAAAAAGAGAACCAACAAAGAGTATTAACTTCAGTTCATTATCATGGTTAGGTTTATTCTCTTTTTATATACTTTTAACCTTCGGGAAAAAAAAACTGATCCGTCAGTTAGTTGAAAATACATGTCCTCCTCGAAACTCGACATCATTTTCAATGAATTACAAATATTTCCACACGATTTCAAAATAAATTAAAATTCAAATGCGAATATAAAATATCAAACTTATGTTATGTAGTAGATTTTTCTTTTTGAAAGAGTGTAGTTAAAGTAAAAGCTTACTATTAAAACATTATTGGTATACTTTAGACTTAAGTCTGTATTAATATTCAAGTCTACACCGTTTTTTAAGTTTCGACTAATGATTCGTTGTTTTAATTCGAGATCTGGTAAGCGTTGTCATTTTAAGCCTAGGAATTGCGTCACGCTGCTTTTCAATTGCTTGTTGTAGCCAAGCCCACACGAATTCATTGGGCTTACTTACTTTTCTTTATAACCGTACTGGTTCGATAAGGACATTGAAGCATACAGACAAAACAATTCCTTCTCTCGCCTTACACTGTGGAATATATTTTATTGCAGAACTAAAATAATAAAGAAGAAACTCCTAAGATGTAGTTAGCGGAAAGTAAGGTTAAGTATTGGGTATATATATTAATTCGTGCGGTTTTTTTTTCCAAAATTTGAACGTTTATTTAAGAAAAACATGTACAATAGTATTATTCAAAGTATTTCCCATCTGAAGCTATGACTTTCTCCCATCTTTCTGGCAATTTGTGGGTCCCATCTCATAAGAACTGCACCGGCTTGGCAGCCAAGAATGAATCAAGCCAATTTTTGATATTCTGCTCTGATGTGAACCGTATTTCAGTGAGGGCGTTCTGCATCGACCGGAACAAATGATAGTCAGAAGGGACAAGGTCTGGGCTATAAGGCGAGTGGGGTAAGACTTCCCATCCACTGTTTTCCAAATAGTTTTTAATCGGAATAGCAACGTGGGGCCGAGCGTTGTCATGATGGAAAATTATTGCCTCGTGTCTGGTCCGGGCGTTTTTCGGCTACTGCTCTCTTCAAACGGATTAATGGTGTTCGGTAGCATTGTGCATTGATGGTTTCACCCGGTTTTAGCAGCTCATAATACAGCACACCCATCTGTTTTCGGCTTTGCCGTTGATTTGGCTGGTTGGCCGGGTTTCACATATGATCATTTTGCAAAAATGACTTCCTTTTGTGGCGTTCCAGCAGCATTTCGGACATGCAAAACCGCCTTTCGACGTCTCTCGGCTTGAATTCATGTGAAACCCGATTTCCTTGCTTTTGAATATATCCAGCAGCTTTTAAACGTTTTGAAATGGCTGTTTGAGTGACACGCAAAGATTCTGCGAGCTCTTCTTGTATTTGGCAACAATCTTCATAGAGTAATGCTTCCAGTTCTTCATCTTCTGGCTCCATCCTGGCTGCCCAGGACGTTCATCGTCTTCCAAGCCAAAATCACCACTTTTAAATCGTGCAAACCACTTTTTTGACATTCTCTCAGCTAGCGCATGTTCACCATAAACTTCCACCAAAATACGATGACTTTCGGCAGCAGTTTTCTTCATATTAAAGTAATGAAGAAGAACTCCCCGCAAAAACACTTTTTCAGGCACAAAGTTCGACATATTTGAGTGAAAAAAAAATGATTGTTGTTAACGCTTCAAATGAATGACATATACTGAAATGACGTACAATGACAGTAACTTTCCAACGCATGTTCCAATGAAATAATAACAATAGAATAATACAAGTTACACCATCTCTTAGCAAACCGCACAAGTTATAGACCCAATAAGAGCAACTGTTGGCCTACTCTTGGAACCAATTTGAGCTTATGATAAAGCGTAAGAGACTGTTAACGTTTATATTCTCTAGATCTCTTAGTGGAGTTTCCTTCTTTGGGAGAGAGCTGGGCGTCGACAGCTTCTGCAGAAATCATTTGTAAAGCCACCAAGCCTTCTTGTATGCTTGCCTATGAGACAATATCCATTAATGACATCTATGATGGCGCTAGATGTTTCTAATTTATACAGATCAAACTTTTAGACCGATTCAAATCCAACTTTGGCCAGATCTGCTTGGTCGCTAGAAATGTTAATCAGACAGTTCATCTGTTGTTCCGTTGTGTTCTGAGTGGTTCCAATTTTGTTCGTCGGCCCTACAATTCTTTGCAATGTCTCTGTGGCCCGGAACCCAACATAGTTGAAGGTTAACCTGCTCTGCCATCTCCCTTAGAGATAATCGACAGTCAAGTGCAGTTATAGAATTTAGTGAGACTGAGTCCAGGGACTTGATAGCGACCGGACTATCCAAAAAAATGCGGATATCTTATGCAGATATCACGTTTTTCTTTAGCCAGGACAGAGCTTCTTTAATGGCCTGGAACACGCTGCAGTGATTTGGAAGACGGAAGGAAATCTTTAACTGGAATTTTATATTTCCTTTAAAAGAGGACAAAATCCGTTGGGTTTACACACAATTCACAGTAATTCGCCCAACGGCTTAATCTGTTTAAACAAAGGAGGTTTAATGGTATACCGATGATTACCTAAGACGGCTTTAGCAACGTCATCTGCATCAACCATTTAGCTTCTGAGAAGGGGAGAAAGGACACCGCCTTACGGCATACCTCTACTGACTCATCTTTTAACAAAAGCTCGTCCGAGTTTGGAGTTTATTATCCTGCTATTTAGAACAAAATTGATAAGCTCCCCAAGTGAGTTATCTACCTGCAGAGTTGACAGCGCAGTCGTGATTGCGGATGTGTTGACGTTGTTAAGGGCACCCTATATGTTCATGAAAGCGCCAATTTTGTACTCTCTATATTGTAGGGATTGTTCAATGTGGCTAGTCAATAAATGCAGAGCCGTTTCCTACGACTTTCTTTTATAAAAGGCATCTTGAGAGTAGTGGGTGGTCGTGGCCCAAGTGGTAGTGTGGCTTGCAAATCCGAAGGTTTGGGGCTTAATACCAGCCGCACCCGATAGACATTATTTCGGGCAAGTAAAATCTCGTGACATTAATGGCTGCCTAAAATACAACAGCAAGTCAATTTACAAAAAAAATTTAGTCTCTCCAATAAATGTTGGATGCTACCCATGCGAAGTAAGCACTGAGCCCAGACATCTTTCTCTCTCTCTCTTTCTCTCTCTCTCTTTCTTTCTCTCTCTCTCTCTCTCTCTCTCTCTCTCTATCCAAATTTCCGAAAAAACTTAACATGTTCTCAGCCGTTGACAGATGTCATGGATCAGCTATAAATCGTATACGGATATCAATTAGTCGTTTTAGAGTTTTCAGAAGGAAAGTTAATAGACTTATAGGTCTGAGTTTATTTGGGACAACATGAGAGCATTTTCCAGCGTAGGCAGGATAATATCTGAGGATCTTTGTAGCTTGGCAGGTATTATACCGTCCGGACCAGCATATTTGTATGATTTGAAGATATGCAGCGCACAAAGTAGCTTGTCTCTTGTAATTAAACCGTGAATTTTATTCACAGTTACAGTAGTCCTGGAAAGTGGGTGTCCAGTATTATGGGATTTGTAGAGAGGATTTCTCTTAGCTGCGACGCCTCAGAGGTTTCTTTTATTTTGCCCAGAATGATTTCCAGGATTGTCGCTTTGCCTTCCCCAGTTCTTTTTTATATATTTTGAGGGATTTTTTTGTATGAATCCCAGTCAGTCACTTTTCTTGTGCTTTTTGGTAGGTTGAAATGTTTTCTGCAAACGTTTTAAGGAGTTCCAGTGCTGATGTCCACCGAGGTTGAATAGAAAGGCAGGAAGCAGCCATAGCATGATTGAGAGCCACTGTGAAATCCTTACTTTCATGTCAACCTCGTTGGTGTTACGAAGGGGACGTAAGAATTCAGAGGATAGTGGTTTTAATAGTGTTAGTCTGTACTTTGGCCAATCATTTTTCCGATAAATCTGGAATGGTGGTTGGCTGGGAGTAGCATCACTCAGGCTGAATTGGATGTATCTGTGGTCTGAGTATCCAGATACCATCCAGTTCGTCAAGGTTTGAGTAATGTTGTCGGAGACAAGAGTGATATCTAGCACTTTCTGTCAGTTTCTTGTTATAGAAGTGGGGTCATAGCCAATCTTGCAAACAATGAGATTAGTATTTATAATACATAGAATCAAAAAGTGTGTCACCTCTATCTTTGATGTTGGTACTGCGCCATATCGTGTGATGGGCGTTAGCGTCGCACCCGATGATGATGCCTGTTTTTAGCCTTCCAGCTTCCTTCCATTTTGTCACCAGAAAAAGTGCTCACATGATCACAGCCAAGGTTAGCCGACGCCAGCCTGTATGGCTGGTTATGTCGGGGTCCCCAAGGTTGGTGAGTAGGAATGTATTTAGTCTAGATTTCACTAATATACAAGTTCTAATCTTATTTTTGTTTCTTATATAGTGCGGAGCTTATACAGATGTCCCAAGTCCACGAATCACGCTTTCTACGATCTATAGTTTCTAAATAAGGATGATGTCTTCTCCGTTTTTGGAAAGACGCATAATAAGTGCGGTCGATGTCTTTTTTGGGTTATGAAGATTAATCTGGAGAAACCGTATCATTTCCACAATTTAGCAGAGTAGCTCCGCCACGGTGCTATTTGAGTCCTCCGATTCTAAACATGTGCCCAAAAACTCATCTCTGATCGTAAAGGATCTTTTTTTAATTCGTCATCGTCATTTCCGACAGAGTGTCAGAGGATGAAACCGATGTCTTAGTTTTCACCTTTGATAAATTGGAGTCGTTGCTTTCATTTCAGGAAAGGATATCGACACTCCAAAGTCTAAGGTCAAATTTGCAATTTCACTTAAAAGAAGCCAAAGCCGAAGCCGAATGGAATCATGTCTTTAATTTGCGCTTAAGGATTCCTTATTGATCACAATTAATGCATATCTATAAGGGCCCCTTAGTTCGTCCAGTTTTGCGATAATCTGATAATCTCAAAAAGCTTTCTGGGGAAGATGGTTTGGCTAGGGTCTGGGTTTGCTAGGGATATCCTCCTAAACCACGACCTCGAGCCTTGCACCTGGCCAAATCTCTCCTAACACACCTACGGTTTTTGTGTTAAGATGGAAAGGTCTTTAATCGACACAAGCGATTAGTTTGATTAGTTGACCTTAACAGAAGGTGGCAAAAAGCACCTGAGGTTTTCGTAAGATTTTATAATTGCTTAGGAATCTCTTGATAACAAATGTGGGTGGCATTACTCTTTAATATTTATTTAGAAAGGCTTTAAGAGTCTCTATAAAATCACAACGCTCTTGATATCCCTTAGCTGAAAACGATTTTCCTGTCATCTATATTTGTTCTCGAATTTTATCTACACTTATTGAAAGCATAGCTTGTATGCATTGTAAATATTCAATTTATTATTGGACCCAATAAATAGTAATTGAGCCAACTATTCTTTCAGTATTCGGTTTACACAAGTTGCTTGATTCTTGGGAAAGTATGAGAAGACTGTTTAAGTGGTAGGTAAATATAGGGTATCTTGTGCTTAATCCAATGCCTTACGAAGCAAGAACCCAAAAAAATCTCAGCCTTGGTATCCTATAAAAATATCTAAAACTTAAATCTCGAACCTCGTTCGTGTAAGACTTGATCATACCGCAGCTACTCGTCAACACCTTCTAAATAGAAATCATCCTCCAATTTGTGAAACTTGTAACGTAGCACTTGATATCTCTCATGTCTTAAATAACTTCATTGTATCAAAACCTTTCATAAAATCCATTCCCAAAAATGTTTCAATCTATGACGTACTTAAAAATCTAAATTCCAAAAATATCGAAAATATAAATAAATTTCTCTTTTGTATAAACTTTAATCCATAAATTAAATCTAATTATAAAACGATTAGAGCCAACAGTCTCTGCAGCTAGCTTCTTTAATGCTATTAACCTGTAATTTTGTAATAAGCTGTTAATAAGTTGTAATAATAATAATAAATACGTTATTTAGAATGAGTCCACTTTTGAGCACTGAATCCAAAAGTCTTTAAAATTTTTTCGACTTCTTTTAACTTTGGGATGGGCCAACTTACTGGCTGTCCATTTACATGGGTTTGGTTCATTCATTAATTTCTTATGTCGAATGAATGGCGTTTAATAATGGCGATCGGCTGTTTATAACAACTACCATGTATAAATCGACATCTTAAACCTGGAGGTATATCTTTGCTGCTGAAACTACGTTTAACTTTAAATAGATTGAGCACACATTTTGGTAAGTGGATGGTTATTCCCACCAACTGTAAGCGAATTTCTTGTGGATATTTCATAGCTGGGAACATGTTCCCAACAAGCTTATAAATCTACTGCTCCGTTTTTAGATCCCAAGGCTAGGGGACTTAAATTTGAAATGAACTGGAACTCCTGCTCTTCTGTGATTAACATAAAGATGTTTACCCTGAAATATACTCGTACACAACCTGTTGCAACGTACAGCTGCGGTCAAAAAAATAGCACCATAATCGCATTAAAACTTTTATGAGCAATATTTCTAATTTGATTATTTTTTTTTTTAACATCTGACTGTTGCTATTTTACTGAAAATTATATACAATGGCAACGGTATTTTTTATTATCTGCAATTTTTCAACAACTCTTTACGCGTGCCGTCAAAATAATAGCACCATCAGAGGATGTCGGCTAAGAAATAGAACAAATTTATAAAATAACTTGCAAATCAATTTAATTCGGTAAATTTATTAAGTAATACATATTTTTCTTCAAAAAATAAAACAAAACAGCCATTAATTTTGCAGACATGGGCCATGGAAAACACTGCACCGAAGTCAAAAGGGCTATAATATATATATTTCTGAAGGTAAAGTCTACAAGGAAATTCGTAAAATTGTTGAATGTTCGACTAAAATGATACGGAATGCGATTTTATACCAACCGAAGGAAGAAATACGTGGTAGAAAGCCAGCAATGTCGCATCATGAAATAAAACGCATAGACTCGCTAAAAAGGAGCCCTTTAAATCAGCTGTACAGCTAAAAATTGAACTGGATGTGTCGGTCAATGCATCGGCGACTGGGGGAAGTTAATTTGAATGCCCGGAGGCCAAGAAGTGTTCCACTGCTGGGACCTTGTCATGTGGCAAAAAGATTGTTGTTTATAAGGAACCACATGATTGGCCAGTTCATAAGTAGAGGAACGTTCTCTGGACTGGCAAAAGCAAGATCTTATAGTTTGGTGGTGTTGGGTCTAGTTGCTATGTAAAAAGGCCTCTAAACAAGGAATTCAACCCAGCTTATACCTTAAAAACAGTAAAACACGGCGGTTGCAAGATAATGGTTTGGGTATGTTTTTCCTACATTGATGTTAGTCCAATACATTGGATCAAGTCTTTGCTTAACCAACACCTTTATGTAAAAATTATGGAGGAAGTTATCTAGGCATTTGCTTCTAAGGAAATGCCGTTGAGGTGGGTCTTCCAGCACGACAACGACCCCAAACATACCAGCAAAAGAGCTAAAAAGTGGTTCGAAGAAAAACAGGTCAATGTTACGGAATGGCCACCTCAGTCTCCAGACTTAAATCCACTGGAAAATTTGTGGGCCGATGTAAAAAAAGGAGTTTCGGAGCAACAACATTGACGACCTTTGGTCAACAATTCAACGTTGCTGGTATGCCATACCCTTGCAGAGGTGTCAGTCATTGGTCGTTTACATGCCACTACGTTGTAATGCAGTTATTTGCTATAAAGGATATGCAACAAACTATTGAATATTCAATAACTATATTTATTACTTAATTACAGAGATAAAAAGAAATAATTTTTTACTTTAGAAGTCCTTGGTGTTCTTATTTACCTGGAATATTGTGGGTTGTGCTATTTTTTTTTTTTTTTTGACTGCACACTCACGGCGTTGTTGTTCAAAAATTGCATATAATAAAAATAACCGCTATAATTATGAACGTTTTTAATTGAAATATTACAGACCATACTTCGATTAATAGTATTTTATTGTCAAGTTTGGAAAAAAAGAACTAAATATAAAATTAAGCTCATAAATACTAATAACAGACTCTTGGTGCTATTTTGTTGACCGCAGCTGTATGTCACTTCATCTAAATATATTATTAGTGTTAATTTTTAATAGCACTCATACGTGCAATCTTTGAGTAAATAGTCTAACATATGAGAGCACACGCACTCGTGCACATCCCAATTACAAACCTACGCACATCTAACCTCTTTCCACTCATCTGCTGCTACAAAGTCATCTTTGACAGAGTGACATCATAACAGCACTCACGTATGTACCTATCTAGATGCCTGCCGATGTCTGTATGTGTGCACCTACCGATTCGTGTGTAACAATAACATTATTTTGAATGACCTTCGGGTCTTAAAAGTATTTTCTTTTAGTTACACGTCGCCTCTTAGGCACGGCCAGACCCAGAGAATCACATTATAGGTCTTTAGAGGTATTTTGCTTAATATTCATGAGCTGCAATAAATGCGTCGCTTGCGCTCACAAACTGTTGCTTGTTGTTTTAGTTGTAAATATTCGTATACAAGTAGTCGTGCCATGCCTTCCAGGAACAAAATGATACAAAAACCTTTAGATACGTGTGCATTTACATATGCTTGCCGGTTACCTTGAGGTGTGGAGTGTGGAAGTGTGTTTGCGGCAAAACAACTGTCATGCGTCCTAAATAGAAAACAACGACAGTCCCTCAGCAAACCTAATAAAAAGGCGACAGCACGAAGAGTCACCGTCAGAGGTTACTTTGGTAAAAAAAACCCGGCACGAGTATGACGAGATTCTTCGTGGTTGTGCTACTTCCAAAGAAGATTCAACGTAATGTGTGAATCTACAAACCAGGCCAGAGAGGTTATCGCTGTGCTGCGGATAACTCGAGAAGGGGAGCCGGGTTTAACAAAACGATTACAGTGAGAGGTGTTTTGTATTGAAATGTTGTGCAGTTGTGCACCACGGAAGTGGAAATTTGTCTCATGAGAAGGTTGTCCAATTGTCAGCAGTACTCTGAGGTTTGCAACTTCACATTTTTATGAAGTTGGGCAGTGTTTATATGGCTCGCTACAAACAACCACGAGGCAACTTATGTCACTGGTACTTCCAGTTTGATTCAACGTTGAAAATGTTGTCGCCATTTATATAAGGCTGTTGTCTGGAATGCGGCACGAATGCAAACGGCTGCCAGATGAAGCTGGTGAATTCTTCTTACTGTGAATTCATCGAGAAGGAGCTGAAGACAATTACAAGATCAGCAGACGAGTATTATTCAGAGCAATGGACGATACGGTGCCACACCTTTCCGTGGCCTCGAAAATCATATAACCCGATGACGTAATTTGAATTTGTAAACATATTTCACTGCAACACAGTCACAGTTTGGCAAATAAAACTCTGAAAAAACTCCTTGTCGACGATTGGATAGATTTCTAAAATTTATGGCAGATGAAACAACTTAGTGCCGAACCCATGATTCAAATTTGGATGAATAAATTTAAGGGAACGTCAGCAAGTCCAGTGGTCAACTTAAATTACAATCATACGTATAAACACACACATGCAAACATATAGCAACTTATACCAATAAATATTGAAATGAATGAGTAAAATAAAAAGATTCATAAATAAACAGCATGCTGTCATGATTTCTAATGAATCACCATCACGTGTGGGTACTCGAATCAGATGAGTAAATCGGCAAGTGAAACTATTAGATGCAAGTCGCACCTGCACAATTAAAGGAAATATCAATCATTTGCCACGGGCTCTTCACAGCAAAGTGAGACAGTCGTGGAATTGATGTCTAGAACTAAGTTATTGTTGATTGGATGTAACAGAAGCCGTTTTGTGGTTTCATTTGTTCATCATATCATAAAAATAAACAACTAGGTTGTCATCTAATGGGGCAAGATGTGGGTATTTATATTTGCCGAATAAACCAGAGAGCGGTGATCAAATGTTATTTTCAGTTGAAAAGGAATTCATTCAAAGAAGTTACAGAAAAATAGTAATAGTTCCATACAGAAAGACAATAATGCTATGAATTTATTGAGCTATGTAAGGCAGCATAGTTACCATTCATGGGACCATTTAGGGAATCTCGTAAATTCTCACTATCTTGTCAACTGTGTTGCATCATAAAATGGTTGCTGCTCTTCCTATCTTCATAAGAGTTATCTTCTCTTTTGTGTGACGAACGCTCAAGAAATTTGTCGTTATAGAAGATATGAATATGGACATTTTACAAAAATCTGTAGTAGTGGAAAGATATCTTACGTTAATGTCTGCGAGTGGGTTGGAGTCTTGTATCATTGATCCAACAAGGAAATCTGGTAGTACTCAAACTTGTATTGACCATACTATATTTTTGCTAGGTTGGATTTAAATGCCAATCTCTCCTTAATAAGTACAATATCAGACTATACAATTACTGATCACAGTATGACTTGTCTTTTCTTAAAGAGTGATACGATTAAATGCACAAGAAATGTAGTGCCTGATTTTTTAACTCAAAAAACCAACTTTAATTGTGTTAATGTTCGCTTGCTACAGGAAAACTGGTTTGGTGTATGCAGGGAAAACAATCCTTCTGTTGCATTCGATATATTTTGTAACATTTTAGATTGCCATGTTGAGTTTTGTTCTACAGTATCAAAAAAGAGAAGAGATAAACAGAAAAGACTAAAGCCTTGGATGTCTGATTATTTATTACAACGAATTGCAGAGAAAAATAAACTACGGGCTAAATGCAAAAACAACCCAGAAACACACATCTGACCAAAATGTATAATCAAAGCTGTAAAGAGGTAGCCTCTGAAATATAAGAAAGGAATGGGAAATCGTCAATAACTTGTTCAATAAAAATGTCACTTCTAAAATAAAGTTTAATAACAGAGATATCACTAGTTTTGTAGAAATGGCTAATATCTTCAATGAGTTTTTTATTAGTGTTCCGATCATTACTCTTTCTGATGCTGGTTATGATACAGAGTCTCCGATTTTGTATTCGGAAGACTGTCATATTAGAGAAAGTAGTCAACAAAATAGTTTTTTTCTATGAACCAATCTCTTCTTTTGAGTTATATAGAAGTACGAGTATAATGTTGCTGTACGACTCAAATT
This sequence comes from Volucella inanis, assembly GCA_907269105.1. Taxonomy (NCBI): domain Eukaryota; kingdom Metazoa; phylum Arthropoda; class Insecta; order Diptera; family Syrphidae; genus Volucella; species Volucella inanis. Next base: position 37,529,508 of record OU026154.1, on the reverse strand, counting down.
CTGCTACGTTGAATAGTTATTCAAGTGCTTTTCTGAAGAAAATCTATTTTAATATTGTTGATGTCTTAGCACACATTTTCAACAAAAGCGTATATTCAAAAAAGATTATAGGACAAAGCAGGATAACTACAGGCCGATCTCTCTTCTTACGGTCTTCTCAAAAATTTTTAAGAAAGTGATAAAGAGCAGAGTTGTCGCATTTCTTGTAAAAAAATAATTCTTCAGCACTAACCAGTACGGTCTTAAATCAACAGAAGATGCACTTCTTAATTTCTGTGGTCAGATGCACCATAGTTTAAATTGCAAAAGAAATACTGCTGCTCATTTTATAGATATCACTAAAGCCTTTGATACTGTTGACCATGATCTCCTATTCGTTAAATTAGAAAAGGCTGGCCTTAGAGGCTTTATTGTTAATTAATTCGCTTTATATCTCAAAGATAGAAAACAAATGGTTAAGATTGGGAATTCTTTCAGTGAAAGTCGAGACGTTCGGATCAGGGTTCCGTTTTTGGTCCTCTATTATTTATAATCTTTATAAATTCTATCTAAAACCAACAAATAACTCTTTCAGGACCGGTAGTATGAAAAACGTACCAATTATCTAAAATTACCACATTTCTATACCATTTCAAACTTATATTTTGATAAAAAAAAAAAAAAATCATCCAATGTAAAAGTAATACGTATATATGAAAAAATTGAGTATTTTTAGGTGCATCTCTTGAAATGTCAAAACGCTCTACCGGTTTTTGCAATTTCGCGACTCGTGGTTTATTGTGAAGTAATCTCAGTGAAAATTAATTTATTTTATTTTAATATCTGTTCGCGAAAAACGTATTTTGTTCGAATTAGCTTAGTATCGGTTTCCTATAAACATTTTCAATTGGTGGTATAAATATCATACCACTGGGCATTGAACAGTGTTTTTTTTTTTTTTTTCAAAATAAAAAAATTGTGTTGTAATTGTAATCAAACTTGTTTTTCAATATTAATGTAATCAATCGCATTTTAAGTACTATGGCATGTAAAAATCTAAGTAAAATCGAAATCTGTTATCTGCTCAAAGAAAATGATTGTGAAAGTATCATTTTGGCAGAGATTCCATCAGACGAGGATTCTATAGTTGACGATACATTTGACAATGATAAGGACAATGAAGAAAACAATATCCAGCGTATCTTTTATGTAATTATTAAAGAAGATATCCAACATCTAAATGTTCTTGATGCAGTTGAAAACGGACCGAGACAAAATCTTTCCAATTACAATATGTTTCGCAAGATGATTTTGATAGCGAAGATGAAATTATGCTTAGTGAAATAAAAAAGAGTCTCAAAAAGCCATTTGTTCCACCAAATTGGGAAAAAAAAAATTGCCAATGGATTCAGTAGCTGGATTTTTAGGAGCAAAACATAGTCCAGCTGGAGAAGTTGAATGTTTGGAAAACCATGATGCTGCTTCAATATTCAGTAAAATGCTTACACAACAAATTATTGATCACATCGTGTTTCAAACCAATTTGTTTGCTGAGCCATCAGGCAAACGTTACACTTCTACAAATAGTTCGAAGATAAGAGATTTTATTGGAATAAACTTTCTAATGGGTATAAAGCCGCAGGAAAGCTACAGAGATTATTGGTCAACTCGCCTCGAACTACGAGATTCTTATGTAGGGTTTTCCAATAGGAACTTGACAACTTTGAATTTAATTTCTGAACTCACTCTTTCAGTTATCATCAAACTGTCAGTGTTAATTTATTCAGTAAACTCAACATTTTCATCATGGTAAAGTACACCAACGAGCAACGTCTGCAAATTATAAAAATTTTCTACAGATATTCGGAGTCGGTGACTGCAACTTTAAGAGCGTTAACTCCAATTTTCGGTCGTAATTTTCGCCCTAGTAGACAGGCAATAACAAGTTTAGTGCAAAAATTTGAGTCTACATATTCGTTGTGTGATGTTGCCGTGTCAGTGAGTGGGTTGGTCGAAGTGTCGAAAATATCGCTGCCGTTCAGACGTCCGTAGCAAACGATCCAAATCAGTCAATTCCACGGCGTTCTCAAGAATTGAGCATCGCTCAGACCACATTATCTTGGTTTACACCCATACAAGATCAAGCTGACTCAAGAATTAAAGCCGATGGACCATTTGAAGCGACGTACGTTCTCCGTTTGGGCTCTGGAGAAGATGCGCCAAGATGATGGATTTTATCAGAAAATCATCTTCAGTGATGAAGCACATTTTTGGCTCAATGGGTTCGTCAATAAGCAAAATATGCGTTATTGGTCGGGTGAAAACCCACATGTGCTTCATAAATCACCATTTCATCCACAAAAAATAACTGTTTGGTGCGGTTTGCATGCCGGCGGCGTTATTGGGCCATATTTTTTCGTCTACGATGACGATCGTCACGTTACTGTAAATGGTCAGAGTTATCGCGCCATGATCGCCGATTATTTTTGGCCCGAATTGGAAGATATGGACTTGGACGACATGTGGTCCATTATTGCCATTATTGAAGAGTAAGTATGGTGAGCGTGTTATCTCAAGACATGGGCCAGTCGATTGGCCGCCTCGTTCGTGCGATTTAACGCCGCTTGACTATTTTCTGTGTGGCTACGTTAAGTCATGCCAACACGCCGACGACGTTTTGGCCGAAATATGTGGCCGAGTCGTTGAAAATTCGGTCCAACGAATTGACCGCTGCAAACGTGCCCGCGGTGGCCATATGAACGAACTCGAGTTCCATTCATAAATGTTTTGATTGTACTTCAAGCCTATAATTAAGTTTTTGAAATATCTTAAATGGTTTGCCTTTTATTTCTTAAAAAAAGCCAAGTCGTTATTAGAAAACCCTATATATCAAATATTATGCCCGTCAAAAGATTTGATTGGCTTTTGACTGATTCATCACTAATGCCGAAAAGAGGATCACCAACATTCAACATTAACTTGTTGCTACAAGTACAGTCGGGTTTCTCAGCTAAACACAGCTGTACAACTGCTTTGCTGAACGTCATAGAAGATATAAGAGACAAATTAGATAGGGACAATGCTGCTTTTCTGGTACTCTTAGACTTCTCCAAAGCTTTTGATATGGTTAATCACTCGATTCTGCTCAGCAAATTAAGACGCGTTTTCTCAATTTAATCCACTGCTGTTAAACTAATATCATCTTATCTTAGTGAAAGAATACAGGCCATGCCACTTGAGGGCAACCTTTCCGATTTTCTACTCTTAAGGCAAGGAGTTCCCCAAGGCTCTATTCTAGGGCCTCTATTTTTCTCCATATATATTAACGTTATTGCTTCTGTCATAAGTTCATCTTAGCATAGATATGCCAATGATATACAAATTTATCAAAGCTGTTCCTTAGGCCTAATTGAAAATTGCGTCAGTGTTTTAAATGAGGATCTGGAACGAATTTCTGATTGGTCACTCAAAAGCGGCCTAATACTTAATCAAACAAAGTGAAATTGTTTAGTTATTTCTAAAAAAAAGTTAGATCTGTCTTATTTCCCTCACCTAATGCTAAACGGCTCTGAAATTGATTTTGTTGAGTCTTCGAAAAATCTAGAACTTGTCTTCAACAGAACCTTTACATGGAACATACACATAAACACATTAGTAGGGAAAACACACGGTATTCTACGAACCCTACATACTGCTCAAAAGTTTATTCCTCTCGAAATAAGACTGCTACTTGCTAAAACGTTAGTCATTCCTGTACATATCCACGGATGTGAAATTTTGTATGGATGTGATGCCGAGAGTAGAAGGCGACTTCAAGTGGTTTTGAATACTACTGTTCGATATGTATACGGTTTAAAAAGACATAATCACGTTTCACATCTTGCAGAACACCTAGTTAACATGTCGTTTTGTAACTATAAAAAAGACATAATCACGTTTCACATCTTGCAAAACACCTAGTTAACATGTCGTTTTGTAACTATATACTTCTTAACATATACTTCTATACTATATTCTTAACTATATACGTAACAGTCATACTTCTTTTTAACATAATCTTAAGTAGACAACCTTCATATCTTTATACAAAAATCCAGTTTCCGGCATCTAACAGATCTAACAGATCTTCGTGTCTGGTTCTTCCGCGTTTTTTTTGTGTCTAACATCCGAAAGACAGTTTTTTGTTGCTGCTACCCGCCTTTGGAATTCACTCCCACATAACTTGCGAGAGCTAACTGATGCATGACGATTCAAAAACGAGCTTCAAAATTTTCTTAGAAACTAGAGCAAACTTTTTCCATCCCTATCCCACTTCAAGCAATTTCAATTTCAATTAGAATTAATTTAAAATAAATTCAAAACATAAGAACAAGCTTAATTAATATAAAAGCAATTTAACTTAACTACTTATAAGTGAATTCTTACTGTGTAAGCATGTATGATACAATAAATAAATCTAAATCTAAGGCATTGGTTCGGTATATACAAGCTAGTCATTAGTGATAAAACTAAAATTTTTCAACTTACCATCACTAGACAGGCACTCTCCTAAATGTATCTTTTATAGTTTTGATTGTAAGAAAATATGTTTTAGTATTAGTAATTATGTTGCAAATACCGGTCAAATAAACACTAATTCAAAAAGCCTGACTTGCTCTTCAAAACACTTTTCTATTGAAAATGTTAATGCCTTTAAATATCTGGGTTTAACTATTGACAACAATGTGAACTAGAGTATATGTACACACTTCCTTACTAAAAAAATATTTTCTAAAAACAACATATACTATGTATCACCCTAGGAAACTGTGATCCCAGAAACTTTTAGAAAAAATTTATTATAGTTTGGTTCAATCTAAGTTGCTCAATCAGTTGGGATGGTACTTACAGTAATAATTTACAACCCCTAATCGAATCTCAGAAACATATATGTACTAAGATTAATATGGAAAAAACAACGCCGTCAACATAGTTTTTATTTGTTCTTCAAATCAAAGATACTTCCGCTGAAACATCTTTATTTTTACAAAGTTTTAAAAATATTTTAAGTACAAAAGTGGAAACTTATTAAATCAGAATTTAACTCATCATTTTCACATTTTTACATTTCAGTAGCACACAGACTATTTAACAGGTTACCTTTCGAACTTCGAAGCATAAAAAAAATCTTTTCATTCTAAAGAGAAATTAAAAAGTGGCTATTAAGGTTTGACTTACTATAAATGAAACAAACAAATTAATAAAATTAATCATATAGCGTAGCTTTTACTTACGAAAAATGCAGCTTTTTTATCTTATGCACTAAATTTACAAGTATAATTTTATCAGCTTATATAATCTTAACCACCCCACAACAATTGTATTTATCTCAAGTTATAAATTTCTTTAAATTGAATTAATGCATCCATCACTAGTTCTTTTAACTAAAGGATGTATCCTATATTTCTCAATATACATTAATGGAATATCTGTTAAGTTTATTAATATATTGTTTAATTATATGCTCATTGCTTGAAATAAATGAATTGAATTAAATTGAATTGAATTGAAGATTTTGCATTACACACTGGCAACAAAACATACGTACAACTATCCCTTAGAAACACTGTTGAACAAAAACTTGAATATTAGTCGGATAGACATTTGCTAATTGACAATTGTAAGTTAAGGAGAATTGGGCAGTCAATTTCCGAATTGGGCAGTGGAAAATCGGTAGTTTGTGCCGCGATTTAAACATTTATCCATCTTGGGTGAGAATTTTCTTATGCTGGGAAAGCTGTGCTGTATGTGACCGTGTTGCGCAACTACGATTTATGTTAGTCGGAAGACGTTATCAGTTGTCAGTGAAGGCTTTATTTTGCAAATAGTCAGCCGAAGGTGTCTACGTTAACGATTTTAGCATTGAAGCCTTAACCTGATATGACTTGACAACCATCAACCAACACTTCATGATCCAAGAAAAGGAATGCAAGGGATGCAACGTTGAGAGCCTCTTTTTGAGTTTAACCAACAAGTTCTCCCCGTGTGTTGAAAGCCGGCTTCGATTTTATTTTAACTTACATTAGCCATCATCACCACTGAAGGTAAGGTTCTTTGAAGGTGAAACATAACGAAGCTATTACCAAGCGTCTTGTCTATGTTACCGATTGGACAAGAAACAACTCACATAAGCTGCCTTTATGCTCATTCAGCGTGGTCAATTTTTAAAAGCTTATAAAACAAATTTAAAAAATCAAAGAAGAAATCGTGGTCGTGTTGGTAACAGCAAAATATGGAACTTTAAGGTATGTCTTCAGTGGTAAGAATATTAAAATTATCAAGGCCGCGAAACAACTTTAGTTTTTTTTTAAATATTGGTGAATATATCAGCAAGAAAAGAATTGTTTAAATATAAGGAGCCTTTGAATTGTTTCACTGGCCACATCACTATCGATTGTGATACAGATAAGATCACGTGAAGTAGTAGTTGGTAGCACAGCAGAAAAGAGAGTTCAATGCTGCTTTTGTTTTTTTTTAAAATCTATCCTGTTTGAGGCACTCTCTGAAAGTGTAAGGAGATATCGCCATTAACATTTTTGACAGTACATATCTAAAAAATATATTGATAATTATCAAAACTAAACCCGGTGAAGATATGCATTCCTTTTTTACGAACCTCCGATAGAAACTGGTGTCGGCAAACCTTTTGCTTAGGAAAGTTTTCACTCTTACAGCCTTGTAAGACGTAATTCTTGTACGTATAACCATCAAACTCTCTCCTTCGTATTTCATCAGCGGTACAGGATGCATATTTACGAAGAGTTGCAGCCTGGTAATTTTTTTTTTTATTTTTTTTTTTTATTTTTATTTTTTTTGCCTATTATTAGTATTAATAGTTAGCCCTACTCTGTTTGATACGACGTTTAGTCTGTAAGTAATGCGCATAATTGAGGAAATATCAGTGGTGGAACGATGCACCTTTTTTCTTCTGACAGTTCACCATTGCATATAATACGATACGTAGTACATTTACATTTATTTCTTATATGGTGTATAGTTCGAGTTTTTCTTTAATGCTCCTCATGTGCAAGGCAGAACAAATAAAATCTCTATTCACACTGTCAAAGGTCTTTTCGACGAACGATGTAACGGAGATCTATACTCGACGTTTATATGTGAGTGTATGTACTTTATAATGATCGATAATGTTCTTAACTTAGTTAGATTCTAAGCGAAAGACAAAGACTCCATGTTCGACATCGAGACTTGGATCTAAAAGATTTCTAATTATTGTTACCAATTTTGCTCAATTTGCAGTTTTGAGCAGCAGTCTCCTAGTGACGTTATAAATGGGCCTATTATCACTTCTGTTCGATTTGAGCCTAATTAATGTTCTGGTTCTTAAGTTTGTGGTTGTAATATGCCTACGTGGTTATGCATGTTGCACCTTGCAATATGTTAAACTTTCTTCATTTTCTGGTATCATGTTGTAATCTTTCTCCGACCTATCTTTAGATTGGTTGTTGGCCTTCTTTCGACGTGTCTCTGTTATCTGATTGCAAAAACATTTAATACAGTTTTCCAGAGTTTGCTGACACCTGCTTGCAAATTGCTCTTGAGTGCTTTAGCTCCCAGATCAAGAAGGACTCTAAATTTTTGGCGCACTTTAGGATTCTGTAGCCTGTTGTTTGGTACTTTATGCATTTCATTCAAGAAACATCTTTTAAAGTGACGGGTCACCAAAGACTACAACACTGTAATACAGAAGTCGAAATCCACGAACCGTTTGCAATTATGGTTTCAGTCTCCGATACCATGACATGTGATGGAGCGCCTCTCACTTTCGTATTGAAATCGCCGCCTGCACTAAGTTGAAGTCTCCACTTGTTTGTGGTTTCATCGTTTCGCATACAATTATGATACCAGCATAACGTCAGTGTTTTTTATGGTCCGAAAATTCTATTGTATGTAGATTTATACCATATATATATTTAAATATATCTTCTAAGAATTCGGCAACTGTAATGTCATCAGAAAGTTGGACATAGTAGAAGTTCGTACCTCATCACGCTTAAAAGCAGGAGACCTAATATACACAGAACCCTATGGCGAATCACTTATTATTGGAAAGCCTCTATTATAAGCCTCTATTGAAAGCCTCCACTATAACTATCTCCTTGAAGACTAGCATTACAAAATAAACTCGTATTCCAACAAATGAATAAGGTTTTGTTGGCTCTGCGATCGACAAGACTTGCTTCGGAATATCGCATACAAAGGTCTTATTTTTTTAAAGTTTAAAGTACAATATAACATACATTTATTAAATTTTTCACAAAGATCTTTTTAGAGTTTCCGGAATCATTAGGAAACTTCTTCGTACCCGCGATTTTACACCTCCAATAAACGATTAGTAATGGTAATCAGGATTTTTTCGTTTCTCTTTTCCGCTCTTGGTAGAATTTGGAAAGGGAATCAAGGACAGACTATTAGTTATTTATTCTGCACCGATAGAAGGCTTTTATAGGGTTTCAGATTGTAGTGTCAACCGAAACTAATTAAATTTCAAAACTTGTTCAACCGCGGTTAACCCCCTAGCAGTGAACGAGGATTTTTAAATTGTTTCTATGCAACAGCGGCTTCGATTTTTAGTTTGTCTCATAAGTATCATCTGAAGAAGCCAATTCTGATTTCAACTACCAAAACTTATTCCTCCATTAACTCAGAGACATACTATCCGAACGATCATCCCTACAGTGGCCGTCTATGACTTAAGTCACATAAAAACGAATGTTGAATCGACTTGTTGAACATAAATGTCTGGTAGCCTACGCAAAAGTTACATTTCGCAAATGACTCACTTAACTCTTGCTTCTTCGGCGATGATTCACTGCTAAAGCATACTAAGTCAGCATGTGGTCTTATACAGATTACCAGTTCACTCTTTCTTTGTAGTGGATTTCCTGATAAACCCGACTAAGATACTGGCGCCCTTAGCGCAGTAATTTATTTCGCGTTTCTTATCTTTCGTGTATAGTTGCAATCCCGGACCTCGATGACGAAGTTGTAAAATTAAAAATAAATTAACAGATGCGGCTACCAAGTACCTTCCACTGACCGCCGTCTAACTGAGGCAGCATATATCATTTCATGCGGCACAGCAAACAAAAAGTATCTGCAACAAAACGTTACACCTAACCACAGTGAATGTTCCTATTTTGCCGATAGATGAGGATGTGTATGAGTATTTCCTCAAACAAACATCACACAACACTAAACACATATCATAGATACAGATACTCGTACACGCTTGGAGCTTGAACTGAGGCTCTTTTTGTATGGTGCAATTAGAGAGCAGTGTTTAATTATAATAAATTCGTTAAGAGCTCCGCAAGAGGGCAACAAAGCAATTAACTGCACGATTTTGCAAATTTTCTCTGTTGGTGCCTTTGTTTTGTTTGGTATGTTTTACCTCCGCATTCATCTCCTTATTCAAATTGAATATATCTTGAGTGAACGCCGGCAGGTTTCTGCGGTTTCTGAAGGTTGTAGTTGGCTGCCTGTGTCCCCTATAGTCATTGATGTCAGCCAGCTGGTCTTATTCCTGTGGCGGAAAGACATAGTAATCATCAAAAGATGCTCTTGAATTCTCCAACGATGTGATGTGAGTGAGCTGTTGAATAGATTTATTCGCTCAATACTTCGAGTTAAGTATTGGTGGGGAATTGAGCCATTTTTGGAGTGATCTTCCGAGTGTTCTCTACAATTGTCTACACTACACACAAAGTCGTTTTGTCTAGTGGCATAGAGATGGCTCTATCCGTCTTAGCAAATACAAAAACCTAAGATAGACTAGTGATTGCCTATGATTTCACTTGCTTCACGGACTATTAGCCGTATTGTTTTTTCTTTTAATTACTTGTGATCCATATATGTAGATCACACGGGTTAAATAAAACAGAATTCACCAGTTTTTTATTTGTGTGCGGTAAAATATGGTGATTCATGGTGAGGTTTTATTTACAATATATAAAATGTAAATATAAATTTGAAAGTGAACTTAAAATTTTTATTATCGGTTAAAAGAACAATTCATGGCATTTACTTTTTGAAAATATCAAGTAAATGTTGGCCACGACTACGTCTGAGGTGGTCCATTCGCAAGGTCCAGTTTTGGGCGACTCGTTCGAGCATAGCGACTGGTATTTCGCGGATAACACGAGTAATGTTGGCTTCCAAAGCGTCAATCGTAGCTGGCTTATTCCTGAAGACCTGTGACTTTACATATCTCCAGAGAAAATAGTCCAAAGGTGTGATATCGCTCGATCTAGGCGGCCAATTTTACGTAGCAAAACTTGAAATTAAACGTAAAATTTAGTGCTTTTCAAAATGATTTCTCAACAAGTCCATTGTTTCACGCGCTGTATGGCTCGTTGCGCCGTCTTGTTGAAACCAGAGCTTACCGAGACCATGTGCTTGAATTTCAGGAAGCACATAGTCCGTTAACATGGCGCGATAACGATTGCTATTGAGGGTAACATTCTAATTTGCCTCATTTTTGAAGAAATATTGACCAATGATTCCACCAGCCCATAAACCACACCATACCGTTGTTTTTAATGGATGCAATAGTAGCTCTTGGTACTCTTCGGGTTGCTCATCAGCCCAAATACGGCAATTTCGTTTATTAACGTATCCATTGAGCCAGAAATTGGCTTCATCACTGAACAAAATTTCACGATAAAACACCGGATTTTCATTGAGTTTTTCCAGAGCCCATTCACTGAAAATATGACGTAAATTCAAGTCGCCTGGCTTCAATTATTGCACAAGTTGAATTGTGTACGCTTTTAGGCCTTACATAAAATACGCCAAGTTGTCGAATACGCCAAGCTAAGCTGCTGAGAACGACGACGAATCGATTTGTCACGGTCTTCGCGTACACTCTCAGCTACAGCTACTATAGTCTCTTCACTACGTGCTGGATTTGGTCTAACCAGTCGAATATCATCCAATAATGTAAAATGGGGCTCAAATTTGCGAATGGTATTGGCAATAAGTTCCTCGAATCGCACGAAAAACATTTCTCACAGAACGCTGATTTTCGTAATACAGCTGAACAATTCGGAGACGCTGTTGTGGTGTGAGTCTTTCCATGAAGACTTGCCAAACGGTACTGACCAAAAATGACAAAGCGGTTTGATAGGAGTCACACGTGATCTGTCAAAAAAAGCCTATTGCAAATCAAACCTCACGATGAATCACCCTATAATTTGACACTTATTTTCTTCTTCATTGCAATTGCACAGTTTATTTTTTCCTTTTCGCGCGAAGTTGCCATGCAACCGATAATTTGCTACTCGTTCGCACTTGTACACGAGGGGTTCTTATACAAATTTTATTTTATTTTAATTTTATCTTCATTAAGTCGCTTCGGTGTGGTATTGGCAAATTATCTCAACAGCAGTCCCTTTAAATAACTGTATTTACGCTGAAAATTATTTATGTCGAGGGTTTGTGGTGGAAGACCCAGACTCTTGACAGTACTGACCCCTTTGAGGGAAAATCGGACCCTGTCTCCTACTTCAGGTATTTCCAAATTTACCAGATGGGATTTATCTTCGTATCGATGACTGTTGGCGGTCCATCGCAGACAAAGCGGCTCCGGAACTCCTTTAAGATTTAGAATATCTAGTAAATCCTCGTCGATGAGCGTAAGAGTAGATCCGTCATCAAAAAAGGCAAAGGTCGAAATTTGTATACCATTTCCATGTAGGGTAACAGGAGAAACTTTGAGGAGTATTCGCTTTCGGTCTACAGAATGTGTAGCACTAGCATTCGCTAGTGCGGGAATACCAGCACCGGTTAGAAGAACTTGTGGAGAAGAGCAAAGGCATCTACGACACAGTTGATTAATCTTCACCTTCTTCCATTTTTCAGACCTGCTGGAGTAAAAGAAAACTTACATGAGTTTACATAAAGGCAATTACTTTTGCAGATTACGCAGTTTTCCTTCAGAGAAACATTTGGGGCGTCAATGTGTAATATATGTGTAATATACCTCGTTTTCGAAACTTGGCATAGGTACTTAGAACTATAACGCTTTTCGCTTCATGCGCTAGCTGGAGCAACCAGTTACTAAAGTCTTCGAGTGTGTAGAAAGACAAAGTTAACTTGTGCATTTCCCAGGAGCCCGGGAAGCCTGCAAATCAAATCTTGCTCTAGCTTTGGGTTCTTTAAATGGTTTCGTAGATCGGAAGCTTCCATCGTGGTACTAGTGATACGCAGGAAACGTGCAACAACAAATTTCCCACAGCATTTCGCGCTGAGCCGTCTAGCGATTTTCGAAGACGTATCAAATTTTCATAATCCGAAAATCCACGAAGTACCGTCTTTTGCTTGTAGCTGACCTTAAAAAATGGCCACTCTTCAGGATCGCCTGTAAACTTTGGCAACTCCTTGCAGATCCCACTGCTTGCAGCAAGCTGGTCGCGCGTAATGTGGTTGAATTGCTTTAGCTTAGATGCAGGAAAGGAGTTGGCGCCTAAAAATACATTTTCGTTTTTACATTACGATTATAGTTCAAAGGAATCTTATTTTAGTGGTCTCCTGCCGCCATATGTAGAAACTAGAAAGTTAAATTAAAGAAAAACATGTTCAATCAATCAATCAATTGTCAGTTTGGTTTCGTTTTGCCATTGGAAAATCTTTCGTCAGATTAATTTCGGCTGGCATTGCCAGATCTTCAGTAACACCATCTATAGAAAAAGCGCATAAAAAAAACAGCAATTTAAAAGGAAACTGAGTGCTTAAGGGTTTGAGAAAGCGTTGTCCTACAGGTGCAGCAACAATAGGTAACTGTGTCACAAAGTGCGTTCGAATAGATATAAGACAGTATAAAGTGCATACTGTACATACATATGTAAGTATCTAAGCTCTAATCTAAGTATGATACAGTCAATTTAACAGATAACTGGTACCTAATACTTAAATATCCGAAGGTGTAAAACACTGTTACATGCTTTCTAACGATATTTTAAGGGTCTGCGCCCTTCCTTTATGAATTCTCATTTGATCTGATATCCTCCATCATATTTCTAAGAGATGAATTGAAATCTGCGAGTAGAACTTCCTATTCTTTTGAAATTTATGATTGAATGGCACAACATTTGGCGCAACTATTTGTTTTTGCTGGATAAGGCCAATTTCTAATGTTCATTTTGAAGTAACAGAGAGGTAGCTTTATCTCTGTAGTAACAAACAACATCTTTGCGATAATTACACATCTCGAATACGATGAATATCTGCCAAACTCCAGATATCTTCCTTCATTGAAAATTCTCAAAATGAGATACATTTCCGTTTAAGCAGCACCCAGATTTCAGACCCAGACGTACCGTTCCTTTCATGTATCCACCATTCTGTAATCCCATCGTGCAAATTATGTTCCCATTTGTTAAGTGGCATCGTATTTCCTCCCACCGTCTGCACCGGTTTTTTTTAGACGAAAGGGTTTAATTGAACATTTCATCAAGAGATTATCCGTGTGCAATTTGTTGATATTTATAACATCAAAGTATAGAAAAACTAGAAACCAATTAGATACAAACTACTTACACTTACGGATATTTAATTTGGCATGCCATCGTGCCGTATATACAAATATTGTACGTACACGGGTCAATGGTGCGAGACGAGAAGCGGTCAGAACGAACAAGTGAGTACATACATAGATACAGAAGTATCTGTTACGTATTCTACAGATGAAACCCGATAATTGCACAAAATGATTAATGTAATATAAGACCGCGCGGTTTAACTATTTAATTCATGCTTTATTTATGAGGTAGCTCAGCTCCCTCTCTGTTAGAGATTGAGCGGGGATACCTTGTGTGCTTAGATGTTTTTTTCTCTTTTTTTTTCATGGGATTAAGAAAAAAAATGTACATCATCCCGACCCTTCAGTATTAATTCCAATAGTAAACAGTGTAGAATTCTAAAATGACAAAAAAGTTGGCAGTGAGCCAGGAAAAGTATCTGTAAGCGTAGAACGTAATTAGGCTTATAATGTGCTCTAATTCTTTTGTTAGATGTAAGATCTGACTCTAGATTTGAATGTTAGTTGTTTAATTATTTGGTACTCATAGATGGGAACCATCTGATCCTACTTACTTTGGCGGGTGTTTTTCTGATTTTTGTAAAGTAAAACTTTTCATCATTTCCTTACCAGCCCGTCTTGGTAATTTAGTTTTGGACAAGTAGGGTTCACGATTACTTGCCTCTCCAACTCAACAAGGTCGAGTTTTAATTCGAATTTTATTGTTAATTTGTTTGTGGTGCGTAATACTAAATAGATGAGGTAAATGAGGCATTCGAAATTGAGGTTACGTAATAAATTGTTTGTTATTGTGGTCGGGATATTGACAATCCCATTATTTTTATTTTATTCTTTACAAAAAGGATTAAGTAGTGTTAAACTGTAATGGTTTGCGGTGAAAAACAATTTTGAGTTTATCTATTAATTAATGGATGACCTAATTGACCTCACAACAGTAGATATCGGTACCTAATATATATATATATTTTTTAATGTATTTTATTTTATGTGCTCTTCTACAAGTCCTGTGGTGGCTCAATCTATGAGAATATTGCTATCTATGCCACAAAGCTTAATCGATGCTACCAAGATAAGTCGTCGTCTAAAATTTATTTGGTCTGGACACTTCTTGTTTTGTTTTATTTAACAGTAATTTAGCCCGTTACAACCTTGGTTGAAATTAAAAAAGTTGCGATTTATATGTCGTTGTTATCTTGAGCGGCCAGGTCATCTAGCGTCTTTTGGCAAACAACTCAAAACTTAACATCAAACAAAGGCATATACGATATACAAACAAAGACTATATACAATATATGGTATATATATACAATATATATAGACAATACTGTAGTCTTTTTGATTACGTCGAATAAGATCCAGATTGAATGCAAGTTCAGTTTCAATAACTTTTTCGCATCCTTTTAAGAAACGATAGAGTGCGTTTCGAAAAGACTTAACCTGAAATAAGCAAGCAACTGGTCAGAGTGATGCTTTTAACTGTTAACTGTCGAAAATGTCGCTTTTGTTACCACCATTTTTAAGCCTTTAATGCTAGTTCAGTTTCAATAACTTTTTCGCATCCTTTTAAGAAACGATAGAGTGCGTTTCGAAAAGACTTAACCTGAAATAAGCAAGCAACTGGTCAGAGGGATGCTTTTAACTGTTAACTGTCGAAAATGTCGCTTTTTTACCACCATTTTTAAGCCTTTTCAGAACAGAAGAGAAACAACATGGCTGTTCTCAGAGTAAGTTTGAACAAAATTTGGTACCGTTATTTTTTCGGTGCGATTCTATATTAGCTACTAATTCATGGTTCAAAAAACAGCATCTGTTATGACGAACATTCCAGACAATCCAAATCTTAAAACGACCTAGAAACGACAGAAGTTCGTTATTGTAAAAATAAATTATTGTATTTTCGCGACAGTTCGCCGTGGCGGAGTAGTCTCTCCATTTTTTTCATTTTTGTCATTTTGTGTGCGTAGAGAGAGCGAGCTATAAGAGAATGAGAGACTTTTTGTGTGTAAATATTTTCACTTTCGTCTATTTAACATTGCCTGCAGAAAGGATGGTAACATCAGAAATTTGTCGTGTTTTATATGACAAGTGAACTCAAATCTTGTGTTGCAGTTACAAACGAACTAAATCACGTGGACCACTGGCCTTACTATACGAGTATACCAGTTCACTAGTTCATTTTCCGGCTGCTTCGATATAACCCCAACCATGTTAGCGGTAGCCGATCTCTTTGGTAATTGTTATCAGATTTGTCATACCATATATTCTGATTTGTGTAATTAGAATATTTTTGGCGTAGTTGCAATCCGATGTGCGTAGTTACTCTGTAACCTACATATGACTTGATCATCAACAGTGCTGATGGCTCCCAACTAAACTTTGTTACAAATGGAAAAGAGAAATCTCGATATCAAACCATATAGAATCTATCGAATTCAGAATCGGGTTCTAAGTTCAGACTCTTCTGAATAGGAGAAACCCACGAAGAAAACCAATTAAGGGCGCTTTGAGGAGGAGCTAAATAAATCAATCAAAATTCTGCCTAAATTCAGGACAAGACAAATGTTTTCTTGATGTGAGCGTACTTATGACAGTATAAATCAGCCAGACTGGACACACTTGAGAATTTGACAGAATCTATACTGAGCTCACTTCGGACGTAAGTGGATAAAACTGAAAAGAGGGCTGACTCAGCTGATGTTAGAGAGTTTTAAACCGAAGCTAAGTATGTAGGTGTTATCATAGGTAGTGAACGTCTCTGGAGTGTATATATCGATTCGATAAATGGCAAGGTGTTGTCGATTTGTTGGCAGTGTAAGGAAGCTATGGCGATATCTGTTTTATCTTTAGCGTCGGTCCAGTTGAATAAGCGTTCATGTTACATGTCATCACACAAACACTAAGCACCAAAACGGGCACATCGCGGTCCCTCTGGAACTAGTTGAATTTGTAATCAAAGGGCAGAAACCTAAGCAATCTCCCTGGTAAAATATCCAATTTCTTTGCAAAGGTCAAGAAGGCCTTTGAAGTTCGTGCCGTCTATTTCCTCTAGATTTTCGAAAAATTATGTTAGAGAACAACTTCCTTAGACACAGCATGTGTATTATGTTCTCAACAGCTTACAGATTACCGCAGAATCTGCAAATATTCGTATCTGATAATTTGAGTCCCTTTGCGTGTTTACGCAGGGGTTAGTGTCCTGTCAGAATTTCTATTATTGCCCTAAGCTTATCTCTGTTTAATATTATTAACGCCCTAGATCTTCTACCGTAAAAAAGTGGGCAGAGAGCCTGTGTCCTTCAAGACTTGACCACCTTTCGTTGGCAGACTTTATGATTTTTTCTTCCCTTACTATGCAAATTTTAGCAACCTCACTATTATCGAATATCCCTCCTCTTCTGTCAAGTTTGTCCTCTTGTTCATTTCCCTCTATAACGCCGTATCTTGGCACCCAGTACAGTCTTACCCGGTTCTAACAGCATAATGCTTTGAGCACTGTGCTACAGCCCCTGACTATATCAGAACTGATGTTGGTCGATTCTATTGCGTTAAATGCGGCTTGGCTATCGATGTAGATAGCGAAATCTCTTCCGGATACCGATCTCATCTGCATTAGCTCAGCCGCCCTGAGGTCAGGCAGAACCTCTGATTGGAATACACTGCTTGCGTCCGACGTTCTTAGTTCTGGGTCTTCTGAGAAGAAACTTTTTGTATGTTAATTCGGAAAAAACTCGTTTTTCGCCCTTCTACGTTAAAAGACTTCAAGGAATTTCCTTCCGGAATCAAGATTTACTTATAGAGATTACTGCTGTTGTAACTCTTTTCGGACATTTAGTACTGCTTGTTGTTTCCATTTGCTCCGATTGTACCATTGGCGGCCAAACATTATTTTAACGTGAAATTAAAGAACTTCTTAAAGCGCATATTGGATTGATATTGTCAAATTTGGCTCCGACGTATTGTAGATTGTAAGACATTAATACATGTGTCAGAAACTCAAATTGCCTTATAAGATTTAAGTGGTCCATTCCACATGGTAAATGATATTAACTTCCGTTCCTTGTGCATTTCCGCCTTAATTATTAAACCTTTAAATCATTCTTATGTGAGGTTTTCGGCACTTAATATACTAACGAACATATAATTTGTACAAGCCTTGACATACAGTCCCAAGATTTTATAAGGTAACGACTTAAGTAAACACTTTTTAGGCAAACTCTTGCAATACATGAATGTGCTAATTACGTAAACGTTAAAGGGTCATTCGTAGGAGAAAATGTACTTTATTCCCATTTATTGATAATTATTGCGCATTTATTTTAACAAATCTGTTAAGCTAATTAGATTAGATCTGGGCACTCTAACTTAGTCGATCTAATTTCGATTAGTGCGTATACACCTCATCAATCAAACATCAACTCGGATCCAAATCAAGTTAATCACTCGTCTCATCTCAGTTGCAAATAATTGCAAATTAAAGTCCATACATACGAGTACATACGATCGTACGTATGCACCTTATAACACGACTGAATTCACACCAATTGAACATCATTGAAGCAAAAATCTAAGCGGAGTTAAGCAACCGTTTTATCATTCTTAAAACAATCTACAAAGTCAAACAAAGTAGTATCTGCACTGAATCTACAAAGTTGAAAACTTCTTTTTAAGATTCAATTAATTAATCGCTACAAATTTGTTTAAGCGCGCAACACCTTAAATGCTCCTAATGCGCACTTGCAACTGCTCACAAGTGCCGACTAGAATTCTAAGCTCCTCCACTTCCATTTCCACATGTAGCGGCAACTGGTACTGCCACTTCCTAGCTTTTTATCATTTCATTTGCCTCTCGTAGGCTATAAATCTCCGCGGGAATACCCATACCCGCCCGAGGAGTGCTTGCTGAGGGATTTCTTCTTGATAAATTTCAAAATAACAACCTTATTGCTCTTTTCTGGAAAAGGAGTCGCGACGCAACCCAGCACAACTTGAAGATTTATTACGATGGATAATTTATTCAGCAAGCTGTTGTTGATGTGGCATAGTGTTGTGTAAAAGGACATGCAATATTTTGACGGGAGGTTGTTGTTTTTTTCGAGGAACATCACATTAGGGTAGGTTTGGTACTCTTGATTTATAGAAGCGCAGTTACGCTTAAAAAGCGACAGGTTTAAGTAGTTTTTTCCAAGTCTAACTAAAAGGATTACACGGAACTTAAGTAAAAGTATGAAAAATATTCCACCTGAGTGAAGACGGTTAAAGTACACATAATTTCTGCATATGGCTGTGTGATTAAAAGTCGATCTTGGTTGTTTTTAGATCCGGTTAAAATACATAGATTTGAACACATCTGTAATATTTACAAGATTGCCAAAATGAGTTCTATGAGCTTCTTGATCGCCAGGATCGGTTATATGTAGATAATTAGAGTCAACTGATGCTTTAATTAAAATTTTGCTCCAGATCCAACGATCTTCGTTTTTGTCTGCCCAGCAGGTTTTCAAGTGTACATATTTAGCAAAGACAAAGAAAGGCTTAAAGATTTCATAGTGTTCAGAGGTGATGTGCCTTTGTTTTTTGCCTTATGTTATGATATGGTACATCAAGCAAATAGACGGTGACGCATAATGTTACTAGAAATAATAGGTCCTGTCTGATTTGCTGTCGAAAGTAGCACCTTATTCTGAGAAATGAAAGCTTTACACTTCGAAAATTGTTAAGCTGCGTTTTGTTCAAGTGCCGCTTGTACTTTTTTTTAAGACGATCAGCTTAATCTAATCCACTACTCAGTCAAGTGAAATGTTATAATAGCTAGAACATATTTAGCACACACATCCACAAAGGGGCCCAGCAGTCACCTAATCAAAAAACCCAACATCGATTCAGATCATTTCAAGGTTCGAATGCGAATATTTCCTACGGTAGAACACAGGAATGAAATATTACGTCGAACAATTATAATCTTAAAAGTACAATGTAAGAGCGAATCTCATCAAGTATGGCTAGAAGTATTTCTATTAAATTTATTGTGATTTTATTTAGAATGGATAACAAAAGGAGGTCGTTCTCACTTTACTGTATAAAGGCAAATGCGACAAGAGAAACTTTAACGACTTCAGTTCAATAAAACTTATTTCACAATAAGTGTAATGACATTTGACGAGTTGGTTCTGGATAGGAGGTGGCGTAGTATGAATAAATCTCAAAGAGTCAATGAATCTTCGTGAAGACGTACCGATGTATGTGACGTCAATATAACTCGAGAGTTCGAAGTTAAGTTTGCAGTACACCAAGACGATATCTCAACTTCTTGCTGCACTTTCGACATAACGTGTTTAGTTCCAAAGAGTTTGTTATTTAGGATGACAAATTTATCGTCTTGTGTCGTGAGCCATTTCTTGCTAAGTAAGCCTCCTACAGTGCCGCTACACTCTTTAAAAAACACTTAATTGCAATTGTCTATTAAGTTTCTGCGATAGCGAATATATACTGTTTTCATCCGGCACTCGTAAGCAAAATGTAACAAAACAATTTTCCACTTAAAATAAAAACCGTCGTCGAACTGTGGACCCGCTTCGAGAGGAAATTCGCCTACTTCTCGAAAAAGATGAATGCGAAAATTGAACAATTAACCGCCTTAGAAGAAGGCTCCCTCAGAAAAGTCATCGCATTCGAGTCAAATATATGTGGGAAAGCTCACTGTAAGGAGTTGGAAACGCTTATTGACCTCTGGAGCGAATAGAAGTAAATCCAGACACTGTAATAGAAGGTGTTCTATCTGTAGATAATGAATATCTAATGGAGACTCTAACTAACATTTGCTCCATACTGAATATCACAACTCCACCTATGAAGAAAGTGTTTAGATTGCAGCCAGCTGGCTCTAGAGGTAAATATTCTTCGTATGATGGTATAATAATTCTCAAATTAGAAAACTCATACGACAAAAACACTTTCTTAAAAAGAAGCTTATCTCACTACAAACGGACAAATATTGACCTAACTCGCCGTGACAATAGCTTGGGCTCAGATAAAAAATAAATTAATATTAATGAGAGTCTGACGAAATCAAATTATCTACTGCAAAGAAGTTCACTTGAGCTAAATATGTTTAAAAAAATCTCCACTGTCCACACTAAGAATAGGCTTGTTTTACATATGTGGGCACCTTACAAGGGAGTCTCTACTCATCGCGAGCAAACAAGACCTGTTGAAGGTCTGAAGAAGCGCTTATCAACCATGCTCTCCATAATATCAACAGAAACTACTTTTTCTCTGTTTTTTCTTTTTTTTTTTTTATCTACTTGTTCACTTTCTTTCTTGTTACTTTTCTTTTTTATCATTTAATTTTTTTAAAGGTTAATTTTAATTTTTAAATGAGATTTATACAAGCTCACCATCGTTGAATATCACTTATGCTTTTGATCTTGCTTTCTTATGGTTTTCCATAATCTGTACTTTGTTTTGTTTTCCTATTTCGTTGATAACGAACGATTTTAATAGTGGAGCTGCATGTGCCCAGAGAATTGAAGAGCAAAACCGAATATGTTGCTCAACATTATGATAAACAAGGAATTCGCGTGTGCCATTTTAATGTGATAAGTATTGTAAATAAGATTGATGAGGTGCTTTTTTTATTCGAAGGTGGATCCATAGATATCGTCTGTATTCCCGAAACATGGTTAAACGCAGATATGCAAAAAAAAGCTTTTACAATTCGGGGCTATAGGGGCTTAGCATTTTATGTAAAACATATTCTTAAGCCTAGATTAGTAAGAAAATTAACAATATTAGATGATGTTGAATTTATATTTTTACAAATTGTAGGAATCGTTTATCTTTATTCCAAAGTTGTATTATGTGGTGATTTTAATCTTGACATATTAGAAATAAGCAATTTGTTGGCACAATAAATTCACTGAACTTGCAATTCGTGAATGACGTCAACCACACTTATTTTTAACCTGACAACCTTTCTGCTCGATGTTTTTCTTGTTTCACAAATAACGCATTATGACCAAATTGCTTCTCCAGGATTTTCTTATCATAATATATATACTTCGTTTTTAAGTGTTATGTGTTAAGTGTTATGAAGAATTCCTTCAGTTCCGTAAATTTTCTTCCATTGATGTCGCTACTTTTTTTAATGGCTGTTATAATCTTGAATGTTCACCAATATATTGATGTAAATGTGCAATCTCTTGGATTAAAAAAATATTAACTATCTTTTTAATAAATACGTTTCTTTTAAAACTAAGAAAAAATATAAAAAATAGAAATATCCCTTGGTTTTCCCAAAAAATTTAAGAATTGGTAAGCAAGCGTAACTTATTGTACTTTAGGTGGCGTAGATAAACGAGTAAATGTCCATTCATGTATGACCAACTCTGATAAATTTGCAGCGCTGTAACCTCTTTGATTTGTAAAAACAAAACTAAGTATTACCGAGCTAATTTTGATTTCGATAAAGCAAGTTTAGCGCTTTGGAAATCTATTCGCCAAATCGGTATGACTAAAATTGACTCTAATAACAGTAATATTAATCTTAACAAGCTTAATCGAAAATTTGCCAATGGTACAATAGCCAGTAGCAATCAAATTGATTTCTCCTTTTTTGACCAGAAAATGAAATAACCGTAAATGGGGCTATTCTCTTTGCAAAGTTTAACGCTGTAGGTATGGACAATGTCCAGCCGAAAATCGTAAAAATTTTATTGTCTTTTTTAACTTGTAACACAATTTTTTAATACATTTTTTTTTTTTTTTCGTGGGAAGGTGAGAAATCTTCATAGACACTATAGGCCCTGAGCCTATAGTAGTGTGAGATTCTTACTCACTAAAAAACACCTCCCTTATGCAAACCACGACTGAGTTCACACTCAACAAGCAGTTCTTCTATCGCATTTTATTTTGTTTTTATAGGATATCCTGCAGGCGATTTTCCATTGAAAATTCCTGTGTACTTTAGAAAAAATAAATTTGTTTCGTCGAGGATCTGTTGAACAGAAATATTCGATAAGACCTTGTAATCGATTACTATGTTTTTGCGCAAACATTTTAATTACGTTCTGAAAGTTTTCGACTCCTAAGTCTCTGTGGATATCATCGTTTCTAATGTACCACGGCGCATTAACAATACCTCGAAGAACTTTGTTTTGAAATGTCTGTAATACATTAATGTTTCTATTTTTACTATTTTTAGTACAAAGTTGTACACCATATGTCCAGATCGGTTTTAGCACTTGCTTGTATAACAGCAGTTTGTTCTCTAAGCTAAGCTTGGAATACTTTCCAATAAGCCAGTAAATATCTCTACATTTGATTTCAAGCTCTTCACGTTTTTTCTCGACGTGTGCTCTCCATTTTAGTTTAGCGTCGAGTATCATACCGAGTTATTTGGCCTCGTTCGCGTAAGGAATTCGTACTGCGTTGATAAACACCGGTGGATTCTCAATTTTCTTGAGAGTGAAGTTTACGTGGACAGACTTGTTTTCATTAAGCGCGACTCGCCAAGTCTTTGTCCAATTGTTAATCCGTGTAAGGGCACGTTGCAACTTGGCAGTTGCTTCTTCTACTGTTTTAGCATATGGCAGTTTCATCAGCAAATGTGGCTAGGACAGTGTCGTCCGTTTGCGGTATATCGCGGGTAAAAAGCAAATATAGCAGAGGGCCAAGTACACTTCCTTGCGGCACCCCCGCCTTTATTGTCTTAAAAGTGGAATATTCGTTTCCGTGTCTCACACGGAAGAGTCGTTCTTCCAGGTATGAACCTAAAATACAAGACAATTGCTGGGGTAGGGCTTATCGGCTTGCGAAACCTCAAGGAATGCGCTTGAACAGACTAACTTACACTCGGTTGCTCGTTCAATTACATCGGTTATTCGATGCACTTAGTCAACTGTAGAGTGTTGGTTTCTAAAGCCAAATTGATGATGAGGCAAGAGGGAATTTGTGTCGGTAATTGGTTTAAAACAATTAAGAAGGATTCGTTCGAAGACCTTCGATGTAATCGGGAGAAGCGATATTGGTCTATATGACTTGACTTCAGTCAGCGGTTTACCGGATTTTAATACAATTATAGGGACCGAGATTATCCCGGAAGGATGAAAGCAAGCAGAAAAACTCCCGGTTCCTAAATCAAGCTCGACAAATAATTCCGATTACAGGCCAAATGCTATCTTTCTTTTCCTTAGCAAAGTTTTTGAGAAAGGCGTTAGCCAACAAGTGAAGATGTTCCTCGCAGAAAATAATTTAATAAAGAAGCACCAATCTAATTTTAGATCTAAGCACAACTTCACCACTTCCTTGTTGAAAATTACTGATGATATACGAGTACGCTCTACCATCAATGAAGATATGATGTCACTTCTGGTTTTTTTTTATTTCTCATGCTCCTGTATAAATAAAGAAATCAATTTGCTTTTGATGATTATGCGTATCAACTTGTGGCGTCATATCTTAACAATTGGAACCAAGCTGTGTATCACGGTAGAAAAAAATAGTTGAGTCTGTCATTAACTTCCGGTGTGCCCCAAGGATTTGTTCTAGGTCATCTTTTGTTTACGTTGTTTATAAATGATATCTATAAAAAAAAAAAAAATAATGTACTGCAATTTGTGGATATTCGTGCTGATGATGTTCAGCTATATAAAAAGAAGCATCCAAATCTTTCTTGCCCTCCAGTGCAACCAGTTTTAACTAACACCTTCATTCTTACGCCTTACTTCATCGAAAACTAAGGCGTGTTCGATGTAATAACAACTTGGAAATTTCAAGCTTTCTGGTTTATGTTTACCATGATTCTGTTGAACTTGTAACAAAAACTAAAAATCTGGTAATCCATTTCAAACAATATTTTAACTGAATCGATCACATAAACATAAGATATAAGATTATTGTCTATAAGATATGGACTATTTCAACTATTGTTGCGCAACAAAATAAAGACTAATTTAATCAGAGCTTTCGTTCTGGATATCATAATGTGCTGATGTGAAGTCTTTGAAAGTTTAGATTGTCCGTTCTCAACAAAATTTAATACTTCATTTAACAACTGCGCAAGATACATATTTGATCTAAGACGGTATAACCACATATCAGTTTTCACCAAATAAATTGCTGGATATTCATTGGATGCACTTTTGAAATATAGAACAGTTCTCTTATTACACAAGATTGTTTACTCCTCTGAATCATCAACACGTTGTTGTTTTTGGTCGACTGTGAGCAAACGCGGCACCCACTTTGAACAGAGGTTTCGCATGTCTAAATATTCGTGTATGATATATCCAACACGCTCTTTTGATATCTTCAGAGCCTCAGCTATCAGCTATCGATCAACTTCACTTTTACGGTCGTTCGTACAAAAAAGGATGAACATGAAAAGAAAGAACTTTTTAAATGTTATAGAAGTTGCAATTAGCTATGTGATTACCTATTTAAGTATTTTTATTTTTTTTTTTTTATAATTAAAACTACAATTCTACTTTTATTCTTTATATGTTACCTGATTATTTATTAATTTATTTGTTAATTTAAATTTTGTAAACTTTACACCTGTACAATACAAAAAGTTGTTATAACTTAAATAACACATGGGCTGAAAAGTCCGTTTTATCCGTTTTATATTTATATATAAATATATATTTATCAATATAGTTGCCTTCGAGGGCGATACACTGATTGAAACGATTTTTCAATTATTTGATACCAGTTTTGTAGTACGAATTTGGTTAAGCCTCAAAATATGTCTCTGTTTCGGCGATTACTTCTTCATCGGTCTTAAATCTCTTTCCGGCGAGCATTCTTTTGAGGTCTGGGAACAGGAAATTGTCGCTGGGGGCCAAATCTGGAGAATACGGTGGGTGGGGAAGCAGTTCGTAGCCAAATGTATTCAATTTTGCCATCGTTTTCATCGACTTGTGACACGGTTCATTGTCTTGATGAAACAGCACTTTGTTTTTCTTCATATGCGGCCGTTTTTCTGCGATCTCGTCCTTCAAATGCTCCAACAACGCTATGTAATAGTCGCTGCTGATATTCTGCCCCTTTTGGAGTAAGTCGATGAAAATTATTCCATGTGTATCCCAAAATACGGATGCCATAACCTTGTCAGCGGACTGTTGAGTTTTTGGTCGTTTTGGACGAGGTTCGTCGCCTGCTTGCCACCCAGCTGACTGCCGACTTGACTCTGGTGTGAAGTGATGGAGACAAGTTTCATCCATTGTCACATACCTACGCAAAAATTCGGCTTTATTGCGGTTGAACAGCTTTAAACACTCCTCTGAATCATCAACACGTTGTTGTTTTTGGTCGACTGTGAGCAAACGCGGCACCCACTTTAAACAGAGGTTTTGCATGTCCAAATTATCGTGTATGATATATCCAACACGCTCTTTTGATATCTTCAGAGTCTCAGCTATCAGCTATCGATCAACTTCACTTTACGGTCATTCGTAATCATTTTGTGGGCTTTGTTGATGTTTTGATCTGAAACAGCCTCTTTTGGACGTCCACTGCGTGCATCATCTTCGGTGCTTGTATGACCACTCTTAAATTTTTCAATCCACTTGCGAATGGTTCGTTCGGCTGGTGCAGAGTCCGGGTAACACTTATCAATTCATTTCTTTGCATCGGCTGCATTTGTTCCCATCAAAAAGCAATGATAAATCAACACACGAAATTGCTTTGAATCCATTTTTTTTTTTTTTTCACAACAACAAAAGTTACTTCACTAACAACGCTATATCTTGAGAACTAATCGTCCGACAGCTGTCAAATTTATTTATATATCTTTTGAAGGTTGGTACTAACTGAAAATGGAATGGATTTAATTCAAGTGGTGCCCTCTGTGTTAAGTACAAAGATGCCATGAATTAAATAAATAAATAAATCGGCATGACACCCATATACTTAGTTGAAGAATCGGAGAGAGGGTTGACTTAAAGCCCATTTGTAGTGCACTAATTGTCAATCGCGTCTAGGGCTACTGCGCTTTAGAGCAGACTTTCGCTAATCATGATCCAACAGACAGTTAGTCCTAAGTGCCTTGTTTAGAAGTTTTGTGGTTTCCTTAGTTGCTGCAAATTTGTGTTCCACCATAGAACAGGCGATGTGAAGGATTGTTTCAAAACTCAAAACTCTTGGTCGTCTATTGAGCCACTTAAAATTGGAGCAGTTCAGAAACTATTCAGTCGAACATTTACAAATGGAATCCTTTACAATGCTTTTTACTTAAATATTTGACTATGTAGCAGTCTTTGATTATGTGTCAGGCAATGCGTAAATTGTAAGGTATTGTGTGTTTATTTCAGACGACTCTATCGCTGTGATGTTCATTCAAGATTGAGTCAGAAAATTTAATATCAGAATCCTTCGTTTTTTTTAGTCGACAAGAAGTATGACGAATTTGCGCCAGGCGCTTTTGTCCGGTTCTTAAGACATGTATGTCCCTTCATTCTTTTGATTTTAGAGAAGGTTAAATATTATCGTTTCAATAAAAGAGTGACCGATATCTTGAATCTTAAATCTTGAACCATCCCTAATTTTATAACCATGAGTCTGTACGTCTGGATTGGGTTTGATCTGGACTTCATGGAGGCCCAGCTGCCTGTAACAGCACAATTTTTTTTTTCTCTCTAAAACTATACAAATAGCTTTCAACTGCTCATTTAAATGTTAAATATTTCCAACAATGTTGTTGTGGTAGCTTGACGTATTTTCGGTCAGGCGATTACGCAAAACAGTCTGTACATTTGTATGATATTTACCTGAAGTGATTTTTAATTAAGATAAAACAATCTCAAATAAGTCCGTTTATGTTAAAATCCTTCTCACTTTATAAGTCCAGCCACCAATGAATAGCTATAAAGAACCTTATTGTGGTCGCTTTACATAATCAACTGATCATTTTTAGAAAACTGCATATCAAATCAGCGTTTAATAATAATATAAATTTATTTTCGTATCTTTTATTTTGAAATGACAACCACTAGTTCGCTTTGTAATTGGGTAAGTTTAACAGATCCAAAAATAGAATTCCATATAATGCAGGAAAGCAACTTTGTTAATTAATAGTTTCTGTCAGATTTACGAGGTGAGGAGCTCCACGCATTTCGCCATGACCTAATGGGACCAGAAATTCCGAACGAAAACCCACAAAGTTCTATGGCATATTTCTAAACTATACATACCTTAAGGCTTCTTTTCTAATTTCACACATAAATCCATCCAAACTCCTTGTCATTGTATGAGTATTCGTGTTCCACCTTAACTGCAATTGCATTTCCTTGCCAGAAACACAGCCAATTAGCTATTTTATTCATGTCCTCGATTTGCTTTGTTTCTGGTGTTGTTGTTGTTAGTGTTGTTGAGGTTGTTCTAAGTTCAAATGCCAATTACATAGAACACATCCGTCGAATGCTTACGAGTATTGTGAGGGTTCTGCATCAGTAACAATAAATCTATTCGTCCAACCGTTCGATATCCGGCATGTGAAGCTGAAACTGAAAATGTATTTCAGTGTTTCATTGAGATCTCCAACTCTTGCAAACAAACAGCAGCCACAAGAGATACAACAACAAATTAAGAACAAATCAACTGACTAGAAGGAAACACTTTCTGGGGTTTCGGTAGGCAGAAAAAGAATGGCGAGATAGGGAGAAAGACAGGGATCATTGCCCAAAGGTCGGATTCTGGGCACCGAGAAAAATTCTGTTGAATAGTTTATCTATCAGGAAATATTTTTCAGTGTGAACTTTGGCCTCTGCATCGGAGATGAAAATGCCACAAATGGATTTGGCGTAACTCACTAACAGCCCAACAAATGGACATGGCCATGCCGACCGATGGGTTTGCTGGCCGACTCGAATGTGAACATTCAGATACCTGTCGTATTGGAGCAAAAGCCAGATAAGGTTTAGAGTTCGGAATGCGAACATCGAAATCAATGATTGCTGCGAGTCCTGCTGCATTTTTCTACTGCATAGGCAATGTGCTCTGTGAAACGAGTGTGAAACAGATTCGAATTTTGCTTTGGAGATGGAAACTGCTGAAGATTTTCAAATGAGTACTCGAATCATGACAAAAGTTTGTAGAAAAGTTTAAAGAACATGGCAGTTTAAAAACAAACAGAATCAAGTCCTTGGAGACGGATTACAGTCAAAGTGGGATTTTTTTTTAATAAATATAATTCACAATAAAGATACTTGTATAGAATACAATAGAATAAAATAATTTTACTACGATTTTTTAATTTAATTTAATTATACATATTCGTAGTAATTATACATATATTCGTAGTACACACAGCGTGATTGCTTTGGTGTATTTAAAAAAAGCCACACAGCCACAAGAACGAGTACAGAAATCGCGATGATAAAGTTTATGTCAGTTAAAGTAACAAATTTGTAATTTAAACTGAAGATAATTCTCAGTTTGCAAATTGATAGACGATATCGATAACGAGAGATTATTCTACATCATTAGGACTGTTGCGATATCAATTTGTTCATTGTTAATCTTTTTTTTCTCATATCTTCTAAATCTGTACCCAGTTAAGGCATAGTGATAGTAGTTGTTGAACACCTCCTCTGAAAACCGTTAACCGCTTGAGTATCTGAAATATCTGCAATAAAGAGAACCGCTATATATTTTCACTGACCAGTGTTCTCAGATCCTCTTGAACGCTTTTTTTTTAACTCGGAGCAAAGCCATAAAGGAGGTGGAAATAGAAACTACCACCTAACATGCATGGCCTTGTCAAATTAAATAAATTTGTTCTAGTTCGTGTATCCTTCTGTATTTTCTATAGCATAGCTGGAGAGTCTATACGAGAATATTAACATATGCAACCGATTTTCTGCTGAAGGTATGGATCAAAGCACAAAAAATTGTGTTACCAACACTCACAGATGACAAACATTAGACGTAACAATAAAAAAAATAAAAAGATCAGTATGTATAAGAATAACTTGTTCAGCGTGAACTACATCGAACGGTGGTCTGGAGAAGATTCTTAATCTGTTAGCTCTTAATCCGTGAGCTGCTTATAGCGCCTTACGGATTAGTCAAGTAAATAGCTGGATCTCAATTGCTGTAAGGCATGTACAGATTCTGAAGAAGTACGTAGCAAGTGATCCTTTTCTGGATTTTGATATATCATTTTCTTGTAAAAAACATAAATACGATCATGAAAAAAATCGAAATCCACGATACAGATTTATCAAAGATGGAAATCGGAACAGATACTGGTACTTTATTCGCTCTATCACCACTTTCCAATTTCAAAGAACTAAGGGAACTAGAATTCCATCGTAGAGAAAGTGAGGTAGAAATACTACCAAGAAGACTCACCATAATTTTAACCCAAAGTGCCTTTGTCATTGATTTACTGTTGCACACCTAAGCAATAAAGAGCTTTTCTAGTTCCATTTTTAAAAAATAGTTATAGCAGTATCCGTGGTAGTTGTAGTGTTTTAAGCATGGATCCATATATAATTTTTTTTTAGGTCTATAGATTTTTTAGAAAAAATAAAAACCATATTTCTTGGTCTGTATGGTTGACAACGATATATTCAGGGATTTATTCATAACTCCCGTCGTGCATCTATACATCATTCTGACTACTCGGAGCATATTTTTAGATTTTTTGTTTGACTATAGCGTACTTTACTACGAAGTTGTCTTGCTCCCTAAAGTGTGAGAATTCAAACATCTTAAGAGACTTCGCTTTTTACAGACAGCACGGGGTTACAGACTTCTACAACTGAGTCTGTTGCAATTTGAACTTTAAAGTTTAGTACATTTTTCAATGATCATAACTAATCGTCCAAAATTGTGTGCCGAGCAGACGTGACTGCTGATGGTTTTTACTCCTAGGCCGAAGTGCAAATAGAGCGAATTCGTAATTGAGCTACCACAAGAACATGGTCACGTTCCATTCCGATATCAGCTCCCTGCCTGCTTCGGACGTGGGAAGGCAGTTCGGAAATCGTATGCTTATCGCAGCGTGATATGGTTGGCATTGCAGAAGTCAATTAACTTTGTAAAGTTGTTATTTAGATCTCATACTCACCGGCATTTGAACATCTTATTTTGCTCAGCCCCCAAGGTGTCCATCTTATACTGCATGAATTCTTTATTGTAGCTACCTGGACCTTTTTTTAACGAGTTGAACAGGATCGATCATGCTTCAGAATCCAGTAATTTTTTTGATACTATGCCTAAAGTCTATTGTCGTTTGTATTTGACGCATTTTGTTGCATTTCTGAATTATTTTTATGGTGTGACAATACTAGTGGTTAGAATTTTGTCACGATATTTGAAAACAACATTGTTTTTTTTTTTGCAGTGCTTTTCTTTTGTAAGAATACGAACCAGCACATTATGCCTAGTTGCATGCAGCCATTGCTGATTGCTTAATAAACCATGTCTGGTTTCAAAAATCTCCGAATTTTCATTTTTATTTATTATTATTATTATTATTATTTTTTTTTCAATATCTTTTCTTTCATCTCAGAGAACATTGTTTAAGTCGGCATCCTATAGAGAGTTGAATTCTATGAAAATGCATTACTTAATTGATTTATTTATTGTTGTAAACATGTAGAAAACCATCATCAAGTACATATTCAGCCTCAGCAGACGAAGTTACTTTAAAATCCATATTTATACAAATCACATGCTTTAGATCTTCAGTAATCTGGATCTAATGCGCTTTCAAAAGTTGACATCGAGGGATTTTTCCTTTGCAGCTGGGGCTACATTTAAATGGATATGCTGTTGTTACTAGAATTTCTCGAAGCTCATTCAATTTCTTTAAGTTTGTAAATTAGTACCTAATCGTTTCTTGTTACGCTAATTTTCACTAGATTGTTTTTGTTGGTTTAACAGTTAAACGACTTTATTGGTCAATCCTAAATAATTTACCATATTTTGTTCAGTGAACAACGGCAAAATTGATGGATATATTGATTGAGCACGCACTTACCTGATAGTTTGTACACAAATATGTAAATCCTAATTCTTTCAAATGAAGTATGATGCTTAAATACTTACTCGTATGTATGTATTTATATATATTCCTAGAATGACTGCTTGCAAAAAATGACTTCTCTTCATCAAGACAGTTGTCGAAACATACTGGCAAACTCATAAACAAGACTCTGTATAATATCTTCTCCATCAAAGTCACACTCAAATAAACCTCAACCTTGTTGGCATTTTCCACTCCACAGTGTGTTACAAGTTAAGTACTCGTTTAAACGGGTAGTAGTACTCCGTCCACGATCACATCACAAACTGACGTATTTAAATATCAATACTCTTAATCGCAAATATTTAACTGACACCTATTCGATCGCCAAGCGTTTCCTCTTCATTCATCCAGATCCAGATTAAAGAAGCAGCTCCAATGCAATGCCAATCCACAGTGACAACGAAATCCAGTTTGTTGCTCATAATCTCGATGTAAACTTGAACTTGATCATCTGTTGAAGTGATGGTCACCATCGCTGCGTGCGTGCGCCCATTTAAGAGCAACTTGAGGGATTTATGCAATATTACGGTCGGTCCTGCCAGATCCAGTGTCCGGTTTTGCTCAACTTACGTGACGTCTCATAGCAAAATACACATGAACGGTCGTTTTTTTTTTTTTTCAAGCTTGTGATGAACGATCGCTTACACTTCGCCCATTTACATAAACCGGGCGATTAACCAGAAAAACGTACATACGTCGCGCCGGGTCTTAGCAAGCTGGTCAGGTGCGGCTTTTTAATTCCGTCTTCAAGACGTATTAAAAAGAAATACAAAACTGCGATTAAAAGTAATCACAAAAAATACACTAAGAAACAGAGAGGAAAAGGGAGAAACAAATATCACAGACAAACAATAATTGCAACTTACTGCGATTGCAGATATAGGTAAGTGGATAGGTCGATGACAGTCCGATTAGTTTAGCAATTTTGCACAGAGTACGGAGGTTGGCTATACCAAGAATTTTGCAAATGATTTCAGATTCGAACGAAGAAGTAGTTTGAGTGCAGTTGAATTGTTTCGATAACTTCCTTGTGGGGCTTTTCGAATTAATAGTTTTCGCAAAACCAGACTCACGAAGGAAACTGCTGAATAGTTTAGGAAGAAGAATCAGATGGGTGAAATAAAACTAATATGATAATGCTTTCGCAGGTTATTAAAAGACGAAAAGAAATACGCACAGCCTGAAGGATTATTGGTGGCCGTGGGTTAAGTGATAGTGTATTGGCTTCGAAATTGGAATGTTTGGTGTTGGATCCCCAACCGCTAAAGTATGTACTTGTATGGTCGGTCTACATCTCAGAATGTCAGGTTCGGTACATTTTCGACATTCGTAGAATTTTCATTTTCTTTTCTAACTGTCTTTTTTTCACTTCTTGTACATTGTCCAACATTTCGCTGCATGTGTTTAAGCCGAATTTCCGAGTTTTGCAAATCTTTAAATATAAAATTGATTTTTCTGTCACAAAATAATGTCAAGTTTTCGCACCTCGCTTCTTCTATATCGCTATCTAAGTAGTCGATGGTTTACGCCTATCCGTTTAAGACTGTCTAGCCTACTGACTTAGTGTTATCATCTGAAAGAAAAGAGAAGTCGTTCCGTCAATGTGGTGTTAAATAGAAAATTTTGCACGACATTAGGATAACGAACTTTGAACACAACATTAATGTACTAAAACTTTAGCCATGATATCCTTTTGCCTTTTTCTTAGTGCCATCCACATAAAATCACTTGTATCTCTATCGAACACTTTTTAAAGTCGATGAGGACGATATACAAACTTTTCGGAGTGGTCCGAACTTCTTGTCGCAGAGCATATCAGTACTTCAAATACTTACCCAGTTGTGAGAGTTTTCATTCAATACGAAACTAGCAACTGGTGAAGCCAGTTATTGTTTTGCAACGTTAGAGATCTATTCGAGAAAATGACGTAGACATGTTTATGATATTAGTCATTATGGATGATGGTGATAAAAAGATGCATTAGTAATGGATTTATACTCGTCAGTGAAAATCGATCATCTTGCTTTACAACTGCTTATGATTGTACTCTCACTCTTTTGTCCAGAGTACTTGGGTCTTATTTCTATATTAAGTCATTAGAATTTTTTCTAGTCGTTTCCGTTTCTGGATATTATTGTCAATTAGACACTTTTCTCGACAATTCATCTGTTCAATTTGAGCTTATTTTATCTTGCTTTTTACAAAAGGAGTGCTAGGAAATGGGATCATTTTAACTTCTAAACCAGAAATAAGGCGGAGCATTGGGATCAATAAAGACCGCAGTGACCTTGCTACGTTCAGATGCTTGAATTGTAAACTAATTGCAAAAAATAGCAAAGTTCGATTTTGGGCACTTAATTGAGAAAAGCTGAATGCTTAAAATGCATAGAATGGAGAGGCAATTCGTTGTGTAACCTTTTATAAAATTACCAGTCAGTGTATACAATGATGCACTATAATCAAGCAGGTGAAGCCATTTTAAAAAAACTGTGTGGTATCGGGACGTTATGAACAGGTGTGAAGTCAAGAATAACAACTCGCTCCCTTTGGGTGACATGTCATGCGTGCCATCAGGTGAAATATAAATTTTGAAAAAGGACTCAGTCACTACTAAAAAGAGAAATTATATGACGCCCTGAAATGAGGGCTATATACTCAGTAGGTATCTAGTTAGGTATACTGCATCTTTTAAAAGACCTCACGGACTTACTTCCAAACTGTCAAAAATCTACTAAGTTGCTCAAAAAGGATACACACAGTTGGTAAGTATAATTTTATACATGATGCTAAAGAAACTATTGCTCTCGTATTTATTGCGGTTCCCAAATCCCGGGTTTTCTTTTTCAAGACCGTTAAGGACTAAAAAAAAAAGCTCTGTCTCTAGTTTCTTATCATCCCAGCCATTCAAAACTTCAATTTTACAATACTCTTGCAATTTAACTTCAACAAAAAAGCGGTCCAGATCAATGCTAGCTCTTCAGAACATTCAGTATAATTAATTAATCAGGGAAGCTTAGAACTTATTACAACATTTCTACCTCGAAACTTCGGTTATATCTTTAAAAATCGTTAAATGTTCTAAGCTATCCATTATACTGAAGGGGCTCAAATAAGATAGTTCTTTGCCTAACCTGATGTCTACATTAAGTCCATCTATTGCACTTCTTCATTAAAACGTCCACATTATGCCTTACTTAAGCTGATTTTCTCATTTCATTACTAGTGCTACTATGATATTAAAAAGAGCTATTGAAACAACCTTAAGCCCTTGAAATACAACAATATTTCTTAGCCGAACGTAATAGATTTACTGAATGTGGCATTCCCCTTACTTGAATGGATACATGACAAAAGAGTTTAGTTAAAGCAATATGTCCTTAAAAACAAAGCTACCACCACCTACAGTGGTGACAATGGTACCTGAGCATTTGGTTTAGAAAAAAAATTATGGAAATAACTTCTGTGGCAAGTAGTAGTTTAACCGGAACTTAAGCGGTACTA
Organism: Volucella inanis; assembly: GCA_907269105.1. Lineage (NCBI taxonomy): Eukaryota > Metazoa > Arthropoda > Insecta > Diptera > Syrphidae > Volucella > Volucella inanis. The sequence goes on along the minus strand of OU026154.1, from coordinate 37,494,397 downwards.
AGATCAAAATAAGTGTCAAAACATGGTCCGAGAGTATGGTACATTTATCAATTAGTCTCTCCTTAACTACTACGAAAGAGTATTTCTACTAACGACTATTGGATAGCTGACCACTACTAAACAAGTTTTGGAAATAACATACGTGACGGCAGAGAATACACCAACGATTAGTAATGCTTCTCTGCATGCCCCAGATGACGACTTGTTGGATCCACAATTCCCAAAGTTTCCATCATATTTCATCCGAGACTTCATCTCATATGAAAGAGATTAAGAAAACGAAATACGAGAAATACGCATTCCCTCTTTTAGCAAAGCATCTGACTGTATGGACTTGGAAACTTTTTAACCTCGACCATCATCATCATCATCCCATTTGCCGGCCGGAGTAGGCAGAAGAGAGCATGCGGAGTTAACCCAAAATGGGATTCAATTATTCATTCTGTCCACCGGTATATTGGTACTGAAGCCACCAGTTTAAATATTTTCGCACAGATTCCTCGACTCCTTTTCACCGCTCATTCTCTCTCTATAGTAATTTTTTCTTTCTTCATGGTTTCACAGATTTTTCTACTTTTTGTGCAATCTTTTAGATGATTCGACCTTTTGTCAGGTTTTTGCTGGCTTGTTTTTTTTTTTTTTTTTTTAATTTCTTTGTGACGACCTTAGAACGTAGAACTATCGCATGGCAAGAGCGCATTTCTACTATATCTGAACACGATACCATAAATCAGAATTCCAATTGAAATGAAAATGGAAGCACACGAAGTGCAGTTGAAGCAGCAGTAGCCCCAGAGCCACAGTAACCTGAACATAGAGGTTGTCGGGTTGCCCGCGGGAGTCTTGGACGAACTGTAGAATAGAAACTACTATTGATGCTGATGGTGGACCAGTTTGATAATAAGATACTCTGTGAAATACCCGTAGTACATGTGGCTGTGAATTTACGAGTAGACGTAGTTGTAGAATTTCAATCTTTTATACCGCTGGCTCTATTCGTTTGGAAAAATGTGAAATAGTATTACAGGTATGATGTTCCTACCAGCTATCCGTAACTATATCTGTGCATAGGCAGCCTGTTTAGGTCCATTCCCTAATGAGGTTTGACATAAATGGTAGGTTACCGTTTTTATTTTTATTTTTTAAGTGGAAAACGGCTGCTTGGGTAACACAAGATGATTAGGAATTTATTCAGATTTCAGCAGGAAAATTCAGAATGACAGGTTGCGTGAGTGTGAGTTTGCGCATATTAAGTTGAGGTTTTGCATCAAACCATGAACGGTTATGTAAAATTGGAAAGTACATTTTTATATTGACAAGTTATTCTTTGTTGTCTCTTGTCTCCGCAGCTGTATGAACCTTCGAAGATCCTAATAGAGGAAAGCGTAGTGCACTCGGGTCAACGTATACAATTTCAAGATTTTTATCTTTCTTCTAGGCCTTCACATCACTTGAATAATCAATCAGACTTTTGAGGTCATAAGACTAACTAAGTACATACATCAGTGCTGATTATGTGTGAAAATTAATCCTCAGGAGTAATATATCTTGGCAGTTACCTCAGGAGGGAAGAAAAACTTCGCTTTAATCACCTTCTTGTCTCATTTCGTTAAGGATCAATCTTTCTGGAAAATCATCTCAGTTTTTAATAGGCTATCAAAATACCTGGGAACTTTTCGCTTTACTAATGTGTTGTGAATTATATAAGAAAAGTTATAGATTTTACTTCGTTCTGGAACTAACACTGGCATTAAGTTAAACAAAATAGACCAAAATTAGCACGAACAAAAGGGGAACTCATAAATACTCTCGCTTGAGAAATTAAAGTTGTATTTTATCAAAAGATAAGCATGACGAGTGCGCCACTTCTATTAAAATCTGCAGGTTCGAGAAATTGTTGTCGGTACCAAAAGTAAGTGAAGAATATGGCATTTTAAAAACAGCTGAACAGCAGCCATTAGGGGATAACAATAACAATTTCCCTGTCCACCTGAGCTCTAGTAAAAAAGAATGACAACATTCAAACTTTCGAACAAAGCACTCAATCAAATCAGCCAAAAATTGCTATTAAGGAGCTAACCTGCATTGACTCATTTTTAAAATCGCCGAATCAGATATTTCCATTTCGCCAAATTTTGGAAGAGATTCCGGAGTTTCTACTCGATAGCCACTACATCTTTATCGACTTTAAGGGGGCGTATGGCAGCGTATATACATACGTATATCGAGTTTTTTCCTGACTGATAAATATATCCTCATATTAAAATTACGAAAATATCTGTTTATTTTTACTTCAATGCAAATTGACAAGAACAGGAAATAGTGTTGACTATGGGAGACGTATGGGGACGCTAAATACTTTGACGCAAAAGTGCACAGTACAATTGGTGTTTTAGCTATTCTTCAATAATTTATAAAAAACATCGTTCATTGAAAAAAAAAGCCGTGGGATTCTATGATCAATACTGGACCGTATCTTTCACAGTTGCTTTCACTTGCGGAGCTACATATATCTTTTGGAGATCTGGAATCTCAGTAAATCTGAAACACATACTGAAAGTGCTTCCAGTATTATGCTTGTAGATTTTGGCTATTGTGATACCAATTAAAATGACAGCATATGAGAGCAGAAAAAATTGGGCTTCCATCAGTCTGTCTCGTCATTGTCCAACAAAGTAGAAACCCGAAAGCTTTTTTTTTTGCTGACAAACAATATCAATCTGTACTGGTTAAATCCTTTATGTTGTCTACTTAAGAGCTTTAATGCTGATGATTATAATTGTTAGTTAGTTAGGTTTTTTTATTAACTTCATATAATTTTTATTTTTGGTTACAAGGAGTGAATGCAAAGTCATTTGTGGTTTGGCTTAAGGCCCTCCACCAGATTGACAATTTTTCTAGTATATTAAAAAAAAAAATATTAAAATAAAAAAAAATGTAATAAATTTCAAATGACTTATACTATGCATAGTAATTGCGTTCAAAAATCGCCTTATAGAATCCGGGTTCTGTAGCGAAAAGGTTAGATGTAATTAACACTCCTCTTTCACTATTTCAACGATTTCATCCTGATAGGACCACTTTTTGCTGCGAGAGTATCTTCCTCCGCCATTTCTAAAAAGCATCACCTTTGATTTAGATAAATTAACCGTCAAATTCCATTGGTTGCAGTAGTTTTAGAGACGGTTCATCACAAGTTGAGTGTTGAGTAGATTTCTAAAATACTCCCTCAGCTCTGACACTTGCAAAGTCGACGAGATCATATTAGTTCTTCCCGTTACAATTTTAGCTACCTTCCAAAATTCACTTTTGAGGAGTTCAGAACTGCTTAGATTTTCTGGTTAAATTGTTTCTTCTTTTCAATATAAAGGCGTTAGAAAAATTTGTTTGCTTCTGCATAGAGTTCTTTGGAATAGTTGGAATTTTCTTTCCTTAGGCATCTTAGTAATGTCATTGATCTTTTTCTTGCCCTCCGACAGTCATTTTCGAACCATTTCTGCTTTCCTAACATTATATGTCTTGCATTAGCGCTAGGCGGTGCAGAACTTTTTATAATTTGTGTTAGAATGTCGATGTTGAGAGTTATATTGTATTCCATCAGATTCAAAAGCTCGGTGTTCAATTTATTCTGATAAGAGGAACGAAAACGGTCATTCCAAGTCAACTTCGGAAGAAAAGCCAGTTACCTTGAGTTTGGCGTAACTCCTGCTTTCAAAATAGTGCATGAAATTTCTAAGTACGTATGATCGAAGAATGTTTGAGCAGCTATTGAAAACTATTGAGCACCAATTTCCGGACATCAAGCAATAATCTATAACGTAGCATGATGCTCCACGGATGAAAGTATGTTCACCATTTACGTAACCTTTGCAACTACCATTTAAGACCTTGCAGTCATACGCATCAGCAATTTCCATAATTTTAGAACTGCATTTATAATGGATGGCACAGGTCCACTTATAAAATTACATCGTGTTAAAATCACCAGCTAGGAGAAGGTCCGTCGATACTAGGAGCTTAAGCAGATCAGAGAGTTTGTCGTAGTCTTGCCTCAAGTAACTGCAGTTCAAATAAATCGGTATTATACAAACAATAACGCCATTAATTTTTACAATGATAGCACAGACACTTTCCACCATCTTAAAATTTAGATCAACTTCTTTCAGAGATTTACGATATCCTATCAGCACACCACCGCTTCCTCTTCCAAATATAAAAGGCAAACCATTTCAGATATTTTAAAAACTTTATTATTGGCTTGAAGAACAATCAAAACATTTATGAATGGAACTCGACTTCGTTCATATGGCCAATGAGGCGGCCAATCGACTGGCTCATGTCTTGAGATAACACGCTCACCATACTTACTCTTCAATAAACCGATTGTAGCGTTCGCTGTGTGACTTGTGGCACCATCCTGTTGAAACCACATGTCGTCCAAGTCCATATCTTCCAATTCGGGCCAAAAATAATCGGTGATCATGGCACGATAACGCTGACCATTCACAGTAACGTGTCGATCGTTATCGTCGACGAAAAACTATGGCCCAATAACGCCACCGGCATGCAAACCGCACCAAACAGTTATTTTTTGTGGATGAAGTGGTGATTCATGAAGCACATGTGGCTTTTCACCCGACCAATAACGCATATTTTGCTTCTTGACGAACCCATTGAGCCAAAAATGAGCTTCGTCACTGAAGATGATTTTGCGATGAAATTCATCATCTTGGCGCATCTTCTCCAGAACCCAATCGGAGAACATACGTCGCTTCAAATGGTCCATCGGTTTCAATTCTTGAGTCAGCTTGATCTTGTATGGGTGTAAACCAGGGTCCTTACGCAAAATACGCCATAATGTGGTCTGAGCGATGCCCAATTCTTGAGAACGCCGTGGAATTGACTGATTTGGATCGTTTTCTACGGACGTCTGAACGGCAGCGATATTTTGGACACTTCGACCAACCCGTTGTCTCACATGTAGACTCAAATTTTTGCACTAAACTTGTTATTGCCTGTCTACTAGGGCGAAAATTACGACCGAAAATTGGAGTTAACGCTCTTAAAGCTGCAGTCACCGACTTCAAATATCTGTAGAAAATTTTTATAATTTGCAGACGTTGCTTGTTAGTGTACTTCACCATGATGAAAATGTTGAGTTTACTGAATAAATTGACAGTGACAGTTTGATGATTAGTGAAAGAGTGCGTTCACAAATTAAATTCAAAGTTATCAAGTCCCTATTGGAAAACCCTATATAATTAAAAAAATTCGAAAAAAGTAATTTGTTTTTTTAGACTTGCCACATTATAGCTTAAAATATTAGATAACAAAACTTAATGGTTATGAAATTCATTTATACTATAATTATCATTTTTCTTGCTAAATGTTTTATTTCGGCGGTCGGCAATACTATTAAATATTAGGCTGAAACATCAAGAACGAAGAATTGCTACTTGCGCTGCTACCCATTGTGTTTCCACCTGGTGCATTCCCACCTTCGGCATTTTCGTTTATGACATGTGCAGCTATCATTGAAGAACTGTCATCGGTTAGCTGTTTTTGGAGGAGTGACATAACACATTCACTGCCAAAACCAACACATCGGAGTTTAGAGTTTATGTCCAAGTAAATGTTTTATCTCCAATTTTCAGCTTTTGCCTCGATTCAGCTTTTTACGTCGATTGCGTAAAGCTTCAGTGTGGTCTCTATGGATAAATACCTTAGAGCCCTTAAGCATTGAAGTGTCACGTAGTACGTGTCCAACGTCATCCTTCTTTTGAAATTTTACAACGATGTTAGCAATGTTGTTGCTTGACCTCATAGCATGAACGTCTGATATTAGCGATATATCGCCGCTCCCCAGGAGTTGAAGACATAAATCCTCTGAGTTGACACCGATTTCCTTAGGCATATGAACGACAATATTGCTTTCTATCGCCTTTCTCTCTAGCATATCTTCTTTGCATTAAAATAAAAAATAACAAGCTTCCATCTGCTGTAGTTTGTGTTGTCATTTTGAAGCTATTGGATTTCAAGGGCCACTCTTTCAACATCGGCTTTAGTGGCAACATTCTCAAGTTTGTTGGCGAGCAAAGCTATCATAGACCCCTCAAAAAGGGATTTTAGATCTCCAACCTGGTGATCACCTGGTGACGTTACGACGATACGCCTTTTGCCGCTTTTCACTTGTAGATGGTTGTTGGTATTTTTCGGCGGTGTTCTTTGTGTTCCTCCAACCATTGTTTGTTTTTATTTTTATTTTACATATAGCCCATTTGGTTGTAACTTAAATGTCGTACGATTTACAATTTTTACAAATATTTACAATTTTATATTTACATGGACCTTAAGATTGACTAATCTTATACTTATATGGATACTAGATTTAGATTTTAAATTTTGCTTTCATGTAATTTGTGTTTAATCAATAATGGAAATAATTTAGAATTCTGTGTCGGTAAGGAGGAATCAAGCAGCTCCGATAGGGTTAGGATATTATCAGTAAAGTGGTCTTTAGTGGCAGCTTTGAAGCACATGATGATAAAATTTTTGTCGAAAGATTTCAGGGGTTAACACATCCTGTATTCGCCACTTTGTGCGTGACATTTCTCTTGGTTTATTAATTTGTCTTATACGCTAAATATAGCTCATAAGAACATGTTATTTTAACTCTTATATGGTATTGTTTTGAATCAGTGTTGGTCTTGTGCAAGCTTCAGATGTCCAAAATGAATAATGCGTTCTGTGTATGTTATTAGTTATAAAGTGGTCAATTTACTTTGATACAAGTATAGATACTTGAAATAAATACATCTATGCGTAGACAGTAGTATTCCTTTGTGTTCATGTAAAGTCGTGTACTTGTAATTGTTTCTACAAATACGAAGACAAATCTTCTACACATTCAAACTGTCCACCAATATTGCACTCTTCTCCTATCCTATTAAGTGCACCGTTTTTCAAATTTGGCGAAAGGAACTTTTATGTTTGAGATCAGTTAAGGGTTTTTGTAATGGGTAGTAGAAAAATGATGGCAATATCTCAGTTTTCTTCGTTTTCTGAGGGTTATACTTACTTACTTAACGGGTTCCCGGCCCGTGCAGAGTCTCTTCTCTACGGTAGCCTTCCGCTTGCTTCGATCCCGGATACGTTGTTTTCAGTTATTCAGCCCAATCGCCAAGGCGTTTGTGAAAGCTTGATTCGAAGATTTCCTTTGGGGGAGCATCGATCGAGCGTACCTATTTGTGTTTTGAAGAAGGTATGCTCAAATGCTCAAATAAAGCGCTGGCTAAGATGTTTTATGGACATTATGGAGGAATATGCCTCGATAGTTCCTACAAGATAGTAGATCTTTTTTCTTGAAGATGGGATAAATAGAGCTGAAAGTCTATTCATCTGTGGCTTACTTTACTTTTGAATTCATTTTTATTATTTTTGTTTTCTATCTAACATACTTATCTAAGAAATTTGCAAACAATTTAGATATTTTATCTGTCTTTTTTAAGCTATTATAATCTTATGATTCTTAATCTTACTTAATTGTGATCGGATGGCGATTAATCATCGCTTTTTGGTCAGACTGGTCACCAGTTTTAAGATTTTTGACTGTTGGCGCACTGTTACCACTTAACCTAACATGAAGCCGTAAAGTTATTTCCGGTATTACTATGTTAGAAGCCCTTCTCAATGAAGTTTTAAACAAGGTTCCCTTGGAATCTCGAAAACCGATTTTTAATTCTCATTTTCCGCAATACAACGCTTTTATTGCGATTACAATTCTCAATTATTTTAATCGTCGCCGGCAACCGATATTCATCTGTTTGCAGTGATTTTGTACATACCCTTTCTCACTGAACCAAGATTGAATTGTTTGTTTGATAGCTTGACAGCTTACTGACCTCTGGTTTCCTGGTGATATACTCAAGTTGCTACCCTCGGAAAGTTCTAATATTCAAAATGTTGGATTCGCTTTTAATCTACTTTAATAAAAATAGTTTTTCACGAGGTTCTTTCCATTTTTCCAAAAGGGATTCTCTGAACTTACGCATACCATCTATCAAGAAAAGGCATAGATTTTAACAACTTTTTTAGATCATCTAAATTTGGGGTCAGTTACGACTAAGTTAAGCAAACAATTGACTATACGTCCGTATAAGATCGTATTAATCCAAAATCTAAAGTCAAATGAGCTCGTCGAACTTTCGCTTTTTGGGCTCTATTGAATATAAAAGAAAAATCATGCTCAGAAACTAGGCACATTTTTGGGTAAATGACTTTGTTACTTACTCACTTATTAAGATGGCGCTACAGTCCGAGATATCCCAGGGCCTAAGTGAACATGCCTCTTCAACCAGCGTGATCTATTGTCTGCTGCCTCCAGTTGCACACACGAACTAAGCTGAGGTCTCCTTCTAACCCTGTGCGACAGCTAAAATTAAGGTTGGGGTCGAAAACTTTCCTTACCGGGACGTTGGTGTTAATACGCTTAAATTAACTAAGACGTTTAAGACTCCATTCTATATTGATGCAGACGGGACCGAAAATTACCGGAAGAATCTTTTTATCGAAGCGCCCGCAATCATTTTAAGCCGCTCTCTTAATGTGTCCAAGCTTCTATGCAATAAAACAGTGCTGAAGGACCAGTGTCCGTCGTTTTTTATTTGCTTGAGGGGGGGTCTAACTACTCAATTGATTTCTTATAACAAAGAAGTAGTGATTGAAAAGAGTGATTTTATATGCGATGTTGAGGAAACTCATTCCTCTGTTCAGTGCTTCAATGCTGATGTTCAATTCGCTGGGCTATCTTTCGCCGAGTCAGATCTTGAAGATGAGTTGACGTAATGCTCCCTATCCGATCTTGACATGCTCATTTAAACACTTGGAAGTTAAGCCACCGGGTCCTGCAGCTTTGCTAGACTTGAGCTTAGAAATTACTGTCCTGACTTCATCTTGGAAATGTTTTCTGTCTTTATCCAAATTTAATGGTTCATTCTATCTGACGGCGGAATGTTACATGTCATCTTCATCCTCATTCGAGGTTTCCTCGTTTTTTTTTTGTTTTTCTTTTAATTTAACACTCAAGTGGGTATGAATACATTTAAAGTGCCTGAGCACGTGTTTTTTTTTAAGAAAATAGGACGGAGAGAGAAAGAAAGATTTTTGGGCTCAATTATTATTTCGCTTCATGAGTGACATCCAACATTTTATAGGGAGACTAAATTATTAGTGTAAGTTGAATTGATGTTATATATAGGCAATTAATCTCACAAGATTTTAGTTTCCTGTCTTTCGGTCACGGCTGATATTGAACCACGAACCGTCCGATTAGAAAGTCAATACACTACCACTTGAGCCAAGGTCCACCTTTGAGCATTACTTTGATGGAGATATTACCGGATTGCAGAGTAATTATGTAGTTGCGTCTTACCACTCCATGTTAACATCCTAGCCATAGAGGTATCACTTACAGGAAATAATTACATAATTGCGCATACCTACATTGAGGTATTATTCAAAACCAAATATTGCGGATAACTTCATTTTTATTCGAGTGCCTGGAAAATAAGCATCGCTATAGATTACAGACTGCCTAAATAGCGATAACTTTACTTGATAATCCTTAAAATTTATTCTACCTATACATTTAATTTAAAATCTTGTCGAAATCTGTCTGTCGTCATCCTTCATCGTTGTCCTTATTATTCATTTTCTCTCACTCCTTGGTATAAAAACGAAAAACGGTTTATACACTTACATCATTCCCTGTAGCTGCCATGTAAAGATAGATGAGCTAGCTCGTCTAGAATCATTAGAATCAGATACACCTTAAAACAACTTTAATTATCCAACTAGTAAGGGTATATGAAATGGACGTCCTCTGTCGAATCAGCCACTGTGCACTTACAATATATGAGTATTAGAAGGGTATTTAGCTCAACTTCCATATGTTTCCAAAACTAAAAAAACACGTGGGACGCTGAACGCTTTCGGTGATCAAGTGGAAACGGATGCTTTTTGCTTTCTGAGGCTGTTGGCTAACTATGTTTTTGTATAGCGACCCGGTTCTCAGACTACAGAATCGGCCATGCAACTCGGTTTGACCGTTCAAATGCATGTATGTACAATATGTCGTTAAATTGTTTGCTATACATGAAAGTCCTTCCAAAGAATCACATCACCGTTATTTAAACTTGTTAGCCCAATTTTGCTGGTCCATAAAGTAATTAAACAGCTGCTCCACTGACAGATATCCAGAAAACAGCAAAATAAAACGAATTCCTGTTCCCAAATACCGGCAACGTATTTACAATCTGTCTATTTTTACTGAAATACGTACCAATATCTATGAATATGTACTCGTACATATGTATGCACTCGGATCTCATCTCAGATACCAAATGCAGGTAAATTGTAATGAAAACTAGTTTACGACTCGGCTGCAACAGAAGAAACAGATTCATTTGGATCTTCGACTGCGTCTAAACTGTTGCACTGTGCATATTTGGCAGATGGAAAAAAATGAGATCTTCGTCAAGTCTTGGCTTATATAAGGCTGTTTGCTATTTAGCTTTGCTATTTGCTGGTGGAGTTTTGGTATGCCTTTGGTCTTTGTATTAACCTTTGGATTAACCTCGTAAATCGAATGTACACGCATTTGCAACGTGCAGTGCTAAGAGACGATCCTAAAACCTCCTCAACTCTAAACTATCCCCTTCTCAACAGCCACCAACAACGGAGCAAATTTATTATCGCCATCGGATTTTATTTTATTCTTTTTGTCAGCCCAAGTTGGTCGCAGATACTTTATGGCGAATAACTTTCCAGCACGTCGTCGAAATTGTATAATCGCAGTTCAGATGTCGTGATGATATTTCACAGTACAGATGCAAGTACGAATACATGGCTCAGCTTGGTTTGTCTGCAAATGAATATCTTGTCGGCTAGGCGAAAACGAGAAATGATAGTGCGACGTGTTGAGTTGATTTGGAGTTTCCCAACAGACAGGGGGAATTTTTATTTTTGTTTTTCTTATTATCTTTTTTTTCGAATTTGTCTTGGGACGCGATTAATTTCGATTTGACTTGCCTTCAGGAGTTTCTGATGTAGGTATCTTCTAGACGATGCACCATGCTGAGGTAGCGACAGCAGATCCCCTTTCAGAGTTGCTGTCTTTGCTATAGACTTTAAGTAAGAGGAAGAATTGTAGTTGGATAGAGCAAATATTGCAGATTGATGTACCAAATGTGGTAATTACCTGATATTAATGGCGGGAAATGAGTGGGCTTAGTTGGAAGACGTTGTCTTGGAAATTGTACATCAAATTTAGGGGGAACTAATTAAGTGTACGTGTACGAGGATATTTGCATAGTTGGATTGAACGATATCCAATTTTGAATTTAATTAGAGGATTTCAAACTTGGAGAGCTATATGGAAGTTTTAAACGACTTTTATGTTCCCTGCTTACACCACAACTGCGCTAATTTAACAGAGTAAAGAGTTTCTTTCATCATTTGTTGATTTCTTAAGAAAAAACAAACCCTCTACACCTGTGCCAATTAGGTGAAACATCATCTAAAAGAAGCATTGTTTACTATATACATATATCAAGGGTGATTCATCGTGAAGTTTGATTTATAATGTAAAATAAAACACATAAATTTGATGGTGAACTTATGATGTGTCCCATATTTCGAAAGAGTCCTAAAGCGTAGGATTGATAAAAAACGTATATAGTAGTATAGTAAACGTAGAAGGACACAACAAATGATAATTAATATGGATAGTATAGTAATATGGATTGGATTAGAATGTCAGATCTCACCATCAAAAAACATTACCTAAAAAAACATACACAAGTTAATCGAAGCGAATTTCAAAACCCCACAGAATACCTTGAATTATTCATCATGAATTAGAAAAGATATCTTTATTTAAAATGAACATAAAAACCGCATTTATTTGTAAATAAACGCAAAAAAACCTTTTTTGGCCGGTTGCAAACTTAATAAAGGATCCAAAGGATTATATGTTATCATTGACAATGCAATCTTCACATGGACAATTTTTTTAAGTTTCGTTGTGGTCTGAAATTTACGGAATTTTACCAATTCACCGAATTTTGCATCTCAATTTTTATATCGCAATATCAATATCATTCCATATGTCAATAGTCGCAAAAAAAATAAAATTATAATTCAACTGTAATGCAATGCACTGACATTATCGATAACCTGTTCTCAATAAAACTTCATCGGGTTGGAAAATAAAAATATTTTCTATTTAGTTAGGCAAAATTTTAATCGCATTGACGGCGCGGCGCTGTCCTGTAACGTGCGCTAACATTTAAAATCGCATCGATATCCATGCTTGTATTCAGCTTGCAGCATTTTGTATTTAGTATTCATATGCCATCAACGACGATTTTGCGGATATTGTGTATCTCTAAACTTCTGGCCGGTACTCGTATTGCATTGTTGTGATGTGCAACGAATGACATTTTCGTAGGAAAAAAAGGCAGCCCGAGAAAAGATACAAATGCATATATGCGGATATTTTTATATACTCGTCATTGCGAAGATGTGTGTAACTGGGAATGGGTACATTGGATTGGATTGCAGTTACAGATCAGATTTGTATTTTTTCCAATGTTTTGTGCCAATTTCATTTCGATGCCGCAGGAGTATTATTCGCATCCGTTTGATTATTAAATACGTGATTTCACGTACCCGGCGAGATTCAATACACTGATGCGTAAGCAATATTGCAGATACCTACAACATCCTCACAAACATACGAGTATACACCATCGAGGTTTCTAAATAAAAAAGTAGTAGATAAAACCGCACCTAGGTACTCGTAAAAGGTGATTATTTTAGAGGTACTTTTTTCAAAAATAGAAAACCATAAAAAAATTCGATTTTATCGGGTAACCTTTATTATCATACAAAAAAAAAAAACCATTCTTTACATTTATTTTTTTTTTTTTTTAAATTATTTCTTTTGTTGGCCGTAAATGCGGCTGAAATGATCCATTCTGTACTTCCAATTTTCGATGACGCGTTCAAGCATTACCAGTGATGTTTGACTAACCATTCGGTAATTTTTGTCTCCAATTCCTCAATCGTAGCCGGCTTATCCATGTAGACTTTTGACTTTACGTAGCCTCAAAGGAAAAGTCTAGAGATATGATCTCACATGATCGAGGCTGTTAATTCACCGATTTAAAGCGTGAAATTAACTGTTCACCGAATTGTTATATTTGCTGTGGTTTCACGGGATGTGTGGCAAATGGTGTTGGAACCAAATGTCGTCAATATCACAGTCTTCAATTCCGGACAGCAAATAATCCGTTATCATCGCGCGATAGCGGGCGCCATTCACAGTTACGTTCCGGCCGACCTCAGTTATGGACCGATGATCCACCAGCCCTTTGTTGAAAATTTCGACGTTGCTTTGTCTGGATATACCACACGTCCACTCTTCGGGTTGCTCCGTACCCCAAATACGGCTATTTTTCTTATTCACGTAGCTTTTTAGCCTGAAATGGATCTCATCGCTGAACAAAATTTTGGTCGAGAACATTGGGTCTTCTCGAAATTTTTCAAGAGCTCAACGACTGATACAGTTCTTGCACGAATTAAATGCTTTATGCATACGATAATCCAAGCTACGTGCTCTAGCACGTTGTCTATTTGGTCGCGTATTAACCAATAATAAAAATTGAGATCCAAACTTTTCGATGGCACAGCGATTATGTGGACTATAAGTTGCTCTAAGTGCACGCACTTGATTTTTATAATGCAGCTCTAGACGCTGTGCCGGTATAAGTCTTTCCCATAGATGAACTAACTTAGATAGTAAACTCTATTAATGCTTTCGCAAACCCTAAACTTTTGTAAAGGCACACTGAAAGTGAATTACCAGCACTGTACATCTTTATAACCTTCCAGAATTTGCTAGAATGAGAGCAATTTACAAGTAAATTTGCTAGAATGAGAGCGATCTGCATGCGTGTATGTGATTTGGATAACGGACGGGTTTTGTGTAAGATGGGAAAGAAATTGCCATTAATGACAGTTCACACGTTTGCACAGACAGGATCACATGGATAGAAGCAATCAGTAGAAATCTGGTCTCGGTTTTCCAATATTTGGAAAATTTACCATCTATGTTATTTCATTGTTTTTCCATAATTAAATGTCAAACAATACTAAACAAAAATACAGTATCAGAGCGACACGACGCATGCGTGATATCTCATGAAATCACTACTGGAGAAAAGGATCACCCTTAAAAGTATCACGTCATGTACTGAGTTATAGAACTCAGTTGCACTCTTGAATTGCTTCTTTAACAAGAACAAGCTGATAAGTTTCCAAAGGCGGTTGTGAATTTAAAGAAATGACCCAATTCTTGAAGATACTCGTACTTGTTATATAAGCGTTACGCTTTAAGCATTTTTACTAATGGCCTACAAACAGACATGAGCAAAATAATTATTTTTGAAAATACATTACATTTCCTATTACTAAACGGTACTATAGTTCGAAATATACCCAAGTCTTTACATCAATTAATTGTTTATATCATAGTTTTACTTTTTTTTGGAGGAGAACTAAAAATGCAGACGTCGCTCTCTTACAATAAAAGAACAATATTTTTTTAACCCCGATCTATAGTCGATTCAAACATGGACTTACAAGTACTAGTAAAAGAAATCAGGATTATTTGCCTTATCTTCAAAAGAGGTAATGCTGCTTTTTGCAAAAACTATTGAGGTATGCCCCACTGTTCGCCCGTGGATATCACATCAACACCCGTTTTCATGTGTAGTTTTGGAACAGATCTTCAGAATTCTGATTCCAAAGAGAACATGCGATGTCATGTGGCATTTTAAGTCTTGTGCTGAAGCAAACAACTCGCAGGGTAGGTGTCAATATGTTATACAAATATCATCGTTTTTTTTTTTTTTTTTTTTTTTTCAACTATTGATGAGTAGGCTTAGTATGTTTCTCTTATAATAAAAAAATAGTCAATTAGGCAATAGTCTAACTTTATAAAAAAAGAAATGTATAGGTAGGTAGGGTAGGTAAGAGTGTCGGTTGGAAAAGACTAACCTTCTTAGACCTATTGGCCCATTGTACTGTTACGTGGATTCGTGATCCTCTTAATCATGAAACTAATTTGAGTTTATGATGAAACGTAGGAGACTGTTAACGTCTATATTTTAGTCATTGTAGAAGAAAGCTCCTGGGTGAAGTTTTCTTTACTGGCAAAGAGCTGGATATGTACAGAGTAAGTGGAAGATTGTCTTCTCTTCCTCCTCTTCGAATCAGATTCTACAAAAATCGTTTGCAAATGCGTCAAGCCTTCTGGCATGCTGGCCTATAAGGCAGTGTCCAGTGATGACACTTATGATGACGCTGAGATGTTTCCTGTTTAGAAAGATCAGACTCCTATAGCGATTCAGATCCATCTTTGACCAGATCTGTTTGGTCGCTAGACATGTTGGTCCAACAGTTCACCTAAGGTATTGGCATCCAGCTTTAATATTGATTTGCACATAGCGATAGGTATACCTATGCTACCCTATTCCTGTGGAATAGGTAGAGTGGTTCCAGTTTTGGCAAGTTCGTCGGCCCTACAATTCTCTATAATGTATCTGTCGCCTGGCATCCAACAAAGGTTAAGGTTGAACTGCTCTGCCATCTCTGTAAGCGATGATCGAATTCAAGGGCGGTTTTAGAATTTAATTAAATTGAATCCAGAAACTTAATAGCGGCCTGACTATCCAAAAAAACTGCGTGGATATCCTTTCCAGAGATCACGTTTTTGTTCAGCCATGACAGAGTTTTTTTATTCGCCAAAATTTTACACCATCTGTGTAAAAGTGGATTGACCTGTCCTCCATGAAAGCATCTCTAAGATGCTAAGATGGATCTATGAAGCTTGAATGAAAATCTTTGTCAAACCAAAGTTTAGATATGGTGTAATGATGTTCCCTGTGAGGATTCCTTATACATATATTAAAAATGTTAGCGTGGCCAACTTAATTATTTATCCACTGTGTAGTCGCTTTAATGCGAATAGCTGCAGTCGGAAATGAAAACTACATTGACTTCTCTCCATGACAGTGGAATGCGGATCAGTTCTACATAGTTCCTCATGATATTCATGATAGTGTAAGCAGGATAATATTTGAGGATCTTTGTAGCTCGACAGGTATTAATCCGTCCGGACCAGCAGACTTGTATGGTTTGAAGCTATGCAGTGACTAAAGCAGTTTGTCTCTTGTAATCAGACCATGAATTTTGGTCACAGTTGCAGTAGTCCTGTTTGGGTTACTACTGGCCCCGAATAAGAAGCTAACTGGAAAGTGGGTGCCCAGTAGCAGGTTAAGTAATTCATCACTTGAGGTTGTCTAAGAGCCATAAGTTTTTTTTTGAAACAAGTAGGCATCATAGGATTTGTAGAGAGGAGTTTTCTTAGCCGCGATGGCTCAGAGATTTCTTTTTCTGTGATTTTGTCGCAAAGCATTTGTGTGGTGTGCCGGTAGCCTGGAGAAGCATGCTTTCTACATTTATACTTGCTCATACGAAGCCCTAAACGAGTACGAAGACAGTCCTAGAGTAAGTTCAGGTTTTGGAAAACGCTTTCTTTCTTAGCAAGTCCACCGACGATTTTATTTCCGGTGTTCCCATTGTAAGTCGGCAAGTCACAATACAGTGAATTCAGTCTACCGACAGCGTTCGGTGAAGTCTTGCGTCGAAAGTCTTGAGAGAATGCAGCAAGGCTTTAAGTGCAGCTTGGCTTTGCTGCCGATGCAAATACTTCGCCCTCCACCGATTCTTTGCAACATAATTCGTTGCCATCTGCATACATGCATACACCTCCACTTGAATGACACGGAAGTTTTCCTAACAAGGAGTGAAATCTAAGGTGGTTGTCCTCTAAAAAGATAACGAAGATACATGCTAAATCGAATTTGGATTTGCAGGCAAACCCTGTTTACCCCAGCCGTCACATATTCGTATTGGCCGAAGTAATCATCCTCAATCAGTTTTCTCATCACTAGCATTGATTTTATCCTCAAAGCTAGTAATTCGTCTAATGTGTTGTTTGGCCGAGTTACGCTTGCCGTCCTTACGTTGTCGCAAGAACCCTCAATGCAAGATGTACAATATGTATAATACTGGAGAGTCGTAGCTAGCTCATCGCTCGTTTATAATTTTTTTTTTTTAAATCAACATTTGCTGCCTTATTCATGACATATTAATTGTTTCACTTTTTCGGTTAAAAAGTGTGGTCTCGGTATCAACACGGGCAAAACTGATGCTTCTTGCTATCAAAATCAAAATAGCTGTCTTCGCACTTCATTGACTAAAAGGTCAACCAATATCCCTATTATTCAGTGCCAAGTACTCAAATTTAATTCAACTGGAAACTAAGCAAAGAAAAAATGGGTATGGAAGCATCCTTAAACGTGTGTAACCTTCTGCAAAAAATGACGCCAGCTATTAAAGTGATCTTATTGACTATACAGCTGTAGTACTCGTATGTTTATTCAAAAACCATTTTTTTCACTATATGGTACGTTCGTATCATATCGTATCATCTTTCAATGGAATCCTATTTATGAAATATGTTATTAGCATAAAATAATTATACCTTTTCTTTTCTTTTCAGGTATGTGTCTTTTTACTTTTAAAATTTGTTGGTAAGTTGGTAAGTTAGAAACAATGATTATAATCAGTGAAGCAGTGAACCAGTGAACTAATTTCCGGGAAAAAGTGTTTAGGATCAGATCAAAATAATATTGGATTCCAAAAACGCAAGCCTTTAATTTTTTTTTTTTTCGTATTCATTTGAACTGTCAAAATGTCAAAAATAAAAAAAAATACATTCCTGTCCATCAATGATTCCTTGACTATCTGAATTGTATCATTCAATTTTAAATGCGTTTCATGAATACTCCGATGGTCTTGCTAATTACTGTCACTAGTTTTATTGCGGTTACTTTACAAGTACATTCACCTCAACCAACGACAACTCCAGGTCTTGAAGTATTGGTTCTAGTTGTACCCAATATTGGTAAGTTTCTTTTTCTCTTCTTGCTATCAAAATCAAAATAGCTGTCTTCGCACTTCATTGACTAAAAGGTCAACCAATATCCCTATTATTCAGTGCCAAGTACTCAAATTTAATTCAACTGGAAACTAAGCAAAGAAAAAATGGGTATGGAAGCATCCTTAAACGTGTGTAACCTTCTGCAAAAAATGACGCAAGCTATTAAAGTGATCTTATTGACTATACAGCTGTAGTACTCGTATGTTTATTCAAAAACCATTTTTTTCACTATATGGTACGTTCGTATCATATCGTATCATCTTTCAATGGAATCCTATTTATGAAATATGTTATTAGCATAAAATAATTATACCTTTTCTTTTCTTTTCAGGTATGTGTCTTTTTACTTTTAAAATTTGTTGGTAAGTTGGTAAGTTAGAAACAATGATTATAATCAGTGAAGCAGTGAACCAGTGAACTAATTTCCGGGAAAAAGTGTTTAGGATCAGATCAAAATAATATTGGATTCCAAAAACGCAAGCCTTTAATTTTTTTTTTCGTATTCATTTGAACTGTCAAAATGTCAAAAATAAAAAAAAAATACATTCCTGTCCTTCAGTGATTCCTTGACTATCTGAATTGTATCATTCAATTTTAAATGCGTTTCATGAATACTCCGATGGTCTTGCTAATTACTGTCACTAGTTTTATTGCGGTTACTTTACAAGTACATTCACCTCAACCAACGACAACTCCAGGTCTTGAAGTATTGGTTCTAGTTGTACCCAATATTGGTAAGTTTCTTTTTCTCTTTCTTAACCCCTTTATCTAAAGTGAGTTTTTCTTTCTGTGTTTTTTGGTAATCTCCTTGAAGAGGCCTTCTTCTTCATTGGCAAAACCATTGCGTAAGCTCTGCGTAAGTAAGAAGAAGGCGAATCTTCCTCTCTCTCTTCCTATAGACTTATTCCACTTACCCTTCTTTATAAGGTCATAAAAAGCCTGATAAACCATCAGCTCATGAAATATCTCGAAACACGAAAACTTCTTAATGACGGACAGTATGGTTTTCGTAACAACAGGTCCACTGATGACTTGATGGCATGCCACACCAAAAAGTGAAACCAACGCGTTTATTAATCTGGTGGCAGCAAGATAGTTACACCTGATGTTTCTAAGGCATTTGATAAAGTTTCGTATCAGGCCCTTTTGCCGAAAATTTGAGCATTTGGGATCAATGAATCTCTTCTTTAATGGATTAGAAACTACCTTTCGGAACGTTTAATTCAAGTTTTCTTGAATAGTTCGAAGTCTGATATCCACAAAATAAATTCTGGTGTGCCCCAGGGCTTCGTTCAGGACTCACGTCCATGCTCTTCGGCTGTAGAACGGGAACGACAGCGTATGTTAAGCTCATTAAATTCCTATACTAACCACATAACCAATCGTGTCTCAGGTTTTTCTATCGCTATTTCCAGCACCAGTGCTTCATAGAAATCGCCAGTAGCATTTCACCTCTTCATACCTTTAACCATAACATTCGTCTCGCTATGAATGCTCATCAGTATACCATTAAGCCCGTTTTCGGACGTACTCTCAAACATTGTGATTAGATCCTAAGCCGAAAAACTCGCTTATGGAATGCCTTTACGAGCTTTCTTTTTTCTAGTTATTGTAATATTCAGCCATTTAAAACCAACGTACATTTGTACCTTTCTTTCTTTCCTCCCTAATTTTCCTTCGCCCGCGCTGTGTATAAAGTGTACTTTAACCCTTTGAGCGCGCGCCATTTAGAAAAAATTAAAATAAAAATAAATAAAAAATCTGTCTTTGTCTTATCATCCACGGTCATTTTAACCAGTTTGGGGAGTATTCGATTCCTGTACGGACTTCTTTCTTTAACGAAAATTTCGAAATTTCACTTTGTATTGTACCTGACATTTTTTTTTTTTTGCATCCTTGTAATATTTGATATTGTGACGCGTAACATGAAGATTACTATACAGTTCATTTTTAAAGAAGTTTGGGTCGAATAGCTTGTGCTTGTTAATTTTCTTTCAAAGTGATTGATGTTCAAGGAAGACACGAAAGAAAGAATTTGAAAGGCGATTTTGTGTTGGAGAACATATCTGTTAGAGAGAAATTTTTCTGTTAAAGAGACTCTTCATGGTCTTCTTCATTATCGAGAAATTAAGTTTCGTAATTTGTGCTTCTCGAAAAAGCGGAATGTTGTGTAACATATATATCTCAAGTGGTTGAAACCAGCACATTCATTCTTTATAAGACTTTCGTCAACAAATCTACAACATCTCTCCCGTACTTTTTGTACTTTTCCACAGTGTCATCTCATGATATCCTATTGCATATTGTCACATTGTCGTTTTCTAGCACGCGCACTCATCATTGAATTAATCAATCTCTGATTTTTCTGAATTTATTTGTAAATTTATTTTATTTTTTCACGACACAATTTAATCAGTGACTGCATGCCATTGTATTGTTCACTCTTAGTGACGGTTTTCACTTTTTATCAGGCACAATATGAATGACTTTTCTCGTTTGTTACTATTGCATGTGACAGCTAATATACGAGCATCTGTACAGGTATCAGAATGAATGCACAATCAGCTCTAGCTTACATATGGTTAACATTCCTTTGTGTAGTCAGAAATTGGAATACTGGTGTTCATACCCCTTCACGTAACCTCCTTCGTACATATATTACTTTAGACTTTCCATAATTGTCTTCACAAATCAATCTAAAACTCATTGTTTAATTGTTGGTTCGTAAATTAGTTTTTGTCGGCCCGCAGGGCTCAGACTATAAACTACAAGCTGCAGACCGTAGATTTCCAATAAAATGAAACCAGACCCTAATCCTTAGGAGTACTCGTAAAGTGAAAAAATCCACTAGAATCGTGTCCAAAATGGGACCTTACTTCCCTTGCCAACCCGGATGAAGGCATTTGATATTTCTTGCACTAATGCTTTTCTTCCATTTCAACGGATAGTGCTTCGAGTCCAAGATAATAGTCTAGCTTAAAAATCCAGCCTCACATATGAGTAGAGGTACGGTTTGAGGTTGGGGCACTCAAATAAGCACGTCAACGGTTCCATGGCCATAATATGTGCCTCCTTCGACTTTTTGGTTATTTATTTTGTTTTTCTTTTGCAATCATTCTTGGAGATCTTTTCGTGGAGAAGAACTAAAAACGAGAAACGAAACACGGAAAACAGAAACAAATAAAAACCCCAACCTGACCGCCTAACTTGAGTGCGGTATACTCGTACATACAAAGCTACCATAGAACCTGTTCGGTACAAGTATTTTTTTGCAGCACAGGAGATCAACTACCAAACCAAACCAAACCGAACTTAAAAAACCTAACCAAATCAGAGGTAATCGGCAGGAGATCGTAGGTAGAAGAGGGAAGCTAAACCTGCATCCAAAGCATCTCAGTGAACCAATGAACCTAGACCAACCAAACGCAGAGATACCAAACTAAATCTCTGGAATTGGGGAAGATGTTGCAGTACGCGGACGAGCCTATGGATGATTGCTGAGCTCTGTTGGCTGTTGCTTGTTGTATGTTGTTTTTGTGGTTACCATTATTGTTGTTGGTTACCTTGTTTAGCTTTGTTGTTAGTTTTGTCCGTCCATCCAATATGCCCCCAACAATAAAACTGGTATTTTGGTCGCAAAGAAGGTTCAGGTTCTTTTGTTTTGTTCTGCTTGATAGGTACGGCTGGCTATGTATTTTATTTTGGTTTTAGAGTAATGTATGAATCTTGTAGCCGTGGAATTCATTTTAGTGCTTTAGTGCGATAAAGTGTGGTGAATTTGAATACTTAGTGGAATAGTGGAATAACATTTTTATAATATACATATAATTTCATGAGGAAGTATTTGTAAGGAAAAGCCTATAGAATTCTGAATTTTTGCTGTTGAGTCAAAGACATAAAAAGTAATGGGTGATTCTTAATCATCTAATCTAATTGTTAAAAAAAAAGTATACCTACAATATTTATTTGATGATGATTTGATAAATCAATGATTGCCATTTACTATTTAAAGATTATTTCATGTAAATGTTGACCACAGCTACGTTTTAAGTTGTCCATACGGAGAGTCCAACTTTGAATCGCATTTTCGAGCATATTGACTGTTACATCGCTAATAGCACTTGTAATGTTATTTTCCAAGGCAAAAATTGACGCTGGTTTATCGGCATAGATGAGTGATTTTACGTGTCACCATAAAATATAGTCTAAAGGCGTCAAATCGTACGATCTGGCCGGCCAATTCACCCATTAACGAGAGACAAATTGTTCACCGAACTCGTTTCTCAAAGCGATTCGCGTGCTGTGTGGCATGTAGCGCTGTCTTGCTAGAACCATATATTGATCAGGTTCAGCTCGTGTATTTTTAGCAAAAAAGTTCGAAATCATTGAACGATAGCGGGTGCCGTTGTTGGTAACGTTGTTCTTACGGTCACCTTTGAATAAATACGGGAAAATGATTCCGCCGGACCATAAAATGCGCACCGCGCAAGCAGTGCATTTTTTCGAGTGCATTGGTAGCTCTTGTATTGCCTGAGATTGCTCATCAGTCTAAATAAAGCAGTTTTGTTTATTAACATACCCATTCAACCATAAATAACCTTCGTCGATGCAGACAAAAAGAGGATCTTCCCTCAACTTTTCTAAGGCCCACTCACCAAAAATTCGACGGTTCAGTTCTTGCAGAAATAAATTTGGAGATCATAAAAATCATTGTAGCACGAGTGAGTTCATATGAATGCTTATCCTAAACATTTTTTAACGTTGAGGATTTTCTGCAATTTCAGATGCATGGAAAAGATCAATTAGGATCATGTTTGGTGCAAAACTCTTTTGCACTGGCTGGCAACCAGTGTTGACTGTTTTATAGGTGACATATGTAGTCTAAATAAGTCAGCTATAAGAACAATACTCGAAAATTTAGTTTCGTTTAAAAAAACGATAATGGAAATTTTAAGCTAGATGAGACTAGCCATCATTCTTGTTCCCATTGAGTATTTTCAAGTTCATCGACAGAAAGTTAATTTTTACAATAGTATGCCTTTTATTGTTATGTTTGATTTGTTCTCAACTCTTGCTCTCCTTGAGGGAATGAACTTTCCAGTAAGATTCAGGTTTTTGCATATGAGGTCGCGTGCGTACGTTCGTCATTTTGCCGGAGTTTCGCCGGAATCTAACAAATAAATAATAAAAAGTGATTTTCACTTGAAGGATTTTTATCACGTATTTACTTAGCCAATAAAGAGTTAGCGGCAAGAAGTACTTCTAGATCTTCTCATTTGATGCAAGGCTTCTCAAGGCATGTCACCAAAAGTAGCAGTGTAATCTATGTGCGAATTTATTTGTAAAATATTTCAGTATCTGTATAGATGTATCAATATTGCTCTTTGAAAATATCATAAGTTAGTGACACATGTGATAAGAAAAAATTAAATGAATACTTGGTATGCAAGTCAAACTGATTTAAAATATAAGGCTTTGAAAGTTATACGTAAGTATATAGGGGTGTTGAAAGATAGAAACTTAAATTGTAAAGCATACGGGGATGAGTTAAAAAATTATGATATATACATAGTATGTTATTGTTCAGGAAAAATAGTGCGGACTTGCATATTTTAAATTGCAATAGGGGATTGCAAATTGGGAAGGAACCTACAATAGTACAATTGAGATGTTATACTATATATTGCCCAAAAACATCTCACTCGTTTAACAAATAGTTGGTGTTTGTTTTTTAGCCTACGAATTATATTATTGAAACATCTTTATATCTTTAAGGTTCTCAAAGTTATTTTTTTCAAGCGAAGCGGTCTGCATACGGAATAAGGGTAGATTACATGGCTTTCATAAATATTCCTTTATCTAAGGAAACCTAATTTACAAAAGTTTATACCGCGGCTGCACCAAAACTTTTTAATAAATTGCCATATTATATCAATTTTACAAACTAATGCATTTTTAAAAAAATTTCAAAAATTTCTTTTCGGCATGGACAGCTCTGCAGTCAAAATATTTGCGTGCTTGGAGTTTTTGGTCATATTTCAGAAATACAGCCTTTTAAATTGATTCTGTTATCCAGCACTTTCCTGAAATATTTTGATTTTTTTAGAAATAAACATTGCGTTCCTCTTGCATGCTTAAAAATTTATTGAACCGCCTTCACTTGGATGCCCTCACCGTCGTCCATCAATTTTGTGATTCGCGTTCTAAATTCATTGAGTTTTAGTATCATTTTTATGCAACAAAACTCTTCTGAATTATTTAAATTAATTTATTTTTAATATACACTCATAAATACATCAAGATATTGATTTCAGGATGTAGATACCTACTTTAAAGTCTGCTTCAAATCCAAAACACGGGTAGAAGCATAGAGATTTACCTTCTAAAACTAGCTGCAGGATCTAGTCTCTATTGACTAGAAGACACAATTCTGACAATCATGTGTATGTGCATCTCAGAATTGTTTCCTTGGTTCGAAAAAATAAACTAATCTAGGGATATACTCCCAGCAATGCTTACTTACAGTAAACCACCAATAATGTCGAACTGATTACGCTATGAGAACAAAAGATGATAGCCCCTTGGCTATGTACCGCATTTCAAATGAACCTAAAAAAGAATGTTAAGTTGAATGAATTCATTCAACATTCCTGAAACGCTTATCTATGCCTTACTTTGTACATTGTGTATCACTATATTTGTGTATTAATTGTGTGACCAAGCTCATCACGGGATGGCGGCGTATAACAATTTATGCAACAAACATAAAGGAAGTAATCACAAAGACAGAATGTCATAAAAGTTGGAAAGGGCTTTGCCTAACGTTGACCTATGTACATCGATAACTTTTATGGCGCCTTCGATTAGTTTTCCCAAAGCTATTCAACCTTTACCGATCTTAACAAGCTTAACCTGTTTTTTTTTAACCATTTTCGATTAACTTGTGCTAAATTTTAATAGGATACGAAATATCAAAAGCTATTGGAGAATACTACCATACAAGTTCTCTTTATTAGGAAGTTCTGGTCATGACACATCGGTCACACCCATTTCGGGGGATTTTTTTTATTCATTTATTTCCCTATTTATTCATATATTCATTTATTTATTTATTACTTAATTATTCATCTGTTAACCCAAATGCAGTATACATATATGGATATATTTGGCTGTAAATGTTTTCTTGTTTTATTATTTTTATTATTTTCCATTTTTTATAAAAAAAACTCTAGTCATCTCAAACTTACGAGTATATATTTTATATTGTACATACTTATGTATGTTGTTGTTGTCTTTTTTGTTATTGTATTTTAATTTTAAAGGAGGTTTTTTTCATATTTTTCCCTTAACAACTTATTTCATTGTCTGCTTATGTCCATTTAAATTAAATGTAAAATTTTTTTTTTTTTTTTAAGAAAAATAAAACTATCACATCCCTATACTATAAAATGTACGATACCAATCCGTAATGTATTATAATTTTTAGTACAAAATATTAGGTGCGCAACTAAGTTGTCGCTGTTTTTTTTTATAAAAATGCAACTTTATTGCGAAAAAATGGTTACATATGAATCATTTAAAATATTGCCCATCGTTAGTGACAACTTTTTCCCATCTTTCTGGCATTTATGGTAAAAGTGTTTTTTACTTTGAGGCTATCCACATTAATTTCTTGATGTCTTCATATCAGCGGGTCTGCTGATCAGCCAGACCACATGCCATCGAACGGAACAATAATAATATCGGACGGCGCAATATCTGGAGAATATTGCGGATATGGAAGGACTTCCCATTTGAGCGTTTCTAGTTAGGTTTTATCAGGTTTGGCAACGTGAGACCGAGCTTTGTCATGCTGTAGAATCACTTTTTCGTGCCTCTGCTTGTATTGGCCGTTTTTCGCGCAGTGCTTGGTTCAGTCGCATCAATTGAAGTCGATACCGTTCCCCAGTGACGGTTTCGTTTGGTTTCAACAGTTCATAATAAATAATCCCGATCTGGTCCACCAAATACATAGAATAACCTTCGTAGCGCTTATAATATATATATATATATATATACACCATATGATTTTCTTCTCTTTGAGTTGCTGTAATGCGGAAAAATGAATCCATTTTTTATCACCCGTCACGATGCGATGAAGAAATCCCTTCCCCTTGTGCTTCTGGAGCAGTTGTTCACAGACGAAAAAAAGACGCTCATCGTCCCTTGGCTTCAAATCATAAGGAA
Organism: Volucella inanis; assembly: GCA_907269105.1. Lineage (NCBI taxonomy): Eukaryota > Metazoa > Arthropoda > Insecta > Diptera > Syrphidae > Volucella > Volucella inanis. The sequence goes on along the minus strand of OU026154.1, from coordinate 37,468,041 downwards.
CCCAAGTTTCTTGTTTTTGAATCAATCCCAACGCATTCAATGGCTTGAAAATGACTCCTTATGCTGAAGCAAGATCTTCATGCGTTTGGCACGGATCCTCATCGACCAATGACTCCAATTCATCGCCTTCGAAAGATTTTGGCCTTCCTTCACGCGGACGGTCGTCAACATCAAAATCACCGTCTTTGAAGCGTGGGTGACCGTAATGTAGTGTTATATGCATAGACTCCTCAAGTAGAGGGTTCGAATCCCGTACGAGGCAATTCTCTGAAAATGTCTTTTCATAGAATTTGTTTGTAGTTATAAGAAAAACCCGTCGGCGTCAAATTTTACATGAAGGCATAACACTGATGTTAGAGCGGTTGCTAACTACACCTGAATTTCAAATTACTACACCATCCGCCCGCACCTTGAAGAAAAGGCAGTAAAAGGGTATTCATATCTCCTTGGTGCGCGCGCGGAATTATATAAAAAAAAAAAAACAATACGATTATTTGACACAAAATCAGACATTTTCAAACAACCAAAAATATATGGCTCCAAAACAAAATCATGTGCCAAAACAGTTTATGCAGAGAATGCAGCCCATGATATGAATATCAAGTGAAGGGAGATTCATCAATGCGTCTAGAGCGGAGCTAGGCGTGCTACCTATGCAGCCGAGATAGACCATTTTAGTAGGAGTGCAGTAAAAGCAGCAATAACGTATTTTCGTAAGAACTTGTTTCACCAGACAACCGACGCATAGGATATAATTGACCTTTTTATAGCTGTGTAGATTCAAAGTACCTTCTCGGCTATAGGCCCCATAGCCAGATTTTCCTTAGCCAGATTTGCCTTAGTCAGATGCCAGGTAGCGCCTTAGAGGTTTTTGACGTTACATGTTTAGTTCATTAAAGTTTTTTATCTAAGATTACACCTAAATACTTAATTTCTTTGGAGAATTCGATGTTGATGCCTTTAAGCACTATATGAGTCAGACTAGTCAGCTTCCTCCTTCATCCGTGTATGCTTGTGCTTAACAGTAGATCGACCAATTTGCACCATAGCAGTGTAGACTGAACGCCGCCTTGCGGGCTACCCGTGTTTAACACCGTCATCACATATTTGACCTCAGTCAATGTCATATCCCCATCATTACTTTTATCCACAAAGCTAGTGATTCATCTACGCCGTGTTGTCTGGCCAAGTTACACATGATGCAAAAGTCACGTTATTGAAAGCAACTTTAACGTCGATGAAAATGTCCAAAACGACCATTCTCTCCATTCTCTTTAACATAAAGGAAGTCAAACTCAGGTATGTATGTATGACAGTGCCAGGCTAGTAGTGAAGATTCTCTTTAGAGTTACCTGCAGCTGCTCTACGTTTTTGTATCATAATTAGGTTTATGACATCCGTGCCAGTCGACTTGAAGCTATCAAGGAATGCTAGAACATGTTTATTGGTTACCACAACTGATGAAATATGGTATATCAGCTCCGGCGTGTTGTGTTGTTTAGCTTACTGTCTGCTTCGTTGCTAGGAGCTGGTTGTGAGCGGGTTCTGATTAGATTACCTGGGAAGTGAGCCTCATTTTGTTTTTGACTCAGTGTAGGTGCCATCAGATTATCCGAGTGATTCCAGCTTGGTTGATTTTGCCCTTTTGATTACTTTGACCAGCCTACGGGCTTCACTTCACTTCTTTTCGCAAAAATTTTTATAAGAGGCATTCTTCGAAGTCCGGATTAGCTGCTTATATTATTTTAGCTTTGACCTGTAAAGACTGCAGTTTTCCTCCAAATTAGTCTCAAGTGACCTAATTAGAAGTTTTTTTGGTTTCTTTATGAATTCGGTGCAGGTCTGGGTTCCACCAATGAACGGGCGATCTGCAGCATTGATTTCTAGCTGGACATGCCAGTTCCAAATACTTGTCAGAGTACCGTTTAGATTCTGAACGGCTTCGTCTAGCTTTTGTTTTGAACTGAGCTTAGAGTGAACACTGTTGGACTTGCTGAGCCCCTCCTTAAACCGTGTATATTTAGTTTTCCGCGGAATCCTCTTCGTCAACATGACCAAGACCTGGTAACCGATTCTGGATTCGATGTATGACGAAATTAAAAAAAAAAAAAAAAATTAATAAAAATTAATGAAAATTTATGAAAGTAACGAAAGTTTGTTGAGAGCCAACATTGTTGGTCTGACGATACTATGAAATTTAGGAGATCCATTCTCCGTTTGCTGTATAGCTTTTGTCTGCAGTAACTAAATCTTGTTAGCAAAATTGACCACTCTCGCTCGTCATATAGTGATGTAAAACCCTTAAACATCCGAAACCACAGATACGTTTATTCGACACCCATGGTTCTTCCATGGATATTACGCCTAGTGTGCATCTTCCAGATGATACGGAAAGAATTGTACCTATATATGTATGCAAGTATTGATTACTATTATTAAACATATAACCGAGGCCGAAAACATTCTGAAGCTGCTCCATTTCCTTGTTCATTGTCGAGGAATTGGCATACTGAGCAGAAAAAAACGATATGTAGACCTTGCTCTTATATGCTTAGGGTTGGGCTCCCCAATTTCCGCGGTTAGGCAGGATAAGTCTTTTCGTCGAGTCTCCATCTGACTCGATGACAGGTAATCTCTTAAACTTCTTCGATGTGAGATAATTTGCAATAAACCTTCGCCGATGTTTTTTTCTTCATTGACAAGACGTTATGATATTTACCCTCGGAGGGAATTTTAGCACCGGAAGCAATACCGGTGCGTAAATACGTAAATACATGTCAAATGCAAATACGTTTCGGAAATGCAAAACAACGTTACAGTCTCAAATGTTTATTTAAACGTTGAACTGGTTCTTATATCATCACAGCCTTTCCTAAAATAAAAGTCTTTAGAATGCACAATATCCGACACAAGGTCGCAAATCTATCCGAAATTCAAGAAAAATCCACAAAGTAATCTCTAACTAATACAACTGACCAAACCACAACTGAACAAAAGTGTAATCGAATATCTATACACAGCGAACAATCCACCACTTTGATCCCCTCATTATCGTATTCCTGCAATTTTCCAACTTAACTTATCATAGTTTTTCACCACTCTGAGCTCCACATCCAATTCAAACTAAAACAACAACACCACTACCAGAAACAACAAAAGCAAAATAACTCTCATGCGAGATATCTTTGAAAAGCAAATCTTTGTAGCTTACAGCTTTGAGCAGCTCTATCACGAGTTTTAGTTAAAGCGATTCTTTCAAGGCGTATGCACACGGTTACCGGCCGTCCGGCGCGTATCTATACTTGTTTTGATCGCTTCGCGTAACTTGTTTCTATTGTGTGGTAAAGAGAAGTATTTCAAACAACACGAAAGCACAACACAAATAAGATACTCGTACTTTGGATGCATCTGAGGAAGCCAAGGAGTATACCTTGTATTTTCAAGTATCTCGAAGTGATGCCTGAGTAGGATGAAATAATTTCCACATATTTGTAGTCATTGTGCGTGGATTGCATTCGCAGTATCTAAATAGACATAGTCACGAAAAAGCGGCCGTTTATATTTGCGGATACGAGTACATGTCGAATTTTAATCAGAAGTTTAGCTAAATCTGCATATTACTATGTAGGGAAAAAAAAGATACAAATACCAAAATACGAGTATTTAAATTTTTATATCAACCCAGGAGTTCGGTATCAATATCGAACGCGTTGGTGGTAACTCGGCAAATTCCAGAGCTCCAAGTGGTGCTTATAGTGCGCGCATCGACATATTGGCATATCGGTGTGTACCCCCCGTATCAGGTTTATACCCGTGTCCTCACATTGCTGTATCCATCGAATAATTATCCGTTGTGTCCACAATATAGTGGAGCCCAGTTCTTTTACTTAAGATTAATACTGACAAAGTGGTTCCACCACTTTGCTAACCAAGTGAGCCGTTTTTTTTTTTTTTTTGTGGAATCCATCTATCCAGTGTTGTGTTAAGTGTATCTACGAGTGTCTCTTTTCGGTTTGATTCATTCGAAGTGCTTTACAAAAAAAGAAAAAAAAATTATCTATGGTGGCTGTACCAATCGAAGATGGAAATTAGGAAGAAGAAAAGGTCTCTCGGAGACAAAACAAAGATCAACTGGTGAATTGAAGTTAAATTAATCTTTTCTTTTACGCATTTGAAGAGGAGCGCGGATAATGTATTCCTTTTCGATTGGCGGCAAACGGTTTGGATTGGATTTATCAAACGACAATGTATCGTATCTTTGGATAGCGTAATTATCTATTTGAATACAGCATGAGATTTTTTTCAGAATCTGTTTATGTTTTATTCCCAAATTTCTGTACTGTGAAGAGGTAAACAGAGGAAGGCACTTATTTGCCCAGTCATCGAACCAAATTTAGTCGAATAACGAACCGATTTAAATGATACTAATTCCATTTATAGGATAGGAAATATTTTTTTTTTTTTTTCATTTTTTTTAACTGCCAATTAGAATATAAATTTGGTATCGAGTACTGAGATCACTTCCTGCATACTACATAACATACATACGTATACGTATATATTTGTAAATACTTTCGGAAAAGGAGTGCTGCTTTCGAATCTGTCAAAAACGAAATCTAAATCAATTATGCATACAGTGCTTGCACGGGTAGAAGGCGGTTCTATTCAAGGTTGAACCGAAAAAGGAATCCCAGATATGTATTAAAATTCGGATTCTCTATGAATGTGACGATGGTGTAGATGAAATGTTCACACGTTTATTGTTACGAAAGCGGGCCGTAAGAGAGTGGTAGATCTTTGAGAATCGATAGCTAATAATTACACTGGAGGTATTTTTATAGCAACGCCGCATATCGTCTGAACAGGCGGGTCAACGAATTTCGAGAATTTCACCTTGTTGAATATGTCTGGATAGACAGGTACTGGGGATGAAGTTGAAAAAGATTGAAAATTGGGATTTGAAGAGAAATGCCTTGGAGGATTTTACGTAAAATAAATGTGGTATGCGGTTCTCTTTTCAGTGTAGTGATGTATTTTATGGAATAGTATAGATGTTATTAATTCAGAGGTGATGGACTTTGAAAGAGTGCAGATGTATTCATTACCCTCTTAAGTAGCTAATTTAAGGAAAACAATTTCTTTTGTAGGATTTTTAATTCGAAAAGCCTTTCATTCGAAAGTAAGTGGATGCTTTTATTGGTTTCCAAGTATAGCATTCTTATCTCTTCAGTTTTGTAGGTTAAGTCCAAGGATGTATGTGTATACAGCTTCGGTATTGACTCTGAACCTAAGATACACGTAGGAGTAAACAAGTTTTCTTACGTGATTGTTATCTCGAAAGTACACTATATGTGACTAATAAATTTAACTATTTGTAATTAACACTGTTTTTGCAATTATTTTGTATACGGTATTTGCTTGAAAGGGACTAACCGCTTGATACAATTCTTAACGAAGTGATTTATACTCCTATAATCACGTCAAAATTCGGGTTTTCCGATAGCTTTTATGCTATCACCACTATTATGGTGACATTAGAAATTATGCCGATAGGCAAAATTATCAATATCGTTGACACTCCCACAATCGCTAAAAAAATCATTAGAAAAATGTTCTTTTATTTTCACTCTGGACTAAGGACAGCAGTTTTGGATTTCTATAAAAAGTTTTCCACCTTTACCCAATAAATATCTATTAAAAGCAAATGGCAGCTTAAAATCTAGTGCTTCTTTCGCAAATTGATACAGAACCTCGGGTAAATAAATTAAACGTTCGTTGCTTTGAACTTACTAAAGCGGGATCAGTAGTGGGAAGTACGACTGAGTTTTTTGCTTCTGTCTAGCTAACATTTTTCGCGCTGATGTCAATATTGATTTTTATCGACTATAGTTATTTCAGCAATATTTTAGGTACCTGCCAAGTTTGGAAAACCTGGGCCCACACTAAATAAAAATTATCTAATACTCGTAAATACTTCTGTCTGCCCGCTCTTCTGGATATCATATGGAATTCTTGATCATCTTGCTAAGGCACATATTTATATCTCTGAAATACGATACATTTCTTTACACTAGAGTTTTCTGAATAGATGAAAATTGTGTAGCATATTTGAGTTCAAAAAATTACTTAAGGGGAAGACTATTTCACAGAAGACGATGCATCGAATTACAATACATTAACAAACGGTGTATCATAAGCTTTATTGCTGATTATTTTATTACAGATTTTAATGAAGGACGGGGTCTTCCAATTACTTTCTCAAGCGGAAGTTAATGTTACGTTGTATAGGATCTTGTATACGACTTTTGGCAGAGAAATGGTTTTACAAGACATAGTATTGCCTGGATGGGACATATACTCGTGGGTTTAGGCATTGCATTTAAGGGACTGAAATCTGAACCTACCCTTCTTGTACTAAAAAAGCGGCTGGTTTATTCATTTTATATGCTCGTGGGTTTTTTTTTGCCAAAACACCTTCACTATATAATTTTGTTAGCGTTCGCTGGATAAATTGCTAAAACATACCCACTGTTCTGGCGCTCGGTTATTCAAGTTACTTAAGTCAGATGCAGCTGAAAATTGCGATATTTTCTGACATTTTTGAGACATGTAATTGCTTACGAATTCTTCTTTCTAAGCAGGATTTTTATTTCATTCCTTATGGCTTTTTTATATATTTTTATTATTTATTCCTTCACCTGTGGCGTTCTAATGTGACATCTTCCATTGTAAACAACTCAACTCAAGCTCTTTAATAATGGCAACGGTGGAGAATGTTTCATTCAGGCGATTTCTATACCATCGGAGATATATGTACCTGCGATCAATAAGTACCTTGTCAATTTGGTCAGTGATTAAACTCTTTGAAGATAGCCAGGTCAACAGTGGTCTTAGAAGATAAAGAGAATTTAAAAGTCAACAGCTTTCTCTCGTGTATGCTCACTACAGAATAATAGAGTTGAATCAGAAAAAGATTAGTTTCGTTAGTTCCCAGTCCATACTCTCAATTTGTACTCCTGGTCGTTCGAGGCATGTTGCTTTCATGATTAGTTTTGTTTTTTCGTAGTCAGAAATTTATCGATAGGCATAACCCCCAACCTGAAGGCTCAATTTCAAGTATTTGATGAGGGGAAAGTTTTTACCACCCATAATATTGCTGATTGCACTAGGAGAAGATGAAGAAATAAAGATCGCAACATACTACCAATCGCAAACATAATTTGTGTTGAAAATCTTCTTGTATAAAGGAACATAGATCGGTATAACAAAGGTGCTTATTCCAGTGCATGAAATTTGTCACAGGCGCATACAGTAGCTTAGCTATAGATCCAAGATATTGAAGAAATCTGAGGCACTATAACGAGTACATCACTGAGTATATATGTATGTCTCCTATCTGGACCTCTAAACCCGATACCGGATTGAAACAGTGAGCAACATTTTTAATGGTAGTGACATTATTACTAAATTGTTAACTTTGTTGCTTCTATTTGCCATTCCATTATTTACTAAGTTATTTTTTTTTTAATTAAAATAGCCGAAATTAGTGTTGAGCCCGCGTTCTATAATCAATAAGCGTTCCATCAATCACAGATAGGGCTAGTCGCGTATCCTTACGATTATTCGCAGTTATGATGCACGCAAATATATTAACAATTAGAAGACTAATATTTTTCAAAAATTTCTCACTAGACTCGCACTTACGAATAACAGGTTAACAATTCTTTATAGCTGTGAATTTTTTGCAATTTTGCTTGGGCAGACAAAAATATCTGAAAAATGAACCAGTTTCATAAAACAATTGCTATGCCCACATTTATGACAGCTACAGCTAAAGCCATAGACATTGACATTCTGCACACGTCACATCGTTTAACAAGTGTGATACGTACGAGTGAAGTGTCATAATAAAACAGACTACCGCCCACGTAGTGAATTTTAGTACAGTAAAGTAAGTCTATACTTTGAGATATTTGTTAAAGATTTACGTACGTATGTAGATGTAGGTTAGGATAAGCAAAAAGCCGTCTGACAGCTTCACAATCCATCGGCAAAATGTGTCAGTGCTATAGAATTGAATGGATCTGGATACAACTGGAATTAAAAGTCAAGTGTTCGTGTAGTTTGATGAGACTATGTATAAACATCTTATACTATACCTCACTTTTTGTCGTAGCAGATGTGTACGTATGTGCACAGTCATATACACTCTAAGCCATATGAGCGATATGGCATACGTTTTCCTTTACGAAAAAAAACGTTTGGTTTTGTTTTTTGGGTCTGAATCTTTTACATGGAACTACAGGTGCATCCTTCTGTCAGTTGTCATTTTTATTAAAGCATAAGTTATTTTACTTTCATCAGCAAATGTCTCGAGATAATAGTATGCAAAAATGGATTGTTATAGTATGCAAGCGGCAATAAATTATGTTTTTCGTTTACTAATGTCTTCTCTAACATTCGTTCTATAGTATCTAGAGGTACGAATATACTCATCTTGTTTATACAGGAAATTTTAAAAAGTTATTAAGCCTATCAATTATCGCTAAGTACGGCATTCATTTTTCTGCGAATTGAAAGAAAATTAGGTAGGAACATCTTACTTATTAAACGGTGAAAATCCAGTGGGTCAAGTCCATTCGCATATTATGTCATCCATCCATCCGTTGCCACCAGTATGAACTATGTTTACTATACTAAACTAACATTGGATAGCTTATGTAATGTAAAAGGGCTCTAGATGCTTACAAAATTAGAAGACTAGATTGGTCCTTTACAATGAATCCAAATAAATGGAGATTGAATATAGAAGACCTTTTATTCAGGTAGTGAAACAAAAATGTTTAATTTCTCAAATTTGCAAATACTTTGACACATATTTCTTGCTGAAAAACCTCTCGCTAAACTGAAAACATTTAGGATGTTACCCTGTAAGTTCAATCCCACGCAAAAAGATGAATTGAATACTCCGTAGCTATATAAATTAATGTAGCAAGGTCGTTGTTACTTTCTGAAGAGCCTGATACAGTTTTTCCAGGAAGTGGATTTAGAAAGGATGATCTTTCAAGTTTTCTTAAGAGAGTCATAACTTCCACAGAGCTGTAGTTTTTCGGAGATTTCTATAAGTCTTTCCAGCAAAAAAGTTTCAAAATTTCTCAAAACATTTTCTAGTCTGTCGCCTGGCCGAGTTGTGGTCTAAGTTGAAATTTCCGCAAGTATGGCTCTTGTTGTATCATTTTTTTTTTTTAAAGCAAACATTTTACTCTTAAATCTTGTTACATGGGCAGTTCTAAGATTTTGGCTTCTTGAGAAATATCCATATTCATACTTCTTAGAAAACTAAGTATTGCTATGAGATATGGTTATTTACTTCTCCAATTTCGGGGTGTGTGGTGTTGTTCTGAGTCATTTTCTTTTGTGAAAACATCCTATGTGTAACACTATAGATGTCTTTCGAATGTTTATTCGTACATAGCTTCAGGCATGTCTACTATGAATACATCCCACTTTCCCCTCAATAAGAAAGTAATAACAAAGCAAAATTCTCTTCGCAGATCACTTCTTGCTATGTATATTCATCTTTTTTTTTATAAATAATTTAATTATTGTAGTGACAAGTTTCATATTTCATGAAAGTCCACCGAAAATACCTGAAAAATTAATTAATTTTGACAGATGTCAATGTGCCATTTATAGAGATCAGATTTTGACGGGCTAACAAGTAGAAAGCTGCACAAAATAAACATGAGTGTTGTTAATATTTTATACTTAGAAATATAAATCATTGGTAAGTTTTGAAATAATATCGTATTTGACTAGTTGGAATCTTATATTGGCTCTGCATACCTTACTATTATAAAGATTTAGCTGAAGAATCAATCAATCAATCAATATTGTGATAAGCCAATTTTCGGTGGAGAAGCTAGCATTGTTCTGAGTTTTGATCATATTGATCAAGTGTTCATTGCTTAGGGACGTTGGTAAAAAATGCTCCTTTGGATGCATCCTTACTGTACATCTGGATAAGCTCAGTCCCGCATCACAGATTGGCATTATTTTCGTCATTCGCTCTTAGCTAGTCGGGACTCCAGTCATTTTCAAAAGTTAGAACTCTGAATCTCTGTCTAAACAATGGAAAGTTTGGACCTCTCCTTACAAATTGAAGTGGTTTTATCGAACATAATGTAATTGTGAAATAGCCTCCATTTTTCTACAGCTACAGCAATTTCGAGGTGATATTTCGTATAAGCATAGCTAACAGTAAAACCTAGAGGCCCGCTCTTGCGTCTTTTGGTCTATTTATGCAACCAACCATCTGATAAGTGTGTTTTTTCCACTTTTTCTTTTCTATAATGCAAATTACGTCTAAACAGCAGGCCGTTGTAGCAATGTTATAACTTCCAATCAAAATATTTTTTTTTCTCTCGAAACATAATGCTCAAATAAAGATCTAGTCCACTGTACCCCTTTTATGTTGTAACCGCTTCTGTGATATGACCTACAGTGCCAGCCAGCACCCACAGTACTAGCGAAGAGTACCTGATAAGTCTGATAACTTATATTAAAAATGCTCTTGTGTGTTTTTTTTTTTTTTTTATACACGCGTACACCAAGGGGATATGAATACCCTTTTACTTGCTTTTTCTCCAGTGTGCGGGCGGGTGGTGTAGTAGTTTGAAACTCAGGTGTGTTTGGTTTCGATGTTTTTCCCAGAGGTGGTTGTCAAACTGGACGGGACGAGCCAGTACATCCTCAACCAGTGGGTCTTAGTCTTAGTACGTGCTAGTTGTCAGTTCGTTACATTAAGCCCAGCCAGCAACTACTCCAACATCAGTGTTATGCCTTCATGTCAGAGTTGGCGCCGACGGGGTTTTCATATAACTACATACAAATTCTATGAAAAGACAGAGAATTGCCTTACACGGGATTCGAACCCGCGACCCTCTGCTTGCAGAGTCTATGCATAGACCACTACACCACGGCCACCCTCATTGAATGTTGACAGAATGGTGTGTCAAACATGCATAACACTTAGTGCTTCGTAAAAATGAAATGCCTCGTAACCACGGCTATAATGAGACTTTGTTTTTTCTACTGAAGGACGGCGGGAAAGTCGATGAGAGACGTCGCGCTACACTTGTTTGGTCTGCCGGCATCATGAGGAGTTATGGCATCTACAGTTGTACTCGCGAGAAACCCAACTGTCAATGGAAACCGTAACCGAGGCCGCGACAATTCCAAGCAGATTCGAGTTCTTAAAAGTGCTTTGATCCTTGCCTAACAAATCTAAAACCCATGCAAGACTCAGTGACTTCAGCCTTTCAATTTCGTTCGGAGAAACCTTGAATTGTCAATCTAGCTAAAAGTGCTGAGAGGATATCCTTATTTTCTGACCCATTAGTTCAAATCTATATAACACCCTTTCCTCAAAATTCCAATCTCAGTACCTGAATATAAGGTAGTGCCAAAAACGATAAGTTTCCAAGCCAAGTCATAAATTTATTTGTTATTAAATGTTAGCATTTACGGTAACCAAATCTACATCATTTGCCGGCTTTTAAATTGTTAAATTCATTTACTATCCGTATCCATTGAACGCATTGCAATAGTGCAGACACATAATCCCCACTAAATGAACTTTAATGGTTGACACAAATAATAAAAGCTCGCCCCATTATCCATTGCTGTTAGTGGTTTAAAAGCAACAACAAATATAGTAAAAAATTAAAAATAAAAATTTCAAAACACTTCCTCGGTTTTTATGCGTTTTTTGGGCAAATAACTGCCCAATTTGACGCTTCATAAAAACCTCTTCGCCACCGAGAATGATAGTCACCATACTATGTATAGAGTATCTGAGTTTTTTTTTCGGATTACATCTCCCTATCCGAAACTGAAACCCACATTACAAGCTAAATAATTCGGCCTTGCTATACATTTTTCTGTTTATATTACTTTTTTTTTAATTTCTCGCTTGTGTAATAAATTTTTGCCAACCAAATGGATTACAGATGCTGGATTGGATGCTTTCTTTTTGATTTTTTGCCCCAGATACTTTTATAATTGTGGGAAATGCGCGCGTTAAAAGAAAAAGTTTCTTTTTTATATAACAGACATCAATAGTGTATCTTTCAGATATTTACATAGTTTGTGGATACCATTTGCATAATTGTGGTGATGAACAAAAGATCTGTAGCACTTTATTATTTCAAATGATCCCCAAAAAAAAGCAAAGTCAACATAAACATCCGAAACAATGTGCAGTTAGTGGTAATTGTGCACACATTAACAAATTAGATAAATGTCAAGATGATGCTTTTTGGGAAGGATATTGAATAACTCTTGTTATTGTATTTTAACATATAGATACATGAATTTCCTCGAAGGTGGTTTCAATTGTGGAAATTCTTGCATTGTGTTTAAGCTCTTTTCTACATGTTTATAGAGAACAGATTTCTACTAAATGTTTGAATAACTTATTTTACAATAAAGGAATTTTTGTTCAAACAGCGATGTCCACAGGTTTTTGGTCCGTTCTTTTGGAAAATATTTCATTTGAGATGCGTTTTGGCCAAAGACATTAATTTATGAAGTGTTATAGTTTGTGTTTGATACTGGGCCTTCACTTTCCAAATATTGTACAATATGTACGCTGTAATGCTGAGTCATCTTTGGAGTTGAGGTTTTAACGCTGAAATTAGGCAGTCTATAACTTGCCTCTCTATACTTTAGATAACGTTCAAATGTCACCTTTTGCTTTGTCGATTTTACTCATATTGTCGTCAGACGTAATACTCCATAATAAATAGATGATCGGTGTAAGACAGGTGTTCCAGCGTCGTTGTCATTCTGGCCTTCTTTCAACTTTAGTGATCACTTGGAATAAACTTAGCAGTTCATTTCAGTGTTTCAATGGTCTTCAACTTCATTCCAGTGGTAATTCATGCTAACTTGGTTATATTTAAATCCCATTCCAAATTCAAGATGCACCATATCTTGAAACATTTTCGCAATTTAAGGATCTTAAAAAGAGTTAGTTAGGTGAATGCAATGCTGGATCTTAAGTTTGTTATTACTACCTACGTCAATGTCAAGTCATATCGCATTTAAAGATGCTTCCTAAAATACTTGATAATCGCCAGGTAGTGAACATCCAACGCTAATAAACAAAGAGCTAACTAATCCTTTCGCCGACAATTACGCCTTCTAGTTTATCGAAGATAGTCTTAAAAATTGTCACAATATCATCAGCCATTGCCCAAGATGGGCATAGTGTGACAACTGCCCTATTTTGTGGCGCCCTTCAAACTTCCCATTATCCAGAGAAACTGCCAGAAGAAGTAATGAAGAATTGAGGAAAAGTTTTCGTTTGGAAAAGCATCTTTCAGTATGGTTTCAATTTTTATGGAAAAAGACGCTGAATTACTATTTTGAGATCACCGTAATGATTGGAAAACGGAAAAACAATTACTCGGTCGGTTCATGTATTGTATTGCCTTAATGAATGTTGGGAAAAAAGTCTTTAGAGCACTTTATCTTGATCTGCATTATAAGTGGATGGAATCTGCAGTTCGATCAGACTTGAAGAATCTTAGTGCTGGTTTACCATACTATACGAAATTCTTAACGCGATTGCAGATGGGGTTTCAATTGGGTGAAGACTTACTTTGAGAATTTAAAGAGGTGGCAATATTTCAGCTCCAAAATCGTCCAAATATAAATCGAAACAAAAACCTACAGGGATATTATTACCTCCAACAGGTTACGTATTCAATTGAATGATGTATGTGGGTAAGAAAATCTACATTACATTCCCTTCAAATGTTGGGGTCTCATCAGAAGCACGCATCGAATAGTAGGTAACATTTTGCCTTTGAATATTTTGAAACACTTTTTTACACAGACTGTAAAATTACCAGCAGACTTCATCCCAATCACCAACTGGACCAAAATGCTTGAGGCATAGAAGATCGATTTCCGCGATTTCTACTTTTACCTCGACAATCACCCGATTCACTATCCAAGAAAACTGTTATCAAAAATCCGAAAAGGGTACTGATTGCCTGAGCCACGTGTATTCCTACAAAGTATCCAATAATTTGTGTATGGTAATATTCGTACTTCTATCGTGTTAAAATTCTTCGTTAGCCGGATCAATATCATTTATTTGAAAGAAAATGCATTTAACATGATCCGGTTACTATCTCAATTGACTGTAACCCGATCTGTGAGCTGATTTGTGATGAAAAGGACTACGCAGTAAACGTGTGTTTTGATGTATCAATAGCTCAACGAATAGCTTGCTCATACTAAATAAAAATGGAAAAAAATTATCTGTAAGTTTGTCACAGCAGGATGTTGTGTCGATAAAGGGCCCATTAAATCTCCGCTTTATTCATTGCAGATAGTGCATAGTCAAGCCGCCTCAAAACCTCACTAAATACATATATTTAGGATAATTAGATATTCCAACAAAGTAATGTACAAGTGGATAAATATTTCTAACTACCGCAATCCACATAGATGTGCATATTTTTTGCACCAATTCCACCAGCTAAGCCATTAGTATCAGTTGAACAATTTCTCTCGGCTCCAATCAATTTCGCTTTCCATTTTTTTACCAGCTGGAAATGGAGGAGTTCGCTTCTGTCATGGATATCGAAATATCGAAATCGAAACCCAATGACATACTCTTCCTTTGGATGAGTCTAATTGGTAAATAGAGCGAATACAATTGCTTTAATCGTATTCTCTACTATTTCATCTTTTATACGCCCGTTCATACCCATCATCCTATCATCCCGGTGAATCCACTTGAGCTTTCTTTTGTGTCATAGATTCCGAATGACGGAAAGAATCACTTTTCAACTTAATTGTCAGGCAATTGCACGAGATGAAAATAAACAAAAATCCCCATGCGTGGTATGTTTATACATCTACCGTAGCTATAGCCACATTCAGCTTCAACTCCAACGCCGAGTTCCTACAAAAACAACTCGAATGGCCATTGAACCAATCTACGAATACCAGTTTTAATACTGGAACTCATGATGATGCTGATGATGCTGGTGTTGGAGCTGGATAGCTGACTTGCTGACTGGCTAAGTGCTACTTTTGGTAGTTTCCAGTACCAGTGCCAGTGCGGAGTATCTTGCTAATGCTCGTGTTTTAAGCTAGTGCTGCTACTTCTGATATTACTGCTGATTCTTGTATCTGGTTGCTGGGGGATCCCCTCTTCTGAAGCATGCAGTGCTCATTGATTTTCCGGTTTTGTGGGCACACCGCTACGCCAGAGTGTAATAATTTTATTACATCGAAATATGCACATGATATAAATTGAAATTAATTCCCCTCAGCCTCTGTATATGGATTCCTATACTTGTATTTGTAAATGTTTGTTCGTCAATATAGACAAAATGGATCGAAGACCTGCATAATGAAATAAAGGAATATCTACTTTAGCTATAGAGGCTGGAGGCGATATGCCTGCGTGGCAAATCAGCCGACTCTATTGATCAGACTATGGCATACAATGATCAGGTACTCTGCGTGTGGGCATAGTTTATTACGTTGGAGCCCTGCCCTGTCTTGCTTTACGTTTGGCGAAATTTGATATGACATACGCCTACGGAAAAGTGAGTCGATTACGCTGAACCACATGTCTGGAAGCTGTTCTGAAGGACGTTTGAGATGAAGAAGGAAGTAGTTTTGACAGCATTGAAAAGTATTCTCGTTTTTGGAACTATGTTTTTTCATTGGTTTCAGATATATTTGGCGGTAATTGGCAAATAATTGCCCAAAAATGTGTTTCTTCATGTGCCAGAAATGGAAGTGTGAACGTGGAATTCAAATTGTTTTGTTGATTTTTTCTCGGAGTCTCAAATTGGATGAAGCATTTTGTAGATGTTTTTGATTGATTTGTTTTGTAGATTGAATAAGGAAACTTTTTAAATGTCAAACCCTAAGGTAAATTGTCAAACTTAATACAAGTGCAATGAGCTACACTAAGAACGACCTAATTGAACTTTATATCTATTTCTAGCACTACTACAACACAGCTGTAAGGCGGGATATTGATTAATGTGTCTTCTTCGGGTAGAATTAAGTAACCATTTTGTAGTAAAAAACTCATTTTGTACTCTCAAACGTATATGGAGATTGGGAAAGCCTAGCACATCGGTCTGAATAACTTTATTTAGCCAATCAGTTAATTAGTGTTTCTATTTGCCATTTTTCAACAGTCTGAAAACTCGTACCGCTTACGGTAATTAATAAATTCTCCCGCATATATCCACACTGCTCATCTATGTCTTCAATAGGCAAAACGACAAGCAAATTTCGAATAAGCATTTGGAAACGCTAAGAATTAGATTAAAGTTGCAAACCTATAAATGAGATAAGAACCATTTAAGATATAGAAATATAAGACGGCTGCAAAAAAGAATAATCAGCCAAAGAAAGCAACAGCGCCGGTTGGTTTCTTAACAAGGAAAAATTTACGGATCAGAGAAACTCCAACTGAAAAACAAGGACTTTTTCTTTGAAAAACGGTCATATTATCCAGTCATGGAAGAACAATTCAATTGTTCTCTCAGGTTAAATGACTTGTATGCTTCCTAAATCTGTTACTCCAAGGAAATATGAAATTCATGATGTATGCAGAGCAAGCTGAAGATGCAAAAGTCACAAAATAGTATCATATTATTATAAAAGACAATGGTCCTTCGCGCTTTTCTTTGCATACATTTTTTTTATTTGAAAGTTCATTGTGCGATTTGTATGGTATCCTCCCATGCGTGTGTCTGACGTACTATGCATCTATGTCCACTGGAATTTATCTGGATCGCACATTTTATATTATCGGAGAATGTGATTAAAATCGCTCTCAATACTCGTAAATAAGAAATTTTTCTTAGTTTGGACAACATAACATTCTCAGGTTTATAAATAAAAAAAGAGGTTCAAACTTTTCTGTTTAAATAAGACATAGAGAAATTAGTTTGATGACGATTTATTAAATTTTCACAAAAGTCTATTCTATGTCATTTAATATTTAAAAAGAAAAAAAAAACGTTTCTGACATATGTCTATCATGGCTGCTCTGTATAAAGCGCATTCTAGAAGTCTAATTTTCGACCACTTTTTTGAGCAATTGGGGACGCATATCGCGTATTACTCGAACAATGTTTTTCTCCAAAGCGTCAATCGCTGATAGTTTATCGGCATAAACCTATGACCTAACGTAGGCCCACAGAAAATAATCCAATGACACAAAATCACACGATTTTGGTGGCTAATTGCCATGTCTATTGCTTGAAACGACTCTATTTCAATAAAGCGATTTTTTCGTTGGTAGTATGGAGTGGAGCACCATCCTGTTGGAAGCGCGGTTCTTCCAGATTGATGTCACGCAAATTTTGGAACAAATAATCATTGATCATCTCATTGTACCTGTGTCTATTAACAGTAACTTTTGTTCAGGACTTATTTTTGAAGAAATTAGAACCGATTATGCCACTGGCGTACAATCCGCAAAATGCGATATATTTTATATATCTTCTGAATTCCTGAAGGCTTGTTCCAAGACACTACAAAAAAAGCACCCATTAGATGCGGCAGCTATCATTTCGACATCATACCTCTGGCTTAGTCGTTTCATTTTTCACATATGATGTGTGAATTAATTTTTTTTTTTTTCTTTGACTTGTCTACCATATTTATACTTAAATATTTATTTTAAGAAAAGTCATGATAAGTTTTTGGTAGAAAAGTGAGTAATAAAATGAGTTAATACTTAAGTCAGATCACCTGCAACCTGAAGTTTTATGGCATTGGCTTCTTCTTACAAACTTTGTACGTGGAAACGTCGCTTATCCCTGAAATATCAAAATCCTAAGCGAAATCACAGTATTGCAATATGTTGCAATATATTTCATCTGGAATGAAATCTGTGGGGAAGGTATTAAAACTTCTGACTATATTCAGATAAGTTTTATATTCTTATAATAATTTTGAAGGTATTAGAGAATTAAGCTCAACTCCAGTGTCAGAGGAAATGCACTTAGTAATCCTTTGCTGCTTCAACATATGTTTTCTATAAATAGCTCATCAGCATTTGTATTATGTACATGTGTGCAATCAGCTGTAAGGTCTCAAATTGCTCACGACACCGTTGGAGTCGTCCGTAAATGTTCGACAACTTTTCTTTCCGGATTCAGACTCTGCGCATAACCAAACTTAAGCACAGGAAAAACGGCTTCATATTTCATTGTTATCTGAATTGTACAAGATTTTGCCAGGTAACTGAGGAAATATAGAAAAAAAAATACATAAATGTATTTAAATTATAATAAAAACAATGTAGATATCCATATAGGCATCTGTTCGGTGGCATACTTTATGTATTGAAACACATTCTTAACGGCGGACTCATGGGCTCATGCGGACTCATTGCTAATGATTCTACCATTCAATTTCCTATCACAGGAAAACTCTGCACGCAATTTAAAAGTCATGCGCCTTTTATGCTCGAATTCGGAAAAGGTAGCTGTGTAGTCAAAATGTTCACAGACTTCATTCAATGTATGATACACACATCCCATACCTGGCTTGATAGTTCTCTATGGAGATAGCAACATATCGCATACCTTTCTGCACCAGATTTTTTACATTACATTTTACATTACAAATTCTTTTTGCCGATTTTTTCTATTGTGGGAAAATCGCAACTGCTTGAGCTGCCACTTCCAATGACTTTTCACTCAGCTCTGATCTTTTTTGTTAGTATTTTACTAGGAGCCAGATACTCAAACTCTGACAATTTCTGTGTTTTCTGGTAAGGTTTCTGTAACAAAACCATCATTCAAATGGCCGTCTCGTCTTCGCTGGCAGTGCTTCAAGCGATTGATCAAATTTTTGATCACTCGGTCGAATATTTGCAGCGTTATTCCGGCAATAGCGTGTCGATTGTTGGCTGTTCCAAAGTGGTTGGCTTTTTATAGTAGACTAGGGACTTGACGTAGCCCCAGATGAATGATGAACGCTCGCCGTGAGTTGTCCCAGTTACCTAATATCTCTTTCACAACTTCGAGCGTTGCGTCACTTATGTGGGATGTAGCGCCGTCTTGTTGATACCACAGCTCGGTTATATCGATTATGTCGAGCTCTGGCCACAAAAAGTCGGTTAACATAGCTCTACATGTGAGACCATTGAAGGTAACGGTGTTTCCGTCCTCATTTCGAAAGAGATGCCGCCATGACGGCGCGACTAGCATATTGAAGCCATGATGACGACCGACCTCACGATAAAATTCACGTTGCTTATTTACAACAGAGCCGAAATTTCAAAATTCGAAAAACTATCATTGCTATTTGGTTACCCGTTAACAAGATGGGTACGGAATCCAATGATGTCGGGTTGAAGCGATGTTGGGAGACTATGTATGGTTCCTCGCAAGAGAAACGGATCCCAAAACTACCCGAAGAAAAAGCAAGAACCAAAACTGTTTCTAAAATATTCATTCACCATCAAAATTGTGTTGTTTTATTTTAACCAATTTAGTACTTAATATATATATGTACATATAACAAAGCGATTAAACTCAATAAATTGTCGCAAAAAATTAATATATTTAGAAAATGTGGGATTTTTTTTCATCGATTCCTATTTTTAAGTGGCCGCAGATTCATCTTTAAAATTTTATTTTTGAAAAAATCCACTTTATTTTAATCCATATCTTTTGAATCACTTAATCAATTAAATACCCCAATATATGTATTTGTTCATTATTTCAATATCTTTCATAATTTAAAAAAAATCATATCTCAAAAACTATTCCATAAAAAAATGTTAACCTTGATTTTCGAATCCATCATGTGAAAATCCATAAGGAAAGTCAAATCTCATCAAATGGACGTGCAAAAAAAAAGTTTCATATTGTAAACTAGTGTTAACATTGTCAGTGTCATTAATGGCTCTAGATCCGAAATAAAATTGGCAGAAAGTAATGATGCAGCTCCTGTTATTTTGTAGTAACAAATTCGTCCATAAAAACTACACAATACCTGCAAATTACCTTAGCTAATGGAGTATCTCCTTCATTATTGCATCAAATACGACATGCAGTACCTTTTGTCAAGCTGTCAAATCTCTTACCCATGCGAGTAAAGTCTGAAAGACTGAAAACTTTCAAATTTTTTTTCTTTTCATCTGTAACTCAAGGTTGCAGCAGCTACCATATTACATACACTGTAAAGTAAATTTATGATTTTTCAGGGGCTAATGCCTTTTTAATTGCCAACCGCGCTCCAACTTCAGCACAAAGGTATCCATCACTCCACAACATAATGTCTCTCTTTCCCTGCTTACATAACCTACTAGAAAACGGAAGACGGAATGCATCTGTCACAACGCGGTACAAATAGTATGAGCAAAAATGAAATGTATTTCGAAGTGCTTTAAATGGATATAAGTCGTCACCGCTGCGCCGCCTAGTAAATGAGAAGAAAGAAAGGCAACATTGTACTTTTTGTATTTGTACATAGCCAAGCTTGTTGTTGTCATATTTGAATTGTGCTCTGCCTAAAGGTGGCCCCAGGTCATACAAGATAAGTCATTACAAAGACGCATCCGTAGTCGTTAAGTCTTAGCCTTAGATGCGTACCGAGACGACGCCAAAGTCTAACCGTTCAATTACATACTAAATATTTACCCAACTTCCGTTTAACGGTTAATTTTAAATGAAATCTCAATTCAAAGAATCCAAGGTGTCTAATCGTTTGTTTAATTACCTAACAGTGATAACGATGACACCAACCCCTTTAATCAGTTAATTTTCCAATGACGAGCTGGTTGCGCTATATAGTATAACTGGATTCAATGTCGTCTTCGTTAGAGAATTAAAGTGAAGGAAAACCGATATGATATGTGGTATGGAGGTAGTAGCATGATGGTATGCTGTCTGTGCATGAAATGAGACATCTCCTTTGCCAATAGATGGATAGATAGGTAGTTAATAATGTTGGAAACCATCAGCAATTTTACTCTGTATTTCATTGACTACGAATACATGCCATCATAGCAAATCACATACCATTTAAAAAATCTGTGCTTGTAGTGGAGTTAGAGTCAAACAAGAATCTTAAAAGGCATAAACACACATATACGTTCGTAGTATTGGAGTATCTGTAAGACTGCCTCGTGTTTGCGCTTAACAATATGATCTTGTTTATCGATGAGGTTTCAGGTTTTTGTATTTTTTTCTATCTAGACCTCACCTATCCCCTCAGTTAGATTCATTTAAGTTTCAGCTTAATTAGCTGCTAAATCGCTAAAAATAGGCGAACAAATGCTCAACTTGATTTTAATGGAATTTAAGTTGGAAGTGATTGTGTGGTTCCGCAGATGAATGCGAGTACCGCAAGACTACAGGTACAACTATCTAATATCTACGGTGATGTTAAGTTAATTTATCTCAGGAAAATTTTTGATTTTTGAGATCTTGTTGTTGAAGATGGTTTTGTGTTATTGGCAACATTATTTAGATCGATTTGATCAGTTGTGGTTTCTGGTTAGATTATTTTTATCTATTACTGGGATCTGCCCGATCAGAACAAGTTCGATTTTTGATTTTCGGGTCGAAAAATTATTTAATGATGTCAATTGGTTTTTGATAAGGGTTTCGTTTAAGATACTTTTTGATTGGAAAACATTAAACTTAGACTTATGGTGTAACTGACATTTTTCCAGTACAATATCCGACTGACAGCTTAGTGTTAGTGCTATATGCATTGCTTTTCTAGACTGTGATACGAAAATCAGTGTCTGCTTTTAAGAATTTGCCGTCAATTATTAGTTTAGTGACACTGTCATTTCTTACTTTGTATTCTGGAAAAATAAAACAAAAAAACATTGGCACAAGACTCGCTATTCTGGTGAAAGACATCAAGAATTATAAGTTGTTTAACCTCACCAATATGCAGAGGCCAGCCTGCGTCGGAATTCTTAAATTTAATAGGAAAACATCCACATCAGCTTAGTCCTCTTTCGCTACTATCACGCATCTATACCTTTTGCTGTAAGACTGCATCAAATTTTTGAAAACCTGATCACATGATTTCAGAACTATTTTTTGGCACGATATTTTCTATCAGGATTCTTATTAGAAATGAGTTGAGAAATAATCAAAATACCACATGGGATCTTGATAAGGGACTATTTTTACATCGATGGTCCTAAAATGTACATCGGCATGGAGGCTAGGGTCCATTAAAAAAAATCAAAGAGTTAGTTACTTCTCCAGGAAAGAGGATGTATGTAGTGTCTTCTATGAATCAAGGGCCATTATCTTGGCTTCAACAATTACTATTGAAAATGATATCGTCGGAAGGTCTAATTGATCATGCAGGCAGTTCTTAAGGATGTGTTGTCCCTGTTGTGAATACCAGAGAACATGGATTTTGAGGCAACAAGAAATGTAAAGGAAGAAATAAATGCAACATACCTTATCTTTGTCAAAGATCTATTAACCCCAGTTAATAAAGGCATCGAGGAGAAGGCTGCTCAAGTGCCCGCAGGATTTAACTTGACACTTGCATAATATTTAGACATATGTTACAATATAAGGAAATCTGGTTATCCGCTGGGATGAGCTAGTTGTCTCTGGTATCATCACAGAGCCATATGGATCCATTCTGAACCTTTTGGTGTATCGCACAGCGACCTTAGCATGAACTACAGGGACGAGATTAAGATATTTTTGGTTATGCACTTTGAGAAAAAAATCAGGGCTCTCGAAAATAATTTATTCACAGATTGGGATAACTTACATAATATTGAGGTACTCGTATGTAACTTCCTGTTTGAATGGTTCCAATCTAGAGGCTTTCCTTCACATGTTTCCGGAAGAAATCCGGGCCTTTTGCTGGTCTGAATGAGCAGCGACTTTTTTCTTACAGAGCACGCGTCTACTTAGTACATATGTACTTAGCACGAACAGTGCTAATAGGTTCATAAAACTTGTTCAACAACTTTCCGCTACCATGTCATCATATCCTCTGTCGCAAAGACGATGTCTATCTGATAACGGCTATAGCACGTCTTTGAACTTGGGTCGAAACATATGTGATATTTGCCAAATCATCGAAGTATAGACTGTTCTATTCGGAGAAGTAGCTGTTCAACTAGTTTCTAGTTTCTTGCGCACTAGAGAATCGATTCTCTATTTTGTCTTTATTAATTTGCACAATAACTTAACTGTGCTTGTCATACGTTCTTTGGAATTGACCATTAAGCCAAAACTTCGGCAACGCACTACAGAGTTTTTACTTCAAGACGTATTGTATGCCTTCTCAAAATCTAAACAACATCTATAGATTCGTTGAACGTACTGAGTATATCTAGTGTACACCACATTTGGTGTGTGTTGGTGGCTGGTGGTAATATGTGGTCATAAAACCTTAGCGAATACTTTTTATCGGAATTAAAGAAATATGCCTTTATTTTATGTTGAATTCTTTTTTTTTTTTTTTTTAAATAGGACCTCGAATTTTTGGCTGCATTGATGTCACCTTATTGAATCGAATCAGTAAATGTACTTCTTCTTCATCTCCGTAATTGCGCAACTTCCTTCGGTACTATGCACAAGACCAACAGACTTGAGAATCTTTTAAATAAAACTGCTTACGGACCATAAAATGCAGCCAAAATAACAATCAATAGTGTTATGCAATGTCATTGCAGGACGACTAGAAAATTGTGGAACATGTTAATGTCTTCAGTGTAGACAGTTTTGTCTGTTGATTTCAAAGACACAGCACAGATGACTGACAACAGATCGAAGACCGGAAGCAACTAAATTTCAATAGCTCATGTCGTGGGTAAAAACGACCTTAAATCTCACCATAATTCAAAAATGATATAAGTTCAGCGTGTTGAATGGCATGACAGATGAAATTACTTCAACTTCTTCTTCAAACAAGCAGAGGAAGCTGCGAGTCCGTGCGACAGTAGAACTATTTAAAGGATCGGGAAAGAGCTAATGTCTGCGATTTCTCTATTGGTTGTGCTTAACGTATTTATGTTAAGTGAACACATATCCTAAAATCACAATGAGCCAAATTTCCGGGTAACATTCTAAGGTAACAAAGTTCCAGATCTTAATGACGCCCTGACGAATTGTACAAAGCTTCTAGTAAATAATATCGACAGACCTTTTGCACATGCTCATAAAAAGGCAAGGGAAGTCAGGGCATTCCTTGATGAAAAATGCAAATGAACTAAAATATATCGCCAAAAACTAGACGATGATGCAAGTGGGCATGTTATATGTCTAAAAAAAACCCGTATTAGTGTGTTATCTAATTACTGAGACTGCTGGACTTTTTTCTTCTTTATCAACTTCCGTAGGTTTCGATATATGATACGCCTTGTCTCTATGTCTATGAATCCAATATCATTTTATATCTTTCCTTACCTTAACGAGTCAGATTATTTTGGTTGAATTGGTGTGGTAGCCTCATTTTTTCCTCATTTTTAAACATTGTACTACCTTTCATATACCCTTTATTGTTTAACGGGGTAATTTAAATGCCAAGTAAATTCAATACCAATCCCGTTATCCAAACGGATTCTCGTGTTCACAGAGTGGTAACAAATTCGACAGAGTATGACATAAAGCTTTTCAGTAGTTTTCCTAAGTCTTTTGGATTAATTTTCAGTTTTAAAGAGCTTCGACTTAGTCATAAAAACAAAAGTATATGATATGGTTATATACCATAAAAAGACAGTTTCTTTAGTACCGTCTCCTGAGATTGATTTAGAGCCGGAGGTTTATATAGGCTCGTTGTGAAATATCTTGAGTTGAGATCTCCTTGTAAAGTTTTGGTCTTCGACTAGTAGTAGGTCGGCTCTCTTCAAAGATATGGAACGATCTGACAACATTTAAACTGCAGGCCAAAAATCATTACATCTAAAATATCTCTTTCTTCTGGTGGCATGTAAAAATGCCCGTTTTGAACCTCGTTTCACTGCAGTGGTTCCATCCATTGGAGTAACGAGGTCAATCAAGGTCAATATTTGAGAGCTGTCAGGTACTTATGTCGATTATGTTGTACCCCTAAATAGTTCTTCCATCACCAATAGGTGCCATTTATAACTTCATATGTGAATACTTCCTACTATTCAATTGCCAGTTACTCAATCATTTCAAATCAGGAAGTTCGGTTGAAATTGGTAGCAATCACCACATCGTCAAAAGAATTTCCTTCCGTAAACAAGCAGTCGCTTTTTTTTCCATAATAGAATGTCCGATAGAACAAGCTTAGCCACCATAACCCGATTAAGCATTAGAATTCCGCAGAAAATAATAATAAGCCACAAACCACAGTTGACCTTCTCCATCCATCCTCACCATCTCCCCATAATCTACACCAAATCACACAAACGAGGAAGTAACACGAAACAAAAGTAAAAAAGGAAACAAAAAAAAAAAAACATTCTACGCTACACCACGCTGTATTCCATGTACGTATCCATTAAATGTGTTCCCAGATCGTGTAACCGACCACTTCTCGGTCATTTTCAGTTTATTATACTCCGAGCCTCTCTGAACTAACTTCAACTAAAATAGCATATAGTCTTCCTTGGTACGACTACTAGTTATGGTTTCAGATATTGCATAGAAGTTAGAACTAATGGTATTCGCCTAATAAACCATTTTGCAACAACAACAGCAATAAAAAAGAAGAAACAGCAAAAGGCTCCCTGAAAAAGTATCTTCTACAATAAATCCCCAGATGGATGAAGGCCGGGATTGTGCTTCACCAATTTGCATTTCGCCTGCATGTATTTTGGTTACGTTCCAATTGGATTAGTAGATACGGATAATGGATTAGAAGATAACTTTTCGGCTAAGGTCTGAGGCGCTGGACATTGAAGAATGGGTTGAGGTTTTTGAGGACTGAGTGTACAATATAAAAATTTAACTTAAACCGGCCCGATAGTGGGTTTTTACTCTTAAATATGGCATTTAACCATCTATGTTGGTCGTTTACTTGGTACGGATGCCTGGAGATACATGTGCAGAAGAATTGTTTTTTTTTTTTTTTTTGTATTTCGTATTGCAATTGCAATATTTGTGTGGTACAAAATTCGGTTATAGTGATGGTCTATTATTTATTAAGACATTGACTGGATTAACAAAAAAGTTTAAGAATCCGGCCACAGGCTTGTAGTTAGTCAAGTGTACAACAAAGCTCAGGAAATTATTTTGTAAGTGACGAGGAAATCGGGTGTTGTTATGTCTATGTATGCCTGTAAGCCTAAGTTTTTTTTTTCTTTTTTTTTATAATCCCGCGCGCGCACCAAGGGGATATGAATACCCTTTTACTGGTTTTCTCCAGGGCGCGGGCGGGTGGTGTAGTAGTTTGAAACTCAGGTGTATTAGATTTCGATATTTTTCCCAGAGGTGGTTGTCAAACTGGACGGGACGAGCAAGTGCATCCTCAACCAGTATGTCTCAGTACATGCTAGTTGTTAGTTAGTTCGTCACATTTAGCCCAGCCAGCAACCACTCCAACATCAGTGTTATGCCTTCATGTCAGAATTGACGCCGACGGGATTCTCATATAACTACATGCAAATTCTACGAAAAGACTATTTCAGAGAATTGCCTCGCACGGGATTCGAACCCGCGACCCTCTGCTTGAGGAGTGTATGCATATACCACTACACCACGGCCACCCCACGGAAATGATAGAGATTGCAAGTTAGTAGTTTGCAGCCCCAAATGGCTCAAGTATTTCGATGTTAACTACTATAGACGACAAAAAAAGTCACGAATTCAGCGGCCGCTCGATATCGACTCTTCCAGAAGTGTCAAACGTTCAAAAACCTTCGTCTTCAATAAGTCTATTGCTTCGTTCGTCATGTCCCAAACTAATTTCATTTCAAAGGCTTCCGAGGACTCTTTAAAGAAATGCGGTTCAAAATGTAACCGAACCGTAGTATATATTTAATTTCACAATGTTAGATACCGCAGCATTTTTAATTAATTTTTTGTAATAATTATCCACCAGAAATCTGTTATTAGAGTAATTTATAGTAATGTAGGTACATTTCAATAATGAAGTACATTTCATTATCGGTCAAATGTTGCTTGATTTAATTTTCAACTCAATTTTTTAAGATCTTGTTAACTGTTTCTGGATCTAACTCATGAATAGCTAAAACGATATTCGTTTTAAAGGCTTAAATCATTTCTGAATTGTCAGCATGACATCGATCTTAAATGGTACCCCACAAATAAAAAAAAAGTCTAACGATTTCAAACCACAGCTCCGAGGTGTCCAATTGACATCGCAAGGCGGCTGATAACACGATTACCGAACTTACCACTCAAAAAATCGATTGTTTGATGGGCTTTGTGATCATGGTGGTCATGGCTGTTAAGCGCTCACCGATGACCGAAATTCCATATCCTGCATTAATAAAATAGACAAATGCCAGCACTCCAAAATCTACACCAAACTGTCACTCTCTGCAGAGGGATTGGCTTCTCGACAATCACGTGCGGGTGAGAGGGTATGCAGAGATGAAAATGCACCTCGTCAGAAAAAATTATTTTTCGGCCAAACTCAACGTCCAATTCGAGCTGCTATAAGGTCCAAACTGGGAAGCGATAATGAAGCGGTTGGCGCTTTGCTTTCAATTGTTGAGTCAATTTGACTTTGTGAGGGATAAACCGAAATTTTTGTACAAAATTCTCATCAGGCTGGTGCGTGAAGTGTTGAGCTGTTGTGGTCGATGGCAAGTCGATGTTCCTGGATTTGTTTGAACACTCTCACATTCCTTTCTGTACGTACCGTACGACGACGGTAACCGTTAGTGTTGTAAGCAAGCAAAAGAATCTCTCGAACTTTTTCATAAACTTGCGTACAGCAGGCGCGGTGGGTGCTTAATTCCGACCAAAAGTTGTTTTAAATAACCGCACAGCCCTCACATTTGCAATAAGTTTGAAATGTTTCCCAACGTTGTTCAATCATAAAGCAATTCATTTCATTCTGCGGAGGTATAATACTGACTGATTTCAAGATCAATATGTTATCGAACATTCAAAGTACGGTTAGGATCTTCTATGCAACTCAGTAAATTAGCCAAGACAGATATACGTACAAATATATGCAAATATGTACTCAATGATGGCTAAATCCGAAGAATACGTATAGCGGATGAGAGAGCAATTCGTAGCCCACTCCATGAAATGTCGATCCGCACATGTACCCCTATGCTTTATCTTGATGGAAGAGCACTTTCTTTTCGACCAAATGACATTGTTTTTCCTTTAAATCGTCATTTCCCGGGAACAGCTCACTATTCCTCCTACTACTATTCCTCCTATGCTTTATCTTGATGGAAGAGCACTTGCTTTTCGACCAAATGACATTGTTTTTCCTTTAAATCGTCATTTGCCGGGAACAGCTCACTATTCCTCCTACTGCTTGGTCTGCGGTGTGTTATGGGGGATCCATAATTCGTTCGCGGTTATGAAACAACGTAGAAACTCTTCCGTATTCTGGTTGCAAAACGCCAAACACTCCTTCGATGTTAAAACACGAAATTAATTTCTTTTCATTTTCGTCAAAGTACCCCAGATTTCTGCTTTTAATGGCTGTCACACATAGACTAACACAAAAAAAAAATAATAAGTATTTCCCGAATTTCAAGGCAATCGAAAAATGTTACTGTAGGAATAGGATTCTGATATGCCCTCAGAACAGAAAATGTACTGGTAAAACAACAAAATTTGAATCGAAGCCTGCAAGGTAGACATGTATTAGATACGCATGCACTGCTTATATATGCACTGTTAAATAATGAAATCGATGAACATACCACAATTAGGTAGGGCTCACTTTTCAACCTCACCGATGGGAATCACAAAAACGGCCATCCACAAGACCAAAAGACAATAAAGATAGTGCTCTTAATATTCAAACCTAAATCCAGGAGTGCAGACTGGCCAATGAAATAGCCGCCAAGCTTTTTGTGAGAAGCATGCAGCATTCTCATCTGTAAAATTTGACCAGGGGCTGCATGCTCAATAAATGAAATCTCCCTTGAACTGAGCCAACCATTGGCGAAGGGTCATTAAAACTAAGGCAGTTGAAAATGAATCTTGCATAGCCCGCAATTTAAGGGTGGCAGATAGATGGAGTAACTGGAGGGAGGAGGCCCAGATTTTCTTAATCTGCTATCATATAGTAGACAATTCTTTACCGACGTTTCAATCAAAAGTTGCATGCAACAAATTTCACCTTGAATAAGGAACGATTAAGGCATATGTTGCTTTCAATGAAGTAATTTTTAAAGAATATCGGTATCGGCAGATGCTTCACAAGCATATGGTATTTCAATTTTAATTTAATTGCGGAAAGATCTTTTTATGCATTTAATTTAAATATCGACTAATCTCATGGTGAGACTTATCTCTCATTATCGATGCAAGGCAACGTTTTAAATTCAATATCTCACAGAAATGCCAAAAGTCAACATGGGCGCTATTAGAAAACAGGATGCATTCGTTATATCGTAAACACTGATACTGGTTTCATAATTTATTTCAGCTTCCGAATGCCAATAACAAAATTATTTCAAATTCTTGGCGACCTTCAAAATGAAGAATTAGGCGATACTGCATGTTTAAGTTGTTGGATGACTTTCAGATTCATAACAGTACGACAACTTCCTAAAAGCCATTTCTATGATACCTTTGCATTAACGAGTAATATATTGGCATTGAATTTGGTTTCATCCTTCAATCTTCCAAATGATATGAAAACATACATATTTATTTAATAAAATTTGCTAGGTAAGGAGATGAATTCCCATCTCTGTCTCCTCTATAGATTCTGTTTGGGTTAAAGTGTGCACACTTTTTCCACGAAATAAAAGCAGATCTTTCGACACCGCCCAGCAGCAATTTGAGAAATTGAATTCTCCAGCTTCATTTTACGAATACATCATTTGGTAGGGCAGCACCTCCGACATCATATTATTTTAACATGTTCATGGCACCCATCTTATAACCACCCTACCCAGTCAGATGACAGCTTTTACATGTTACCTGGGCGATATAACTATACTAACTGTTGGTGTGTTTGTGTATCTGTGTGTGGCTGTTAAAGATAACGAAGTTATTTGGGCAGCAGACTGTTATAATCTGTTTATACTGTGTTTACTCTTTGTTACGCCTTGGCATGGTGCTTTTCTTTTTCTCAATGAAACTTTTTTTTTTTGACATTTGGGACAGTTGGGAAGGCTGCATCTGCCTGCTTTCAAAATTCATCCCAACTAGAAATACTAAATCATATTTCGTCAAATTTTAAAACTGAATGCTGACTTTAAAAGGTAAAACAACCCGCCCTTTAGCATGGTGATTACCTTTTAAGTTCACATGCATCTAAATAATAGTTCCCCAAAAAAAAAAAAAAAAAAAAAGATAGACACAAAAGCCTAACTCTGCCCTAGACACTGTTTGGACTATGCTCAACAGAAATGTAAATATGGTAACGCAGTTATTTATTTAGTTTTTTTTGAAAGATTAGAGTGTATCCCAAAATGATAACGTCATATCTCAGACACACGAGAGATTGGATGCAATTTAGATGCAAATTTTGAGGTTTTTTTTTTTCTTTTGTATCTACACTTGCCCCTCATTAATATTTATGTAACGAACGACTGGCGAAAGGGCAAAGAAATAAATCAATTATCATACTTGGAATCGGAATCTATTTCAACAAACTATTGTAAATGGTACGGATATATGATACTTCATCTGGAGAGCAATTGCATCCGATAAATAAATTAGTAACCCTGTTGACGCCTACATTGGATTATGGTTTTCTATGAATTGTTGAAGTTTTACAAGTAATAATCGGCAGTCTGTTAATAACCCAACAAATTGATTGGCTGAAAAAGCCTACACATTAAAACTGGAATCTATATGATTTGAAGGCATTATGCCAGAATGTGCTAAAAACAGGAAATCTAAGGGTCAGAAAACTTACTACTACTTCAGTGTACTGTGCCCATCTTTAGATTATCATAAATCAGTCCGATTTTGCCCTCCGAATTCACAAAACCGCTGGGTTTAAGATTTAACTATGACAAAATGAGGTACATAAGAAAATTGTTGTGCTGAAATAACAAGTGGATACTCTTGCCCGAAGTGTCCTATATATTTTTCTCAGTTTCGCATGTATCTGCGAGTCTGCATGTATCCTTTTCTACCATTTTGGCATATTTCCTTAAGAAACAGTTTTCTCATAGTATCCTCCCCACGGTTCAAAACTGCTACCTGCTAAGCTGAAAAGTTTTCCTAGATGTTTTTTTGCTTAAACAGTGGCCATAGTAGTTTAGATATCCTAGTTATCTATGAAAATCCATCCCTTTGAGCATTGAGCAACAGTTTGAGATTTAAAAATTAATGTTAACAGATTCTGGCCTTTTGTCTGCAGCCTGATTGTCGATATGTCGATAGCCATATCCTTACAAAAATTTAACTCATTCGCATTAGCCCTTCTGGCCTAAAAACAACTAGAACTTCCGATTAATAGACACTACCTGAGTCGCCTGCATACATCTTGAGAAGTCATGTCACCTTTGTTTGTACTAACAGGAAGCCCAGCTATCAATGCCTATTCAGCTCCTGATAAGTTCTCCTTTAAGACCCAGCAAATTTAGTGGATATATCATTTTCCTTAATTTCACTAAAGTTTCGAGTAAAGTCCTTTTATTGGCTCACATGCTTGTTAAAGGAGTTATAATGTCATAACGATAAACGGCATACCTATAATGTCAGAGTCAAAAATATTTGGCTCGCAACGTTTCTTTTGGAACGAAAAATATTAAGAATTCGACTCGAGGTTTGCATTTAGAACGGAGCTAAAACAAATCGTTATTTTTAGTCATTTGACACGCCAAAGACATATTTGCGATATTTTATTCAACTGAAAAAACCGGGGAATGAGATCTTACAATATCATAACCGTGTATATCCAAAAATCACCCATAAATAAGACCCATATCTTGCTAAACATCCTTTACTTTCTCAGAAAACCAATAAGGCCTGGCGATTTTAGATTACTTTTTGGGTTTCTTTAGAATAACTTGTTGCATTACATTACAGTTTCATTATGTATGTATGTATGTATATACGCTCTAGTGTAGATGTTAAAATTGTTGAAAGCGACAAGCACAGGAACTACCAACATACACTTTGCCTCATAGATTCATGTCTAGAAACAATAGAAGGGAAGTAGGTGTACCCGTATTTGGTATGATACTCATACTCTTACAGTTGTCATAAACGAAGTGTTGTAGCTAATTCGTAGAGGGTAGGGATGCTGACGAATTCAGTACCGATTCAAAGGCATATTCGTATCCCTTATCAGAAATCTGAGTTTGAGTTGTAATTTTGTCACATAAGGTGAGCTTAGGACTACTAAATTCAAAAGGGTGGAGTACTTTAAATTTAAGTAGCCCTTACAGTTTTAAATAATTTTGTAAGA
Organism: Volucella inanis; assembly: GCA_907269105.1. Lineage (NCBI taxonomy): Eukaryota > Metazoa > Arthropoda > Insecta > Diptera > Syrphidae > Volucella > Volucella inanis. Next base: position 37,435,473 of record OU026154.1, on the reverse strand, counting down.
TACATATAAATAAAGTTTCGGCACTATTTAACTTTGGTAGATATGGTGCGTAATACATCCTAGATCTATGATATTTCATCGCACTTGTCTGAGACAACCAAAACCCCCACAATAAGGGTTTGACGCTCGTGCTCATACATGTTCGTCTTGTGGTATTTTTCTAGTTTCTCTTTAACAGAATAGTGTCAAACAAATAGGTTCCAAGTAGTCAAGCGAAAATCTACTGGAGATATTTGACTTTTTTGGTTGACTTCACCAAACCGTGTCAGGGGCGAAAATCAGTTTTTTTTCCTTCTATCGGTTCTTGCTGCATTGAAGAAGAGTACCACCAACACGAATAACCTCACCTGCTATCCAACATTGGATTCCACAAACTTTTAAAGTAAAAAGCAGAGATTAAGCAGGAAATCCGTCCGTTCTTTCTGCATGCTAAAGTAGAAAAGTGCAAATCACACTTGTCCCTCTATTAGGTAAAGTATGTCTATTAAGACCTCTCTAAGTCTATTGATACTAGCGATTATACGAATATCAAATAAAGGGGGAAAAAAAACGGTCTTAAAAAGCATACCGTAGCTTCACTAAACCAATACTTTTAATTCACCGACTTAAGCTGAGAACACACGTGATAGGGATAACCCAGCTGATCTATTGTATTTCCATTGATGATTATAGCTAGTGAATATCTTAAACTACCACTTTCTTATACATTCTGTGGGCGGCTGTTCTGGTCTCTGGACTCGAGTTTCATGCTTGAATAACTATTTTATAGTTTACCGTAAAAGTGTAATGGTCAAGAGCAAACTAGTTCTTTTTTTTTATTCAAGAAAGAGCATAGACCGCAATACACCCAAGAACTATTAGTATCTACAACATTTTACGAAGATAAGATGAATATATTTGTGTATCTGGTTAATGAACCAAAAGCTGGAATAATATCTTACGCATAAATTTACCACAAACGAATGTTTCTCGAATAGATATACCTACGTATGTTAAATCCCAACTCTGATGCTATCTCATGTACTATGTTGATCGTATGTTGTATCAAAATTGTCTGATATTACTCGTATTGTACTAGCCATACAAATCTTAAAGATGTCCAAAGCCATAAGAGATGTTATAATCTACTCCAATTACCCAGATACCAGATACAGTGTCGAATCACTCTTGGCAAATGATCTGTCAAACGTTTAAAGAGAGTGAAATCTTTACATGAAATTGAAATCGCTTAACCAAAAAAAGTCATGTTAACTAAATGACACTTTGGTGTAGCACCACCATAGTCTACAGATACCCATATGGGTATCTCTATAAGGAAGGCAAGATATTTCATAACTGGTCAGTCAATTTGTAGCCATTTTGAGATACAGTTCACACGGATACTTCTTATGGGAATTTCGGAATTTCATTGCGCCAGCTAGGCAACTGAGCAATGCGAGATGTATTTGGATTGCAATTTGTTGTAACTATGGGTTAAGGTTGATATGAGTTTGAGTATCTGTTTCTGAGTGTGAGTTTTTGGAAGGTAATGAAACTCTTTTTCAGTCGTATTCATCTATTTAATGAATAGATCCGCTCTGCTGTCGAAATATGTTTTATATCGTTTGCTCATTGAATACTTTAAATGTAGTTAGAGGACTGACCATCCAATCAGCCGACTCAACAACGACGATAGCTGGCTCTGCACAGCGTGTAATATAGATAATAAAATTGAACTTTTTGTCATGGTAATTTGGTTGGACTGATGCGATATTGACGGATTTTTTTGATGTTGAAATTACTGCCAAGACATTAAAAAATTGGTAGCTACAACAAATGAGTTTTGGATTACTTATACGAGCACGAATAGCTCTGACCTTAGTTACGTAAGTTGGGTTACAATAATTAGATTTAATTTGGGTCTTAACTATTAACTGCTCTGTCTTTTAACCTATTCCATGACATACTCGTACGCACATTGTGAGTTGTATCATCAAGGTTTTGTAATTCGAATGTAGAAAGCAAATTTTCGAATTAATCTTTGTAGTAAGTAAAAGTTTAAGGTCATCTGAGTCAGAGCAAGAGCTTGCCCCGTAATGATTTGATATACTATCTTAGGATCTTATCTAATTTCTTCTAAACAGATCCGTTTAAACTTATCATCATACAGTGTAATTACTTTATAAATATGTTTTATCTGTTTAATTTACAAGAAATTTATTATATGAAGAATTCGGATCCAAAAATTTGTCAAAAAGTCCTTTTTATACTCTATTTTTAACTAGATGATCTGTATCGTAGTTCTGAAGCCATCAAGTTTCAGATTCTGCACGACATCATCGCAACATAAAGAAAACCGTGTGTTAATTCTTCTGAAAGGTGGTTACTTGTTTTTATGTCATTGTGATGCCGAATTTAAAAGTAAAAATCCGTGTCTTAATACTGATTTTTATAAATTGGAGTTTAAAAGACAAAATCGTCTTAATAATGTCCATTTTTCTCAAGGCATTCTTGCAGGCAAATATTCGGAAATACGCGAGAGCATATGTGCAATCTCCGCAACTTCACCGGGGATATTATTCTGTAGGGTCTGAATTTTTCGAGTACTGTTTTTGTAACCGTTTGGTTTGAAGTATCCCCACATTATTATGAGTACCAAGCTGGCTCAACCTTAGACCAAATATTTACGCTTTATAACAATATCAACGAAAATTATAAAAATTTTAAGGGCAAAGTATCACAACAATGTAGCGTGCGTATGGAACGGTCAATTTTTGTCGGAAGAATTTTTAACATCATTTGGAGTAAAACAAGGATGCATTCTGAGAACTTTATTATACATTTTATTCATAAATGATATAACGGATGCGGTGAAAGGCGGAATTATGTTGAGTGGTGAGAGTATTGCAGCACTATTATTTGCAGATGACATCGTCTCCCTAGTTAAAACGGTGGAGCTCATGATATACAAACTTGAAGCCTTCTGCAAATTATGGAACTTGTCAGTTAACCTAGGCAAATCGAAAATAATAATATTTGGAAGTGGAGGTGGAAGGTATGCTTGTAATGAAAGGAGACGTTTAGCGGGAATTCCATTGAAATCGTGCGAGAGTACCATATTGAGTCAAACCTCAATATGGCCAAACACCTTTAAAGTAAATAAGCCGAATCGAAATGTGCATTGGAGTCAGTCTGGAATGCTTGTCTTAACTATGCGAATATAAACCACAGTTCGAAGCTTCAAATTTTTTAAGCAACTGTAAAGTCGATCGTCCTATACGGCGATCAGGTGTATTAAGAGGATCTTCAGTTTACCAGGTACATCTCCAAACTACATGTTGCACCTAGAAACCGACGTGGCGCCCATGTTTTTGGATACTCTAAAACTCCACTTTGACTACATAGTACAATAAAAGTTATGGTTTGAAAAAGTGAAAGATTGCCGAAGATATTCCTTAAATGTATTCTGACTACTAGGGGTAATTGTGTGCAAAAATGGGAAAAACTAGCGTCAAACTGCAACCTCAATTTAACCATCGCGTCCAATGAAGAACCTGCCTCTTTAAAGGAAAAAATCAAAGTCTTTTGAATACAAATGGGACATTAAATGTATGACGGTTTCGTGAGTGAAGCACGTTCATCACAATGCAGGCAGCACTATAGCCAACTCCAATACAACCTGGACATATTTTATGAACAAGATCCGCTTGCACCTAATAAGCCTAATTTTTAAATTAGGAGGTGAACTATTATCCCTCAATTATATGCGTCAACCGAAGCTCACAATTTTATGCGACCTTTGCAACCTGACGGAACGGGAGGATATGGCCCATTTCCTAGTGAGATGTAACATTCTTAAAGAAGTCCGTTACGACCATTTGGGTTCCTATACACTTGAGATGGAGCAAACACATACTTAATGGTGACCAAGGATGGGACCTTCTATACAGCTACACCGAAACTGCGCTGCGTTACAAATCTCAAATTATAGAAGAACATTTTTTAAAGCTTTATACCAATGCAGTATTCTCCACTTTTTTTTTATTTTTTCTTATTCAAACTTTTACTTTACTTAAGTAAATATTTCTGTAAATTATGTCATTGTTATTCTGGTAGACGGCCTTCATAACCATATAGACTAAGTCTAGTACTATTACTGTAAAACTTAATTTTTTTGTAAGAAAATAAAAAGTCAACAAGCTAACTAACTATCTTCACATAAGGAGTGGTCCAGAGAAGGTCTCTCGTTTCTCCCAGCTAGAAAGAATAGGAGCAAATTATCCCTCCGGTGGAAATTTCATGACACACTGTGATTTTGAAGTTGGGAGCTGGGAAAGAAACATGACTTTCTTTTCCGAGTAAAAAAAATAGCCTGAGTTTTTACTTCGTTTAGCTTGATTTTCCATTTGTGGTAATATTTTAATAATATTTCCATTCCATTTTTGAGATTTCTCTTAATATTAAGAGCGAATTCATGAGATGCAAATATTACGGTGTCATCTGCAAATATGGCTATATCACAGTGGGGTAAATTTGGTATATCAGATGTATAAATGTTATAAAGGATTGGGTCAAGAACTGAACCTTGTGGTACACCCGATTAAAAGTATATTAGGTCAGAGATACTACTATTAACATTAACGTTGAAACGTGGACTGGACAGGAAACTTTGGACTATTTTACATAGATATGGAGGAAAGTTTAAATGTACCATTTTGTATATCAAACCCTCATGCCAAACAGAGTCAAATGCCTTTTCAATGTCTAATAAGACCATGCCAGTAGATTTTCCTTATGACCGATTTCTTTTAATGCAGTTGCATATTCTTAGTGTCTGATGGGATGTACTGTGATAACGCCTAAAACCAAACTATTCGTTGGAAAAAATTTTATGATCATCTGTGAACTTTAAAATTTTCTCCTTTATTATTTTTTCATATACCTTACTAAGGTTGCTTAGTAGACTGATAGGTCAGTAACTTTCTAGACTTTCTGGAGGTTTACCAGCTTTTAATATGGGTACCACTTTTGCATGTTTCCATACATCAGGAAAATATTGCATTTTTAGACATGCGTTTATAATGAATGCTATGTATTTTATACCTGATTTGGGCAATTGCTTTAAATAAATGTTTCTTAACATATCAAGTCCTCCTGATTTTTTAGGTCCAAGGTTATTTAATATAAATTTTATATCTTCTTCGGTAACAAAAATAGTGGAAGAAGGATGATTTAACCTTTCTTCTAAAAAAGCTTGAATGGTTAGATATCTAGGTATTTACTTAGATACCAAGCTTACATTTAAGGACCATATCACTAAAACTATTGTATAAAGAAAATAGAAATAGCAATAAAGATCCTGTATCCATTTGTTAATAAAAATGGGCCAATTCGGGCCAAAAATAATCGGTGATCATGGCGCGATAACGCTGACCATTCAAAGTAACGTGACGATCGTTATTGTCGACGAAAAAATATGGCCCAATAACGCCGCCGGCATGCAAACCGCACCAAACAGTTATTTTTTGTGGGTGAAGTGGTGATTCATCAAGCACATGTGGGTTTTCACCCGATCAATAACGCATATTTTGCTTATTGACGAACCCATTGAGCCAAAAATGAGCTTCGTCACTGAAGATAATTTTGCGATGAAATTCATCAGCTTGGCGCATCTTCTCTAGAACCCAATCGGAGAACGTACGTCGCTTCAAATGGTCCATCGGTTTCAATTCTTGAGTCAGCTTGATCTTGTATGGGTATAAACGAAGATCCTTACGCAAAATACGCCATAATGTGGTCTGAGCGATGCCCAATTCTTGAGAACGCCGTGGAATTGACTGATTTGGATCGTTTGCTTCGGACGTCTGAACGGCAGCGATATTTTCAACACTTCGACCAACCCGTTGTCTCACTGACAAGGCAACATCACACAACGAATATGTAGACTCAAATTTTTGAACTAAACTTGTGCATTGCTACCGAAAATTGGAGTTAACGCTCTTAAAGTTGCAGTCACCGACTCTGAATATCTGTACAAAATTTTTATAATTTGCAGACGTTGCTCGTTAGTGTACTTTACCAATTTGGTGATTAGTGAAAGAGTGCGTTCACAAATTAAATTCAAAGTTTTCAAGTCCCTATTGGAAAACCCTATATCTCTGTATATGCATATCCTTTTTTTTCGTTCCTTCGTTTTGTTTTCGTTTTTCCTTAAAAAATTTTTTGACCTGTTTTTGCTCCACGCATTCTTAATAGAACTAAAAATAGTGTTTCAGTAGAAAGATAAAATGTAAAATCATCAAATCTCTGTATAGTGTGCATAAACAATATTTCTGTTATATATTTGAGTACGAAATAAAAAATCTATCTAACTGTGATTTTGGATCATGTAAACTTTTTTGATGTCATTTGGAGGGTTGTTGACACATCAGAAAAACATCTTCTGTTTATCGGAATAGCAACAAACATGAAAACGTGCTTTGTCACTGAATGGTATATACGAATATATGTTGCAGTGGATTAGTTCAAAAATTATTGCGTAACACTGATGCTGTCATCCTTTCAGCTAGCAATCCTAAGCCTCTGAAATTGTGTTACAAAATGTTCATGTAAAGAGAATAACACGTTTCATTAATATCACATTTCTGAGAACTTGTATCCACTATTTGAATTTTATTTTTCTTCCCTTAATGACTTGGTCTTACCTTGCATAAAACAATTTACAAAATTTACATTTACCGTTGCGAAATGATTTGACGATCCCAAATTATGCCATTTTGATTGGTTCCCCTCTCGGACTAATTGATCTTTAATTTTTTTTTAATTTTTACAAAATAGCCGCTATAAAGTGCTAATTTAAAACCAAGCCGAACAATGGTTTTTGCGAACTCTTTGCAATAATCAATCACTTGGTAACTGAGATGCGCAAAACCCATCCACCTTGCCGATAATTAGTACTTCAAAGCCTCAACAAAAATTCGAACCCATTGATCTATCCAGTGGAACACAAAAGCAAATCAGTGGATGGGATTTAATTTACCCAATTACGAGTGCCATGAAATAAATTAATAAAAAAAAAGATATAAGTAGAGTTAGAGGGTGTGGTTGGAATGTTTATTCTCTACTCTTTGCATAGTATGCTGCTAGAGTATTTGACCTCTACATTTACCTCAATTTTGTTGGTGGTATGAAATGGACCGAACAGTTTAACTTGTGTAACCATAAATGTGGTCTGAGTGTTTAAAAGTCACAAACGAAATCGATTTATATACAAACTAAGAGTCTGTTGACCAACCAACCAACGAATTCTATGCTGTCTTCTGTCTTAACTGGGCTAAATGATGGATCATATGGTTAAGATGGTCATAAAGAGGTCTTTATTTCTATATTTGCCTTTCGGTCTGGACTTGAAGGCGTAGTTGATCGTAGCGCTGATGTTCATTCGCTTAACATATCTAAGCAATCTAAGTCGAGATATTGCAAGCTACGTAACCAATGCCTTTGTATGCAAGTGAAATCAAAAATCGCTGAAGAACTCAATACCCAACCAAGTGGATTTTTGTTTTTTGTCCATGTTTCAAAATTACACAAGAGATATGGGCCAAGGAGGGATTAATTGCGATATTTCTCATTTGTTCCTGAGAGAAAATTAACTTTGAAACACCGAACAACGATTTTAGATTTGATTTGATGTTTGACTTGAATTTACAAGCATATGCTTTTTATTTACTCTCCTCTTACATGGGTGAATCTATAAGTATACGAATGAGAGATATGTTATCCTTTGAGTTTCGTACACCATTTGGATATCACTACGCTAACCTTTTCCTCGTAAGGTGGCTGAAATTACTGTCGATGATCGTCCAAATTAAATAATTTATGTTGTATTACCTGTTGATGTTGATCATCTTTACCGTTTAGCAATCTACATACCTAATATTAAAGGTTTTCAAAACCGAGCGTGGTTCTTGTATTACGGATACGTGCCCATGCTTGTAGTTGCAAACTTTCGTTTGGGCTTTGTATCCTTTGCGAGTGCTTCCCCATTCTTTTATTTTTAAAAAATCCGATAATCTTCTGGTCGCGCTATGCAACGGCGCCCTTATTGTCTCTTGTTTTACTGTTATGATATTCGGCATTTACTTTCAAACTCCGAGTTGTGTCGTGTTAGCCGGGTGGAATAAAGCATACATATGAAATGGTGAAAGTGTCACTGGAGTTCTTCACTTAAAGTTGATGGCATATGGTATGACAGTATATTAAATTCTAACATTAAAGTTGATCACAGTATTTAATCGATGTTTTCATTCCCATAATTCGGCTGTAGAACGGAAACGGCAGCGTATGTTAAGCTCATTAAATTCTGATATTTACAGCATAACTAACTGGGGAACAATCAACAGAGTGGAACTTAATGCTTCCAAAATACAATGCTGTCTGCTGTGATTAAAGCAAAATTTAAATATCCAGCCATTATCCATGAATGTCAATTACATCGTTGAAACCGAAAAACTTTCCAATTTCGGTTTGTGTCAACCTGCGATGGAATGACCACATATTCGATGCCGTCAAAAATGGTGCGAAATATATAGGTTTCCTCAAACGATGTTAAAAATATTTCACCCCCTCTGATCTGACCTCAATATTTAAGGCATTCATCCGCCAAAAAATTGGAGTACATGCCCACATCTGGTCAGCTGCTCCTAAAAGATCCCTGCACCTGCTAGATAGGATTCAAAATCATAGAATAAATTTAATAGCTGATACTACATATGAATGATCATCAAGTCAACCTTCAGTTGTATACTGAAATATCAGCATTCGTTCCTAACCCCTAAAAGTTGCTTATGGAATGCCCTGCCGAGCTCTCTATTTCCTGGTCGTTATAACTTGCAAACATTTAAAAGCGATGTACAACGGTATACAAACCCCTTGAGCGCGCGCTCATTATAAAAAGTAAAAAATACAAACTTAAAGATTGATCCAAATCGGAGTCAAAGTCATTCACGGGCAAAATGTCACCTTCGAATAAAATTTCAGTCAACATTTGTTAAGGTATACCAAATCACGCCGACAACGGCAAAGAGATTTCAACTTTGGGATATGGACTATTGATAACTAAATTTTATGTTATGCATCGTATGAACAATCGGATGGCGAAATCATTCGTCTTGAGTGTTGCTTCTGGCTCTTTATTGCTGCCTGCCCTTATCGTTATAGCAAATTTCCAGTATGAGGAAAATGATGTCCGTACATTATGTTGGAATTTATACAGATATAAATATTAGTATATTGGTGCTCTGTGGCAAAACTAGGTCGCTGACTGCTATGAATTACTCTAAAAGGATTTTTCATAGCAAGATAAACTTAGTTTTGATACTTTTTTACATCTAACGTGAACAAAAACCCAGACTTCACATCTATTTTTTTCAAAATATTGGACGTTTTGGTTCGACTGTATTATTTTTTTCTGTAAATATGTTTGATACAGGAAATCTACATCCACAAAAGCATTCAACACACAAGTACTTCATTTGTTTAGATATAAAATAGAACGCGAACAAAGGCTAAAGATTCTTCGCAACCAACCTCGCAATGCTTGAATAACCCGAACACAGAAATAAACACTTTTTTTTAAAGCACCAGTCGCGCTATAGTACGAGTATCTGTATCTCTAAGTACGAACTGGGTATGGATATTTAAAGTGGCTGTAGTTGGACACGTTATGAAGATTCTATCGGTGATCAAACCGGAATCATTGTTCTCATCACCATCATCATCATCATCTTGTGAGTGGACTTGCTTCACCACTTTTCCTCAATTCTCAAGTGGCTGACCATAGAGTACACGCGCCGTTATTTTATCTTCTACCATTATTCCACCTCCTGTACGTGTTTGTTACTTTATCTACAACTGCGATAAAGAAAAGTTTTTTTTTTGAATTTTCCATGGAAAATGCTTTCCGCTCAAATTACAATGATTCCGAATACGAGGTGAACTTTGCATTTTTATTTCACCCAAAGGGGCTAATGGTAGTATGATAGTGGCCGATACAGTTTTTGCACAGCGCTGACACTCGTCGACGATGGCCAATTATATAATTTTTTTTTTCGCCAATATTTTATGTTACTTTGGTGGCCATATAATTTATTTTGGATTACCAGATACACTTTCGGCCGACATTGATAATGAAACAGTTTTCCTCGAAGTCAGCTCAGTGGTCCAGTGCAAATGGCCAATTTGCTTGAAAATTGTAAATTGTTGTGTGAAATTGACTTGTTGTTATGGGCCTAGGTATAACAGTGATAAACTTTGATTCAGAAATTGCGAGTATATCCGCACGGAATAATTTAAACTATTTTTGCATCTTAATTAATCAAATCGTAAAGAATGCTAGTAACAGCATGGGTAGAGAGACAGGCAAAAAAATTATAGCAGTAGCGAGTTGAAGGTTAAATGGTAGCGTTGTGTTTTCACAACTACACCAGTGTGTTGGGTGCGAATCAGGGTTTTTAAATGTCAACTGAATAATCTTGATTAATTGGAATTCGCATTTATTCGTAACCACTCACATTGGTCCGCACTCATTCGCATTGGATTGGAAAATGAATTTTGAATGTCCCCATCTCATGGACTTTCATTAGTTTTTTTTTTCAAAATTGTATTTTTTTTCCAGTTCTTTAGATAGTCGGCTTAAGTTTGCACGGGGTTTCAATGATAGAAGCTTCTTGCTTACAAATTACATTGATAAGCACCTGTATTACTCTCTAAATACCTACCTACTAATTTTTAAAATTAATGAAATTAGTGGCTAAGCAGGATGAGTTTATTTGCCCTTTATTGTTGGGTGTTTAACCTGTTTAAGAATGCATGTGTCTCGCGTAAAATTTAAAATTTATATTAGGAAGGTCAGTTCGGTTTTGAAAATCCTCAGCTCAGTTTCTGTTTAACCGATTCGTATATACTATATTCGTATCAAATAGGTATTTCTTAATTTTTTTTTTCTTCAGATGGGAAAGTATTTTACTAATGTTTCTTAACCTCATTTTCTTATTGAAGAGTTGTCTGGTCATACCAATCTGTTTTTCCTATTGCATATGCAAGTAGCTGTCTTCATAACATTAATAAAACTTTTTATAAATTTAAATAAATTTTTGATAGTGAAACTAAAAAATCCCAGAACTTAGAGCAGTATAGAATATACCATATACCATATACCATATGGTATATCATTGTAAATCGGCAAATTTTGCTGAAACCTCACTTGTTGCGAAACTACTGTTTTCTATCGTTTTCTACGAAATCTAAAGAGATCGCTGCATCGCTCGCTTTTGTTTATAGAACTCCTATTTTTGAAACTAACATTCTGTGAAATTTCTGGCTGAATACTGATGGCTTAACTTACATCGATCAGAATACTCGAATAGTCTCCCGTGAATGACAACTTCACATCTACTCAATTTTTGTCTATAATAATAAACGTAATACATGCATATATGTATATTGTAGTCGTATATCAGATGTTCTCATTCCTTTTTTGACGAGGCCATCCTATCTAATTTGTAAGGTTCTGTTATGTGTACTGTAAAGCATTTTTGTCATCTTCTAATAATTCAACTGAACGAAAATGGTCGTGTATCATAAGACTTTATATTACATTGTGGCAACTGTTAGTCCGTCCTTTCGGAGACTTGTAATCATTCGATATACACAATCAGAAACCCTGAGCGACAGTTCCATCAATTGCCCCTTTGTACCGAGGGAGTGGGTGGAACTGGTGCTAAACTCTGCTCCAATAAAGTCTGAGAACCTCTTATAATATGGTCGCATAGTAATTTTCGCTAGCTTGACCTGTGGAAAACGCCATTGATTTCTGTTGACTGCTGTTACTTTTGACAACGTTTTTTTTTTTTTTTTTACTAACAAACATATGTACGAGTATATGTATACCATTTTCAGCAGATGTTCTAATATATATTGTTGTTTCCGAATTTAATAAAAGAAATCACGTGGACTGACCGAAAAAATTATCGCCAAAGCTGTCCTATTTTTGGGATGCAATATGCTTATCTTGTTGGAAGTATTAAGGGAATATTCTACTCTAGAGGCATCAATTTCGGGCGGTTTTTTAAGCTCTGTACAAACGAAACAAAAAATATTTTTACTGTTCATTTTTTATCATTTGTTTATTTATATTTTAAGATTACAAGTTATAAGCTAGCAAAGTGGGGATTCCAAAACAAAAAAGGTGTTCTGGCGTGCATGATTTCAACCCTTCCCGTCATCTGAAAAAAAAAAACCGAACGGATTCGTTGTTGTTTATCATAGATGCCGCTGTAGCCTGAACCTTGGAAAATTAAAAAAAAAAAAACAAAAATAAAAATAGAACATTCAAAATTCTGACCGTGCTTGAGGCGATAGAGGATGGTTCAAAGAACATTCACATCAAATTTTAAATAAATCGATTCATTATAGTAGAACTTTAATCCTTTAAGGACATATTCTTGATTGTCTAAACTTTGGAAATATGAAATTTGTAGACTAGAATATCTTCTTAAAAGGATTAAAGGGAAACGCGTTGGGTGCATATTGAAAAGTTAAACAAAACACATACCTTGTACCTACAGTGAGAATTAGAGTCTTCGGGGATGAGTAGTGGTAAACTGTCTTGAGAACAAAGATCAATTTACGTGCTTTATAATAAATTGAATAAGTGTAGAATTTGCTACGGCAACTAAGCCTTACTTACAAATAAATAAAACGCTATAACCACTTCCAAAACAGTGTACAACTTTAAGACTCTTAATTTAATTTTGTTTGGGTTTAAGCCTACCATGAAATTCTGCGAAAAGAGATCTTCGATATACAATATTTGTGAAGAAAATCTCTCCGGAATTGAACCTGTTTAATGACAATCTGTAACTTTAATCATCTTAAAGAAATCAGCGGAAATTCTCTTGTCTTCCAATAGAATGGACAACAGGTGAATAACTGATAATAATATAGCTCACTATGCTTATGTAAATCACATCCAGACATGATATGAGTATGTAGACTTAGCCAAGATAAGAATGCGTCTATTCTGTCGGAAGGATGATGGCAATGGAACATTTTTTCTGCTACTATGTTTTATTTACTCTTATGTAAAGAGTCATATGCTTGGGCCTGATGTGGTCAACGCCAATTATCTTAGCCTTTTACCATTAAAACTCTTTCTCAGTTTTTGTACAAAACGGATCAGAAAGTTAATTTAAAACAATTCAACCAGTAGCTATTTCTGAGTCTTTAACTTGATAATAACAACGTTCTCTACTTCCACTACATTGATTCAATTCGAGGACTCGGTCTCTTTGGGCTCAACCATCTCTTTAAAACGGTACACGAGTAGTTAACATACATCACTAAAATTGTCACTGAAAATCTTACAAAAAGTCGTTTACATACATCACTACAATTCTCAATAAAGATCTTACAAAGAGTTTTCCCCAACAAAATTAGGAAGTACTTTATCGTAGAAGTACTTTATCGAATATATATGTAAATGATTTCAACTCGCCTTTTGTGGCTTTGGCTTTCCGGTCTTCGTCTGGCGGACTACCATCTACTTATTCTTAATAATACTCTTGTCAATATGGGGGATTGATAGTGACTTTGCAACTTTGAACACTAGGTCTATCTATTTTAATAGCAAACTTTTTTTTTTTTTTTTTGAGTAATTGTATCATAGTTTCAAATCATCCACCACATCAGTTGCGTCGTCTCACTGGACCACTGATCTTGCGCACCATGGGGGATATTAGTATATTGGTTGCAGCAATGTTCGTCACTGGATAGTAATGATCTTGGATTTTGACAACGCGTCTTCCGTTGATCTCGTTCAGATCTTTTTGCCTATACAGGTAACACATGGGCCGAAAACTCAGTGCCGTTTTATAGTAAAACACAAACTTTTTGAAAAATTCAACTTTATTTATCAATATAGTTGCCTTCGAGGGCGATACACTGATTGCAATGATTTTTCAATCTTTCGATACCAGTTTTGTAGTACGATTTTGGCTTAGCCTCAAAATAGGCCTCTGTTTCGGCGATTACTTCTTAATCGGTCTTAAATCTCTTTTGAGGTCTGCGAACAGGAAATAGTCGCTGGGGCCCAATTCTGGAGAATACGGTGAGTGGGGAAGCAATTCGTAGCCGAATCTATTCAATTTTGCCATCGTTTTCATCGACTTGTGACACAGTGCATTGTCTTGATGAAACCTCACTTTCTTTTTCTTCAAATGCGGCCGATTTTCTGCGATTTTGTACTTCAAACGCTCCAACAACGCAATGTAATAGTCGCTGTTGATAGTCGATGAAAATTGTTCCATGTGTATCCCAAAATACGGATGCCATAACCTTGCCAGCCGACTGTTGAGTTTTTGCTCGTTTTGGACGAGGTTCGTCGCCTGCTTGACTCAGTTGATTGCCGACTTGACTCTGGTGTGAAGTGATGGAGCCAAGTTTCATCCATTGTCACATACCGACGCAAAAATTCGGCTTTATTGCGGTTGATCAGATTTAAACACTCCTCTGAATCATCAACACGTTGTTGTTTTTGGTCCACTGTGAGTAAACGCGGCACCCACTTTGAACAGAGCTTTCGCATTTGCAAATATTCGTGTATGATATATCCAACACAATCTTTTGATATATTCAGAGCCTCAGCTATCTCGATCAACTTCACTTTTCGGTCGTTTGTAATCATTTTGTGGGCTTTTTTGATGTTTACTTCTGAAACAGCCTTTTTTGGACGTCCACTGCGTGCATCATCTTCGGTGCTTGTATGACCACATTTGAATTTTTCAATCCACTTGCGAATGGTTCGTTCGGCTGGTGCAGAGTCCGGGTAACACTTATCAAGCCATGTATTTGCATCGGCTGGTACTAACTAAAAATAGTATGGATTTAATTCAAGTGGTGCCCTCTTATGATGGTGCAAAAGTCATGATCAAATATATAATCAAAATAGTTTACTTTCAGAGTACGAGGTGTGTTTATATTTTTGGTGACTTTATATTCCTGTAAAAAAAATATTTATTTATTCATCAATATTAATGTTGTCTCCTTCAAAGTAATCCCACTCAGATATAATACACTTGTGCCAACGCTTTTTCCAATCGTCGAAGAACTTCTCATAAGCACTTTTTGGTATAGCCTTGAGCACCTCCAGCGATGCCGTGATTTTTTCGGTCTTGCCGTCCTGGGACTTATTGGGCTTTGGATTCGAAGCCATAACCGTATACCCATAATTCCTTACCAGTTACGACCTTTTTGAGCAAGTCAAGGTCACCATTGACCTCATTCAAGAGCTCCTGGTGAATGCTCGTTCGATGGTTCTTCTGATCAAAACTAAGAAGTTTCGGAAAAAAAATTGCATGACGCGAGCCGACAGAAACATTTTTTTTTTTTTTACTTAGGGCAGACTCAACGTATGCCACTGTCAACATTTCAAGTGTATTAGAGCACTTGGTTCCACTTTTTACAAAAAAATTGATGCAAACTCTTTGCTCCATTTTTATAATAATTGAAAATCGCCGAGCACCTCAAAACACGTCTAACCTTCCTATCTGTCAAAAACAAATTAAGTATGCTTTTTACTTGAAACTGTGAACATATGTTCGGAACGCAGCAAAAAAAAAAAAAAAAAACCGTTACGTTGCCCGGGAAACTTCAAGTCACCTTACTTTTTGAATACACCTCATATATGGGCCATGTCTTTACATCACATCGCATTCTCGAGCAGTTAAAACCTATTTTCTTAAAAAAAAACACATTAGCGATTTAGTACAACACATCTGGATAGTAATAGTGAACGGATCAGTCCTGTCCATGTAATTTGCTCCCCATCTTATTAATTCACCCCGATATTGGCATTCTAGTTCACTATCTAACCATAAAGTCCGATGTGGTCAAAAGACTTTTGACAAAACCTAACCAAGAGTCGAAGTTTTTATCCATTGATACTTGAAGAATAATTTGTTTAAATGCTATCCATTCAATTTCATAAGTGAAATTCTCCACAATCAACCTCGAATGATATCTATCAAAATCTTTTAATTCAAATTATGTCCATTCATCCGCAATCGTAAAATTAAAAAACAAAATTGAGAAAAATCCGGAATAAACGGTGAGTTAGGTATCTGATTCGTTGGACTCATGCTTAAGACAACATTTAACCTTTTCCATCTTGACAATATTGCCAGTCCAGTATTTATACCGTACATAGGTGGGCGATAAAAGCAATAATGTACTTCTCCTCATCCTCCTTTCCTCCTTTGCTTCATAGTTTTTTTTTTTTTTTCTGTTTGCATAACATCCCCGTTTCATCATTGATCGTAAATTTAGTCTGTTATTATGTTGGGGTAAACGATTATCGTTCGCTGTTGGGGAGTCACCTAGGACGTACTTGCATTCAATGTGCAATAGATACTCCAAACCTTAGTTTCATCTCAAAGTTTTCCAATGTTTGCTTGGTGATTGTTTATGAAACTTTTTGGCGGGAAAACTTTTTCAAAAAATAAAAACAAAAATGAAACTTTTCAATTTAACGTTGCATGAGCATCGTCTTTTGGAAAGTTGGTCGTTGCAGAAGTTTGTCACCGGTACTATAGTTTTCGTCGGAGGTTATTGTAGTTGGAAGTTGATAGTGGCGACTAAATAGCACTAATTGGATTGCTCTACTACTATATAATGTAATTTTTTAAAGAATTTAACTATTTCCATTTATTCCTTTCTGATTTATGGAAAGGGTTCTTACTATTTATTACCTGGTCCTTTAATTAAATTTACCTTAGATGACAGATCGAAATCGATCTTCTGTTAATTAATTAACGTGGTAACCAATATTTATATGGTTTCGAATTCTACTTGTTTGCCTTCTTAATTGGGAATTTCCACCTCTGTCTACCTTATCTGCATTGCACTAAATCAATCATACACCGTTCTCAACCACGTTCGCCTTATGCATTTTCTGCTTAACTAAGTAAATTTCAGTGGATGGCGTATTCAGTCTGCCTACCCTTTAACCATAATGATCGTTTGAATTAAAGGCCTATTAGACTAGGGCTCCTTATGAATTTGGGAAAATCACTTTTCAAGGCTTACCTAATGTTCTCAAGGGTCACATTGCTTTTGAGGAAGATACGCTTCCTCAGTCACTTCCAGTCACACAGTACTAATATGGTATGTGTTCTGTGATTATTTGATCCTGTAACCAGAGTGGACACTCAATTTTGCGAGGACAGTTCATTTTATGAAGACTAAATTCTGGAGTGCAATGTCTGGAGAGGAAGGTGGAGAGCCTCCCCATGATTTGATTCGCGTTGTGGTTAGAGGTAGTTTTGAGGTTTTTGTATAAGGGATAGGGTTAGTCTTAGCCTATCCTAATTGTTGGTCATTACTCCAGTCTTTTTCATCTGTTTAGTGGGCTGATATGCCTGGAGAAACGGATATCACACATATATAGGAGTACGTTTGGAAGAAGCCTTTCCCTGAAAAAGCAGCTGGTGAAATTTATTATTTTCAATAACTCTCTGACCTAATATCCACCAAATTGGAAACTTGTTGTGCTTGTCTGAATTCTGCTAGATTTTTAGCTCGGAAAAACCCAGCGCACTAGGAGGCGTCGTGCATATCAGTGCGGTGCGTTAAAAATGATTGGAAACAGTTCATACATCTTACCGTATGGTTTAGGTGGAATTTGTATAAGGATTGGAGATTAATGCTGGCGTACGAATAAATACACATGTATTTAATACCTAACGCATTCGAGACTTTGTGATTTGGATCGAAATGGCTGCACCGCCACCATAATACCTCCGACCTAAGTACTAAACAAGGGGTCTTGAATTGCTCAATCTGGTTTGGGATCTTAATCACAAATATCCTACCAAAGTAGAGCATATAGAGCATTAAGCTGGAAACCCCGTTGCTCATGTCTATCTCATGAAAATTTAAGAGTATAAGCTTTTGACTTGATTTTTTGTTATTGTAAAATTTACAAAAGTTAGACTGTTTGAAGTTTATTAGCCGTCGTGGGGCAGGTTTGCATGGCTCTTATGTAGCCGAGACATTATAATTTTCGAAAACGTTGTACCTTTATGGTTATCGTTTTCATTAGAAAAACCTAATATTTTGCCATTTCTCTAACTTACCAGTTCGATTGTGGATGAAACTATTCTGTTGTCGATGAGGACCAACTTTCCTAACTTAATTTTTTGATATTCTCGAGAGATATATTAATACTCAAACGAATGGTCGCTTTCGGGTATAGTTGAGTCTTTGTTGAATGATGACCACATCGTCTCTTATTCTAACAGCAGTACAAGCAACCAAATTAAAATTCACAGATTAGTTATGAAAAAGGCTTCGGATAATATTGGATCCAGTTTTAGCTTATCTGTGAAGACTTATCAGCGGAGACGACTGAAAGAAAATCTAATTGAAAGTTCCCTAACAAAATGATAGTTAATTCGTGACTATAAAAAGTTTTATGGTATGTGCTATTGTGGTGGAATGATTGCCTCTGAAGAACTAAGAGAAGAAACCAAAAGGTTAGGACTAATTATGTTTTTTTTTAATTATTAGAACACCTACATTGAATGTTTGGCGATTATATTCGTCGTCTAATTTCAAGAGAGGAGGCAATATTTTCATAGATATAATCATATTAGTTATCTTAATCGTGATGGATGTATCTCTGTTACTCCTAGAAATGAATTTTCATTGCTTACGAATATTTTCAGCCAAACGTAGACGTTTTTGTTTATTATCACCCATCAGTTCCTTTTGTATGATGATAAAACTTGGTTTGACGATAGTTCTTTAAAATAAAGCTAGAGTTCTTTCAGCGGCTTAATGGCACTGTTTATGGCCATATGGGCGAGATCTCTCTTCTTGACTATAAACAATTCTCTAGATGCTTATGTTTCTTCTCGTGTTTTGTCTATCCAGACGCGAGAATCTTTCTGGCTAGTCAAATAGATTGTTTGACATATGGATTTGGAAATGAATCTTCCTTCATAAACATCACATCAGGATGGTAATTATCGTTGTCTTTTAACGAATCATCCTGCAGCTCGTCCGAATGTCACCGAAAATTTGAACTAGATGCAAGAACTTCGTCGTGAAGTTCTACGAGTATATGTACAAAACTCCTTCCTTTCCTTTCCGTTTTACTAAGAGACTAAAGTTTAACAGGTCGCTAAAAGGTTCGTAGGCTAACATAGTAAAACATATTTTTTTTGATAAAATTCGAATTTATTATTCAACATAGTTGCTTTCTAGGGCAATAAAACGATTATAGCGGTCATGTATTTTTTTGATACCATTTTTATAGTACGATTACTTTTTAGCTTCAAAATAAGCCTCAGTTTCAGCAATTACTTCTTCATTAGTGCCGAATTTTTTTCCAGTGATCAGTTTTTCGAAGTTTGCAAACAGGAAACCTGACAGTGGGGGTCAGGTCTAAAGAATACGGTGGATGTGAAAACAATTCGTAGCCTAATTCATGCATTTTTGCCATCGTTTTCATTGATTTGGTGCATTATCTTGATGAAGCAGCCCCTTTTTCTTCTTTAAATGGGGAGGTTTTTTCTTATCCAGCATTTTCTTTTCATACCTTCAGAGTCTCAGCTATCTCGATCTCGGTTATTTATAATTATTTTGTGAACTTTTTTCACGTTTTCGCCCGTAACAGCCTTTTTCGTGCGTCCACTGCGTGATCGTTTTCGTTGCTCATTTCGTCCAGTTTAAATTTGGCAAACTACTTCTCAGCGGTTGATTTTCCCGAATAGTCAAGCTTTAGTTTCAACAGTATTTTTTTTTTCTTCATAATAAAACAATACTTTGTTAACACACGAGACTTTTTTTTTTATTTATTTCACAATAACAAAAGTTGCTTAACTCACATTGCTAATATCACGAATCAATTGTCCAAGAGCTGTCAAATTTATACACGTGTCGTTTAAAGGTTAGTACTACTTAAAACCATATGGATTTAATTCTAGTAACACCATCTATATGTTAGCCTACAAACTTCTCAGCCGACATGTTAGATAAATATTTTTTTAATTCCGCGCGCGCACCCTTTTTACTGGCTTTTCACCAGGACGCGGGCGGGTAGTGTAGTAGTTTTGAAACTCAGGTGTTAGGTTTCGATATTTTTCCAGAGGTGGTTGTCAAACTGGAGCCAGTGCATCCTCATCCAGTGGGTCTTAGTACGTGCTAGTTTTTAGTTGTTCGTTAAATTTAGCCCAGCTAGCAACCACTCCAACATCAGTGTTATGCCTTCATGTCAGAGTTGACGCCGACGGGATTTATATATATCTACATACAAATTCCATGAAAAGACTTTTCAGGGAATTGCCTCGTACGTGATTCGAACCCGCGACCCTCTGCTTGAGGAGTCTATGCATATACCACTACACCACGGCCACTCCCTCAACTTAGATTTAGACGGCCAATTTATTGCTAAAAGTCGTCCTATTGACAATGAATATTTTTCGTCAGGATTTTCTTTCCTTTCGGTTTTAATTCAGTGCTTTTAATTGCCAGGTATGGAGAAACTATAAACCTGTAGATCGCGTTCTATACATAGTTTTAAGATCTGATAAAACATTTTAATTAACATCAAGTTATAGCACTTGTTACCATCATATATTCCAGTTTTTCCTGATCGCGCAGCCAATTCATCTTGCGTATTCTTAATGTTAAGCTCTAAGTGACTCAAAATCTATATCTTCTCTTCATTTTATTTTGTATCTGCTTTTATAAGTCAGTTCCATATACACTCCTCGTCGACTCTCTTTACCTCATCACAGTACAAAGTAAAAATTGGAACCCTATCAAAACGAGATCCCAATTATAGATACCCGTGTCGAAATGCATATCAAAAGAGACTTTAATTTCATTACGCGAGTTTAATTAAAAAAAAAAACAATTCGATACGAAGAAGAGGAGAAGAAAATAGAGAAACAAAACAAAAAAAAAAAACAACAAACAATAGCGAACAGTGTCGCAAAATGAAACCGCTAACATTTGAGTCGATACGAAACTTTCTTCGTGCGAAAAAGAAAGGCAAGGATAAAGATGGCATCGGCATCATGGATGCGAGCTTCAAGCGTAGCGACTCATTCAAGCGAATCAGCATACGAAAGAGTTACCTGGATCGAGGTCGTAAAAGAGCTGCGTTGCGCGCCAAGGCAATTGGCGCTAATATCCACCAAAGTCCAGGTAGAGGTGGTGGTGGCGGTAATCACTGTTTGGCCACGACCAGCGGTATAATTCACGAAGAGTTTGAGACATCAAATTCAATCTTGAAACTAGAGCGCCGCCTATACGGTGGTGAGGAATTTTATCATAGTCCAGTCACAGCAGCAACAACATCTACGATAGCTGATGCCAAAGCGAAGAATCTACCAGCAGCAGTAATGACGGTGCCCGAAGTCAAGAACGGAATTTTCATCGGTTCGTTGCGAAAGAATTCAGTAGCTGGAGGTGACGACGACGATGATGATGAGGATGATGCCGACGACAATAACGACGACCACGACCATGACCATAATATCAAAGATAGTTATGATGGGAAGAACCTATCCAGCTGCAACGGTGCTAATAGGAAGTCCAATAGGGTTGGTGGTGGTAATGATGGTATGGCGCGCCTGAATCAGAAACAGAAGCAAGAGACTGAAATACAAGTGGTGTCGGTGGATTTCCAAATTTCCAACAGTTCCGAGACGATATACAATGACGTGCTGGAGGATGGATATTCCATGAGTGGTGGTGCAAATGTTTCAAATGTGTCTGTAGGTAGTCTACAAGACCATAATAGTTCTGTGATATCGGAGGAAAATATCTATGAGAAGGCAGATTCCATTCGACTGGATTTGAGTGGTTCGAAAGAAACTAAATTCATCACCTTTAAAACATTTACACCTGCCAGGAATTATTTGGAGACAAATTTCGATGCACCTCTTACTAATGTTGAAGAACTTGATGACAGTTCCGTGACGAGTTCCACGAAGCAGATCGATCTCCCGGGTAGAGTAAATGTGTCTAAGACAACGCTTATCTATGATGATCCAATAGATCATATCAACAGAAAACAACCGAAGAACTATTCGGGAGAAAGTATAGTAATTCATATATCGGGACAGTATGACAACGAACTAGAACAAGTCCCTAAGTACCCACACGCCGAAAGCACGCCAGTCATCACGAAGAAGAATAATTTAGATCTAGAATTCGATTTTCAAAAGAAGCCACTAGAAAATGCCAAGTGCACGTATGAGATCTTCAAAGAGCTACAAATGGCAAAAAACGATCACGGAAATCCTCCCAGAAAGACCATCTCGAGAAGTTCTTCATTTTCGGAAGTCCACTACGGAATCAGTACGATATGTGAGGACCCCGATCAACTATCGCCGAATCATAACAAATACCAATCGTTTGCCTTTGACCCCGAAGTGGATATGTACGATGATGCTGATATGATATCACCCGACAGTTCTATCCCGTATCCGCTGAGAGTGAAGATCAATCCTTTCACAAGGCAAAAAGAGCTGTACGCTGTTAATCTAGGACGAATCTGGAAGCAATTGAACCTCGGTCAAGGTGACGACCTGGATATGAGTGGAAATTTCAAAAAGAAGAATGAATCATTCAAGTCAATGTCATCTAGAGACTCTGGTTTTAGTTTAACTTTGACCAAGCCGAAGAATATGTTTCGAAGAAGACAAGTTGATAGTGGAAAAGACTTTCGTTTCCAGCGGAATTCATCACGTAAACGTAGGTCCCATAGGCCAGGAGGTGCGCTGTTACCCATGACGTCCCACCTCGAGCCGACTCCCAATCAAGATCACTTCATTAAAGAATTCGAGGAATTTTGTGGAGCTCGTCGAAAACGTCTGAAAGCGCGAAAAGAGTATACCGAAGATCCATTTAATCAAGAAATCAACGATCTGGAAGCTTTTTTTGAGGAGCACCTAAAACGTCTCAAAGACTACTATTTGCAACGAAAAAAAATCAATGAAGCTACCCTCAGTGAGGTCTACGCAGACATATCCACCGACAACCAAACCTTTGAGTTCCCACATCCTGACAAGAGGATCTCGAACAATAAAAAAAAGGCAAAATGTTTGTTCCAGGAAGTCCGTACCTTCAACGATGAAAATCACCTTGACGAGGAAGATCACGATCTTTACGCCAGCATAGGATACCAGCGTGACACTCAGGAGTTGTTCAATTACCCTAAACACTGGCGAATGACTTCGCCAAGAAGAAGAACATTTGGGCGTGGTCGTAACACAGGACGACGCTACAAAAAGTCAGATGCCTACAAATCCCGCAAGGAAATCTCCTTAGCCAATGTGTTCCCATCGATTTATGATTCTGGTGCCATACACCCACACTTAACGTACCGGGGTGGCCGTCGACGAAAGCAGATAACTCCTAGAGCCTCCATCAATACGAATGGGACATGCTCGTATTGTTGCAAACAATTAAGGCACGCCTCACGTCGTTGCTCTTCCATAGCCAGTGATGAGTTCAGTGAACAGGAATTCCTCTCAAACTGTGATCTCTGCTGGAATTGCGATAATCAATTAGCCGATTGTGTTTGCGTTTCAGTACCTACTGCGGAGTTCTGCTCTTGCAGACATGCCGCTGCAGCAGCTACCGCAGATGATCCATGCGGACGCAAGAAGATTCGTCGAAAAAAATCCAAACGGAAAGTTGGAAAGAACCATTCAACGCTTCGGCGACGTAAGTGTTTTTCTTTTTCTTATTTTTTCGAAAATGTTTTATTTCAAATATATTTTTATTATAATTTATTAAATAGATGCAACCGAAGTTTGAAGAAGTGGTGTTTACGGTGGGTAGAAATTTTCCAAATAGTTCCGGGATAAATGATGCACTTACGATGGGAAAGTGACACATTTTGTCATCCCTACAAGGTCCCTAGCTAATGATGGGAAAGTTTATGCACTTGATTTGGGTAATTTCCATGACAATGAAGACCACGTTTAAATGAGTGACAATGACAAGGAGCTTTTTTTTTAGAAGTCAGTAAGGGAAATCCTCGTTTCAAATTAAATTTATTTCAGAGTTTCAGGGGGTAGGTTAATTTAGCTTCGTCGACGTCGAAAGTCAATGGGAAATGGTTTTGGCATTTCTTTTGTCTCTGGAGAAGAAAAGATTTTGTAATGCAACGTGAAAGTTTGTATTGTAGGCACTTGTAAATGAGGCGAAATAAATCTAAAACTGAATATCTTAAGGAAATTTTGAAATTGCTGCTAGTTTAAAAATCGCCTCTGAGTTAATCCAAACCTCTTCCAAGATTGTTTTTATTTGAGTCTAATGTTAAATGCTTATAATACAAAAAAACGATTTGCAGACATCTTAGCAAGTATCGTTTGTGAGAATTAGTGTTAAGAACGTACTGTGGCATTTTTTCCAAGTTCAAGGCTTTGTACAAACTTTGATACCACCTTTACACGCGTTGGTTAATTTTTGCTTTTCGAGAGATTCCACATTTTCATCGAAATGCTGTTTGGAAATGAAGGTTCTAATACCTATTGCATATCAGTATTTTTTATTCCGACTATTTTGATTATTTATTATTATTATTTTAAGCTGTGAATCTCATTCGACTCTCATTTGTCTCAAAAAAAAAGATTGAGTTACAATTCGTTTTGCCATCAAATCCCATCAACTCCATATTCGTGTGTTTAAGGCGTTAAGCGTTAAGGCGTTTTAAGCGTTATTTAAGGTGTTTCTTTTGCTTTCATTACATCATCTTCCATCTTTAGTTCTCTTGAACTTTAGTAAAAAACAAGACTTATTCGCTTAGGAGTTTATTTTTACAAATATTTCATATTTGTTTTCGATACCAGTTTTGTAGTACGATTTCGGTTTAGCGTCAAAATAGGCCTCTGTTTCGGCGATTACTTCTTCATCGGTCTTAAATTTCTTTCCGGCGAGCATTCTTTTGAGGTCTGCGAACAGGAAATAGTCGCTTGGGGCCAAATCTGGTGAATACGGTGGGTGGGGAAGCAATTCGTAGCCGAATTCATTCAATTTTGCCATCGTTTTCATCGACTTGTGACACGGTGCATTGTCTTGATGAAACAGCACTCTCTTTTTCTTCAAATGCGGCCGTTTTTCTGCGATTTCGTCCTTCAAACGCTCCAACAACGCAATGTGATAATCGCTGTTGATAGTCTGCCCCTTTTGGAGATAGTCGATGAAAATTATTCCATGTTCATCCCAAAATACGGATGCCATAACCTTGCCAGCCGACTGTTGAGTTTTTTTGTCATTTTGGACGAGTTTCGTCGCCTGCTCGCAACTCAGCTGATTGCCGACTTGACTCTGGTGTGAAGTAATGTGCTCTGAATCATCAACACGTTGTTGTTTTTGGTCGATTGTGAGCAAACGCGGCACCCACTTTGAACAGAGCTTTCGCATGTCCAAATATTCGTGTATGATATATCGAACACGCTCTTTTGATATCTTCAGAGCCTCAGCTATCTCTATCAACTTCACTTTACGGTCATTCGTAATCATTTTATGGACTTTTTTGATGTTTTCATCTGAAACAGCCCCTTTTGGACGTCCACTGCGTGCATCATTTTCGGTGCTTGTATGACCACTTTTAAATTTTTCAATTCACTTGCGAATGGTTTGTTCGGCTGGTACAGAGTCCGGGTAACACTTATCAAGCCATTTCTTTGCATCGGCTGCATTTTTTCCCATAAAAAAGCAATGATAAATCAACACACGAAATTGCTTTGAATCCATTTTTTTTCACGATAACAAAAATTGCTTCACTCACAACGCTATATCTCGAGAATTAATCGTTCGACAGCTGTCAAATTTATTTATATATCTTTTGAAGGTTGGTACTAACCGAAAATGGTATGGACTTAATTCAAGTGGTGTCCTCTTAAAAACGGACTTTTCAGCTCATGTATTATCATATCGCCCGGTGCTATAGCGATGCTATAAGGATCCACAAACTCTTGTATTTAACTGGTAACTGGAACTCTCCGAACCATATTAACTGCTCATATAAGAAAATGCCCTGCTTATTGCGTATAAATTCCTTTTTTCAGGTCCGTCATCTTATACCTCATCGCTATTTTCCTTCAAGCTACTGAAATAGTAAGTATTAGTACTTTATTCTATTTGGTCATTCATTGTGTCAACATTTGATCAAGTTCGTATCTGATGACATCCTTTTCTCGTTAAAAATTGGTGTTCTCCATTCAACAAATTAGCTAATACTTAAAATACAGATTTTGAGAAGACTTGAGTTATTTTATCGAGACAAACACTACTAGTTTAGATCCTCCCATTGACTTACTACAGAAAATGTAAATTAAAAAGCACTGTGGAACTTAAAATGCATACCATGCATGTACATGCCATTGTCCATACTGTGGGATCAATTGTAGCACGCAACGAAGTATTTTTCTTTGAAAAGCACTAATATTAGCTAGAGTCCTTTTCGCTTATTACTCAACACTCTACGCCGTAGAGTGGAACTGGCAAGATCAGGGCTTTATGGAGCATTATATTTGTGT
Organism: Volucella inanis; assembly: GCA_907269105.1. Taxonomy (NCBI): domain Eukaryota; kingdom Metazoa; phylum Arthropoda; class Insecta; order Diptera; family Syrphidae; genus Volucella; species Volucella inanis. Next base: position 37,408,873 of record OU026154.1, on the reverse strand, counting down.
TTTATGTAAGAAATATAAAACAAGAAGTTTACCTTTACCAAAGTACACACTAGTAGCAGCGGCGTTCCTGCGTCTTCGATTTCCACAAGCCGAAATTATTTTAAAACCTTTTATTTTTTCGCAAGACTTTATTTTTTTCTCTTGTCTTCAAAACTTCCTCCTCAAACAATTAAATATAAATTTGGACACAAAGTATGCTATGATTGCAAAGTCTTTCTTTCAAGATAAAAATAAAAATCATAGTACAACCTTGATCAGAAAGTTTTATTCAGAAAATTAAAAATACAGGTTTATTCATCTAAATCTATATTGTCCCCTTCAATGTAATCCCCATCGACTGCAACACACTTATGCCAGCGCTTGATCCTATCCAAGAAACATTTTTTATATTCGGTTTTCGGTATTGTCTGCTCGGCTGCTGAAACGCGTTCCCAGTAGTGGCTTTTTAACTCGATTGAACAGAAAGAAGTCACAGGGAGCCAAATCAGGTGAATTCGGTGGCTGTTGGATGGTATTTGTTGCATTTTTCGTCAAAAAATTAGTAATAATGATGGCAACGCACGGTGCGTTATCATTGTGCAAAATCCACTAGTTTTCTGCCCAAAATTGTTTCTCCTTCGGCGAAAATTTTTGGCCTTCTGGCAAAAATTCATGATGCACTACACCGTTGTAGTCCATGAAAACCGTGAGCATTGCCTTCTTTTTTGACTGAACACGACGTGTTTTTTTTTTGGTCTCGGCTCATTTGGTGAACACCATTCACTTGCCTGATGTCTGGATTGCGCGTCGTACTCATAAATCCACGTCTCGTCTCCAGTAATGATCCTTTTGATGAATGTGGGATCGGGGTCAGCCTCTCAAATTTTTGCATGACATTGAGGTCTTTTTTCACCAACTTTGCTGCTACACGACGGAAACCCAAATCATTAACCAAAATGTTTTGGACGGATCCATAGGCAATGTTTAAGTCCTCCTCTATCTCTCTGATGGTTAATTTGCGGTTATTGAACAACATTTCTTTTACTTCATCAATGTGTTTCTTTGGTTTTCGTCGATGGTCTGCCACTGCGTTCATTATCTTCGATTGAATCACGACTACTTTTGAACCGCTCGTGCCACTGGTAAACGACCGTTTTCTTTAGTTGATAAAGAATCTGCCATGCTGACTTTTGAAGCAACCGTTAATTCAATCTCGTCAATTTATTTGCTGTTGCCCTCCTAAGTGGGTTTGTTCATAATCGTAGACTGTTTAAAAAAGCTTAAGACTGAAATTGAGGCAAGAATCTCCTCTGTCCTGGTAACGAGAATGCTTATTAATTAGGAGTTTCTGATACTGTCGCTGGTCCCAGTATTCACTGCGCGTTTGACTTGGTTTCTACTCGTATTATAGTACTTTTTTTCACGAAAAGTTTCAGCCTTGAAGCCAAGATATCCGCACGATCTTTTTTTTCTCTCTTTCTATGACTCTGTACCTTATTGCTATAAATTTGCTTTCCAACGCTTACATCATAGGCAGTTGTCATTATACAGCGGCTGGTATTATACGGTTGTATTTGAGAGTGGTTCATATGCAGGATAGTTTTTCACTTTCGAAGTCTCTACCATATTTGTAACCCACGACGAAGTGGACATTTGACTCTTTCAATATGAGCATATTTAGGATATTGGACGTACAAGGCTTTCAGTGTGACTTGTATCGATAACCACGTGGTCGATTTGGTTGTCAGTTAGACCCCTGACAAGAATTTTATGCAAATCCATTGATGCCCCTTCTCACGTCACAACAAATTTAAATAAATTAGTAAGTTAACGACCTGATGTCTTGACCTGGAGGTTAGGCTTGCAAATTTATTCACTGCAAATGTTTTCCTAGCTGATTTTGGCTTTGTAGTTGTTACTTTGATATATTTGAACTGGCTTCGTCATAGAACTCTTTATTGACAGAACATTATTAGGGACATTTACGCAATGTTATTAATCCACTCCTATTCATTGATATCCATCTTCTTCTCAAACAAACACAGATTTAACTTTAAATTTGCTCTCTAAGCATCAAATTTTGAATTGTTTTGAAGAGTTCTACAATTTTTCTTTGTATCTAGTCCCCTTTAGTACCTCCATATGTAATTCCATTAATTACAAAAAGCTGCAGTGGTGTGGTGTCATGTGTCCAATGGTTAATTGTGTTTCAAATTTGCAGTTGGACTACGTTGCATGTAAATAGTGTGGCACATGAATTACTTGTTCTTGATTTTTTTTTAATTCAAGTTTTCATTGTGCGTGCATTTAGGACCATATTTTAACGTTACGAATACTTGTATTTACGCGATACGATAATATGAGCAAACAAGTTAAATGCATGGAGACTGTCGAACCACCTCTGCTATGCAGTGGTTGGACATGGTTGTACGTAGAGTTGTAGACTTGTCCAAGCATTAACGGCAGTAATAAGATTATGCATTATATACTTCCCCCCGGTCAACCTGAAATGTCAGCCAATAAAAGCGTTCTGCAATAAATTAGAACAGATGGAGAACGCATGCAGTAAATTCTATCCCTTTTAGGCTGCGGCTTTTATAATATTCATTAAAAGCACTTACAGTTATCGGAGTAAAACTGGAAAATTGAAAATTCACAAGGGATTTACCTTAGAGTAGTCTGAGGATTAAGAGTTGGCAGTTGGATTTTTTTTTTTTTTTTTTTTTGGGATGAAACCACGTCTTTGGAGTTTATTTACAGCTATGGCGCTTTCAGCTATTGAAACTGTAAGAATCGTTTGTGGAATTTGAAGTATGATAGTTATTCTTTCTCATACATATGTACGAGTATATGAGTATATGTTATTTGTTCTAGAATCGGTCAAAATCTATAAGCTTAATATAGTTTCTATAGAAAGATCATTAATTAGATTTGCACTTTATTACTGTGGGGGATATTTTTAGATAAACCCGCATAAGTCAAATTTGGACGATGTCCAGAGCACCAGATACGATGGCGGTCCCAGAAGTACCCAGCCTGACCAAGATATGGTGGTAGTTGTTTGAAAATATAAATGTATTGGAAAGTACGAAGTCTATAAAGCATATGTTTCAAGTTTGAAAGCGCAATGTTATTTAATATTTGTTTGGCAGCCATCAATAGTGAACGTTGTCAGTGAATTTGTGAAAATGGAGAAAATTGGTCATCGTTATGTGATACAATACTTTTATTTGAAAGTCCTCAGCCCAACCAATAAAAAGCTGAACTGGATTTTGCTCGTTTACAACAGTAAAATTTTGGGTTGCTGAGTTTAAACGAGGCGGTACGAGCTGCCGAGACGAGCATCGCAGTGGTCGACCAAATGAGGTGACGACTCCAGAAATGGTGAAGATGATCGTCGACGTGCGCGAGCTAGCAGACATTGTAGGCATTTCAAAGTGCGGTACATCGCATATTATTTGAAAATTTGGACATAAGAAAGTTGTGTGCAAGAGGGGTGCCGCGTTTGCTCACACTCGAGCAAAAACAGTGTCGTGAAGATGTTTCAATTGAGTGTTTAGCGAAGTTTCGCAGCAACAAAGCAGAATTTTTGCGCCGTTTTATAACAATGGGTGAAACATGGGTCCATCACGTTACACCCGAAACCAAAGAACAATCAAAAAAGTAGATTCAAAAGGGAGAACCGCCTCCAAAGAAGGCGAAGACCGTTTCATCTGCAGGCAAGGTCATGGCGTCGATTTTTTGGGATGCGCGTGTTATAATTTTCATTGACTATTTTAAAAAGAGGAAAACTATCAACGGGCAGTATAATGCGAACGTTTGAGCGAAGAAATCAAGCAAAAAGGCAGCATTTGACTAAGAAGAAAGTGTTGTTTCATCAAGACAATGCATTAGCTCCCAAATCCATTATTGCAATGTCCAAAATCAATGAACTAAAGTTTGAATTGCTACTTCATGCACCCTATTCGCCAGACTTAGCTCGGGTTATTTTCCGTTCCCAAACTTGAAAAAAATGGCTCAGTGGTCAAAGATTTTCCAACGATAAAGATGTGATGTCGGCAGTTATTGGCTATTTTGAGGAGCAAGACAGTTCTTAATATAAAAAGGGTATCGAACTTTTTGAACATCGCTGGGAAAAGTGTATAGAGCTGAAAGGCTATAATGTTAAAAAATAAATAAATTTTTTTTCAAAATTTTAGTGTTTTCTTTGTTGGGTCGGGACCGCCCTCGTATGTTACGTATATTCAGGATATTCACGTTGGTACTCCGAATGTTAGCAGCATTTTCGAGTCATTTTATTGACATTTTGTTCAGCAAATTTTCTTAATAGCGCATAAATATACGCTAATGTTAGCATCCATAACTGGCTTTGTGTATTCGACATGTAGAAATTTCGTTTTAAACTCAGAAACCGGCAACTCGTGTGTAAAGCTTTATTTTACTCTCACAAGTAACGCGGTTGAGTTTTGATTAAGGGGATTTGTAACAAAGCAAGATAACACAACGGTTTTTTTATTTCTCCAAAATTCTAATCCTAACTAGAAAAAAATTGTTGACATACTGTGGGTCTTTAGTTGACATTCAGCAGCGCTATTACCTGAAAAAATATTCTCCCTTACCATTTACAATACTTTCTCTCCAGAATCTACATATAAAGTTCCTGTTGGGTTTCCTATACGAGGTATGTTCAAAAAGTAAGGTTACCTTTGAAATTTTGCGATTCGATTATCAAATTTCTTTTTGCTTTGTTGGTTCATATGTCCCTAACATATGTTCACAGTTTCAAATAAATAGCATACTTAGTTTGTTTTTGACAGATTTCGCTCAGCAATTTTCAATTATTTTCAGTTAGTATAATTATTTTTATTATTATTATTAATTAATTTTGATCAAATGAACCGTCGCATGAGCATTGCTCAGGAGCTCTTAAATGACGTCAGTGTTGATCCTGACTTGGTCAAAAGGTTATAACTGGTGACGAATCATGAGCAAACAGTTATGACGTCGAAACCAAAGCCTAATCGTCCATCAGGAGTTTTAATTGTACGGTCGTACGTTTGCCAGAAGCAATACGAAAAAAACGTCCGGAATTGTGGAAAAACAATTCATACCTTTTGCGTCACGATAATGCACCTGCTCATTCATCGTTGCCTTTGAGAGATTTTTTGGCCAAAAACAACACGAATATTATGCGTCAGCCTCCATATTCATCGGACTTGGTTCCCAAAACTGAAAAGACCTATGAAAGAACGGTAATTTGCCACGATTGAGGAAATAAAAACGGCATCGCTGGAAGAGCTGAACGCTTTACCAAAAAGTGCTTATGAGAAGTCCCTCGAGGATTGGAAAAAGCGTTGGCACAGATGTATTGTATTTGAGAGGGATTACTTTGAAGGGGACGACATTGATATTGATGAATAAATAAATAAATAAAGTTCTTTACACTACTTTAAGAACACACCTCGTATATCTTATTTTAAGATTACGTTTAGATTGGGTCGTAAGCGCACCCACTTCCTTTCAAATCGAAAACATTTTACGTTGCGCAGATTACTTGTATTGGTGCCACCAGTTTCTCAGGCAATTCAATATTAAAAGTTGCAAAATTGATGCTTAATATTTCTGCTTCGTGCTGTATATTTCTGGTTTAACTCCGTTCAGTTGACGTTACTTTACTTCACTTTTCTTTTTATGGCGCTGCAATCTGGGGTGAATCTTGCATTCCCTTCATTTATTGCCATCTTGCGCTAATTGTTTCCAATTCGGTACATCCAGTATGCTGAGATTCCTTTCCATACGAGCGCACAGTGTTTCCTTCATTGTTCGCGAGAAGGACTTATGTCTCATTTACTTTCTAGTCCAAAACACAGCTATTGGCAAAAGTGATTCCCCACTTGATCTCTACGGTCATATCGTAATTTAAATTTACAAGGGAAAATAGGTAGGCAAAGTTGGCTACACTTAAAAGTTATTGTTTGTTGTTCTGGTATGCTAACCGAGCTGTTCGCGTTACATGCTCTTTTTTATCGAAAGCACAAACTTTGTTTTTCCGTCAATAATCAGCATACTTATCTTCGCCGCCTCCATATCAATCTTGTACGTGATGTTAATTATGATGACATTAATCTTAGGGCAACATTTACTTCGAAACTATTAAAGTTGTCATAATTGTCATTTGTTACCATACACGAATAAATTTAAAAGAGTCAAATCATGGCATCCATCGTAACCCATACGATTTTTTTTTTTCTAAAAATTTCTAAAGGAAACTCCCTTAAAGTTTTCGGTGCATTGTCCGGGAATATGCTGTATGTGAATTGCCAGCACCCATTTCCATTCTTATGCTTCTGCTTCGTATGTGCATTCCACGTGCATAACTGAAAGTCTTGGGCAGTTGTTTTGTTTTTGGGGTCGTTAACAGTAAGTCCATCCATATCCAGGCTATTTGTTATTTCACAAGATGTAGTATTTTACATGTCAACTCGACGCCACAACATCTATCCTAGAGAATAGTGCCAGTAGCTCCCATTGGGGCGCTCTAGTGCTGCAGTTGGTTCGATTGGGACTCATACCTAGTAGGGACAAAAATTCTGTTACACCTTCATAATTTTAAAATGTTTCATTAATTCGTAATTGAGTACTAAATACAAAAAAAGCGAACTCATTCAAAATGCCTGCTTTTTGGTTTAATACAGGCCTTAAGACGCGTGGGTCACACATCAATGGCTGCACGCACCTTCTCCATTGGAAAATTGATTACAACTAATAACAACTCGGTTTTTACGGGCGCAATGTGAGGGAATCTTTTACGCATACCATGTCTTCCACAGCTTGTAGTCTACTGGATTTAAATCTGGAATTGCAGACGGCCAGTTTTAAGTCCCTATTAAGTCTGGAACATTGTTATGAAGCTATAGTTGGGTAATTTTTGCTTTATGCGTCGGCGCAGAATCTTGCTAAAGGTCCAAATAATGGACTCCAAGTGTAGTAATGATCTGTTTCAGACCGATTTTTTTAGCCGATGTTTTCACCCCCTTTCATTTAAATGGGAGTTTGTTACTCCGTCGTCGACTGCTCCTAAATGATGGCCTTTCCCGACTCGTGAAATTAGTTGTGAAGCCTCAATAGATGACTGGGCATAAATCCTGTCTTTCTGCTTATTGAATATTGAAAACAGAATTTTTTTGAAGATTGCTTGTGTATTCGGTTTAAATACGTCCTGTACGACGTTTGCAGGTACTGAGGCCCACGTCTTTGTTGATAATACGACGCATCGATTTTATCATTTTTTATCGATTACCAGTAAGGTTTTCTTATTATTCTTGTCTTGACGGCATTTGTGTCCCCTACCGTTCGTACCGATCGCGGTCGCATAGAACGTATCCAGTCTCCAGTCTCTTCAAATAACTAACATAAATGTACCGATAAACGAACATGCGACTAATACCAAGCGGCTGGAGCATTTTAAAGATATCACTTTTTTCCACCTTACATTTATGTTAAACTAGTACCGCAATACTAGAGTTCCACAAACTGGAATTTATTTTAACATTTTTCAAATGTCAATAAATACTTGAGTGCGTTAAGTTCTTGTTATGATAATGGACGGGCTTTGCATTGTAACAATATTTATGTCCCTACTAGGTACATTACCTAGATGAAAAAGATCCTGATATAATCTAAGCTGGATTATGCTGGAATGACTCGAATGAGGCCATCCATGGATGTGGCTTTTGAACGGCTAGGGCAGAGTTGATATGTAGCGAGCTTAAGAACTGAATACCTGTTGCTTAATCTTTCAAAACTGTCCAACCAACTCTTATCATTATTAGCAATATCCTCGAAACAACATTTACGTCAAAATCTTGCATCCAATATAAGGGATGTTTGTTTCAGTTTAAAAACGTTCAGAAGAATTTGTATCGATCTCTCATATTTAAGTTAATGATTAATTTGTATCCCCTCATCTCTGTAAACTAGAGCTTTGGGAGCAAAGCCGCTATGCTCTTTACGATCCTCTGAAAAATGAGACAATCGTCTTCTTTAACTTGTCTCAAAATTCTCTCATTATGGTTAAATGTTACCTGTTTGGCCTGACAGATAAATTTTTCAATGCAGAAAATTTTTCGATTTTAGAACGGAATTGGTAAACTAACTAGTTTGGAATTGCAGACATGACATCATTCTCTAATCAAATCCTAATGACCTCCATTATCCCCACGTAAAATGTAAACCTCAACCAGTTTACACACCAACGTAGTGGACTACCAGCACCATTTGTGATTGGAATTGCAAGTGTTCCACCCTTTTGATTAGAAATTTACAATTCCAAAATCAAACAGACCGATACAAAATCACCACGTCCTTGATGGAAAATATTCAAAAAAGTCATAAAAGCCACCACATTCGCACTTGGTTAACCAGTTCGACATTGGACAGTTGTTGTCGTTGTCGGCTTTAATCTAATTTTGCGAAACGAATTTTCGTTGAAAACCAAACCGGCACAGCAGTGGCCGGCATTGTACAGTAACAGCTCCCAAAAAAAGTATCCAATTGCATTTTCGATATCAAAACACAGACAATGTGTCCGGTTTGACAGCTTCAAAGCACTGCTCTACAGACATACTGACACTAGTTATCTTAAGGCTGCCGTTGCGTTTTAGTACGAGCAAGAGCCACACAATGGCATAGAGACCAAAATTTACATAGAGATGCCATAAATTTAAGATATATATCCGTACTGTTATTGTAAATTGAAATTAAACAATGGATACAAACACGGACAAAAGTGCTCTCTTGAGTTCTTCGAAGGAGGATATGCACTTAGGCGCAGAGAATGGGGTGAAGAATTAAGGATTGGCGCCAGGTGTCACTGGCATTGCGCAAGCGAAACCAATACCTCTAAATGAATTACCTACCTCTGCTCCAGTTTGGACTTTGTTTAGCTTTTGTCACACCACCCATTTAAACTCCATGTCAACTGTCTCTGCCTTAGTCTCAGGTGTGTTCAATGTGGTGTACAAATATTCGCAGATACGAATACTCGAACTCGAACACACTTTGTCTGAGGGAACAAGTTTTTGGCTTTTTTTTTAATGTTGATTAAATCTGGTATCTGCAAGGCTTGAATCCGTTTATACGTATATTTGGCGACTACTCTGGCGTGGCACTCAAGTGTCACATGAGATAATCTGATATTCGTACAACACAGCTGTGATTTTGACTGTGGCTTTACCTGTGGCTGTTGCTAGAGTAGTCGTTTCTGCCCACATGATTATTGAATTGTGATTGAGTTAGTCGTTAGGTTGGGAGCGACAAACGCACATCCTTTCAGGTGTCAACATGTATCTTGTGGTGGCAAATTGGCACGCATTTCAGTTCAGATGGAATTCTGTTTCTCGTTGTTGTTGACTTATTTGTTTTTTTTTAGTTTTTTGGCAACATCACTGCCTAGCCTGTTACGAGTAATTAGAAATTTCGGATTCAGAGTTGGTTGCGGTTGCTAGATAATAAATTCAAATTGCGGGTTTCCATGAGCTCGCAGCCAAGCAGATGTCATAGTTTTATACGCTGGCGCTTGAGCCAGCCTTGGAGGTGTGTGCGAAAATGAAGGACAAACTGAACAAAAGTGTCACAGGAACGAGGTGAGGCACATACGATACAGATACATGCATCCAAATGGATAAATGCCGAACCCCTAATGCCAATTAGGCCGATTGCAACTCATGATAGACACATCGGTTTTCAAGTTTTTTTTTATATATATATATTTTACTGTGGGAGTTTAGTGCCGTCATCAAATAGAAAACACCTACGCTTTCACAGCTAATTACAACATAGGAGTACAAGCCCAGCTGTCGCATATATGTGGCAAATCAACTGGAAACAGTAAGAATAATTGAACCTCTAATTATCATTAACAGTAGGATGGTCTTCAATTAGGAAATTCCAAACTAAACTCTTCAACTATATAGAGATAATGAAATGATTGAGATGATATACAGTCCAATGGTACCTTGACACTCTATTTCTATGAATAATTACTGCGAGAGCAACGTAGATGACAACACTTTCAACTGTGGAAAACAGATGCATATCATTGTTTGAATATTAGATTTTAAATAGCAATTACTATTTCAACCCAATCGACAAGAAAAGCCACTTGGAAAAATATTACAGGGAACCTGACATTACCCACAGCAAAACCAAAAAGTAAAATTACAACACTAAAAGTTTGACCAAAGCGGTCATGATTACCAAACGTTACCAGATCGGCCGCTCGATTATAAAAAAACACCAACCAACTAGTCCGCTCTCCGGACTAAACGCGGTGATTCAATTGTTGGAACTTTTTCCCTAAACGTATCCTTTTTAAAGTATTGCGTATATGTGGAAGGTTGTAAGTAAAAAATCAAATTGAAGTGCTTCATCCTTTTCCGTACAAGCGAAATGGTAAAAAGTTCTAAAGTTTTCACTTTCTATCGTTAAGGTTGAAGAGAACAACTAAGTAAACTCCTAGAGAATGTCGAGATCTGATTAAACCTACGTATGTTAAACAATGGGTGTAACGCACCGCAACATTGAAGGCCACCTGCAACTTACGTTCAGACAATGAATCTAGGTTTCAGTAGACATTTTCAGCGTAGGTAATAAGCGGTACAATAAGCATTTTGCCCTGCTGCAGCAGAGGTGATCTAGCAGTATTTAATTTGACTTTGATTCAAATTATTGGTTATTGCTAGCTACACATTTTTTCTATCTTTCATGCAATTTATGGATTCCACGCCAATAAAACTGTTCGTCTTTGAAGCAGACCAAAAAGTCACCCAATTTTCGACTTCCTCGTAGGATTCGCAGTGCTGCTCACCTAATACGTGTTCCATCGATGAAAACAAATGCTAGTCGAAAGAAGCCAAGTCTGATGAATACGGCGGGTAGGGTAGCAGCTCCCAGCCAAGTGATTTGGTTGTATCCTGAACCAGTTTTGGTTTGTGTGCAGGTGCATTGTCTTGGAGCAAAATTACCTTGCCGTGTCTTCTGGCCCATTCCGGTCGTTTTTCGATCAATGCATGGCTCAAATTTTTCATTTGTTGTCGGTGGCGATCTGTATTAACGGTTTCACCAGGTTTTAGGAGCCCGTGGTACACCACACCTTACTGGTCCCACCAGACACACAGCATTATCTTCTTGCCGAATCGATCTAATTTTGCAGTCGAAGTTGATGGTTGTCCGGGATTAACCCATGATTTTTTCCCTTTAGGACTCTGAAAATAACTCCATTTTTTATCGCCAGTAACAATTCGATGCAAATCTGATTTTTTTATCGCGTCTTTGAAGCAAAATTTTACAAGTGGTTTTTCGATTTTCCATCTGTCTTTCATTCGATTCATGTAGCATCTATTTTCCAGACTTTTGGATCTTTCCCATAGCTTTAAACTGTCAGAAATTGTTTGTTGTGCAACATTTAACATTTCTGCTATTTGCCCATTTGGGCTAAGGAAAACGGTGGTGAACTGTGGTCTCTGTAAAAGGGCTGTTTTGAGATAAGACCAAATATTTTCGATCGGATTTAGATCTACGCCTTGAGCAATTCTTTTCAAGACAGAAAAAGATTATATTTGAAGCCACTCTTGCACTTTTTTAGCCATGTTATTTGTGTCTGTATTATGTGGAACGTGATGTTCGCTAAGGATATTGGCATATACTTTATGGAGTTTGGCATTTCTTGTTTCAGTATATTAATATAATAGTCCTGATCCGTAAGCACTAAATCACTCCCACAGCATGATGGACTTACCTCCGGGCTTAACAGTTTGTTAATATCTTGCCTTTAGACACTCACATTTCCTTTCCCAAACCCAAAAACCTTATGTTGATACAATTAAGATTAATCTTGGTTTTATGTGACCATAACACCCACTTCAAATCCTCTTTAAACCAATCTGTATATACACCCTGCCTGACACGAACTGCAACTTTTTAAAATGCTATAATTTTTTTTATTTTTTGATAAAATTTATTGTGCTAAAGCAAAAAATGTTGGAAAATACATCAATTTTCAATTTGTATCAGTAGTTTTCAATATGAACATTTTGTTTTTTAACCAATCTTAATTGGCGCGCGCTTTGTGAGACGGTGCCGAGTCTTGTTGAAATGTCCACGGTCTCCGACCGAAATGATTGTTTGTCCAAGGCTTCAATACTGCCTCTAAGACTGTTTCACGGTATACGATCGCATTAATTTTGACGTCACGGTCCAAAAATACGAGCGGAGAGCGACCATCGGCGGTTATGGCGCCCCAAACTATCACCATCGGTGCTGCCTGATTTCTGGTGGCCGTCCGAAGGTGTAAATTTTCGAAGGAGCCTCTCTGGCAAGTAAACTTGGTCGTTTTGTTTGTTGACATATTGCTCGATAACAAATGGCGACTCATCGTAGAAAAACCAAATTTGGCAACTCACCACTTTCGTGCAAGCGTAGCAACTCCTTCGCTCTTTGGACTCTAATTTTTTTCTGTTCCGGTGTAAGATCGTGTGCTTTTTGGAACTTCAATGGCTTGAGCCCAAGCTCACTTTTCAGTATGATTTGCATCCGTGATTCGGATTTCGCAGATTTCGCTCAATTCAAGCCTTCACTTTCTTCGAACTATTTCTGCCGATGTTGCTGCTTTTTTATGACCACCTCCATGGCGTTTTGTAACGCTGCCAGTATCACGGTAACGAGCTATGGTTCGAGACACAAATGATTTATTCACGTTTGGGTGCTGGAGGGCTCTAACGATAGCTACTTGTGGTTTTCCAGCCAAATATTAAGCAATCACACTATCACGTTTCAATTCTGTCGCGGATAAAAATTTTCCAACACAATTGAGATTGAGCAAATCGCTTAAAAGGCTTGTAAATAGGGTGTATATTAACGTAGGTGATCCTTGCCATTATTTTTTTTTTTTTCGAAAGTGTGAGCTTTTTTTCTTTTTTCAACAGCGTCAATGTTCAGTTTCAACAAGGAGCGGCATGCTATCTATTTACTCATATGCTTTTTTGCAGCTTGGCAAAGCCCCTTCGCTATTTCTGAAGCTGCCAGACCGGACACACTTATCTAAAGCACATTCGTCCTAATCGGAACGATTCTTGGGACCAACTGGGTTGTCTTTTACTTACTTTACTTTTACTTTACTTTACTTGGCTTATTCCGCACCTGTCAGCTACTTAATATAGTTAATTTACCGTCTTCCAATAGCTAGATCTGGGAAAGATTTAATTTTAATTTTCTGTAGGCATCAAAGAAATAAACCAATAAGAATTAAATACCTTCCTTAATATTATTTCACCTAAATAATATATGGAGATCTTAAAAAAATTATTTTCGCTTCAATGTTGCGATTACTGTCACTACAATAGGCACAATGCAAAGGAACAAAATGGAAAGAGGTTGCAATTTCGTAAACATTGACTCAGTTTTGCACTTGATTGTATAAACTCATACAAAGCTTATAATAATCCATAAAACCCAAGTATGTAATATGCTTTTTTTTCTGAATGAAACGCTACTTAAGTTCACATAATTCTATGTGAGTGTAGGGGATAGTGGTCGTGAAGTTAATTCACTTAAAATCTCGACGAGAAATTTATTTTTTCATAAGCATCCTCAAAATAATAGAGCAAAACAAAATCTGCTGCCGACATGAAAAGCTACATATGCTTTCTGCATCTGTAGTACTTACTTAAATATACTCGTATATCTGGAGCTGCTAGGTAGTAAAAGATGTTACTTATAGAAGCTATCCACTACTCATTAAAGTGAAAATTATTGATATTAGTCATCCGTTAACGCAATAAATTTGATAACACCTTATTTGAACTCAGTCAGAGGATGCTTAATGGCCAAAACCAATAGCAGAGAGAAGCACCGCGCCTGGCTCCGTCCAGGAATTTGCTTTGTAACAAGATAATTCTGATCAAAACTTATACATACTCTAAAGAAGGCTAGAAAGGAGGTAGCTGTGTTCTCGAACGTTATTTTTGGCATTATAGATCAATGTGAGCTTGAGCACCTGTAACTATTATTTCATTTCATTTCTTACATTTGTCAGTATCCTAGTTTTTTTTTTTACTCTAAGATAAGACTTTTCAGCAACCTCTTAACCAACTGCCTTTTCCATCGGTTTAGTGTACTCAGTTGATCTCTAAAAAGTTAAAGGGTTAGGCCACTCTAAAGGCCGTAAAAATATGCTTTTTTGTGATTTTTTTTTCTGAGAAAAACATAAAATAAATCGAGATAAAAGTTTATTGTACATGATTGACTTGAAAACATAATTTTTAAAGAATAATTTATTTAAAAATGGCGGCTGTGCAGTGTTTCTCAGATGAGCTCTCTTTTTTGGAAGGGTTTACGGCCGTACCAAGAGCTCCTGTAAATTTTGAATTATGATGAGTCTCTAAATTTTTTTTTTATTGTACATAACAATAGCTAAAGAGTTTGAGTTATAGAAATTCATGAAAAATATTGCAATACTTTAAATCCGCGATGCCTGCATGATAAAATCCTGCTATTCCATTTCTTTTCCATTGAATTTTAATTTAATTTAATTTAATCTCTCTGCAAGCTTTATGCGCTCTTTATCAATCTCCAAGCACATTTCGTAGCTGTTCGAGCCGATTTCTAAATGCATCGTTTTCATTATGTGCAAAATTGAAGTAAAGCCGTCATTCTGTTTAGCAAACTGCAATATCTATAGCTATATCCAACATAGTTTTACAACTAGAAATAGATTTTGGGGCCAATGCCCATACAGTCGAATTAAAACTTTCATTATTGTTTCGAGTACAACCGCCAATGCATGGAGTAAAAAGATCATATCTGGTCAACTCTTCGTAGACTGGCTTGATAGCTTCATATTTTTAATTGGAAGAGCTGTTAAATAGCTTCAAAAACATATGCCGTATACCTACTCTAGTCCACTGAAATACCGTCCCTCGTTTCGGTCATAAGAGTCAGCCTTGTACTATACTTTGAAAAACAAGTTCTTCGAGATATTTCCATACTCTTATTGGATATTCTTTTGGGATATTATTTTTGAGGTCCCAAAGGACCATTGAAAGCAATAGGAAAATAGATTTTTTGAAAATCCTAGAGTGGCCTAACCCCTTAAACTTACTTTGGTGTGTTTGTTGGCATTTTTTATCGTTTTTTATCGTTGCAGAACTTTAGATAAACTGACAAATGATCAGTGTCTGATGTCTAATCAAAGTTTTACCTCCAAAATGTCGAGTATTTTTGTTGGTGATCGGAGTAGCGAATGGCTAAATTCGTCGGCTACTACACCAACACCACCGAAAAACAGAAAAAATTAATTTTGACAAATATATATTACTTTCTATTCCCACGGATTTATGCATCTTTTTTAACGAAATTTTATATATATATATTTTTTTTTTCTATCTGCAGGTGATATCACACAAAAAGGATACGAAAAGAAACGAACAAGACTGCTGCAGCCATATATGACAAAAGGCAACCAAGGTAAGTTTTCACGAGTACTTACGTATAGGTATACGAATACAGTGTGAATGTGTATGATGTATGAATGTATGTTAGCTAACACCTAAACTTATAACTCATTTGGATAAAGTACAGATCCACCTTGACTTTTATTCCTTTTTGTAGAAGAGTACATCACCTTTATCTTTACACTACGTAAAGACCATATATTTTTAGCACATGTGCACTCAAAGATGCCAAAAGTTCCAGTAACGAAGGCTAAGACATATTTCTGTAGTGTGGGCAGGAGGTACCTCTTTCTTTTGATGAAATCCATCACCCAACGTCAAGTTGACCACCAACAAGCATTAATTACTAAAGTGATTGGTAGAAGTGGTGGATTGGTAGAATCTCATCTTGGTTTCAAGCCTCCAGACTGGTTTTTTCTTATCGCAGGACAGTGACACGATGGAGCCATAGGATGTCCCCCATTGGTCTTCTGGTGAAATATTGCGCCAAAGTGTATACATATTTGATCTTCGACGGAACATGGTCGTGATTAATTGACCTTTGCTATCTAAAATTTAATCTCTCTCCATCTCACTCTCTCTCCCATTTTCTGTGTCTGCACAGAGGAAGTCCAATTGTATGGTGGTGTCACAGTTGGTTGTCATGTCCTAGAACCAGGAGAGGAGCTCTCATCTAAAAATAGGACAACCTCGTACGCCTTCTCTAGATCTAATGAATTTTTGTTACACTGAAGATACAAGTATCCAATGTACGGGGTACGTTGTCAACTTTTGCGTGGTTAAAGATACGAATAAAAGTACGAGTATCTGCGGTTATTTTTAGAAAATTGTATTTTTAATTGCGTGGTACTTTGGACAGTCTTATAATCGTACAGAATGGTTTACATGTACAACAAGCGATTAACTTGGGCCCAAAGTTACGTTGGAGTAATTATTTTCACGAAGTGAACATGTGAGTAGCTTTGTTACTGATAGAACGTGACCACATTTCCAATTTCGAATCTTGCTATTGTCGGATGTGGTCTGTAAGATTTGTCTGTAGAAACATTTTTCCATATTATGAACGATTTAAACGTAAGTGCGACGAGTAGAAGCACGCTTATGTTCATGTTTATGTGCATGTTTAAACAGCAATTGATGGCATTGAGTTGGGTTAGATATTACGAATAACTGATGTCAAGGGGTGAAGTGAGTATGCAATTTGATTGTTTGCTATGCAAATTCTGGTGGCACATGGTTCTTGTGCAGTATGCGGTTACGTCACGTACTCATAGCTTACAAATGGCTAAAGTTTTTCGTTCAAGTGCTGTTAGAAGGCTTTCTGTTGGTTATGAGATTTACCTTCCGATTTTTGAACGTTTTGAGTTATCGAAAGTGGGTTGTTAAAATAAGTAATTGAACTATAAAAATTTAGTTTAAATACAAAGGTTGTCAACAGAAACCGGCTTCTCTATTTAGACTGATAACGTCATATACCCGTTCTTTATCCATGTATAAATAAAGTCACCAACAGGACTATTGCATCTTCCAGTATAATTTTTTAGTTCATTTTATTGCTGCGCGCTTTGCTCATTTTTCATAAGCACTTTTTGGTATAGCCTTCAGCTCTATATGCCGTTTTTATTTCCTCAATCGTTGCAAATCTCCGTTCTTTCATAGGTCTTTGCAGATTTGGGAACAGAAAAAAGTCACATGGCGCCAAGTCCGTTAAATATGAAGGCCGATGGATGAAACATGTTTTTAGCCAAAAAATCTCTTACAAGCAACGGGGAATGAGCAGGTGCATTATTGCGATGATGTTTTTTTCATATTGCTTCTCGAAAATGGCGCATAACAATAAGGTAACACTCCTTATTGATCGTACGACCGTCCTTTTTTCTGTCTTGGCTCTCCTGGGTGCTTCTATTGGGTCGATTGGACTTTGGTTTCGACATCATAACCATATACCCATGATTCTGACCCTTTTGAGCAAGTCAGAATCATTAAAGAGCTCTTTAGCGATGCTCATGCGACGGTTCTTTTGATCAAAATTAAGAAGTTTCAGAACAAACTTCGTTGACATACGTCTCATCCGAAAAAATTGCATGACACGATCCAAACGATATGCCAACATCCTCAGCAACTTCTCTTATGGTAATTCTACGATTTTCCAAAACAATTTTCTTCACAGCTTCGACGTACAGCGAGGTAAGTTTTTTGCATCTTGGAATAGCTTGTACCATTTGTAAATGGCACTTCCTAAAGCCGGCATTGCACCAAAAGAAAATAATGGTGTCTGTTTGGTGGTCTGCAGCTGCTTTGATCCATCACACCTTTCTGAATCCTGACGAAACCATACCGGCTGAGAAATATTGTCAGCAAATCGATGAAATGCACGAAAAACTTAAACTCATGCGCCTGGCTTTAATAAACAGAAAAGGACCAATCCTTCTTCATGACAACGCCCGACCACACGTCGCACATCCGACCTTATAGAAGTTGAACGAGCCGGGCTACCGACTACAACCGATTAACACTTGTTCAAGCATCTCGAAAACTTCTTGCGTGAGGAATGCTTCAAGAGCCAAAAAGATGCCAAAGCTGCCTTCAACGAGTTCATAGCCTCCAGAGCTCCAAAGTTTTATGATAAAGGAATAAATAAACTTCCTTCCCGTTGGCAAAAGTATGTTGATCACAACGGTTGCTATTTTGTTTAATAAAGTTTTGTTTCACTTAAGATCTATGATTTTAAAGTCAAAGGTTAAAAACCGACACTATTTTTTTAATAACCTAATAAAAAGTATTGTTAAGGTCAGAGAAGACAGACGTAGATTCAGAGGCTTAAAAAATGCCCATATCCTCACCAAAAGCATCTTGCTAGCAGTAGTTCCAAATAAAACCCAGTAGAACAGTTAGATCACCTTCTTCTGAGTTCGGATAACGAGGGTCTTCAACAGGCTATTCAGAGTTAACATTGCACCACGCATTATCTCCGAGGTAGTTATCTTTATCCTTAAAAAAACCTAGCGGTTCACATAGGTTATGTTTCCGTACGCATATTACAAGCAGCCGCAAACACATATCGAGGAAGCATCGAATCACTTATACACAAAAATTTGGAATATAAAGGATTACTAGATCTGATGATCTAGATGACTAACTAAATCTTCCACTCAGAGACATCAGAACTTGTAAAGCAATACGTCGAGTACAGGTTCTTTTAACATTTATTGCAAAAATGCTTCCGACCGGAAGTGTCGTGAACAAAAGTTAAGACGCAGATGGTTTTGATTACTAAAGTGAAGTTCTTCAATGTTACATTACAGTTTGCGATGAACATCAATCATGAATATACGTACTTCACGCACCTATGAATGGAGACAACTAAAGGACGTATGTGGCTGCTAGTATTTATCCGTCATTTAATTTTAAATCTAATTTTCAAATAAAAAAAAATAAGCTGGGGCACATAAGTATGTAGGTCTTTCACTCGAAAGTTTTGAGATCCTAACATTTATCGATATTTTGTCTGAACCGACTAAATCCAGAAGGCCCTAGTTCTAAAATGATGCCTATCAACAGTAAAACACATGTTCGTAGGGTATAGAGCATGGTCTTCACCCACCGTGTTATTTGCTTTGCATGTTTATGCACATAAAAAGGTATTTAGCGACTCTGAATGGCTTGAGAATTTAAGTAATTTTTAGTTTTCGTTTTTGAAGACTTGCCATTACTTGCCGAACGAGTGGTGACTTCAGATCTTAGTTCTACTTTTTTGCTTTTTGCTAAGACTCTTTAAAAACAAGGACAGATGTGCTGGTAAGATCTGATGTTGTTTATATTTTTAATGACATAATTCATTTGGTTCGTTCAGTCAATTCCTCTATTTCTAGCGGATGACTAGGAACTATCTTAAATTATAAGTTTATAATATAAGTATAAGTTTATAGTATAAGAGCTAAATACATCCTATAGGTATCACAGTTGTGATTTAAAAACCCCCTACGAAAGCCTGGGAAATACTGGAGTACTGGCCGATTGTAATCCCTACAATAAACCAGTCAGTCCTTTAATTTAGTTCTCTGTGCCGAATAAAAAAAAAAAATCATAAATGCGTAAGTATGAAAAAAACTACAATATGTACAATGAAGTCAACACAACTACAATATCCATAAACTTTTCTAGTTTCAACAACGTCTTAGTGTCAATAGGAACGACATGAATCCCATCTGCCCATGCTTATTAAATGCCAAAGAGTTTATCTATTTTTACTTTACATTGAGATCGTTATTTATAGATTCAATCGTTTTTCCCCAAGTCCAATCCAGTTCCAATGATTCTTAACTTTGTACCAGCAATTCCTTAATGTCAACAACTTGTCAGTTAAATCGATGATATTTCATCCTTCCTTAGCATTCCGAATGACAGACAACAAGGTCCAGCACGCAGACTATCACTGAGTGAGTGGGAACTATAATTACAGATAATACATTTTAGAGGACGACATCATCTGAGTAATATTACAGAACGCTATGGAATGTCCTTCAGATTATATCCAGCAACGATTTTTTTCGCATTTTGCTGCAGTAGGCCCTTCAATCGCGGTCCAATTCGTACTGCAATTTCTTCCATCATCTCGTTGAGTAAATTTGTTTTTAATTGAAAATTCCAAAACGGTTTTGTGATGTTTAAATCGTCGTGTTGTCATCGTTGTCAGTCGCCGCGGTCGTCATCCAGTCTTAACCTTGAAGGCAGATGAATGGCTGCCTCTGGCTCCAAAGGCATGTATCCACCTATTGACACATAGGAGTTGGGTGAATCCTCGTAAAATAGAGAGGGGTTTGTACCCTTGCAAGTACAAAAAAGTGCCTACACTTCAACCTCGAATGTTGATGTGTGCGCGCATAAACGATAAATCTTACGCAGTCATGACAATAGAAAAGACGTTGATGGCTTTTAACGAGCCATAAAAATCGAGGGGGGCTAGGAATCTGTTGGCATTTCCAATGGAAATAGAAAAGAAGAGCCAACCAAGGCTCTAAAGCGACCAAGTGGACAGTTTACTACTGATATGGTAAGTGAGGATTATTCTATGTGGAGCGGGATAACGAATCTAAATATCAACCACTAGTTACTGCGCTTACCCATGTAGTCGAATACCAAAGGTCTCAAAGAACTAACATCTTTCAACAAAACGGATCTGTGGCGATATTACAGGCTATGTGTTTTTTAGATTGTAGAACAACAAATTATTTTTCCAATAGTGTAGTGCTACAAATCGATTCATAATTAAAAGATTCTTATGATAACACTTGGCCTTCGACCTTTCTGTCATTCTTGTGCAAACTTAAGTGAAATTAATTTCCAGAAAATAAATTTGTCCCAAGTTCCTCATATCATCTTGATAATTAAATCTTAAAGTTTAACATCGATATGCTCAAATGTACTCGTATTATCATTACGGCCACTAAGAACAGACCGGCAACCGTAACGGGTTCAATTTGTTAAATTTGATGACACAAAATAGATCACCTGGTCGAAAGTTCTCAAACCAGTATCTGGATGTAGCATAGGTACGAAAAGCTCCACAATCCCACAGATTTAATAAGAAACGGTTCAAAGAAGAAATCCTGCAAAATCATTGTGAATTTCAATCGAAGAACTAAGAAATCAACTTAAGGTATTACAATATCACACAACAATAAAAAAGGGAACCTTATTCAATGCAAGTTACATACTGGCTATCAGTATTTTGGTTTAAAAACCGTATTGAACGTATTGAGAAAAACTACCTACATACGTAAAGTGACATTCCCATTTTTGGTGTAGTAACAGTAAGCCCATCGAAACTTGTGGCCGTTGAACTTACGAACTCCAAAGTTCGAATTTAAATGAATTTCCAATACATTTTCGGAATGTATGCAGGTAAAATAATCACATGTGGAATACGCATTTAGCGCTGTGTATACTACTGCCCACGCCGATTGAATAAACTTCTTGGTTAAGGACAAGTTCAATATGGACTGCAGTGGCAGTTCAATGAAATCGACTTTCTTCCTTATGAAGAATAAAAAATAAATAAATGGGACAACTGTTCGATGTGAACCAATGCCTAGGTAACCCTCTCACTCTGTTGTCCGTTTCATCATTTTGGTGCACAGGGATAGTGTTGGCAAAAGTGTATTATTTCTGAGGGGATTACTTTAAATGGGACAACATTACTATTAATGAATAAATAAAAATTAAAATATATATATATTGGGTCTATAACCGTCTATAACGTGCGGTTTGCTAAGAGATGGCGTAACTTGTATTATTCCATTGTTATTATTCCATTGGGACATGCGTTGGAAAGCTACTGTCATTGTACGTCATTTCAGTATATATCATTCATTTGAAGCGTAAACAACAATAATTTTTTTGCACTCAAATATGTCGAACTTTGTGCCTGCAAAAGTGTTTTTGCGGGGAGTTCTTCTTTATTACTTTAATATGAAAAAACTGCTGCCAAAAGTCATCGTATTTTGGTGGAAGTTTATGGTGAACATGCGCTAGCTGAGCGAACGTGCCAAAAGTGGTTTGTACGATTTAAAAGTGGCGATTTTGGAAGACGATGAACGTCCTGGGCAGCCAGAATGAAGCCAGAAGATGAAGAACTGGAAGCATTACTCTATGAAAATTGTTGCCAAACACAAGAAGAGCTCGCAGAGTCTTTGGCTGTCACTCAAGCAGCCATTTCAAAACGTTTAAACAAGCCATATCAACGGCAAGGCCGAGTATCCATGGCGCGAAGGTAATGCTCTGTATTTGGTGGGATCAGATGGGTGGGCTGTATTATGAGCTGCTAAAACCGGGTGAAACCATCAATGGACAACGCTACCGAACACAATTAATCCGTTTGAAAAGAGCAGTAGCCGAAAAATGCCCGGAGTATGCGACCAGACACGAGGCAATAATTTTCCATCATGACAACGCTCGGCCTCACATTGCTATTCCGGTTAAGAACTATTTGGAAAACAGTGGATGGGAAGTCTTACCCACCCGCCTTATAGCCCAGACCTTGCCCCTTCTGACTACCATTTGTTCCGTTCGATGCAGAACGCCCTCACTGAAATACGATTCACATCAGAGCAGAATATCAAAAATTGGCTTGATTCATTCTTGGCTGCCAAGCCGGCACAGTTCCTTTGGGATGGGATCCACAAATTGCCAGAAAGATGGGAAAAAGTAGCATAGCTTCAGATGGGCAATACTTTGAATAATACTATTGTACATATTTTTCTTAAATAAACGTTCAAATTTTGAAAAAAAAAACCGCACGAATGAAAATATATACCCAATATATATCAAGTCACCTTACTTTTTGAAAACACCTCGTTCACTTTGGTTATCAGGCTGATGTTCGATGTGCCGCTATAGAAACCAGGCCAAACATTAATATACTCCACAAAGCCTGGCGAGTTGCTTACATGTTCATTTCAGCTGCACTTAGCACAAGCCCAACAGCGGCTCTACAAATCCTTTACATCAAGTTCAACCGGTTATAGTATTTTTGACAATAAATCGTCTTTTAACGTGACATTTGGAAAAAGAAGCATCGATGATTAGAGGGATCAAGACACAGTTTAGCCAGCATACTCCAAATCCAATACATATCCGTAAGTCAATGGTTTTCAATTCATCATTTATCGAATCACTTGGAGTCATCTTTTATGTTGAAAAGAAAAGGACGTCGGCAAGATTGTAAAGACCTTTGGAATCACTCCAGTTTTATTTATGGCTCTTTAACGTAGGAACCATAACTTTAAGGCTCCGACATTCGGCTTTCTTCCGGTATTCTCAGTCGCTGCGTTGTCTTCAAGTCAAAAATCTCGGCAATTTACCAAACCGTTACATGGTTTTGGATTTCATATATTTTACATAGGCAGTCATATTGTACTTATAAAATTAAATAATATGGCATATCTTTACATTACGTTGCTGAACGTTTTTTCTGGACTCCTGGTTGCTGTACTATCCCAAGAAATTATACGTTTATATCCAAGTATAAAGAATATAATATATAAGCAATAGAGAAAGCTTACACTACAAATTTTAGTCAATGTTAATGCTATGCTGCCATATATTTGTTGACTCTCCTCAATAAGAAAAGATCGAAGGTCTCATTTAACATCTTAAACATTTTATGCAATGCAAAGAAATGAATTTTGTTACAGTTATATATATATAAACCTTCGTTTATAACAAGTTTTTCACGATAACCCCTAAATGTGTTTTCCCTTAATACATATCGGTTTCATATGAGTATGTCTTCGTTTCAGATGACTCGATTTTTCATGTCTCTGGGCCATGTTTTCGGTAATGAACTTCGTTGTTAATGTTTGGGAAAAAAAAACAAATCCCTTAAAGTTTCCAATAATTTCCCAAAGAATAACGATTCCATCCTTATTTCTAAAACGAGTACAACATTTGACCATCAACTATTCCAATAAATTTGAACCCAAACAATATCACAAATCCAACTGTTTCAGACCCGTATTTTAGAATTATATTTAAGTCCATAATTTGGTACTGTAATTCATAAACAAAACCTTCCCACAAAAGCGTCCGGATAATTGCCCATTACTCGAACTTATGTCCTTGCGCCCATTCCCTAATTCACAGACCAATTGATGATAAAACCAAACAAGGAACCAAATCACGTCATTACTGCGTGAAAAAAAAGTCAAGTACACTAACCTAAGTGCTATTAGGCTAGTGTCGTTTAAAATTTCTTAAGAATATTGAATTGTTCATATCCCTTACGCCTGCCACTCTACAGTAACCCTCATCTCAAAAACGACAATGTCCTGACGATAATAGAAAAAAATCCTGTCCAATAAGAAGGATAGCTGAGATGATTACTTTCTCATCTCACTCATTACGTCATGTGAAGTGACACGTCAAGTAAGACGACGATGAAAACGATGACTACTCGCACAGCGCAAGAAAGCCATTCAATTGAAATTGCTTTTGACACAATGCCACACACTGACAGCTATCCGTAAGGCTCTATTATGTCCTTTTTCATTAGCATAATTTTAACCTACCTCACGAAGTGAGGTGTCCTTTTTAAGTCTGAAAATATTTTGAAATCTTAACCACTGGTTTTCAAGTGTAGAACCTGTGGATATTAGATGGATATGGATACAAATATGTAGTTTCCCTTTGGATCTGTGGCCCCTTAGGTGTGCTTTTCGAAAAATGCGTCGATACTCTTTAGTGTACTGGCTTTATCCGTTGGTAGAAGGTTGTTTTTATTGTATGTTCATATGTCCGTATGTATGTGTGCTTTGCATGAAATGTGTCCATTCTAATTCATTAAACTAACATTTCTATTCAACATTTTGAACTAACAAAAATTAAAAACCGTATAAAGGTGGCGGAGGCGGTGGTAATAATGCCGGAAATGGAAGCAGTAACAACATCGGCGGCGGTGGTGGTGGTGGTATGCCCCCATACTATAATCTGAAGGATCAACATCTGCAACAACAGACCGGAAATGGTGGTGGTGGCGGTGGTAATGGCGGAGTGCAAATTTCCAGCGAAGGGTATAGTTATGTGACTGAAGTTCCATCGCTGCCATCGTCGCACCATCGGCATTCTAGTTCACACCACAAATCCTCATCATCGCATCATCATTCTGGAAGTGGAAGCGGTGGTGGTGGAGGTGGCGGAGGAGGTGGCAGTGGAGGACATCATCAAAATCGAACAAGAAGGACACAACGAAGAGTCACCCACAACGAGAAACGATATCACTCAGGTCGGGTCGCTTATTTGTTTGCTATTTGCAGTTTACAGTGATTTTCATTTTCCGTTTTGGTTTTTTTTTTACCAATTTTCTATTTTTTATTTTTCTCATCACATTTTATAAAAACTGTAGTAATTAAGAATTGTTCTTATACTTTGTGTTGAATGAAAGGTGTGTTTGAGAGTTTTGCAAAAAAATCGTAAAAAATTTTTGTTGCATGCCTGGTTTTGTTTATAAAAAATATTTCTATTTTGCATGTATTATTAGTCAAACAAAATAACAGTATTTAAAATTGTCAAAAGATTTAAAAAGTGTTAGGAATATGCATATTATAATAAATTCAAGGTGAGTAAGTTAGATATATTTAGGAGTCAAATTATCAGCTAAAAACACTGAGGAAACTATCATAACTGATATCCATCTGAGCCAAACTTTTCGCTCGACAATGATTTCTTGCTAAAGGGTAGAAAATTGCTAATCATCCCAATATTGCCATCTTCTCTGGAACTTCTTATTACTTGTTCACTTATAAATGCAAGGATGCAGGAGGATTTCTGGGTTATGGTATACTGCATTGCAAACTCAGAACCTTTCAGAAAGTTCATCCAAAATTTTGTAGTCTTACTCACAAGATTGACCCAGAAAAATGAAACTGAACTTCATTCACGGGAAATAAAAAAAAAATAAACTGAAATGGGCTCTACTATTTAAAACTCCAACCCATCCTCGATTAAACTAGTTTCTTGTAAAGGGCGCTAAACCAATATCTCAATCTGTTAAAACGTTAAAAGATAGAGTTAAGTATATCACATTTTCTTATGATAAATAGGAGTTGTGCAAAGCAGGTCAGAATTAATATATATCATATAGTTTATAAGTATATATACAAATACTCGTAATGTAACATACATATCTCATATATTACGATTGTTTGCTGAGAAACTACGGAAATTGCGGTCCACCGTGATCAAGTATCTAAAGTGCAAACATCTCCTCTACACTAAATGCTATTACTATTACACGATCTGAAAAAAAAAAACACTTCAGTGATTTGTAGGTATCATGTTGGCCACTTCTCGATCCTCTATCAACTTAACTTTATCCATGTCTATACCTATTAAATCGTTACTCGATTTTACGAGTATCTTCCCGAATCACATTTCGAGTTTAGTCCACATCCACACTGATCGTCTGTGGGAATATTCTTCTCGATTTGAAATACAATACATTAACTGTCAGAAGTATTATAAATACAATCTATTCTGTGAGTAAAGCAACGATCAGGTCAGTGTAATCATCCTCGTTTTTCTAAAAGCCCAGTTTAAATTTAAGTTGATTTTTCATTCACCTATGACCAATGCCTGGCCACAAAAACATTCCGAATAACAACAATGCTACTGATCCCATCATTATTTTTAAAAATAATATATTGCTAAATGTTAATATTTTGAAAAATTCTGAACTGTTAGAAATATAAAATACAGATGAAAAAAACGTTCAACATGTCATATCTCGTATTATAGTGTTGATTTGGTTTTAGGTATACTAAAGAAACCATAGATCAGCTACAAACGAAAACGCCTGTTTGATCGATGTGGTAAAATGTTAGACTATTTTTCTAATAAATTCCTGAGGCTCTGCGAACAAAAAGAAGTAGAAAACCATCCTCCACTTTGTTCACCAACTCGCATTGAGTAACGTCTAAGATCTTAAGCGGAAGGCAATTTTCAAGAAACGCAATTTATTTCACCTAAGTTAATGCTAGAAAACAATGGTGATATTCCATTTGTTAAGCCGGTGAAGGGATTTTGCACTTAGCTCTCTTAGCCATGTTAATGGAACTACTGTCGATCGTAATTTAAACTGAATGAATTACTAGTATTCTGCCTAAATGCATAGCACTGGTAATCTTAACTTCGCAGATCCAATCCTCTAAATTCTACTGTAGGCTCTCAGCATTAACTGTAACTCTTGCTTCTTTTTATACTTTTTATATATGTCGCGTTTTTTTTACCATTCAATACAACCTTAATACCAATGATCTTAGTTATGTCCAGGACATGGCCTTATTTGGATTCGTAATAACTAGATGACGATTTTGTTATTTTTTGGATCCAAAGCTCACTTTGGATACCTTTTGTCACTAATTCTATACTTGGAGTTGTAAAACTATGATATAATCCAAGGAAATCGCTAGGCCTTTTTGAATATACTAATCAGTTTTGATTGAAGTGAAGCAGTCCAACGCATATTTGTTGACTCTAAAATATCGTGATTCGTTCCTAAACCGCACAGCTCGCTTATAGAATTCCCCATTTTCTCGTCATTATAACTTTCAAACATTTAAAACCAATGTTCATCGGTACTTCTCTTTCTTTATTATTATTATTATTTTTTTTTTCATCGAAGAATGGATGTTTTAACTGAGTCGTAAACCTCTCAAATATACTTACCACGATTATTGGGACGTGGTCGACTATTTTCAGTGCGAGACGATAAACCGCCTGATTTTCCTCGCTGATTGTCGTTCATTGAGTGTACTCAAATAACGCTGCATTATTTAAATTCTAACTTAAATCTAAAAATTTTGTTTTTCAATTCAAATTTAATACTAACATTTTTGCCACCCTGTATCGAATAAAATTGAATTCCAAATAAAAGACTGGCGAGGCTATGTTTTCTGATGTAATGTAATGGAATCCGCATACATTATTCATACGAGCACGTACGGATAAATGAAAAAGGGAAAAAATTTGTGCCTACGACGATTGCGAAGACAGCTATTACGACGACGACGATGGATAGAGTGGAATAGAAGTAACTGCAGTAATCAGATGCAACTCTGAGTGCATTTCCTTCAAGACATCATTTTGTTACTTTTTTTACCAATTTTTTCATGTTATTCCTTTATTCACATACACATGCACTGAGCATCCGTAATATAAAATTCATTTCATTGGAGCGGATTTTTCGCCCTAGCTTTGCATTTAGATTAAGATAATATCACTACAATTGCATAATGAAGACTTTTGTATTCGAGAACTGAAGTACAAGACCGCAGGCAGTTTGTAATAAGTTCAACAGCAGCAGACTTAAGTCACAGATTAAGACATTTACCGCTGTTGTTTTGCTAATTAGAGAATTGATGAAAGACTTTGACATGAAAACTTGTGACTTAAGGCAGTGTTTCTTTCTCTGAACTTCTGTTCATAAAAATTCAACCACATAGAATGAGTTATTGTACAATGTCACTACATGTGCAGTAGAATCAAATTTGTTAGACTTTAACATACTTTTAGTGATGATATCACATGACATCAATCCTTTTTCAGAGGTGTTACTTCAAAACCTCGAAGTTCATTTGCGGCGCATTTTTCTGATCAGATCAATACCACTGCACAACTTGTAGATTTCAGTGTTACATCGTCTGCCTCAGGCTGGAAAGGCAAACGGAAACAAAAACCGCTGAAAGAATCTTGTGAGGTGGTCGATCTTTGATCAGGTAAAACTAAATGATCTCCAGACAAGGCAATGGACTTTGCAAAAATCACAACAATCATCAGCATTATCGCAGTGTAATCCCATTCAGAGAGTTCTGCAGAGACCAGAACAAATTATAGTCAGAAGATGCTATGTCTGGACTTGGGTGCATAAACATTTCGCAATTCCTGACAGGTCATCAAAGAAGTGTATGGTCAGGCGTTGTCGTGATGGCAGACCGGGACGTTTACTTTTAATTGTTTGGCGTTATTTCTCGATTTGTGCACAGTAGAGCTGAGAATTACTTGTGTGCCTATCTAAAATAAATCATTTCAGAAATGGCTCCTATTCGTTGCGTTTCAACAACATATCGCACACGTTAACTCTACTTATTTTTGTTCGCGCTTACTATAATTCATAAAGAAGCCATATGTCGAGCTTTTGTTTGTATACATTTCTGATATGCTTAAATTTCGTCAGCTTTTTAGGTGATTGGACGACTAGAGCATTTTTAAGATCAAGATTGCCATAATGCAAACGGACGAACGATTTCAGCGTTGTGGAGTCTGATAAAGTTCCTTTCCCATAAACAGCACAAAGTTTTTTATAAGTCTGCACAATGTTCTTTCCCATGTCGAGGTAGCATTTCAAAATGTAGCAAACTTTTTCATTATTTTTTTTTTTCCAATTTCTAATGCGAATAACTTTACAACCACTGCAAAAAAAAAAAATCACTTTCACCTTTTAAACCAACGTCCGTTTGTCAAACCAATCAATTGTTCTTAAGTTATTTGTATTTGTATTTGTATTTGTATGGCCAAAAGTGCCTCGAAAATTTTCGAAAGCCCAATGTAAATGGCCTTCTGTTTTTGTTTTACTAATAGATATTTCAATAGGGATAACTTTCAAAACGTTGTGTAATTTTTGACAGTTGACAGACAAACTTTCTCATTGAAAACCGGTTTCAATTTGTGAAAGAAGATTAGAAGATTCCGTGATCTTTGGTCCCCATAAGCGACCATCTGAGCTCGCTATTCGTCTTGTGGTGGAAAATTTTATGAAAAGATCTAGATCTACATTCGAATAAGATACAGTCTGGTATAGAAACTCAAATCAGGAGAATATTATTTTTAAGTGAGTTCACGGATTGGGCTCTTGACCGATTTGAAGAAGACGCTTACTTTTTTCGGAAGATCGGTCGATCGGGTTTGGTTTTCGGCTCTTTTTTGGAGCATGTTTACGAGCAAGCGAAATTGTCGTCTTTGGAGCTAACTTTTTGGTGTGGTCTTCAAGTTAGTGGCATCATCGCTCCTTATTTTTGCAATAACTAAATGGCCAGCTTTATGAAGGTTAGATAAATTTTAACAGTTGATCTCACAATTGAGAGAGCTTTTTTTGATAAGCAGCTACATGCAGATTTTCAACTAATTCGCAGTTTTGTGTCCTAAAAAGTCTATTAAACTTTCGAAATCTAGGAGTAGGTACGTGTCTCACCGTTCTGTTCGCATGTTATCTGTAGGATTTGCACTTCCATACAATTACTTACTTACAATTTTACTATATACTATATATTACTAAATCTCCTTAAGTTTCTTGTCACTCGGAATAAATACTGGTGTTTAATAGTACTTATCGCAGGTTCTGATTTCCTTGTATAAGGGATAGTAGTAAAAGTGGCTAAGTATAATCCTTAAAAAGTTTTTATTAAAACCACCATAAAAGGTCAGCTTTGCACAGTGGTTCAGCTCGTAGACTAATGAGTTTAATTCCCAAGCAGACCTTTGAAAAGGAAAACTTCTGTCTGATATTCTTTTTCCTCTCGATATCGGTAGAAAATGCTATGTCCATCTATACCTGGCCAAAGTGAAAAGCACATTGACAAGAGTGACTGTGCTCTAATCCACTCCGGACTGTTGCACTACCAATTTATCTTTTGTTATTATTATAGCAGGTTGTTAAAAAACTAGATTTTATGGTTTGAATTACTTTCTATTACTTTCTGTTATATAATCTCCCTGAATTTCAATACACTTATTCAGTGATCTTCTTATTTCTGGATTCCACCTCTGAAGTGAGAATCTGGAAGACTGTCGAAATATGGTTACACGGCTTCTACCGCAGCGGTGCCAGAAGTACCCGGCCTGACCAAGACATGGCGGTAGTTGTTTGAAAATATCACTGTACTGGAAAGTACGTAGTCTATAAAGCATATGTTTCAAGTTTGAAAGCGTCACGTTGTTTAGTATTTGTTTGGCAGCCATCAATAGTGAACGTTGTCAGTGAATTTGTGAAAATGGAGAAAATTGGTCATCGTTATGTGATACATTACTTTTATTTGAAAGTCCTCAGCCCCACCGATATAAAAGCTGAACTGGATTCTACTCGTTTACAACAGGGTTGCTGAGTTTAAACGAGGCCGTACGAGCTGCCGAGACGAGCATCGTAGTGGTCGACCAAATGAGGTGACGACTCGAGAAATGGTGAAGAAAATTCGCAAAGCGGTACTGGATGATCGTCGACATTTAAAGTTGTGTGCAAGATGGGTGACGCGTTTGGTCACACTCGAGCAAAAACAGTGTCGTGAAGATGTTTCAATTGAGTGTTTAGCGAAGTTTCACAGCAACAAAGCAGAATTTTTGCGCCGTTTCATAACAATGGGTGAAACATCACGTTACACCCGAGACAAAAGAACAACCAAAACAATGGATTCAAAAAGGAGAACCACCTCAAAAGTCATCTGCAGGCAAGGTCATGGCGTCGATTTTTTGGGATACTCGTGGGATAATTTTCATTGACTATTTTAAAAAAGAGAAAAACTATCAACGGGCAGTATAATGCGAACGTTTGAGCGAAGAAATCAAGCAAAAAGGCAGCATTTGACTAAGAAGAAAGTGTTGTTTCATCAAGACAATGCACCAGCTCCCAAATCCGTTATTGCAATGTCCAAAATCAATGAATTAAAGCTTGAATTGCTTCCTCATGCACACTATTCGCTAGATTTAGCTCGGACTATTTTCTGTTTCCAAACTTGAAAAAATGTCTCAGTGGTCAAAGATTTTCCAACGATAAAGAAGTGATGTCGGCAGTTAATGGCTATTTTGAGGAGCAAGACAGTTCTTATTACTATATTTTATATATTATCGAACTTTTTGAACATCGCTGGGAAAAGTGTATAGAGCTGAAAGGCGATTATGTTGAAAAATAAATAAATTTTTTTCAAAAATATTTGTGTTTTCTTTGTAGGGTCGGGTACTTCTGGACCGCCCTCGTATTACCTCTTCGTTCGATGAAAATCATTTTATGCGCATGCAATTTTTCAGGTGTGAGAATAGCCAGAAGTTAAAGGGGGCTAAATCTGAAGAATAGAGTAGATGTTGCAATAATTCGAACTTTAATTCATTGATTTTCGCGATCTTTTTCTGAGCAGTGTAAAGGGTTCGTTCTTCTTCTTCGCCGATTTCTAGTACCTAGCGCGCTTCGAAGCCGAAGTATCGTGCTTATACTAGTCTCTTGTTTTAATTCAGGATCATGGTGGTAGACCCTCTCTATCCATAGTGATGAAACGACGCACAAAATCCTCCTTATCTATTCTAAAACGCTCCAAATGTTGCTGAAAAAGTCGCATTCGAATACGTTTTTGTCTCGTTGCCCACACAGCTTTCTGAAAACCATAACTTCAGCCAAAATATTGCTCACACTGCCTAATGAGATGCCTAGGGCTAACGCTAAATTTCTCTGGGTTAATCAGCAATCTTCCAAAACCATACCCTCTCTTTTTTCTACGATTTTTGGTGTTGATACGCTTTTTAGACGTTCTTCACGTAGATCGTCTTCAAGACTTTTAATTTCAACAACCTATCTTTCTACTGTTATAACTGAAGGTGAAGAGTCCTTATACACTTTTAACAACTGTTCATGAATTTTCTTTGGTGCTACACCATACAAATATAAGAATTATAATACTGCACGATATTTTATCCGTTATAAAAAAAAAAAAAAAAAAAATATTATGACACGTCATACAAAGTAAATTACTTATCATGTTCTATATAAATATCTCATATTTCACGTTTTTGTTTTCTTAAAATAGCAAATTTGCTTTATATCGGAAAAGTAAATTTCCTCGAAACAACTCTTCTGCTTATCTTCTGAATGTATTTGCTGCCATCCCAATCAGAAAAAAGTCGACCATCTTGAAACAAAAGGATGGCCCAAGGAGAAGACAAATATGTTCCCTTCGTCGTCTGATGGCACATAACCTCAATTCCTTTCACACATGGACAGTTTCCCATTTTGGCCTTAGTAATAATAAATCCTTTTCACCTCCCTCACTTTTCGAGTTCACATCAATGAACTATAAGTACATACCATCGTATACACAATAAAAACTTAACCTTCAGGGTTTGGGGTTGGGTAGAGAACATACAAAAACATACCCTCTCCAGACAATAGACTTATAAGCACGTACATGACATGCGAGTATTCATGTGACAACATTCCCTCCAACCGAATGCTGACCTATTTAACTTCAGAAGTGCTTTCCATAAATCTGTCGATGAACCATGATGGGCTTCAGCCTTAGTTTTTTTTTTTTTTTTTTTTTTTGTGGGACAGTAAGGACATTTAAAGGATACGACGTAGGGATTGTGTAGGAATTGTAGGAATTACTGATGGACTTACCACAATAATTGAGTAAAAATGCAAATATTGACAAGGATTGCCTCTGGGAAATGCCATTCTGGCCTTGGTCTCTCATAAATTAATCGATAAAAATGATTGAGCATTTGATGAGTACAGAAGGGACTAGTACTTGTACAATTGGAAACTTTCTGAGGTTTCATACAAATGGATTCTTCTGCTTACACAGAGGGAGCTCCAAGCATCCGGCAAATGACTTACAACTGAGAACTGCTTCTAGTCCAAATGGAAGGAAATATTGATGGAAAATTAAATCAATGTGTCGACAGATTGTGGTTAGATATGTGCACCCGTATGTGTAGATGACGGAAATGAGTTGGAAATTTAATTTATTAAATGAAAGCAATGCCTACATGACCATATCTCTGTGTATATGCAATAAAGTAGATGTGTGTTTTCCAACTTTTAAGGGTTGACAAAGTTTCATTAAACTTTTAATCAGTTCTTACAAATTGGTAAATAGTCCGTACCACACTGAACTACTTATAGAAGCATTTGACAAATACTTATATCTCATTGCTTTTCATTAGTTCTATAAATGTTTCAATTAATTATTGTACTCAGTAATTTAGATACAGCGTCTTTCAAATTTTACATACATAATTCTACATACAGCAATATGTGTTTATTTATTAGAAGTGTTTTGTTTTTAACGGTTAGTTTTTTATCCTCAAAGCTTTATTATTGCTGTTCTCTTTCTTAATGAAGAACTTCCATTGAGTTAACAGTTTTTTTCTTACTCAGCAAATATTTCCTGGATCAATGATCATTATCTGAATAAGGATTGTCTGGAAATTATTGTGTGATTTCTCAAGACGAATTCGACTTATTCCCTCATCTTATTGAATGCATCAGATTCAGAATGCAGAGCTTCAGGACTGCTCTGCAACAGGTTTTTCTTCCAAGAACTCTCAGCGGTTTGGACTGGCCTTTTCTCATGAATACATAACACCACACATCCAGTTTATTTTGATCGCTATTATTAGAAGGTTTCAAAAGTTTAGATTCCAGGAGAAAGCCTACACTGCTCCAGAAGCAATTTCCTTTTTTCGATGTCTTTTTATTTAGTCATATATCACCTCTCGAGGAGTACCTCTGCAAGTGACACTCAAGGATATTGATCGGATTTTCGATTTTCTTTCTGGCATTTCTATCAGTATGATGTTCCTTATATGGTGGTTTACTTTTTTCCATTTTAGGCACTCGTTACGCACGATTTCAATTGCTTGTGATAATAGTGGCCCATTCTGAAATTGCGGTTTCTTTGAATCGATTTTTTGCACAATGTACAGCTCCAAGCTTTTCGAAGAGTTCCACAGCGGTGTCTAACATACACAAAGTTCTGTAATCTGACGGAATATCCGCCTCCCTTTTATTTGTTGATCATTACCGATCATTGGAGCTTGTACACTGGAGTATCAGCTTCGAACATGTTTTGGTAATTGCCTTGTGCAGTTCTTTAAGTTTTCCGTTAGGTACGTGGGCTTTTCAGTTCTGCAGAGATCTCGCCAAAATTAAATATCATTCTTTGTTTAAGTAAGAAAATCCTGTCGAATTTGACAGGAGAATGTGTTATCCATAAGCTTTATATTTTTTCGCTGAAAGCCGGTTGGTCTTCTATGCTCTCACCTTCCACAAAACGACCTTGGAGCTTATCCCCAATTGTCGAGTTGTTGTGGAAATCTCTGTGTAAATACTTCTACTTATGCTTTTTTTCTTTAGTTTAGGAATTGTATTGGGGCCTTATATGTGTATTCATCGTAGCGCTAGTTTCATTTCAGCATCGTACGCGGGACAAAACCGTAACGAGACAATTAGAGTGACTTTTTCTGATCATTTTCATTTCAACTGATGCTTAGTCGTTTTGTCGTCATAAAGTGTATTTCAAAAACCCCGTTTGGCATTTTTGTTGAGGGTTTCCTGAGTCATGCCATCAGAAGTAGCTTGCTGATTTGCAATCTTTCTAATCCAATATTCACAATTTATCGTAAAAGAAGCCGCAGGAATCATAGATAAACAAAGTTTAACGACTTCTAGGTTACATACTAAAATGCCAAGTACATACTTATAGAAAGTGTGATTGATTTTTGACATCCAAGATTTTAATTACTACTACCTACTTCTGTAGTATGCCCACCAGGCTTGGTTGATAAAGACATCTTCATTCTAAATTTTTCAATGTCAACTTATCAAGAAAACGTAAATTTTTTCCAAAAGGAATGTTGTATTATTAAATCATAAAAAACGACTTATTACACATGAATAATCCACTAATTGTAGGTCATAATTCTCTTAAAACCCTGCCAATAAATTTTTTTTGGATTTTTTCTCCCTAAACTTTTCTAGACGTGGGAAATTACTTTCTGCGGCAGCAATTAATTTTCGAGCAGAAATCCTTTTCTCGCCCACAGACATGTTTTTCCATCAATTTTCGCTGTCTCGTTTTTATTTGTTCTCCTTTTCTCGCACTTATTACCAGTCTGATCTCTTTATTTTTTTGTTTTGAAAAAAAAATTTATTTTAGGAAGCTCACCATTTGTTTGGGTAATCCCTCGTATGAAGTGTTCAAATTTTTCATCTTCAACTTGCATAAGAAAAGCAACCACATCACAGGTCAACATACCAATACAACAAGCATTTAGGTTGTAGAGTGGTGGATCTCCACAAGGATCTACTTCACCACTTGAGCACTCATTAGTTGTTAGTTTTGGTTTTTTTTTTTTTGAGGGGGGCTAATATCTTGGCAAGGACTTTGCCTCGGAATGCACTGTAACGCTTGAAAGTAGATTAACTGTGCGGGCTAATTCATGCTCTTAAAGTCTCATTTTAAAGTAAAACATGAATACATTTGGACATATAACGAAAACAGAGAGAAAGAGAGTGGCACTGCTCTAGCACAACCAGGACACATCCAACCTTCTGAGATTCTGCATCTACAAAGACAGCCTCTCGTTCTCCTCGTTCTATTGTTGTGTTTTTTTTTTTTTTTTTTTTCAAAGTGAATGAACTTGTGTAGTACTTCGGCTCCTGCTTCTGGTCCTATCTCGTCCTTGTTGTTGGCGATGTTCTGTCCTCGTCCTAGCTTAGATGCACACCGAATCTGAACGTTGACAACTTTTAGAAAATAATTTTTTTTTCTACTCTTTTTACTTTCCAGCTCTTTAAAGTGGAAACAAAAAAGTTTTTTTTTTTTTCTAACTTTGTGTTGAGACTTCTCTTATTTATGTGTTACGTGTGAATTACGCTTTTTTATCCTTTCTTTTCTGTTGCATCCTTTTCCCTTTTATGAACACCAGGCTTTGTGTGCTTTTCTTGTGGAATAGTTTTTCTAGGTCGATGCTTTGAAGTTATGGTTTTACTGCAAACGTGTTTTTCTTATTTATGTGGGCGATGTACCGTTTGAAATTTGAAATAAACGAACGTACATGAATTGTAGGTAGGCGTGACGTAGTGTCATTAAAGTCGTCCCTAGAGGCTACTTGCTTAGATGAACATTCTTCCTTGCCATTGATGGAAATGTTTCTAAAAGAGTTTTCGCTATGGATAGCAAATATATATGACACTATTTGAATTTTTAAAACACAAGATTGTATTTTTTTCGAAAATCGGTCCTTCAGTTTCTAAGCAGACAATGTTGTATTAAAATTCCTTTTATTTACATATTTCGTATTGAATTGGGTTGGAGATCCAAAAATTGAATATCTGGACTCTCATCATTTGATAAGGCTTGTGGTGAAACCCTTTCTGATGGTCTCCGACCTGTATCCAAAAACATAAATCGTCATGCTAATCAATCTTTGTTGATGATTAGGAAAAAGCGGGACTAACACTAAGTTGGAGTGATTTGACATTGTAATAAACTAGGCCGCCCCTAAGATGACAATTTTACCTTTGGTGATTCCGATCTGTAAAGATTACAGTAAGTCTCATCCGGATATATCTTTTTTTTTTGCAGAACAAGAAAATTGGTTTCCTCTCATTCAGTCTGTTGTCGGAGGATTGGGCCGTGTTGACTGAATTTTTTTACAGTAAACCGAGAGGTGTTCGTCTTAACATTTCGTCTTTAATTATAATTTCCTGCTGTTCGTTTACTAGAGTAAATCGCGAAGACAAGGTGGCGTAATCGCTTGCCTAACAATACACGATTCGTCTCTACTCACGGGGAAACTGAAGTACGGCAACTTCGTCTTGTCCATTGCATCAATTATACTGATACCATTGTTGGTGGTACTAAGCACAAAACTATATCCTTATCTAAAGAAACATCTCCAATGAATTGTTTCATCACACATGGCGATAAGCACAATCAAATGAAAACCCGCACCACCGACATAATATCCTGTGCACTATCTCCACCTACTTTCACCCTACGGAATCGCGTATTGGATACATGCCTACAGTAGCAGCACCCATCGCGTTAGCGCGGAATACTTGCAGCCTGATGAGAGGAACTTCAGAGGGACAAATTGAAAACCCCTGAACTCTTAAAGATGTCGGAAAACATTCGTTTGGTCTGTCAGCAACATGGAAAATAATGTTACCTGCAGTTACATATGCTTATATGAGACCTAACTTTTAATGGGTTCTGAAAATCGGTTTCCTGAGCCTTGCCAAGCAAGTTCATCAGCTATTTAATTTTCTGTGATCCAAATGTGACGAGGGACCCAGACACGACCGATTCAGACTCAGTCAACTAGCTTGAAGATCACAAGAGGTTTCATCAAAATCTTTAAATGCAGCTTGGCGGTCGATACAAACTTTCACCGATACTTTACAATTTAGTTTGTTTCCGTCAGGATTAGGTACATCTCCGCTTAAAAGTCAGACTCGAGTTTTCCTAACGAGGAGTGAAATCTGACGTTCTTGTTCTCCCGAAAGACACCAAAGCCGCATCCTAAATTAGTTTTGATGCCATCCGCGAAGATCCAATTACATTCCTTTCTTGACTCTGGTCGAAACCATTTCTGAATACATGGAAAGTCAATTTCGTATTTTTTTTCCGCAGAAGGAGTTCTTGTATCATTGTATCAGACGCCATGTTCATAAGACCAGAGTCTAAAGACAGCCGGTTCATCAAATCTCTAGTACATGTTATACCAAAGACCACTTCTCTTTTAATGCAAATCGGCGGTGAGAGTGCAAACTATGATATAAATATTAACACGAGTAAGATTCATCAGTGATACTAGTATACTGACAATACGAGTGGGAGCAAGGATGTTTAAATCAGGTCATACAAACTTCGTTAAACTCGAATCTGTGTAGGTGAGCCTAGTTAAGTTTACTTCTCAGATGTAATGAAAACTCGCTTTAGAATGTCAATGTTTATACTTTACAGCTAAGGAACCAAAACAAAACTGGGCACACCAAATTAAAGATTTGATTTTTCTCCAGTAACTTTTATATGTAAGGTTGTGTATCCAACTTTATCAAAAATCAAAAATCAGAAATTTCAGAATCCGGCAGGTGCCGAGAGATACGAATCAAACGAGCGATCATTTTATATTGGGTCATATAAAAAGTCTCCGCGGTTTTTTGGTACATTTTTGAAAAAAAAAAAATTTCTTTATTCAACATCAATTTCAATCAAGTACATATTGGCCATTATTATCTATGAACTTCATAATTCCATCGGTGTAGAACTTCTGTGGCTTATCAGCGAAAAACTTGGCAAAGTGATTTTCAGCGGCTCTTCGGTCGGCCAATTTTTTTACCATCTAGAAAGTTTTGCAATGACCGAAACAAATGGTAAACAGAGGGTTCAAGGTTAAGACTATACGGTGGATGCATCAAAACTTCCCAACCAAGCTCCGTCAATTTGTTCTGGGCCATCAAGATGTGTGTAGCCTAGCATTGTCATGATGGAAGACAAATCTCTTTCTGTTAGCTAATTCTGGTCGCTCTTTCTTGATAGCTTCATTCAAACGGTCGAGTTGTGCACAGCAGAGGATCGAATTGACCGCTTCGCCACGTTTTAACAGCTCATAATAGACAACTCCTCTAAATCCCACCATATACTCAACATAACATTGTTTTCCGTCAATCCAAGCTTTGAAGATGTTTTTGTTCGGTCACCGGCCTTTGACCATGATCGCTTGCGTTAGATACTCTCATATTTAATCTACTTTTCATCGCCCGTAATGAATAGCTTCAAAAATGGCTCCGTTTCGTTACGCTTCAACAGCGTTTCACTGATTTCGGTCAATTAAATTTCTTTGCGTTAATTCATGTGGCACCCAAACATCGAGCTTATTTGATAATTCCAAATTGTCATACGATTAATGCTTATTGTCTCCGCTATCTCCAGACAGCTTCCGTAACGATCTTGATCCATTAGTTGCAAAATTTCATTGACTTTTTCAGTGACAGGCCGACCAGTGCAAGGTGCATTTTAACATCGAAATTTCCGGAACTGAATCGAACGAACCACTCCTGGCTCCAGCGTTCACTCACAGCATTCTCACCGTAAACTGCATAAAAACTCATCACATGCGTATTTCTTCAGATATTTTACTCATATTCAAATCAGTATAACTTTTAACACAAGCAATGAATTACACAGCTGTCTTCACAAAAAATGTCACCTTTCAAACACGTGTTTGTTTAACAAAATCAGATTAGTGTTTCCAGATAATGGACACCAACACCATCTAGTAACAAGAAACCGCGGAGACTTTTTATATGACCCAATATTATCTGCATAGAAAATTATTACTACATAATATATTGGACACCAAGACCGTGCTTGCTTCTATGCACCGATTGATTGCTAACCCTGTTCACTTTAAAGGCCCTAATCTTTTCAATTTTCTTTTTTTTTCAAAATGTTAAAAGACATGCGACAGAAAAAAGATGGTCTCTTATTTTGTCCAAAAAAAAAAAAAAAAAAAAAAAAAAAAAAAAAAAAAAAAAAAAACTCCCAACAATAGTTTTGTGCCAGCGGAACACGGCTTAAACCTTTGTTACTGGTGAAGCTATTGTATTTCAGATAGATACTTGTGCTCATATATTTGCCCTACAGATACTACATCGTAGTAACATTGTTGTAACAGAATGTAGATTAAGGAGTGCATTGACATCGTTAACACTGACAAAGCACTGCACTGCATAGTACAAATAGTATGAGAGGTATTTTCCAGAAAATTAAATACAACAAGAGGTTCACTCCCAGTAACAGACGATTTAAGGATTTTAGAGATTAAGGACAGTGAACAGATTTATGCAGATACACATAAATTCAAACATTTTAAAGGCTTACAGTCCTTATTGGGGATGAATTCTTATCTAATCATGGCAATTTTCGAAAATTTCAATCAAATGAACTACGACACGTGTATTCGTATAATGAGAACTTTTTCTCGAGGTCGAAATGAGATTGTAAGTCTCTCTCAAGGTTGTTTGGGTTGAATATGACTTTAAGGACAACGACTTGTCTCGAAATACGTCTCGAGGTCTTTGTCTAATGGTTTAATGAGTTGTGATATTGTAGGTTATCAAATTTTTGACAATGTGAGTTAATATCCTTGAGCGTTAATTTTGATTTATGTCAGTAAAATGTTTGCAAATTTTGTCAGAATTAGAGACAGGGAGACGATTTGACTATTTGACTATTTCTAAATTAAGTAGATAAAGTAATTTGAGAAAGTTGAATAGAATAACTTCAAATTTTCCTCTGTTAATAGCCAGAGGTGCACACATGTTTGCTGGGATGCCTATTTTACTTCAAAAAATATGGATTTTAGGCCCTGCAATAGTATTACCGTTCACATTTGAAGAATTCAAGAAGCAACGCAATTAAAGCCGTCTAAGAGGTGCGGGTTGTATAAAACATAATCTAAGACTATCAAATAAGGTGTCTTAAATGCATCTGTTAAATGAAATCATAAAAGCAAGAATAAACTTTTATTATTTGCATATCGTAAACATTAAGCGATGCGCGATTATATCTACGTACTACATGATAATCTTCTGCATAGCGCAATAGCTAGATAAACTTCTTAAAGATAGTGCCTTCCATGTTAATGCCGTGTCTTATGCAGAGCTACGCTACACACCTGCACTAGTTGTCTCGGGATTTGAAGATCAGCGTCCACGTTTGTTCCTCTGAATAA
The DNA here is from genome assembly GCA_907269105.1 of Volucella inanis. Taxonomy (NCBI): domain Eukaryota; kingdom Metazoa; phylum Arthropoda; class Insecta; order Diptera; family Syrphidae; genus Volucella; species Volucella inanis. The sequence continues at coordinate 37,367,327 of OU026154.1, read as the reverse complement.
GAAGAAATCTGCAATGTTAAATTTCTGATTTACACTAATTGCTATGTGGTCAATTTGCTAAGACGACTACCTGGAGTCGCGGTTTTGCTCCTTACAAATTTGGGAACTTAAATCGTCAGCCAAAATTATGGCATCGTCCACAGAACTAGCGACGTAGACTACGTTCAAATCTCATGATAAGATTAATGACTGTCAGCCATGGCTTATTTAGACCAAATTTTCAGTTGGTTCATTTCAGATTTGAAAACATTTCACGATTTATTTTTACCGCGATCGTTAACCCAAACACCTTGATCCTGGTTATGATATCAATTTCGAAAATAAAAACTCCATGAAATTATTTCATTCTATCTCATAAACAATGTTGTCAAATAAGTGCCAAAGTACTGTGGTTTCCTATACATATATACAAGAATATAAAATAAGCCGTTCTATCCTATACGTTGGGTATTTTGTGTAAAACTTCCACGTGAATGCGTTATAATGTACATTACATTCATTATACTAAAAAAAATATCTCGATATTTATACCTAGCTATATTGCAACTTCTCAGTACTAAGCGAAGAAGGGTTTCGATGGTACCCTCTTGTGTATGCTCTTGTAGACACGTTCAGACGCAATAAAACAAGAAAACCGGCTGCTCCAAGTTTTTTTTTAATCAGGGTTAGCTTTAGTGCTCTTGATCTTAAATCTTACCTATTGCTGGGAGACTCAGTATTTTACATAGAAATTAATATTGTAAAGGACAGTAGAAAAATAGAATGTTTTGCGTCTTCCGCAAAAATCAAACTGCGCTTAAGAGCTTACTAAAACCCTAATAAATTTTAAACTACATACCAGTATTTCGAATATGCAGTGCTTAACTGAACCTAGTCAAAAGGCTGAATTCCATGAATCTTGTCTGCATCAATATAATAATTCGGGGGACTTCTCAGGACCTGAACCTGCGTAAGACTTACCCGCATAATCAATCAGGGCCACAATCAACAATTGAGTTTCTGGTAAGCGCAAATGTACGATGCGTTATTGCTGTCACTATACTTTTGCTTTGAATCTTAATATGGTGGACTGGAGTAGTAGTATATCGTTCCACACTTACGAGGCTTAAACTTGCCGCTTGTTCTTATACACTAAATTGATAAGTAATTTGTTTACTTAAGACTAAAGAACTACCATATACTTGGATGAAAATAAAGTGAGCTTATCTTTTAAAAGTAGACCCATCTAACTAACGTGGTCACTACCTAGTTGTGTACTACTAGTTTTAATTGTTTTTGTTCCTTGTGGCTTTTATAATTGTATGGTCACAAATATTCTTCAGAAGCTAAAGATATTATTCTATATTTTTGTCACGCAGTATAATAATCAGTTTAGAACTCTTGAAGTTCCTTAAATGGTTTTAACACAGTAATGAGCAAAAACCTTGGATATCCAAAATCCTAAAATCCTTTTTTTGTCATTTTTTTAATTATCAAGTAGAATTTAATCATCATATTCTAATAGCCACATTTTATTGGTAAGTACTCGTTCTCTTGCTATCGATATATAAAGGCTAGAGGGATCTCACTTATTTTATTTTATTTAAGTTATTGTCCTGTTACTCCGAAGTACAAACTTAACCTGGCAGAAATTATTTTAATGTGTAAAGTAGAATAATCCAATAAATCGATCCTACAATAATCTCTTTAAAAATTATAAATTTATTTTATTTTATATCTTTGATAAAATATATAAAATTAAAAAGACTATATTTATGATTCAAAAATCTTTTGGCAATTTTAGATAAATATACACTGCATGTCAGCACTAATTTACTAACAATCGCTTACTGTTGTATGAATCTCTAGAATGTTACACTTAAAATTTAAATTTTTTGCATTTTTATTACTTTTCTTATGATTTTTTTCCTTTCGTTTTATTATTTTTTTTTCTCTTTTTTTGTTTCATCTTTATCTTCACATACACCTTATCGTTTGACGAATTCCCACTTTATTCACAAATGATATTTAAACAAAATTCAAAAATATTACAAAAAAAAAAACATGTTAACGCATGAACAATTTGACACTAAAACAGCTGGGCCACTAACAACAAATGTTAAACGTTCTGGTTTCGACATAAATAGTCAATTGGCAGCTTTGTCGGCTGAAATAGCTGCCAAATCAAATTTTAAAGGATGTCGACCGTATCAAGCGGGACAGATGCCGGAATCAGGTTCAATGCCACAATCGCCATTATTACAGACACGCAAATACTCCGGTAGTGGAGGTAGTGCTGGCGGTGGTAATAGCAGTGGTTCATCCAGCATGGAGAAACAATCATCTAATAATCCCAGCAAGAAAGTGCCATTAGGTTCAAGACAACCACAGCAACAGGCACCACCGCAACTCCCTCAATCGATTCTGCAATCGTCTACTAATCTTATGGCACCTAGTGCAATTTTAGCAGCCGTCAAATCGATGCAAGCAGTCAACAAGTCATCAAGTGGCACCAACAATGTAAACAACCAAAACCACAAAACCAACAGCAACAATGGCAACAGTCGCAGTAAATCGGAATCACCCAGTGGCGGTGATGGAGGTGGAGGTGTACCCGCTAAAGGATGTCTAGTAGGTAATAGCGCTGAACGAACTACTAAAACTGATCACAGTAAGAATGGTCAGAATGCCAATGCCAATGCACAATCCGCACAAAATAATCGACGCTTGGGAAGGCACGAAAGTCGCTACACAAGTGGTAAACGCAATTTGATATTTTGTTTCCTCATCCAGATACACCTTAACCATATCCTAATTCCTGCAATCATATTTAAATTCAGATCTTCTTTTAGACTCTTTCCTTCATTCCTATACCTCCGCTCTATGATGTTAAGTCACCTATTAACATTAACCCCTCTTAATATTTCCGGATCGAACAAATTTTAACTTGCGTGTAGCGCGCTTGGTTTGGTTAGTCTCTCCTACTTATAATCGTATATAAAACTTTTATTTTATTACTCTATCATCTTCATTGGGGTTCGTATTCGTACATATGAATAGATGCAATTGAACAAACATTTAGAACGAGAAAATATACACGGATATCGTGGATACTCATGTTGGGTCTAAGATGGATTAAAACAATAGTTAAAGCTCGATAAGTAACATTGCTTGACATAAAAGAAACATGTAACGCTTATTAAATCTTATTAATCCCATTACTCATGTAACCGCACCACATCATACCACACATTCACTCATATATAAAATACATGATTTTTTTTTTTTTTTTTTTGTTTGTTTGTTTCGAATAGATAAATTTTCATACTGTAGATTATTTTTTATTGACATATACTCGTACTGTTTGCTTGTACATATCCGGTTTTCATATCCATAGTGGATATCTATACTCATATAAGCATTAAAGAAAGTCATAAAATTCGATTGCGAATTGAGCTAGAATTTATAGACCTTATTCATAACGGTACTAAATTCCTCGGTCACAATACTCATATAATAATCGGTTGACCTTGTTGATCATACTCCAATTGTTCATCTTAATATTTTATCACCATTTCTTGTATCCTTCGATTATTTTTATTTAAAAACGGAGTTAATGATCAACTTTAAAAGGAGCATGCTTGAGCTCAGATGGCTTTGTTTGAAGATTGAGGATTTTCTAAATTTAGATTTGCTTCTAAGTGGTTATCGTTCGGGATTTCAATTAAGTTCACATCGTTTTCAAAGGCTTACCCAAATGAGTTCTCAAGATTAGATGCTTTCTTTATAAAGATATTTTTTGTAATAGAAATTTTTGAAATAAAATAAAAACGGTTGGATTAGCATCTTTTTAATTGAAATCTCAACATCATAATTATAAATATATCATACGAACACGACTCCATCTGCTTCCTCATGCTGCTACACTTACTAATGATATGTTCCATATTTACCTTTAACATAGGTGAGAAAGGCTTATGAATCGATGGTGGTTATCAATATGGTATTCATCTTCATGTGAATATGTGATCTGAAGTGAACTTTCCACTTCATTGGGTTCACTGGTTTTATGAACCGATGATTTAACTTACAAACGCTTTCTTAACCGCATGTTCCATCACATCTCCTTACTTATACCTCTATATTGCACACTATTGCATCTTCTTTTCCACTGGCATAATTTCTGCTTACACTTCGCGAATAATCTTATAGATGTTATCCAACAATATGTTTTCGCTAATTTTAAATAAGTTCTACGAGTGCCATCAGATCCTGGGTTCTGAATTGCAATCACCAGCTCATCCTTATTGGATTCGCATTTTTCATTGGTCCAAGTTCGACCAGGGTTGCGCAATGATTAGCTCGTGGGCTTAAATGTTAGATATAAGGGCTCAAAGCTGTCGATGCACACAAATACAAAATAGGTGCAACCTCACCTTCTGTAAGCAATTTAAAATCTTCAAATTTCAAAATAATTGTTAATCATTAACTTATCTCAATCATTCAGCGTTCGGAGGATCCAAGGAACCGGTGATACCTTTCATTTGAGTAAAAAATCAACACACTGAGAACAGAGACTAAACTGTGATCCGTTTATTAATTGTTTGCTTTCAGAAATCATGTCAACAAAATTGCACCCTTCCTCAATTCCTTTTTGTAACATGATCACTCGATAAAGGCGTTATACATAGATTTTGTGAGAGTAGCAAGAGTTCTTTCCACATATCCTCTGCAGATGAAGAAATATGGAAATAATTTCAACTAGACATAGTTTTATAAAGCCTCTGCATAAGCGGCTTTTAATTTGATGAAAAAATACTAAGTATCGATTTTTTTTTCAATTTTAGTATTCAAAATTAGTTTATGATTATATATTCTTCATAAAACAAGGAACTTAGGTTTCATAGAGAAACGTAGAATTGCAGTTACGGCTTTTTGGTATCATCTTCTTGTCGTTGCTTTTTATGTTTTAAATGTTTAGAAACTTGTATTTTGCGACTCATGACTAGCGAAATGGCGCTACATATATTGAAGTTATGTTTCCTCTAAGTATTTTCTTATTGTGGATTAGGTTGTGGTTACCATTTGTTTTTTGTTATATTTGCTTTTTAGATAATTGATAATAATTTTTTCAAAACCCCAGAATTGGTTAACCAATACTTAAGATTGCCATTTCTTTTAACGGAGATGACGACACCGTGTCGTAAATTCAGATCGTGTAAGCTATACTTTTTGAACACTTTACCAAATATGCAAAAATTTGACGTTTCAATTGTCCATCTACATCTTATTTAAGAAGTAGAGTTACGTCAAAAAACTTTAAAACTGTTAACAGCATCGTCGTTCTTTTGATTTTTGGAGAAATATTAGGCTAGTGTCAATATTTAAGCTGTTTCTGCTCTGTATAGTATATGTACATTTTCCTTGCTCCTAATATCAGGCATCTGTTGGTTTTTTAAACATTCCAACACCAGAATCGATCCATGTGATTTTCAGAGACCTGTAGTTTTTTAGACCTATCTATCCGATCTAAGTGGTATTATTCTTACTGGATCTATTACCAAAACTTAACTATTATTTAATTTTTCAGTTTTGTGTAAATACATTTTACATTCATTTTTTTGATATTTGTTAGTGTTCGTAGTTATAGCTTGATCAACGGACAACGGTTCCTCTACTATTCTGTTTTCAGAACTAGACTGATATTTTACAATAATTCGGGAATGGCATTAAAAAAAATAAATAGACTTCTTCTTAATTTTTTCATTTTGTTCAAAATATTAAAATATTTGACGAATTTTCTCAGTGTTCTTGGACATTAAATACAATTTTCAAGGAATCCTTTTTGAATAACGTCTACAAGCATAAATGCAAATTAAAATTGATTAATCAATTTTAAAAATGTTACATACCTTGCATATTTACCTTGTTTATATTTATTTATTTTCTATATATTGTTAATTTATTCGTGATGTTATTTATTTCATGCTTTTTTTTTCAAATATTCGTATAATATACATACTTATTTGGGTCAAGTCCGGAGACCTTGTAGGCCACAGGATGTGTCCATCTCGCTCTATCCACGTATTTTCATACACGCGATCTAACCACTTTCCTCCTAATAGTTTCTGTATATTTTTTCGCAAAAATTCCAAGTTAGCCTTGGAGGGAGCCGATGGAGTCCGATCAGCTTGTTACCCAATATACCTGCCCACACATTGACATTGAACTTGTGCTGAAAAGCTCTTTGTTTCATGGAATATGGGTTGCTTTCTGCTCTGGTATGTAAATTGTAGAAATTAGTGATGCCATCCCTGTTGAATTGGAAGTCATTCATTTATAGAATCCATCCAGTAGTAAGGTTATATTCCGCAAAGTGTTCTTAGAGAATTATGTTACAGGATTCCAAAAGCTACCCGGGGGCCCCTTTTTCTGCTTTTAGGGGTCATGAACATTTTTTAAAATTATTGGATTTATTTTGCGTTAAAAAAATGGGAAAAGCAACTGTTAACTAGTTAATTTTATAAGAAAAAATAATGAATACCCAATTTTTTAGTCGTATAGTTTGAATAAGTTAAACACCTTTAAGTTTAAACCTCTTTGAATTTTTAATAACTTTTGACACATTAATTTTATTGCAACACTTACTTTGAAATAATTAATGTACTCGTAATTGCGAGTTATATGTTACCATACACGCATTTGAAAGATGTTTTTATCAATAGGAGTCAAAATTGGGCACCGTATGGCTTTGATTAAAACCTCTATATCTCGGAAAGTGTGAGTTTTTGACTCCCGCCCTCCACTCATATTATTTTTTTCTCAAAATATGTCAAGGAATCTCCCCTTTAAGTCTTTGACGCATTATCCGGAACACCATATATAATCTATTGATCAGATATTAAGTGGATTTAATTACCTATACACCAGCAGATCGCAGAGTATATAACACAGGCAACACGGTTCTATAGGTACATACTTGTAGTTTTAATTTGCTTGACATCCCCTACCATATAAGTTTAGAACCTTATGTAGATGGTTCCTGTGCTCTGCAACTTACTAAGTTCCCTGTACTCGTTTCTGTAACTCAGAGGTGAATCAGAACGACTACGATCTTGTATGGTGTCACTATGCTTATTCAATTTTCTAGTTTTGAGCTGATATTTTTGCTCAAAATTAATAAGCAGTTCAAGTGGTCAAGATCTATTACAAACTTGGTTTTTAAAGAGATAGGCTTAGGAAATGAAATCTGGAATACTTGTTCATACTTGTTCTTTTTTTGCGAAAATCAGTCCATTTTATTAGGCAGCAGCCACTGTCGTTATTCTTGACAGAGATGATTTTGCAAAGCGCTTAATGAATGCCTTAATCATCATAAACCAGTGAAAAACCCTATAGGAAAACACATCTTGTCTGAATCAATATCATTACGAACATATAATAATAAACTATCATTTAAAGAAAAGCATTATGCAATGCCAACAGTTTTTGGTGTCTGTTTATATATTTTCGTTTTTTTTTTTTTTTTGTTTTTGTGATAAAACTATCTTAGGGCCCAATCAGCTTCATGGCTCGAACGATAGGTCTTTTGACAAGAAAAGAGTATTTCTCAAAAATGTCTATATAGTACTTAGATCTTCTATCACACTCTCAAGTCGCGTCAAAGATTTAAAAAAATGAGTGCTGAATGACAGCTCTGCTTGAAGATTCACTTAATTACACAATAAGTTGTATCTGAGCCAATAATATCAAATTTACATAGCTTAAAGTTGCGGTTTCTTAAATTTCGTACTTCATTTATGGATCATAGTTCATTTTGATCAGATTTTATAAATGGATTCGCTTCTTCTCCTTAAATTGTAATCTGCTGCGGACAAAAATCTACATAGGTATCGAGTTAATTAGAAGCCGTAAACTCAAGCATCCATGATTTCGTAGAAGGTTCGTAAAAGTTTCCGTTCCTATAAGTTGCTTCCATACATCGTTAAAATAGAGACTTACCTTATTTTATATTTATATACATACCTACAAGACTATTTACGTTAGAGGTTGTAAAGCAGATTTTTTTTTTTAAATTATTATATCTATAGCATATAAAAGCTCGAAAATTTAATCATTCCTTTTATTTTCATTTATAACTAGCATTTTATTTAGCTTGTTATAAATTTAGTGTACATACAATTTATAGTTTGGAATATATTCGTATCGTAGCCTTCAATAAAACTTAACTATTTCATTTAGGTATAATAGTCTGCACATTTTCTTGTAGTTGTTGCTCAGTTCTCACTTTTTTTGTATTTTTAGCATGGATCTTATTTTTAGTTTGTTCTTGCTTTAAATTTTAAATTAACAATTTTCTTTCTCACAACATTTATCACATCATCCATTTATTCATTTACATCACGCTTTTGGTAAAATTCTTCTATTTTTATGATTGTTTCTTTGTTTAACTTTTACTCCATACACCTTTCAAATTGCAGAAGAAGGCAAACATATTTAAAATTTTTTTCTATTTTAAAATTCGATATGGTAAAAGGCATTTTTTTAAAACAATTTTTTTCTTTTCTCATTGATTTTTTTCCTTTCACAACAAAAAATTTATACAAAAAAAAAAAAACCATATTCGTGCATCTCGCAAATTGTCATCTTCCACATCATCCCAAACAAAATTTATTCTTAAAAAAATCAAATCAAAAACAAAATCCCAACTTTTGGTAAAAACCGACAGAAGTTAGACAGGAAGCGGTGCAACAAGCTCTGGCCGCTCTTAAGAATCGGCCAAAGCCAAGTTTACCGATGCCATCGAAACGTAGTTCGGTTTTAAATCGTAGTCCTGATCGGGATCATGATGATACAGGTGAGAAAGACATACTTTTTTTACAAGAAAAAAAAACCTGAATTTAAATTCAAAATTTTATTAAAGTTTAATTGAGTTGAATTAGTTGTACAAAACGTAAGTTTAGGTGACCGTAGGTGAATTTTACAGAGTCGTCGATAAAATAAACGACGTTTAATTCCTGCCAAATGATAAAATTATTTTGCTCATGTATTGCCCATGTTCTTAGAACTCTTAATTTAAATGAATAGAAAGGGTCTTTTAAGGACCTTTTTCGCTAGTCCCCTACTACGAATATTTCCATTCCCCAAATATACATATGATACTCAATATTAAGTATACGAGTATTGCCAAGTTTTCAGACAATTAATTATTTCAGAAATATAAATTATTGTTAATAACTACATATATGTATACAGAAATGTTGTTATATTGTTTGTGTTATGTATTAAGTTGCAGTAATTTTAAGGCATAATTCCTTGATACGAGTCTTTCATGAAAAAATTATATGATGGAGAAAATGCATGCCCCCTAAGATACAAAGGTATTACACCTTGATCTGCCCTCTTATGTGTTCTATTGAATAAGACATTTTTCGCGTTGGTGCTTGTGCAATAAGAAATGAGCTAACATCGAAATTGTATTATAATTACCATTCCTTTAACTCAAATTAGCTTCCTTAATATATATATTTTTTTAAATCTCAAAAGTTTGATTGATTAAATTTTTTGGAAGCATACATGTTTACCTGTATACTAGATACATTAGTATTTACAAACGAGAGGAATATTAAGGTGATTTCTTTCCAAGCCTATAATTTTCAAGATAAAATAAGCAAAACCTTAAATTAAAGAATTTTCAAAATTACAAAAAAAAAAAAAAAAACGCAAATATTTATTTATTTATTAATTTTTTTTGTTTTGAGTGCACGTCGGAGCTTGTCCTTAAAAGGTTCTTACAGTATTCATTTCTTCTAATTCCTTACTGGCTTTAATAGTACTTTGCCAATTCTTTATTTAAAAAATAATTCTGGAACTCAAGATAATTACCTGAATCCTTGAATAATATTTACATTCATGCGATTCAATTGAATAAATGTCAAAAAACCGAGATACCTAAATGCAACAGTAAGTGGAAAAGATATGTCGGATATTTTACAACAACATTAGCTTAGGAAAATAAAAATATAATAAATATATAACGAATAGTAGAAGTATTTCCACTGACTTCGACTGCTTAAGGTTGCCAGCAAAGAAAATAGCATAGTCTTACTGGCCGAACTCGATTGTTCATAGTGAATGACTAGAATTTGAATTGAAACGGCCAATTTTTTTCGCAGTTGGTGTAGCGTTCCGAGTGATAAACGTCTATTTTTGCTTCTTCGGAAGTATTGTAATTATAGTTTTTGCTCTTTCCATTTTAGGTAGCAACTGTGAAAATTTTGTCAACTTTAGTCCGAATTGCAATCTACAATGACCTTATCTGTACTTCTTCAACCAATCTTCACGATTGCTATGAACGGATCACTGGGACACTTTTATTTTTTAAGGCTTTGAGGGGTACCCAAAAGAAATCGAACTTATTTATTTTATTATTATTATTTGTTTTTTCTTAAACTAATTAATTAATCAGAGTACTCTCTCCACAGTATACTTGTTAATTCTTTTAATTTAATTTTTTTCAATTCGTCTTTTGCAATGCCCGAGAACGACTACGTCGTTTTTTCTTCACCTCAGCAACGTCAGTAAAACATGCACCTTTCATGTCTCTTTTCATTTAATAAAGTAGCAGGGAGTAAGATCGGTTGAAGGCCTCCACTGTTTGAGTATTCCCTCGTTTCAGGGTTGTAATCGTATCACTAAGATTCATCCCAATGAACAGCCGTGGGGGGGGGGGGGGGTAATAACTGGCCTTCTATCTTGAAGAACTTCAATTTGGAAATTTATTCAGTTATTTTTCTGACATTCTTTTTCCATTGTTTAGTAAGTTTTCTCTTCAACAATCTGTAGGGTTAATTTAGGCACAACCAAATGTATACGGGTGTCAAACAAAAAGTTGCAACTTTGAGATGGTAAAGAGCCCAATCATTTTACATATAAAAAAAGTACCTCATTTAAAATCGGGAGGTAAGCAACACTTGTTAATCTGTTTGTGAGTATGTTTATTTCGGTCTGAAAGAGAAGCGGTGCAGTAAAGTCTTCTTATGCTTATAAGAAAATGCTTTTCTGTTGTACGTTGCATCTATTTAGTTTTCCCATTTTCTCGTCGGGCTTCAGCATCATAGATTAAAATAGGCCTTACCGCTGTTTTGTAGATGCGCGTTTTTCCTTTCGTACTTAGATACTTTTTTCTCCATATTACATCTCTTAGGCCTTTCGATACTCTCGCCCTCCAATATATTTGAACTTCATTAGTTGTTCGATCATGGCTCGATCTATTTCCAGCTTGCACCTGATTGGGTCTTTTGATACTAGCAGACATATTGTTTTTTCCTTCGGACCTAAATATTGAATTTGTTCGCAGTAGTTTTGAATTTGTGCAGAAGACATTGTAGGTTATCCTCACTATCTGCTATCAGTACAGCGTCATCTGCGTAGCATAGTATAGGGATGTTTACACTTTCCACATTGTATCCATCTAACCGTTTAACCTCACTTTTTATCTTATCCATTACAATATTAAATAGCACTGAGCTGAGGGAATCGCATTAAAACATTCCGCTCATTCACGGTATTTCGTCAACATATTCTCTTACTTCTCTGACTTTTGTGTTACATCCTGTATTGAGGTTTTTTAGTGTATGCCAAATTTGTGTTGGTAGTGTCTTCTCCGCTAGCAAGTTTAAAACATATTAGGGTCTTGCTCTGTCGAATGCTTTTCTTGGATCAACAAAATACATACATATATGCAGGGTATAAAACTCTATAGCTTGTTGAACAAATATGTTGTACGATATATAAAGCATCCACAGTTGATCTGTTTGCGCGAAATCTTTGTTGTTCTTCTTGAGTTTCAAGGAATAGCGTTTGTTTTTTCAATATTATCGTACTTTGGAAAACAGTTTTTAGGCTGATTAAAACAGCAATATTCCCCGATTATTTCCTTTCTTATAATTGGTATCGTGATACTTGTTTTCCATAATTGAGGTACTGCGGTCGAACAATAATATTAAGCAAATTTGGTTTACACCGCTAAATAGATCTAAGCCTCTTGGCTAGATTTTGTCTATTTCGTTGAACTAGGGCTCTGTTTCTTTGCACCATAATTTCAATAGTCTAATGCTATATGCTCTTTTTTTTGACTACCTAAGTTCCGATCAATCCAGGTCTCGAAATTATGCGTTAATGACACTACAAATATATAAGTTGGGCATCCGATTCCAAAAAACAACTTGAACTGATAAAAAAAATGTAATTTTAAGTCTTAAATTTAATTTTCAAAGCTTGTTGACAAGCTTAGAATCTTCGTTTATAGTTTTAGGTTAGCATTTCTTTTATGATATGACTATTCTGAGTGTTTTTTAAGAGTTGTAAGATTTAAAACTGAAATAAAACGCACACAAATTTTGTAAATGAGCCAATATTTTTTTTTTATTCGATAGATAATGTGAATAGATTAAGGAAAAAATAATGATTTCGGTTATATGGCCACCATAGGAGTCTGAAAGAACTGCATCTTTGAGCTACAATTTTCGAACACTAATTCGAGCATATACTATAAAGCCATATCTCACTATAGTGTGATCGATGTTGGCTTCCAAAGCTTAAACCGTTGTTGGGTTAAGACCGTTGATAGAACAACGACTTCAAATACCCTCATAGAAAATAATCCAACGGCGTCAAATCACACAGTTCTAGAGGCCAGACCATGTTTATTACTTTGGAAACAAAAAATAATTGATCATACCTGTACCGAGCACCATTGACGGTGACGTATCAATTTTCTTCATTTTTGAAGAAGTACGACTCGATGATGCCCCCAACACAGGAACCGTATCAAGCAGTGTATTTTTCTGGGTGAATTCATCATCAATAGATTTTCCTCAATCCTCAATTAATTCGACTATTATGCTTTTTAACAAAGCAAAACAAAACAGAACTGACCCTACCTTACGAATATTTAAGGTAAAAAGATCTACGTCCAATCAGCGACGCAAACGATAAATACCTTGTTTCAATTCTTGCAGCAATTGAGTCTTGTAAGCCAAGATCCTTCACAGACTGTATGGATGCTCGCCAAGTTCTTTGGGACGATGACGAATCGATGAATTAGGAACTTCCTTAACACTGCGCACTCTGCTCATTCTTGTGAGTGGCTTGGAGTCCAAAAGATTGTGTTGCAACCTATTTGGTCGATTATTTTGACCGTCGATATGAATATTTTATATATTTTTTTGCTATCGACAATTTAAACAAATTAAAATCGAGTTTCTAATATATACATATATACCATAATATCCGGAATGGTACGGTGACCACTTTAAAGACCTAAAATTGTGACAATTAGTTCCTGATGAACCAAATAGTAGGCATTACGTTCATTGTTGTTTATTTTTCTTGACACTCGTAGAGTTCATATACCTTCAGGTATCAGACTTTGAAATCATGTCAATTTAATACTTTAAAAATTAAGACATGCTGTCAGTTGCTCACACATTGCAGCCGAGTTAATGTTTTAATACAATTTTTTCAAAAGGCACTTTCGGTTTTTTTAAAATTCCTTCAGCCCCTCGACCAGATGTGAATCTTTGTTCTTACTGGATATCGAATTACGGCAATCAACAGGATAATTGAAATACAAATGTTTTAATATCCTGTTACATAAATGATGTTACGAAAACAAGTTAACAATTTACATCTTATATAGCTTTAAAAATATTCCATAATACCATAATCAACATCTTGCAAAATGGCTCTATTCGATACAAATTATTCAAAAGGGAATTCCCTTCTCCAATGGCGGTACTATGAACTCATAATGATCTTCGAAAACCCGTATGTAAATTATTAAAAACAAATCCATTGCCTTCTTTCTAAAGGTCTCAATGCAAATATTACCAAAGCGAAGCCCACCATTAGTATTCTTCTGCTTCTATGCAAGACAAAAATTGAACTGTTTTTTTTTTTTTTTTTTTTTTTTTTTTTTTTTTTTTTTTTTTTTTCTCCTAAGACGACTCTTGTAATTCTAAATATCTACAAAACCAAAACGAAAAGCAATTGCCAACAAACATTTACGCCAGTTAGGTATTATAAATCGCACATTCATTTCAGCCAGTCATTGCTCATAAAACGTTTTTTTCTGTTTTACTCTTATTTTTTTGCCTTTTAAGATTTGTTAACAAAAAAACAACTTAACCAAAACTATAATATTATTTTTAATTATCTTTTTTTAACAATAACCCAAAGCTGAGAATGTGATTAATGATTGAAAAATTAAATCACCACTTTTACACAATTCGAACAATTTGAACGAACAGCAGTAATAGCAATAGCAACAGCAAAACCGAGAGTGTGCAACTATTAAAAAAAAAAACATATAATTAATATAAATACCTTTTTTCTTAATTTTTATATATATATAAAATAATGTTGTGTACTCAGTTATGTATTATTACCTTTTTTTAATTATAAAAATGGCTGTTATGTCCATGTGACGTTTTATCATTTTAAATTTTTTGTCTTGTCGTTTGCCTCTGTTTTATTTAGTTATTTTACAGCAAAATATTTTAAATTGTGAAATAAAATCCTTTTGCAAAAAAAAAAAAAAATGCTAAAATATATTATAATTTTTCTATGAAAAAGATTCAACAACCGATGATGAATCAATACCAGAGGAAAGGATCTCAACGCCAGATAGGGAGTATAATTACCCTCGTGATCATATTAGTAATTCCAGAGAACAAATAATTAAACCACCAATACGTGATTCCTCAGTAGGAGGTGGTCATAAAAATTTCTCCGACCGTAGACCACCACAAAATTTACCTCCACCGGTAAGATTTTCCTTATTTTTTTTTTTTTTTTCATTGTCTTAGAAGGAAAATCAAATTATTTTTTTACATAATTTTTTTAGCCACATTCCGATACGTCAAGCGCAGGATCGCCACCAGCTGTTCATAGAAAGAACAATTATGACTTTACTGACATTTCTGACTTCCAACGACCTTGTAAGTATTTTTTTCTATTTTTGTATCTTATATTTAATTTCTTAAATAATTTATATTATTCTTTTAAAAGAGATTGATAAAAAAATATAAAAGAAATAAATAGTAGGCATATATATATACATATATATTAAATGCCGCACTGGCATTTCACTATAGTTTTTATTCAGTCATTCTAAATAAAATTTGCAAAATCACTTACTTACATAACACTTCAGTTTAAAGTGAGAATGAGCCTCACAAACGAATCTCTCCATATAGCTTTGCAATGAGTTTAATGCTTGCAGTTGCTCATTTTAAGTAGGTTAAGGTCTCTACTACTACAGGGGTTTTCCATATATTTGCTTTGAAAATAAAAACTTATGTGCTTAAAATATAAATGCAGTGTTTATTTTAGATTGAAACTAAAATTAAAATATGATATAATTCAAACCGGTTGCATGAATGGACGTGTTAACTCGATTTTGCATTATTTTCTCGCATATTTTGTCCGATATTCCAGCAATTTTGGGTAGAATTTTTGTTTGCAAGTCGTCATCTTGGGACCACATATCTTCCAAATACTCCATTGACTGTAGACGACACACCCCGGCATCATTTCAGAAAAAGAGCCAGGAGAGGCCACGAGAAACGGTCAATTTGTTCAATTCGACGTAGTTTATAGTTTGTTAGATTGTATACGAGTAGTGTACATCTGTCATCTCACCCTACAGCACAGCGTTATTTATATCACTTTGTATTTGTACATACATGTATACAGCCTGAATGCTGTATATTGAACTTCATCAAAGTGTTTCATTTCATAGGGTTCTTAACTTTTGCAAAAAAAAATCCATGTATTAGGCTGCTACTTTTCTTGTTTACAAATTAATTAATTTCCAAAGGATACTAAATTACCTTGGTTGCTATCATTTTCTTTTTTGTAGGAAAAATACTTTTTCAATCCCTTAAGACGTCAATACGTAGATTAACTGCATCTTCCAGTTCGTATGATGTTTTAAAAGATACACAATGAAGTTCATATTATTTTCGTAATATTTTCTGAGTAAGTGTAGAAAAGAGGAGATTCCATCATTGTCGAAGACGCGAGTGCTCTGAGTTGAGATTAATCCTTTTCTCAAATTTAACAGGTTTTCCTATACCCTGCGGTAGAAAAATCGATTAGATCTTGTGGATTATCGAAACCGGTGAATAAATACGTCGGTTTACCTCAGTAATAAAACTAAAAGTTTGACCAAAATCAAATCCAGACTCCGTCTTTCAATGAAATGCATGTGCAGTCTTTGACGGTGTGTGACATTGTAATCAAAATCCATCACAAAATTCGGAGATGTTTATAAGCCCTGTTTCTTATTTAGTTTTTGAAGTGAGGGTATTTTATTAAAAAATTTTAAAATACTTATCGAGTATGCTATGCGGTCTTTGATACAAATAGACGTTCCGCATCTTACTCTTTCAAATCATACGTATAGAATAGGTGTTGTATTTTTTCATTTCATTTTCATTTTTTAATTTTTTGTTCATTATCACTTATAAATAGGGTTATAACAAATTCAATTTACAAAGATATAACACTGAGTAGAATAAATCATTGATCATTCGGGAACTTTGAATTTAGCATTGAATGATCGCAAAAAGAATAATTATACTCAAAGGATAACTGACGTGGGGTACCATCAGTTGATCTTATGTTACAAGGAATAAGGGCAATTTTTTGTATAAGTAAAATAAACAACAAACAATTTTAGAGGAGCAAAAAAAATGATTGATTGCAATAAAATTGAAAGAGTCATTTTGCATTTTATTATTAATGTAAATAGTCAGTCTTTCATTTCTTTTAAGAATGAGTTGAGGTTTTGATTTAATCGTGCGGATATGGGAAGCTTATTAAAGATTCTACGAGAGGAATCTAAAAGAAAAATCACTGCGACGACATGAAATGTTACAAATGCCAGCTGGTGTAATAAAACGTGATCAACATTAAAGAAATCAACAACTGAAAAATTCAACCGGTTTCGCATGTTCAAAGGAGGAGATCATTGGGAAATCCCGTCCAGACAGCAATAGAGGCTAAAGTTCCAGTCGACGATCGAAAATGAGCCCCTTACGTAATCATACGTAATCAGTCAAATGTAAAAACTATTGGCTTCCCTAACGGGGTGGTCGTTTGAACCGGATTCCTTTATCAGATAAGTTTCAAATATCGTTCTTGAGAACAAACGTTCCTTATAGCTTTGTTCCTCAAACTTAAAATTGATTAATGAGAAAACTTAGGAAACTTAATTTGCCGTTTTATATTAAATCTGCAACGCAACTCATAATTTTCCGTTTGTTCAACCATTTCTTGATGATATTAATGGCGTCTTCTCTATTTGCGAGTGGAGTCTGGCTACAACTCAATCTGAACTTTTTAACTTACTCGTAATTTTCGTAAATACGATTGGCAAAGAATCTGCGATTGCACTATTTCAATGTAAAGTTTTTCAAGAGTACCATTTGGTTTGTTATGCCTTAAATATTTCGACCCGCATTTATACTTTGACTCGGAAACTTTTGATCTCTAGAAATCTCGAGGCGTCTCTCTGCATCAATCATAGTTTGGTAATTTGTTTAACGACTTGCACATCCGAAGTTAGTTATGTTCACTTGTGAGTATGAATGCGTACTGAAGACAAACAATCGTATGTTTTTATATTTATCGTGCAATTGCAAAAGCAGTTAGCTTTTCAGACATGATGTCGTTTCCAGACATCAGTTTCCAGACATGATGTCGTGTGTTTGTCAAATTTACGATTTTCTCCTCTTCTATTTTTTATCATAAAGGACAGCGAGCTGAACAGATACTCTTTGCTAATTATTTATCTAAAATGCGAATAATTCCTGATTCTTGAAATTTTTTTAATTTATCTTCTACAAAGATCCTCTGGCTCGTAAAGGAGGACTACTGATAAATAAATATGCTTACATATCCTATTGGATAATGCCTGTAGAATTACTGTATGATTTAATTGTTCAACTTTCTACTCCCAAAGCTTTATTAAAGAAATAGATTGTAATGCCTACGCTAAAACGTTTAACTCTTCTCTGATATAGATGATTGTTAATGCTTCACTGTTAGTGAGTGCCATTTAGATTACACTCATTCCAGCAACTAGTTGCTAAACATAACTCGTATAACAGTAGCTCATCATAATCATCATAATTAAATAAATCCTCTGCAGAGCTACTCGTATATTCAGTTGTGATGAATCCGATTTATTATATCCAGTTATATTTCTCCATTTTAATTTATGTATTTCAAGCTTAGCCGATAAGGCTGAAAACACATCAGATCAGACAAAATTTTTTTGTTTCATAGTCAAGAAAACATTTTTTTACTTCAACACACATCAACAAAACAAATCATTTCGAATTTCAGTTTCGTTTGGTGTACGTTAAGAAAAGACAAAACTGAGCTTGCAACTTATTTATTGTGAAGTTCATCAGCCATTCTCAGCAAAAACTTTCAAATAAATAAATTCCTATTTCTTGACTTATTGTCTAATATTGGAAATTAAATAGTTCCTTTGGTATGGATAGCTAGATATATTGAACGCTACCATATCATAAAGTTAGGCCAAATTTACTCCAATTTTTTTATGTCGATTATTATATGCTCAAATATCGCAAAGCTATTAACAGTGTTGATGCATGAAATTTGTACGTTGCAGTCATAGGTAAAAAAAACAAACATTATGTTAACACGATGTTCGTAAGTATTACCATTGAAAAACGTATAACAACACCTTATGATGCAGTGCCGTTGATGTTGTTTCATTTACAAAGGGAATTCGGTATCGGCTTAGCCACACATGATGACCCTGCATTATTTTCCTAATTTCTTTGCTTAGCTCAAACTTATTCAATTTCATCCGAACGTGTTCCCTGACTATTCAACAACAACACATGCTCATGCAATTTCTAGTGCTTTCTTATAAGTTAGTGTTTTGTACCACTCAACGTTCTGTAATAAGCTTAACTCTGAAACATGCGCTACATAGAAGCGGGTTCTGATATTCATACAAAAATCTTGTTAACACCAATCAACTTCCTATGTGAATCAACATACGTGAGTTGTGGTTTTCATTTATTCAGTGGACAGATGATTCATTATGAGATGATCTTAGTCACCCACTCGCCATCAACATGCACTATTGTGACACATGTTGGAAGTGTGGAAACACACAACTTTAACAAAACAAACATTTAGTGCATCATCCCGGGGTACGAATTGTGGCATGTCATACCAAAAACAAATTCTATCGTATTTAACAATCTGCACTGCATATCTTGCTTCTAAAACAGGAATAATTTTTGGCTTCACTTCTTGCTTATGTACGTTCATGAATATATCAGCAGTATCTTTTCTTCTCTTGCTTTATCAGCTTAATTGGTTTTTAATGGTTTCTTTTATTTTAGATGTCGCTCCTGACATAACCCAGTTCAATAACACTCGTCGCGGCGCTGATCGTGTTACTCGATACGTTAACATATCCCAAACAGAGGCAGGCGACACAGGCACAGCTGGCCGATGGAAAGTTTCTGCCAAAATTCAGCAACTTTTAAATACTCTTAAACGACCTAAACGTCGACCATTACCCGAATTCTACGAAGACAATGATATCGAGCTGGAGATAGCAGCGAATCCAAAAGATCCGAATGCACCAAAACCCGAAGGCAGTACCATGACATCAGTGCAGGGAGAACAGCTAGCTGTTGCAGCTGGCCTACCGCGCTCTCTAGAAGCAGCATTGCAACGTTTCGGCACAAATTCATTTAAATCTCCAATGGCAACGGTTTTGGATCCCAACGGAAAGATGACTACAACCCTTACCTACGGTAAATTGCTGTCACGTGCACAAAAAATCGCTTACGCTCTGACAACAAAGGTATTCAGCAAGGGACCAGAACAGATCACATTAAAGCCAGGTGATCGAGTGGCTCTAGTTTATCCTAACAGTGATCCATTAAGGTGAGATTTATAATTGTGTTTGACAAAACTAATTTTATTTTCGTTGTTAGTTTTATAACTGCTTGGTATGGTTGCATGTTCCGTGGGTTAGTTCCACTGCCAATTGAACTGCCGCTATCGAGTTCAGATACTCCACCGCAACAAGTCGGGTTCCTCTTGAGTTCTTGTGGAATAAGTGTTGCATTGACATCGGAGGCCTGTCTGAAGGGCCTTCCCAAATCATCGACTGGTGAAATAGCCAAACTGAAAGGTTGGCCAAGACTGCATTGGTTTGTGACTGAACATCTTCCAAAGCCTCCGAAGGACTTTAATGTTGGGAATGTTAGAATAGAGGAGAATGCTATTGCCTATGTGGAATATACTAGTGACAAGGAGGGTAGTGTAATGGGTAAGTCAATCAGCCAAATTTATGGCTAATTATAATATAATTACTGCTAATTTGTTTTTTAATTTCAGGCGTTACCGTGACCCGTCAAGCAATGATGAATCACTGCCGCGCATTAACTATGGCCTGCCACTATACTGAAGGAGAGACCAGTGTTTGTGTTCTCGACTTTAAACGTGAAGTCGGATTATGGCATGCAGTTCTCACATCAGTGCTGAACGGTATGCATGTGCTATTCATTCCATATGCACTGATGAAGCAGCGACCATCTTCTTGGATGCAACTCATTACCAAACATCGAGCATCGTGTTGCCTCGTAAAGAGTCGCGACTTACATTGGGGTCTCTTGGCCACTAAGGATCATAAGGATATTTCACTTTCATCACTTCGAATGCTTTTAGTGGCAGATGGTGCCAATCCGTGGTCTCTTTCGTCGTGCGATCAATTTCTTAGTGTTTTCCAGTCAAAAGGACTGCGTTCCGATGCAATCTGTCCATGCGCAAGCAGTTCTGAAGTATTTACCGTATCACTTCGTCGACCTGGACGATCTTCAAGTGGATTTACCCAATCAGCTACTGGTCGTGGTGTTCTTTCAATGGCTGCCCTATCACATGGCGTTGTTCGTGTCGATAGTGAAGATTCACTTACCTCACTTACATTGCAGGATTGTGGCCAAGTAATGCCTGCAGCACAGATGGTTGTTGTACGATCGGAAGGTACGCCAGTTCTCTGTAAAACCGATCAAGTGGGAGAAATTTGTGTGACAAGTGGTGCTACTGGCACAGCATACTATGGTCTAGAGGGTCTAACCAACACGACATTCAAAGTTCAGCCTTTGGTGGACGAACCAGATCTTAAAGATCCAAGCACTGGAAAACCCATAAGCGAGGAGTATTTTGTGCGATCTGGACTACTTGGCTTTTTAGGACCTGGCGGTTTAGTATTTGTATGTGGATCCCGAGATGGTCTCATGACCGTGACTGGACGCAAGCACAACGCTGACGATATCATCGCTACTGTTTTAGCTGTAGAACCGATGCGTTTTATTTACCGTGGTCGTATTGCTGTTTTTAGTATCAAAGTATTGCGTGACGAACGTGTATGCGTGATTGCTGAACAACGTCCCGATTGTTCTGAAGAGGAGAGTTTTCAATGGATGTCAAGAGTTTTGCAAGCAGTAGACTCAATTCATCAAGTGGGAATCTATTGTTTGGCATTGGTACCGCCAAATCATTTACCTAAAACGCCGTTGGGAGGAATTCACTTATGCGAAGCTAGACGCCGATTCCTGGAGGGATCATTGCATCCAGCAAATGTGTTGATGTGTCCACACACATGTGTCACGAATCTTCCGAAACCACGGGAAATTCATCAAGGTATGTGTGAGAACTGTGTATGTTTTGTTTGCGCATTTTAATTTATCATAAGTTTTTTGAGTTGTTATTTGCTTAATAAAGGTGGTAGATACGCTTAGAATTGTGTGTATGCCGAATTAGATTAATGTTTTATTGTAGCGCGCTATAGGGTAACGCAAAACAAAAAATCAAAGAGTGGTGAATTTTGAATCTCATAGAAATATTTTAAATGAGTTTCTTATAATTTATATCCAGTAAACTGCATCCTTTTATATAGATTCATTTTATGGCATTATGCAAAGAAACAGAAGATAGATTATTTATACTGTATACACTAGCTATTCAGATTCAATACAGGTCTTACTAATTTGATATGACTAATGTAGATACCTTGTAAAGACGCATTCATTTTATACCCTAAAGCGTATGCATTACAATGCAAACTATAAACTATAAACGATTGTATTTACATTATACGATTGGTATAAAGATTTGTATACCTTTCTTTACTAATTGGTTGCATCTTACCAAAATATTTAACTTGTTTAAAATCATAATTGTTTTCGCCCTACTTATATCGTTAGCTTAGGCTAATTGCTAATACTTGCAATGCCTCAAACAAGATGGTCGATAGATAGAAGCGCCAATGTCTATTAAGATATTAATGTACTTTAGCATTTAAGTCTTCGAATGCAGACACAGGCGTTGTGGTCATCAATTCTGGTATCGAACCTCCGTTTTAAATTTGCATTCTTATACCTTTCTATACTAATTGACGTCGCACAAACTTGACATTAACTGACCCATAAACTTAAAGTCCAAGTTAAACTTCTTGGATTTTTTTTTTTATTAAAATCCAGCCATCGTTTTCAAAGATGTACGTCCAAATCACGGCACTCCTCAAAATTAGCGTCAAACAGTCATTTGAGGTGCTTAAGAGATAATTTGTGGATTCTCAGTATCCCACTTGCTTATATTCGTAACCACTGAGATAAAGTGGGAAATCGGTTTCAGCAGCTGAGGTTTACATAGTATTGAAAAGCGATTATTCTTCCATTCGGTC
This sequence comes from Volucella inanis, assembly GCA_907269105.1. Classification (NCBI taxonomy): domain Eukaryota; kingdom Metazoa; phylum Arthropoda; class Insecta; order Diptera; family Syrphidae; genus Volucella; species Volucella inanis. Next base: position 37,344,535 of record OU026154.1, on the reverse strand, counting down.
AAAGAAACGTAGATTAACCCTGATACAATGAACAAATGTGTTACTAAATAAACGTTTGTAATAACAATCCCTGTGTTTAGTATTTTAGTTTACTTTCATTTTGCTCTGCCCATTTCATCACAATCCCTTGGTGGAGGTTATGTCTACTGTAAAGCATTTTAAGGGCTTTAGTAACTATTTAGCTATTTATGTATTATTAAGTACAAACTCAAATGTCATTGTTCATATTTTTTTTTTTTTTTTGGTTGTACAGATTTTTAACAATGATATCTTTAGTCAGAAAGCTTCTCATGCATTACAACTCGTCCGAGATAGCAGACTCTTTATAAAACTCTAGACACTGACTGCGTCCGCCTTTGTTAGACTTCTTACTTACTTATGGGTATACACACCCGGCTGTAAATCTTGAATTTTTTTAATCTGTACAAGATTTTCTATTTCTAATGTTTACAGCCCCGGCGTGATCGTTTTGTCGATTTCCATCACACGTCTACGATTTGCAGTGGATACATATTATGAAGAGTTTTTGGTTGAAGTCTTTTCTGTAGTCTTGGCTATATCTTTTATAATTAGGCCGTCGTATGGTCGTTTAAATTTTTTATCATTTTGGAAATTGAGAACTAGATAAATAACCGGTATACTGCTCTGTTTTTTTTTATTTTTTCACGTGTGCATTCTATTTTAATTTTGCAAGTGGAATTTCGAGGTATTTGTTCTCATTAGCGAAAAAAATACAGACCAAGTTTATAATAACAGGAAACATATTTGTTTTTTTTCATTTACCTAAAAAGCTTTGCTTTCTTTAGAGACGATCCGATCATTTATTTCAGTTATTCAATTGGTCATTCAGTCAGTAGTTGAATTCTTGCCTAAACCTTAAACCTAAACCGGAAGTCAGAGATGATAGATATTGGCTCCTCAATTTCATCAGAAAAATTCTTGACGACGGTTTTCCAGGTTTTAAAATCAAAACGACTTCAGCGATTCCTCACTGATACATTTAACTCATTGTTTTATATGCGACATATCGTCGTATTGATTGATGTCCGAGGCGTTTTTACTTTGTTTTCCAAATGTTTGTTTGTTTTTTTCTATAGTACGATAATCCTACGCACCACTGCCAGAGATGATGTCACGTTTGATCATCAGTAAGTTATTTTCCAGCAGCGCCGTACGAAGGTCGTATGTTAGATTAAGTTGAGAGTGTCATGGATTGTCTCTAATCTTTCAAGTAGAATCCACATATATAATATGTAGTAATAGAAGAAAAAGAACAACAGAACTATAGGTTTCATAATAAAAGACATGTAAGCCCAACAAAACTGACAAGGCCTATACTTTTTTCTCCATATTATTCGTTATACTGTAGCGAAATTTATTTGGGATTTTCAGGAGAACTTATCGAGAATAGTCGAAAAGGTTAGCTTAATACTCATTCAAAAAAAAAAAAAAATTCACCACTCTACATGTAGAAAATAGATTGCGTGCATCGGAAAAGTACATATGCTTCCAGAATAGAATCGTTGCAACAGCATATTTGTAAGCTTCTAGAATTTTGCTTGGTACTTGGCATGACAAACAAAAAAAAAAAAAAACTGTATATAGTATAAGAGCTCTGTGTACCTCCACTATTGCTTTAGTAAGAAACAAAAGTAAACACTTTAACCGATTCAAATTAAAATAGAGCTTTTTGCACCAAATTAATAAAATTAAAACTCATCTCCACAATTCATATTTTCGTTGGAAAATCTTACTAAACCAATAGGGAAGTCCGTATATTCCAATTTATATACTAAAAAAGAAAGAAAATAAAAAATGAGAAATACTTATTTAATCATAAAACAAATTTAATCTATGTTTTATACCACACACTATTTTATTTCGATGTTTTTTTTCTTTTTTTCTTTTTTCCATTCGAATGCTGCTCTTGTTGTTCTTAACTGACATAAAAAAATACGATAATTAATTCAAAAAATCAAATTTTACGATACAAAAAACAAAACTAATCAATCATTCCAAATAACTTGAAACACATCACACATAAATCGATATACTCGCAATAACTACATGAAAACTCTTTACAACAAAATAATTTTTAAAATTCACAATTTTTTGTAAATTATTTTCTGTTTTATGCGCATTTTGGTATTAACCGATAATCAAACATTCATTCTATTTCGCGTTTTTTTTTTATATAACATTTAACTATTATTACACTTGTTAAAACAACAACTACAACTACTACTACCTAATTGGCATTGGCACTGGATTCACCATTTGAAAACAAAAAAAAAAAAAAAAAACTTATAATGAATTCACCATTCTAATTTAATTTTTGGTTTTTGCTATTTACTAACAAAATTGTGATTACGTTTGAAAATTTATAAATTTACAAATAATTGTAACGATAACGCGTACTATTTATATATGGGACCTTGGTCTTGGTCTTGGTCACTTGCTCTAATTTCCCACCTTCCCATACTGTCTTTCTCTCTATATATATACGTACATTTATATATATATATATATTTGTATTTGTTACTCTTAAATTACATTTATATATATTTTTTTCTAAATATTTTTGCATTACAAATTTACATTACTTTATTCGAAAAATTAAAAAAACACAAAATTCTCAAAACCTTAAAACAAATTCGGTTGCATTGCCAAAACAAATGAAATAAATAAAAAATAAATAATTCAATAACGGTAACGTGTTTTTGTAAATATTTTCTTTGACGATATATATCGATTCGTAAAATATAAAAAATGAATAAATTACAAACGAATTTGTACAAAATAAAATAAAATAAAATAAGTAGCAGTGCAACCATCAACAACTAGTAGTAGCTCATCTGGATGTGGTATTACAGACACATCAGTTGGACCGGCCTCAGTAATGGTTGGCAATTTGGTACAGGGTAATCGATTGGCAATGGCACAAGGACGTGATATCGGTTTATCAGAGGACAGCGAAAGGAAGGTATGTATTGATGAAAACTAAAAAAAAAAACATTTCCTGTATTAAATTGTTAATTATTTCAGCATCAGTTAATAACCGGTGTATTAAGATGGCGTGCGAACACTTCTCCAGATCATGTTTTGTACACCCTGCTGAATTCAAAAGGTAAGACATATTACGCTGTTATTTATATCACTTGACTATTCTTTTTTGAAACATTTTGTAAGTGTCTTCTTCTTAAAACTGAGAGTTTCTTTATTTTTTATCGTCTAAATTTTGAGGTCTGGAATTCACATATCCTATTTTTCATTTAGACTGTTTCTGCCTCTTGATACGTCATAGAGTTCGCAATATCAAAGTTGGAAGGATGCTGGTTTTGTATGCTTTATTTTCCGATTTTGTGTTAAATGGAAGGATGTTAGGCGCTTCACTAAAAAATACGATAAGTTCACAAACTGTTTTTGCAGAGTTTTCCTTGAGAATGGATCTATAAAAATAATTAATCACTGAAAAAAACATTCGTTCTGTATATCGAACCCAAGTTAAATGGGATTTTCATTGGCGAAAAAAGAAAAAAACCAAATTAAGAAATAAAAACAAATGTACGGACACGGTGAAAGAAACTACAACATTAGAATATATTGTGCGAATTGTTCTGGTAACTACAAAACGTTCGATTGCACCACACCAGAAAGCGCAAATAGTAAACAAAATCACCGATCAAATTATGTCAATTTTTTGCAGAGTATGCAAATACGCAACACTCAATCAACGAAGAAAAATATTCACAATAACAACATAAACAGTAATAACATCCAACTTCTTTTAATGTCTGCTTTTCCTCCATTTTGTAACAACAACGCCGACGTGAAGTTGTCAGTGCTAGAGGCCCACAACCTCAACAACATAATCAAGTGTGCGTTTTATTCACAGAAAGCTCAATTGAAAATGATGTTCCGTAAATCGAAACCGTCCAATTTGGAAGTCAATACATTATTACTTGACCCACGGCCACCCATGTATCCATGTGAACCTACTTCCATACCACACTCCATTCGTAATAATCTGTCAACCTAATATTGTAGCGCAGCCAATTGTTTTAAATGATTCAAACTCAGATCATTGTTTTTTGCAATCTATAAGTTTTTTTTTTTTTTTTTTTTTTTACATTTTAAATTTACATCAATTTACCCGCAAAGCAAAGTGCTCATCTGCAGGTGATTGTTAGCATTGGTATCATTAGTTGGTTTTGAGGTGATTTAAAATAATATCTCAGTTTCATTCCGTAAAAGAATAGCATTATTACTTTATGTAGATATACAGTTAACAAAAATTCATTATTGGTGACTATTCTACTTTACAAATTACATCGAAATAATTTTGTTTAATTCTTTTTTTCGTTTTCTAAGGTTAGGAATGTATTTCAAAGATTGAGGAAGTTTGTTCATAAGTATTGTAATAGCATAGCGTAATTCTAGTTTTCCATAGATGTTGAATGTTTCTGGTACTTCTAGCATTTCTTGGGCTCGTCTTCTGGTGTTTTGCGTATGACGTATAGGTTGCAGAAATCTCTGATCATCCATATAGTGTATGAGTGTTGCCATCTGAAATATTGCGTTGACATGTAAGACTTTGAAAGATGTCGTTGCAGGTTTAAAAACTTTAAAAAGACGATGTTGAAGATTCAATATCTTATCAATATGGTTTGCCTGCGTTGCCCCAAGCCAGAATCCTATATCTAATTCTTGATTCTGCTACACACTTGTACACTTGTTTCTGCATTTCTAAATAGGAATATCTTTTAAGGTATACCATCGCAAAGGGCGCGCTCTTAAGTTGAAGACGTAGGGTATTTATATGCTCTCACCATAATAGGTGTTCATCTATAACTATCCCATGCTTTTGAAGTAGTCAATTTCTTTATTGTTGGCTGACAATGGGCAGTGTTCGTTCGGTGATATATTTGAACAATAACTTCTCGCTTAGAGGTTCTGCGTATGTGCATTAATTTTTGTCTTGGTCGCATTTATTAGAAGGCCTTTATCATGACACCATTTAGAGACGGTGTAAAATTCTTCTTGCAAGATTTCCACCGCAGAGTTTAAACATTTGCGTTTCACCACAATTGTTATGTCATCAGCGTAGGCATAGGCAGTACTTTTTTTGAATAAGCGCAAGAGTTCGTTTGTATAGAGGATAAATAACAACGGGCCCAGTTTGGAGCCTTGTGGTACACCGTATTCACTTGGTTTTTCCTCGCTCATTTTGTTTGAGACCTTAACTTTTGTGGTTCTATCTTTCAAATAGCTCTTAAGCCAGTTTGCCATTATTTCTCTCAAACCTATTTTACTGAGGCTTTAGATTAGCTTTTCATGCATTAGTGTATCCAAGTCACTTTCAAACATATCAATCGCCAATACATAGATATTGAAAATGGTAACTGGGTCCATTTGCCGCTAGTTCTCAAATAAATGTCGAAAAACTATCTGCTGCTATATTAGATGGTTAAAATTCAATCAAACCTAAAAGAACCTTAGGAAATATAGTCGAGTGGACCACCAACGAGATCACACCTCAACCAGTGCACTCGTAAATTCTCGTGTGCTGTAAAAAAAAAAAAAATAAATAAATAAATAAACCGCACAGTGTAAAAAAAAGCAAAAACAAACCAAAACCACCGCGCGCGTGTAAAAAAAAAAATATATATAAAATAGTGCAGTACAGTGAAAAAAAAAAAAATGTAAAATATCACACAGTGCGAGTAGCCCACTTTTTCCGCTCCTTGCCGAAGTAATTTTGCTTGCACTCGGTCACTGCCATTACTGTATTTATCATACGGTACGGACAGTGATTGAGTGTATGTCACAACCAATGGATAGCGGGTTGTGAGTGTGAATTGTGTTAGTGCACTGTTTTATATTGTTGTAAGAGCATAACACCTACAGCAATTTGATTCGGTAAACCAACGTCAAAATTATCACTTCGCAGCCTTGTTTAGCATCGTCGGTATTTGTGTTTTTTGTGTTTGTTTGTTATCAAGACTAGGGAATTCAGGGTGGACGTACGTCCACCTCTGTAAGTAGAGACTATCAATTTTGGCAATTAATAAAAAACACGTGCAGTTCCCGGCCCACACCACACATCACTCTGATCCGAAGCTAAGTGGCTACGATATAGTGCCACTTTTCTTCTCTCATTGTTAAAATTCTCTCAGGTTCCGTAAGCAAAGCAAATTGTCAACTATTGTTTCATTTACAGAAGCCCCAATCTGGACAGAAATTCGATCTTTAACAAATTTGATGCGCTGTCTGGATCTATTCAAATAATTGTATTTCTGTATCCTCATACTGAAATCGTTATTACGGGCAATTTCAATATACAAAATTCTGGGTGGCTTCAAAATTCTGGACAGCCAACACACGAAGGACGGTGTGTTGAGATTTTCGCTGTGGAAAACAGCTTGCCCACGCGAATACAAGACGTTGACAGTCATACCGCCAACACCGTGCACTCACTCCGATAGGTACGTCGTTGATATGGTCTCCTCCATAGGCTCGTCGGGCCTTTGTGTCATATGAGCTAATTTCTCGTACACCTACCACACAGTTATAGAAAATATTCCTAAAAGAACCGTATGATAATACGAGAAAGCCAATTAGAGCAAACTTAACAGCTTCTTTTCGTTATGTATCCGCGCTACCGACGTAGAGCCCACCGCTGATATGATGACTGACACTATTTTCTTTGGAATAAGATGCTCTATCTCTCATCGGATGAAGAGTATCAAGCCAAAAGAAAAGTCATGTTACGACTCGAGCTGTAAAGAGGCTGTCAGGGGTAGAGACTTTTTTTCCAGTCCTACATGATCAACCCGATGCAGGAAAACCGAAAAAAGTCCAAACGACCCAAGAATTGCTGCAACGTCTTATGCGTGTGAGTTTTAGATCATACAAAAGGTAAGGCAAAAAATAATAAGTAGTAAAATTGTTGGTCGTTCGTCAAAAATATTAGAATTCTACCTCATGTTCCATCCCAAATCTCATTTATATTGACATTCCAACTGTCAGCTTTTTGGACAGATTGCTGATTGCTGCATACTTTGCAGCCAGATCAACACCTCTAGATTGTGCTTTGTCTCCGCCTACACTTGAGTGCGCCGAATCTTGAATAGGAAGAATCCACTTTCACGCTCATGTAGTAACAAAAGTAGTAAAAGATTTTAACATACACAAGTCCGCTGGTCCAGATGGTATATCTCCCGCTGGCAAAACTACTGCGTAAGCTTTTTCATCAATCCTACTTTTAAGGACTTTTAGGACCAGATGGAAAATAGCATTTGTAAAACCCGTCGCTAAAAAGAGGCGAATCATCTACCTCCTCCTCTCCTCATAGAAACGCAGTTAAACAGTCAGATCATAGAACATCTCGAAACACCAAAACTTTTTATTGACCGGCAATATGGTTTTCGTAGCAACAGGTCCACTGATGATCTAATAGATCATCACCGAAAAGTGGAACCAAATTCTGCACAAATTTGGCGAAAGCAAGGTATGATTATGTAACATAATTGTACTTGATATTTCGAAGACATTGACAGAGTTTGGGTTGATGAATCTCTTCTTCATTGAATTAGAAATTACCTTGGATGGTTGTTGTCTTGGATGGTTTCAAGTCTGATATCCACAAAATGGATCCTGGTGTGCCTTAGGAATCTGTTCTATCTCAGACACTCTTTTTAATTATAATCAATGATCTCTTATCTGCTACTTCCAATTCAATATATTTATTAGCACTGCCATTGCAACCCTAACAATAACTAATGTATGGCTTACGTTTCGGGTTTCTTCTGTTATTTCTGCTTATTCACATGTCCGTTAAGGTGAAAATTCGTTGATATGAATATTCAAAAGTACCCTAGTTGAAAGTTTCAAAAACGGTTTCAAATTTGCGTTCTCTACTTATCCTCGTTAAGTTTGTTCAGCTTGTTAAAATAATGGTTCATCAATGTAAGCTAATATATTTTACGGATATTTATTTAGCAGAGAAGGTCGTAATATTGCATATTTTCCCCTCTTTGGATCATATCTGCCTCGGCTTGGTTTGAGCCATGTGGTAACTCTGCAATTTTTCCGTCGGTATTTACATATATAATCAAATTCATATCGCACTCTTGTAGTTTCACTGTATGTTTTCCTGGGCCCTCTCCAATTTATCAAGGCTTCTTCCATTAATGAAATTGTCTAATAAAGAGCTAGGATAGAGCAACTGACTGATCTAATCGTAACGGTTTTAAGATGACGCCACCGAAGGTAGCTACAATTTGCCTGTCATAGTTCCTTTTGAGTGGCGGGACCACCAGTGGACCAGTCTATACCAGGACTTAAAAGACGGTACCGCGGGAGTCAGAGCCTTCCGGAGTTCGATCCGGGCCAATAATGGTGTTCCAGTTGGTTTCGACCCGATGCAGAGTTAGGTGGCCGTAGCCGTGGGCTGGCGTCCAAATCAGAATGTTCGGTGTTCTAATCCCAACATTGCCCGAAAGACATTCATTTTTCCAGAAAACAAAAATCAAGGAAAATGAGTAGTTGAATAGAAATCAACAACAAGCCAAACTTACACTAAGAATTTAGTTTCCCCATTAAATGTTGGATGCCTTCCATGGAGCGAAATTTAACACTGAGCCCAAACATTTCTCCCTCTCTATCCCATTTTCCAAAAAACTTAACACATGCTGAGGCACTATAAGTGTATACATACCCACTTGAGTGTTAAGTTCTTTAACAAAAAAAGGTCTCGACTCATATCAAGGGTGGAACTGTGTGCTCAATACAGTTCCACTTGTGTATCAAAGTAAAAGGCGTATTCTTGCTCCCATAAATATATGAGCATTCAGTGAACTTTAAATATATGGGCATTCAGTGAACTGAAGCTTATACGGCAGGTGTTCTTTTACAACACATAACACGTGTGTTATGTCATATGGTTATAGCTTTTTAATCGCATTCATCTTCTAAACACATTTGAAATGCACAAACACTCAATGGTTTTCGCTTTGCGTACGTTCGATATTAAATTTTTCTTGTTGGGGCACTATTTTGATGCACAAACTTGTTCTAATAGCTGAATGAATCTTATAAATAAATAGCCTCCGCCATTACTCGCATATTGACCACTTATAGGCAATTCAAAATAATAATATAAATATCTCAAATTTTTTTTACAGGTACTGTTGCAAAAACTCTAACCTGCTCGGAACTACATAAACGTGCTGAAAAAATCGCTGCTCTTCTGCAAGAGAGAGGAAAGATTGAACCTGGTGATCATGTGGGTAAGTAATGTAATCCGTCTACTCCTATGGATAATATGTTTTATATAATTTTTCTTCTTAAAGCCCTCATCTTTCCACCTGGCTTGGATTTAATATGCGCATTCTATGGCTGTTTGTATTTGGGTGCTGTGCCGATCACTATTCGACCACCACACCCTCAAAATCTTATTACCACTTTACCGACTGTGAGAATGATTGTCGACGTTTCAAAGAGCGGTATCGTTCTATCAATTCAATCGATCATTAAATTATTAAAATCTCGTGAAGCTGCGGCTTCGATAGACCCGAAGAGCTGGCCACCAATTTTAGATATTGACGATAATCCCAAACGTAAATTGGCCGCTGTTGCAAATTCCACATTGGATTCGACAGCATACTTGGACTTCAGTGTATCAACTTGTGGTCGATTAAGTGGAGTCATTATTACTCATAGGTAAGGGTTTCAAGATCCTTTTGGATGTCTTCTTTAATTTAACAATCTTCAATTTGTTTAGATCCCTTTCAAGTGTGTGTGCCAGTTTGAAACTCGCCTGTGAATTATATCCATCACGTCATGTGGCACTCTGTTTAGATCCCTACTGTGGCTTAGGTTTTGCAATGTGGACGCTAATAAGTGTTTATAGTGGCCATCATTCGATTCTTATTGCACCGTATGAAGTAGAAGCAAATCCTAGTCTCTGGTTATCTACCCTATCTCAGTACAGAGTCCGTGATACATTTTGCTCGTATGGTGTAATCGAGCTATGCACAAAAGCCTTGAGTAATTCAATTCCAGCATTGAAGCAAAGAAACGTTGATCTCCGCTGTGTTAGGACATGTGTTGTAGTCGCCGAAGAACGTCCTCGTGTTCAACTGACGCAACAATTTTGCAAACTTTTCCAAGCCCTCGGACTAAATACTCGCTGTGTTTCAACGTCATTCGGTTGTCGAGTGAATCCGGCAATTTGTGTTCAAGGTGCCAGTTCAGCAGAGAGTGCACAGGTGTACGTTGATCTTAGAGCATTACGAAACAATCGTGTTGCCTTGGTGGAACGTGGAGCGCCTAATTCTCTTTGTCTCATCGAATCCGGTAAACTGCTACCAGGTGTCAAGGTTATAATTGCTAACCCTGAGACAAAGGGTCATTGTGGAGACTCACATTTGGGTGAAATTTGGGTAAGCGTTAAATAATTTAAATCTCTTTCTATGAAGTATTACATTCGTATTCTCCTTATAGGTACAATCCCCTCACAGCGCAAATGGTTACTTTACCATTTATGGTGATGAAACCGACTACAATGATCATTTCAATGCCAAATTAGTTACCGGCGCAACGACTGAAGTATACGCCCGCACCGGTTATTTAGGATTCTTACGTCGCACTGAATGCTCACAGGCTGTGTCAATTTTGGATGAGACAACACCCAGTATTGCCAGTCGGGACAGTGATACAGAATCGTTACATTCAATGAGTCAGTTGCAACATAATTTGTCATCGATTTCAATCGGCAATCAATCGGGTGGTGGCAATAATCAGGATCAAGAGTTACACGATGCTGTCTATGTGGTGGGAGCATTGGATGAAGTAATAACACTACGTGGCATGAACTATCATCCAATTGATATCGAGAATTCTGTGTTGCGGTGTCATAAGAAAATCGCTGAGTGGTGAGTTTTCGAATTTTTAATATGCCGTAAAATTTCTTTACTTAAAGTGGCTTTCTCTTTTATAGTGCTGTATTTACATGGACAAATCTACTAGTCGTCGTTGTGGAATTAGATGGCAACGAATCAGAAGCCCTAGACTTGGTCCCATTGGTTACGAATACAGTTTTGGAAGAGCATCAATTGATAGTTGGTGTCGTAGTAGTAGTTGACCCAGGTAAAGAAATTAGTTAATCATATTATTCCGTTTCTTTATTGGTTTTTAAATGGTAATTTCTCTTATATTAAAATCAACCAATACATATCCGTCTTTAATCTTCAGAAACAATGTTTAATAGAATAGATATCCAGTTGATTACTCTAGCTTTCATTATAACTTTAAAGAATTTATATTAAGGGTTTAATTATTACCTTTATTCTGTACGAACAATATAATCTTGACTTTTTGTATAAATTTCTATCAACAACTTTCCGAGGTATAAATTAACATCAATAAATGGGCATCTGCTCCTTACGGTAAAGCGAAATGAGTACATAACCCGTAAAAAAAGAGAATAAAGAATCATGGAGGATATGACAGGATACAACTTTTCTAAGTTTATTAAAAGTTCACCTATTATTATCTAGACTAACCATTGTAAGAAATATAATGATGACAATGCATTAAAAAGTATCTAGTAGAAAGGTTATTGACAATAAAAATCTTAGGAACCAGTCTTTGAATTTGTAGAGAGTATGAAAACATACCAGTATTCGAGATCCATATTATTTATTTACCTACCGTATAAATATAAGTTTCTAAGCCTTATTATCTATATCATACATTTTCGATCGTTGTTTCGTCGGTCCTCGATTTTGGCGTAAACATTAAGCTTTATCCTCCGCTTGTCTTTTTTCTTCGATCTATTGCTTTAATCTCATATCTCATATCTTTTGGTAGTGCTGAAGTGACTATATATTACTACATAATCTTGGTGCCAGTCAAATCTTGTTATTAGCTGCACAGTCGTTCTGCATATTAGAGTGTCGAAAAATTCAACAAAGTGTTACATTTTGCTCAGTTGTCAGGCTCAATTTTGGACATATAAATGTCTTTTACGACTTGGACAAAAGCTTAACCAAAGACCCACATACTTGTATACGCTTGTAAAATCTAAAGCTTACTGCGAACTGCTAACCATATAACTTGTATGCCTACGTCTTCCACAAACGCCATCGAACTCTGAATCCTGCACCGAACAATTATTAACGAAGTAGCATAAAAAACTTTGGACTACCAATCACCACCAATGAAACGTAGAAGTCCTACATAAAAAGCACTGCAAAGAAAAAAACTAGAGTAGCAATTCAAAAATACCGAGAGAAGGAAAAAAATTCTGCCAAAAAAGAAAATGTTCCACACAGCATCAGTTTTGCAACAGTAATTATATTTGAAGTTTATATATTAAAGCTAAACAGCTTTTAGCTGTCATTAAGAGTAAAACGCAGGGTCTTCATAATTTCGGAAATTCTGTCATCGACCCAAATTGGATCCTAGATTTGCTTAATGTAGAAAATAGTACAGTGTTTTACGAAATCAAAATCCACATCTACGTATTCAAAATCTAGGTCGTGCATCATCTTAATCAATATTAAGTCGGCAGATATAAGTTGGATTTAAGTAGTAGCTGAAAAACAAAGTAACCGTGTAATCAAAGGAACTACCCGCTAATTTATTTAAAGTTGAAGATGATGCTTCGGTGCACCAGATCATTAATCGTGTGTGGAAGAACAAATTTGTGGCTGTTGTGGGTCATATATAAATTAATAAAAATCTCGTGGTACTATGTGTAAACCTAATTTCTTTTTGCACAATGCTCATCGACAAATACTAGGTGAATTCCTTTCCATACCGAATTGTTTAATTTAAACAAATCTTGAAAAAGGTTTTATGAGTCTAGGGTTGATATACATCTTTTCATCGAATTTAAAACAACATATATCATATAGTTCTCTACTATATAGTTCCTGGAAACTATTGGAGACATGCAAGATAATACGCTAGCGTGTAATTTCCTTAATTTAGTACTGCAATAGAGGTGTGTGGATATTTTAACACTGATGGCATGGAACGGATCTTCAACAAGTTTGTCTAGTTGTTAAACTTTATTAACATCGAAACCATCAGTTACATCTAAAACATCGTAGTTCAAGTCTTTACGGCAGAAGAACACTATGCCTCGTGTAGAGAGAACTGAAGGTAAAAGCGTTTTAAAAATCTAAACTGAGATGATCAAAATAGGTGCTTGTTTGAGCGATGATTTCTTTTTTGGATGGAGTTGTATTTTTTCTTCAAGTTGTCATTGATCGAATTTGGCATAATATTCGCCGTTGATTTTTTTTTTTTTTTTTACTTTTAAGAGAATCGATTCAATAAGATGACTCGGACATGGACATGGACAAAGAGGAGAAAAAATAGCTTTATATTGAAGGAAAATTTTCGCCTAATACAATAGAACTCATTAAACGAAAATAACATCAATAAAATAGTAATAATAATCAATCTAAAAGCAGGGCCGGACCTTGCATTGGAGCAAGTGGAACAGCTGCACCGGCGCAAGATTATATTGATTCGTTAAAAAATGCTTTGCAAACATCGTTTTTAAATACATTTCAAAATTAACAGAAATTGTTTTTCCAATAACTTAATCGCACCGCGGCAACACTTCATAATTTACATCCTTATAATAATAATACACACACCAAATGTACACTGATACATAACATCAGCTTACAACCTATTCCAGTGCCTGCATCCGTACTCTGTACGCAACTTCAACAGCATAGTAACGCAGTTGCAGTTCATCCAAAAAAATATGTATCCTCTTTCATCGAATCTATAACTTAATATCCAAGGCTTTTTTGTTGTATGAGCTTCTGGAGCAGTTGTATCATGCCGCACCATACGTCACAAATTCTGCGCCATAACGCCATAGTTTTTTATGCTGAAATCACAGAATACACTAACAAATTAAACTTCCTAAGGAGCAGAGTTCCGGATCTGCGTCAAATGCAAGTTATTTACAACAAATAAAATTTGTTCTAACAATCTAAGGCAGACGTGTTCGATGTAGAAGGTAGAAGAGAACGTGTTGTTAGCTTCAATCGCATTGAGTTGTGCTTCTGGCTGACAATGCAACGTGGACTTAAATTTGTATATATACAATATTTCACAGTAGATACGTGCTTGTTAATGATAGATTTGTTTTTCGAAAATTTTAAAATTGTGCTTTAATTTTGAGAATTTAGAAAACCCAGTCAATGTTAAAATAATATGTATATAAATTGTCTCTTCCTGTATACAACTGAGTCAAGTCGGTTAACGAATATTTTCAACAAAAAAAAGTGTTGCCTTGTGGTCGGGACTCAGAAATGTACTCAGGGAAGAAAAAACTAACAGGTAGTGGGTGCAGGAGCGAACGGAATGCGATTGAGGCAGACAATACAAAACATGTGCTGCAGTTCAGGAAACACCTTGCTGTATGTCCTTCAACATTGGTAAATCTAAGTTGTAATAATTTATTGCCTACAGGAAATATTGCACAGCCAGTTCAGGCAGAATCAGCCTTACATGTGTTAGATGATGTTAAAGAAAGTAATATTTAATGTTTTACCAGCATTTGAAGATCCTAAATTATGGCCAAATTAATGTGATCAAGTTATTCAATTATTAGTCCTTTACATATGACAGCTTTTCGGGCTTGGAGAGATTTAGATTTAGTTTGGCAAAATAACAAAACAATAGACTCTGGAATGCCAAACCAGATGGCCAAGGAAACTGAGCATTGGAGAAATATCCTGAAACGGCTTCTAATTCTCGGGCAATTCCTTGCTACACAGTCTTTAGCATTTAGATGAAGCTCCTATGTTTTATTCGAGCAATACAGCGGCAACTTTCTGTAATTCGTGCGAGCTGTAAGTCAATTCGACATGATTCTAGGAGAACACCTACGCAGAATTCATCTTCAAGAGACGAAGCACACATACCTAAATAAGGGCACTCAAAATGAGCTCATAGAACTTTTAGCAGACAAAGTTAAAAAAGCTATTTTAGACAAAATAAAGCGAACTAAATATTTTTCGATAATTGTAGATTGTACGCCTGATATTACTGGAAAGGAACAGCTTACGTTGGTAGTTAGAATGGTTGACCATAACAAAAAAAAAAAAAAAAATTATGAAGTTAAGGAATACTTCTGAGGATTTTAAGTTGCAGAAGAGACAACCAGATATGGAGTAACTGAGCTTGTATTAGGTGAGTTTTTAAAGTTAAACCTTGCTTTATCAAATTGCCGGGGCCAAGGATGTGACAATGGTGCAAACATGAAAGGCAAAAGTTGTGATATGCAAGCTAGAATTAAAGGTCCGGAACCAAGGGCTTTGGTCGTCTCATGCTCCTTGCTGTTCAATGTTCTTTTGATGCAGTGGCATTTTTTGACACGGTTGAGAGTTTATATGTTTTTTCTCTAGCTCTGTAAACAGATGGTCTGTTCTGAAAAAACCTCTTATAAGTTTGACACTAAAACTTCTATGTACGACCAGATGGGAGAGCGGAATAGATGCGATCAGGCCATTTTACCTATACTTAGGAGAAGTTTATGAAGCCCTTGTTGAACTATCACAAACTGACGAGCTTAAATCCAAAAATGTGGCCCAGTACCTTTGCGGCAAGGTGACTGATTTTAGATTTATTTACTGCGTTGTAATTTGGCACACAATTTAAGATAGGATTAGTATTGCTAGCAAGTTCTTGTGCAGAATATGTGCCTCAAGCTGGCAGTTGAGATTTTGTATTCAACAAAACAATTTCTCATAGAATTTAAAACGATGAAGAAGTTTCCTTGTGTTTAGAGGAAGCTAGGCTCATAGCTGTTGATCTAGAAGTTCGCTGCACCTTTCCAGCTATCGCAGTCTTACAGTCCCGAAAAAGGGCAACTCAGTTTTTCTACGAAGGAAGAGATGACCTCATTATAGAACCACAAGAAAGATTAAAGGTAAAATTTTATTTTAAAGTTTTAAATCAAGCCATTTCATTAATTTCTGAAAGACTTAAGCAGATAAAAAAGTACAATGAATTATGTCAATGTGTATTTAATATTGAAAAGCTCAAACCAAATCCTAAACTTGGATTTTCTTCAACTGAAGACTGTTCTCAATTAGAAAAAATTTTAACTTATACTGGCAGTTCCGATTTAAGTGACTCAGAATTTTATAGACATTTTTAATTTTATTCATAACAGAAATATAAAGACTCTTTTTCCAAATACTGTTATAACCCTAGGAATAGGTTTTATTTTACCAGTTACTGTAGCATCAGGAGAACTCTCATTTTCCAAACCTAAGATTATAAAAATTACTTACGTTCTTTAATGTCGCAGGAACGATTGGTATCTTTGGCAACCATATTAACTGAAAAAGGAATTATGTTGGAGATTGATAGTAACTGGGCAATAACTTTTTACCAAAAAAAAAAAAAAAAAAAAACACGCAAGTGCAATAATATGTGAAAGAGAGAGAGCAAAAAAAATGTGGAAATGTATAAATATTAGGTCTATATCGTGCGGTTTGCTAAGAGATGGCGTAACTTGTATTATTCCGTTGGTATTATTCTATTGGAACATGCGTTGGAAAGCTACTGTCATTGTACGTCATTTCAGTATATGTCATTCATTTGAAGCGTAAACAACAATAATTTTTTTTCACTCAAATATGTCGAACTTTTTGCCTGAAAAAGTGTTTTTGCGGGGAGTTCTTCTTCATTACTTTAATATGAAGAAAACTGCTGCCGAAAGTCATCGTATTTTGGTGGAAGTTTATGGTGAACATGCGCTAGCTGAGCGAACGTGCCAAAAATGGTTTACACGATTTAAAAGTGGTGATTTTGGTTTGGAAGACGATGACGATGCCAAAAGCCAAAAAAGTTTGAAGATGAAGAACTGAAAGCATTACTCTATGAAGATTGTTGCCAAACACAAGAAGAGATCGCAGAATCTTTGGGTGTTACTCAAGCAGCCATTTCAAAACGTTTAAAAGCAGCTGAATATATTCAAAAGCAAGGAAATTGGGGTCCACATGAACTGAAGTCGAGAGACGTCGAAAGGCGGTTTTGCATGTCGGTTTTCGCATCGGATTGTTACTGGTGATGAAAAATGGATTCATTACGACAACCCCAACCGCAAAAAATCATATGTGAAACCCGGCCAAGCAGTAAAGTCAACGGCAAAGCCGAATATCCATTTCGCTAAGGTAATGCTCTGTATTTGGTGGGATCAGATGGGTGTGCTGTATTATGAGCTGCTAAAACCGGGTGAAACCATCAATGGACAACGCTACCGAACACAATTAATCCGTAATAGCTGGCAAGCTCGTAGACTCCCATGTTACACAAGTGGGTTTGGGTTTAATCTCTGTTAACAAGTAAAAACTGAAAATCTTATCTATTTTCTTAGCGCCACCTTCCGGCGAATAAAATATTTTATCTCTCGCTCTCGCCATTTACAGTCAAAAAAAAAAAAAAAAAAAAAAAATAAATAAATAAATAAATAAAATAATAATAATAATAATATTAATATATGTGATTGGGATAATATAGGGTGATTGGGATGATATTAGGGTGATTGGGACAATACATATTTAGAGAAGGTAATAGACTTCCTTGGGGCTTATGTACCTTGGTTGTCCTTTTTATTGAAGTCCCCACAAAGTTTAGAAAAAGATTGAAGTAACAATAAATCGGAATTAATGATCAGTGATCTTAAGGATCTTCTCTAACTAGAGTTTACTTTTAGCTCAGACCGGATAGTGAGTTTTATACACGAGGTTATAAGAGGTGATAAGATTTTTCATAAACAATTGGATGTCGGATTGCAGATTATAATATGGTTTGTTTTACTAAGGGTGGTATCACAGTTGAATTGGGTATTTAGTAAATTTAATGTCGTTGTGAATTGTCTATTATGTCTTGCGATTGCGGATTGAGGGCTTAAGAATGATATTTGATTCCAGTACCATTATTATAGCTATTATGTCTGTATAGTACTTTAATATAATTATGTCATACTACTGACTATGTTCAATTATTTCTTAATCAAATTTTTTTTCAGGTGTGGTACCCATCAACAGTCGTGGCGAGAAACAGCGCATGCACTTACGTGATGGTTTTCTGGCAGATCAATTGGATCCAATTTACGTTGCATACAACATGTAAATATATTCTTTAAAAGGGGGGAAAATACAAATGGAATCACTTATTTTCCATTTGTTCAACCAATATATTTCACTCGTCAAGTAATTGAACAAACACAAATTTATAAACATACATACGTACATATGTATTTTTTGATAATTCAAACAAATTCAAAAGAAATCTATAGCAAAACAAAAAACAAACAAAAAAAGAAATCATTCGAGTAAAAGGAAAATACAATAAACGCCTCAAGTCTTTATATACAATTATATATTAAACAGAAAAAACATTAATTATAACGTATAAACTACGACAAAACATAAATAAAAATAAAAAATAAAAAACAGCATACATGATTTTTAGATATATGTACTAGTATATATACGATACATATAAAAATATACATATATGAAAACTTGAAATGAGCAAAATAAATAATTTTAAATTGAGAGAACAAGCAAATTCGGACAATTTTCTAGCTGTAGAATCCTCTGACCACTTGAGAGCAGAATCACATAATCTCTCTCTCTTTGTGCTACAAACCTTACGTTTTAGTTAAATAATTTAAGTTGTATCTCTTTCGATAGGCATTTAATGAACAAAATTTATATAATAAAATAAATTAAAAAAAATAAAACTAAAATAAAATGAAAAGCAATCTTAAGGTTTTTTACAATTTACAAATTAAATAAATAAAAAATATTATAAATGAAGGAATATTTTATTTTCTCTTTTTGTTTTTGATTTTTGATTATCTTGTTAAGCTCTACCTACAAAAAGCTCGTAGATACTAGACAATTACTATAATTAGTAATTTTTCTAAAAAAAACAAACAAAAAACAAAACCTTTGTACGAAAACAATAAAAGTATGTTTAATATATTTACTATGCACAACAACAAATAAAATAAAAAAAGAAATAAATTAGCAGAAAAAAAAACAAAGTCATCACGGAATAATTCACTTTCTTTATTTTGTTGACAAAATGAAACACAAGAACGAAAGAAAAATAAAATCAATTTTTATTCACTAATTAATTATATTGTACTCCTTCATATTAAACATAAAATTAAAAAATAAAAATAAAAAATAAGAACAATTAATATAACGAACAACGGAAAACAATAAATATAAAAAATAATACAAAATAATTAAACAAATAAACAATTATAAAATAAAAACGGAAATCTTTTAAATCTGTTAATGAATATGAAACAATTGTAATTTATTGTCAAACACACACTTTATTTTTGTGTTTTTATGTAAGTTTCCGTTTGAATACAATACCACAAAAAATCACAGCAACAAATACACACTGTTTTTCCTCATATGTAGTAGACTAAGAATGAGAATGAAAATGAAGTAATAGAAAGCGACAAATATTTTCTTAGAATGCAATGTTTTGCGTTTATATTTATTCGTTCTGTTCCGTTTTTGTTTACTTTGTTTGTGGTACGTAGAGTTAATGCAACAAATAATGTACTAGTACTAGTTGCTTATATTTTTTTTTTGTGTTTTTGTTTCCTTGTTTTCTCGATGTTTTTATTTTAATGCTCTCTCTCTCTCTCTCTTTCTCTTTTTCTTTATTTTCCATGTGATTATATAAAATATTTTATTATTTTTAATCTTAAACTTAAATAAAATGAATTATTTTATTCATTTTAGTTTCTTAGTTATAACGGCCAATAAGTGAATATAATTAATAACGTTTATATAATTATAGAAGTAAATAAATTTTCAAAAATAAATATGGGTTTCATTTGATTTGATTACATTTTTGTTTGTTTTTTTTTTTTTTGATTGTCTACAGTCCAGATTGAACTTTAGAATCGGTTGAAAGTTGGAATCGCTTGCAATTCTGCGCAGTCTTATTTATTTGACCTTCCTGCATTTTGCAGATACCTCAAAATATGTAATTATAATATAATGTGCACAATAAAAATCTGCAGAACAGAGCTTATGGTAGAGGTTTTTTTCTTTACAGAAGCAACAACAGCAACAATTCATACTATCGTACTTCATTACATTGAAATGCAAAACTGCAGAGCCATTCCTTGTGATTGCACAAGTGATCTCAGGTTATCGACAGATCAGCGTTTGCTCAATTTTCGTTTCGATGTTGATCTTTCCAAATCATAGGTGACAAGAAAAAAAATGTATATTAGACAAAACAGTTCGAAACAGAATGTAAACCAATAAAGTTAAAAATTTAACTTTTTTCTTAAATGTTTTTCCGGTTTCAAACTCTCTAAACTGCCACTGTTTTCCATTAAATTTGTTGTTGTAGTTGCGTTTAGAAACCACAACATCGACCCTACGATCATCCTGCCATAGGGTTAAGAAACACTTAAAATATTTGCACACAGCGTGAGTTCATAAACATATCTTTTTTTAGTATAATCGCAGATCTTTCATTGAACGCAAGTAATTCAGTTCTTTGTCAACATGACGTTTGTTAAAACACACATGTATGTGTACGCAAAATGGATAACCGCTATATTTTCTTAAATGACCAGAGTTTACCAGTTTTTATCATAATTTGATATTATACCTTCGCTTGGGATTGCATGTAGTGCTTTTGATTTTTGTGCTTTGAGAAAGCTGCTGAAAGCATTAACTATTCGATGGGCGTTACAGGTGTTGTTAAAATGCATATGCTATTCAATTTTAAGGTAGAACATACATTAACTTGTAGAAGAAAATTGTTACCAGAAGAGATTAAATCAAAACGTGACTTAGATAAATTAAAATTCGGTGAAAACATGGTTAAGGTTGAATAACTGCATATTGTTAAACGCCACAAAGCACACTTGATGTCCAAAGTGCTATGATTGCCTCCATATCACTGCGAATTAAATTGAAAAGAATTGATTTATTGTTAAGCGAAACGATGCATCACAATCCAGAGTATGACTTTTAAATTGAAATGTATTAATACATTGCTAATGAAAGCACTTAAAAAATTGAAGGGTAGAAAATAGCTTAATATAATTGTGTCCAACATGTTGAATTAAAAATTGAACTAAAGTATAGTATATAAGAATATAATGCATACTACAATATTAAAAAAATATGAAAATGAAACAAAATATATCACATGGAATTTATTTTTATTTTTTAACTGACCGGTTCGATGAGTGACGAAAAAGCGCAATGCTGTCCACGCACCGGTGCGAGATCTCGCTTAAGCTCAGTATGTACCTGAATAAAATTTCATCAATACGCCAATCGCGCGCTGGTGCGTGTTTGTGTTTATTGTCAGCTTTAAATATTACATTTGTTATAGATCTCCTAAAACCTAGTTTTATTTTTCAATCCGCCAGGGACAATTTACAAAATCAGGAGTGGAGTAAATACCACATAATATAGGGTTTTCTAATAACGACTTGACAACTTTTTTTTTTTTAAATAAAAGGCAAACCATTTGAGATATTTCAAAAACTTTATTATTGGCTTGAAGTACAATCAAAACATTTGTGAATGGAGCTCGACTTCGTTCATATTGCCACTGCGTGCACGTTTGCAGCGGTCGATTCGTTGGACCCAATTTTCAACGAGTCGGCCGAAACGGCCGCTATTTCGCGTTCAATGTTGGCTCTGAGCTCTTCCAACGTCGTCGGCGTGTTGGCATAAGCCAATGACTTAACGTAGCCCCACAAAAAATAGTCAAGCGGCGTTAAATCGCACGAATGAGGCGGCCAACCGACTGGCCCATGTCTTGAGATAACACGATCACCATACTTACTCTTCAATAAATCGATTATAGCGTGTGCTGTGTGGCTTGTGGCACCATCCTGTTGGTACCATATGTCGTCCAAGTCCATATCTTCCAATTCGGGCCAAAAATAATCGGTGATCATGGCGCAATAACGCTGACCATTCACAGTAACGTGACGAAAAAATATGGCTCAATAACGCCGCCGTCATGCAAAACGCACCAAACAGTTATTTTTTATGGATGAAGTGGTGATTCATGAAGCACATGTGAGTTTTCACCCGACCAATAACGCATATTTTGCTTATTGACGAACCCATTGAGCCAAAAATGAGCTTCGTCACTGAAGATGATTTTGCGACTCGGAATATCTGTAGAAAATATTTATAATTCAAATTTGTCAAGTCCCTATTGGAAAACCCTATATTTAGAACCCTGAGTAGTAAAATCAAGCGAATATTATTATGGAGTGACGACCATCACGTCAAGCAATGATCGACGCGCTTACTGCAGCAGGAATACATTTCCCTCCGATCACATCGCTCATGCAATTACGGCCGCTGTACAACGAGCTGATTGTTGGAAATGCGGAAAACCGCAGTGAAGATTCGGAAGATGAAGCCGAGGAGTTTGAGCCAGCTACTAATGCTTTCGCAGAAAATGTAAAATGTAGGTGCGCCCGCTGCCGCCAATGTAAACGAAACACGCAATGCTATCACAAATGCAGGATCCTATACCTCTGCTCTAGACTTAGGACCCGCTTTACCGAGGTCTGAAGTAGTAGCTGCAGCTCAAATTGCAGACGTTAAACCCGCAGTCCCAATCCTAGATGTAGCACCCGCTGCTGATACCGTAAGTACAGTAAAAGCTGTTTTTTGAAACCCGCTATTTTTGTACCAGCACCCGCCGTTGCCGATGTCAATTCAACATCCGCTGCCCTTGACCCAAATGTGATATCCGCTGACACCGACGGACACCAAAAAACATGTGCAAGTACTGACGTTAGTCAGTTGGAGGAACAGCTCAACGTATTACGCATGCGCTGTGAAATGCTCGAGCTGCAGCAACAAATTAGTTCCACGACCAGGGTAGATCCCCAGCCACCCAACATCCGACGTATTGATTTGGATTGCTGAAGTTGGATTAGGATTAATAATTGAATAATGGTGAATATATTTTCTTCATTTTTTTTATTATTTGTTTCTCCAGTGAGTATTAGCAAGTTTAAGAAAATCTTTTTTGTCAGGTTGGTAGATGGAAATACTCAAATTTGAATCTTTAGAAGTAGCTTTAGCTACCCGGTCTGCCAACTCATTACCTTGTACGCCAATATGTCCAGGTGTCCAAACTAGTTTTAGCTTACTTTGTAGTTTAATTATGTTACCATAATTGTAAAACCAATATTATCGTCGTTTTTAGAGTCATCAGGGTAGAGAATTTCCCAGGTGTTTGCAGGGTAGGTGCTGATCAGTTTTTTAAGTAATTGAGTATATACTTCGATTGGAGTGTTTTCTTTTTTGTAGGTGGATAGCTGAATGTTAATTAAGTCTAGAGGCAGAGCCCAAGAAGGATGTTTTTCTAGCGAAGTCTTATACAAAACAGGGTTGAGTCCAATGTCTTTAGCAAAATTCAAGGCATTGTAAAGAGCTGACGCAATTTTTTGAGTTTTCTTTCTGTTTAAAATTTTATTTACATCGGCGTTTATTGGAGATCGGAATGAATTACAAATTGTGGGCACAAGTCGGGATATGAGAAGATTTTTCCTACCTTCAATTGACGAGAAACCACCTTCTGTGTGCAAATTCTTTACTGGGCTGCATCTGAAGACTTTAAGACTGTTTCTGATCGCTCCGTGGTATGTTGAGTGAAGGATTTGAAAATACGATTTTGCACACTTGCCGTAAATTATGAGGCCATAATCTATGGTATTTTAGAAACAATAATAGCTTTAGTAACATTAATAAGGGTATTAATATGTATGAAACTGTTTTTTAGATATTTTATTATACTAAGCCTGTTAGCTAGTTTACTTTTTAAGACAAAACAGTGTTCCTTAAAGTTAAACTTGTCAAATATAACACCAAGTATACTTAAATTATTATTGGGTCTATTCGTACGGTTTGCTAAGAGATGGCGTAACTTGTATTATTCCATTGTTATTAATTCATTGGAACATGCGTTGGAAAGCTACTGTCATTGTACGTCATTTCAGTATATGTCATTCATTTGAAGCGTAACAGTAAACAACAATAATTTTTTTTCACTCAAATATGTCGAACCTTGTGCCTGAAAAAGTGTTTTTGCGGGGAGTTCTTCTTCATTATTTTAATATGAAGAAAACTGCTGCCGAAAGTCATCGTATTTTAGTGAAAGTTTATGGTGAACATGCGCTAGCTGAGCGAACGTGCCAAAAGTGGTTTGCACGATTAAAAAGTGGTGATTTTGGCTTGGAAGACGATGAACGTCTTTGGCAGCCAAAAAAGTTTGAAGATGAAGAACTGGAAGCATTACTCTATGAAGATTGTTGCCAAACACAAGAAGAGCTCGCAGAATCTTTGGGTGTCCAGGGAATGGAAAGTCACTGACTAAAGAGAGCAGAAAATGAACAATCGGAACACGATGTTGAAGGCTCGAGATATAGTCGGAGACTGTGATAGATTCCGTTAATCTCATGTGAAAACAGTAGAAGTAGTCTTTCACAGGATATATAAAAATTAAGTTACAGAAATATAAATTCGGCTATGAGAAAATCGAATACTTGGGATATTTAGTGAACTCGTCTAGCATTCGGTCGAGTAATTCACATGCTATTAACATTTCCCAATCCTGAAGAACCAAAAAGAACTACAATCATGCATAGGTTTATTTTCATATGGTACTTCTGCAAATTTGTGCCGTCACTTTCGAAAATCGTCAAGCCTTCGTTAAATTTGTTGCGTTGCGGGAAGAAAGTTCATTTGACCTCTCTGAAATTTGTCTTAATGCTTTAGTCAATTGCGGTGCTGGCAATTTATAACCCGAATCGTGAAACCGAATTACGTTGTGATGCTAGTAGTCATGGCATAGTATTAATGCAACGCCAAGATGACGGTAAATTTCATCCGATCGCATATTTTTCGAAGACTACATCTGCGGCGGAGTCAAGATATCAAAGTTTCGAACTGGAAACCATTTCCTTAATTTATTCTCTCCGTCGATTATGTGTGTATTTGGAAGGAATTCCATTCAAAATAATTGCAGATTGTAACTCTCTTACAATGACATTGAATAATTGCACAATGGGCTTTGGAATAACAAAACTATAACTGTTTCATTCAGAATCGTAGTGGTGTGTCTATGGGTTATTCTGATGCCTTGAGTAGATGTCATCCAGCTCAATGTTTTAATCAATTCGTTGCCGCTATTGATTGTGATCAGTTCGATTTTCAAATCTAAGCGGCACAAAGTCGTGATATAAAGATTAAGGAAATGAGCATAATTTATATAGTATACCAAAGAAGTCAGTTTTTTCTGACACAATCCATATTGATTATTTTGGCCCTTTGCCTTTAATTAGTTTGAGACGTAAACAGAGGAGCGGATTTATTTTGTATTATTTTGTTTATCCTATCTATGTAATGCGTATATATCCATTGTTCTTTGTATAGTGTTGATCGAGGTAGATATTTACTATTATTCACACTCCCTTTGTAGTTGAAAAAAATTGAACGAAAGAAAAAAAAGAAAGATGGATGCTTCCGATGGCGGGAAAAGAGTCTATTTCTCGTGGAAAAATATAGAAAATAGTAGAAAAGGGAAGTAGCCAAGGAAAATTTACACATTTTAAAATTTATAAAAAGTAGTCATGCCTGTGATTGTGCATAGATGAACTAACATAGATTTCAGGTATTGGAAATCCAAAACCCTTTTTCCACTGATCGCCTCTATCCATGTGGCTCTGGCTGTGAATACATGTGAATTGTCATCAATGGCAATTTCTCCCTCATTTTACAGAAAACCCTCCAGGGAATCCAGAGATTCACTCCGATAAATATGTTCACCATAGTTACCCTGTTAAAACTTTAAGCATCAATAATAACCAGAGTAAGAATCAAACATTCTACATGCAGTACATGCAGATTGTACTGAGTATAAAAGCAAAATGTGCTTGGTGACTTTGACCAATTCAAGGATTTTCTGGCAGAATTCCAAGTGAATCGACAAAGCTGCTGGGTTCAGTCTGCATGCTATTTAAAGTTTGTATGGAAATAAGTTCAAATCTTTGATTGTTTTCAGTGACTGCTTGGCCATACCAATTAGAGCGGATAAGTTCCTTGTTGAAAAAGAAGGGTCATTTTCTGCTTCCGAACTATAGAATTTCGACAATAAGGCCTTGTGATTGTCCATGCTTGGCGAAAGTGTTTATCAGCCCCATTAAAGTCTAATCGCTAGAACTCTCTTCTGACGGAAATTACTCTTTTTTCATCGTCCCAATTGTCCATTAAATTTAAAGACAAAAAGTGATTAGTCTTCTTTTTCGTAGCGCGTTTCCCTAGTTTTTATAATACATTTATGAAATCATTTTTGCCAATGCATGACTACCCTATTCATGCACCTATTCTTACGTTTTGAGTTCAAGCAATTTTTTGGGAAACAAGTTTGCAATTATGAATTTGTGTATTTATCGAAAGATTGTATATCCTAATTATGATTTGCTATGGTTTGGAAGAGCTATTCAACAATTTTTTATGAAACTATTTTTAATTATCGTTCCCAATACTACTGAAAGGACATTTCCTGATTTGCTGTTGAAAATTTTCTATGCTCAAATCTTATGTCTTCAAAAGGTGTCTTCAAAAGTGCCTTATTTTTTTAGTCCTCGGTTGCAATTCTATGTCTTTGATACTTCCAAAGCATGGCGAATATGTTCCATCGAAAATTCATTTTATATAATACTAGCTGGCCCGACAGACGTTGTCTTGTCCCTACGTTGTCTTGACTGATATTAGTGGGTTAATAAAAATAAAAAAATAAAAATCCGGGTAAATCCGGTGAATTTAAGAATTCAACAGGATAGTTGACTGCTTCGTCAGGATCGACAATAGTATCGATCGATTTGAATGACATCCCATCTCCAGGCAATGACTGATGTATTTTAAAATTAATAGCGTCAACGTCGATATTATATAGCATGATTAATGTATTAATATTGTACATTAATAATACAGATATTATGGCGATGCATTGCTGTTTGACTGGCAATAACGAAATTTTAATTTCATATCAGTTTGTAGTATGCAGTACCAATGTCGTTGATATTAGTTATTCCATCTACTTTATCGACAATAGCTTCATGCAAATGAATGTACTCCTCAGAACGCAACTTCGCTTGATTATATTGTACTTGATGCACCGTAATCGCTAGCTTTACATTTTCGCATACATATCAACGATGTATTGGCTGCGGCATCGGAAAATGTTGTCTTCATTGGCACGAATCATCAACCGATATGCGTAAAAGTTTATCGCGCTCACTTTTTTGTTGATTTTTGCACCTGCAAAGTAAAAATGTAAGTGAGACAAAATAAATTATTCATACAGTTTCAGAAAAAAAAAAAATAATGTGTAGATTGTACCTACCGCTGGATTTCTTTGTTTGATATTGAGATGATATCTTCTCCTTCCCGAAATATCAGTTGATATTGCAATGCGTCACAAGAACGATGAATGAATTGAATTGTGTAAATTACAAAATATCATCATATTATTTGAACGTTCTCTATGAGATCTAACCTAGAACTAACTTAACATTTTTAATTATACCTAACTCGTAGCATTCCCATGCAGCCGTCGCTTGATTGGTCAACAGCGGATGTTTTCTGAAGTTTCAGGTGTCGCCCTGGAATTCTGTGTAACACTTGCACGCGCTTGATGTTTCTTGCTTGTGGGAACGATGACACGAAATACCTGCATGCTCAGGTAAATTCAAGCGTTGGATGTTGGGTATCTTATTACGCATTGTTTTCTTGATGAAATCTTTGTGGCGTTAACTTGTACACCGTGTTATCTCTACGTTGGATCCGTATATCTCGATGTTCATATGCGTCACCAACCATAACAACTGCATATCTACGGTTGGTGTATTATATCGGCTCGCATGCTTCCCAGATGGAACTTTATTAGCTTTGATGACGATCATGTAGTTGTCATTTTCCAGTCTACTTAAAAACGATATTGAACAACCGGATCAATTGGCTGTGATTTTGTAAAAACAGTTTCAATCTCGATGTGATTATATTGGCAGCGTGTGCTTATTTAGTACTCCTCATCGCCCATGAAGTAGATTTGCAAGAATTTTGGATCGGTATCAGACATTCAGATTAAAGAACCAATTTGATTATACATTTGGCCCTGAATCTTAAACGTTTATTCAAAATTGCGACCATCTGTTATGCATTCACATACGTCGTGCTTATTATATGCATACATTGTATACTTCGAGTACACTTTGTATGTTTCTTGCCTACGTGGTATCCGCTCGTTCGGTGGTCGCATCCGCTGAAAGATAAACATCGATATGATATTT
The DNA here is from genome assembly GCA_907269105.1 of Volucella inanis. Lineage (NCBI taxonomy): Eukaryota > Metazoa > Arthropoda > Insecta > Diptera > Syrphidae > Volucella > Volucella inanis. The sequence continues at coordinate 37,316,097 of OU026154.1, read as the reverse complement.
CATTCAAACAAAGAGACACAAGCGGAGCATCGATTATCGTCATATCTCGACATCCCGCAATTTAAGTAATTGCATGACTCTCTTCATGGATGATGACCAACATCCAGAAGAGTCGCATTTTGGTCTTCGATAGACACAGTAATAAATTTTTGTGCTCTATAAGCTATTGGGTCTATAACTTCGTGCGGTTTGCTAAGAGATGGCGTAACTTGTATTATTCCATTGTTATTGTTCCGTTGCAACATGCGTTGGAAAGCTACTGTCATTGTACGTCATTTCAGTATATGTCACTCATTTGAAGCGTAAACAACAATAATTTTTTTCACTCAAATATGTCGAACTTTGTGCCTGAAAAATTGTTTTTGCGGGGAGTTCTTCTTCATTACTTTAATATGAAGAAAACTGCTGCCGAAAGTCATCACCATTTTGGTGGAAGTTTATGTTGAACATGCGCTAGCTAAGCAAACGTGCCAAAAGTGGTTTGCACTATTTAAAAGTGGTGATTTTGGCTTGGAAGACGATGAACGTGGAAGAGCTGGAAGCATTACTATATGAAGATTGTTGCTAAACACAAGAAGAGCTCGCAGAATCTTTGGGTGCCACTCAAGCAGCCATTTCAAAACGTTTAAAAGCAGTTGGATATATTCAAAAGCAAGGAAATTGGGTTTCACATGAACTCAAGCCGAGAGACGTCGAAAGGCGGTTATGCATGTCCGAAATTCTGCTGGAACGCCAAAAAAAGAAGTCATTTTTGCATCGGATTGTTACTGGTGATAAAAAATGGATCTATTACGACAACCCCAAGTGCAAAAAATCATATGTGAAACCCGGCCAACCAGCCAAATCAACGGCAAAGCCGAATATCCATGGCGCGAAGGTGTGCTGTATTATGAGCTGCTAAAACCGGGTGAAACCATCCATGGACAATGCTACCGAACACAATTAATCCGTTTGAAGAGAGCAGTAGCCGAAAAACGCCCGGAATATGCGCTCAGACACGAGGCAATAATTTTCCATCATGACAACGCTCGGCCCCACGTTGCTATTCCGGTTAAGAACTATTTGGAAAACAGTGGATGGAAAGTATTACCCCACACGCCTTATAGCCCAGACCTTACCCCTTCTGACTACCATTTGTTTTGGTCGATGCAGAACGCCCTTACTGAAATACGGTACACATCAGAGCAGAATATCAAAAATTGGGTTGATTCATTCTTTGCTGCCAAGAAGTCGCAGTTCTTTAGGGATGGGATCCACAAATTGCCAGAAAGATGGGAAAAATTCATAGCTTCAGATTGGCAATACTATGAATAATACTATTGTACATGTTCTTATTAAATAAACGTTCAAATTTTGAAAAAAAAACCGCACGAATTAAAATATATACCCAATTTTTGGTGCGTTTCAATAAAAGTTCCAGGCATCTAAATAGCTCGGCAGCATGTAACAAACATATCCTCATTCTGAAATATTTTTGTTGCTCAAAATGATTTGGACGCAAGAATTGATTTTACGAATTTTGCGCAAAAACTATTTTGATTCAGGTGTGGCTTCAGCCAATAATGTTTTCAACTTTCTGAACAACTTTCCAGACACCGATACGATACGGCCGATTAACCTTTGTATTTGAATGCATGGCAGTGTTAGTATTCTTCGTCCATAGCGCCAATGACAATGTTTAAATGTGACGAATAGTCAATGTCCGACTCATATTCGAAAGCAAAACGGAGAAGTGATGCACGTCAATTTGTACGCATTTTTATTGTATGACTTAATTTACTCTTACTTGCTAGACAAAAAAATGCTTAAAAATTAGCTTAATTAACTTAAACTTATCTTATTCTAACTTACTGGCCCCATGCGAGCACTCTAAGTTAAACCTAACGCTAAAATTATGTCTTTCGACGTATCTTACTACCATAGTATACTATTTCTATTCATTATAATTAAAACTAAGAAAACATTTTTTTACAAAAAAAAACTTAGTAACCTGACTTTTTTTATTTTATTATAAAACATAAAACTAAAGTCCTACAAACTACCTAAAATTAAATCTTAATCTACTTAACCTACTTACATCTAACACATACATACACATATGTATCTATATATATATATATATATACAAAATATATATATACTTAATATACAAATATATGTATATATATATGCTCTTTTTTTCATTTTCTATTTTTTTTAAATTTTTTTTGGTTTTTATTTATTTATTTTTTTCTTAAATCTACCTTAATCCTACTTAAAACTATGTAAGCCGGCCATGGCTAAAAAAAAAATTAGGCGACCCACTTTGTTTCACATGAAGTATTGGAGGAATTCGACGACGAAGCATCCCCTCCCTCAAAAAGCCACTAAAATTGTTGGTGCTGCTGAGAAACATCCCTCAGGTCGCGCCTCCCTACCGCCCTACTGAACCGGAGACGCTCCGCACTGCCGTGTGCGACGTCTCTGTCGTAGTTGAGTCGCCTGTCCGCAGCTGTTCGAGCGACGTGGAAGATTAGTGGCACCGCTAATCTGTCCTGGATCAGACCTTTACTATCTAGGTAGAGAAATGGTTCTGGAGGAATAAAGCCGTTAAAGCGAACACTCTCGTGATACATATAATTAGGGTAGTAAGCCCCGGAGATCAGGTTGTTCGATGAGGTCATTGCTCTTGCAATATGCCTTCGAGTCAACTTAATGACGAAATTGTCCACTCTTATTAGGTTCGCCCTATTGTACAAGACCTCATTACTATAGAATTTTATGTACTCAGATTTTGGTGTTCTGTTTAAGCGAAGACAAGTCCTAAGACAAGCCCTCTCAAACACCCGAATCTTTTCCAATAAACTTGCAAAAGTGTATTAATGACCTCAACCTTTGGACCCGATCTGTACGCGATAAGTCGTCTGCGTACGCTATGGCATGGTGAAGTGAACCTATCAGATCACTTGTGTAAATGTTGAACAGGATCGGCGAATTTACCGCACCTTGTTGCAGACCGTTTTTAATGTTAAATGTTCCAGCAGAAGTCACATAGCCATTCTTCACAATGAACTGTCTACTGGATAGCATATCAAAAAGAATATACAGCAGTGGTTTACTAATGCCCAACCTGTCAAGCTTGAAGAAGAGTCCCTCTAACCATACGGTATCAAAGGCCCTTTCCAAGTTTATGTTATCTGTGTGCGTCTGTGGCTTGTTGACGCGCTTTACGTTGTCTCAATGCTGTAGCTTGAAGGCGTTCGTTGCGTTAATTTCGACCTTCATTAGCATGTGTGTTTGCAACCTAGTCTCTTAAATTTGCATTGACCGCCAATTGATCTTTTGTCGTTCTCTTTGACCGACGGGTGTGGAGAATTCCGTGTACGTCGACCAATATTTTCTCCTCGTCCACGACGACGTAGCATTGTTCAGCCTTCTAAACGAGTTCAGTGACATCCACACTAACAGTAAAATTATATAATATATAAAGATTAGCCTATTTATGATCTATTAAAGAAAGAAAAATATTCACCAATTATATGATATTCAAAAATCGTTGATGTTTATAATGACGGTCCGCATATTTGTGAAATCATCTAATAGGTACTGATTTTGGCCTCGCTCGTTTTCATCTTTAAAAATTGATGACGCCGTTCGGATCAACTTAAGCCCGCGCTAAGAAAAAAAATTGTCAAATAGACCCGGTGCTTCGTTATTGAAATCTTTATCTACCTGTAAGCTACATATATCCAAAGCTAAATTTTTCTCTAGTCTATCAACAAACAAACTTTTGAAAATTATACTTTCTTAGCCCGGAGTTGGTTTTTTTAAGAAATCAAATGAAAGCACTTCATTACCCTCTAGATCTTTTGAAATTAAAATTATGGGTGAGCACGCTGTTGACTATGTTGGAGTAGCGAGCTTTCTTTAAAGTCACCTCAAACAAATGGACAATTTGGAGACCAAGCATGGAAAAGATAAAAAAAACTTGGTTGTTCTTTGGTTATTGAATTAAATATGTATTGGCAGCTGATCAGATTGTTGCGAGATTTTAGATGCTCAAACTTTAATTCAAACGGTTTCCTGTTCACAATTTTGAAGACGCTGACCAGTAAGTCGCGTTGTTTCTAATCGCCTTGAAAAAAATCGGATGGTACCACAAGATACACAGCACACGCTACAATCGATTTATTGAAGAGTAAGTATGGTGAGCGTGTTATCTCAAGAGAAGGGCCAGTCGATTGGCCGCCTCGTTCGTGCGATTTAACGCCGCTTGACTATTTTCTGTGGGGCTAAGTTAAGTCATTGGCTTATGCCAACAAGCCGACGACGTTTGAAGAGCTCAGAGCCAACATTGAACGCGAAATAGCGGCCGTTTCGGCCGACTCGTTGAAAATTGGGTCCAACGAATCGACTGCTGCAAACGTGCCCGCGGTTGCCATATGAACGAAGTCGAGTTCCATTCATAAATGTTTTGATTGTACTTCAAGCTAAATTTTTTGGGAAAATGGGATGGAAAGAGAAAGTAAGACATGTTTTTAAGCTCAATGGTTATTTCGCTCATGAGGGGCATCCAAGATTTAATGAGAACAGTAATTTGTAAGTGTAATTGGACTTGTATTATAGGGAATCATTCGTCTCAAGTAAATTTAAATTGCTTAAAAAAAAAAAGAACGTTGATCGAGCGAGGTAAGGAGTTGAGCACTGAACCGATCGATTCCAATGTAATCAATTAGGCTGGCCGTTTATTAATCGGGAGATCACTAGGTGGTTTTTTATCTTAATATATATAGTTAATATATATAACTTATTTTCCAGACGTAGCCTCGCGTGGGCTGTGATTCCTATCTGTCTTACGAAGAGTTCTCCTTTCTTTCTTATGTTTATATTTTAACATTGTAGTTAGGAAAACGCTTATAAGTAGTTTTGGTCGAGAAGCAAAAAGAAAAATTTGTTTGCATGTGGGCGTTGCCACTTGCTCACTTTATGGATATTTGAAATATCAGCTTCATAGCATATTGGAATTTCGTCGTACTTTTGTTTTGCATTCTCATAATGTCTTTTCCTGGGGCTTGCAATTGGATTGAATTGTACTTACGTCTACTTCTTGAATGCTTGTGTTACCCTTACGCACAGTCTTTAAGTCTGTAGGACCAGGTTTTTCGTTAGTCCATTTGGACGAGGTATAATTATGTTCCTTTGGATCTCATATCCTTAAAGTTAAAAAAAAAAAAAAAAAACTAGAGATGCTATGGTTGATTCGGTATAGTGAATTTGCATTAAGCAATAAAGCAATGCTCAATAGGTACATCCCCATGCACTATGGTAGAAATGAGTTGTGAAGAATCATTGAATTTCCTCCGTTTATATAGATATACGAAGTATTAATTAAAACTCGAAAGTTTTGTTAATAGTCTCCAAACGTGCTGAACGCTTACCGACATTAAATTCTTCCTGATGCTTACCCCCATACAGCACATGTATACGTATACATATGAAGCTTAATAATTTGCAATTCATTTTGGAATACCTCTTATGTATAAAATATGCAATATTTGCGCTACGCAATGCTTTTTGAATGAAGTCATAACAGTTCAGAAATAAAGTGGACCCAGGTTATTTTTTATTCATTATGATAGTTAGCAGGATATTTAATCATATTGACTGTTGTCGCACTCAAACTAAGATGTTGGTTTAGCAAATTGAAAATAAATTTCAATTTTGAGGTTTTAAATTTTATTTTCTGCAAGAACACAACTTCAAAGTCATGTTTTCTTAAAAAATTTAACTGGACCTGGTTCACTTTATTCTGAGCAACTCAAATGTGGCTAAGATAGGAGAGCTATACTATATACAATATAAACCATCGCATCTTATTGCTGTCTAGTTGGCTCCTGCAATACAGAGAATTAAAATCATTTTTATTAACAATAGTTCAATCTGTACCCAAATGAAGGACAATAACAACTTCATGACATGACTTTTGTATGATTCTCTAATAAGATATTCTGTTGCGATAAAGTAAATTGTTCACAGTGGTCGAGAACTCATTTACGTCGGGTGACATAACACTGCTGATAAAGTTTACTACTTAAACAATTAAATTGTTGAGTTTTTGACGGTCTGTGTTTGTTGTTTGTTGCCTATACGGATGGTTGCTGATCTAAGTTTTCAGTCTGGATCCGTTTCGAATATTCATGAACAAAACTCTAAGGCGTACAATGACTCAAATATGTTAGATTTAGTTTTAGGTTTGTCTTCCTGATCATTGACATTAAGCTGGTTTTGCATTAAAGTCTTATATCTCCCATCAAAATGGTATACCCTCTTTTTAAGTCGCGTTCATTTTCGGTGACAGAATTTAAGTCTATGTTAGCTAGTTAATATACTAGACCACCCCACTCATTTAATAGTTAATTAAACATGCCATAGTCGAAATCTTCTAAGTTTAAAGACTATCTGTCGACAATCTAAATTAATTGATAACATTTATTTAGTTATTGTACAAAACATTTTTTTTACATTAATTATTCATTCTAATGTGCAGTTAAAAAATAAAATAAAAATTAAAAATCATTGAAAAACATTTCTGTTATTGATTTAACTGATTGCACTCATTTGTCATCACAGTTTCCCAAGCTTTGGCCGTTTCAGTATTAAGCACTTGCTGTTCGTATGAGAATGAGAGAAGTATTGAAGGTAGTATCTGCAGGTACTTGTTCGCTAGAGATGTTTCTTGAAGTACGCATCGCAAGCTGAATGCACTTTTCCTTCCAAGAGTTCCAACAACACCGGTTTGGGCCACTTCTTGTTTGTGTAGAGCTTCCACATCTTCAGCCTATTTATTGTAGGACATGGGGGTTGTCTTCAAAATGAAATACTTAAATTATGAAAACATATCTTTTCTTACCGCACTTCCACGTATAACCCCTTTTATTTTTTGCTTGTTGATATTGAGCATTTTTGAAAGCGCTCGTTGGTGATCGGAAACGATACCTCTTTCAACCCGATCACAAAGGTCACTTTAAATTGAAGATATGAAATATTAAAACCAGATTATAATAAAAATATAGCTATAAAGGTAATAATACTCGTATATGAGAAAAAGGAAATGAAAAGGCGTTATGAATTTTTTAGATGACTTATTAATAAAACAATTATTTGAAAATTCGTAATGTTACTGAAAAAAATAAGAAAATAGGAACGAATTACGAGTATTTCCTTTTGCTAACAGTGTAAGCTATGTATGAAATCTATGTACGTATAGAGAAACCTCTTTCCCAAGCTTCTCATAATCTTGTTAAGGCGATCTATATAGTTTCTCAAGACAAACTTTCCTGAGATTGGAGTGATCAATTGAGTCTTGTTGAAAAGTGGGCACGCTAATTAGTACTAAGAGGAATAACTAGCAATAATAACTAATATTGAGCTCTCATGCCGATTGAACCATTCAACCTATCACGTTGAAGAACAGACAGAAATATCCAGCCAAATTAACCAGCAGCAAGTGACAACCTATCTAGAGAATTTTGAAAACTTTTCGATCCTATCTTTATAACTTGTGGTCCAAATTCAAATCTTTTTTTTTTTTAATCATATGTTATTTTGACAACGACAGCTCTTTTCCGCTCGATCTCTTGACTATCAGTCAGTACCATATCTCCGCAGATCAAAATTAATCGCTTCACGCTTTAACAATGTTGGCAAATATTTCAAAAGTCAATACTGTTTCGGTAGTTTTGGTCTACGGTGAGTGTGCGCCATGCCCCACAACTCATCAAATAATCGATTTTTCGTGCGCTAAGTTCGATTAACGTCTTACTATTTTTTTTTTTTTTTAAGACCTTAACACTCAAGTTTTTATGACTACACTTAAAGTATCTAAACACATGTTTTTAGCAAAATGGGACAGAGAGAGAAAGAAAGATTTTTGGGCTCAGTGGTTATTTCGCTCCATAAGTGGAATCCAACATTTTATAGGGAGACTAATAGAGCCAGAAATAGTCAATAAGGTCTTGGAAAATTATGTTGACATGAATGAAATTGTACTCCATAACTGATGGCAATGTTTGCTCCTCTAATAAAGCTGAATATACCAAGAATAACTGATTTTTGATTATTCTATTTTATTTTTAAAAAGAAACTTTGATTTGGATCAGCCTGCATTAAGCATGGATGATAGATGAGTTGTATGTAGTTTCAACTGCAAACTTGTCAGAAGGGTATACGTATAATTTAGACGGCTATTATGTATAGACATGCTTAAGCATGTACATTTGCTTGTATATTGCAAGGATATCGACTTATAAGATAGCTGAAAAGCAGAGCCGAGTCTAATGGTATACTAAGGGAAAACTTAATGTGAACTCTGTATAAGACCCTAATCACAGTACTGTTCTAAAAATCTAAAGCATTGTTTCTATTAAGAGTGGTTGAAAATATCCTCGGTCCTTCCGAGAAAGAGATCCTTTGAATAATCTTTAATCTCGACTACATTGTAGAACTCTGGAAAAAGATTAAACAAAAAACAAAAAGAGAGTTGTATGGATTCCTGGAACTTCCAAAACTAAGATGACTAGGACATGAAGAGCGGGTGGTATTTGATTCTAAGTCAGAGTGTCAACGCATAAAAAGAAGACAAATGCCGACTAATGAAAATAAAGAGATTGTGCTGGACATTAAAGTAAATAGTAAATCCCTTGAATTTTTGATTTGAAACTACAATATAGAAATTGTGTTGCACGTTTTTTTATAAGCTGACGGTTTATTTGAGATTCCATGACATGATTGGACAGAAGAAACGAAAAATTCTTAGTTTTTAAGGTCATCAGAAGTAGTACTGATGAAATGGTTGATGCAGAGATTTTACCAACGTGAAAGAACCTTTCTTCATAACAAAGAGAGATAAACCATCTCAACCATTTAATCTGCATACGATATGATAGCCCAAAAAATGGCCATCGGACTAATTGTGAAAAGACTGTTTCGTTTATTGAATTATGTTATTCCAGTATACTTGTTAAATGTTCAGAATAATGTGGAATCTAGTGTCGGTTTCATATCTGACGGGAAGCGTTAACAAAAAAAATGAAAACGGAAATAGTATGTTATCGACAAGAGCAGTTAAGAACTAAGCCTACAGCTACGAGATAATTCTTGACATTAAGCAACATATGTATATAGGTACATGAGTGTGTATGCAAACTGCCACGATATCATTATCTTGAGAAGAACGCTTTCTTAGTCTTACACTGTATCTACAGATTTTGCTCACCTATGTGCAGTTAATATATCCAGTAGCAAGTTTATTTTCTCTGTTATCGCATAACTCATTGTTGCAGAACTTTTCGCCGTAGTTGTGGCTGTTGAATTGAGACTCGTTTCGATTGAGGTAAATGATTGTGTATCAAAACTGCTTGAGCTATCTGCAAGAATACTTAAAATTAGTATCTCTTATTCAAATAAAATAACATTTACTCACCGATGGTTTTTAAGATATTCGACATTTCACTAAAGTCTACGGCTTGGTTATGTAACCTCTGTGAATGTTGTTCTAGCAGACGTTTCAGCCGTATCACAGAATTCAGCATAACTCGCATGTTTTCTCGACTGGCAGCTAGTCGACCTTGATCTTCAAGTGGCAGATCCTATAAAGGTGTGAATTTATATATTGGAACATTATAACAAATATCTTATTTCAAATCATTAGAGTCCCTTTTTATACCAACCTCATTTTCACTTAACGCAGAGTATTCATCGAGTTCTTTGGAGAAAACCCCCCTCAAATGTTCAATATGTTCGTTGGACTTATCTGTGAGAAATATTTCGAGCATAGGTCCAGTACTTAAGAATGGATGTTGACAAACGATTTGTAGATACCGCTGAAGACCACGGCGGCGTTCTTCCAGAAATGAATCGAGCATCAGTTGTTTTGGTGGCAAGCGTGGTAGCATTCTACAGAAATTGTTAGTCATTCTTCACTTAAAGGCAGATAAAAGCTTAAACAAAACCACAACTTACCGATAAGGAAATCTTGCAATCAGCAAGCTGTGGAGGGTGACGAAATCGTTATATCGCCGCACAACCGTAGTCTTGTATTTTCGCGTGCTTATCTGAGAAAAAAATATATACATACATATAGCTTAGTAACTTACTGAATGTAAATGTATGGCACTGACCTCGTATTCAGAATGCTTAAGAATGAGACCTTTCTTTTCCGGAACTAAACGGATTACAACGTTATCGGTTTCCATTTTGGATGAGATACTGGTTTCGAGATTTCAGAAGTATCTTAAATAAAAACGAAAACTGTTAATCAATCACTAGTCATATGCAGGAAGAAGTGAGTATGTAGTGGAAACAGTTTAAATTCTAGGCACGAGTTCATTAATGTTGTTAGATGTACGTGCACGTAATTACTGCTAATTATAAAGTTGTACAGATATTGATTGCATTCAATTAGAAAATCGTGAAAATGTAGTCTCTATGTAACTGATCTTGCTCGTTTTATACCGTCGAATTTTTCAGTGTTCGAGCGAAGGGACAGATAAGAGTTTCATAGAATAAAAAAATAATACATACTACGAGGGCGGTCCCAGAAGTACCCGACCCAACAAAGAAAACACAAAAATTTTAGAAAAAAATTTATTAATTTTTCAACATAATCGCTTTTCAGCTCTATAGACTTTTTCCAGTGATGTTCAAAAAGTTCGATACCCTTCTTATAATAAGAACTGTCTTGCTTCTCAAAATAGCCATTAACTGCCAACTTCACTTCTTCATCGTTGGAAAATCTTTGAACAAGTTTGGGAACAGAAAATAATCCGAGGGCTCTAAATCTGGCGAATAGGGTGCATGAGGTAGCAATTCAAATTTTAATTCATTAATTTTGGCCATTGCAATAACGGATTTATGAGCTGGTGCATTGTCTTGATGAAACAACACTTACTTCTTAGCCAATTGCAGCCGTTTTTGCTTGATTTCTTCGTTGCAATAAGTTCGCATAATACACACGCATCCCAAAAAATTGACGCAATGACCTTGCCTGCAGATGAAACGGTCTTCACCTTCTTTGGAGCCAGTTCTCCCTGTTGAATCCATTGTTTTGATTGTTCTTTTGTCTCGGGTGTAAGGTGATGGACCAATGTTTCATCCATTGTTATAAAATACCGCAAAAATTTAGCTTTGTTGCTGTGAAACCTCGCTAAACACTCAATTGAAACGTCTTCACGACACTGTTTTTTCTCGAGTGTGAGCAAACGCGGCACCCATCTTGCATACAGCTTTCTCATGTCCAAATTTTCAAATAATATGCGATGTACCGCACTTTTTGAAATGCCTACAATGTCTGATAGCTCGCGAACTTTCAGTCGACGTTCATCCAGTACCGCTTTGTGGATTTTCTTCACCATTTCTGGAGTCGTTACCTCGTTTGATCGACCACTGCATTGCTGGTCTTGGCAGTTCGTACGGCCTCGTTTTAACTCAGCAACCCAAAATTTTACTGTTGTAAACGAAGGAGCAGACTCACCCGGAGTAGAATCCAGTTCCCATTTTATATTGGTTTGGCTGCAGCCTTTCAAATAAATGTATTGTATCACATAACGATGACCAATTTTCCTCATTTCCACAAATTCACTGACAACGTTCACTATTGATGGCTGCCAAACAATAACTAAACTACGTGGCACTTTCAAACTTAAAACATATGCTTTATAGACTGTGTACTTTCGAATACAATGATCGTAGACTACCCTGAAACATAGAAATCGCAACAGCTTACAGATTCCTTGAGAGAAAAAAAAAAAAAGCGGCAGCACTTTGTATGAACTTTTTAATGTGGCACATTAATATCCATACATTTGTGAACTAAGGCATCGGATGTACAAAAGACATAAAGAAATCTCGACTCTTATTGCCTAGTATTAGACATGAGCGTTATAATTAAAAAAATTAACTCGTTTCAAAGTCTGAGATGAGTTGTACGTTTAGCTAAAATTCTATTATATTAGCATTGCTTATTGATTGAACAACAGCTGAACGTGGTCATCCGATATTATCTTGAAAACATTAATGTCATGAAGTATCGAAACAGAGAGAAATACTTAATGTGGTAACTGGGGTACCAATAACGTTGAATGCGCAGAAAAATTATCGTGAAACAAGTACCAATCGCCCGTGCGGTATCACTCTGTGATCCGATTTTTGTTTTTGAGGGGCAAAACCTGAAAGGAAATCAAGACCAATCTCGATGGTGTGAATTTTTGAACGAGTTGCAGAGTTTCGTTGTGACCGCACGTCGGTTTTTGATGAACCGCGCCCGGGTGGCTCAAAAACCGTTACCACAGAGGAAACCGTAGACAAAATAGATGATCTCGTTTTAGCGTACTGCCGAGAGAAAATTCGCGAGTTGACTGGGATAGCAGGCATCTCAACTGAATGCGTTAGCCATATTCTGCACGAGATTTTGGGCATGAGAAAGATATTTGGACGATGAGTGCCGCGTTTGCTCACGTCGGAAAACGAGCGCAATCGTGAGACAACTTTAAAGACGGGCTTGGTCCTGTTTAATCGAAATCCGTAGGAGTTTCTGCGTCGTTTCGTGACCGTCGATAAGACATGGAGACATCAGAGACCAAACAATGGGTTTTACCCGGTGAACCTGTTCCAAAGAAGATCGTGCCTTCGACCGGAAAGGCGATGGCTACCGTTTTTTTTAATGCGCGCGAGGTGTGATCTACGTTGACTATCTGGAGAAAGGAAAAACAATCATACTACGACAATTTATTGGGCCGATACAACACCGATTTGAAGAAAAAACGACCACATTTGGCGAAGAAAAAAGTATTTAAAAGCAGTCCCGGAACTTATACGGTGACATTGGTACAATCATGCTACTGGTCTTCTTTTGTATTTCGTGAGCCTAAAACAATAAACGGTGTTTTCTGTTTTGTATGTTAAGTGTTTACTGTCAGCTTTATTTACGTTAGGTTGCGCTTCAATTCAGGGCCGATCTGAGCATCATTCACTACTTGTCTCTATTTTGAACGACATTGCACTAACTGCCTCCAATCCAATAAGCTGTTATCAAGATATAGACAAAATACCGAACTATAGTTTTAGCTGTCGATTGTATGTAACGTTTTGTGTAAGACATCGTCGACAGATGCGTTTTATTGCCGACAGCGTGCAACACATTTTCCCGCTATTAATTGTTAAGCCCAGTTTCTCTTTCGAAGAAGCCTTTCCGTTTCACCGTATGCGCTTTTCGGTGCTCTTCATCAAACTATGAGCTTCGTTTAGCTGACACATCAGATACGGTGATTGGTTTGATGAAGATGTCTCTGTTAGACTTTTGTGCTTAATTCTATCAACGTATGACTTCTCAAGATGTTAGATTCGATGAAAAATGCCTGGAGCAATCTCTTGTGACTACAGCTGCTTGACATCAAATTAATTTGATCACAGTACTGTTTTGGGTTTCGGAAATACCAATAGTGACCAATTTTGGTAAATTTTTCCTTCTCGAAAGGTTTGGACATCTCTTGTCGCTTTGTGTATATAAGGATTTGGAAAACGCGTGCTTGCTTTAATGGCATTTCCTGTTTTCGATTTTCCTAAATCCATTCTTAGAGATTTTTTGGTGCAGGCTATAATATTAGATGTGCTATCGAAATTGAACTCTTTCTAAATTTTGACATTAAATTTGTTGGTGAATGAACGTATAAAATAATTGGCGAATGGATACTTTTTTCCTTTGTCGGAACAGAGCACTCTGACTAGACTAGTTATGTACTAGTACTCATAAATAAGTTCCCTTTAATTGAATCTTTCAGTCTTTCAAAGAAATGGGAATATGCGCCTTAGTGATAAAGCCTACAGTACCAGTACCCACCTTATCACTTCGTCATTTCACAGCAAACATGCTGTTGTATTACATTTAAGTGCTAAGCAAAAATTTAATGGTCTGTCATGATAGATAGCAGGAGGACCGATGACCTCATAGAGACGTCAGGGATTTTTTTTTTAGATTTTAGATTAGATTTATTTCCATTTCATACATTTTTGCAAAAAAATATAGACGAAATATGATCTCGAAATAAGAAAATAATAATAGAAACACTTTGTGGTGTGATACAACCAACTACAAGTGTAATATAAAAAGGATTAAAGCCGAAAAGGGAAAATGAAGAGGAGAGTGCAATAAGAAAGAAGAAAGCTAGGTAAAAAATGAAAATATTAAAAAAAAGAACAATGTAAGTAAAACATAAATGTATTGGGTCTTAATTCTTAATTCGTTCGGTTTGCTAAGAGATGGCGTAACTTGTATTATTCCATTGTTATTATTCCAATGAAACATGCTTTGGATAGCTACTGTCATTGTTCGTCATTTTAGTATATGTCATTCATTTGAAGCGTAAACAACAATAATTTTTTTCACTCAAATATGTCGAACTTTGTGCCTAAAAAAGTGTTTTTGCATTACTTTAATATGAAGAAAACTGCTGCCGAAAGTCATCGTATTTTGGTGGAAGTTTATGGTGAACATGCGCTAGCTGAGCGAACGTGCCAGAAGTGGTTTGCACGATTTAAAAGTGGTAATTTTGGCTTGGAAGACGATGAACGTCCTGGGTAGCCAAAAATTTTGAAGATGAAAAACTGAAAGCATTACTCTATGAAGATTGTTACCAAACACAAGAAGAGCTCGCAGAATCTTTGAGTGACATTCAAGCAGCCATTTCGAAACGTTTAAAAGCAGCTGGATATATTCAAAAGCACATGAACTGAAGTCGAGAGACGTCGAAACGCGATTTTGCATGTCCGAAATGCTGCTGGAACGCCACAAAAGAAAGTCATTTTTGCACCGGATTGTTACTGGTGGTGAAAAATGGATCCATTACGACAACCCCAAGTGCAAGAAATCATATGTGAAACCCGGCCAACCAGCCAAATCAAAGGCAAGGCCGAATATCCATGGCGCGAAGGTAATGCTCTGTATTTGGTGGGATCAGATGGGTGTGCTGTATTCTGAGCTGCTAAAACTGGGTGAAACCATCAATGGACAACGCTACCGAACACAATTAATCCGCTTAAAGAGAGCAGTAGCCGACCAGACGACCGACGCCCGGAATATGCGACCAGATACGAGGCAATAATTTTCTATCATGACAACGCTCGGCCCCACGTTGCTATTCCGGTTAAGAACTATTTGGAAAACAGTGGATGGGAAGTCTTATCCCATCCACCTTCTAGCCCAGAACTTGCCCCTGCTGACTACCATTCGTTCCGGTCGATGCAGAACGCCCTCACTGAGAGCAGAATATCAAAAATTGGCTTGATACATTCTTGGCTGCCAAGCCGGCGCAGTTCTTTTGGGATGGGATCCACAAATTGCCAGAAAGATGGGAAAAAGTCATAGCTTCAGATGGGCAATACTTTGAATAATACTATTGTACATGTTTTTCTTAAATAAACGTTCAAATTTTGAAAAAAAAACATAACTTGTAGTAGTGTTTCAACTTCAGATTGTGAAAGAAACTAAGCTTTAAATTTTTTTAGGAATTGATTTTCATGTGACAACAGTTTATAAAAATTAGACGGCAGTTTGTTAAAAATATAAGACGCTATTGAAGTCAGAAAACATCGATTGTGCTCTTTATTAACCCTAGGAACACCAAGTGTAGAAGTGTAGTAAATATAGTATTACCAGTTCTAACAAAATATACTTTGGGTGCTTTGTAAATAAAAAGGTAACGAAGTGGTAGTATTTTCGCTGATTGAAACAGGGAAGCGAGGGCTTAAATTTGTTTTATCGATAACCGAATAGTTTTTTTCTGTGCTGCAATAATATGATTCATGTTACTTGTATTGGCACAACCCCAAAATGTAAGACCATACTCAAGCCATGATTGAACCATTGCGTATTAGATAACTGAAAGTAATCTTGATGGCACAAGTTTCCGAAAGTGAAACATTTTGTTTAAAGATATACATATTATTTTTTTAGGGACACTATGTGTGACTTCCAGTTTAATTTGTTATCTATTATGATCCTAAGATACATAAACTCCTTTAAAAATTCAAGGTCGAATTTAAGTATCAGTTGATAGTAATTGAGACAGATACTAAGAAAATGTAAATCAGAGCTCATTTGGTCTCGAATTATAATTAAAGAGTTGTCTGAGTATAAAAGTGCAAGATCGTCTGCATAACCAATTATATGTCCATAGACATTTAGAGAAAATATGGAATTAATGTAGACAAGGAAAAGGATTGGTCCTAGAATTGACATGTCCTAGAATAGGACTCCAATATTTGAACAGTCTACTTCATTGCTTACAATCCCTCTTATTCTAACGTGCTGTTTTCGATTAAAAAAGTATGACTTAAATCATTCAGATATATTGCCTCTAAAACCAGCGTTTCTTAGTTTCTGGATTTATAGATCATGGTTAACTAAATCAAAGGCTTTTGTCAAATCAAGAAAAAGTCCAGCTTTATGTATTTCATAAAGCTACTGTAAATTGCAGTTTATTAAAAAAATCTGGTCTTTTCAAGAAAGTTAAGCATTTTGCTAACTATTACCTTTTCAAAAATCTTTGAGAAAACCGATAGCAAACACTTTGGCCTATAATTGTTTGGGTTACTTGAATCACCTTTTTTAAAGATCCGAATAATTAACGAGGTTTTAAGGCAATCAGAAAATATTCCGCACTGAAAGCTTTGATTAATAATAAACTGCAAGGGGTTTAAAATTGCCTCTCCTATCTTTTTGATTGTTACGTTATTAATACCGTCTATCTCACTTGAGTTTTTAGTTTTCAGGGTGTTAATAATAGCAAGGACTTCCGAATTACTAAGAGAAATAGAAAGAGTGTGGAGTGTTTTATCATGTAAATATCCTTTATTACTTTCATTTAATTGTGAGATTTGCATTTTCCAGCAACATTTTTGAAAAAGGTGTTCATCCCGTTACCTACGTCCTCATTACTGCTGTTTATTTTATCGCCTAGTTTGATGAACTTTAAATCTGGCTCCTTTTTGTCCTTCTCTAATTTATTATTGATAATACGCCATTGCTCTTTAGAATTATACTGACTTTCTGCAAATTTGTTTTCATAGTACTCAGTTTTCTGCTTATCTATTAGATTGCGCACATTAGATTGTAATTCTTATATACCTATATACCTATTTAACTAAAGGTTGGTTCATTCTGTTCTTATGTTTTGCATAGAATATTCTTTTCTTATATTTTTACGCAAATTTCTCTATTTATGCAAGGTTTTATTCTATTTAAACTTTTTTTTCCTTAACACTTTTGCAATCACTTATATATCCTTTAAGTTTTTCTAAAAAATCTGTAAAAGCACTAGGACATTCCGAACTATACACAGAATTCCACCTTTCTAAAGATAAACACTGAATCAGTTTAAAGAAATTAATTTCAAAAATTTCCTTTACAGCTGTGCTATAAGTTTTATTTAAACTATTAGTATCAGAAGATTTTTTAAAAACGTTTTTAAAAGCAAGGCCAATTAAATAATGATCAGTTATACCTAGTTCTAAAATATAGGGATAGATATTGGTAAAATCTCTGGATTTAAGAAAGAGGTGTTCGATGCACGATTTTGATTTATCACTTATTCTTGTAGGAAAAAATTTATAAGCGTACCAAAAATTAATGGTGAAAGCAGAAGCATATAGTCATCACAATCTCTTGGAAGATTAAGTATATTTATATTTATGCACAAACTAACAAATTTTTACCTAGTTTTAGTTTTAAGACAACACAAACTGTACTTTTCATATCCGGAGTGAATGTATTTTCTACTTCAAGTTTACTTTTAACAAACACAGCCGTGCCTCCCAATGGATAAATTTCGTTACAATTTCGATAAACACAATAACCGGGAATAGAAAAATTATAGATTTCATTATCAAATACCCAGATTTCCGTTAGTACAATAATTTGAGACATCTTAGTAAAGCAATTTTCTAATTGAGCACAAAAGTTGTCAAATTTCATTCTCATACCTCTTATATTTTGATGCACAAAATCTATTGTACTACAAAATCTCGTGCCAATATAAGTTTCGTTACAATCATTCACACAAATTGGATCATAGAGGTCATTTAAATTACATAACATTTTTAAATAGTTTAAAATTTAAAAGCCTATAATTGTCTAAGATCCTCCAGACTTGTAATATATTAGACCCCAGATCTATTTGAATGTCTCATCATAATTTTGCCACGTCGCTCCCAGAGAAACTCGTAATTGAAATGCTGCTTTGCCATTTTGTTTGAAGGTGTTTCATTTCGCCAGGTAACTCATATGAAACCCAACTATCAATGGAAGCCTTATTACATATATCTCTGCTTGGAACACAGACGCAAGTTTTCCTTGCAAGGAGTTAAAAACTAAAGATATATTCCTCCAAAATGACATCATCGTCGTATTCCATATCGGTTTTGGTGCCATGCATGAAACCATTATTGGGCAAAAGGAAAGCCGATTCGTATTTATTCTGTAGCAAGAGTTCTAGTTTCATCGCGTCAGATGGCATGTCCATACGACCAGAGTTATAAGACAATTGGCACGCAAGGTTATCAAAGCTCCAGTGCGTGTTGTATCAAACACCATTTTGTTTAAACGGAAGATGGCTTTGAGAGTGCAGTCTATGATACGAATATCAAAGGGATGGAGAAATTCGTGCACATGCCTAAGTTTCTAGATTTCTTGATACTCTTCTTGTATCCACATATCCTTCTTTTTATAGTTCTATCATATATCTTGGTCGGCTTTAGAATACCATAATATAGGGCTCCCGATAATTGTTTTGTTGCATGAGTAACCGAAGATTATTATTATTATTGGTCGAATATTCAACGCAAACTCATATAGTACGTACGTCCGAGAATGTTTGCTGCTACAACGACGTTTTTTACGTGAATTAGCTGTTAATGCGAAGGCACAAATTGAACCAGATATTTGAATGAGCAATGCAAGAAGCCTAAAATGGGGGTGCAAGCGTTGCTGTTGGTTCGATAAATACCCTCTCTAATATTCAATATCAACCAATTCGCAAGTAATATGAGCTTCGTCCACAGCAAATTTGCTTCATCAAAACTGCTACTTACTCCATATAAGTAATTCATCATTGCTGTTCCTTATTGGAACTAAATACTGATTATCAAAATAAGTATAATGGGATACTGTTGGTTATATTAAATTATTCCGTAAACATTTATTTACCATATATGATTTTAAAATAAATAAATCTACAAAAGACCCAGCGCTCGGGCAGGTTATATCGTCAACAAGGTCGTCAGTATAATGTTATTTCCCAAATACATAGTTTATCCGCTAACTAATATAAGTACCGAAATGAGTTAATAGTCGCATTTTTAAATACGCTCTTAATACCAAACAAGTATTGGTTTAACGTAACTACTTTTTCTATGGTATATGATTTTAATTCTGTTAAATGATTTCCCATTTTGATAGGGAGATATTAAGCACTGATGTTCATTTTTTGTGTAAATGTAAACTTCAAACAAGCTAGAAATAACTTAAACGATTTTCTTAAGCATGTAAAATTCCAATATGATCAGGAATTAAGAAAATAAAATACTTTAGTGGAATTCTTAAATCCGAAATCACAATTTTTCATAGTACTACAATATATATGGTGATTCATCGTAAGATTTGATTTATAATGTAAAACAAAACACATAAATTTGAGAGAAAACTTAAAATTTTTATTATCGGTTAAAATAACAATTCATGGCATTTACTTTTTAAGAATGATATCATGTAAATATTGGCCACGACTACGTCTGAGGTGATCCATTCGGCAGGTCCAATTTTGGGCGACTCATTCGAGCATAGCGACTGGTATCTCGCGGATGTTGGCTTCCAAAACGTCAATCGCAGCTGGCTTATTTCTGAAGACCTGAGCCTTTACATATCTTCAGAGAAAATAGTCCAAAGGTGTGATTTCGCAGGATCTAGGCGGTCAATTTACCATAGCAAAACGTGAAATTAAATGCTCACCAAAATGAGTTCTCAACAAGTCCATTGTTTCACGCGCTGTATGGCTTGTAGCGCCGTCTTGTTGAAACCAGAGCTCACCGGGACCATTTACTTGAATTTCAGGAAGCAAATAGTTCTTTAACATGGCGCGATAATGGTTACTATTGACGGTATTTCATGATAAAACACCGGATTTACATTGCGTCCATCTACTGAAAATATGAGGCAATAGTGGCAATAGTGATTTCAGTAGGTCGATTATGGGCACCGTAAATTTTTCGAATCGCACGAAAAACATTTCTCATAGAACGCTGATTTTCGTAATACAGCTGAACAATTTGGAGGCGCTGTTGTGATGTGAGTCCTTCAATGGTGATTTACCAAACGATACTGAACAAAACTTACAAAGCAGTTTGATAGGATTCATGCGCGATCTGCCAAAAAAAGCCTATTGAAAATCAAATCTCAAGATGAATCACCCTATATATTTCAATATATTTTCATAACATATAGTCATATTATGTTACAGATTCTTTTTTAAATAAATAATATACCGTTAATTTTTCTATTTATAAATGATATCGTATCAGTGTTTATGAATGGCAACTACTTCACATATCATTTTTTTCATTTTAAATGCATTTTTATTAATTCATTAATTGACACCTACAAGCTACAAAAAAAAACAAAACGTTTAAAAATTAGCTTAAATAACTTAAAAATAATCTTATTATAATTTACTGGTCCCATGCGGACACTCTAACTAATATTTAATTCTTATAGTATGTCCTTTGGCATTTCTAACAGTGTTTCTACTTTTATATTTATTAAAACTAAAATTTAAGTAAAACAGACTTAATAAATGGACTTCGTACTACTTCGTATGTATTAATATATTGTATGTATGTCTCTATACACGGCTTATCTTTTTCTGGTAATTTAATGTTGTGCCTCACTGAAAAGTACAGCCAAATGTTATATATAGACCTGATTGACGAAAGCACGATAGTTGATATCTCTAAGGCATTCGACAGGAATTGTCCCAGGATTCTTTGTTGAAAATGCATGGATCGGTGGATTTCTTAACCTTTGAAACGTTTAATTCTATTTATTGTTGATTGTTAAGTCTGATATACAAAGTAACCACTCAAAAATAGAGTAAATTGCATACATCTGGTCAGGTGAATTTGAAACCTCTCTCTGATTTAAAATGCCAATATTGTCCAGTCAATTGACACCAATCCAACACTGACGTTTAACCTCTTGCCATATCATGTTCTATAGCTATTTCCACCACCAGCACCCAATTGAAAATGCCGTTAGGTTACACAAAAAATAGAATTGGGCAATGAATAAGTGAATACCGTTCATCATTTCGTTTGTAGTTCCCAAACCTATTCGCTTGCACAAAGATCACACCCAGAAGTACCTGCAAATCTACGACAGCATTGTCGGAATAAAGATGTAGTGTCGGTTAATATTTTTCTATCATATAATACGATACATCCAGCCTGGACCGCAAACCGCAAATATGTCAAAAAAATAAGCTTTGTTGTCAAGGAGGGTGACTTACCATTACAAGACTGAGTCAGTATTTTGCCATAACAAAATCGCACCAGTTTTCCACTGAGTCACATTTCAAGTACCTTAAATCAGTAAAGCTATGAGCAATGGATTTAATATGGTACCCAGTAAAAATTCACTTCACAATTCACGAAATTACATAGCAGTCGCTATTTATGTTCAAAGATCTTTTGATGATAGATAATTCAATAGATACAATTATATTCTGAACATATTCGTGTGTAAGTACCTTAAATCACTTCTCTTACCATTTAACATCGCTCAAATTTTATTTTATTTTTTATTTTATTGCTCGTCATTGAGGTATCAGCTCTAGGTTATTCAACACTTTAATGATGTCATGCTTAGCTTTAAAAGTTGAAAACCTGTTCTCAACTTTTAACCAAAGTCATGGGAACTACTTTAAGATAAGTAAACTTCGCTGCATTGCAGATTCTCAATTATTAATATTTCAATCAAACGTCATCAGTTGAAATACGAGTAATAACCCAATTTTTTGTATTTATTGTTTATTAATTAATTTTTTTTTTTTTTTCAATTTTCTAGTATTAGGAGCGCAACTAAGTTATCGCTGCTTTTTTTATGACAATTCAACTTTACTGTGTAAAAATTGTTGAAAGTGAATCATTCAAAGTATTGCCCATCACTAGCTACAAATTTTCCCATCTTTCTGGCAGAGCTCGAATACCGTTGCGGTAAAAGTGTTTACCTTTTGAGGCTATCTACGAATCAAGCGATTTTTTGATCTCTTTATATGAGCGGAACTGCTGATCAGAGAGTTTATGTGCCATCCAACGAAACAAGTAAAAATTGGACCGCGCAATATCTGGGGAAATAGCAGGTTAGGTAGGACTTCCCATTTGAGCATTTCCAGGTAGGTTTTTATGTGTTCGGCAACTGAGGCCGAGCGTTATCATGCTGTAGAATCACTTTTTCGTGCCTCTGCTCGTCTCGTGGCCGTTTTTCGCGCAGTGCTCGGCTCAATCGTATCAATTGAAGTCGATACCGTTCCCCAGTGGTGATTTCCTTGGGTTTCATGGTAGCATAGAAGCATGACCGGGCATTTCACATAACTTTCTTCCCTTTGAGTTAATGTAATGAATCCATTTTTTATCACCCGTCATGATACGATGAAGAAAACCTTCCATTTTTTGCCGCTGGAGCAGTTGTTCACAGACATTAAAAGCGACGATAAATGTCCCTTGGCTTCAAATAGTAAAGAACATAAGTTCCTTGTTTTTGAATCATTCCTGCATGCAATCGCTTGGAAATGGCTTGGCGGGTAACTCCTATTGCTAAAGCAAGCTCATCGAGCAAAACCCTTTCATCGTCTTCGAAGGATTTTGGCCTCCCTTTACGCGGGCGCTCGTCAACATCAAAATCACTGTCTTGAAGCGAACCAGTTACAGCACGTTGTTTTACTTAGAGCAGCATCTACGTAAATTTTTGGAGCTCTTGATGCGCCTTAGCTGCCGTTTTCTTCGAATGAAGGAAGAAAATCAAGACTTCCTGCAAATGAAGATTAATTGGCACAAAATCAGACAGTTTCACTAAACCAAAAGTATATGACGCCAAATCAAAATCACTAATGTGTCAAAACGGTTTATTTATCATATGTCTAAGTTTTGGATGTGTCAAAATCGACCAGCACTTACTGCATCTATTGACAGAATACTCACTCGAACTTGTGACAGAGAACTTAGTTTAATTATCTAAAACTACTGTCAGGCATTTAACTTGGTCACTCTGTCTATGACTCCTATAAAAAGGAAACGAAAGCACTATCTTGATACACTTACGATACCAGATGTTAAATGTGTAATTAATTAAATAAGTACAAAAGATAAGAATATTTGCTGACAGAAGTGGTGACTAATAACAGACCTACCACAACATATATTTTCCAAGTTCATTTAACTTTTGTTTTCAAAAAGATTATAAGTGAAGATATGGCTGGGCACAATGATATAGGGTTTGACTTTATTTGTTTAGATAGCCACGTAAAAATATCTACCCGTTGCGCAGTGGGGGTTATATATATTATAAATTAGCAGGAAACGGAATACCATATACACTTTTTTTAAAAAATATGTGGAAAGTGAGATATGGTATTTATAGTGAGCGAGCGATGGATTTCCCCCAAACTAAACCAATAGGTACAACCGAACGTATCATAAATGAAAATGAAAAAATACAGGGAACTAAGTGGGTACACCACATGAAATGTCTGATTTTCGTTCAGTCGGAAACATAGATGAACAACTTTCAACCAACTAGATGGCAAACTTTCCAGATATTGGAAAATCAAAACCTGTTTTCTACTGTACGCCTTTATCCTGTCTGTGATAGGATACACATAACACACACGCTTGCAAATCTCTCTCATTCTATTGGGTCTATAACTTAATTCATGCGGTTTGCTAAGAGATGGCGTAACTTGTATTATTCCATTGGAACATGCGTTGGAAAGCTACTGTCATTGCACGTCATTTCAGTATATGTCATTCATTTGAAGCGTAAACAACAAAAAATTTTTGTCACTTAAATATGTCGAACTTTGTGCCTGAAAAAGTGCTTTTGTGGGGAGTTCTTCTTCATTACTAAAAACTGCTCCCGAAAGTCATCATATTTTGGTGGAAACTTATGGTGAACATGCGCTAGGTGAGCGAACGTGCCAAAAGTAGTTTGCACGATTTAAAAGTGGTGATTTTGGCTTGGAAGACGATGAACTTCCTGGGCAGCCAAAAAAGTTTGAAAATGAAGAACTGGAATTCATTACTCTATGAAGATTGTTGCCAAACATAAGAAGAGCTCGCAGAATCTTTGTGTGTCACTGAAGCAGCCATTTCAAAACGTTTAAGAGCAGCTGGGTATATTCAAAAGCAAGGAAATTGGGTTCCACATGAACTCAAGCCGAGAGACGTCGAAAGGCGGTTTTGCTTGTCCGAAATGCTGCTGGAACGCCACAAAAGGAAGTCATTTTTGCATCGGATTGTTACTGGTGATGAAAAATGGATCCATTACGATAACCCCAAGCGCAAAAAATCATATTTGAAACCCGGCCAACCAGCCAAATCAACGGCAAAGCCGAATATCCATGGCGCGAAGGTAATGGTCTGTATTTGGTGCGATCAGATGGGTGTGCTATATTATGAGCTGCTAAAACCGGGTGAAACCATCAATGGACAATGCTACCGAACACAATTAATCCGTTTGAAGAGAGCAGTAGCCGAAAAACGCCCGGAGTATACGACCAGACACGAGACAATAATTTTCCGTTATGACAACGCTCGGCACCACGTTGCTACTCTGGTTAAGAACTATTTGGAAAACTGTGGATGGGAAGTCTTTCCCCACCCACTTTATAGCCCAGACCTTGCCCCTTCTGACTACCATTTGTTCCGGTCGATGCAGAGCGCACTCACTGAAATACGGTTCACATCAGAGCAGAATATCAAAAATTGGCTTGATTCATTCTTGGCTGCCAAGCCGGCGCAGTTCTTTTGGGATGGGATCCACAAATTCCCAGAAAGAGGGAAAAAAGTCATAGCTTCAGATGGGTAATACTTTGAATAATACTATTGTACATGTTTTTCTTAAATAAACGTTCAAATTTTGAAAAAAAAAAAACCGTACGAATTAAATTACATACTCAATAGCAACTTTACTTGTAAATTGCCTTCATTCTTTATAGAGATGTAAAAGTGTTGGTAATTCACATTCAGTGTGTCTGAACGAAGTTAAGGGCTTGCAAAAGGATTAGTAGAGTTTGACATCTAGATTAATTCATCTACGGTTGGAAATAAGAAATTCTTGAGTGAACATCTGTGCCAGAACGTTAAATTTTCTTTTTTTTATAAAATAAAATTATACGTGTTCTTGACGTGTTAGAATTTTAGGGTTCGTTACAAGTACCTTTTTTTTCTAGAAATTATTTACCATGCTGTCGGCCGTTTCAAATTCGAACCCTTTTCCTTTACGAATTTAAAATGGGACAACATTAATAACCCATTTGAGGATATAGCGGTAAACAAACGCACCATACGACGTTGGTTTGGAAAGTTTCGTTTGGCAGATTTCAGCCTCGGAAATGAACCACGTGGGAAGCCGGAAGCGTTAGTAGACGACGATGTTTTAAGAGCAACGGTGGATGCGGACCCAATGAAATCGGTGCGGGAGATTGCACAAAGCATGGGACTATCCCCAGTGACAATAAGTCGACACCTTTGTCTTATACGAAAGGTAAAGAAACTCGATAAGTGAGTACTTGATGAACTGAACGAATACCAAAAACTACGGTGCCTGGAAATCTGCGCATCACTTGCATTAGGAAACCAAACTGAGACGTTTTTGCACCGGATAGTCATGTGACGAAAAGTGGATACTGTATGATAATCTTAAAAGATCTGGGCAGTGGTTGGATTCGGATGAAAAACCAAAGCAGACCCCCAAACCCGATCTTCACCCAAAAAAAGCTTAAAGTGACAATTTTGTGGACATCGAAAGAACCAATCCACTTTTCATTTCTTTAATCAGGAGAAACAATAAACACCTTTTAGGCGAGCATAATTCGAGAAATGATAATGGGGAAGAAAGTACTACAATCTGCTTAGTGTATCATATAGATAATACCCCAATATAGATACTCTTCACCTGATTCGGTAAAATTATTATCTGCGACCAGTTACGCGTGCTGAGTTGTTTAAATTCTTTTTCCACTGAGTTAACGTTTTCTTCTGCTGTACGGTACCTCTGGGGTGGATTCGAAAATTGTCCGACTTGGAGCACTGGTGTTGACCAGTTCTACGAGTTCTACGAATCTGCTCTTACGACAGTAACCATTTGTTACTAGTTTGCTGAATGCAAATGCGGTCGTGCAGTTATAAATGATGATAAACACTTTGAGCGCCTAAATGAGGTTTGTTACTTCAGAAAACATAAAAAAAAACACAAAATCGTTTTGAGCAGCCGTAAAGCGAAGTTTGTGTACATCATATTTAGTGTCAGTATCAGGGTATGTGATTGGTCGAAGTGGGTACCGCGTTTGGATCAAAAACAACAACGTGTTGATGATTCAAAGCGCTGTTTGGCTTTGTTTATCAATCAATTTTTGGTGCATTGCAATCAGTTGAAGTTGAGCTTCAAATTAAATAGCTTTAATGTTATTTATTAAAAATAAATATTTTTTCTTTATTTGGGCATACGCTCCCCTTGATATGCAAATTACAACTCTAATACAATATTTTCTTACACTACCTTAAATACTAATCCACTTGCTCCAAACATTCATCCAGCGACGAAGTGTTTCCACAGGTGTCATCAGTTTACCGTTGCCGTACGTGATGGAATGTGCATGTTTGCATAGGTTTCGCATGATACGGATGCTCGTGGCGACGTGGAATTCGTCATTTGAGGAGAATGAGAACTTCTGATGTTGGAAATTGAATTTTTTGTGTGTTAACTCCTCCATCCTCAATTTCGAACGCCCTCGTTCGAGGCCACTGTCCTCACATGATGTGGGATGTCTTGCTCATCTATTATTGTGAATGCTGGAAATTGTTCTGCATTTGTCTCCGTAGTTCTCTGAGCTTTCGGTTTTTGAACCTTTTGATAGCACAAGAAAGCTATTACTTAACTTATCAGGAGCATAACTAAGGTGATGTTAATTATCGAGTTGGTTTTGTTTTCGATTTTGAGCGAACCTATTTTCTGGGTATCGTTGACTTATAACTGCTTTAGCATCTCGAGGGACAAAACATCTGATACTTGGTAATCTCTTCTTCTTTAAATAGTTTTCCGTTGATATGGACTGTGGTGTTGTAATGTTTAATGACGAATGTGTCATCTAACCTCAAGGTATCGTTGTTAATACTAACTGACCCATTAAATTGGTTCAGGAATAGTATACCGGGCAAAACTTCTTCGACAGTTGGGATATGCTGGTTATTGACGATGGTGCTTGTTGGAGGTTTGCTTCTGAGAAAGTTTGGAATACATGTGGAATTGCTTATGTCTATAATATTATCCCTATTACAAAAAATATATTCTTATTTAAGGTCTTACATTTATTCCATAATTTTTTTTTTCTTACAAACTAAAATTTTTAAAAAATGTATATTATTTATTTTGTTGCCAAATTTGACGGCCTTTAAAAGATAGACATAACAAGTTTCCAAACTAACAGTAGGTAAGCTTATAATATAGACAATGTTTTTGCCGTTTGCTGCTATTTTAACATCGGCGAATTCTAAGGCTTCGTTTACATTGCTGAAAGGAACATTTCCTGTTTCAAACAGTTTCTCAATACGATTAGTTTCTACATTATTTAATATAGTATATAGGAGTTTACAATGTTTGCTTCCGCCCAATGGATCGAATACGTAATATTTTTAATTTCTTCCTTTATTAATTTAAGCTTATACATTATTTTTAGTACAATTTCGTTTATATTCAATTTCCAGACGGTGCCCAGAAAGTCCAATGATCTTTTACTTTGCTTGTGCAGTTTAAGCCGCGCCAAGTGATTTTTAATCTGCTGGATTTCATGGGATAGGAGGGGATAAAAGGATGGCTATAACTGGAATTTGAATTTAGAACTTCTTCCAACTTGTTAACTAAATTCTGGTGGGCTTCTAAATCAATAAGGTGGATTATTTTGAATTGACCATCCCGTATTCTCGCGATTCCAATGTTGATCATAACTAACTGGGAATTCGAATAGTTGAGGATTTGGGTGGTGGTAGAACAGGCTGCAATTAGGAATCTGGAAAGAGGGGTTTAATTCTTTATATGTGACTTGTGGACAGTTTTACCTGGCTGTGTTAAGATTTCTTTCTTATAACGACCTGTTAATTTTGAACCTTTTCGCCTATTTTGCCTACATGATCATAGTGTAGCCTTTTATCGCTTTCCGTTTCTTATTATGGTATTCGATATCAGCGGCTTGTTTATCTTGGATTTTTTGCGTGTTCTTGTTTCGTGCTTTTTCTACGGGTTAAGAATTTTTTTAATTATTTGAAGTTTTTCCTTGTTGTACTCGGGTTCAGTAATTCTATGGCGATGGTAAGTGGGAAAAATTATGTCAAACTCGTGATTTAGGGTTGAACCGATTTGAAAAAGTATTTGATTTTTAAAAGCGTTAATAGGCACTTCAACGCTGATAATGAGATTCTGAGACGAGCTTTCGTCACTATGTTCTGTAGGAGTAAGGGAGTTTATTTGCGTTGCTCGAGGAGGTCGGGAGAGTGCATCCGCCACGACATTACTTTTGTCTGGTTTCTACTGCAATTCGTAATAATGTTCCTTAAGAATTGACTTCCACCGCTTCATCTTACTGTTATTTTTGCTATTAAGCGCATAAGTAAGGGGCTGGTGGTCAGTATAAATAAACGTGGGCTGAGCCGTATAAGTACTTACGCAATGAACTTAGGGCCCATATGATTGTCAATATCTCAGTTGGACTAAGTGTTTGAGAGATGAACGTTATCGACTTTTCCTCCTGTGATAAAACTGCGGCAATGGCGTAGTTGGACGCTTCAGTTGTCAGTTCGAAAGGTTTGCTAAAGTTCCGATATGTAAGGATGCGATCTTTGGAAACGGGAGAATTTATTTTGTTAAATGAATCTATTGCGGATGGGTCAAGAAAAATTTGTTTTGGAGGAACGTCCTTCCTCCGCTCTTAAAAGGGCTGTCAGGGATTTCGCGAGCATTGCGTAGTCTTTGACAAAGCTATGATAATAGCTTGATAGACCAAGGAAAAATCGCAAATCTTTCAATGTTTGAGGTATCGGAATGTTTAGTATTGTTTTGACCTTGGCAGGATTTATTTTAATTTCATCTGATGAAATAATAAACCCTAAGAATTCTACTTCCTACTTGAAAAAGTGACATTTATCAAGCTGGACCTTCATGTTAGCGTCATTTAGTGTTCTAAAATCTTCTTCTATACTGGTAGTGTCCAGTTTCGGTTGCGCTTACCGTATATTGTCGATATAGATGTAGCAAGTTTTACCTATATGGTCCCGAAGAATGTCGTGGAGTGTCCCTTGGAAGATCGATGGTGCGTTCTTGAGGCCATAAGGAAGCCTTGTGAATTCGTATTTTCCGTTGTTTACGGAAAATTCGGTCTTCTCTATATCAGATTCTTTCAATGGAATCTGATGAAAACCACTTTTAAGGTCGAGAACAGTAAAGAACTTATTTTTACCGAGTTGCGCAAGCACCTCGTTAATTTCAGGAGTGGGGTACCGATCTACTATAGTGACGCTATTTAGCTTCCTATAGTCAATAACCATCCGATACTGTTTTAATCCCAAAGAGTTGGCTTTTTTAGGTACAATCTACACAGGTGAATTGTATGGGGATCGGGAGAGTCTTATGATCTCGTCTTTTAATAAATTTTGGATTTCATTTTCAACTTCAGCTTAAAGTGACATAGGGAACGGGTAATATTTACTATAGACGGGAGAATCGGTAGAGGTTCTAATTACCGACAACTTTTGTGGTAAACGTAAGCCTTTCGTCGGGTTTGGAAAATAAATTTTGGAAACGGTTAATAATGGGATTTAAAAGGTTTTGCTGAGTAGGTGTCAGAAAGAATTTAAAGCTTTCGTCGTTAAGACCGAAAAGATTGATCAAAGCATGATGAGATATTTTGATATCTCCAGCTATGGATATAGCGAAAAAGAATTCTTCATTATTAAGAGGTTTTGAGACAAGAGAAGACTGTATATAATTTTTGATGAACCGGTATCGACTAGAAATTTGAGAATATCGCCACTCTTCGTATTGCATTCAAAATAAGGCAATGAAGAGTCGTTTAGCCTAAAAAAATTATATCGCAATGTTTCAATTCAGAATTTGTTTGTTCGTTTGAGCAAGCTGGTCTGGTCTAGTTTAGGTTTCCACAGTGTGCACAAAGTTGTTCTTGACATTCGTCAATATGGTAGTTTGGTTGTTGTCTTCCTGTTTGATTGCCTTGCGGTATTGGTGCTCCTGCTCTAGTTGCGTTTTTATTGTATTTTTGACGATTTTGATGATGAACATCTTTAGCCTGAGCACTGCGTCCTTGTGTTAAAGGTTCTTGTTTTACTGGGACCGGTTGATATTGTCTTGACGACTGGGGATTTTGATTGGAACTCGTATATTAGGGGTTTTGGTTGAAGGTAACGTTAAGTTGCTTTTGCGAATAATTAGGGTGACTGTACTGCTGAGGTTGGTTTGCACGATGGAGCTGTTGGCCGAATGTTTGTCGATTAAAATGGGGATGCGCTGGTACAACGTTTTGTCTCTGAGAATTGTTGACCGAATGCTGGGGTTGAGGTTTTCTGGCTCCTGACTGGTTACCGAGAAAGTGGTTGGCTGTGAAATTTTGATTCTCTAATTTAAGGCAGAGATGTAATGCCTGTGGCAAGTCAATGGGCTCTCGGAAGCCCAGAAGCCTAGGTAAATCGCCTTTAGGACCCCTTATGAAGGTGTCCATAGCTTTACTCTAGTACGTTTGGGTGAGTAGGTTCATGGATTCGTTGCTAATATCCATGTACGCTAGTTTGTTTAAAATAAGCGGAAGGTGAGACTTCATGATAGAAACCTTGAATTGTTTTGGTTCCTTGATAAGAGACTTCGACATTTCGAGGTGTCTCGAGGCCGCCCTTCCAGTTGAGCGGCGTATTGTAATATTCTGAAGCAGTGTCTGCTTGTCCAATTATTTTATTTCTTATGACATTTAAAATGTCTCTTAATGGGTTCATAAATCTGTAAAATTCAACTAACGTTTTTTTCCAAAAGGAAAATTCACTCGGATCCTCTGAGAAATTTCTCAAACAACGAACGATATCAGGTATTTTGTCGAGGTCGTCCAGCCTACCACGGTACCCTGAAGCTATTGTCTGTTCTAAACCAGCGAAATGATCCAGATTGGGATTAAGCACATTTTCAACAATGCGTCGACCTCGTTTATCAAGCATTTTAGACACAATCGAGGTAATTAGTAGGTCTAACTCTTGGGTGGATCGAACTTTTAAAGTTCCAGCGGAATGGGATGCTGAGGATAGGTATGAGGAATTTGGATTTGGGCATTTAGATCTGTGGCACGTGCTGCTAATGCATTGACATTGGAAGACGCGAGGGGTTCGTTTGATTCATTTATTGTGTTTAAACCGGTTGATCTTAGGGTCGGTATTTTTATTTAGTGGAAATTAATTAGGCTTTAGGAAAAATAATAATTAAATAAATAACCGAAATTAATGATAGCAAAAATGAGGTTAAGTTAAATTAACCTCATTGTATGTATATATGTGTATATTTCGATTTAATTATAAAGAAACTATTTGTGTATACTTTAATTTTATAAAGAATATGGTAAAAAAAATTACTTTGTTTTTGAATTTAGTCACAAAAGTTACTGTATTTTTATTTATTCAAAAATACTTCTTTGTTACTGTTATAGAATGTAATATATTCTCTTTTTCTTTTAAAAAAACGAAGAAAATTTAATAACACATGATACTGTATTTTTATCTTTTCAAAAATCCTTTTTTGTAACTGTTCTATTTTGTAATTTTTTTTATTAAACAATAGAGTACAATAATACACAAAAAATTATAACAATAGTGTAATTCTTACAAAAAATATATCGCTATCTTATATAGGGACTCCATCGCCGCTCGGGTTGGAAAACTGGGTTGATCGGGTGGTGCGACTAGCTCCTAACGAGCTTCCGTTTTGTATAATAGTTGTTTCGCACTGCACTCGCGAATGTTCAACTATGGCTACTCTGGGGCCCTTAAATCTTAAATCGTGAGAGACCGATAGGCACGAAGCGAGAGATACAACGGCTACTTAAGGCGATTGATTTCAAAGCGGAAAAGATGTATATTCTTCTTCTTATTTAGCGTGAAAAGTACGGCGGCTACTTTAGGCGACTGGCACTTACTTCACGAAAGCGTTCCGGCTACTTGAGGCGACTGGCTTTTAAGAACACTTCAACTACGCGACACTATCAGTCCCTGCTCGGGCGCCACTTAAAAATTTTAATGTTATTTATTAAAAAAAAAATTTAATAAATAGCTGAGTTTATAAATGACCAGTTGGTTTATATTTAGATCAGTACACCACGGTAATCTTGACATTGACATTTCATTCTGTTTTTATATCAGGTCTTAATAACCAAGTCAATAAATTTTTGAAAAGGATTGCGAAGCAAAACCAAAAATAAAATAAATATAAAATAAAATCGGTCATTACCTGATTGTAACAAATAACAAATATGATATATACGCGAAGTGCAAAAATCTATAGAATAACGACACCAGAACAAGACGATAAATTGCAAAATTTAAATTGAGTTCCAAAAGCATCTATATCAGCAACAATTCTGGTAAACTGTTTAGATGCCTCAAGTTCATCTAGCGGCTGAAAATAATAGTCCTATGATGAGTATCGACGAGTAGTCGTATATGCGATTGGACAAGGGATTGTTTATTATACATAACATATCATGTGTACACTGATTGGCTTTATTTAAATGTACTTTTGTCAATAGTGATAACGTGGATCAAAGATAGCACATGGTACAAAAATCAGAATATGTTTTGATACATACGGAAATTATTTAGCGACAACCGGAACACTGCAATGTTTTTCAACTCGTACCCATGGCCACACGGCTCTTACTGTATTCAAATGACAGAAGCGCAATACGCTATTTAAGGACATTTTATTTTAAATAATAAAGACAGGCATCGGTTTTGAGTCGGACCGGAACTTAAAAGCAGATTTTCGTACCAGTCTGATCCGACTTTCGTACGTTAATAAAATGAAAAATATTTAAGCACATAGTTATGATTTAATTCACCAAAGAATGTTATTAGGATGTTCAAGAAAAAAACAAAATCATCTTCAGCGATTGGGCAAATACTTACCTTGATAACTTTGTTAATCGTCAAAATTGTCGAATTTGGGGTTGAGAAAATCCACTAGTGATTCTTGAGGGACCAATGGATCGTACCAAATAGTACTATAATACACAGACAAATGGCTTCTTGGGTTGTTTTCGACTATGCCTATAGGTCCAATTTTGAGTCATTCTTTTGAGAACTTGGGGCTCTTGTGCCACCAGTAATGCCCCAAAAATACGCTTATAGCAGCTAAGTACCTTGCGGTTTATTATTATGCACTAAAGACTTTACATAGCATTACAAGAAGTTATAGAGTGGCGATAAATCGCACGATGTTGGTAGCCAATTCAATGGAACATTGCGTGATATAATTTCGTAGTTGAATCGAGTCCTCAATAAGTTAATGATTTCATTCAAAATGTGGCATTTAGTGTCATAACACTGAAAACACATATTGTTCGGATCAATATCGTCAGACTTTAAAAACTAAATAATTTTTGTTGCCTCAAAAAAAAAAATTATGAAGGCAGGGAATGCCCAGAAATTCATATTGCTTTGTGGCTGAAAGCCATTCATTCATTTACCTCCCAATAGATGGATGGAGGAGAATTATTAAGTCTCCATTTTCCTTGAATAGGGAAGGAAGTCAACCAAAAGCTATAAAAATAGTTCAACAGCGTTGTCGGATGAGTACATACTTATGATCGTCTATCGTAAGATGGACGAATAATCCAGAAAATCTCTAATTTCGTAAAGACAAGTAAAAGTAGAGCTTTTATTGAAAATGCGGATTTGATCATTCTTAAGCCACAATCGACGTGAATGACGCATTCATTAACTGTTATAAATGATCAGGTTAACAAAGCGTAATTTTTTTCCAGGAATAAATTGTGATAAATACGTCACTAAATAAATTTACTTCTATAAATCGTAAAGCCAATAAAATGCACCTAGTCATCAGAAGACTTTATTCGAAAATGTTAAGAATATTTCTTACTCCATGTAAGAAATACAAATCAAAATAATTCTGGGAAAATAAAAGTATCACTATCAATGTTATTAGATTGTTTAAACGAATATACAGATTGACATTAATAATTCAAATCACTGAAAAAGAACACCCTATTAACAAATATTCGAATGGCTTAATTTTGCTTAAGACGATGACATCATCTTGATAACAATTGTAAACAATTTTTGATGGTGTAGCTTTGATTTGAATTCTAATCGGCAATCTGACATATTAGAATAACCAAACGGTAATTGATTTTAGTCACAGAACAGCTTTTAATTGTCAGGCAGCAAAAATTGGTAGGCTGACGGAAATTTGAAAAGACGAATTGATTTTTGTTTGCCGGGTAAATGTCGCACAAGATAGCGCATATAAACAAAAAAGACAGCTCTTTGATTACTAAACATAGTCGATAATTATTAAAGGCCTAGCATGCAGATCTACCATAGTGACTTTATACTCGTATGTATATGTATTATGTACGTAACGTATAAGTCAATGTTGTTTTCCCCTTAAAGGCAGAAGACGTACAATTTTTAGCCAGGAACGAATGCCTTTAAATAAATTTTAAAAAAAAATTTAAAATATTAAAATTATTCTCAACGACCAGGAGTAGTGATGTTCGTGGCTATTAAGCACGTCTAATTGTATATAAAGGCGCCTTGAGATATATTTGAATCACTTCAAAATCAACGCAATGCATTCCAGGATACTTTCTAGAGAACAAACAACTACTCTCAATAGTAATGGTTACAATCGTGAGAGATTATGATGCGTCTGCCGTGTGCCCAACAATAGATTTCCTTCATAACAGAACTATTGGTACCGGGCTAATCCGAATGGACGAAGGTTTGTAAAGGAAATAAATTAGATGAACGACTGTTTTTTCAGGAGAAGAACAAAATACGAGAAGCGATCGATCGACTGAAATAGAGCCCCTCGTCAAACCCTTCATAAATTTTATATCAGACTTTTAAGCCAGAAAGAGTCATTATAAATTATAATGCAACAATTTATGACCATATATGACACCGTCAATTGAAATGAACTATGTGGAACTTGGGAGCTTCTAGTAAAGCAGAACGACAACAAACAGATAATGTCTTCTGCTCGGTGAAGATTGGTGAGAACTTAAACTACTCTCTCAATGCTAAAAAAAAGGTGTTACAAAAGTCAACTTGTTCTTATGCGAATTTAACATTACGCTTAAAATTTTTTTACGAAAAGCAAACTTATTGACAGAGAAAACGAAGCGGCGAAAGACAAATTTTAATTTGTTAACCAAAAAGGACATCGAGGTAGAGTAGACACTAGAAAATAAATTAAGTTGTTTTACGAACGCAGCTTTCCAACTAAATGGAAATGAAGATGCGAAGACTAATTAGATTGTCTGTACAAGTCAAACGAAGACGGACTTTTATAAAGCGCTTACCGACGACGAAACATAAAAAGGCCAAGATGTAGCCTGTTAATTTAATGTTGTTTAACTAGCATATTGTTCTCGTATTTTATTTTTTTTTTCAACTGCAATTCATTAGCCTTTCGTAGAAAGATTAGAAACCTTTCCAGAGGTAAAGTACCTTCAGTACCAGCAACCATCACATTAGTGCGTGAAGAATGTTGTACTCGTATTATGTACGCCCAACATATATTGATGCTTAGCAAAAGCGTAGTGTCGCGCTTGGTAAGCATGGACATTCATGCCATCTACCGTTATGT
Source organism: Volucella inanis (assembly GCA_907269105.1). Taxonomy (NCBI): domain Eukaryota; kingdom Metazoa; phylum Arthropoda; class Insecta; order Diptera; family Syrphidae; genus Volucella; species Volucella inanis. Next base: position 37,279,871 of record OU026154.1, on the reverse strand, counting down.
TTATATGAAACCCAATTGCCAGCTGGAAGTACAGCAAGGCCTTTTATAGCTTAACCGAAGCAGATAGTTCACCCAATTCAAAGATTCTTTACAATCTAGCTGATTGCTGTCAGGATTGCGTACATCTGCGATTACGTTGGAAGTACAATTTTTTTCTAACTAGGAGTATAATTTAACGTTGTCCTTTTCTAGACAGACAACAGCGCTACATCCTAGATCGGTATAGGAGCCATCCGTGAACGCTTACCTACATTACTTTCTGGCTCAGATTCTAGCCGGAAACATTTCTTAGCACAGGGAAAGCCGATTTCGTATTTTCGCAGCAAAAGAATTCTGGTGTCATTCCATCAAAGAGCATGTCTATAATCAAAAATTCAAAGGTCATTAAAACTACAGTGTAGGTGCTATCAGTGAAAGCTTGCTCCATCAGACATTCCAAACATGGAACAAAATTGGTATTATCATAGTCGTGTTGATCCAGAAGACCGTCCTCTGTTGCAGGCCCTATTACTTGTCGAAAGCTCCTTTGCAATGACAGAAAGCCGACAACGTCTTGGATGCTCCCGACTTAACATCTTTAAACCAAAAAACCTTGTTATTGTTAATGTTGCCCAAATACTTGGATTCGGTATAAAAAGTATTCTTACTTTTTACCAAGATTTTGGTAGGTATGCCATCGTCAGGCTATCAGTGAAAATTCTCTTTAGAGCTACCAGCAAGTGGTCTATACGTTTTTGTAGCATAATTAGCAACAGCATGTTTGATGGATACTAACTACGGCATATGGTGCTATGCAGCTTACTAGCAGCTTCGTTAATAGAATCTGGTTGTGATCAAATTATGGTTGGGTTATCTGGGAAGTGAGTCTCAGGCATAAGATGGAGAGTCGTTGCCTTCGATACCAGATTTTCTGAATGATTCCAGTCTTGTTAATTTTTTCCTTTTGAAGTCTTTGACTAGGCTTCTGATTTCACCGGCTTCTTTTATCTTTTTGCAAAAGTGTTTATAAAAAAATTTCCAAGTTCAGATGGTAAGAGTGAAATGAAAAAGACAAATGCTTTCCGATAGCCCGATATAAACTCGTAATGGTTTGAAACCACTTAAACATCCGAAACCACAGATGCGTTTATTCAACAACACTGTTTCTGTATGGATATTATGTGACAATTGAGGCTTGAAGGGTATTAGGCGAGATAATAAATGTTGAGGATACGATATCGGTTAGCGTATCGTATTAAATTTACCAGCATTTCGTGTGTTCGAGCTCGTAAAACCAGGGAACCTGAGATGGGTTCACTAAGCTGATGGATCTCTAGAAAATCAGATGGTGCTCTACAAAGTTTAGAGATATTGCAGGAGCTAAATAATGCACAAATCAATAATCTGGTCAATTTTAAACTCCCAGTGAGACAAAATAGAAAATGACAAGTCCGTACAATAGAAGATATTTGATCCACAGAACTCTTCTTTTCTGGTTTATGTAAAAAGGTTTTCTTTAAGACTCGAGTATACATATTAATGCTTATTTAAAATGGGACCCAACGAAAACTAAAAGTAAATTTTCACTGTTTACATTGACGGTCCTGGGTACACATGCACTCGCTACTTTCAGTCGATTTATTGGAGTAAGCGATTAACTGGATTTGTCTTGTAACAGCAGCAAACTTGCATCGACTCATCATCTGTGTCTACAGTCCCAAATTCCAGAATTCAGACCACGACAACAATAAATCTCGTAGTAACTTTGTAACACACAATCGAAAGTACTTCGCGCTTGGTAAGACAACTGGAGCTCTGTCTATCTCAATTCTCCATTGTTCTTACTTTTGTAGATACATTTCATGTTGTCAGCGGCACAATTTCTCTTTCCAGTTTTTTTTTTTTTTTTTTTTTTGCCGAAATGTGTTTCGCTGAAAACAAAAATCAAATCGCTCAAGTAACCGTAAAAAGAACAACTAAGATCAGTCGAGGTCATGATCAAACAATTAGACGAAACGAAAGGGAAAAACTCAACGCTGACAAATCTATCTACACGAATTAACTAATTAACAAGCCATCGCGACAACATCAAAAACTTCAACAACAACGAGACAGAAAGAAAAAAAAAATTAAAACTTGTAAATTTAGTACTGTTACACTAGTCATATGCGGATCATTGGTATGGATGAAGAGGAGTTTGAGCGGGCAACAAAAAAGAGAGGGAACTTTGTTTTTGCTTTTGTTTCAATTTCGATTGGTTCTTGTTGTGCTGGCGCTTCAGCTGGTATTTACTGCGCGCTTTCTGCCTTCTTTCATGCCGGAATTTTTGATGAATACACATCCGAACAGCTACAACAGGGCTACATGATCATACTGGCTGCGCTGCTAGCTATATTAACTCATAACAGAGCTTAACTTGTTTTGCAGGGGCATAGACGAAGAGAGCTTTTTATTCGTTGTTCCCCTGGATTACTGGTTTCCGAATTCTCAATATCGAAACTAAAACTATCAACTACGTACCACAACAATTTTTTTTTTTTTTTGTTTTTCTTCCCCAGCTGCACGGGTATTCGCTGTATCTGCTGAATTGCGCTTAATTTTTGGGTTTCGTCACAATATCCGCTAAAAAAGGGGCGAGTAATAGAATTTTTCACAAAACGAACTTTTTTTCAGAGGCAGTTGGAAAAAAATGTTTACAGTACGCTTACTTTTGTTATGACAGATAAACACACGACGTGGAGCGTTTTTGGTTTTTTGTTTTTTTTTTGTTTAGAACACGAATAACTAACGACGACCGGTGATAATGGAGATTGCACAATGCGAACAACACAGCAACAAAAACACAACTGACGGAGGTTTGATCAGTTCCCCATCGCCAACATAGAATTCTCCAATAGTGACTCTTGCTAGCTGACGACTACAGTTGGAGTTGGGTTTGTGTGAAACGAAAGCTTGTGAAAGCTTGGTGTTCACTTTGTTGGAAAATGAGGGTTGTGCTGTGAAAATCTTTGTTGTCTAACAACATTTATAAGATACCCTCGGTGGGGTTCACGGATAGGTACAACTGAAGTGTTTGATTCATTCACATTCCGTTTTGATAGAGCAATTTAATGGCGCTGCGGTGTAAATGCTGACTTTGTGGATTACGACATAACATACTCGTATCGTCGATGTTGTTTAAAAAAAAAGGGGGAAACAGTTTTTACCGTGCACCATTTTAAAGTGGAGTTTTTATGCGAAATTAGAGCATTGAACGATCGACGTTCGCCGACGTTGACAATAAAATGAGTGGGAAGATGCGAGCAATCGTATCGCAGAGTCATAGAGATTCCAATCGAAAGCGTGTTTACCTCGACATTCATTTGACAAGCATAAAATAGAGACATACAAATGTTTGATTGTAGGAGGGAGGAGTGTTATTGATGTCAATATAAGTTCAGATTGACATTTGTCTAATGATGTTAGCTTTAGCTCAAATATTTCGTTCACAAACCTGTTTATGTGGATTTTGTAGCTGATATTTATGGTAAGGCTATCGAAGATCACTTTTTAAAAAAGTAAAATTTATATAATCAGTAGATTCCTATGAAACTCGAATCAACTATCATTTAAAGGCATTTGAGGCTGTTTCTGAATGCCATTATAGTTCAGCTTTTAAGCTCACGCTATGTATATATCCCGGATTTTGATTGAAATTGAATTTTGTTGAAATCTGCAAGAAATTAGGTCGCTCATGTTCGTTCTAAGTATTGCGATTTTAAAATAAATTAACTCTCTTTTACCTTTGTTTGTTTGTTACCTTGTCAAACGTTCTATGAACACACAAGGAAATACTTCGCCGTTCATTGTGATAGGAGCTTTTAATGCAGCGCTGGGTAAGGCTGCACAACACCACGTCTGATAAAGGATTCAGGTTTCTAAAATTTATAATGGGGCGTAAGTTATTAGTAGCCAGCAAAACGTTCCCATATCTCAACATCCCCAAAGGGTCTTGGTGGATATCACGGAGTTAAGTAAGCCCATCATGGCTTGACGTCGAAAATCTGCAATCGCAGGAGACCGCTGGAATCGTTGCCGATCGCGTTTCCTTTAAGCTCTTCAAAAATCATAGTCTCTATACACAAACTACAGAACACCAATGACAACAGTCAACGATCCATCAGAGAAGCTGCTTCTAATGTCATTGGTTTTAATCAAAATCATCAACCAGGCTTCCCTGGTTTCACGATGAATGTAGGCAGGTGCATACAGCCAAACAAAAAGCATAATTCATCGATGGACGAGAGCTGTTCTTGAGCACAGTTTTCACGTAAATGAAAATAAAGAGTACGAGAAATGCGCGGTTAAGAAAATAGAGAGATGTCACTGCAGGAATTGCATTCGAAAGTTTCACCAGAGAATAAAATGAACATGCCAAGGCTACAAAACCATGATGGAAGTCTGCGAAGATGAACATGGACAACTAGTAGCAAATATCACTGCTAATAATATGCACAGACTACTTCTGCAGACTGTATAACGACGATGATGATCAATATACCGCTGATGGTGAGTGATGATGATGATGATGAATGGGACAAAGAATTCAAAGAATTGTACAATAATAAATGGGATATCGTAGTTATGAGAACTTTAATTATTTCGAAGTAAATGTTGCCCTGAAATAAATCTGTCAAAAGTAATTGAAGATCAAAAGTAATTTATTTTATTTATTTATTTTTTTTAAACACAAAATATCTTATTGACACCCCTACTATTTGCAAACAGTTGTATTAGTCAAGTCAGTAGTTTTCAATAAACAACCCAACTGATTGAAACAGGTGAACATTATATGAACAATTATATGAACTAAATATTGTTAAACATTTTAGAAAAAAATACAAATATTGATTGCACATTTTAAGTTTTTTTTTTTTATCAAACTTTATATTATATCAATTGGTTAAAACACAAACCACTGCTTCGTATGCAAGCCAGACCTTGTCTTTGAAAGGCTTTAACAATGTCTATTCTTTCCGATTCTTCTTGCAATTTTGGCAGCTGCCTCCCCAATGTTAGTATTTCTTATGAGTAATTAACGTACTTCATCGGTCCTCATAAATAAAAGTCCATTGAATTCCAGTCAGGAAACCTTGGAGGCCACGAAATTAGTACATTTTGCACTATCCACGAATTTTTAATCACTCTCTAACTGCATGGTCATGGTGCCGGGTACATAATGCCTGTTCTTTGGTGGAGTGTAGTATTTTCCAGATTTAAGTACTGCTGGTTAGTTGACTAAGTAAATTGACAGACTTCGTAGCTGCGAACGCCTTCTGCTAAAGCAGGATGTGAGTATCTCAACGGTTTTCTAATAAATGTTCTTCCATTTAGGGCAGTAATATGAGTGTATTGGTTCAGATATTCCGATCTTGCTCACTGACCGTTACTGCTGCAGAAACCACAAACGTAAACTATGTCTGGATATTCTTATGTTGAAAAGTTCATCATTTAGGGTACGAGTATTATGAAATAAACGTCATAATTTAAGTTAAAAATTACAATTTTTTGGAAAAAATTTTGCATTTTTATTAGGTTATGTTAATTTTTTTTTTTTTTTTTTAGAAAAAGGACCTGTAATTTTTTTGACTTGCAAAAATGGGCGTTACCTACCCAAGATGTTTCCTTGTTCTTCTTTTAGGGGTCAAAAAATTTAACTTATTTAAAAAATTCTTTATTGGAATTTTTCTGGAAAAATAATTGCACAGAAGCTGGGAACTAGTTAATTTTATAGGGTTGTTGTAAAAGAATAGTCCATTTCTGACGTTTATGATTTGAATAAGTTGGATCGTATTTTCATTTCATTCGGTTTTGGAATGATTAGCTTTTTCCACCTGAACACACAGCTGTTAAAAACGTGTGTCAAAAGCGGTAGTACGAGTATATCGAGCAGAAGTAGTTTATTGAAGCTAGTATTAAATTTGTCAAACAATCTTTTGAAAAGGAATACTTTTTTTTAGACTACCTTTCAGATTCCACTCTCTTTCAATTAAGCAATGGGTGGCCGTAACTCAAGTGGTAGCGCATCGGCTTCCAAGTCGAACGCGTCCGAAAGACACTCTTTTTTTGATGCAACTAAAATCACGTAAGATGAGTGGTTGCCTAGAATACATTAATAAGTAGATACAATTACACTTATTATTTAGTATCCCCATTAAATGTTGGATGCCACCCATAGGGCGAAATAACCACTGAACCTAAAAATTTTTCTTTTTTTCTATGTCCCATTTTCCTTCTCATCCGATGCTGATAGCTTCTGTCGTTACAGCGAGTTTCCATCTTCCATCTCTTGCAAAAAAACATAACAAATGGTCAATCATTAAGTTTTAATTTGCATGGAGGTGATTTATTAGTTGCACAACTTGCTTACTACAGTATTCCTTATAAGTCATATATCTCTATAGCGCCGCATAACTTTTCTATTATTTAACGATTTGCCAAAAGCCATACCTTTTGTACTCAGAAGAATCTTTTTTTTTTTTTTTTGTTTCCACAATGTTGCAATAACCTATTACGATAGCTTCGCAATAAATGAAGTAAATTATGGCGTACAAATTTTAAAATTCGCATTAGCTCTGACCTTGCCATTAACCACCAACTTTCCTCCCAGTCTATGTTATAATTTACCTAGGAACCTAATGGAATCCGAACTTATCACCAACCCTAAAATGTTTTCCAAGTGTATACAAGTATATAAAAGGGATAAATGCTGGCTTTGCTTTGAGGCTACGTTCATGTCACATATTTGAGCATTCGGCTTCGTTGGCAGTGCTTCAAGGGGTCGGTTCAATTTTTGATGACTCGGTCCAATATGTGCGGCGTTATTCTGGCAATAGCGTATCGATTGTTGGCCTCGAGCTCATCCAAAGAAGTTGACTTGTTAGTGGAGATTAAAGACTTCACTTAGCCCCATAGTAAATAATTAAGTGGTGTCAAACCACATGTTCGCTGCCAATTGAGGAGAGCTCGCCATGAGATGACTTGTATGGCATGTAGCGTCGTCTTGTTGGAACTACATCTAGATATATCGAATAATGTTGTCGAGCTCTTACCACAGAAAGTCGGTTAACATCGCTTTATACCTGAGACTATTGACGATAACGGTGTCTCATTATTCAATGAGTCAATCTTTGTGGATGGATTGATGCTTGACCGAACACTTGTGGATTGTGTTCGTTCCAATAACGGCAATTTTGCTTGATTACAAGGCCTCGTCCGATAAGATTAATTTTTTTTCCAAAATCCAAATCTCGGGCCAACATTTCTAGTGCCCAATTAGCGAACTCACGGGGTTGTTTATGGTCATCCAGCTTCTATTCTTGCGTCAGCACAATCTTGTACAGATGTGGGCACAAATCCAATCGCAAAATAAGCCGGGTTGACTCTGCCGATGCCCAATTCAGCTGATCGCAAGCGTAAAACAATGTATGATGAAATAGCAAACCTCACTGAATATTTTGACAGCTGGATATCATTGGTAACTTTGACAGTTGCTGAAATATAACAAGTGGAAAAACTATCACATTGCTATCAGGTCACCCATTATAGCCCTGACACATGAAGATAAGAAAATAAATTCATTCAAAGACCAGGCCTGCTTTCCATCTTCCGAAATTATGCAAGCCGATAGCTCAGCCACTTTCGACCCCCTTTGAACTCTCTATTTTACAAAAAATTTTCCCAGATATTTGGAAGAGCTTCTTTATAATCCCGTTGCACAAATAAAAATCGCATATATAATATATTTAATAACTTAGGTAAACTTGTATAGTATAATACATGGGCTGAAAAGTCCATTTCTCAAGGCTGTTTTTAAGAGAGGGCACCACTTTAATTAAATCTATATAATTTGCAATAAGTACCAACTTTCAAAAGATGCGTGTATAAATTTGACAGCTGTTGGACGATTAGTTCTCGAGATATAGCAAGCAATTTCGTGTGTTGATTTATCATTGCTTTTTGATGGGAAAAAATGCAGCCGATGCAAGGAAATTGCTTGATAAGTGTTACCCCGACTCTGCACCAGCTGAACGAACCATTCGCAAGTGGTTTGAAAAATTTAAAAGTGGTCATACAAGCACCGAAGATGGCTGTTTCAGATGAAAACATCAAAAAAGTCCACAAAATGATTACGAATGACTGTAAAGTGAAGTTGATCGAGATAGCTGAGGCTCTGAAGATATCAAAAGAGCGTGTTGCATATATCATACACGAATATTTAGACATGCGAAAGCTCTGTTCAAGGTAGGTGCCGCGTTTGCTCACAGTCGACCAAAAACAACAACGTGTTGATGATTCAGAGAAGTGTTTAAAGCTGTTCAACCGCAATAAATCCGAATTTTTGCATCGGTATGTGACAATGGATGAAACTTAGCTCCATCACTTCCCACCAGAGTCAAGTCGGCAGTCAGCTGAATGGCGAGCAGGCGACGAACCTCCACCAAAACGAACAAAAACTCAACAGTCGGCTGGCAAGGTTATGGCATCCGTATTTTGGGATACACATGGAATAATTTTTATCGACTATCTCCAAAAGGGGCAGACTATCAACAGCGACTATTACATTGCGTTGTTGGAGCGTTTGAAGGACGAAATCGCAGAAAAACGGCCGTATTCGAAGAAAAAGAAATTGCTGTTTCATCAAGACAATGCACCGTGTCACAAGTCGATGAAAACGATGACAAAATTGAATGAATTCGGCTACGAATTGCTTCCCCACCCACCGTATTCACCAGACTTGGCCCACAGCGACTATTTCCTGTTCGCAGACCTCAAAAGAATGCTTGCCGGAGAGAGATTTAAGACCGATGAAGAAGTAATCACCGAAACAGAGGCCTATTTTGAGGCTAGACCGAAATCGTATTACGAAACTGGTATCGAAATCGTTTCAATCAGTGTATCGCCCTCAAAGGCAACTATATTGAGAAATAAAGTTGAATTTTGCAAAAACGGCACTGACTTTTCAGCCCATGTGTTACTTATAATTTATATAAATTAAACAATTCGATTCGCCGTGTGCGAAAAAAAATTATTTTTTATATTTTTATTTCAAGTGAACTGATTTCAATCTCAAGACACAGCAATGGATACACAACTTACTAACTAACTGGGTGACAATCTGTCACTCCCTTATATCTATTCATACCTTGCTAACTCAGCAAATTCAGAAATGCGCGTGGTGACTTGTTGTGTGATATTAGATATCGTTGCAACATTGTCTCTATACGTTTGTTCGTTCACCTTGAAGAGGTGTGGGAAAATCAAGCTGGTTAGGAAGAGAAAAAAATACTCTTGTTCTTGTTGGAGTATGTAACCTCTCCCCCGTTAGATTTAAAATTCTCCTGAATTTTACTACATTTAGGAATTTCATTCGGGCAATTTTTTATTGAGAGTTTAAGATTTCTGTTTTTCCTGGTTAGGGTTACTATTAAACTGAATATGACGATTACAATTATGAACATAGTTAAGTTAGCAATGTAATTAATATTCTTATGAAATAAAAGCGACTTAATATGTTCTAAGTTTACAAAGTTTTTAATAGCAATATCCTCAAAATTTAATTGTTTCGTAAAATTATATGTTACGTCTTCGGTGTAAAAGAATCTATCGGTAAATTCAAAATTATTGTTGCTAAATTTTTCATTTAATATTTCAATTGTACAGTTATTTATTGTAATCAAGTAATTTCCAATTAGTGTTATTTTTGTATCGTCACATTGGTTTATTATCGATACATTTCGCATATTCTTACATATTAGAGTACTATCATCTAATTTCTTAACTTCTATTACATGATTCTCTTTTAGCTTACAATTATTTTCTGTAATGCAATTGCTTAATGGTTTTAGTTCATCTATGTACTGGATCTTATTATCATATTCGTATTTTGTTCCGTTAAATTCTATTACAAATTGGTCATTCATTATTACTTCTAAATTCTTTTCATTGGGAATGGCTGTTATTAATTTGTAGTCAACTAATTTATAGGAGTTCGGAATTTTTAAAGCTAAAATCAGTCTGTCTTTGTCGTACTTTAGTAATCCTAGTTTTGAATTTTTTAGTTTGTAAAGGTCTAGTTCTGTCTCTCTAATTTCCACTGCTGTTAACATACTTGGATGTACTAATCCTTGTTTAACTAATGCTACACTGTCTAGAATTTGGTCAAGATTTTCTTCTAATATCTTCAATTTTAGTATCTGATCTGTTTTGAGCTGTTGCGTTATTAGTCGTTTTTCGTTTTTTGTTAGTTCTTCGTATGTTTGTCCTAATTGCATTCTATCTGTTTCTATTATGTTTTTTAGATTGGCTATTGTTTCGTTAAAATGCGTATTGATTTCAATTTGTCTATTTAAATTATTGATTGCGTTGTTATTATTTTCTTCAATAACTTTCATATGGTCTGTTATTTCTAGTCGATCATTGTCGTCCATATTACCGAATAGCCATTTTTGAGCTGTACCTATAAAGTTTATTAGGCCTCTCTTTTGTCTTGAGTTTTTACTTGGTTCTATTGCTGTTATTTTCGCATAAATTGTATCTTATTCTTTCCTTATCGTTGGGTCGTTGCCTACCTGTAAGGTTTGTATATTATCTTTAATAAATAAACAGTTTGCCTTAGTTCGGAAGTGTTTATAATGTGTAATATTGTCCGCGTGTTCTGTACTATTTCCGTTTGTCCCATGTTAATTTTGATGTATCTGTTATCTGCTACTATTTTATTAATCGTTAGTGTTGCTATTGTTTGTCCCGTCATTGTTACAAGTATGAGAAACACTAATATCATCACCTGCAAATAAACGTGGTCTTTTAATATTTGTTGGGTGTTCTCCTTCTTTCTGTTTTAGCCTATATCTGGGTTCGTTTTTGTAGTAATTTCTTTTGTAATTTTTAACGGGTATGATTTCCCTTTGTTCCTGATAATTTTCCCTATTCTGGTTTAGCTTTTCTGTTCGCTTTTCTTTCTGTGTGTTAATGTCTTTAATTAGGGTCGCAAGATCGACATACATTGCCGGGGTTCTTTTAATAGTGGAATGATATCTATTGTTATACTTTTGGATTGCCCTATGTACTTTCTGGGTAAGTGTTAAATCTAATTTTCGTAGGGTAACTAGTATTTCCTGTAATGTGGAGTGGAATTTTTCTATGTCACTATTGCCTGTGTGTGTATTAGGTTTGGTAAGGTGGAGCTCTATTTCTTGTTCTCTAAGGTATTTTTTTAACTGTTCTGCCTTAAGCTCATTATCTGTTATAATTTTCAGTGGTTTACCGAATTTCGAAAAATGTTCCACTAATGTTTCTATCTTCTTTACCCAGTTTCTATTTGATAAGGAGTAAGCATATGCTTTCTTTGTGAGTTTGTCTATCATGGTTAAGAAGGAATTTCTGTTGAAATAAAATATATCCATGTGAATGATCTCATTGGGCCTACTTGGAGTTTCACTAATTTTGTACTTGGGCTTTATGGGCTTACGTTCATATTTAGTTTCTAGGCATGTTTTGCAATTGTTTATAATTCTAGTTATTTCTTTGATTAATTGGGGATAATATATTTCATTCTTTAAACTATGGTATGTCTCTACTATGCCACTATGGGCGCTTTCTCGGGTGTGATATAACGAAATTTGCTTATGTGCTTGTTCTATTGTTTTTAATTCCCTAGCTCTGAGTGTTGCTTTTATGAATTTGATCTGTTTATCGTGTCCGAAAAGTTCTATTAGTAATTGTTGGATTTTATTAAATTCGTGGTATGGGAGTTCCGTGTAAATTCCAGTAAGTCCTGGCTTTATAAACCTTCTGAGCACGTCTATCCAATAATCCCTATTTTTAGTCATGTCAATGAATATTATACGTCTGTTATGTAATATTTCTATTTCCTTATCAGAGTCATTGGTTAATATTAGTTGTGTTTTATATTTGTTTACTATAGTTTCCTTTATGGGTATATGGTCGAGTTGTTGTTCCTCTTGTGAATGTATGGTTGCATTATCTGACAGGTTGTTAACTGATTGATTATCTTCACTGTCATGCGCGTTATTTTCTTCTGGTATTCTGCTGAGAAAATCTGCGATTTTATTTGATTTCCCTTTTAAGTATTCAATGTCATACTGGTACTCTTGCAACTTCAACAACCACCGCTGGGTGCGTTGGCTAAATTCTTTTCCAGTGTATTTTTTATTGAGATACTTAATTGGTAAATAATCGGTTATAATTTTAAATCTTCTACCCCACAAGTACGGTTTTTTCCCTAAGTCCCTCTTGTACCACCTTGTACCACCTTTCACGTTGTAGTTGAATTCCTTCGGAATACTAGTTATTATCCTATCTACTATTTCTGTTGTTGTATTATTAATGGTTTGCAGTTTCATATTTACTCTTTCGTAAACTTTAAATTTACTGCAATCTACTATACTGGAGTTAATGATGCTCATAGTTGAGCCGGTATCAATCAGGGCTTTATAATTTTTTTCGTCAATGGTTAAGTTTACAAAATTTTTTTCTCCGAGGCTCAGTTCAGAAAAACCTCGGCCTCTATGTTACATATCTCCTCTTCGCTATTAGTTACCTGTTCTTAATTTTCGACCTGACTAATCTGACCTACTTCCATCGGTTGTAGAGTTTGTTGGGCATTCCTAAACTGTCCTGAACTGTTAAAAATTGGCTGTGTATTTTGTCCGGTATTTGGCCTATGATTATTTTGTCTATGTTGGCCTGAATTGTTCTGGGGTGTATTAAAGTTATTTTGCCTATTCTGACCTGGTCTTTCTCTATTATTTACGTTTCTATTTTGGTTGCTTGAGTGGGGGCTATTCTGTTGGCTATTTTGGGTTCGGAGACTATTATCATGTCTGTTGTTAGTTCTATTGTTCGATGTCGGTTGTCGGTCGTGTGTTAAGAAATTCCTATCTAAGTTATTGTAATCGAATCCAACGTAAGTATACAAAATTTCTTTTATTTCATGTAATTCAAATGCATCTTTTATATCCCGGAATAAATTTCCTGCTACTATTTGTTTTATTTTATCTACTAATACAGTGTAAAATGCACTCTTTGTTTCTTTAGATTTTTTTTCATATGTTGCAAAGGTGTTAACATTTTTTATAATCTTCTCAATTTGATAGTTTAAGTCGGAAATAGAACTTACCCTTAATTGACTGATACTTTTCGAGATGTCCTTGTAGTTTACTGTTGGTCTGAAGTGTTGTTGTAAGAGCTGCTTCGCCTCCTTCCAATCTGCTGGTTGATTGTTGAGTAGTAATTCCTTTGCTGGTCCACTTATCTTGCTGTTATAAATTGCTTGCCATAATTCCTGCGCTGTATTGTCATCTACTGCATCTAGATGTGTTTGAACCACATTTAGGAACTGTGTTAACTGTTCTCGGTTGCTGTCGAATTCCTTGACGTACGCTATCTCCCTCATTCTTTGTGCGGGATTGCGGCTAGACAGTGCCTCTAGCGCTGCAGTAAGTCGTTCCATTAGTACAGCATCCATTTCCTTTCTGATGACTCCTTCGAAGAACTGTGATATTTTGTCTTTTCGCTGAATGGTGGTGGTTTTCAGTTGTTTTTTGTCTATTTGAGTTAGTACTGGTTTTTTTTTTCGTTTAGCTGTCCCTGTAGTTGATTTTTAGTTTCACTTGTCGAATAGAGTTAACTTAATGAGTGTGGAGCACTTTTAAAAGGTTTTTATTTAAACAGGTCCAGGGTAGAACTTCTTCTCTGATTTTTAGAGACACTTCTTATTTGAAAGGGTCCAAAGTAAGACTTTTGAACTTCTTACACTTGGTACACAGTTAGATTTACACACTTTAAGGATATGAGCGTTTTTTCTATTCCGTTCTCATATGGATTCAGACAGTTTATCTGAATCCTACCGACTGCGCCAATTAAACAATTCGAAAAAATTAAACTGTGCGAAAAAAAATTATTTTTTATATTTTTATTTCAAGTGAACTGATTTCAATCTCAAGACACAGCAATGGATACACAACTTACTAACTAACTGGGTGACAATCTGTCACTCCCTTATATCTATTCATACCTTGCTAACTCAGCAAATTCAGAAATGCGCGTGGCGACTTGTTGTGTGATATTAGATATCGTTGCAACATTGTCTCTATACGTTTGTTCGTTCACCTTGAAGAGGTGTGGGAAAATCAAGTTGGTTAGGAAGAAAAAAAAATACTCTTGTTCTTGTTGGAGTATGTAACCTATCTAGTATTATATATTATATATTATAAACCTATATAATATAAATTATATGTTTTATACTGACTGAAAGAGAATTAATGTTATTACTACCGATATCAGTAAAGCATTTGATAAAATAAATTCACACGAAATCGTCCTTCTTGGATGGGTCAAATCCTATTTAAAGAAAGCCAATACAATGTTAGTTAAATGGAGTTAAATGTAAGCATCATAAATGCCAAACTATCATTTGTTCTTGAAAATGTTTTCCACCACCTCCAGGACGTATTTTATCAGCATTGAACATACGAGTATACCCTCGGTCACCTCTATAGGCGACTTAGGTGACAATGAACTGAAGTATGATAGCATCATAATCGGAGCTAATCCCGCACTGGGGATTTGTTAAGCGATGTTCCAAATAATTCTTAAACTTTTATATTACAAGATCTCTTTACCGCCCTCTTCGGGTCATCTTGCAATACGAATACCAGGTTCGTATTCAATTTTACGATAAGTTGAAGCAGTTCAAAGTTTATTTATTAGTTTTGCATCAGGCGGTCTTCCTTGGTCTCCTTATGTAGATTAGCTAAAACTAATTAATCTCCAGTCGCTGCAACTGGGTGACTTGACTGTCTAATGAACTTCGTTAATACCATCATCATATCTATATTCCTCTTCTATCTCAATCTTACTGCACCAATTACGGTTTTTACACTAATCTTTGACCAGAATGCTACAAACTGCAATAAGCATGCTTAATAACATTAAACCTAGTCGCCGAACCACCCTTCCTTTTCTTAATACTCATTTCTATGCCCCACCGCCGTGCAATGAAATTTCTTTCCAACTTCACAAATAAACTGTTATACATATGAGTACATAAATTTTGCGTAAGATTTAAATGCAAACAAATTATGTTCGAATAATAAACCAGACACTTTTGCTTGCGTGAAATGAGAAGAATAAAACAAACTTCAGTTGAAATTAAAAAATCAAAAAAAAAAAAATAATAATAATAATAATAACAATAATAAATAGAGCTGAACATTATTTTGAAAATAACCGATTTGGAGAAAAGACTTTTATAAAATATACATATCTGAATTGTATTGTAGGTTTACCCCCAGAGAGCGCTTGTAGTTTCGTAGCAGAGATTGGTGTGTGAATTTGATAACAGTTTAACTACAAGAATATGGTACTGCAGTTTGAAGATAGAAATAACCGTAAATGCTTCTTTTATGTTTATCAAGAAAGAAGAAGAAGTAATTCACCCTTTCGGGGGTACAAGAGAATGTCGCTAATCTCGCTTTTAATGTTATTTGGAATTTTGAAACTGAATCAATTAAAAAATTGATGTTTAGCAAAAATATGTATTTCTGTTAATTGCTCTCTTATATAAATCTGACAAAGAAATGTCTGTAAACTAAAGACAGTACGGAGTGGACACTAAACACGGTGCAATCCATACAACGGCAAATATGGTATGTAAATTGATGTTCAGATCTGATTTTTGTTTGACGGCATATATTTTTTTCCGTTTGCTATGCTACATGGGCAGATTACTGTACTTAATCCTTTATCGTTGAGATAAGGAACACAAACGCCGATATTATGAAAAAATTTCGACTGATTCTCTAAAAAAAACACACTAATCCGGTTGCACTTACTGACGGTGAGTGAAAAAGGAAATACAACGACGAACTGTACAGTGACATCGGTTTAGCCAGAAGAGTAAAGGCACAACGACTGAGGTTGCTCCGGTTCAAAAAATCTTCGAAATCGCCCCTGACGAACAGCACGGAAGACCGCGACGCAGGTAAATGGAAGGGAACCTCAACCAACTTATCGTGAGAAACTGGAGGCAACTTGATTAAGATCGAGCTGGCTGGCGACACTTGTTAATTGAGACTCAGGTCCAATCCGGACTCTAGAGCCACTTTAAGTAAGTAAGTAATCCGATCAATATATCAAAGTTTTTCGTCATCGTTGTTCTTTTGACTTGTGCTAGTGTTGCCAACAATAAGTCCATTTTTATCCGAGGCCATTAATTGGTTCGTTACATCATTTTCATCTCTTCTGCATAGGATGGCACAGGCCAGTATAACGCTAACAGGGCATGTTCTTGCCATTTTAAATGGCATGAGTAAGGGTTTGTTCGGTGATGCTAATTTTAAACTATGGCATGATCAGCATATTTAAATTTGGCATAAAAATAAATTAATATTATTCTTTAGGTTGTCATGTTGGGATGCTAGAGCGGGATTTCTATTTATATACTTAGATGGCGTTACATTCAATTAACCTTTACAGTTAGCGCGATTTTTGCCAAACTATTTACAGTTACGCACTCCAAAAGCGACATTCAGTTTGGTAAAAATCCATTTTCTATGGATGAAAGAAAAAAGAAATATGTGCGTCTCAATTGTAAAGAGTTGCTTAAATGCCACCGTAAATCCTTTTCAAAACATATTTCATCGAAAGAAGAATTATAAGCAAAGATTTTTCAATGAATTCAACAGATTCATTGATCCCTTGAGCGTTAAGATAATCCAGTTCTGCTTCAACGAGCCCACCAGTTGATTCTGCAGGGGAACAAACGAAAACTGGATTTTCCCGAAATACGGCCTATCTCTTATGAGAACACAATGTTAGAGTTTCGAAAGAACTCCGTGGATAAATTATGTGTTACGATTTGCGATTTAAAAATCGATAATTCGAGTACCTTTGCACCTTCAAAGATGGACAAGGCCTTAGCAGTTTTCAACCCGACGTTGGATGTAATCTTTATGCAAGGAAAGTTACGAGTGGTGAGTTGAGAGTTGAGCAATGAACTAAAACAATTGAAGCAAACCTTCTATAAATAAATAAGTGGCGCAACAGCACGGTGTGGACCAAGGCCTAGCTTCTCGTACTCATTTGTGATTCTCACTTTATGAATTGTTACACTCCTGAGCAGGGCCTACTGTTTATTGCCGGTTCTGAACTGCTCTCCTGAGAAGCTTTTTTTTCATAGGCAGAATTTAGCTTTCGGAGGTTTGCCATTGTCCGCCGAAAGGGCGATGACGATTTTGAAAAATTTGCTATTATGCTCTTACAAAGCAAACACAAGCAAACCTTCCATTTGTCATAATAAAGTTCCCCGTAATTAAAGTATTGCATTATCTGGCAGAATTGCTGGAAGGTTTCCTTTCTAAGCTTGTAATACTGTAGTACTACTCGTCTTACTAAGCTCTTCACCGAGGAAGAACTCAGAATGATAAATCTAAACTAGCAAATCCATCTGTAGATGGCTTCATTTGTAACTACAATATTTAGTAGCAGCACAGAGGTAGGAAATTCATCATTTTCTGCTGCTCTACATTTGTTTACGCTTTTCCTCCAGAAATTGGTGAATCCGCTAAGAAGCCTTCGAAAATTAAGCACCTAAAAATACTTTAAATGTAAGGCATACGAGTACATATGTATATTAAATGTCAGCAAAAGACAGCAGTTTTCGTTCAACTTATCAATGAATTGGTCTTAAATTTAGTCTCCTCACATTGGCTTGTAAATTACGCCTAAAAAGGATTGCCCTACAGACTGTCTTTGCAATGAGTTTGCCAAATATAACCCACCTGTTTTCATGGTTATTTCTCAGTTTTTGTTACCACTCGGTAAGCTATTGTATTCTATTTAGACAATTTCATAGACTGCAAACAAAACAAAAAATATTGTACTACAGTAGAATGCGATTGCCATTTTCCAATAATCGTATCCAGACGCCCAAAGCCACAGTAATAGGGTGGAATGGTAATGATAGTCTTTGCCTCGTATCAACACGTATCAAAACAACAATTTCCGAAATAGAAACTAATCGCCTGGGACTTTCGAAATGCCATAGCAAACAGCCCTGTCTAGCTCTTTCAGTGAAACAGGACAAAGGAAATTGGATATTATCGTCCCGAGACAATGGACTCAATACGATGCAAAAACACCTCAGACAAAAGCTAACCAGTGGAACCAATAGTCGGGGTGGCAATAACCAAAGTCCGGCCAAACCGATTAATTTCTATTCTCGGAACAATCCCGTCCGGATCCGGAGTGGTGTTCTGGTCTCCATTCGCTCATACCTTTCGGATTGAAGAAGAACCACCACATACTTTTTGTATGTGGGTGTGCGTCTATTTATCGCAAAGGGTCACGGCCCGCCATACCCTCCGGGGATATCGTTGAACTCTCCACGTCAATACTAACTCCATATGTACTCACCAACGCACACTGATAGTATTCACACATACGATTTTCGAATTGTTATTGTTTGCATTGGCATTCAGTATATTGAAGTTTTTGGATTTGATAACAGATACTACCGCTAGTACCAACAGTCCAGTAGAGTACTCTTGAGTCAATTGACACAAAATGCTTGAGTGGTTAAAGCACACAGTCACACATCCACTCGCATACAGAAAAGTACTAATACTATGGTCGAGGTAAGTTTGATTGGTATGGACCTATCCTTGGTATAAATAGCGGCATCCGGAATGTCTTTCGAATTTAATTTCCAATACTATCTTTGACACGCACTTGACAGTAGTGAAACGGAATCAATATCATCGAGTGGCCCTTGAGTGTTTTGTTTTGAAACTATTGTCCTTACCATGCGGACACCAGTCACACAAGGACCATGCTATTCATAGAATCCGCTCCGGTGAACAGGGATAACAAAGAAGATGCGATTTGACGTTCTTTTGTTTTTGTTTGCCAATTGCCATTACAAAGGTTGTTGTACGTTGACATTCAATGTGTCGGTGTGGCTGTTAATGTTGGTTTTTATCAGTGATGGTATTAATTTTTCGGATCCTTTAATGTGTTTATAAAAGTCGGAAGGATAACGACACGTTCCGCGCTACTCGTATTGTGTTGACGTTTGTGCGTGTGATTTAAGGATGCAAAGTATGACAAATCATGATTGTTCTGTTATGAGGATCTTTTATTATGGGAATAAATTCAAAGATTTAATTTAAAATGCCACCAAGAATGAGAAGGAACTAAACTTCTCAGTTTCGTGAGGGGCAGATTTGTTTGGGAGTGTTGTATGATTGAATGGAGCAGAAACGAACAATTAATAAAATATTTTCGTCTGTGAATTTACTTCTTAAAAATTCAACAGCTGTACTAGCCAAGCTGAGTACTTATTAATTAAGCCTTCTATGTGAATAATCATTTAGAAATTATTTTAGAAATTTCCTTCTGATATGAGGAATACAAGAGCAACCTGTACAGAGATCAGCGAATTAATGTGTCAATATTACTGTATCTTTTTCGATACCCGATATAAAATTGCCTTGTATACCAGTATATTGCATGTGTTAACTAAGGTGTCGCTTAAAGAATCCAATTTTCGAATACATCAGCGTATTGCCCACAACGGCTTGGACTCACTTTGCTGAAATATGATGTCAGGGAAGATAAACTTGAAGCATTAAGCTTTCCGAGGACAGTAAGATAAGCTTACACGAAAGCATGGCGGGACATCAAGATTCAAACAATATTCGATGACAAATCAGATGACTTAAAATGAGCACGAGGGCCACATTTGAAATAGTTTTTCTAACTAAGAGAGCTATTTGAAGCTCTTAAAGAAGTTTAAATTCGCAATTACAAAACAGCTTTTCATCTTGTTATGCGAACGCCTGAAATTCATTGTCAGCAACCTGATTGGCACCTTTCAATGCAGTTAAGCAGTAGGGACTAGCTCTGCGGAATTATTTGTAGATTTTATATCTTGGCTCAACTCGTCTGCCTGTGCGATATAGCATTGGATAACTCTCCCTAATCTAATATATGGCAAATCTGTAGCTTATTGCTGGTATTTGCCTTCATATTTAATGTGCTTATGGTCCGGTACCCTTGAAGGCTCAAGAAGATGTTTCGATGTCCTATTGGACTTGTTTTAAAATTTCCCTAGATGCTCCTCCTTTACAGTTATGCTTTGGTTATAGGATGCCTAAGTTGAGTTAGGTAAGGTTTTTGGATCGATTGAATATATACTAATGTATGATATGGTTTCGCTTTATTGCACTTAGATCACATTGTTCTACGTGCACTCATTGAAATTCTATGGTAGAGAAATGGAAATTTACTGGCGGTGTTTGTTGGATGCCGTCTCGCGTTAACTCATATTCGGTGTTAATGTTGATCCTTTAGTTGGTCTTAGCTATATTGTTGCATCCGGAACAAAGATCAGTACATGCAGCAACAGATATCTTTGTAAGGTTATAGAAGAAGTAGTATCTGCATAAGCTTCTCTATCTCAGATTTCTAATGGTGAAAAATGTGGAGGGTATATTCCAGTGAGTGATCGTTTGAATAAAACTTTAAACAGGTTATAGCATATGAGTTATCAGATATTGGTAGTTTTGGTGTGCATTCCAATAGAATCTTGTCAGAATTCGATTTATTTAGTTTCGGCCATGATTTCCTAGAAGGAAGACAAGCTGTCACCTATCGTTAGTTTAAATTTTTGTTTTTAGATTCACTTAAATTAAAGTTAGTAGCAGATCCTCTGTGAGTTAACTCGTGTTCCTTGGAGTTAGAATCTTCATTGAGCTCATTATTATGCAGGGAAAAGAACCTACAGTTTGTAATGACTGTTTTAATATTATTTCGACATTGCACTTATGGTATTCTGGCTGTCAAAAAATATAGTATTTCAGGAGATATTTTTTACTTATTGTCGTTAGTTTGGTCATCTCTGCAACAGCCAATATACTAATATTTGTACTTCGAAGATAATTATGGTATAGAAAGGGAAATTAACAACTTCAATCCGGTCTTTTTACCTATCTTTAATTTATATGTTCAGATGAATATCAACCATTTAGTTGCTTTTCCATGCCTCCAATGTTGGATTAATGTACTGGTTGCAAATACTTTTTTCAGTCGCGGTGTTTTTTTTCTCATATTTCATTTGGACATCGAGCGTCCTAGTGTCATTTTCTTCTTTTCAATTTGCCAGGTAACGGTAGTCCTTCCGAAAATCTAAAATTCTAGAAGTCTTTCAACTATTTACGAATCATAACGTCAAAAGCAGCACTCCTACTAAGCGTGGTAGGTGGCTATTTCCACATCGCACCTGCGGTTTTTTAGAACCTTCCCGCATTATCCAGATTCGTTTCTTTTTTTCTAACATATTAGAGACGCAATGCTTCTTTCAAAAATTAATGGTATAACTTCCTCGGTAAAATACAATTGAATTAAGACTTTTCTAATAAACTGCGGTTAGTGTTTTGAGTAAATATTACTTTCTTCGGAGAGGAACCAGAGACCACATACAAATTTTAAATCTATTGTAATTCAAAAAAATATTGTTAATTGGTAGTTAATTAGAACCATAAGCAGTTCGTATTTTTAAACTTTGAATTAAAAAACCGTACCCCAATTATTGCAACAATTTTTACACATTTAAGTTTATGAGGCTATAATTGTAATAGATGTCGCAGCTGTTCGTTTTGTTACTTTTCAATTTAAAAAAAAAATTCAAGGATATGAGGATCCCAGTAAACAATTCTCGAACCACAAAAAAGAGACCTTGTCAACTGCGCCAACTATAAAGCCTCCTCAACATTGCATATAAGATATTATTTGGCATATTGTGTGAACATCTAAAATCCTTCTTTAACAACCTGATTGGTACCTATCAGCGTAGTTTTAGGTTAGGAAAGTCCACAATTCTTCAAATTTTCACACTCCGGCAGATCCTCGAAAAATATGACTTTTTTTAATATCATACCTGAAAAAATTGTGCGGAACATACACTAAGATCGGTGTGGTACAATCTTTACGGATATTTACGGATTACACGAAAAATAATAGTTGATAGCTATAACTTCAAGTAAACAAGAGACTTTGTCTACCTTTGCTTTGCTATCAATTCTGTCAACAACACCTTAGTGGAAATAAAACGAAAAATCACTCTTCCCAATCGCTATTTCTTTTGAATAGAAAGGCAATTGATTGGTAAGACAATATCCCGAATAGCTTAAAAGACATTATTCATCACAGTCCTACTTTATAGGGCTGAATCATAGAATCTAATGAAAATGGATGAAGATATCCTCAGTCGTTTCGAGAGCAAAATCTGTGAACAACATTGGGTCCCGTTTACCCTCGAAGGGCAATGTAGTAAAGGAAGAGGCTTGTTAGGTTCATCCCGAGCTGTAACGCTACCTAAGTATAAGTTAGCAACCCATTCGGGAGTTTGTAGACCTGAGATATTGCTTAAACGGTTGTCTGAAAAGGTTTCAAAAATGTAGCTATCAGTGATCTTTTCAAAAGGCTGCTAGTTTCGTAAAGTCTACAAAAAATTTCCCTTTCATTGTATGGAAATTTTTGAATGCTTAAGTTTGCAGTATACATATAGCATCCAAATTAAATTAAATTAATTTTTGGTTGCTTAAAATGAATTTTTCTTTCAGTGTCTGTCTTAAGTAGCCTTGCTCTGTTTTGTCCAGTATATCCAGGAGAATTGTAGAAATATCTGCTGTGTGTCATAATCAACAAATACGTTATATGCAAATTGGTTTCTAATATCTAAGTATTGGCGTATAAAAGGAAAGTTCAACTCATGCATACATACCCATGCTCTTAGGCCTGATCCTCTGTGACTAAGTTGTACATACCTCCCATACCGCTTACATCAGTTGCCAGCAAAAAAATAACTCCTTTCGCGCATTGTCATCATAAAAGCGGATTTTTTCCTTGCCCGCATTATTCTCAAATTCCTTTTATTACTCGCGATAAGATTTGAAGCAAAGAAAACCAACACCAGCTAGAACAAAATCTACAATGACACATACCAGGAGCCAGTATCTAACTCCAACCCTACCGTACGACCAGAAGTTCACATCTTCCTTTTCGAAAGCCCAAAACCCATTTCGACCTCAACAAATCAACTTAATTCCTATTGGCAGTGCGAGTGCACTTTTGTGTGGCTTGTCGCCTGTCTATGCGGTGCTTCTGCTAACACTGACAACAACAGCGGCGACATTTTCAGACCACAAAGGCATTTCAATTGGCTCCCGGTTAGCCCTGGCCCTGGAGCTTGGGTCTATTCTCTAATACGAGGAGGGCGGCCATAGAATGGCAGGATTTTGTTTCTCTAAATGCCGATATAATTGCGGGCCTGCAACCCCAAGTGTCGTAAAAAAGGGATGAGTCCAAAATAATGGCGCATAATGTCCATTATTTGAAAACAAACGACTATCGTGTGTTATTCTGATAACAGAACAGAATCGCAAACGACGACAACCAAAGCGAAAACGTTTTAAGGGTTGTCCCGGCCAGCATTGTCAACTATGAGGGGGGTGAGAGCATGCATTGTATGTAGTCTCGGCTTTCGTACTTTCGGTATGTGAAAATAGACAAAGTCTACTGTTTCCAGTTGTATGGCAGCAGAGTAGAGGAGATATAAAGTTCAAGGCATAACTTTTTGGGTATGGGGTTGGTATTTGAGGAATTATTTTTGGATTCTGTGTAGATAGTTCAAAAGGGGGAGTGGTGCAATCTGGAAAATTATGTGCACAAAGTTTGGAGTATGCACTCAAACGCAGTGAATAGGAGATGATATTAATCCGGAATAAAGCGGATCAGTGGGTGAGAATTGTTGCCACAACCATAAACCTGGGTGCGAGTATACTATATACATTTTTTTTATTGAATTAAGTTGCAATTTTTTTTATTAAGTACTTTTTATAGAAATATTTTTTCCACTAGGCTCTACTCACATATGTTTATACATATATATCTGCCTTGAATAAGATAAACTTCTAATGTAAGCGTTCGTTATTCCGAGCTACCCAGTAAAGGGCAGGGAAAATTTCTTGTTTTTTTTTTTAAGAAGTGTGATAAAGGCTAGTCTTAATACAAAATTTCTGTCGGAAATAGTGATTATTGACTACTAAATTGCCCCGGTAGCAATGGAACGAAAATTTTTACAAGTTCCAGGCAGAAAGGTACACTTATGGAATATAATAAGGGGTGATTCATCGTTAGGCTTGATTTATAATGTTAAACAAAATACATAAATAATAAATAAAATACATAACATTTTTTATCATCGATTAAAAGAACAATTCATGGCATTTATTTTTTAAAAATGAATCATGTAAATTTTGGCCATGACTACGTCTAATGTGGTCCATTCGGAAGATCCAATTGTCGGCGACTCGTTCGAGCATAGCGACTAGTATCTCGTGGATAACAGGAGTAATGTTGGCTTCCAAAGCGTCAATCGTAGCTGGGTTATTCCTGAAGACCTGTGATTTTACATATCCACAGAGAAAATAGTCCAAAGGTGTGATATCGCACGATCTAGGGGGACAATTTACCGTAGCAAAACGTGAAATTAAGTGCTCACCAAAATGATTTCTCAACAAGTCCTTGAGTTTCAGGAAGCACATAGTCCGTTAACATGGTGCTATAACGGTTACCATTGAGGTTAACATTCTGAGTTGCCTTATTTTTGAAGAAATATTGACCAATGATTCCACCAGCCCATAAACCACATAGTTCTTGGTACTCTTCGGGTTGTTCATCAACCCAAATACGGCAATTTTATTTACTAACGCATCCATTGAACCAGAAACGGGCTTCATTACTGAACAAAATTGCACGATAAAACACCGGATTTTCATTGAGTTTTTCCAGAGCCCATTCACTGCAAATATGACGCAAATTCAAGTCTCCTGGCTTCAGTTCTTGCACAAGTTGAATTTTGTACGCTTTTAGGCCGATATCCTCACGTAAAATACGCCTTTTTGTCGAATACGCCAAGCCAAGTTGCTGAGAACGACGACGAATCGATTCATCATGGTCTTCGTGTATACTTTCAGCTACAGCTGCTACTACTACTCTCTTCACTATGCTGGATGTGGTCTAACCGGTCGAGTATCATTCACTTATGTAAACTGGTATTGTCAAAAGTGGTTTCAGTAGGTCGATTATGCGCACCGTAAGTTCCTCGAATCGCACGAAACACATTTTTCACAGAACGCTGATTTTCGTAATACAGCTGAACAATTTGGAGACGCTGTTGTGGTTTGGGTTTTTCCATGAAGACTTGCCAAACGATACTAAACAAAAATGACAAAGCAGTTTGATAGAAGTCACACGTGATCTGTCAAAAAATCCTATTGAAAATCAAAGCTCACGATGTGACAATCTTTCAACTCATGCTTAACAGATGGTTCAGCTCAAGTTATGCAGACGATATATATGCCTTAATATATATATTAAGGTCAGAGAATGTTTGATATAAAACAATTGCTGCTAAATTAATAATAAACTCAACACTGATTAGAGTTTTCTAGATTTTATTCGCTTATTTTCTGAGATACACCTAAAATCGTATTGGTAAAAGCTTTTGGTTACTTTTTTGGTTACTTTTTTGATCTCCTCAACCAAAAAGAATGAAAGGTCATTAAAGCTATTGGAGACATGGATGGTAGTGTTCAATTTGTAAGTTATAGTCATCGAGAGGGTGCTTGTAAGAGCTGTATAAAAGTTACTAATATACTCATATATAAACAAGGTAGCATGCTTTTTTTTTCTCTTATTCTTTTATTACTGTTGAAATATGTAATGCATATAAATACATTTAAGGTTACATAGTTATTTTACGTATCTACGTCGCTACTGCGCAGCTTATGGGACTAGCTAAATTTAGGGAAATTCATCCCACTGGCGGTAAGCGGATTTTTCAACGGCCTTTGCTGAACATAGCAAAATCAGCTGTTTTGCTCAGTCTGAAATTTAACCTCTATAGATTTTATAATTTGAAGATTTTCGCGAATGGGCGTTTTAAGATCACGTTTTGTTGCAGCCGCTGATATTCGTAACATTTTTATTTTATATTTCTTATACATCGTCTAGCGTTGTGATTTTTTAACATACGAAAACTAGACCAACGACATGTCATATAACAAACAACGTATAGCAAACAACTTTTCTATCACTAAATACAGAAAAGTTTTCGCGCCATCCTCATCGCGGCACATGAGGTTGCCGTGGCTGAAATAGTAATGGGCTGGCGAATGGGAATTTTCGGTGTTCCAATCTTAACCTCGCTCAAAAGACATTAATTTTTTCCAGTTAACGAAATCAACAACGGGCCAAACTTACACTAAGAATTTGGTCTCCCCATGTAGCGAAATAACTAACCACTGAGCCCAGAGATCTATCTTTCTCCCTCTATATCATTTTTGAAAAAAAAAACTCAACACATGCCGAAGCATTATAACTTATAACAATACATACTTGAGTGTTAAGTTCTTTGCTCATGCATAAATTGTTCATACTTTGGCACTGTGACTCCTTCTAAATTGATGCCAGGAGTTGGATTTAGGATATAGCAATACAAATATTCGGTCTCCGTACGACTGATTTGTAACACGATGTCTTTAAGCATCCCTCTTCAATTATAAAGATTTGCGTAAAGCTTTGTCTTATATGACAAACAATGAACTACGTTCACTGCCTTGGTATACACCATCGTACATTCTTATATACGACTCGAGTACATTTTGAGACCCTAGCACCGTCCCTATAAAATAACTGAGAACTATACTGAGCGCTTTTTTAAAGTCGATGAAGACGATATATAGACTTTTCGAAGAAACGCAACGCAATACCATATTTCTCCATCATTATGAATGAATGTTTTTGCGTGGGAACTCTTTATTAAATGATGCATTGAAGTTCTGTTTTAATCTTTCTCTTCTAATCACCGATACAAATGCTCTATTGCTATCTTTTTATCACCTGGATGGAATGTTATTATTCACCGGAATTAACTAGATTTCAACCTAGCGAAATCGACTCTGATTTGACGAATTTTTCTCTCACAGTTATTTTGGTCAAAGACTTTTGTTAAAGTAAAAGAGCTATAGTCTAAGGTGTACCTGAAAACCAACCAAAACATCTCTCTAGTGGCGCACTCTAAGATGATTGTGGTGCCCTTCCACTTGTGCCAATCACCTAAGGCTAGTTATCATCTGCTTCGTTTTTCCTCCGGGTAGGAATCAAAATCTTTAGGAGTTAGAGTTTTGACACTCATTCTCTGCATTTTATACGCCTCAAAATAGACTGACGCTCACTTTTTGGCACAAGTCGATATCGCTGTGGAAACCGTAGAGTTCATTATTATATTTTCTACTCTAAAGTTCGTCAAAGCAAATGAGATCAAACATAACCGAACGAATTTTGAGCTTACGTCAATAATTTTATATCTAAGACGAAAATCTTTATCTTTTTTGACCAAAAAAGTTAGGCCCATCTTTCTAAATGCACCAGTGATGGCTCGTGAAGCAATAGCATTAGTGAATGTAAGTAATATTATGAAATGTGCCTGCAAAATTTTCTCAATTATAATGTTAAAGAAGCCACATGGAAGTGCGTTTTCTTGCCTAATCCTTTCTTTTACATCAAAGCAAAGAGAGAACGCTCGCTGTTCTCTATCGCCATAGCCGACGAGTTTAACATGGATTCCATTACCTGAGATAGACAAAGAGGTAATTGGTAGCAATCTGTTATTTTTGGATTTTCTTCAGGATCTTTCATAGTGTAAAGATTTCGTCAATTGTTGACTTAATGGCCTTCAAATCGCTCTGATAGACATAAGATAAATATTTTCAGAGATTTACGCAACACGGGAGACAAAATCTGGAGCGCGACTATGAAACTGACGCCTCTATGTTTGGTGAAGGTCCAATTTTATTTTAAGGAATGGGAACGTCTATTTATTAGACATACTTTTCTCCGAATAAATGCGGCAAAAGAGAGAGTATATTTTTTCTACAACTCATCTTCGGAAGGTAGTCCGTCCAGTCCAGCCATGTTAACTTTCACTTTTCAGGTTGAGTGGTTCATTTTACTTTATAGAACAACATTGGTCACCTTAGTCAATTAACAATCTACATACGCGTTTTTCCTATAGCTTACACACCGATATTACTTACGCACTCATTGTACATTTACACAAGTTTCTGTTCGGATCTTGTTATTATTTTCCTACTGATTTTTTTATTTTATCTTTATGAAAAATCCCAAACTTTCTCCGTATAGCACCTTAATTATTAATTATTATTTAAAAATTTCCTTCATTTTTTTTTTCTTTCATGCTTTTATGATTTGCTCTGATGCTCTTATGCAGCGTCGCTTCGGAGGAGATTTTTCTTGCTGCATAATATTGCTTGACCCTTTACCTAACTAGCGACTTTTCGGAGGAAACAAAGCACACCAACTACGGTATTACTAATGGATTCAGCCATGAGTGTGCTAGCTGTATTGACAATCGGTCCCAAAACACAGTCAGTTAGCATAAATCTGTTTATAGATGTGCATACGGTGCCTTCAAACTATAATGTCAAATATGTCTTCCTTTCCTATTATGGGGTTGAAATCACTCAGCAAATCGTATGTTTTATCTTAGTACTCTGTGGCAGCATCGCCTTTCTCTTTTCAAAGCATGTCATAAGGACTTTTGGGAACCGATGTAGGGCGATTATTTCAGATGCAGATTCACAGTTAAATAACGTTTTTTTTTTTCCAGGATTGACTAAAACCAAAAATGTATGCTGATATACATATGTAATGCACTCTCACTAGCTCCACACTGACTAGAATGATTTTATATACATTTAAACCACAAAATCTAGCACCACCTAAACTGATTGATAATTTTAGAATAAACAGGCTTTCAGTTCACAGACCTGTGGATAAAACTCAAAAGTATATTTTTCGTCGTAAACAAAAACCTACTTTCGAAAAATTAACTTTATTTAAATTAGTGATGCTGATAACGATACTTGCAATACCGGTGACCCCCTATATTCCGAGTATCGAGCTTATAAGCGCATAACTAATATCGAACATATCATAGATACTCTGAATTCTCTCTCTAATATTTGTCTTTGAAATTGACATCAAACTTTATCGAGTAGAGCAGTAAATATGGTACTCGTAATCTTACTACAGGGCACATTTATATCATGCGCTTATAATTATATTGTTTAGGACTTAGAAATTTTGGGTTTTTTTTTTTCAAACAATTTCCTCGTAGTATCTTGTCCTAAGTGTTGATATACGACTATATCTTTGAAATCAAAAATTAATCAATTTCAATATTTTTCCATTATTCCATACTATTTTTTCACTGTCTTACATTTGAACTATTTTCGGACAAAAACTAGACAATTTCCCAAACACGTGTGTAAGCTAGAACTCCCAAAGTCCAAAATCTACCAATAAGGCTTGTTTGCACTAAGACCTTATAGTGTTATTCGCTGATTTCTCAGCTCAAGAGACCATCATACAGTTTTCAGAACGTGTATTTTAAAAACGATTAGTGATCAGTGACAACGATGATAATATACTTTCAGAAACGCCAAATTAGCAAAAATGTGGAATTCTGCAAGCAAAGGCAACAGTAAGAACATGGGTGCGAAAAGAAGAAACGGATCTGCAAAAGCATTCATTCGGAAATATTTGAAAATCCCGAAAACTTTTATTGTTTTAAAAGGAAAAGAGAAAAGTTCAAAGGGACTAGAAAACTGAAGAGGTGAAAAAGGAAATCTTGTTGCAGACACGCAGTCTGTCATAAGAACTCAGAAAAATTTTTTTTCCACCTGGTCAAAATGAGCAGTTGGTAGCAATATGTTGTTTTACTCCCCACTTACCAGTAGAATTATTTGCATACAAGGAACTGCAAATAAGCTACACCAATCTGATTTTAAGTAAGGAAAGTCCATCATCGATTAAATTTTGACATACTGACAGATTCTCGAAAGCTCCTAAAAAAGCTAAATCGAAAGTATCGATTTTGAGGTCACCTTTTCAAATACAGGCCAGCTGTTTTCACACTTAGTGGAACAGAGGTAGATTCTGGTTCACACCTCTAAGATCACGGAAATCTGAAGCTACCTGATTACGAACTAGTGTCATTATTCTTCTTGCATCGCCGTCTCTCCATTTAGTTCGTAGCGATGTACAATAAATTATCAAACTCCACCACAATGTGATTCTTGTTCCAATCCGGAATTTAATTTCATGTAGTCAAAATTGCATCTCCGTAAGCAAATTATCCACTGCTCCTTTATTTATAGAAACCCCAAACAGGACGGCAATTCGACTTGATTCAATTGCTTCACACTTTGCGGCTAGCCCAACATTTCGAGATTTTTCATTTACACCCGAGTGCGTCGAGTCTAAAATAGGACGAATACACTTTCGCACTCGTGTACCAGCAAAAGTGCTTAGAGATCTTACCATACACAAATCCGCTGGTTCAGATGGTATATCTAACCCCTCTTCTGAAGAGGTATTCTTTCTCGCTGACAAAACACTGTATAAGCCTTTTAATCAATCCTACTCTTAAGGACTCTTTCCGAGAAAATGGAAAACCGTCAGCCTGTCCTGAAAAAAGGGCGAATCTTCTTTTCTCTCCTCTTACAGATCGTGAAGTACCTTGAAACACGAAATCTTCTCAATGACAGGAAACAAATTTTGTGTTTATGAAATTTTTAACACAATTTCCAATTGCAACTTGAAGCCACCAGGAAAATTACCTCGCGTGGACTGCAATTGAGCTTCCATCACACTAAACTGGCAGATTGGCCCGGGTAATCTCACAATTCCAGTGCTCTCCTCTGTAATGTCCTAAACTTGTGTCGTGTCTAGGCAAATTGCCACAATTTAATCTTCAATATTCATTCATTAAGTGAAGATATTTTATAGGCGAATAACAACACGTTTAAAAATAAAAGTGGATTTCTAATTTTTTATTTCTTTGACTTTGAGCTATTTCCTAGATTGTACTGGCAAATTGAAATGTGTGTAGAATCGTACACAATTTCTCCCCACTTAAAAGTTCTAGAAAAATCTAAGATTCACTTTTGGCAATCACTATTCGTTTTGACTAAGAGGTTAGCTAAGAAATAAGTGCTTTCCACGAACAAAACGAAAGCGTTGTATAGCATCCCTTACCTTTTCAGTCCTAAAGTACGACATGCAAGTATGGTCTGTGTTAAAAGTATACGAAAATACCGTTGATTGCTTAGAGAGGTTTTTAATTCCATCTACATAAACAATATTTGAAGAAAAAACTATAACAATAGCTGTACCATATGGGCTTTACAGCGACATTGAGTTGGTATGACTCCCTGGATAGGTGGGGCGCTCAAGTGGATAAGCATCTCAGCCAACTTTGTATCTGTAACTGGGTGTAGCGAAATCAAAATTTAAGTAAAAGCTTTGTCTCCGTCCCTTTTTAAGCTTAACGACATTTAGTTTACATTTTTGTTTTAATACATTTAATATGTGTTTTGTTATAACAAAACAACAACAAAACAATCGTTTTTATGTGAATTTTGCTTAAAATGAAATAAAGAATAGAATTATTCTATTAGACCTGGGTGTTTTTGAAAATTTCGAATAATGTATATCATTATATTTCCAGAGGAGTTTTTGTCCAAGATTAGTCGGAAATATTTGACGTACAACCACCGACTGACACTCGTTCCTGTTACACCGTCCAGCCGATTTCTCTTTTTGGCTTTTTGGTAAGATCCCGTTAAATTTCGCTAATACTAAGTATATTAGTTTTGCCTTAAATAACATGTTGGGGTACAAACTTTTCTATATCGCCATGGCCTTAGTGTCTTGTATGCTTTTAGGCAATCACTTAGTGTTCTTAGTGTTCTCAACGGGGGTGGCCGTGGTGTAGTGGTATATGCATAGACTCCTCAAGCAGATGGTCGTGGGTTCGAATCCCATGCGAGGCAATTCTGTGAAAAAGTCTTTTCATAGAATTTGTATATAGTTATATGAAAATCCCGTCGGCGTCAACTCTGACATGAAGGCATAACACTGATGTTGGAGTGGTTTCTGGCTGGGCTAAATATAACGAACTAACAACTAGCACGTACTTAAGACCCACTGGTTGAGGATGTACTAGCTCGTCCAGTCCAGTTTGACAACCACCTCTGGGAAAAATATTGAAAACTAATACACCTGAGTTTCAAACTACTACACCACCCGCCCGCGCCCTGGAGAAAAATCCAGTAAAAGGGTATTCATATCCCCTTGGTGCGCACGCGGTATAATAATAATAAAAAAAACAAAAAAAAAAACATGGATACTTCTCTCGATCAAAAATATAAAAAAAAGAAAAAATTGAATTATTCCTTGATCACTTTTCCTAACTACCCACCAACCCAATATGACAATCTGAAATTGATCCTCATCCTCATTTAGCGTGTTCATTTTCGAAAAAGTGTTTAAAACCAACCTTTACCTTATCCCTGTCTACCTTCATTCGCAACTCAACTCTTAAAAAATTACGGTGTAACGCCCCATATCTCCAACACTAACCATACCTCTAAGCCAAAATACTGTATAACTTCAATTCCATTATATTCAATTCCAATTATACAGTGGAACATGAATGGATATTACAACAACTACGACGAATTACACCTCTTCACTCAAGATCACTCTCCATTGGACATTGCAGTACAAGAGACACATTATGCGCACTTTTATGTTCTCCAAGCCCAAAACGTATGAAGCCTAAAACACATCACAGCTAAACATAGTATTGGTATTTTCATTAAAAAAAATATTTCCAACAACCAATACCAATCGCTTTACACATTTTAAAAGTAGCGGTCGAAATATTTACAACTGGAAGTCAAATTAAATGTATCAAACCAATCATTTTCAGCATCTGATCCAGTAAATATACTAAGCCATATAACAACCCCGGTCTTGCTTGTCAAAGATGCTAATGCCTGAAACGTTTTATGGGAATCCCCAACAACAAACACCAGTTTGGTTTTTCAATGACTTCAACCTTATATGATAGGACCAGAACTACTGAGATACCCTTTCCTTCTCGCCCTTTTTTCAATGGTATTCCTTAAAGTTTCTCTTGATCGGTGACATTATTAGTTACAGCTTTTGATAATCTAAGCAGAACACTTGCTATGCACAAATAACTTAAGCATTGAATTTACACATATGACTTGTTTATTTTCTCTAAAATTAACGATCGCAACTGAATATGGTCTCTGATTTCACTCAAAACTCACTTACAAAATCAGTAACATACTTAATTGATACAAGTTATCCGGTGCCAATATGTTATTGTTGGACTATAAATATGTGCAACTGGAAATTCAATTGTATAGATCTTATTATTAGTACGCTACTGGACAAACGTCCAGTAAAAAATTAAATACACACATAAACAATCTTTGTTTAATAACTAGGTAAATCTATAGATTTTAGTAAGATATTGTAGATTACTGCCTTTTCAACTTTGCAAACTGCCTTTGTGTACCGGTATAGAAATAAAACACTAATTTTTAATGGGAAAGTAAAAAAAAAATTATTTAAAGTATTGGCCATTGCTATTATGGACTATTATGGACTCCACGCCAATAAAATTGTTCGTCCTTTGAAGCAAAACAAAAAGTCACCCAATTTTCGACTTCCTCGTAGGATTCGAAGTGCTGCGTGTCACATCGATGAAAACAAATGGTAGTCGGAAAGAGCCAAGTCTGGTGATTACGGCGGGTGGGGTAGCAGCTAGCAGCTTTGGTTGTATCCTGAACCAATTTTGCTTTGTGTGCAGGTGCATTGTCATGAAGCAAAATTACCTTGCCGTGTCTTCGGGCCCATTCTGGTCGTTTTTCGATCAATGCATGGTTCAAATTGATCAATTGTTGTCGGTAGCGATAAAAGGTACACCACACCTTTCTGGTCCCACCAGACACACAGTATTATCTTCTTGCCGAATCGATCTGGTTTTGCAGTCGAAATTGATGGTTGTCCTGGATTAACCCATGATTTTTACCGTTCAGGATTCTGAAAATAAATCCGATGCAAAACTGATTTTTTATCGCGTCTTTGAAGCAAAATTTCACAACCTGTTTTTCGGTTTTCCATCTGTTTTTCATTCAATTCATGTGGCACCCATTTTCCAAACTTTTGGATCTTTCCTATAGCTTTTAAACGGTCAGAAATTGTTTGTTGTGCAACATTTAACATTTCTGCCATTTGTTTCTGACTCAAAGTGTCATCTTCATCCAATATTGTTTGCAAATCGGCGTCTTCAAACTTTTTTTGTGTTCTTGCACGTTCTTCATTTCTCATATCAAAATCGTTATCTCTGAACCGTTGAAACCATCTTTTGCATGTTGCTTCTGATAGAGCATGATCACCATATGCCTCGACAAGCATTCAATGTGACTCTGCAGCACTTTTATTCATATGAAAACAAAAAATTAATGCTTTCCGCAAGTCATCATTTTCTGGTACAAAATTCGACATTTTTAACACGATGAAAAAATGTGATGTTGTTTGCTCAATGACTTGATGTATACTAAATATGTTTGACAGGTGTTATATCATATCAGTTATCGCTCTAATATTGAAAAACGCCATACATATGAGGCACCCGGTCGGTTTGGTGCTTACCTCCCGCCCCACGAATTGTGGTGCATAGAACACAAATCTTTCATAATGGAGTTGACTAAATATAAAAAGAATATTACTCCCAATAACATCGATTGTCAAATATTTTTAGATAGTAAATCCCTTCTAAAATCAAGAAATTAGAGCTTTATTTTAATTGTCGCACACTAACAACATCTAATGCTTTAGGTGACAAAAATTTACCATTTTGTTCTTTTGGAAGATGCCTTATATCCCTTATAATAGCATCAAAAAAAAAATAAATAAATAAATAAAAATAATAAAAAAAAATGGTCAATTATGAAGTGCATCTTTGTTGGTAGAGATTTTTAACATCTTTCTTAAAAAGTTTTCCCTGTGCACATTGTACTTTTTTTTGACGCTCTTCTAAAACGTCCTCCGAGAGTTAGCCTATAGGCATAGTGAAGCACCATGTAGAATGAATTTGTGGTCACAGGCATTTGGTGCCAATTGTATTTGCTGACAAATATTGTAATTTGACTATGTCTAAGCCATACTTTCGAAATTGGGCTACGTCAATTTTCAACCCAGATGAAAGAGTTTTCAGTACTATGACACAACGCTGTACAAGTTCAGGCTCTATTCCTATTATAGCTTGAAAAATATACGATCAGTGCTTCCATTATTCATATTACCAACTTCTTTTTTTGAAAAGTCCACTAATATCCTAAACTCATTTCTGAAATGGTTTTGTAGATATAGACTTTTATATCTTGAATCAGTTTTTTTCGCTTTCTCTCATCTTGCGTGCCAGCAATTGTCATCAAGTTTGTTACATATAATATGCAGCAATGATTCCATAAATCGCAAAGTTTATTTAAACATTTCTCTACGTCATTCACATCCTTTGGAGAAGCTTTGCATATGTAGCAAGCTGTGCTAGCTTTATTTTTCATAACATGTCTTACCGCCAGGCATTGTCGACTACAGCACACGATACGTTATTGATTTTGCCGTTAATAATCAAACAAGTGAATTGTAAAACATTTACCATATTTCAGATTCCATGCAATTGTGTTCAGCTGTAATGGTTTCTGAATTTTCTTTTGCGAATTCAAGTCGTGCAAGTCAACAGTATCTTGGCAATGATGTTCTTGAATTGATCCATAATTTCGTACATTTATTTTTAGATTTCTTCCTGATTTCTAGAGACACAAAAAGATGCTCCAATAATATGCAGCAGGATTTTCTAAGAAGCTTTGCTTATAGAGAGAATGTCTCACACTACCCCCACATGCACGCTTTAACTATTGTACATTCTATTACAAAATATCACCATTTTCGGATATTCGGTGAATTTCTGTAGTAGTTATTGAGGTATTAAGAAAATAATACTTTTTTTTCTTTCAAGAATAACGTTGTAGCTACGGTATACTCGTATACTCGCATTTCTATTTTTTATACATTTTTGAAAATGTTTATATTGATATTTTGTTAATTTCACTTTAGTTATTAGAGCTAGAGCTTATTCTGCTGTATACGGGGCAGAGTTTTAAGAGATTGAAATCATTTAGGTGTTGAATTCTTATGACTTATGAATTGAGCAATCATTTAATGTAATCAGTGAGTTGAAGTTATTCATTGAAATCATCTTGAAGACACTTGTAATCACTTGAAATCTTTATGCCTTAAAAAGACTTTGCTTTTTTTTTTTTTTTTTTTTAAATTAATATTAAAAAGAATTGTGGATCAACAACACAAAGAGGATATCGAAGTGATTAAGTTGTATCTTGTTTTTCCTTTAAAATAATAAGGAAACACAAAGTAATATAATGTGGATGATTTATAATGGTTCTCGACGTGTGGTACTTTCTGAAAACAAATTTTGTAAAACTACTTCTTTTGGAAGTCAATAATAATAATAATAATAATAATAATATAGCAAATGAAATTTTGCATACTTTTTTTTATTCAAAAAACAAAAACGTGGTTTATAAAAATAAAGAATTAGTTTTTAATTGGCATTAATCTTTAAATAAAAACACTCATTTAACTAAAACTGAAATCTTTTTGAAGTCACAAAAACTGCAAGCGATTGCAATAGACTTCAAGATGATTTTAATGAATGCCTTCAATTCACTGATTTAATGAAATAATTGCTGAATTCATTGACTTCAAAATTATTGTTGATTTTACTTGTTGAAGCTAAATAGCTTTGTGAAGTCATTGAGTTGAAATTAAAAAAAAATCGACTATTCACAAATATTTTGAAGACTGCAATACCTAATAATTTCATTCTTTTACAACTCTCATATAGGAATTCACAGCCTTTACTTATCTCAATAGACCTAATTCCATTTCATTATCTCTCAGGTTGTTAAGATACTCCAGCAAAAGTATTATATCTGTCAAATTCGTAACTTGTTTCAACTTTTACAAATGTAAAAATAATAAACGAAATAATGCAAAGCCTCGCAGCTATTACTCGCTCTTTTTTTACCTTAGGTTTTCGTTAATCATATATTAATAAATAATAATAATAATAATAATAATAATAATAATGTTTAATGTAATAACCAAATGTCAGTCAGATCAGTCTATTTGTATGTTTGCTATACTGCAATCCTCAGAGAGACAGGCGTAGGAGTAAATCTTTCTTTTTACTAAAAGTGATGTTTTACAAAAAAAAAGTGGGCTGCGTGGTCTTCACAATAGTAGATGTCATTGAATGACAAGGCAAGGTGGAAGAAATAACAGATGTTCCTGACGTATATAAGTATCGGTCGAGAGCCTTTTAAGTCGTTGGGCCCAATGTGTGGCAGAAGCTCAAGGTGACCTTCATAATTCTTTATTTCTTATGGTTTATTTCGAGTCACGAGTATTTTTTCTGATATGACTTTAAGTTAATATACATATATATGTATATATATGTATGTAGACCAATCTATATGATTAAGGAACAAAAAACACCGCTATGCCTCTATAAAATATAAACACGTTTTCTGCGCATACTTAAGATAGACTTTATCACTTGAAAATGTTGTTTATTTCTGCAAAATATCAAATATGTGCGTAGAATTGGTCAAAACGTAGATACACAAGTATTTAATTGTCGTTAAACGAAAGTGAAACTTTCATGTCCACACACTAGTTCACCCGCCAGATATTCGTAAAGACTGTTTACACCTGTTGCTCGACAGTACTTTTAGATATTCTATGAAAGTGAAAATATTTCAGATATTCATTTGATATTCGCCATTATGAAAGACTATTTTCCCCATGCACTATAAAGAACCAACCCCCCAAAAGAACAACCATCCATCCCCATGCTTGAGCCACTTTAAAGAGCATCATCTCCAGCACATTACAAAGAAAACCTTCCTATTCGTTTAGAAGTGAATAACAAGAAAGATGACAACAAAAAAAGGGAGCCCTTCACAAGCATAATACGTAATTATCCAAGGATATTCCTTCTAAACAAAAACACCAGCCATTGTATTTATTGAAGCATGGAAAAACCACTCCTGCCAAATGCGTAGCTATTGGCTATTAGTCTATTGGAATGCGCATGCCTTTACCATACAACCCTTGGTTGAATTGAATTCGAATATAAACATTTCATTCTCCAATTCAATTGAATTCTTTTCACCAAACCTACGAAAAAAGAAAAACTTGTCCCGCGCATGGTCACCACCTTTTTGGCGGGAAATCATCAACATTATCAACATCTTCAACACTCTCAATAGTCCCAAATACCAAATATTTTTACAGTCAAGAATCATGTATTCTTCAAAATGTTCATAATCTCTTGATGTTTTTAAAAGTGTTCTATTTAAGAAATGATCAAAGAACTCCTACGTACCCATTGGCATAATCGCCACATATCAATGCATCCCTTAAAATGTTCGCCCCAACCTCTTGTAAACGAATTTTTATTTAACTTACTGTCCTGTTCTTATCAGCATGGATAACGATTCACTTCTCATTTACACCACCGCCAAAAAAGTGGTTGCTCTCCCAAAATCCAATTCGCCATCATAGACTCATAGACTCACTCATACACTTAAACGAACTATGCTCACCACCAATAAAGAGGTTTTTAGAAAAGTGCACTTGAAACACCCATACAAGAGCAGAAAGCAGTTCAAAAACAGATATGAAACATGTGGCACACGACAAATTTGAATTTTTCAAATTCGTGATGTGTTCGTGTTCGCTATGCTGCTCGCGTCAGTCGCTCGGACATGCTATATTTTCTCTATCGTATAGTCAACGTCATGATGCCTCATTTGACATTGTGCTGCGGAACGGCATTCGGTAAACACATCGGATATTAGGAACGGAAATTTTTATGTGAATCCTTTTCAGAATATTGACAGTGTTTGATGTTTTTTTTTGTCTCCTTCACTGTATTTATTGAACACACCCGGTCTAATCGGAAGATAACACTATTTTACATGGTACATAACAAAACAGTGATTTAAAAAGAAAATAATAGTAATTATAAAACTAATATTTAAGAATAGTTTTTCTTTGCGAAAAAGGTGTTTTTAGTAGTTTTTAAATTTTAAAAAATATATGTGATTATAATAAATAGCAATAATTAATAAAAAGAAAAAGAAAATTAGTTTTTCGGGAAGACTCACAGTAAAAATTTGACAGAACGGAGTTCCGTAAGTATCATCTTCATAGGGTTGGAAATTTATTCAGTTTTACTTGTTACAATTTACAATTTTTTTGAGATTTTTGAAACGATAAAATGTTCTGAGGAAAACAAAACAAAAGTATGTTTAAGTGATGTTTATTATTATTTTTCACATCGGAGCTTACATTTTTGTATGTCTAAATATTTTTGGTCATTGACACCCACCTAAGAATGATAACATGACTCTAGCGGGCTGAAATCATTCTTATTTTTTTACTGGTTAAACATATATTTATTTATTTATTTTTATTTTTTTTTTTTTGTAAGGATTCGAAGATGACTTATTATAAACTTGTGATGATAGTGTCATCAAAAAGAATTTTAAATTTTAAAATCCGCCACCACGAGCAATTGATAGGTGATGTAGAAATGGACTGTGAGTAACATTGCAGCTTATGTATTATGCATGTAATCATAGCGTAACCAAATAGAATTGCGTGGATACATAAGCCCTTCAAATGTGTGGACCATTATGATTCAAAGGGCTATAAAAGCTAAGAATCAATTTAAAACTCGAAAAAAAAAAATCGAAAAAACTGTTTTGGAGTCCCCAGAAAACTAAAATTCATAAAATTCTATTGTTTCAAGATGTAAGAGTCATTAAATTTTCTGAATACGTTTTCTGTCAGTATTTTAATATAATCCTTTTTTCCTTGGCAAAGACCGGCTTTCAGGATACTATTTTAAAAAAATAAGTTCTTTATTCTTATTTCTCTCAATACTTTTGGCATCATTACCTTGACCAAAGAATAACGCTTACGTTCAAGTATGCCTGTTGCATATACAATCAACGAGTTAACACTTATATGAAAATTTCTATCAGCTTATGTTAAGCACTAAGGCAGCGGGATGTTTTCTTAGACTTCAGAGTTATGACGGAATATAAAAATGTCGGCTGATAATCTAACATTCATTTAAGAGTTTGCACTACATATAATATCTTCTGGTTTAATTCGCGCGCAACTTATAACTAGTTTGGATATTTTTAAGCAAAATATCTAATTACTAAATCATTCGATTCATAGAAGTTATATCTTTTGTTTGGAGAAATTGAACAGCACTGCGGGTTGCGGACTTTTTGATAAATAATTAAGGAAGTGTAAAATTAAACAAAATTGTTGTACTAATTTTTTGTCTAGTTTTCATGGGATCACATATGTCAATATTATCAAGAACACGCATAATATTTAAAAGACTTAACAAGTTATCTTACTTGCACCTATACATACATTTGTATATTGGACAATTTTTTGAAAACTCGGTAGAAAGAAGTACAAAAAGAAAGGAAAAATTAAATTTGAATCAACATTATTTTTTCCCCTTTTCTAGCATTGATACTTATAAAAAAGCTCATATTGCTTAAATTCGATCATCTAATTTCTGGTCACTTTTTCGAACAAAGGTGCCTGTCCGATTTTAATGACATAATGACATTGTTTTCCAAGGCTTTAATTGCCACTTTGACTTTGTGGACTTTATGTGGAACAAAAAGGAATAATAATGATGTGTTAAATAATCGGTTTTGAAATATAATTGAGAGAAAAGGTTTTTAAAATCAACTTAACAATAAATTGTACCAATGTATCAATGGTTTCAGTCGCTATATGGTACTAAACCATAGCTTTGTTGAAAGCATATCTCGCACGAATTCTTATTATTCCCGCGTCACGGGCCTCGACTTGCATTTTTAAAGGAATGAAGTCCGATGACGCCAAAAGCTTTTCTGAAGAGTAGAACTTCTATTTTCCCTTAATCTTGGCTGTCAAAAAACACTTTAAGCCAAAAGTTGGGAAAATTTTTGCGATATAGAAACGGATTGACTGGCTATCACTCCAGAGCTATGCAAGTCAAATGTAGAATTATCCACGTAGGGACATATTTTAACACTTAGTGGTGAATAGTACTACTTGCTTTGATCTGATGGAAAGTTATATGTATCAAAAAAATGTCCATCCTACTTATTAGGTGCGCAAAAAAACATTTTTATAAAAATGCGCAGTGCTCGGCTTAATCGCATCGATTGACGTCAATATTATTTCCCAATGATGATTTCGTTGGGTTTTCACAGTCCACAATAAATAATACCGACCTGGTCTCACCAAATACACAGCATAACCTTCACAGCGTGAATTTTCGGCTGGGCCGTCGACTTAAAAGCATAACAGGGCAGTCCCCATGACTTTCTTCTCTTTGTGTTGAATCCATGTCATGAATCCATTTTTCATCACCCGTTACGTTGCGTTAAAGAAAACCCTTCCTTTTTTGTCGCTGGAGCAGTTGTTTACTGGCGAAAAAACCACGCTCAACGTCCCTTGGCTTCAAATCATAAAGAACCCAAGTTCCTTGTTTTTGAATCATTCCCAACTCATAGAATCAATTGGAAATGGTTTG
Source organism: Volucella inanis (assembly GCA_907269105.1). Lineage (NCBI taxonomy): Eukaryota > Metazoa > Arthropoda > Insecta > Diptera > Syrphidae > Volucella > Volucella inanis. The sequence goes on along the minus strand of OU026154.1, from coordinate 37,238,095 downwards.
GCGGATAGCTTCTAATGCTGAAGCAAGTTCTTTTTGCGTTTGGCACGGATCCTTATTGAACAATGTCTCCAATTCAGCATCTTCGAAGGATTTTAGACTTCCTTTACGTGTACGGTCGTCAACATCGAAATCACCATCTTTGAAGCGACGAAATCAAAATACCAAAAAACAGCATGTTATTTCACTTAGAACAGTATCTCCGTAAACTTTTTTTAGCTCTCGAATAAAAGAACAAAACCACCACTTTCCGCATATGGCGATTATTTGGAAAAAAATCAGACATTTTCAAACAACTAAAAGTATATGACTCCAAAATAAAATCACTAATGTGCCAAAACGGTTTGGTTGCCATATGCCTAAACTTGGTCCATGGCGTGTTGGATATGTCAAAATCGATCACCACTTACTGCTGGAGCCATCGTTCGACAAACAGAGAGAACTTAGTACCTAATACCATATATTCAAACCATTTTACACCATTTGCCACGCGGCAAATTAATTTCATTAATTATTAATACAATATTAATTTCACTGTTTTTTACTTGAATTTTCTTTGAGGTATCTACAGAAACTTAAAACTACTTACTTGAATTATTCGCCTTTGGAATTTGTTTATCTAATATATACTTTATAATTGCGTTGTTATTCCTGCAATAAAAATATGGTAGCTTATCAGCTTCCAATTCTTCTCTAATTGCCTAGCATGTCTGCCGATATTAGGCATGTGAAGTATTATGTGAAGCATCACTAAACTTACCATTCTAGTTGATGGCAGTTTTCTGATACTTTTCGAGCCCGCAATATTTACCAATACATGCACCAAATATACTCAAGCCGCATACTTTGCGATGTATTTTTGCACGGATATGGCTATTTTTACTATCATATTGTTTGTTACCCTATTGCTCTTCATTAAATGCACTTCTGTTTCCTCCCCACTTATGCTAAGTCAATAATTTAAACCATCACTTAGTGGGTGGCTGGTTTGTTCAGAGACTAATCTAGTTCGTCTAAATATACAAATCATAGCCAACTTAGCAGAAGAAAGTACTAATATACCACCGTGATCAAATTTATTCAGAAAATTTAAAATACAAGTTTATTCATCTAAATCTATATCTATATGTCCCCTGCAACACACTTATGCCAGCGCTTAATCCAATCCTCGAAACTTTATATTCGGTTTTTGGTATGTCCATCACTGTTTCCTACAATTTTTCCATTACTTCCTCTCGGCTGCTGATACGCTTTCCCCGTAGTGATTTTTTAACTCGTGATTTTTCAACAGAAAGAAGTTACAGCTAGCTAAATCAGGTGAGCTTTCTGCCCACAAGTCTGGTCTCTTCAGGCGAATTGCTTCACGCAAACGTCTCATAGCGCCAAAATAATACTCTTTGTTTACTGTCTGGCCCTCTGGCAAAAATTCATAATGCACTACAACGTTGTAATCCATGAAAACCGTGAGCATTGCCTTCTTTTTTGATTGAAAACGACGGTTTTTTTAGTCTCGACACATTTGGTGAATGCCATTAACTGATCTGGTGTCTGGATTGCGTGTCTTACCCATAAACCCACATTTCGTCTCCAGTAATAACCCTTTTGATGAATGTGGGATAGGATTCAAACTCGCAAATCATCTCTTTTGCTACGTCAACACGGTCTCTTTTTTGCATGAAATTGAGGTCTTTTGGCACCAACTTTGCTGCTAATCGACGGAAACCCAAATCATTAACCAAAATGTCTTGGACAGGCAATGTTCAAGTCCTCCGCTATCTCTCTAATGGTTAATTTGCGGTTATTGACCAACATTTCTTATAAATTAATAAAAATACTTCATTTCTTTACTGTTTCGAAAATACTTGTCACAGACAATGAAAGTAGCTTCATTAGCTCCATAATACAAAACTACATTGAGGGCTCGGAGTAACTGTATATCTAGCTTCTCCACAAAAAAGTAAAGTGAATGGGATCATTGAATAATAATATAATTATTCAATCTATTCCGTCACCAAACGGAAGCCTGCAGATATATTTTTTGGAAGATCCCAAAGAATAAATCATCAATATCTTTTTAATTTCAAAGATATCGTCAACATTGAAAAACAGAACTCAAATCGGAACAATGGGAGCGCCACACGGTGACGCCACCGGAAACTGTTTGATCAAGGTGGTACACCTAAGGTAGTTGTGTCATCATTTAATGTAAGAGCGAAATTTACTGTAGTGACATACACTACAACAGGATAAATCACTTTATTTTCTGCAATAAGCCGAAGAAGCAAGTTAGAGATTCTAAGGAAAAAGTAGACGTTACTGGCATCGGTCGGAATAGTAAACATGTCGAATGGTATAACATCTATGATATGTACAAGAACTTCAAACAAACATGCAAAAACTCTGCTTGGTAACTCAAAAGACAAGCTGCAGATGAAAAAAGAAACTTGGTGATGGAACAATGAATGTGAAAAAGACAACATTGTCTTCTACCCGTGAATCAAATATTGTGAAACAGGCGAAAAGAGAGTAGCAAGAGAACGCTTTAGAACCCTTGCATTACGACAATTTTCGAAAAGGTTGCAGAAACGGTTACTCACGGAAAACAACGAAATTTGCAATACCAGGTGTACCTGGTATAAAATAAACACTAATTTTTAATGAGAAAGTAAAAAAAACATTTTATTTAAAGTATTGGGCATTGTAAGCTACACATTTTTCCCATCTTTTAGGTAATTTATGAATTCCATACCAATAAAACTGTTCGTCTTTTGAAGCAAACCAAAAAGTCACCTAATTTTAGATTTCCTCGTAGGATTCGAAGTGCTACTCAGCTAATGCGTGTCCCATCGATGAAAACCAATATTAGTCGGAAGGAGCCAAGTCTGGTGATTACAGCGGGTGGGGTAGCAGCTTCCGACCAAGTGCTTTGGTTGTATCCTAAACCAATTTTGCTTTGTGTGCAGGTGTATTGTCATGGCTTAAAATTACATTGCCGTGTCTTCTGTCCCATTCTGGTCGTTTTTCGATCAATTGTTTTCGGTAGCGATCTGTATTAACGGTTTCACCAGGTTTTAGGAGCTCGTAGTAAACCACACCTTTCTGGTCCCACCAGACACACTTGCCGAATCGATCTGGTTTTGCAGTTGAAGTTGATGGTTGTACCAGATTAACCCAATGGTTCCTTAGCCCTTACAGGACCATCAGATGTCTAAGACTTAAATAAAAAAAGCAACTATTTTATTACACTTTTTCTGTAATTTCATTTGAAATATTTTTTGCTGTGTGCCATAAGGGTAAATAAAGTGACAGTTTGGTTTGTTTTATAAGTCTTTTATTTATTGCTTTATATCATGTAATACAATATAGAAATAAAAATGATATAAAAATAATACAAAAAAGTCAGTGATGATATTCTGTGAAATAATTTCGGTTACTTGTGAAGCACATTGGACATTGCACATAGCACATTTATTATGTGTCCTATTTTCTATGCGTCGTTTAGCACAATTTACACATCGTTTCATTTTCTCCACTTTTTGCATGTTGTGAGCTGGCAAATTGCGTTGGCAATAAGAAGCTCTACAGTAGGCCTTGAACGCTGTCTACATGTAAAATCATTTGTTAAACCTTAAGCTATGTTTTGGCGATTCTCGAGATTGCTCAGAAGCGGTCCTTCTACCTCTACGCCTCTTTACTGTACTCTTCGGCACCGGGGATATAAAATTGGTCAACATGTGTATTGCTTTGGTATCCATCCACTTTGTGAATGTTATGCCATTTAAGCTTACGGCATAAATGTTGCCTCTTTGCATATTTCTATCCAACGACAATGTCCTAGACACATTGTTCCCTATTCGTGCAAATAGTACTACAGGCTTTAGTGTTCAGCATCATTAGTTTATATTGCAAAGCAGGAGATTTAAAAAAATACCAAAATACACTTCACAACCAAGACCCTTTAGCTGCTCCGTTAGACTTAGTACAACTGATTCACCTAGTTCAATTTCTGTGTTAATTTTTTAACCCGTATATAAGTCAAACTGAAATAGATATCCTGTGGAAGACTCAGCTCTGTACCACATCTTGAACCCCCATTTTATAGGTTTATTTTTGTGTACTGCTTCATAATGTTATGCCCTTTGAACTTGATTTTATTTTCACCAATGGATTGCCTTTTTGAGTTCTTCATTACTAATTGATAACAAGAATTGAAATGTTGCATAACGGGTCTTATTTTGTATGCTCGGTCACTCGTTTGTGGGTGACTATCATTATCACAAAAGTGTAAATTTTGACGACAATATATTTATATGCCCAACTTCATACTCATTTTCATGGAATACGTGTGGTACGCATGAGTTTTTTCTCCAGCCGAAAACAGACATAACTTTTGATGTATCTGAAGTAGAAAGTAGTGAGCCTTGATGAGGTTGTTTATGCACAGAGTCCTCTATTTCAACTATACTAGTCCCATTTTCTACATCTTGGGCAATGAATTGCTGATCTTTTTCATCTAACTGAAGGTCATCTTCTCCATCACTGTTACCTGCCATTAGCAACTGCATATTTCTTCATCATCAATCTGAAATTCTCTGTATCCCTTTCTAGCCATTTATAAGAAAAAACATATAGGCAAATATAATAAAAATTCAAGAAAACACGGAAGAATATTTCCCTTAGACATTATTAGGTATTTGTGCTCATTATCTGCAGTTTGCTTTATTATAATATAACATTGTACTTACCAAACAATATAAAACGTAACGTTATTATTACCAATCTAAAAAAACTTTAAAAAAAATACTGAGTTCAGCCCGCGAATGTTCTGGTTTTGGCGTAGGGGAAAGTTTGAGAGTTCTTTTTTATTTAAACCTTCAGGAACAAATTATCGGCCTTTAATATACCACCTTTATCAAAAAAAAAAAAAAAAAAACGGAATAACCAACATGTGCCGCTCCCGTTCCGATGTCAGTTCTGTTTTTTTTTTTTTTTTTTTGTTTACATCTGTTGTTGACATTCCTTCTAAATCTTAGCGTCATAGATTGACATTTGCAAAAGTTACGTAGCCAAGAGTACATCTATATCTGTGTGTGCTGGCGATTTTTTACAATTTTAGAAATCGATTTAAATTTGCAACAACGAACTTGTATTGAATTTTGCATAAAAAACGGATTTAATGGTGCGCGAACGTCGGAAATGTTGGAAAATTGATTCGGAAACGATTCAATTAACGTGAGTCAATTAAAGATGATGAACGCAGTGGTAGAACATCGACATCGAAAACCGACGAAAACATTGATGAAGTAAAAGAAATGTTGGTCAATAACCACAAATTAACCATCAGAGATATAGCGGAGGACTTGAATATTGCCTATGGATCCGTCCAAGATATTTTGGTTAATGTTTTGGGTTTCCGTCGTGTAGCAGCAAAATTTGTGATAAAAGACCTCAATTTCATGCAAAAAAGAAATGACTTCGGGAAAGAAATGATTTGCGAGGCTGAATCCGATCCCACATTCATCAAAAGGATCATAACTGGAGACGAGACGTGGGTTTATGAGTAAAACCCGCAACCCAGACATCAGGCCAGTGAATGGCATTCACCAAATGAGTCGAGACTCAAAAAAACCACGTTGTTTTCAATCAAGGTTTTCATGGATTACAACGTTGTAGTGCATTATGAATTTTTGCCAGAATGCCAGACAGTAAACAAACAGTATTATTTGGGCGTTATGAGACGTTTGCGTGAAGCAATTAGCCGAAAGAGACCAGAATTGTGGGCAGAAAGCTCGTGGATTTTGCACCATGATAACGCACCGTCGCACAGTGCCATCATTATTCGTAATTTTTTTACGAAAAATGCAGCCGAGAGGAAGTAATGGAAAAATTGCAGGAAGCACTGATGAACATACTTAAAACCGAATATAAAAAATGTTTCGAGGATTGGATCAAGCGCTGTAATAAGTGTGTTGCAGTCGATGGGGATTACTTTGAAGGGGACAATATAGATTTAGATGAAAAAACTTGTATTTCAAATTTTCTGAATAATTCTGAATAATTGATCAAGGTGGTACCTTCTATTATGACATTTAATTAAAAAATATCGATTAGGTAATAATTGAATAATCAATTACGATCTTTGAGAAAGGGGAAAATGTTTCCCTTGAGCGTGAAAGGTCTGGGATCTCAAAAGTACTACCTCGAAGTACTTGTTTTTTCATAGTACAAGGCCGCCAGGTATAACTTTCTAATATTTAAATTTTAAACTCGTTTATCTCAAAACTGCATTTTTCAAGTTGGCCGCACCCATAACTTGTACAATTTTCAATCCACTTCAAATTTTAAAAATTTATTGTCTAAATAAGTACGTAGATTTCTTTTTAGCATAAATGACATAGTTTATTTCTTATTAACAATTTTCTGGCGAGCTTTCTGCGAATTTTGCAAGTTTGACTTTGGAAGAGCGCACTCGGACAAAAATCAATATACCAATATACTGCTGTTATGTACAATAAAAATAAATTAAGTGACTCATCATAATTTAAAATTTACAGTAGCTTTTGTTTGGTACGAACTTTTAAAAGAGAGAAGTCGTCTGAGAAATGCTGCACAGCCGCCATTTTTAAATAAATTATCCTATAAAAATTATATTTTACAGTCAATCATATGTAAAATAAACTTTTACCTTTGTAAACTCGATTTATTTTATATTTCCCCTGAGAAAAAAGAAATTAAAAAAAAATTTTTTTACGGCCTCTAGATTGGTCTAACCCCTTTATACCATATAAGCAAAGGTGAAATGCGAAATTGTAACAACTATCTTTTGGTAAAGTTAATGTTGCACACTATGAAAATATACGAACTAGCACAATACGTATAATCAAACTCCGTGGCACTGAATACGACCTTATTCGATCGAGGCGTTGTCCTTTTTTAAACTAAAGGACCTTTATACCAAAAATTGTACTAAGTTACAACAGAGCTCACACATTCGCTTTAAAGTTTCACAAATCTTACAACTCCCTCTGCTGTGTTACGGTAAAAACTTTTTGAAACTAAGTAATTCGATTATGATTAATTAAGTTCCAGTTACAGTTAATTTAGATAATCAACGATTAAAGAGGATTCACAACTAATAATAACTTAAAGCATTTGAAAAAGATTGGAAGGAAAGTAAAAAAGAAAAAAATAATTTGTATTTTGCTTTGTTTATTCAGTTTAGTTTTATTTCTTGCGCTTACATTAGGACATAAAGTTATCTTATCAATTAGTAAAGCATTAATATGTTTAAATACAAATTCAGATTGAAGCAAAAAAAAGTTAAGACATTATTATTACATAACTGAAGAAATAATAGATATTTATATACAATACATAACTATTATCCCAGTTATGTCCAAATAAAATTGTGCAATTTTCTCTAGATATGAATATACAACAACAAAAAAGAAAACATCAAAGAGTTAGGTGTTATTCTTCATGAAGATGAACTTAGGTTCTTTCCAAAACTGGCTGGTGCCACAAGACCTTTGGAAATGTTTTTCTTGTAAACAACTTGATATACGCTCCAGGGGCAGAGTTTAAAAATTTTAACATAGTTCATTATCATACCAAGAAAGCAACTTCGCTAGAGTTGGACGTAGTCATCATACATTCGAATAGATGAAGTCACAGCAATAGGAATCTCATTAACGTAAAGCGAGAACAGAAGACGCCCCAAGATGAAGCCTTGTGGAACTCCTCTAGTATTTTACATAAAGTCAAACAATTTTTGGTCCACTGAGATAGCTTGCTTTCTAAGCTTTAGAAAAGATGTTACGGTATTTGTTGCTGAGTTCGAAAAACCAAACAATGCCATTAACTAGCAAGTAACTGTATCGAAGTCTTTCGAGAAATTCAGAAGTACTAAGAAAGATAGTTTTTCCATTGAAAAAGGTAAATGCATGTTGTTAGTGGTTAAAGGCATGAACCAGAAATGTAAAAATAATTTGCAGGATTATTTTCATAAATTTGGGATGGATTTTATGAAAGCATTTGATTTGGCCGCCAACAAACAAGCAACCACTTCAGCATCATCTATGGTATACAAGAGAGTTCAAAAGCGCTGTCCAGAATTAAGCGAATCTATTGTATTGTATGTATTCAGGGAATTTAGGTCCAAGTCAGGATCAATTTTTTTCCAGAGTTGTTGATTTGCTAAATATTTTTTTTTTTGCAATTTTAATTCTACCAACAACCTGATTGCACATGTAACGATATTCAGATGCAGTTGAACTTCTAACTTTAACTTGCTTATAACAATTGCGTTCATGGATCAGTACTCGAATTTCGGATGTAAAGAAACGTATTGTTAAAAAGGTTTGGGAAGAGATAATAGTCCGAGGGAGCCAAATCGGGCGAATACGGTGGATGCGACAGCAGTTGGAGCCGTAAGTCAATAATTTTAGCTATGGTTGCTATGCTTTTGTGCGCTGGTGCATTGTCTTGCAAAAACGAATTTTTTTTTCGCTTCACGTGAGGCCGTTTTGCAGCGATTTCGACTTTCAATCGCTCCAATAATGCACAGAAATACTCCCTGTTGATAGTTTTTCCTTTTTCGAGGTAGTCCACGAAGAGTTTGCCATGACAATCCCAGAATACCGACGCCATAACCTTTCCGACCCATCGAGCCTCCCTCGGCCGCTTCGGAGCACTCGTGCCGGCTTCAGTCCATTGCCGGGCACTCATTCTGTTCTCTGGTGTTCAATTATTACCAATCGACTCCAAAAGTCCGCCCGATTCCGCATCAGCAAGTCCAAACACTCTTTCGAAGTGCTCTCGCGTTCGTGTTTTTGGTCAGGAGTGAGTATGCGCGCACCCAGCGGCAAGATAACTTTTTCATATGCAGAATATTGCCCAAAATATGGCGTGTGCACTCAGTACTAATCTTTGTGGTATCTGCTAGCTTGCGCACCTTCACTTTCCGGTCGGCCAACACCATTTCATGTATTTTTTTTTGACATTGTCCTCTTTAACCGCATCGGAGGTCCTGCCGCTGCGGACTTGATCGGTAGTGGAGTTGCGGCCACCACGAAACTCTCAAAACCAATATTTGACGGTGCAATCTAATAATAATAATATTTATCCAAGTTTTCTTTTGTTTCCTTCGCCGTTTTACCTCTCAAAAAATAATGTTTTATGAGAGAACGAAAATCGTTTTTGTCCATATTCAACATGATGCCAAACACGTCAATAACAATCAGCTGTCAAAACAAAACTTAAGTATCGCACTGAAATTTGGCATGTCTTCCTAAATATGAACGGACTTCAATAACCATAACTTGAACATAACACTCCACCTAGTATGTTTTGTTTTGAATTGAATCTTTTATCTTCGAATTTAGTAAAAACTAATATTATTTAAAAAAAAAAAAAAACTATTTGACTCTGAATGGGATTTTGTTGTAGTTGGAATAAAAGTTAACTGTTAGTTGAGTGTTGATTCTTTGTGACTATTGTAGTTATGTTTATACAGTAACGCACTGGTAGTAAGTTGAAAACTTGGCATAAACTGTTTAGTGTTCTGAGTCAAATGATTTGAATTTTCAATTATAAGAAAAGATTGAAACGAATGACAATGAATGATTCTGATTCTGTGTAAATGCAGGCTGCTATATTCAGCAATAGTAGTCTGCTTTGTTCAGCTATAACAACATTAATTCTCCCTTTCTTTAGTAAATAATAATGTAAAGATTTAACTTGTCCACTCTATTTCCAGATCATTCAATTTCAAAAATGATTTGAAAATCAGACATCTTTTCCATTCTAAAGCATAACCATTGAACCATAGCAAATCTGTTACATCAACATGACGACAATATCATCGATTCTCAACCACAGTAGCAGTCAAATCCAGGGATCAAATCCAATGATGACAAACAAACAAACCACAACCTCGTCCAATTCACACCATCACCACCAGTCGGATCACATTAAACGACCCATGAATGCTTTCATGGTCTGGTCTCGAGGACAACGTCGTAAAATGGCCCAGGAAAATCCGAAAATGCACAATTCCGAGATATCCAAGCGTCTCGGTGCGGAATGGAAGCTTCTAACTGAAGCACAAAAGCGACCCTTCATCGATGAGGCCAAAAGATTGAGGTAAGTGCTTTCAATTTCATAGAATCGAATTCACAAAAATGTATGAATATGAGTATCATTTTGACAACTGGGCCACAACAATGGTTAGCATTGTCTGACGTATCAAGGTTTACCCCTAACCCCACCTAGAGGAGTATTGTGTATGCTAGCATTGGATACCACCAAGACGCCATAATGTAAATTATGATTTATTTGATTAGAGCAAACCAATCAGTCATATACAGGTCTGTCTGTGAAATGAGGGGATGGGTGGCATGAAGACGATGGAATTATGTCGCCTTTAAATTAATCATCGTTTTGGTTTTCCATGGATTTGCAAGCATTTCTATACTGTTTGACAGGCGGACAAACATGACATTCGACTTTTTAGGGAGGCGTCGGCCGCATGAATGGAATCCAGGTATAAACATGGTGTCAGTTGAAGACCTAATCTGTTTTTTATTAATCGGTCACAAATAATTACTTGATGAAGTGTCATTTGTTGTAGATGGGGGTTCTGATTCTGATTGTTACATGTCAGCTACTAATTAATGAGCCAATCAATCGAAATGTGCCAAAGTGAAATTTTACAAACTGCTTATTGATGACACTGCAACAGGTAAAGGATAGTGCTAATATGGAATTAGTTGACGGGTAATTTTTGAGATTTTCAAGTCAAGTACAAGTCGTTGTTTTGTGTAATTAAGGAATTACAACATTGTTGATGAATTTTTTAAATTTAAATAAATTTAATTTCTTCTAAACGTACTCATTATCAAGTAGAAACAATAAAAGTCGCAGGCTAAAACAGTTCCAATATTAGCTCAAAATATGCTGGCACTAGTTGTCTTAATATACTAACTAAACTACTAGTTAATTACGAAAAAAGAACTAGGAAAAAACAGATGCTATTGAAAGGTCCTTCTCTCATACCATAAGCCAACTTAAAAGAAGGTTTCCTAAGAAACCTTTGTCAGAAAAATTTGATAGCTTCATTACCTGAAACAAGTAACTTGAAAAATATGGTTTGTGTGTTCGATGCAAAAAATTGGCGATATTGGAAAACGGCAAGCGATTAGAAGAATTTATGTTATTGGACCGTATAACATTTGAGAAAATACAAACTATATTATTTTACAATGTTAACTGTTAATTAACGTACGCATACAAGGTTATCACGCACTCTTCCAACTCGAACTGATAATAAAAGAACTTTGAACGGAAATATATAAAAAGATCATGCCAATGCTAAAGTCCATCGCCATCTGAAAAGAAACTTTTGAAACTCTAATGAAGAGTACATTTTGAACATAAAAAGGGCTCAAAGTCCCATTGTTACTACATAGCATTGGATATTTAATTTTCTTAAATGATTGACAGTGTATAATTATTTCACTTTACGTCAATTAAGAAGGTTCAATCAAATTTTATGCAGGCCAAGCACCCTTGAAAACCTGGTCTCACCAAGTGACAGCTTAGAAAAATAGACTATGAACGCCAATAAGCTGCTCTAGCGAATCTTTTAAATTAGCAGACTGTAGACTTCAATTTGGAAAATACACACTGTTGTAAACAGTTGAAGAATCGAAATATGTCGAGTATTCGCTTGACAATTTATTGTGATGTTATGAACATGTTTGGGTTATAGCCGAACGCATGCATGACCATCTTGTACGTAAACGTTTAAGTTAAGAAACTAACTACAGAGATTTCGCACCGTTTTGGACATTTTTTTGTGTGTACGAAAATATCGTATATATCGTCATAGTAGTTTCACTGTGCTGTGCTGCTTCAGTAGAAAATCTTACTCTACATTGAACACCAATACTGAGTTAATGTACTTCAATTTAAGAACCAAATTCTCTGGCTTGTCTCGGTGTTCATTTTACTTTTTTTAAGCGTTGTCAAATATAACACGTAAACTCCCACTATACAGAAGTTCTATTTGTCTTTGCACTTTCAATTTACTTTAACCGAGTATGACATCTTCATTTCTGCCTAGGGACGTCCTTAGAGTATCTTAGAATGATTTCAGCAGTCAGAAAGACGGAGGTATACTCATATGTATAGGCTAGGCATTTCTGAGTAAAAACTACCAATCATCCCTTTACTTGTCTACCTATGATTAAGAATCTTTTTACATACCCACATACACGTGGGTATACAATTATATATTCAATTCAAGCATTAGAATAGTGTGCTTCTGAAATTATATTATCCGCTACTGGAAATCTATCAAAATAAAAAAGTGCCCAGTGAAATATCGCCTAACTTTATACGGAAGGATTTGTAAAGAAAAACGAACAGAGCATCAAAGCTTCTGGTTAGCTCGTCTACAGTATGCATCCCGTTTATAGTAGCTCCAATCTGTTGTCCTCTTGAAACTGTTTTTAAAAGGTCTCCTTATCAGCATTCCATCGCAACGAGTAGAGCAATAAATTTGTATCGATTTTCCAATATTTTTCTTTTTTTTTCCTGAGGCAACTCTATACTTTCTTGTGTATCCTGTATAAGTATTTGTAAGTACATCATTTTCCACGATATCAGAATAATTTTTATACCGAATGGTCTAATATGGTCTATAACAGAAAATAACGAAGAAATACTCATTTTATTCTGCCTTGGATGGTACGGCGATCAGTCTAGAAAGTCTAGAATATACACCCTCTTGCATATGAACACACTAGACCACAGTTATATCCGAGAGCTTAGATGATTACTGAAACTTGTCTCAAATTTAGTTGATAAGCTGCGGGGTGCTTGCTTTCTTTTTGTAGCCAGTTTGTTAATTATTATAATGCTTCAAGTTTGCTATCATGAACAGGGTGGGAAACAGGTACTTTACTGGCATTATTTTATAAAATCTTTTGGACGCAGGTTGCAATTTGTCTCGTTCAACGTATCTGATATCTGCCTAAAGTTTAAGTAAGTTTTCTCACTACTGCACTATCCCACAGGTGACATCCATCACACTGGTACTCTGGTATTATACCGACAATGTCAATAGCATCGACATACATGAGAAATTATGCAGAGTTGAAATAATGACCACATAATTCTTACAAGCACGGAATTAAAGAAGTCGTGTGTTTTGCCTTGGCGTCTAAAGATTTGGTGATGTCTCCTGGTGGGCGCAGCATTGCTCTGTCTTAGAGTATTTGGACGTCGTGTCCACTGACACTCATCATCGAACGATGAGTTAGTTTCAAATATTCATATGTTTGATGACCTTCATGTGATCAAGTGTGATCCCCCTCTTCTAATGCTGCTTGTGCAGAATTTCAAGAAATTTTGAGAAAAAGGCAGTCAGGCAGACTCTGGCAGTCTCTTCTGGTTTTAGCTGTTCGACGTCAAACCTTTGTACTGTATTTCCTTGGCGCAATGCAGCGCATTACAATATACATTTTTGATATTCGAAAACATAGGAAATTCTGCCTCAATGAAATGCCGATAATTCTTGATGGTAAAAATAAGCATCTGACAATAAATTTTCATTCACAATTTTTTTCTGTTATCCTTTGTTGAATACTGAACTTCCCACATTCGATCACTGACTCTCGTCATAATTTCTTTATTCTTGAGCCTATCATTCCCTCGGATATTAGTGTGATTTACTTTGTCAGCTCTGACAAATTTCTGCAACTGTTTTTCACTCTTCGTTCTTTAATTTATATTTGCCTAGGCATTGCAGATAAAACTTAAAAGAAATGGACATAAAATATTAGAATTCACTTATACGCGTATTTTTATTAGTTCCATAAATTTATTTAAAAATATCAAAACTCAAGGATAATGTCGTTTGTGTTGAAGGATGTATCAGACTTATTAACTTTGGGCTGCATCAGCTTTGTAATATCATTTGGCAAGGCTGATGAAATCCTGTCCTTTATTTTGTATGGGCACCATCAAGATAAATTTCTTCAAATATTCAAGGAACACCTTCCATTGGTCTCGGAGAGCGGTACATGACTTAGATTGCATCAACTTTATAATGGCCCGATGGAATTTGATTCTATATCAGCAATAATGATAGCTGAATAAGGAATAAATCTATCAAATTGATTTTGAGATATTGATCTAAATAAATCTGAATCTTACCAATTAGAAGAATAACTGCTACGAAAAATTTCATTTTGGATGATTTTTACCAGAGCTATCGATCCGAATGAATGAGTGGACTAAATGTGTTGTAATTTTACCAAAAAAGGCAGTCAGCTTATATACAAAAAAAAATGTATCTGGTGCAACTCAGGTCATTGAGATTTGTGCAGTTCAAATAACTTCCCCCTGTTTGGGTGATGTAATTAATTTAACTTGCTGTTGAACAACCTTTTGATTCTTAAGTTTACCATTTAGTGTCAAAAGGCAAAAAACGAATAAAAATTTTGACGTAAGAAGTTCCCGTTCGTTTCGATTAACTTTACAGTTTCTTGACAGAATTTGATAATTTATTTAAAAAAGTCACAAAATTACGATATTTTTGGAAATCTTTTGAAAAGGTTGTATTTTTTTTAATTTGAATACATACATAATCATACATTGAAGGATGGTGGTAAAATGAAACCTTGTCGATTGAGCCACTATGTGTGGACAAACATAGTACAAATTTTGTACAATTATCCATAAGACTGGATAATTTAATAATAAATTTAATAATTATCAATAAGACCGACTGTTAAACTGATCCAGCAATAGAGTTGATATAAGTTACTACTCCTGTACCATCCAAGGTCTATATAAAATAAATCAAATCTATACATCACAGCTTTGATTTACTATTAAAATAAACAAAGAGCCGTCAGAACATTAAAGTTAACTACGGCTGACCCTAGTCCAAAGACTTTAATATGTATCATACTACCCATGATACGAGTATTTATTCGTACAAGACAATTAACACATGGGCTGAAAAGTCATTGCCGTTTTATAGTAAAACACAAAATTTTTGCAAAATTCAACTTTGTTTATCAATATAATTGTCTTTGAGGGCGATACACTGATTGAACCGATTTTTCAATTTTTCGATACCAGTTTTGTAGTACGATTTCGGTTTAGCCTCAAAATAGGCCTCTGTTTCGGCGATTACTTTTTCATCGCTCTTAAATCTCTTTCCGACGAGCATTCTTTTGAGATCTGCGAACAGGAAATAGTCGAGGCCAAATCTGGTGAATACAGTGGGTGGGGAAGCAATTCGTAGCCAAGCTCATTCAATTCTGCAATCGTTTTCATCGACTTAGTACACGGTGCATTTTCGTGATGAAACAGCACTTTCTTTTTCTTCAAATGCGACCGTTTTTCTGCGATTTCGTCCTTCAAACGCTCCAACAACGCAATGTTATAGTCGCTGTTGATAGTCTGCCCCTTTTGGAGATAGTCGATGAAAATTATTCCATGTGTATCCCAAAATACGGATGCCATAATCTTGCCAGCCGACTGTTGAGTTTTTGTTCGTTTTGGACGAGGTTCGTCTCCTGCTCGCCACTCAGCTGACTGCCGACTTGACTCTGGTGTAAAGTGATGGAGCCAAGTTTCATCCATTGTCACATACCGACGCAAAAATTCGGTTTTATTGCGGTTGAACAGCTTTAAACACTCTTCTGAATCCTCAACACGTTGTTGTTTTTGGTCGACTGTGAGCAAACGCGGTGCACCCACTTTGAACAGAGCTTTCACATGTCCAAATATTCGTGTATGATATATCCAACACGCTCTTTTGTTATCTTCAGAGCCTCATCTATCTCGATCAACTTCACTTTACGGTCATTCGTAATCATTTTGTGGACTTTTTGATGTTTTCATCTGAAACAGCCCCTTTTGGACGTCCATTGCGTGCATTATCTTCGGTGCTTGTATGACCACTTTTAAATTTTTCAATCCACTTGCGAATGGTTCGTTCGGCTGGTGCAGAGTCCGGGTAACACTTATCAAGCCAATTCTTTGCATCGGCTGCATCAAATGATAAATGCAAGCAATGATAAATCAACACACGAAATTGCTTTGAATCCATTTTTTTTTTTTTTTCACAATAACAAAAGTTGCTTCACTCACAACGCTATATCTCGAGAACTAATCGTCCGACAGCTGTCAAATTTATACACGTATCTTTTGAAGGTTGGTACTAACTGAAAATGGTATGGATTTAATTCAATCTAGTGCCCTCTCTTAGAAACGGCACAGCCCATGTATAATTTAATTGACGCCATTACTTCAGACGCCACTTCATCATAAACCTATAAATCTATAAGTGAAACATTTTACATTGTGTTCAAAACTATAACGGCTGGTCACAGTTTCAGTTAACGTGTGACGAAAGTTTGAATAGGATTATAACTACTGAAGTAATATATATAATTAAACTTGTAATAAGAAGGGCAAAACAATTATGTAAGTCTAGCCATTTCATATTATTTCTTGAAAAATCATATGAAGTTCAAATGCCAGAAAAAATTTGTTTTCTGTCTGCAGTCGAAAAAATAGTAGTAGAAGCGATTTGAATTCCGAAGACTGACATTAGATTCTCCTTTGTCGACCACAAATATATCCTCTGTATATGTACTTGTATATGGTAAAGCACACACGATATGGATAATCAGTGTTATAAACCCAATTTTGAAGTAACGCCTATGTATGTGCAGCAATTTGAAAATATCTTCCATTAACTTGAAAGTTATAAACATTCTTAAATTAGTGTCTAAAAAAGATATTGTAATTCCTTTTGCAAACTCACAAGTTAATATCCTTTAGTTTCGCAGATAGATAACATCAAAAGTTATGATGAAGTGAATTTTTGCTTGATAGTGCTTTATTTCCGATCCCGAAAGCCAGCAATGTTTTGCCTCATGTTTTTTTTTTACATTTTAAGTTAGAAAGCCATATGTTTTGGTGACTGGAGTTTTCAATAATTAGTTTGGCGCAAGACCTTTCTGAGTAAAGTATTCTCTATAATATATAATATGGTATAATAATCAATATGCTTCTGTCTGTTATTCATAAAATTAGTGGGCAATCGTTTGTTCATCAGTTCGGTTCGTTACCTGATTTAATCTTCCCACGTTTTGTAGATATTATAGTCAGTGAACATCAAAACATCACTACAACCTCAAAACAAATTACAAAAAAATATTACATATATAAAAGTATTCATCTAATTTTTTAGATTTTTGGAAAGAGTGACTATCAATCCTTCGCTTATGTAGATGACATCAAACTTTGTATCATCGGTACACACTTGGATCCATTAAGGGATTTAATGGAAAGAGCCTTATATTGACTCACTAATTGGATACAAAGCTGTGCCTTGTTTGCAAGTCCAAATACATTAAAGTTGATCCCCTTAGCAGGAAAATATAAAGTACAATCTATTATTCTTATTATTACTTTTAGAAAGTAGCTATTGGCAAGTGTACCTTTTCGTTTGATTTCAAATGAGATGTCACGTTAATAGCGAAGACAAGGTAGACTAAATCTATCCGTTTTAAACTTTTTCGCAATGATATTGCATATTATATGATAAACTTAATAACTTTTGCTTTAAACATTTTTCCTGGGTACCTCCGGGAGGTCTTGTTTAAATGAAACGATGGGTGTTATATTGACTGTCGGGGTACTTGAGTATATATTTTAAATTTTTCAAATCTCTGGTTTTCCATTTTACTTAGCCACTTTAGTATTCTCTTCCTTAAAAACTATCTTTTACTTCAAGCACATACAAGTTGGAATAATATACTATCTTTTTTTCTTTACTTGATGTTCGGTATTTCCGCTTTAAAAAGCATATCGTCCAGGTATATAGGTGCTTTGAAGACCAAGATCTCTTTGCCTTATTCCAGTCCTTATTTGAAACAACTTTGGGAGTTCCATTTCATTCAATCCCGATTTCTTAATATACAGGTTTTAAATAGAATTCCAATGATGAGCTTACAAAAAAGGGCCATCCTGTCTAAAATGTTGAAGGCGGCCTTACGTCGGAAACCACAACAGTTTAACGAGAAGATATTGTTTACTATCGAGTACATCTTTCTGAATCTCTATCTCCTTATCCAATTTTTTAACGGTATAAAATAAGTTCTACAATTATTTTTGTAGTAACATTCATGCATGAAAGATATTTTTTCACAGTTTGTCGGATTTTTATTATCTACTTCCAATATATTGTCTTCCCGAAAATTTTGATTGTTTGTGCTGACTGCAAAGTGTGTTGATTGGTTTGACATTACAGGATAGTAATACATGGATCCAAGAAATCGCACTGCCAGATTACGGCGACAGATTTTATTTTAAAGAACTTCGCACTCAAGTGGGTATTAAGCTACTCGGAAAATTAGATAGAGAGAGAGAAAAATGTTTGGGTTCATTGGTTATTTTGGGGAGACTTAATGGGGAAACTAAATTATTAATGTAAATTGAATTGTTGTTTTATTTTAGGCAACCATTCATCTCGCTAGATTTTAATTGCCTGAAAAATGTTTTTTGGGCACGGCACGGCAAACTTCAGCTATTTTCGCATTTCAAAATTTGCTGCAGGCCTTTCATACAATAGAACTTTTAATAAACCCAGGCAAAAAATGGATTCTCGTGAGCGAGTTGAAGACGAATATTTTCCACAGTTGAACACCTTCTGTTTAGACGATGACAATATCTAATCACAAGATCTAATTGTCCGTAGGTATCTGTACATCAGAGTCTATTTCTTACCAAGGATTAGTGTCAAATTACTAATAGGCACACTTAGAAACAAAAATCAAATATTTCGTACCAATTAAGATTTATTAAAAAAAAATCTTCTTCATCTACAAAGACTTTAGTGAAACAATTCGTTACAAAGCATTAGCAACAATCCATGCCCGCAATCTCGAAACATTTGTGTAGACTCCTGGTTTCCTTGGGCGTCCACATCCTACTCCCCAAGACACAATTCCAATAAGCTGTCGATCATTGCTAACAAGTGGGCCTCCATCATCAGTTTCACACGAATCTTTACCACCATCTGGTGAACCGGCACAGACCATAATTGGAGTAATAATAATTGGTGCATAGTTGATATTACAGGTTGCTCTATCTATAATTGGTACGGAAACAGCCATTAATTGATTAGTTATTGAGCCACCTTCAACATCAGTTCCCCATCCACTGACTGTTGCATTAGTTCCGGGAGCTGGCTCGGCACTTGCTAAGACGGCAGGTTGAATATTCGCACCGATTACAAGAGGACTGTTAAGGAAGAGCAATGCTCCATCCCAGTTATGCGTTGCTGTGTTGTAAAAAGGATGAACAAGGATTCTGTTGACTCTACGAGTTACTACTGATGGTGAAAGAGTGGCGCTGCCTGCTTCAATAATCACTTGTCGAGGTTGAAGTTTGTTAACACAATGAGCCGCCGTCAGGACAGTGAGCGGTGAGATGACTATACCTCCACAAAAGTGCCAAAAATCAGTATTTCTTAAAGAGACTTGGAATGGAAATTCTTCAATTGTAACTTCAACTCCTCCAACTATACGATCAGACGCTTGCACATAGGCTATTGGACAGACCGTTGTAATCACAAGTATCACCAGCAAATGGAACATATTGAAAATTACTGTCGATCTGGCCGAGTGTTTTCGAATTTTTATATGAGTTTTTGTTTTAACAAATCTGACGGATATATGGTTAAGTTAATTCATTGAATTGAAATACTAACAAAACCTTTAAGAATCAAAAAGAGAACTGACAGAGAGACACCTGAACAAATTATGATCAATCAAAACACATCTGTTCAAATAAAAGGTTTCTGATTAATCTGTAACAGAGTATCATACCATTGTCTGGGGACTTGTGCACTATTGTCATAAAATTCATGAAAGAAACTTATTAAGAATATCTTTTCTTTCTTTCATTAACAGATAAAGCGATTTTAAGGACACTTACCTTAAATTTGTCATTTTGTAAATTATAAACTGTACTGAGGTTCTTTCGAAGCTTTTCTAGATCCCAACTGAAGAATATCCTTGACAAATTTAGAAGTAAGGATAGTAATTGTTAAATAATTCGCTTTGGAAGTCTCTAATCTGAGGCAATAGGCCTTAGAAATTCAATAGAATATTCATCATCTATCTAAAAGTCACTAAAAAGAAAAGTAAAGAACGAACTCTTCTTGTCAAAGAGAGTCAAGTTAGAAAATTTAAAATTTCAAATATATAGGGTTTTCCAATAGGGACCTGACAATTTTGAGTTTAATTTGTGAACGCACTCTTTAACTAATCATCAAACTGCACTGTCAATTTATTCAGTAAACTCAATGTTTACCGAGCTACGTCTGCAAATTATAAAAATTTTCTACAGATATTCAGAGTCGCAAAATCATCTTCAGTGACGAAGCGTTATTGGTCGGGTGAAAACCCACATGTGCTTCATGAATCACCACTTCATCCACAAAAAATTACTGCTTGGTGGGTTTTGCATGCCGGTGGCTTTATTGGGCCATATTTTTTCGTCGACGATAACGATCGTCACGTTACTGTGAATGGTCAGCGTTATCGCGCCATGATCACCGATTATTTTTGGCCCGAATTAGAAGATATGGACTTGGACGACATGTGGTTTCAACAGGATGGTGCCACAAGCCACACAGCACACGCTTCAATCGATTTATTGAAGAGTAAGTATGGTGAGCGTGTTATCTCAAGACATGGGCTAGTCGATTGGCCGCCTCGTTCGTGCGATTTAACGCCGCTTGACTATTTTCTGTGGGGCTACGTTAAATTATTGGCTTATGCCAACACGCCGACGACGTTGGAAGAGCTCAGAGCTAACATTGAACGCGAAATAGCAGCAGTTTCGGCCGAAATGTGTGGCCGAGTCGTTGAAATTTGGGTCCAACGAATCAACCGCTGCAAACGTACCCGCGGTGGCCATATTAACGAAGTCGAGTTCCATTCATAAATTTTTTGATTGTACTTCAAGCCAATAATAAAGTTTTTGAAATATCTCAAAAAATTAACAATATATCTGACAAGTTGATAATAATAAGCTTAGCAAAATTAGATAAGCCTTGCTTATGCAGATCTATTTTCCTCTTATGTCGGCAAATGTATCTGGAATATCGTCAAGATACGAATATGATTTGCGTTCGGTGTTTCATCACTCCTAGAATAATAAAAATCGGTATCCGAATAGGTTTTTTTCAATTTATACATTTAGATACAGCTTAGCTCTTCTTTCTTCACCGACGTCCTTTTATTTATGAAAATATTTCCACGATTTGCTTATGAAATCCTTAGAATCATTGATTTATATCGTATATATAGGGTTTTCTAATAACGACTTGACAACTTTTTTTTAAATAAAAGGCAAACCATTTGAGATATTTCAAAAACTATATTATTGGCTTGAAGTACAATCAAAACATTTATGAATGGAACTCGACATCGTTCATATGGCCACCGCGGGCACGTTTGCAGCGGTCGATTCGTTGGACCCAATTTTCAACGACGCGGCCACGCATTTTGGCTGAAACGGCCGCAATTTCGCGTTCAATGTTGGCTTTGAACTCTTCCAACGTCGTCGGCGTGTTGGCATAAGCCAATGACTTAACGTAGCCCCACAGAAAATAGTCAAGCGGCGTTAAATCGCACGAACGAGGCGGCCAATCGACTGGCCCATGTCTTGAGATAACACGCTCACCATACTTACTCTTCAATAACGTGACAATCGTTATCTTCAACGAAAAAATATGGCCTAATAACGCAGCCGGCATACACACCGCACCAAACAGTTATTTTTTGTGGATTAAGTGGTGATTCATGAAGCATATGTGGGTTTTCACCCGACCAATAACGCATATTTTGCTTATAGACGAACCCATTGAGCCAAAAATTAGCTTCATCACTGAAGATGATTTTGCGATGAAATTCATCATCTTGGGGAATCTTCTCCAGAACCCAATCGAAGAACGTAGCTTGTTAGTGTACTTTACCATAATGAAAGGGTGCGTTCACAAAATAAATTCAAAGTTGTCAAGTCCCTTTTGGAAAACCCTATATTACGTCATGAGTATAGACATAAAAATAAATAATTGTGTTTTAAAATAATAATCTCGCCTTGTTCCTGATTTGCCGAACTAATGTCATTATAATTAGTTCATTAATGTTATTATTATTATTACTATATAGGAGTACCTATGTTTTTTTTTTTTTTTTTTTATTTGAAAAAAAAAATAAGCACAAGTTTCCACTCATATCGTTTGGTCATAAGCACACTGTATTACTTTTAATGCTATTTTTAACTAAAAATTCATTAAAATCCATCACTACAAAAGCTAGCACTTCGAACACGCGTTCAGGTTCTAGAAGGTGGTTATTTTATCCTCGCCAGGCAAGTAAGCATACAACACTCAATGGATTCAGTCTTCCAACTTGGTTAGATCAAATAGCAGTGGAACTCTGCATCAAGCAGGATGATCCAGAGTAGAGAAAACTCACCAAATTCAGATTAAATCTGTACCGTTAGGTTGTAGATTGTGCCATATGATCACACTTATGTGAATATATAGACTTCCAATTCGATTCACTGTCTAGAATAGTTCTCAAAATTATGACTGTATACCTCTATGTTTCCTCCCGAATAAAATCAGTTGAAATCAAACACAATCATTTTCGCATTAAGTTGAAGAATTTATTCACAACTCTTTGCATGAAGACTCTTATTGGGTTTTCTTTTGGGCAGGCAAAAGGCTTTTTTTACTCCGATTTGGATTCCATACTAACACTAAAAATTTCTTCGGAATTTGCAATACTCGTAAGTACATTTTGACATAATATCTAGGATAGGAATTATGATTCTGAAATGAAAACTAGAAGCAAAATTCTGTTTCTGAAAAAATGAGGGGAAAAAGCTCTATGTCACTTTTGTGCTCCGGAGAACCAGAAAATTGCCTGCCCAATCGAAAACGCCACTAGAGTATTTGCGTTTTTTCAGTGATAATAATAAATAACTGAAGTTTAATCTGTAAGCAAACTTTTGAAACATTTTCTTTCAGAAGTACTTGTGCTTGTACTTGAATTGGAGCGATTATCGTTACTACAATACTTTGACATTGTTTATGGACCTCTCAACGTCAAAAAAACATTTTTACAACCTGGACGCGATGATTCCTTTTACGTCTCCCCTGTATTTGACTTACAAGCTCTTATGGTTACGGCTGACAGCCCCAGCCAGTGAATTAAGAGAGTCCTTGAACATACACGATAAAGTCTTCTACGGTAGTTTTCTGTTTCTACAAATTTAAGTTTTGCGTTGAAGTTATGTTTTGATGACCTTAAAGATTTTCAATACTATATTCTAAGCAGTTTGATCGACATGATTTATAGTAACAACCTAAAATCTATATAGCTCGTCTCTATAAATGCTATCGTATGTGACCTTAAAATCTATAAAAAGATGGTGGTTTAAGATTTAGACTGCCGGAGTGGGAAGATTTTGCCGATTGTGGACTTTGCTGGTCTGAAAGCGCACTGATAGTAACCAATGAGGTTGCTGGCGAAGGTTTTCAGACATTCACACGATATGGCAGATAAGATCTTGTATCCGAAGTTGAAGAGACTTACATATATGTACCTTTATAGTTGGCACAGTTGGGGGATCCCCTTTTTTGTCGACCGGGGAAATAATGCTGAGATCATATTCATCAGACATACACTTATCTGACTAGTGCATGCTCTTCACAAAGTTATTTTTTGGATTTTAGCTTATGTATTGATATCCTTGTATCATTCTTTTCAGGTGGATGGAAATTTTGGCTACTTATTTAGCTGCATGTGCTTGCCGGCATTTTTCATCAAACCATGGATTTTATACTTGATACTGGCGACATAGCATAGTTTGACAGATTTCGGAATATACGTTTGGCAAGAATTTTGACGGTCTCTTACGATTGCAACTTTTCTACGTTATATCTTATCACAGTAATTATTCTTTGTTGAGAAACTTGGGAAATCCGCACTCGCACCTTGGCTGCAGCAAGGTGATGATCCGAATCAATGTTTGCTACTCAAAACGTTCGGACGTCCAGAATACAGAAGGCATGCTTTACTTCTATCGCAATGTGATCAAGTTGATTTAGCACTTCATGATCTGAAGACCACAATGTCCCCTCCTGTAAATTAAGATGAGGAAACTGTGTGCTTGTTATAGTGATATTTCGTTTCGCTGCAAAGTCAGAAAGAATAAGTTCGTTGCAACCCGTAGTGTCTAGTAGGCTATTCTTACCAACTTTCCTACCAAAGATGTCCTCCTTTTTCAATACTGGCATAATTCGGATATTGCTAATATGTATTGTCCAGGAGCTCGTAGAAGCATTCTTCGGTGGTGTCGTCCTTATCTTCCGTAAGGGTATAAGTGCATATTAGACTAATGTAAGCGATGAGGTTGTCTTAAAGTGGTCACTCGGGTGCCGGAAGCTTAAGACTTCTTGCCTAAATCTACCGTATATGGTAAGTTCGCATTCGAATAAGTGCTGTTTCTTTTTCCTATAGAAATCATAGTTTTTCATTCTACTTATGGTGTTGATATCTATGGATAGCTGTCAAGGGCATCTGCTAATTGTTTGGCTGAACGTGACCTGTTAAGGGTTCGAACATATCACCTGCAGATCGGAAGGTAGTTTTAAATTTTTACTAGGTTCGTCAATCGCCACGCAGGTCCCCGACAAAGTAAAGCTAGAGCAGAGATTTCCTCTAGTTCTTTCGCCGACTACAATGCAAGAGTCGCTAATACTCGTGTATACTCGTATGCACACTGAGATAAATAAGTATACATACCCATTTAAAGTCATAAAATTTAATTGTTTAATTGTGTATGTATAAGATTGGTGTATGTATAAAAATTGCAGCGCGGGTTACCACACACCGGATCAGTAATGTTTCACTTTAAAGCAGCGAATCAATGTAATGAACGCAATAAAGTACCATGTACACACTATTATAACATTAACTGTTATCTTTCTTGTTGCGAATTGTTTTTATTTTATATGGCTCATAGGTTTATTGTTTTCAGTTTGGGTTATCCCAGTGGCTTTATTTTGCTAAGATGAGCAAAAAATCAAAAAACATTTAGAAATCACGAAAATTGTTGGAGAATCAAAGACGAATCTCCAAACGAAATGCGAAAAAATTATCTTTGTAGTAAGGCTACAAGTGCGACCACCTAAAATAAATAAGCGGATTAAGCGACAAATTTTGAACATCGTTAGAGAAAATCCGTTATCGTTAGTGGAAATCACAAGTAAAATCGAAAGTGACATCGAAACATCAGTCTATCCGGGAACAGTTTGTATAGTTCTATAATGTGTATCACAGTCGCGTCGCCAGGAGAAAATCTTAAACTAGTGGTGTGGGCAATGTCGCTTGGACATTTTTTGGTAAAGGTGATCTTTTTTGGCGGAATGTATGTAACTTTTAGCAAATATATTTGGAAGTGATGGCAAGGCCAAAGTTTGGAGAAAAAAAATTTAGAGCTTAAGCTCAAAATGTCTTACCAACTGTGAAACATGGAAGAGGATTGGTAATAGTTTGAGAGTGCATGTCAGCGGCTGGTGTTGGAAATTTAAAGTTCATATATGGAAATATGGACCATTTTATGTACCTACACAATGAATAATTTGGCATATTCTGCAAAACAATTGAGATTTTCACCAAAGTGATATTTTCAACAAGGCAACGACTCGAGGCATACTTCGAAAGTAGTTCGGCCCTGGCTGCCTTATAATGTACGAAAAGAACTGATTTCTCTAGAACTAGAGCGCAGAATAAGGAAAAGAAAGATAATTAATAAGAACGATCTCAAAAACGTTCTTCGTGAAAAATATTGTAGTACAAAATACTCTCATTGTGGCATCAATGAATAGTCGGCACAAAGCAGTTATTTAAAGTGAGTTCATAAAAACATAAGACAAAAAATATTTTTTTTATATAATTTCTTAGAGAGTATGTATACTTTTTTGTGCTTAGGAAATCACTATTTTATTTCTTTCCCTAACTGCAAACAGTTTCCTGAAATTTTAAAAATATTGTAAATTTAGTTTTTCTCAAAACAAGCTTTAGGAAATCATAAATTCTTTCCTTTAAGATGTATAGAAATCTATAAAACTAATGTTTTACATAGGGTATTCATATTTATTGGTGTCACTATATATACGATATCAGCTTTAAAACAACTTTTTCCTGAAACATGTTCGACTTATTTTAAAGGAACACACACCCCTTATTGATATTGCGTGGTACTCAAATGATAAGCGAAACAATAACACCTATCGGTATATTCATGTTTATATACAATAACAATCTTGCGGTCTGACCTTTACCTTTACCAACGAGTCAATTGACATTAATCCAGTCCTCCTCCAATCTAATTTAGGATCGTTCTGTACATATTTACTCGAAATTAAAAAAAAATACAACTTAATAAGCATTGAATAAATTTTCAAATACTTTAGTCATTAAATGTTTGTCAAATCTAATCTATCACCAAAGGAGGAAAGTAAACAAACCGAATTACAAATAAAAGTTTAAATAGATTTCAATATTGACCACGTATGTACACTATGTAGGAGCTCATAAATTCATTCCCCAATCCAAAAAGCCATCACTTAACCAATCTATTTATAACATAACATCAGGAAAGCTAAAAATTTCCCATGAAATCGAGCGTTGTCAACCTTACGCAAAGATAAAAGAACATCACTGAGGATTATGTCGTAGAGTTCCATAACTGAAGACTTCTAACAAAATTTTCTTAGATTGGTATTGTGTTAGCGCGCAAAGACAACATTTCCTTTTCTGAATCATCTCTCATACCCTTGTGTAGGGCAATTGTACTCGGATAAGTAATCGTTGTCAATATTTGTTCTGGATAAGGACTGTTTAGGGAGAGGACAAAAATACATCTTATCTTTCGTGGCTCATTTTAAAGGCGACAACAATCGGAATCACAAAACACCACAAAAGTGTAGATTGTTTCCTTTTTTTACAGCTTTGTTATCTGCTGAAGGTATGGATTTCCCTCTTCAGAGAACTTATTGGTGAATGGTATTTGCTCAAGACAACATAAAAACGACCAAAGACGAACAACCCACAGAACAAATAAAACAATATCAAAATCGAAATCGAAATCGAAATCGGTATAAGAATCGAATTTGAAATATATATATGTGAATATATATAATATACATATATATGTTTGTTCATACGTACGCGTATCTTCGAAAATCGGATCAAAATGTCATGGAGTCGTATGTACATATCTAATAAAAAAATGCTATCTTTATGTAAACAATGGCTTTTATTCTTTTCATAGTGTCCCAGTATCTTAAGGATTCAGAGATCCGACTATTGCCGACCAACCGATACTGTTGTGTTTGTTTTTTGTCACCAGAGGGGAGTGCTATCAGCTTTTTTATATAGTACGTTTTTGTTACGATATTTCTATTTGTTTTTTTTTTTAGTTCCTTTTAATTTTATTTTGTTTGAAAAAAATAAATAAAAATTGGGTCGGGAATAACAAATCCTCAATTGATTTATCGCAATCGTTCGACCGATTGTCCTTGATATACGCGTAAGTACATATGTATAGTATTGGGTAACTTGACAGATTTGCGTTATAAAATTTTGAATTACTCATACAATCATTGGAGACGAATTTAGTAAATTATGCAGGAAATCAACAGAAAACTTCGGAAAGCAAAAATGCCTTCAGTTTAGCGGCAGAGTATTATAACGTTAAAGGGACTTTCCCGGGTTAGATAAACCTTATGTTTGGTATGTTTATTCCTGACGGGGAATTTTATTTTAACATCGTTTCTCACGAACCCGCAATGTGCTTCTCGACTAAACTGCCGCATTTGTCCCCATCATGCAAATCGTATTCATCTGGGAAGAGTTTATCAGGACAAAACATGGCAAATACTCTATTTTATTTTCTACTCCATTAACAATAAATGCAGGTGAAACCAATGAAACCAATGAAACCGCCACTCTGTATTATCCAAAAATATGTTCGGTTTTAATAGGTGTCTACCTTTATTCTTTTCCGTAGCCTTAAAGAAGTGCGACTTTAAGCATTCCCGAAAATAACTACCATGGGGCTGCCCGGTACCTGTTTTAATAATGTTATGATTTGAGAAAAATTTGTTAGTTAAGTTTTTACATTTATTTTTATTTATTGTAGAGCACAGTGTAAAACGCTACATAGTAATCAAATAAAAGCAAACTAATTTAAAAAAAAAAAATCACTGTTGCTGTCGTTTTAATTATTTAAAGTTATAATTATCTCCTCTGTTGCTGTTTCTGCGAAAATATCTACATACATACCACACCTTACGCTTAACTTTTAGTTTTCAGTATCCACTTTCTCAAGTGCTTCTGTTTATAGTAACTTTACGTATTTTTTTTTTATTTTTTTTTTTTTTTTGAAAGATTTTCTCTGGCTAGCTACGAATCTTTTTACTTGATATACCAAATAAAGAAGTTATCACATATTTGCTAGTAAATATTAGCATTCCTATGGAGATTTATCTAAAAAAAATATAAATGTTCGCGTCCTATGACCATTTTAAGTGGGAAATTGTCTCAAAATCTGTTAATTCATAGCCACAACTAGCTTATTGTATGATTAGGCCGATTAAAAAAAGGTTGGTGATGCCAAAGTTTAAAACTTATTAGTAGATGCAAGTTTTAAAAAAGGAGAAGTCAAAGTTAAAGGGCCAACCATAATCAACATTGGGAAGCATAAGCTAATGTCATAACTGAACGAAATGCTTCCCTATGTTCTGTCAATTCCAGCCGATGACCATAATACTTTTGCATGCATATCTATCTGTCAAATCAATTACTTTTTTTTTCTCTCATTGTTGGGGGTTGTTTTTTTTTTCGCGTTCAAAATGAATAGTAGCAGAAAGTTTAAAATATATAAAGATCTACAAATGTTACATACTGTGTTGGAAGGATTGTGCGTGTTAAAAAAAATTAATAATATCCTACAATATATAAAAAGCAAAAACGATCTTGCAGTGTGCGCCGAATAAATCGCGACAGGAAGAGGAATGGCTTTTTTGCTGTTACCTTCCAAAAAGTTAATGAAATGGACAGTGGTCAATCAAATTGCATTGAGTCAATTGATGGAAAACATATTGCCATCAGATGCCCACCCAATAGCGGAAGCTAGTTTTTTTCCTATAAAAAACACTTCAGCATAGTGCTAATAGCAATATGTGATGCGAAATATTGTTTCACAAATGTTGACATTGGAGCTTATGGTAGCCAAAGTGACGGAGGTAAAGAATGCATATCGAGTTAATTCCTCCTTGTAAAACGAATAATAATGTTATGTCTTCATTTTATGTAGGAATCTTTCATATTAGTCGTTTCGGAAAAAGACTGTTGGAAAATAAGCTTCCTATTCCTGAATCAAGAAACTTGCCAAACACTATACAATTGGTTCCGCGTTACTTTGTAGCTGATGCTGCCTTCCTCCTTTCAAGTAACCTGATGCGACCGTATTCCGGAACATTGCTGCCACCAAAAGAAGAACATTTTATTTTGCTGACGACTTTACATATGTTGCCTGAAAACGCGGAGAAAATAGTGTTAGCTCTTATTGCACTTCATAATTTTATAAAGCTCAATAAACGTAATGCAGCATCATATTGTCCCAGCAAATACACCGACTGGGAGGACGACATTGGGTACGACATTGGCATCAATCAACCCATCTGCTAATACACACCAATATCGTGGCAAAACATCAACAAGAATTCGAAACGAAATTCGTGATTACCTTTATAATAATTGACAACACGTTTTAATAAATAATGATATTTTAATTAAATTTATACTTTTTAATACATAGCAATGTATACATACATATATTTTTCATTTTATTTAAGCTGATTTTCGCTTCTTAGCTGTAACACCCTCGCAAACATTTCACCTTTGCACTGGTCTTTGGCTGCAACTGGCAAATCCTTCATAAGGGAGTGCAGTGTCTGTAGATACAGCGCATCGTCATCCATCGCTGGAATAACTGCCATCGGCTGTGTAAGTTGGTCTCCCAACATTTTGATGACGTTGCCAAACTGGTCCATCAACCCATCTAACTCCACTTTCCTTCTCTTCAGAGGAGTTGACGTTGCAGGACAGTACTCGATTGCGTCATTCCAATATCCATCGGCAAATGGTACGCTGCTGTCATTTGCTGAAGTTGAAATATCTTCAAGTTCTGTTGATTCGTTGCATCTTGTTCTGAAATAAAACAAATATCTATAGTGTATTACCTTTCATAACATTGGAAATGAAAGATCCATACCGGCGAGGCTTCATTGAGTCTCTTAAAAATGACAACTCTTCAAACAATTCCCACTCTACTTCAGCTAATGCTCCACTGCCGGAAGGCATATCCTGCTTCCTCAACTCCCGGGAAAATCTTTCTCGAAGAGATGTCCATTTACTCTTGCATTCTGCCGCTGAACAAAGAAAGATTAAACCACAATATACTCGTATGTTTCTTTTCCAATTTCTTCCCATACCTTTTCCTTTTTAAATTTATTGAAGTAAAAGGCATCCTTTTGTCAAAAAGGCACCTATTTTTCCGCACATTATCAACTAAAAGGTACACAAACTCGTATTCTGCCATTGTTTTTACTATTTTAATTTTTTTTTTTTTTAAACAATAATCACAACTGTCATATTCGCATATGCAATGAGCGAATGAGAGCGCTCTCTCTTATGTCGGTTAATGTTTGCAAAAGTGAACCAATATTTAACGAATCGACGTTGGGCTTATTATGGTTTGCATCATAAGATTGGGAGTATTCGTGGGTTTGCATATGCGTGCATGTGTATCTGAATGTTGATTATGGCTCTCACTTAACTTTAAAATTATGTTTTGATATAAAAATCGAGTTATTAAATGAACAGTGTCATTAAATGAACAGAAACTCCCTGTAGTTTTATACAGCCAGATTAAACGGACTCTAACGGAATGTTTTGGTTATAAAATAAACTGTTAAATTTGTTGCTGCAATGCAGCAAACGTCTCGGTAAATTTAATTTTGACCTTTACGAAAAAGCGATAAAGATCCCTTGAGATGCTTTTTTATTTTTTGATAAAACTTCCATACATCTTTGTTTGCTTGCTTTAGTTTTTCCTTAATCATTAGGTTCTCATGCTTATTACCTAACTTGTCCAGAGGCCGACGGTTCTTCGGTAAGTGTTTGAGTGCACATTAGTTGTTCACTCGATTATGAAGAGCTCAAGACTTTCTTCTTATTTCTGCCACATATAAAAAATTTGCGTCCGTCATTCATATTTCGTTTTTCGTTGATTCAATCACACGAATTCGCCTGCCGTGTGTCCTGCTTTCTAGGTTAGTCATTTCTGACTGGATATTACATTATTGTAACTCTAGCTAAATAAGTTTTGCAAGTGAAGCAAGTCAGAATTAATGTACTTAATATTGCGTAGCTTAGTCTAAGCATTTTAAATATGAAAATAATTTTTCTATCAACCAAAATTGTAACAGTACCTAACAATTAAAAAAAAATAGCTAGGTTAAAATGACAGAATGACGATTTTTGCCATCTAAAGTGTTTTCCGTATAATGAATTGAACATTTTAAGGGGAGATTTCTTGGCATATATTATTTTGGGAAAAAAGTTATATAAGTGGCGGAACGGAAATGCATCCGCTGCGAAACACAGAGGTTTTAGGCAAAACTTCACGCTGCCCTCTTTTTACGCCTATCCAAATTACACCTGAGGGTAGGTAACAAGTGGGGTAGCGTTGAACTCATAATTATATATAATAATAATATAAATGACCGTAGAGGTCATTTCAAAAGAGTGACCACCGATCTGATGAGTACAAGTCTGCAGTAATAAAATAAAGAGGTGCGAGATTTAATTTGGGATTACCCAACATAAGTGATATCTACGAGTAAGATCTACGAGTTTAATACCAGAATACCTATCACTCAAAAGTGGCATTTGTTCTTAGGGATAATTTTTGAACAGCAAAAGGCTTGCTTCATCGTACACAAAAAAAAAAAAACTAGAGGAATCTAGAATACCGAAAAGGAGGAATCACAGTTAAAATTATCCCGAAGTTCAAACTTGTACGCACGCAGATTATAAAGAAAAGGCAAAATCAAACATATTCCCTACTACGACACTTATTGCCAGATACTACATAGGAATACAATGTTCGATGTGATACGTTCTTGCAATTCTGTTCAGTAAAATAAGAAAAGACGATCAGATCCCTAACTGGTGTAGTGAAAGGCGAAAGTTACACAGTTGCACTGTATACATGCAAAGGCGACATGAAAACTTTAACAACTAGCTATTGGTAAGTCTAATGTAGGTAGTATATAACGCAAAGTTATCAAATTTCATACCAATGTGTAGACGGCAATCGAAAGAAATACAAATTTGTTCAGAGAATAACTGAACTTCTTGAAACAAATAACCACGAAGCATTTCAGCGCTATGCAGTTCATAGCACTCTAATTGTAATAATTCCCCATATAACCCTTTGGTTTTTGCTTTAATGTAACTTTAATGCATTTTATTTTAAAATTTTTTGTGATATTTGCCATGTTCAGTTAAAGGAGTATCGATCGATTGCGAAGTTTTGCGTTAAACTTGACAAATATTTCACCTTTTGAAGCAAGATTACAGAGATGAATGTCATTCTCATTAGAGTGTTGAAAATGGCTTAAAAAATCATCAATTAAATGGTCATGCAGAGTCATTACCGAGTCTGACTGTTAATATTCAGAATAGCCTGAAATCTCAAATGGATCATGTGCATATCATGAGATTTTGAAAGATAAGTTAAACATACGTCGAGTTAAAGTTAGTTGTTTTGTATTTTTCTTTTTAAAAAAAGATAGGAAAGAACCACAAGTAAATACTTGCCGAAAGCTGGATGTTGATGAGATAATGTATAACGCATCATGAATTCTTTTTTTAAGCTCAATCGGCGAATGAATCTCTACCGAGTTTTTCCTTCGCTGTACCAAATTTTTTAAATTGTCAGCTCGGTTACTGGGCTTTGACATTGCACCTCCTCTACTGCTTGTCGCCTACTTATGAGGGTATCTTTTCTAATTCCTGATACAATATTTTTACTTTTAACACACTTGTCCTAACCTTTTCCTTCTCCTTTTCGCAATGTTTATAGTTCAACCCAAAATGCTCTTTCACTATTTCCTTTGCTCTTTACCGCCATTTTCATTCTATGATTCCATTTCCACATTTCTTTATTTATGAATTTTGAGAAACTGGCCATTAGACATACCGAGCAGTGTTTTAGCACTACTTTATCTTCTTGATTTATGATATTCAGGAGCCATTCTTACAAATTTAGCGCCCTGAGCTATAACAAAGAGCGTATTTTGTACTGTAAGGCCTTCTGATTTACATGAGTTAGTAAATCATGGGCTGAAAAGTCGCCGTTTCTAAGAAAGGTCACCACTTGCATTATTAATGATTACGAATGACAGTAAAGTGAAATTGATCGAGATAGCTGAGGCTCTGAAGATAACAAAAGAGCGTGTTGGATATATCATACACGAATATTTGGACATGTGAAAGCTCTGTTCAAAGTGGGTGCACCGCGTTTGCTCACAATCGACCAAAAACAACAACGTGTTGATAATTCAGAAGAGTGTTTAAAGCTGTTCAACCGCAATAAAGCCGAATTTTTGCGTCGGTATGTGACAATGGATGAAACTTGGCTCCATCACACCAGAGTCAAGACGGCAGTGAGCTGAGTGGCGAGCAGGCGACGAACCTCGTCCAAAACAACCAAAAACTCAACAGTCGGCTGGCAAGGTAACCGTATTTTGGGATACACATGGAATAATTTTCATCGACTATCTCCAAAAGGGGCAGATTATCAACAGCGATTTTAACATTGCGTTGTTGAAGCGTTTGAAGGACGAAATCAAAAAAAAAAAGGCAATGCACCGTGTCACAAGTCGATGAAAACGATGGCAAAATTGAATGAATTCGGCTACGAATTGCTTCCCCACCCACCGTATTCTCCAGATTTGGCCCCCAGCGATTATTTCCTGTTCGCAGACCTCAAAGGAATGCCCACCGGAAAGAGATTTAGGACCGATGAAGAAATAATTGCTGAAACAGAGGCCTATTTTGGTATTCCGTTTAATAGCTCATCAAAGTTGGGCCATAATGTACCTTTTTCTGATTGCTCACTGCCTTTTTGCCTTGACGTTAATAATACTATATAATAGCAACTATCATAAATTCGTAATTTATTCTGTTCCGAAATAATACAATTCAAGAAGCCGATATTTCCGATATTTGGTCACTTGATTCCTTTCGTACTATTCTCCTTTCAATCGTGTTTGAGTATTCTCGACTTTTCTTTTGCTGTACAAAAAGTCTCCACACGTGGTATCCTGATCACACATAGCTCCTTCTTCTTAACAAAACCAGCAAATGATGCAGAGGTTTCATTCACGATAAATTATAAATTTAGGTTTTATATAAATCTAGATGTCCCTATCAAGAATATGTCAAGAAAACAGGAATGGTGATGTGATGGTCCAATTTTGTAAAAGTTCATTTGACTAAAGTGTTATAAACTACACTTTATCTTAAGCCAAGATCTGGGTGAAATCTTATCAACGGATTCGTATCAAACGTAAGCAGACAGTTGGTATTTCTACTGTGCTTTTAATTAATTTTAAAGTTTATATGATATTACATTTTCAATACTATTTTAAGTTTATTTATCACCAGCTTTTAAGTGAGGGTGAAAAAGAAAGCCAGCAATTTTATAAGTTATTATTATTACTGGGTCTTCCACATTTATGAGAGATTCCTTATAGATTAAATCATTGTAAGTAGCATTAATATCTTGAAATCTGTGCAGTATATCTTCCAGATTAAATCTTATAGATTAAATCATTGTAAGTAGCATTAATGTCTTGAAATCTGTGCAGTATATCTTCCACCATATCAACTTTATATTTGAAAGCCCACAGGTTGCTATTATAGTAATATTGCAGCAAAGCTCTATCACTTTGGTCACCAACCTGCACTGCACGGCCCCCTCCAGTGTTACTTCCAAATGATTATCATTTTCTAATAACCCTTTAACTTCATATGCCCTTTATGATGTAACATCATCCTCAAGCAAATCATTCACCCGTATAGACTTGGTCACGGATCACGATCATCTTAGTGAACATTAAGGTATGTTACGGTATGTGGTACGAGTATGTCTTTCGTGTAACGGAAAACTTAAAGTCCTTCACACAGCTTCTTTGCTGCTAACATAACGGCCAGAATGATATGTCTTTACTTCATCTATAGGATTTTTGAGGTCTTTGCTTCTGATGAAAAAGCACTTTATAGCACGTAGTGAACTGTAAGCCTCTAAATTGATATGGGGGGGTAGAGTACGATAACTTTGGTGCCAAAAATTGATAACGGTTTTTTATAGAGGGGTCAAAAACAAGTATTTTTTATCACGGGAGGGGGGTCTATCACGCCCCATTAAGAAAGTAGGGACAATTTTATTAAAATATGACTTAAAATGGAAGAAAAAAATTATTAAAAAAAAAAAACAGCAACACTTACAATAAAGTACTGTACCATTTTCGAAAGCCAGAAACCTATTCTTCAAACCTAAGTTCCAGCTATATTATTTGTATCAATAGTTTTTAAGAAATTCGCATGCAAACCCAAAGTTTGGACCAATTTTTTTCAAAATTGTGATGTGGAGTGCTAAATTGGATTTCTGCGGTCGATGCCTATATTAATTTTGAATCGAACACAAAAACCGAATGGATTTATGTCGTCTAGTTTTTGAGAAAATTTAAAATTATTATTATTTTTGTTTTTTTGGTATTTACGATGATCTCACTTTGAGGATTAATGTTGATGATCCTATCATCTTTGTAAGTAAAGTATTGCAAATCATTTAGCGTTACCCAGAATGCACCACGAGGAGGTACAATTGCATTGCATTCAGCGTCGCAGTCAGTCAGTTTGTCTGTAAGTAAGTAGTTAGTTAAAAATAGTTAAGTCGTTTTTTAATATACTATACATATTAAAAAGGTATGTAAGTCTCGTCAATAAAATCATCGTCCGTACTGTTACTGTGTTACTGTCGAGTTCGTTGAGTTCGTCATTGATGGTGAGGAGCCGAGGGTTTTTTGTCGGTAAAATATCTTCTAAGTGCTCACTGTGAACGGTGGGAGGGTCGAAGTCCTTCAATTGCAAACCTACTCTTTCTTTACCATCGAAAAAACATTTGTATACTTTTCTTACGTCCAGCAAAAATTCCATAATTTGGGAGCCAAAGTCGTCCTTATATTTTTTTTCAAGACAGTATTTGCTATAAAAAAAAGTGCCATATATTGATGAATGTGATCTATTGTTTTTCGGCATAAAATTGTTTTTTTTTTCAGAAGCTTGTTCTGATTCTCGAGGTCATTAATTGTATTGGTTGCATCGGTCTTGTTAACATATTTGCCTTTGCTGTGTCTAGTAATTTCATGTGTTGTGAAACTAGAGAATATTTTTTTTACCTATATACTGGCGCGCGCTGTCGGTACAAATACGACTGGTGTTGGGGTCAACGTATTTACGGATATAAGGCCATAAATCTTCCTTACATTTGGGGTTTACTTTAAAGAACCGTCCAGCCTTATTTTCTTTGCAAAATATCCCAAATCGTCCTTATATTTTTTTTTTTCGATAAAAAAAGTGCCATATATTGATGAAGGTTCTGTTGTTTTTCGGCATAAAATTGTTTTTTTTTCAGAAGCTTGTTCTGATTCTCCAGATCATTAATTGTATTGGTTGCATCGGTCTAGTTAACATATTCACTTTTGCTGTGGTTCGTAATTTCATGTGTTGTGGAACTAGAGAATATTTTTTCAACACCTATATAACGGTGCACGTCTTGGGTGCACCATTAATATGTAATCATTTCTCTAAAGCAGATTTTAAAATAGTTTATGTATTAGACGGTTAGTTTTACACAACTTCGAAACAGTTTCTTCCCCCATGAAGTAAATCTGTAGGTGGACGCAAAGAGCCGATTCTTTGATAAATTTGGCCGTGGATCATAAAATTAGGTTAAAGTCTAGCATTATAACTTTTGTATCGACATCAGATGAAGTCATCTGAAAGCTTGAATTCTTATTTACCTAGAGTTGAACTGAGATATTGCTACCAGTACAACACCTACCAACTGTTTCCTCCTTCCATTCCTCCTTCCAATGCACTGTCTACATTTTTTTTTAATGTAATCATTTACTGGGAAATAATCAAGGGCAGCTTCATTAAAAGCCTCCCACGTCCTACGTGTACAAACACGTCTCTCTATTTGACGCCGTCGTTGTAACTGTTAAAGCGTCTCAGCAGCTGACATTCCTCCATCGTCTCTGAAACTCTAAGAGATGCGTGACGCTCTGCGGGGACCAATGATCCTGAGAGTACTCCAGGGTGTTTTGGGTAAGAGTAATTTTCGCAGTTCGAGCTCTCTTGGAGCTACGCACTAAATTTGACTTACTATTATTAATAATACGCAGAATTAACACAACTACCCAACTGAAAAAACAGTTTAAATGTTTTAAAA
This sequence comes from Volucella inanis, assembly GCA_907269105.1. Lineage (NCBI taxonomy): Eukaryota > Metazoa > Arthropoda > Insecta > Diptera > Syrphidae > Volucella > Volucella inanis. Next base: position 37,200,328 of record OU026154.1, on the reverse strand, counting down.
ATTAATTGTTTTAGAAATTGAAAAGATGAACATTTTATTTAACGGGAAACGATCAACTCTGCTCATTTAACTTAGCTCCTAGTTACGAACACCGTAAAGACTTACGGTAGTTTAAGACTCGTGCAATGGTTGGTTCGAACTATCCTTATACTTACTAAACCCCCCGCCCTCCTTGCCTAGTGGCTTTAATCCTTTCTCGAACCGCGTAAGTATAACTTTAGGTAAGAGCCACCGTTGAGTTCTTAAATCCCGCGATAGCAACGCGGAAGCTCCTCTCTCAATCTTAAAGACGCCCCCGTAAGTAACCCGAGAAATACCGTGGTCTCTTATCTATGGAATTCTATTTAAAACTTCCATAGCGACAGTTCGTTCCGATGTTTCACCTGGCTAGCATTTTCAGGCCCAGCCGGTCCCCTAACAGTTGCCGTTGAACTGACAATGTCCAGAAAGAAGCTGAATAAGATAAAAATTTACCTTACTATGAATTTGCGTCAGCCATTGGACCAGCAACAGTATGAGTCAGTGTGTCCACCTACTCACAACCTCATCATCCCATTCCTGGTGCCAGCGCGCATTGTTCTGTTTCACCTGTCGCTAACTTGTTCGGATTCCGGGGACAGAAATTTAAATATGCGCTTCCAGCCTAATAACCATAACAGTGTGGTAAGCCCACATAATATAAAGAGACTTCCAAGGGAAGTCGCTTTCGAAAACTCCGTCTCGACAGCGTATCCGTTCACATCTCGGATCCCTTCAGCAATATAGAATTGGCGACCGACGCTAGTACGCTCCTTTTGGCCTAAGTTCCCACCCGCAAATATGATGAAGAAGAACAGTATAAAAGTCTTAATTTTTACTGAAAAACTTGTTCCGAAATATAGTTAACTTATTATTTTATCTCTTGGTCTTATCCATTTTTCTTCTCTGGCCCATTGGTATTCGCTTTTGGAAACTCTCATTGATTGATCTTCAAAGAAAAAAAGCTGGTTTCTTCGACCGGCTTCCTTGTCGTGGTTGTATTTTTTATCCTAAGCGCTCTAATTTCCTTGTATTTACTTCTTTTCTATTTTCTATTTTCTATTTTCTTCTAGGGATCTCAAAATTTGATTGTTGTTCAGAGAAGCATCGGCTTGTAAGCAAGTCGTTATGTGATGTGATGCATCTCCATGGTATACAAATTAAACATTAATGTGTTTATGTTTGTTGCAATTCTCACAATGGTGTACTCAAGTCTAGATTTTTCTACTGCTTTTTAAACTATACCATAAGTGAAATACGCTCTTTCGTCTCTCTTCAGGCGTGATAGCCACATTGTTATCATAGCTATACCATCCTAAGCGTTGCCTAGTGGGTCATAAGACTTGTCATTTTGATCCGTAGTTGGTTTGGGTAGCACTGTATATTGGTAATCTCTCTTACTAGAGTATGTATGTTTACAAATATGTAAACATGCAGTTTATGGCGGCTATTAACTTTTCTAGTGTAACATTTGAACTGATTTTCAAAATAAGATATAGAATCTCATTTCACTTACTATATGATGTACATTCACAATTTGTTTTTCATTTCAGAGCACTACACATGAAAGAGCATCCGGATTACAAGTATCGGCCACGGCGGAAACCGAAAACTCTCACAAAATCGCCCGTCCCACAGCAGAGTCAAACTGCCAAAGAAACCATGTCACAACTGCAGCAAAACTATAACTATGGCAATCCTCTTGAACTACCACTCAATTTGCAACCACGAGTCCCGAACTTTTCACTAGCACCACACTATCCACAAATAGCGCTCGACTTACAAGCGCGTCTTCAAGCCATGTACGCCAGCAGTATCTATCACGCACGCCAGCAATATCTACCATATTTTGGTTGTGCCTCGCTCATTAGCCCCGAAAATTCACCATCTTCAACTAGTCCTACCGGAAATGGAATTTCTCCTTACAGTTGTATAAGGTCCGCAAATACATCGCCAACTCTAACCCTACCGACGCAACCCCCACCGAATATTATATGACCAACTCCCTTGCGGTATGGTGCCGCGGAACACGCTGTGTGAATTTCGCGAATCCTACCTAGCCCAACAAAGTTCATTGTTTACCATTGCTTAGCATTTAAGTTGTTGTAATTTCGTACTTTTTAGATTTTAGAATATTTAGTCTTAAATTTACTTTTAGTGAAAGAAAACTTTAAACAAATAGGCTTAGGCATGGATGCAGGATAGGGAAGTGGAAAGAAGACAGTATCTGATGACCACTTTATGGAGCATAAAGATCTACATATTGTCTAGAAAATTAGTCTTTTGGTATGGTCTGGCTTTGATAGAATCAATTTTAAGTAGCTCTTTGTTGAATTTTGAATAGTCCTAAGACTATCACTTTCCACTCCTGCTGTATCTTTAAATATCCATGTGAAACATTGTGCAAAACATCATCACCAGAAAAATTTAAAAATAATATTGTATCTAATAAACTGCTAGAGCTAGTGCAGTAAAAAACAACTGCAAATACTTAAAGTATCTGTAAATAGTACGAACTAGTTATAATTGCCAACATTTTTAACAAATTTATTGTAAATGTGATAAAATTCTTTTCTTATACTGTTTCCTATTTCTCCATGATTATTGATTTGAGTTTTTTTGAATTTTTTTTTATTATTATTATTATTAATGGTTTTTGCTTTACAACAATATTAAAAGACAGACACTTTTAGTACAATTCCCCAGTAAACATTTGTAAATGAAATTGTATACTTAATTATATTTTTTTATTATTATAATTTTTTTCTTTTTATTTCATTGTAAATAATGAATTTTAAAATTTTTTGTATTCAAGAAAATGTACAATAATAAAAATTGACGAAAAATTTAAAAAGAGTTTTTTTTTTTTCTTTTTTTTTTGATGGCTTTGATATATACAGATACTAAAAATATTTGGTATGTTGTGCTTGGAATCCAATAAGTCCTATTCTAATTCTTTATAACTCGATTCAATTAATATATTGGGTCTATAACTATAACTTCGTGCGGTTTGCTAAGAGATGGCGTAACTTGTATTATTCCATTGGAACATGCGTTGGACAGCTACTGTCATTCTACGTCATTTCAGTATATGTCATTCATTTAAAGCGTAAACAACAATAATTTTTTGTTTAGTTTGAAGATGAAGAACTGGAAGCATTACTCTATGAAGATTGTTGCCAAACACAAGAAGAGCTCGCAGAATCTTTGGGTGTCACTCAAGCAGCCATTTCAAAAGGTTTAAAAGCAGCTGGATACATTCAAAAGCAAGGAAATTGGGTTTCACATGAACTCAAGCCGAGAGACGTCGAAAGGCGGTTTTGCATGTCCGAAATGCTGCTGGAACGCCACAAAAGGAAGTCATTTTTGCATCGGATAGTTACTAGTGATGAAAAATGGATCCATTACGACAACCCCAAGCGCAAAAAATCATATTTGAAACCCGGCCAACCAGCCAAATCAACGGCAAAGTCGAATATCCGTGGCGCGAAGGTAATGCTCTGTATTTGGTGGAATCAGATGGGTGTGCTGTATTATGAGCTTCTAAGACCCGGTGAAGCCATCAATGGACAACGCTACCGAACACAAATAATCCGTTTGAAGAGAGCAGTAGCCGAAAAACGCCCGGAATATGCGACCAGATACGAGGAAATAGTTTTCCATCATGACAACGCTCGGCCCCACGTTGCTATTTCGGTTAAGAACTATTTGAAAACAGTGGATGGGAAGTCTTATCCCACCCACCTTCTAGCCCAGAACTTGCCCCTGCTGACTACCATTCGTTCCGGTCGATGCAGAACGCCCTCACTGAAATACGGTTCACATCAGAGCAGAATATCAAAAATTCGCTTGATTCATTCTTGGCTGCCAAGCCGGCACAGTTCTTTTGGAATGGGATCCACAAATTGCCAGAAAGATGGGAAAAAGTCATAGCTTCAGATGGGCAATACCTTGCAATATTATTGTACATGTTTTTTTCTTAAATAAACGTTCAAATTTAAAAAAAAAAAAAAAACGCACGTTATTAGTTATATAATATGTCAAGATAAAACCTATCAGCATATGATCTATCACTCACTTCCAAACTTGTTCGATTCTCTATGAAATCCGGTGGGGGCTTTCATTGACGCTTAGTTTCTTCGAATGCGCAACTGTGTTTCCCTTTTGATTAGCGCCTGTATACACATTTTATATATTGGATATATATTATAGTTTGTGCGGTTTTTTTTTCAAAATTTTTGCGTTTATTTAAGAAAAACATGTACAATAGTATTATTCACAGTATTGCCCATCTGAAGCTATGACTTTTTCCCATCTTTCTGGCAATTTGTGGTTCCCATCACGTTGGAAGGCATCGATTTTCTGAATGTGTATTCGCTTATGGGATGGCCATACTTCACTATAATACTCAGAAAAGGCCTTATAAAAATAATGTGCAGTGGTGACATAAGGGTCCGAATATCCTTTCGACTAGTGTTTGATAAGGTCAAGTGCAAAATTATCTTTATTTATAATACTGTCAATATGTGAACAGAAATTATAACAAATTATACGTAGATCTCTTTCTTTGGTAGTGAAAGGAATTACAAAAATACACCTTATCGAAAATTTATTAAAGTTGTTTCGCATGCAAAAGAAGTTAGAGAGCAATGATACGAATCTGCAAATTCTCATGTCATCAATGAAAGTAGAAACACTAGAATTCGATATAACGGGATTAATATCGCTTATTGTAAGGATGAAGATGATTGGCCCAAGATGGTTACCCTGATGGACACCAGATGTTAGTTTACTGGAGATATTATGAAATGAGATAATTTACACATTATTTTAGTACAATAGTTGAAAAGGCATCAGAATCGAAAGACAAATTATCTTTAAATTTAATTATGGTTTCTCTTACCAAAGATGTTGTTATGTATGTTTTATGAGATTAAAAATGTCTGTGGAGAATGAATTATATAGCTTGAGTTCCGATAATTGCTTCCGAAAAGATTTGTCATAGCATGCAAAGAAATGTGCAATCGTTTAGGGGACTACGGAAGATTCACTGAAGAATTTGAAAGTTAAAGAGATCCGTTTGACTTTCTTTTGTGATAAACAATGTTGTAGAAACTGTAGTATCCAAAAATAGAATAAATTGCATGCAGTAAAGACAGTCAGGGTAAAGATACTAACAAAGTACTGGAAAATAATATAAATTGCTATATTGTATTGGGTATATATTTTAATTCGTGTGGTTTTTTTTTCAAAATTTGAACGTTTATTTAAGAAAAACATGTACAATAGTACTATTCAAAGTATAGCCCATCTGAAGCTATGACTTTTTCCCATCTTTCTGGCAATTTGTGGATCCCATCTCAAAAGAACTGCGCTGGCTTGGCAGCTAAGAATGAATCAAACCAATTTTTGATATTCTGCTCTGATGTGAACCGTATTTCAGTGGAGGCGTTCTGCATCGACCGGAACAAATGGTAGTCAGAAGGGGCAAGGTCTGGGCTATAAGGCGGGTGGGGAAAGACTTCTCATCCACTGTTTTCTAAATAGTTCTTTACCGGAATAGCAACGTGGGGCTATTATTTCCTCGTGTCTGGTCGCATATTCCGGGCGTTTTTCGGCTACTGCTCTCTTCAAACGGATTAATTGTATTCGCGTTGTCCATTGATGGTTTCACCCGGTTTTAGCAGCTCATAATACAGCACACCCATCTGATCCCGCCAAATACAGAGCTTTGCCGTTGATTTGGATGGTTGGCCGGGTTTCGCATATGATTTTCTGCGCTTGTGGTTGTCGTAATTTTTCCATTTTTCAGCACTAGTAACATTCCGATGCAAAAATGACTTCCTTTTGTGGCGTTCCAGCAGCATTTCAGACATGCTAAACCGCCTTTCGACGTCTCTCGGCTTGAGTTTATGTGGAACCCAATTTCCTTGCTTTTGAATATATCTAGCTGCTTTTAAACCTATTGAAATGGCTGCTTGAGTGACACCCAAAGTTCTGCGAGCTCTTCTTGTGTTTGGCAACAATCTTCATAGAGTAATGCTTCCAGTTCTTCATCTTCAAACTAAACAAAAAATTATTGTTGTTTACGCTTCAAATGAATGACATATACTGAAATGACGTACAATGACAGTAGCTTTCCAACGCATTTTCCAATGGAATAATAACAATGGAATAATACAAGTTACGCCATCTCTCAGCAAACTGCAAGTTTGTTAAGTTATAGACCTAAATTTAGTTCATATAAGCTGGGTATTTAGGATACCTCAATTCGGAACTAATTGAGTAAGTCCAGCCAATGTTTTCGCAAGAAAAAATCTCAGCTTTAGAGCAGATACTTGCGATACTGATCTAAAACACAATACATTGATACCACCGCATATGTTTGCGTGAAGCATTAAAACTATAGAAAGTATTAAGTAGAAAGTCAATCTGTGCGAAAAGCAGTGAAGACAGGACGCCAGCCCTACGGACAAGCCCTTCATGATATAAGGCCTCAATATATTGACCACATTTTGCATCCACAACCACAGTTTTTTAACTATCATCCTCTTAAAGGCAAAGACTTCAAAAGATATCCTCGATTTCGTTGAGAACACCTAACGCGTGCTTTTCCTTGTCGAGCCCTTCTTCACTTCTATCAACTAAACTCTCAAGCATACTTTCAAACAATTTTTTACATAACAATCAGAAGCCAGCCATTGTTTGTGTATGATGGAATAGATTGCTAGGCCGTAAGATTAATCATGCATTTGTAAACTCTTTATGCATGACTCCAGTTTTTGATCAGTTTATGATCAGATGATCCTTTGAAATTAATTGAGGTTTCTCCTTAAACATAGGTATTTTAAGTAATTACGATTATTATAATATCCGTTCTTGTAACTGTCTGTTCTATTCTTCCGTCTCGCTTGCAATGTATTAACAACTCAGTTGTTCTTGCCCATTTTATTAAGTACGAATGGTGCAAATATTGGGTCATACGATAGCGGTCCAGCTCTGTACACTTTTCCCAGCGATGTTCAAAAAGTTCGATACACTTTTTATAATAAAAACTTTCTTGCTCTTTAAAATAGCCATTAATTGCCGTCATCACTTGTTCATCGTTGGAAAATCTTTGACCGAGGGGGCTAATTCTGGCGAATAGGGTGAATGAGATAGCAATTCAAACTTTAATTCATTAATTTTGCCCATCGCAATAACGGATTTGTGAGCTGGTCCATTGTCTTGATGAAACAACATTTTTTTCTTAGCCAAATGCGGCCGTTTTTGCTTAATTTCTTCGCTCGAACATTGCAATAAGTTCGCAAAATACTAGCCGTTGATAGTTTTTCCTTTTTCAAGATAGTCAATGAAAATTATCCCACGTGCATCCCAAAAAACCGACGCCATGATTTGCCTGCTGATGAAACGGTCTTCGCCTTCTTTGAAGCCTGTTCTCCCTTTTAATCCATTGTTTTAATTGTTCTTTTGTCTCGGGTGTAAAATTATTTACCCATGTTAATCATCCATTATTATGAAACGGCGCAAAAATTCTGCTTTGTTGATGTGAAACTTCGCTAAACCCTCAATTGAAACATCTTTACGACACTGTTTTTGCTCGAGTGTAAGCAAACGCGGCACCCATCTTGCACACAGCTTTCTCATGTCAAAATTTTCAAGGCATTTTTGAAGTGCCTACAATGTCTGCTAGCTCGCGCACTTTCAGTCGCCAATCAGTAGCTCGTACGGCTTCGTTTAAATTTAGCAACCCAAAATTTTACTGTTGTAAACGAAGGGGCAGCCTCACCCAGAGTAGAATCCAGTTCAGCTTTTATATTGGTTTGGCTGTGGCCTTTCAAATAAAAGTATTGTAACACATAACGATGACCAATTTTCTCCATTCTCACAAACTCACTGACAACGTTCACTATTGATGGCTGCCAAACAAATACTGAACAACGTGGTGCTTTCAAACTTGAAACATATGCTTCATAGACTGCGTACTTTCCAATATAGTGATATTTTTAAATAACTACTGCCATGTCTTGGTCAGGCCGGCTACTTCGCCCTCGTATAAAAAGTCTCCGCGGTTTTTTGCCACTAGATAGTGTTGGTGTCCATTAATCTGAAAACTCTAATCTGATTGTCAGTCGTTCGCAGATCTCTGTAGGGAATAAAAGTGTTTCGTGTTTCGGCTTCAGATTAAAGAAAAAATAGTGACCCAGTTTTTATTATAAACACAATTAGTTGTATTTTCTTTAGCTCACTCGATAGCCCAGTGGCTAGCGGCGCCGGTCATCAAGTCGTGAGACGCGGGTTCAATCTTTATCAAAATCTTTTTTTTTTATAATATACAATATAATATATAATACAATCAAAAAGTTATAAAGAAATCACGTCATGGATGGTGGAAAGCGTTCCGCTCTTCTCATAAAGGGAGTTGCAAAAGACAACAATACTGTTGCCTGTGCCGTGACGAAAGCCACGACAGGAGGAGGTTAAAAACCACTCCTAATTTAACAAAAATAAAAATAAGTGCTGCTTTAACAGCTGAAACAACGAAAACAACACAACAAAACAAAAAACAATCAGATGATGCGTTAATGTACATCTCTGAGGTCCATTATAAGGGGGGCAACAACTTTGCCTCTCTAGCGGCATCTGAGTCGGAAGACGCGATGTTTAAATTGCTACAAGACCAAACTCCTGATGTGCTTTTCGCTAGCGAAACCAAGCTAACCGATAATCACAAACTGGAGTACAATAATTATATTGTTAGAAGAAGAAACCGGCCCAGATCCAAACGTGGAGGTGGTGTCGCGATCTTCATTAAAGAAGGCATAAAATTTCACAGAGTGTACAGGGGCGTGTTGCGCAGGTTCCGGGTGTTGCAAACTGTGGTCGTTTACATCCCGCTCCGCAGTGGAAAGCGGCTGTACTTGGCCTCTGTTTATGCACCTGAGGCTTCACAATCCACCTCATTCATTACAGAGCTCGACACGCTTTTTCGACTTCTGAGACTGGAATCGGCGGAGAATTATTTTATAATCGGCGGAGATTTCAACGCTAAACACAGAGATTTCGGAAATCATTTGCCAAATACTAGAGGGAACCTACTACTCGATTGGTGGGGTCAGCACGATGTCATGTACAGACTCTGTATTAAGGCTACGGATAGCCCATCGTTTCCCAGAGGCGGGTCTTACTTGGATCTACTGCTGTCCGACGAACGTATACGACTGACAGGTACGAATTTACAAACGCTAAACTGTCTGCGCACATTCGTGTATGACAGCGACCATTGCGGTTTTAGCACCGAAATTACAGTTCCCAACGAAATTGCGGAGTTGGAGGAGTTTGTCCAAAGATATTCTTACAACTACAGTAAGGCTCGATGAACACGCTTCTCCGCAACCTTGCCAAGAGCGCTCTCCTCGAACACGCTCTACCCACCGTTTAATAGGAATTTGTCAAACGAGGAGATCAACAATTAACTAAAACAAATGGACGAGACAATTAAACAAACTATGGACACTACAATAACGCGGTATCGACGTACGACCAAAGAAGACCTGTTCCGCAATCCTACTATTGACGCACTGCACCGACAGAAAAGTAGACTTCTGTCAAGACTCAAAAACTTGTACAGACAGTTTACTGACAGACAGCACCCGGAGATCAGGACACTGAAATCGTCGATTAAAAATCTGCAAACGTTAATTAAAGAGAATTACAGAATTTCTGTAAGTTTGTATTGGAACAACAAGATTCGGGCTGTAAACACCAGTAACCCGAATATGTTCCCGCAAATAAATGAAAACGACCTTCAGTGTCTTAAAATAGCCCGGACATCAGACAACGAACGGTTACTGACCATAGCAGGTGTTGATCCAAATGAGGCCGCTAATGATGACGACTTCTTTGTGATCGAGGATCCACAGGAGAAGGTGGAGGCCATAGGGGCGACTTTCCAGGAAGTATACAAGGCCAATGATACCATTGGCCCTAATTATGACCTGGACGATCGCGTCTTGGTGCACGACTTCTACATTCGAAATGAAGTAGAGAACTGGCGAACCAAGAGCTCTGGTTTCACCCGATTCAGCGACGAAAACATGACAAATAATGTCATTACCAGAAAGGGTGACCTACCCCCGTTAATTTCGAAGGAAGAACTCCATGAGATCTTCGACACAATCAGGAGTAAGAAATCAGTGGGGATCGATGGTATTCCGAACATCGTGCTTCGACATCTTCCTCTAGAAGCGGTGGACATTTAGTCACCCTGTTTAATAATGCAATGAATAATGCACATTATCCAGCGCATTGGAAAACGGCGATGGTTCAACCTATCCCCAAAAAGGGAAAGGATATATTCAATCCAGCGAATCTCCGGTCGATAAGTCTCCTTCCGAATATCAGTAAGGTGTTTGAAAAGGTAATCAATAGAGCTCTGTCTAGGTGGGTTGAGGACAAACATATAGTTCCGGATAATCAATTCTAATTGGTGTCCGATATCCAATGGAATAAAGGCAAAAACCAATGTACTGGTGCCTGCCTTGTTGACTTGGAGAAGGCCTTCGACACCGTATGGTTAGAGGGTCTTTTCTATAAGCTGACTAGGCTGGGGATCAGTAAACCACTCTTGTACATTCTTTATAATATGTTAACCAACAGACAGTTCATCGTGAAGAATGGTGATGTGACTTCTGTTGGAATATTTCAAATTAAAAATGGTCTTCAGCAAGGTGCGGTCAATTCGCCGATCCTGTTCAACATTTATACAAGGGACTTGATAGGTTCACTTCCCCATACTATTGCGTACGCAGACGATTTGATAGCGTACAAAACAGGTCCAAAAATCGAGGTCAACAATACTCTCTTGCAGCGTGACTTCGATAAGATAAGACGATTTTGCGATGACTGGAAGTTGAAAATCAACTTTCAGAAGTCGGAAACTATTCTTTTTAGGACGCCGTTGTCTAGAGCCTCTAGAGATACCAGAAAAAATTGGCGAAAGTTCTCGATCATTGGACAACGCGGACAGCCTCTTGCCTGTCGAAAGGTAGTCAGATACTTTGGGATCTGGCTAAATCAGTTTCTGTATTTTGACAAAAACGTAGATGCTGCTCTGGTCAGAGCTAAAGGCGATTTTTCCCTTAAAAAAAGACTGTTTTATAGCAGCCAACTCGATGCGAGGGTAAAGGTAATCTGCTACATGGCCCTTATCAGGCCCATGTTGGTATTTGTTTGAGAGGGCTTGCCTTCGCTTGTACAGAACACCAGAGTCGGAAGACAAAAAATTTTATCGTAATGAGGTCCTTTACAACAGAGCGAACCTAATACGAGTGGACAACTTCGTAATTAAGCTGACTCGAAGGCACATTGCAAGAGCAATGGCGTCGACGAATAACCTGATATCTGGGGCTTACTATCCCAATTACCGTTACCACGAGAGTGTGCGCTCTGACGGCTTCGTTCCACCGGAAGCATTCCTCTACCTAGATTAGATAGAGTTGATCCAGGATATATCAGCGGTCCCGTTAATCTTTCATGTCGCTCGGAAAGCTGGGGACAGGCGGCTCAACTACAACAGAGACGACGCACACGGCAGTGTGGATCGTCTCAAGTTCAGTAGGGCGGTGGGGAATCGCGATAAGAGGGATGTCGTTCGGCAGCACCAGCATTTCTGGTAATTGAATGATGGAGAAGATGTTTCATCGTCGTTTCCGTCAACTATGAACCAGCCCCACTAATGAGGCAGAGCTAACCAATCTATTTGATCTGTGAATAGCGATGGCCAGCTTGCATAGGTTTAGGTTAGCATTTAAGAAATATATACATATATTAGTATATAAATTTGTATATACTAATTTATATATATAATTGTGTATAATATCTATGTGTGTGTATTGTGTATGTAGGTTAGGTAGATTAAGGTTTATTTTAAGTTAGATATTAAGTTTTTATAAAAAATTAAGTCCATATGCTAATTTTTTGTCAAAAATTTTTTTCTTAGCCTTAAGTATCGAAAATAAATATTTCTAAGTAAAATGTAAATAAAGTCGAAAGACATAGATATAAGAATTTAGAGTAGCTTAGAGTGCCTGTGTGGGTAAGTTAATATAAGATTGTTAAGTAATTGTAAGCTAGTATTTAAGCATTTTTTGTTAGTATGTAAGAGTTAGTGTTTAAGAAAATAAAATGCATTTAAAACTAAACTAACTCTAATCTGATTGTGTCAAAGGAACACTTGTTTGAAAGGCGACATGTCGGGCTAAATTTTTTATGAAGACAGCTCGTGTTAAAAGTTATACTGATTTGAATATGAAATATCTGAAGAAATACGCATGTGATGGGTTTTTACTATAAAAACGGGAAAAACGATGCAAAAACATGCCGAAAAATTTGTGTAGTCTACGGTAAGAATGCTGTGAGTGAACGCCGGACCCAGGAGTGGTTTGTTCGATTCCGAACAAAAATGCACCTCGCACTGGTCGGCCTGAAAAAGTCAATGAAATTTTGCAACTAATGGAGCAAGACCGGCACGGAAGCTGTCTGGATATAGCGGACTTACTAAACATCAACCGGAATCATCCAAAACGAGCAGGCTACTCAAAAGAGCTCGATAATGAATTAAAGCAAAGAAATTTAATTGACCGAACAGCCATCAGTGAAACGCTGCTGAAACGTAACGAAATGGAACCATTTTTAAAGCGATTCATTACAGGCAAAAACGGTCAATTCGATCCTCTACTGTACACAACTCGACCGTTTGAATAAATCTTTCAAGCAAAAAGATAAATCTGAAAGCAAAAAATATCTTGACCCACGTTTTTAACGAAATAAAAAACAAATCCACCCTTATTCATCAGCTGCTCTTTAAAGCAACCTTAAAAGCATATTAGGCAACATAATCACCTAGCGCTTGCACCCTCGAACATAAGTTACTGAGATCACACCATCATGAGTGATGAGTTTATTATAGCCAAAGTCGAAACTCGTGTTTTCGTTATCTGTAAACCAAATATTAATTTACAGCCCCCAGCCTCGAAAGCCATGGAGAATACCATTCCCAAAGTCGCTGAAACTTCCTTTCAAACATTTTTTATTTTCAGCGATTTATATTCTTGTTAGGAAGGATAATAAAGAAGACAAGGAATCACTCACCCTCCCCCAACTCACATCTTCTTCCGTGTTTTGATAACCACAAAATCAAGTTACCGATAATTTTTTATTTTTTTTTTGCTTATTTCAGAAATTTATTCTCGAAAAGTTGAAACGAATTTGGGCAGGGATGAGAAGAGAACTCAAAGAATCTAGATATCTCTGACTACCATCCTAATAGCTCCCCTTTTTTCATTTATTTTCATCAAGTTCATTTTCTTATCGCTTATTTTTGTTTCCTTTCATACGAATACCAGTGTGCACAAAATCAATCCCGAAGAATCAATTGGACTTTGAATACACTTCGGAAAATCAAGAAAAACATAAATACGTGTAGGAGGAGGGGGTTGGTGAAACTATGTGGTGGGTGGCATAAATGCGAAAGAGTCTAAATTATGACATTGTTTTTGTTTCTTATTGGGGTTTCTCTCTGTCCATCTTTAGTACGTTTACATTCAAAGCTCCTATGGATACAAGAAAAGTGAAAATAAAGATGTCCTGCGACCTTCAGTGAAACTCAGACACTTTTAAGGGAGTGAGCAGCATCCGACTAGCAAAGGAAGAAAAAAAGAAACTCTTAAAGATAAGAACCGAAAGCAAAAGGTTCTGCCAGTGGCAATGGCCACCGGTACTACATGACTTCCACAACGTCTGCTTTATGAGTTTTCCTTTTATTTCACCAAATGGACATTCTTTTCGCCGACAGGACATTTTTATTTTTCTTTCGTTTCTCGATTTCATTTTTTCTTCTTTTTTATCTCCGGATGCGAAGCGATATGGCACCGCACTTCGTTTCGCACTTGGAATAGCATCGCATAGTAGTACTATTCCAGGGGGTAGTTCGGAAAGGGTGGGAACGACTTCCTCTCTTTCTGTTCTCCGCTCTGTGAAGCAACTATGAGAAAAATGATTTTTAATGGGGTGGAAAATTGAATGGGTGCGATGATGAGCAAATAAAGGAGCTCATTGTTATAAATTTTTATCAAGATTCAGTTTTTCCGATTTTTTTTTTTTTTTTTTTTTTTTTTTTTTTTTGTTGATTCTCTCTACTTTAGCTCATTTTCTTTTGCACCCTCTGACTCTAACCCCATTCGGGTGATTTCCGTACACTGGTTGGTGTTCAATGTAACAGTTTGTAGTGCAAATGTTTGTGGTACTTGAATGAATGGCAATATAATCGAATGGGCGGGAGGCCATCATCGAATTGGGCTGGAGGTAGGTTGATGAGGTGTTGACCTTCGATGCAATAAAAAAAAACCAAAAAAATAGTTCACAAGGGTTGCGAACAGAAATCGAAAGTATACTGTTAAATTATGCGAACAGGGGGTGGAAGGTGAGGGTTGTTATCGTGATATGTTATTTGACATTTAAACACTTCGTCTGCCGTAGTTGGGAGTAAATAAGTTCTTTTGTCTCGGCGTATTGTGTCATGCAACGGGGGACTGATGATTGTGAAACAAAGAGGGCGTTTTTATGTGTCAACAGATCAAGCAAAACTAATTGAATTATTTAACGCCTTAACTGTGAATAAATGGAGGTACAGGTTGAATTTTTGGGGTGAACACAGATTACTGGCAGTGCGCTCACTGCGTAGCATGGGTAAAATGCGGCTCCTGAAGACGAGAGTTCAATATGTGGGGTTGAGAAATACTGAAATTTATGCTGATCCTAAAAACTTTGGACAATATTATGCAAATATTCAAAGTTGTTGCAATGCAGAAAACATATCTCATTTTTCTTCTTTCTGTCTGACACTGCAACTGTTGCTGTGTCACTCGCTCCTGCCATGTGCACCATGACGCCAGTTAGAACCACCAAGCGCATTCGATCCCCGTCGACTTACATAGTTCCCAACATTTGGCCATCGTTAATTTTAATCGGCGATGTTTCAGCGCCATTCAATAGGGCAGGGAGAAAAGGTTGTTCAAAGAGCGTTAATTTTGTCTTTCAAGAGATGGCTTTATTTTAAAGCTACGTTATTTCTATATGAATAAATATTCTAAAAGTATTGAAACCCTTTGTGGGTGGAGACAATACAGGGTATTTCGTTTTGCCTTTTTTCACTACTTTGTTTAAGTATAGAAGTGCCGAAGATTTCGATATTTCTTTTTTAACAAGTTAAACAAGTTGCATGATATTCGATATCATATCTTGTATAGCAACCTCCCAAAGCGCACCGAGAGGTCTTTATTAATTCTCGCTACGCGGCGCCGGTGATTTTAGTTAGTATCATCGAATCAGTTTTTAAGGAATGCTAAATCCATACATAATCGTGTTCAAGTATTCTCTTATCGTATTGCCAAACGAAACTTTATAAGCGAAGGTGGGTGTCAATCTTATTTTCACGGTTCTTTTTCAGAGCTTTGTGCAATGTAAATATTTGGTAAATGGTGATCTAAACCTACATTGATAAAGCTCAACCAGTTTGTCGACAATGGTCTTCAGTACACAAAAGACTTATCTCTTGTATCTGGTGCAGATTCCGTGATCGTTTTTTTTTTTTTTTTTGAAGATTGCAGCAAATGGGCATGCTTTTGTCGGCTACGACCTTAGGTTATCCGCACTTATGACTTTAAAATTTTTCAGTTAGGAAATAACTTTTAAGAAGTGAAGTGCCGTCATGAAGTTAACGCGTGTGATGTGTTTTTCTTTTTTTTTATACTGGGGTGAAAGTAGCCTCCTTGACCGCCAGAATGCGCTGCTACTGCATAAAAAGTTGTGGTGTCTTGAAGTCCATTTATATTTAGGCAGACATGTCAAATTTCGATACTGTCTTTAGTTTTGTTTTGACAGCTGATTGTGGTTGACGTATTTGGCATCATGTTGAGTATGGACAAAAACGATTTTCGTTCTCTCATAAAACATTATTTTTTTAGAGGTAAAACAGCGAAGGAAACAAAAGAAAAGTTGGATAAATATTATGGGGCTAATGCTCCGTCAGATAAAACCGTCAAATATTGGTTTCGAGAGTTTCGTGGTGGCCGCAACTCCACTACCGATCAAGTGCGCAGAAGCAGGTCCTCCGATGCGGTTACAGAGGACAATGTCAAAAAAATACATGAAATGGTGTTGGCTGACCGGAAAGTGAAGATGCGCGAGCTAGCAGATACCACAAAGGTTATAACTGAGTTCGCACGCCATATTTTGGGCAATATTCTGCATATGAAAAAGTTATCCTGCCGCTAGGTACCGTGCATACTCTCTCCTGACCAAAAACACGAACGCGAGAACACTTCGAAAGAGTGTTTGGACTTGCTGATGCGGAATCGGGCAGACTTTTGGCGTCGATTGGTAACTGTTGAACACCAGAGAACAGAATGAGTGCCCGGCAAAGGACTGAAGCCGGCACGATTGCTCCGAAGCAGCCGAGGGAGGCTCGATGGGTCGAAAAGATTATGGCGTCGGTTTTCTGGGATTGTCATGGCATATTCTTCGTGGACTACATCGAAAAGGAAAAACCATCAACAGCGAGTATTACTGTGCATTATTAGAGCGATTAAAGGCCGAAAAAAAATTTTTGTTTTTGCTAGACAATGCACTGGCGCACAAGAGCATCGCAACCACGGCTAAAATCAATGACTTATGGCTCCAATGGCTGTCGCATCCACCGTATGCGCCCGATTTGGCTCCCTCAGACTATTATCTCTTCCCAAACCTCAAAAGATGGCTCATCAATAAAAAATTAAGCTCACGCGAGGAAATCATCGACGCTACGGAGGTGTATTTTGCAAACCTTCCGGAAAATTACTTTTCGGACGGGATCAAGAATTTGGAAAATCGCTAAAAGGGGACTATATTGAACTTTTCAATAGGAATTACTATAAATATCAAATCAGCTGTACATTTATTTTCAAAATCAAAACTCTGGTCGCAAAACTTAAAGGGCACTTCGTAAAATTTAGGGTAGACATCATCGGCCTTTTGAACGTGATATTCATCGAATTATTAAAAAATTTCGTACTCAATTCCAATGCTATTGGACACTCACATTCCAACAATAGCGAGAACACTTCGTTCGGATGAAAAATTTGCGGCTATAGAAGCTTCCGTTGAAGATTAGCCTTTGTCGACTATCTTTAAAATTATGTATAAAGATCTTGGCCCCAAAGCTTATAAGATCCAATTGATGCAATAACTTTGCATCGGGTGTTCAATGATTGGTCTTTAAATTAACTCGAAGTCGACCCAGTTTTTTACAATACAATTCTGTTCAGTGATGATACTTATTTCTGAGTAAACGGCTACGTAAACCAGAAGTATCGCATTATTTGGAGCGACAACAACCCCCGAGAATTTCAACAGAGGACATTGTCGCCGGTGGCATTATTGGTACTTTTTTTTAAAAAAATGTTACTCTTAATAAACACCCGTACAATGCGATGATCAGCGATTATTTTTTCCCCAATATTCGTGACATTAATGTTGAAGAAATATGGTTTCAACAAAATGGTCGTCCAACCCATACTACCTACGAAAAGATCGTTTTATTGAAAATACGATTTAGCAGTAATAATCATTTCAAGAGAAAACAAAGTTGAACGCAATTAGCCCGGAGTAAGGTATGTTGGTTGTAATGAATATTTTCATTGAAGTTTAGTGAATATTCATTGCACTTTTTATCATGTGGGAAGGGAGACCTTTAGAAAACATAAAATATTAAAGAACAAATTTTGTTATAAAATAGTTTACCTGCAAATGTATTTCAGTGTAAAGAAGTTAATCAAATCTTTCTAAATTTAATATAGCCTAGCATAGTTCAACAAGACTTTAAAGCAGCCAAACAGGTAAGTAAATATGCTTTGGTTAGAACTGGAAGAATATTTATGAGCAAAAGTCATAATAATAATTATATGGATTGTAATTAATTCATGAGAGGATCTTAATTTGCTGGTGTAAAATTTTATACAAGTAAAGTTAGTGAAAATTCCTTTTCCCATGTGTGCTGATATTAACTTTCACGATCTGATCTATCACCAAAATTATTTAAACAATTATTATTATTATCTTATTCTTCACCAAAATATTAGAATTTCTATGTATGTGTATTAACTTTGATAACTGTCTTGGTTATCTGAACACGTTTATTAATAAGCCTGACTTAATTTTTTTTGTCCGAAACGTAAATTTATGATAAAGAAAATCTAGTCAATATCTAATCTAGCATTGCAATACTACCTTTCAACTGCATCGCATTAATGTTGCTTTGAAATTGTTGACTTTTTGAAACGCCATTTGCGCTCATTCTCAGGTGTTATTTTAATTTAATAAAATTGTTAAGATAAGTCAATATATAATAAGAAAAATTGCTTACTAGCTTGGCGTAGCATCAGATGTAAAGGTTTACATCAGATCCATTTGTGATGTAGAGGTTGCAGTTCATGCGTTTACACTGTAATTTGAAAAGTTATGTATTGTATCACTGCAGTAATGTTACGTTTCAAAACGCTTGACTTTGCAGTACTGCATCAAGGAATTCAGCCAATAGCTTCATAAATTTTGATATAGCCACAGTTTGCAAAGCTGTAATGTTTTAAAATTTATTTAATTTCTTTCTGTATTTATAGATTTCATCAATTCCCGATTGCTAATAACGTGTTTCTAGAAGGATAAGAAGGTCTTTTATCGACTGAATCATCTAATGATTTAATATTAGTGAATGATATCAATGTAGATATTCCAGAAAATTTTGGTTTTACAGACAATTATTTATTTTTACTTACATCTTATGGCTTAGAGTGTTGCATCTACATATCTATCACTAGATCACCCAACAGGAAGAGGACTATTTTACAAAATCTAAAAGAAACCTATCTTTTTGAAAATGTTCTAGTTTAGTTCCAGCCACTAAATATATCGATCTCTTCTCACTCGAATCTTCTCAACTCGTGGCTTATAGCGTCTGAAAAGCCATTTCTTCTCCATCTTCCTTTTTATATATCACTGCCAAGTGTCTCTGTATGTTCCCAATTTCACTTTATAAGGAGCGTAACGATAATAACAGCTAATTACTTTTTCGACAACACCCGCAAAGTATGAGAGGCATATGGCAACTGCGCCTATTCATCGTCTAGTTTAGGGGGACTTTGTGTTGCATAAGGTAGTAATACAAATTGATGTTGGCTTCTCAGATCATGCATATATCCATCAATACATATTTATTTTGTTAGCATGTTCGATTATCAGAAGACAGCTAGGTGAATTTGTCTATGGTATATCGAAATGTTGAGATCCAATAAAGCATGATTCTTGCTGCGGCAGAATCGATCAGTCACTTCTTGCCCCCCCCCTCCACTTAAATATCATGGTGGCATTTCTTTTCCATAGCATCTTTCTTATCTTTTGCCATAAATTAATAAATAAACTAATATTTAATATCAATTTAATAAAATTCAATTCAATTTGTTGATCATCTTATATTATGTTCATTAAGATAGATCTTAGAGTTAGAGTACTTAAAGTTAGTACAGTTAACAATTAAAATAAAAAGTAAAATAAAAGTTAATATGGTATTATAATTACAAATGTATTTTGGTAGAGTATAGATAGAAAAGAGGAAACAAAAAAAGAACATATCGATAAGAGAGTAAATAGGTAAGAGTTTAAGATAGGAGTGAGTAATGACAGAAACGTGCACGCTTAATTCGGATGCCATTAGCAATAGTTCTTATATTAATTGGTAGAGAGTTCCATAATAAAATAGTTTAAATATAAAATAAACGAGATGAATTTAAATAGTGATAATGGGATGGAATCAGACTTAGGGTTCTTCGATAGCGAGTAAAATTTACTTTTTCATCTAAATAAAAATGAGTCTTATTTGTAATGATATTGTGTAAGAAAATGCAATTTCTGTTCTCAACACAGTATTTAAGTGCTGTAACCAGTAAGCTTTTGGTATAATTTGAAATGTGGTCATATCTGCGCAATTCGTGAATATATCTTATCGAATCATTGAAAGCAACTTGGAGCCTGCGTGGGGATAAGGAATCGATGTTATAGTATACAACTTCAGCATACATAATTATTGATAAAATCAGACTTATCTATTAAAAGCTTTCGCCTGGTGTCGACAGGAATAAAACTTGCAGTTACCCACAACCTGCAAAGACATCTAGATATATACCTTTCATATAACATGATTAGTATGGTCATATCCAGATAAATTCGACTTGATAAAAAAACCAGTTTCAAAAACGTTGAATTTACTGTCCTATAGTACGACATCAGAAAAAGTATTAAAGTCAGATGTTTTATTTTATGTTAAAAACTAATAACTTGTATTTAAATTTAATTCATATCATGGGCTGCACCCTCAAAGCCATCTTCCGACTAAAAAGAAGTGGTCTTTGATACAACACGCACTACAGTTTCGATGAACTTGCGCGCCGGTTATCTTATGACTCCGGTCTAATGGACATGCCGTTTGATGAAATGAAACCAGAACTCCTGTTAAGGAAAAAATACGAAATCGACTTTCTTTGTGCCCAGGACTGGCTTCGGCCAGAATCTGAGCGAAGAAAGAAATGCAGTTAGGTCTTCACAGATGGCTCCAAACCAATATAGGATGTGGCGCTGGTGTCATCATGGAAGACGACAACGTTAAATTTCATTTCATGTTAGGAAAGCCTGCATCTGTCTTCCAAGTAGAAATTTACGTAATCCTGATGGCAGCGAACTACATTGCGGAGAACCGCTTAACTGCTTAACAGCTTAACTGCGCTTAGAGCTTTGCTGAAACCAGTCGGAATGCTAAATGCAGTGATCCTAGTCTAGGTACCAGGTCACAATAAGATCACGGGACATAAAATCGACTATGAACTTACCAGACATGGTTTAGAGGATTGTTTTTCAGGAACCGAACCTACGTTGGATCTGCCTGTGTTCTCCGTTAAGGCTTCCATTAACAGTTGAGTCTCATACGAGTACAACTGCAGATGGCACAGCTCCACGGGAAGTAGGCAGGCAAGCAAATTTCCCGATGTCTCTAAGAGATCAGCAGCCTTGCTGCTATCCTTGATAAAATAATAATATTAAATAAGTAACATATTTCGGACGATGCACCTCTTATTTTTAATGGAAGACATCTTCCAAGTGTCAGGGTTCAGATAGAACTTTTTCTTTCCTTTGTATAGTTTGTATTTTTGTAAAAATACAATATGTTGGGTTGCAGATAGAGTATTTGTTTTTCGACAATCAAAATAGAATTAATGTATGGTATGCTAGTCTAGTGGATTGCCGTAGACAAGGTTAAGTGCAGTTATATCACAAACATGGAAAATCTCCGATAATAGTTCGCCTAATAAAAAATTCCTCTCTCGTCATAGTATACAGAATCTCTATACTAATTCTATGTAAGGCTAATCAAAACTTAAGTTATCTTGATACAAGCGGCTGTATTTAAATGAAACACATTTTACCTAGTTAGCCTTAAAATAATAACGTGGCAAAATTTGATAGAGCAGTATATTCCGCAGACAATTATTTCTTCTGGCTGCAGCTGTTTTACAACTGTGGAGGATCGTACCTTTATTTTTGAACTCAGAGGATTTCTTTCTTTCGCCTTGCTTATTTAGTTGGCTATGTATTTTATCAAGGTCAGTTCAACCTCTAAGCAACTTGTCACAGGAACACTTAGTATTATATCTCGTAAGTCACACGAAACACAAGTTTCGGTTGGTATGTGTCTCAGCAAGATGCAACTGTACATAAATGATAAACAACTTTCTCGTATATGTTACTGAGGATGAAAAGTTAAACTTTTATAGCCACCTTATTGGGCGGCACATACATACATATATATTGTATATTATACATCAGGGAGCTGATGGGAGCTCATGGCTTCGAATATGAAAACAACAATGGGGGATAGTTGATGGATTTCAGTAAATTCAATAATGTTATTAGAGGCACAATAGCTATTACGACATCAGCTATAGCTTTCCTGGCTAACAAGGAATAGCCTAAATCGACCACCTGTCGCTTTTAAGATTTCTTCTTAACGTTTTAAATACGCGGGGAACCAACATCAGAACCGAACGCGAGCACCATATTGTGGTAGCTCCCATATGCATTTTTATTTATCCGTCAGCATGAACCATTCCAATTTCCAAATACCAACCAAGTATAATACGTACAAGCTTTAGGATTGCAGTGTGCCCACAATTCAAAGTTTATTAGAAAAAGGCCGAAGATCAATCGGAGAAGGAAGCGTAAAGAGACCCGAACTTAAAGTCCAGTACCGAGTAGTTTGAGGTAGACGCAACTAAACAACACCTAGTGACAAGTCTAATTGCCTATATTTTACAAATATTGTATATTCAGATAAGTATCAGTTCTTGAAAAGAAGAAGTAATTTCCCAATACAATTTCAATTTCCCAACCACGTGCATGCCAAGTCTGGGGTCTCAATCTTGAATGAGCCATCCGCAACAATAAATTTCAGTATACGGTGTGTGTCTAAGCCTTTGTAAAATAGGGCTGCATATTTTCACCGCTGTTATTGCTTGTGCAGTACTGATGGAGGAAAGTCGAGGAATTCAATGAGAAACAACATCACATGTAAAACATCTCGACTACGCTGATCATGATCGAATTTTAGACATACCAATTAGCTCACAAATCGAGATAATTGAAGAAAATTTTGGGTCTCAAGTTCTACCGCTCAACTGGTCACTACTGAACGAATTGTCGAAAAGTTGATAATATCATTTTCTAAATCCTAGAAGTGTTGATGTGGCAGCAAAATTGAGAAAACAAAAACTACTTATTATTGTTTAAAATATAAAAGTGTTATATTAACGAAATTTATGTACATAATTATATTGTATGAAAACTGAACATGCAACGTAGAGTTAATGCAGTGTAATATATAGAATGCTACCACCGCTTTCGCAAACATCGGCTACTTATGGCATTCGATTTTTTTATGTAGTTTATGATTGTATCCCAGTTAAAACTCAACGAATGTTAGTTTTTAAGTGCTCCAACATTTGAAGATGTTGTATTAAGTCGCACTTTATGAACTTTTATTATTGTTTTTTTTTTTAAATGTTAAGACTACTGCCATCCCTTGATCGCAATCCACACCAAATAGTGGCCTTTAAATCAATGGACAATAAATTTCTCCAAATTACTTGACCCCCCCTTTATGTAATAATTCTGTTGTGTCTCATCGCTATATCAGTACCAATGGACTTACAAGCATACTCCAGCTACGCTTAAGTTCTTATTTTAACTATGTAGTATATAGTTGCAAATGCAATTCTAGATTTGATAATTCTGCAGTCTGTAGTGATATTCCCGGCTAAACGAACGCACATGTCTTACTACCTAGTGGTACGGTATTTTTGACATTTTTGATAAGTATCAAGACTTCGGCCAACGATTTCTCGGGAAAACGTGTAAGCGACAGGACGCTTGACTCATTTCCAATACAACACAGGGTTCTCCCGTACATTTTTTTTTTCTGTCCAAAGTCGTTATATCAAGGAGACTACATTGATGTTTGTCAATGTTAAAACCAATCAAAAAGGGCCATTTAAAACACAGTTTACTTGTAGCGTACACCCGTTGAAATGTGATTTTTGTTATTAAAGTTAAAATTAAAAGTTAAGTTCTCAACTTTTTTTTTAAACCTTTATCTCTTTTGCCTAATATATTATCAATTGTAGAAGTGATTGCATACAGATAAAATTAGTTTAAATTATTAAATTTTGAAAAAGCAAACATATCAAATCAGGTAAAAATGTAATCCCAAGTCAATTAATAACTTAATAAAATCTTTGTATTTTTGCAGAGAACTGCAGATGGTAATGATGACCAATGGTAAGAAATACCCATACTGTACGTCTGTGTCTCACTAAGAAGCAAACAGTTACCTATCGGCCCAACGTAACGGGCCACATTTTACCGCATGTCATCCGCAGCCCCTATAAACCTATAGAATTTACAAAATGTTAAATAGTAAAAAACAACAACTTTTTTTGTTAAGTTGGTACATCTGTTGTAGACATTCCCTCTTAATCTTAGCGTCATAGCTTAACATTTGCAAAAGTTACGTAACCAAGAGTACATCTATCTCTGTTTGTGTTGGCGATTTTTTACAATTTTAGAAATGGATTTAAATTTGCAACAACGAACTTGTATTAAATGTTGCGTAAAAAAACGGATTTAATGGTGCGCAATCGTTGAAAATGTTGGAAAAGTGTTTCGGCAACGATTCTTTAAAGATAACGCTCCTTTGCCAGTGGCACGAGCGGTTCAAAAGTGGTCATGAGTCAATCGAAGATGATAAACGCAGTGGCAGACCATCGACATCGAAAACCGACGAAAACAGAGATGAAGTAAAAGAAATGTTGGTCAATAACCGCAAATTAACCGCCAGAGAGATAGCGGAGGACTTGAACATTGCATACGGATCCGTCCAAGACATTTTGATTAATGATTTGGGTTTCCGTCTTGTAGAAGAAAAGTTGGTGCCAAAAGACCTCAATTTCATGCAAAAAAGAGACCGTGTTGACGTCGCAAAAGAGAGTAATGATCAAAAGAATCATTATTGGAGACGAGACGTGGATTTATGAGTACGACACGCAATCCAGACATCAGGCAAGTGAATGGCGTTCACCAAATGAGCCGAGACAAAAAAAAACACGTCGTTTTCAGTCAAAAAAGAAGGCAATGCTCACGGTAACAGAAGGCCAGACAGTAAACAAAGAGTATTATTTGGGCATTATGAGACGTTTGCGTGAAGCAATTCTCCGAAAGAGACCAGAATTGTGGACAAAAAACTCGTGGATTTTGCACCATGATAACGCACCGTCGCACAGTGCCATCATTATTCGTAATTTTTTGACGAAAAATGCAACAAATACCATCCAACAGCCACCGAATTCACCTGATTTGGCTCTCTATTACTTCTATGAAAAATCGCAAGAAGCACTGATGGACATACCGAAAACCGAATGTAAAAAATGTTTCGAGGATTGGATCAAGCGCTAGCATAAGTGTGTTGCAGTCATTGGGGATTACTTTAAAGCGGACAATATAGATTTAGATGAATAAACTTGTATTTTTAATTTTCTGAATAAATTCAACAAATATTACAAACTTCAAAAGTTCCTAAAAAGAAGAATTCCTGGTACATCCATCTACAGCTGGATCAAATATTAGCGATCAAAGCTACATATTAATTAATTCAGTGTATCAATTTGGATGTTGGCCTCGCGAGTGTTGAGGCCGTTGTGCATGCTATATATGGTGCGGATTTGGGAATGAGAGGTTATTGAAAATGCCGCGGAGGCTTTGTTTTAAAAGGCTTCTTAAATCCTCCTTGATTAGCTCGAACATACTAAGCCCCGTAACTTTGGTTTTCATATTTCAAACACAAGTGCAGAGCTTGGGAAGATCTAAAGGTTCTCTCATGCCTAACAAGTCTGACAAGTTACCTTTTAAGCTTAGGATAAACGTTTTATATCCATATGTCTGCGTTAGTAGACATTAATTGAAGCGCTTCAGGTCCTATTCTATTTATAACTAGAATAAGCTGTGCACAGACTCTCTGTCGGAAGCTGTTATTCCATTGGACGAGGTTTGACAACTACAATTCCAGTGTGGTCACGTCTAGTTTGTCTGCGTTATGCAGAGTAAGGCAGTTTATAATAAAATATAAACTACATAATATATATAAACTTTATAATGTATATAACTATCTCAATTAAGCGAGGTATTATATGATTCGAGTGCAGCATCAGCCGAAGCATTGTATTATTTTATTACGCACTACATTTAGCAGTCCATAATATTTTGGAGACCCTTTGATGTGCTCATAAATTTTAAGGAAGCTCTAAACCTTCGACTTGGTTCCGATGCTCTGGGGCAATTGTCTGATTAATAAGAGGCTAAGAGCTTAGCACGCTTTCGATAAGCTGCTTGTTGCTCGAGAATGCGATAAACTATTGACGTCACAAGCTTTTCTATTTCGGGATTTCCTGGACATCGACACTAAAAGAGGTCTATAAGAGTTCGGTAAGAGGTATTAGACTCTTGAGTTGGTAGTTGTGGTATAGAAGTAAGGGCCATGGTTGGGAATATACTGGGGATAAGGGTATAGTCATTACGTCTGGATCTTGCAGGCATTTTGATTTCGATTTAGACTTTGTATAGTGAAAGGATAAAGAGACAGAAATAAAAGGATTTAAGATAGGTTTAATATATTATGGGAATTTATACATTATATATTGAAAAATAGTTAAATATTATTAAACAATAATAATGAGTTTTACTATTAATAATATTCTTATAACTTAGTTGTAAAAAAAGAATTTTCCTTTTTTTCCTAAATAACATATGAAAAATAATTTTTTTATTAATTCACTACTTAAACTAAACTCATAGGTTGTAACTTTTTCCAAATTTCGGCTTTCGATCTAATGGCAATTTATCTTTTTTATATTTATACATTCTTTTCTTTACTATTAATAACTAATTTCTTTTAAATATTATACTTGTAAATAAAATTTTGTTTATTATTTCTTATTTATTTTTTAATATTATTATATTTTTTTCTTAATTCATTAAAAAATGTTTTCACTCTTATTTTTTTTTAGAGTAAGTATCGGCAATATCTCTCACTGGTGTTCCGGATGACTCCTTTTTTTCCGTTCTAGTCCGGTGACACACTTTAATATTTATGAGGTCTACTGAGGGATCCGAAACTTGCACGAATTACGCACTTCGTGTTTTTTTCAGGCACCAATTAATTTTATATTTAATTTTTTCTGTAAAAAACTTAAGACTAACTTAATTCTAATATTGTTCAACCTTAAATAGATCATGGGAATCTCTTGTGTACCAGACATTGCGCCAACATTACGTGCCAACATGGTACGTGATGATCCGTTGGAACGAATGAATTGGTGTAGAAAATTGCCCATACGTGCCATAGCGACGGGTACGATTGCTGCATCTATTGGGTATGTAATTTAATTCGTGCGGTTTTTTTTTCAAAATTTGAACGTTTATTTAAGAAAAACATGTACAATAGTATTATTCAAAGTATTGCCCATCTGAAGCTATGACTTTTTCCCATCTTTCTGGCAATTTGTGGATCACATCCCAAAAGAACTGCGCCGGCTTGGCAGCCAAGAATGAATCGAGCCAATTTTTGATATTTTGCTCTGATGTGAACCGAATTTCAAGGGGGGTGTTTTGCATCGACCGGAACAAATGGTAGTTAGAAGGGGCAAGGTCTGGGCTATAAGGCGGGTGAAGTTAGACTTCACATACACTGTTTTCCAAATAGTTCTTAACCGGAATAGCAACGTGGGGCCGAGCGTTGTCATGATGGAAAATTATTGCCTCGTGTCTGGTCACATATTCCGGGCGTTTTTCGGCTACTGCTCTCTTAAAACGGATTATTTGTGTTCGGTAGCGTTCTCCATTGATGGTTTCACCCAGTTTTAACAGCTCATAATACAGGACACCCATCTGATCCCACCAAATACAGAGCATTACCTTCGCGCCATGGATATTCGGCCTTGCCTTTGATTTGGCTGGTTGGCCGGGTTTCACATATGATTTCTTGCGCTTGGGGTTGTCGTAATGGATCCATTTTTCACCACCAGTAACAATCCGGTGCAAAAATGACTTCCTTTTGTGGCGTTCCAGCAGCATTTCGGACATGCAAAATCGCGTTTCGACGTCTCTCGACTTCAGTTCATGTGGAACCCAATTTCCTTGCTTTTGAATATATACAGCTACTTTTAAACGTTTTGAAATGACTGCTTGAGTGACACCCAAAGATTCTGCGAGCTCTTCTTGTGTTTGGCACCAATCTTCATAGAGTAATGCATCCAGTTCTTCATCTTCAAACTTTTTTGGCTGCCCAGGACGTTCATAGTCTTCCAAGCCAAAATCACCACTTTTAAATCGTGCAAACCACACCATAAACTTCCACCAAAATACGATGACTTTCGGCAGCAGTTTTCTTCGTATTAAAGTAATGAAGAAGAACTCCCCGCAAAAACACTTTTTAAGGCACAAAGTTCGACATATTTGAGTGAAAAAAAATTATTGTTGTTTACTGAAATGACGTACAATGACAGTAGCTTTCCAACGCATGTTCCAATAGAATAATAACAATGGAATAATAATAACAATAATCATAATACAAGTTACGCCATTTCTTAGCCAACCGCACGAATTAAATACATATAAATATGTTAAGTACAAAATAGAATTATTAAAAGAAGAGATTGTTAATATAGGCTATGCTATGTACTGAAAAAGCAATAGAATTCGCCGAACTAAAAAAGGGCACAACAATACAATAATTATTTATATTATTAGCAAGCCAACAACTGAAATAAAGTCCTGCAAGACTACTTTAATAAAAGCCGTAAAAAAAGCAAAATTATAAATCGAATGTTATACGAAAATATTATGCAATGTAGCAATAAACTATATGGTACTAAGACACTATGTAAAACTTATAATAAATTGTCAATCTGTTTTAGAGAAAGTATCATAGATATACGGTAAGTGATGAACATATATTTCAGATCTACTAAGTAGCCTTCTCCCTACCTGTACCATCGTAAACAATCAACACATACCATCCTTTGAAGAGATCATATCAGGAATGATTTTCTTAAGCCAGTATCAAGGACCAATACCGATAGATGAAAACGTTGTCTTGCTAAATGGGACATCCATAATAAAATTTCATAACCCTACAGTCGAAATACATTGATCCTAATTCAAATCAGAAAAAACTGGGTATAGACCTCTCCCCAATGCTGCAACCTTCATCAACGAGAAACAATACGAGTAAATTCTATATTTGCAAATGATAAAAGAACTCCAAACTAACAATACACGGTAAATTGAACTTCATGAATTTAGAAGTAAGACCAACACCATGATTAGTTTTGGAACCCTATTTATGACAATTGTGATAATCTTGGTCATTCTCCTGAAAAGAGCTGAAAGTATTAAACCAGCAGAAAAAGCAAATCCGATTGTCATAGACACCATAGCAATCTAAGCATTACCTACTAAACCAACACCTCCGCCAGAAAGAGCATCTACTTTACCCATTAGCCCAATACCTTTTTTTTAAATCTGACAGCACACGAAGACGTTTGCATTTAAGACAGAAGGAGTTAACAAAATGTTTTACTCCAATTTTCTTCACCAATTCATTCGTTCCCACGGATCATCACGTACCACATCACATGCACGTAATGCTAACACAACGTCTGGTGCTCATATTGCACTTGGCCAAAGGAATGCAGTGCACACGAGAGATTTCCATGCACCTTATTTACAAACAT
Source organism: Volucella inanis (assembly GCA_907269105.1). Taxonomy (NCBI): domain Eukaryota; kingdom Metazoa; phylum Arthropoda; class Insecta; order Diptera; family Syrphidae; genus Volucella; species Volucella inanis. The sequence continues at coordinate 37,170,830 of OU026154.1, read as the reverse complement.
CGGTTGAATGCGGGATTGCTACGTAAGCATTAATAGTCTATATAAGGTTGAACAATGTTAGAATTAAGTTAGTCTTAAGTTTTACTTTTTTTAATAAAACATAAATGTAAATTTAATTTACACGTTATTTTCGTGGAAAGTGTTCTTATCGAAAATTTGTGTTTCCATGGATTCGGCATGGAGCGTTTATCTTTTCTTTGAATTTGAATATTATCGTTTGATAGTCGTTGTGCATATGTAACATATATTGCTCTCTCGGAAGTTATTTTATGTTATGTAATGGGGAGTTCCTCTTGCAGGTATGGTCGAAGATTTTTTCTTGTTTTGCTTTGCCAATTTCTAGGGAGATGTGTGTTTGCCTATAAATTGTCCGGCATAGCCAGATATCTCATAGTTGTTTAATTGGGTCGTTCATATAAGCTGAAGTTCATGGGCTTAATATTTGGCAGTAAGAAGTCCTTCTATTACCATCTTTCCACGTGTACCTTTCACATATCGATATATATATTTTTTTTTATAATCCCGCGCGCGCACCAAGGTAATATGAATACCCTTTTACTGGCTTTTCTCCAGGGCGCGGGCGGAGAACATTCACGATGGAATCTTAGTCATATATGTTTTGAGCAGCCCTTTTCGTTTTTATCATTGTTTGTTATAGCTGATCACAAGCACAGGTTAAGAAATGAGTCATCTCCACTTTGTAGTATCCTGATTCTGTCCATATATATGTACCCGAAAACCAGCACATTCGCAAGCACAGAAAGGTGAATTCCAGTGCATAAGACGAAACACAATACGAACGTGTTATCGGACGAACATCCAGGACATCAAAAGTATTTTGAACGGTATCCTTATTTGAGATACCTTGCAATATTTGAAGCTCAGACCATTTAATGATTTTTAGAGATGGTGACAGGGAACTAACGGCACAGCCTGGTTAAATACTCGGTCATGTCACCCTTTATAAAGGGTCTTTTTTAAGAGGCACAGATTCTTGGTTTAAATAAAAAAACAAAGAAATTAACTTGATCCAGATCTATAAATTTCACCCTAAAGATTATTTCATGCCATCTAATATTTGATAACAGTTTCGTTTACCAGGAATACCTCGTATCAGAAAGGTGCAATTTTCGACCACTTTTCGAACAATTGAGGGGTACTGCTAGAACAGTGTTTTACTCCAAAGCATCAATCGTGTGTGGTTTATCGGCATGAACTAGTAATTTGATGTACCCCTACAGAAAATAATTCAATGGCATCAAATCGCATAATCTGGGTGGCTAATTGAAGTATCTGCTAAACTTCTTGAGGATTGTTCTCGCTCCAAATACTGAAATTCATTTTGTTTACGTAACAGATCAGTGCAGCAACTGCTTTGGTATTTAATCCCTATTACAAAGTCTGACATTGCTTAAAAAATATCTTTCATTTATTTATATTGTGAAGCAACAAACAGCTTCGGTTATTAATAACCTTACTGTTGAAGATCACAGCAAGAAATACTATTGTATATGTGACAAGGTCAGCTAACACCCAACTTTCGTGTGGGCGAGTCCAACTCTATTAACTGAGTTTAAGTTTAAAGTGAACTCAACCAACTTGGTGATAGGAAGTAAAAAGCAACTTGAGTAAGAACGCTCTAAATGTGGATAATTTTTGGTCGAGATCCAGATGCATCCTCCACGTACGAATGTATCACATGACGTAAGTATTTTTAATTGTTAGTGTTCAAACCAATTTATTTTGGTTTCTAAGAAGCATATAGAAATTGCAGATAACATTTCTAAATTCATTTAGCTTCCAAACATCCACTTTTGTGGGAACCTCCTTAACGTATTTAATCTTGGTGACTTTACTATATGAAAGAGTCTCTTTTCTCCTTTGTTATACTTGTTGTAACTGGCTTGATCGATTGAGAATGAAAATAATAATAAGAGTTTCCTAATAGCAGTTTCGGGAATATACGATATAACATCTATACTAATCCATTCAGTCCGTCACTACAGTCTTTTGACACTAAATACATTACGTTGAAGCACTTTCCAACCAAAATAAATAAAGCACTTCAACTTAATCACACTGAGTGAAAGTCCCAGTGACAAAGGCACAATTAATCAGCAAATTGTCCGAAATAACTGCTGAATAAAGCACCAATTAACCCGGAGAATTGCATTCATCGCAGGAAAATGCATCGAAATCGAATTTTTTCAGCACCACATTCAGACCGCAACAATCGGCAAAATAACTCTCAATAGTGTCAGCAATAATGCCACTGTCCAGTAAAAGCTTTTCCAAAAAATAAAAATTAAACCCATCACAGGCTTATTCAAAATGACTATAGTGTTCCTAACGACATCCATGTATCGGTTCAAAAACTTAAAAAAAAAAAAAAAATCAAAATAAAAAAACTTCTTACCACAATCATCAGCTAAAGTCGCCCAAAACAATGCAATTTAACATGCAATTCACACTCGATTGCGTATAAACGATTCAAATGTTCTGATAAGGACTTGTGAGTTCTCTTTTCTTTCAACTTCCTACCTCAGACCCAACTACTCCATTTTTGACCACCAAAATAGCCACAAAAAAGCGACTTTTCAATTTTTGGCATTTGACAATCGACCAGCCATCGTGTGAGCTGCATATTAATGCCACGCAGACAACAGATTGTCAATTGCACTGTTCACTTAGTTCGAAAAAAAATGGACATCCAATACAAACATTTTTCGATCTGCCAGTAGTGTCCTTGTCAAAGTGTCAGAATTGCCACAAGATTTTTTTTTTTGGCACGAGTAACGAATATCTTTTTGTTTGAAATATTCGTAAAAGAATAGAATCCTTAATTTATTCATAGGGGTTGAAGGGTGAGTGCTTGATGCATTCGCTTTCAGTAGTCAGAATATCGAAAAATCAGAAAATCGGAAAATCCCTTTGTTATGTGTACGCAGATACAAATTGAAAGTGGGTTTGGGCTTGAATATACTCGTAGTTGCATTTACAGGATCGAACTCTCCCCTTGTTATCCTTTTAATTGTCTGCCAGGCAGTACGTCCCCTGTCAATGCGGCAGAATATAATACACACGTGTCAAATATCCAAAAGGATTAGTTGTGAATTGTTTTGATTGTAGAATTATGCAGATATCGAGTGGCAATCCAAAAAAAGATGCGCCCATAAAAAACGAAAAAGAAAACAAAAACTGAAAAAAAAACAATAAATAGAAGAATTTCGGAGTTGGTAACGATCTTAGTCTGCTCACGGTATTCGTTGTTGGTTCTGGAAAAAATCTTTATTTATTTGTATAAGTAGTAAAGGGCACTTGAGGCTGTTTTTAAGTGGAGCGATATTTTATTAGTATTTATCTTACGATTTTGGTTTTATGTATTTTTTAGATTTTTCCTAAATTAGAAATATTCTTCCGATGAGTGGTTGCTGCAATAATAAAAACAGCAAGGCCCATTACAGATGCAAGTATGTAGATAAAATTGGAAATTTGTTAAAATATCAGTATTCCGGCCATATTTTTTCTACAAAAGTCTACTCGCAAATGTTATAGTTAAGATTTGTATATATTAATTTTATTATTTACAATAGCACGAAAAGAAAGACATATTCTTCAGAGTTTACAATAATGAGATATCTAGGACCGAAGTAATTTACATAATTCTATTGAATGTCATATTTGACATTTCTTTGACATTTGTAATCAGTATTGTTTTACAGGTCAGTGAAAGTTTGGCAGTAGATTTGGAATTATCTATGAGTTTAGCCCTGGTCTATCCACTTTTTAGATAATTTTGCAAAAAGCTCTCTGCTTTTATTGGTATAACATCCAAATGGTGCTGAACTTAACGCAGAAGAACATGACATGCGATGACTGATCGAGGATTAGACCCTTGAAGGAGTCTAATTACATCCACAAAAACGCACTGTTTAGCGTGGTTTTCACGTTGGTGAATTACATTATATTACCAGACAATGCTAACCGATCCAGACATTTACTATTTCAGAAGATTGGCGGTACATGTCATACTGTCTATGAAATCATTGATTTGCTGAGGACTCCATTCAATGACAATATTATAATAGCATATATCGGAAAATGGACCGTAGAACCACATAATTACCTCTTGTGGAACAATGTACAGTTTTTGGTGAATGCTATGATAATAAACACGAACTATTAAGGTATTGTAATCCAATGTTTAGCCCGTTATTGGCAAAATAGAGGTCCAAATGTTGGAAAACTTGCCCAAAATTGGACAGCCGAAGAAGCAGTATATTCATAACTCGTATTCAAAATATAAAATTTCATGAACCAGTTTTCATAATGAATAGGGAAATTTTATTCTGTCACTAAATCTCTTTACATAACTTTTGGTCGCCCTTTTTCCGCAATCGCAAGCCAAGTTTGTTCACTTAATTAGAGCACATATATTCTATGGCATCTTTCTCCGATTCTCCTTACAAGAATTTCCCTTGACTGATAACATTGACTTATAATCTAACACTGGTCAACTATTACCATCGATAATCCCTCATTATTTTAACGTATATCTTTCATCATCAACCCACTTAATCTAAGGTCTATGCACCTTTTTCGACTCAATCTTTACAAAAAAATTACAGATACCTTGTACGAATTTCTAGACTGCCCCGGGGAGTCCAACTTCTCTTCGACTTCCACTTCAACAAGCTGTCGCGTTCAAAAAGAACAAAGAGAATGGAAGATGGTTGCGTCTGATAATGACAATGGTTTGACGGCACTGATTAAGTAATTCAGCGAAATCATATGCAGCGTCTCTGATATTCACTATTGCCCGGCAGCCGTTCCGCATTACACTATCTTATAGTTTTTATTACCTTTTGTAGTTTTACCCTTTAAGATATCGCATTCGTAGATAACTAACATTTCGAGTACTAATAAAATACCCTATTGGCTGATCTTCTATGCCCGATTACGCATTTCCTAAATAGGAAGGCCAGATCCAAGAAACGATGGTATCAGAAGTCTATCACAATATCACTATTCTATGTTGGTCGGTAACATAAATACCACTGGCGCGACTGCTAATGAAATTTTTAACTCAATATAGGGCAATCCTCCGGCTAATCGTCCGCATCTTGCTGCATTTGAGTTCTGGAAATATCATATCATGAAAAGCTCTAAAGCTATCCACACCGAGCAGAGCAAGTCCACACTCGTTAGGTAAAAATTTTTCTGACTTTCAACGTATGAAATTTTTTATAACGAAAAATTAACAAAATTAATTAACATTTTAACAAATCAATAAAAATGTAATAAATTAATTCTAGCCTTGTATTAAGCTATACTCTAAAGGTTGTTTGTAATTATTTGTTAATAATTTTTATTTATTCATTAATTTGTTTTTTTTTTTTGTTCATTTATTTATTTATACCATATATTATTTATTTTGCATCAACTGATCTATCTAGGTAAACAAATACATGTATCTTAAAATTCGTAACTCAGTTCACTAGTTATTGTACATACGAGTACGTCTTTAATATAAGTCTTATCCTTTAACATAAAACATATAACTCTATCCCTGTATCTGAATGAAGGTTTTATAGTTTTTCCTTCAAATTAGATTTAGATAAACGAATGCAATAAGCTGAAATTTATGTTTCTCAGTAGTAAGATAAAATTTTACCATCATATCTCTGTGCAAGCAGTGCTTAAAACAAAAAAGAAATATATATATTTACCTATGAAACAATAAATATCTATCTATCTTTATTACTTGAATCTTTTCTATAGTGTACTTAGAGTAACAAGAGAACTTTGCGAAACTTATATATTATTGTAGATCTTATGGTACACTGTTAAAACCTATCCAAAATTTCCTAACGTTTTTGTAGTATATACAAAGCGGAAAGAGAGATAAAGACGATTGCAACTCATTAATTTGTCCTGTAAAAGCAATTTTCGATAAAAGTTACACAAGCTATTACGACCCAAGGGTACAAGTTGTTTAACTCTCCTCAAACATTTTTTTTTAACGATAACAGAGTATGAATCAAAAGCAATAAATAAAGTTCATACAGTTTGGAAATCAGGTCATTACAGTATTCGTACACATCCACCACTGCTTACTTTTGGTCCGTTTCTTATGCTACGATATTGAATTAAATTAGGCTATATTGATTTATAAAGTAAACATCTAAAAACCAACAAGGAGCCCTTCCACAATTGTGGGACGAACACTCTCACGAATTTAAATACAATAACTATCGTAAAGCGACTCAGACGAGTGTTACAGGATTATGCCTGGATAAACGTTTAAAGTCCGATATCCATAGTATAGATCCGGGTCCCAGGTAGACGGTTTATAAGGAAATTGTCTGCATAAAACGCAGTATCATCCGATTCGTTGGATCGCAGTCGCTTTCAAAAGCGAGTATTAAGATGAATCGTCATTTACTTAAAGTTCATATTTCATACAAAACCATTCTACATATAATAATATAATCATTTATAATAATTTGTAGAAATTTAGTAATTACAAAATAACTATACCTGCCCTGATTTGTTAATCTCCTTATCCACTTTTATCACACTCATTCAGACGAAATCTAAGAGGCGAATTCATTTTAACAAATTAAGCCATTTACTCAACATTGTTATTGTTGATTAGAATTTCTGAAAAGGTCTTAACAAAGGAACTAAACAACCATCCTCACATTCTTTTCCACCGCACTAATCCTTTCTGTTATTTCCTCCCCATCCTTTGAGTCTTATAAACCAAGATTACACTCAGTCTCAATCTCGTTTTCAGTTTGGCAGACCTAAAATGAGAAGAGAAAGAAAATATCCTTGTAATATTCAATGGCATTATACTCGTACTAAAATTAAACGTTCCTTTTATGGAGCGCCATTGTGTGTGCTATATGCTCCGTGCTCCGTCCTATGCACTGCATCTATGAAGACGCCTTTTATTTTATTCAGCAACTAACAACGACGACAAGTACGAGTACTTAAACTCAAGGACTACAGATTCCAAACCTTCCGCTCTTTCTGCTCCTCGTGGTGTCACTCTACCAAATAAGGAGCAACGAAAACATTAATGCGAAGATATGACGTGTGTTTCATGCCAGATAAGAAGATACACCAAAACGAAGCACTGCCGCCGCCGCTTCCTTCTGGTACGTGTATAAAGATTTTCAAATGCGACGACAACAGGCACAACATCCAAATGAAGTGCTATTCCTACTCATGTTTGTAGTTATAAGGACTTTTTGAAAGGTTCGAAATCGAAGTTGCCCTCGTTCTCCGTTCTTCGTAATTCTTACTTCACACCTAATCGCTACAATATCATCGCATAAAATCGCATCTATTCTACAACAGATCTTTTCCCACATTGTCTTCCGTTTTTGTTGGGAAACCCCACACATTTTCAACACCGTAACCACTACCACATGTGATAACCATGCAAGGAATCCTTTATCTTTGCTCATATTCCTGCTTCTTCTTCGAGGATGTCTAATTTGAGACTTTTTACACCCACTCTTTCCACCATCAACTTCAAGAGGCTTTTTGTCAGTGTCGAGTGTTTTTCTTAAGCGATTGTCCTTGAAAACACCCCTTTCCTTATCGACGAGACTTGGAGCTGAGCAAGGAGGAGAATAAAGAAAAGGACTGCTAATCACTATCCTTGTGTGGAATAAGATTAGGGCGCCCGCGTCAATTGTGGTAGTGGTCGGGGTCGGAATACCGAGTTTGGGCCACGCAATTCTGGGTAATTTTGAAAATTATTCAATGTAAGAGAAAGGATAGAGAGATTAACAGAGAAAACGGCAAAGGACTTGAAATGAGAGGGGTAGGGGGAGAGTTACGAATGATCTTCCCAAGAATGATTTTTCAAGTGAATTGCCTCGTAATTAGGAGATTATGCTAAGAAAAGCACTTTTTTTATTTTGCGATTTTTATTCGAAAAAAACCTTCCCTTTTTTATTTTTCTGTCGTTGACTTCATTAGAGTTGTGAAGGAAAAAAAAAAACAGCGCAACAGTAGCGACCTTGTAGTGAGCGAGGGTAATTGTCAGCAATTCAGCGGATGCAAGAATTAACATAAAAATAATAGATTGGCAAAAGAATTACGAGAACGAAGAAAGCCAAAATAAAAAGCTGAAATTCTTTAGTTAAATTTCCAATTGCCGCTTCTGTTTGGACCTTTTCGTGGAAATTGCTTATTGTGACGAAGTTTTTTTTTTATAGGGCAACAAATTGAATTTTTGATTTTGTTCGTAGTACGCAGATTCATTTGTGAGTCGCAGTAAAGTTTGGATTCGAAATTTCTACAACTCGTTAGAGATTTTCGAAAGGAAAAGAAAAGTTTGTGTGAAATTGTTTTTAGTTCATTTATTTTAATTCTTTATTTTTTTTATTCTTTGTGTGGTCCAGAAGTGGAATTTTGTTGAGGCAAGTCAATAACCAGTAGCTGTCTATTTAAACATAAGTAAATGCATTTGTGGAAGCTTGTGTATATGCGGGCCGAGTAAATGGTGGAGTGACCAACTGCACCATATATTATAAATAAATGAATCTAAAACCAATCTGAAATACGTACATATGGTATGTGCAACTATAGTATTGCCTTTCTTTTATGCCAAAGCATTCATGTACCTTATCTGTAGAATATTTTTCATATGTTGGTTTTCGTTGCATTGCATTGAATTATCTTGAAAACCTAAAAAAGTGATACATTTTCAACAACATTACGATATGAACAAGTTGAACAGCGAATTACCCAGTTAATTAATGAAACTTATATTATAAAAGCACCAAATACACATCTTTACAGTTGACTTCCGTAGAAGTTCTTTAGTCCTCCTACTCACTTTAGGAACTTGGATCACAAATTTTGGAATTTTTGGAAAGCCAATCGATTCCGCACGTGTTTTCGAAGGTGGCTTTGTGAGAGTGCTCTATAGTGAAATACCAAAAGCTTTAGGATTCGTCTATTTCTCCTTGATCAATTGGCTCAGACAAATTACAATCGTTGTAACAAAACTTGTTTGGAGCAAAAATAAAGTTGTAATTGACCATTACAACGGTGTATTAATTAGATGCGCTAAACGACGGCATGCATGCGGAACACCCGCAAAGGTGTTAAGTCTTCTATCGCTCTGATATTATACGGCTAATTATCAAAACCCATGAAAAGCCAACAAAGGAGATCTCTTTAATCCTTGCTACCAATATTTTCATCCGACTGCCAATCCCTTGGCGTCCTCCAGTCACAACAATAGTATGGTGATTACATCAAACTGCCAAAAGGGCAGAAGTGCCGGTGAGAGATAGAATATCTTACCAGTCTTACGGGTCCGAACAATTATAAAGACGTGTTGATAATAAGCCGCAGAACGGAAGATATATCCGCTTCTAATAAAGTGCTTTAAGGTAACTTTCAACTGGGGATAGCCTGCTTAACGCTCAAAGATAGGTGTGGTATACTGATGGGTCAAACATGGGATCAAGTGTTGATTTTGGTACATTTAAATTTTTTTGTAAGGATTAAGAATGTGTACGAGTGTCCTTTTGCACGAGTTTTTTTTTGCGCCAATATCAGCCTCCAAACAAGCATAAACAGTGAAATCACCAATCAGCAGCACTTAAGATGCTAACTCTTATCATCTGAACTCAAAAACTTTTGAAGATTGCTCGAAAAAATTCTCCCAAGTACATATAACAAGGTCAGATCGAAGGTTACAGAGGCATTAAAGGTGACCAACCCTCCAATGATTGTAGGGAAGAGATCTACGAAGATACACTGATGCGTCTTTTTCTACTTGGGTTAAGGTGTTGTGTGTTAATCAAAGAAGATGTCAAATCTTAACTTCGTTTAAATTATGTTTCCTGTCCAAACTATGACAGATCGAGGTGACAGATATAAAGGGTATCCCAAAACTGACGTAACGTAGTATTTTTGAAAGAAAGCACAGGTTTTTTTAATTAAGAATTGTAGTTTATTTTATTGATTGATATAGTATACCGTATCGGGTTATACAGAGAATTGCATATCGGTTAAATGGATTCCACGGCTTTGCTGGCATTTATGCATACTTTTGTTGAAATTTTCCGTCACAGTTTTACATAAATCTGGCTGGCTTTCGTTGCTAAAGCGCTCAATTTGCCTCTTCAAGTCGTTGGTATCTGTGGGCTTGTCCGCGTAAACCTTAGATTTCAAAAAAATTAAAAAAAAAATCAACGGCGTTAAATCGCATGTTCTGGTCAGACGATTCTCGTCACCAAAAAAAGGAACTACACGACTCATGCAGTAATTGAATTATTTCTGATGGGTTTTGTTAATAACCTTGGAATGTCAGTTGTCCCGCTGTGTTGTTGGAAACATTTTACCGGACAATTGTCCCTAAATTCAAATCTTGCATGAATTTTCGGACGCCTTTTCTGCGTAGACTTTAATTCTAAAGCATTAAACTGCTGGTTTTAACTCTTAGTTTGTTGCGTATATTTTAAAGACATGCGTCAGGTAGTCGGTAAAACTGATCTTGTTACAGTTTTATACTCGAACATTATGTCATCAATTGCATGATTATTCACACAAAAAAGCCACGAAACATTCGCCATTGTCATATTGATATCCGTTTCCCATCAAACCTCCTTTTTGTAGCGTCCTAACATTTGAAGTCTTGGGTATGGAACTGTAGACTGTTGCTCACTCAACTCCGACAGCTGGCCTATAATAAATAAATAAATAAAAGTCTAAACCGCCTCATTCTCACTCTAGTTGAATGAAAGAAGCCGTGCGCTTTCAGCTAGCTTGCTGAAGTAAAGCATTTTAGAGTCTTCAGTTCGAGATATACGAGGGTGGATCAATAAGATCGGAAAACCCAAGGTTTTTTACATATTTATTTTTTATTTTTCAATTTTTTTTCCACAAGACACGTTTTCATGTTGGGAAACAAAAATAAAATACAGGAAAACAGGTCGGGGAAATACAGTGGATGCACCAGCGATTCGGCCACGACAATTTCGATTGAGTGAGCTGGTGTGTTGTCGTGGTGGAAAAGCTCAGACAAATAGATGTGTGTGTCTCTGTGAATTTCTCATCAAATCCCTCCAATAATTACATGCAATACTGATCGTGACCATGCTTGCTTTTTTAAAGAAGTCATTGAGAATTATTTCTTTCGAATTGAAAAAATCGTAGCTATGGTCCGAGGTGAACGAAGAACTAGTCTCTCTTATTCATTGTGTTGTTCGATTTGTCATTTTGCGAAAGGCGACTTACAATGTTTTTCTTACTCATATAGAACTGTTAATGTCTTGGGACGTATAAAACTTGTAGGGTTGACTGTAAGCTTTTCTGCTTATTTATTTTGTAAGTGATAATTGAACAAATGGCTACAATTTAAGACATAAAAAATCACTTTTTATTGTTAGCTGTCGGTATCAGAATTATTTGTAGTTGTGTTTGACTTTTTTTTGCTAATGCATATGAGACCAGTATCCGAAAGAGATATCGCTATCCAAATTGATAGCCAGGCCGCATTCAAGGCAGTGGAATCAACCAACATCAGCCAAGGGGCTCACGTACAGTCCTCAAGGCATAATGCATTCAGAACCGGCTAAGACTGCTGGGTGCCAGCATACTGCGGTATTAAAGGAAATGAACAAGCGAATGAGCTTGTCATTCCTCTTTGTAGTTAGGAGCACTATCGAGGAAAAAATCGCAAAGACTGCCAACCTAAGGTCATCAAGTCTTGAAGGACACATGGTATCCAAGACTCTCTGGCCGCTTTTCGACGGCAAAAGATTTAAAAAGTTAATAAAATTAAACAGCTGAGGACAGCAATAGGAAACCTGACAGGACACTGCCTCCTGCAGAAACACTTAAAGAAGCGCAAATTGTTAGATACGGGAATACGGATACCCCTGTTTAACCTAACCTTACCTAACTTGTAGTTGACTTTAAATTCGAAATATTGAAGTTGAAGCGTTAATAGCTATCAGCTATTATGATTTCATTCAGAACCAGGATGTAAAATTTCCAAACCCCTCTTCAAGGTAATAATGAAGACAGAGTCATTTACTTCGTTTCTAACTTCAACCTCCACATCGGAAGTCCTACGTGGATTGTTTTAAGCAGTCACGAATGTTTCTATTTCAATTTTAACTAACAACTACTCCTATTTTCAAGAAAATATAAAAACTTTCCTACAAATTTACAACTGTCCCTTTTCATTATGTACAAACCTCCTTCCTCTTCCTTTAAAAAAATATTTGTTCCCAGGATATAGTGTCGTTTGTTTTGTTCCTCCATCTCCCCAAGAGTCATTACATTCACATTGTGAGCAAAACCAAAAATGACTTCTCTCCGTGGTTATTACGAACAACTAGTCTGCTTTCGAAGAATATAAAGAAAGACCACATTTAATTTCCAAGATTTTCTATTCTCTCAACTATAAGAGCTTCCTCCCAAGATTGTGTACATGATTCCGGGGTTTATGTTCGTCGTTTATTGGACGATTGTTGTTCCCTGGTCCTCTGTTGTCTTCGGAGGAAATGTACTAATATAAATAAATGTCTTAGTCTCATTGTTAGAGGCAATGATTTTTAAGGAATACAACAAGCGCCCAGGCGTGGGTTTCCGTTTTATAAAACGACGTTTGGGAGGGTAATATTGTGTTGGTCTGAAACTGGGGTTGTTGTATTAAGTTTTGCTTTTTCTGTGAATTGTGGTGAAAACAATTTTAAGATGAAAAAAAATATCGAATAAAGCTGTTGACGCAAATGGACTCCTAAGCTATTTAAAGGAGCTAGAGATGACCAAATTGGAGACATATACCAGCACATCGGAAAGATATGGTCAGATATGCAAAAAGCATGGAATTGGGGTATTTTTTTCCGATCTACAAGAAAAGCGACCATTTAGACTGCGCCAACTATAGAGGAAAAACATCTCCTATAAGAACTATTTGGCCGTATGATATATTGTATATATGCGAGCGACTGAAACCAATCATAATTCATATCAGTGCGATTTCAGGCCAGGAAAGTTCATCATCGATCAAATATTTACACTACTGCAGATCATGGAAAAGACCAGAGAATTTCCAAATCAACACTCACCGTATATTTGCCGACTTTAAGGCCGCATATGGTTGCGTGCGTAAGGACGAGCTATACAACCCCATGTCTTGTTTAGACATCAAACCCAAACTCTCCAGGGTGCGCAGAATTACTATGGAAAATGTTCGCTGATTCATCAAGGTCAATAATGATTTAACCTAGACCTTCGATGTCAGGAACGGTTTTAGAAAATGCGAAGTCGAGTCATATGATATATTATGATATGATATATGATATGATATATATTAACATCGTCCTAGAAAAAACCGTGCAAAACTCATTGGCCATTAAAAAAGAAATGTAACCTGTACTTTGTTACCTAGGTTGCAGTGACGTGATTGGGCGAACACAGCGAGTTGTCAATGAAGGTTTTGTCAGTATGAAGACAGAAGCGAACAAAAAAGGTCTGACGGTAATTAAGTGCAAAATAAGCATGCTGTCATCAGAAAAAGACGCACATCACACGGTTTGGTAGTTATAACTTCGAAATGCATAGGTAAGGATTATTTCGCAGTTGCAGGCAACAAAGATATCAGCGCATAAATTGGACGCAGAATTACTTTTAACAATCGAATTTTTATTTTGGCTCAGGAGGCAATTAAGTAACAAAGTCCTGTTCTATGGCGCATAGGCCTTGGACCTTGTTGAAAATGGGTGAAGAAGCACTTGACCGTTCTTAAAAAAAGATACTGCGAGCTATTTTCGAGCTCCTATGGGAATGGAAGAGTAGAGTCAACTTCTAACTTTACTGGCTGTACTACGACTCCGACAGAAGGTATACAAAAAGAAATACAGACATTTATAAAATTTAATAATTCCACAAGTAATCATATGAAATGTTGTTAATTGATTAAATCCAATCGGTTGTTTGATCATTGGAGGACGAGTTCTTCTATATAGAGTCAAAGGCAACACGAGAATATGTTACAATTACCAATTATTGAAACTACGAGTACTCTTGCACACAATTAATACTTATTGCAAATTCTACCTAGTCTAGTCATAAATACTAAAACACACATTATTCAATTTTGATAGCAAGTAGCGTTATTTTTTGCAGTAATTAAGCTTTTCTACTTGTAAAAATAATTCAGTTTAAGCTAAGCTTTTAAAATGTCAACATGTGGTAGTCGGGGTTTATTTATTGAACCATTAAAAGATTGACTGAAACAGGTGAAATTAATGACTGCCAAGGATCGGGGCGTCCGCGTTCAGTTCGAACAAAAAATGCTGTCAAAGCAGTGTGTGCTCGAATTCGTCGGATTCCCCTTCGGAGGCAGAAAGTATTGTACCGTCAAATGGGTATTTCTTCCAAAATGACCTCAATAATCGATAAAGATGGCATTTGACTTGGAGCATACCACAGATTTACAGGATATCTGTAGATTTTTTTTATGCGCATAATTCGAAAAAAGCTTCAAAAATGATTCGTTGAGTTCAGAGAGATCACCATTAGACGTACGTAATAGTTTAGCGGGGTGTCTCTTATGATAGGACTTCCGCTAAAATGTACCAAAATACCGTTTTAGAGACCATTAAATCATTCTCTTTTCAAAATACGCCGTGGTCATTTCAGCAGGAATCTGCCCCCAGTCACAAGCCCAAGGCAACTCAAAAATGGTTAGAAGAAAATATACCGGAATTTATTAAGGCGGAAAATTAGCCAAGACTTGAGCCCCTGGATTGTTTTGCAGACCGTACTCAATATTGCCTTATTGAATCATTCATTCCTCTTAAGACATTCTACCTCAAAGGGAACATTGTCTCTTGTTGTTTTGCTACGCAACATCAATTATAATGTCACTTCTTAGATTATTTATAACAGAAGCTAATTAAACTAGAAATACCTCAATTTCTTTATGGATTTGAGGTGCTCACTTGCTGGGGAATTGCTGACGTTCTTGTGGTTCACAATACTTTTGTAAAAGAAGCTCCTTCCATGATGACAATAAAACAATACGTCTCTTGTGGTTTCGTTATTTTCTAGGAAGAGTCGCGTATTCTGTTTTAAGAGACGGTTTCGTTTTGTGTAGGAAATACATACATATCTCAAACCCCTGAAAACTAGCTTTCCGAAAGTAAGATAATTCAAGTCCTTCTCTTTGACGAAACGGTGCAAATTGTACAAATTCTGTATAGGTTCAACCAAAATGCATGTATTTAGTCGAAGCAATTTAGGTACTCTAAAATTTAATAAACAGAAATCAAAAGAAAGATCACTATTTCAATTACTTAAGGCAGCTTACCGTATATAGCTGCACCAGCAGAGGAGGAGGAAATTTTTTTTTATATGTATATTCAGCCCTTTGCCCATCTAGACTTATAATGGTAGTTATAGTACCATGTTTCAAATCCCCCATATTCGGTGCAGCAGCCCTTCATAAGATTGGTCCATACGAATATACATATGTTTGTATAAGTGCAATGAAAAAACGCCGCAACAAAAGCCAACGTGCAATAAGAGGGCTTCACTAAATAGCACCCATTGAATGCATTCATCAGCAAATTTACTCCCCAAAATTCGCGGTGCACTCTTGCCGATTGTGAAATCGTGTTAAGGATGCATCACAAGGACGTCATTATTACCGCAATTTCGCGCACAATAGCCGCTCGTGAAAACTTCATAATATATGAATCGAATCACGTACCATGAAACAGCGTCAGGACCAACCAACTGCACGACAGTACCCAACTGACCAATCTCTCCCTCACTAAGGACGAAAGTCAAAAAAACATCCACTGCCATTCAGCCATTCAGCCAAGCCATCTTTTGGGACGGGTGTACTAAATTCAAATCTGCAATTGTCCTGTGGAAAATAATAAACAAAAATTTGTTTTTTTTTTTTTTTTTTTTTTTTTTTTTTTTTTTTTAAATCGCATCACGTCCTTGCTTGTCACTATGTGTCGACAGGCGAATAATGGATGTGGGCCCCATTCATCGCATCGCATCGCCATACTGCAATTGTTGACAGTAAAAAGGATACAATAGCGAAATTTAGTCGTCGTCAGCGCTCATCACGCCCCACTTTTCAACGTGACGCTCAAGGATAATGCCACCAATAATGGTATCAGGAGTCGAAACAAGCAAAAACGAAGACCAATTGCCAGAGCCAGCCGTGTTTCGATTCTGCTTTTTTCGCCTTCTCGCCTTATGGATGTATGTGTGTGCAGGATAACAAGAGAAAAATAAAAGTAAATTAGATTAAAATTTCTCAATGCATCTTAAATTCTAGTCCTTATTGGATGGGCGTGCTTATTAAATTATCGCGATTCTTTATTTTTGAACTCACCCCAGAAGATATCTGTTTACAGCAGGGCAGGGATTTTGTTTTGTGCGGGGTTACTCGTTGACCATTTACATGATTCACTACATGCAATATCCTTTCAATACTCGTGTGCGTACATATATATGAGACTCAACAGAAAACGGACAAGAAAATAATAATTCACCCACAAAAATGATTTCCGGTCCGAAATGCAGTCAAATGGGCGGATGGTGGAGCGACAATGACAGAGAAGAAAACATTCCTATGGTCACGACGACGACACACGGTGCTGTTGATTAGCATCTCCTTATATCCGGTGCAAAGGTTCTTATCCTTTCAATATTATTTATTCCATTTAACGAAGGCCAAAAGGACAACTACAAAGAAGAATGCTATGTCCTGATCCAGTATATCTCGGGGTCCAATTGTAAGGGCAGTAAACGAAGTGAACGATGAAAGGATGAATTACGATTTATTTCTTTTATGGATGCTGATTTTTTTGTTGTGCTGAATGGTTCTTATGATTTAATAAAATTTCTTTTCACACGAGTTCTTACCGAGTCATGTGTATGTGGGTAAGGAAAAATCACTCTAACCTGATGGCAGTCTATCTAAGTTTTCTCTCATTTTTACTGAAGGAATTGTGTGAAGATAAGTATATCATTTTGTACTCGTATATCTCAAGCTCAAAATTGAAGCTGTCGATTTTGAATCTGTGTCTAATCCCTCAATGTAAAATGTGTACTTTAGTTTACATTTATTCACAACAAGGATCTTTTCGTCATCTATCACCCCAGCTCTACTATCTTCAGAAGTTTTTTTTTTTATATCTTCCAAGTGTCTACAATAATTTTAATGTGTACAATGCAGCGGTTGAAATATGATCAACTTGCTGAAATTTTGCTGATTCGTGGACATTGCGGTTCACATGTGAATATTGAGATAATTTCATACGCTTTTTATTAAATAGCAGTCCGTTGCCAAACACTGAGTATTGCTCTCCTTTAAAAACTTCTTCCAAATTATAGTGTAAAAATCGAAAAAACTAATTCATTTCCCATGTTAATGACATTCGTCGAAAAGCTGCTGGACATTCTCTGTCTCTGTAAATGAGGCTGCTGTTGACGAAATCGGTTGCGAAGTTTATTGTAGTAAGGCCTTATCTTAGATGCCTGAAGCTTCAGAAAGAGAAAAAATACTTAATCTTGCACAAGCTGTAGCTATTTATTCGAAATTAAAATTTAATAGGACAAAACGGAACTAATATGGCAAAAACAATAAATGACCTTTCAATAATAAAAACTGTGATTAGAGCTGGTTAATGCCATAAATGTCTAACATAATGAAAATACACTGAAAATTCAAAACTATTCTGACGGAACGGAAATTACCTAGCTCATCATGCGTTGAAATTAATTCTATATAACTCTGTCAATATCGTATTAATATCTGACCAAATTTTAAATGAAGTTTCAAAGTGCTTCTTTTTTCTTCAAAAGAATGAGTCACTAGTAAATTTCAATAAGTGATAAACAGGGTTTACTATCTTGGTTTATAAGTTGAAATTGAGAGTGGTTTGCTAAGAAATGGCGTAGCTTGTATTATTACATTGTTTTTATTCCATTGAAACATGCGTTGGAAAGCTACTGTCATTGCACGTCATGTATATGTCATTCAATTGAAGCGTAAACAACAATATTTTTTTTTTCACTCAAATATGTCGAACTTTGTGCCTGAAAAAGTGTTTTTACGGGGAGTTCTTCTTCATTACTTTAATATGAAGAAAACTGCTGCCAAAAGTCATCGTATTTTGGTGAAAGCTTATGGTGAACATGCGCTAGCTGAGCGAACGTGCCAAAAGTGGTTTGCACGATTTAAAAGTGGTAATTTTGGCTTGGAAGACGATGAACGTCCTGGGCAGCCAAAAAAGTTTGAAGATGAAAAACTGGAAGCATTACTCTATGAAGATTGTTGCAAGGCACAAGTAAAGCTCGCAGAATCTTTGGGTGTCACTCAAGCAGCCATTTCAAAACCTTTAAAAGCAGCTGGATATATTCAAAAGCAAGGAAATTGGGTTCCACATGAACTCAAGCCGAGAGACGTCGAAAGGCGGTTTTGCATGTCCGAAATGCTGCTGGAACGATACAAAAGTAAGTCATTTTTGCGTCAGATTGTTACTAGTTATGAAAAATGGATCCATTACGACAACCCCAAGTGCAAAAAAACAAAACCCGGCCAACCAGCCAAATCAACGGCAAAGCCGAATATCCATGGCGCGAATGTAATGCTCTGTATTTGGTGGAATCAGATGAGTGTGCTGTATTATGAGCTGCTAAAACCGGGTGAAACCATCAATGGACAACGCTACCGAATACAATTAATCCATTTGAAGAGAGCATTAGCCGAAAAACGGCCGGAATATGCGAGGCAATAATTTTCCATCATGACAACGCTCTTTACATAATATCGTAATATATACCACGTGTATCTGCTAATGAGTTTACATACGAAATCGAAAAATAGTTTAAAATTCTTACACTTGAATTCTTGAACAACTATGTTATTTCGTCTTAGCTGGAGATTTAAACGCGAGCCACCCGTGCTAACACAAAAGGTTACCGCCTAAATTGCTTTATTGATGACAACCAAGTTAAGTATAAATTTAAATTCTACAGCCCAGTTACATTAAGTCGCCTTTCGGGTAATTCATACATACATAGATCCACGATAATAAAATACCGCTGTTGCCATATGATACCGATCACAAAGCTATCGTCCTAGTAACATCTTTGTCTGGGGACCCTATTTAAATTTTTTTTTATTAATTTATTTATTTGATTTTAAGCACACCAATTGGAATAAGTGTGCTGGTTGTTCTGCGATGACAATTCCTAACAATAGGAACCTTACGAACGAGGATTGTGACTTCTACATCGGGAATCTCAATTCCGTATGAGAGACGATGGAGTCGTCAGTATTGACGATGAAAATTAGGAACAACATGGAATGTATCTAAACCTTGACATAAAGACACTACAAACTCATAAAAGCTTTCTGATAACTCGGATATATGGGATACACCGAAAATTTCAGGATGATTGGAACAATTGGGAACTCATAAGATTGAAGTCCCTCCTGAGAAATGTAAAGTCGCTCATAGAGCAACAATATCGGAATGCGGCCAATGCCTACTGGATGCAACGAGCGGAAAAAGGAATGAAGTCTGACTCAAGGAACATATTTCATCAAAACAAGCAGATCTTCAAACCTCGTAGCATTGTCTAAATTCCAAAACTCAAAGTGCCACTGCTTTGTGAGCGGCTCCTTTCTCATACAAGGATGAATCCCCAACACTGTCCCACAATCGACAACCATTATTTGAAATGAAATAGTGATAGTGAAATAAAAAAACTCAATTTTATTGATTCACATTTTGAGTCAGTCCACAAAACCGATTTCCCAAGTCCGAAATCTGTTCAAACAAAGTCCACAAAATGATAACGAATGACCGTAAAGTGAAGTTGATCGATAGCTGATAGCTGAGGCTCTGAAGATATTAAAAGTGCGTGTTGGATATATCATACACGAATATTTGGACATACAAAACCTCTGTTCAAAGTGGGTGCCGCGTTTGCTCACAGTCGACCAAAAACAACAACGTCTTGATGATTCAGAAGAGTGTTGAAAGCTGTTCAACCGCAATAAAACCTAATATTGAGAAGGTTTTTGAGGTAGTTGTTAGCAAATCAATTGCTTGCGTGCGAAAATAAGGATATCATCCCGCGGAATCAATTTGAATTCAAAAGATACAAAACTTGTATCCCATATCAGCTGGAACCTTAACGCCAAAATATGTACTGGTGCCAGTCTAGTGGACGTCGTAAAAGCCGTCGACACGATTTGGATTGACGGGTTAGCATATAAATTTATTAAGAATGAATTCCCCCCCCCCCCCCCCCATCTTATTAAGATGATCAATTCAATGATACGCAAGAAGAGATTTGTTATATGGTCTATTGTCTCAAGTTTATTAAAGCAACTTCGACATTTATCATTGCTGACAGTAGGACCCTTTATGACAGCTCTAAGTTTAAAGGGGCTAAGTTTTTATCTGCTTCTATAACTGTTTAAAGGAGTCTCGATTTTTCAGGTTTAGATGGAAGTAATTACGAAGTGATTGTATTTGATTGCCATGTAAGGTCTTCAAATCAACTAAACCTTTTCCACCTTTCAATACATGATACTGTCGCTGTCCATTTGTTAATTCTAAAACTGTAGAACAGCATTGGGATCGCGCAGGTTTTCACTGCTTTAATTAGATTTTTACTATTGAGGTCTGATTTAATAGTTTTGTGGATGCGTGCCTTTAATTCTCTCGTTAGGTTTGATTTACGATTCTGGTATCTATCCTGTTGTCTTGTACCATACCAAGGTACTTGTAGAAATTATTTCCATCCATTTCTTTTATTTCCAGGGTATCTAGATTTTCAAATTTTTTTACTTTGTTTATGGATGCGTATCGCTGTACATTTGTACAAGCCAAACTTCATATTGATGTCATCTGTAAACAAGGCTACTATTTCAAGTTTTGTTTTATTAAGCTACATATATAGTATGTATATTTTAAGATCATCCATGTATAGAAGATGGGTTGAATAGAGCTTCCTTTTACTTTAAAAAATTAAATTGCTGAGTGGATTTAGTGCAATACAAAACCAGAGAGGGGATAGACAATCGCCCTGAACTTTAATTTTGATATCAGCTTACTATATTGTAGTTGATTTGGTGGAGACTTGAATACTTGTCTGCCAATGTGTCATATTGTGCTTCAAGAATTCGATTATTGTTAGATGTATTTTATAGATTTTCAAACTTTCAATATACCTACTATGTGGAACACTATCAAAAGGTTTTTGATAATTTATAAAGCAGGCATACAAATTTCTTGTCTGGCTGGTCGTTTGTTCCAAAACAAATTGATCTATGGTTAATTGTTTCTTACAAACCTTAGCGTATTTACTGCACCCCTTCTGTTCTTCGCATAAGACGTTGTTTTGCCATAGGTGATTATTAATAAGGAGACTGAGACTGGATGTCATACTTTTGTAGATGCTTGGTAAGCATATTTTTGGACGTCCGTTTGTTGGGTTATCCCTGAAACCTTTTTCCTTTGCCAGTAGATAAGTACTCCCATTTGTAAATTTTTCGAGAAATTTTAAAGACTGAATGCATTCATTAAGCAGGTCTTCCAGCTTTTGATACATAGCTGGGAGTTTCTTAAACCATTGGGTTTTCATTATGATTTATTTGACTTATTCACAAGTCAGGTTGCTGATCGTCATTTCTTCGAGGTGTCTGTATTTCTTTTTTCTTCATTGATCCAGCTTGCATCCATGTTATGGCTTTCTTGATTTGACCATATTGATGACCAACATCTCTCGCGTCGTCTTTGTTGGGAAAGCTGTCAACTTCTCTACACGTATTTATTTTAAGATTTCTGTAGAAAGATTTCTCGTTTGTTTTGAAAGTTTCGTTATTTACGAGGGCGGTTCCAGAAGTACCCGGCCTGACCAAGACGTGGCGGTATTGGGATGTATGTTTCAAGATTGAAAGCGCCACGTTGTTTAGTATTTGTTTGGAAGCCATCAATAGTGAACGTTGTCAGCGAATTTGAGAAAATGGAGAATATTGGTCATCGTTATGTGACACAATACTTTTAATTTGAAAATTTGGACATGAGAAAGCTGTGTTCAAGATGGGTGCCGCGTTTGCTTACACTCGAGCAAAAACAGTGTCGTTAACATGTTTCAATTGAGTGTTAAGCGAAGTTTCACAGCAACAAAGCAGAATTTTTGCGCTGTTTCATAGCAATGGATGCAACATGGGTCTTTATATACAAGACAAAAGAACAATCAAAACAATGGATTCAAAAGGGAGAACCGGCTCCAAAGAAGGCGAAGACCGTTTCATCTGCAGACAAGCTCATGGCGTCGATTTTTTGGAATGCGCGTGGGATAGTTTTCATTGACAATCTTGAAAAAGAAAAAACTATCAACAGTATTATGCGAACTTATTGCAACGTTTGAGCGAAGAAATCAAGCAAAACTGGCCGCATTTAGCTAAAAAGAAAGTGTTGTCGGCAGAAATAAAAAAACATAATATTATTGCCGAGAAATAATTTGTTTTATTGTATGTACTGCTAACTGACTACCGCTTCTGGTGTCGGTCGTATTTATACATCGTTACATTAGATTTGGAGACTTCAGGTCAATTTTCAGATGGTCGGCTATTTTTCACGAGATAATTGCAGCTAGCAGAAATATTATAATATGACAGCGTGTTGTGAAAGAATGTTCTCACTTAATAATTATTCTTCTACAAAGGTGAGCTGGAAAACTACTATGGACCTTGTGGAAAGCATTCGGACATACTATATGACGCCATTCAACGTTTGTAGATAACGATAAAAAAACATCGCAAAGCTTCAAAAGATCTGATTATTGTCTTCATCGACAGAGTTCCACCAGAAACCTTATTTAACACGATCTCCAAATGCGCACAAGACATATATAAGAATAACACAAAAAAATCAAATACCCAGCGGAAAAAATTGGTGAATTTGAAGTTAAAGTTGGAGTACACCAAGGTAGTGTACAAAGTCCGTTGCTTTTCAATGTCATGCAAGATATTCTATTGAAACAGCGCATTAATAAGCCCGGAAAAAACTATCTTCTTTTCCTTTGATACCGCTATTATCAGCAACTATATAATAGACCTCTGGGTAACCCTTAATATTTTGTATAAAGTAACGGATTAAAGTAAACCCAACTCCTGCCATCTACTTAAGAGGAGTTACGAGTATCTATCATTAACAACCAAGGAAATTGCACTTTGAGGCAGTCTTGGGCGACACGAAAACTCCGTTGGAATTTCTTGACAAAAAATGCTGCCTTAATTAAAACGTTTGTTATATATGACTGTCAGCATTAACATACGCATATACATACGATGTAAAGGAAAAATGACTGCGACCAACATTTTTACAAATGTCAGCATGTTTAGAAAACGCATTCGCGAAAGTCCCAAGATTAATCAATCAATAACGCAAAAGTCTAAGCTAAGCAAACCAGCTGCTTTTTTATTGTTGAATGAAGTTCGTCAGAAAATCCGGTTCAAAAACCATTAAAAGCTCAAATTCAGATGTAGAAAGGAAAACAATTGGATCTCTCAACTGCGAAAGTATCAATAAACTATTAGACTCAGTAACGAAGTGATTAAAAATAGAGCGGCATGTTTGAAAAAAAACATGTAGCGTAAGATGTAATCATATTGAAACGGTTAGTGAAAGAAAAAGTAGAAGAGGATACAAGAAGTTTATCAAAGTTCTTTAGCTAGTAGTTCGCAAGCTGGAACTGACTGATGACACCACTGATTCCATATTCTGCTGCCACATGAATACTGTCTGCTGGTAACCATTGTTTCAAAATTTTTAATTGCCGATCTAACTGTAGAAACTGTAGAGGGCAAAACTAGGACATACAAATTTTTAATACAACAACCATAACATACAGAATGTGGGATAAAAAGTTTTGATAACTGTTTTGTATTTGTATTTTTTTATTTATTTAAAAAAAGGATTTCGAATAAAAGATACCGCTTAAATAACCAATTTTTCCGAATTTATATTTTATTTATTTATTTTTAATTTTGTTAATCTTAGCCCTTACATGATTGCAGCGGAAAAAATGAAATACTTACGTAACACTCGTAACGATTTTCTTTTTTCGTTTAGACTTTTTATTTGGTTCTTAATTTGGTTGACAACTTGTATATAAGCTGACCCCGGTAGACGGGATATTCAGAAACGCAGTTCACCGTTTCAACCACAACGTTTTGCTTCCTATCGACAAAAAATGTAATTGCTCGCCATCGTTCTTCTTGCTTGTAAGTATTTAAACAAAAGTTTCTTCTGTTTTTCGAAACAAATTAATAAGAAATAAATTAAATTATCTTAGCATTAATTGTTGCCATCGTTGCTAAACCGGCCCCAACTCCACCATCTCATTGTGATTTTAAATGCACAAATTTGGATCTACCCACCTGTGCCACCAATGGAAGATGTTTCTTGCACTTTGCAGGAAAATGCGCACTCGAGAAACACAATTGCTTGAACACTCAAAAAGGCAGGAATTGAAATCTTCCAATATATGTAAACACCTATTAAACATTGTTCTTTTACTTTAAGCCTTCATTCAAGTTAATGAATACGAGTGCGGAGAGGACTCTGCTCCAGCATGTCAGAGGGGAGATTATTAATTGTTTGCATATCAATGTTAATAAATGATAATAAAGAATATATTGAAAAGCTTAGTAAATGGACCTGAAGTCAACTGTCATATACGAGAAAGTCTTTTAAATCAAGGAAAAGATGGTCCTTCTTCATCCTTCTCCAGGATGTGCCTAAGGTTTCGTCTACCGTGAGTTTGCTGGATCTAGTGCCGCATTGGCACTGTATGTGTAATGCAAAGAAACGTATATTAATGCAATACATTTTAATAGAATTTTGTAAAAGTCTTACATCAGGTATATGGCTCGATAGGTAGCTCCTAAAATACGTAGACGACATACGACCACTATACGAACCCTATGCTGTGGTGACTAGATTTCCTTTATTAATAAACAAAGAACCTGCATTACAGCTGTAAAACATGTTTTTAAATACTAAGCAGTGGTATTTTTGATATCCTCTTGTTAAGATACTATGATACATAAGCCCCTTCTTTCAATGCAGGGTGTTATTCTTTTCACTTTTCTTGGTTGGTTGCTTTGATTTCGTTTTTTCGTACACGAATCGTTTGGTTCTGTACAATCAAGGTCTGGTACTTGTCGACACATAATCCTCTGAATGTGGGTAATTATAGTATACTGAAAATATGCCAATTAAATTGGGACAGCCCAATAAGATTCTAATTGCGGTTACTATAAATAAAAAGACCATCAGCAAGATGCTGTAAAAGATATAAAACCTACTCGTCAGCAGAACTAATAACAACTCTCACAACGTCGACCTCTTAAAAATTAATAAATAATAAAATGTATCAAGGGCGCAATATAGACTTATCCTTGTCACCCCACAGACTGTTGTTTTTTCACCCTTCCAGTTTTTCCAGTATTTTTTTTAATAATATGAAGACTTAAAAGACTTAGATGACGAGAGAATGAGTGACTCAAGAGAATAAGAATATTGCCTGCAAAAGGTTGGTGAAGTCAAAGATTAATTTTTCTCTATTTTAGTGTACTGCCGTAGGATTGAATCCAGCCCACCAAGGCGAATTCCTTTAATTGTTCTTTTCACTGATGCCACATCTCAAATTCAAATTTAATCCAAAAGCTATTTTTCCTTATTCATTTCAATTCTTACGGAGTTTACGCAAAGCTACCAGAATGGATCCATCTTTAACTTCAGTGTATGTTACATTATTTCTTAAGTGATGCGCATCGATGCTTGGTTGCAATAACAATATAAAATTATGGTAAAGAATAGTTTTTTTGCACCTATTGGTCATCAGCTTAGTCCGTCTCATCCATTGTGTTATCATTTTGCAAGTGAAGCTTAATATATAATTATATCTAACGTTGCCTTCATAAAATCGTGTTCGAATTTCTGCTATGCTTTTAATTTTGTTCAGCTAATTCCCAAAGCCTTAGAGCCTTCCTTTACATTCCAATTTTCTACTCAATTTATTTTGCCACAATTAGTTATTTGTACGCTGCCAAATAAAGGATATAATTGCAGATCCGGCTTCGCCAAAATATCTTTATAAATGTCTGCCTGGAAAAAAAAAAAGTTATGTATCTTTCAAATAACAGTTTGATCACTGAGCTCTTTACCTATAAGCCAGGATTCATAATTTGACGTTGTATTGAAACCGCTGGAGTTTAATTTGTGTGCCAATAACATTTTTAAGATTGATTTCTAGTGCTGGTTAATCATACCAAGCTTTCAACTCGATTTTTAGAACTTTTGGGCTAAATGTCAAAGTTATGACATATTCGTTACATTTGTTTTAAGACCTATTTGATTTTCTTAAGGACATTTTTGTTCTGACCATTTCCGACTTTCGTAGTTCATCGACCATGGTAACATAATACCAAACCACTACTAATCTATATAGTATTCTCTTCAGTATGGTGAATGAAGTTTCCGAATTATTTAAAGCAAACTTCTTAAAAAAATTAGGAATGTCATAGGAATTTTGACTACATTATTAACTGTTTGTACAGAAAACTACGATGCTTTGCTCTTCAATGGTAACCTC
The DNA here is from genome assembly GCA_907269105.1 of Volucella inanis. Classification (NCBI taxonomy): domain Eukaryota; kingdom Metazoa; phylum Arthropoda; class Insecta; order Diptera; family Syrphidae; genus Volucella; species Volucella inanis. The sequence continues at coordinate 37,144,130 of OU026154.1, read as the reverse complement.
CAATTTATCGTCTAATAATTATCATTTTTCTCCTAGAAAACTAAAAAGCTCAGTTAAATCATTTTATTTACAGATCTGATGATTAGCAGGGCTAATTTTTATGTGCAATTTAAACTTTTAAATTCTGCAAAGCTGCAAAACTAATTGATATTTCTTGGGACTGGATTTTAAGTTAAAAAATTTCTCACTGAAATTTCAGGCAGATGAAGAAACGTCGAAAATCAGATATTTTGCCGGTTTTCATTTAACTGAAAGTTGTATTTGGTTGTTCAAAAAGTAATAAGAGAAACAAAACTTTATTAATCAAAATGTTGTGATTAACACACTAGTGCCAACGGGAAGGAACATTATTTATTCCTTTAGCATAAAAATCTGGAGTTCTGGAAGCTATGAACTCGTTGAAGGCAGTTTTGACGTCGTCTTGGCTCTTGAAGCATTTCTCACGCAAGAAGTTGTCGAGATACTTGAACAAGTGGTCCGGCGAGTATTGTGGATGGGACAAGGTGTCGTAGCCCAGCTCGTTCAACTTCTGTAAGGTCGGCTGTGCGACGTGTGGTCGGACGATGTCATGAGGAAGGATTGGTCATTTTCTGTTGACCGAAGCCGGGCGCATGCGTTTAAGTTTTTCATCGCTTTGCTGACAATATTTCTCATGTCGTGATGGTTTCGCCAGGATTCAAAAAACTGTAATGGATAAAAAAAAACTGCATACCACCAAACAGTCACCATTATTTTCTCTTAATGCAATGTCGGCTTTGGGAAATGTCGTGGTGCTTCATCTTGATCCAACTATTGAGCTGAGCGATCCCGTTGTTGTGCAGGATCCATTTTTCATTGCACGTCACAATTCGATCGAGAAAAAGATCATTGTTGTTGCGCAAAATACGACTCATCTCCATTTCGAAATTTTTGGAACCAGCGTTGCAGCATACGTTCGTTAGTCGTTTCATCGAAGGCGCTATTAATTTGGTTGGTCTTCGCTATTCTGTGGCCCATTTTGAACTCATATAAAAAAATAGCGCGCAATTGATTGCTTTCCATATTAATACCTATAAGGATTAACAATGTTCCTGGTGAATCTCCGGTCCCACCTTGTGCTCCTAGTTTGTCGCGAGTCTCCATGTGTGAGTTTGTGGACCACTGACTGATGGGACCATGGCTGCCTTCCACCTCCACCAGAGCTTGCTATTCCCACTCAAAAAAAAGAGGGACTGAAAGTACTTCATACGAGAAAGAGAGTCAACCTTGTTGCGGGAAAACTTACCGTAACAATACAGTGCTTAAGTGAACTTCTATCTCTTAATTTATTAAACACCTTAAATAAGAATAAGAACCTCGCTAATGGGCGATCTAAGTACTGGGAAAACACCTTGTTAAACACACCGAAACCAACATGTTTCGTTTTCTCACCAAAATGATTTAGCGCAACAGATTTCAAGAATTGAACAAAACGGGGCTTGCGTCCTTACAGAAAATAGATTTTCCCTACACGACCTTCAACTTCTTGAGGCAAAGCTCGAGAATGTGAAACACTATGTAATTCTACAAACCTCAACAGCGACCTAGCTAATCTAAAGCAAAACTGTGATGCATTGGAGAGAAAGCGTTTACAGCAGATGATATAATATTCGGAATTCCGCAGATGGCTGAAGAAAATCTGAAATCAATATTTTTCTATCTGTGTAACACTATCGATTAAAAACCAACAGCATTGAAAGCTGTATTTAGCGCTCGACAACGGGATAATACCAGCCGATCATACTTAAATTCAATTCCTGTCAGGAGAGAGATTTTGTTTTAAAGTCGATAGCTGATCATCGGAGGAAAAAAAAGAAAACTATGTCTTATGCTGTCTCCACCAACACTAAATCTGGGATTAAGCAAGGATTAAACTAAATCCTTCTGAACCTTCACTAAGTCCCGAGGATTTACCATACGATTTGACGTCTATAAGTTTTGTCTAAATCTGAGATTTGTAATAGATTCTGCTTAAATCATCATACGACACAAATCAAACAAACCATTTTTATGTCTGCGAACGTCATTTTTGTTAGAGTGAAATGCCGTTTTTTCCAGTGGTAGATGATCCTCCTGTCCAATTCATGTGTAATCATTTTCACTTGATTTTGGATCTGTATATTGTATACTACAAATAAATTTTCATAGTTTTCATCAATTTTTTGAAGTTTGTAAAAATATTACCAGCTGTACTGATCTTTTTGACAGCACATGTCAATATAAATCCTAAAACCCGGTGCAAGCACCTTACGTAAATCTAAATCTTTTCTCGCTCAAGCCCGGATTTAGTTTTGGTGGTGACATAGCATTAGTGATGGTAATTTAGACTTGGAGCCGAATATGAATGCCAACATCTATGTAAACGTGAGTCTTATGAAAAGAAATCGCTCTTTGTAATAGTGGCCACTCGTCTGAAGCACCGTAAATAGATTTCCTCCGTCTCCGCCAGAAATGGTTATATAGTTGTAAAGAGTGCAAGAATGGAAGGCGCGTACAAATCGATGATGAAGAAACACTGGATGAACGTATGATGAGTCCCCAACTGCAGCAGCAAAAACACAATGTAAAAACGTAAAAAAAAAAATTTTTTCTTCCTGTTTTTTTTTACCTCTTCTTTTCCCCATATTTATGAATTCACTTTTCTATTGCCATCGAACTTTCCATTATTCAAATTTGTCATGTAAAAATCAATTAAATCAATTCAATGACATTTTGTGAACGTGTGGGTGTTGTTTTCTGCTTATACGAATGTTGTTTGATGAATACCCGGATTAGAAATGACAGTGCAAATTTTTTAGATTTTGACAATTTATTTTTCAATATAATTCCCTTTCAACTCGGTACACTTTTTTAGCCCCTCCGTATAGTACGTCATCCGCGACGGCGATGACTTCTTCTGCTACTTTTACATATATGGCGAGCGATCTTTTAAGGTTTAGAAACAAAAAGAAGTCGTAAAAAGCCAAATCCGGAGAATACGGAGGAGGGGGGAGCAATTCGGAGAGCAATTCGATCAATTGACCAATCGACCAATTTGGCTGTGGCCTCACGCGTCCCAAAAAACGGTGGCCATCAACTTGGAGCATGGTAACCGTATAAAACCCATTGTTTTGATTGTTCTTTTGTCTCTGATGTGTACCAATGAATCCATGTCCCATCGACTCGATTAAACAGGGCCAAGCACGTTTTTGACTGTGCTTGCTTTCCGGTGTGAGCAAACGCGGCACACAAAGCGCGTACAGCTTTCTCATGCCAAAAATTTCGTGCAGGATATGGCTAACACGTTCAGTTGAGATGCCTGCTATCTCAGCCAAAGCGCGAATTTTTCGGCGGTCCGCCAATACGAGATCATGAATTTTGTCCACTGTTTCCTCTGTGGTAACCGTTTTGAGGCCACCTGGGCGCGGTTCATCAAAAACCGACATACGGTCACAGCGAAACTCTTCGAAGAAATGGTAAACGGTCATACGGGAAGGTGAGTGGATACCATACGCACCATCGGGAATGGTGTTATTTTTCTCGCAAATTTTTCCACCTTTGCCAAGAAGTGCATAATCAAAAAGCTTGATTTGTTGTATGCAAAGTAGAGACGATACTGCTGACTATGCAGTATATTAAAAAATTAAAGCCTGAATCTGAGAAAACTGCATCTAGTGTTGAAGGACAATGCGAAATTTGTATCTATCTCTGAAGCATCTACTCCTTCGACTTCATCTGTGTTCGAGCCCATCAATAACAGAACAATTTCTGTCTCGTGGTGACAAAATATGCGTTGGCAAGACCATTCTAGGCGTTAATTCAAACACGATGGATACCGATAATACCGATCCTTTTTTCAAAAAAATCTTTTGCCAAACATCATTCAACAAATCACGCATATTTTTAATATGATAGTAACGACATCTATGTTTCCCGAAAATTGCAAAATTTCAGAAGTCAAAAACCATTCAAAACCCTCGACATTCCAAAGTAATACGTAATACCGCCCCATTGCTATTCTTCCATTTTAGAAACTGTACTAAGTCACGATATCAAAATTCATGTGTATGAAAGAAAAGTTATCAAGAAATGTAAGTCAGATATTCGCTCGTGTTGAGCTACATACCGGCTTGGGTAACAACTTGTTAATATTAATAATCATATAACCATAAAAAATATTTCAAACACAATTTTCATTTAAAAATTCTCTATGTTATCTTGTGGATTCATACCTTTGTAATCGTTCACCAAATTTAATTCATAATAATATATCTATATTTTGTCGCAGGTATTCTTCAAGGATCTGTTCTTGGTTCCATCTTATTTATGTGTTGTGTAAATGATGTGTTTGGATGCATTACAACCTGCCAACATCATATAATTATATGCTGCTGATGTACAATTCTATTGTTTGTTTCCAAAATCCAACAAACCTCTTCCAACAATTAACATGAATATACAACTGGACTAAATTCATAAAAGGTCAGAAGAAAACTGTCTCAAACTCAATCCAGAAAAAATGAAAGCTATGATTGTTTGTGGTTGCAGAGCCATTAAATCTCTGCCACCGTTGAATCTTAACCATGGCCCAATAGCATATGTAGATAATGTAAAAAATCTAGGTTTTTACTTTAATCAAAACCATTAAAATGTCATTTAAACAGTACCCAAAATATACGGTGCACTACGGGAGCTCAGCCCCTTTGCAAAATATCTCACTATAAATACAAAATAAAAGCTAGTTAAGTCGTTTATTTTACCACCTTTTATATACGGTTGTGAAATATTCATAAATATGGACCATGATTAAAAAGCTCAGTGTACATATATTCAGTATTACCAGATATGAACAGATAACCAGATATTCATTGAGTGGCTTAATGAACTATAGAACCATGATGTCATTACATATAATTCTTTTTGAAAAAATTAGATTTGCCAGAAATCAAAGGACAATGCAGTTAATTTGTTCGCACATACAAATATCTTAACACCTCGCGTCAATTTTTTGTATTTGCGATTGCAAGACACCAAACTTTTGCTCGTGGAAATACGAGTACAGCGCACCAGCAACACGAATGTCTTTACAAAAAAAAAAAAAAAAAAAAATTCAAAATTGCTCTGACAATCTTTAGTAATAAACGTTTTACTTTTCTCTCTTCTTTAATATTTTTATGTATCTCTTACTTCCTGTTTTTATCTGTATCTTGAGGAAGTCCAAGATCCACTCAATCATTTTTACTATTTTTATTTGTAAATTCGTTCTATTTATTGTTATTATTTTATGATAATATATAAAATATTTTTTACCTCTTATCTTATGTGAACTAAGAATACAAATATCCTAATAAACATGTCGAGTACAAAAATTGTGACGTTCTGGCCAAACATCATATACTTCGTTTTGACTTCGTTTACTGTCACTCACATTTTAGCCGTTTCCACCGCAATATTCACAAAAGCTTCATTGACGGCTCGCTGTGTTCATACAATCACATCAATGCCACCCATGTTCGCAAGTAATTGTGCCTATGTGTAAGTTTTGCACGATTCTGTCACGTGAGAACGCGTCGCCTTGTCTAAAGCCTTTCTTGATATTGAAGGGCTCTATCATTTTACCATCGCTCGTCCGTATTCACGCTATCTAATTCCACTTTGAGGACAACGAAAAAATGCTGGGTGTAGATCTATGGTGGATTTTACTGAATTGAAACCACCCGGATATCGGCCTACCAGGTTATTATCTCGGAGAAGCTAAAAGACTCGGCAAGGCAGAAAAATTGGATACACAATGGGGAAGCGGTCATATCAACCAAATAGGTGAGAGTTTGTATGATTTTATTATACAATATTTTCCAACCTCAATATTTGTTATAGAAAGAATAGAGTGGTGAAAAATAGGCATGAGGTGCTAGATATCACCCTTGCTATAAATACAGAATAAACAGGTGAACTTTCAGAACAGGGTATGTAGTTTTCAAAGAAATCCTAGGAGAACTGATTGGGTCAAGTATACAAAAATGACACTTGGATACCCAAACAATCACCTGTGATAATATTGTTAACTTAGATATGGCGGTAGAAAATTTCAATACGGCACTTACAATGGCGTTCGAGAGAGCCTGCCCATCTTACAGAACACACAAGGAAAGTGGTTATGAAACTCTATAATAGGACGAAGCCTTTTCTACGATTGTAAGAAACAATTCAAATACATACCTAGTTAGAAAGTCAAAAAGGGCTTCATAGCAGAAGTACTGCGAATCTTTCGTGGTAACAGACGACGCTTCGAAGTTACGCAAAATGCTTTCAAAGAAAGAGAGCGCTTCTAGCTACCTCGGGAAAAATTGCGGAATCTAGGTTGAAGGTAGCCAAGAAGTTCTGGCAATACTGGTGGAAACCCACTTTCCGGGATCCACAGTACTATATCAGATGACATTGGCATACTGAGAAAATTGATCTCTCTCTCTTCGAAGAGAAAAGAGGTCTTCTTATTAATAGAAATAAATTATGGTGGCCTATTCAGTCCTTTAAGCCGTACAAATCCCCGGCTCCGGATGGTATTCTATCGATAATGCTACAGAAAACACCGGAGGTAGCAATCCAAAATATTATGGAAATTTTTGAACACAGTCTAAGAAAAGGCTACTTACCAATACCTTGGAGGGAAGTTAAGGTGGTTTTTATACCTAAAGCTGGCAACCAGGGCCATATAACAGCAAAAGATTTCAGAACAATAAGTCTGTCATCATTCATTCTTAAAACTCGATTATTGGAGATTCACATTAGGAATAAATACAGTACGGGCTTTTTCACTGAGTCACAGCATGCATAATATATATGAAAGGAAAATCTGTAGATTTTTTTCTTTGGGTGGAAAATACAGAAGAGTTCCTCGTTATTGAAGGAGCCTTGAAACAAGTGGAGTGGAGTGGAGCATTAAAAATGCTATAGTAGACGCTAACATCGATCAAGGGATTACAAACTGAGTTTGCAACATTATTGCAAGTAGGAAAATAAATTGTTCCATTGGGAAAAGCTCCTTTGGAATGTCCGTAACCAGGGAACCTCTTAGGGGGGAATCCTATCGTCACTCCTGTGGGTGCTGGTTATCAATGACATTTACAAATAGCTCAATAAAATATGGTCTTAATGCTAGCCCTTCCAAAACGAAACTGATTCTTTTTACCAAAAAATACAACATACCGCAATTCAAACTCCTAAAACTCAACGGAACATGGAAGTATAACTGTCCCTTTCGGACAGCTCGAAGTATCTGGGCACATTTCTAGACAAAAATCTGAATTGGAATCTTAATGTAGCGGAAAGAATCAAAAATGCATATAATGCTCTTTTTATTTGCAAAAGAACAATAGGAAAAATTTGGAGCTTAAAACCTGATATGCCAAACTGGCTGTATACGGTGGTGATAAAACCTATACTTACATATGGTGCACTAGTATGGTGGAAAGCAACAAACAAGAAATCACTTTGCGGAAAATTAGAGATGGTTCAAAGAACGGCTTCCGTAGCCATTAAACACTAATCTGGGTTACTTCAAGAGCAATAGTTTCGGAAATGGTACGGTCCTAGCGGACTACCAGGCGGTCCAATTCTAACGGATGAAATTCCTTCTTTGGTCGACTTCGACATCTCGTATGATTTAATACATATATCCGTAGAGAGAGGACTGGGAAAAAAAATGCAATAATCAGGTAAAATGAAATTTCAATTTTCACAGACGACTCAAAGTTAGAGGAAGCAACAGGTTCTGGTATCTTCTCAGAAAACCCAGAACTAAAAGTATTTATAAGACTACCGGACGCAAGCAGACGTACTGGCTTTCGTCAGGGCGGCTGAGCTAATGCAGATCAGATTGGTAATCAAAAGAGAAATCGCTATCTATCGCTATCAAAACAATGAAATGAACCAACATCAACTCTAATACAGTTAGGGGCTGTCGCACAGTGCTTAATGTACTATGTGTGTAGTCAGAACCGGGTAAAACTGTGATGGGTGCCAGCACACTGCGGTATTAAAGGAAATGAACAAGCGGATGAGCTTGCAAAAAAGAGAAGCTACTGCAAAACAGTATGGTTGCTAACACCATACGATATCCAAGACTCTCTGCCATTTTGACGGTAAAGGATCTAGAAAGTTAATAAAATTAAACAGGGGTAAGCTACGGAAAGTAATAGTAATAACTCAAATTTTTAGATAAGTATACTTGCAGATTCTGCGTTGATCTGTAAGCAGTTGAGGACATTATACATTCTGTCTGTTAGCGTAATTTTTACCATCATCGCCGCTAGACTCTATCACTAATGGTGTATTTGCGTCTTTACACGCTTTAATTCTCGCTTCGTAAGGACTATATTTTCGTTTTATTCTCTAATAAAATTTTAGATTGTCATTTCTACAGCAACATATTCAACTTTCATTAGCTTTCTTAAATCCTTACTTACTTAGCTGTGCATGCCATATCCGAATTTGCAGCCTGATTGCAATAAGATGCGGACATCCAGAATGCGGGACGTGTGTCTCAATTTAATCAATCTAGTTGACGGTTGATTGATCACGGGATAACTAAATCCCTTAGTGGACTTTGAAATATGAGAACCTCGTGATGCTTACCAAGTCGTTGTGCGGTGTTACGAATTCTAAAAACCTAGAACGTATAGGGGACGAATTTATTAAATAGGATTATAAACCTATCTTTTGCATGGCAACTTTTTTTCTCTACTAAATAACATTGAGAGCAACATATTTTTACGCTTTCTGCCCAAAGTCAACTTAACGTTAATGATCTCTATACAATTGATTACGTGATCTTTATACAAATTAACTCATCTACAGAGCCCATTAACTTTGATTGTAAAGTTCGTTGCATTCTACACCGGTCGCTTATAATGAAATAGTTTTTTGTTTTACATGCATGCAGTAATTTTATGTACATATTGTAATGCACGGTGTATTTATAATATTTTACGTACATAAGTATATTATTATTATTATTATAAATTCATTGAGAATAAGAAAAGTACAATATATAAAAGCAAATGTAAATTTTAAGCAATAAATTTTAAATAAAACTAATAGATTGGACGTCACTAGCAAAGTGACATAATATAACAATTTTAATGATTTCAAACATAAAATTATAAAGTTAAATTAAAGTAACTGGGTGAATAACTGAGATTTTTACAGAAAGCTATTACGGAATGTGAAAACGTGATTGCAATATATATATACAGGCTTAATCCTTTTGTTCCATTCGAAATTTCATGAAAACGCTGCAAAGATATCTGATTTTCTTGGAAGTGTAACCTTCGAATTTCCTGTAAAATAGGACAAACGGCAACGAAGTGGTAGATATCTTCGTTTTCCCTTCTGTTGCATAGCCCACAAATTTTTTGCAGATATATATTATACGGTGAAGTATAAAGTTCAAGTTCAAAATTTCGACTCTGATTTTAAAGACAGTACTAATTACTTTGGATGAGAACTCTTTGCTTAAATAGTTAGCATCAAATAGCTGGTGGTTTAAGTGCTTGTAAACGTTTCTTAATGTAGACGAAGTTGCTCTGGAGAGCCATTCTTTGTATGGCGTGGCATTTGTATGAAGAAATTTCAGCAAGATGGATTTGTGAAGGACACTATTATTCCTTTTCATTATTCTTGTTATATAGTTCGCGTTTGCTTTCAAACTTTGTATATAAATGGGTATAATACCTGACTCGACGTAAATAGCGTAATTCGGTGTTGAATTTGGGAGACGGAACAAGCGCTTGAAAAACTACCTGTGGACTATTTTGAAGGCTTCGAGGACTATAAATCTGAAGACTTGGACTCCATAACACATGCAGGCATTAACAGTCGAATTGAAGACTCGATATTTAGAGGCCAGATCAATATTTTGATTTGCGAAAAACTTAGGCCACATCATATTCAGAGCGAGTTTAGCCTCATTACATTTATTAATGGAATACTTAAGAAAGTTAAGGTTGTGTGTCAATAAGACACCCAGATATTTAAACTCCTGAACAACCTCAATGCGAGTGTTGATAAGAAACCAATTCCACTCTGGTAGTCTTCTACTTTTTCGGGCTTCAAAAATAAGTGCCTTCGTCTTTTGGGCGTTAATATGAAGGCCCCAATTCTCACAAAAAGACAGGAGTCAGTTAATTTGCAGTTGCAACGTGAACAACTTTCACCAATATATTGGTAAAAAGAACTCCGCCGGGAAGTAGGTGACTGATTTCATCGATGAGCGGGGCAAAAATGAGGGGATTTAGGATACATCCTTAAGGAACACCGGCTATTGTTACAAACTAACCAAGGCAGAGAATTCGGAACCATCCCAAACAGTTGCCTTCTATAGGGAAAGAAAATTTAAATACATCAGCAGAAATTTACGCCACCTAGACATCATAGTTAGTAAATTAAAGCCTCCCTATTCACTCTGTCAAACGCAGTCCTAAAATCTACGAAACACGTACATATATAGTTTGCCTTTCTTCTCTACATATTTTTTGGCTACACTTGAAAGAGCGAAAATGTGATCCATTGTCGAAAAGCCTGGGCGAAAACTGGCTTGGAAACTGCTAAGACGATTGTTCACTTCCATCCATTTGGAAAGTCTAACATATGTTACATAATAGAAGTAAAAATTTTTCTTATAGAATTCAAAACAGAAATACCCCTATAGTTTTCTGCGAAGTTTGTATCACCTTTCTTGAAAATATATTATCAAAAATAACTGCTTTTTTGAAACTACTGAGGATTCATGCATCTCTATAGAGTCTATTAAAGAAACGAAGAAGATAATTTTTCAGTTCCAGAGTGTAGTTTTTGAAAAATTCAAGCGGGATACCGTCAATGCCTGGTGCCTTGTTGTTTTTCATTTTTTTAAGTGTTACTTCAAACTCAATGAAGGAAATTGGGGCATCAAGTTCACTGACAGGCAATTGCGATTTAAAAGTGCTTTGAACTGAGAAGCGTTGCTCTCCACCCACCTAAGTTTGAAATAGTTTTTTAAGTTTCTTTGCTGAACAGTTATGTCAAAGTGAACTTGAACTTTTATTGGCAAGTGTGCTGAGAAGTTGGCCAGATCGACCGTAAAGTCCTCAAACACATTAAGTCACTTCCTGGATATTGTACAAAAGTCAATAACAGACTGCCCCTGACCACTTATGAATGTAAGCTCTCCACACGAATCGCTTATATAAGCCACATTAACCACGAATAGGCCCAAGTCATTAAAAAAAATCAGTTAATAATCTTCCATTACGATTGAAGATTTCATCTTTTGTGTTTCTTTGGTTTTATTACAAAATTCGACATTGTAGGTTATGGAAAGAAGGATTTGGATATCTACCAATTCTCGCGTTAAAGTCTCCAATAATCATTACATTCTCTAAAGGAGAGTTATTCATAAAATTTACTAAAATATCAAAATCAGCCATTTATTGTAATTTAACCCTTATCTTGTACTCAAAAAAAAAAAAAAAAAAACGCACGTGGTATTTGTGGGTCAAATTTGCCCAATACCTTTTTTATTTAAGAATCACAATTTTCACATGTAATTTTTTGTTCAGAATGATTTTTACAAATAAATTTTAAGCAATTTGAACATTTTGTTGAATATTTGGTACTGTTGGAGCGATTCGGACATATGTAGCAGCGAGATCACTTCAAAGTCGACGCAGTTGGTTGTTCTTGAAGATTTTTTTGCTTACGTTGAACCACTGATCTTCCCGGAGCGCTGTGTGGAAGAGTAGTTCGCCGAAAGATTTGTCCTTGAATCAAAGCTTCCCCTAATTCTTCCAAAAAAATTCTTCGTCTGAAATGTTTAGCTTCATTCCAATTTGGAAAGATAGACAAGTATAATACTAAATCATTATAGCCTGATATATCCAGTATGTTATAAAATAACGTCTGTGGCCACCTGTTTGATCTGCGTTTACATGTGTAACTACGAATAAGTTGGTCAAGAGTATCTACCCCTGTAGCGTTGTAATATTTTATTATTTTCGATTTTTTCGCATCTTCAGTTACCTCTTTATCATAATGCAATGTGCTCATGAGAATGACTGCAAGGTTTTTCTTCGGCACATATGCAACAAGAGTTGTATTATTTTCAGTATCAAAAAAGAAATGGGAAAACTGTTCCGGCTTTCCTTTCAATTTCAGAATTTGCGGCGGTAAACATCTTTTGTTTTTTCGCAATGTTCCAACTACCGTGAGTTTTCTTTTTAGCAATTCGATTCCTAATTCGTTTGAAGTGAAGAAATTGTGGCAAGTAATGTTTCTGCCTTTTAAGTCTTTGATAAGGTCTGGAACTACACGGTAGCCTTGATTTCGTTACAGTTTCTATTCTTAGCGGTGTAAACTTGCAAAGACCAGGCGAGACTCGTTTTACTGTCGCACAGAGCCCATACTTTTATTCCATATTTTCCTCGCTTAGATAGAATGTACTGCTTGAAAGAACATCTCCCACAATATGTTACGAGTTGTTCATCTATAGTAACACACTCACCTGGGTTGAATGTTTTTCGTATATTACTTTCCCATCTATTCCAGAAATCCCTTATTGGAGCGAGTTTATCCCGAGCTCGTCGTTCATTCCTGTCACTTTTTATCGAAACGTATAACTCTCCATATATTTTGGAATCGTCGAAGACTCATCGTAGCCTTGAAAATTGACCTTCCCTTGGAGTCATTCCACAAACTTTCTAAGGCCTCTCCATGGGATCGAAAAACTCCAGTCAGCAAGAGTAGTCCATTATAGGATTCGATAGAAATCGCATCAACTCTAATCCAGGTTTCTCTAAATATGATTTCTGCTAAAAACGCAATAAAATAAAAAAAAAAAACCATTTTACACAAAACCCTGTTTACCTTTAATGTTTGTCATTTTTACTATAATATCGAAGATATCAGGTGGTAAAAACAAATGGAACGCCGATTCTATATCATTAACTCGGGAAGCAGCATAAGGAGTCGGGCCTGGAGAAGTGTTTATAACATTTTCTGTACTATAACGACCGTTCGAAAAATCCATTACTGGTCACCTACACCATTTATAATTTCCGTCATTCGAAAGAAATTGTGTTGGAGTGGGAAGTGCTTCGTCATCCGAACTGATATGATCCTCATTTACCAAGGGTAAACTTTCCACATTTGAAGAGTCAGTTTCGTATAGGGAACTATCATATGAAATATTTTCCTTCTCCATCTCACTTGCAGTATCGTTTGCAACGCTTCCACTCGGACGCACATCATTGTCAAGCATTTGATGAATTTCTTCTCGACTCAACCCAGCCATATTGATTCTATGGAAAACAAAGACTAAAAGAACACTAGCATTGCACAAATAAAACACTAACTTTTACTTTTTTTCCAGATGGATAAGAAATACTAATAAAACTAACTAATCAAATTCGTATGTTTTGTTCTGTATTTTTATATTATTTTACTTGTAACCCACTGTGACACGTTGTGAGAATTACCTTTGTTTGCCGTGCAATTTTTACCAGTCAGTAGAAATGTACCTGAATAAGTTTTCATGTACAACACAACAGTAAGGTTGTAACAATTTACATATAATAAAACAATTTATCAACAACACCAGTGAGAAAACGTATTGGGCAATTTTGACCCACGAATAAAACGTATGTTATTTGCAAAAATTTTATCATAAAATCTCATATATGAACAAATATGATAAAAGTTTTTTCAATTTATATTTATTTCCGAAAAAAAAAATAAAATAAAAGTCAGGCAATTTTAAACATAAATATTCAAAAATAAGCGAAATAACCGCTATGAAAGGTACGTTTGGGCAATTTTGACCCATGTGTACAGGATAAGTGTTAAGTACATATACATAGGTATATTTCCTAAAAATTAAGAAAATCACAGCTGTTCCCAAATGAAAAGTGCAGATAATAGCCAACCATCCATTGTTAGTTGAGACCGAAGAACAAAAAAAAAAAACAAACAGGAAAATTCATTATTTGGTTCATCATCGGTAAAATTGTTATACCTAACGCTGTAGTCCCTAAAATATCATTCTCATACCATTTACAATCAAACGGTTAAATTTGCTTACACCTTGGTGTACCCCCTATTAATCGTATCTCATTCTCCACCTTCAGTGCTTTGCAAAAACAATTGCTACAAACTATACCTCCTAAAGAAGACAAAGTGTCATACCATGATTCACAACCACTGATAACGTTGTTTTATGTTCTGCGATTTCTCCTCCCAGTCACATCTAAAAGTACCACCATCAGCAAGTAAACGCCTTCATAGTCTTGTCCCAAGCCAGAAAAAATTTTTTTTCTATTTTCAATTCTGCCCCACTGTCACACCTTCTGTAAAACTTTTCGAAAACAAGGATCTTTTGTTGGCGCTTAGAACGAGTATCTTGTGTCTCCACGCAGTTACCAACCACATCTATAGCCAAAGTCGTAACCACAGCTACATCCACAGCAGTCGCATGAATAATTTACTGCCTGCTGCCTTCTTTTACTTTTTACTTTCCATATCATTGATAAAGACATCACGTAATTTCACTACAAAAAATCATTTTTTTTCTTCCCTCCTCCCCCATCGACATTCGCATTTGTATTTTTCCGTTTTTCTTACTTTTTATTCACTTTGCATTTGCTAGCAAACAATACCGGCCTAATCTTACTTCCGTGGCATGCGAACAAAACCCTGATTACACTGTGTCGACAGGGTAAGAAACAAGAAAAAAAATATTTAAAAAAGGATAAGGAAATAAGAAAAACGCTTAAAAGCCCATTTCGATTGTCCCACGAAGAGGGTGCGTGCAAACACCGGAATAGTGATGAATTCTCGTACAGAGAGTGAGAAGATGATTTCTTACACCGACACCCATCAAGTTGTGCATAAAACATTTTATTGTTGTCAAAGGATACGACCAAGAGGAACTACCCTTACCCTTACCCATTATCGTATCAATAAAGACCACCAAAATCAATGGGCAGAGCAGCTCAGGCATGAGAATCCTACTCCTCAGTGGTATTTGACAAGGAATGTAAATTCCTGTCATTGGTTGAACAAAATAAGGATTCCATCTCAAGTAAGAACAGATCCGAGGATCCAACCCCACTGGGAGTATCATTCCAGTAATGAGATATGTATTGTACATTCCAAATACAAATTTCTGAACAAACACAAGTATCATTGCAGCAATGCAGAGATACGAGTATGTAGGAATAGCACCAAAAAAGGATTATTGTCGGCCCGAATGCTTTGCACAAAGGGCGCGCTGCATATGTACATACAATATCCGTAACCGTACCTATACCCCGTATCCTTTTGATTGCGATTGTGTGAAATTGTTATACACATTGGGTGTATCTTTTCGATACAATACCCAAGTAGGTATTCAGTTTCAGATATCCTTTTGATTTGATTCTTTTTTTTTTTTCTGTTGTCGGTTTTCTTTTCTTATAGTAAATGTCGAAACGCTTCGTCCTTTGAATGGTGTTCCCTGAATGGTTCCTCCATTTTTACGTTAAATCTCTTCGATCGAATTGTAAAATGTAAAGCCCTCTTGGTGGGTGGTTGGGGGATATCCTTATAAAGAATTGTAAAATCCTTTCTTCAGGATTTGATTCGAATATAAAAGCCACGATGGCAATGATGACGAAGGAATGAATAGCGCACAACGGCTATGGCACACATTTGAATGAATCTTTCAGATGCTTGATGGAGGAGGAAAATTCAAATTGTGTTTTCTTTTTTTATTTACAAAGAATGCGATCGCTCAATTCTTTGTTATCCTTCGCTTCACATTGACAAATAGAGATTTTTCTTCCTTTTTTTAATTTTTGAAATAGAATAGAATCGTAGCAATACATCCTTAATGGTGATAACGCGAGAAAAGCAAGAGATTGCACGCAATAGAGAGCAACCAAGTGGGATTTTCTTTATTTGTTACTTTGGATTTTAACTTTCTTCTCTTTCTTGTTTAGAGGAGCGCAATCGTTTTTTATTTGGCTGCGAATGAGGTGGAGCCATTCGAATATCCTTAGGGCAACAATATGACTGGTAGCCTGTCGGGGGATGTTTTGTTTACAGATTGGGGGAGATTTAAATGGGACGATTTAAATGAGGTTGGATTAAGAGATAGGGTTGATCAACTCAGATAGATTAGGATTTAATAGCATCTCCAAATCTAGCATAGATGCCCGAAGCTGCATATACCTTTTGGAAAAATAACTTACATACTTCTAACAATTTTGATAGTTTTTATAACTTTCCGGATAACATATGCCTCTGAGATGTTTTCAAAACTAATAACTCAATGTAAGGGTTAGGTTAAGTAGCTTGTTCCTCGGCTTCCTCCCAAGATAATATGTAATTGGCATCACAACCTATAATATTATCGAGTTTACTTTCCTCATTTGTATGGCGGCTTCGAGCTGATGAAGCCCTTCGGGTAGCAGGAGCCGTCCAGCCGAGGATTCGTGGACAATTTGCTGCAGATGTCCTCCCATTATATCACGTGTGGTCGACCAAAGCTAACTCAGGGCTCCTGATGGCAATTTTCCTCCCTTGGAAGACTAGAAGATTGTTCATATCAGATTTAAGGTGAAAATTCGTTTATAATATTTATATTTATATTATAATTTGTTAATATTTGTTTTTTATTTTTCCTCTCAAAATTGTTAGTTAGTTGACTGACTCGAGTCTGGTCTTTATCGCTCGTTACTCAGAATATTTGAAGTTTGGTGTTATCTATAGTAAACTCTGAATAATATTTGGATCCTTTCACAGTCTCTAGCCACTATTCTTTGATCAGAAGCAGAAAGATCATCGGATACCTTTGACACGGGGGAACTTTAGCTTTTAGCCCTACAAGGCTTCGCTGGTCTTAGCAGTGCACGGGTCAAGGAACAATGTACTTATTGTCCTTGATCACTCGTTGACTTCGGACATAATATGAGAAGTCTTAATCAGGGGCTAAGCCCTTCATTAGTATTTAGTATTTATTTATTTAGATCTACGATCGATGTACATCAACAGATCATGAAAGAAAGAAAAATTTATATAAAGTACAATAATTATAAGTTTTCTTAATGCTAACAATGAGAATTCCTTAAATCTAGTTTTGGGTAATACAATATCGAGTTGGTCATATATAGTACAAGATTACATAAAATACAGCAAAACGTAACAGGCTAAGTGGCTTCATATGAAGTGGAATGATGAACTTCAAATAAAAATGGTCTTCCCCTAAGAACCCGTAGGGGGGCATAAATACAAATTAATGAAAGCATGTTCTCACAGTCAATGGAAAAACATAGTAAATCTGTAACGATCATTACACAATGCATTTCACGACGAACTTCGAGGGAATCAAAACCCAACAGCAAACACTTAGAGCGGTAAGAATAGTGGACATTGTCATTCAGAAAGAAACGGTGTAATGCAAAACGCAAGAAGTTTTTTTGAACTTTTTTATTCTATTAATGTTTTTCAATTTATGCTTACATAAATGGCCTTGAGAGTGTAGGGGTCCTTGAAGTTCGATGAATTTCTTTGCAGAAATCCTAAAACAGAGTTAGCTTTTGACATTCCTTTGTTAACATGGGTATCAAAAGTGAGTTTAGTACCGAAAAAAACACGAAGGTCTTTAAATTCAACTGCAACATTAATCAATTGGTTTCCAAGACGATAAGCAGGGGTTAGATTATATAATATATTATTACAATATATGACATGGTGACACATTTGTCAATATTGAGATGCAGATAATAAATCAAAAAAATAATCTAAATTTCTCTGAAATAGAAGACAGTCACTGACATTTGAAATAGTCACAAATAATTTTATATACAAAAGACAATGACAAAATTTTAGAATTCTCGGCAAATCATGTATAAAAATGAGAAAAAGGATTGGCCCAAGATGCCTTTTTTCTGGGACACCAGACACAACATTGATTTCAACCGAAAATAAATGTCCAATAGAAACGAATTGTTTTCTCTCAAACAGATTGGACTTAAACCATGAAAGTAATGAGCCGAAAAATCCGTAGAATTCAAGCTTTTTTTATTGTAGAAGGATATGCAATTAAAAAAACTAGATGTTTTCACGAAATCAGTATAAACTACGTGCACTTGCTTGTGCTTCTCGATGGAACCTATGCAATGGTTGGTAAACTGAACTAAGTTAGAGGAAGTCGAACGACCTTTCCAAAATCCATGCTGAGAATCGCTAGCTGCTTAAGATGAACAGCATCCATTCCTTTACTAGGCGATCCAAAAGTTTGGGTATAATAGGCAGTTTAGAAATTGATCTATAATTCGAAATTTGGTCTTTTTTTTTTTAATCTTATAAATTCGTGTTATAAGCGAATATTTCTTATCATTAATAAATGTCCCACTAGCCAATGACTGATTGAAAATATAGAGCAGGGGGTAGCTAAGAGAATCAGCACAGGATTTTTACTGCCCCTCAAATCCTATAACGCCAACAATAATTCGGATCTAATAAGTACCAGAGAACTTGAGGCAGTAAAATAATGCAAGGAATCGAAATAATCCTCATTAAAAGAAGTAAGGCTGGAGGAATCATAAATACCTGAAAAAAACGACGCGAACATGTTCAGGATATCTTTGGGATTTCTGGATGATTTGCTTAGAAAATTCATAGTTGACGCAAAACTGATACTAGCCCGTTTGGAATTTATATATGCCCAAAAGCACCATGGATTGGATTTCAGATTCCTTTCTAAGCGTTGAATGTATTTGTTCGAGAGGAACCTAGAAGGAAAAATAAATTCTTTTCTCAACCGAGCAAATAATTCGTAATCCGATAGAGATTTATTCCTTTTTAAGTTCTTATGAACTATGTTTTTGGCATATTTAAGGTTAAGAAACCGTTGGTTATATCATGGTGGAAGAGAGTTTAATCGTTTTCGCACTCTAAGCACGGTATTATTTAAAATATTGAAAAAAATCTTCGAAAAAGCCTTAAAGTTTTCTTCCACTGAATTATACCGAAGTTTATCATCCCAGTTCACTGACGCAAACTGATCACTCATTTTTTTCAGATTGTAACTATTTAATTTAAAAATTCAGTCGAATCACTAAACAACATTTGATTATCAACACGTAAGTTTTGATTAAAATAATAATAGCGTTATGAGACAGAATTTCTTATCAAATGTAAGCTAGAATCAATAGAAACATTTATATCTTCAGATGCAAAAACAAGATCTAACGAATTATTAAAAGGATTACGAACATTTAGGGAGGGAAAATCATCGGTATATCTTACCCAAAGCCGTGCAAGAACAATCACAATGCAGCTGACACCAAATGTTTCTTATGGTCTGGTAAAAGCAGCAGTAACATTTCTACGTGAAAAATCCTATTTGCGTAAGTGGTTCGCATAAAGAAAAGTTTAATTTCAACGTTTTCTATGGCAGAGATATGAATTTTAATTCTAAGTACCGTATATTATTAGCATCTAATCTCGAGTTTCTATTTATTTATTTCGTCGACATTCTCTACCAGATCCTGCGGAAAGTTCTAACATCTCATGTTATAGGTCTATTTACATCTTTATAAATTTCAACACAATATTTCCATTTACGTTCAAAACATGATTTACACATGAGTATATTTATATTTGGCAGACAGGTCAGCTCAAATTATCTCAAATATCGAATTCATTTAAAAGACATTGACCAAAGCTGATGACGCTGAATTATTTTAAGAATGTAAGCAAGAGCCACAAAGAAAACAACTTTATGTAAGATTTCGACTACCACTATCGTTTAACGAATACCAAAATCGGTCGCATCTCCCAAAATCATATCAATTCCCGTTAGGTATTTAAACGGAGATGATATTTATTTAAACCACAAAAAATGTCAAAAGCTGCTCCTCGATTTTATTTGCGTAGTATTTGTCTTTATTATCTAAAAAAAAAATGCTACCTCAACTTTACAAAATCGTTCTGATTTCAAATCCACATCGAATTTATGATATTGTTCCCTCGACATTTGTAAGCCGTTTATCGAAAAGTACAATCAATACAGCTCATAATAAGGTGAACGCTTTTAAAAACATACTGTACGAGTAACCTAATATTTGTTTTAATTTTCGCTTTTCAACCAGCTTTCAGCCAATTCATTGAATTTAGATCTTGACCAGAGACCTCAAGGTGTTAAGCAATAGCAATATTTCTAAACTAAATGTATATACAAAATTGTTAGTTGTAATTATTTAATTTTTTTCATTTTGAATTGCATAAATATTGTACGAAATTAAAAGCCGGGGGAAGCTTATTAGCCTAGACTTGTTTTGATTTAACCCATATTATGCCAAAGTATTAAAATCATAAAGTTTTAATATTTTTTTTATCAATATATAAGAAAAAGCTTCTAAAAGAGATAAAGGTTACCGTTTTGCAAATCTGTATTTTATACAAGCTGAGTTCCAGGACCGCACCTTAAATGGGGCGTTGGGAGAATATGCCTATGATATTTGTATCCAAATAATTAAAGCTGTTCTTTTCTATATTTATTTTCTATTAAGCAAGCTATTGAAAAACATTAAACAAAAATTAAGACTTGATAAACAATTCATTCATTTAAGCATTTTACATATACGAATTTATGAAACAAAAAGTGAAAAAAAATTATTTTGTATATGAAAAGCTTAAGAACAGTGTTGATGCAAACCAACTCCACATTTCATGCATTTAAACTTTGTATTCTTATGGCATTGACGACATTGAACTTGAGTTGCGTTTCTGGCAATGTAATGCCCTGTATCATCCAGTCTTATTGTATCATGTAGTTTTTTCTTGGTAGTCATAGGCGACTTGAGTCGAATTCGATTTGGAAGGGAAGAAGAAACTTTGCCAAGTATCAAATACGTTTGAACTATGTATCTTGTGAAAGATAGAAAGTCGTGAGAATCTTTAGCTTGTCCTGCTGGTGAGAGTCGGTACAATTGAAACGCGTTATTCATACACACGTTAAAGGGAAACATCATCATTTTCTAATACCATCTCTTCAGTCTAATCCCGATTCTATACTTTCCAACATTTTGGTCAAGTCTGTCCACTCCACCCATAAACTTGTTGTATTCTTGGGTGCGATGAGGTTGGTCGACGTCCACTCTTTACTTTACCAGGAGGGTGAACACCATTTTCAGTTAAAGCTATAGTCACAATGTTGTTATCATTGTAGCGAACTAGGCTTACGTTGGAAGCTGTATCCGTTACTTGGTGGTAGAAGCCCCTTGGGGTCCTTTTCATATCTTTTACATCTTTGAGCGGGGCACCTTCAACTCTATTGGCACGAAGAGTTCCAGTGGCTTCATTACCTATCTTCTTCACTTCATCAAGTAGGCGTAAAGATGTAAAAAAAAGTTGTCAATGTAAGAACTATAGTGATCACCATCATCACGACAGAACCACCTACGCCGAGACTTGGCATCGTATTTTAGCCCCCTGGTAAGGCTCACCGTAGATAAGATAGCCCAATCGAGTGCGTAGTGAGCAAATTTTATAACCAAAATGGATTGGTTTACCGTGTATGTGCTGCTTTGTTTCATATTTTCCGAAATAAGGCACCATTGACTCATCAATTGACAAATTTTTGTCTCCGGGAAAAAACTTCAAACATCTTTCATTCATCATATCCCACAGAGGTCTAACTTTTCCAAACTTATCATCATGATGAGTATCAATGCTCTTATCCCAGTACAATCTGTAACGCGATGTTCTATTGTAACCAGATAAAAGTAAGATACCCACAAAATTCTTTACTTCTGCAGTTATTCGGAAGTTGACTTGTCCTTTAGCAAAAGCATTTTTTTTCTGTTCCAGAGCGCAAAAGTTCGTAAACTTCATCACCACAAAACATCTCGAAAAATTCTAAGGGATTACCTTTATCTAGAACAAAGTCGGGTACAGTTGACTCCATTTCAGGCTTTGAAATAATATCCTTTTGTTTCCATTTCCTTATAATGGCAGACTTAGTTTTCTTTATAGGTGGTTCATCCAAACGGGGCTTATATATGGGTTCCTCTTGTTCATCCTGATCTATGAATGGAATTCCTTCATAGAATTTCCAAGACTCCTTGAGTTGATGGAACCTGGCATCTTACCTCGGCTTCAGCCAACAATTGTCGACGAGCGAGGTTGCTAATATCTCCTGTATTCTGCAGGGCTAATTAAACAATTTTCTTCCAGTGCTGATATAATTTCATGAACACTGAGTCTGCAGAGAAAATTCAAGAAACACAATGATTTGAAAAAAACGTCCACGGTTTACAATTCACCTTAAGTGGGGAATTGAACAAACATCAATAATGTGTAAATAAAAATAGAATACAATATAACATTGTTTTCTTTATATGTAGTAATAGTCCAGTTCATAAACATAAGTAAACAAATGTCATATGATAACAATAGCACTTACCTTTTCTTGGAACACATGTCGGGTATAATACAAAAAAAAAAAAACTGGTAGAAATAAACGAAAGCGCGTTTATTTTTCAAAGACTACTAACATATGTTCAACTAAAAGGCGTCAGGTTTTGAACAAAATTATTAAATACACGCCCACTTGTTAAAAATTTGGAAATTTTATGGAAATTTTTGATGCACCTTAAATGGGGCGGTGGTATAATATGGGTTAATAAGGGTAGATAAATTTTTTTACATACCTTCGTTACATATCAATATGTGATGTCTACCAGGTGTACCGGTATGTGCGTTTTTTTTTTTTTTTTTTGTGAGAACAAAACACTAATTTTTAATAGGAAAGTAAAAAATATTTTATTCAAAGTATTGGCCATTGCTAGCTACACATTTTTCCCACATTTCAGGCAATTTATCGATTTCACGCCAATAAAACTGTTCGTTTTTTAAAGCAAACCAAAAAGCCACACAATTTTCGTCTTACTCGTAGGATTCGAAGTGCTGCTCAGCTATAGCATGTTCCATCGATGAAACTAAATGGTAGTCGGAAGGAGCCAAGGCCGGTGACTACGGCGGGTGGGGTAGCAGATCCCACCCAAGTGCTTTGGTTATATCGTGAACCAGTTTTGCTTTGTGTCCAGGTGCATTGTCATGGAGCAAAATGTTCATTTTGTAACACGAAGAAAAAATATGATGTTGTTTGCTCAATGACTTGATGTATACTAAATATGTTTGACAGGTGCCATAGCAACCAACCAAAAAAATTAAGGCTCATTCAAATCAATTTTACCTCTCGAGACATTTGTATCTTGACGCTCATATGCAAAGAAATCAGAAACAGATCTAGAACCCTCAACTAGATTGATCACGACATAATCAAAATAACTTATGGCTGCAGTATTCTGTGTGTCCCAACATTTTAAGAAGCCAACATTATTTCTGAAAAAAAGAATATTGAATAATAATAAGTAAATAGAGGAAGGTCAACATCAAGCGGTTATCCGAGTCCATCGACAAATTAAGTTCAAAAATCATATGATCCTGATAAAAAAGAACATACCAAAAACTCAAACCAGATATACCTTCTAACGGCGACAATAATGTCTGTCGCATTAGCATAGTGATATCCAAGTTGAAGACCAATAAAACTGCTGAAGCAAACGGCTTAATGACCCAGCTTTGTAAAGCAGCGGGAGTTTATTTCATGAAAGGAAACATTAACTAATCTGTAAGACAAGATGTGATAAAAGAATGTCGAAAATATTGAATCACTGCCGTGTTTGTGAAATCCTCAATAAGGTAAATTATGTGAACTAATTCAAAAGCTAAACGAAGAAAAATAGAAAAATTTAGTGGTCTTATATTGATGGACTTGGTCTTGAAGCGAAGATCTCACATGCATAATTTAGATTTGTTATCCAAGCTCAAGTAACAACAGCTATTTGCGATTACTATATAAACTACGTATTTGTTTCTTGTTGATACATACTTGTAAATGCATTATTTTTCTAGAACTTGCTCTTCTCAACTTAAGTCGCCCCTCCATTCTGTAATATCAACCTCAATTCGTTAGTGGAAATATCCAGGTGGTTTCAAGAGAGACGTCTGACTTGATCCAACTAGCTCTGATCCTTTTTCTGTACAGTCTAGATAGTTCTTTTCGGTGGAGTTACTTAGTAATATAAAGCAACTTTTGGCGACTATAGTAGCTTTGTCTTGGCTGAAGAAAAACGTGACATCTGCAAAGGATATCCCCATCTTTTCGGATAGTCAAGCCTCTTTCAAGTCCCTGGACTCAGTCTCATTGAATTCTAAAACCGAACATGAATACCGATCATCTCTTACGGATGGCAGAGCAGTTCAACCTTCACCCTTGTTGGATAACAGGCCACAGAAACATTCCAGGGAACTATAATGCCGAGGAACTCGCCAAAATTGAAACCACTCTACCTATTCTACCGGAAAAGGGTAGCATTGGTATTCCAATCGATAAGTGCAAATCAATATAAAAGCTGGATGCTAATAAAAGAACAGACCTTAGGGGCACTAACATGTCTAGCGACCAATTAGATCTGGTCAACGCTGGATCAGCATGGCTCTATGAGTCTGATCCTTCTAAACAGAAAACATCTCTGCGACTTTTACCTACCTAAGGTCTGTACCGAGTTAAATAAATTTCCGCCGCCGTGGACAGAAATCAAATCAAAGTTGAAAATCGATTCTAATTTTTTCAATGGGTTTTCACCATAAATAACAGCTTCTATTTATTTGTCCCCATTTAACAGTCAGATACAATTTTTATTAGTGTTTAGTATAAATGGTCGAGAGGATAAACAAATATATAAATTCAGCAGATATAATATAACCTATTCTGCCAAATTAAAAAAATTTAAAGTCTTTATGTAGCTTGCGTTGGAATATCCATTCTAAGAATAAGAGATTTTACAAAACTTGTTCTTGCCAAAAATTCCAATTTCGAGTTTCAGCAGAGTTATACAATCAAAATCAATCAACCTCAGTATCCTGCAGTAAACTCTAGATTTTTTACAAAGGCACGTAATGAAAAGCCTTCACCAAATCTACAAAACAGCTACACACGGCCTTAACGTACATATGTATGTGTAATCATTACGTAAAAGTCGTATGTGTATGATGCTAACACTGATATCCAATTAGAAAAGCAAAGATTACGAGCACTCTTACCGGTGACTTAGGAAGTATTTTAACGCCAAAGCTAAAGCCTTAATCATCTTTGTTTTACTTAGTGCAGCTCGGGCATGTATCATACTGTATCTAAATCGGGTATAGATTACGGACGCTATTACTGGTAGAGTACAAGTGTTTCAATCTAACCCAGAGGAAAAACGTAACAGAGGTACTCCCGCTATAAACATATGCACCTATAATGGCAATTTACATTCACTGCTGAATGAGATTTCTTAAATTTTTCACCTGGTGTTGATATATACGAGTATTATAGTAAAATATTGCCCAGTAAAAATAAAAAAATCAGCCCGTTTAAATTCTCGACTTTTCACCCTATTTTTCAGATTAAGTGATATAGATCACTATGCAGATCCTTGTAATTTTTAATGTATTACATGTTTTGAGTTTTGAGCTCTACATTTTGCTGCTTAGTATGTGTACGTACCTACAGCTCAGGCACCGTTTGCAATTGTTCGTAGGATCCAAATTGATACGCTTGTGGGTTTAAAAATTACAGTCTCAGTTCTTGATCATTTCGCTTAAGGCCTTTTTGGGATGTTTTCCTTACCATGATTTCATGGAACTGATAAATCTAAAGAACTCAGAAGTTGGGTCAATACAAAGAACATACAGATAAAGCATACAATTTAATGACATCTGGATCCAGTCAGTCGTATAGGTAATTCTGCATTTTGGCCTCTTCTTCCTTTGGAAGAAGATATATCACGCGTGAGGTGGTATATCACCGTATGTCCTTATTTAACTTTTGGTCTCTCTATGGTTCTCATAGAACCATTCTAACCTTATTTTATAACTATGAGGTGCATTTTTGCTTTTATATATTGTAGCTTTGTCATTACTAGAGTCATGGGTAGAAGTTTTAGTAAAATGAATATTTTCAAAACAATTTCATAAATGCTTGGATATAAAGAGTCCATATAACATAGGGTGAAATTAACTAGACTGTAGGGAGGATGATTTTTAAAACACTAAAGAAAAAATTTGGTTCAAATCTGGATTGACCTCTTGTAATTAATACATTTGTGCGTCTCAAGACAAAGTTAGCCGAAATGATCCTCGTAGTTTCCGACTCCAATATAACGGTAGCTTAAGTTTTGGTATAGTGAAGGATTTTGCTTTGCTAGCCTTTACAATTACGTAAAGAAGCTAAACACAACCAACAGCTAAAGACAGTAGGATAATTGAGAAGCATCCTCAATTCAATATATGTATGTACATTATTCATACATAACTAAAACATTGACTAAAGCAAAAAATTATGTTTATTTTCTATCTCAAATAACAACTTTATCCAAACCAATTAAACATGCTTTCAAATTATTATGATATCAGTTTTCATTGCACGATCACCAACCGTTGAAATTTTATTTATTTATTTATTTATTTTTTTTTTTTTTTTTTTTTTGAAAACGTTTTGCCCCGAAAACAGCACCAACATATAACCTTAAGGCTATAAAAGCTTCTGATGAAATAGTAAACCATTTTGGGGCAGACAAAAACTCATTATTTCACCTCCATCATCGGTGAATAGTATAAAGCCCTATCAACTCACCACTGTGAGTACTCGTAAATGGAAACCCCTTAGGGCCGTTCCGATGATGACACTACGGCCAGTGCTGAGAATGCAACCTAACCAAAGCACATTGACGGTGTCTGGCTGTGATTATGTTTTCATTTTGACTTTTTCACGGCCAATTAAGTGCATAAGCCCGCTCGACACTGTAAATGCGCGTTGCGAATATTGAAAAACCAGCTCATCCATGGCTGCACACTATTATCTCTGTATAATCTTCCATGAGGGGGTGTACAATTGAATTACCTCACCCATTTTGTTTTTCATTTTCAGGGTAGCATTCAGGACACAAAATGATTGTGTGCAGACCTTGTTTATCCTTACGACCAACACAATACCTAACTACGAGTACACCTGCGTGTTTTCTGTTCTCATTTTGGGGGTGTTTTCGCCTCAAGTCAGACATAACCTCAGCATAAGGGTGAGCAGGCTTGGTTACTCGTATATTGTGAATCTCGAGTGCATCATCATGCAAAATTGACAGTTTATTGAAAACTCAATCATGTGGCAGGAATGCATATTGAAATCTGATGGATGACGGTGACGAGAATAGAGACTCTGCTGCACAAGCACTACACTCTTGGGGTTCCGGACTTTTAAAGTGGCGCATAAACAATTTCTGAAAAATTTTGAAATGAGTAACAGAGGCAGAACCAGAGATACTTTTAAATAACGCACGAGTACGTATCCGTAATTATCCTTTTTTTTAGTATTGACGTCGTCGGCTAAAGTGAGCGGAAGAATGGGAGTTTGTGTAATTTCTACGCAAAGTAATTATAAGAACAAGGCAAGATGTTCTGCAAAAGTTAAACTGAAGGGTTTATCTGTAAAATAAAAAGTAAAGAAATTATCCAGCGGGATAATTAGTAAAACAAGATCCTTGTTCAGCATTTCCACAAGCCTTTCTCAACAGCATTAACTTTTCCCCCAAATGAATGGGAATTATTTCCGGTGCAAGGAACTTGCAAAAATTTCATAATAATTCGAAATGGGAGCGGGTAGATCCATCTACAAACGCATCAGTAATGTTTGTTGCTGTTTAACAAGAAAACAACTTCAAGTATTGCTAAGTAAAGGAAAGCCAGGAATTCTCCCAAAAAAAGATACTTTTCGCGAGTGAGTTCACAAAACTTTATCCTTGGCAGCGCAATGTCTTGATTAGCATCTTCGCTTTTAGTTAGCAAAGCAAAGTGAACTATAACCGTGGAACAGGAAAGGATTCCGTCTTCAGCAAACTGGCAACCAACGCTAAATCAATGACTCTTTTGGAGTGGAGTTTTGTGGGCGAATAATTTCGGAAGTGTCGCTTGTTGAGCGGAAATCGGTCTTGAAATTTATCGCTTAATTTACAACTTAGTCGGCGTTCATGTGTCGGAGATTAGTGAAAGAAGTTTCCCCGAAGAATGCTTCGTTGTTCTTTAGAAGTTTGCATTGTTAATTTTAGGATGATAAGGTAAACTTCAAAATAAATTCCAAAAGCATGCGAATTATTAACATAGCTACATCGTGCTCTGAATAAAAAAAAAGCGGGATAACAGAAAACAGCAAAATGCAAATTTAATAATATATAACTGGACATGATTTGAAGAACTAGCGCCTTTATCGATTATTTATCTTGTCTTATAAAAGGCAAAACGGTCACATCGGACTTATTTACAAAATCTGACTGGGTAAAGGTAAAGAGCATCAGTTCCTTACCATAGCATAGGAATAGATATTCCATAGAACAAAACTTGGCTTGGAGATGGGCATTGTTTGTACCGTTGAACCGGATCCTTCAATTCTTTGGGGCAGCAAAGAAGATATTATTCCTAGTCAGGAAACAAGAATTATTCTCTTATTGCCGGGACCGGTATCATGTTAAAAGGCATTTTTGCGGTCATCTACAGCTGTACTTACTGTTAGCAAAGCAAAACGCATACACACCGGTGCCATTATTCGTAACAACGCTTTTACAATGAACCTTTATGTGCTTAAATAAGATTATCTTCTGTATTTGCAGAGAGAGATAGCACAGAAAAACAAAACGCGGTCTTGCAAATGTCACCAGTTAACATCTTGCAATTATATTATTTTGCTTGCATTTCTAATGCCTCTATTCCCCAAATAGGTCTACTAATGTCGCTGCTGTCGGTTCATGGCTCATTACGTCCTAGTTATTGCCCCGACACGCGCATTTTCGTTCCTTTTTTATGTATCATTCTGCCCGAACTGCCTCACTACGTGCGCTATTCCCGTTTCCTGTCGCTTTTTCGTTTTATCGAATTTTAAGCATTCACAATAAGATGTTTGTTAGGGAGAGTTTGAAGTGGAATAACTTTATTGACTACGGTGGATATTGTGATACAACATCTTGAAGCAACGAACACTTCGGTTTTGATTTCCATCGGAGTTCGGAATCACTTCATTTCGTTTTTTTGCTCCATCGTGTTATCAGAGTTAGAACATTGTTAAACAGAACCAACCAAAAAGAAGAAATTAGTGTTTAAAGTGAAACTTTCTGCTAACTTTTAAAGCAATACAAGACGAAAGGCGAAATTTTCCATTTTGTGTCACGAAAGGCTGCCTGATTGAGAGCTACAACACTTATCAGACAATTCTATCTCTTGACTTAAGCAAAGAAATGTAGTACCCAGGCCCTCTTTCAAATAGCTTTAGTGGCCTTATACAATACAATAATTATCCCAGTTCTTCTCTATGGTACAGTAGCATAGATTTTGATTATTACATATGAGTGGAGCCGATGTAAGTTGTTTTGAGAGAAAAATTCTTCGGATGATCGTCTGCAAGATATAACGACGAACTGCTGGCAACCTAGAGTTCATAGAGTTTTCTAATTCATGCCGAAGGGACGGTACAATAGAAAAATTTGGTAAAAGGGCCTCTCAAATAATGAATGCTCAATGAAGGCTCGTACGCCACTGTGTCTGTTCCAAGGGCTTTCCTTAGTATTGGAAGTGTATTTTCTCCAGTCCGGTCCGGTCTGAATATAAGGAATAGAAGGAAGCTCAAATAAGGATGATTTGTATAGCCATTGACTTCATCTTTATGCAATATGAACAGAAGGAAGAGAAAATGTAACTACGAGCTTTATGTGCTGTATCAAGATGCGACTGTAGTCCAAAAAGTGAAAAGTCCGTTAGAATGGGTGATTTTTAAGCGTTTGGTTTTTATTTATCAAAGAAAAACACAAGAAAATTACAAAAAATGTATAAATTTTTTATTTGAGTTGATAAATCAATGCACATCAATTACTTTTTATAAATTATTTCATGTAAATGTTGACCACGACTATGTCTTAAGTGGTCCATATTCAATTTTGAAAAACTTTTTCGAGCACATACAATCTTGTCATTCAAAGCCGCAATTGACGCTGTCCTATCAGTTTTTTTTCAGTTTAAATGCATTTTTTATTTTCTTATATATTAATTCTTATAGGCTAAACAAAAAAAATGCTTAAAAATTAGCTTAATTAACTTAAAATTATCTTAATCTAACTTAGATAAACCTAACACTTAATCTATGTCTGTCGACGTATCTTACAGTCCATTCTTATTTTAATATTTGCATTAATTAATCCTAAAACTAAAAAAACAGATTTTAACAAAAACTTAGTAAATGGACTTTTTTTTTTGTTGAAATATAAAACTTAAAACTAAAGCTTACCAACTACCTAAAATAAATCTTAATATACTTAACCTACTTACATCTAATAAACAATAAAGTTAAATATTATATATATATATATATACATAATATATATATACTTAATATATAAATATATGTATATATATATGTATTTTTTTGTTTTTGTTTTATTTTATATATTTTTTTTTAATTTTTTTTTAATTTTTTTTATTTTTATTTTTATTTATTTTTTTTATTTTTTTTTATTTTTTTTTCTTAAATCTAACTTAATCCTATCTAAAACTATGTAAGTCGTCCATTACTAAAATCTAATAGGCTGGCCAACTTTGCTTCACTCGAGGAAGCTACCTAGTAATTGAGAAATTCGACGACGAAGCATCCTCTTCTTCAATAAGCCACCAAAATTGTTGGTGCTGCCGAGCAACATCTCTCATGTCGCGACTCCCTACCGCTCTACTGAACCGGAGACGCTCCGCACTGCCGTGTGCGACATCTCTGTCGTAGTTGAGTCACCTGTCCGCAGCTGTTCGAGCGACGTGAAAGATTAACGGCACCGCTAATCTGTCCTGGATCAAGCCTTTCTTATCAAGATAGAGGAACGCTTCT
Organism: Volucella inanis; assembly: GCA_907269105.1. Classification (NCBI taxonomy): domain Eukaryota; kingdom Metazoa; phylum Arthropoda; class Insecta; order Diptera; family Syrphidae; genus Volucella; species Volucella inanis. Next base: position 37,113,094 of record OU026154.1, on the reverse strand, counting down.
GGTGGAATAAAGCCGTCAAGGCGAACTCTCTCGTGATACATATAATTGGAGTAATAAGCCCCAGAGATCAGGTTGTTCGACGAGGTCATTGCTCTTGCAATGTGTCTTCGAATCAACTTAATGACAAAATTGTCCACTCTTATTAGGTTCGCCTATTGTACAAAACCTCATTAGGATAGAATTTTATGTACTCAGACTCTGGTGTTCTGTAAAGGCGAAGACAAGCCCTAAGGCAAGCCCTCTCAAACACCCGAATCTTTTCCAAAAGACTTGCTCTCACGTTGAACCACATGGGACAACCAAATGTTAGCATAGGCCGAATAAGGGCCATGTAGCAGATCACCTTTACCCTCGTTGTCTGCTATAAAACAGTCTCTTTGTAAGGGCAAAAGCTCCTCTGGCTCTGGCCAGAGCAACATCTATATGTTTATTAAAATACAGATATTGATCCAGCCAGATCCCAAGGTATCTGACTACATTTCGACAAGCAAGTGGTTGACCGTACTGTCCGACGATCTGAAACTTTCGCCAATTCTTTCTGGTATCCGCAGAGGCCCCAGACAAAGGTGTCCTAAAAAGAATGGTTTCCGACTTCTGAAAGTTGATCTTCAACTTCCAGTCGTCGCAATATTGTTTAATTTTATCGAAGTCACGTTGCAAGAGTATGTTTATGACCTCAATCTTTGGACCTGATCTGTACGCGATTATGTCGTCTGCGTACGCTATGGCATGGTGAAGTGAACCTATCAAATCACTTGTGTAAATGTTGAAAAGAATCGGCGAATTAACCGCACCTTGTTGGAGACCGTTTTTAACATGAAAAGTTCCAGTAGAAGTCACATCGCCATTCTTCACGATGAACTGTCTATCTGTGAGCATATTGAAAAGAATATACAGCAATGGTCTGCTAATGCCCAGTCTGTTCAGTTTGAAGAAGAGCCCCTCTAACCATACGGTATCGAAGGCTTTCTCCAAGTCAATCAGGCAGGCACCAGTGCACTGTTTCTTGGCTTTGTTCCATTGGATATCGGAAAGCAGTTTAGACGCGGCGTGAATAATATCATGCCCCGCCTTGAAACCGAATTGATTATCCGGAACTATATTTTTGTCCTCAACCCACTTAGTCAGAACCCTATTGATAACCTTCTTGAAAACCTTGCTGATGTTTGGAAGGAGACTGATCGACCGGAGATTCGCCGGATTGGAGGTGTCTTTATCCCTTTTGGGGATCGGATGTACCACCGCAGTTTTCCAATGCGTCGGATAATGTGCATTATTCATTGCATTGTTAAACAGGGTGGTATAAATGTCCACCGCTTCTAGAGGGAGATGTCGAAGCACAATGTTTGGTATATCATCGATTCCCACAGATTTCTTTCTTCTGATTGTGTCGAAGATCATTTGGAGCTCTTCCTTCGAAATGAACGGGGGAAGTTCCCTTTCACTGGCGATGACATTATTTGCCATATTCTCGTCACTGAACTGAGTGAAACCCGAGTTCTCGATTCGCCAGTTCACTATTTCGTTTCGAAGGTAGAAATTGTGCGCAAGGACTCGACTTTTCAAATCGTGGTTGGGGCCAATGATATCATTCGCCCTATATACTTCCTGAAAAGTCGCTCCTATAGCCTCAACTTTCTCCTGCGGATCCTCGATCACAAAGAAGTTGTCATCCTCCACAGCCTCATTTGGATCTATGCCTGCTGCCAAAAGTATGTTTTCGTTGTTTGTCGTTCGGGCGATTTTGAGACATGAAAGGTCGTTTTGATCTTTCCTCCGAAATATTTTGTTTATTTGCGGGAACATATTCGGGTTGCTGGTATTTACAGCCTGAATTTTATTGTTCCAATGCAAACTTACAGAAGTCCTGTAATTTTCTTTTATTAATGTTTGGAGGTTTTTGATCGACGACTTTAATGTCATAATCTCTGGGTTATGTCTGTCAGTGAACTGTCTGTACAAGGTTTTTAGTCTTGACAGTAGTCTACTTTTATGTCGGTGCAGTGCGTCAATAGTTGAATTGCGGAACAAGTCTTCATTGTCAGTATGTTGATACCGAGGTATCGTTTTGTCCATTGTTTGTTTGATTGTCTCGTTCATTACTTTTAGATATCTGTCAATCTCCTCGTTTGACAGATTTCTGTTGGACGGTGGGTAAAGCGAATTCGAGGAGAGTGCTCTTGTCAGTGTCCTAGAGAAGTGTGTCCAACGCACTCTACTATAGTTGTAGGAATGTCGATGAACAAATTCATCTAGTTCCGCATTTTCGTTTGGAATGGTTATTTCGGTACTAAGACCGCAATGGTCGCTGTCATACACAAAAGTGCGTAGACAGTTTATAGTTTGTTGGTTCGTACCTGTCAGTTGAATTCGTGAGTCGAACAGCAGTAGATCCAAATAGGAACCGTGTCTAGGAAACGACGGACTGTCCGTAGCCTTAAGGCTGAGTCTATACATCACACTGTGCTGAACCCACCAATTGAGTAGTTGGTTCCCTCTAGTGTTTGGTGTATTATTTCCCCAATCTCTGTGCTTGGCGTTGAAATCTCCGCCGATAATAAAGTAGTTTTCTTCCAATTGAAGTCTCAGCAATCGAAAAAGTGTCTCGAGTTCTGAGATGAATAATGTGCATTGAGTAGCCTCAGGTGCATAGACAGACACCATGTACAGCCGCTTTCCACTTCGGAGAGGGATATTGATGATGCATGCCTCCAGCACCTGAAACCTACGTACTACACGACTGTATACTCTATTACAACGCAGTTCTTTTCTAACAAAAATTGCAACCCCTCCTCCTTGAATGGAGTTGCGTCGATTTCTTCGTATGATTTTATATTTTCTGTGTCTCATTTTGTGCTTTTTGGATAGCTTAGTTTCGCTAACCAAAAGCACATCTGGGACTTGGTCTTTAAGCAACTTAAATAATGCGGCTCTTCGCTCAATCCTAATCAGTGAATTAACATTCACTGCAAGGATCTTCAGGGTTTGCTCCGCCATATTCGTGCCCATTACGACTGGAGGTGCGTTAGACCCGGCAGCAGCGCGTATATTTGATCTACCCGCTTCGCCTGTTCCTGTATTTGACGCTGAAGCTGAGCCATTTGTCCTTGAATAGAGAGCATGTCCGGTACAGGTTCCGGTGCTCTAGGCGCTGGGGCCTGAGAAGCAGCCTTCTGTTGCTGTACCGCACTTCCCTTACCTGCCGCCATTTGGGCGTAGGTGACTTGGGAAGTAACGGCTGGTGTTTGTATACGCACAGGTGGTCGTTTAACTTCCATCTTCTGCTGCCGATCCAGATTTACTGTTTTCATGTACTGGAATTTGGGGCAACCCCGATAGTTTGCGGTGTGCCCCGTGTTACTACATAAAACGCAAGAGAGTTGGCTTTTTTCCGACGCTCCGTCCTTACCTAAAGCGCAATCGTTTGACTTGTGGTTCTTTCCACACTTCACGCATCGAGGCTTCATCTCTCAGTTTGACGCAGCGTGACCGAACCTTTGGCAGCGAACACATTGTAAAATATTTTCGCTCCTCTTTAATTTTTCCCAGTGTACAATCTGGTAGTCTAGGACTTTGATGCTCCTTAGACCATCCAGTTTGCTGTCGGGACTTAGCTGGACCAGGAAAAACGGTTATATCCGATTCTCCCTTTTGGCTCTAGCCGTGACAAATGGCTTAACCCCTACGAATTTTAGCCCTTCGCACTCCTTTTCTTTTAGCAGTGCAAGGAGTTCCTCAGGATCAGTCGACGGCTCTAACCCCCTCAGCAGCATTGCCTGCAGCTTCTCCCCCTTCGGGGTGTAGGAGAAGAACTCCGTCGTCGAATCCCTCAATAAACTTTTAATTTTGTGGTAGCGCTCCACTGTGTTACAGTGGATCGCGTGCCTATCTAAGCTAAGTCTTTTAATATAAAAATTATTTCCTATGGCCGACTTACATAGTTCTTTAGTTTCCTTTAGTTCCATCTTAAAGGTATTAATAGGTGGAACCCTTTGTTGTTTCTGTTGTTGTCGCTGCTGCTGTTTTTGTTTCTGCTGTTGTTGTTGCTGCTGCTGCTGCTGCTGTTTTTGCTGTTGCCGTTGTTGTGGCTGCTCTTGTTGTTGTTTCTGGTGTTTCGTAAGTTTTTGTTTGTGTTTTAGCACTTGTGCTATTGTATTTCCTTGCTGTTGTTTTTGATTTGTGCGAGCTGGTTGGGATTGCTCTTGCTCTTCCCTATTCCTTCTTTCCATTTGTTTTTCTTTAATGTTCCCTTCCCTCACTCAGCCAAGCAGCTTTACAGTGGTCGTTGGTAGTTTCCTCCTTCTCTTTGTCTTTGGCGTTTGGTTTGAACCACTCGAAGCCTCACCTGACATCTCAGCAGCTCCTGCTATAGTCATAGCGGACCGCTCACCACAATCCATCACGTGATGTTAATCCACTTTTACTTATTTTTATTTAAAAAAAAAATAAATAAAAAAAAAAAGAGAGACTGTCTGCCGACTACTTGGAGTCGAGTCGAACCCACAACTTTTGCCGTTTCAAGCGAACACACTACCGATGTGCTAATTGGAGCCTACATCCAAATTGTTTAATGTCTTAGTTAAGTTAAGTATTACTTCTCACTTATTATTCGAAACACAATTAATCTCCGCGGAGGTCTATGAACGACTGGTTGACGCTGTCCTATCGGCACAGACAAATAATTTGACGTATCCCCATAAAAATAGTCTAAAGTCGTCAAATCATGCCGTTCCAAAACGAGTGCTCACCAAACTCATTTCTCAATTGGTCCATCAATTCGCGTGCTGTGCGGCATGTAGCGCCATCCACACGTCGACCAGATGCAGCTCATGCATTCAGGGCAAAAAATTTCGATATCATCGAACTATAGCGTGTACCATTGATACTAATGTTGTTCTCACGGTCATCTTTGAAAAAATATTGGCCAATTTTCCGAGTGCATTGGCAGCTCTTGTATTGCCTGATATTGCTAATAGGACCAAATATGGAAGTTTTATTTATTTATATACCCATTCAACCAGAAATGAGCTTCGTCGCTGAAAACAATTTTTCGAGAAAAAAGGCCCACTCACCAACAATTTGAAGCTGTGGCAGGTAATTCGGCTTTAGTTCTTGCACGACCGGTATTTTGTTAAATTTTAGACCACGATTCTTGCGTAAAGTCGTCTACGTAGTCGAGTTACACAATCCCGATTGCTGCTAACGGCGACGAATGGACAAATCACGGTAAAATTGCATCTAAATCATATCAAATTGTACTCAAAAAAGTCTAAAATCCTCTAGGGTTGGGTCATAAACTATCGGAAATGTAGCTGCCACCAACAGCCATAACACCAGAATGAACTTAAGGAAGTTGTAATGACCGCAATAACCAAGCGAGTTATTTGAATAACAGCAGTTTAGTTACAATACTAAAAGTTAAACAATTTTCCTTTCGTTTATATTGAACTACTGATAGTTCCAAAAAAGCTACTCGCAGGTTAGTAACTGCTTTAGCAATATCTGTATATGAAGAACGCAGATGTTCAAGTACACTATAAGCAGAATTGGAAGATCTCTCATTTTAAATATATTTTACTATTCCAAATCGTGAAAACCAACCCACCCAACTGCTAGAGTTGGCATTGCGTCAGTAGTGGCACTCTAGAGTAAAGTTAGAAATATAATACGAGTATATAGGAGTTCTGGCAATTTTAAAATATTTATTTATTTTTTTTTTTTGTTGCCTCACTAATAAGCATTGTGTCAGAGAAAAATTCCACCTGATATCGGATTCTTAAAAAAAGCTATACTCACAGAAAAGCAATTAAAACAACGTTCAGCTATGTAAGTGTAATATTCGGAAATATTACAGGCAACATCCTTTATGAGGCGTAAAAATTGTAGCGAAATGCATAGAAGAAAATTATAAAAAATGAAACATCTACCAGAATAAATTTTTAAATAATGAAAAAGGAAAGTAAAAGAAACATTTGCTGTAAAAAAAAAACATAGAAATGAAGCCTTGAACTTCAGCCATGTGCGTGATTATAATGTAACATATATTAAAGTAAAGAAGTGGAGAATGACTTTTCAACAATAATCTTCAAGCAATAGCCTTGGAACAGCGTCAAGATAATAACATACTAACACTAACGTTCCTTAGGTAAAACAAGCTTAGAAAACACCAGCTCAGACTAATTTACTTCTGCTCGAAATTTCGTGACAGCAAACACACATTTCCAAAAGCTCAAAATTTAGAAAGTGAGCCGAAGGTCCCCTAGCTTACTACCTATTAAACAGACTATTTGTATTCCAATTAACAAAAGACACACCTGTAATATTCTAGATGTCGCAACGTTCTAGAAAATGTTCACCGTCACTCATTATTCGTTGACGGACTTGATGCATTCTACCTCAGCGAGCAATTGAACCAATTAGTCTTTGACACTTGAGGCTTTTATGAGGATAAAGATGCGCACTGTGCTCAGCTTTTTCCAAACAAAAAATATTTTTTTAATCGACTTCAGAAAGCAATCATCATCTGCCATGCATCTGCTTGCTATCAATTCAAAAAAAATGTGTGCATAATTACTTGCATCTTAACCATTTAGACTCTTTGCTTCTAAGAAAATGTATCTGTTGATTTTCAAGTCCCAGCTCTAATCTATACGTCAGTCTATTCCAAAAACAGAAACCAAAAAAATCACCGTCCTAAATCACTTGTAATCAAATCCAATATAGCCCCTCGACGAACAGGGAAAATATTGTAAAACAGCAAGCAACCCTCCTCTAAGTCAACACCCTCGTTTCTTTGTTGGCAGCCAAATTGAGACATTGTTTCTGGCCTAGAACTGGCAACCAATTCATCCTCAAGAGACTACAATTAAACCACTAAACAATGCCACCGGGAAGGGTTGGGAGGAATTTTAAAACAAAATTGCGCCCCTCTCACGCATCAGCGTATCACGAGTAAACAAGTAATAAATTTGATTCGCAAATCTAATACTAACCGAAAAGTCAACACAACCACCACCAATCCTTAGGGGGATGATAGCGCCGCATAAAAGTTTCCGGGTGGAAGGATCATAGCGTGCACCAGCACAATAATGAGGATGAAATGCTTTTAATGAGATGTAACATGCGTTTTGCATCCGCGTGAGAATCTAAATCGAATCGCTAGGATTTCGCGCTTCGGAAAAACAACAAACAGTTCCTCACTAACCCTGGCGCTACAAATTGGATTACGATCTATGAAATTGCCTATTTGGGGTTTTGGAAATTTTATTTACCAGGGATAGCCACGGAGCAATCGTAACAACGGAACAGTGCGATGGTGAAAGCGCTGGCAATGATTTGGTGCTTATGTGGCGTACTTTTGCCATTTCCGCGGTTATTTTTATTTTCTATTTTCATGACAATTGAGTCCAATCAGAGAGAGGCGGGTGGGTGTTGAAATTAAAATAAAAAAAAAATGTTTCGATTCTGAGGAAATTCGTAAATTCTGGTCGTACGGAAAATTTTCATCATCATCGTGTTATTGTAATCCATGCAGCGGCATCGAACGTAGTAATGAATGAGATTGAAATTGCATTGGGGAAAAATGCTGTAGCCATAAATTTTTGCACCACTCTTTGGATACACTTTCCGGGCAGCATCACCATCAACATCATCAGCGGCACAATCTATCTCTGTGCATGATGCCCAGCTTTAATGGGGTAAAGGTTACAAGATTGCAATTGAATTGGATTAAGGGATTGATAGCGTGGTTGCAGTTTTGTGTAGAGATTACATTTCCTCTCGATACACAGGATCTGGTATCGATATCATTCAGGACGATAAAATAATTATAAAATCAATTTTAGCTCGAAATAAGGATTTTGAAGGCTTCGTTCACTCCCTCTCGATAGATAGACGCCGACAAGGTAACATGATCTAATGAAAACCATACAGCTCGTAATTGAAAAAAACCTTATCAAAGTTTGAGTCAAACCATTAACACACAAGTATCATAGTAAGGTGTTGCTTAGTTTGATTTAATAAAAACGACATATTCGGGTAATTCAAAATTGAAAATCACTTTCGTATGAGAACCGGAAAAGTACTTTTCGAACCTGGTTTCATGTGGCATTAGTAAGATCATTTTTTTCTCAAAGATTTTCGGATACTATTTTCACCAATCGTAAATGACGATCTATTTTGATTATCAGAGTCTTAACATATCATAACTGTCGATATGATAATGATAAGATATAATTATTTCTTTATTTAATCTTTCAATGTTTTTCGGATTTGAATTACGATCTCCAACACAATAGTCGACTAACCTATCACTACGTAACGCTTACTAACTAGCTATAATATGAGATGATAAGCAGTATTACCTTACGTATTTCTGGACAAGAGACCAATTCGATCACTTTCATATCATATTTTACATAAAATATTTTGAGATTGACAAATAAGATATGTATGTTTGTCAATGACAAGTGGTTATCTTACTGCCTCATTAAAATGGTTCTGATGCATGGTGTAGATCTGGATATATGTTTGATCCGCACCTAAATTTTTTTCCCGTTTTTGTTCCAATACTTGCAAACGCACCAGTGACAGCCATCTGTCTTATAAGACAGCACTTACTCGTATAAGTAAGTAGTTACACAAGCTTTTATACATTTGTTCCTCTAGTGTCAGATTGCGAATTTCGGGGTATTTGTGTATTGGAGAATTCACATAATAACGCAGTCTCATTGTCTAGACCTTTTTTACATCAAATGTCTCGATGAGATTAGAGCGAGTGTATTCCACTTTCTCTAGAATCTGCTGTAGTGTAACATAGAACGATGTTGAGATTCCATTCACCAGGCATACTTCCCTTTGATGTTTATAAAAAAAATATTTATTTATTCATCAATAGTAATGTTGTCCGTTTTAAAGTTATACCCCTCAGATACAATACACTTGCGCCAACGCTTTTTCCAATCCTCGAGGCACTTCTCACTTTTTGGTATAGCTTTGAGCTCTTTCAGCGATGCCGGTCTTCGCTCTCCTGGGTGTTTCCATTGGGACGATTGGGCTTTGGTTTCGACGTCATAAATTTATACCCATGATACGTCACAAGTTATGACCCTTTTGAGCAAGTCAGAATTATCATGAACATCATTCAAGAGCTGCTGAGCAATGCTCAGCGATGCTGACACACGTCTCAGGCCCAAAACATCCGAAAAAATTGCATAACACTAGTCGATCAATATGCTAATATCCTCAGCGACTTATGGTAATTGGACGATTTTGCACAAACATTTTTTTACTTAGAGCAGACTCACCGTATGACACTGTTAAAATTTCAAGTTTTTTAGAGCACTTGATTCTATTTCTTAAGCAAAATTTAAAGCAAATTCTTCACTCTATTTTTTATAATAATTGAAAATCGCCGAGCACACCAAAACACGTCTATCCTTTCTATTTGTCAAAAACAAACTAAGTATGCTATATACTTGAAACTGTGAACATATGTTCACATGTGTACCAGCACATAATCGAATGTACGTTGTCCGCTAAATTTCAAAAGTCGCCTTACTTTTTGAGCACGCCTCGTAAGATGTAATAGGGTCTATATGGTATCAATTCATCTCCAGCTTCTTAAGTAACCGTCTGGTCGAGAATACTTCCTTTCATATCTTTACTATGTTTGCGTGACGGTAATCTTATTTTAAATGACCCAGGTTAAATGGTCCTTCTGATAGCGATGTTTGGGTCAGCATCGCCATTTAAAAGTCTGCAGGACTAGTTATTCCATCAAGACCAACCAACTAATAAGGGTCTTAGAGTAGGACACTTAAATGTTTGCAATCGTTAAATTTAACCTAAAAAATTAATATCTTTCGGGCGGGGTTGGAATTCGTACACCGAACCTTCTTTATTTGTTTCCTAAAGAAGGCGGTGTTATACGTTTCATCCCCACTCGTAAAGTTAATGAACATCTTTTATCCCCTTCTGCATCCATTCTGCATTCATCATCAATTTGGGTTTTTCTGTGGCTATACCCACTGTCCAACAGCAACCTTTCAAATGAGAGGATGAACAGATTATTTAAATAAATGGACAAGACCATTAAATGCGATCGAGGATCCTCAGAAGAAGGTAGAGGCTATAAGATTATTTTTCCAGGAAATGTACAAGGCAAATTATGTCATTAGTCCGAACAACGACCTGGAAAATCGGGTTCTTTTGCACAGCTAAGAAATGATCGGTTGTCAAGGGCGGTTCTAGAATTTAGTGAGACTAAGTCCTGAGACTTGATAGCGGTCTGTATATGCTTAAAGGTGCGGATATCTATTGCAGATACTGATAAAAATTTCCGCCTGGAACACACTACAGTTACGTATTTGGAAGACGGAAGGAAAGACTTAAATTAAGCTTATCTGAGAAAACACCGCCACCGACCCCGTATCAGTTTTGAATCCATCTGTATAAAAGTGGATTGAATTATTATAATAAAAGCATCTTCCTTTCTTCAATTTTCAATGTTGAAGTATAATGTAATCGATATTCCCTAGAAGAATTCCTAGTGTATTAAAAATATTAGCGTGGCCAAATATTTTATTTGTCCACTATGTAGTCGCTCTAAGGTAAGTACCTTCTTTCTGAACTAATTCTAGGGAGTTTCAAGAGAAACAGAATATGCACAGACATGATGTTCTTTGTACTTTCCTTAGTTTTCTACGGCCGCTTACCAGATAACCACCACGTAAGTGAGTATCGGGCTTTTAACCGAGACGTATAACCAGTGAAATATGCGTGGTTGAAGGCCCCATTTGTTCCCAATGGCTTTTTTGCAAGAGAATAAAGCTATTCTAGTTTTCTTGATTATTTTTTGATTATTAAGTTTCCTGTTTCCCGTTGACGGCTATAGCAACGTCATCCACATAGACAATCATCCGACTACCACCAGCTTCCAGGTATTTCGGCAGTTCATTAACGACTAAGTTCCAGAGAAGGGGTAAAACGACACAGCCTTGCGGCCTATTTCTGCTGACACATCTTTTAATAGAAGCCCCACCCAGTTTAGACTTGATTATCCTGCTATTTAGCATAAGACTGATCAACTACTCAAGTAAGTCACTTACCTTCTAGTTGACAGTACAGTCGTAATTGCAGATATATTGACGTTTTTAAGGCACCTTCTATGTCCGCGAAAGCGACCCTTGTGTACTCTTCAGCTGGTCAGTAAAAATAGAGCCGTTTCCGCCGACTTTCCTTTACAGTAGGCATGTTGAACCGTAGACAAAAGTCGTGTATCAAGTTTTAATCGAATATGAATATCAATCAGTCGTTTTACAGTTTTGAGAAGGAAAAATGATAGACTTATGGGTCTGAGGTCTTTTGACAGAACATGATAGCATTTTCCGGCTTTGGGAATGAAAACTGCATTGACTTCTCTCCATGACAGGCGAATGTGGACCATTTCTACGCAGCAGCTCATGATATTATCTAGAGTAGGCAGGATAATGTCTGAGGATTTTTATATATCGGCAGGTCAGGTAATCAGACAGCAAATTTTAGTCACAGTTGCAGTAGTCCCGATGCGGTTGATACTGGCCGCGAAAAGTGACTATCTGCAAAGTGGTTGTCCAGTAGCAGCTTGAGTGATTAATCACTTGACGTTGTCCAAGACCCATGTTTTTTTTTTCAATCAGCTAGGCATTATAGGATTTGTAGAGACGATTTTTCTTAGCCACGATGCTATGTGTGTTATTTTGTCACAGAATGATCTCCAGGATTGTCGCTTATATTATTTGTATTAGTCTCAATCAGTTACTTTCCTTGTGCTTTTTTTCTGGATTGAAAAGCTTTCTGCAAGCGTTTTTAAGCGGTCTTGGTGCTGATGTTCACCAGTACGACTTTTTCTTGCCTCTAGGTTGAATAAGAGGACACTGAGAGTCAGGGTGAAATCCTTGACTTTCATGTCAAGCTCGTTGGTGTTACGCGGGGGACTTAAGAGTCCGGAATGCTGATTAGCTGGGAGGACTATCATTCAGGCTGAATTGGATATATCTGTGATTTGAGAATGAGTGTTCAGACGATACCACACAGTTCGTTGGCATTTGAGTGATGTTGTCGGTTAATTGCCAATGTTGCAAACAATGAGGTAAGTACTTATAATGTAAGTAACATCTATCGTTGATGTTTAGCACTCCAGCTTCCAGTACTCTTCTATCACCAGGGAGAGAGCCCACATGGAATTATTTAATTTTAATATTTTGTTATCTTTTATATTGTATCTGATTACTAAAAAAGATTTAAATCTTATTGCATATTCAGTTCATTTCTATTCAATAATAAAAAAAACTATTGTAAAAATTAAATGAAATCAAATCGGCCAACATATGCCGATGCCAGCCCGTAAGTACCTTTGGCAGCCTCAAGTCTGACAACGGTTATGTCACGGTCGCTGAGGCAAGTAGGTAAGAATGCATTAAGCCTACGTTTCGCTTATATACAAGTTCTAATCTTAACCTTGTCTCTTGTACTGAGCGGAGCGTATTGTATATAGGTATCCCAAGTCCACGAACCAAGCCTTCTACGATCTATGGGTTCTGAATTAGAATGATGTCGTCTGCATTTTTGGAAAGACGCAAAATGAGTGCGGCTGAGGCCTTTTGGAGTGATGGAGATTAATCTGGATAAACCGTAGCATCATTGCTACAATCTACCAGAGGAGCCTCCACCACGGTGCTGTTCGAGCCATACAATTTCAAAAATGCCCATCACCCTCTCTTTTAATTTTTCGTCGGTTTCCATTTTTAACAGAGTGTCTAAAGAGGAGACCAACGACTTAGTTGTCGCTACGGATAGATTGAATTCGTCGCTATCCATTTAAGGAAAAAATATCGACGCTCCAAGAACTTAGGCTGAATTTGCTAATTCAGTTAAAGGAAGAAGTGGTTGCTTATCAGCATCCAAGTCACCCTTTTTATAAGCCCTAAGCTGTATGGACTCGTAGCCGAACCGAATCATGCCTTTAGTCTACGGTAGTGGGTTAAGGGATTCCTTAGCGATCACAACTATGAGTCGAAAGGTTGGGGTTGCTGAGCCTGATGCACCCTAGAATGTATTCTGGGGAGGGGGTTTGAATGGGATACAGGTGAGGGTTCTAAGTCTACTAGGGATATCCTCCTTAGCCACGACGTCGAGCTTTGCACCCGTCCCATTCTCTCCTAATCCACCTATGGTTTTGGTGTTATAATGAAGAGATTTTTGATCGGCACAAACGATAAGCTTAACGTCTCTGGAACTTACTACCCCAACTGTTTATATCACGGGAATGTTCGCTTTAATGTTTCATTCCCACAGAAGCATTTTTCTATTTAGATAGTAAAGAGCTAATCCAGGATAAATTAACGGTTCCGCTAATCTCCGAAGTGGCTCAAAAAGCTCGCGGATAAGCGAAGGCGGTTCAAAAGGGCGGTAGAAAGTAGCGATATTAAGGATGTTGTTCGACAGCACCAAGAATTTTGATGGCTTAGCCAAAAGGAGTCTCCTTTGTTGATTTCTTCAAGTTCGGGCTAACCCATCAGGCAGGGTCGGTAGTGTTTTGATTTAAAGCCATGGCCAGTTTACACATACATTAAAGGTACATTAAGATGGTTTAAATAGATTTTAAAATTATATTAAAAAAAAAATAAAAATGAATAAAAAATGTAAAAAAAAAAATTATAAAAAATAAAAATTTATAAAAAGAGTACATAGTTAATAATTATAGTACATAGGTTAAAATAGTCTAAATAGTCTTATCTATAAAAATGAAATAATCCGGCAGCTAACTTTTTGCATTAAAAATATATTTTCCAAATTGAGCTGTGTTATTTGGGCCAGTAAGTTATAATAAGCCAGTAAGGTATATAAGCATTTTTGGTCTAGCTTTTAGAATTCTGGGTGTTTGGAAAATAAATTCATTTTAAATGAAATGAGATGAGGGATTTTTGTGTAGTAACTCAATACTCCTCGGGTGGCATTACTGGAATTGTTGGCACTAGTCTTTGACTTGATGCTTGTGGCTGGAGAATTGAAAGGACATTCAGTTGACAAAAGTTGTCGAAATTCTTGATAGTATTAAGTTGGCTTGTTGATTAACAGGATATTCTTATCCATAGCGCAGGGGTCGGTAGTCGATAAGGCCAAAAAGATGTCTTGCGTCGATCGTTATACTGAAAATCTTTTTACAAATGGTTTGTCAGGAGATAATCAAGCTACAAAACAGATGCGTAGCGGTCTTGTCGTCCAGCGAATGTTAAGCTCATTTAATTCCGATATTAACAGCATAATCAATTGGGAAACTATCAACCGAGTGGAATTTAATGCTTCCAAAACTCAATGCTGTCTGGTGTCATGAAAGGGAAATTCAAATACCCAGCCATTATCCATGAATGGCACTTGCATCGTCGAAACCGATAAACTTTCCATTCTCGGTATGTGTGTAAGTGACAACTTACGTTGGAATGACCACATACTCAATGTCGTCAAAAATGCTGCGAAATGTCTAGGTTTCCTCATGTAAGAAATATTTCTGGCCACAAAATATAAGGCATTAATCCGCCCAAAATTGGAGTATAATGCCCACATCTGATCAGGTGCTGCTGAAAGATCTCTGCATCAGCTATATAGGATTCAAAACCGTGCAATAAAACTCATTGGTGATATTAATATCAGTCATTCAATTGACACCCTCGAACATCGACGTTATGTCTCCTGTCTCACTTTCTTTTATCGCTTTTTCCAACACCAGTGCTCCATTGAAATCGCCAGTAGGATTCCGCCCATTCAAACTTTCAAACTTAACACCCGTCTCGCTATGAATGTTCATACCCTCAAGCAAATTTTCGGACGTACTCTAAAATATCGTGATTTATTCCTAAGCCAACGACAACTCGCTTATGGAATGCCCTGCCGACTTCTGAGTTTCCTGGTCGTTGTAATTTACAAACATTTAAAAACAATGTACATCGGTATCTGTCTTTTCTTCCTCCCCAAATTTTAAGGGTACAAAAACCCCTTGAGCGCGCGCTGATTATAAAAAAAAAAAGTGTACCAGTAGAGCTTCCGAAGGAGTCACACTTTCCTGGCTTTGTGTTCAAATCGCCTAGGATGATGTTGTATGATATACATTGTTTGTATATCTTTTCAAATAGCCTGTAGAAACCGTCTTTAGAGTTATTATCTGTTTTCCCTATAAGGGCGTGGACGCATATCATGCTAATGCTAACGAATTTAACAAATCTTACTTCTGATCGAGTATTACTGTGTCGCTAATTTGTTTTTGCTCGACACCCACGTGTTTAAGTTTGGCAAATCAAACTCTTTTGACAGGATCAATATGATGGTGGCTTGTTAACACTAATTGTAAATCATGATTCTTTAGCACAGCAGCAAGGTTCTTTTTTTCTTTGTAATAATTAACCTGATCGCATTTAAGCAGGGTCTTACGCTGTTTGCTTCTCTACTATTATAGCTGCGGCAGTTTCAATTGTAAAAAGCGATTCAATAGAATATCACTAAATGTTATGTTGTCACGGGTATGTTTGTAAAAAAATGTATTCCGCCCCTAAAGAAAGCTATTCATTACACGAGATTAAGTCTAACGCCGATTTCGCTTTCAGACTCAAATTTTCGATTAATGC
This sequence comes from Volucella inanis, assembly GCA_907269105.1. Classification (NCBI taxonomy): domain Eukaryota; kingdom Metazoa; phylum Arthropoda; class Insecta; order Diptera; family Syrphidae; genus Volucella; species Volucella inanis. The sequence goes on along the minus strand of OU026154.1, from coordinate 37,097,435 downwards.
TTGGATACCCTTCAAGAAACGGATGGTTAAGAGGTTTTTTCTTTTAATTTGAGTAATCATATTCATGCTTTCGATTGTTTTTCTAGGGCAGAGTACGCAAATACTTTCCCAGACCTCGGAAAACAAACCCATTGGTTTTACGGGCGGTTTTGTCCTCAGAGGAGAACGAGGAGGTTCGATCGGTGAAGCGCTTAGAACAGTAGGAAGAATCACGACGAACTAGGACCTCAAGGTGCGACAGGAGGTCCATCAGGAACACTATTTTTGGAGCCCATAGTGTAAATGGGAGACTCACAACAGGCAGCATAAGACAGGATGTCTGAAAGTCACAGACGGTTGGGTACGGACAGCCCTTTTAAGCCAGACACCCCAACACGATAATGACGATTGGAGGAGAACGATCCTTGGAGCCTACACCCCAGCGGAAGCCCCCTTTTTAATCCAGGTTTAGCTGTCCTCAAAGCGCTACATGTGAGAACCACCCGCTAGGATATTTAGATCCTAAAGTGTTATCTTTGATTCAGGACATCGGTTGATCGGTGCCGGGAAACAAACAGCACACTCGTGAAAATTCGTTTTTCAATTAAAGTTTTAAAGACCTATTCTTGTTGAAAAGATCCTTTAGACTAATCCACAAATTTTTACACCTAGGAAGCTTGCTATTGGCAAACTTTAATTAGATCTATACATTTATTAGATGTATAGATCTCTATTTATAGATGTATATATCTCTATTTATTTATTTGTTATTGTTGCTTCAGGTTCGAAACATGTCGTTGGTCTTTTAAAAATTGTGTCTGATTTTGAATCATTTGATTGGTTATCGGCTCTTCTTTTAGGGCAGCTAAATCAAGATAATCTATTTTGACTGATAGACATAAATTGTTTCCTTTTAAACTACAGCGTTAAAATTATTATACATACGAGTATGAGTGCATACCTATCTATTTCTACACAAATGTATAGATACAATCTCTATTTCGTACCTCCTCGCTTAAGAAAACTTATTCCACTGGCATAATTAATTCCATTTTCCTAGTCGCATTACGAGCGGTTGAATTTATCACGCCCTCCAGATATCAACAACAGGACAATTCTATTATCTCCCATTAAAATATCTTCCACCCACGCGCTAACCCGATATTCACTTTTCACTTTCCACAATTCACCGAAGAGTTAATAATACAATAAAAGATGCCCTCAGCCATTTATGTTCACCATTTAAAAACAAAAAAAAAAAAATTTCGAAACCATTTCGAAGAGAATAAAATAAAAACCCGTTACATCCAAAGTCCTGCCCCCTCCCGTGAGATGAGAATTCAAAAACCAAAGGAGAGAAGGACGAAAACACAATAATACGAGTAACATAACAACACACTCCAAAGAAAATCAAAATAAAAAAAAAAACAGGAAAACCGAAAATGGAAAAAGATGTCCTGGCAATAAAATGGAATTTTCACCCCTTCACAACTACCCGTCTGGATTTCGCGGCGCCCAACGCTTTACAGGAGAAAAGCTTGAATTGTTATGCCTGTAGATACATAGATACAAAAACGAATGACCTCAACCATTGTAAAAACAGCGCGCACAAGAAAATCTCATTTTTGAGCTCAATCTCGTTTCGGTGGCTTCAGGCATTTTTTTTTTTTTTCTGCCAAAGAAGAGACACACAAAAATAACTGAAAACACCGATAAAACTGAATATCATGGCAAAATTGTTTTACTAGTTAAACGAGAGAGAGAAAGAGAAAAAATGCTGATAAAAGCACCTCGTTCTGTGTTATAAAAACGTGTCTAATTAAATTGGCGAACGCGAAGTTCTTGGAATTGTACTACGAACGTTATTATTATAATACGATATTTTCAAATAGTCAGAATTTGTTCTTACGATAGGTATAGTGTTTTAAATGTCAAGGTTTCACAATAACTAATTGAGCACAAGATAAATTGTCAAACCACACAGTCAGACGGATCTCATCCAACAGGCAGATAATTTTAATCCTGATTAATAAACCGGTAAGACAAGCAACCCTTCAGATCGCATCCAATACGTTTAAAATAAGTCTGAAGTTGATAGCGAATTATTGCATAAACTAAGATATATGTACTATATATAAGAATATATCCTTTTTGCTACTCAAGCCACAAAGAGAAGCTAAGTTGCAAAGCTTGGAGGTAACGAATATTTCAAACAAAAAATAGAGTATTCAAAATAGTAAAAGTTTAAAGCATTCGAATTTCATTACTTGTTGATTTGAGTGAGAGAGTCAACTCAGGAAGAATATCAAAGAATGACTCTTCAAACTCATTCTCAGTAATCTAGATTCTTAATAAAATGTTGCGCATCACATGTGTCTAATACGCCCCAGAGTTTCGACAAACTTAGTCACCGGATATTACTGCATACCATACTATGAAACGGAGTTATCTTCATGATTTTTTTGGTCAATTCGGCCGATATCTCTGCGAACATTTAACGAGATGTTCGCCTCCCAGTCTTTTAAAATCTCTGGCTTATCGTCATAGACCAGAGACCGAACGAAGATCCAAATAAAAGAGTCTAAAAGTGTTAAATCGCGGTACGTCCTATTGATAACACAATTTATTTCTATCAAACGGTCACCTAACTTTGTCTTCAATAAGTCGATTGTGTCACACGCTGTGTGGCAAGTGCCAACGTCCAGTTGAAACCACATATTCTTCAAGCCTTCCAGTTCCAATTTATGCAAAAAAAAAATAAACGTATTGAGCAGTCGCCATTGACTATATAGGTTATCCCTGACATCATATCGAAAAATTTTCGACCCAACGACGCCAATGAAAACCACACTAAACAGTCAATTTTTCGTATACAATGGCTGCTGTTGGAACATCTTCGGATATTCGATTGACAAAAAGCGGCAGTTTCGGTTATTTACTCAGGATTCTTCCATTTTGAATAGCACCCAAGATCTTGTATCAATACGATCTAAATATGCATCAAGAAAGTTCGCAAAAACGCTGTTGGCAAATCATGGCTGATTTTACGAGTTAATGCATATAAACAAGTCATAGATAACGATTCAAAATTTGGATGATTTGTAAACGTTTTTGAAGCGTAAACTTTTCTATGATTATATATTGTCAAAAATAGTATCCGTGGTTTTAGAGAAACCACGCTTTACCATGCTTCAGATATTTGTAAATGAGGTTATTCACATTCCCAATTTTTAATTCAGCGAACGGCTAAAAACTTTTATTTTGGGCATATTATTAAAAAATATTGTCGAAATTCCGGCTCAGTTGTAAAAACGCAACGTGAACTTTGTCGTTAGGTCAGTTGTCATCATGAATTCAGTGTGCATTCAATTCTTCGCATCGGGGAAAAATTTGAGCGTGAATACACACATTTGGATCTTAAGCCACCAACCAGACAGACATTGGTGTTAAATGAAGAAAACATACCAGCCGTAGCGGCCAGTATCGAGTAAGATCTAGAAATTTCGATTCAGCGGAGATTTACAGAATTGGGCATCGCCAGAGTGTCAACTCGGTTTTACGGCTGGATTTGGGCCTACATCCGTATAAGATTGTGTTGACGCAAGAATTGAAGCCTAATGATCATAGACAACGTCGTGAGCTTCCTAAAAGGGTGCTAGAAATGTTAGCTGAAGATCAGGATTTTGACCAAAAAATCATCTTCTCGGACGAGGCCCATTTTTGGCTCAGCAGCTAAGTCAACAAGTAAAATTGCCATTATTGGAGCGAATCCACAAGTGTTCGGTTAAGCATCAATGCATTTACAAAAATTTGCTGTTTGTAGCGGCTTATGGCATGGCAGCATCATCGGACCTTATTTCATTCGAAGTACGGAAGAGGACTTCGTTACCGTCAATGGTCTCAGGTATAGAGCGATGTTAACCAACTTTCTGTAGTTTAAGCTCGAAAACATCGATATATCCGAGCTGTGGTACTAGCAAGGCGGCGCTACATGCCATACAAGCGACGCAACGCTCGAAGCTGTGAAGAATAAAATTGGCGACTAGGTCATATAAAGGTCATTAATTATCCACCGCGATTTGACACCGTCCTTAGTTTACGCTAACAATCCAACCACTTTGAACGAGCTAAAGGCCAATATTCAACACGCTATTGCAGAAATAACGCCGCACATATTGGACCGAGTCATCAAAAATTGGACGTACCGCTTGAAGCACTCCTAGGGAAGACGAGGCTGCCATTTGAATGATGCCATATAATGGCATCAACGTAGTTTCAAAATAAAGCCAGAATCATTTTTATATCTCACACCATTGTTGTTTTATTTACATTTTTTTTCATATCGTTCTTATCTTATGTAATATTAAATAAAATTTCAATTTACAATAGTCGCCATAGAGGAGTATCCTTTCGTTTCTTTTGAAGGATCTTATTCCCGCGTACATTTGTTTGATCACTTACCAGCATTTCGCTTAAGGGGGGCACACAATTTACAAGGTCAGATTTTCAATATCTTAGACTATTCTCCCCTAATATTATAAAGAAATTAAATATATTTTTTTAAGATATAACATTACTAAGCTAGGAATAGTCCTTCCCAAGCTCTCATGTTATAATTCTTTTATTCTTATTACACGTTAAGGGTAGAATTTAATTAGAAATAAACAGAAAGGCACCAGTGAAGTCTCGAAATATTGTGAAACAAAATCCTAAAATTAAGTTTATTACTAAAACTAAGCCCCAATCAAATTCGTCCTCTCTAAATTCCAATCACGACTCAAATTGGTGTTTCAAAACTGGATTATTCTCCAATTTTACTTGCCATTGCCCAACAACTTCTTCTTCAAGCTTCTATCTCCCTGCATCTATCGAAACCCCCACCCAAAAAACTACTCCTTATTACCTAGTTCACTCACCATCACCCTCTCTCAATAAAACCAACAAGTCTTCTAGTTATTCGGATCCTTTGCTTCCTTTAATACCTTTAACTTTATCTAGCATATCGGCACGGTAAATCTGATTCTGTTTGCATTGAAAGCATGACCAAAACGAGTGTCCTTGTCGCAGTTCACCAAGAAGATCTTTAAATTACCAAAAAAAAAAAAATTTAAGCACATTTTCCTTCGTTTTCATAGGGCTTTCAATATCTCACCATCCGATGTGGTAAACGATATCTCCAGATTTTCCTCGCATGTGAACTCGAAATGCATCTTTCATCTTAAACGAGTGCGCTCCAGTTTCAAAACTTACTACTGCTGCTAATTTTCACCCCCTACTTAACGGCTCCTAACCTCATTTTCCTCTATTACCAAAACGTAAGAGGGTTGCGCTCAAAAATCTTCATCATATTCCTTAACTTACAAAGGCTTCCCTACGAAGTCTTTGCCCTTACTGAAACAAATTTGCATTTCGACATTAAAAATAATGAAATTTTTACTTCATTACTTTGAAGTTCTTCGTAACGACGGCCTCGATAACATAAATGATTCTTACGATCATGGCATTTTGTTGGCTATTCATACTAGAGCAGACCCTAAACCGATCAAAACCTCTCATTCAAGACTCTTAGAAAAAGCTTGTGCAAAAATTGTAGTTTCCAAGCGCAATCATTCAAACCAATTCACTTTTACCAGCTTGCTTTAGACACTATTGACTAAATACTAGATATTATAGACCCCGGAGATTTGGTAAAAGTTTTGGGGGATTTTAACTTTCCTCACCTTCTATAGGTACATTCTGCTATCAACCCCACTTCAGAAAAAAGAAATTTTTTTATATCGATTGCCTCTCTGGTACGCTCCTTTTTTCAACTAAGTGACAGCTACTACCCACCTTTACTCCTAACGTTCGCTTACAGTAAAGGAAATAAATTAATTCAGTCGCAGCATTCTCACCATTTCAATTTCAAGAGTCTGAGAGTATTGAGCTGCCCGCAAAGTGTGCAGCAAGCATATTGGCCTTGCCCAAAGAGCTGACTGCTGGAATTTCATGGTAAATGGAGGATGACTAACGACTAAAAAATGCTACTACCTTTGGGACATTGTAATATTTTTTCCTCAACTTTTGGTCGTATTGAAATTTTGCATGCTTAAGAACGACGTTGCAGTCATTTCTGGCTCATTTAAACTTTTTTCGGTTTTCCTCTGTCGGGTTGGTCTTGAAGGACCGAAAAAACGTTTCTCTAAATCTCTTCATCCGAGGAGGGATAAAGGATCACACTGCAAAGAGAATAGTGTCTGTGATCACATCAGCAGCGGCATCCACGTCGTTATCGAGTAAACATAACGACCTGTTAAAAATCCTAAAGAAGCCGTTAAGACCGCTCCAGTTGGCTTGCTCGTATTCTTTAGAGAATATTTTCTCTAACTGTATGGCCGGTGTACGAGAAATTAGCTGATATGACACAATGGTTAATGGCCGGGTATCTTCAGAGCAGAATGATCTGAACGGTGTGGGCGGGAATCTACCTGTGCCAAAACAGCCGGTCTATATTTACAGCCGCGACGTACGCAGAAAAATTATTACTTTTTAGTCATTATAAAAAAGCCAAACACAAAAAACACAAACATCGACGATACTACGTACAGCTGTGAAGTAAAAAATTTAGTGTTGGTCAAATTCATACCCCCTACCCGCTATCCATCGGTCGTTCAATACACTTAGTCACTGTCTGTGCTGTATGACAATGTAATGAAACAACGGCAGCGACTGAGTGCAAGCAACAGTATGACTAGGGGCAAGGAGGTTGGGATGCCTGCACTTTAGAAGTTATTGTCCTGCACTCTAGCGTTGTGTTTTTTTTTCGCACAAGTGAATATAATATATCTCACCTCTGCCATTTTTATAAACATATTATTTCGTCTTTTTTCAATTTATTTATTTGTGGTATTGCTTTCTCGATTTCTATTTTAGAATGCTTAGATTAAATGTCATAAGGATACTGTTGTAAGTTTACTACTTCTAAATACCTACACACCGAAAATGTGTCATAAACTTTCCAAGTTGTTGTTAGAGTTCCCATAAAAAATTTGACAGTTAATTTACAACATCATAAATTTACAAAGTTTACCATGTAAATAAATACCGAAAAATGTAACTCAATTTTTTTTAAACCCCGGTCCACAAAAAGGGGTCATATAGTGAAGTAACTAACTACACTCCCATTGCTAAGCTTTCTGGCATGCATTAAAAGGTCGAAAGTATTTTATATGAAGTGCTAAACTTTCAGTTCATGTCACTTATATTACTCAATAAGCTTGGATTTCTGAAAGATAGATCAATAACTTAGTTTAATTTGTATCTACCAGCCCTAGAAAATGGCAGCGAACTCGATGTTATCGCTACAAATTTTGCCAAGGCCTTCGTTAAAATATCTCATCAATTGATCCTTTTCAAATTGTCTTCCCTGGATTTTGACCCCATTTTATTAAAATGACGTTCGCTTTAGTCCAGCCTTCTCAACCCTAGTTTTACCACTCCTGGTGTCCCACAAGATAGCTATCTAGGTCCCCTTCTTTTCATTGTAACTATAAACGATCTTGATAGGATTATTAAACACTGCCCCCATCCATTTACACCGACGACGCTAAGTTCTCCAAAACAAGTTCTTCACCTCAAGACTAGATTCTTCTTATAGAAGATCTTAATAAGTTTTCCACTTGGTGTCTAAAAATTCCTTAGAGCTTAATGTCTCCAAATGTTAATATACGACTTTGTCACGAAAGTTTAATTAGTCTCTTCCCAAATATTGTACGATAGATATTTAAAATTCTGTTCCCATATTGATGAGATAATCCTTAAAGCCTACTTATCACTCGGTCTTATCAAATGATGGTCGAGAGAATTTTGCAACCCCTATGTTTTCAAAGTCACTTTACATTACACTTGTCCTGTTTCCTCTCGTATATGCCAACCAATTGTGGTCCCCCTTTCAGCGAAGTCATATATCTCAAATAGAGAACATTGAACCTTGTTTACTTTGATTTAGTTTTCAAGAGCTGCCCTGGGATGATGCCTTTATTTTACCTCCCTATCGAGATCGCCTCAAACTTTTTATCCTGAATACCCCCAAAAAATGCAGAAACGTAGCTGACATTCTCTTCATTCATCGACTGATCTCTGGTTCTGTGAATTGCGCCTCCCTTGTATGGTCTTCAAAACTGACGATGTCCTCAAAAAACCATCAAACAATCCTTAAAAATTCGGGAATTTAAGACCTTGTACTCGTAAATGATGTACCCCTCTTAAACTATAGGCAACAGATGTTTGTACGATATTTTGATATATGTATGTACTGTCCCTCAGCGCTCATAATTTTACACTGAATTCCCTTTTTCTTCACGTGATACTGAGCTGCTAATCTACTGCTGAGACTACTATAATCTCATTGATTTAAGCTTTTCAATTGGTCTATGCATCTTAATTTTGCTTTAAACGGACATCACTGCGTCCCTTTGCAAAAAGCTTTTTCTCATTACACAGTTATTCACTTACTAACGGTAGGTATTTGCATCCGCAGCTGCTACTTAATCTTTGAGTCCGAAATGCAGGCTTCCATTATGCCTTAAATCAGATGATGAGATTCAAGAATCTTCTTAAATAGAGCATATCGATGTGGTTCAGCCAATGTTATTTCTACATCTTAGCTTTCCAGAATACATCCACATCCACATCTTGCTACAGCATCTATGTGATGAAAGTATTTTTATTTCAAAAGACCCAAATATCAGTTCTACCGTTCTGTTTATTGTTTACACACAGATTAGACTATTAGAGCTGACAGGATAAGTATTTTCGAATTATGAGCTTTGAATGGAATTGTTTAATCAAAACTAAGCTAAGGTCAGCTCTGCTGACTCGTACTCGTATTTTTAAGTCCTATTGCATTAGTTACTAATAGTATCCTTTTTCTCCAAATAGTAGGCAGTATATACGTTGTTTAGTCGACAGCAAGTTTTACATCTTGTCGTCATATACTATTAGACATGCGAACGATGAAGTTTTCAGCAATATCCAACAGCTGGACAGACTTGGTGAAGATAATGCCTTTCACATTAACACTTGCGCCACACACAAGATATGCCATATCTTTACAAAAATCTGTTTCACGTCTGCGAAAGTTACGAGGAGTACAAAATCAAACAGCATGTTGAGTTTTTCCATGTATTACGCAGCATAACTGGATCAGCCTTTTCGGGATTACAATCAGCCATCGTTTTGTAGTTATACTCGAGTCAAAATTTGATGGTTACTAGAAGAAAATATCCCAAGCCGAGATGACGGGTTAAAGATTCGAACTTGACTGTAAAATCAATATAATTTGCGTTCAATGTAGTCAGAAATAGGGTACAACCCCACTATTATAGCTTGCAAACGAAAGTGTATTATTGCAGAACGGAGTTGCTATCACGTTGGCAACTAAGCCCCTAGATAAGATCGTTAGTGCATCAAAAATGAGCGGTCAACATATGACAAAGTAAAACTAACAATATTGTTTGTGCTTACGCAAGTAGGCTGTGAACAGCGTTATGCCATGAATAGGCGAAGAAGAACAACTGACGAAAAATCAGAGGCACTGTGGAAAAAGAAAGAATGACCTAAGGTAAAACAAAATCGAACACGAATTACTCGTATATTCAAATAAACACCGGCATGCACATATGTTCTAAAAATAGAAATTTTGCGTTTTATTTGTCGTTTAACTAAGGCAATGATATAAATAAATACATTCACATCAACTTCACATCAAGTGAGGTGAAAACAAAAGATAACAATATCCAAAACCATATGCAACATGCAAAAAAAATCCCAGTACTCAATTTAACTTAAATTATCCATTTTCCTATATGTTTCTGAATCCATACACGAGAATTAGAGTTAGAATTAGAATTAGAATTAGACGATCCTATTCCGACTCCTCATCACCATCTAGAAATAAAATTTCTCGTCAACTGGTTTTATGCTAATGTAGCCCTCTTTGATACAAAATCTCTGGAAGACTTTTCTTTGTTTGTGAAACGTGCATAACTAGAAAACAAAAAAAAAAATTTTTATGCGTACATAAATATAAGGTTACTATATTACATATAAATAGCTCAACTTACATTTGACGATAGCGTGAAACATCTGTTGGGCTGAGCGATGGTCTAGTAGTTTTATAAGATTCAATCAAGTGCTCATGTGTAATCACTATTTTGTCAGGCAAATTCTGTAAAGAAAAAAAAAATGATTAACTCATTACCACGTGCAAATATAATTATTAACGTTTACGCCTTCACATGAAAATGACAAAGAACGGAGAAAGGTTAACAAACAAGGTCACCCACAATTACACCGGGGAGACGTTCGTTTACCCTTTTACCCCATCATAAGATTCAATTTGTTTGCACTTAATGATGATATCTTTTCAACCCCATTTTCTATGTGGTAAGTCTTAATGCACGAAACCCTTTCATCGCCTTGTATCTAGTGTTGGTAATCTTTAATTAAACTTTATCCTTGGTCTTGTTGGAGCGGCGAAAATACAGACCGTACCATGGAAAAGTATAAGGTTGGTTGTTTTACGCTTATAATGAAAACAGGAAAGACAAACGACAACGTCTGTACTTATTGAATATAACTTATGTCTTTAGTAACTGGAAAGTCGAAGGTGAAGTTTTTACTTAAAGAGGAAAAAAGAAACCTTGGATGTAATTATAACTAAAAGTTGAAAGGTGATAGGGCGACTATGAGGTTGGTTACTAATAATATTAAACAGATGTAATGATAGCTCTATCATCACCGTGTAAAATGATAACCTTACATACTTATGTATATCACTTATACCGTTGTCGTCAAACCCAATCATTTTTAAATCAGAGAATGATAAAGCCAGTTAAGCCAACCCTTAACGATAGTGATCCGATGTGCTGAATGCTACAGCAATTCAAAAACATCTGATGCCATCAGGCCCAACTCAAATACATACAAAGTAGTTCGATCTGATGCGGTTTAAAAACTCGTTATTTCACCAGTTGGGTTAAGATGTATGCTGGAACAGATAGTCCGTGATGTATTCATAAAAATGGAAGGCAACATGTCCGTTCAGCTGTTAGTAACGAGATCGACTTCATTAGATAAATATTCACTATCGACAGCTATAACTATTGTACAAAGGTTTTCTTACCTCAGAGATTATAAGAAGACTTTGTGATTTAAAAAAATAACTTGGTTCAGACTAGAAAAACCATGAACTTGGTTCTCCAAACGCCTGAGTATTTCACGAGAAGTAGAAGAACAGAGCTAATACTAAAGTCCTTCTAAGCTAATACTAAAATACAACTGCGAAATCCATGAGCTGCACTAAGATGTGAATGTTAAAAAAAGGTAAGATGCTAAAACTTAGCCACATCCACGAATGGATAAGAATACATGTCAAGAAGGTTCTTGAATTCCGCCTTAAATTCAAGGGTCAAACAAAAGCGCTTCAGTTTTCTGATCAGATTTTGTATGTCTTTCATACTCATATAATTTGCTAATCTTTCCAGGCTTGATTCTCCTCCAGTTTAAACAAACTAGCTTAAGTGTTTTCTATTTTGGATTTGATTTTTTTAAATTTTAAACAACCCATTCACACCTTTTTCGTATGGAAGACTTAGTGCAGTGATAATTTTGTTTTCTCTCAACTGTCTTCATCCGGTAAACTTTCTGGAATGCTGAATGCTACTGGTAATTTCATTGCAGCACTAGTAGTGAAAATAGCGATAGAACAAAGTAAGGCAAGAGATTTTGCATCGGTGTTTAAAGCTGTCAATTGACTTTACAATATTAGAATCACCCATGAATTTAGTCTAGGGAGGACTTGAAAGCACTTGACCAGATGTGGGCATTCTACTCCAATTTTGAGCTAAAATTTGTCTTCTATATTGAGGCCTGATTATAAGGGTGAAATATTTCTTTGATTGCTTACGGAAACTTCGACATTTTGTATCATTTTTGGTGGCATGGAATATTGTCAGTGACACACATACCGAGAACGGAAACTTTTTCGGTTTCGACGATGCAAGCGCCATTCACAGATAATGGCTAAATGTTTAAATTTACCTTTAACGGCAGCAGACAACATTGTGTTTTTGAAGAGTTATTGGAATTTAATGAGCTTAACATGGGATGCCATTTCAGTCATAGAGACGAAGAGCGGAAAGAAAAGAAGATTCGCCATTTTTAGATATGTGTTGAACAAATGTTGCGTTGCATCTTCTCGAAGAGTCCGAAAGGGTAGCGATTTTGTATATATTGAGAACTTTGAGTACTCTTGCTACTACACAAATGCGAAAGTGGATTTCTATAGACTTATAGACCTATAGAATTTTCGATGCACTTAGTGGAAGCGTTGAACTGGCTGTGAAATATGCAGCAAACAGATTGTCCAAAAATAACAGCTGGAATGCCATTATAAATGAGATTCGAGGGCAGAGTTTTAAATGTTTTTAACGAACCAACAACTTTTAATCCCTTTGAGGCACTGTAATATTCTTTGCCTCAGTTTTTGATCGTATTGAAATTTCACATGCTTAAGTGTGTCCAGGTAGTTTCAGATCAAAGTAATCCAAAAAGCGTGACGGTGATGTACATGTGTTTCGTAAAGTCTTAAAATAGCTGCCCTGCGTTTATAGACGTGAAAGTACGAAGAACAGCAAGCAAGCACAAGCACCGACGATGCTAAAAAAAAGTTTGAACGTTAATTTACTAAATCAAAATGTTTCTGAATGATCTTCGCTCACCGCACCTCACTTGCATTTTTGCACTCATAAGAGGTCAGCTCGGCATTAATTGTCGCAGTTGACGAGACAACATTTATTGGGATTTTACATTTATAACATCTTCAGGTTATTGCTCTAAAATTAAGAATTTTTCAACTTCACGAGCAAACAGCTAATCGCCGTCTATGAGGTCGTGATCTGCTATCTCAGCTATATTTGTATGTGGCTGGAAATTAGAAAAAAAAGGCAAAGCTTTCCTCGTGCCACCAACCCAAAAATAACCCAACCGATATCGCAATTGGTTTAAACGCCAAACTATTGGTGTTTTGAAAACAAACAGCCAACACTAATGGATTTTAAAATAAAACAGTTCATATAAAAAAAGGGCAGCTACTACATTAAGGTGGAATTCGTTTTCCTAGGAGAAAAGAATGGCAGTTCGACCAAAAATTACGAAAATCGGGGTTCTGCTAAAGGAAATAAGAGAGCTAAAACAGATTAAAGAGAAATTGGAACTTGTGTGCCCACGGTTCGTCGTCTTCAGCTTCACATAGCATTTCGATTTTGATAAGCTTTGTAGCTCTATACTGCGAAACGAAAGGATAGGTAACAACTTATCATTAATATGTATCTTACCTCATGTCCACACTTAACCAGAACTTCCTTGACGGCTGCCATATTCGCTGATGTCAATATACTTTGAATATCAGCCCCTGTGTAGTTTTGTGTCTTTGCAGCAAGTCTTCCCAAATCCACATTCTTATCCAAGTATAATGTCTGTGACAGAGCTTTGAATATTCCTAATCTCGCTTCGGTATCTGGTAGTACACATTCTACTAATCGATCTATTCTACCAGATCGTAAAAGGGCAGGATCTAGAAGCTCAGGCCGAGATGTAGCTGCAATGACTGTGACACCTTGTAAACCTTCCACACCATCTAATTCAGTCAATAATTGATTTACAACACGATCAGTAACTCCTGTCGAGTCATGACCACGTTTTGGAGCTAAACTGTCGAATTCATCGAAAAATAGAACACATGGTTTGGCACTTCGAGCTCTTAAAAGCAAGACAAAGAATTATAATCAATATTGTTAGGAAGCAACTAAAAAATACACCTACCGGCTAAACAAATTTCGCACATTTTCCTCACTTTGGCCTATGTATTTTGCCAACAATTCAGGACCCTTAACTGAAATCGTCCGCAGATTCCAAGACTGAGCTATCTGTGATACCAGATACGTTTTTCCTGTTCCAGGAGGACCAAACAGCAACACTCCAGCTTGATTCCGCAGTGGAGAATCGCTGAATATTTTCGGATACTGCAAATAAATACATTTTGAACCTTTCTCTCATTCGAGTAGAATATATGTATTCTTACTTTCGCCGGCCACATAAGGACCTCTTCGAGAACAGTCACCACTGGCTCTAGTCCAGGAATTTCTTCGACCTTCAAGCCAACAGAAGTAATAGATTCAGCGGCAGCCTTACGTTGGCTTACTATTCCTTGTAGACAGTATAAATTTGTGCTCTCTAAAGATTTCGTCAAGTGATCGTTCGTTAATATCGGATTCGTTTTACCTGCGAATACAAAAAATCATTAAATTTTTAAATCAAGAGGTTATACAATCAAGTAAGTGTACTTAGTCTATAAGCGTAAAATATAGCTCTCTCCACAAACTGCACAAGATTTCCCTTGTTGTAACCCTCTGTCAAGTTCGCGAATCTAGGTAAATCCAGCTTCTCAGAGTCAATGTGACTGCAGAGTTCTCTAAGGATCACTTCTCTGTCAAATCGTTCTAAGCTCGGTACCTTCGCAATCGTTTGAAAGAGATGACGACCTCTTGGCGAATATAGACGACGGTTTAGTGCTTTTAAATTCGAAACTGTTGCAATAACTGCAATAGGATTGCTCGCTGTATACTCGACAATTAAATGCTGTACAATGTCTGCAATGCGATTGTAGTACTCGCTATCTTGAGTCGGTTGATCGCCTGTTGAATGAGCGAGAACATCTAAGTTTTCCAAAACAACAATTGCTGGAGCATTTTGAAGACAGGTTGTGAATATTTGTCGTAAATCCTTTTGAATTGATTCGGTCTGAGGAATACAAAACGCTTCTAAAGAAAGTGTATATTTGTGCTTGGAAGCAAAGGGTTTGTGCATTGAAAGCAATGTGGCATGTAGTAGTATATAACACAGGCAAAGTTATTTAAGAAGATAAGAAACTCTGCATCTATCGCTTCCTAGTCAGTTAATAATTAAGTAAAGGAAACCACAATGGACAGATAAAAGGGTATTGAGAACAGAGTGCTTATGCTTTCTCACCTATTCTCAAATAAAACAGATGATTTACAAACTCTATGGAAATTACCATATTAGACATCAATAGATTTAACCACTGTTACATTGAACTGGACCCCACCGTCGTGGGTTTAGAAATAAACGGCTCGTTATACCCAATTCGCTGCTCTAGTTGGGTCAACGTATAGCCAACGTATAGGAATTATTTTCTTTGTGTTTAAGTAAGAAACTCAACGTGTCGGGAGCGCTTCGAAGACTGCATGTGCAAAGAACTCCCATCTAATGATATGTACTTCAATACCTTTCTAGAATACATTATAATACATACAAAAATAAAATTGTTTAGCTTCACACTTCACAAGATAACTTATTAAATCGAAATTTTTCTTCACACCTTAAATTGGACAATTTTGTTGCAGGGATTTAGTCTCTACAGTTATAAGCTATGAATCGAAAGGAAAATCGCAAAACATCACGGTTGCATCAAGTTATTTCCCATACAATATCGCCAAGGCAAGAAGCAGTAGCTTAACATAACGTGTGCTCAGAGAATGAACAGCGGAATTTTATTAAAAGTATCCGATATTTAGATATAAATATAAGGAAGCTGCTGAAAATCTGAACTTTTGCGAGAAAGTATCATATCATGACATATGAGGTTGTCAATTTAAGCTTACTGGTATTGATGCTCTATAACGAGCTATGCTGCAAAAAGATATTAACCTGCTGTCGCTTGCTCCAAGAAATATTTCTATTGTTAACGAAAGCCTTAATAAGCCGTGGTAATAACTTGCGTACATCGGTAAACAAGACTCACTATTTTTCGGACGAGTATTCTATGTCACGTCCTAATCAACACCAAAGATATTATGAAACCTAATATTTACAGTTGACAAAAAAAAATAGCGATATGGCAACATTAATTGATATTGAGAGATGTTTGGCGGCAAGTTCAATTTCAAGTATGAGCAACTCGAACAGATAATACCATATGCAGAAAACATTGTCATTTGGATAGTTTACAGTGGCCCATTAGTCAGGTGAATTTAGAACAAAATGGTGCTGTGGCACGATTTTCTACTCTTCTTTGTCTCCCTAAATCCCTGAAAAGTCACCATAGGAAATTCTCAAACATTGGGTGTAGCTTAGTCGAAATCGATTGATAGGGGGTTTAAAGCGACCCTTAGACGATCAATCAACTGGCGCTATGCATCGTGTACGTATAGATTGACGCTTACATGGTTAATCGACTGACATCAAATTTGTAGTTCTTGTGAATTTTCGTGGCGTACGAATGTGAGATGAGTGATACGGACGATTGTATTTGATACATAGCTCTTGTACTTTGTAAAAAGCGTAAAAAGAAAACAATGTCAAGAAAGAAGAGAATTTCAATGAAGGCATGTTTAAAAAAATGAATCAGTTGACACACGAAAATCTTTTGAATGAATTGAAAATATCTGCATTAAACGATTATAAAATTGTATGTTATTCGTTCACTACATATTAACTTTTCTGGTGGCATTCGGTTTTTGTATATCAGTATATTTTTCTCTATAATTTTCCAGCAAAACCTCATATTCCTGTGATTTTTTCGGTTCGGTCGATATTATCCCTAGTTTTTACGTCTCATAAAGTTGTTCATGACCGATAAGTTTCATTAAACTCCAATATAAACGCTCGGTATCCATCATCTTTCATTTTCCGACTTGTTTCCTCTTCCGTGACACAAAACACAATGAAGTAATTAGGTCAGTCCAACCCTTACACACATCAATCAGATGACGCTCATCTGTTATCTCTGTACAACAGTAAAGAGTCCACATTTTAGTGTATTTTTTTCAGTAGTGTTAGATAGAAATTTATTTCTTTTACAATTAGCCACACCACTGTAGCGTATAAGATAACAAGCCTTGCTTTCGAAACTACTAATTTATTATAACGGGTTGTAGACACTATGAAAACTCCACCGCCGTCTTGCAGAAGCACATAGCTCTCATAGATTAATCGTACTTGACACTTTGGTAATCATCTTAATGTCAATAAATTTCTTAATAAAAACAAGTAGCTCAGCTTAGGTCGGTTCAACTTTTGCTAAAACAATAATCTTCCACCCGGTGGTATGAATCAATTTGTAAAAAGGGGTTTGGTGATTTCTTTCTAACACAGCTAGCCCCATGGAATGAAATCATATGCACAACAAACAAATTCGCATATGTTAATCATGCGCTGCGCATTGGTAATTGAATTGATTCCAAGATTATTGAAGGCTTCTATTATAGCGAGAAAGGTAACTAATATGAACTTCTTAACTGATATGACGTTTTTTTTGAAAGGTGACTTGATCGAGAATGTTCTGAGCTTTGATACCAGCAAATCTGCGCAGCCGTTTTTTTTTTTTTTTTAATGGCCCAGGTCCATTTTAATGCTGTGGAGTTATTCGAATTAACACCTAAAAATAACTGTCACTAAAACTCACGAAAATGTGTATATCAAACTTGGCTTAACCACTTTATATTATGTTATTATTGTATTTAGATACATTTACCAAATGCAATTAAATGCGTAGTGATAACTGGAAACAAAAGGTGCAGCGTCGCTATAAAGGGTCAGTCGAGCACCAATAATATACCTAAGCGGAAAGTAAACAACAACCGAATCCTATGTAAGTTTACAAAGGCTCCGACAAATGATAAAAGGATATAGGTATGACCATTAATCATAAAAAGGATACTTGTCGGCCAGCCAATCAAGTACCACATTAAAAATGGAATACAGTAAACAACAACAAATGTTTGTCTTTTCATTTCATTTTTTAACCCCCGACGTAAAGAGTATCTGCGGATCTGTCTGTGGCATCGTAGCTCCCAAACGGCTGAACCGATTTAGCTTTAATTCAAACTATGTATTAGGTCTATAATTTCGTGCGGTTTGATAAGAGATGGCGTAACTCATATTATTCCATTGTTATTATTCCATTGGAACATGCGTTGGAAACCTACTGTCATTGTACATCATTTCAGTAAATGTCATTCATTTGAAGCGTAAACAATATTAATTTTTTTTCACTCAAATATGTCGAACTTTGTGCCTGAAAAAGAGTTTTTGCGGGGAGTTCTTCTTCATTATTTTAATATGAAGAAAACTGCTGCCGAAATCATCGTGCATGGTGAACATGCGCTAGCTGAGCGAACGTGCCAAAAGTGGTTTGCACGATTTAAAAGTGGTGATTTTGGCTTGGAAGACGATGAACGTCCTGGGCAGCCAAAAAAGTTTGAAGATGAAGAACTGGAAGCATTAATCTATGAAGATTGTTGCCAAATACAAGAAGAGCTCGCAGAATCTTTGGGTGTCACTCAAGAAGCCATTTCAAAACGTTTAAAAGCAGCTGGATATATTCAAAAGCAAGGAAATTGGGTTCCACATGAACTCAAGCCGAGAGACGTCGAAAGGCGGTTTTGCATGTCCGAAATGCTGCTGGAACGGCACAAAAGGAAGTCACTTTTGCATCGGATTGTTACTGGATCCATTACGACAACCCCAAGCGCAAAAAATCATATGTGAAACCCGGCCAACTAGCCAAATCAACGGCAAAGCCGAATATCCATGGCGCGAAGGTAATGCTCTGTATTTGGTGGGATCAGATGGGTGTGCTTCATTATGAGCTGCTAAAACAGGGTGAAACCATCAATGGACAACGCTACCGAACACAATTAATCCGTTTGAAGAGAGCAGTAGCCGAAAAACGCCTGGAATATGCGACCAGACACAAGACAATAATTTTCCATCATGACAACGCTCGGCCCCACGTTGCTTTTCCGGTTAAGAACTATTTGGAAAACAGTGGATGGGAAGTCTTACCCCACCCGCCTTATAGCCCAGACCTTGCCCCTTCTGACTACCATTTGTTCCGGTCGATGCAGAACGCCCTCACTGAAATACGGTTCACATCAGAGCAGAATATCAAAAATTAGCTTGATTCATTCTTGAATCAGTTCTTTTGGGATGGGATCCACAAATTGACAGAAAGATGGGAAAAAGTCGTAGCTTCAGATGGGCAATACTTTGAATAATACTATTGTACATGTTCAAATTTTGAAAAAAAAACCGCAACCAATAAGTTATATACCCAATAATATTTTAATCCAAGCATGGTGCGTCGGGGGACCGCTAAGTAAAATATGAAATTTAAACAATATTTAACGTAGGTAAATACGAAAACTACAATATCAAATCGTTGAGTCCACAATTCTCACTATGGAGAAAAGACAAATTATTGCTATGTTGTGTCTCTATAGAAGAAACAAAAAACAAAAGAGGAACAATCGACTTCACTGGGTGCATCCTATCCTCATCAAACGGATGAGATTTGGTGCATTTTATACAAATTTTCCGAAGTTAAGGGAGCACGAAGACAAATTTTCCAATTACTTCAGGATGTCTACGACATCATTCGATGAATTACATATGAAGCTAAAGGACTGTCTTCAACGCCAAGATACATTTATGCGGGAATGTATTCAACCAGTTCAGATGTTGGCCATAACTTTAAGGTAAGTTAGTAAGATCAATAATTCGAATAAAATTTATTTCGAGTTTAACAAATTAAACAAAAAATGAAATAAAATATTATAATTCAATTTAAATTTAAATATTATTGTAATCTGAGCTGTCTTGGGAAGCTGAAGGGAAGATGTCTCTTTGGTCTGGGCGTGAAAAATAGTGTAAAATTTTTTTAGCTCAGACCAGCAGATATTTGCGGTTCAGTTTGTTGCTGGGAAGGTGGATGCCGATTGTGAACAGGTTAAGTCTGTTGTTGACAATTCCGCTGCCTAATGTTCTTAACGATTTTCAATACCTCCATTTGTAAATCAATTGTGTCAAATTCATTAAGTGTCTTCTGTGTTTCTTTCTTGTAATATTTTGTCGAGGAATTGCAACTGAGATAAATAAACGTAGGCTTTCAATTTTAACGCCCCAGATCCAGATTTCTTAGCAGCTTTAGTTTTTCCTAGTGATTTTCGGTACGAGTCTCTCACTTGCGTCCACTTCTATATCCACCTATAAAAAAGTATTGTATTATTAAATCTAAGAAAAACTATTATTTTACTGTTCAATGTTCAGATTGATTGAATTTTTTCTTTTATCTATTTTAGATACTTAGCGGTTGCATTTTCATGGATTTGCATTATACTTTTCTCCTCGGAGTTTCGACTATCAGCAAGATCGTCAGAGAGGCTTGCTGTGCTATCTGCTACGATTAAAAAGCATTCCAGAGCCAGATATAGACAAATGGAAATTAATTGCCCAGAAAGTCGAAACTCGCGCCAACTTCCCACATTGTATTGGACCAGTTGACGGTAAACACGTCAGAAAAGTCCATCCACTCAATTCAATGCATATCAATTATAAAGGATATTCATCTATAGTTCTGATGGCTGTAGCCGATGCAGATTACCGCTTTGTTTACGCAAATGTTGGAGCGTTTGGAAAGGACTGCCATTCTAACGTTTTTCAAAAATGTCAACTGTGGACATTTATTGTTAACGGTACCATAGATATACCTGAAGACAAGTGCCTTCCAGGCTCGCAGGACCCAAAAATCCCTTATTATCTCGTAGGAGATTATGCTTTTGGTTTAAGCGTCTCCAAAAACCATATATTTGGGCATATTTTGACACTCAAGAAGAGGATATTCAACTATCGGTTATCCAGAGCTCGTAGGTACGTGAAGTGTACTTTTGGAATACTGAATAACAAATGGAGAATCTTCCATCGTGCAATTAACTTAGAACCTGACTTTGCTGCGGATATAGTGAAAGCTTGTGTAGTTTTACACAATTTCGTAAGCGACAAAGACGGCTTTGAAACGGAAAATATGTTGTCCATTGCAGCTTTTGGAAGTCTCCCAGGAAACCCCCCAGAGGAAATGAGGAAAAATCAGGCAACAGCTTCCGCCAAATATGTAAGAGATGTACTCAGCGATTACTTCATGACTGAGAATCGTTCAGTCAGTTGACAGTTTTCGAAAATATGTTTAATTATTTTCTAATAAAAATATAATGATATACAATAAAATATTGTATTTATTGATTTCACTATTGATGCCATTTTTTCGTATAAATTGGCTATTTTAATCCGTGTTAAATTAAAAATAACCCTTCAAATGTTATTAAGATATTATTTTCTAAGATTTCAAAGTTATTAAGATTTCCCATTATACATATAATGTTTTTGTCAGAAAATGTTAAAAATATAAAAAAAAATTATTTTTAATGTATCTATATTATGTTATATATGGTATACATAATATGTTCAATACCTTACGTTTTTTTTTTTAAGTCTTCAAAATCTTCATAGCCGTCTATAATTTCCGTACAAACGGCTTTCCACGCTTCCAGCGTCTTAAATTTATCTATATATTTTGGATTTGTTTTGTCCCACAGCACTACACGTGATTGAACTGATGAAATCAATCGATTAATATCAATTTCAAATGAATAGATCATTTTTAGAACAGCAAAATTTTAAATGAGCAAATTAAAATGAAATAATATAATAATTTGTCGAACTGAACCGAACCGAACCGAAACTAAACCGTATATGTGTGAACAACCAATTGCTTTTATGAACCCTGGACACGAATTGAACAGAATAGAAACCGAACGAAACCAATTCATGTCGACGGGGCTTTCGGTTCTATTAGGTTTTTATAAGCAACCGAAGACAGACCGAATCACCGTTTCGCACTTGTTCGGTGGCTACCGAAAACGAACCAAACCATATACGTGTAAAACGAGCCTAAGTCTAAATTAATTTACTCCGAAAAATTCACAAAGTAAACATAACCGTAAGTTAGTGAGTTTAGTGAGGTTATCATAAAACCACTGCAAAATATAGACTTCGTGAGATAGGTTAATTTATGAAACTAAATTCGCGCGTAGTATGCACGAGCATATACATAAAATAAATAAGTAACTCTATTCTTTAAAAATGGCTAATATTTTATCAAATATTAAATTTATAACATTATATAGACTCAGCAATTTAATATTTTTTTTATACTATATTTACTTAGCGGTCCCCCGACGCACCATACTTGGATTAAAATATTACTTCTTATATTAAACTTAAAAGGTCAATACATATTATATTTTTTTTTTTATTTTTAGAGGTTATTTTTACGTCGGGGGTATTTTAAATTTTTATTTATTTATCTATTTATTTATTTTTTTATTCTTGGAAACCTCTTGAGAGTCTGGAGCATACAAGATGTCAGAGTAATCGAGCTGTGATCTTTGGGAGTTATGGGTTAACTTTTGCCTTTATACAAACAGACTTTTAACATTTCAATAGCAACAGCAATGTATTTGTTGTTAAATTTTTTGGAACGAATATTGTAAAAAGCGATTCAGTGGTAATGTGTAGACAGGATAGAACAAAACTCTAATCTACAACTGCACGTGCCTGGAAGAAAAAGTGCAAGAGTGCTTGTATTTTGTCTCCATTTCCGTTTAGAAATGTCATTGACAGTTGGGTTTGCCGGGGATATATAGGGTTTTCCAATAAGGACTTGACAACTTTGAATCTAATTTGTGAACGCACTCTTTCACTAATCATCAAACTGTCACTGTTAATTTATTCAGTAAACTCAACATTATCATCAACTAACGAGCAACGTCTGCAAATTATAAAAATTTTCTACAGATATTCGGAGTCGCAAAATCATCTTCAGTGACGAAGCTCATTTTTGGCTCAATGGGTTCGTCAATAAGCAAAATATGCGTTATTGATCGGGTGAAAACCCACATGTGCTTCATGAATCACCACTTCATCCACAAAAAATAATTGTTTGGTGCGGTTTGCATGCCGGCGGCGTTATTGGGCCATATTTTTTCGTAGACGATAACGATCGTCACGTTACTGTGAATGGTCAGCGTTATCGCGCCATGATCACTGATTATTTTTGGCCCGAATTGGAAGATATGGACTTGGACGACATGTGGTTTCAACTGGATGGTGCCACAAGCCACACAGCACACGCTACAATCGATTTATTGAAGAGTAAGTATGGTGAGCGTGTTATCTGAAGACATGGGCCAGTCGATTGGCCGCCTCGTTCGTGCGATTTAACGACGTTGGAAGAGCTCAGAGCTAACATTGAATGCGAAATAGCGGCCGTTTCGGCCGAAATGTGTGGCCGAATCGTTGAAAATTGGGTCCAACGAATCGACCGCTGCAAACGTGCCCGCGGTGGCTATATGAACGAAGTCGAGTTCCATTCATAAATGTTTTGATTGTACTTTAAGCCAATAATAAAGTTTTTGAAATATCTCAAATGGTTTGCCTTTTATTTAAAAAAAAAAAGTATTCAAGTCGTTATTAGAAAACCCTATATAACAACAGAATTTAAATAGACCAACAAATGGCTTCCCGATAAAGTTAGAATAGCAGTAAACCAAATCTTCTGTTGCGATGAATGCGACTCTTACCATAAGCGAAGGGTATATAATATATATAACACACACGTATTCAAATCATTTATAAAAATATTACTATTTAATATGTAAGCTTCTTGAATAATAAATAAAGTCTTCCGATTATAGTCGGTTCTTCAAATGCCTTAAAGCACTGAAAAATTAAAAACAAATTGACTGGCACAAAGAAAATTGATAGTCCATCATACCTAAAGAGATGTACTGTACAATTTTTGCCGGATAAACATATTTCTGTATAAGTGTTCTGTAAAAGCATTTCAAACTAAATCAATTGACTTTTGAAGCAATGTTTTTTCCATTATATGTCTCACCTTTCTTCCCTTGCTGCGAGTGCTGTAGAAAATATCATACGAACAAGAAAATGGTTTTTTCACCAATTGATCAACAACTCGTTCAACAATCACTGATTTTCCTGAACCCGTTTTTCCTAAAAACAAAATACGGATATTTATTTATCAACGATGAATGTAAAATGAAGCGCCCACTTTACCTGCAACTAGAATATTTCCCTGTCTCAGCACTGAATTCTTGTGATCCAAACACAAATTCATTTTCAACTGCTCCACCAGTTGATCTACAATCTCATCAAACTGTGGTAGTTGGATTAAATCCTTTACACTCAGCACTTTATCTTCTTTGATGTCCACATCTAATACATCATCAACTTTTTTTACCAAATCTGCTGCATAAACTTTACACTCTTTTAGTATTTGAGAGTCCAAAAGGCAGTATCGGAAGTGCTCAGGACTAATGAGAATTGTCACAACCAAATCCTCTTCTAATTTAATCACTTCATCTTGATTAAGTAAAAGAGGACATAATTTTGTCTTATCTACAATAAACCTCTTGAATGCATTCTCAACAATTTTGTAGTGAGTCTTTTTATGAGCAAAAAGTTCGATTTTTTCTACAAAATTTGTCACCACATGCTTGGGATTTAATGTTATTTTTTCCAATTCACGGATTTTAAGCAATTGCATCAGGTTTTCATTGACTTCGATCGTTTGGTGGATATTGTTCGGAAAATTGTCTGCTTCTCCTACCACTTTCACCGTAACATAATACTCATTACCTTCACTAGTTTTTAGGCAATATATTTGTTCTAGATCCATGAACTCAGGCAGGTTGTTCTTTGTTACAAATATATCGGAAATTTGTGAGTTTTGCTCCCATTTACCAGAAATTACTCGAAATTCGAATTTACGAGTATTTTCTCGTTTTAGATCTGTAATCAGTCTTCGCATTTTATCCAATCGATTAACTTTCACTAAGGAATCTTTGCGTTGAAGACTTTTTATACTACTGACTGTAGTCGAGCGAGATAAAGCGGAATCTGTACTGGCTATTGATGAAACTGTCTGACTCTTTGCAAGAGCACCTGAGTGGTAATTTCCATTGACACCGTTTGTATAGCCTTCTACTTTCGGTGCAATAACGAATTCGGTGGTGTAATTAATGCGTCCGTATGAAATGTTGGGTCTTACACGATCTAAAAGAAAACGAGAAACAATCAAAAGACATTTTAGTGCAATCAGAAAAAATAGAAAATATTTCAAAAATAATGTATCTTTATGTCAAATAAAATTGTTGTAGTTGGCATACACAAATACAACTATTTTTGGATCTTGCAAGCGCTTGAAAACACTTGTAATTTTGTGTATCTTACTATTAAGTTGTCTGAGGATACAAATGGGTTTCTTTACACTCAAAAATTCAGTCATCTACAATATGCACTACAAGAACACCATCACCAAGGATTCCGCTATCTGCTGACAAAAACTACTGCGTGGGCAAGTAAAGTTTCGTAAAACTCCATGTTCCGGTGGCCGGCAATGAAATGGCGTAACCAACCTTCTTTTATGCGGAAAGGAGTCAAAACTTCGGCGAAAGTTTATCAAAAAAGTTTTTGAGGATTCTTACTTGAATACGTTTCGCTAACAAGCCGTGGATATTCCAACAAGATCTCCTCAAGCCCTCAAAGCGAAACCACTCATTGGATGATTGACAAGTTGATAGTTTGGATCCTTTTTAGGGACATACTTTAATGAGACCTCCTGTCCAAGCAGGGCACAATGTTATCATGCATGCAATATTTTACGGGTAAATTGTCCTGAGATAGTTTTAATTAAAACTTAGAAATGTAGTAAGGGTTTTTATCGTCTTCTATTTGCGATAAGAGCCTCCGCTTTAAAATGGATCTAGTGCCAGGTTTTTTTAAGATCTAAAAGCTACTTTAATTTTGTCCAAAGCAAGTGCATTTTATAAATCTAGGCAGAAAGAAATATTTTGGAAAGATAAATTAACGTAAGAATAAAGACCCTGTAAGACTATAAAAAATAATCAAACCCCAAGGAAACAATCCAATTATTAGCAATACATCTAGACGAGATCGCAAAAACTTCAAGGAGGAGAATTGATCCCCATAAGATAAAGTATATACGGAATCCTAAGCTACACCATAAAAGCTAGGTCGACATATAATCAAATTATTGAAACAGTAGTCAACAAATAAGAAATATAAGCTAAAACGAAACATAAGCTACGCAATGCCATAATATTATGATTTTAAGTAACCGAAATTTATAATAAGACTGCGAAGAAATATAAGGGATAGAATAAGAAAGCGAGGTTAGGGGAAAAATTAGACCAGACCAAGGAAATCAATGATAGAAGAAGGATGCGAATAACTAATATGGTCGAGGTACATGCAACGCAAGAGACCGCCTTAAAAGCAAAGAAGAAATTGAAATCGATAGACATAACACCAACGCAAAGATAAAGTGTTACATGGGTACAACACTTCAATCAATCGGATCTATAATAATAAAGGCAAAATCTTCATAAAATATATTGTATAAAGAGAGCCAGCACAAACAGAAAGTTCCAAGACATAACAATATTTCAGGTAATTTTAATAAATTTTCTATATCAGCATCCGGTTTAAAACAAAACAATTTCAGTAGCCAATGATGGAACCTACTTGATATGTATTGCTGCATCAGAAAATAACCATAGAACTATAATACTCGAGTTATCAATCAACTGAAAGAACTAAACTCTAGTTGATCAGGATAGCACACTCAAAGAGTTGTAGCTCATTAACTGGTAATGAATTCTACAGATAATACCTAGACGAAAAAGAAATTATAGGCAAGTAGAACAATGGATTATCCTAGACATGTGTACGTATACACATGCCATACAAAAGTAGTACATTTTTCTTCACTGGGTGTTTTGTGAAAGATGAATTCAAGATTCTCGAAGTCTTGAATGTTGATTTTGTGAGTGCTGATGTGTTGAAAGTTTCCATTGAAATTAATCATGATTCATATGTTTTTCTATGTGCAGATAGACTGCATATGTTTGGTATTATGACGTTCTTGGAGGAATTTTCCGGTCTTTTAGAAAGGGAAAATTCAAAAAACTTAATATAGTAACAGTGGGGGATTTTAATCTTAACAGTTTAGATAGTATTAATTCCACTATTATAAGTTACTTGGCATTATTAGCTTCACATGGTTTAGGGTGTTCTATTAACGAGCTTATTAGGTTTGAATCGGGTAATTGTTTAGATCACATTTATGGACGCTTCAGAAACGTTTCACTGAGAATCTGCGAGAAGGGTGTTCTTGATCTTATGATTACTGATCATGCTATGACGATGCTCTTAGTAAACATGTTCAAAAGCAAAAGGTAAAACTATTCATAAATCATGCAACAAGGTGATAAAAAATGATATCCGGAATCTAAAAAACAATCTATTGTGTGAGTTTTGGGAAGATGTCTATTCGCGTAGTGATGCTTCAACTTCCTATTCTCTTTTCCATGATTCCCTTAATAAACATATTCTTAGCGGCTCACAACTGCCCTCAAAAATTTGGTAATAAGATTAAAACCATGGATCTCTAATGATTTGTTAAATAAAGTTATAGGTAAACTAACTAAGAACTAAATGCAAAAGGTGCCCTAAAGTTCTGAGTTTAAGTTATAAATACAATATAAAAAATTGTGCGCTGAACTTAAAAAGGACATTCCGATTTGTTGAGATACCTATTACCGTACTCAATTTAATTCTACTAAAGGAAATGTAAAAAATGAATGGCAAGTAGTAAACACTCTGCTCAATAAAACTTCTTTTTTGAAAAAACCCACTGTAATACTGGTCGATGACTGTGAGGTTTCTGACAAACTTGACATCGCTAATGCTTTTAACTTGTATTTCTCGAATATAGCTATCAGTTCATCATCAAGTTTAATCCTACCGTTCTGCAATGTTTGTTCGTCGATGTGTAGTTGCTCTGAACCATTGCAAAGCTTTGTGTTTCAGCCCATAACATCTCTTCAAATATGATTCGTTAAAGAATTCGAAATCGTATGGAGCTTATGGAATTTCTAATATTTTCGTGAAAAAAACTGGATGTTCCGTAGTGGATGTCTTGGTAGTTATTTTTAATCGCTGCGTGTTTGCTTTCCAGATGCCCTCAAATGTGCAGATATTGTGCCTCTGTTCAAAAAACGTTCGGCTGTTCAAATGTCTAACTACAGGCCCATCTCACTTCTCCCAGTTTTCTGTAAAATATTTTTTAATTTTTTAATCCAATTCAATTTGGCCTTCAGAAAGGTAAATCAACTGAAGATACACTACTACAGTTTTGTTCCCAGGTAATGTCCCACCTAAATAGTAAAAAGTGTACAGCTGATTTATTTATCGATATTACCAAAGCTTTCGATATGGTCAACCAAAACATATTGCTGAGAAAACTGGAAAAAGCTGGTTTTCGTGGATTCATGCTTGATTGGATTAGGTCGTACCTTGGAAATACGTCACAGAGGGTGAAGTTGGATGATATTAGGAGCGAAATTATGTTCTTCAATTTGGGTGTGATCCAAGGCTCTGTCTTAGGACCAATTTTGTTTTTAATTTACATTAACTCCCTGTTCTCATTAAATTTTAAAGGTACACCTACTGCTTTTGCTGATGATATAGGACTTACTTATGGGTTGAATAGTCCTCTGGATCTAGTCTCTAATATTAATTGGGACCTTATCTTGTTGATTAATTGGTTTGCTGAACATAAGTTGGTGATTAGTTTCAGAGCTAAAATAATGTTTTTTAGTCTTTCAAATCTACCCAGTTTTGAACCTAATTTTTTTTTTCCACGCACCAGAGTGTCTGGAATACAGTTTATATAACTATATAACTGCTCCTGCACGTCTGATTTTTTTTCCTACTTTTAACAGCAGCCTATGCTGCAGCGATAAGTGTTTCTTGATTAAAGAAGTAGATGAATTTAAATACCTGAGACTCACCATCGACTCTAGAATGAGTTTCTCGAATCACACAGAATCGCTGAAGAATTATTTATGTAGTACACTTCAACATTTCTATTATTTGCGAAACATCTGCTCGAAAACGCTTTTAAAATCTATTTATTATGGAATTTTCCACTCCAAACTGCAGTATGGAATTACTTGTTGGGGAGGTGTTTATCTGAACAAAGTACAACCTTTACTTACTTTGCACAAACATGTTTTAAGAAAAATTTGCCGAGAAAACACATTAGACATCCTACTTTTCCATTGTTCTCTGACCTTAAGGTTCTTCCAGTCCGTCATTTGTACTGTTTCAAAGTGTTGAAGACTTTTTTTTCATGAAGTTTGGTAATCGTAGTTTTCGATTACTTCCTAATTTTAATTTACGTGAAAACTTTTTGTATATATGTAGTATCTGTCCCCAATTTCCGTACTACTGCATATCGTAATTTTTATTCTACATCGTCTTATCGATTGCTTAATAAACTTCCGCAGTCAATAAGGGCAATATCAATACTTCGAATGTTCCTAAAACATGCAAAATCTTGGCTTTTCAATTTTAACTATGCTGGTTTGGAAGTAATTCTTTCTAATATTATGGTATAATTTTGCTTCCGATTTAGTTTTAATTTAAGATTTTTGCTTTGGTCACTTCATACAGATTTGTTAATGTTCTTCCTTTCTCTTGCTTAATTAGTGTCTAAATAAGTAAATCGAATGAATTTGTTTATACAGTAGTGTGCAAAACATTTGCAAGATTAACTATACAAAGAAGGATAATATGTAAGAATTTAAAGATAAATCCGTTGCTGACAGTACACTCTTAGGTCTCAGCAATAAAAACGGAAAAAAGTACAGTTAGTTTAGTTATTCCAGGTAAAAATGTTAGCTTGCCAAAAATGCAGCTGTGCAAAACATATGCAAGTTTTTTTATTTTTCCCTCATTTCTGTTTTAACTTCCAAGATATTCAGATCAGGTTAGTAAAATAGTGTTCCTTATCAATTAAATTATGTTCATAGACAGTTTTTTTATTCAGTTTACACTAATTTGCGTTGAAAAAATGGCTGGCAATAAGTACGATACCCGAACAAAGGAGCTGGTAGTTGAGGCTTTTAAAAAAGGATCGAAGCAAAGAAAGATAGCTAAACGATTCAAGATTCACGAATCGACTGTTTCGGATAGTTCCGACAAAATTTATCAATTGCAACGCTTCATTCTGGTGGTCGTCCCCGAAAAACAGACATGCAAACTGATAAAAAAATTACCAACATGATCTGGCAAGACCCTTTCCGGTCTTCAACTGGAATCGTTAAGGACCTCAACTTGTCAATCGATGTAAGCACAGTTCGTAGACGTGCAATAGAAAGCAATTTGAGAACATACCGAGCTGTTAAGAAGCCTCTGTTAACCTTGAAACACCGTCAGAAAAGGTCGTCTCTTTGTTTGATAAAAAACTGCTTCCAATTTCCTATTATTTAGACTTCAATTTGCGCAAAAATATTCAACTTGGTCCCTGACACAGTGGAGAACCATTTTATTTAGTGATAAG
This sequence comes from Volucella inanis, assembly GCA_907269105.1. NCBI lineage: Eukaryota > Metazoa > Arthropoda > Insecta > Diptera > Syrphidae > Volucella > Volucella inanis. The sequence goes on along the minus strand of OU026154.1, from coordinate 37,067,050 downwards.
AGCAAATTTAATATCTTATCTACCGATGGTATTGGTTACGTTCGCCGAAAGCCACGTACACGGTTAAATCGGGAAAACATCCCCGCTAATTTGAAGCATGGGGGGCGGTTCCGTTATGGTTTGGGGATGCTTCTCGGCTCAAGCATGTGGTCCCTTACACCAAATAACTGGAATAATGGATCGCTTTGTGTATGGAGGATTCAACAAGACAACGACCCGAATCACACCTCAAAGTTCGTTAAAGAATTTTTAGGGGCTCGGGGAGTAAATGTTTTGGATTAACCTCCACAGTCCCCCGACTTAAATCCAATCGAAAACTTATGGGAAATTCTAAAACAGCGGACAAAGGAACAACGGTTTACTTCGCAAAAGGTTCTTTATGAAGCTTTAAACTTCCTTATCGCTTCCATGCCGAAAAGGTGTGCAGAAGTTATTAGAAACAATGGTTTTTGGACCAAATATTGATGAACAAAAAAAAACTTGCATATGTTTTGCACAGCCTTAAAATGAATAAACTCGTTTCTTTAAGTTTTACAAAGTATCAAGAGTATATTATTTTAAATTTCTTTGTTTCCTTTTAAGTATTAAACAGTAAGTAATACTTTTGATTGAAATTTTCATTAGAATTCTTTCTTTAGAGCAATTAATAAAGGATGTTATTGTATTTGAAAAAAAATTGCAAATATTTTGCACACTACTGTATATATAATTCCATAGATTTCAATTAATGCTTAAGTATATTAATTGTTTCGTAGTCATCCCACTCATAATAATTTGATTTGTGAATTACTCTTTGGAGTGACGTTCAACACTATTTTTTTTACTTTCGTATACAATATATAGTAAAGAATGTCACCAATATTTCTTATATTTTCTATATTTACAACTTTTGTGAAGAATTCGTGAGAAATAAAATGAAATCTAATCTAAAATCTCAAAAAATTTAAATTGGCTTTTTCTGAAAGCTCTTATGACATGTTAACATAGTAGGCAAGGATAAGTTTTATCTCTAAGAAATTGTTCTAAGAAATTTTTAATTGGTAGGAGAAGATTTAAATGAGTTAACTGAACACTTCTTGAACGAAACTACTACAGGGTTCCCTAAATATTATAAAATAAAATAATGCCCGAAATTACGAGTTGAAGCTTTTGTAAATATACTAACAGCTATATTTAACAGTGTAAAAACCCTCAAGCGCAAAGGCGACCCTCCGAAGACGAAGGGTAAAGAAGTGCTTCCAGCTAATTTAATTTCACAAACTAACTAATTTTGTAAACAACTACAATCAAGACATAATCAAGGATTGGGTTTTTTTAAGCACTAAAGGTACGAACAGATTTTGAGTCCAATGAAAGTTTGAACAAAAGAGATAAAGTTTTCTACTTTTCGCCCTGTTACACTAAAACGTTAAATACGCTAAATCATAGCTCTTAAAAACCGAAAAGGAATGGACGTAACCATCGAACTACTATATCTACACAGGCACAAATAATAGTAATATTAAACGAATGCATTGAAAGAAAGTAGAATTGGGGATATAGAATATGTTCTGTCAGACCTTCAAAGTATTAATCAAAAATAAATTACGCACAGTCAAGCACCTAGCAAATAAAAAATCCAAGGTATAGAAATAATTGGGTTTACAAACTCTTCCTATCTGTACAACTTTAATGATACGCTTAAATGGGCAATGTTAGTATTTTATTTTTAACTAGGAATATAGTCGGAGCAGAATTTTCCATGTTCGCAGAAGCAGACACGTCACGCTTTTAACACGCCCTTCATTATTCGATAAGAAAGTGATATACCTATGTACTGTTCATTGATGTATATATATATACTGTTGATTGGTATGTGAATAAACAGAATATGCATTACATCACTTCGGCTGACTATAACACCGCGAGGACGAACCAAATGCCACTGCTAGGCGGCGAATGACTTTGTAGAACCACTTGCCAACGATTTTATTGGACCCTATCACTACTGTTTTAGCCCGATGAGTTCACAATTAACCAAAGATTCCCACTACAGCAGATTCTTTCGAAATCTCGAGAAATTTAAATCAATACTCTTCACCTCGATATTAATTTTATTCAGTATATAAAAGCAGATATAAAAACTTGTCAGATGGTAAAGAATGCTGGTCCACGAAGATCGAAAGCAATCTTACTGAGATCTTTGATGTTAAAAAGTGCTGCCATCTCATGCCCAAAACTTAATATCGTACTTGAGAAAATTGTGACCAGTTTTACAATCTTAATAAAGATGATATATAGCTACATCTTTATCGTAGTTAAGGACTTTTTCTTCGTTGATTCCACTATTAACTCTGCTAATGACCCCATATTAAACATCAAATTAAAAGTTCTCACAATCTTAACAGATTTATGGTGGGTGAATCCAATAATCATGTATGGGAATTTATCTTATTCGACTTCGACATTCTGTACGATATCGCGTTTTTTTTTTTACATTTTTATTGGAATTCTTATATGAATTCTTACAAGCTAAACAAAAAACGCTTATAAGCTAGCTTAATTAACTTGATTTATTTTATTTTTACCTACTGACCCTATAAAGGCGCTCTAAACTAAACCTTATACTTAAAACTATGCCTTTCGACGTATACCTAACTGATTAAATTTTTTTTATCATTATTTTATTTAAGTAAATTTAAGACTAAAAAATTATAAATTGTTTTAAAAAAAACTTAGTGAAAGGACATTTTGTTTATTACAATATATAAAACTTAAAAATACTGAATATTGAATCTTATTAAACTATTTTAAGCTACGTAACGTAATTAAATATGTACTTTTTTGTGTTACCCATTTTTTCTTATTTTTATGTTTTTTTTGTTATTTTTTTATTTTTATAATCTTAAGTCTACCTTTAACTACCTAAACTACGTAAGCCAGCCATGTCTTAAGAATTAAGCATACCGAATTTGCTTTCTAATGACGTCACCCCGAATTTGAAGGAAACCTCGCTAGGATGATATTTTATGTACTCCGATTCTGGTGTTCTGTAGAAGCGAAGACAATTCCTAAGACAGACCCCGAATCTTTTCCATTAAACTTGTGCTCACGTTGAACCACACGGGACATCCAAATACAAACATAGGCCGAATAAGGGCCATGTAGCAGATCACCCTCGCATCGAGTTGGCTGCTATAAAACAGTTTGTAAGGGCAAAAGCACTTTTTGCTCTGGCTAGGGCAACATCTGTATGTTTATTAAAATACAGATTTTGTTCTAGCCAAATCCCAATGTACCTGACTACATTTCGACAAGCAAGTGACTGCTAGTGTTGTCCTACGATCGAAAACTTTCACCGCAGAGGCCCCAGACAAAGGCGTCCTAAAAAGCATGATTCTCGACTTCTGGAAGTTAATTAATCATATCGAAGTCGCGTTGCAAGGAGTATTAATGAACTCGATCTTCATCCCTTATCTGTACGCAGTCAAGTCGTCTGCAAACGCTATGGCCTGGTGAAGCGAGCTCAGAAAATCGCTTGTGTAGATATTGAATAGGATCGGCGAGTTTCCCGCACCTTGTTGCAGACGGTTTTTGATGTTAAATATTCCAGCAGAAGTCACATCTCCATTCTTCACGATGAACTGTCTACTGTAGAGCATATCAAAAAGAATGTACATCAGTGGTTTACTTATGCCCAGCCAGATTTTCCAAGACAAATCACCGATTCTACGTGTCTTTATTCCTTTTAGGAATGGGATGCACCACCGCTGCTTCGCAATGCGTTGGATAATAGGCATTAGTCAAAGCCATATTGAACAGGGTGGTGTAAATATCCACCGCTTCAGTGGTTCGAAGATAGTTTGGAGTTCTTCCTTCGAAATGAACGGAGATAGTTCCCTTTTATCGGCGATGGCATTATTTGCCATATTTTCGTCCTTGAACTCAGTGAATCCTGAATTCTCCAATCGCCAGTGTTCTATATCATTCCGAAGGTAAGAATTATGCAAAAGAACCTGATTTGAGTCAATGAAAACATTTGCGTTGTATACTTCCTGGAAATCGGTCCTACGGCCTCTACCTTCTCCTGTGGATCTTCGATCACAAAGAAATTATCAACATCTACAGCTTTTCCCTACTGTCAAAAACACTATTCACTGAACTCTCAAGTGTCCCGCGAGACACCAATGAGTTTGACATTAAAGTCAGGGAATTCACCCTATCTCTCAATCAGGCTATGGCTACTTCCTGCCCTCTGATGCAACCTAGAGGCAAGAAAAAGCTGCAACGGTGGACTTCAGCACTAGAACCGCTTGGAAACACATGCAGAAAACTTTTCAACTTTTCAAAAACACAATAAAATAAAGCTTCAATTTTGGAGATCATTCTGTGACAAAATCACAGAAACCTCTGAGGCATCGCGGCTAAGAAAAATCCTCTCTACAAATCCTATGATGCCTAGTTGTTTGAAAAAAACCCGATGGCTCCTGGACAACCTCAAGTGACGAATCACTCAACTTGCTACTGGACACCCACTTTCCAGGTAGCTCCTTACTCCTGGCCAACAGTAACCAAAACACGACTACTGCAACCGTGAACAAAATTCATGGTCTGATAACAAGAGATAAACTGCTTTGGGCGCTGCATAACTTCAAATCATACAAGTCTGATCCAAGACTTTTGTCAACGGCTCAACATGCCTACTGTACATGCATCTTATTACCATCAAAGAAATCCTTTATAACACCGCGCGCGCACCAAGGGGATATGAATACCCTTTTACTGGCTTTTTCTCCAGAGCGCGGGCGGGGGGTGTAGTAGTTTCAAACTCATGTGTATTAGGTTTCTATATTTTTCCCAGAGGTGGTTGTCAAACTGGACGGGACAAGCTAGTACATCCTCCTCAACAAGTGGGTCTTAAGTACGTGCTAGTTGTTAGCTAGTTACATTTAGCCCAGCCAGCAACCACTCCAACATCAGTGTTATGCCTTCATGTCAGAGTTGACGCCGGCTGGATTTTCATATAACTACAAACAAATTCTATGAAAAGACTTTTTCACAGAATTGCCTGGCACGGGATTCGAACCCGCGACCCTCTTCTTGAAGAGTCTATGCATATACTTCTACACCACGGCCACGCCCTATCGCTGTGAATTTTGAGTTAACCGCCATTAAATTGATATTGTCCTCTCTTCCAGGAAATTTAAATTCCAACTATAGAGCGTCCCTGTTTTCACGAAACAGCAAAATACCTGCATCTCATTTTTGCTAGGAAACTAAACTGGAAACCTAACATTTAAGAAAGAGAAAAGAAAGCCACAGTAGCTGTATTCCCTTGCAAGAAAGCCATTGGAAAAAAATGGGGCCTTCAAAATCGAATAACCCACTGGCTTTTTCAGATAAGCTAAATCTAAGCCTCCCCTTCCGTCATCCAAATCACTGCATCGTATTCTAGGCGGAAATTTTTGCGATTAAGGTAGCTCTGTCCTGGCTGAAGAAAAACGTGATATCTGCAAAGGATATCCGCATCTTTTCGGATAGTCAGGCCGCTATCTAGTCCCTGGACTCACTAAATTCTCTCTCTTACGGAGATGGCAGGTCAGTTCAACCTTCACTTTTGTTGGGTGCCAGGTCACAGGAACATTCCAGGAAATTGTAGAGCCGACGAACTCGCCAAAATTGGAACCACTCTACCTACCTAACACTCAACCTAGTCTGATTCTTCTAAATAGGAAACTTTTCAGCGCCATTATAGGTGTCATCACTTGATACTGGCTTATACGCAAGCATGCAAGAAGGCTTGGCGCTTTTACAAACGATTTCTGTAGAAGCTGCATGGACGAGGAGGAAGAGGAGACAACCCTCCATATTCCTCTGAAATATTTTATTTATTTGCGGGAACATATTCGAGTTGCTGGTATTTACAGTCCGGATTTTATTGTTCCAATACAAACATTTTAAATGCTCTGTAATTTTCTTCTAGTAATATTTGAAAGTTATTAATCAGCAACTTCAGTGTCATGACTTCCGGCTTATGTCTGTCAATAAACTGTATGTATAAGATTTTTAGTCTCGACAGAATTTTACTTTTGTGTTGGTGCAGTGCGTCAGTGGTTAATGTTAGTTAGTTGGCCTCATCCATTTGTTTAAGGTATCTGTTAATCTCCTCGTTTGACAGATTCCTGTTGGACGGTGGGCAGAGCGAGTTTGAGGAGAGTGCTTTAGTCAGTGTTCTGGAGAAATGTGTCCAACGTGCCCTACTATTATTGTAAGAATACCCTAGAACAAATTCGTCCAATTCCGCAACTTCGTTACGAACTTTTATTTCAGTACTGAGACTGCAGTGGTCGCTGTCATACACAAACGAGCGTAGACAGTTTATAGTATTCTGGTTCGAGCCTGTTAGTTGTATCCGTGTGTCGAACAACAGGAGGTTCAGACAGGAACATTGTCTTGAAAACGAAAGATTATCCGTTGCTTTGCTCCCTCTAGTGTTTGGTGTATTGTTTCCCCAACCCCTATGTTTGGCGTTAAAATCTCCGCCGATTATGACGTAATTTTCCTTCAATTCCAACCTAAGGAATCGCAAAAGTGTCTCAAGTTCTGATATAATAAAGCTTCATTGGGTTACTTCAGGTGAATAGACAGAAACCATGTACAGCCGTTTTCCACTAGAAGTGAGATGTACACAATGTATGAATCAAGCACCTGTAATTTGCGGACTACACGGCTGTACAATCTTTTAAATCGTGTCCTTTTCTAATGAAGATCGCAACACCACCCTCCTGTATTGAGTTGGGTAGGTTTCTTCTTACTATTTTGTATCTGTTCCCCCTTTTGTCTTAAAATTTAAGTTCTGTAATTCTTTCATAACGTTCCATCTTGCTATTTAAAATATTGTTAACTTAATATTAACGCTTTCACTAATTTATAACATTTATCTTAATGTGAATATTAATTTAAATATAAGTATAAATATCTTTTGTGTCTCATTTTGTGTTTTTTGGTTAGCTTAGTTTCACTAACCAGAAGCACATCGGGGACTTGGTCTTTAAGCAACTTAAACAATGCAGTTCTTCGTTCGATCCTTATCAGTGAATTTACATTCAACGCAAGAACCTTAAGGGTTCGCTCCGCCATGTTCGTATCCCTTACGACTGGAGGTGCATTAGGCTCGGCAGCAGCGCGTAGATCTAGTCTACACGCGTAACCTGTTCCGGTATCTAACGTTGAAGCAGAGCCATCTGCCCTTGCATAGAGAGCAAGACGGCTATCATGTCAGATGCAGCTTCCAGCGCTTTAGGCGCTGAGGCCTGAGAAGCTACCTTTGCTTGTTGTACCGTACTACCTCTACCTGCCACCATTTGGTGGTAGGTAATTTGAGGAGTGACGGCTGGTGTTTAAATGTGTACGGGTGGACGTTTAACCTCCACCTTTTGCTGCCGGGCCAGATTTACTCTGTTTATGTGTTGGAACTTAGGACAATCTCAATAGTTTGCGGTATTCCCCGAGTTCTTGCATAAAACGCACGAAAGCTGGCTCTTTTCCGTCGCACCATCCCTATCTAGAACGCATTCCTCCAACTTCTAGTCTTTTTCGGACTTCACGCATCGAGGCTACACCTCGCAGTTCGACGCGGCGTACCCGAATCTTTGGCACTGAATGCATTGCAGAATGCTATCGCTCCGCTTTATTTTTTCTCACTGTACAGACTGATAGTCCAGGAATTTAATGATCCTTAGTTCATCGAGTTTGCTATTGGGAGTAAGCTGAATCAGGATAAGCAGTAGTTTCCGTTTCACCCTTTTGGGTGACAACTTGCTTAACCCCTAGGAATTTGAGCTCATCACATTGCTTCTCTTTTAGCAATGCAAGAAGCTCCTCTGGACCAGTCGACGGTTCTAGCCCCATCAGCAGCATTGTTTGCAGCTTATCACCTTTCGGGGTGAAAAAAACTGTAACAAAGGTTTTATTTTATTATAACATTCTGTTGAATTGCAGTGAATCGCATGTCTGGCTATATTTAAACAATTAATAAAAAAAAATTGTAAGTACGATATAGCATATTCGGAAAGAGATGCAATATTAGAACTAAATAATAATAATTTTCATATGCATCAAAGACAAAGTAGGGAAAAGGTTTTGGCCTCTTTTTTGTAGATCCAGACATACAAGTATCTATGCAATATCAAAATACAATCAATATCATCTAATCAGATGTTCGAGGTAAAATTTGGGTGACAGAGCTAATAATCTAATTCCAAAATAATCGGCTTAAAAAAGTATGCAGGAATTGAGATTGTGACAAAGAACAAGACAAAAATGGACCAACAATTAGTACGGCAATATATCGGAAGCATAGAAAAATGAAATTTTATGTCGCATAGATTTTTACAACAAACGGCTGTTTCATAAAGTACTTCTAAAATCCTAGGATTATGCCACTCTGACCGTCTACCATATGCGAATCTTAGCATCCAATTGATAACATATATGTGAATCAGCAATGGCTTCACACCGACACCCGTGAAATTATATCTGACGATGGTTTTGCTTGGAAATGTGGTTTTATCAGGTACAAAATCTGGCACTTCCGATTGAGTGTGATCACGTTTTTTTTTAAAAAAAAAGTTCAAGGAGTAAATACAACACAGGGTTTAATTTATGTCCTATGCATTTAAATGTCCAGACATATTCCAAGAACCTGGTCATTCTCTACCAAAAATAGCTCAGAAACAGAGGCGTACAAAAATTAAATTTTGAAGAAATCTTTTTAAAAATAGAACTACCGCCTACTAATATTTATGTGTGCTATTTTTGTAATATTGGTTCACTCTTCACCAAAATATTAGGAAATACTAATGATAGTGTAAAAATCAACAAGTAACAACGGTGATTGTTTGCCAACCAAAAGCTTGGAGCATAACTGCATAGTTAAAATAATTTCAAAACGCAAAGTTCATTTCTTATCTGTCTACAAGTCATATCCTGATTGGGATACAAAGATGCATCAAATGTAAAACTTGCAACGGAAACCAAGAGTAAGTAGAAATGCGTTGACCTTGATTTTCAAATGGCAAGAGCTAACTCAACCAAACAATTATAGACATAGTCCACCCGGCTGTTTTTTTTTTTTTTTTTTCTCAAAAATTTTAGACTCGACTTTTAAAAGTATTGTACGAGAATACTATCAACTTACCGACAGTCAGTGTAACTTGCATAGATTTATTAATCCAAATGACTAGAATTTGTGTGGAGTTGATTATCTTTGTTTGATCGAGTACGCTACTTTGTATCTTTTCGCTACTCAGCTCCTACAAAAGAAAACAACGAACAACATTATTTTGGCATAGAAAAGTTACTAGAATTTCAAAATTACGATAATCTCCCAGTCTTTCGATGATACAGGTGTCACATAGACACTTTTCAAAAGCATAACATCGTCCACCAGAGCACATTTCACTAGATCATTTTCCTTCAGACCTAGAATCCGCAAATTAGAAATAAAAAAGAAATAAAGAAGAAAATACAACAACGCCAGCAATGTGATTCACATCATTAAAGAGGTATTTTTTCTTTTTTTTTTTTTACATCTCACCCATTTCTTTTGCAACCCTGGCATTGATCCCAATTTCTGTATCTTTTACGCTTCCCGCGTGCGGCACCCAAGATCCATAGTGGCAATAATTGCCGAAAGTCAGACTCAAACATCCGTTGTCCTGGAATATTTGGTCAAAATGAAACGCATTAATGCTTATGTAACTTGAGTAAATCATTTCAAGATCTACTGCATAATCTTTGTGCGACAATTTTATCTTGGTTGCGGGGGGAACTTGCACTCACATAGGTGGACACCAGTTGATAATAATTATCCGGTAGAAGAATGAAATTGTTTTTCATCGGACGGTAGGTTACTTTAAATGTGCGCCGAAACATATTTACAAACGTGGATTTCTGTGCAAATTATTAATAAACAAATTCGTAACGCACAGAGAACTTTCCTCAACTCATTTAGTACGCACGGCACCGAGCAAAGATTTTTTTATTCTAAAGATTCTGGCTGTATGATGGTTGGCAATTGCGGTAGCATACATGCGAGAGATAGCTCGAGAGACAAAAATGCAAGGAATTTCGTAGTTTCTTTTGGCATGTTGTCAACAATGCAGAAACGTCAAAAGACAGCTGATTTATGTTGTCAGTTGGTTAGTGCTTATTGACGAACAACAACAACAGTTCGTGTATAAAAAATGTAAATAAACAAGGTTTACAGCTTCGCCACCAGAAGTATTAATATCGGTAAGAATAAGTGACGGTACGGTTGAAGTATTGGCTAAAATGTAAGCCCATATGTCTTATAGAGATGAGCCATTGAAAAGTATTAAATAGAGTAATACAGAGTTTTATCTAGTACAATTGGAAAATTCTTGTGATAGACTTAATAGAAGCGCTTACTTATAAGTATTAAATGTTCTAACTTTTGGTTGTTGACTCAGCACTTCTTATTGACACCTTAGATTAAAATAATGTCAAATCCCAAAAATTTGTCGGACTGGATTGCAAGAGTCTTACATAAAAGCGTCACTTAAAAGTCATAAGAATTTGTCTAAGGGGTTATACACAGTTGCAAGGACGAAAAAAGATGTGGTTTTATGAATTTTTTCTGAAAAGGTATTTTATTTTACAAAACCAAAACGTATAGGTAAATTTAGTGGCAACAGCTAAATTTATAATAGCACCAATGATTTGTTAAAATATCAATCTGGTATGCTCCTGCAGGCCATCTCCAAAAGGTTCTCCAAAAAAGGTGTTCGACGATGATCACGATATCTCCCTTTTAGTTTATCTGAAATCAAACGACCCAAAAGATTCTTTTAGTGGATAGACAAAACTAGGTATTGATCGAATTAATATTTGAAATTTTAATTTTTAGCAAAATAGCAGCTTCGTAAAAAAATATCGAATTTTCGACCAAAATTGCCACGTAAAATTGTTTCAAAAAAAAAAAAAAATAGAAATAATTTTCCGAGATCTTATTCCTTCGATTCATACCTTAGAAATATATCTGAGAAAGTTGTGTTTAAATTCCCGATGGATCGATTGAACCGTTTTTTTAGAAATCTTGATCATCGACTTCCAAAACATAGTTTTGAGAAAAGCACGTTTAATTCTAAAATAGCCGTAGAATGTCTTTCATCTCTTAAAGAAATGGCGGTATAGTTCAACGTTCACTTTTGTTCGAACCCTGGTCATAGTGACATTCAGAGAATTGATAGGCTGATGAGACCTCTAAACAGGGAACTACACTACCCATTATAACCAGTAAAAGGTACCACTAATTGCAAACTCGTTTTAAATTCAGCTGTCATCAAACCAACAAGTATAATATATATAAATCTAGCGACTAAACTACATTGGTTTCAATTGAAAGCTTGAGGTCGATCTCAGTGCTCTTTAGTAGAATAATAATAATGTAAAATGATCGGGGAACATATATACATATATGAAACCAAAGTAGGAAGAAAAATATTTTAATTTTGTTCTTAGCATAAAGTAATTTATAAAAAAGTTTTTTCGTTGAAAAAGCCACCTTTAGACTCGTTCATTTTTTTTACAATTCTTGGCATTCCAGCTATTAGGTTTTGTTCGTTTGCTGTGGTATATTGCTCCAGCAATCCATTAGTTTATTCCACAATGCAGATTCTGATGATGGGTATTGATCCCGGAATAGTCTACCCAGCTTCTCCCAGAACAGCTCTATAGGGTTTGACACTTGATACTGTCTTCATTTTCCCTTTGTTTCAGGTAGTCTTAACAAAGACTTGATATGTGTTTGGGGTTATTGTTCTCCTGAGATACGAATATTATTTTATATGCCTTCTTGTTCACTTTCCCAATCATTCGAAACATATCTCCCATTCCACTTGAAGAGATACATTCTCAGACCATAACAGAACCGCCTCCACGGTTGACGGTAGGAACCACACAGTCTGATAGCATCTTTTGTTCAGCGCTGCGTCGTACGGAAAGTCTCCGCAAAATATATACCTTAAACTTGAATTCATCGCTCCATAAAACTTTGTTAAAATTTTGTTTCTTCTGCTTGTTTTGTCATCGCAATAGGAGTTTTCGAACAGCAATTCGCCCATATATTGAATATATTGGATATATGAATAATGAAGTATCTCTGGAAAAATTTTCAGTTAAAAATATCAACAAATAAGTCCGTGACTGTGAATCTCCGGAGGCGCCTCGAAAAAGGTTGATATGCGGTAAGCTATATAACTCGTTACTGGATCATCTGAAACAAAAAAAATCTAAATGTGTTTAAGAGAACGTAAAATCAACATATACGCGTTCGGGAACAGAGCCAACTACTTGAATTTGCAAGCCGCAGCGTTATCAAGTCGAAGAAAATAAAAACAAGGCTGCTATTATATTCGCACCTCCTAGATAAAATCGTAAGCCTACTAAAAATCACTTGTTAGCGCATATGCATTCCAAGTATGCGGTGAACAATCAGAAAAATAAAAGCTTTGCCGTGACTTTTATATAGAATTTCAATTAAGGAATGCGAAGACTCCCATTGAGAAAACGGCTTCGGAACGCGAAACATATCGGAAGAAAATACATATAATAAACATATACAAATCATACGGTCTAACTATACCTAACACGCTATTTATTAATATAGATATAGAAGCATTGTGGCGGTTCAAAAGATAGAGCCCCCAGAAACCTATTACGGACCGCAATAACACCTCAAAATGTACCCAATACGTATAAAGTAATATAATACGCGATATGAACGATAACGTAAAAATAAAAGCTAAATAAGCAACGGGAATAATCGGAGAATTTAGAATTGAAGAAAGAGTTCACCAAGGAGCAATACATTTGCGAGTCCGCCGATGATAGCGCTACCATAAGCAACGACGTGATATCCCTCTAATAATTGGATAAATGCACTAGAAGATAACGAGTTACGAATCAGCCGTACTAAGGCCGAAAGGCACTGCCGTCTTTCCAAACGATATCAATATTTAGACTATAATATTACCAAGGAAATTTTGATGACGATATCGCACACATCACGTTAGCATGGTCTGGCTTAAATTGTAAGAATATTAACAGAGTAATGCTGCATAAAGCTAAAAGTTTGTTATACACGACAATCATTAACAACATACATATGTATAAAGTAACATGCATGCCAGCGTTGAATGATAAAGAAGTATAAACTTAAAATGACCGACGAAATATTACGAATATAAGCGAGTGTACCAAAATGTGATTTAATAAGTACGGGAATTCACGGAAGTTATAATATTAACAAAGTAGGCAAATAATATCTCAAATTTAATCATATATGGTAACAAATAGAGTCTGTTAAACTCGTAACTATGAATACATTAATATTGTTTCAAAGTAAATCTTGCCCTACAATTAATGTGTCTAAAGTTACTGAAGATCCAAGTGATTTTTTTTTTTCTTTTTAACTAAAATCGTTTACTTTTTCATATTATTTTTGGAAAAATATCTTAAAAACTCCACTTTTTGCAACTTTCAAACATAGACCTGGTATTTACAAACAAAAAAAGTCAGGTCATTTCATTTCAAGTCAGTAGCTTTCATTTATTGAAACAGGTATAATGTTACTCGTAAGTTAAAAATTGATCAAAATTTTAGGAACAAAAACATTTTAGGAACATATTAACACTATTGATTTGTATGCACGCCAGAGCTCGTCTTTGAGAGGCTTTAACAATGTCCACTCTTTCCAATTCCTATATGTCTTTCCCAGCATTCTAGTCAATGCTATAGTTCAAATTATCCAATGTTATTTCTGATGAGTAAACATTCGCCCCTACAATTCAATCGAGGTCAAGTTCGGAGGCCAAGCATGGGTCCATCCGGCCCTATCCGCGAATTTCCATACACGCCATCTAACCACTCTCTAACCGCATGGACATAGTGCGCGGGTTGGTCATCCTGATGGTACACAAGTACTAGAACCTGTACTAGTATATAATGGAATGCATGCATGCATTCTGAATGTAGAATTCTCCAGATGTAAGTCCTGCTTAGATTAAAATGTGTAATTAGTTGATTAAGAGTGGTATTTGCATGGTTTTTGACGTAATGTAAACCTTCTTCGAAACTGCGACCGCCTCCAGCTAGAGCAGGATGCAAGTCCCGATGATTTCCGCGTTCTTCCTGTCTTTTTGAACCTGGAAAATGTTTCAAGTAATGTCGTGCCATATAGAGCTGTCCCGTCAGGGTATCTCACAGATGTAGCAATCTCGCTCGTTAACCGTTGCAGAAACCATGGACACAAACCATGTCAACGTCAAAATCTTGGTTGAAAACTAGAAACTGGTTATGCAAATAATTTTGCATTCTTTTCATATTATATCATAACAGATCTTATTTTTTTCCAGAAAAAGTACCTGTAATTTTTTTTGTTTAAGCTGTAAAAATGGTCGTACCTACCCGAGGTGATTGTTTTTTACTTTTTTTTTTTTATTGGATTGTCCGAAAAGTAATTTGTCTTTTGAAAATCAAAGACGATTTTCTTATGGTGAAAAAATATTTTATTAAATTATATCTTGTACATACTGGCCCAATACCTTTTGTAATCTTTCTGGAAGTAGCATGATCCCAGGCTCATAACAGTTTTGTTTATTGCTGGTAGAAAACCTGATCCAGGTGTTTTTTAATCTCCTTATTTACAAATAGTTTTATCGTCTAAACAATTTTATAGAGACCGGAACAAATAATAATCAGAAGGTTTCACCATATTGGTTTTGACAGTAGCACCAATCTAAGCTGTAAAAGCTTTTGGCGAGTTATCAAACTTATTATCCTGGTTATTTCGCATTATATTGGTAGAACACTACTCCTTTTCTATTGATCAATTCTGGCCTTTCCTGTTTAAGGCCAATCTTTCCAGCTGATGAAAGTAAACTGTAGAATTGATCGGCTTTCGAACTGCTTTGTCAGTTAATATTTTTTATTCCATGATTTTTTGCATTTAACATTGTTGTAGACAACACACTTTTCATCCCCAGTCAGTGATAATGCGCTTAAAAATGGATCATTTTCTCGACGTTTGAGAAGCAAATCACAGACTTCACATTTTTTTCTGTTTCTTATGAGGAACCTATATGTCGAGCTTTGATGTTAAGCCTAGACGATCAATCTCTCAGCGATCTCACGTGTTGTTACTTACCGGTTTGCATTAATTGATGCCTTTATTGTGTCTTCATCAGCTTCTATTAGACTTCCAGAACGTGGCGCATTTTCAACGTCAAAATTGCTGGATCGAAATTTTGTAAACCAGTTTTGGAACTGGTGTTCTGTCAATACATTTTCTCCATACATATCGGACATTTCTTTCTTGAACAGCATTTTTACTTTTGATAGTAGTAAAAAAAAATGCTGCTTTTCACTTTTCATATTTGAAAGGGCACCAAACAAAAGCCACTGCATAGAATCAATCAATATACCTAGTAGTGTCATAAGTTCTGATACACAATTTCCAGCGCTTATCGTTCACCGATCAATGAAGAGTGCTAGTCAGTTTGGTTTCAGTTTGCAAATTATTAATAAAGAGTGGAGCGTTAAAGAAAATCGTATCGCGGTAATAGAGGATCATGTCCAAGGAATTGGATATATCAACCAGATCCATGTCTAGGCTGATTCCAGATGATCTGCATATGAAAGCCTATCGTCGGTCCACAGGTCGTCTTCTAACTCCTCCACTAAAAAAAAAAATAGTCTGGAAAGATGCAAGCGACTTGCAGTAGCACGCGTACAATGCTCATGAAAACATTCTATTTACGGATGAGAACATTTTTATCGTGGAAGAAGTTTTCAAAAAAAAAGAATGACAAAATTGATGCCACTTCATCTAAGAAAGCGAAAAAGGTTGCTCCAAGCGTAATGGTTTGATGGGAGTCTCTCACCATGGTGCACATCCCTACATTTCTGTGAAAAAGGCGTAAAAACTGGTGCAAAAGCTTACCAAGAAGATGTGCTAAAGGGTGTTGTAAAGGGTACTCTGCTCCAGCGCACAAAGTCAAAACTATGCAGTAGTGACTCAGAGTCAATATTGGCAAAAGATTGGCCGTCGGAGAGTTCGGATCTGAATCCACTGAATCATGGTTTGTGGTCGGAATTGGAGAACATGGCCTGCAAGACTCCCCACAGAATTTTGGAAAACCCTGAAACAGCATTAACCACGTAATCCACGAACTTCATGGAAACCGTAAGTGCCGGCAAAAAGGCAAAAAACAGTCGTTTAAAGTGAATCCATTTTTTTTTAATAATCAATATTGCGATCTAATAAATGAAACAATTTTGAATACATTATGTTTACTTTTTTTTATATTTGAACAGATCAGGCTTAAGTGTGTAGTTGGCTGTGAAGAAAAATTAAGTCCTCTGTTGGGAAAAAACGAAGTTGTTTTCCGAACAACGCAATGCATTGCGCAATAATTAACTTACTTTACCAGCAAAAAAAAAAAACTCCAAAACGGCTGTTAACTAGTTAATTTTGTTTTATAAGTCTGTTTTAAAAGAATACCTTATTTTTGAGTATTATAGCTTCAACAAGTTGAACAAGTTGAAAACTATTGACGTGATGTGAAATGACCTGGGTTTTTTTTGGTTTCTAAATAAGAAGTGGGGTTTAAGATATTTTACAGAAAAAAATTATGACTTAAAATTTTGAGATCTTAAATAACTTTTGACAAATTAGTTTTAATGCAAAATTTACTTTGAAATAATTAAAGTACTCATAATTATGAGTTCAACGATACCCCGTTTGTCATCATACATGCATAAATTTCAAAGATGAGTCAATGAGTCAAAACAGGGCAGCGTAAGTATTTGCCTAAAACCTCATTTCCGACCTCCCCCCAACAATACAATTTTTTTCTCAAAATGTATCAAGAAATCTCCTTTTAAAGTCTTTTGCACATTATTCGGAATACCCTGTTTATGTTACACTTAGCCTCATTAACCTGTTGATCTAAAATAAAGCGACACAAGTTACGGCTGTTCTTTATCTTGCTGCAATGTTCAAAGTCCCGAAATCGTCACTTTAGCCATCGGAAAAGTAAAACACTGGAAATATAGGTGTGGATTCTTATTTGCACCGAGTTGTCACCTGCAGGCTCTCTAAGCAGATTTCTACTCTACCGTCGTCCAATGCCTTTTCCGAAGGCATTTTGAAAATAGCGGTTGTTTTCGCGTTCTAATGCTTAATTCAAAGTATAAGAGCTTTAATTGGCTTATTTTATATAAAAAAAAAAAGAAATCTATTTTAATATTTTAGTTAATTTTATTTTATTTGCAATTTACTTGTATTTTATTAAAAAATAAAAAAATACAAACAAAAGAATGTTTAATAACAATAAAAGCTATAAAATAAACGACAAAAAAAAATACCTCCCACACACATATGATATTGTCCACAATTATGACACATATTTAGTATGTATGTATCCATATGTGGCCGTAATTAAACGATTGCTAAATAATTGGCTATGCAAGTAAGCTAATAATTATTAATAATAATTGTTTACAAGAAAACCTATTTAATTAATTTCATTAATGTCATTTATAAAATTGCTTTTAAACAAAATGCATATAAGTGATTTTTCAAATAAGAACAAAAAAAAAAAATTATTTTGCATAAAAAACCATAACAAAACGAAACTCAGATATGCGCATTCTCCTTTCTTCTATCCTTAAAATAAATACCTCTGTTATTGCTTAAAATTATATTATATATTCCCTTCTGTTTTATAAACTTAGAACTAACTCAACTTAATGTTAACTGTAAGAAACTTAAGGCTTTTTTTGTTGTTATGTTTTTGTTTCTCTTTTTTTTTTTTTTAATGTACAAAATTGTTTCATATATAAATGAATATTATTGTATGTAGTATGCAATATTTATTTATTATAATGTAAAATTTCATTTTATTT
The DNA here is from genome assembly GCA_907269105.1 of Volucella inanis. Taxonomy (NCBI): domain Eukaryota; kingdom Metazoa; phylum Arthropoda; class Insecta; order Diptera; family Syrphidae; genus Volucella; species Volucella inanis. Next base: position 37,049,080 of record OU026154.1, on the reverse strand, counting down.
TTATATACAAAAAGGCTTAGAAAAAAATGCTACATGATAATATCAAAATTTGTTATACATATTTCTTTTCCGATTTTGCATTGTTCTAATAGTTAATTCAAAAATCTATTTCATTCTGTATATGTACAAAAAATTGTTTAAAATACATCGGCAAAATGTAGAATGCTTGTATAAATTCTTCTATGAATACTGTTGTAAAATTGATTTTTTATTTATTTTTTTTTTTTGTAAGAAAAAAAATGGCAATTTGTTTGTTTCTTGGCGCGAAAAAAGATCTAAAACCGCTTTCTCTTGCATTCTTAAAAATGTACTTGTATGCAATCAAAATTTGTTTCTCAAACAGAAGGCCTCTTGGTTTTCTATTGAAATTTATTACCAAAAAAAAAAAAAAAAATCTAATTCCAAAAAATATTTTTTTTACTTTCTTCTCCAAAAATTCGTTTTTTTTTTTTTTTTATTTTTTGTGCGTATAATTTTTAATATCACTAAAATCGATTTATATACAAAAAATGTTTACTGTCGATTTTTTAATCACACACACGTAATCCTATCTCATCCAAGGAGAGCTTTTTTATTTTTTTTTATTTTTGCTAAAAGGAAAACCACACAAAAAATCCTTGATAGACATTCCAGGAATCAATTCGCATTCATAGTATACAATACAATTATAAAATACAAAAGAAGCTTTGTTGCCTGTCCAGATTAAACGTCCAACTCTTCGAGTGTTCTTGATAAACGATTGTTGTCAATGCGACGTCGTTGACTACGTCGAACTGCATCGGCACGACGATAGGGTTCGCTCTTTAGCCCTAGAAGTATGTCCTCTAAAGCCCCATTGTATACCTCGTCTTGTTGGAGGAGCTTCTTTTCACGAACAGAATTTGTTTTACTTTTGAGTTCATTAATAACTGCTTCCTGTAATGAAACCGAAGTCGTCTGAGAAAAGTAAGAAAAGAAAGAAACAGAGAAACGAAAAAACCGATGAAAAAACCCATATTAGTATAACCATGTGACCATAATTAAACAGAAAATACGATAGTTAAGAGTAACAAAAATTAAATACATAAAAAAAAAAAACGTTTAACGTTTTATATTTTGGTTGTTAAAAAAAATGTAAAATAAAAGTTAAAACAGATAAAGGAACACAGAAAAAACGCAGGTATTCGTATCTGGAATTGTTAGTTGGGTTGGTCGAAAGTTTTTAGGAAATTATAAATTTTGCATTTAAAAGATGAAAATGAAAATTAGCTGGTGACTTTGGACACGTATAAAAATTACAAACACACACGCACACAAAACATAAATATTCTTTTTGCACGTCACGTAAAAATTAAACAAAGTGTGCGACAAACAACGACGCATTGTGAGTAAGTAAACTACTTAACATAAAAATGAAAGCATCCAAAACGTAAATGTTATTTGAAAGTATGTCTGACACTCACATTGGGGCTGGAAATTATATACATATATATACCTATATGTATATGAGTATATATGATATAAATACATCTTTATGATATGTATATTTACAAAAATATAAATATATATTTTGTATTGTACAGAAGGACAATCATATTTATTCGATAATTACTATATTACATCAAAAAAATCTATTCATTTACTCTAATCAATAGGTATGCTATAGCAATAGTAGAGCTGTGTAACAATGTGTGACGTGATGAATGGTAGAATAGAGGATAGATAGGTTTTAGACGCTAAAGCATGATCTCCATCACCTTGTTCTTCTGCATAATACTATCGTTCTAGTCCACTAAGCAGATAGATGACATCCTTTTGAAAAAGATATTCGATTGAATTGATTGTTAGGATTATGAGTACAACCAATATCCAGCATGGGGAATTTGGTTGAGTTTCGAACTTCATCACTTAACACGTCCGGAAACTACTTAATTAGTCAAAAACTAGTAATCGACATATAATCGACATAGCTGCAATTCAGGTGGCATCCCTGTTAAGGCATGCTTAGGAGATAAATATGCTACATTTACTATATTTGTAATAAAAGACAGACCAGAGTAGACAGTGAATCCTTCACAAGAAATCGACTTATGTTGAAGAAGAAGGGTTAAGAAATCTAATAATTTTATTTATTTATTTTATTTTAGAGAATATATAAAACCTGAATTCATTATCGCCTGAGCATGAAACTCGTTGGCAACAACGTACAATCATTAAGGATCGTCACCATCATTGCAGGATACTTTGGGCTACCAAACACTTATAAGAAAAAACCTATAGTATGTATGCATGAATGCACGCACAAGAAACGGGTGACAGAAGAGACACACAAGCAAGCGCTGTAACGATAAACTAGAGCAGCGAGGGAAGAATCACGAGCCAGTTAAATGAAAGCTTAAATTCTCATCAAAAAAATAAAGTGTCATGGAAGCGCCGATTCAAGTAAATTGAACCCTCCCACGATAACGACATTAGCAATATGTAGAGATGGTAGAAACTGACATAAGGCTCGAGATACAAGCTATTTATGATTTTAACGGGGATCTTGTCACTGATTAGCAGCTGCTTAATGGAGATAAGGTAGGGCGACAGTGACAGATACAGACAGCAATAAACTTTTCCCCGAGTTAAAAATATTTCAGCAAAGTAATTAAGAGGCCAAATAGCAAACAGGCTGCCGGCTCAAAGCATTATCCATAGAGCACCTGGTGGTAATGCACCAATTCATACCTGATGACTTGAATGCCAGTTTTATATATCTCATCTACAAAGGATAAATTATCCTATTTCTTGTAAGAACTACCGAGGCCTATCTGGTTAAATATCTCATACATCTAAAGTCCTTTCCAGTCATACTGTGAAAACGTTTAAAACTCAGCATCACACTCACTGACTTGTGTGTGTTTCTGGACGACTAATACGACTATAAATCAAATTTTCACACTTATACAATACAAATGTTGGAAAAAAATCAGTGCATTTTGAGAGTTCTAAGAGTTTTGAAGAGTTCTAAAAAGCTATAACTGGATAGGATAACTCAAAAAAATATTCTAGGTATGCCGTGTAACGATGAAAAATATTTAGTATCCCAAATGGCTTGGAAATGCGTTGAGCAGAAGTTAGAACGCAAAACACTATGTTCAACCGTCTACCTTTGGACTATGCTGACGACATCCATAAGATAGGTATTTAGAAATGTGATACAGCAATTAAAAAAATAATTTAATATGAAAGTCGACAAACTAAGTAGGGGTTTCAATACTACAGGAACTAAAATTACTAAGTCCCGTATGCGAGGAGAGCATAACAGTGCACTCTATGAGCCATACCCAGATATGGATGTAAAAGGTCTTTAAATTAAGACTTAAAGAAAGACAAAATATTTTATTATAGAACATCGATCGTATTGCATTGTAGATGTCAGACAGCTATTAGTGGCAAAATAAAACGACCAAGCGATCGTGTCTCATTTAGAGATTTTTGACGGGTAGGGATCCTATTAAGCAGGATTTGATCTATATCACAGTGTAAAATTTTGATTTGACAAAAAAAAAAAAAAAAAAAAAAAAAAAAAAAAACCAATTGCGCCCCATATATCTTCTAAATTGATAGCATGTAATCACAAATGACAAATCAGTTGAAACTACAGCTGCAAACAAACTAAAAATTCTGTACAATTTCAGAATACTCAACGACTATCGAACATATTACAATATGTTCCAAACAGCACAGAGCACTCTCTGTTCCCAAACAATATTTTACTTTTTCTAGATTTCCATTTATTAGTAAGAGCAACAGCAATATCGTTCAGAATATGGTGAAAAGAGATGAGTTTTCCAACCGATTGTTTCTAAATGCAATGTTAATACTAACTTAATGCCAATATGTGACGCATACTTAGGTTTGTGATTATAGTTAGAATACATTATGATTAAACGGGTGACATGCATGATAATTACTAAGTCCTCGATCATATTTTTGGTTAGTTTGGCAAAGAATCTACACTGAGACTTCAAAAGAAATTGTTTGTTCATTTGCATAAGGTTTTTGGCTTGTTTTAAATCACCGTTTTTAGAAAATCTTAAAATGACGAAACGAGTAGATTATGTATGTTTACAACCTCGCTTAATTCCCTGAAATTTATAATTGAAAGAAAATAAAACATGTTAGTAGCTCTAAACAGAAACTTAAAATAAAAATCACCCATCAAAAACACATCTAATAAGGACAACTACATACAAATACACGTACAACATAAATCAAGGGCACATACAAAACCATATCCACATTAAGCTTACTACTTATACAAATATGAATCGCTCACTTACATATAAAGGTCAAACGACTTTTTAGCAACCATTTCCATGTAACAGAACGATATCTACAGAACTTTACAGTCTTATGTGCGTGTATGAATGTTTTTATTTTTTTGTTTAGATTATTATTTGGTTATGCCATTTTGTTTTGCTGTGTTGATTTATTTCTTTGATCAATTTTTATATTTTTTTTAAACAATTTCTTAACAGCGTTCACACATTCAATAAATTTTGGTTTTCTTTGGTTATTTACTAAGCAACAACATCTATAATATTTCGCGCTATTTAGTACTAGTTTTAGTACTAAATATTGTCATACTACGGTCGTCAACATGAATAAAAATTCCTCTCATCCTCTCGGGCAGAATTGGTTAGGGCTTTGTGTAGTAAACTGCTTTCCATAGTCACACAACCAAGTTTCTTATTTGTCAATTTTAGTGTGTGTATGTTTTAATTTTTAAGAATATTATTTAACAAACAAATAGAATTTTTGTGAACGGAAGAGATAGTCAAAGAAAGTGCATAGTTGTTTGTCAATTTGTATGTGGATGCGGAAGTGAGAGGAAATTATAATTGAATGGAAAAATAAAATAAAAAAAGAAACATGTGTAACCACCAAAAGCCAAAAGGACAGAAAGACAAAGCTTACCTGCTGTTTCTTCTGATTCATCTTGTTCCTAAGGATTACCTGTTCGTTTTCCTTTTTACTAGCAGCCAATGCGGCTGCCTGCTCCAATCGACGACGTTGTTCGTTCTCCTGATCATGTGTCTAAAAAAAAAATGTTTATCAAAACATATTTATAAGACCATGTTAATATTGTAGATATACTTACCTTGAAAGCGCGTGTAAATCTAACAATCAAAGCAAAAAATGCACTTGCATCGGCATTTCGAGAAGATTCTCCAAAGTATTCCACACATTCTTTAAATGCATCCTGCGCATTTTTCAGATCTGACTTGATTTTCTTTAGTTTATCCTCAGAGTTGTTAAGGAAATCTCTGAGAATGTGGGTTTGTGCACCCTTAACTCGAAGATCAGCTTCTTTCTTTACCAGTTCCATGCCTTTTTCTAAATCATGCATATCGGTAACGATGTTCTCCAACGATACTTGAGCTGCTTTATCTGTACAGAAAAGTTCTGTATCGAAATTTAACAATTCAGGGAATTTCTGTCGGATTGTTGCAACAATGTAATGCAACAGCGACGTTCGTTTGTCAGTCGATTTCGTGTCGATCAGCGTGTCCAAACTTTGGAGTTTAAAACCATAGGCTGGACCACGTTTACTGCTATTCAGGTAGTTTCCGAATGCTAGCACTATCTCAAGGACGGCTTTGAACTTACGTGATTGTTTTAGAGAGTTGGCAGCTGTGGTTATCGCTGTAATTTGCTGCAAAGGGAAAGACATACATGAAAACAAATCTAAATATGATTTTGTATTAAAGGCGCTTACAGGGCTAATCAAATGTATGCAGTCGAAAAAGTTGCCCATATAATTCATAATTGATAACTTTGATGATATCCTTTCAACTTTAGCCAGTTGCAACATGAATTTGTCTTCTTCGGTGAGAAGATTCTGATCTTTTCGTTCGCCAATGTATTCCTTATAGGACTTGACTTCAACATCTGTGGGTACCATCTTTTGTAGTAATTCGACATTCTCAAGTGAAAGTTTCTTCAGATCGAGACTATGTATCGCAGCTATCACTTCATCGATAGGCATATCAAGTTTTCGACGAGATATTGCTTAAAAAAATAAAAAAAAAAACAACAAAAGCAAATGTTAGTTTATTAGGATGTGTATAGTCGAAGATTCTTACCAATATTTCGTAATCTCGTGTGCTCCAGCAATGAAACGTGTTCGGGTTTTTTGAAACGCTTACTCGGATATGATTGAAGGCCATCGACTTCGGAATTACCGTTTGCTATTGGCCCGCCAATGCCAATTTTAAATCGTTCTTCGAAATCGATAAAGTCGATCTGCTTGTGAATTTTTTCATCGTCAAGTTCGTTGAAAATTGTTCCGCGTACCTGAAGTAAACATTTATGTAGCAAACACATTTTAAAATAATTTACCAACAAAAGTAAATTAGAATGATTCTCGCTGATATTGCTGACGAGTTGAAAAAGCGCGCCATTTAAGTATTTCTTAGATGTTAGCCAATTTTTTTTCAAATTAAAAACTTTCCCGTTAGCGCAAGTGCGTTTAAGGAAACAGAATTGTCAATTCCAATCCGTTGGCAGTAATAAGGAATTTTATACAGCTGCCTGTGACGAATTTTGAATTTGGGCTTGCATTTGTATCCATAAATATGCGGAGAGGTGGAAATCATTAAGGTGAATCAGAAAAGACGCAAAAGAATTTACTGTTTGGTGTGCATTGTCAGGCAGCTTCATCGAACACTACTTTTGCTAACGATGAAGATCAAACAGTTAAAGTCAATAGTCCATTTTGATCGCATGTTAATCGGTTACTGTTGGCGAGGTTCCGGACATCATGAAGTTTCTACAGTCAAGCAGACTGTACTTTAAACAGACTTGAAGCAAAATGTTGGTATGTTCTCGGTGTATTAAATAAAAATTTTGGCAACCACTCGGAGAAAACAGGGGCCTTGGAAGATTCAATGTTGACCGCGCCAATCCTAAAACATGTCGTGATACTTCGGGGAATTGAGCCCCATGTGCGCAAATGAGTAAGACCAGAGTTTAATTCTACCTAATAACGATTATTGTCTGAAGTTTTTTATAACTAAATATTTTCCCAGTAACCTCATTTTTTTAAATTGAAATTTACATTCTAATGACCAAAAAAGAACACTTTTCGGAAATCATGAAAAATGTCGAGTCTTTATAAATCAATACTGACCTAACGCGGAAGCTGTAAATTTTCTGTAAAATTAAGCATACAATAGTTTGTATGTCTATAGAATCCTATTCAGTTACAAAAACAATCACTCAAAGTTAGATCTATTTCCGAAAGACTTAAATTTAGCCTCTTTATTCTATAAGACGCACGCATGCATTGGACTAACTTAAATTATCGCCATCTGATGTAATTTTTTAAAGAATTCTTCGCCTAGGACAACATAATTAAAACAAGAACCCAGCACACTTCGTCACATTAACAGTGTCTAACTATACTCTGAAAAAAAAAAAAAATTCAAAACAGACTTGCCCACTTACCTGGTTAGGTTTCAGAGCAATCCAATTAAGTGTTGGCAATTTATATTTGGTTTGCACTTTTCGCTTGATGGTCATTGCGCCATCGGGGGCAGGCATGAAACCAGCAGCGGGTGGTGGTGGTGGTGAGAATGTCGACATAAATGGCAAAGCGGGTGCAGGTGGTGCTGGCATTCGTGTCGTGGATTCATGAGAGTTCATGTTCGAATATGTTGACTCCATGCCTCTAAGACCACCATTCATGCTGGGCGGTGGCGGTGGTACTGGTGGTGGTGGTGGAGGTGGTGATACTGCTGACGGTAATGGTGGTGGTGGAGGTGGTGGTGGTGATGCAGGAGAACTATGTGAATCTGGTGATCCGTTGCCATTTATCAATATGAAACCACCTTCACCCGTTGAACCAGATCGTGGCATTGACTTTGTTAATGTTTGCAATTCCAAGTTCTTACTTTGTAACATAGACTCACGTTTTTTAAGTTCTTGTTCATTGTGCTTGAGAATCTTTCGGAGGGTTGAGACCTCTTCGTCGAATTTGCATTTTGTGGCTAGAAGTTCTTCTCGCTCTGATTTTAATTGTGACAATTCGGTATCCATTTCAGCAAACTTATACATGAACTCTCGTTCTAGTTCAGCACTGCGATCCATTACTCGACCCAGATCGTCTTCAAGTTCCTGCACACGCTCTAGAGCAGCGGTTTTTGTCTCAGAATCCTCCATCAAAGCAGCTACGTCAAATACATTATCAAGGTAGGCCGAAATTTGTACTTTTAACTCCTCAGATTCGGTAAGACGCAGTTTCTCCAAATACTTATCTAATCCTAGTGCTGTAAACTCGTATTGCAGATGCACCCTATAGTTCATATCTTCCACAGAATGCACAACGATATTCATAAACTGCATGCACGCAACCATAAAATCAATGTTGAACGCCTCAAAATTCATAAAGTACTCCATGAGCGTCTGGAAACGTCGTTTCTCTTGGCACACCTCTTTGAAATTATCAAACGACGACAGTATTATTTCATGACCACCCTTTACTAAACATATGGCCGCCAACAACTCCAAAACCAAAGCCTTTGTCCGTAACGACTTGTGAATCAAACTCAAGGCGATACAATTTATCGCTTCCCGATGCTGGATCACCATATTGAATCCATATTTGTTATTCATAATGGCACGTAGACACATAATACAGACATGGATGTCATCTGTTGACGCTCCCATATTCAGCTTGGCAATGTGTCGTGATCGTCGTTTAATGCTTGGACTATCAAGAACATCGGCCAGCGATGGTCGCAGGAATCCATTCGACGAATTGTGATGATTATGCTTGGATGACGAATCATGATGATGGCTGCTATTGCCGAGAGACGAACTGTTTCCACCTTCAGTATCGCCAATCGATTGAATTGTGGTATTGGCGAGATTCAAACGTTCGTCAGATTCACTGAGCGCCTCTTGTATTCGTTGCTCGTGACGCATCATTTGTAAGCGAAAACTTAAATAATCAACGAGAGCATCTAAACCTTGATTTGTCTCGTCCAGGAACTCCTTCACCCACTCAATGTGGTTGGTCCTTAGTGAGATTTCTAGATCACGTAACACTTGTGTGGACGTGGACTCACCGACCATTTTTCGTTTCTGGCAAAGAAAGTAGAAGAAAATCTGTAAGTACATCAGGCGCGGGGGAGAATAGGAAAAAACACACTGTGAGTTGGTTAAATACTGATTAAGGTTTAGTTACTACAAACTACTTATACAACAATATCTAAAAGGAGGAAGAGAAAGAGAAAGTAAAATAAATATAGAAAGCAAGATTTGTGCTAGAAAGTAAATAAACGAAATACTAAAAGGAATATAGAGAATTTACAAGATAAGTAATGGCAACAAAGTACTAAGTTTAAGCCAAAAGTTGATTTAAATTTCACATAACTATTAAGGATTCATGCATACATTTGTACTACGAATATTTTACAACATTTACAACTTAATAGCTAGTAAAAATGCTCGTACCTTCAATCAAACCTTTTTCATTATCTTAATCTTGTAAGTGTCCTTTATGTAAAATTGTCCGATTTGAACTTGGTTTAAATTTAGAGCAGGAATCCGTATAATAGAATTTGACTACTGAATAGGAAATGAGTTTAAGTGAAAGGTAGCGTGTACACCAAAACATAAACGTCTCGGCGAACTCGGCAGAAAATCGAAAGACGAAGTTGATCTGTTTTTAAATTCACTAGTTCTGTTTATAGTTGTTTCCAGAAGAAAGAAGGTACAAAATCATTCCTAGAGCTACTTCCAAAATCGGTGTAAAAAACAATGAAATACAAAAATACAAGAACTGCGACATTTGCCATAGAAATATATATAATGGTGCCATAAGTAAAGCAGTAGTCTTTACGTGAAAGATTGATTGACGAGGAATAAGAGGGATAGAATCCGAAGCGTGCAGCAAACACCCAAACATTTTTTTTGGAACGGAGAATAATATTTCCGATACGAATGACAAATTTGTTAATGTCACGATGTTAAGTCTTTGCTATGAATAACGATTGAATTTTCCAAAATTGTTATCCCTCTTAATAGAAAGACGGCTCTGAAAATGCAATTTTATCCAACTTTAGCAAGAATTCAGGCAAAAGAATCTTGAAACTGTTAACATATAAGATAAAAACGAGAGCAACATCTATGGAAAATACTTATTTAGTTTTCTTATGCAGATAAGCTAAAAGTTCTTCAGTGTTCAGTATGGTTTTGACGCTAACTTTAGTAATATGGTATATTGGATTTGGTTTGCATGGATCACTATATTAAATATTATAACAAAGCAGCACAGAATTACATCACCCTGGAGCATAGTATTGTATTATTGCGACTTATAGTTTTTATAAAAAAAAAATTGTGATATCCACAATGGAAACTAATTTTCTGGTCACTGAATAGGGAAACCATAAAGCTAAAAATCTTGCAGCTGTTACTACGTTCCGCTTTCCGAGAGAACCGCATCAGAATTTCTTCAAAATTCTCAAACTTCGTATATTCGTAAAAAAATAACGTTCCAAAACGAGTCTAACGACACAAACAGGGACGAATAATATGAAGAAAAATTTTGGTTATAAGTATCTGGGTGTTATCCTGAGTAGCAAACTTCTTTCAACTAAAAATGTCGCCTAGATAACCATTCAGGTTTTACTATATTACAAAGGAAAATAAGTTTATTTTGACTGCATAAGCGCGTACTCTAGCTCTGATCAAAATATACTGACGAAACTCTCTCTTCTCTATATCGACAAAGTTCTTCAAAGTCATAAAAGTCTTTAGTCTTTACTACAACGAGTACTGCACTTTCGACGATCTTGCTACCCTGCACTTTGACTCTGGTCTTGTGGACAAGATATTTAATTTCTTTTTTTTTTCGAAAAATTCGAAGTCAATTTTCCTTGTACTTTGGACTGGCTTTTGCTGGAATTCGGACCGTGAAAAAACTACAGTTGAATCTTCACGGATGGCAAGCAATCTTACACTGCGCTCTTCGTTAAGTAAACATAGGTCTGTGTATCAAACATGTAGGATATTGCATCTTTTTACAAAATACCGAGCAACTACATTACAAGGAGTACATTTGCTGCTCTATAAAGTGTTTGGAAAGATAAAGAAAAAGCAAAAAATTGCTAGATATACGTATGTATATGGTATATTGTATACCATACAATCGTATATATAGTGGTAGCATGGCGCAGTGCCTTACTTCGTCGACTTCTTCGTAATAGGTATTGGGTTCTATTTCCAAGACAAACATCGAAACAGAAACACCATTTCAGCAGGCAATAGCAAACCCCCAAAAGTCCAAACTTCTGCCTATAAATGGCTTTTCAGTTTAACTAGACGAAAATTAATGAGTGGAGAGTCGAAGCTTGGCCCACGTCGGGCTTTATTTATTTATTTTTTTTTTTTATTAAAGAGGCCCAAATTACGAACTCTCAGATGGTTAGATGTAAGAGTTGCATCTTTAATACTATATGTGTCTGGCTCTAGTGCAAGCATTTATACCGAAGCTGGAGTCAAAGTACGTAGTTTTCTTTGTTGAAGTGTTAAGCTCCTATGTCATGATTTTTTAAATGCACACATGGGTGTGCACAACAGGGAATAGAAAGGCAAAGAGGGAAAAACTGTTAGCGATTTGCTATGGAAATGATATTTAAGTTGATATCATAGAGAAACTTCAGTTTTGATCTTCGCCTTGTGGAAGCAAATTTTACTTAAGTCTTAACGATAGAAGTCCCTTTTTTATCGATGTGTACAACAAGGATAGTTACATGCAAATGGTAGAAAAGGTTACATTACGATCATATTCGACAAAAAATTTTGATAACGGAAAAATTTTTTCGATACAGGTCTCTTACAAAAGGTGTTCGCAAAGTAAAGTGACTTAGTACGGTAGCTAGTGAAACGAAAAAAAAAATGAAAAAAAAGAAAAAAAGAAACAGTAGTCAATGCTTTGGTGCTTAAGACATGCGAGAAACAGTAGCAAATGTTTCGGTTGTTTAGTCATGTAGTGCATTCACGATCCGAATTTCAGGAGGTACCATCAATAAGCGTTATCCTGAACCATCATCGAAATATTTCTTGAACGAGTCTAGGTGTTTCTCATGATGATTTGTAGTCGGTCGAACTCATTTACTTGATCTGATGGCTTGTTAACATAAATTTGAAAATGTGGCAAGTAAGCTTTGTGAACACGATATGAAGGTGCATGTGCCTATCATAAGTTGATCAAATAGTAGTGTGTTTAAAACAGGGATAAATAATCGATTCGTTGCAGGCTTCTCTATATACATATACCACATACTACAATTTTTTTCATTTTTAAATCTACTCGTATTTTATAAACAGTTTGTCAAGAAAATGTTTACTTTTTTTAAGTTTAGTGTGTAAGTGTATTTACGAAAGAATGCATACAATTCGGTAACGACACATGTTATGTACTCTAATTTTAAGTTGTCAAGTGTTTTTACAATAATGACAGTGCAAGAAAATTATAGTATGAAATTTTTTATACTTAGTATGGCCACCTTTAGCACATTTATCACGTCTCGGAGTCTTTTTTTCATTGAACTAATTAATTTTTGCAAGTCATAATCACCTTTTTATGCCATTTAATATTGCAGATTTAAGATTTATTCGAGTTTGTGGGTGCCTTTTCACCACTTTATTTTCAGGAGATCTGGGCTGGTGTATACAATACTTTGATGCAGTTGGGAAGAAGCCACATTCCTTAACATACGGGCCTTATGTTAGCGGTCATTATCTTGATAAAACTTCAATCGCTATTTGTTATCTCTATTAAATCCAAATTTATTTGCACTTTTTATCAAATGACACTTCAAAATATTATAAGCGAACGCTTACTAAAATTCACAGTGGGAATAATGTTGCGATATTCCAACGCTTTTAACGGCTGTCGCCAAACTCTATAGGGCTCATCATTATAATAACGCAACATTTTGATCTCGTCGTATGACATAATTTCATACCAGTAATAAAGTGGTTTACCAACGTGCTAGGTAGCTTTTAACTGTTTTGTTGCCAAATGCATTGATTTTTTCAAGCAACTCTTGATGTGTACTTTTGCATTTGCATAACCTACCTTAGTGTTTCTTGAGAAACGACAACACAATAGTCTTCTTTTAAGTTCACTCGCAAGGGGTTAAAGCTTCCGGGTTTTGGCCGTAGTTTATCCTTGTTTTCGACGCTAATTAAAGTATTATATATTTTTTGTCTTAAAAAAAAAAAAAAAAAAACATTTCGGACAACTCTTGAACACTTTTTCCCATCTAGTGATTTTAAAACAACTGGTGTAAAAAGGAATTTTAAAAATACCTTGTGGCAGGCACCATAGCAATTTTATTTTGCTTTGTTTTATTAAATGTGTCGTTCTTCTTACAATCCGTTAGTAAAAAACAAAAAAAAAAAAAAAAAAGGAAGCAAGTACTGTTTTCTTACGAAGAGAATTTTAAAAATGATATTGGTTCATTGCAAAACCCTTTCTTGACAAACTGTACTGTATTAATTTTGAAATAAAGTTAAGGTTCGCATGATTCAAACGTCTTGACCTTTTTACTTCTAAATCATTATTATTTTTAACTATTTACAATTATACAAAATTAAAAATAGATTTTTTTCTTGATTGTGTTTAAAAAACACCGCATGCTTTGAGATATTTTTTTTTTCAAACCAAAATATGTTATTAATAAATTCCGTTAAATACCTGCAGCCATATCTTTGAGTACGATAGGAAAGAAAAGAATTATTTTTTTGTAAAATATAAAATAATAATCTTTTTAATTGCAGTTAAATAAAAAATCCATATAAAAATGAAAAAAAAAAAAAAATACATAATTATAATTAATATTTGTTGTTTAACTTACTCTGTGACTTCGCGAGGCTTTTGGATCTAAATATGTTCTTAATTTATTCAAATAATGAGAAGGTGGATCCTTTGCTTGAACCATTTCCTAAACAAAAGAGAACAAAAGTTAATTAAACGCGTAAACAAATAAATAAAAAATTAAGATTCTAATGAATTATGTATTAAAAATGCCTGTTTGTATATATGTTTATCCAATATTAAGTTTAATTAATTATCCATAAACAAAACGCTCTTTTAGAATATAAAAAAATTGTTTTAATAATTTATTTTGAGATATAAAAACACCGGCAAACATCTTTTTAAAAGTTGTTGTTGGATAATGAAATGCAATATTGATTTGCCTGTAGAATTTCAGGCGTTCCAAAAATATATTTTGTACAAGTTCTGATTAGTAGAAACTCCAAAACAAAACATAAAATCTAAGTATAGCGGCAAATAGGTAGAACCGGATTTGGGTTAATTATGTTATCATATATAAAATCAATTTGATGCCATTTATGGGAATAGATGCATAAAAATAACGGCAATTGCAGTTTTTAATGAATTTCAGAGAACGTTAATATTAGTTCAAACGGTTCTTAAAATTAATTTAGATTTTCATAGTCATCAATCAGATCTGAACTAGCCGAAAATTAGTTTATTTAGCTTCAAAAACAATAATTAATTGTTCACATATTGACTTTATCCTGACGTAGTTAAAAACCTGAGCATCGGATGTCTCTTAAGGTCACGTTTCTATTCCTACCATATTCATCAGTGTACATCTAAGTATAATTTTTATACGAGTAACGCCTACTACAACATATTGTATTTAGATAATGGGCAAGGCAAATAAGGACGAGACCAATTGATACAAAGGACTACAATTTTAATTATAGAGGCGTTATTTTTTTTTTACAACTTGTAAAAGATCCTGACTGTCGTATTATGTGAACAACTGAAACCATTTCTCAACAATCTGTTTGGACCGTAAGATTTTATACTTACCGAATTTTCATAACTAACCAAATATTCATATAGAGAAAATCCAAGATCTCCAGACGAATACACTTTATACATATATACATTCTAAGCCTAATAGGGAAGACCTATATAAAACCACACTGAAAGTAGAGTGGAATTGCTCTAAGTTTAATTCATTACAATTGTGTGAACGCCTTATAAATATTTACATGTAAGTTAAAATATCCGACATTGACTTATGCAAGATCATGTCCCTGGGAAAGTAAAAGTTTCTACAGGAACAAATACCAATATCTTTTTCAGTCAATCTACAAATCTTCATGGCTGCAAAAAGTATGATGTCAGATATCATTAACTGGCGACAAAGTACGTACGTGGTAGACCGTTTAAAACGATTGAAAATGCTGAAAAATGGTTTGCATTTAGACCGGAAAAGTCCATGATTGGTGTGTATATCCAGTCTGGATCTTGATTGTGGAATGCACCCAAGATTTCCAAATCTGTGCGAGCTATCTTTTCACGGTTGGATACCACAGCATTTATATTTAATATAGAATCCTGCCTTATTTAAAAACTCCACTAAAAGTTGTACAGCAAATGACAATAAAAGAAATGAAAAACATCGTTTGCCAGCATTGTAACCAAATTGATGAACATGAACATGAACATGAACAGACTAAATATTATAATAAAAAAGAAGAACTAAAAAGAATAACCTCTGCGTCATTTCACGAAAGATCGCCCAATGTTTTAAATGACCCACCTCTGATTTGGCTTAAAATTGGTAGAACTACTCATTGGAGTGGTACAATTCATAAGGCAAACAATTTTACAGATTCGATATAGGGATCTTTATAGGTTCGGCCAAAGTAATTTTTTATAAGAAGGTACGAATATCGAATAACTAAATGTTTATTAGGTTACACTTCTTTTCATCGTCACATCTAATTCGTGTACACATAGCTGCTTTTTTTTATAAGAAACATCACTGCGCTTATTTTTGTTTGATTGGTCGTATTTATTATTTTAGTAGTTGTAGACTTGTACTCTCTTGATATCTGAAGTGAGCTCGAAACATATTCCGGATTATACAATATCTTAACAAAATACCATAGGTATAACAAGTGTTGATTTTAATTATTATTTTTATTTCGTTGTTATTATAAATTTTTAAAATGAATGCTTTTGTGTGGAGAACGTGATACAATCCTCTGGACTTACCACCTTACCAACCCAGTGCACGTGATTTACGCCCAGTACGACCGTGGATGAATACGATCTTACCAAAATTGGACACGAATCAGTTGATTTGCTCTGCATGCAGAAAGAAATTGAGTCAGATTTTAAATTCTTATACAACGCCATCATTGGTGGATCTTGAAGATCAAATTGGAATTGACGAAATGTATGTAGATAAAGACTTTGCATTCAATCTAGTTAACGAATGCCTGGAGAAAATGTATTTGATAGAAGAAGACTAAATGATTTGAAATATGTACAATTAAAGTTGAAAACTGCAAAGAAATTTTTTTCTGTTGAAATTGAAATCGATGAAGATAATTCCAGAGAGGAAGAATACTTTGTTGGTAAAAAAAAAAAAAAAAATTTCAAAAAAAAAAAAAAAAAATTCAATTAAGGACACCAAACTTTCCGTAGATTAGAGTATAGACAAAATTATAGAACTTGAAAAATATCAAAGCATTTCATCAATTTATCGGACAAGTTTACATGCTGATATTAAGTAATTGGTAGAAAGTTTTTACTGTGAAGACGGTATCAGCCGCTAGGGAAAATACTATAAACTGTATTGATAAAGGTAACAACAATTTATTCTCCTAGGTTCAAAAATAAGACTTACTTTACTCTTTTAGTATATCGAAAATCAATCTTAGAAAGATATTACTATTCTAAGTTTAAGGAACTTCACAATAATATTGAGATTGGATTTTCAAAATCGCGTCGTTAAGACAAAAAAAAAAAAAAAAAAACTGCATTTTGGCTGGGGCATCAGGTAGTCATTCCGTCTCGTAGGTACACATCCCAAAGATAACAGGACCTGCTTAGCCTTGGTAATATGTAACCACCTCATACATGTATACTGTTATTTGGGGCAAGAACCTAAATTTCCTAAACTATTCTAAATTAAGAAGAATCTTTGACACTGGTTTTAATAATCACTTCATAGAAGATGTAACTTACTATCAGTGGACCCGATCAAAATTCGAAGTGAGAATTTAAAACACTGATTAGTTCATTCAAATTTTTTTGAAATTGAAAATTCGTCATGTTTTTATAACAGACCAAAAAAAACACGTACGTATGGTAAGGGAAGTTAAAACTCTTTTAAGGAAAACGAATATACTTGTTTTGATGGACTTTTTTGAAAATAATGGTTTTGTCGCGAAAGATGCGGTGCAGGGATACTACTGTACCAATGAAAAGACGCCGATTTACCTTTTCGCAATATAAAAGGTGATTTTTTTGCTGTTTGGTCCGGTATTCTATTTTTGATAGCTCACGCGTGATTCGTGACATGTGTCAAAATCAAACATGCCATTTCATCGTGGAATGATTCGCACTTGAACAGCGCCCGTTATTTTTCCACTGCCTGATAAAAAGTATCGAGCTGAGAGCAATATTTAACGGCATTTATTGTCTGATTGCGTAGAAGCAACTCGAAGTAAGGGACATCTCGCTAGTCTAACCAAATGGTCAACGTGACTTTTTGGGATGCAAATCTTGTTTACCGACCGATTGCGGTGTTTCACCAGGAGCGCACCATGACCTCTTACGCCGAATGTTGTTGTAAACCACCCATTTTTCATCTCCGGTAACCACTCTTTTCAGGAAAGATTCACGCGAGTTTCATCTCAACAAAGAATCACAGACCATTGTTCGATCCATAATGTTTTTTTTTACTGAGTTCGTGAGGAACCCAAACTTCTACCTTTTTCGACATTCCAATCCTTTTCAGTCTCCGCGAAACGGTTATAATGGCGATCGCTTGCGTTGGATATTCTCGTACTTAATTCATTTTTCATCGCCCGCAATGAATCACTTCAAAAATGGTTCCATTTTGTTACGTTTTAGCAGCGTTTCACTGATGTTTATTCGGTTAATTAAATTTCTTTGCGTTAATTCATGTGGCACCCATCGAACTTCTTTGAGTGGCCTGCTCGTTTTAGATGATTCCAAACTGTCATACGGTTGATGTTTAGTGCCTCCGTTATATCCAGACAGCTTCCGTGCCAGTCTTGCTTTATCAGTTGTAAAATTTCATCGACTTTTCAGTGACAGGCCGAGCAGCGCGAGGTGCATCTTTTACATCGAAATTTCCAGAACGGAATCGAACAAACCACTCCTGGGCTCGGCGTTCACTCACAACATTCTCACCGTAAACTGCTCAAAACTTTCGGCATTTTTTTGCAGTGTTTTTTCCTTTTTTACAGTAAAAAGCCTCACATTGTGTATTTCTTCAGATATTTCACTCATATTCCAATCTGTATAACTTTGAACAATAGTAACGAATTAGACATCTGTCATCACAAAAAATATACCCTGACATGTCACCTTCCAAACACGTGTTCGTTTGACACAATCAGATTAGTGTTTCCAGGTATATTATACACCAACACCATCTAGTGACAAAAAACCACGGAGACTTTTTATATGACCAATATATTATTGTCTAAATAAGTACGTAGAATTTTTTTATACGGCATAGCTGATTTGTTATGAACAATTTCCTGACGATTTCTCTGGGAATTATGCAAGTTTGACTTTGGAAGTGTACCATTCGGTCAAAAATCAATATATCAAAAAATCCTACGTACTCGTACTTCTCTAGCTGTTATTATGTACAATAGAAAAAAATTAGTGACTCATCATAATCCAAAATTTACAGAAGCTGTTGGTTCGGCCGTAGACCCTTCCAAAAAAGAGAGGTCATTTAAGAAATGCTGCACAGCCGAGATTTTTAAATAAATTATTCTATAAAAATTATGTTTTACAGTCAATCATATGTACAATAAACTTCTACCTTTGTAAATTCGATTTAAGGTTTTAAGGCCTTGGGATACAAGGGCCCCAGTGTGACTTTCTATTCATGTGGAAATATTTATATCCTATAAAAAATTGTTTTGACTGAACCCGTAGAAATCCCAACTTGAATTTTTAAATGAATATAGAGGACGAGTCTAAGAGAGGGAACCACTTGAACTACATCCATACTATTTTCTATTAGTACCAACCTTCAAAAGATACGTGTATAAATTTGACAGCTGTCGGACGAATAGTTCTCGAGCGTTGTGAATGAAGCAACTTTTGTTATTGTGAAAAAAAAAAAATGGATTCAAAGCAATTTCGTATGTTGATCTATCATTGCTTTTTGATGGGAAAAAATGCAGCCGATGCAAAGAACTGGCTTGATAAGTGTTACCCGGACTCTGCACCAGCCGAACGAACCATTCTCAAGTGGATTTAAAAATTTAAAAGTGGTCATACAAGCACCGAAAATGATGCACGTAGTGGACGTACAGATACAGATTAGATAAAAACTTAAAAAAAGTCCACAAAATGATTACGAATGACCGTAAAGTGAAGTTGATCGAGATAGCTGAGGCTCTGAAGATATCAAAAGAGCGTGTTGGATATATCATACACGAATATTTGGACATGCGAAAGCTCTGTTCAAAGTGGGTGCCGCGTTTGCTCACAGTCGACCAAAAACAACAACGTGTTGATGATTCAAGAGTGTTTAAAGCTGTTCAACCGCAATAAAGCCGAATTGTCGGTATGTGACAATGGATGAAACTTGGCTCCAACACTTCACACCAGAGTCAAGTCGGCAGTCAGCTGAGTGGCGAGCAGGCGACGAACCTCGTCCAAAACGACCAAAAACTCAACAGTCGGCTTGCAAGATTATGGCATCCGTATTTTGGGATACACATGGAATAATTTTCATCGACTATCTCCAAAAGGGGCAGACTATCAACAGCGACTATTACATTGCATTGTTGGAGCGTTTGAAGGGCGAAATCGCAGAAAAACGGCCGTATTTGAAGAAAAAGAAAGTGCTGTTTCATCAAGACAATGGACCGTGTCATAAGTCGATCAAAACGATGGCAAAACTGAATGAATTCGGCTACGAATTGCTTCCCCACCCACCGTTTTCTCCAGATTTGGCCCCCAGCGATTATTTCCTGTTCGCAGACCTCAAAAGAAAGGTCACTCGCCGGAAAGAGATTTAAGACCTATAAAGAAGTAATCGCCGAAACAGAGGCCTATTTTGAGGCTAAACCGAAATCGTACTACAAAACTGGTATCGAAAGACTAAGATTACCCTTGATCAATCCAGACTTCTTCTATATCGTTTTTGCGTGGATACAGTTATTCAGAAATTCTGGGACCGGTACTTGTTTTTTAAGGTGGAACACATATTCATAAACCGAGTCCTATGGCGGTATTGACCTAGTCAAAAGTTGGCGCATTGGGCTTTGAAAAAGAAGTTGCCGACCAAATAGAAGTCGATTTTAACCAAGTTGGAGAAAGTTACTAAATTCAATGAAATAATAACCAGACTAAGAACTTGACAGACATGAGCAATTCATTTTGAAATTAAGATCGATCGATTATTATAGTAGTTCTTCCCAATTTTCCGCATTAAACTAGCTGTAGTGGTTTCTTACTTAAGTACGGCCCTAAGGATCAGACATCGAAAATCTTAATTTTCATAAAAAAAAATTTACAAATTTCTTAATATTCTACAGCGCAACTTATGTTAAGTCTTTTGCCATTCACAGTTTTCATTCTTTACAATGAGAAGAATAACTATAAAGATTGCGTAAGTTTTCGATTTAAAAATCGTCGGTACTCTGATATTGGAGAGGAAGAACAGTACACCAAATATTTTCAACTTAATGGTATATTTTGAATCACACGTCAAGGAGTTGAATGTTTTTTTTTTTATAATTGGCGCGCGTTCAAAGAATTTGTGTACCCTTAAAATGTTTGTACAAAGCGCGGGTTGTGTCAAACTGACTTGAGTATTCTCTTTAAAGCTAGAAGCAATGTAATAATCTTTGCATCTGTAATAACTGAACATATTCAATGGAAGGATGCGATTTATCACTTTGAATGCAATGTACCACGTGCGTTGAGTTGTTTTATTCGGTTCATAACTTTTTTTTTTTTAGGGTAATACAAATGCACCAATGATGATCTGTTTTTTACAGAACTATGGTAAGTCCCCATCCGAAGTGTAAAGCCTTCAGCTCAGTTAAAATATCTCCAGAGCCTTACTTTATTACATTAATCTATTTAACCTTACTATTGCCTTTAAAAATCTTCTAGCTACACCTTTGGACTCAACATCTTCACGAGGAAACCTATTCATTTCGATTTCGATTGCAACAAATACATTGGCTACACATTTGGACACCTAGTTACAAAACTGTTAAGGTCTTAAACTGAATGTATGTTTAGCCTGACAAGATTATGAGACTCTCCAGTACTACAGGGTTATATCCATGACCTCCTGTCGTCCAGCCAATATTGTTGATAAGAAGGAGGTAGCGAGAGTCGGAGTTTAGTGGCATAACTCCCACATGCTGCATTTCCTATTGAATAAGGTGTTTGAAAATTTTCGTCACAAAATACAACTTCATTCATTTTTTGGGTTTTTTTTTCCACAGAACTCAGCAAACAACCGTTCTTCGTTATTCATAATAGAAAAACTTCTCCTTAGACCGCATATGCGATGTCTTTCCACCCACGACTTTTGGTTTAATATGTTAGAGTTTTACTAGTTGCAACCCTTCTAGTTCATGATTTAATATAACAAAAGAAAAAAACACACCCGCTTTTGTACGGCTTTACAGCTTTAATTGACCCGCTGGTTGGCTTTAAATACCCTGAAGTCCTATGGTATGAGTAAAGGACACAAAATGTCGTTGATATCCAGATAGTTAAACATGATCCATGACTTTAGGCTCGTTTCATTGTTGTATAATCATCCTAATTAGAGACATAACAAATTGCAGTTCTTTTCAAGTTAACTCTAAACACCAATAACTTTTTTGCGAAATGACTTTACTTAAATAATTATCCTATAACTCAGGTTAACAAAAAAATCCGATCTTCTTTGATGTCAGCGTGGGTGAAGACAAACTGATATTTTAAATTGATTTCATCTGATCTCGTTTACTAAATGTCAAGATCGATCTTTATTGATATTGGTAAATAATACTATGACGTGGTGGGTGTAAATGTTGCACTACCGAATAATTTTCAAATCGCAATCATAAAAAATAGAACACTACTCATTATGATCTGAAAACCGTCATTCTTTGTCTTTGCACCTGGTTGAATCCATGAAGAATATTTTCATCATCAAAATAAAAAATAAATTTATCGTCAGTCAGATGGTTTCCGATTATAACTTTATGTGGATTTTGTTGACCACAGAAGAAACCTGTTATGTATCTATGTATGTATCGCCGTTGAAGGCCTAAGAAATTATTGCTCCCATAACCTACTTGTAAGATACCCTCTTCCAAAATTGAACTTCGGTATTTAAAACAAAATAAAAACAATGTCTACAAATTGGAATATTATGTAAATAACCACCAGAAGCCGCATAAATAATGTACTTTGCCTTGTCTTGTGTACCATATTGGGGATGACAAGTTCATTTCGGCATGTCACATCACCAAAGACATTACGAGGCAATTTCGTTAGAGGAAGATACACGCGCTTATAAATTTGCATTTATTTTAAAGGTTAGAGTTGATATTAAATTTGCCCGCTAATTTAACACAAACAAATTTTTAAATGTTTCTATATGAGTACATCTTCAAGTCAATATTTTTCAATTATTTAAGGGTGGTAGGTAATAATGATGGAAATGATTTCGACAATATACAAAGTAATATTTCAGGCAATTCTGCTTTATGGATGCCAGGTTTGGGGAGATTGTGCAATATGTCATAAAAAAAATCTTCAACGTATACAAAACTAAATTCTTAAGATGATGCTTAATCTACCTCGTTCCTACTCCACTAGAATCCTAAAAAAGTTATCAAATGTTGAGATGATTTTCGAAAGACCTTATAAATTAAAAGAATCTTTTGCTAGGAATGTTGTTTTACATGATAATCCCCTAATAAAAAACTTAATCAGTGAAACATGATAGTGTTTAGTTCTTTTGCGTTTTTGGTTTTTTTTTTATGTTTTATTTATTAATTATTTTTATTTATTTATTCATTTACTTATTTATTTATTCATTTATTAAATTATTTATTGTTAATATTATTAATTAGTTTATTTTTTATTAAAATCAATTGTTTATTTATTTAATTGGTATAATTACCAATTATTATTACTATTATTATTATTTTTTACATAAAGGTTTTATTCGTTTTTTCCATTGTTTTTCTAAATATTTTCGAACTGTAATCTTTAAAGGAAAATGTTAAATTTTGTAATAGCAGAAAGATATTTTTGTATATCGAATCTCTATTTTGTAAATTGTATAAGCTTTTTATGACGAAAATAAAGAAAAGACTATAAAAAAAAGAATGACTGCGATACAACCACAAGTTGCATAGCATCATCATCTTGGTGGTGGCACTTCCGCTGATTGGATGATGACAACAATGGCAACAGGAGGCAATTCCATTTAAACAATCAGCTAAAGATGAATTCTTAATTCCGCAACATTTTTTTTCCTATATTTTGTTTAAATTCTAATTTCAGTTTACGATCTATTAAAATTCAATTGAAGATATCAACGAAATGGTCTGTTGAAGTCTATTGACAACCGACACATTTATGAAGATCTATCTAGAGGCGAAGTATGGAAATAGAATGAAATTTGATGGCAGCTCCAATATTAATTTTTCTTGTCCTGTCTTGTTGTCTGACTCTGTTTTTGTAGCAATTTATTTTGATTGCATAATTAAATAAAACATTTCATGGAATTAAGGGTTAAATTGTGTAGTAACCTTCAATTGAAGGTAAAAAAAAGGGTACAACCCTGTTGGATATAAATGTCAGTTTTATTTCATTTTGTTGGAAATTGCTTAAATTGCTTTGATGGAGGGCTTAAAGACGTTGTATGAAGGGTTTATTTTTTAAACATGAAATTCCAAGATGCTGCTCTGTAAATAATGCCTTTTAAAGACTTTCTTAAAGAATTGCATATTTTCTCATTAACATTTTAGAGGACACACATTAATTGACCTCTTCTTAGTTGAAAAAAAAAAGTTATACCCAAAGAAAAGAGGATTAGAAAAATAAATTGTGAATAAATAAATAAACGTGAAGCCGATGACCACTTCAATCCAGTCCACTTTTCTGTCTTCCCCTGGTTATACCGATTAGAAAATTCCAGATATCGCCAACTGATCCGGTATACAATTCACTATGTTTTTGCAATTCCAAGCCCTTTATTATTTGAAATACTATGTTCAGATGAACTGGGTATCAAAATATCGACCTTCAGAAAAAAAGTCATTAAAATAACTTTTCTTATATGGAGTGGTAACAATTATCAATTATACTACATATTTGACCCCAATTATATTCGGATGATTTGAGCGAAAGACGATGGCAGGATATGTTCAGGACTGCTGAGCACGGGGTGTCTTGAAAACTCATGGAACTACACCTTGCTTGACTCGAACTGCAACCAACTTCCGATTGCTATAATTTCCAAACCGTTCACGACAGTGAGCTCAAATTTTGACACATGACAGATGACAGATTATTTACAAGCCTTTTAAACGATTTGCGTCTCAGTTGTGTTCAAAAAAATTTTTATCCGCGATGGAATTAAAACGTGATAGTATGATTGCTTTATTTTTGACTGGAAAACCACAAGTAGCTGTCGTTAGAGCCGTCCAGCACCTCAAAGTGAATAAATCATTTGTGTCTCGAACCATAGCTCGTTACCGTGATACTGGCAGCGTTGCAAAACGCAATGGAGGTGGTCATAAAAAAAAAAAAACAGCAACATCAGCAGAAATAGTTCGGAAAGTGAAGGCTCGAATTGAGCGAAATCCGCGTCGAAGTGGAAGAAAAATGGCTCGTGAGCTCAACATATCGTTGGAACGGATGCAATAGAAAAAAGTTAGAAATAACCGCCGATGGTCGCTCTCCGCTCGTATTTTTGGACCGTGGCGTCAAAATTAATGCGATCGTATACCGTGAAACTGTCTTAGAGGCAGTATTGAAGCTTTGGGAAAACAATCATTTCGGTCGGAGACCGGGGACATTTCAACACGACTCGGCACCGTGTCACAAAGCGCGCGTCAAATAAGATTGGTTAAAAAACAATGTTCCACACTTCAATTCTTTGACACAATGGATTGCAAACTCTGCGGATGCAAATCCATTGGATTTCTCTGTCTGGGGTACTTTGAAGGCGAAGGTTGACACTAAAAAATACCAAAGTTTGGACCACAACAAGCACCTCGTCGGGAATGGGCCAAAATACCGCAGAGCCATTTGCGTGCAGCGTGCGATGCTTTTTTCGGCCGTCTAAAGGCCATTATTCGCGCCAAAGGTGGACATATTGAAAACTACTGATACAATTTGAAAATTGATGTATTTTCCAACATTTTTTGCTTTGACAAAATAAAATTTATCAAAAAATACAAAATTCTGAAAGTTCATTATATTTGTGGAAAACAGAAGCACAAAGCAGAAAGATGAAGGAATTGTCGAGAGCTGAGTTTTTTAGGTAACGTATAGTAAATATAATAAATACAATATTTGTATTATATATATATAAATTTAAGTGTAAAATTATTGTAAAACATTATTATTTTCATTTTTTATTAGTTTTTAGATTGAGTTACGCTGAAAAAGAAGAGTACTTGAAGAAATTACTCGGCGAAGAAGATGACCAAAATGATAACCCTTCGGACAGTGAAGACGAGGATTGGTTTCCCAACGATAACGCTCGGAACTCTGCCAATGCTAAAGTATCGGATAATGAAGATTGCGTTGATAGCGAAGCCGAAATTGATGACGGAACTCAAGAAGAAGAAGAAGGCGATGACGACTAAGAAGTGTAGTTTGAGATGTTTCAGCCAGCAAAAGTGCAACTTTTGTGGCAAAAGACAAAACGGTTTGGAATAAAACTCCGCCTCAAAACCAGAAAACTCCGGCTAGAAACATCGTTAGGCAGAGAGCTGGACCGCATAAAAGTTCGGAAATGTTATCGATCTCTGGCACATTCCAAAAATTCATGATATTGGAAATGGTTGACATAATCGTGCACAAATAAAAAGGCTGGAGTAGAGTATCAAGATTTCAATAGCAAGCATCCAAAGAACGAGCCGCGTGTATGGAG
Organism: Volucella inanis; assembly: GCA_907269105.1. NCBI lineage: Eukaryota > Metazoa > Arthropoda > Insecta > Diptera > Syrphidae > Volucella > Volucella inanis. The sequence goes on along the minus strand of OU026154.1, from coordinate 37,022,858 downwards.
AAAGTTACGGTAACGAAAATATACTCTTTTTTTTTTAGAATATTGATAGGTGATAATTCAAACACAGACCACATAAATAAAATGTGGAAGGAAAACTTATTTCCGCTATATTGTGCAATGATGAGACGAAAGTGATTTCAGTCGCTTTTACGTTTAATATCTTTTATCGATTATACTACACGCCAAGAACGAGCAGTCAATGAATAAGCAGCACCTATTTCTGATGTTTGGAACATCCTGGATGCAAGCCTAGCTGCGGTGTATAAACCAACGGAGTACTTGACTATCGACGAATAGCTCTTTCCTTTTCGAGGGAGAACGAATTTTACCCGGTACATGCCATCGAAACCTGCTAAATACGGTCTAAAATTATTTTGCTTGTGCGAAGCAAGTAATGCTTATCCACTCAAAGGGATTTTCTATACAGGTAAAAAAGGTAATACTCGAGAAGTCAATCAAGAAGAACGAGTTGTGAAAGAACTGGTCGCCGCTTACAAAGGATCTAGCCGGAACAAAATCATGGACAGATTTTTCACGACTTTACTGTTAGCAGAGAGTCTTTTGTCAAGGAAGCTTACTATCGTCGGTACTTTGAGAAAAAATTACATTCATTCTTCAAGAAATTAAACCGTTGAATTCTAGACCATTATTGTCCACGTGGATTTCACGAGAAAATTACCATCTGTTCATATGTTCCAAAGAAACACAAAGCGGTGATTTTTCCCAGTACTATGCACAATGATGCTACGATCTCTGATGCATCTCACCAGAAACCAGAATAGATTTTCTTTTATAACAACACCTAAGCTGCCGTTGAAACTATGGACCAAATGTGCATGAGATATTCCTCCCAACGGCGAACGTGCTGATGGCCGGTATCTTATTTTACACTATTTTCGATATCGCCGGTGTTGCTGCGTACGTTACTTACTACGAAAATAATGATATGCTTGCAAAAAAACTAACATACGCAAACTTTTCCTACGCCAGGTCTCTGAAAAACTAGCCATACCAATGAAAGAAGAGCGATTTACTAACAAGCAAGTCATGCGAAATAATGCAACGAAAATGGCAATAAGCCCGTTTGTGATCAGCACACAGCAAAAATCACAAAATGTTTTAATTGTGATCATTGATTTCTAATATATCTGTGTGAAAGATTGAATTTTAATTATTGTTTTGTAATTTTCCATATAGTATTAGTGTTGGGTCTATAACTTGATTGCGGTTTGCTAAGAGATGGCGTAACTTGTATTATTCCATTGTTATTTTTCCGTTGGAACATGCGTTGGAAAGCTGCTGTCATTGTACGTCATTTCAGTATATGTCATTCATTTGAAGCATAAGCAACAATAATTTTTTTTCACTCAAATATGTCCAACTTTGTGCCTGAAAAAGTGTTTTTGCGGAGAGTTCTCTTCATTACTTTAATATGAAGAAAACTGCTGCCGAAAGTCATCGTATTTTGGTGGAAGTTTATGGTGAACATGCGCTAGCTGAGCGAACGTGCCAAAAGTGGTTTGCACAATTTAAAAGTGGTGATTTTGGCTTGGAAGATAATGAATGTCCTGGGCAGCCAAAAAAGTTTGAAGATGAAGAACTGGAAGCATTACTCTATGAAGATTGTTACCAGCCACAAGAAGAGCTCACAGAATCTTTGGGTGTCACTCAAGCAGCCATTTCAAAACGTTTAAAAGCAGCTGGATATATTCAAAAGCAAGGAAATTGGGTTCCATATGAACTCAAGCCGAGAGACGTCGAAAGGCGGTTTTGCATGTCCGAAATGCTGCTGGAACGCCACAAAAGGAAGTCATTTTTGCATCGCATTGTTACTGGTGATGAAAAATGGATCCATTACGATAACCCCAAGCGCAAAAAATCATATGTGAAACCCGGCCAACCAGCCAAGTCAACGGCAAAGCCGAATATCTATGGCGCGAAGGTAATGCTTTGTATTTGGTGGGATCAGATGTGTGTGCTGTATTATGAGCTGCTAAAACCGGGTGAAACCATCAATGGACAATGCTACCGAACACAAATAATCCGTTTGAAGAGAGCAGTAGCCGAAAAACGCCTGGAATATGCGACCAGACACGAGGCAATAACTTTCCATCATGACAACGCTCGGCCCCACGTTGCTATTTCGGTTTAGAACTATTTGGAAAACAGTGGATGGGAAGTGTTACCCCACCCGCTTTATAGCCCAGACCTTGCTCCGTCTGACTACCATTTGTTCCGGTCGACGTAGAACGCCCTCACTGAAATACGGTTCACATCAGAGCAGAATATCAAAAATTGGCTTGATTCATTCTTGGCTGTCGAGCCGACGCAGTTCTTTTGGGATGGGATCCACAAATTGCCAGAAAGATGGGAAAAAGTCATAGGTTCAGATGGGCAATACTTTGAATAATACTATTGTACATGTTTTTCTTAAATAAAAAAAATGTCCTTATAGATATATACTCGTAGAGCAAACTAATAACAACTACATATAATGCGAGTATGTAGCAAAGATTAACTTGCATCGAGATGACACTATTTAAATTTCAGAGAATAAGACATGCGGATTTCGGTTGTCTTGGAACAACATAAGCCATTTCGAACAAATATTATTTTTAAAACTTGAGAAACACCAGCGGTCAATTCATATTTAAAATTCAACAAATGTATCAAGTTAAAAATGATTTTTATATATTCGCAATTATTTTCCACTTAACTCATTTAATGTAGTTGCAAAACAGATAGTATTGCAGAGAGACTGACACGTAGATGGCGACTCTATTAACATATCCATACGATTTTCAGTTAGTACCAACCTTTAAACGATACGTGACATTTCGACCATTTGCTATCGAGAGATTGAAGTTTTAAGGACACCTTTTGATATTTTCAAAACCATGGAAAAAAGCAAGTTTCGTATGTTGATAAAATACTACTATTTGATGGGAAAAAATACCGTTAAAACTCAAGATTGCCTTGAAAAGTTTTATAAGAAATATACTTCGTCAACAGTAACATTTATCGCAGGTTTTCTGAATTCAAAAGCGATTGTATAGGCACAAACGACACTTTTATTTAAACGACTCTAGAAGATAAATAAAATCAAATCTTGCCAAAAAAATTGTGTTTTTAAAGGGTGTCCCAAAATTCAGGGAAGATTTGGATTTTGTGCCTTTTGTGCGATAAAGTTTTATCAACGAAAGAAATACAGAGTAACAGCTTGCAGTTCAGAGTTATTAAAAATGGAGCAATATTTTAAAAAATTATATTTTTTCAAACAAAACCAAAATCTTTTTCAGCGTTTTGTTAGTTCCGGGACTTGTCGAACAGCTTGTAAAAAGTTTTAGGATTGAATGATTTTGAATTTATAGATTTATAAATATAATATAACCAATAACTATTTCTTATGTAATCCTGTAATCTGAGGATCAGCTTGTCATGTTTTCATCTGAATTGTAGAAAGTCCTTTCCGTCCTCAAACTGGTTCAGCACAATTCCGGTTCCTAACCGATTGCAAATAATGCAAATAATGACTTTAATATCTCAAATCAATTTGAGTAAGAAGGTAAGACTTTATTTAAACTAATTAAACTTAATTTTTCAGTTTTCAGTGAAATAGTTGCGTAATAATGATTCACTTAATCCCTTTCATAGGTCGGGTAGGACGATTTCCTAATCAAAAGTCTCGATTCACATAAAAAGAAATGTTGTTGTTGTTTAACATTTCTTCCGCAACTTATATTATTCTATACATTAAGCCCCTTTTGTTTAGATCCCACTACAAGGCATATTCTCTTACCCGGAAGAATTGTTCCCGATAAAACTTTTACATCTCTTCTGGTTTATCAATCCGATTGCTAATTCCCAGTTCAGAGTACAATGGGTCATGAAGTGCATAAGAGGAAATGGCTGTACCCTCATCCTAATTACCCAACAAATGTTCTACAGGATGTTTATTTAAATATCCACAAATCCGAAGCCACCCCAGTTCAACGTTCTGAATACTCTGCGCGGCTCACTTTGCAGTCTTTTATCAAATGGCGTGTCTTCATAAATTTATCTACTCCCGTCAAAAAAGAAGAGGAACATAGATTTTTCATTAGCTCCTGATGCTTCAAATCACTATGCGACAATTTTTCGCTTGTTTTGCTAAAATTTAAGATAACACAGAAGCGAAACATGAAAATTATGAAAAAAAAAAAAATAATAATAATAATAAAAAATAAAAATCACAATCCATTCTCAGATAGTTAGATACTTGGAGAGAGAACGGTTTTGTAGTACTTGTAACTCAGCCCATTCAACCATGAGATAGGAGGCAGCGAGAAACAAAAAAAAAAGATGCAGTCACATTTTGCTTCTGTCGCTGTGATTTTTCCTTTAGCATGACCAGGGCATTGGAAGACAAAGGCATCAACCAATGCAAATACAGGGGGGAGAGATTGCAAAAACAATCCAGAGGGATTTATCGCTGTTACAGTCGCACACAAGGGAAACGGAAATGACTGATTACAGTGTCGGGTGCGCATTTACAAGTTTTATGCAAATTGGGAAAGATACTCGAAAGATACTATTGCGAGTAAACCAATAAAGATGGTGATGATCTGCTTTTTTTCTCAACTACTACGTGTTCTGCAGTCATTCAATCCAGAATCAGATTGAACAGAAAGATTTTGACTAAGTGAAATGATTAGATCAATATAATGAAATGATACCAATCTAAAAACCGCCTAAAAGACTAGCATCAATTTAGAGTTCAAACACATGAAAGAAAACTTTCCAATGACACACTAAGCCGATCCCACATTCATCAAAAAAAAAACCACTACGGGGAACGCGTTTCAGCATCCGAGATGAAGTAATGGAAAAATCGCAGGAAGCACTGATGGACATACCGAAACCGAATGTAGAAAAATGTTTCAAGGATTGGATCAAGCGCTGGCATAAGTGTGTTGCAGTCGATGCGGATTACTTTGAAGGGGACAATATAGATTAAGATGAATAAACTTGTATTTTTAATGTTCTGAACTTTTTGATCAAGGTGGTATGCAGTGTAAATCAAAGCATAAATAGATTTTGAGCTCAACTCAACTCTCGATTTTGAATAAGTTGTTCTTTGATTAGCTGATTACGTAATAAGCATTGTCTTTGTCGGATAAATGCAACGACTTATCTACGAGTACATGAAATCAAATCAATATATTTCACCGATACTGTCGATACTAATATAAAAAAAATAATAAAAATTTGTTTGTTTTTATGTAGGGGTAAATCTCTTGAACTACTGAACAGCTTCTAAAAATTCTTTCACTAATAAAAAACTACACTATCACTGAGTAATATAGACTATATTTTATTTTGATATAAATAAAGTTTTTAGCTCGCAATCTCAATATTTGTAAATCAAGTCAGAAGAAAAAGCTTGACTTTTATATTTACTCCACAATAATGTTTTTTTTTTATGTTCAAAATAACGTTTAATATAGTAAAATTTTGAAATAAAACGTTATTAAATGTTAATTGATAGAATTGTGTGTCTAATAAATTATATTTAACTTATTTAGCTGAAATAAGTGTTTATTATCCAAAAAATATATCATGATTCAAGCGCTGTCATTTGTAAAGCGTGCATTCTCAGGCTTCACCCGTTTAATAAAATTTAAATGTGTTAAAACAACATTACCCAAAATAAATGCGGAAAGGGCAATTTTTCAGGTCAGTCTAAAAGAATCTTATTTGGCTCAAATAAATTCTTCAATCAATGTATGCTACTTTCCTACATTTAAATCTTAAGTCATACCATTTAAATTTTTTCTATATTAATATTTAAATATCAACAAAAATATGTCTAAAAGAGAGTCATAACTCTCTAAATAGACATTCCAGTGGAGGGCTGTCAAAATACCTCGAATTTTAGAGTCTTTCTCAGAGAATACAAATCGCCTTGTAATTCTATGAGAATACGAAGTAGAGAATCTAGTGCCGAGCGTTTGCAATAGCTTGCTGAACAAAATGTTAGAACATCACGGGCACGCGCAAGTGAATCTAGCGCTAAAAGTAACAGCGACTTCCAAAGCAAAATATTATTGTAGAATTTCGCGTGCACGCGCCTGAGAATCTAGCGCTGAGCGTTTGAAGCGGCTTACGGCAGAGATACAAAGACAACAAGCACCTATATCTAGAAGAGATCTATTAACGGTAATAGATCAGCTTTCGGTTACAATCAAAACATTGATTATGTTCAGCAGAGCACTGTCCAAATTGGAAAAATAAATAATACCTATTTTAAGTGTGTGTTGTGCTGCTGGAGAAGTATTTCTCCCCGATATTCAGAATCCACCACAACCAATAACAAATCTACGTATTTTTAGATATAATACCAACGTATGAAGGTATAATAGCTTTTTTCAGGTGACTTCGTTCACCGGAAAAGAAATTCGGAAAAGTAACTTTATGCCTACTTTTAAACCCTCAATTTTTGCAAATTTACTTCTTCTCCGACACAGATCAACTATCATTGCGAACGAATATTAACCCCATGTTAAAAATTGATTTGATAAATGAGGTAAAGATCGCATTAAACAGTCATAACCTATACATTGCAGTTTCAATTACAATCTAGAATTCATTACAAAACTTAAAATTAATTATCCACGCTGATCGCACATCGCAAAACCAGCACCAGGTAGGTACAATGTGAAGATAGTTAGTTAACGAAGTTGATGTCCTATTAGTCGATATCATAGTACTGCATAGTAGAGATGACCAGCTAAAAAAGTTTCTGAATTGCATCGTTTTTATGATCTCTTACAACATCCTTAAATGTTTGTAACAGATGTAGGCCTTTATAATCTGGCTGTCAATTAGTAAAATTCTACAAAAAATAAAACGGTTTCATGTATGAATATATATTGATGATCAGAGCTAATTTTTTCAATGTTTCCCATTATTACAGAGATTTGTTCATTTAGCTAAAAGATATTAAAGAGATTTAATTACATATTTCAAAACCAACTAAAATTGAAAGCTGCCGATTATATTCACTTAAGAGATGCCTTGAATCGATATTTTAATGTTAATACTGTACTCGTAAATATTGGACAACATGCTATCTTGCCTTTATCTTTCACCGATTCTCCGAGATACCTGCATGAAAAAACAAAAGATTTTTTGACCTATGTTTGCAATTACGAAAGACCAGACTAATTTATCACATTTATGTTACATGGAGACCTTAAACTGTTTCCCGGCAAGAGGTCTTTCGATCGACATGACATTGTAACTAGGGTCTTTTATTTAAAAATTGATTAAATTGATCAGAAAAGACTAGATTTTTGGAAAGTCTATTGTCATATGCTCAGCGTTGTGTGACAAAAGAAAAATACAACCTCACGAAATCGACTACAATATATTTATTAACGTGTATATGAACCATGCAGGGAAGAAAATCTAACATCGTGTATGAAAATGTAAGCGTGTATGAAAACCGGCATCCGTTCTAAGAAATATCCACGGTATTTTTTAACTGAAACGCAGACCTGTAAGGACGGTTATCCTCTTTATCACAAACGAGACGTTATTAATGGCCTCAAATCGCCAATTTATTTCACTTAAGATTAATATCTTACGTATTACAAGTTAAGGCTTAAGCATAATGATGATATAATGCAAGAATGGATTGAAATGAGCGAGTACAAATTATTTTTTGATATGTGCAAATATGTATGTAGTAGAAATTAACGTAACACATAGTAGGTAAACAATAAATGGCTCCAGCAGTAAGGGCTGGTCCATTTTGACGTATCCAAAACGTCATGAACCAAGCTTAGACATATGGTAAACAAACCGTTTTGACACATATGTGATTTTGTTTGTGTAATATGACTGATTTTGTGCCAAATAATCGTCATTTGCGGGAAGTGTTAATTTTTTTCTTTCATTTGAAGAAAACGGTGGCTGAAGCGCATCAAGAGCTCAAAAAAGTTTACGGAGATGCTGGTCTAAGTAAAACAACGTGTCTTGGTTCCGTCGCTTCAAAGATGGTTCGAAGACGCTGAATTGGCACCATGGCTCGGCCAAATATTCACGCTGCGAAGGTTATGCTGTGTATTTGGTGGGAACAGGTCGGTGGTATTTATTATGAACTGTTGGAACCCAGTGAAACCATCATTGGGGAACGGTATCGACTTCAATTGATCAATACCAGCAGATGCACAAAAAGGGAGTCTACAGCATGACAACGCTCGGCCTTACGTTGCCAAACCCGTTGAAACCCAACTGAAAAGGCTTAAATGGGAAGTCCTACAGCAGCCGCCATATTCCCCAGATATTGCGCAGTCCGATTCGTTCGATAGCATTTGGTCTTGGTATTCGACTCTGCCAAAAATATGAGAAATAGTTGTAACTAGCGATGGGCAACACTTTGAATGATTCATTTGTAACCATTTTATCACAATAAATTTGCATTTTCATAAAAAAAACGCAAATTATTGCTAAGTTTTTTACAAAGAAATAAATTGTCAACCGTGTCCAAAGTTTTTGAAAAATCCAGCAACGTTAAAAAGGAAGAACATTATGTGTCCATGGCTTTTCGTATGTCGTCTACGTGTAGAAGTGAAGCTTTGCAACTTCTCTGTAGCTGTAGCAGTAACAGTCTTGCATATAAAAATAGGGAAAGTATACAGTATTCAACCTTATCAGTCAGAGCGTATTTTTTTTCAGAATATTGCTTTCCCTCCCCTCTCATCCTATTACTTAAAAACCCTGGACAGGGTTTTAAAGAAATTTATCAATCAGCTTGCCGGGACATAGAGTAATTGGAAAACGATGATAATGGGAAAAACACTTTGAGAGAAGCTTCGATTTCCCAATGTTCGTTAAAGTTGAGGGAATTGTTTATAGTGATACTTTTATTTTGTCACCTCTATGAACCACTAAAATTATTTTTTGTAGACGCCTCTTTCCTTTCTTTGGAAAATATTCCTCACAAATTTGATATTGCCGGAAGTAAGACAATCTGGAAAAATAACACCAATAGTAGCTTCTTGTTATAAGATACATCATTAATTATCTGAAATGAATGTACTATGAGTCAACTCATGTTGAAGCAGCGAATCGAACGCTAAGCGATCTCAGAAATTCAAGTGCCCCCATGGATGAGGTTATTTTTGCTTTTGTTGGTGATTTTCGGCAAACACTTTCAGGCATAACAAAGGAGAACGTGCTGATACGAGTATAATTAATGCATATTATATTGAATATTCTCTGTTATGGGATTCAATTCAAACCCTTAATTTGCGCACTAATAGGAGAGGCCATTTAATCAAAAATAACGATGACGATTTCTCAAACAGCTGCTCAAACTTGGAGAAGGAAAAATTATTTCTCCAAGGACTAATGGTAGTAGCGCTGAAATCGAGTTAGACAATAGATTAGGGCGTATAGTCTCGAATATCTTATAGATGCAATAAATCCGGGTGCAGAAAGTCTTCTGCAAGGACATTATCAATGGCTTTGTTCAAGAGCAATAGTATGATCCAGGAAAGATACATGATGACTTTATTTTTTAAAAAAGTTTCTACTCAAATAAAACATTATAAGTCAATTGATACAGTCATCAATATTGAAAACATAGTACACCAGCTACAAGTTTTTTTTTAAATTCCTTAAATCCCTCTGGTCCTGGTCCGACCTTATGTTAAAGATAAAGGTAACCCCATCATGCTTGTAAGAAATTTAGACTACTAAAAGAACACTAGCGAGATATATACTTTAATTGTAATGACGATTCTCACCGGGCCAGCAGTCAGACAACTAGCGCACATTCCACACGTAATTGCCCTCACAATAAATAAGTCCCAGGGATAAGCAATCTCGCTGGTGGGTATCGACTTGTGAATGGAGTGCTTTTTCCATAGATAATTATATGTTGGCTTATCTCGAGTGAGATCTCTCGAAAACCAATATATTTTGCTTTTAGAAAACAAAAGAACATTAAACATAGTATACAGAGAAGCATTAATCTGATACACTAATTATCTTCCTGTTTATGACGGCTAAACATTAACATTTAAATACGATATCTATCTCATCCTACTATAATATCTAAAAGTGACCTCTATTATTCCTGGCTATTTTTCTCTACATATTTGCTAAGTTTCATCACAAACCGTTTAATCAGTGGTAAAAATATTTAACGCAATTTTGATTTGTCTACCCGTGCGGAGCCGGAGCAGGCCAAATAGTCTTTTATAATTTCGGTGGCGGAATGAAGAGAAACCAAATAACTAGCGATGTGGCATAAGGTTCCTTATTTGAAAAACTCTACCTCTACGACGCTTTTCTTCATGTTTTAATCCAAAAAGAAGTCAAGTAGCAACTTTTGGAAGCGCTGATAACATCTCAGTTGTAACTGTTACTACAAAAATAAAATTACTTAAGCACACTGCAAAAAAAATTCTCTGCTAAATTCCCCGGAAAATACGTCTACGTAATGAGAGCTGTAGCATTTATAGGTATAACAGGTGGAACAGCATTCAAACCGTATGAACCAACATATCGTGCTGACTTAACAGACAATATGTTCCACCAAAAATTATTTAATCCGCAAGAAATCCCGTTTACGTCAATATACGTAGGGTTTTCCCAATGAATAATAAAGGTTTCAAGTTCTAAGTCAGGTACAAGGTTAAGTAAAATCCGAAGTTTAATTATGATATTATGTTATAATATCGAAGATTTCGAAGATGGAAGATAAAATGACTAATCCATCTTCTAGTTGAGGGTAAAAGACCTTTCTACAATCAATTTTGTGCCGTCTCGACACCATTCCGAACGGAGAGATGTTCTTTGCAGACACGGACTCGGCAACCACCGTGGCAATGGTGAAAGTTTGCCGCTTAAGTAATTCTGAAGGGAATTAAAAAACATTTGATAAAGTCACACTATGCCGAAGGAGCAGGTATTTGTTCTTGATCTTTTTATGTAGATTAAATCAACACATTGAAGATGTGAAGTAAGTAGCGAAGGCGCTTAGTAAAGGCTTTAGAGTTCATTAGAAAATACAAGATTTACGTTCAACTTTACGACAAGTAATGCTCAAAACAGATTCAATTCCAATGATCATTTCAATATTTCCGGAAATCAAGTCGAGGAAGATGAGATATGAGAATAGGTACTCATAGTCACGGATAATGGTAACACCGAATGTGAATGTACATATATGAACATCGAAATCTGAAAAGCTGGAAGTTTATGATGCTATCTGAAATGTGAAAATACAAGGCTCTCTGCTTAGAAACAAAGCAGAGCTTACCAGGTGTACCGGTATGAGCATCAAGATACAAATATCTCGATAGGGAACATTTATTGTGAACGGGCCTTAATTAGTATACATCAAGTCATTGAGCAACCAATATCATATATTCATCGTGTAAAAATGTCGAATTTTGTACCAGAAAATGATTCATTTTTTTTTCTCATTTGAAGAAAAGTGCTGCTGAGTCACATCGAATGCTGGTTGAGGCATATGGTGATCATGCTCTATCAGAAGCAACATGCAAAAGATGGTTTCAACGGTTCAGAAATAAGGGTTTCAATGTGAGAAATGAAGAACGTAGAAGTTTGAAGACGCCGAATTGCAAACAATATTGGATGAAGATGACACTTTGAGTCAGAAACAAATGGCAGAAATGTTAAATGTTGCACAACAAACAATTTCTGACCGTTTAAAAGCTGGAAAATGGGTGCAACATGAATTGAATGAAAGACAGATGGAAAACCGAAAAACCACTTGTGAAATTTTGCTTCAAAGACATGATAAAAAATAAGAATTATTACTGGCGATGAAAAATGGATTTATTTTCAAAATCCTAAACGGAAAAAAATCATGGGCTAAACCGGGACAACCATCAACTTCGACTGCAAAACCAGATCGATTCGGTAAGAAGATAATGCTGTGTGTCTAGTGGGATCAGAAAGGTGTGGTTTACCACGAGCTCCTAAAACCTGGTGAAACCGTTCATATAGATCGCCACAGACAACAAATGATAAATTTGAACCATGCATTGATCGAAAAACAACCAGAATGGGCCAGAAAACACAACAAGGTAATTTTGCTCCATGACAATGCACCTGCACACAGAGCAAAACTGGTTCAGGATACGTTCAAATCACTTGGCTGGGAGCTGCTACCCACCCGCCGTATTCACCAGATTTGGCTCCTTCCGAATACCATTTGTTTTCATCGTTGTTTAATTTCCCATTCAAAATTAGTGTTTTATTTTCACTTCATACCGGTATGTACACCTGGCATTTCTCTTCAATGCCGGATCAGTAACCTACTGCTCTATAGGGTAAAAATTCTTTGAAAATAACATTGACATTGGAAAACTGCAAACTTTTGTGAAAAGATGTGTGTACTTTAGTACTTTAGGCATATTATTATTATTATTATTATTGGAAAGGCAAAAGTGTCGTGCTTAAGAGGTTTTAATTTTCGCTTTGTACTTCCTCATTCCTCAGAAATCACTTACACTCTAAATCAACTTCTTATAGAGCAATTACACGGTAAAATATCATATTTTCGCAACTTTCTCATTTTAATTTCACGGCTCATGGGTTACGCAGAAATTGAAAAATGTTTATAACTCCCCAAAAACCTATACCATGACCAATTAGGATTCATATATTGGAATTGGAAACAAATCTCCGTATTTTAAGTTTTTTTTTTGTTGGTTCTTTTTACAGCCATGTCGTTGAGAGTTTGATTTATGGCCCCATAAAGTGGGCATGCGAAATCGGTTGTTGTAACGTTGACAGGCAGCAGTCAAGCGGAAATTTTAAGAGCACACCTTGTTGCGTTATAGTCTGTCGAAAGTATGTGTTTTGTTGTTTTCTTTTCGAAAACATAAATAAACGGTTTGTTGGTTTATTTTGACAAAGGTCACTTGGTAACGGTAATACCATCTCCATTAGTTGGAACGATTTCCTCCCCCATAAATTGAGAATAAGACCATATTTGATGCGGAGACAAATGGTATGCAAAAGGACGATGGTATGAGATCAACTAAAATTTGCAGTTGATTGGTCTTATTTTATTGAATTGGACATATAGCCTGAACATTATGGAGAATAACTCATGGAATGTCAGATATTGAAAAGGTGAAAGTTCCTATATTAAACTCAGCAACCCAAAATTTTACTGTTGTAAACGAAGGAGCAGACTCACCCAGAAAAGAATCCAGTTCAGTTTTTATATTGGTTGGGCTGAGGCGCTTCAAATAAAAGTATTGTATCACATAACACAGCATATTGATGTCTGCTTTCAAACTTGAAACATATGCTTTGTAGACTGCGTACTTTCCAATATAGTGATATTTTCAAATAACTACCGCCATGTCTGGAATTAAATTGTACTCTTAATTGAACTAGTATATCGGGACTATTTTATCAGATTCAACGAACGACTTAGCCTTCTTATTTTTAAAAATTGCGGGCAGAAATTATTTGCCTGTGAAAAAAGCCAAGTTTCGACATAACTAAGAAGGATAACGGAGTACGATAGCATTGTTTATGACCAGCCGAAATCAAGATAATGACACGTTACTATGGAAAGCAGATAGTTTCCGCTGACATTGACAATCCCAGATCTATTATAGAAACGGCCAACCAAATCATCAATATTACGATCAACGCAGGATACACTTTCTGTGCCTACTTCGGATGTCGAAAACTTTTTAGCCACTAACATTGACTGGAACTACTATCTCAATATATATTGTATATACGAAAACTTTGCCGATCGCATATTTAACCGCAACGACTGCTGGCATATGGGACCTATATATAATATAAATATTGCTGATTGAATGTGTTAAGAAACACGACTGAAGGAACAATGCACGGAAGTTTAACCAGAAGCTTAAAAGAGCATGTTAGGGCATAAAATTAATTTAATTAGAATTAAATTAATTATTTTTTTTTTAGAATTAGCGCAGCAGCTGAAATTTTCGGCTTTGTAAGCGATGAAAAGTACAAAGAAACTTCAACTAATTCGGTATGTACAACTGAGAAGCTTAATGTACACCCTCAATGCGCAACCGCTCAATTATCAAGGCCCATTAACGATGTAGCATAAGAATAAGAAAACGGCATTAAAAAACAAGGAAAATCTGTATAGCCCTAGTATACAGACGAAATTATGCAGTTATTGAATCGGCCAGTAAATCGACGTTGTATGTTCTTGTGATTGTTTTCCTCTTCTCCATATAGCCAACGTGGATCACACCTCGCGCGTCCCAAAAATGGTAGCCATCACCTGTCCAGTCGAAGGCACGGTCTTTGCCTTCTTTGGAGCCTGTTAACCGGGTAAAACCCATTGTTTCGATTGTTCTTTTGTCTCTGATGTGTACTGATGAACCTATGTCTTATCGACAGACACGAAACAGGTGCAGATACTCCTCCAGATTTTGATTAAACAGAGCCAGGCACGTGGTCTCACGATAGCGCCTGTTCTCAGGTGTGAGCGAATGCAGCACCCATCGCGCGGACAGCTTTCTCATGCTCAAAATCTCGTGCAGGATATGGCTAACGCATTCAGTTGAGATGCCTGCTATCTCAGCCAACTAGCGAATTTTCACTCGACGGTCCGCCAATGCGAGATCATGGATTTTGTCCACGGTTTCATCAGTGGTAAAAGTTTTTGGGCCACCTGGGCGCGGTTCATCAAAAACCGACGTGCGGCCACGGCGAAACTCAGCGAACCAATGGTATTGAAAATGGGCTTGATTTTCTCGTAGGTTTTACCACTCAAAAACTAGAATCGAATCATGGAACGATACTGCTCTTCTGGTCGCAAAAAACACTGACACGATGTTTTGAAATGGGTGTCAAAACAAAACCAAGCGTCGGATTGTCACCAAATTTTGACATGCGGGTTAAAAGAGGTTGTACTATCCAGTCCAGTGGTTATACTTTCAATCCGAGTACTCATCAAACAGCTCCTGTAATGATTTTATCGTTGCCTCGAAGGAATATTTCGATGTTGAAGGATAAATTTTCAAGCTTGGATTCTATGATCCTATAATGAAGCACAATGCTTTCCAAACCGACGAAGGAACCATGCTTACTATAAAAATAGTGCAAATGGAAATGGTTATCAAATAAACGATATATCGACCTAGGGTTCTATTTCTTTTTTCACACAACGCTTATATTCACAGCTTAGAGCCCTATTTCACAACCTGGTAATTTTGTGTTGACAGGATAAAAAGATGAACATCCTCTAACCACATTTGTCATTAGAAGCGGTTTGTAAAGCCTATTGGAATAAGCTGATACGTGTATGACTGATGGGTTGCCGTCGATAGCAATTCAAGCATGATGTTTTAATAGGATGTATGTATGATACTTCCTCATTAGTCACGTACTAGTGGATGAAGCCAACGGTGCCAACGGTGCCAACAGTCAAACAAAACAGAATAAGTCTAATCTGTCGAACAAGAGTTTTAAGTTCGAGGGATATGATTTAGATATGACTAATCATTTAACTTAAAATCCTCATTCCATTCCACCCACTTTACTTACGTAGCTCAAGCCTCCAGCTCCACAACTATAATCTGACAATATATATGCGTTCATTGACAGAAAGTTATCCATTAGACCTCACGCGGAGGTGATGTTATTGTCCGCCTAAAGTGAACTCTGTCCCGTATATCATTAAGCCACCAACGGATTTCAATAATTACTTCAGTGTTAAAATTCAAACATTTGTTCTTATTTAAAAAAAAAAAAAAATTAATCAGTTTTATTGTACTTATACTAGTGGAGCTCTTTTACATTCACCTTGTCTGCAAGGTATTGCCTCTGTACCGTGCGTACGTATACTATAATCACCTGCTGGTCATGGCCCAATAATCCCATTCAATAATTCACTCACTGAATGTGCCTTTGGAATGTTATTATTCTATTACGTGTTATTATTCAATTTCGTCCGTTCATATAGCTCAGGAATTGACTTTCTTAGTCACCAATAGCAGACTGGAGGACACTTAAAGTTCAGTCAAAACATTAATCGTCCACATAATCGCTGCTTTGAACGCCAGCCAGTCACAGTTCCAAATATACTACACCCCGCAATTTTCAGAGTTCACAGAGTTCCTAAAAATAATTTCAGCAAAAATTACTCGTTGAGAAGTCTTCAGAAAATCGGATTCATGGCCACTGAACAATCAGCAGCCACGTGAAGGCATTTAAGCGATATCGGCGTATGTTGGAAAGGTCTATTTTTTTTTTTTGTTTTCTTTGCAACAAAGGCGTGAATTATGCGCGCTTTTTGTGTAGTTTTTTTTTGGGATACGCCTTGGTTTTTGTACCACCAAAAATTTGGTCATGACAATGTCAAGTTTGGTGGACAAAAGTTTCGACAATCTGTCGTCTTTATGACACCCCCATTTCATCCATAAAATTTGGACTTGGATAAATAGACTATGTTCCTCTCGCAAAATTGACCATCTGCGCGATTTGCATTGATTAATGATTCCAAACGTCGTTTCAGCAGTCGTCAATGCTCTCTTTGTCGTTTACTGAGAGCACATAAAATGATGTCAATTGACAACTGACGGAGAGAGGAGAGTTTTACGGAGACGAGTTTAGAAGCCAAAAAGTCAATTACGACACAGTGTGTGCACGCTGCGAGCAAATCGTATTGTAAGGCAAGTGTTGTTGGACGCTGGGCATAATTGGTAAGCAGTTCACGATCTCTGGGATTACCATAGCGTAGATAATGATGATACTGATGATGATGATTATATTTAACTAGTTTGCTGCTCGTTCGAATGGATTGAAGAGTAATTTTGCAATCAGACCGCAACGGCACACCGGAACTTTAAATTCGTTTGTTTAGGTCGAATGATTAGGTTGGAATTGGAAGAGACAACTCAAGCGAAGCTAACTTTAATTTTTCGCAAATTCGTCAATTGAATTAGACAAATGAGTTTATGCCTTAAATTGAGAAATTGTTTCCATCCGATGGCCTTAAGAAAATTTAGAATATCGTTGGAATAGATAATGTTGCTTCATTTTAAGCATGAATCGCAAGGCCTTCTGATTATGTACCATTAGGATATCAAGTAAATATTACAAATCGGTAAGCTCAATTGATGATATTTGAAGTGACAGTCTACTTTGTTCGTACTTGAGTATAAGGTTTTTGGCAGAACGAGCGGAAACTTCAACAAAGCGTTGAGACGTTGACATCAGGCTAGCGAACTTCCACTAATTTAGTCTGCCCATTAAATGTTGGATGCCACCCATGGAGCGAAATATCCACTCTATCTCTCTTTTCCTCATTTTCCCAAAAAACTTAACACATGTTGCTGAGGCATTATAAGTGTATTCATACCCACTTGATCATTAAGTTGTTGAAAAAAAAAAAAAAAAAAAAAAAAAAAAAAAAATAAATAAATAAATAAATAAATAGTAAATAAAAAATAAATAAGTGATATCGTTGTTCTGCCCGTCGGACCGTTCTTAGCGATTGTTCGGTTTAAGGTGTATTGGATTAGATTAAATTAGATTACCAAGATTTGATTACCAAAAGTTAGTTTTCAGCCAATAGCCAATAACCCTAAAAATTGACGTTATTCTCTTTACGAAATGTTGTTTAAACTCATTAAACCAGTACTCAAATATCCTGGGTAAGTAATATTTTGCTTTAAATACTGTGAGGATACAAAAGCATTGCCGGTGGACTAACCATAGCCGAAAAAGTTTCACGCTTACTTCAGTCTTCTTTGTTCATAATCATGACTTATCAGCGACATATCAGTTCAGAATGCTTAAAGATCTAATTAAAGATATTATGAAGCATGAGTGAAATTGTTTCAAAGTAAGCAAATGGCTGTTCTATATCACTAGATCTAAAAGACGCTCTTTGATTGCAGGAATAACGAACGAAAATAATGCAACAACACCGAGTACGTTCTGATACAAAACCAAGATCAAGTTCTTCGCGACTATTGTTAATTGTTTGTTCATCGCAAGTATATATGCCACAACTCCGTCATAATCGACCCCAAGGCCAGTTGAATATAGAGGTGGGAAACCTTTGATTACTAATTCTTAAGACTTGGATTCGGCCAGTTTGGTGAACTTTAGTGAAGGGGATCAATACATTTAGGTTCATCTGTAACATGGTAGCAGTGGTTATATTGGTTAAGATACTGTAACATATTCTAAATAATGGTCATATCTAGCTAGGATGTCTAAATAGAGGTGGTAGAGGAGTAATGACTCATGCACATCGTTTGGTGATCGCATCTTTTATCTCACAGTTGAAAGCGTCATCTGCATAATCTCGGGTTTATCGACTTTGCAGAGTGGCCAATTGTCATCGTAGCTAACACATGGTTTTCACACCTCAAAAAGACAAAAGGACCTCGCGATTCTGAGATGCAAGCCAATTTTATTCGCATCATATGTTGATAGAGACGAGACGCAAGAAAATACCAAACTTAAAACTAAGCAGTTATTTTTTGATTTCTCTTTTAAATGTAAAAGGTTTCCTGATACATCGTAGTTCAAAGGGTAAACTTTTAAAATTTCTGGGTACCATTGCAGTATAAATAATACATGGGCTGAAAAGTCGAAAGTGCCGTTTCGAAGAGAGAGCACCACTTGAATTAAATCCATACCATTTTCAGTTAGTATCAACCTTCAAAAGATACATATATACATTTGACAGCTGTCGGACGACTAGTTCTCGAGATACAGCGTTGTGAGTGAAGCAACTTTTGTTACTGTGAAAAAAAAAATGGATTCAAAGCAATTTCGTTTGTTGATTTATCATTGCTTTTTGATGGGAAAAAATGCAGCCAATGCAAAGAAATGGCTTGGTAAGTGTTACCCGGACTCTGCACCAGCCGAACGAACCATTCGCAAGTGGATTGAAAAATTTAAAAGTGGTCATACAAGCACCGAAGATGATGCACGCAGTGGACGTCCAAAAGAGGCTGTTTCAGATGAAAACATCAAAAAAGTCCACAAAATGATTACGAATGACCGTAAAGTGAAGTTGATCGAGATAGCTGAGGCTCTGAAAATATTATTTAAGAAAATATGAGTATTATGTGGTAGAATACTAGCCAGGAAAATATTGTTACTGCAAAGTTCATAGGCAGAAAGAAACTGATTATGTAAATTACCACTTCTAAAGAAAAAAATTTTTAGAAATGCTTTAGTAGAAGTATGTTTGAGTAGCCGAGAAGACCATATGATTCCATATGATTCTAAGAATGTGTTTCTTAGTTACAATCTAGGATTGTAGATTGTTGGAATAAGTGCCACCACAACATCTCAGTCCACACTGTAACTTCGATTGCACTAAGCCATAGTACACAGTTTCTAAAAGCTTACGAGAGCAAATTTGTCAAAAGTGGTACATAATGAAAGTTGCTGATTTCCTTAATGTGGACGCGTGAATACCCCAATTAATTTTACTATTTATGCTTAATCCTAGATATTTGTAGACTTTAACATTTTTAATAAAAAAGCATTTACTTGTATCATAAGTTACCATCAGCACTATGAAAACGGAAATTAGGGACATAAAGATCCGGTTTGGATAATTTAAAAACCATAATTTTCGTTTTCTTGGACTCAATACAGAGCCCACCTTTTTTAAAATAGATGCACTCACTGAAGGTCTTATCGATCTTGACCAATTGTTTCCTATCTTTAAGGGAAGGAGCAAACCAATGAAGCATAAAGCCTCTACAGTCAGCCTTTTCTTGTTTGATTAATAGGATCTTATGGTCAACGAAGGCCTGCAACAGTATAATATTTGTCATTTAAACTGTCGTATATATAGGGTTATTCATCGTGAGGTTTGATTTTCAATAGGCTTTTTTGACAGATCACGCGTGACTCCTATCAAACTGCTTCGTCATCTTTGTTCAATATCGTTTGGCACGTCATTATAGAAAGACTCACACCACAACAGCGTCTCCAAATTGTTCAGCTGTATTACGAAAATCAGCGTTCTGTGAGAAATGTTTTTTGTGCGATTCGAGGGAATTAAGGTGCGCATAATCGACCTACTGAAACCACTATTGCCAATACCATTCGCAAATTTGAATCCCAGTTTACATTAATGGATGATACCACACCCAGCACGTAATGAAGAAACTATAGCAACTGTAGCTGAGAGTGTACGCGAAGACCGTGACGAATCGATTCGTCGTCGTTCTCAGAAGCTTGGCTTGGCGTATTCGACAACCTGGAGTATTTTGCGTGAGGATCTCGGCCTAAAAGCGTACAAAATTCATCTTGTGCAAGAATTGAAGCCAGGCGACTTGAACTTGTGCCATATTTTCAGTGAATGGGCTCTGGAAAAACTCAATGAAAACCCGGTGTTTTATCGTGAAATTTTGTTTAGTGATGAAGCCCATTTCTGGCTCAATGGATACGTTAATAAACAAAATTACTATATTTAGGTTGATGAGCAACCCGAAGAGTACCAAGAGCTACCATTACTACAGTATACTACTGCTGCTGCGTTTTACGGTTTTGTGGTTTATGGGCTAATGGAATCATTGGTCCATATTTCTTCAAAAAATGAGGCAAATCAGAATGTTACCGTCATTGGTAACCGTTATCGCGCCATGTAAACGGACTATGTGCCATGCAGCGCGTGAAACAATGGACTTGTTGAGCACATAATTTCACGTTTTGCTACGGTAAATTGGCCGCCTAGATCGTGCAATATCACACCTTTGAACTTATTTCTCTGGACTTCAGACGAAGTCGTGGCCAACATTAAATGATATCATTTTCAAAAAGTAAATGCCATAAATTGTGCTTTTAACCGATGATAAAAAGCTCACTTTCAAATTTATGTATTTTATTTTACATTATAAATCAAAACTTACGATGAATCACCCTATTTGACTACAAAAATGCAAAAGCGCGTCTTCCGTTGACATACCAGCTCTAAATCCATATTGATTGGGAGAGAAAAACAAACTTTTCTCTAGAAAAACAATAATTCTGCTTTTCAGAATGTTTTTCAAAGATTTTAGAAAATACTGAAAGGAGTGATGTTAGCCTATAATTGTTTAATATTTTCCTATCATCTTTCTTAAATATAGGTATTACCACAGCAATCTTCATACTATCGGGAAGAGTTCCGCTTAAGACACTTTTGTGTTTTCATTAGAATACCTATTCCGAGTGGATAAATTTGAATTATTGAGCGTTATGATACTCTTTTGCAGTTCAAAAGGAGAAAGAAAAAAATTTTACTTGTTCTCTTTCTTTATTGAGACATTCTTCCGCGCAAGTATTAATAGACAATGTATTAAAGCCAGCGTTAGCTAGGGCATTTGAGGCAGTACTTGTAAAAAAATTCATAAAAGACATTAGTCAATTCTTTAGAAGTATTAATCACCTTATTATTATAATTAATGCACGTTGGTACATTGGTGCAGCTAAGACATTTTTGCTGAACAACTCATTTACGACACGCCATTCATTTGTTAGGTCCCCTTTAGCTCTGTGAAACTTATCTGCATATGCAGAAGCTCTCTTTACAAATAGGAACTTCAGTAAAAACTTCTTTAGTTATTTTTTCATATGATTTGCGGATTTGAACATTATTAGGCTATTTCTACATTTTAAACGTATTTTTTAATAAAACTTTTCTCGTATCGAACACTACAGAATACCTCTCAACGTGATTGTTTAAGTACTTACGGAACAAATAAAACGCTCTGCAGGCATCTTTCTTATTGTATACAGCTGACCAGTTTTCTAGCAGCAAATGCGCATTGAGCCTTTCAAAATAAATTCTAATTGTTGCTTGCTCCACTTGTTTGCCATAGAAAAAGAGACATGCCATACAGTGATCAGTTATTTTAAAATCTGATATCGTGCTAATCAAAATACAATCCACTCTGGCAAAGATATGGTCGATACATGTTTGAGTAGATCTAGAAAGCCTAATCGGTACATTTACGCAACTCTCTAATCCATTAGCAGAGAATAATGATAAGTATTTTTCTAAGACTGATAGACAAAGTCGATGCGCAATATATGAAATCAAAAAAGCTTGAAGACACTTAATTACTACAATATATTAAGCTATTTATTCGCCATCACACAGAATTGTATAAAAATCCGGACGTGCAGAAGATAAATTTGTTAAAATATTACAATTCAAATCTAGAACTACGAGATGGTAGGAATGCTTGGCAGTTAATTCAACGAATGACATAAATCAAGACTATCTGCCGTTCCAACCGCTGTTTCTTTGGTTTGGGAAGACAAGGGACAATACCTTTAAAAAAGCTCTAAAGGTATTAACAACCCCAGCCTTTCTTCATGCAGCAATAGCTGTGGCAGCAACAAAAGCGGATGACAATAAAATTACGCGGCGAATGGACTCTCTACAGCAGCATGATCCTAATAAAAAAAATTTCCCAAGACGTTACATATGATAAGCGACAGCAGATGAAGTTGTATTCACATCTGCTCAGATCGCAAAGGATTTAAGTACAGTGAGGTTTATAATATCTCTATCTCATAAACCACTGAATCTTATCCAACCAAACCTATGAATAGAACATAATAGAACATATTGCGAACATTTCCTTGGATATAATAACATTGGACAGACTGCTAAATTAGATCCAATATTTTAGAAATTTCCACAATAAAAAATAATGATTGCTTACACTTCAACATATATGTATGAGGTTTTTTTAAGTTTTCATCAAAGCCCCAAAACAGTGTATTGTCAATTTTTAAATTAATTAGCTGATAGCACATACCCTTCACCATTCATCTTGAATGTAATTGCACTCTGCTTTTATTTATTTCCACCATGTCATGTGCAAGCAAATTTGTGTTCAAAAGGACAAGGCGGGGAGCACTGACGGACACAGATACACGTACCATACGTATTTGTACGCTAAGAAATTCTGCTTTCAGCGATTAACCATAAAGTATCTAACATATATCTAAGAGGCGTGTCTCGATGTCAGCAACGAAATGAGTAGTACTCCGGCATATTCTGGTAGGATGACGTTGTGTTTCTGTTTTTGTTTTTGATTTTGCTTTTATTGCCTGCAACTAGTTTTCTAGAGTGCAAACCGAGGAGGATGTAGGAGCCGAACAACCTCTGGCCCCTTTCCTGTAGGTAGATTTGACTTGTTGTGGAAATGATGGGTAAACACAGCGAGTGAAGGATTAATGAACCCCGCAATGTGTCTCCACAACCGACAGTAGATGGTAGTTGGTGTTTGGTATTGTTCGTAAATGGTAGCCACCTTCCACCTCGCGCCAGAAATGAAGATGAAAACTCAATTTCCTGTCGAGGTCTGCCTCAGGAGGGTTTCATTAGTTTTCATGTGTAATTGAACGTGAGTGCAATGAGCTGGAGTAAAGGGTTAGAGGAACTAACGAGAGTGACGTTTGTCGTCGAAGTCGGAGTCAAAGTCTTCGACACACATTCCTCAAATGCTCTGAAGCAGTTACACATGCAGACGTGTGCCATCGGGTCTAACCAGGGCCCCTTTGCTGACTGTGCGCGCAGTACGCGAATGATTTATGTTCGAAAAATTGCTCAACATAGCGTGGAAATTTTTCTTCGTTACACCAGCCAGGAGTACCGTCTCTATGCCTGGTCTGTGGTCAGATGTGGAAGCAAGTGTTCAATAGGGTATAATAGACATCGATATTTACCGTCTGGCTAGTTGGTTCAGTGTGTAGTAGTTTCACCTCTCTTTTTTTCTTGTGCTGGGTAAAAATAAGAAAATTTTTTAAGACAGTCTGACAGCTGGACAATGTCTGTTGGACGCAATGGAATTGCATGGAAATCGTTGCACACGAATTGAATGAGCGATGAAAATTGAATGGTCTTTTGGACATGGATAATCAAAAAAATTGCGTCACTGGTTATTTTATTTCCAAAAAAAAAAAGCAATAATAATAATAACTATAATTATATTTACGTAAATGAAATAGACAATGCCAGACGATATGCAATACAAGGTACGGTTTCTCAATAAGTTCTGTCAAGCACATTTTTAAGTTGACAGTACTTTTTAAAATCATGAATGTGACTATGATTAAGGCTGACATTGAGAAGAGACAAAGGCATAAAAGTTTTATCGGTCGTGAGTCGATTTCAACGATTTTAACGATTATCGTTGAACTTTTTTTTTTTTTTTTTTTTTAAATATTTTAAGTGTAACCAACTTCCGATAGTGAGGTTGACAATAATACAAGGTTGCTGAACGCAATGGAAACGTGCCAATATATTTATTCGTTAAAAAAAAATCAATCGCCAATATCATTGAAAAAATTGGAATTTTTCCGAAATTTAGTTTCGTGGTTTCGTGCCAAAGTCTCTATAAGTTTTATTTGATAGCTTTTCATTTTGCGGTTACATATGTCATGTATTCGTTGATAAACTAAGCTCAGAAAGTTTCGATACTTGATTGTCGTTAGATTTTTTTTTTTTTAGTTTTTTAAAAGAAGTATCTAGTCAAAAAATGCAACATTCAATTTATCACTTTACGAATAAGTAAGTCGCCTGCAACTCCAAGTACGTGATAGTTTGCATTTACATCAGGCAAAATGCCAAAAAATTTGCATACCTTCTTAAATATGGAATTAAGTCAATTGTGATTGTGATATTTAATTGTGACATTATTTAAGGTTTTGTCCTTACCTTGGTCTGTGACCGAACGAAGTAAAATTTATCTTTAAGGCTTTAAATGTATGTCCCCAATTCGGGATCCAAACGATAAAATGTTGAAATTATAGTTGGATATTATTTTCATTTGATTGTAATTGTCAGAGCAGGTCATATCTTGGTGAACATATCGTAGGAGAATCCTTTTTTCTTTGGCTGTCTTTTCGATGAAGGCTTTAAATTCATAGATCGCAGGGTATTGAAAAAGTCCCAGATGAGAACTAGGACTAAGTTTGACATCTAAATAGCAAAAAAAGTATGCATTCCGACTTAATTAATCTATGTTCCTTCTCCAGGTGTTGTACGACCATTAAGTTTTTGAGGGCCTGGTCGATTCAGACTGTGGCTCAGAATTTAGCCAGTTTTAAACCGATCAAATTCTCGCAGCTTAAGCTAATTTTAATCGCTTCAATTACTTCTACTGGTCCTGACAAATTATTATGGTTGGGCACGATATAAGTTATAACGAGCAAATGTCATACTTCTGGTGGACGAAAGTCGAATATCCCCCCTTGCTGACTTCTTGATAAAATAAGCTTTCACGAAAATGCTACTGCTGGTTTCAGAAAACTCGAAAAACGGTGTTGCCGGGGCTACATAGAAGTTCCTTTCTACGCTTGGTAGAAATTTCCATCAAGGACTTCACACTCAAAGCCATATTCTGTTAAAAAAAAAAAAAAAACATCATTTTATCTGAGGTACAAACACCCTACTCTAATTTTATCGATGATGTTCTCTGAATTTACTTACTCTTTCACCAGAAACTGAATGTATTCGAATTTCAATACAATCAATGTCCGCGAAACCAATTGATGATGTTTGCCTATGGTCTTAAGACTTCAAGAAAAAGCGGAGAGGCTGAAGTTTATGCGTCCGTAGCGATATCCAAATTTTAATGGGCTAAAAGACTAAAATGTCTTAAAATCTAGTCATCTATGTGTTTGATACAGCGTTTTTAAAGAGGTGCTATCTATTGTTTTTAATAAAACCTGTTTTAAGGGTTCTGGAAGTGACAATGTCTAGTGTTTGTACCAAAATAAAACATGCTCTGCAGCATAATATACATACAATACTTTCTTTAAGGTACATACATATGGAAAAATGAAAAGCAGCGATGACTCAGATAATCAGATAATCATGAGAAGACGCAGTGTTCAGTGCGCTGAGCAATGCAATGACAGGACATTCGTACAGCCTGTCTTTTTCAAAATAGAGTCAGAATGTATTTTTGACACCTTAAGAGCCAGAAATCCAGAAGGTTGCATTTTCGTATGCATTTTCCCTATTACAAAAATGATTTACAAAATTTCTCTACCGTTGAAGTTAATCACTCATATCAATGAGTAAACAAAACTCCCATTTCTACTACTCATTTTTTACACTACCGAAATCTTGAACTTTAATGCCCCTCCTGTCAGTTCTCTCAATTGGTAGCTAATTAAATTAAATTGAAATTACTTCCACGTATCTTTCGTAGTCGTAACCTATCTATTCCTACATCTACTCAACGTAATACGAGTATTGCAGTAGCAGAAGCAATAGTTTTTCAATTTACTATTAAATGAAGGCAATTCCTCCTTCTGATTAAATTTTTTTTTTTTTTTTAACTTTCTGAAACTTTTGTTGCCACAGACACAAAGCAATTGCACGCAATTACATAAGTAAGAAAAAAAAGAATTGCAATTACAAGTACGACAAGTACACTTTAAGTTATATGTGCTTTGATGCTAGTTCCAAAATTATGTGATAAGTACGTGAAATAGTAGAATTTTAATTTATAATGCATCATTCAGAGAACGAATGCAATGGTCTCATTCATTCGCACTAGGGCATACACGCTAAAACTTATTCTTTCAGTTATATGATAGCGTTTAACAAATATCTCAAGGTTGTACATTATAATAAATAGGTGTCTGCGTGACACATAAGCGTAGAAAGTTAGCTGAGCGGTTGCTCAGAACAGTAAAGCTATAGTTAAATAAACACTATTTTATTAAAATACTTGTGAATGGGGAATTATGGATCGGGGGCAACAGGAAATCCACAAAATTTTAGAAGGCACTGACCAATAGGAAGTGTGTTTTAATTGAACAAGCTTAATCTATTATTATACGAATTGCTACTACAAAAAAAAAAGGATAGTTTTGGACCGATATGACGCGACAAGAAGCTAGTATATCTATGTATCTATGGCTTCACGTTCAAGCAAAGGTTAAGTCGTTGGAGATATTCCCAACAGACACCCGTGCTGTGAAATTACACATGTTTGTATTGTTGAGTGTTTTTACAAAGTAGAACCCGTCTTTTTATATGCCTGAAAGACAATTTTAATTGATTTTAAATATAATGACAAAATACAAGCCTACTAACTGAAGAAGATGTAATAAATTACACACTTAAAAGACATGAACTTCAGTTGGATACCACATTGCGGAGTTCAAGCTAAAATAATATAAAACAATGTCAAAAGAATTGGCTATACCTTCGAGGCCTAGACTTCAAAAAAAAAAAAAGTCCTGTAAGGAAGGATAATGCTATGTACATATCATGATATGATCACAACATTAATTCGCAGCGATGATAATAGTTTCATTTAATAATTCCCCCATGTGTCCCAGAGCAGTACCAGGAACCACAAGTACTAGTAATTAGGTAATTTACAAAGTGTTAGTGGATTCCGAACCTGTCATTGTAAAAATGGAAAATAAGCCTACATACAGCGACGGCAGACGGTATGCCCATCAGTAGCAAATAATTTTCCAAAACACTTTCACGCGTGCTTAAGAGTTAAGGTACACATAGTTAGAAATGCAGTGCCTGTAGTGGAGCAACATAAAAGAAGTCTTACCAAAGACAATGGGGCATTGTTGAGACATTAATTATGCATAGTGCGATGAGTTATCAAGTGTAATAGAGGTACACTCAGCTGGTTGCTTACTATAGATACAAAAGGGATAAGTGAATAGCTTCTTCGTGAGTACCTCCATGAGGCTTTGGGACCTAATGGATGACGTTCTTATGTTAATGGAAGACATTTGCTTTGCCGTTTTATGATTTTGATTGATTTGTAATGTGGTCGTAAATACTTATTGAGCGGGAGTGCTGCGATAAAGTGTTCACTTACGAGTACTATAGTCTGAATGGTTGTTTTATGAGGAAAAGTGTAATATTTGATTATGTGAGACGAATAAATAGTTATATTCCTGCTAATTTTGTCTGGGAAGGCATTTGAAGTTGTCAGCCATTCATTAATTAATTTGCATTCAGTTTCATAAAACGAACGTAAACGATGCTGTCATGAGAGATATGACCAGATGTGCCTAGAATATACTTGCAGAAAATTGTATACCTCAGCAAAATTGGGCAGTGTCAATACATTGAAGTAAACAAAAACAAATAGCCATTTCAAGGAATTTCACTACTAGCTCAAAAATTCATAACGGTCAGTGTTCAAGCTTAATAAAACAATAACATAAATGCAAATGATATGGAATTTTAAAAACCTTTTAAATGCCTGCAACAAATGTTGGCATAGAAAATAAAATAAAAAGCGTAGTCAATAATTATATATAAATTAAGTAAGCTTAAGCAACATATAAAGAATGACATTGAAATTTATGTGTACATGGTAACAAATGGTAATCCTTGAACTCGTAATTATTTAATTTAATTGTTTCAAAGTAAATGTTGCATTAAAATTATTGTGTCACAATTTATTGAAGATCAAAGATATATATATATATATATATATATATATATATTTTTTTATTTAAAATTTTGACTCTCATAATTTTTTTCCTACAGTTCGGAGTAGATCTGAGGCTAAACCAAATGGCGTCTCCAATCAGCTCGATTGGAGCTTCGGTTTCGCACGAAAATTTGGTTGAGGTTCCCTTCCACTTGGGTGCGCCACCCAAATCGCGATCTTCGCTGTACAGTTCGGCGTTGTATGTGCTCCTCCACATCTATACAGACGGTGTTTGGTGTCCTTTCTTGTCGACGGCATATACAAAGTTTTGCCCTCATTAACCGGTAAAATTCATCTTCTCAACAATTCACCGTCTCAACACTCGCAAAAACGCCACTGACGTTACGCTGCTTTCTTCCGATTATGTCAATATCATCTGCGTATGCAAGTAATTGAACGTTCTTTTGAAAGATTGTGCCTCTTGTGTTGGCGCTTGTATTTTGCACTATTCTTTCAGAAATGATGTTGAAGAAATCGAATGATAACACATCACCTTGTTTAAATCCTTTTTTGACATCAAAAGTTTAAGTGAGTTCTTCACCGATCTTGATGGAGCAACGTGCATTCTCTACCGTCATCCTTCACAACCGGAAAAGTTTGGCAAGAATGCCAAAACTAGACATTGCTCTGCATAGATTGTCCCTATAGATGCTCGCATATATGACCTTAAAATCGATGAAGAGGTGGTATTCAGAACCTAGATCTGCCGTAGTATTAATATTTGGTCAATGGTGAACTTTTCTTTCCTAAATTCACACTGATATGAACCAATCGGGTTGTTGACGAACGGCTTCAGGTGTTCACACAATACGGCAGATAGAATCTTGTAGACAATGTTAAGATGCCTCTGTAGTTGACTCAGAGGTTCTCTTTTCTTAAGAATTTAACAAACAATGCTAAAGAGCAATATGCGGATATCCCGAATATCGTAAAGGCAAGCTTCTACCGTGAAAAACTTCGATTGCAAGAGACCACCTAATCTTCGCCAAACGCATATCCCTAAAACTCTCAACAACTCCTATGAAGCTTGCATCAGTACCGAAGACCAGTGGCAACGCTGACAACGTGTCATCAGAAATGCCGCCTCTGATGTGCTGGGTTTCACTCGACTGCCACCAAGAAATCTCTGGTTTGATGATGAATGCTGGCAACCACATGCAGCAAAACAAAGCGGCGCTGCAACAAAGAAGAGAGCTGCGAGTGAGCTCTACGAGCAGAACAGACGGAAAGAACATCGGCTTCTCCAGAAAAAGAAAAAAGAGCACGAGTAGCGTGCAATCGAAAATATTGAGAGGTGGTACCCCAGGAATAACGTAAAAAAATTTTACCTACAGATAAAAAAAACTTGTCAAAGCAAGAAGACCCGCACAGAACCTTGTAGAGATGAAGAAGGAAACCTTATAGTTTAGTCACAGTCGGCGCCGAGAAAATGAAACAAAACTTTTTCTGCAGACTGAATAAAGGCGAAGAAACCCAACATGCCGCCGTAAGGCAGGATAGGTCTTTTAACTAAAAAGATGATAAACAAAACTTACGTTCAACTGAGCAGAACGAAGTAAGGATAACAATATCTAAGCCTAAAATCCAACAAATCAGCTAGACCTGACGGCTTCCCAGATCTATTGCTTTTAAGGCATCGGCTATTGAAAAACTTGTCTTATTTTCAAGACCGCCTTTGTCATCAGAGTCTGCAGGAATAGAATTTTCCACTGCAGCATCAGTACAGAGCATGTCTTCTAAATTTAGATCTTCTGAGGTTGAAATGTTATCAGCAATGGTCACGTACTCCTCCCTTGCTACTTCTTAAGCAAAGACGTTAGATTTATTCATTAGCGCAATCCAATCAGACAAGGAAAAATCATTCTCTTTATCAAATGTTTCTTCCTTTTGAGAGTTGTTCAAAGTTTGCAGGCCGACATGCCTATTTAAGCAATTTACAATTGTCTTTAGATTGATGCGTTCCCAAACTCTGGCCACCATGCCCACAGCATCTAGTAGACCAATGATATTGTCTTTATTAACTTCTATGTTCCCAATTACGTTTAGCACAAGGTTTTTCGAAAATTCCTTTAAAGGCGTCTTATTACACATATTGGTTCCAATATCGATTTTGTTTTGGCCGGAAGGAAAATCAATTTTATTGAAAAAAAATTTGCAGTGTTTGAATATGAAGGGCAGTTAGCACAAGTGACAAAATCTAAAGGATCTAAAATCCTTTTAAAGAAGTCGTAAAATTTCACTTGTTTTCATTTACAGTAATGGCCCTGTTAAAGGCATGTT
Source organism: Volucella inanis (assembly GCA_907269105.1). Classification (NCBI taxonomy): domain Eukaryota; kingdom Metazoa; phylum Arthropoda; class Insecta; order Diptera; family Syrphidae; genus Volucella; species Volucella inanis. Next base: position 36,992,076 of record OU026154.1, on the reverse strand, counting down.
ATTGTTTCTCTGATTTTTAAACCATTTCAGTAGTGATTTTCACTACTTTTTGAAAAACGACAGTCTATTGCCAGATTTAAGTTAAATTCCGTTTACTCAGGTCTACGAATTATTCCAGCCTTTTCTTCACTTGTAGACGTTTTTTTTTTTTTTTTTTTTTAGTACACTGAGGAATAAATCGTTTTCTTACATTCTATATACTTAGCAGTTACTCGAAACTGTCGCTTTTCTTGAGTGAAAAATCAAAGAAAATAAACTCGAGATGCATTCAAACATAACTTTATCTTGTCTATATACCCTCAACACAATAATAAGACAAAATTAGACGAAAATTCTTCCGTTTTATTTTTTTTTTTTGGTCGTTATATCCGAATTTCATGCCGAACAATCAAAACAAAAAGGTCGTTATAAGCGAAATCGTTTTAACCAAAAGATTCTATTCATTATTGAATGACAAATCAAACTTTAGCTTCCTACTTTGACGTTATAACCGAAATGTCGTTACAACCGAGGTCACCATTCGTGAATTTTATTGTATTTTGTTTTCTTATAAAAAAAAAGTTACGAAAGTATCGGTATTAGGATAATGTTACGATTCGCTCTTGTTGAGTAGAACAGAATCTCTGAAGGTAATACATAGAAAAAAAATGTTGCACAAATGTAGGCTACTTTAGCTCAGCTAGTGAAGATAAGGATATCCATTCTTTTGTGCACCTGAAAAAGAACGTTTTATTTTATCATCGTGATTTGCCAGACAAAAAGTTTCAGTGTTTGTGTTGAGTTTGAAGATATTTTAATTTAACGAATTTCTTTCTGGTTAGATGAGTTTCAAATCAACACTAGCCATCATTGCATTAACAGCCATAACATAGTATTGGCACATACGAGGATACGGAAGACATCGACTTAATCGATCGCTCTCAGCGTGGCGGCATATACCATATGTGTGTGTTGGCGATTTTTTAAAATTTTACAAATGGACTTAAATTTGCAACAACGAACTTGTATTAAATTTCGCGTAAAAACGGATTTAATGGTGCGCAAACGTTAGAAATGTTGGAAAGGTGTTTCGGCAACGATTCTCTGAAGGAAACGGTCGTTTACCAGTGTCGTTTACGGTTCAAAAGTGGTCGTGAGTCAATCGAAGATGATGAACGCAGTGGCAGACCATCGACATCGATAACCGACGAAAACATTGATGAAGTAAAAGAAATCTTGGTCCATAGCCGCAAAATAACCATCAGAGAGATAGCGGAGGACTTGAACATTGCCTATGGATCCGTCCAAGACATTTTGGTTAATAATTTGGGTTTCCGTCGTGTAGTTGGTGCCGAAAGACCTCAATTTCATGCAAAAAAGAGACCATATTGACGTTGCATCCGATCCCATATTCACCAAAAGTATCATTACTGGAGACGAGACGTGGGTTTATGAGTACGACATGCAATCCAGACATCAGAAGCGAATGGGGTTCACCAAATGAGCCGAGACCAAAAAAAACACGTCGTTTTTAGTCAAAAAAGAAGACAATGCTCAAGGTTTTCATGGATTACAACAGTGTGGTGCATCATGAATTTTTGCCAGAAGGTCAGAAAGTTAAAAAAGAGTATTATTTGGGCGTTATGAGATGTTTTCGTGAAGCAATTCGCCGATAGAGAATTGTGGGCAGAAAACGCGTGGATTTTGCAACATGATAACGCACCGTGCATCGGCACAGTGTCATCATTATTCGTAATTTTTTGATGAAAAATGCAACAAATACCATCCAACAGCCACCGAATTCACATAATTTAGCTCCCTGTAACTTCTTTCTGTTCAATCGATTTAAAAAACCACTTCCGGGGAACGCGTTTTAGCAGCCGAGAGGAAGTAATGGAAAAATCGCAGGAAGCACTGATGGACATACCGAAAACCGAATATAAAAAATGTTTCGAGGATTGGATCAAGCGCTGACATAAGTGTGTTGCACTCGATGGGGATTATTTTGAAGGGGACAATTATAGATTTGGATGAATAAACTTGTATTTTTAATTTTCTAAATAAATTCCGAAATTTTTTTGACCAAGGTGGTATGCTTCGCGGCAGTTCAAGTGCGGTTATTTCGATTAAGTAATAACCATAATCAACATTTCCATTTAACTTTTAACTCGGAAACATTTGATGCCCAACTCAAACCTCATCAAACCTTTTAAATTCAATAAAATCATTCAAAATAATTCAATCCCTTAGTCCTCAGATGATTTTGCTGCGAGTAAAAGCTTGACGATTTTGAAAACCATGAAGTTGAAAGGTCAAGATGCCTGAGGTTACAGATATTTCTTGTTTAGCAAAACAAAACTTCTGTAAGTTACATACTTATGTATGGTATCTTATGTACCTTAATTGTTATTATAAAAAATAAAAACAGTTAGCAATTAAGTTCACAAACCTTTTATCACATCTCATTAAAGATGAAATTCTTCCAACAACTCTTTGTTACTCCGGACCCCAGTTCTATATGACAAAGACGCAACTTTTTAGCTCTGACTTCATGTTTATGCATTATTCACGCAGTTGGATCGTCATTGTCGGTTATTAAAAACGACGTGATCATTTGAATGCAATTATCTTGCAGACAAAGATTAATATTTAATTGTGAAAGCTTTATAGGAAAAACACATTGAAAAAAAAAAAGAAAAAGAAATAAAACATGCAAAGGTATTCTGTTTTATAGACAGTAAACTTGGGCTTGATATAACAATAGATAAAAGTCTGGATTTAGTCATCTTATTTGTAGTGCTGTTGACTAAGAATATCTTGAATAAATTTTTAATAAAGTTTATTATTTATTGAGCCACTGAACAAAATTTGCCTCATCCATAGAATATAAGTCCCTAGTTTCTGACCCAATTCAAAGGATTTTAAATGAAGAACTTCACAAACGTTTTATAGACAGTGATTTAAGGGACATTTACCTGGAATATCTCAGTAATTATAAACGCTACTTATCCAGATGACATTTTCAAGAAATATACACTGAGTTAATTCCATAATAAGAATTGTGATACCCGTGACAGGCCTACTACGAAAGAGCAAACTAGAATTTCGTTTTGGCTTCGGTATCAGAAAGAGACTACGTCACCTTATTAAAGGAACTAACCATTCTTTTTAAAGATTTTTTTTAAATATTAGTTTATTTGTGCCTACGCCATCGGAGAAACAAGTGGTACGACTGATTGAGCTTCTTGCAACGTTATTGAATCAATATATGTAGCAGAAAGAACAAGCTTGCAGTCAGTTTTTAGACATTTTGCTAAGGAAAACGAAGCGTAGGAAGCGCGAGTTTTGATATCACCACAAAGCTAGAAAGACTCTCAGCTCGATGGATGTTAGTCGAGGTAAAAATATTCTATTGGGAATGGTATTCAAAAAACTACTTATTCCGAAAGGGGAAGACTATAAGGGGTTTTCTGATGCAAATGAGAATGCAGTGGATATTACTGGCAGTATACTCTGCCTATATCTATCTATCTTGTGTACTCTAAGAAATATAATGGAAAGAGCTCTCTTAATTGAAATTGAAGTAAAATATCGAGGAGTGCGGTAGCAAAGCTCTATTCATATGCAAAAAATAGGGTACCAATGTATAATCTCAAATTATTCATTGGTTTTACACTTCAATCGCCCAATCTTCACGATTAGCCGCCCTATATTCAAAGTACATCGTTGTCACTAGAATGTATAAAAAAAGCCGCGTGTGTACCAGCGGATCTTTAAGATCTAAACCTACCGCTGCTTTTTTGCTTTCTTTTCTGGACATTTATGATAAGCAGATGCCAGCCTGAGCTGCCCTCTTGCAATGTACCAGTCTCCAAAAAGGCCACTTGTCCTTATATCAAATAAGAAAATCGATCTAAACGTTGATCACATAGCACATTCATTGAATTGAAAATGTTTTCATTGGTACAGTGGTACTGGACAGGTAATGTTTTGCCGAGGGAAACCAATCCACATACAAATAACTCAATAATGAACCAACGAGTTTGCGCAACTTGCAATTTCACCAGATAAGCACTGCCGAAGAAAGTTCAGACAAAAAGTTTCTTGCCTTTAAAACAATCAGATATCAGCATACTATGCGGCCTAGTACACATACACTTGCGGTCATAAAAACCGCACCATATCAAAATGATTGAAAAATTGTTAATAACTAAGATAATAATTTTTATAATGAAATGAAATTTTTGTTGAGTACTTCACAGTAGTTTATAAGTATTTCTATCTAATTTCCATATGTTTATTGAATGTTTGAAAAAGGATATTAACAAAGAAAGAAAAACCAGTTAATTTTCTTATTTTTTTAAAATATTTTAATACAGTCATCGGTTAACAAAATCAAACGATACATTTTTTATGTATGTGTATATAAGATGTTTAGATATGCCACTTTTACCAAAAAATTATCAATACCGAGTTGCTCCTTCTTTGGCGGTTATAACCGCTTTTATTCTAGAAGGCATCGAGTTTACTAGAAGTTCAGTAATATCCCTTGAAATTTCAGTATTCCATATATGTTCCAGAACTTCATTTAGCTTTTTTTTAATTTCTAGTTTATGTTCAGCCACCTTACGTTTAATTATATCCCACAAGTGTTCGATTGGGTTTAAATCGGGCGAATTAGCCCCATATTGAAAGACTATGGGGTTTATGGGGTTTTCATTAGTATGGGAAAAACCCTTACGATCTGATGTAATTAGGAATTTTTTGAGAACTCATTAGGTGGTGCGGTTTTTATGACCGCAAGTGCACATACGAGGTGTAACGAACTTCGCTCTGGACGCCTCAGCACATCAACAAAAGAGGATAACGTCGAAGCTGTGAAGAAAATTGTTTTGGAAAATCGTCGAATTGCCATAATAGAAGTTGTTGAGGATGTTGGCATATAGGTCGGCTCTTGTCATACAATTTTTTCGGATAATTTGGGCATGAGACGTGTGTAAACGAAGTTCGTTCCGAAACTTCTTAATTTTGATCAGAAGAACCATCGCATGAGCATCGAAAGGAACTCTGGTGGCGACGTCGGTTATGATGTCGAAACCAAAGCTTAATTGTCCTAATGGAAGCACTCAGGAGAACCAAGACCGAAAGAAGCACGTCAAGTTTTAGCAAAGGTCAAAGGTTTGATCACTGTTTTTTTTTTTTATTATTTATTTATTTTTTTGTTTAGCTTAAGGTTTAAACCTTGAAGTTATGCCGTTTGTGAGAAGCAATACGAAAAAACTTCCGGAATTCATGACTTTTGCATCACTATAATGCACCTGCTTATTCATGATTGCTTATGAAAGATTTTTTGGCCAAAAACAATACAAAAATCATGCCTCAGCCACCATATACACCAGATTTGACCGCAAGCGACTTTTTTCTGTTCCTAAAACTGAAGAGGCCTTTGAAAGGACGGAGATTTGCAACGACTGAAGAAATAAAAACGGCATCTCTGGAAAACCTCAAGGCTTTACTGAAAAGTGCTTATGAGAAGTGCTTCGAAGATTGAAAAATTATATCTGAGGGGATTTACTTGGAAAGGGACAGGATTATTATTGATGAATAAATAAATATTTTTTTTTTAAAAAAATACTCGGATTTCTTCATTAAAACGAAAACGGTTCATTGATATCCATTTTGTTCCCTTAAAAGAAATCTCCAGTGCAAACAATACACATATTCCAAGGCTTCCTCCAATTTCCAAAACATTTTTCATGGGCCAATTTTGAAATCGCCTTCAGCTCTTTCTGCGAATTTTCCTTTATCACCTCAACCGTCTCAAAGCATTTTCTGCGAAGTGGTCACTTAAGTCGTGGAATAGGAAAAAGTCACAAGGAGTTATGTCAGGTGAATACGGAGCTTGCGGAATGGTATGAACTTTGCTTTTGATCAAATAGTCACGTACAAAATGAGATGTTTCTGCAACAAATGGAGCACTCTCAACACAAGCCGCGCTTTAAATCGTCTCATGACCAAAACATCGTGCATAACAATCTGCAGCGATCCGAACAAGACACCAAGATCGGCCGCTATCTTCCTAATGCTCACATGACGAACTGTAAGGACAATTTTCTTAACTCTTTTGATATGAACGTCAGTTATACTGGTGGATGGACGAGCGGAACCAGGCAAATCATTAACCACAATAACCCTGCTTTAAACTCTTTATACCACTCGAAGGCCTTTATTTTCGACATTTCCGAGCCCCGTAGGTTACTGTTACTGTTAACATTTTCAACGCTTCCGCACATGATATTTTGTTAGAAACATAAAACTTCAGACAAACTCTTTGCTCAATTAAATTTGACAATGCGAAATTCGCAGAATACAACACACGCTGACTTGTTTACAAAACTATAACGCAAAAACTCCCCATAAATAGCGCTCAAACATATATTTAAGCGCCACATGACAGATGTATCAACCTAAAAAAAAACTTTTTGATCCGAAGTACTCTTATGTTGTTAAAATTTGTAACCCAAGGATATAACACATACAAGGAGCACTCTCGGCACAACACTCTGCATGAATAACATAAACTAATATATTAACTCAATGCAATGAATGTGATTGGGGAAAATGCAGTTTTTATACGAAAGAAAAAATTAAAACACCATGCCAGTAATGCCATATAAAGTAATGAAGAAATAATGACACTGAAAATGATAATATTGCGTGTGATTCGCTATGCTAGCTACAAGAAATGACTAAATCGACAGCAATATTCATTTGTGGCTTTATACCTTTCTTTTTACAAAATGAATATGCGATTTTGTTTCAAGCATCATTATATGTAATATTGCGATACACACGCACTTCTGTTGTCAATTAAGAAAATACAAATGAGAAAACCAATTAGAGAAAAATTTTGGCCATAAATTGGTCTACTTCATTGACAGTATCTAAGGTTGGTAAGCAATCGTTTTCAAAAGAATTGAATACAATGGAATATACTCTTTAAAAGAATTAAGCCGGACATGAAATCTATCATTTTAAAGGTCACAATCAGCATTGGAAGTCTGATTTAACCTTGCAATTGTCATGATGCTTTCAAGGTTGTCCTAAGAGCGAAATCCGGAAAAACTCGGCAACCGGCAAATACCAAAAATTGAATAGCAAATTTCGTGGGATTTATAGAGTTTCCCATGCCTAATAAAAATTCGGCATTCATTCTGGCTTTACCGCTAAGAAAGAGTATATGCACCGTGACAAAGAGCATAATCTCTTCACGAGAAAGCTGAAACGAATATATCCGTATGAATTGATAAAGTAATCCAAAACAGCTAACTATTTATGTCATTCTGGATAAAAATCTTCAGAGTAGTCACACCCTCTTGAATGTAAAGTTCTTAAAAAAAATAATAACAATAATAACTTTTCGAGCGATCATGCGAGTGGTGAAATGTTTCATACAATAGGTTTTATTCAATTCGAGTTAAAAGGGTTACTCGCAAATATTGCCAGAAAATAAAAAGAAAGTCAACAAGGCATTGATGAAAAATGAAACGGTGCTCAATTCAAGAAAGATTTCTGTACAACCTGTGATGGTAGAGGTCTACTACTTCCTATTACTATAAAAAAATAAAAAATCGTATGATACTGCTGAGCAGAACAATGATACAAAAGTGGATGTAAGACCCTGTTTAGATGGTGACTCTTGACTACGTAGTGGGCAGTCATGTTGTGTTTACCTACTGAAGTACTCACTTCTGCACTATTTTGATAAAGTTTGAGCGGAGATAGGTGAAAACCACATCTTCCGTCCAACGAACTGATAATTATAATATGGCATAGGGACGGAACATTTCGGTTGTGGAACGTGATTTTCCCAGATTTTTATATTTATATTTTATACATATATTTTCACTCTTCTCACCTAAATACTATCAACATGCCAGACTTATGAGACTCATCATCATCTAAACAGGGTCTAACAGGGCCACCAGCATCGCACAGTTCTCCCATTAACTTAAAGAACCAAATTGTAAACAACAGGTATCTTATGACTGTCTTATAGATGATTAGCAGATAGACCTCGAAACAAATCTCAACAAATTTTGTGTAAGGAAAGTGATCTTCAATTAAATGATGCTCAATCAGCACTCATGTGCACTCAAAGTTTCAGCTTTTGGAAATCAGTTCTCAGTGGCTTTCATTTAGCTTTTTATCTTAGAGCACTATTTAAATGGAGTATGATGGTATTGTTGGCCAAATACAGTGAGAGAAGAAAAATTTTATTTCGCTCCATGGGTTGCGTCCAACATTGTATGGAGAGACTAAACTAAACTAAACATTATTGTAAATGAACTAGTATTCTAAGCAACTATTCAATTTACAGGTGCCTGAAAAAAGAATGAAACGAACAACGAGCCGTCCGATTTCGAAACCAATACATCATCTTGAGCTACGGTCACCAAACTCTAGACTGAATAGGAACTCATTAATAAGCACGGATATTCCCAAGTGGTTACATATGATGGCTATCAAAAATGTACGGCATTTTGTATTGTAGTTCTTTAGCGAGGTAGAATCTGTACACTCCAGGATTACTATTTTAAGGGGATTTCCAAAAAATCGATTTTTTTTTATTGCTTTCAATGGTCCCATAGGAGCTCAAAGATGATATCCGAAAAGATTATGGCCGTGAAATATCTCAAAGTACTTGTTTTCCAAAGTATAGTACAAGGTCGCCAGGTACCATATTTATTTCTATAACTTAAATTTTTATACACGTTTATCTTAAAACTGCATTTTTTAAGTTGATCGCATTCATAACTTTAACAATTTTTAACCAATTCACTTCAAATTTTAACTAGATTCTTTATTGCCTAAATAAGTACGTAATAAATCTGTTATTAACAATTTTTTGGAGATTTTTCTGCGAATTTTGCAGGCTTAACTTTGGAAGTGCGCCATTCGGCCAAAAATCAGTATGTATATCAAAAAAATCCTATATACTTCTCTAGCTGCTGTTATGTACAGTAAAAAAAAATAGTGACTCATCATGATCCAAAATTTGCTTTTGTCAATCATATGTATAATAAACTTCCACTTTTGTAAACTCAATTTATTTTATATTTTTCCTTAAAAAAAATTACAAAAAACCTATTTTTATGTCCTCTAAAGTGGCCTAACCCCTTAAATTTCAATGATTTATAGGCTTAATGCTTTCAAAACTGGTTTTGTCAAAGTGTGGTATTGTTGAAAAGGAAAAGCGTTATTGTTATAGGTTGTATTGAATTGAATCTATGATTTCTGGCCGCTAAAATTCTGCATCCGACAAGTTGATATCCAAGACCAGCAGGTAGTTCCTATGAGATAATATCGTCTTCTACCTCATTCTAATTTATACATATGTAGATATGTCTGCATGTTTTATATTAACGTATGTATGGTAAACATAAACTCTCGAGTCACTCATCATAAATTAGCATTGAACTTTCAGCTGTCAATTTTATTCATTCTGCGTTTTTGGAATATCTTTGAAGTGCTGGATTAAATCGAATAGAGTTAGGTAGGTATCCGCACAAACCTTTATTGGTTCTTTGATTTGATTACCTCATGTTTGACATAGAATTTTGTCATTAACATCATTCCCTCTGATTATGAAACCCAATATCCTCTTTCGTACCGAGATACTTCCGGCTTTTCATCCACTTATTCCATTAGAAAATCTATAATGTTGGTCCTTATTGCTTCGTTCATCATAAACTCGACCGACAGACAGATCGATCAATATGAAATGGATATGACTATGCTTGTAGTATGTTTACCTAACGGTGAACTAGAATTTGTTCCTTGCAAATATCATATCAACACATCAATACAACAACAACAACGTAACGGAGTTACGACGAACCCAAAGTAAAAACAACCTAAATGAGTGCTGTCTGAGCGGTTTTCATCACTCCGGGTTGACAAGATATTATGTCTGTTGTATCATAACGCCAGTCACCGTCACATCACCGTCACCGTCACCATCACCATCATCATACCATCGCCATCATCATCGTTCTCCACACTACCTTTGACTCCATAAGTGATAAGAATCTGATTTTTCTATCCCCTACAGATGAAAATGAATACTAAATTCCAATAAGTATATAAATATCGGCACCTATGCAGAACACATGTGATTTCAATTGCTAAACCTGTCATAGCTGCGAGGAGTACTCGTATTTGTATCTGTGTGGGCTTGCTAGGTAAATCCTCTCAGGTTCGTTTTGTTGTTGTTGTTGATATTACAGTGGTTTAGTAGTATGGTGTTCCAGTGCGCCTCTGTAAAACTGCATTTGGGCCATGGTCTCATCAGGCAGTGAAAAAGTGAAATAACCAGTTACCAATTACTCGATGGGAATCAGACTGCCAAGCCAACCGACCGACAGCTGTGAAATAACACTAGCGATACATTCTCGGTTTGTTGGGGTTCAATCGTAAAAAAACATTGCAAATGCCAAAAGTGGATGCCTACTTACGATCACCAGTTCGAGTACGAGTATGAGCAACTACCATTGCCGGTAACTGTAGTAGTCCGGTTGAGCAACGTAATGCATTATTTGTGCGTAGGATGCTACCCGTACAAGTACTTTAGGAACGCTTTTTTCGTGCTTTTTGCTGTCTAGATCTAGATCTAGAGGGAACGAGCGTGGAGAATGAAGGTAATTGGCGCTCGCGGTTAGCGTTTGCAGAGATACTTGAGGAGAGATACGGTTCAATTCAAATGGCCATAGACTTGGGCAAATTATTGCTAACGATTTTTAATAAACAACATATTAAGATACAAACGATTGGTGGCGGGTAATAATTCTAGAGAATGATCCTCTGGACATATGTGGGATTAAAACATGTTTATGACTTGACATTTAGCTCTGAAGGCGGATAGATAATTATTTGCACCTGCTAATTGCATATGGACTCGTTCTTAAGAGTCAACTGGCATCATAATCGGATTTTGATGTATCCGCTGGTTGGAGGTTGTGGATGTGTCTGATTTTTATGCTGCTCTTTGGCGGTTATTTGGTTTTCAATGAACGACTAAAAAGTCACCGAGAGCTAGAGACATTTCAAAATAACCATTTCTCATAATTCAAAGTTATGACAAAGTTATGGTAGCGTCTATTCGATGACGTAGTAATCGTTAAACATCGCTTCAAAGAAAATCAGTAGCGTGAATGTTGTGTGTCAGTAGGCAAAATTACATACATACATATGTAACGGATGTTAATCATATGCATTAAAAACTGGTGTATGACGAATTTGTTAAGGCTTAGCGAAGACAATTTTTAAAGATACATATGGTATACTTAAAATGTCCGTTTATCGTTTTACTGTTGATTCATCAGTAGAAATTTCTGAAATAAGTACACATACCAGGTGTACCGGTATTTGTGAAAATAAAGCACTAATTTCAAATGGGAAAGTAAAAAACATTTTCTAGCTACATATTTTCCCCTCCTTTTATTCAATTTATGGATTCAACGCCAATAAAACTATTCCTCTTTTGAAGAAACCCAAAAAGTCACCCAATTTTCGACTTCCTCGTAGGATTCGAAGTGCTGCTCAGCACTGCATGTCCCATCGATAAAACCAAATGGTAGTCGGAAGGAGCCGGATCTGGTGAATACGGTGAATACGGCATGTGGGGTAGCAGCTCCCAGCCAAGTGATTTGGTTGTATCCTTAACCAGTTTTGCTTTGTGTGCAGGTGCATTGTCATGAAGCAAAATTACCTTGCCGTGTCTTCGAGCCCATTCTGGTCGTTTTTCGATCAATGCATGGTTCAAATTGATCAATTGTTGTCGGTAGCGATCTATATTAACTGTTTCACAAGGTTTTAAGGGCTCGTAGTATACCACACCTTTCTGGTCCCATCAGACACACAGCATTATCTTCTTGCCGAATCGATCTGGTTTAGCAGTCGAAGTTGATGGTTGTCCTGGGTTAACCCATGATTTTTACCGTTCGGGATTCTGAAAATCAATCCGATGCAAAACTGATTTTTTATCGTGTCTTTGAAGCAAAATTTCGCAAGCTGTTTTTCGGTTTTCCATCTGTCTTTCATTCAATTCATGTGGCACTTATTTTCCAGCTTTTAAACGGTCAGAAATTGTTTGTTGTGCAATATTTAACATTTCTGCCATTTGTTTCTGACTCAAAGTGTCATCTTCATCCAATATTGTTTGCAAATCGGCGTCTTCAAACTTTTTTGGTGGTCTTGCACGTTCTTCATTTCCCACATCAAAATCGTTATCTCTGAACCGTTGAAACCATCTTTTGCATGTTGTTTCTGATAGAGCATGATCACCATATGCCTCGACAAGCATTCGATGCAACTCTGCAGCACTTTTCTTCAAATGAAAACAACAAATTAATACTTTCCGCAAGTCATCATTTTCTGGTACAAAATTCGACATTTTTAACACGATCAAAAAATATGACGTTGTTTGCTCAATGAATTGATGTATACTAAAAAAAAAGGCCCGTTCACAATTAATGTTCCTTATCGAGACATTTGTATCTTGACCAATACCATATATTGAAATATACCAATATAAATGATGCGCGAAAACGAATTCTTATGAAATTACATATGTATGTCGTTCATGAAAAATAAATATCAAGAGATGATCCCGAACAAGCATAATGAACGAATCGATCTCAACTTGTAAGCCTTTTGGTTGTAATCTACTTTTAGGATAACATTTTCGCTAGTGAACTAATAAGTTCTTTTGAAAAAATTAAGAAGGGCCAATAGTGGGGAAGAAAATTACATTTGGTCTATTTACAATAATTAATCAAATGTCCGTATTTTGGAGGTCTTGCTCACAGCAATTATATAGCTGCAATGTAATAGCAATGGTAGTTACTTAATGTGGACGCGGGGAACGTCATTTACTTAGCTTTTTAGGAGAAATTCTCGCATAATAGGTTCCAGTCTAAATATAGAATATCATAATTTAGAATTTACTCAATCCAGTTAGTTCTTTGGCTAAAATTAATTTATATCCATCAATTCCTATTCGAGGTATTACAAGGTCTGTCCCTCTGACCCATTTTCAAGTTGTTTGTGCTTTAGTAGGATATCAATCTACATGGCGTAAGTGAACAACATCATCCACTTTGCAATCTGTCAAACGGAGAGCTATTACGAAGATATCACATACATACATAGTCGACGTAGTTTGAAAATTTTGGTAAGTTGGATTTATTCTAGAATGTGGCTGTACGTTCTTATTTACTATCTAAATCCTATATAGTTAAGAAAGGATCGCTATTCACTTTGAATTCGGAATTGTTTTACGGGCTTTGAATTGTCTGAGGTTCTACTGGATGCTTGGACGTTGGCGCATATACCTAGATGGTGTGAGGTAGATGTCGAATACATTAAACTTATATCAATGGAAGTTAGGGCATAACAACTCAAATAGCTGTTTCAGAATGATTAGGAGAGTTGTAAATTTGGGCAGCTCCTACATGCAGGCCTAAAGACAGCCTCTGAATAATCAGTAGTTTTACGCTTTGTTTTTTAGTTTTTGTAATGGCTGAGTATTTCCAATTTAATAATCACCAGCATTTTAATACACATTTGCGGCAGCAATTTTTGAACCGTAAGTAAAAGCGGATTCGTCGCTGCGACTTTAATTAGCCTTAAAAATGTTTTGCATCGCAAAAATTATGAAACTCTAATATATAGTAGCTGGTCCCAAATCTCATTGCGAGAGAATCTCTAAATGCAGACGGTTTCCACTTGATAAGTCTCATCGTAAAAATTCAACTCAAATCTACGCATGCACAGATAGGTCCACTTCAGTGAATACGATTGGTTAACCCAAGACACAAAATTGTTTCTAACCATCGCCAAGTGTATATTAATATAATTAAAAATTTGCGATGGATGGGTTGACAAAATGGATGCAAAATTGCGTTTCCATTTCCATATTTTTACTGGAAGCCCTCTGATCCAATAACCGCAATCATTCTGAATCTCAGAAGATCCAAGAATCAGACATTGCAAAGGCACAAATGTAGTCCGTTCCCCGAACATCACAACAAATCCCACGATTTAATAAAAAGTGCGAAAAAGCGTGTGCAATAAAACAGACGGCGTAAAAAGAGGCATTGTCGAGAAGTGTGGAACCTGAACGAAAAAGAATCACACAAGTATGTTCAAGTTCATATAAAACATGGATCCATTACTAAACACCTGAATAACAAAAAAAATCGACAGCTGAGTATACAGCAGTCGGTGGGAGCCATCCAAAGCGACCAAAAACACAGAAGTCGGTTGGACTAGTTATGGCATCCATATTTTGGGACGCGCATGGTATTTCCTGCATCGGCTATCTTGAAAAAAAAGGCCTTACATGCAAAAGAAAAAAGTGCTATTTCATCAACACAATTCACTGTTTTACAAGTTGATGAAAACAGTGGTTAAATTGAATGAATGGTTGGAATGAATAATTTTTAAAAAAAAAGTATGTTGATGAATAAAGTTTATTTTTCTTAGTTATTCGAGATTCATTGAGTGATGGTTTGTTTAAAGAACGCAAAAGTTAAGGAAAATCACTCCCGTTAACATATCTGAGGCCCAGGTCCGCCCTGGATTTCAGCGCCTTTTAAGTATTTCCGCTTTTAATTGAATATCCAAATAATTGAAATACAAGTAACCAGCTGCAATCTTTATGGTGGACGGGATCTCGGCATTTCTTGCCAGAATCTGAAGATTAAAGTTTCTTTTAACTAGTTCAGTTCTAGAGGCATCAGTCAGCTTTTAAGATTGTTTCTATAGTTTGTGCATGTGGACTTACATATATTCTTAATACCATCCCACTGCCCCTTCATTCATTTTAAACCTGCGTATGCATGTTCTATGCTAAACAAATTAATTCTTCCTTGTAAAGTGACTGTAGACAATGGTCGTTGCTCAGTCGAGATCAGTATCTAGTACACTGACGTTTTCAATATACACAACAATTTAAACATTGTACTTTACATAAATGTTCAAAAATCCGGGCATACAAGAGATAACTTTTCCAAAACGTCATACTTACCAGCTATTACTACGAGGTACGGTACAGTAGTAGCCAAATGGAAAAGACATTCCGTGTTTTGTCAAAATAAAAAATGGACATACGAAGGAAGTTTTTCAATTTTTAATTTTGGTGGGTGCTGTAACCCCAATTTATTTCGCTTAATAATAGGTTTGAGTTGACCTTACAGAGATTGTGGGAGATGGGTTCATTGGAACCATAAGAGGTCCGATGGGTTGGAATATAGAAGAGACGAGAACAGCGTAGATTACGAGGGTTAGTGTTGACGGAAATGGGATTGTAAAGGGAAGCGGACTCAGAGAGCAGTCGATGAATGAAGAGAATGACAGCTCCGTTTCTGTGTTTTTCGAGGGTATTCAGGTTTAATAGTTTGAGTCGGTCACGATAAGGGGGTAAAATAAATAGGTCATCCCACTGTAGTCCTCGAAAGGCAAATCAAACAAAATGACGTTGACTGTTCTCGACTCAGGATATATGAATTAGCTGAAAGGAGGGCCACACTTGTCTGGTATATTCGAGAAGGGGCCGGACAGAGGTAATGTAAACTGACCTTGTCACATAAGGGTTAAAAAATTCTTTAGACCATCGTTTAATAAAACCAAGCGATGAGTTGGCTTTAAGGATTATCTTATCAATATGCGAACAGAAGTTTAACTCTCTATCGTATAATATCCCAAGGTCGCGAACAGATTGAACCTGGGATACAGGTTTATCATACAGAAAATAAAGTCGAGAGAGATTGATAGTATTTACGTATCAAGGTCATAGCTTGAAATTTGGAGACATTAATCTCAAAGCAATTTTTAAGATACCAAATAAAAAAACCCATTGAAGTCTTTGAAGATGGCTGCCTTATGGGACACTAGAAATGGCTTAAAACGGGAAGCAAATCCATAATAGAAGCATGCCTCGATCTGGACGAGAACTTATTAGTTTGAGCTACTAGTCACTTAGTAGTAATAATGGAATATATGGAAGTATAGCTGATCAATGAAATATAATTTACCCGCTTTTCAAGAAGAAAAACTCTTAAAGTCATAAGTTTTCATAACATTGCATACAAATTCCTATAGTTTGTGTTTCCTGAAAAAATAAAATTGATTTCCTTACAGGAGAAAAAATCATTTTCTGAAACATTTGCACTTTCATTACTTTCATTCATTATGATCTGCTTCATTTTCAAAACATCTTGAACACGTATGTTTGTACAGCACATATATTTGCTGACGTCTATGATAGAAAATTGAAACCAAGCATCTTACTGAAAATTACGTAATTGATCTTATTGATAAAATGCCAAATATTTTATACCTTGTTCAACAAAAACTTGCAGTAAACTTCTTATGGGAGAGATTTTTTTTTGAACACCGGTACTTAGCGCTCAATTTTCGGTTCAAAATACTACAAATTTCCACTGAAGTGTCACCGGTTTACATTGAAATGGTTGTTGTAACGCCTCTTACAATCCGATACAACCCCAACGCGACCATTCTGTCGCGAAGTCGGCAACAGAATGATCATATTGATAAAGTCATTGATATCTTCTGGAGTTTTTAACAGGACCAGAGTTAGTTTACTGGCTTCTTGGTCTGAGGCTGATAAAACTACTTTCAGTATAAGTTCGTCTCACGCCAAATCAGCTTGATTTGACTTAAGTTGCAGGTTGTTTAGAACAATAACGTCCGATTAACAAGAACATTTTTATGATGTTTTATATATAGTTTTATGACCCGGTCAATTAAAAAAAGGTGTTTTTGTTTTCATTCATATTTTTAATTTTCTTCGATTATGAATGGCTTCTTTCATTTCAAGGGAGTATTTTAAATCATATTGATGTCTTACAATCACCCTTATCAAAATTAGTTGGAAACGTATTTTCTGTGATTAGAGTGAAAGGATTATACGCATGTTCATGCTAATTCCTATACAGTTGACATTGACCCAAGTAATTGTAGCAAGCCAAAACAAAACTTTTAAAATGAAAGACATTATGCTGCTATTAACATGAGCACTTGAGAAAGTGGACAGTGAAAAATAGCGTAATTGCAACAAACGTTTGAACTTAAAGTTAAACCTAGGGTATAAGATGTATGTATAGCATATAGACGTTTTCGCCGAAAGAGCAACATAGGAAATAATTTGCTTTTATTATATAATTATGCAAAATTTTACAGTGCTTGATAAGATAAATAAAAATGTAACTTATGTTTATAATATCATCAAAACAAGTAGATGGCAACCCTGTGTTAATTATCTTCCGAAATTTCTGTCGACAAATATGCATATCATGATATCCCTATAAGAGCTTTCAAATAACCAGAATAACAGGCAATACCATTTTCCCTGTACTGCAGATTTTTGTTGAACAGGGTGTAGTTTCAAAACCCATCATTATGACAGAAGAGTCTGGAAGTCTGGAAGTCACATACATATTATAGAGAGAAGGACAATAAACTCTCACCCGTCAAGGTATCAAAGTGTTTCATTAATGGAGACAATCTCCACAACTTCTGAAAACATAATATGTGGTGACTTAAACAGTAATCTTTTAGTTGTTTTAGTTGAGAGAAATCTTACTGACGGCATGAAATCATTTATGGTACATCCAGTAAACATTACCTCTCAAGCAGTAAACATTACACAGCGGAAGGACTATACCCTGGGAACAAGTTTATTTATGACTTCACCAGATGATCAGGTACAATTTCTCCACTCTAATATCAATTTTCTCTCCAATCTAACATATTTGGTCCACTAAAAATAAAAACAAGTAAAAGTTCAACACAGCCCTGGTTTTAAAGAGAAATTTAGCAATTAATAAGGCAACGTAATCAAGCATATCATCGGTGGAAGCTTTTTCGGATCGAAGAACTCGTGAGATAAAAGCGGCAAAGGCACAATTTTTTTCTAATAGATTAAAAACCAACTTGGGTAGTTGAAAGCTTTGGAGTAACTTGCGACATCTAGGTGTAGGCAAGGAACGGATTAGTTGCACAAATAAAGCCGACGGTAATGAACTAAACCAAAACTTCGTATATGGAGGGACGTTCGGGGCAGCAAACCTGAACCTAAATTCAGATTATAGTCATACGCCTGCAGTGCAAACATAGTTTTGTTTCTCATGTGTTGACAGCGCAGATGTAGTCGAAAGATTTTAATGAATTAGCATCCTGTACAAAAGGTGTCTATGAAATTCACCCAGTCGATTCTGCCGCATATGACACACGTGTTAAATACTATTATGACAGCAGGAATTTTTCCCCATCAATGGAAACTGGTTAAAGTAATCCCAATATCGTAAAACTCAATAGGAGATGAATTTCGACCAATTTCAATTCTCCTATTTCTCCCTAAACATCTTAACGGATAATGCAAAAGCAACTAGATGTGTATCTTTCTCGCAACAGAATGCTAGCACACGTTCAGTTGTACAGCAACTCTTGTGAAAGTTGTTAAAGATATAAGATCAAGTTTCGACAAAGATGAAGACGAAGTCTTGATACTTCTCGACTTTTCTAAGGCATTTGATACCGTCGACCATACCTTCATCTTCATTAGCTGTTAAATTGGTTTCTTAATGCCTGGTTATTTCTAGATCAAAATTGGACCTATCATATTTCCCGTAAATCATTTTAAACAACTCCTCCGTTGATTTTGTGGATACATTTAAGAACTTAGGAGTTATACTTAGCAGACTTTTAACAGGGAACAGCCACACAAATATTATTGTAGGGAGAGCCTATGGTGTTTTGCGAACCTTATGGACGGCTCTACCATTTACACCACTGAATACACGAATTATGTTAGTAAAATCATTAGTAATTCCTATCCTTGTTCATGGATGTGAAATATTTAATAATTGTGATTCAGGATGTACACGTGAATTACAAGTTGCTTTTAAAAGCGCTATTCGATATATGGTATTCATGGACTCAGAAGATATGATCACTTTTCACACCTTTCCATAAACGTTTTAGGAATACTATTTGAAAACCATCTTAAATTTCGAACTTTGGTTCTTTTGTTTCTAACATCTTCAAAACACGGCAGTCTTCTTATCTCTACCTCTCTTATCATTACTGAGATTTCATTATCATACCTACTAGTTATTCTTGTCAATACCATTTGTTTTCTGTTTTATTTTTTCATAGCTATCGTGTCGTATGCTACTTTTTAAATTACTTGATGTTTTATTCTATATATTATATTAGTCTCTTTTTGACATAATAACAAATCAATAAATTAAATTCATTATCTGTCCAACCAAAATAAATTAAAACAACAAATGTAAATTAAAGTATATATTGTAATTAGCTATTGCAAAGTTATAAGATTCATTCTTAATGTTCTAGCGTTCCATATATTCTGAATAAATAAATAAATAAAAAATAAAAGAAAAATAAGTAAATAATCCTGGTAACTTTTTTTTTAGAATAAGTTTGTAAAGCCGTAACAACATTTGATGCTGATTCTAAATTACGCCTAATATTGTTGAAAATGTCTTTTAGTCTGACTTAAAAAATAAGACTAGCCTACTCGGTTGCCTACTCTTGATTTACTTGACGTTATACCAATGTGCCTTTATTGCGAGACTCTAAATATAACATTGAAAAAGGCAACGCTTTCAAAATCGTGATTGGAGTAGATGAGTAACTACATATGTACAAAATTTTCAAACATACTTATTAACACACTTAGATGTGCAATTCCATAATTCTGCAAGATTCTAATAAACATGTGGTAGATGCAAACAGACAGTTACCACCAAGTAAGAATTTCACGAATTGGAATTGGGAGAAATCCCGCAACGGATCGCTAATACTCGTACTTCCAAATGATTTCAAGCGTAACGCGTAATCTGGATTAAATATCGTATTACAACTTAACGCACCCTTTTAAATTTACCCCTGAGTAGGCAGCACTTCATTTTTAATGGTCAATAGCCCGCGACAATTTTTTTTTTAAGCAGCAGTGGAGAAGCTACTCAAAAGCACTTCACCACAAATTAGTGGTCAGGCAAATACATCGGCATTACGACTAAGAAAATACTATTCTTGTGTTTGCTGCTATTGTCAATTGTGAGCAAGGAATAGGGTTGTGAATTTTTTCTTTCTTTCTTTTATTCCTTTACTGTCTTCTTTTGGTAAATATTCACAGTCTAAAGTTTAGACTCTAAACCATGGACACGAAAACTTCTTGCAATGCACTCGTCTTGCAATTTTACAATTTCCCAGACAACTGTGTACAACATTGGCGAATAACTACATTGTCGCCGACCAGCATAGCGGACAAAAGTAGTCGGTCTCTCTTTACATAATCGCCTATCCTATCCTCTTTTCTTCTTCTTTTTTTGTCTTGACTACCGCGCCAAATTAGATTTATAGTAATGCAGATACAATACAGTGTTATTGTGTTCATTCAGAAAAAAATTAAAATAAAATAGTGTGTTGCGCTAAGCTTACCTGATCGCATATGATATCCCATTTCTTTTCGTCATCGTAGTTCTTGAGAAGTTTCGCCTTATCCGGTGGTAAATCCATTGAGGCCTGAAATTGCAAAAAAAAAAGAGAGAAAGGATTAGTCTTTCGAAAGGTGATTCACAAAAAAAAAAAAAAAAAAAAAAGTGAGTTCAGACGTAGTTACACCAAGTTGGAGAAGTTGTGAGGTATTTGAAGGAATAGATGAAAATAGTAGAGAACTTTGGATCGATTGAGGATTATAAAGGACACAAAGTTGGAAAAGTTTACCATCGACATGATAAAGTTTGCAAAGTTTTCGAGGAATCTGGTTCTCTTTGCACACAATCATGTTAAGCAAGGATGAGATGAAAACTACATTTGCAAATCTGCCCATGGTACCACCCTTCAAAAATTTAATTCAATCTACGTGAAATTTAAAGTTTAAGTAACAAAGACGATAAATAATGAAAAACAACGTGGAAATAGCAAGTCTTTAAATGAAAAATATTGTTATCATGTATACTCGTATTTCCCTCTACATCAAATCAAGTATTTACTATATGATATACACTTTGATAGAATTCACCCAATTTGCCAACTCTTTTTAGAAATGAAATTTTAGAAGTTTTTTCCTACTTTTTTTTTATCATGGCATGGAAAATTCTACGATATTTTCGAGGAAATCACCAAAATGAATCTTCTTAAAAAAATCGCACAGAAAAAGGCTTATTGTGCGTTTCAGTTCCAATGTGCCTAGATCTGTCTAGTTAAGTTGCTTGTTCTACCAACTGTCAATGGGTTCGCGTTTGTAGTCAAGCTTGAGCATTTGCTTAGAAGTAAAAAGAGGCTGTTTCCGATTAAAATTAATTGTGTTATTGTTCATAGAAACTTTTATCTCGCTGAAAGTTCTCTTTTTAATGGCTGGAAACTGCTGTACAAATTCATTAATTTGGTTAAGAGAACTGTCATTCCTTGAATTCGTTCTATAAAGATTATTTCCACCTTCTAGACCATTTTATGTTGAACTTCTGGATGGAAAGCCGCGAGGACCACGAGAGTAAATATCTCTGTTGGTGCTACTTTTGGGAAGTTCATCAATTTTACAGTTTCCTCAAGTACTTCGGCTTTCAGATTTGTTCAGTGTTGGACTGTTTTGCGATCGTTGGATTTCGTTTAAAAATCAATGATCAAGGATTTTTGCTACTTGACTAATACATGGGCTGAAAAGTCCATCAAAAGATACGTTTATAAATTTGACAGCTGTCGGATGATTAGTTCTCGAGATATAGCGTTGTGAGTGGAGCAACTTTTGTTATTGTGAAAAAAAAATGGATTCAAAGCAATTTCGTGTGTTGATTTATCATTGCTTTTTGATGGGAAAAAATGCAGCCGATGCAAAAAAATGGCTTGATAAGTGTTACCCGGACTTTGCACCAGCCAAACGAACCATTCGCAAGTGAATTGAAAAATTTAAAAGTGGTCATACAAGCACCGAAGATGATGCACGCAGTGGACGTCCAAAAGAGGCTGTTTCAGATGAAAACATCAAAAAAAGTCCACAAAATGATTACGAATGACCGTAAAGTGAATTTAATCGCGATAGCTGAGGCTCTAAATATATCAAAAGGGCGTGTTTCATATATCATACACGAATATTTGGACATGCAAAACCTTTGTTCAAAGTGGGTGTCGCGACCAAAAACAACACCGTGTTGATGATTCAGAGGAGTGTTTAAAGCTGTTCAACCGCAATAAAGCCGAATTTTTTCGTCGGTATGAGACAATGGATGAAATTTGGCTCCATCACTTCACACCAGAGTCAAGTCGGCAGTCAGCTAAGTGGCGAGCAGGCGACGAACCTCGTCCAATATGATCAAAAACTCAACAGTCGGCTGACATACACATGGAATAATTTTCATCTACTATCTCCAAAAGGGGCAGACTATCAACAGCGACTATTACATTGCGTTGTTGGAGCGTTTGAAGGACGAAATCGCAGAAAAACGGCCGCATTTGAAGAAAAAGAAAGTGCTGTTTCATCAAGACAATGCACCGTGTCACAAGTCGATGAAAACGATGGCAGAATTGAATGAATTCGGCTACGAATTGCGTCCCCACACACCTTATTACCCAGATTTGGCCCCCAGCGACTTTTTCCTGTTCGCAGACCTCAAAAGAATGCTCGACGGAAAGAGATTTAAGACCGATGAAGAAGTAATCCCCGAATCAGATGCCTATGTTGAGGCTAAACCGAAATCGTACTACAAAACTGGTATCGAAAAATTGAAAAATCGTTTCAATCAGTGATCGCCCTCGAAGGCAACTAATTTCATAAATAAAGTTGAATTTTGCAAAAATTTTGTGTTGTACTATAAAACGGCACTGAGTTTTCAGCCCATGTTATATTAGATTGATGTTGTTGAATGTGGTTTAAATTTGGATTAAGGCTTGACGTCAAACCGCATATTGGCACGTATTCTTTTAATTACCTGAAAACGCTGTATTCAAATACATTGGCAAAAAGATGGCAATGAAATTTCATTGCTTAGAAATATGATATTAGCGACAATTTCCTTGCATCCGTTCCTATCAGTGTGAAGTACCTTCAGATGAACAACGTATTCAAATGAATAGGCACATTTTCAATAGTTCCATTCTCTTGGACGTTTAAATAGCTGGGTTTTAAATAAATAAATAAAAATGAAATTACCGCGATATCAGAACCTGCCCGTATTTATTCGCTATTTCTGGTATTGTCATACTGCGGTCTAGGCTTAAGAAAAATTATGTCTGCAGAAACTTTCAGCCATTTCTTCAGACGATTCAGCATTAGACAAAATTGAATATTTTACGGCTGAAATAGTAATTAAAGCGAAGTGAATTAATTTATTGATCCTAGTTATTTTGATGCGCTAAACCAGAAAATAACTATGGACGAGTACATCAACATATGTATGCTTTCGGCAGTGTGATCTTTTTATACCTCAAATCATTTTAAAATGTTACTGTAGTTCATTTTAAATGATGACCTGCATTATGTTCTGAGAACTTATCCTTATTTTGTCTATACCATATTATATATAATAATAATAATAATAATAATAATAAAAAAACACAAAAAATTACAGCACACACTGTTAAATAAAACTCCAACATCCGGAGAGGAAATACTTTACGATGTTTTCTTCAATCTTATAGCAAATATCGTCAGAAGTAGCGTTGCTTATGATTGTAAGCATGTATGCACATAGGGTTTTATCGAGATTCATTTATTATTGTTTGAAAGCGTTCATCTTCAAAATTAAAACTGAGGATGATATTTCCTTCTTCAAGAACAGACGTTAAGTGCATGACATCACTAAAAATAAGGTCAACGTTTTTTTACTCCATAAAAAGACCAATGGTTATACTTCAAATCCATACCTACACAAGTCTAAAAAATGTAAGGATAAGTTAAAAAAACATCGTCCAGGAATTGCCTTAAATCACATATTATATTGCCAATCTATTAGATACTCAAGATACCTTGTTAATGAACTGGTTTCTGCTATTTTGATATATATACTTTAATACATACATACGAGTCAATACAATGATTCATCTTCATCAACCTTCGAAGTCAAGCAAATCACTTCAGTTCCGAAGAAAAAAAAAAACGTAACACACTTTCCTCACACTTCATACACTTATTCAGATTCGTAAACCATTTTACTAAAGCAATTTACCCCACTCGTAGATTTCTGAGAACACACTACACTGCTACAATGGCAAGATGATTGCCAATGCCCTTACACATCATTCAATGGCCAAATATTATTCTCCTATTGTTGTCATTAGCATTTCAGTGGTTACTCTCTTTCATCACTGGCCTGCACTTCAAATTGAATTGACCATGAAGACCCGGTCGTCGTCAATTAAGCCACAATAAAAAGAAACCACTTGCGCTGCCCAGTCAGCCTGTCCATCCGTTCAACCATATACTACGGCTACCACACAGCTGAGCGCGCACGTTCGTATAAAAGATACTTTTGTCTATTTTCATCTCCTGCTGAGATAGAATTTCATCTTTTTCATTTTCTTCGCTTTAGAAATCAACAATTGGATAAATGGGATGAGACTAAGCAAATTGCACGAGTACTCGTATACCCGTAACCGTATCCGTACTTGTGTACGCGAATGTCATTCGGATTACCGCGCATATTTATCCAGTTCGAATAAAACTCATTTTCTGCATACCTACGAGCACGAGTATTGTTACAATGAGCTGCTTCAGCAAAAGACCGTCGCACTGACGAGTAAGAGAGTGTTGGCAAACTGCAGCTGCCAAAAGGTAAACATCTGTGAAATGAATCGGACTGGTGTTGTTCTTGAATAACCTCGTCCGTCGTCTGGCGGCACTGAGCTTATGGACTCTTCAAGTGAAAAACACAAGAAATGACCGACAATTTTTTCCTTCTCCATTCCCTATCGATAATAATCAACAGCTCAAACCCAAGTCAAATAATGGGATATGGGGAAGTCATTGTCATTCAAGTGCATTCCCAGCAACCAGGGCTCACCCACACGAGCCAGACGTTCTTGAATTTAATTTAATTAGAAGGGCGCGGGTGCACACATCTGTATATATTTTTTGTCAAAATTTATGTTTGAAGTGACAGAAGACAGAATACAGAGCACAGAAGCAGTGAATTGGGAAGAGTCGTAGTATCTCTATGGACACACGATTTATCAATATTTATGTAGGTGCGGGCTTGTGTGATTATTTGAGATGATATACTGAAGAAATGCTTTCAGAACATGGATAAGAGATTTATTGACATTTATTGCAAATAAATAAACAACAAATAAGGAAATAAAAAATATCACTATGAGTAATGACAAAAAATAAAAATAAAGCGTTGAAACGACAGTCAAAGGTGAACCAGGGCCAGTTGTTGGCCTTGACATTTAATGCACACTGAGAGGGGAACTATTTAAAGTATGTTTCCGATTTGTCTTGGGCTTCGGGAGTAGCATTCACGATCTCTTGTCAGTTGTCATTGATTAAAATCGTGAACCTAATATACGGTATTTCTGACTTAACCGAACTTCTTGGAAAATTGTAGAATTTTAGATTACAATGGTTGTTGCAGTCTCCTGGGTTTTCAGCCACTTTTGCCAAAATTCCTTTTTGATGTGACGCTTGATATTTGGCTGTAAAACGCACTTGCCCCCCAATTTTTCTATACTCAGGTGAGAGTTGTATATCGAGATGGATTGATGTTTATGTCTCCATACGCTACAAAGTAAAGTAAAGTAAAGTAAAAAAAAAAAAAAAAAAAAACTGAACGCTTACAAATAGAAGAAAACTTAGTCTTTCTTAAAGAGGTGTGATTTTGCATAACATAGCAGAATGGCATCATCACTGCTGGTCATATTTTTTTTGACTCGATTAAGTTAAAGTTGTTTACATAAATCTCAATTTGGTGTTAATCTTAACATTTGCATATCATATACCTAAATCTAGACAAAAACACGTGCATACTCAACTCATTAAATACAAATTAACTTAAAATCGCACATTCGTTACCAGAAGTATGTATGATTATAAATCGGACTTCTTAGCAAATTAAATTCAAGAAGTGTTCCGCATTTTTCCACCTTATCATCGTATCCTCTCACCATCACAAGATCTCACCATATCCACTATCTCGCATTGGTGGCGTATCTCTCCTTACCGTACAGTGATTGTTCATGGCGCATATTGCTGTAAAGTAATACCCGTCGCATGAGCAATTCAAAACCACATTCTTCACTTAACCATAAAGTCCAAAGCTAAGAACAGTAATAGAACAAAAAGATATAAAGATACAAAGATACGACACCGTGCACAAGATGATTCCATGGAATCAACATAAGTTCCACAAAGCAGCACCCTCATCACCCTCCCTTTATCTTTTGTACCGCGCATCTACTTATTTAATAAATTAACTCCACCTCGACAAAATGCAAGGTAAACAAGAATAGAATTGACATGACACAGGCACTAATGAAAGTAATAGACATAAAGCAAAGCGTAACAACAACGACAAAAAGGCACTAAATGAAACATTTGCATAAACAAATGAAGAGCTGCATGATTATTCTGAAAAGCCGACTCATTTGCGTCACCAGCAACCATCATGAGCACCATTGAGGGCTGCAAGGAGTTCAATGATTGAGATTTTTTATACATTATTTCGACATCAGTTCAGTTTCCGTACGTTCAATTACGGATGGATTTATAAATCTATTTAAATGCCGATGTCTGTTTGAAGGGAAAAATTAAATATGCAGAAAGTTGGAAAGAAAAGTACCAAAAGCGCTTAGTCATGACGAGGAATGCTTTTTGCTAAAAGTACGAGTTTCAAGTGAAATGTGAATTTGAAAAACGTTTTTAAAGGAGTTCATTAAAAATCGATTTAAGTCTTGAATTTTGATTGTAAAAGTAATTGAAGGTCCATTAGGGAACACTTCACAGCCATTCTAAATTCTCTTTGTGGGAATGATGAATGCAACGTATTTTTTATAGATGCAACCAGCGGTTTAACAAAAGAAGGTTCAAGGAGATTTAAGGAGATACTCGCAATGTAATATTCTGCTAAACCGGTTCTAAGAATCATTTGAATTCAGTAGACACGTGCTGGGTATCATTTACTTACTTACTTAGGTGGCCTTTCCAGTTAAGCCCAGTCTTTAGCTAACTGCTTCCAGTTGCGCACTCCAAATCGGTTGAGGTCTTTTTCCACTTCGTCCCTCCGGGTTAGACTCGAAGACTCTACGGGCCGGGACATTGGTGTCGAATGGACAAGTCCTAGCCATCATCTCAGGCGACTGATGCACAGTTTTCTGACTAAGTTAATATCGCTGCACAGCTCGTATAGGTCGTCGTTGAATTTTCTTCTCCAAAGCCCGTCAACGCAAACGGGCCCCAATATTTTTCCAAGGATTTTCCTCTCGAAACGACTGAGGATATCTTCATCTGCTTTCGATAGAGCTTATGTTTCCGCACGGATCACGGAATCTCTCTATCACGGCTGGTATTGACCCCCGAACCGTCTGATGGGAAGCCTATACATTACCACTTGAGCCATAGCCACCCATGTAGAGCTTTGATAAGGCGAAGATAATACATTATTAAAATAAAACGGATAATTCTGAATACGAGTTCTGTTAATTTGAAAATGTGTCTGCTCTCGTTGAAAACTCCAAATTAATGCCAAGAATTCAATTACTTTTCCACTTTTCTTCAAAGCCCTGTAAACTGCTGACTGAGTATATTTCAAACAAAAATTATTAGTACTGATGAGTGTTCGTCGAACTAATTTAACCTAAATAAACAAATAATGGAAAAGTGCTCTGCTAGTGTTTTGTGTTCAATTGTTGGCCCCAACCACGAATGCGTAGCATGCAATGGTCTCTGTGGAAAATCATTCCATGCCATATGCATCGGATTTAACCGGAGAACCATTACCTACCTCAAGGAGTATTGCAGTTTCTTCAATTTTTACTGCAACGAGTGCAAAGAGATCACCCTGGCTCACGTTATGCTGGCAATTAAATGCAACAACGAACCTATTAATTCGATGCTAACCGAGAATGGTCATATTAACAGATTGAAGACTCAGGAAACTGCATTGACAATGATGTGGAAGTTTACAAGTCCACAGGAAGAATGATCAATAAGCAATTGGCAGCGATGCAATCAAATGTGATCAAAAAAGTGATGAAATATCACTTCGATGGATTAAAAGCATTCCCCAAAACAAATGTTGCCAACCTCCTTAAATCCAACGTACTCACACACATAAACCACTCTATCAATCTTTTCCCTACGAATCTCGACTTGCTTTTTCAATCCTCTTCCAAAACAATACATCACACCACGCATCCATCAGATTCTACGCTCGATGACCTGACTCTAAAAATGATTGACGTCAGCGAGGAACTCATTGCAACTCGGTTGGTCGATGTCGAAATCGGTAAAGAAGTGAGATTGGCTTTTTACAAAATCGATAGAATACCCGATTAAATTCAATTCCAAGTTAGTTCCCCGTACAATGTCTCAATTTATAATGAATTAATAGACACGGAGTCTCAGTTGCCTTCATTTTCAAATACTCCTCCCGCCGCCCTAACAACGGAAACCGAAATCACGCTGCCTTTGCCAACTACGGAACTTCATGGACTACCTTCGAACGGCAAGGCCGGCTCTTCAACACGCTAGTGTTCCTTGGGTGCGGAATTTGTTTCACCGAAATTATGATATCACTATTAGCAAGTGCCAGATGATTACCCCTACTGACTGCAACAGTCCCTGCAGCTTTAAAATCAACATCCCAACCAAATATTCATGGTTGTTCTCTACTTCCCCTGGTAAGGCCACTAAACCTGGGAAGATAAGTATCGCCAAATGCTCTGAGAAAAGAGAAAACCCTCATCTCGAGAACAATCAAAGTTCCAAAAATAAACGCAGTTTTAACGATAAGCTTAAAAAAGACTCCTCTCCAACTCCCTTCCAAATAAAAAAACATACTAACAAAAAACGAAGATCTAATCCCGATCATTACTGGAGCTTCAAAATAAACTTATTTCTCATTTTTAGTCCTCCTTTCTCACTTATCCGACACACCAATCCTCTAATCCCCTTCGTTCCACCCAAGCAACCGCGCCAACGCGTCTCTTTCAACTTAACCCCAACCACCCGATGTATTTAAATATTCGTCTCTTTCTTGCTTATCTACATGACAAATCGGACTCGGTCTGCTACGAAGGGAAGACCAAAACCAGCGTCATGGTGTACATCCAGCAGGAAGGCATCCTTACCGACCCTATCAATTTCAAGAACTTTTTTGTCAGGTACCACAAGATTTTTAGCATGTCCCCTCAGAAAGTAAACTAGCAGACGACCTTGCTGCATTCGGCCACTACGTTAACTCGAAACGAGTCTCACACCTACAGCGAAGCCGAGACGACCACGGTAGTTTTTTTCATAACGGGCCTCCCATGCTAGCGCTTAAACCATCCCAACTCTCACCTCCACCCCATAACATCTCTTTTACATTTTACTAACAGAATGTAAGATGTCTTCGCTCTACTTTTAATGTTTTTCACGACGAGGCGTCCTACTGGCGATCCACAACAACCTTAACTCTTCTTCCTTTACCATTTCTTCATCCTCTAAAGTCCTGTCGCAATAAAAATATCACTCCCTTTCAAGTGCCTTTATATGTTGCTACATCCTACCTGCTCAAGCTTTCGAGTCTTACCAACTTGTTATCGATGCGGTCGACCATTTAATTGACCCGTATGACTCTTTTGGCGACTTTAATCTTCCTCAGCTACAATGGACTCCGTCAGATGATCAATCGTTTTTCGTCGCTTCAAATGCCAACTCAACTAAGGAATGTCTCTCCTTAAATCGCTTAACAGACTCAAGTTTATGACAATTCAGTGGTATATTTAATTATATGGGCAGGCAGTTAGACCTTCTATTCACTACAGATTCAATTAACTCCTCAGTTTTATTTTGCTCCTATTTCTCTCAACAATCGATAACTACCACCCCCCTCCTTCTACTTTCATTTTTTCATAAGTATTCATTCCAGTCCATTTCCCCCTCAACTCTCTTATCCAAGAATTTCATAAAGCAAACTTTCACAGAATCGTTCCTTACGAAATAAGAGAAACAAGTTATAGGCTACTTTCCTGCGTACTAGATCCTTTTCCGACTTTTCCAACTATCTTGGTGCTTATCTTCATTTTACCGAATTTAACGATTCCTTTTACCAGCGCTATCTTAACAATGCGCAAGTCAACCTTATAAACGACCCTAAGTCCTTTCTCCAATTTGTTAACTACAAAAGAAAGTCCGATGGTTACCCTCCTTCTCTCTCTTTCAACAACAAGTCTGCCCACTCGGCTCCATTTTTGGCCACCTCTGGAGTTCCACAAGGCAGCCACCTCGGTCCTCCTCTTTTTATATTAACAATAAATAATCTCGTTAGGATCATTAAACACTCGCCTATCTCCCTTTACGCCGACGATACCAAATTTTTCAAAACTATTTCCTCTCCCCATGACTCCTTCCTCCTTCAATTAGAACTTGATAGTTTTTCGATCTGGCGCCTCAAAAAATTTTTTAGAACCTAATATCGCCAAATGCCAATCCATAACATTTTCACATAAGCGGCACCAATCTCCTCCCCGATTCTACCTTCCCCATTTTGTATGAGCTCAAATTCCGTTTACATATGGATGGCATAATCCTTAAAGCCAACTCTGCACTATAGTAGGTTTTGTAAAACGATGGTCCACAGATTCACCAACCCATACGTGACCAGGTCCCTCTATATTACCTTTGTTCGCCCCATCCTAGACTACGCCAGTCAAGTATGGTCCCCATATCATCGTGTTCATATCTCGAGAATCGAAAGCATCCAGCGCCGTTATATTCGACTTGCTTTTCGAGGTATGCCCTGGACGATCCTTTTACTCTGCCTTCCTATCAAAACCTGGAGGAACGCAGAGATGCAGTTGACTTTCTTTTTATTCATCGACTCCTTTCAGGTCACGTTGAATGCGCGTCCCTTCACAACTCTGCACCTCTCGTCTGTTCTATCTACCAACCCACTACACCTCCTATGGCGCGAACGAACCAGTCTCCCGTATGTTAGAAAATATCAATTCGAATCCTATCGTATTTGACTTCCACCGCACCACTTCCTAGCTTAAATCCGTTCTCCTTCACCACTTCAACCAACCTTACTTTTAAGTTTTAGTTTTAGTTTAATTTTAAGTTATATCTTGTATTAAGCCGAATATATGGGGGCATTCGCCCCCACCAAAATAAGGAAAATTAAAAATTAAATTAAATTAAATTAAATTAAATTAATTAAATTTATTTCTGCACAACTTTAAGTCAGGTGCATGTGGTTTTTCAATCTTAAAATATCCCCATAAGACATCGACTACATCTCCTCCTTATTGTATTCAAAGACTGCTCCTTAGGAAATAAAAGAAACAAGTTATGGGCGGGCTTCTTAAAATACATACAATCATTTGAAAGCTTTCAACTCTTTTTTGTTATTTTGTTATGTTAGTATAACTTCCACCAAATTTGTAAAAGTAATATAATAATTTTGAAATGGATACAACGACATTTTAATGAAAACAGTGGTTGGCGATTGGCGATGATTAGGCGTTCTGGCAAGCCATCGATATTAACAACTCAAAAACACATCGATTAATTCAAAGAATTACTGGTCGTAAACCGCAAATTAACTATGAGAGAGTTAATAGAGATGCCAACATTTCGATTCGATCCGTTCATGGCATTTTAACCAACCACTTATGCATGTCACTGGTGCCGAAGGGCTTGAACTTGAACTTCCAGCAAAAAAAAAAAAAAATAAATAAATAAAAAAATAGCGACTTTACATAGCAGCAGACATTCTTTCCAAGAGTGATACCTGTTTTCTTTGTAATATTGTTGTCGACACATCTTTTCAACATTTCCAATGCTTTTGTGCCGTTAATTTCATTTTTAACAAAATATATAATGCAAAGTCATGCTATGACGCTTAAATTTGGTGACAATGGTCAAGGAAAGTTGACAATTCAACATCGGTCAAACGAGAGCGACAATCGTTTGCATTTATTTACCGTTGAGGTGCATCATTATGAGCAAATCTGAACTAGCAGGGAAATTAAAACGTAAATATGTACTGGTATATCGAAATAGGACTAAAGCAGAACAGGCTTTTCCCTGTTCCCATATATTTGTATTAACAGTTGGCATTAGATTCAGTTCCTTATCCACTGAGAAAAGAAAGTACGTACAATTTTGTTCTCTATTTTCGTAATATAAACAAAAGCAGTCAGAGTGATTATGTGCGGTACCTGTATTGAAACTTTCATCCTATTAGATCTCCTATTAGATCTTTCAGCAGTCACTCGCTACATTTTCCTTTTCCTATTCTAAACTGTCACAATATTTGAGTGGTAAAGAGAAACAGCATGCAGCCCCCAAACTGATCTCAGCTTACAGTCTTTATCTGCATTGAAGGCGCAGCATTTTATGTCTTACCATGAACTCTTGTGGTGTCTTAATGAAAATAAATAAAGCAAAATACCACAAAATTAAAAAAAATAAAAGTGACGGAAAAGATACGGGGCATGTTCAAAAAATATGACTTTATATTTTTATAAAAAAAAAAATATATTTATTTATTCATCAATAATAAAGTTGTCTGTTTCAAAGTAATCCTCCTCAGATATAATACACTTGTGTCAAAGCTTTTTCCAATCCTCTAAGCCGTTTTTTGTATACCATAGCCTTGAGCTTATCCAACGATGCCGTTTTTATTTTCTCAATCGTTGCAAGTCATTGTCCTTTCACAGGTCATTTTAGTTTTGAGATCAGGTACAGGAACAGTGAACACTAATGACCCTTTTGTGCAAGTCAGGGTCATCATTGACGTCATTCAGGTGCTCCTGAGCGATGCTCATGCGACGGTTCTTCTGATCAAAGTTAAGAAGCTTCAGAACAAACCTTGCTGACACACGGCTCATGCCCAAACATGACACCAGTCGACCGATATGTTAACTTCTTTTATAGTAATTTAACGATTTTCCAAAACAATGTTCTTCACAGATTCGACGTTATCATCTTTTGTTGATGTGCTGTGGCCTCTAAAGCGAGGTTCGTCATTGGCATCTTCTCTGCCATCTTGGAAAAGCTTGTACCACTTGTAAACACTTTTTTTTTACACCATTTACCGTATGCCACTATCAACAGTTCAAGTGTTTTAGAGTACTTGATTCCATTTTTTACACAAAATTTGATGCAAATTCTTTGCTCCATATTTTATAATACATAATTGAAAATCGCCGAATACACCAAAACACGTCTAACCTTTCTATCTGTCAAAAACAAACTAATTATGCTATATACTTGAAACTGTGAACATTTTTTCGAGACATGTGTACCAACACAGCAAAAAAAAAAAAATCGATAATCGAATGTACATTGCCCACGAAATTTCAAAAGTCACCTTTTACTTTACTATATATATATATGGTACATAAAGACACTTTACTTTTTGAACACACCCCGTTCATTTGCAGCCATATGCACATCGAATAATTTTGAGTAGAAATGAAGAAAAAATTTCATTAACTGTTAAAATAAGCAACGCATATGTATTATACTAATTCATTTAATGGTAACATACATATATATTTTTTTCTCCCACGTATGAGTACCTGTATTGTTGCTACGTTGCTTGCGGAGCTGCGTAAGTTTCCGAGGTCGAATGTTTGCTAATGTTTTGAATTGCTATTATCATCAGTCGTCATTCCTTTCTACAGTCGTCCAATGCTATTGGATAGATTGATAGAAAGACATCAGATATATCTTAAGTATCTTGGAAGTTTTAGTGTCCTTGTGTTTTATTTTTAAGCGACAGATTCTTGAACAGTGGCAGAAGAAATGAGCAAAATCTTTGTGGGTCCCTAAAACACTGCATCTTTTACATACGTACACACATATGTACATACATTGTAACTTTTTAGAGATTTAGCTTCGATATGAGTTTCCTAAACAAGTTATGTCCAATGGGAGGACTTACTGACGAGAGACAACGACAAAGGGGGAGGCTGTGGTGTAGAGGTATATGCATAGACTCCCAAGTCGTGGGTCGTGGGTTCGAATCCCGTGCGAAGCAATTCTGTGAAAAAGTCTTTTCATAGAATTTGTATGTAATTATATAAAAAATCCCGTCGGCGTCAACTCTGACATGAAGGCATAACACTGATGTTGGAGTGGTTGCTGGCTGGGCTAAATGTAACGAACTAACAACTAGCACGTATTTAAGACCCACTGGTTGAAGATGTTCTAGCTCTTCCGTCCAGTTTGACAAACACCTCTGGGAAAAATATCGAAACCTAATACACCTGAGTTTCAAACCAATACCAACCGCCCGCGTCCTGGAGAAAAAGCCAGTAAAAGGGTATTCATATCCCCTTGGTGCGCGCGCGGTATTATATAAAAAAAAAAATTCTGTCACAAAAGTTAGCGTCCTGCTTGTGTTATACTTTGGCCAAAACTTTTGGTTGGATTAAATTATTTAAGTGAGTGTGATATATTGCGGGCTTTATTCCTGCCAAATCGTCTTTCAGCTTATTGCCGGCTATGCTCCTGTGTCAATATCTCTAGAAGAGATCTGTATTTTGTTTTCTTCAAAGATCTAATTGTTACAAGGAAACTCTCCCTCTGTTCCACAGTATGAATTCATTAAAGGAAAAATCTTTAACCTACAGATTTACCATTAAATGCACTTTCTGTCGAAAGTCGCGAAAATGAGAGGATGAGATCTATTAAGAAGAAAAATTACGAGAAAAGGAATACCATTAACAATTTTTTTTTTTTTTGCCTGGTGCCAGTAAAGTTCCCATCAAGAAGTATTGTAATTTGCACTCTTCGTCAAAACACTTGAAGTTTGGCGGAATATGAAAGCAAAAACAAGTTTAAGGAAAAAAAAAAAATTAATCTTGTTGTGGGTGGCCGTGGCTCAAGTGGAAGTGGACTGGCTTCCAAATCGGGAGGTTCCGTGTTCAAATCAAAGACATTCGTTTTTTTTTTTTTTTTTTTTTTTTTTTTTTTTTTTTTTTTTTTTTTTCATTTAACAGAAATCAAGTAAAATAAATAGTTGGCTAGAAATCAACAATGATAATTTAGTCTCCCTATTAAATGTTGGATGCCACCCATGGAGCGAAATAACCACTGAGCCCAAACATCTTACTTTCTCTCTCTCTCTCTATCCAATTTTCCGAAAAACTTAACACGTGCTCCGACGTTTTAAGAGTAGTAATACCCTGTCGAGTGTTTAAATTCCTCGATGGTCTATACGTCATTCTATTCACTGATGTCAATATATTAAATTCAGAAATGACTACAAACAAAGACCATAGCATATGTCTAGCAATCGCATGGGAAGATTATATTACGAAAGTAGCGCTTATTGGTGACCAAAAGTAAGAACGCCCCAACAATGCCGCCTAACTTGTCTAACTCAAGAAACAATAGATGTGAGCTCAATAGTCCTCTACTCATGAACAGTGTTTTGTAGAACTACCCCACTTACATATGTAAGAGCTACATCTGCAAATATAATAATTTCGGTTAAAACAGCGAACGTCGTCTTGTCCATGAAATGCAGCTACAGAGCTAAAATAAGGATAAAATCAATACGAAAATTGTAGACACCTATGTGACCCGCTCTAATCTAAAAACGAATATGACTATATAAGCATGATTACTGAGCGAATATCCAAATCAAAGAAAACCTCGTTTTTCATAACAGTGGCATTAGTGACATTATATTATTCGGCATTGTGGCAAAATTATTCTAAACATTATCAACAGGAAAAAGTTAGAGTCGAAAGAGCGAAGAAGTTGCGACACTTGCACGAAAGTGGTGAGTTGCCGAATTTGGTTTTTTTCGATGAGTCGCCATTTGTTATCGAGCAATATGTCAACAAACAAAATGACCGAGTTTACTTGTCAGAGAGGTCCTTCGGACGGCCACCAAAAAACAGGCAGCACCGATGGTAATGGTTTGGGCCGCCATAAACGCCGATGGTCGCTCTCCGCTCGTATTTTTGGACCGTGGCGTCAAAATTAATGCGATCGTATACCGTGAAACTGTCATTTCAGTCGGAGACCGTGGACATTTCAACAAGACTCGTCACCGTCTCACAAAGCGCGCGTCAACCTAAATTTGTTAAAAAACAATGTTCCACACTTTATTTCTTCGACACAATGGATTGCAAATTCTCCAGAAGCATATCCGTTGGATTTATCTTTACGGCGTATTTTGAAGGCGAAGGTTGGCACTAAAAAATACCAAAATTTGGACCACCTCAAACAAGCACTTCGGCGGGAATGGGTCAAAATACCACAGAGCTACTTGCGTGCAGCGTGCGATGCTTTCTTCGGTCGTCTCAAGGCCATTATTCGCGCCAAAGGTGGAAATATTGAAAACTACTGATACAATTTGAAAATTGATGTATTGTCCAACATTTTTTTCTTTGGCACAATAAAATTTATCAAAAATTAAAAAAATTAAAGCATTTTAAAAAGTTGAGAGTCAGTCACCCTGTCAGTTATTTAAACGTATTACATAGCTCCATGCAATCGATTGAGACACATCAAACCAATTCTTCATATCCTATCAACGCCATTTGCAATAAAATTCAATCTCAGATCTTTACTTCATTGACATGTACGAGTACTCCTGTTCGGATAAGTCTATCAAATTTAATTCTTCCTGCATTGGACCGGTGGTTTATGAAGAACATAAAAATCTCAACGTAAGCAGTCCACAAATACTTGCGTCTCACGTACGTTTTTATGTGGCAATAAACGACACCCGAACGATTCAAGTTTATTGACCCATATATTGCTCAAAATACTTGTGTCTGTCTGTCTGTCTTTCTGTTTGTCCGCGCTATCGGTTATTGCAAATTCAACAGAAAACAAAAACTGAAACATTCTCAGGCGGATTGATTTGTATTTTCGCCTCTCTTTACTTTGAATACGAAATTGCTGCAATCTGCATAAATTGTGTCTGCGTGTGTGAATGATTGAAGGCTCAATCGTAATGTAGGCAATTCGCATTTCAGGGAAAATAAGCTTCCATAAGAGATTAGTTTTGTTCAAAATAAAAATAAAAATAAAAAATATTTTAAACATTAAATTGGTTTTGTATAACCCATTCGATTGACTATTTTCGTCTTTATAACACATCAGAACGGTATAGGGCAAGCCAGAGATACTTAAATTATGATTGATTTGTACTCGATACAGTATGTGATAGAAGTTTACACACAAATGGTTTTAAAGCAGTTTTTCAGGAGTGAAAAAATCTCGATTTTTCCGCCAAAAAATGGAAAATATTGTAGAATATACCTTTAACCTTAACCTAATAGCTAGTACAAAACTATATCTTTCCGGAGTTCCGTCTAATGTGGTCTTAAAAAGACCAAAATCTATTGTAAATAGATGATAATACTTGAGGAATAATAGTAAAAGGTTTAGTAAATTTATATCAAGCTCCAATATTATAAATACAATAAAAATTATTTAAAACTTCATAGTGCCAAGCGATGGCTAGAAGTACTCAGTAACGTTATAGTGCTCCAAATATGGCCATCTAAATTTGCTTTAAAAATCACGAAAATATGATATAATTAAGGTGTTTTTTTTTCTTTTTCTTTGTTTTAGAGGTTTGTATTTGAAATGAGAATACTTTTTCTACCGACGCCAATTTGACACCTCACTACTGATTTGTGCTAGATTTAGACATTTCTCTATGAATAGACCTACAACAGAACAACGTTTGCAAATTGTGCAAATTAATTTAAGTTCTCCAAACTAGGTAAGCGCTTAATTTATCGTAATTGTCCATTATCCTGTTCAAACTTAGGGAGCCATTGCTTCTTTAGAGCGTAGTATTTAAGTTGGACCCGAATGAGTCGATTCGCCATTGTGGGTTTTTTTTTTTTATAATTCCGCGCGCGCACCAAGGAGATATGAATACCCTTTTACTGGCTTTTCACTAGGGCGCGAGTGGGTGGTGTAGTAGTTTGAAACTCAGGTGTATTAGATTTTGATATTTTTCCCAGAAGTTGTTGTCAAACTTAAGCCAGTGAATCTTCAACCAGTTGGTCTTATTACGTGCTAGTTGTTAGTTCGTTACATTTAGCCCAGCCAGCAACCACTCCAACATCAGTGTTATGCCTTCATGTCAGAGTTGACGCCGATGGGATTTACGCCATCGTGCGTAGGAACTAGAACTGCGTTCATCCACTTTATTGAAAATTTTGGGGAAGATCTTATGTACGTTACAAACTTACAGGATCCAGCTCAAAGTCTATTGTCTACTATGTGCATCGCAAGTGCGGTACGCCACACAACGTGCGCTGTGCATACCACTGAATCTATACCACAGACTTTGGTCTGAAACGCAATGCAATAGTTACATTAAATTGAAAAACCTTATGCAGAGACTGGCGATTTGAGGAATGTGTTTTTAATACGCGTTGTAATCAATTAAAACCATAGAAACCGTCACACAGAACGCATTTTCAATTTTGCGGTGGAACGCGGTGATATGTTGAAATACAAATCCTTAATTTTAATACAGCGTAGGAAACTATTTTGACAGGCAATGCAAACTACTGAAACCAATTTTGTACTGTGACGATCGCTCTTTGTTTGACGTCTTCTTACGTGGCGCTTATAACGCGACGTAAAATAATTTTACCGCAGCGTTAATTAATCTTACCGTGGCGTTCAAAACGTTTTCTGTTTGATTGAGCTGCTAGACTGACTTGTAAACACTTTAAAGAAATGCGAGGAACTTCGGTTAGAAATCACGTATTAAAAATTGGATATCATTAGGAAAATTGCTTGGAAGATTTGGTTACATTTTTGTTACTACTGAGAGTATCTTCTAGTGAAGCAGTTGATTAGAAACTCAGTCATGCGTAAGGCAATGGCATTCAATATACTGATTAAGTAGGTATGTTGCAGGATTACATCCGATAAATAAGTTGTTACTGGATTATTTTCATAATGACACCTTTTCTCCTTTCTCACGTTTACGAGACACACAAATATTTTTCGTAACCCCGTATTTTTATTTGCCTTAGCCGGATCATACCCGATAAAAATATACCATCGGTAGAAAAATAATATATTTTCTTTCTTTCTTTATTGACATAAGCTTATTTTCTTCTCCAGCTGCCGAATCATACGAAATGATCAATTTGAAAACATTCAGAGGAGCAGACGTCGATATAACCAGTTGTCGTAGCAGTAAAATTCACAGGTCAGCTATCAAATGAGAAGAAGATAGAACCGATCAGAAAAAGAGACTTGACGTCGGGCGCCTAAGCACGTCTGATGTAAACAGATTCTAAAGAGAGCACTTGGCTTTATATATACTGTATATTCATAGCGGGTTCTAAAAGACTTGACATACAAGACTGAAACCATAGTAAATCTGGGGACGTCTTTAAGAGACACATATAAAGTATAATACATGGGCTGAAAACTCAGTGCCGTTTTCTAGTAAAACACAATTTTTTTGCAAAATTCAACTTTATTTATCAATAAAGTTGCTTTCGAGGGCGATACACTGATTGAAACGATTTTTCAATCTTTCGATACCAGTTTTGTAGTACGATTTCGGTTGAACCTCAAAATAGGCCTCTGTTTCGGCGGTTACTTCTTCATCGGTCTTAAATCTGTTTCCGGCGAGCATTCTTTTAAGGTGTGCGAACAGGAAATAGTCGCTGGGGGCCAAATCTGAAAAATACGGTGGGTGAAAAAGCAATTCGTAGCCGAATTCATTCAATTTTGCCATCGTTTTCATCGACTTGTGACACGGTGCATTATCTTGATGAAACAGCACTTCCTTTTTCTTCAAATGCGGCCGTTTTTCTGCGATTTCATCCTTCAAACGCTCCAACAACGCAATGCAATAGTCGCTGTTGATAGTCTGCCACTTTTGGAGATAGTCGATGAAAATTATTCCATGTGTATCCCAAAATACGGATGCCATAACCTTGCCAGCCGACTGTTGAGGTTTTGGTCGTTTTGAACGAGGTTCGTCGCCTGCTCGCCACTCAGCTGACTGTCGACTTGACTCTGGTGTGAAGTGATGGAGACAAGTTTCATCCATTGTCACATACCGACGCGAAAATTCGGCTTTTTTGCGGTTGAACAGCTTTAAACACTCCTCTGAATCATCAACACGTTGTTGTTTTTGGTCGACTATGAGCAAACGCTTCACCCACTTTGAACAGAGCTTTTGCATGTCCAAATATTCGTGTATGATATATCCAACACGCTCTTTTGATATCTTCAGAGCCTCAGCTATCTCGATCAACTTCACTTTACGGTCATTCGTAATCATTTTGTGGACTTTTTTGATGTTTTCATCTGAAACAGCCTCTTTTGGACGTCCACTGCGTGCATCATCTTCGGTGCTTGTATGATCACTTTATAAAGTATATAATTTTTCAATCCACTTGCGAATGGTTCGTTTGGCTGGTGCAGAGTCCGGGTAACACTAATCAAGCCATTTCTTTGCATCGGTTGCATTTTTTCCCATCAAAAAGCAATGATAAATCAACACAAGAAATTGCTTTGAATCCATTTTTTCCACAATAACAAAAGTTGCTTCACTCACAACGCTATACCTCGAGAACTAATCATCCGACATCTGTGAAATTTATACACGTATCTTTAGAAGGTTGGTACTAACAGAAAATAGTATGGATTTAATTCAAGTTTCGTCCTCTGAATTTAATTTAGAAAGAATTTGAACTTTTATTTAAAGCTTCCTTGCTCCTTTTATTAGGTGTGACTGATTAAGTCGTTATTTGTGACAATGACACTGAACATTAATAAACATCTATAGAGAAAAACATGGTTTATAACGGGGTATGGTTGAAAGTCGTATTAGACAATATTGATTAAAATATATGAACGATAAAAGTGCAACGATAAGACCATTGAGTTTTGTATTTTCTTATCTGGCTGAATACCATTTGCTAAGCTTGTCAAGTACAGACTACAAGTGACACAGGGCTAATAAATCACTAATCTCGGAAAGACCTCCTAGCGGGGTCAAATTGACAAACGAGAATAGTTTTACCTTCCATAGATCGACTACGCAAACCCACTTCTGTCTAAACTATCATTTTAGTGAAAATTTGCCCGCTTGACCAAATAATCATTTATGGTTACCGAGAACTGTGTATCTTTTCCAATACAAAAGAGCAAACAAATATATCATAACTAATTCATGCATCCATGTGTCACACCTTCAGTCTACCAAAACTGGCCTTCTTATCCCCCATGATTCTAATCGTTGATTTATGGCCTTCTCTGTCCCAATGTAAATGTATTCCCATTGACACAAATCCCACCCGTAACTTAAGGATACACTTAGTTATAGTTAAGGTCATGTACGATACATGAATAAAATGAAAATACTACAAAAAAAAAAAAAAAATCGTTGACTAATCGTGTGCGATTATATTGCGCAGACGAGAGGAGAATTTTGATTGCGGTGTTGAGATTAATTTTGCCAGGAAACGAGAAGTCAGTGATACTCTGTGATATCAAATTTCGTCCAAAAGGGAGTACACTAGTGTCAATTGAATTGGTGATACGTCAGGGTCAGCGCAAGGGAGGTCGTAATAACACCATCGTCTCTGAAAGAATTTTGCTCGTTATAATCTCACCAATGAGTCAAAATGGTAATGAGATGCCCACAAATTGGGCGACCGAACAAAGATAAATTTACTATAGTTTTTTTTTTTTTTTTTTTTTTAAGTAGACGAAATGGGTTTTGGAAAACATCTGTAAAGCTGAAGGCGTTATTCGGATATTCGTATATATGTAGGTTGTATAATGACTCACTTTCTCTGAAACTCCTTCTGATTAAAATGAATTATTATGGAATTCGTCCTAAAATCGTGACTCATAAAACTTTTTTCATTAAAGGTTTTTTTTATTTGAACATCCGTCAATACGTTTCTAATCGTTAAACTTCACTCCAGAGCAAAAAAGGGTTATATGTTCTGTGTTTATACTCGTAAACAGAAAGTAATTTAAACTAATCTAACTAACGTTAGGTACAGCTATATGTCTAAAGTGATTCCAAGCTTAAAAGAACATAACCTAATAGAACATAATCTTTTACTGCTCAAACTATTATGGAAGATCCTGAATTGGAACTGCTACCATTAAGGATAAAAAAAAATCCTTCGATGAAGATCGCGATGTTTTTGTGTTGCATCCTTCATATTTCCAAGAGTAAAATAGCACCAAGATCACGATCAAGCAAGAAAGCGTCTTGGTATATAAGAGAGAGAAAATTGAGGAGACGTTGCACTCTATCCAAAGATTAGGGCAGAGAAGAGCAGGCTATACCCGATAACAGAGTAGTGACTCCATAAAAAGGAGCCACCGAAAGAATGACCCCAAAGGGGCACCCCCATCTGCAATAGAACCAGAAATTAGAAAGTAGTTTCTCCACGAAGTCATTCTCCTAGTAAAATAGCCGCAGTAGATTCTCAACACCTAAGACATTACTATCGTGATGACTGATTCTGGTATGTACGGATATGACAATCCAATATTTCGTTGTCGCGGGAAACCTTAAATTACAGAGAAGGATTAAAATAAAAAATAAATGTAAAATAATGTAATGTAATAAATAAATAAATTAAATATTCTTTGACATCGCGAAATTGTTTCTGACGAAAGAAGCGTGGCCATTAGCCAATCTGTTGTCTGCAAAAAAGCTAACAGAATTCTCAAAAACGGATGTAAACATGAATGTGTTCTATGATCGATTCGATCGACCAATGTTATATGGTCGACCAATTACAATATTGAAAATTTGGTAGCCAAAGGTGCCAATGGTACATATTTATAAAAGGTTCAAGGGATTTGAGTACCCTTAAATTGCTTGTTCATAGCGCGAGCGAGGGAAAGTCAGGGAGGATGGAAAAAG
Organism: Volucella inanis; assembly: GCA_907269105.1. Taxonomy (NCBI): domain Eukaryota; kingdom Metazoa; phylum Arthropoda; class Insecta; order Diptera; family Syrphidae; genus Volucella; species Volucella inanis. Next base: position 36,948,931 of record OU026154.1, on the reverse strand, counting down.
AGGTATCGATGAACGTTGTTTTTAAATGTTTTAATGTTATAATGACTAGGAAATAAAGAGCTGGGCAGGGCATTCCATAACCGAGTTGTGCGGCTTAGGAACGAATCACGATATCTTAGAGTACATCCGAAAGTGGGCTTAATGGTGTATTGATGAGCGAGATGGGTGTTACGGTTAAAACTTTGAAGGGGCGAAATGCTACTGGCGATTTCTATAAAGCACTGGTGGTGGAAATAGCGATAAAACATAGTGAAACACTATTCATTACGTCGGTGTTCAAGAGTGTCCATTCATTTACATAAAGAGAATGGAAAGTTTTTCGGTTTTGACGATGCTGGTTGTTTAAATTTCGCTTTAACGACAGCAGACAGCATTGTTTTTTGGAAGCATTAAAATCTACTTTGTAAGTGGTTGCCCAATTAGTAATTCAATTAATATCAGAATTTAATGAGTTTAACATATATTACACTGCCGTTCCCGTTCTACAGCCGAAGAGCAGGGACGTGATGAAAAGTTGGGAGTACTGTTGTCGGCAAAGAAATATATTGATAAGAGAGAAGAGATCGTTAATGAAAATTAAATTATTAAAATTAAACTATTATGTGAACATCAGACTGAAAGCACCCAAAACAACTTGAATTGAACGCTCCGAAAGGTAATTTCTAATCCATTGAAGAAGAGATTGAACGATCTCAAAAGCACGCATTTTTGGCAAAACGGCCTGATGCCAAACTTTGTCAAATGCCTTAAAAATATCAAGTGCAACTATCTTGCCTTCGACAAATTGATGTACGCTTGGGTTCTACATTTTAGTGAGACGTCCCCCAGTGGACCTGTTGCTACGAAAACCGTACTGCCGGTCATTGAGAACTTTTCGCCTTTCGAGATATTTTATGAGGAGAGAAAAAGATACGCTTTTTTACGGGCTGGACAAATGCTGTTTTCCATCTGCTCGGAAAGAGTACTAGAAGTAGGTAGGATTAATGAAAAAGCTTACGCTTGAACGCTGTTGAACTAGCCGCAAAGTGTGCAGCAAGCAGATTGACCTCGTTCAAAGAGCTGACAGCTGAAATGTCGAAATGTCATTGTAAATGAGCGTTGGGATGGAGGATAAGGCAGAATTTCTAATATTTTTGACGTAGGATCAAAAATGTTTACTACCCATTGGGACAGTATTTTTCACCTTAGCTTTGGGTCATATTCGTGTGGGCTCATTTACAAACTAAGACAAGTTGTTTTTCGCAGCGAAGACCTCAACACACCGAATTGTGTATATTGAAATCGACCGTAATCACGATTTCAGTATTAGGAAAAGTCGAATTGCTGTTCAGTTTGGGGTTTCTGTAAATTAAGAAATAGTGGATAATTTGCTTACGGAGATGGAATTTTAACAACATGAAATTGAATTCCAGGTTTGAACAGCGACATTGTGGTGGTTTGGAAAGCTACATCACTTGGCACGTAGATGGCGAGGCCGCGGTGAGAGAAAAATAATGGTACTAGTTCGTAGACAGGTAGCTTCAGCTAGGTTGTTAACGAAATGCTTAATAGAAAAGCTTCCGAATTGGAAAAAGTTTTAAATGTTAACAATTCAACCATCTTCGACCCTTTGGAAATTGCTGGTTTATTTAACGATTTCTTCTGCAACATTAGTTCTTTTAGAATGCAATTTTTTTTTTAAAAATAATTTTGCTAACAGCAGTATTATTGATTTAGTATATACGGAAAGCCAAGCAGAGTTTTTTCTTTGAACCATTCACTGCTCTAGAGATCCCCAAGATAATCTATTCTCTTAATACATCCAATTCTACTTCTTGTGATAAGATTTCAAGTTTTATGTTGCAAAACGTTTCAAATCTCTGATGTTTTATGTTTTATTTTTAATAGCAGTATACAGTTAAGAATTTTTCCACAATCTTTAAAAACAGAAATAGTATTGCCACTCTAAAAAAAACGGCGACAATACCATTTTAAATAGCTGTCGTCCTATATCTTTGTTATCAGTATTTTCAAAAATATTTGAGAGAGGTATTAAAACAATATTGTCGTTTCTATAAAAAACACACTTCAGTGTATGTCAATTCGGTTTTAGAAGTGGAAGGTCCACTGAAACTGCACTGCTAAAACTAACTTTGGAATTATATCACAGCATTCTTTGTTTATAGATATTGCTAAAGCTTTTGATATCATGTATCACTCAATATTATTAGATAAGCTGTTTCATATCGGTATTAGAGGCTATATATATGATTGGTTTCTTTCATATTTAAAAAAAACCACAAGGAAATTGTAAGAATCAAGAAAATCTAAAGCTTTCCGAAAAACATCGAGATTAGTGTTTCACAAGGTACGATTTAAGGTCCTTTTCTGTTCTTGATATACGTAAATTCTCTGTTTATTCAACGATTTAAAGGTAAAGTTACTGCATTTGCTGATGATCTTTCGCAGGATAAAAGTATATTAAATTATGAATGCGAATTTGTTTTTAAGAATTGTCAATATAGACGGCATTGGGCCAAACCAAATAAAGCTTAAGTTTATCAAGTTGTAATATCTAATTTAAGTCTTGTCCTTTTAAATAAAGTTTTCAATACAACTACTACTACAAAAAAAGGATTATTGAGGTATAAAATAAGCGATAAATATTATATAAAATAAAAAGAACCCATTACATCGCGACTGATACGGAAGTTTGAGACAACCGGTAATACTACCATAAAACATATCGGGGGAAAACCTCGAAAAACGAATACAAAGGATGACTATCTAAAAAAAGAGCAATTGTGAAGGATTCATCAATTTCCTCGAAACAAATTATACACGATTTCTCTTTTTCAGTGTGCGCCATGATGATTCGGGGAAGGGCTATAGAATTTGAGTTATTTAGCTGCCGTCCAGCACGAAAGAGCTACATTTCCGAGAAGAACCGCAATAAATGATTAGCATTTGTACATAAATATCTGTACTGGGCAATTGCAAAATGGAAAGCGGTCCTTTTCAAATGGCATCACCAGAACAAATAAACCGGAAGGAAAAAGAATGGATCCGAAATATTGCATGCCAACAGTCATATTCGGTGGAGAAAATGTGCTCGTCGGGGGATGCTTCTATGGTTGAAGAATAGGGCAAATCTACATAATAAATGGTATTATGGATCGTTTTAAATATTTAGACATCTTAGAAACAGTTATGTTGCTTTACACTGAAGAAAAAATGCCAATAAAGTGGAAGTCCCAGCAAGACAACGATCCAAAACAAACCCAGCAAAGTTGCCAGAACCCAGTTTGATATCAATAAAATCGAGGTACTGTATTGGTCTGCGCAGTTTTCTGACCTTAACCGAATAGAGAACGTGTGAGAGATTGTCAACAGGCAAATTAACCGGGACCAATGCAACAATTTGGATCAGCAAAGCATGGCAAAGCGTGCCTATGAGTGTGATAGACAGCCTAATTAACTCTATGCCAAGGAGCTGTATGGCTGTCACAATGATGAAAGGATTCAAGACAAAATATTAATTTAATCGTATGTTTTTTATATTATTACTTTGGTTTTGCCCAGACGAATTTTGGACTTTTTACGTTTAATAAATTTTTTATTTTTTATTTTTGTAACAAATATATGTTGTGTTTATAAAGTGTAAAAAATTAAAAAAAAAAAAAACTGTCGTTACTAGTTTCTGACATCATAAGCATAATTGTCGAATACTGCATCTCTAAACACCAACGTACCAGATATAGTCCACAATATAAACTTTATAAAAGAATGCTTGTGTTGCTCAACGTGAAGGTGCATAGAAAGTTCCCATATATGTTATGTACATATATTTGTATTCTTCATCTTTTTATTTTGTAAGGGATGGGATGGGTCTATTAAACGATAGAAGGCCACTTTTGAGGAGGAGAGTGTAGTTAGGTGAAATTAAAGATGGGTTGATAGAGCTGACTTCGCGTTGCATTATAGACACGGGTTCATGGTACCCATAACAATAAGTTTTGCACCAGATCCGGCTGCGGATCTAGAATTTAAAATATTTCTGGTGAACCCGCCTTCATCCGATAAAATAGTTCTATTATCTCGGATCTATAAGAAACTCATATCGCGCGGATGTTTATCGGCTTTTACTCAGAGATCGAATAAAAAAAAAAAGTCGACACCAATGCAATGAGCAGATGTTCCAAGCCTGAGTGATGCAGAAAGAACGCCTGTGTTTCTATGCCCACTCGTATATTCTTCAGATCTACGTCCTTAACTTCTTCTGATTTCTGATAAGGATGACACATGCACACTACAAACATATGAACTTATGTTCTTCAGTGCAGTAGATGCATACATACAAGTATAATCGTATATGACGAACATAATCGTCAACAGTGTCGGTCTCCCTTGCATTGCATTGACTCACTTTGCACTCCACACATGCACTACATTTCACTCCACGTTTGAGAAAATTTGTAAATTGACACTTCAGAAAATGGTCCCTTCAGAATGATAACCGTTCTCTTGTGCAGTGAATTATCTTAGAATTGTCTAAACAAATCATAATTTAATTTTGTTGTTGCTGTTTCTGATATTGTTTAACTTTTTTTTTTATTATTATTATTTATTTATTTATTTTTTATTTTTTTTTTGATGACGTGCCGATAAAGTTATTCTTGGCACTTGTTTCCCACAGCGATAAAGAAACGGAAAAGGAGCGAACGCATTGCTATGTGGCCAGTCACTGTTTATCACTTGATTTTCTCACATGAGCTAGCTAAAGTTGGCAAATTTGTTAAAACCGAAAAAATGGGAAATATTGGGCGTGAAAAACCGAGGAAATGGTTTCGTTGCACGCATGATTGTTCCCTAAAGCGCTGGGGCTAGGCGTGGAATCATGTACACATATGATGTTATACAAACCAACCAATTTGACACAGTAGCTGAATTAGGGACACCAAATTCTAAGCAGTGAGTCATAATTTATAACTGAATATATCCTTGTTAAAAAAAAAAAACTAGTTGGGTTTGAGAGACACAAAAACGTCAACCCATACAAGGTTTCAATAAAAGGTTTCATTTTGAAAAGCCCGCTATTTTGCACCTGTCAAAAAACATACAATATAATTTTTTTAATTTAATTTAAATAAAAAAAAACCCATTAATAAAAATCAACAAAAAAAAAATACGTTAAAATTGTTTAATTTCATTACAAAAACGGTAAACAGTTCGAAAGGCTAAGTAGGTTTGCGTTAAAGAATTGTTAAAATGGTTTAGAGGTAAGAGCTATTGGGACAAGTTAGCGATGTAAAGGACGGTAGTCGAAACTTGTCAAGCAAGAATAACTTCAATTATGGCCTCTGAAGCTCGATACGTCACCGAAAATCCAGAAACCTGGAAACTCAATCCCACGAGTTTATCGGTGATAAACATCATTCTACTGAATTTTGTTTGCATCAAGGCTTTGGTCTAAAGCCTATAAGGTTAAATAGGTGTAAGAACTTTAGCTTCCCGACTATTAGCAGCGTCGTAACGTTTCCAAATGGACGTTTTTGGAAATTTAAGAAGTTAAGGAGTGGATGTTTACGGTGTCTATTTCCAACAAAACGGCGCTTCGTACCACACAAGTAGCGAAATCTTATCTTTTTTGCAAGTAAATTGTGAAGAAACCTGGCCACCAAGATCATGAAAATTAACACCTCGCAACTTCATTATTTGGGGCAATATGAAAGAGAAAGTTTATGCCAACGCTTCCATCGCAATTAAAAACAGTGCTCTTCTCCGATTGGTCTAAGTTTAGTTTCCGGGAATCGGACAGATTTTAGACAGTTGAAACGTTCATTAAGAGCTCAATGAAGGTAAAATGGTATAATGGTCTGGAGATGTTTTAGTAATCAAGGAGTTGAACCATTTTATAAGATTAGTGGAATTGTAGATTGTTTCATTAACCAGTACATTCTACAAACTATTATGATTCCTCATTCTGAAGAAATGATGCCCATAATAAGGATATTAATCGCATTGCAAAACTTTTGAAGAACTGTTTTCAAGGAGGCTATAAAAGTGTTACGGAATGGCTTCTGATTTCTACCCCATAGAGAATTGATGGTAGATGTTTAAACAGGCTCAAATTGCTTAAAAACACTTCTAAGTATATAGTTTAAAATCTTTTGGACTCCAAGCCCTATTTATGTGCTGCAGTAATACAAAATAAATGTTACGCCATCTGTTATTTAGTTTTGTCCAGCCAGTTCCTTATGAATTCTGATATTATTTGTTATTTTCCTAATTTTATTCAGGCTTTTCTAAAGCGTATATTATCAGTTGTTACCAATTGTGATTATTCATCTAGGCTACAGTCCTCGCAGACATACATATGTATAATCGACATTACTATCTACTTATGGGTAGTGAACTAACTGTTCCAGTTTTGTTTTAAACTGGAGGCAGACAGTCCCGTCATTTTTAAGAAGGTTCAAAAAATACGACGGCATTTTCATATTCTTTTTTTTTAGCGCCTACTTGTTTGTACAACACGGAAAATGTTTGAGAAAGAAGTTTTAAATTCACTTCATTCACCCTCCCGTACAACCGTTTAACATTGGTTCGCAGAGTTTAGCAGTGGGCGCATATCGGTTACCACCGAGGAAACCGTGGACAAAATACATGATCTCGTATTGGCGGACCGTCGAATGAAAATGCGCGAGTTGGCTGAGATAGCAGGCATCTCAACTTAACAGGCTTTTGCTCACACCGGAGAACAAGCGAAATCGTAAGACCACTTCAAAGACGTGCTTGGCCCTGTTTAATCGAAATCCGAAGGAGTTTCTGCATTATTTCGTGATCGTCAATGAGAAATGGATTCATTGGTACACACCAGAGACCAAAGAACAATCGAAACAATGGGTTTTAGCCGGTGAACGTGCTCAAAAAAAGGTGAAGACCGTGCGTTCGGCCGAAATGGTAATGGCCACCGTTTTTTGCGACGTGCGAGGTGTGATCTACGTTGACTATTTGGAGAAGAGAAAAACAATCACAGGAGCATACTTCATCGATTTATTGGGCCGATTCAACGCTGGTTTAAAGGAAAAACGACCACATTTTTCCAAATAAAAAGTGCTCTTCCACTAGATAATGTACGGGGTAACTCCTCCGCAGTCGCCACAGCCAAATTGGTTGAAGTGCATTACGAATTGCACCTCAATCTTCTTTTTGTGTTCCCAAACCTTAAAGTACGGGTCGGACGAGGAAGTATCATCGCCGCCGCGGAGGAGTATTTGACAGGCTAGCAAAAGTCATACCAGTCATTCCATAGGCCAGCAGCACCTCTGGGAAAAGTGTATTGAGTTTAAAGAGGATTACGTATGTATAATGGAAAATAAATTGTCAAAACCTAGATCCGGGTTTTCATCAAACAGCCCTCGTATGCAAAAGTCCATATGAAGACTATCACACTACCTGCACAAGCTTGCAATTCAATGTATAGTACATACAAGTCCGCAATAAACATTAATATAATAATTAATTTGATCAATCGCCGTTAATGTTAAGTCTAATGTGCGAGGGGTCAAACCAATTTATAGCCTAGCATAGTGTCACAATTCCGGACGATATAATACTCATCGCATTTTCAGTGTTATCTTTTGACAAAATGGGAGTGAGTTCTAAAGTTTAACCCAGCAGTTGACGAATATGACGAATGTTACAATATAACAACATGGTAAGATGGATAACATCGTACTATCACGAACGACAGGAATATTTGTCACTTCCTTGGTTAAATTCATGCATCATCCATTTAGAAACTGTCTATAAGGATACGATATGTTTTTGCGAACATCTCTTCTTGAGAGAATAAAAGAGATGTAATTTAAACCAAATATATCACTCGTCATCCGAAATTTCTAATAACTTTTCCTACGTCAAGAAATGAGAACCAGACGAAGATTTCCAAATCTTAATCACCTTCGTTCAGCAAAATCTACAAAAATGTTGTCTATACCTGCATCAATACAGAACCGTCCAAGTTAAAAATTGAGTAGCGTCTTTAACACGTCTGGAAAAAGGTTTGTGACTACAATGATGGGACGTAATAAACAGGGTCGATGTGTATTTGACCCACTTTTCGTCCACATGCTGCAAACATTGTATTTGTTTGAGATGGAGACTAAGCGGAAACCCCTCGAAACGGCGACTTTTTTTTTTTTTAAATCCTGTTACAAAGCCATCCAGCGAAATTAGCCGTCCAAAGTGCCATTATAAAGCGCATACTTCGAATAATTGAGTAAGCTCAACCCTAGTCCAATACCAGCGAAGTTATGCCTTACGGCCGTTTCACAAAAATATCCACCTGGCTAGAATATCGCAAAGAAGTCTATAGAAAGCACTAATTTACCAGATACATCAACACGTTAAGGTCCCACATTTTCACCGAAGACCTAGGTCCATTTCCAATTTTCTGATGACTTATGGTTTCCATATATGGGTAAAATGTGTAGAACTCCAATTTTGTCTTCCCAAATAGTCTCCAAAACAACAAAGATACTCCTAAAAAGCATTTATACGTAAAAACTCCTATCATCTAAAGAACATCACAGAAAATAAACTATAAAATTGCCATTTTGTTGTCAACTCAGTCAAACTTAAATCTCATTTTATTCGCAGAGTATTAGTAAAGCACATTCTCTACATTTTCTGCAGGAGTAAAATAAATAAATAAATAAATAAGCTATTCATATAACTTTGATACAGACAAATGCACACACAGAGTTCGTTAAAATCTATTGAATAATTAATAATTGAGACAGTTTAAGTAAGTTTAAGTCTTCTTGAGTTATTAATAAAATAATACTGAAGAATTCAGGATATGTAGGTGTATAAGAGTTTACAAGAAATTCGCATTCGTAAAAATTCAATCCAATATATATTTTTAGAAGCGAAAACCATATTCTATAAGCTAAAATAGTTTCAGAGGCTTATTATGCCATTGTTTAATTCGGTACGTACTACTGTACGTGAAAGTAATAAAAAAATTCGATTTCAAAATGTTAAAAAAAAAAATTGTTACAATTCCTAATAGTGAGCCGGAAGCGTTTATTAAAGTTCTTTTAAACTTTGAACCATAATAACATATAATAGCAATATGACATCAATTTGTCACCTTCGTATTTTTGATTGAATTCAAATTTCACCCAACATAAAATAATACTCAAGTGTCACTGGACTTATAACGCCTATAGCTGCGGGTATCATTTATTTTAATTTATTCCAACAGAAGCGAATGATATACATACGATAGAAGAACCAAGCACTACGATGCAATTCTTCATTGGATATGCCACATGACAACCCGATGACATAAACAAATCACTATTTAGAGATCGCGTTCTTTTAACCTCGTAAAAAAGAAACTGGAAACACAATATACACTGTCTGCTTGATATTAACGGTAGTTACTATTAAAAAAAAAATTGATCTCTTTCTGCATTGGATTACCGCAACAGGGATTTGCATAATCCACAGGCATAGAGACGAAAGTCGAACTTTCTAACCTCAAACACATGACAAAAAAAAAAATCTTTATCGGCTTTCAATATTAATTTCAAGCCCAAACAAAAGCGTACCACAGGATTAATTACTTGACACTGTATTTGTTTTCATTTTAGTTTATTTATTTATTTTAATTTTTCTTTACATTCTTTCTGTAATGAAATCACACACAACTGTTTCCTATTTCAAGTCACAGTGCACGATGGGGATGTCATCGATGTATGATAGAACATCAATAACTGGCAAAACACTAGAGAGATATGTATGTACATTGGATTAACCTACCAGAAAAAAAAAGACTGATCGTTGAAATAAACTCATTGTTCAGTTTGCGGAGCCCTGGTGGAGCTTAGGAGTAAATTCCAAGGCAATATTGTCGGACTTTTGATAGCATAAAATCCATAAAAAAAGACACCTGCCAGCTGCACATTAAAGCGCAATTATAGCGCCGGTACATTGTCTAGTTCGTAACCATTTCGAATGGAGTTTTCATTCTCGAGTCGGTGCAGTGAACATCGGACACTAAACAATGAACAGTGTTTTGTGCGTCCTTCCCTGTGGCGACATGGGGCGACATGGGCCGACATACCCACTTATACCGATTTGATAACTCTGGAATTGGCACTCTCTTATTGACGTGTTTATTGGCTTCATTATGTGCTTAAGGTGTTTTTACTCTAGTCTAGCTTCTCTGGAAAATCACACGACTTCGAGTTGCGCGGGTTGAAAGTGCTTTAAATCGCAGCTTTACCGACGTGCAAACATTGTCTACTAGACGGTGAAGTATCTCTCTGGTCATGTCGTCGGAGCATCTATCCTAATTAAATCAATCAATCAAATTGATAACTCAATTATTTTTTGTACTGCGTCCATGAACTGTTGAAAGACTTCACATCTTTAGGGTGTTTCATGTTGTTCTTGTTTCAACTCGTTCACCATTTGCTGTGGCTTAGTGGTGCTACCGGAGATGATGATGATGGTGGTGGTGGTAAATTGAAGCACTTATCCAAGAATTATGGTATGGTCGTACTTGCTTGACGCATGGAAAATTCTGCATGTACGAGTATGTCGAGCGAAAATCCTTATCGAATAATTTTAATTAAACGGAAAGTAAACTCAACATGACGGCTGTCTCTCGACTCCGTTGCGATATTTTTCCAATGTTATATGAAAGGAGAATAAACGTCTGGACAATGGCATTTGCGCGGTTGTTTATGTATGTATGTGTCACAATCCTAATTATGGGCTTTGTACTGACGGTGATTAATGATACCTTGAGTGAAGTGTGCGCATTCAACTCAATTACAGGGATGAGGGTTACGAGTGTTTCTTTGGCTTTTTTCTTCTGGCAAATCAAGCGGATGCTTACAACAAGCGTTCAAACAATTGTTTCTATAACACAGCTATAAATAAAGCTGTTTGCCAGATGAAGTTTTCTGCTAACTGGATAAGCGGTGCAGTTCTTTGTTCTAATAGAGACTTGATTCAAGTTAAATGGAATATATATAATAAATTTTAGAGCTTGAAGAGAAAAAGAAAAATGTGATTTGATTTTTTTTTTTTTTACATATGTGTGTAATTACCACCGTGTAGATGGGTTTTGAAACAGTACTCATGGCATTTGATAGTGACTTTTGACAGGCGCCACGACAGTACACATCCTGAAGTGTAAGGCACATCTTAAGCCTAAGGTTGATGGATTTCCTTTTAATATTTATGTATGCATATCCAGCACAGTCGAAGTAAAATACTTAATCGACTCAGTATACGTCATTATTAAGTCCAAACCAAGAAAATCTTTTAAAATATCGAAGAGCTAAGCCCTAAAGCTAAACTTTTATAAGGCCCGGAGAAAAATTTAATTCTAACATTCGAAAACGTTTAACCCTTTTTAGGGCCGAGACAACCGCAATAGATACAAACAAGCGGTTTTTAGCATATTACAGCTTTGTTTTTTATTAATTTTTATTTATCTTTTGAATGTGAAAATTTAAAAGGAGATATCAGAAAAATTTGGTGGCGACATATTTGCAACTACCCGTTTGGTGTAAATAAATAAGTAATAAAATAAGCAAACTATTAGACATTATTATATTAATTTTTATAAGTAACTTGTAACACAAACTATTTCTAAAAAAAATATTACTCGTCTGCTACACAAGCGACACCTGCGGTAGCCGTCAATTTCATGGGGCATATGAACGCCGATATTAGTAAACCTAACATTATCTGGAACACCCAAGGCCTTTTGGTAGTTCTGTGAGGGATTAGTCTTTTTCATTTTCGCTGCGAAATTCGGAAGCGAATCGATTTGTCTCTTCCGTTTTGAGCAGTTGCTAATCAGTCCTCTTGCAACAGCTAATCGAAATGACAAGTTGGACATTCATATAATAAATATGAATAAGTCATTGCCAAGTCTATAATAAAATAAAAAATGCGTCTTCACCACTTTTCGCTTTTTCTTCTAACCACATAGGTACCCTTTTTTTGTTCAAAGCGATCTACTCCTGCCATTCGTTAAGTATATTGTTTGAAGGCTTCAGGGCACTTTATCTTTACTCATTCCGTCTTTCATCGTCCTATTGGACGTCGAAGCGCTTGTCAATGATTTTACCATGTTGGTTCCTAAGCCAAGTTAAGGACTGTTATTACTATTCTCTCCTGTGTAAATTTGAAATTGGTAAACATATCCAGTAGCACTATCAGCTCTTACCCAAACTTTGAAGCCGCGTTTTATGGGTTTTAGGAGCAAATATTGTTTCAAAGATGAAATTCCTTTGAATTTGATCATTGCCTCATCAATGCTTTGGGAAGTCGTGGATTTGGCTTCTCTTCAATAGGCGTTATTCATCAAATCTAGTATGGGCGCACTTTATATAATGATCGTACTGGTGATCATTCCTTCTAGGCATTTTTGAGTTATCAGCGAAATGAAAGTTTTCCTTGATTTTCTTGAACCGTCACTGTCACTGGTTGCCAGTTTTTTACTGACGGCTGTAATAAAACATCAAAAAAACGATCTGGATTAGGCCTCTCCTTAGATCACTTTATCTTCTTCCATTCATCTTCATCTTGATCGGAATCAGATTCAGAAGTCTCAATTTCTTTTGGCATATGTCGACGACTTCTGATTATTGGCTTATCTTTATCATCGGTGCTATAAGCTTTTGATACGATAGGCTCAGACACATTTAGTACTCGACTTGTAAACTCATAAGAGCACGACGGCATGGGATCAATAATATCAGAAGTCTGGGCATCTTACGCTACAGATTCAGATACACCAGAATATAAAAAAAAATGTTCGTCTTTCCTTCCTAATTTTTCATGTCTATTTTTGCATTTTTGTGTAATTGAAGGATAAGTCTAGGATCTGAGACGTTTCATTCACATTTTTATAGTTTTTTGTGATTTATGTCAGAAACCGTTTTCAAAGAAATACGTCTGTCATTTGGATTCCTCAACACCATATGTAATAACTTGGAACAAACTAAACAATCATATCTTCATCATCTTAAGAATATCTATAATAGCCTATTCGAGCTAAGAAAGCAATTAATAAAAATTGTCCACAGGACCATTTTGATAATATACTTCTTTCTCACCTGCACTAAGGGATGACATCTCACAAGTGTAGCTCAGAATCTCCTATATATTGTGCATACATATAATACAATATATAAACAGACCTTTGAAATATTTGCTCTTTAAAGGCCTTTTAAGAAAGGAAGAGAAAATTACGAGTTGTACAGTTTCATCACCTTTTTAAAAAGATTCGCTTTAGGTGACCCAGAAATCGTAGGCTAACCTCAAAAAATTAAGAGTACGCAAGAGATGGTAGCTACTTAACGACTAAATTAATATTTAACAAAAGCAGAAACATACCTGGAAAGGAAAATAAATTATTATAATAATTATTATATTTGATACACAATTTGTAACACAATTAAAACGATTAAAAGAACGATAAACTTCTGATAAAAGTCTGATTTTTTTAATGTAAGACTAGGCAGAAAGATCAAAGAGTTTTTCTCCTTTCGTAAGGCTACTACATACTACTCTGAGCTGTTAAGCGATATTCATAGATACGACGACGTTTACGTTTATTATTTATATTTAAATACAAGTCCTATCTTTCGGTAGAACCTCTTTCAATTACGTTTGCGATATAACAACAAACTCTGCGAGCTGTTAAGTAACATCGACCAATAGTGAACATTAGTCACCTAAGATGGCTAAAATACATAGAGCGTATGGACAGGAACACCCCGGCCTGAAACCTTAGCACGTGGCAAGCAGATTGGAAATTGGCCTCAACCAACTTTTTGTGAAAAGAATATATTGCGTTTCGCATTGACACCGGACCTTGGTATATTTCTCAGCAAATTTATTGCAGATTTTATATATCCAAGATATCATAAGCGAAATTTAGAAGGAATATGACGGGCTACTACTATCACTAAATCAGTTTGTAAATGCGTACTTTAATATGGCCCTATAACTTTCTTTGCGTTATGGTGTACGATACGAAGTGATTTTAAACAAATTGGTGGAAGTTTTGATATATATATATATATATATGAAAATGTTTGCACTCAGCGCGGGCGAAAGAAAATCATGGAGGAAAAAAAGAGAGACAGCGATGAACGCTGGTTTTAAATGTTTGAAGGTTATATTGACTAGGAAATAAAGAGCTAGACAGGACATTCCATAAGCGAGTGGTTCGGCTTAGAAACGCATCAAGATATCTTAGAGTACGTCCGAAAATGGGGTATACTAAAGAGCATTCATGTCGAGACGGGTCTTACGGATAAAATTTCCAGGGGACGGAATGCTATTGGCGCACATAGAAACGCGTTACGAGACATTACGTTTGTGTTCGAGGGTGTCCATTATCCGAGAGTTCTACAAATGATATCCTTTCTAATTTGAAACGAATAACACAACTAGACGTAGTTGTATATGGGTAGTGTCTATAATAGCTACCATATGCGGCCTGTACAGCATACCATACCTCCCAGGTATTTTCCAAGATCTGCCATAAACACAATATTTGGACGTACTAGGCCCAAAACTACTCAGAAAAATACCAATAAGGATATCGATGAAGCCATACGCTTAATAGGATCTTGCGTGAAATGTTAAATATTTTGGTTCTTCTGAAAGTGCCGGTTACAAATGTTTTCTTTTTTTAAATTGGGGAAGCGATGCTGGGTTTGTACTCATAAAATCTCGTTAACTTCACTTTTATTATAAGTCGAAAGCTTTGATATTAATACGTTCAGTCGCAAAAACTTTTTTTTTTTTTGTGACCTCGATAAGGATTTTATTTTTGAACAGTGTTTCACTCTCAACAATGACACATGGACTTGACTACCTTCGTATTCAAACAGAAAACTTATTCGCGACTTGAGGAACCTTTATTCAGATCTTATGATTGTTTTAATAAAGCTTACACCTAAACAGCGTCAAATGTCTTCATAATATTTTGCTGTAAGCCTCATTATCAAGTGAATATTGAAAGAATAGGAATTCAAAAGATGTGCCGATTCTCCAAGTTCTTTGTCTTCATCATAATTTTCAACAAACCCATCGGTTAAACTCATTGACCTACTTTGAAAGCTCTAAATTAAATTCAAGTTTGTCCCCATTTCTTTGTGGATGATGCTGAACACTTCATAAATGCGAACTCCTGTCATTTTATAAATCTATTCTCCTTTTTTTTTTTTCTTAAGTGACATCACTCATTTTCATCTTGTTTTCTTTTAAGACAGTAAAATTATCTTCATTTGTGTTCATTTGTGTCATGGAGTTTTAAAGATCGCGGTCGTGAAGATAGCCCGAGGTTCACAGAGTCGGTTTTCAAAATGATTGATACTCAAGTAGTCGTTTGGGGTTGGTTGGTTGGGATTATTAGAGCGATTGTGCCAGAATACCATGTGTATTATAGATTTAAGTTTCGTTTTGAGCGATTTTCGACTAATTAAGTTCGAAGCCCAAGCAAGTTTTGGGCAAATTTGTTGGTTTTTGAATAAAAGGTGGCGGAAATGTGTAGTCTTTTATGCCCTCAAGGTGAGTAAAATTTATTCTCTTTATTGTACAATGAAAATAACAGTAGCAAATCTGAATATTGAATGTTATTTCTCGTTTAACAATTTCGCTTTACCGCACTTTTTTTTTTTTTTTTTTTTTTTTTTTTTTTTTTTTGTTTTATCTCTTTGAAGAGGACTTTAAAAGTTTAGATTCATCACTTAAAACAGAATGCTTTCACAGGCAGTGAAAATAAGATTCAAATATTTTCTACCTATTATTTTTCCGGGACACAGTAACGACTTTTAAACGGTGCCAAGCAAATAAATACTCATTCGCAAATTGCAGCAAAAACGAGGTCAATAAGATGTAATTCTGGCTTGTGTTAGATGTTGCGGCTGTCAGGACTTTCCCACATTCAGAGGACTCAGAATCTGCGTATGCCCCAAGTTATGAATTTGTCATGTAAAGTTTATTAGAAAAAAGTTTTCAAAAAAAAAAAAAAAGTAACTGAACATGATCACTAAAAAAGTGTTAAGTGTTAAATTTAACAGTCACATACTCGAGCAAATCCTACACGAGTAGGAAGTAAAAATTCGCAAAAGTCCCGACGAACAAAGTACGTCCACGTCGTCTAAATGTAAATACATTCGTACTCTCATATCCAAACACGGTTTCCCTTCAAATGCAGTTTTTCACATCCCTTCCGCACCGAACGTGACTTTTGACAAAAAGGAACACTTATTAGGTATTTGCCAGGTACTACTAGTGTAACATACGATGTAAGGTAGTTTCCTTGAGTCCACATTTTGAAGAGAACCTACTGTCTGGACACAGAAGGGATGATGTTCATGTCCAACTCCAGAAGTAAAAACTTTAAAATGACAATATTTGCCAAGTACCGGGTCAATGTATCTATGAACCTTGCGATGGGAAACCCTCAATATGTCGTTTTATGTACGCTTTTAAATACTTTGTTCTTTTGTCTTAGCTTGAACGTACATCTGCGAGTACCTATAATACAAACTCATATACATTTGTGGATGTAGGAATGTGTGTTACTTGATAGAAATAAAAGAAGATAAAATGGAAAGAGATTTACTTTTCTCCAGATAACCGAAGTAATTAGTTGAGGGTTTTTTGCGCACGTTTTCTGTCAGATTTCCGGAATTCTTTAAGACAGATACGATATGTAGATACTCGTATACTCGTACAAAGCCACGATTAGACGCGAAAGTAATTTTCTTACAAAGGATATTGTATTGTTGTTTGCTAGGGTATAAGGAACAAAGTACATTTAAGCCAATTAGGCACGCTCCTTTGTTGAACGAATTTGCAGATATACAATTACAGGAGTTTTATGAATTTCGAATTTCTGAGTTTATTCAAGTATTGAAGATTAGATGAACAGTAAGAAACTCATGATCAAATATAGCGAAAGCGATTACAACACCTCTTCTCCTGTAATGGGTTAGATACATTTAAATGTATAATGGGGAAAATTTGCAGTAATTTACTATGCCGGTCCCAAACCCAGACAAAGGAAAAGATGTTGGAAAATACATCAATTTTCAAATTGTATCAGTAGTTTTCAATATGTTCACCTTTGGCGCGAATATTGGCATTGAGACGACCGAAGAAAGCATCGCACGCTGCACGCAAGTGGCTTTGCGGTATTTTAGCCCATTCCCGGCGAAGTGCTTGTTTGAGGGGGTCCAAACTTTGGTATTTTTTAGTGCCAAACTTCCCTTTCAAAATACCCCAGACAGAGAAATCCAACGGATTTGCATCGGAGAATTCGCAATCCATTATGTCGAAGAAATGAAGTGGGGAACATTGTTTTTTAACCAATCTTGGCTGACACGCGCTTTGTGAGACGGTGGCGATTCTTGTTGAAAGGTCCACGGTCTCTGACCGAAATGACAGTTTCACAGTATACGATCACATTAATTTTGACGCCACGGTCCAAAAATTCGAGCGGAGAGCGACCATCGGCCATTTCCCCACTATTTCTGCCGATGTTGCTTTTTTTTTATCACCACCTCCATGGCGTTTTGCAACGCTTACAGTATCACGGTAACGAGCTATGGTTCGAGACACAAATGGTTTATTCACGTTGAGGTGCTGGAGGGCTCTAACCATAGCTACTTGTGGTTTTCCAGCCAAATGTAAAGCAATCACATTATCACGTTTGAATTCCATTTTTCAACACAACGGAGACGCAAATCGTTTAAAAGGCTTGTCATGTGTCAAAATTTGAGATCACTGTCATGACCGGTTTGGAAATTATAGCAGGCTGAAATTGGTTGCAGTTCGAGTCAGGCAGGGTATATATAGAATGGTTCGATAAAGAGTGTAGAATCGCAATTGAAAAAATGATAAAGAGAGATACAAAAAGAAATAGAGATTGGTACAAAAATAAAAAGAATATCGTACAAGCGAACAAATTACGCAGATCTAAAAGGAAACAAATGATAAAAAGAAAGGTAGAGGATATCGAAAACGAAAGATTAAAAGGAAATTTGAGAATATTCTATCGATTTTGTCCACGGCTCCTCAGTGAACAGCCCTTGTACAGGTTTATGCGGACTACATTTTAATAGTTAACAGAAACTACAACACAATGAAGGAGAGGAGGTAGGGCTTCAAATAAGCACAAATAAACACAAGTAAAATTAAATAACTGAAACTCTCTAAAAATTAAAATGTCATGTTTTGCTAAAACATAACAATAAACCACTACTGTTTTGAGCGAATTAACAGCTATAAATATCTAGGAGCATTAATAAGGAACAAAAACGAAAACAAAGTCACACAATAGAAGATAGACTCAAAGCAGCCTCTAAATACTATTACGTACACAAAAAGCCATTAAAATCAAGACTACTAAGCAGAGCTTTGAAACTAAGATTAGGATCATTCCACGAAAAAATCGCCGAAGCTATATAGGGAGCTCTGAACGACCTCCTTCCGATTTGGCTGAAAAGTGGTAGAAATACTCATTGGAGTGGTACGAATCATAAGACAAAAAAAGTTTTGCAGAATTCGATATAGTTTGAGTCTAACATAACTTCAAAAATTGGCAAAAAATCAAAATTTATGCGTTTTTTATATTTAAAAAAAAATCATAACTTTGGCTCTGCTCATCAGAATTTGATAAATTATACCTTGTTGAATTCAGGAAAAGGTGAACTTTCAAAGATTTGGAATAATTTTTATTTTCTAGGACGAAGGATATTCCAGAATATCCTTTTTACATATATCCTTGTATAACTCAAAAAATGGTATTAAAAATTTTGTACAGTAGTAAGTTTTGCACTGGTGTGTTACATGGCATAATTGTCTTGTTGATATCTGATTGAAGTTGTAGCCCCAAAAACATTATCTTAAAGAATCATTTATTCTACAACACACTTTACAAACTGATATATTCGATATTCGCAACACTATCGTATAAAGGACTATTTTAATACACTGGGACAATCAGATTTTGATAAAATGGTAAAATGATTTTCCAAAAAGAGGATAATCTCGTCTAGATCAATAGCAGAGGCCTCTGATGATTGTTAGCAAAACCGGTTAGTTCATTGACAATAATGCAAGATATATTGGTTTGAATGCACGTTTACATCATTATTGTTGCACAAAATGTTTATTTTCGTAATTTTGTAATATTTGTGGACAGGGAAGAACCAACCTTTAACAAATACGTTGATCACATATACACATGTAAAATCTTTTAACGTAGTTCATTTTTTTTGGTCTTTTAATGATATAATAGAAAAATTCATATGTACAAAATTGGTATATTTTATAAAAACCAAATTCGACGTGATTTAAGCAGTAACAGTATGGACACATCTATGTATACAGTGCTATTAATTACTATCGACTGACGTTATCCTCCGTAAGGACTAATCTTTTTCCATTCTCCTCGTATGATCTTCTCGACTATGCTTCATTCGACCTTTGTTTCCTTGTGCGTATTTCTTTTGTATTGCGGCTTGAAGTTGTGTGTATATATTGTTTTAATGGCGTGATCATCTTTATGTCGCTTGTCGTCCTTTATTTACTGAATCCCGCATATTTTTCACTATCGTAGTGTCCATTCCATGTACATACATGAATGAGCAAAAATGTACATACATATGTATAGGCTGATTCATCGTGAGGTTTGATTTATAATGTAAAATGAAACACATACATTTGAAAGTGACCAATTCATGGCATTTACTTTTTAAAAATGATATCATGTACATGTTGGCCACAACTACGTCTGAGGTGGTCCATTCGGTAGGTATAATTTTGGGCGACTCGTTCGAGCATAGCAACTGGTATCTCGCGGATAACACGAGTCTTGTTGGCTTCCAAAGCGTCAATCGCAACTGGTTTATTCCTTAAGACCTGAGACTGAGCCCATTCACTCAAAATATGACGCAAATTCAAGTCGCCTGGCTTTAATTCTTGCACAAGTTGAATTTTGTACGCTTTTAGGACAAGATCATAACGTAAAATACGCCAGGTTGTCGAATAAGCCAAGACAAGCTGCTGAGAACGACGACGAATCGATTCGTAATGGTATTCGCGTACACTCTTAGCTACAGCTGCTATAGTCTCTTCACTATGTGCTGGATGTGGTCTAACCGGTCGAGTATTATCCACTTATTTAAACTGGGACCCAAATTTGCGAATGGTATTGGGTTCTCACAGAACGCTGATTTTCGTAATACAACTGAACAATTTGGAGACTCTGTTGTAATGTGAGTCCTTCCATGATGACTTGCCAAACGATACTGAACAAAATTGACAAAGCAGTTTGATAGAAGTTACGCGTGATCTGTCAAAAAATCCTATTGAAAATCAAACCTCACGATGAATCACCCTATACATAGGTGATCATACATTGCAGGAAGTTGTGGGAAGTTCTCCCATTTGCAATTTGCTCTTTTCAAGTTCACATTTAAAATACTACAATTTAAATATGCACTCACTCCGTGGCAAAGAAAAATGTTTCGCAGTCACTTCTCGTTTATTAAATACGTCCTCCCCATTTATTAAGGCCCCCTCAGTGCAAATTTTTACTCCGCATCCTGTAAAGGAAATACCATCCTGCCTTTAAATTGGTTTTTTTGGGGCGCCATGCGAATATTTTCTTGAAGTTCAAACTCATATTCAATGAACCACTTCATTTAAAGGTTTAATTGTGCACTCAACTGAGAAGAATGTGGAAAAAATAAGGGAAAATAATCCATCCCCAACTAATCAGTACCTAGCCTTTCCTTTTAATCCGCAATTTTATTTCGCATTCATTTTTATTATTTTCGCTTTCATTTGTTTCCCAGGATTATACTCGTACAACCTAAACGTATGGCACCCATATTCACAGGCAGATGAGCCATACGACGCATAGTATCCTATATTTATATATGTGTGTAGAAATCGCCCTCGCTTCCCTGTCGAGCGATTACAAACACAATAAAACAATTTCAAAAAAAAGACACCATCTCGTTCGCATACTGAAGAACAATTATTCCCTTTGTTTTGGGGTTTCGTTTCGATGGCAGAGGATAAAGTCGACTAGAGTGGATAGCAATTGCTGGTGTATTGGTAAAAATTTGCTGCCAAAGAAACGGTATGCTCGTCTTACTTTGTTCGTAGGTCGTTCATTTGTCTATTTGTACGAATGCTCCGTTAATACAGTTCCTATAGATACAAACATGGATGGTTCCGCACTAGTATACGTTCTCCGTCATTTGTTGCATGATATAACAAAAATGTTTCCCATAACCCGAAAATACACTTGAAGAAAGTTTGACGATAATTTTACCCTAAATATAAATTGTAATATTAAATCTTGAAAAACCATTAGTCACTGAAGAGAAAGATAATATTTAGGTTATACGTAGTTGGACTTAAAGACTTTTGTTTACTAATTTTTTTATACTCACGTGAAGTATAAGGTGTCAATAAAGCCTGCGCGCCATCGTGTTTAGGGCTCTGCAAGGCATTTAATTTTCTTCAAAAGACAGTCATCCCTTTTTGCCTAAGACGGCCCACTCATATACCTGATAAGGTAAATGGATTACACTGAATAGCATACTTCGCACCACTCCACTGCCACTTTTTCCTCCGTATTCTGTCATTGTTCCTTGGCCTGGTATTGCATCCATTCGATATATGGTTTAACCAGAAGATTCTTAAAATATTGCGAAGACATCGATTTATGTAGCTTCCTTGTGACGGTGTTGGTTATTCTCCAGGTACCTTAAAGTAGCACTGTTTCACTGCTTCTCAAGACAGCATATCGAACGCAGCTTTTGCTTTCCGTACTCTGCTTATCCATGTCGACTTCGCTACCACCATATTTCCTAAATATAGGAAGCTGATAAATTTTTTGACTTGTTTTCTGACAATGTTAATTTGAGTTATTTTGCCTTAATTTTTTTGACCACTACTTTGTTCGCATCTCACTCTAACTTATCAGCAATTCGTTGTACTATTGGGTTGTTGGAAAAGTCATGACCTATTTTTCTATGTTTTTCAAAGATCATTTATTTACATCAATCAATAATACATTACCCGTTTTATCCGATGACCTTTTGCCATTTTTGGTATAATTTCTCGTTCATAGAACAGCCTGTTTTTATCGGCGAAAAACTGAAGAGGTGCTGACTTACAGCCTTGTCTGAATTGAATGTTTTTCCACGCAAGGAGTTTTGAAGAGCACGAAACAAGTAGAAGTCCGATGGCGCAAGGTCTGGTGAATATGGTGGCAACACATCCCATCAAAACTCCAATAACTTTTGGCGGGTGGTCAAACTTGTGTATGGCCTCGCATCGTCGTGATGGAACACAACTCCTTTACGCCTCGTCAAATGAACCTCCTTTAGTTCATGAGGAACACAAATATCGAGCTTGCTTACGTATCTCAGCTTCTTCAGGTGGTCATGAACGGTTGAATGATGGATATTCAATGTTTCTGTAATCTCTCGTGTCGTGTAACGTGGGTTAAACTCGATCAATGTCTTTATTTCGTCGTCATTAACCTCGGTGGTCCTTCCTGACTGAGGAGCGTCCTTGAGATTTAAATCACCCGCGATGAATTTTTGAAACCATCGTTAATACTGATGACATTGTTTTTGTAGAGCATCGTCACCGTAAACTTTATGCAACTTTTCACAAGCTTCACTTGCATTCTTCCCTTTATGGAAGTAAAAGAGTAAAATATGGCGAAAATGCTACACCTTGATCTTCCATCTTTAGTTTGTTGTAAAATCAGCAAAACACGACCAATCCAGCTCAAAACTGTCAGCTGTCAATTGGCGAAGCAATAGTATAGATGCACTTATACTTATACTTTTAACACCATCATGCGGCATGACTTTTACGACAACTCAATAGTTACTACAAGGATAGCGGTGGTAAAAAGTTTAAACTTTTTGTACTCTCTTGACATCTTACCTTTATATAAAATATGACATTGACCGCCGTCATAGAAGCTTTTATAATAGCGACTAGTTTTTTAAATCTCTCCAGGATAGGGTTCATCATACTATATATTGTAGCATCTAAATTTAGCAAAGATCAATACTTGACGCATACATACATACAACACCCCAAGGTGTTGATGTAGTCAATGCGGGAGGACCCAGTTTCCAAAGCCGGCCTGTTCGATGCCGCGCGTTGAAGCAAGATGTTTTTTTAATCAATTGGTCAGTTACTGTCAACAGATGCAGTTCGAAGATGTATAAAAACAACCATTATATAGTGGTCTCTTCATTTCAATTTCAGTTGTACATTTATTACAGATGTGATCGAACATTGTCCCATGCGATGGATTTTGTAAAAGTCAACAAACCATTCGTCGTTGTCATCCCTTGTGTCCACGAATTGTAATAAGAAATAAAACTGCTTCTATCTTTAGGGGTAAGTCAAAGCCCTTACTTTCGCTTACTCAAAGAATGTTAAGTTTGCAACGCATAAAATCTATGTTATAGAAATGATAGGGACCTTCTTTACGTTGTCAAAAAGTGTCTTAACGTTTCAAAATGCAATAATTGTAGGTGACCGATAACAAATGGTCAAGTATCCGTATCCGGTGTGCTTTCGTAGCAACGAAATGTTTAATGGTTGCGACGCCCCAGACCAGAAAATAACCACCATTTGTTTTATAGTGTCGCAGAAAACTCGCCATTCGTCTTCTTTAAACTTTGAAATTTCAGGAGGCGCCAGGTTAAAGCGTTGAAGTAGACAACTAGATTTTCGTATGTAGAGACATCACCTCGTATAAAAACTAGATCAAGTCTTGTATTGATATTCACATGACGTTGACCCTTGCCAAACTGAACTACCTGAAGCAACAAAAGTCAGAGTTACGCTCAGAGTTTGATAACAATAGGACAAATTCTATCATTTGTCTTTATGACACTTTGATAAAGCGAACAATTTAGCCTTAAGTCTATTTCAGATGGATTTTGTCCCTTACATAATTAAATTTCGAATGGATTATTAATCATCTTTAAAAGTTCAAAATTATTAATACGAAGGATTTTATAACAACTGTAATAATTTATTTTTAAATATTTTTGAATTTTGTTTTGACTTGACAAAATGCCACAGGGACAAAATATTGCCTTAAAACATCCGCAAAAACATTTTGAAGTAAGTGTAACATGACAAACATATTGATATAGATTTATGTTAGATTCAGTATAAAACACAATACTTTATAGCAAAAAATCTATGGGCGATAGAGAAAATCTGAGGTCATTTTCTATTTGCCAGTGTAATTTTGCTTAACACTATGTTTTACGCATGTCACACAGAAAAAGTTGATTTTTGTTGAACAGTGTAGTTTGTCCTGGATATTTATAAGTATCTAATCGGTCCATTTGTACAATTTGTCTGATTCAAAATTTTTTATTTACCTCTTCGCTCGAAAAAACCGAAAATTTAAGAAAAGACAAAACTATTGTACTATCATACCTATAATGGTAAATCACTGCCCCGATATATTTACACTAATTTCAAATGTAGCAGGTCAAAATCTTAAATTTAAGCCGTCTTCCATTAGAATGTCTGTTCTTAAAGAAAATGCAAACTGTCAACAATTTCCCAGTTCTATATAAATATGGTACATACATTGGATTCGCAATCTGACCATATTTTTTTTAAATCTCTTTGCAGGGTTATGTCTAGACACTTATGCAAGTTAAATAT
Source organism: Volucella inanis (assembly GCA_907269105.1). Lineage (NCBI taxonomy): Eukaryota > Metazoa > Arthropoda > Insecta > Diptera > Syrphidae > Volucella > Volucella inanis. The sequence continues at coordinate 36,924,154 of OU026154.1, read as the reverse complement.
GTAAATATGCAAATATGTCATCGAAAACTGGATCTCGCGTATGCAAGCAAAAAACAAAAAGAAACCATAAGAAACCTTGTAAACGATGTCATGTTGTTAACTTTTTATTCTTCATTGTATCGATTGAACTTAATAGGAAAAAAGATAGGTATCTGTTTAGTTAGTATACCTTGGAACTTTAAAAATGATATCTTAATTTTATTTTCATTAAGTTTAACCTAGCTTATTGAAATAATTTTTTTCGGTGTACATATAAACTTTAATAAATAAAATTCCTTCTTGCAAATACGTAATTCAGATCCCAATTTAAATGTTTGTCCGTGCACTCTAGATGACAACTTATCCTATCTATGAATGAGTTTGTATTCGCATTACGCTACATAAATAAAACCATGAAAGTTGACAATCCACAGAATTCCCGAGCACGAGTTGTGTTGTTTTCTTTCCGATTTTATTTTTTATTTTTATATTCCTTCTTTTTTATTTTATCTTTGTTTTTAACATTTCACTGAACTGAGTTAAGAAAAAGCACATTGCGGCAAAAACAGGATACCAAACAATATGTGATGTAATTTTCTTAATAGAAATTGAGGCACGAGTACGTATAAAAAGGTGGATGTACGGAAGAATGGAGTATACTCTACGCGAGTATAAACTTAAAAAAAAAAAATATTTATATATATACGCCTACTTACCTACATATGTACATAGATTTGAACTTCATAAAGGCTTCTGATTAGTCCAACTTAGTACGCTTCCGGCGGACTACTATAGGTTTCTCGAAATTTTTTTTTTTTTTTCCTTAATTACGAATCTTATAATTTTTTTTTTTTTTTTTTAATTTTTTTTATGTTTTTTTACAATGGTTTATTCAATATTTTGTCTGTAATCCTTTTAAAAAATAATTTCTGTTTAAAATGAAAGGAAAAGTGTACATGAACAGACGGAAATGGAAATTGTGTCAAATGCGTGCGTGCGTTAATAATTGCAAAATCAACTCTGAGGTGACTGACTGGGGATAAGTACGGGCACACGGATGAATGGATTATTTCATGCGTGCCAGTTTTGCTTCTTTCATTTTTCTGCAGATAATGAGTACAAGCGTTTTCTTTTTTAATCAATATCATAACTGTAAGTAATGAAATTACGTGCATTATAAAGAGTTTATAAAAAAGAGAAAGGAAAAATAATGAAAGAGATACAAAAATAATAAGAATCGATGTGGACCGTTTCCGTAATACGGATTAAGGCGTAAAAAAGCGGAAGACACCTGTAAGATTTAGTGAGCACTTCCTTCGGTAAATTTTTTGGTGGTGAGGGTAAAAAATTAAAGCAAGCTTTATTTCCTTTTTTTTATGTTTAAATTGAGGTATAGCAACGTTGTTTTAAATCGTTAACTGTTGATTGTTTTTGCTTACTTAAACATAATATAAAAAACGAAAGCACAATATCTGTGATTTCGGAGTTTGAAAGAATATCATTAGGCTTAAAGTAAGTAAAAGATTATGCTACATGTCAGATTTTAGAGCAATGACTTAAACGCCACCAATATAGGTAATTTGTTTATAAAAAATGCCTCTATTGAAGACAATTTTACGCCAGCAAGGGAGAAAGTTTCCCAGTCGAGGTTTACAATTTTCACCAAATTATCGTAGAACTTTTTTTTTGTCTGACGTAATCACAATAAAACACAACACTGTCCCTGTTGATCAATTCTGCATTTTGTTTTAATTTGCTTGCTTCAACTGCAGTAATTGGTGGTAGTAGTGTACTAAGTATTCCGACTAAGACCGCTTTCGTACAACATTGTCCACAACATGTGACTGATTTTTTACAACTTGATAGCATTCGCTTCAAAATATGAAGTTTGATTTTGTTTCAATTTCGTATATGGGAATTCGGTCTTCAAGCTCTTTTTTGTAACCAGTGGGATCGAAGTGACATTTCAAATGGTATAAAAAATCGATTTGTGACTGTTTATGTGGTGTTCTACCTCAACCTTTTCAATGATTTCATCGACTTTTTCAGTGAACCATCTCCTACTAGTAGTTTACGATGGGGTGACCAGATAGCAATGATAGGTTTTCCAATTATTATATTCTAGCAACTGTCAAAGTTACCAATAACATCTAGCTGCCAAAATATACAGTAAGATTTGCTATTTCATCATGCATAGATTTGCGCTTGCCAAACATGCAGAAATTATTTAAAAATATTATCGAAATATCGGCTCAGTTGTAAATACCCAAAGTGAATTTCGTTGTGAGGTCGGTCGTCATCATGGCATCAGTGTGCAGGTAATTCGTCGCACCGTGGAAAAGTTTGGGCGTGAGTGCACCGATTAGCTGAACTGGGTATCGCCAGTCAACCCGGCTTATTTTGCGTTTGGATTTGGGTCTTCACCTGTATAAGATTGTGTTGACGCAAGAATTGAAGGCGAACGACCATAGCCAACGAAGTGAGTTTGCTGGGTTTGCTAGGTGAACACAAACCACAAGTATTCGGCCGATCATTATTGCATCCACAAAGATTGACTGTTTGGTGCGGTTTACGGTATGGCAGCATCAGCTACCGTCAATGGTCTCAGGTATAGAGCGATATTAACCTATTTTCTGTGGTCATGGCTCGACAAAATCTATACATATCCGAGCTGTGGTTCCAACAACACGGCGCTACATGTCATACAAGCGACGCAATGCGATCATTCGATTTGACACTACTCGATTATTTTTTCCAGGGCTACATGAATTTTTTAGTCTACGCTAACAAGCCAACCATTTTGTACGAGCTCGAGGGCAAAATTGGACACATTATTGCCGGAATAATGCCGCACATATTGGACTGAGTCATCAAAAATTGGACAGATTGCTTGAAGCACTGCCAACGAAGTCGAAGCGGCCAATTGAATGATGTGCATGATTTAAAATTACATGAACTAAGCTTCAAAATAAAGCCAGAATCAATTTTGTATTTTACACCATTGTTTTTTTATATATTTAATTTTTTTTCCTATCGTTTTTATCTGCTCACCCTTTACTTCAAAGTGAACAAAAAAAGGCTCGATAATGTTTTCCCAACCTTATGCAAGTAGGTATTACCTCTGCTCGATTTCGGAAGATTTTCTGCCGTAAAAATGACCCCAGTAGCAGTATTTTCACTGTTACATTTAAGATATGGGTTATGGCATTGTTAACCTTGACTACTGATCAACACAGCCTGCCTTTTTTTGCATGAACTGTTCCCGTTTCTCTTGAAGAAATAAAAAGCGGATTTGTTTTTTCGATGCCTACGAGACGGTGAAAATCAGGCTAACGTTGTGTTTGGTACATGGGATACGTTTAATAAAAATAACCGATATCGACAAGAGTAAGACTTCAATGGAACAGCATCTCGATTCCCCACAAGATTGAAAACACTTGTAATAAAGAAAACTATCTGTCGAAGTGATGACCTTCAAAATCCTTATAGAAAACACGTAGCGTAATACTTAGCGAAGGTCCTTGGCCATTAAAAAGCCGACACAGCTGCAATACCAGAAGTGCGATTGTATAGATTGGAGATTGCTATAGAAGCAAAAGTAGGGCCAATCCGAAAGATGACTTTTTCTCAAAGGAGGACAAAGAAAAAAAGCTTCAGGCGTGTGAGCAATCCAACAGCAAGGGCTAATCGCTAACATAATTGACTCTCATGGTCAGTACAAATGCATACACACTTGATTTCCTTCATTCAAATTTGAAATAAAATAATTACAACCTAGAACAACGAATTTTGGGGTTTAACGATTCCATTCGTAATGTTGCTTACTAAATAGGTACGTTATAATTACTACAATTGGCAAATACAATAAACCTCTGAGAACAAACTCAGCACGCCTGCAAAGCTACAATAGGACATATCTACCAAAGACACAAAACTCTAACCTCTATACCTTTAAACCATAGGCAAAGGTTAGAAACGTACGAGTAGAATCACAAAACAGAGTTAAAAAATTAAACAACCTTCTGTAATTAGAAGGAATTAACGTCGACGACGATCGTCAGTAAATTTACCTGACTTAAAAGTCCAACTAAAGGCTTATTAAGCTACTGAAATATAATGGGTAAGAATCGAACTATATAAAACGACAACTGTTAATGCAAACTACAATATAAAAGAAATTAAGAAATCCATACCTGTTTAGTACCAACCTTGAAAAGATACGCGTATAAATTTGACAGCTGTCGGATGATTACTTCTCGAGATATAGCGTTGAGAGTGAAGCAACTTTTGTTATTGTGAAAAAAATGAATTCAAGCAATTTCGTGTGTTGATTTATCATTGCTTTTTGATGGAAAAAAATGCAGCCGATGCAAAGAAATGGCTTAGTAAGTGTTACCCGGGCTCTGCACTAGCCGAACGAACCATTCGCAAGTGGATTGAAAAATTTAAAAGTGGTCATACAAGCACCGAAGATGATGCACGCAATGGACGTCCAAAAGAGGCTGTTTCAGATGAAAACATCAAAAAAGTCCACAAAATGATTACGAATGACCGTAAAGTGAAGTTGATCGAGATAGCTGAGGCTCTGAAGATATCAAAAGAGCGTGTTGGATATATCATACACGAATATTTGGACATGCGAACAAAAACGTGTTGACGTCTCTGAGGAGTGTTTAAAGCTATTCAACCGCAATAAAGCCGAATTTTTGCATCAGTATGTGACAATGGATGAAACTTGGCTCCATCACTTCACACCAGAGTCAAGTCGGCAGTCAGCTGAGTGGCGAGCAGGCGACGAACCTCGTCCAAAACGATCAAAAATTCAACAATCGGCTGGCAAGGTTATGTCATCCGTATTCTGGGATACACATGGAATAATTTTCATCGACTATCTCCAAAAGGGGCAGACTATCAACAACGACTATTACATTGCGTTGTTGGAGCGTTTGAAGAACGAAATCGCAGAAAAACGGCCGCATTTGAAGAAAAAGAAAGTGCTGTTTCGTCAAGACAAAGCACCGTGTCACAAGTCGATGAAAACGATGGCGATGGCTACGAATTGCCTCCCCACTCACCGTATACTCCAGAATTGGCCCCCAGCGACTATTTTCTGTTCGCAGACCTCAAAAGAATGCTCGCCGGAAAGATATTTAAGACCAATGAAGAAGTAATCGCCGAAACAGAGGCCTATTTTGAGGCTAAACCAAAATCGTACTACAAAACTGGTATCGAAAGATTGGAAAATCGTTTCAATCAGTGTATCGCCCTCGAAGGCAACTATATTGATAAATAAAGTTAAATTTTACAAAAATTTTGTGTTTTACTATAAAACGGCACTAACTTTTCAGCCCATGTGTTACGTACATCAGTTTTTGCTAACTACCTCTTTTACGATCACAGCTTTGTCGTGATTGAGAACTCAGTACTTATTGACGGGAGAACGTTAATGCCCCACGATTTAGTCACAACAAAAGGACTGCGTTCGATATAATATTGTAAAGATTTTATTTAATTTAATTTAATGCATTTTTTTTATGAACAGATTCTTAGTGTTTGACCTTGCTGGTCATCCGATTTTCATGAAACACTAGATACGTTTCTGTTGGCATGGTTTAGTTTTAGTTTTCAACGTAAGACAACGTAAGATGCCCTGATATTCCATTTATGATAGAACCATGTCCATCCCAAATTATTTACAATACTTCGAAAGTAATTGAATAAGTTGTGGCCTAAGCTCTGCAACAATAAATGCGTAAACCTTTCTACAAGATACTACGAGTTTGTAATAAACAACTTGAGTTAAGCGTCGTCCATGAGGTACTGCAAAACAAAATTTTCTAAATATCTATTTGCATAGAGGAAGTCATTAGTTTTAACTTTCGTGCTTATTTAGCTAACATTAAATCGTGCAAGGGCAATGAATATTTAAACCTTATTAAATCTAACCTCTACCTATTATAGTTCAAGGTGAAAACTTAATGATCTACAACATCCCTTCCGCGTTCATCAAAACAAATCACGTTCGGCATACAGCAAATATTTAATTCCTGTCAAGTGTGCTGGGTGAGTTTTTTTTAACAATAGCGCACTATGAAAATCGTGGGCGATATGTTTCCATAATAATTAAAACAGTGAGAAATCGCGTCTTGTTTTAGTAATTCAATTCTAAAAATAATAAATATAAACATTTCTAATTGATTTTGGAGTCATTAATCTTATTGAAAGACCATATTACTATTCCAATTGAAGCAAAGCATATTGGTTAAAGTTGTTAACGTACTATCAAATCATGTACCTCATTCCGAGCACGTCCATCTGCATGCACAATGATTGAATTAACTCTTTCAAAGAGCAATGTAACGTCATGCTTTAGAGACCAGAGTGCTAGGCTGTAGCTAACCTGGCTGGCTGACTGAACCGCCTCCGCCAACGCCGATGTTAGAAGGTGTATGACTAATAAATATGCGCACAATTGAATACTTAATAATTTGTTTCCCGTTGGAGCGCTTCAACGAAGCGGGCGTCTATCCGCCGTCAACAATCAACAATTTTTTTTTACTTATAATGAGTCATGGTTTACTCGTAGTTTTTGTGCACGATACCTACAATTCACTGTTTGAAAAGTAAGAACGGGAAATAAAAAAAAAACAAACAAAAGTAATGGTTGACCATAATAACGGACAGACAGACGGAAGCGCTTACGTCTGACAATGACTGCTGTCTGCGAAGCGTTGTGCCTTACACTATTCTTAACTTTCAAACTGGCCAATTCAACTAGAATATTTTTTTCTACTTTAATGATTATTCATTTTAATTTTGAATAAAACGAAATTCAATGATGTCACTAGCACGGACGGACGGACGGACGGACGGACGGACGGATCAACACCATGGTACAAGTACTCGTATTCATATGAACATAATATACTTACAGAATGTAAAGTTGTTTTGAAGCGCTACTGTGGCGCGACTAGGTTTTCCTTTTTTTGCTCGGTCTTGGCTCCGAAACGTGTTCTGGCCATGAAAACGACATGTTCTACTGGATTTACATGTCATAGACTACGAGTAAGCTGGCTTAGCTAGAGTTAGAAATGGAAATGATATGTGATAATGGCAACAATCGTTTGAGTATAAACCCCGAGCCGCGACTGCAGACTCCCGACTATCAACAGTGTCGCAATTAAAAGTGAAATTAAGCAGCCAGCACTTAGAAGTTAGCACTAATATGCGGTTAAGGTCGCCTTAATTGTAAAAACAAGAAACGAGAAAAATGAAATTTAAAATTTTTTGAGCGTTAAATTATAGGTGCGATCACGAGTGTAATAGACAGTAATTACTTATTTGGTATAGAAAACGCTTTGGGGTGATTCATTGACAAGTATCTACATTATACGTCTGAATTGTTGGAGACTCTTTTTGAAAGTTATTCGAAGGTTAAAAAATGTTTGGCGCGACTCAATTGTTTTCCAGGCAGGGGATCATCCCCCATTTATGAGCCGACCTGTTTTAGTGCAAAATACTACAATGGTGCATTCGAGGCAACGATCAGCGGAAAAATAGTCAAAATCATGTCGGTTTAGCTTCAGTTTTTGAATATATTTCGGAATATGTATGTATTCGTATAACCACACCCTCTGTACATTTTCAATAATATTAGAGCTTAGGTGATAGATTGTTACAAAAATAGGGATCTTTGATTTATCTCTTCGCGTTTTTAGCAATCCCAGTGTGTATAAAATCTATCAGATGAACTCAAAAATATATCAAGCAAATAATTGACTTTGTTCTCCCTTATGGGTGTCGAAAGTTTCCCATCGGCAGAAGAAAATCAGGCTTCCAGGTTTTCTCCGGCTTAAAAGTGCGGTCTGTTAATAGCCGTTATAAGTCATAATGGTCACAAACCTTTTGCAAACAGCTATTCTGATCAATCAATCAAAAAAAAAAAAAAAAATCAACTTTATCAAATGTTGACACGGGTTGAAAGTGAATCCGGACGGAATGTTAAAAGAGTTACGTGCGTGAGTCTCGCATATAGCAAACGCTAATGCCGGTCTAAGGTCTAAAAACCGAAATTAATAAATAATGAAAGCGATGAGCAAGGATGAGAACAACTTCTACGATGAACATACTCCTAGATACCTACTAAAAATGTTCGCCTTACGGTGACACCGTAATTGTTAGGGGACAGATTCAACTAAAAGTGAACGGTGTGTCAATCAATGTCGGAACATTGCTCAAACATCGGATAAGTCACATAATCAGCTAAATCTTATCTTATAGACAGCGAATTTTGAAGGAGATAAACCGCATAACGAGTGCCAACGACTTAGCAATAATCAAAAGATCGAAGAATATAGCGCTTAGACCAAGGTGTCACTGCTTCGCTTCAACTTGGAGTCAGGTTAATTAATTCTATTAATCTAAACAAAACGTTTTGTTAATTTAACCGTAGACCTACGTTTACAAAAAAATTACTTATCTTACGTTAATGGGGGTCGTTTTCGACCCTCATATTTTTTGTAAGAGAATAAAAACAAAAATGTATACTTTTTACAAAAACGGATTGTTTCTATTCATATTTATGGATAATATCAAAAGCAAATACCTATGAACATCTAAATGTTTTCAATAAATTTTGCACATACAATACTGTTATGTATGTTCTTATAGAAGCACATTGGCCAACGGTTTGTTTTGCGTTTTGCGCTGGCTGAAACCAGACAGCATTTTGTCGGCAATATTGACACCACCTTTGGTTTTGTTGCAAAATTGGATTATCATCGGTATTTTCTTTGGCTCAGAACCAACATCAGGCGTGAGATGCATTGCGCTTTGTACGATGGTATACTTGTTCTATACCAATATTCTATACTAATGTTTCTGTTTCAGTGAATGCAATTGTAATGTTGTGTCCCTTCAATCCTTCTACTAAATCCAGCACGACACGTTCACCTTGGTTGGGTTAAGCAACACCTCCAACTTCTTTTTCTAAATATGGCTGAATTTTCCAAATGTAGGAAGTTTCGGCACAAGTACACATCCAAAACTTTAACCCGTACTTTTTAGGCTAATTTGCATATATTGCCTGAATGAGCATCGATCATGAAAACCAAACAGTTGCTCATCGACAGTAACATAGGACGAAGCGTTATAGAACAATGGCAGCAATTCAACCCATTTGTCCCATAAGCTAGTTATTGGAGCAAATTTGTTCTTGGCTGCATGTTGGTTTTGTCCAAAGGAAGTGGGGTCGTCGAAATCTGCGTCAAACAAATCTTTAATTCGTTCTATTTTAGATCTGAGAAAAACCACATATTTTCGAAGAGAGCAAAAAAAAACTTTAAAAAAAAAACTACTTGTAAATGTATGTATGTCTATTTCCTTATGTTTGTCTCCAAACTTTAAGCGGCCATAATTATTTGTGTTTTCTATAATTTTTTTCTCGATTTAAATCGGTTAACGGGTAACACCTGGTTTCATTGAAATTATGTCTTCGGAACGAGCTCGAGCGACTGAAAGCATGAACTTCGGCAAAAATGAAACATGAAAGTGACTAAATTGTAACATACCTGAGGGATTCAGTGGAGTTAAGCTCCAAAATATATAGTTTTTAGAGACAAACATGGAGTCAGGACCTGATGAATCTATAGGTGTTTCTTCACCTTCATTCTCTGGCTAAAATGAGTTTCATATAACAGATTGAAAACAACGACCTTGAATTATAATTGTAAAAATACTATAAAACATTTATCTAACCATGACATCATGGTTAATTTTTGAGAAATTATTCAATTTGCTACAAAACGGCTCAATTGTTATTTCCATCTTTCTAAACATTTTCGCTATTTTTTTTTTTTTTTTTTTTGTTTTGTTTTGCTAGTGACTCGTCTTCCTCTCCATCTGGTGTTTATACTCTGTGATCGTACACGCCCAACGCCCAGCCAATTATTTTCTGACTTCGGTTACAAAAAATGCGTCATCAGGCGTTAGCGCGCCTTGTCACAGTATCTAAAAGTACCATACGGTCATGCGGCAATGCTTCCCGCATTCTACAATACTTTGCTCCTGTTGTTGGCTTCATCGGACCAATTCTTTTTTTCGCCTTAGTATTCCAATGAAATTTGTTTTCAAAAATAAATAAATAAAAAAACAATACCAACAAACGAATTAATGCAAAATAAGAAAAGTATCTTTTGGAATGGAAATGTGCGAGTAGAATCACCACATGACTTCAGAACGTAGTATACTCGTATGTACAAATATATGGAACTGTTTCATGACTCATGCCATGGTGCAGATAGATACTTGGATATCAAGTTCTTCGTCTGCGGAGGCTATGTCTTTTTAATCGCATAAGGCACTCTGCATCCGACACTCAGTTTGCCTATGTACTACACTTTTAAAAAAATGAGGTTTGTATAGTTTTGACATGGTACAGATAGAGATACTTATAGCTTATAGCATAACTAAAGATGCTTGCGGTCCAGTGTTTAGTTGTTCACATCAGTTTGCCATAAAATGGAAAATAAAAGCAAAAACATAAATACCAGAGCCCAAACCAGTCATTGTTGAGATGAGTCAGTCTGAAATATCTGCTGAATGCTCACTACCAATGCTGAGGCTGAAACTGACTGACTCCTCCAACATGGTGCTGGTATCCCTGTCAGATCTCTAAACTTTGGATTGAATTCAATTTTGTATTGTCGAGCCAAAGTAGCTCAAACAAACCCACAAGAAACTCTCTACTGACATTGTCGTAGGGGGATAAAACTGGATTCTTATGTGGAACGAACAAAAGTCCAGAAATGGTTTTGGTTTAGTGTGGTTTTATTTGTCTGGTATTTATGTTTTGTTAATACAGATACCCGTTGCCGTAGCCGTAGTCGTGTCGTACACACATTTGTACTGGCCATGTTTTATATATTATTTCGGTTTTTGATCAACTTGCCACCGAAGTTGATGCTGACAACCGGTTTTGAAACAGTGTTTTGCTAAGCATTCCCTTGGGAAATGTGTTATTTCTGGAGACTCTCGCATATGTACAACCAAGACGAATTTTGGTAAATCATTACTTTTTTTAAGAAAGTTGCTTGACGAATCACTTTTGACATAACGACAGCATACATTTATGATAGAATGTGCCTACTATCGTATCAGATCATGTTTTCACTGAACTGATGCCAAAATAAGTAAGCTATCGACACTTATCAGTCTAACCGATTACCAAAGATGGTATCAGAGAATACGATATTTTGTACTTGACCTGTTTTGATTTAAGTTGAGCAAGCGTTCATAATGCAAAAATATCACAATCTTTTCCACAATTTTTTTTTTAAATAAACCTTAATATTAATATTTATTTTGAAAATTACTTAACAGGAAGCTATGAGTCATTATTTTGGTAATTTCCTAGAAGAGCAAACGATCGATAACGAGTATGGGATTTACGGTAATCTTTTGGACTAATTGAAGCTCATAACATCCAGCACAGTCAAACGAGTATGTGTAACAATTGATCTTCGTCTGAGTCTTTTCCTGAAGGAAATTATAATATTTATCAATATTTATTTGTGTATTTATACTATTTAAATAAAATCATTTTAAATAAAGGCAAAAAAAAAAAAAAAAAATAAACGCTAATGTAAGCAGATAAGATTATTCTCGAATTGATTAGAGAAAGTAGAATTTATTGTTGTCATAGAAAGATCAGCAACAATTTGGATAAACGAAATACTATATAGCATTAGGAAAAGTCTGAATAATCTTTAGAAAAAAAAAGAGGTAGACATATCTCAAAATGAAAGATGAAAGAGACAAAAACCTAAGTCACCCGCGCTGTGTACAAATATTTTAACAGTATATACCGATGCGTCAATGCACGAAAATACGATGATAAATCCGTCATTTAAGTCTTGTAAGCTTAAACAACGCCTACTTGGACTTGGAAACTGTCGACTATAAAATGAATTACACTGCAACGCTTCTCTAGCCTAAAGGGTTTCCAAAAGTTCTTGGATGATTTTCTTAGATTTCAAAGTTTCCTATTCGAAAAGGAGCCTTCAATTAAAAACGATTACAAAACTGGTCAAAAACTCGTATAACGACGTTTGGCGACGTCAAAAGTTTCGCATGTTTGGGAACAATGACTGTGACAATTACCTTGTTGCATATAAGGTATTTTTGGGGTCATCCCAGACGCTAAAACAGCAAAGAAGTGTTACAAAAAAGTTCGACTTCGAACGTATACATTCACAAGACATCCAGAGGTTTAAAAAAAATAAAAAATAAAAAAACACTCAACAACTCCTATGCTGCTTATGTACATCAAGGGCAGTAGACCGGTGGCAACTTCGACGTGACAGCAAATGAGTAATAGGAAATGTCCTGCTTTTCGCCAGATAAGTTACACGAGTGGTGACAGTTGCATCCACAGAAAATTAAGGCGGAATTGCCTAAAATTGTCCGCAAATTCTACAAGAAAAGAAAAATAGAAAAATAGTAAAATTTGGTTTAACAACAAAAAATAGCAAGATGAGTGGCTTGTCGATTATATCCTGTGATGCGACTGTAGATAGAATATTCAATGAAATTCCGACCACTTGAATCCAAGATAAAGTTTGGGTAGAGTTTTCCACATTAAAGACAAATAAAATAATTGGAGCAAAATCTACTGAACTCGTGTGACGGTGTAAGAACAATACCAGACATTAGATGTCAAAAAATCATACCAGCAGGATTAAGTATTTCTTATTTTGCTATCTTATGATTTCGTAAAAGAGTCTCAGGTTTCAAGTCAAGAAATATAACATAATGGAATATTTCTCTATAAAGTAAAAGTAGGATTTTACATTCAAAACTAAAATAAATTTTATAACATTATTTTTTTTTTTATTAATATACAATGTTTAGTGTTACCAAATGCAAGTGTCCAAGAAGTACTCACCTGGAAAAAAGAAAGAGAAATTAGTTTGGCATACAACATTTTAATTTAATTTATATTTTTAAGTAATAAGATATCGATAACATTGGTTATAAAAATAAAAATTATTAAAATATAAAAATATTCGGATTCTGAAGATACAATACCCTACTTCTTCTACAGATTAATATTATAATTGAGTAAGAAGGTCAACGTAACGCTGTCAAACAAAATTTTACCGTTAAACTATTTCCTTATATATTATCACAAAAGTACATCACTACAATGGTCCTGCAGAGCTTATGTGAAGATGATGGTCGAAGGTTTTTCCAACGACGCCTAAAAAACACTTTGTCGGATCACAAAGATAAAAAACTTGTTGTAATGTGTTAAGAAATCCAATTATTTTTACCAAAGACTTTGGTATAAACCTTGGTTTTTAGAACACTACAGAACCCCAGTGGTTCTCTTTTTTGATTAAAACCATACACATTTTTATACAGCTCAAAGAATTCTTTATTTTCCAAATGTCGGGAAAATCGTTTGATCATAGGAGTTGAGTACCAACATAGTCTCCTTTTTTATATATATTTAAAGATGTAGCAGATTTATTATCTTGTAGAATATATTATTTGTTGAATAGAAAACATATTTATTAAGGTTTAACTAGGTTTTTAATATCATATTACGTCTATATTGTTATCAAAGCTCTAGTTAACAATGGAGAGCCATTGGTTGCATCAACTATGGATGAGAATGATCGCTTTTTGATTGAAAATAATCATCTTTATACTGCTTGCCATATCAGGAAATTATAAGAAAAATTTGTGACAATTTTTTTTTCTTTAATTTACCAGCATTGGTGGTCTAAATATATTTCAAGAAACGGACTGAAGATAAAGAAAAAAAAATTTGAAGATGGTTAAACGAAGGGGACGATTCGAGTTATGGGCCAAAGAAAACAAAGTTTTCCGTCCAATAAGACGAATTAAAGATAGCAATATCAAAATTTAAATAGGTCAGCTATTTAAAGCAGCAGGAGATGACTAATTAGAGAGCACACACCAGCTTAGTTATACCATAAGATCTGGTCGGAAGAAAGTCTGTCTGGTGGAGGGAACCTCACATTGTTTGCCCAAGAAAAGATACCTTTTCACAGCCCTGACTGCAGAGGTGTCAGCCTCTTGACATTGCGTACTTGTCTCGTTCGATGACCAGATAAAAACGATAGAAAAAAAATTAAAGAACCAACAACCGTGTGAGATATAAAATTGATTCTGGCTTTGTGTGGAATAGTACATCATTCAAATGGCCACCTCGGCTTCGCTGGCAGTGCTTCAAGCAGTTGGTTCAATTTTTGATGACTCGGTCCAATATGTGTGGCTTTATTCCTACAAAAGCATGTCGACGACGACTATTGACGGTAAAGTTGTCTTTTTCCTCATATCGAAAGAAATATGTTCCAATTATAACGTCATGCCATACTTTGGATTTGAAAAAACTATCATTGCTATCTATTTCTCAACAATATGATTGGCTCCTTTCAGTTCGGTTTTAGGTCTAGGAACTCCACAATCTAGAAAATACTCACATTACCACGTGTAGCGAAAATCAAAAAATGTCAAGTATGAAAACCTTCACCTCTCTGCCGATTTCAAGCCCGCATATGAAGGTATCTAAAGAGCTCAGATATACAGGGTCAGCCCTACTTTTTACATCTATCCATGTCAGATTGTGCAGGGTGGTGATGGAGAATGCTTCCTGCTTTACAAAGTTTGAAATTTTCCGAAATTCTGAATTTTCTGACATTTTTCATAAAGTACATATCATAAAATGTTTTTTTTTTTTTTTTTTTTTCAATACTTCATAATCCGTTATTTTGTTTTAAGAACTTTTTTTCCGTTTGGGTTACGAGTTATCCAATGCACCCGCTAAGCGAAGTGGCCTCGCTTAGAGTTAACCATATTTTATATGTAAATAAAAAAGAAAAATTAAAACCAACGAGTTTTTATAATTTTACATAAGTCAGTTAATTGTTCGCCACTCTGCATAAGCACTTATTTAACACATAGAACATCAATCTGAGTGATAAGTATTGGCGATCGTTTCTTGGTCTCTAACTAATTTTATAGTCTAGAACCTTATCCTAGGCATGCCAATAAGTTCGAGGAATTCAAAAGAGGTCTATCTTATATTACAGGTGTACTGAAAATGAAAGGAGGTAACTTGCACATAAACCAATAAATAAAGTGAGATACCTAAAGTTTAGTCAATCACCTTTAGATTAATCTGATTGAAGTAACTTGTACAATAGGTTAATTCTTACATTTATGTATATGTTTATCATTATATGGATGTGTAAGTGTATGTACCTACGTATAGCGCTAATATAACGTTAATGTTTCCTTGAGCTTATTTTTGTTATTTAAGGTTTAATCTAATAAAAGCTATGGGAATCATATATATACAGGAAAGCGCACTTCTTAAACTTACATGTGTATATAACTATGAACATATGCACATACTTATGTAAATAAGACCTTTAGAGAATAGGAAATTATTAATAGATTCACTTAACGCACTTAAAAGGCCTACGAAGTCTGAAAACAAAAATTGTATTGCTTTTTTGTTTGTATTATTTTTAAAACACCAATTTGTATCAGAATATTTTCGTGCATTAAGATGTACACAAGGTTCATTTGCTTTCTAAAATAAGAGCGCTCACCAAACGAATAACACATTAATTTCACTCCCATCTAAACAGTTTGTCTCATTCATTTTGTTAAATTAATTCTTAAACTTCACTCTATTTGCCTAAACCCTCCCTTACCATGTGGTCTCAATTTTCACCATTTCTGCACGCATGTTCATTCAAAAAAGGAAATGTTTTCTTTTTTTTCGTTACTCTATTTCGCATTTATCTTGTGTTTTCTTCTCATATTTTTCTTGTTCCCTTTTTGAGCTAAATGCCAACTTGATTGGATTACGCCCTTGCCCTTGCCATTTGTATTATTCTCAATTACGGATACGGACCATGTTATCTATGGCGAACGCTCCTTTACCACCATCAACTTGGCTCATATCGAATAACCATTGCAGTTTGAAGAGTTGATGGATTCCTCGTGGTTTGGTTTCGGCGGTCGATGATTCACAAAGCCCCCTTTAGATGCAAAGTACTCGTACGTATACAAAGAAGAAAACTCATCTACTTACGCGTGGTGTATCCACTGCATGGGCTGAACTGAGGAGATCTGTTGCTGGCAGCAGTTCTCCTATCCCTCGCAGCTGTAGTAAAAGGTTATTCTTGGAAAAAAAAAAATCATCATCGTAAGCCATAAAAATTCGATTTACGTAGAGCGGTTTCCCTCAACAACCTTCCTTTAGAACAGCCACCCTATCGAATTGTCTTCGATCACATATAATATGTATATACGTTCTACGTAGCACCATGGAATGGAGAGAGTATGAGGCGCCCGCACTCTACTTGTTCGTGCATTCTTGTATCTTTATGCATTTGGTTGAGATAGATATTGCTCTGTGTCTAAAAGGATTGAAGAATCTTGAGGATGTGTTGTTTTTTAAGTCGTTTCTAAAGGTTTCATGAATGAAAATATTTAAAAGCAATTTAATGTAATGAACCATGGGGCTTCGTGGTAATGCAGGGTGGTATGTATGTGTTCGATATTGCGTAGCGCATGTCAAATTTAGATTAACAACTGAAGGAAGCCCTAGATTGATTGAACAAGAATTTGGATTATTTTTTTCGTTGCCTTCTTTTATGTAGCTTTTGTTGAGTTTGCTTTGTTTCTTTCCCCAATGTAAATATATGGTATATATAATTGTTTTTTGTACTCTGTTCTGTTGTGCTGTGTTCTATTCCATCTAAGCCGGAAGTTTATTGGATGGCAATGGCATTATCTGGATGCACTCAGACTCAGTGTTGCGAGGGAGTGATTACTTTCGATTTCTTGTACTCCACTTTCACTTTTTTCTATCTTCCCGGTCCTTTTTATATATCAACTACCTTTGGAATATTGAAGTGATGTAATTTGTTTGGAATTCGTTCAACGTAACAAATATGTGTTTAATAGGTTCAATAGAGATGAGATAGCATGTGTTACCATACTTTAAGGCTTTATGACGAACCGGATTTTGTACCTTAAAGTATAGGGCGAGCATTACGAGGAAAAGATTTCACAAATCTCTTAATACAAACAGGGGCAAACTTTTAATGCGATATTTTTGGGAAAGATACGAGTAATACGATATTTTTGTAACCACTGACAGGATTTGTATGAAAACGAAGATATTAAATAAAAATTAATTGCATAGAGTTTTAAAATTACCTTCGAAAGAACTGAGTTATTTTGCGGTTTTTTTGATTTTTCATTTTGCATGCCATTGAGTTTTTAGACTTCGCTGCCAGTGGTTATTTTTTTCAATTTGGAGGCAGAAAATGAGAAAATGAATTCCTAAGGACATAAAGGACTTAATTGTGAAAAAAGAAGAGTTTGCGTGAGATTGCTGATATCGTTGAAAAAACACATTCCTCAATTCAAAACGTAATAGAGAAATACAAAAAAGCCGGATCAACAGAAATCGCAACTGGTAGGGGACGGAAAAAAAAGTTGACTACTTCACAGGTTCAGCGTAAGATACTGAGAATAGTCAGAGCAAATCCTACGGTAAGTGCAACAAATATAACCGCAATACTCGTCCAAGACCTATACATTGAAGTAAATCCGCACACAGTCAGAAACCTCTTACATTCCAACGAATATATGGCTCGAAATCCTCAAAATAAGCCTTATCTATCAAAAAGAAACATTTTAAAAAGATTGCAATACGCAAAGAAGTACGTAAGTAAGCCGCTGGGATCGCATAATATTCTTAGACGAGTCAACATTTAATATTTTTTGTCAGATGGGCAACGCTTTGGTTGGCGTAGAAATGGCGGCGGAAACGTGATGGTATGGGGATTAAATAATGGCAGCAGCAGGGATAGGAAATCTTGTCTTCATCAAGCCCACCTTGAACAAAATGCAATACGTAAGCATTTTAAAAGAGAACTTTGCAAGTTCTGCTCGAAAATTGGGACTAGAAGAGAACTACTGCTTTGTCCACGATAACGATCCCAAAGACTCATTCATGGTTGTAAGGGAGTGATTACTCTACAAAAACTGGGTTAAAAGAAGTTTGGCCAGAAAAAGTGTCAGGCTATACGGCAAAATTGGCGCGTTCTGTGGAAAATAGATTGCATGCAGTTATTGAAGCCAAGGGTCACCACACATCTTACTAGTTTCTTTTCTTTCCTGAATTGGAGTAAGAAAAGAAGTGTGCGAATAATTTTTTGAGTTAAAAAATTAATAATTTTAATTTATTGCATTTTTCTATATATATATTTTTTATATATATAAATCAGAAAAATACTTTAAAATTTATAAAGAAATTAGTTGCTAGTTTAGAATGTCGAGTGAGCCTTGTGCAGTATGAGATTTTGCTACGTCTTGCTGGAACCACATATCCTCAATTCCCAATTCACCCAACTGACGAATAAAAAATTAATTGATCAATTTTAAAGATAGTTAATATATAATATGAAAACGTGTATCCATATTCAAGACGATTACGCTGCCGACTAGATGGGTTGTTCATCTCCTTACCTGAACAATAAAATATCAATAAAAAATTGTGTAGCTGATTTTTGTGGTAGGTTCTTTGATCAAAGAATGTATTTTCAATAATTAGAAGTTTGACATTGCAAAAATTTACAAACCGGCCGCCTTTTCTTTCGTCCTACTGGTATATGTATTAGCTTTACGCCAAACGTACTTCCTGCTAGTTTGGCAGAGTAGACTATGACATAGATGAAATATAAACTTAATGGAGCATACATTTAGTTCCTCTGATCCTTCATAAATTTAAACTTTTTCTTACTTTCTTGGTCTCCTTAAATTCCGATCAAAAATTCTCAAAGACTAAACGCCTTATTTTAAAGACGATGACGCATTAACAAGATGCCCATGTTATTGGCTTTCCTGATATATTTAGTATGTATATCTATTTTATATCAAGTGATATAGATATAAAGCTTTCAAATTTTCTGAAGGCATTAAAATTCCACGGTCTTAAGAAATATTTACTTACTATTTATCTAAAACTGGAGTTCAGATAAGTCTACATTTTTTTTTTTTTTTTTTTTGCATGATGCCAGCAGCGTACAACCATACCAAACAATGGTAATTGGGTGTAAATTTATCTTTTGATTATATTCTGGACTTGTTTTATCCATTTTGCTTTGTTCACATGCCCATTAAGCCAAAAGTGAGCGTGGTCACTAAACATCAAGAGGAACAAAGGAACATGTAATGACCTATAATATATGTATACAATATGCAGGTCAATATAATACAAAACCAAAAAAATTACTACTAATATGGTCGTTTTCTTAAAATCTGGCCTTGAATAGTTGCTGCAATTTTTAGTAAACATACAATCGTAAAGCAGCTCGTTCCACACTATTACTTCTAACTAAGAACTAACTACTTCCACTTTAATAAATACGGTATAAGCGAAGACCTTATATCTCTAATCTAACAAACGCCAATATATGTAGTATTTTCTAAACTGAATCTATGTAATTTTTTTTGTAAATGTTGTTATGTACTTTTAACTTCCCAATTACGTAGAGAATGCTGAATCGGAAACCAATACTGATAAAAAGAATTCAAGCCAGTCCCACCCGTATTTTTTGGATATTACAACTGTCTCGCCACGGCAAACAAGTTATGCAATAAAAATGAATTGCGTGGCCCTATCAACTGCCAATATATTGTCTGTATCAGATTATTCACCAAACACAACTTAAAAGCTAAAACCAGAATTAAAAAAAAAATAAAAGTTCTATACATATTAATTTTTAATAACATATAAGTGGGAGTTTAAGTGAAATCCAAGTTTTGAACACCCATAAGCTTATCGTCACATAATAATCAATCAATCTCATAATTGGTATCGTTTTATTATTATTATGCAAAACCACTTCAGCCAGATTTTGATTTAAAAACTAATAATACGAATAATAAATGAAAACTGCTTCTGTAAAAAAGTAATTTTCTTTAAATAAATACCTCATGGTATTGTACATATATTGCTTAAATACTTTTAACTCCTGATTATTTCCTCTCATATTTTTTATGCTCTTCACACCTGATGGAATAGAACTGTTACAAAAAGAAAAATTAAGAAAGTTTCTCAATATTGTTTCCAATGGTTTTTCGTCAGCTTAGGTGGGAAAACATAAAATAGAATTTTTTCGGGTGAGCTCAGGCAATAATTTTTGTTTTGTTTGGGTCTATAGCTTAATTCGTATTTCGTATTTCATTATTTTAGTAGTTGTAGACTTGTACTCTCTTGATATCTATCTGAAGTGAGCTCGAAACATATTCCGGATTATATCTTAACAAAATACCATAGGTATAACAAGTGTTAACTTTAATTATTATTTTTATTTCGTTGTTATTTCAAATTTTTAAAATGAATGCATTTGTGTGGAGAACGTGATACAATCCTCTGGACTTACCACCTCATCAACCTAGAGCACATGATTTACGCCCAATACGACCGTGGATGAATACGATCTTACCAAAATTGGACACGAATTAGTTGATTTGCTCTGCATGCAGAAAGAAATTGAGTTAGATTTTAAATTCTTATACAACGCCATCATTGGTGGATCTTTAAGATCAAATTGGAATTGACGAAATGTATGTAGATAAAGACTTTGCATTCAATCTAGTTAACGAATGCCTGGAGAAGATGTATTTGATAGAAGAAGACTAAATGATTTGATTTATGTACAATCAAAGTTGAAAATTGCGAAGAAATTTTTTTCTATTGAAATTGAAATCGATGAAGATTATTCCAGAGAGGAAGAATACTTTGTTGGCAAAAATAAAAGAAAATTTACAAAATAATACTTCAATTAAGGACACCAAACTTGTTTTCTTGTCCATACTTTCCGGAGAATAGAGTATAGACAAAATTATAGAAGAGTTTCCATGGTCGACGAACTACATGATTAAATAGTCTAGAGAACTTCAAAAATGTCAAAGCATTTCATCAATTTATCGGACAAGTTTACATGCTGATATTAAGTAATTGGTAGAACGTTTTTTACTGTGAAGACAATATCAGCCGCTAGGGAAAATACTATAAACTGTATTGAAAAAGGTAACAACAATTTATTCTCCTAGGTTCAAAAATAAGACTTTTTTGCTCTTTTAATATATTGAAAATCAATCTTAGAAAGATATAACTATTTTAAGTTTAAGGAACTTGACAATAATATTGATAAGATTGGATTTTCAAAATCGCGTCGTTAAAAAAAAAAAAAAAAAAAAAAAAAAAAAAAAAAAAAAAAAAAAAAAAAAAAAACTGCATTTTGGCTGGGGCATCAGGTAGTCATTCCGTCTCGTAGGTACACATCCCAAAGATAACAGGACCTGCTTAGCCTTGGTAATATGTAACCACCTCATATATGTATACTGTTATTTAGGGCAAGAACCTAAATTTCCTAAGCTATTCTAAATTAAAAAAAATCTTTGACACTGGTTTCAATAATCACTTCATAGAAGACGTAACTTACTATCAGTGGACCCGATCAAAATTCGAAGTGAGAATTGAAAACACTGATTAGTTCATTCAAATTTTTTTGAAATTGAAAATTCGTCATGTTTTTATAACAGACCAAAAAAACACGTACTTATGGCAAGGGAAATTAAAACTCTTTTAAGGAAAACGAACATACTTGTTTTAATGGACTTTTTTGAAAATAATGGTTTTTTCGCAAAAGATGCGGTGTAGGGATACAACTGTACCAATGAACAGACGACGATTTACCTTTTCGCAATATATTGGGTCTATAACTTAACAAACGTGTGGTTTAGATGGCGTAACTTGTATTATTCCATTGTTATTATTCCATTGGAACATGTGTAAATAGCAATAATTTTTTTTCACTCAAATATGTCGAACTTTGTGAAAAAGTATTTTTGTGGTGAGTTCTTCTTCATTACTTTAATATGAAGAAAACTGCTGCCGAAAGTCATCGTATTTTGGTGGAAGTTTATGGTGAACATGCGCTAACTGAGCGAACGAGCCAAAAGTGGTTTGCACGATTTTGGCTTGGAAAACGATGAACGTCCTGGGCAGTCAAAAAAGTTTGAAGATGAAGAACTGGAAGCATTACTCTATGAAGATTGTTGCCAAACACAAGAAGAGCTCAAGCAGCCATTTAAAAACGTTTAAAAGCAGCTGGATATATTCAAAAGCAAGGAAATTGGGTTCCACATGAACTCAAGCCGAAAGACGTCGAAAGGCGGTTTTGCATATCCGAAATGCTGCTGGAACACCACAAAAGTAAGTCATTTTTGCATCGGATTGTTACTAGTGATGAAAAATGTATCCATGACGACAACTCAAGGCGCAAAAAATTATATTTGAAACCCGGCCAGCCAGCCAAATCAACGGCAAAGCCGAATATCCATGGCGCGAAGGTAATGCTTTGTATTTGGTGGGATCAGATGGGTGTGCTGTATTATGAGCTGCTAAAACCGGGTGAAACCATCAATGGACAACGCTACCGAACACAATTAATCCGTTTGAAGAGAGCAGTAGGCAATAGTGTTAAAACAATTCCCTGCAGAACGATGTTGAAACGACTTCCCCTTCTTTTTTTTTAAGTTTATACATATGATTTAAAAGCTGATCTCATTTATCTACCTAAACTCCGCGGAACTCCTGAGCAGTGGGAAGGCGCAGTTTCCTTATACTTGACTTTATTAGCCAAACTGTTATTTTAATTTGTACCAAAATAACTTTACCTGACACTTATTCTAATGTGAACCGAAAATATTGGATAGACTCTGACAAAAAGGACATCAAGTATTCGGCCTTATTGTATTTCCCCTCTTATTTTCTACTGCGAACAAATTAGAATAACAAGTGCTACAAAAAGCATGGAAAACCTGTATAGACATAGAATATTATAAGTAAGTATTTAATTCGATAACACTGTAGGTCGACAAATTATTGCCGATAGACTTTATCACGCTGATTAACTCATAAAATTCAAATTAATTTGAAATGCGTTACTTCCTGGTTGGCATAATCCCATGACAAATAAACCGAATATCAAACTAGTTATAATTCGGTATTTGAGTAAGACGACTCATAAAAGATACTCAGACCGCCCAAATTGAATTGGTTACCAAAGGAGGAAATCACAAATTTCCTAATTCAACAATACTTTTGTCATAAGACTGCTCTTCCCGAAATTCATGTACCAATTATCCCTTATCTTCTTGGGCACTCTTCCCATGCCTTGAGAACTACATATATCAAAATTAACCCAATTACAATGGAAAAAAAATCATTTCATTTGCTTTATCATCAGAATGCAGTGCAGACACTTTCTAGTATTTCCTGTTTCACAAGCGGAAGGGTTTATGCTCGCCTGATTAGAATCACCAGCAAATTAAATACTGTTGCCCAAAATTATGTCAATTAAATTAAACACTTCCCAAAATTAAGACAACAAAAACAACACATCGGCCTATCACAATGCATCGAACATGCAAAGCATGGAAGTTTTTTCTAAAATATTTCGTTGACGTCCGAGATTTTATAAATTCATTACGCATAATTCGAATTCAAAATTCGTAAGCACTTTTCAAATTGATTAACTGTTTTCAAATTAGCTCAAGTACTTCCCTTTCCAGCACAGCGTGCAAACAAGAGATTGTTGTTTGCAAAAAAAAAAAAATAATGAAAACAAGTTAACGCGTTCGGCTAATGATTTTTAAACACAACACTACAAAACACAAATAGATTAATGAATAGAAACCAACCACAAATACTGAATTTGATTTTTTTTTTATTTTTTGTTTTTATTATTATTATTTTTTTTTTTAATATTTGGAAAACAAAGCAGGAAAACTGCCCAGAGAGACGGATGTAAGAAATCAAAATGTTAAACAGGAAACTTGTAACAAATGGGGTGCGTTTGTGACAGTGTATGTATATATGTGCATGCACGTATTGCAAAATTAAGACAGGAAAAACCGAATGCGACATCGGAAGTTGTTACTTCATCCAGCGTTTAGATTTCCTTTCAAGACATAGGCCAGCTGAAAGTGAAGGCATTCACCATTTTATTACTAATGACTGGCGTGCGCCCTTCTAATGAACCCATCGCCATGCCTCGTCATATCAACTGAAGAAGAACGTTGGCTATTTATGGCATTCTGATGTGCAACAGAGGGAATTATTCTAAATATAGCCTACCCTCAATAACAGATTCCATCCGTATAAGAGCAATAAAAAGAGGAGAGTTCAAGAAAAATGCCAGCCCGAATCCGGCAGCGATATGACGTTAGACTTTGGACCCACACTGTACAAGATAGATTAGTCTTTGGATTATTTTCTCAACATCTTGGGTTGGCTCATAGACGCGACGTGGTTCCTCAATACATGGCGAATCTAGAACACTGTATCGGGCAGCTTACTAAAGATATAATCAGGCCTTTGTAATATTCTGAATTATAATCAAGTTACCTATCTTTAGTACCGCGAGTAGGATTAATAATACATACATCTTTTCCAACTGTCGGAATATCCAAATTCCTCATGCACCCGTATGTAGCATATTTGGATCGACAACGGAATACGATTACTAATGTTTTGCTAATATCAACGGAAGATTAATTAATTTTATTCGATAAGACGCGTACTCAATGTAGCTGTGGGTAGTGCGTTTCCCTTCAAGCAGTGCGTTTTTTATACTTTTTTCTTCTTTCATTTAAACAACTGGCTGCAGAACACGTTTCTAAGAAGCCAACAGCTTATGGCCACACTGTAATCGACATTCTGAGGTTGATAATCGAATTCGATGACAAATTTAACGGCGGTTGTTTTGCCGTGCTAGCTGTATGTCTACTGAATAATAATAGAAAAACGAGCACTGCAACGCTTCATCATACAAGTGGAACTGGAAATAACAACAAAAAATTAAAATTAAGTCGTTAGCCTTAGAATACAATGATTACTCACAGTTCTGAGAAGTAGTGCAATTAATTTTGAAAATGTGAGGCCATATCAGAAACTTTAGACCTCCCGTTTCGTTATATTTTGCGAATAATGAAAGTTCAATTGTTTAAGACAGATTGCGACAAGCTATATAATCACAAACGAGTTGAAAATAAAATCATAAGCAGGGCTCAAAAGTATGTCGTGTTAACGTAAGACAAAACTAATGTTAATTGAATGCATATGACCGGATGATAAAATAAGCACCATATCCTTCTTTAACCTTATGATTAAAGAAGTTCCTTGTTGTCTAGCCTTTTATATGTAGAGTTAATATAAGACAGTCCCCTGTTTTGCAGTACCAATTTTCAGATTCAACGGAAAAATTTCGAGGTTTTCCAGAAACTCTTTAAGGAAAGGATAAAGACTATAGTATTAGTTTCTACATTATGAAATTAACATATTAAAGATCTAACTTCATAGCCGCTCATAACCTCTTCATCGACATTGGTAAAGCCTCAAACTCCGATGAGCTCGTAGTAAAAAATTCTAAAATACACACCGGAGATCGTGACAAAGTTTAAATAGCATTGGCCACAGAGCACATCGGAAAAACAAGAAGACTGGTATAGATATTATCACTGCAGAACTCCCATAAGCAATGACAAACATCACATATGCGTAGCATATTAGGACATGCTTTTCAAAAGGATAATTCCAACCTCAATAAATAATGTGATCGGATGCAGTGCCCAAAAAGAAGTGGTAAATGCTTTTATTCGATTGACTAAAATTATAGCAAAATTCCGAAAAGGGTCAGATAACACAAACGACGTGCAACAAGCAGGGTTTCGGAATCGGAATACTTTTGCATTATTGAACGAATCGTTGAATACAGGTTACTAAGAATACGAAGTCAAAGTCCTACAGGGCGGTGATTGGTTTAGATGTAAATAGTTTCAATGCAATTATGAATGAAGGTAAAATAAGCATACCTGAAAATTCTTATAAATGGCTAGCTTTCAATCAATGTATGTAAGGATTGTAAAAGTGAATGTAAAGTAAGCTTCAAATCTGGTGGAATGCATGTAACGAGTGAACGTCAATCTTAATGTATTAAATGTGTAAATTGCGAGAAGTTAACAGACTTAAAATTAAATTTGAATGTAAACCATAAAGCATTTGACTATGAATGTGAGGTTTATAAAACGTAAAATTGATATAGAGAAGAAATACAAAATATAGAAAGAAAATTTTAACGTATTATGATATTTGAATGCGCAAATGCGTTTATTATCGAAAAAAAATGAGGTAAAGTTATTGTTACAGCGGTATAATTCAGAATTATTATTACTGTCTGGGACATATGTTATATGAGTATAACGGATGAAACCGAAAAATCTTAGTGTGATAATGTACATAGCATAAAGAGATAAATATGGTATAAAATAAAGACTTTAACAAAGGTTGATTATTTTGCATTGTTATTAAAATAATACTATATTTAGTTTGAAAAAAAAAAAAACAAGATAATCACTTGTTGTAGTATATATATACATAATTCATCAAGTTCGTCTGTGAATGATATTAATAGTTTTATTTTAAGATTTTTTTTCGGAAAATGAAAAAGTTTTATAATAATATCTAATAAAGGAGATAAAAAAAATTCATAAAAAATTGCATATTTTTGGTCTTCTAAAGTATACTAGTCCCTTAACAATCACATTATATACATATTTTTAATGCACTCATCACTGAAATTTGATTTCTAATCCATTTTAGAAATCCTATCTTTTGAACAATTTTTTTTTTTTTTTACAAATATTGGGTCATATTTGTCTCCGCGGTTTTTTGGTACATTTATGAAAAAATCAATAAAAAAAAAATTAATTTTTCTTTATTCAAAATCAATTTCAATCAAGTACATATTGGCCATTATTATCTATTCCAGGTAGCTTCATAATTCCATCAGTGTAGAACTTCTGTGGTGGATGTATCATAACTTCCCAACCAAGCTTCTTCAATTTCTTCCGATTGATGGAAGACAACTCCATTTTATTGCCCAGTTCTGGTCGCTTTTTCCTGATAACTTCATTCAAGCGGTCGAGTTGTGCACAGTAGAGGATCGAATTGACCGTTTCGCCACTTTTTAACAGCTTATAATAGATAATTCCCATCCAATCCCACCAAACACTTAACATAACCTTGTTTGCCGTCAATCCAGGCTTTAAAGTCGTTTGTGTTCGGTCACCGTCCTTTGACCATAATCGCTTACGTTGGATATTCTCGTATTTAATCCTTTAAAAATGGTTCTATTTCGTTACGTTTTAGCAGCGTTTCACTGATGTTTATTCGGTCAGTTAAATTTCTTTGCGTTAATTCATGTGGAACCCATCGAGCTTCTTTTAGTAGCCTGGTGGTGACAAAAAATGTGACCTGACATGTCATCTTTCAAACACGTGTTCGTTTGACACAATCAGATTAGTGTTTCCATATACATAAATGGAAACCAACACCATCTAGTGACAATATTTATTGGTCTACATTAATTCGTAGATACTTTATTTCATTTACCTTTTCTACTGCACCAAAGTGAATATAGTTTTGTCGAGTTCATTAAATGTTGAATTATGTTCATAACAAGGTTCGGTTTTAGGAATAATTCTTTTTCAACTATATATAAATGATATTAAGGAGTTAGGCCACTCTAGGATTTTCAAAAAATCTATTTTTTTCTTGCTTGCTTTACAACAAAAATTATATCCCAAATAATTATGGCCGGGAAATATGTTATCTCGAAGTACTTCTTTTGTTTTGTACTTGTTTTTCAAAGTATTGTATAAGGTCGCCAGGTAAGGCTTTCTATAACTTAAAATTGTAAACGCGTTTGTCTCAAAACTACATTTTCAAGTTGGCTGCACTCATAAATTGAACAATCTTCTACTAATTCACTTTAAAATTTAACTAGATTGCCTAAATATTGTCTAAATAATTACGTAGGACTTTTTTTTAAGTGACACAGTTCATTTTTTATTAACATTTTTCTGCGAATTTTGACGTATTCAAAAGTCAAAAGCCCAAAAATCAATATATCAAAAAAAAAAAATAAAAAATAAAAATAAATCCTAAGTACTTCTCTAGCTGTATATTTTACTATGTATAGTAAAAAAAATTTAGTGACTCATCATAATTCAAAATTTACAGGAGCTGTTTTTACGGTCGTAGACCTTTCCAAAAAAGAGAAATCATCTGAGGCCGTTTTTAAATAAATTTTTTTATAAAAATTATATTGTACAGTTCATATGTACAATAAATTTCTACCTTTGTAAACTCAATTTATTTTATATTTTCCCTGAAAAAAAAATGCGGATGATACATTGATTTACATAAGAGGTAAAAATGTTGATTATTTGAATGAATGATTTGAACTGAGTCCATACTTAGAAAATGTGAGGCTTCAATTTAACAAAATAAAATTGAATGTAAGAAAAACTTAATGTATGAAATTTAATTTATGAATATTAACGTAAGAATGGATGAAGAGATTATTGAATGTGTAAATACTATTAAATACTTGAGTGTAGTGTTAGATTATATAATAATAATTTTGGTGATCAGAATTGTTCACTTTTACCATGCGATTTAATCCAGTTGGATTTTTTTTTTTGAAATCTAAGGTTTATGCCAACAGGTTCGCGACCACCTACACCCACACCTTATAGTAGCAATTTGAGCGCTGTATCAAAGGAAATCAACCACATTTATTCAAAACTGTCATGAAAATTTTCGTGGAGGCCATTTATTTTATATGCTATTTCATACACTAATGAATCAATAAAGAATTTACAATTTTTAATTAAGAACCTGCGCTTTTCATTAAAAATTATTTCTTGCGTGGACTTTTGAACATCCTATGGTATAATTTTTGCAAATGGCGTCGTACGTCAATAATGTTTGACATTTGTGAACTAGACAGCTGCAGTATACAAATAGACAAGCAATGGAGCGCTATACTCCGCAAGAGCGTGGAATAATTGTGTCGATGTTTTTGACTAATAATCGGTCGGTGGTGGTATCGCAGCGTGAATTTCGACGTCGATTTCCTAATCGTGTTGCGTCAATTGGGCAAATATTCCGGCGCTTAGCTACTCGACTCGAACGGAATGGAACCACAGGAGACCATGCAGGGCGTGGCCGCCACCAGACTGGTCATCATACGGACCCTACAGCGAATTTTAGTGAAAGACTTACACATATTCCCGCACAAAGTGCAAACAGTGCATCAGTTAATGCCTCCTCACCGTCAGTCGTGTGTGAATTACTGTAAAGCCATGCTTAATCTCAACAACGAAAATGATGATTTTGTGTCGAAATAGTTGCATCAATAAGCAAAATCTTCATTTCTGGGGCACTGAAAATCCGCGTATGATGCCAGAAGTGCCATTCCATCCACTTAAAGTCACTGTGTGTTGCGTTGTTCACGGGATAAGTGATTGTACCGTATTTTTTTATGGAACTGGCGAACGCCACAGGGCCATGATAAACGATTTCTTTCTTCCGCAATTGGATGAGCGGAGCTTCGTGAACATGTGTTTTTAATAAGACGGTGCAACCGCACACGCAACACGAGCTACAATGGATATTCAGAAGAAAGCGTTTCTTGGTCTCCCGTTTTGACGATTTGGTATGGCCAGCAAGATCGCCCGTTTTAACCATCCCAGACTTCTTTCTTTGAGGACGCTTAAAGTTGCGGGTTTATGCCAACAAGCCTCAGACAATAGCAGCCCCGAGGACATGCGGTTTTTCATGTCCGAAATGCTGCTGGAACGCCACAAAAGGAAGTCATTTTTGCATCGGATTGTTACTGGTGATGAAAAATGAATCCATTACGACAACCCCAAGCGCAAAAAATCATATGTTAAACCCGGCCAACCAGCCAAATCAACAGCAAAGCCGAATATCCATGGCGCGAAGGTAATGCTCTGTATTTGGTGAGATCAGATGGGTGTGCTGTATTATGAGCTGCTAAAACGGGTGAAACCATCAATGGACAACGCTACCAAACACAATTAATCCGTTTGAAGAGAGCAGTAGCCGAAAAACGCCCGGAATATGCGACCAGACACGAGGCAATAATTTTCCATCATGACAACGCTCGGCCCCACGTTGCTATTCCGTTTAAGAACTATTTGGAAAACAGTGGATGGGAAGTCTAACCCCACCCGCCTTTTACCCCACCCGCCTTTGAATAATACTATTATACATGTTTTTGTTAAATAAACGTTCAAATTTTGAAAAATTAAATTAAAAAACGAATTAAAATATATACCCAATATGAGACCCAATAGATGTAGCACTAAGCACTAACTGTGCTTAGTTATCAATTATGTACAAATAATTGTGAAATAAAAAGCGATTCAAGACTTATGAATCAATGTTTAAACACCATAAAGTTATAATTAGCAATGAAACTCGGCATATATGTACAATATGGTCCTATATATGGTACTATAAGTTTGCAAGGTCTTGCTTTGATCCCAAGCCATAATAGGATCGCAGGAAATGAAACCGAAAATTCACTTGCTGAGCAAGGCTTTAAGCCTACTTAGGACCATAATCAGCAATTTTTAGAATGATTTTATGTAATATGTATTTTTAAGACTTAATGACAAGCTCAATGTTTTGTGACGGGTTACCAGATAGCAATGATAATTTTTCCAATTACTATGTTTCAGTAGCTGTCAAGGTTACCAATGACATCAAACTGTCAAAATATTCAATAAGGTTTGCCATTTCATCATGCATCGTTTTACGCTTGCCGAACGTGCGGAAATTCTTAAAAAATATTATTAAAATTGTGACTCAGTTGTAAATACGCAACGTGAATTTCGGCGTGAAGTCGGTCGTCATTAGGGTTTCAGTGTGTAGGCAATTCGTCGCACCGTAGAAAAATTTGAGCATGAGTACACTCTTTTGGATTTTAAGCAACCAATCAGATTGATATTGATGCGAAATGAAGAAAACATAGTCGCCGTAGCAGCTACTAGGGCTACGTCAAGTCCTTAGTCTACGATAACAAGCCAATCACTATGGAAATAATGCCACACATATTGGACCGACAGTTTAAAGCACTGTCAGTGAAGCCGAAGCGGTCATTTAAATGATGTGTTATTCCACACATAATGGTATGAACGTAGCTTCGAAATAAAACCACAACCAATTTTATATCTCACCCCGTAGCTGTTTTGTTTAATTTTTGTTTTCCTATCGTTCTTATCTGGTTATGGTCATACTTTATATTATACAAACATAATCGTTTTATATTTCATGTAATTTTTTATGTTTAAACTATAAATATTTTATATTTTTTTATATAAAAAAAAAAAAACAAATATAAAAGTTATAAGATTAATATTAAATTTTAAACGATATTTGACATCGTTTTTCACAAAGCAAGTCATCAACATTTAGTTGAATATATTGAGCTTATGCGAATTTTAAAATTGATAATAAATGTTGTTCGGTTAACATTCAACATTTTCTATTAAAGTTGCTCGTATTGTGCTTCCGAACATAGCTAGCATACGCGTAACAAACGATAACATTTTAGAAAACCTATCTACAGATAAATATATATAAAAATCTGGAACTCCAAATTCCATACAAGTTTGCTTTAGCAAAGAATTCCGTTGCTAACAATATAATTTAGTGAGCATATTCTGTAAATTTTAATTTAGATGATTTAAAAAATTTATTTTGACAGCTTTCAAAGTGAGATAAGTTTTCTTTTTCCATTTGTTTTCGCCAAAGTAATAATTTTTGTTTGAAAGCGTTAATATTATCAAATAGCGTTGTAACAACACGTTTTTTGCGTTGAAGGGTAAGATTAAATTGATTAAGATGACTTCATCCATGGTTTCAACTGAGAAAACCAGGTCTTAAATCCATTGTCCGTCTTTTAAATAAGCACATACATAATTTTTTATTCCCAAGAAGATTTTGATTTCGTCTAGCAATTTGAAGAATCAAAAATCCACTTTAGAACTCAAAATACTATTCGCAAACGATTGAGCAAACACTGCACTTTGTGACGACTTATACAAACATGTGTCGTGTGCCGGATGAGATTTATGTATGTTTGATTTAATTTAATTGGCGGGCCACGAGTTTGGCATGCCTATACTGAGGAACAACTTGCAAAAAAAAAAAAAACCAGCGAATCAAATCAGAAGACGGTCTAATATCTTATAGAAATATATTTCATAAAGCAATAAACGGCAAAATAGTATCCTCGCGCTTGACACCATCTTGACTTGCACTTCTGTATATTAACTTCTTGCGCTTAACATCAAGTGTGAGATCTGGCAACTAGAAGAGTGGTATAACATACTATTCTACACATAACAAAATTGCAAGGTCAATCAATTTAGGGAGCTATGTAAATCGAAAGCGGACGGGCAGCTACTGAAATAAATTGCTCGCTTTACATTATCATTGTGCTCATAGGCAAGAATTCTTAAGTTCCGACAGCGTGGGCTAGCAATCTGCATTGCCGTACTTCTATCGTCAAAACGTACTAACTGATAAAACGTATAAAGTCTAATTGAATGGTGAACCTTTTTACCTGGGGTTTTCGGACAAATATAGGTTTCGGATCATCATAGCTCTTCTCCCAGAATGTCATAACACTACCGGCAACCAATAGATTTGTCATAGTGAGCATGTTTGAGCACAAGACCATAGTTAAATAGTCAGTTGAGTTTCATTTCACGAGTAGAGGATAAGTATAATCGATCATTTGGCGATACGCAGTTGTTTTAGAACAATCAAAGCGGATGTGAAATTTATAATTACGGTCACTCCAACATTTGTGGAAACATCTTTCCGAAAGACTGATAACAGTCAGCTTTAGAGAGTGTCCAACCATTCAAGAACATTATACCGCCGTGAAAAATATTTGCACTTCCAAAACGAAAGCCATTGTCGAAAGAAACTCAATTTTTACTCATCATTTGATTTTGTTTCGTTTCTTAACTAAGTATTCGCCAGTAATGTCCAATCAAGTTATCATATGCTGCTCGAAGTGATAGTTGCAGTTGATAGTAATATCCTAGTACGAGAACTGAAGACTTATTATTCTATCGGTGCGTTTTGACGCGTCGCCAATAGCACCATCAGTGCTTCTGAATCTGATTGAGAAAGAAAGAAATTATCACATTCAATACAAAAACTAAGGAGGCAGTGGATTGAAAATACTTTTAAAAAAGGAAAACCTCTTTCGTTATGCTATATTATAAAATCAGCCAACCCACTATGAAAAACGAAAACGTTAACGCAGAACAATAGCAGAAGTACGTCAAGTAATAAGAAGTTGTAGATAGGTAAGGCACATCGTTCCAGAAAACGTTCGCAATGGCGAGTAGATGCGGTTAAAGGTTTAAAACCCACGAAATGACAATGTATGTAAAATCAATATTCAAAAAGAAAGAAGATATTCTTAAATAGACCACTATGACCCTGTGGTCTATTTAATAATATTTTCTTTCATGTATACTAAACATAGAATCTTTTCTTTTCTCAATAAGATTAGTAAATACCGCTTCATTTAATACCCTCGCAACGAGATAAAATTTCATAATAACCTGATAAAGGCCAATACCATCAAAATAATAATCCGTCCAATGTCATTTCAATGAGATTTGCATAAAACGCGAAACGTATTCAACCACAAAATGCCATCAGCGTCCGAGATATGCCAACAATTTTTCATTTCCCATTTACTGTCACGATTTATTGCTTCACAATTTATCTATAAATCTTTTTTCTTCGGTCTGTAAAAACCCAATGAACTCAAACTGAATTCCATATTCGTACTCTCGTATTTCATAGTAGTCCCGAAGCTCAAAAAAAAAAAAAAAAAAAACACGAACAAGCTATCCAACAAAACAATGGCAATCCTGGGTTTCCCATGAATCATTTTGAAAAATTCTCGTTTTTTTCGAAGCACCAATATAACATAAATGGTTAGAGGGTAGGTTAGAGTACTAACATCGTCGTAACATTTGTTTATTGAAATTCGGTTTTTAAATTCCTAGAGAAATAGCGATTTTATCATATTTGAGTCTCACCATCATCCAACTACATACAGCTCTACTGTGGTCCTTGGTCAAAAGCCTAATGTGATATGCTCGATACTTTTTGAGCAAAAAAAAAATAAAAATAAAAAATAAAAATGGAAAAGGATATTAAATTAATAAAAAAAAAAAAAAAATAAAAAATAGCTATCTACACATCAAACATAAACTCTAATTTAAATTCAAATTCATAGTTAAGGATGGAATGGTAACTTACCAGAACTTTAGCGAACCTCCTGTCCAATTCGGCTGTCTCCGGCATAGGTTGTTGTGAGCGGCTTCTGACACTCGGTTGCCTCACATGATATTGATTTGTCGTTGCCGAAATGGAGCTCTGCGGCGATATTTCATAGCGTAGATCGTGCTTGTTGGGGAAACTGGTGACTATGCTGCAAACACCAGTTCCAGAGCCAACGCCACCATTCAGCTGGGATGCATTTCCATCCGACAGCGAATCGGATTGTGTCAGAGGTCGAGACTTGACTGTACCCATTTTTCCAAAACGTAAAACGCCTGCAAAGCCTCCAGAGAGTACACCACCTCCAACGCCTCCACCAGCTCCTCCTGGCTTAACTTCTCTAACTCGAACCTTGCCACTGCAGCTCCCTCCGCTGTTGCAGTTGTTGTCGTCGATAACTGCTGCTGCAGTATCGACGAAGCACAGCTTTGTCGGGCAACTATAAAGTTGCTCCCAAATGGAATTTAACAGATCCAGACCACCAAGATTTATTTGAAACGGTTAATGAGAATAAATTATTCACTCGTCGATAGTCGCAACTAAATTATGATACAAAAATGGACACATAGAGCGGGTGTAAGGGGGGCAGAACAATATGAATGAAAGCAATTTACAATTGGACGCGATTTTGGATTTTTTCTTATCCCTACTTAAAACATAAAACACAACGTAAGCAAGAAAAAATAAAAATAAAAGAAAACAAATTCTCACAAATTTGTATAATTTGGTTGGTTCCGGAGGGGAATTATTCACAATTTTCACAAATTTCTTTAGAACACAATAAAAGATTACTCCTCTGACATTTCCTCTTTTCGTTGGTTGACCGTCAGCGGTTTTGCCGTTCCGTCTGCGATTTATTTTGTTCAAAAATTTGCAGGAAATTCCAGAGAAATATACAAATCAAAAACTTCGACGAAACGAAAACAGACTAAATAGAGAAAAACAATAAAAAAAAAATTAAAAACAAACGAAAAAAAAGCGCAACAGGTTTAGCGGCGACAGCGTCACACTTGGAATGCAGTTTTATTGGACTTTTTGGGTGCGGGTACGACCGGCTAGCTGAGCTATACTGCTACGCTGTAGCTGTGCACGGGTGAAAAATTCATTTTCGAATTTGTGCAAGTGTGTGCATGCGGCGGATGACCGTGTCGGTGTTGGTGTCGCTTTTGGTTCGGTGTCCGTGTCCTTTTGACGTTTTGTTCGGATGCAAAACTTTTCTGGTCGGGTCGGTGTTCTGTTTGTGTTGATTTTGTTGGTGGTGTTGCAGTTAAAATCCGTCTGCACAATAATCCCATTGAACCGGCTGCACAGGGCAATCTTTATAGCACACACTATTCAATGAATTGAGAAAAAAAACTCAATTCATATCTACACTGCGTCTGGATGGGTTTTTCGAGCGCATAATTGAATTAATGAGTTGGGAATTCTGGGGAATTTCATTTTTAATGATTAAATTATTTACACAGCACACATACACAAGGAATGGTTTGTCGCTTTTTTAGGGTGCGACACAGGCGAGCGTGTTACACTCTGCTTACTTTTGTCTAACCGTTCACGGACGCGACTATTTTATAACTGAATACGATGGTTGAATTGCTGAATGCCGATGGACTACGATTGGGATTTTTTCTATGAGTAAAATGACAGATGCTGTTCTGAATTATTTCCAGTTGGCAATGCTGCGGCTGAATTGATTTTGACAGATTAGTAAAACTTGTTCAATGCTGTAAATTTTTTGAGACGTTAAATTTGATAATTTTTAAATATAAAAATAAAATATATGTTAAGTAAGGAATTGTTACTTATTTTTGATTGCGCTTCTTTGTATATAATTTTAAAGGTGTTAATTCGTAAAAATTTATATTTGAGAAAAAAATATTTTTGAATTTTGAACAATTAATTTTTTGGTTACTTAAAAATAGTAAATACTTTTCATTTAATTACGTTTTAAATGCATTTTTAGTTATCCTTATTTGTATACAAAAAGTTATTAAAAATTATCTTACCTAGTTTAAATACATTAATTATTACAAACTGGCCGTTTGCGGGCGGTCTGATTTTTATGGGGTTTTCGGTTGAGCTTATCTCAAGAATCAAAATTTCTTCTAAATTTTATGTCAAAATGTATAAACGTCAAATAGTACTGTGTGTAAGCCAGATGTATGTTTTTGTGCAATCAACTGTGTTTATTCAAATTCATTCGCAAGCAATTATGTTTAAAAAATAAAAGAAAATGGAAGCATAATTATAAATATTTTATTATCCTTATCGAAGATAATAATAATAATAATAATAATAATAATAATAATAATAATAATAATAATAATAATAATAATAATAATAATAATAATAATAATAATTCCGCAGAAGTTTTTATTGTTACTTTGGAAATAAAATCGGAGTACACGAAAAAAGGTTTCGGACTGTCCAAACGAAAACGCCATTATTCTATGTCTTTCGATGTAACATAACTTAATTTATTTATTTAATTCATTTACATGTAAGAACTAAGGAAATTAATTTTTTGATAGATAGATATAAACATAGATACAAGACTCTTTTGTTTTTAAAAATATATAATATGTGTTAAAAAATATATGAATGTTTTAGGTCCGAAAAACGTAATCCGTGGATTATGCGATTACGTTCGGCGTTGGTGAACGATCTCGGTAATATTAGACGTTTTCCGTTTGACGGCTATGACGTTTCGAAGTAAAATTTAACTTCAAATCAAGGCCAAAAGTTACCGAATCTGGACGTAGCCACATAAGTTGCCGAAAAGTGAGTGACACTCACGTGCAATGCTCGGGATCGGAACAACTTTATTCTTTTTCGAATAAAACTGGGTAGGCAGCCTAGTGTCTGTAGTCCTTTTCGTTAAAGTCTTGACAGACAGTCTAGTGTCTTGATTCTTTTTCGCTAAAATCTTGGGAAGCAGCCTAGAGTACCTTACCAGTCAATTGCGGGAATTGCTCCGTTACATCAAGGAGTTACTTTTCGAAGGAGAACAGCTGGATGAATTACCGTTACTGCCAACACAATTCACATGCAGTTATCCAGCAACTTGTTACGGGAATCACAGTCACATTGTATCCACAGTCAAAAATTGGCGCCACAATCAAACGAATTACCACCACAGTCAAAAATTGTCGCCACAACCGATACATTGTCGCCACAATCAAGAATTGTCATCACAATTTTCAAGATTTGCCCCAACAGCCAAGAGAATTGCCACTGTAGACAGAAATTTCCGCTTCAACTAACACACTGCTGCCACAATCAAGAGTTGCCGCCAACAAAGTCCCGCAAATTCTATCATTCTTTCAATGCCTGCTTCAAAGTATCGATATAAAAGCAATATTTAACGGCATATAATGTCTACTTGCGTGGAAGCAACTCGATAAAGAACACCTCGCCGCCGACCGATTACCCCGAATGTTGTTGTAAACGACCCATTTTTCGTCTCTGGTAACCACTTTTTTCAGGAAATTATTATTATTATTATCAAGGGAACAATACAAATTAATTTGTAGGGTCCGGGATTTAACGCCGGGGTACTATGCCCATGTGGTGCGTTTTGTCAACAGCACGCGGAGTACTGAGTTCCCATGTGGTCCCCCACCTACGTACTTACCGCGCACAACATTGCTTGATTTCGGTGATCTAGTGGGAACCGATGTTTTCAGTGTGGCGAGGCCGTTGACTTTTCAAGAAAGCTTCAAGCGAGTTCCATACCAACAAAGGCTCACAGAACATTATACGATCCATAATGTTTCTTTCACTGAGTTTGTCAAGATTCAAAACAGCCATCTTTTTCGACATTCCAAGCCTTTTCAATCTCTGCAAAACGATGGGCGGTGTTAAACAGCCAAGTTATCCCCGAATGCTTGTCAATATAACTGCAGCCAAAATTTGATTGTCGTCTGTAGTGGGTGAACGTCCAGAGCGAACAGCATCAGAAAGGTCTGTATTTCCTGAACTTAAGCATCCAAAAAAGTTGACAAGTATCAGCGCCTATAGCCGAATCTCCATATAAGCTGCAAATCTCCGCCTCTGTCGCTTTGACAATTTTTTTTTAAAGAAAAAAGGCAAAATATGCCGGAAATACACATTTGTATCCTCTATTTTTTAAAAAAAATATTGAGCTTTTAAAAAAATGTTGATCAAAATAAATTGTCGTAATAATGTAATTGATAACCCCTTCTATTGGAATAAACAACAACAATTTCACAACGGTATACACAGAGATTTTCTGAAACGATAAATGTTTAATATGCCTTTAAGTACGAAGTGTTGTCTTTAGCTCCGATATCGCCATGCTACGCAAGGAGTCGCGCTTCGGAAAAGACAACTAGATCTACAATTTTTCGTCGTACCTCGATGACCGTGGATTTGTTCGTGTTTCGGTTCGCATAGACGCTGCTACCCTTTAAAACGAAACGTCCCATTATAGCCCCTAAAAATTATCGCGTGAAG
This sequence comes from Volucella inanis, assembly GCA_907269105.1. Taxonomy (NCBI): domain Eukaryota; kingdom Metazoa; phylum Arthropoda; class Insecta; order Diptera; family Syrphidae; genus Volucella; species Volucella inanis. The sequence continues at coordinate 36,885,321 of OU026154.1, read as the reverse complement.
GACCTAATCGTCAACCAACTTCACCGACGTTTTGGCCACCAAAACGACGATAGGGTAGTGAACGATATCCGCCAGCGATTTTGGATACTGGAACTTCTATTCTATAAAAAGGATAAGGAGCCAGGGACGACTATGCCGCCATTGATGGGCCAACCTTCATTTGATCGTCTTAGCCCAACTGGAAGTGGGTGCGCGGTAGCATAGCGAATGTTTACCCAGGGCCTGATGGGCACGTCCGCTCGAGCAAGATTAACATGACCTCCGAAACCTTTCGAAGACCTTCGGTGAAGTTGGCACTACTAGAGATTGGTGAGCCTTTTGTACGTGACTCGAGCGCTTCACGGTGGGTTGGGTGTTAAAAAATAAGTTAATGTTTTAGATCCGAATATTCTAATCGGTTGGTTATATGATTACGCCCGACGTTGGTGATCGCGCACCGTTATATTTTACGTTTTGCATTTGACATCCATAACACCTCGAAATAAAATTCTACTTCAAATCAAAGACAAGAGTCGCCGAGTCCGGATACAGCCACATAAGCCACCGAAAAGTGGGAATATCAAATCAACTGAATTGTATTATTTTAAAGCATAAACAACACTCGCTCGCATAGTGCATAAATATTCAATAGCGTTTATTCAGACGACGAACCGAGCTCGGGACATTAAGTTTTCACCAAAACTAAAGCCGGGATTTAGCGAAAAAAGTTTTAGATTTAAGTATACTTATATTGACGTTTCGGTCAAAAAGATCGTCACAGCCGGTAATGTTTTTACAAATTTCAATAAATGGATGCAAACAATGTAAAACTATTATATTATTTGTATACAGTATAAAGATACAAAATTAAATGAGAGTAATAAATTTTCGAGATAATATTTGAGATGTATGAATACATATCGATATTTTGTCACATCTGCTGTATTTCCTGCAAAATCAAATGCAGCCTCCACTTGGGCAAACCAGAGAGAAGATTATCCTTCTAAAACTAAAACTTGCTTGGAGTCATGTATACATAGCGTATTCACCAGCAACGATCTTGCTCCAATGCTGTATGTCTTGCGGCTAATAATATAGGTAAAACAGTTGTATTTTTAAGCCAAACAGCGTCTCATTCTCTAAAATATGTTTATTTTAATGTAAAATCGTTATGTTATTTACCTACCGAAAATACACAGCATCGTTTTTGAAGACCTGCCGGTTATCTGTTGGTGTTTGTCTACAGCGCTATGATGTTTTTTTTACAAAATCAAATTTTATTGTTTGGATTCACAAGAAATGTATTTAACATGTTTTTAATAATATAGTATAAAAAATATAGCAATTCATCTATTTTATAATATGTAAGTTTTTTGAACATAATACATGCTACGTCCATTATATAGGTTTTGTAATTATTGAAAAGAAAAGGTGAATCTACGGCCGTATTTAAACTAATCACCTTATAGTAGTGTTTCCGGAAAGTATCCTCCGTCTTCCAGCTGCCTCTCGCTAAAATGTTTTCTTCTGATTGCCTTTCAAGCCAAACCAACAACGAAAATTTCCAGATTAGCTTCCAAGTAAGCATCTCCTAGGACTATACGAACCCAGGATTCAATTACTGTTTTAGATGCAGGTTTAACTGGTTCATTAATACGAGTAGTTATAAATAAACTATCCCAATTGACTTCCTGGGCTCTCATTATTTGAGAAAGTTCAATCTTCCGTTTAACTAAAAACCGGGTTAGACATTTTTATCTGCATGTATGATTAATTGGCAACTAAACTATTTGTGTTTGGCTGAATCAGATTTTGATCCAAATGATGGACGCAAATTATCTCTCTATCACCCTCTTTGTAATTATCTTTTGTAATTTCCAAGTGTTAGATTATGAATTTTTTTACCTCATTACAGAAGCAGTATAGACGCTGCTAGTCTTCAAGCTTCGAACAAGATATTACCATATACATTTCTGTTCTGAGGGTAGCCAATTGAACACATACCTTGGATCCTATATATGTAGGTGGCCTTTCAATAGTTGGTTGAGAAATATAAATTGATAATAAATATCTGTCGAAAAAAATTTCAACGGAAGACTCTACCTTAGATTTGGATCACAATAGCTAGAAATAGCAGACTTATGAATAAGGACTTTACTAGAAGCGTATTCTCTTTTAAATAAAGATTGGCTAAGTGTCTTCCTAAATAAGATCCGTTGACACATCTATCAAAACACTTTGCAGGTTCTAAACTGTTAGATGAAGCCCCCGAAAGATCTGGTACCATTCTGGTGATACAACTAGATATTTTCCCCGAGCTTTGTTCAAGTGTGCTAGAGCTCTTGTCATTAGATTGAGTGGTGGAAAAATCCAACTCAGCTGTTAGTCCCAACCGCACTGAATGCACTGATATATGCTGCTGCATGATCCTGGGCAGACTTTCTGAGTTTTTATATAACATATTATTATATATATTATATTATATTATATTAACGGAATAAAATGGTAAATCCCACATAGAGAGTATTTGAAATTAGGTTATCCGATGACTGAAAAGCCCAATCTATAATAGACTGCAGACTTAGCATAAGGCATGTCTTTCGCTCTATTAATGCATTTGACAATGCGGCCATCACCTGCTATGTGGAAGTCAAGAAATCTTTTCCTTTGTTGAGAACATACAACTCATCATAAATCCTGAGCTCTCCAAAGTCAGGACTTAAAAACTCTGTAAAGATGTCCTTTGCTGCCTGAAAGAAATTCGTATCGCATTCTGTATGCGGCTTCCCTACGTCCAAATTTATCCGCGAACTTTCTTTTAAGGTAAAAGTATACTTGTAGGCCGTGGTGTAGTGGTATATGCATATATTTCTGAAACAGAGGGTCTCGGGTTCGAATCCCATGCGAGGCAATTCATAGAATTTGTATGTAGTTATATGAAAATCCCTTCGGCGTCATCTCTGACATGAAGGCATTACACTGATGTTGGAGTGGTTGCTGGCTGGGCTAAATGTAACAAACTAAACCTAATACACCACCTGAGTTTCAAACTACTACACCACTCGCCGGCGCCCTGGAGAAAAGCCAATAAAAGGGTATTCATATCCCTTTGGTGCGCGCGCGGTATTATAAAAAAAACATACTGCAATAATTGAAAACCCTGGTCTATTGGATCATTTATCCTCTGGTCTACCAATTGTAATTTGTATTTTTTTTTATTTGGAGATAGGTATGTTTCGAATATTATGACGATAAAGAGTATCCTGATGGATCGAAACATCTTTGTAGTTTAACAAAGAAAAAAAAACTATTTGAAACAATCTAAGCAATTTTTGAGCTTGTACTGTTCAATATAAACGGCATTTCATCTTGGTGAAAATATAGTGTTGAAAAATAAGTTCAAATGACAAATCATGGAGCGGACATCATCGAAAAGTTTTCAAAACATTAAAACGGTATAAGAAAAACTTTCTGTAAAAGGCTTTCAGAACCTCACTGGATTCCTCTCCTCAAAAAACCTGGATATAGGAAAATATGGCAGTTAATAATATGTCAAAATAAGTTTTTAGAAGTTTCATCCAAAACAAGGTGAAAAATTTAAAGATTTGTCAACAAAGTCCGATTTTTATGCGCTCGGTGTCGAAATCTATATGCTGCAACAGAACGAACAATAGGCAATAGCCTTCAAAGTCAACTAAAAAAAATACGCGTGTCACGTGTATTTGGATTTACATCAAAATTGTAGTGAATTCACTTGTAAGAAAAACAATGTACTTATTTAATTCACAAACTTAGCTTTATTTTTCTAACTTTAACATAAGTCTCTTTGCTGTTTATAAAGACCCCTAATACGTCATAAGAATTTTCAAAGAACTCATCTCACGCCGACGCACGCCGAGAAGTTGATACGATGGTTGAAGTTGATAAGACAATTCCCGTTCAGTGTTTGCTTGTGGAGCCATTGGCGCTGTCATCGACAATGATTCTGACGCAGATGGAGTTGCTGCCAAAATCAACCAGACTTTACGGATATATCCATTGAAAAACCAATTAAATCTCGAAACACAAACACTAAGGATATCATAGTACAACATAGTACAATTCAAAAATGACTTCTTGACGAAGAAGGTGTAAAAAAAAGACCATATAAATTCATGGCAAACAAATTTTCAATACAAAGAATTGATATTTATTAATCAACTGTAAAATAATAAGTACGAAACTATTACATTACCGTGTTGCGTATGAAGTTTTCAAATATACGATCTTTAAATTTCTCCACAAGCTCACTGAGGCTTATAATATCACTTTTGATCGAGACCGAGTTTCACGTTTTTTAAGTTGACAGAAAATATGTACTATAAATAAAAAGGAGGTGTCAACGAAAATTTAACGCGTTAAAGCTTAAACAAAAGCAATTTAACTGCAGTTTGGAATCAGATTGGTTTGAACTACTATCACTTATATTTTTGTTTGTTACTATTTCTATTCGTAGGAATAATGTTCTGTGAACAAAGGACTATCTGTAAACGACTGTAAGTAAACAATACCGTAATAGTGTGGGAAAGTTCAAAAGATTATGATTTCTAGAAGCAATCATATTTTTAAAACATCAAACTTCAAGTATAGGGCCTAAAAATAAATATAATATTTGATTTATAATAAAATAAAAGATAGAAGGGTTAATCCAAAAATCTGACTTAACAAAGGTTTGGATTTCTGGATGTGATTTCGCGATGACGATTTAATAGTCAATACATATGTATAGAGTGATTCATCGTAAGGTTTGATTTATAATATTAAATAGACCACATAAAATTGAAAGTGAACTTAAAGTTTTTACTATCGATTAAAACAACAATTCAAGGCATTTATTTTTTAAAAATGATATTATGAAAATGTTGGCCACTACTACGTCCGAGGTAGTCAATTGGGAAATTACAATTTTGGGCGACTCGTTCGAGCAAAGCGACTGGTATCTCGCGGATAACACGAGTAATGTTTGCTTCCAAAGCGTCAATCGTAGCTGACTTATTCCTGAAGACCTGAGACTTTACATATCCCCAGAGCAAATAATTCAAAGGTGTGATATCGTACGATCTAGGCGGCCAATTTACCGTAGTAAAACGTGAAATTAAGTGCTCACCAAAATGATTTCTTAACAAATTCATTGTTTCACGCGCTGTATGGCTCGTAGCGCCGTCTTGTTAACTCACCGAGACCATGTGTTTGAATTTCAGGAAGCACATAGTCCGCTAACATGACGCGCTGACGGTTACCATTGACGGTAACATTTTGATTTGCCCCATTTTGAAGAAATATGGACTAACGATTCCACCAGCCCGTGTTTTTAATGGATGTAATGGTAGCTCTTGGTACTCTTCGGGTTGTTCATCAGCCCAAATACTACAATTTTGTTTATTAACGTATCTATTGAGCCAGAAATTGGCTTCATCACTGGACAAAGTTCCACGATAAAACATCGGATTCTCATTGAATTTTTCCAGAGCCCATTCACTGAAAATATGACGCAATTCAAGTCACCTGGCTTCAATTCTTGCACAAGTTGAATTTTGTACGCTTTTAGGCCGAGATCCTCACGTATATTACGCCAAGTTGTCGAATATGCCAAGCCAAGCTGCTGAGAACGACGACGAATCGATTCGTCACGGTGTTCGCGTACACTCTCAGCTACAGCTGCTATAATCCCTTCACCGTTCGAGTAGCAATTACTAATGTAAACTGGGACTCAAATTTGCGAATGGTATTGACAATAGTGGCTTCAAAAGATCGATTATGCGCATCGTAAGTTCTTCGAATCGCACGAAAAACATTTCTCTTTCTATAATGACTTGCCAAACGATACTGAACAAAAATGACACAGCAGTTTTATAGAAGTCACGCGTCATCTGCCAAAAAAGCCTATTGAAAATCAAACCTCACGACAAATCACCACTTATATCTCCTTATTATATAAAAAAAATTTTGTCGCTTCTTATTTTTTAACGAAAATGAACACTTTAGACAAAATATACAGGTTATAATAATTTATTTGCATTTGATTCTTTTGTCAAATCAGATTCTTTTTTTTAATATATAGTGTCATTAACACAAACCTATTATTTGATCATCTGTCGAAAAAAGTTAGACTTAAGACATGAAGAAAGTCGTTTACGACAATTGGCAACAGAAAAAAAAAATATTCTAGGAAACAAAGAAGGAAGAAATAAAGTTGAAAAAGAGTATTGAGAAATAGCGAAAAAACGTTCAAAACAACGCGGTGAAAATATGTCACAAGAAGTAATTGAACAAAAGCGTAAGCAGTGTAAAGATTGAATGTAAGCCAGAGGAAATAACGAATTTTGTCTACGAGGAAGCACTGTCGTAATATAAAAAAAAATCACATCGTTGCATTTGAAAGTATATAAATTTAATTTTTTTGATTATAACATTGAATTAAAGTGTTTTTTTGGAAGGGAGTTGAGGGCGAAGCAAATTCTTTCGCAATATTTCCGAAAGCTCAATCCCAAGAAAACCGAACTGTCATTAGATTTCTGCTGTCAACAATATTTTATTGCTCGCATTAACACGCTGAGTTGTATTTTTGTTGATTTCTTTTTGGAATTTCCACACTAGACCACAATATTTCTCAAATTTTGATGTCCAAGGTGTAAATTAAAACAGGAAATATAACAAACGAATAAAAAACCGATCTGATGATAATGGAATCGAACAAACAACGTCAACAGAAGACTAAATCTGCGAAAATTTTAGATAAAAAAGACTCCAAAACCGACGATAATCAAACGAATGTTAACACCAAGAAGCCTTTGCAACCGTCCCCCCTGACATCAAATATTGCAATTTCACACTTGAAACCTTCATTAAGTCGCAAGAATGCTGGCACCAATTGGTTAAACCAGCTAGGTGTTACAAATTTAGCCGAGGGACCCAAACAGAAAGATGCGTGCCAGCCACCAAAAGCAAATACTAACGGCATCACTGTAACAGAAGAAAAGCCAAAATTGTCTAGAAACCATAGAAAAAAACTCCAACGATCCTTGGTTGTGGCAATGGACTGCGAAATGGTAGGTACAGGTCCCATGGGCACCGATGACATGTTAGCCAGGGTTTCGATCGTCAACAGGAACGGCGAAGTCCTTCTGGACAAATTCGTTAAACCACTACAGCCCGTCACCGATTATCGTACCAGCGTTAGTGGCATCCGGCCACATGACATCGAGAATGCCGAAGATTTTGTAAAAGTCCAAGACGAAGTTGTCGAACTGTTACAGGGTAAAATTCTTGTTGGCCACGGCATATGTAACGACATGGCTGTCCTCTATATAAGACATCCGAACCAGAACATCCGAGATACTTCCAGATACAAGCCACTTGCACGCCTAGTATCTAATGGTCGAACACCGAGCTTAAAACGGCTGAGTCAAAGCATTCTGGGTGTTGAAATCCAAACAGGCGAACACAACTCGGTGGAAGATGCCCGAGCAGCCATGAACATCTACAATCGATTAGCTGCCGACTGGGAAAATTACTTAAAAAGACAAAAGCGCTCCAAATAGTAGTGTCACCAACCTTAGTTCTTTCTCCAAAGCGAAACCGTACTTGATAAACTCAAATAAAAAAAAAATAAATACAAAACAGAGTTCTTAATTTGAAGATACCCTCGCCCCCGCGCTCTTTCGAGTTATGTGACAAGGGACAAATTAATCTATTTACACTCTATGTAAAGATTTATAAAAATATGAAAAATTTGTTAAGTTTCTCCAATTTTTCTTATGATAATATTAAAAGTATGTCCACACGAAAACGGAGATGATTGCAATTTTGTTTCCTTCTCGACCCTCGACTCGTGGTTAGGAGCTGTTTATGGCCGTCCACCACATGGGGTTATGATATGCTCGCTGATTGTTGGACCGTGGTTGTTGGCATTGGTTTTTCTGTGATTAATGGCTCGTCTTGTTCTAAATCTGGAGAACTTGGCTCTGTTATATGGGGCACGTTAATTTGACTGCTTTTGATTGCGTTGTGGCGCTCCATGAGGTCTTTCCAAGGATCCTTAAGCATGGATGGATGGAAGTACTCGTTCCGAGAGCTGCCTTCAGCTTTGTTCTGAAACGAAGTGATATTATTATCTTTTGTGTAACAAGTAGTATGAATATTGCCCTCTAGAATATAGAAATCGGGACAAACTACAGATTTCTGACTTTTTGGGACTTAGGCATCTACTTACAAATCTTTGGCCATGGTATGGCTGCTGACGATTTCCACTATTGCTATATCGGTTTGTATGCTGAGAGTTGTAATTGTGACCCTGGTAGCTGTTTCGATATCCTCCTCTGCCTTGATGGTGACCACCAGGGCCAGCCCCTCTGTTCATGTTAAAGTTGCGATTATTGTTCCTTTGCCGTGGATTGTTGTAGTTGTTTTGATGATGGCTGTAACCTTGATTTTGCTTTTGGTATGGAGTCGATGTGGGATCCTTCATTTTCCCACCAAATATATCGGGGACGTAGCTCTCCGATTGTGAGGGGTATTGCGACAAATGTTTTGCATAGGGGGACTCTAAGAATTGACCGATATTTTTAGGTGGTGTGCCCATTTTTTTACAAAGGTGGAAAGCTTAACAAGTTACGTTAAAGACTACCGCAAATATTTATGTAAACAAATTTTCCTATATTTGACAAGAGATGTAGGTATCTAGTTCCAAATGTGTTCCACGATCCACAAATTAGTCTGTGTAAATGATAATGCGTAATTACGGGTGTGTTCAAAGATTGTTTCCATAATTTTAATTTTTAATTGTGAATATATTGTTAAATCATGTTAAAATATCTCCCTCGGATTATGATTATTGGTTATCAATCTACTAGTTTTTGTCAAATAAGTTACATAAGCCTTAGATCGAAGAACTTTTAAATACATATTTTTGAAACAAAGTATGACATATAGCATATTTACCGATTGATTGCATATCATGCTAAGCGGCAGATAGGGATGTTTGCGAGCTATATTTTCACAACCGTCATTATATTCTTCCGTAATTTCTTAAGAAAATGCTCAATAGCGAACGACAAGTTCATGGCGTTCTCTATGAGTTACGCTCTGGAATTTAATAGCCTCAGATTCCAAAAACACAATTTAAAATTCTTCTGATTTTGCTGTCAAAATTGTTACATGCATTTATGAAATTGTAATGTGTTGAATTTATAATTCTAAATTTTTTCAGTTGCCAAAATGGCAGATTCCAATAAAATTTTGTTTTTTTATATTTACTTGCGAACCAATTTGAACATTTAAATTAATTTGAGCTACAGTGGATTGCTCGAAAACTAAATTCCGGTTTGACACACAATACGAGTACTATTTGATGTTTATAGAAAGTCTTCAAAAAGTCGCGCCTAGATGTTTTTTGTGTAAATACGTGCAAATACTTAGAATTTTCTGTTGTTTTGATTTTTATAAAAATTTGGCTCTTAATAATTATGTGTTAGTCTACAGGGTCTCATACGAACATCAACATTTTCAAGGACTCGTTTACACATTACCGCATTAAGTTCATCAATTTCGGCCCGAATGTTGGAGAATGTTGGACAATATTGGGGACCGCAATAGCTCAATGTTTGCATGTGTTGTGTAATTTGTAGCTTCATCATGTTAATAATAAAAATCATCTGAGGATATTTCTTCAATTTGAGGTCGCAAAAATTCTTCAATCATTCATCTATAGCACTCTCCATTGACAGTAACAGCTCTTCCACTTGCATCTTCGAAGAAAAATGGACCAATGATTCCACCACGTGAAAAACCACACCAAAGCGTAAAATTTTGTGGATGTACTAATTTTCTGAAATTATTCGAAGATTTTCTTCTTCCCACAGGCGAAAATTTTGTTGGTTGACGAATCTATCCAATGTGAAATGAGCTCCATCACGTCACATGATTTTGAGTGAAAAACCAGCATCATGTTCCAATAACCAAATGATAAAAGTTCTGTGTTGATTATGATCTGTTGGCTTCACTTCTTGTGTTTATTGGATTCTGTAAGTATGCCAATGCAAATCCTTATTTAAAATACACCAAACAGTAGAGGGACGAATACCGAATGCGTGAGAACGTCGTGATATCGATCGTGAAGGTTCTTCAACTTTTTTTTAATAACCTTTGAATTGTGAACGATTATTTACAACAATAATTGTATGAATTTGAATATGTAACATATTTTTTTAAAGATCGACCTTTTTCATAATAAGTTTGAATAGCTTCAATAAGTTGTTCTAGCGTGTAATTATCCATGGTTAAAATTGTACATGTGCCCACTTCACATATGTCAAAGATGACAAAAAGAAAGTAGCGTTCAGAATGTGGGATAAGTATTTTCAAAAGAAAATGAAACCACAATATAGATAACAATATATATTACTTCACGTTTTATTATTAACAATAAATATACATAAGAATTTGAAAATTGGTTTATTGCGTCTTTTATTAGCAAAATCACAAAAAGAATGATTAACAATGATTAAACATTGTTTTCTTATTTATTTTTACTTATTCTGAACACACTCATTTGACGAGCGCCATCTGCGTTCTATAAGTGTGATCTATAAAAGTTTAAGAAGGACTGCTACAGACATGTATTGCACCCAACTTCGGGGCGAACATTCATTAATGAAAAAACAAACGAAGGAGAGGAGGCACATCCAGCAAAATAGAAATTTTAAATTATAATCCCAAAGAATCCGGTTTTTGCCGATTAACCCCCTTAGTTTAAAAATGAAATAAAATCCATAAACTGCGATGTGACCACTTATGTTCAAAGGGCGCCATTTGTTCCCACAATAAATTACTCACTAGGCGAAATAAATAATGTTCGATTTGTATCGAAATAAAAAAAAACTTTAAGAAAAAGAACTTAATTTTACTTACAAGGTTAACAACGAACTCAACTTAGAATGCTATCTTAGGTCTACTTATACTCTATGAAATGTTTGCTCAGCTTTTTCTGCATTCCCACAGGTATGCAAATGCAAGTGATCAGCGGAAAAAGTCTGAGAACATTTCTGTAACTTAATATCTACTTGGTTCTCATATCTTTCAAAATATTTTCGATTAATGAGTAAGCTGACTTATACATAACTTCTCCGTCCTTTACTTTAAAATTCTCCTGAATTTTGTTTTTTACTTTGACATTAACAGATTGCTGTATTTTGAAAGATATAAGAGCTATGGTTACTAAAACAATTAAAATTATGACAAAGCTAACATTTAGTGTGTATGAAACATTTTTATGGATGTAATTCTTTTATTTTATTGAGATTATTTTCATTTTCGAATATAATTTCATCTAAAGTTATTTTATCAGTAAAATTTGTAAAATTTTTGTACATTGGATAGTAAAATCGCTTTTGGAAGCTCTCTTTTATGTTTGACAAATAATGATCTAAAATTTCTATTTTACAATTATTAAAATGTATTAACACGTTTCCAGTTACATTTAAATATCTGTTGTCGCAATTTTGACTTATGTTTAAATTATTTGCATTCTTTATTAAAATGGTTTCTTCATCTATTAATACTATTTCAGTTTGGTTATTTCTAATTAATTTACAATTTTCTTGAAAAATACAATGTTTACTTATGCTTAATTCATTAAGATATTTAAATTCTTCATACTTATAATTGATTTTATTGTATTCTACTACCTTTTCTTTAGAACAATCGATTTCTTTTCCATTTTTGTTTGTAATCGGTACTATTATTTTTAGTGGAATCTGTTTAAATTCTTTTGGGATTTTTATTGCAAATATAAGAGTATCATTCTTATATTTAGTAATGCCTAATTTAATATTTTTCATTTTATTCAAATCTATATTGTATCTTTGTATCTCCTCATCTGTTAAGATGTTAGGATGAATTATTTCCTGTCTTGCCGATGCTACATTATCTTGTATGTGCTCTATTTTTTCTTTTATTAGTTGTACTTTAAAAAGCTGATCAAAAAATAAATTCTGTTCAATTGTTCGACTGGATACATTGTTTAGTTGTCGCAAAATTATTTCCCTGTCTTTCTTAATAATATCTTTAAGCTGTCTAAATGTTCTGTTGAAACTATTATTTATTATAATTTGCTGGTTTAAATTACTAATTGAATTGTGGTTATTGATTTCTATATTTTTAAGGTGGTTTTCAATGTCTATTCTATCTTCTTCGTCTAATGTACCGAAAAGTCACTTTGATGCTTTTCCTACAATGTTAATTAAACCTCTTCTCTTTCTATTATCTCTCGGAATAATTGTTTTTACTATATTTGTTAAATGTATAAGTTCTGTTTTAAGTAGTTCTATGTGTTGTACGTCAAGACTGTCAATATTTAATGCTATGTCATTTAATAAATTTATTATGTCTTGTGGTTTGATCATGTGAATGATAATGTCTGTCTTAACGATTTTGTCGACGTCATTAAGTTTGATTTGAGTAAATCCTGTTTGTTCCTTTATGTCGTATACATGTAAGCGTCCGTTAGTTGGCATTATTAGTACGAGTAACAATGTCATCGTGAAGAGCTAAAAATTTTGGTTGTCGTTTAATATTAGTGGTATGAACGTTTGCTAATTTGCTACGCTTAAATTTAGGTTGATGTTTATGCCTAACTGTTTTGTTTATTTAATTTTAAAATTCTACATTTTTCTAATATGGTGTTATGAAATCGTTCTATGTCAGAATTTCCGGTGTGACTATTTGGTTTGGTAAAATGTATTTCTACATCTTCCTCTTGTAAGAATTTTTTGATGTGGATTGATTTGAACTCGTTATCAGCTATAATCTTTTTAGGTTTTCCTACTTTAGCGAAGTGATTCTCTAATTCCTCTACTATTGTAATATGATTCCTGTCTGAAAGATAGTACGCTAACCCAAATTTCGAAAACTTGTCGATAATTGTTAGAAAACTACACTTCATTATGACAAACGTATCTACATGAATTATTTCATTAAGATCTGTTGCTGTTTCGGTTAATTGAAATTTTGTTTTTATTGGTTTTCTATCATATTTAACTTGTTGGCATATCTCACATTGGTTTATAACTATTTGAATTATTTCTTGTAATTTAGGATAATAAATTTTGTGTTTAATAGCACTGTAAGTTTCCTGAATTCCCGAATGTAAACTTTCCTTCACATGATAGAGTGATATTTGTTTTACTACTTCTACTTCGGTTTTGATATCTTGCGCTCTAAAAGAACATTTAAAAAATTTAATTTGGCTATCGTCTGAAAACATTTGTCTTAACTTTTCCTGAACTACGTTATATTGATGATCTGGTAATTCTTTTTTATAAAAGCTTTAAAGATATCGGTTAATCTATCAATATGTATATAATTCGTTTTCCATGAATGGTTTCAATTTCTTGGGTTTTGTTGTTAGTTAGAATTATTTGAGTTTTATATTTGTTCACTATTTCTTCTTTGATTGGTATGTGGTCCATGAGTTCTTCGTCTGCTGAATGGATCGTCTCATCTGAATTATTGTCTTCCATATTAAATACAAAATCGGATATTGAGTCATTTTCATTACATTCAAGTGAAAAATTGTCTGTACTATGGGATTGTTCTTCTTCTTCCTTATTATGAGTAACGTCCTCGTTGGGTTTAATTCTACTCAGAAAATCCGCTACTCTGTTTTCTTTACCTTTCAAATATTTGATTTCAAATTGATATTCTCCTAGCTTTAAGAGCCATCTCTGATGTCTTGGAGAAAAATCCTTACCTTTGTATTTGGCATGCAAAAATTTAATCGGTTGGTGATCTGTACAAATCTTAAATTTATTCCCATAAAGATATGGTCTAAAGTAGTTTACAGACCACTTAATTGCAAGAAATTCTTTGTCCGTGGCTGAATAATTTTTTCGTGATTATTAAGGGTTCTCGACGCGAAGCATACAGGATGTCCCTCCTGAGATAAAACTGCTCCTATTGCATAATTAGAGGCGTCTGTTGTTAGACAAAATTTATTTTGAAAATTAGGATATTTTAAAATTGGATGACTGGTTATAAGAATTTTAAGTTTTTCAAAGGCTTCAATATAATTAGGGTCGTTTAGGTTAATTTTGCTATTTTTCTTTAAATATTTGGTAATAGGCTGTGCTATTTTAGCATAGTTTTTAATAAATTTCCTGTAGTATCCTGTGATACCAAGAAAACTTTTTATTTCTTTTTGTGTTGTGGGTAGCTTTAACTTTTGGATTACTGATATTTTTTCGGGATTTGGTTTAAATCCTTCCTTTGTTAGGACGTGTCCTAAGAATTCTGTCTCTCTCTTCATAAAATTACACTTGTCGATTTGAATTTTTAATTGTTTTCATTTCAATACATTGAATATATCGGATAATGATTTAATATGCTCTTTTAATGTTGTACTAAAAACTAGTATATCATCAAGGTATACTACACAGGTTTTATTTATGTATCATATCAAATATCATTCATGAGTCTTTGGAATGTCGCTGGGGCATTCTTCAAACCGAATGGCATTCTGATGAACTCATATAAACCGTGAGGGGTGACAAAAGCTGTCTTTTTTCTGTCATGTTCTTTAATTAGCACCTGATGGTATCCCTTAGCAAGGTCCAACGTTGTAAAATACTGTGCCTTACCTAACTTGTCCAAAATTGAATCAATGTTAGGTAATGGAAACTTGTCGTCAACGGTAACGGCATTCAGTTTCCTGTAGTCAATCACAATTCTGATTTTTTTTTTTACCTGAGTTGTCCATTTTCTTAGGAACAACTTTTAGGGGGCTGGAATATTTAGAATTACTTTTCCTTATAATTCCTTGTTCCTCCATTTCTTGAATTTGTTTACGTACCTCTGCCTCATGTTGAAGTGGATACCTATATAGTTTGGCGTTGATTTGTTGATCTGTATTGTGACTATTTCGTGTTCTATTTCTGGGGTGCTAGTAAGCTTATCTCCCTCTTTAAAGAATAAGTTCTCAAATCTTTTCATCAGTTTTTCGACTTCTTGTCGTTCTTCTTCATTTAAATGATCAGTATTGATGTGTTTTATATAGTTATCAAGGGGTTCAAGTGAACATACTTCATTCACTGTATATGGATGATTAATAAACTTTAAATTTTGGTTATTTAAGTTGATGGTTCTTTCCTCCAGGTTTATTAAAGTGTTTAAGTTGTTTAATAGATCCGTACCAATTATAAATTGGTATGTTCTATTACAAAGTCTTTTTACTTTCCATCTTATTCGAGCATTAAAGGGGGCTCTTAATTCTTCAGGTACAGGTGTATGTACCTCAAATTTTATACTATCTTTACCAGTAACTGTTGTAAAATATATTGGTTTAATAGGAATTTTAGTAAATTCATCTAGTCTATCGTCAATTATACTTAGAGTTGAACCGGTATCTACTAAAGCTAAATATTTGTTTTTATTATTGGTTAAATGAATTTGTGGTAGATCGTCCGAGGCTAATTCCAAAAAAATGAGCATTATTTACTTCCGAAGGACTCGGTGGTTTTGTTCTTTGTTGAGAATCATTCTGTTGGTGGCGATATTGGCCCGAATGGTTGCTCAAATTGTCTAACTCTGGTGATTGCCTTTTTTTGTTATAAGTTTGCGATCTATTTTCCACATTCCCTTTTTCCATGGGTTCAGGTCTATGTGAGTTTTGATTGTATTGTCGTCTCTGGTCTGAATTATAGTGTTGTCTAGATTGTCCTGAATTATAGTATTGTCGGTTTTGCCCTGAATTTCCCTGGTCTTGATAATCTTTTTTATGATATCCTAAATTTCTAGTGCCCTGTTCTTGATTGTCATGTCTTCGACTACTATCTCTACTTTCTTGTTTTGGGTTATTGAATTTATTATGTTTTTGTTTCCTAAACTCATACCTAATGCATGAATCCTCAAATCGTCTTTTTCTCATAATTGAAATTATTTCACCTAAATCTGTTTTATCATATATTTTATTTAAAAGAACACCTTGTGTCATTTCTTTCACCGTATGTACTAGGAGACTTTCTACACTTGTTAAATCAATACTTTTATCTTCTTTATAATAAACCCTAAGCTCATCTGTTTTATATTTAATATTTTGAATTTCACTAGATAATTCACTTACATTTGTAACTTTGAGATTGGTGATCCTTTTATATATTTCGGATGGCTCCACATCTGGTCTATATCGAAGTTTGAGTGTTCCCTTTATTAGTTCCCAATTATCCGGTTGTGGTAGATTTATGATTGTGTTTTTTGCTTCTCCTTGTATTTTTTCGTAAAAGATTGCCTTCACCATACATTTCTTCAAGTTTTCTTTTTCGACTCCTGATAAGTAGTACTCTACGCTACTTATGAATGAATTGATGGTAATTTCACCTTGTCCGGTGAACGTTGACATATGCTTTACTTCTCTTAATGCTTTCTCTGTATTTTCTCGAGATGCTGTTCTTGCTTGTAAAGCTTGGAATGCAGCGGCTAATTGCTCTAACTGTTGGTTTTTTTGTTGCAACTCGGCTGCTAATTCTTCCATCGCTGGTTCGTTTAATCCTTGTCTGTTATTGTTATAAAATTTTGTTCTGTCTTTCCTCATAAACAGATTCTTTTGCACTTTTTTATCCTAGCTGAAGATTGTCCATAAGCGGTAAAATGCCAATTAGAACACTGTGTTTTTTTTTTTCGATATTTTTTTTTCACTAGCGTTTAATCACTATTTTTACACTGTGTACTGGTTTGTTTATCACTGAATAATTCTTTTTAGAACTATCCTACCGACTGCGCCAAATAAATAATGTTCGATTTGTATCGAAATAAAAAAAAACTTTATTTAAGAAAAAGAACTTAATTTTACTTACAAGGTTAACAACGAACTCAACTTAGAATGCTATCTTAGGTCTACTTATACTCTATGAAATGTTTGCTCAGCTTTTTCTGCATTCCCACAGGTATGCAAATGCAAGTGATCAGCGGAAAAAGTCTGGGAACATTTCTGTAACTTAATATCTACTTGGTTCTTATATCTTTCAAAATATTTTCGATATCTGAGTAAGCTGACTTATACATAACTGGCGCGACTTTTAAAAAACCTTTTATTTATTTTTTTTAGTAGGTACCTACATTTTGCTTAAACGAAATCCAGAAGCAATATTTTGCTTCTGAGAAAGGTAAGAACGGCTTCTGTTCTGTCGTTTAATGGGAAAACCATTAGTTTGCATATAAATCTTGTGTTTATGTTTATCAGCGGCAGCGGTACACGCAGTCTACGAGTTAAATGCATCTTGGCTTTCTTAAATATCTCTTTTATAAAAAATTGACTGTAAAGATACAATAAATACGCGAGATATGCAGCGGGATATGTCAAATCTTTGGCACTTCTTAAAGTTCACTTCAAGAATTCAATACAAGTGAAGAGATTATAATTGAATTAGCCTACATCGTTACGTTATTGTTGTAATATACACGTAAACGTCTGCAGGGACCTTATGGCTAAAAGAAAATAGCTCTTCGGTTTAGGCTTCGCTTTGACCTTTTAATTTCAACTATAGGAATTTAATACTTTCTATCACAATGTCGATCTGAGCTTCGGACTTACATACGTTTGGTATTTGTAATGAAGAACGTAATGATGCGTAACGTCACTTTAAGGCGAAGCAAAAGTTTGGAGAGGCTGAACTTCTGATTGCTTAAGACAGCTGAAGAAATAGAAAAAAAAGCTCAGCTTGTAATTTTACATATATCTTTAGGGTGATTCATCGTGAGGTTTAATATATAATGTAAAATAAAACACATAGATTTGACAGTGAACTTACAATTTTTATTATCGGTTAAAAGAACAATTTATGACATTTATTTTTAAAAATGATATCATGTAAATGTTGGCCACGACTACGTCTGAGGTAGTCCACTCGGAAGGTCCGATTTTGGGTAACTTGTTCAAGCATAGCGACTGGTATCTTGCGGATAACACGAGTAATGTTGGCTTCCAAAGCGTCAATCGTAGCTGACTTATTCCTGAAGACCTGAGACTTTACATATCCCCAGAGAAAATAGTCCAAAGGTGTGATATCGCACAATCTAGGCGGCCAATTTACCGTACCAAAACGTGAATTTAAGTGCTCACCAAAATGATTTCTCAACAAGTCCATTATTTCACGCGCAGTATGTTTCGTAGCGCCATCTTGTTGAAACCAGAACTTACCGAGACCATGTGAATTTCAGGAAGCACATAGTCCGTTAACATGGTGCGATAACGGTTACCATTGTCGTTACCGTAACATTCTGATTTGTCTCATTTTTGAAGAAATATAGACCATTGATTCCACCAGTACATAAACCACACCATACCGTTGTTTTTAATGGATGTAATGGTAGCTCTTTATACTCTTCGGGTTGCTCCTCAGCCCAAATTAGGCAATTTTGTTTATTAGCTATCCATTGAGCCAGAAATGGACTTCATCACTGAACAGAATTTCAATTCAAGTCACCTGGCTTCAATTCTTGCATAGGTTGAATTTTGTACGCTTTTAGGCCGTAAAATACGCCAAGTTGTCAAATACTACAAGCCAAGATGCTGAGAACGACGACGAATCGATTCGTCACGGTCTTTGCGTACACTCTCAGCTACAGCTGCTATAGTCTCTTCACTACGTGCTGGATGTGGTCTAACCGGTCGAGTATCATCAACTTATGTAAATTGGGACTCAAATTTGCGAATCGTATTGGCAATAGTTGTTTCAGTAGGTCGATTATGCGCACCGTAAGTTCCTCGAACCGCACAGTTTTCACAGAACGCTGATTTTCGTAATACAGCTGAACAATTTGGAGACGCTGTTGTAGTGTGAGTCTTTCCATGATAGCTTGCCAAACGATATTGAACAAAAATGATAAGGCAGTTTGATAGGAGTCACGCGTTATCTGTCAAAAAGAGCCTAATGAAAATCAAACGTCACGATGACGTTTGTCGTTTTTTGTCGGTTAACTTATCGACAAAATTTTCTTACGTGATCTCCCATCAAAGGGTTTTCTGGCATTTTTATGCTAAGCAATTAGTTGAAGAGTGTTACTTTACTGGCGGAGCCGTGGACTTTGCACTTAATGTAATAAAAGTTAATGCCTTTTCATCCATTCCACCTCAGGTTGAAAAATCTGCTGACAGATTTCATTGATAGAGTTAAGAACTCATCTTCCAAAATATGTTATAATAAAATAATTTTAACTTAAAACTCCATTTATAATGTTTGACTGGGTCCATAACCATTTGTTAGAAAAGCGAAGATTTGTCAAAGACCATATGCTGTGCGCTCCAATTTGTACACAGAGATATCTGCGGTCCCATGAAAGTAGAATCAAATGGCGGTGCCAAATATGTATTTTGCATTTTTTATAGATGACTTCACTCGTAAAGTATTCGTATATCTTGTAAAGCGAAAAAGTGATTTTAAAACTGAAGCTGAAACTCAATTGTCAACGAACAGATAACGGGCGAGAATACTTGAGTGAAGAATTTAACCGATGTCTATCGGACTATGGAATAAAACATCAACTTTTTGATATATTTATTTGAAATTAACGCTTATCTCTATTTTACAAATTTCTTTAGTTTCGATGAATCACGAGGACTATGGGAAAGCGCCCATTTTATATTTAAAAAAAAAAACTATGGCTGACATCAGACCGAAGTTGGTCTCAACGCAGACTGGTTTGTTTCCAAGCTGAGCTTACCCAGCGCTTACATTTGCTTACTGCCTTTTTCCTTTTTCTCTAGTTATTTTACTACATCTCGGGCAACCTGTTAAACTGACCGCCCTCAATCAACCGCCATTAGTATATCCTTTTATGACAAAATATATCCATTAGTATTTAGGAAATTATGGATTAACAATTTTCTTAATTTATAAGTAAAATGAGAACTACAACGAAATTATGAAAATTTCCTATCAATACATTTTAAAATAAAAGTGTCGCTCAACTGTACAAAATAACTGTTACTCTGCTTCTCTCCATAAACGGAGATTTCTCGCTTCAATAACGCCAGCATAAGGCAATTGAGTAATCTGACAGTTTTCTATGACACGGACGATACACCGATCGCTGAGCAAAATCTTGTAGATGACATATGGTCCCTTAAACTTTGGGAGCAGTTTCTTATTAGTACCAAACGTTGTATCTACGTTTTTAATAACTACATAATCACCTTCTTTGTAAAAGCGTGCAGGTTGATTACGTTGTTTAAACTGTTTGAGATTGTACTCTTGAGCTTTATGTACGAATTCAGAGGCGCACTGCCTAATTTGACTCAAGTTTTTTTCTTGATGGCTTAAACCCTTTTCTTCTAGAAATTCAGTCATCCTATCCACTATTGAGCCTCGCTGAGCGCATATTTAACCTGAGAAAGCATTCGTACCCAATCAGCGTGTTGTGTTGGCTCACTAAGTTTTGCTAGCATACCCGTTAGGAAACGATTAACGCTCTCTACTTGTCTACTTCTACATGGGTAATATTCAAATCGAAAACGTAAGAGCTGAATTCCAATGAAGTGAAACAAGTTCCCCTCTCCGTTATTATCCTCGAAGGCCTACTATAATACTCAAAGTACCTGGATAAAGATGCACAAACCTCTTTTGTAATCGTTGAAATCACAGGATAGAGTTTAACAAATTTTGTGAATGCATCAACCACCAGAAGTATATGTTTTCACTTAGAATTAACAGACGGAAGCGGGCCAAAATGGTCTAAATGAATCGTAAGAAATTGAAGGGGCTCTTTAGGAATATTAAATAAGTTATGTTCACGCGAATGAATATGGGAAGAATGCATTATACAACGGATGCAGTTTTTTATAAACTTATTTATTTTACTGAGCACATCCGGAAACCAGTAATGCATTCGGAGTTGTTCATAGCACTACGTTGAACCCAAGTGCCCAATCTTTTCATGAATGTGTTTTATGAGGTTAACTTCCATTTCCGGTGGCACATAAAAGCGAAGTCTATTGCATTTGTCTTTTCTTAATAATATACCGTTCTTGAGAACGTATGAGTTAGACGTTTCGGATTCTAATTTATCCCTCAATGATGAAATAACTGGGTCACGATTTTGGGAAGCCTTTAATTGAAAATCAGTATCTTCAGAGTTTACTATCGAGGCTATATAGCATCTGCTTAACGAATCAGTATGAGGCATGGAGGTACCACTTCGATGTTTCACCTTATAATTATAGTTTTCCAACTCGAGTACCCACCGAGCTATACGAGGATTCACTGTTTTTTTGTTTAAAGTAAGAGTAAGGGAGCTGCAGTCAGTGACCACTGTAAAATGGATCGCTTCCAAGTAGACACGAAACCGACGGAGTGCGGATATGATTGCTAACGTTTCGAGCTCGAAGCTGTGGTATTTATATTCTTGAGCCGTTGTGCTCTTGGAAAAGTATACGACCGAGTGAAATTTCCCGTCATCCTGTCGTTGCAACTATACTGAACCATATCCCAATGAGCTTGCGTCGTAATGTAATTCCGATTCCCTTTTGGGATCATAGATGGCTAGGACAGGTGAAGATGTCAAACAATTTTGCAATTGTCGGAAAACACTTTCGCACTCTGGGGAGAAAACAAACGGCCTATCTTTCTTTAAAAGATCATATAACGGCCTGGCTATTCGGGAGAAATAGCTAACAAATCGTCTGAAGTAAGAGCTGAGTCCCAAAAACGAATACAACTGCTTAGTGTTCTGAGGGATGGGGTATCGCCGAATAGCTTGTAAATGTGACTCACTAGGCTTAATTCCATATTCTGTAATAGTATACCCTAAATACTCAATTGTGGAATACGCAAAACGACACTTGGATAATTTCAATTCTAGTTCATTCTCCGCCAAACATTGCAAAACCTCAGCTAACACTTGGAGGTGATCGGTTAAATTAACACTGGCAATTAATATATCGTCTATGTATGTATACGACAATCAATTTGATATTATTGAATTTTCGCAAAACTTGAAGCGTTGCAATACACTAGGTGTATTTTTCAGTCCAAACAGCATTCTCAAAACTCGTATTGGCCGTTTGGAGTAACAAAGGAAGTGTAATGGGTTGACTCAGTTACCTTTACCTGGTGAAAACCACCCTTGAGGTCGAGCAACGTGAAGACCTTCTTCCCTGCTAAGTGTTCAATGCAATCCTCAATCAACGGCACAGGAAAATTGTCACGAACGGTGTATTTATTTAGGCCACGGTAGTCCACGCACGTTCGTATTTCACCTGATTTCTTTTTAACCAGAACTATAGGAGAAGCATAGGGAGAATCACTAGGCCTAACAATCTTACGCGCCAGAAGATCGCTTAGAATTTTACCGAACGGACAACCGTCGGGACACACAGAAGAATGAAGTATCTGTCACTAAGCGGATATGCATTTCAAAATCCAATGGAGCTACCTTAAACTTGTCAAAGTTTATATAATTATCCCTCATTACCCAACGTGCCATATCCTTAGATACCCCGTCAAGTGATGGGCCTACACAAATATCATCCAAAGTTTCTGGTTCTATTCTGAAAATATCGCACTCAAACTGAGGAATACAAGCACCTTCTAGCATGATATTACTACGTTCATAAGACAATTGGTCAGAATTTATCACTGAAGTGTCACCACAAGATTTATTGCCACTACACTTTCGATTGATTCTACACACATTTTATTTTGATGCGGATTATCGCATTCAACAGTTATTTTGCTATCTAACCAGTAGAAGAAAGAGTGCACAAATGCGGGTAATTAAGTAAATAATTTTTATTACAGTTTCGTTTTGAATCCATATTATTTTGACTTCGATTTATTTGTAACGTGATACGTCGCGGCCAATTTGTAAAGGCACAGGTGAAGTTCCACCTGGAACAATTAAAAAAGAAACTTTCTTTAATCGATTTGCAATTTTTAGATAACAAAATATAGTACCGTAAGTATAGAGTGTGATCCCGCCCAATCCTTTATAATTTGAAGAAGTTAAATCACCAAGTCGAACATCTTTGAGTAATATGGACACATGAACGAAACTAACCGGACTACCGGTATCAAGAAGAGAATTATATTTAATTAGCCTTGTGCACTTATCTTCATCAATACAAAAGCGACACTCACCCACTGTATAGCGTTCAAAGAATCTTCACCGTCACTGTTCCACAGGTTTTCTTCTACAGCGCCTGATTTCCTCTCGTCACTGCTTACGGCACCAACTCTTCTCTTTAGGCAGTTTTTATACGTATGTCCTGGATTAGCATAGCGGAAGCATGATCCTAGTGGTCTCCTGTCCTTGGGGCAATTGCTTGCAATATGTCCGTATGACGAACAGTTAAAACATCTTACTTGGTTCCCCTGAACTGAAGTTTTCTTTGCCGAAGCCGTAGACATTGTAGGACGTGAAAGTTTTAATGAAGGTACTGAAAGCTTTGCTGCACATCTCTTTTTATATCTCGGAATGAGCATTTTTAAACTTGCCTATTATTTTTGCTCCATACAGAATTTAAATATTTGATTAAGAATCGGTAAGACCATCGATTATGAACTCGATTAGGTCGACATGATTTGCGATCTCCTACATACAAAGTACATAATGTAAGATTGTTTCTCCCTCGCTGAGTTTGCGGTAACTTAGCTGCCTATCAATTTCTTGGTGAGTAAGGCGCTTGTCGAATTCACGCAATAACAGTTCTTTGAGAGCATCCCACGAATCTACTTTAGCAGTGCGCAGTAATATCTGTGATGTGCCCCTTAACAAACGTCGTGCGCAGATGTACTTGCACCTCATCTCACATCCGAGTGAGTCGGCCACATCTTCGAAGTCACTTACCAACTTTCTTACACCATAATTATCATCGCCGGTAAAATATGAGATTGTATTCTCGATGTCGGAAAATTCAACTTTACGTCCGGTTGATGGGAATGGCTGTTAAGCTCGATTCTTGCAATCTCTCGTTGCAATTCCATAATCCGCTTGCATTTTTCGAGCCGCGCAAGCTCTCGTTCCTCATCCTCGTCGTAAATGGAAGTTTCAGAAGCTGAAGGTTGGGTTTGTACTCGCCCTTGCTGAAGTGCCTCCGCCAATTGCGCCTTGTTTAGCCTGTTGCTCATCCTTTTAGATCCGCTGTTTCGGAAGTTTTATTTTATTTTTTATTTATTTTATTATTATATTACTATATTTTATTTTATTTATTAACTGAAATCTTACGGTGATATATCTGTTCCAACATCAATGGTTATTTTTTAACCTATCTAACATCAACGTTAACTTTGGAAAGATGCGTATTTCTATCTAAAAAAAAAAAAAAAAAAATAGATAGAAATAAATATAAATATGGTATATAAAAATCTAGAAGAAAAGGAGACAACGTCTCAGCAAATAACCCTAATTATAAATCACCCAGATCCATTTTCCAGATCCCAAAGTTGACCTTAATTAGAACCTTATAGTAAATCCAAAATATTTCCCAACTTTTTCGGTAACTCCCTTCACGTCTTCCATCAAATGCACTAATTGCCTCTTTTACATTTAGGCCCCAACATCAACGCGTTTCTTTTAACTAACCCTTACCCCTGATACTTTATCCAAGTATCCAAACTTTATTAGTTCGTATATCTTAAATCTTAAATCCTTCTTCTAGCTCATTTTCTTCGTTGGTTGCCTCTGCCCCTATTTTCGATCCCCTTTTGCCACCTAATGTCAAATTGACCCAACAAAATCTAGATACCACGGAATGTCGTTATGCACTAATGGCTAATGGATAAAAAGATATACTAAAATATAAGTCTCTTTCTTGCCTATCTTCATGACAAATCCGACTAGAAAAACCAAACTAAGAGTCATGGTCTAAATCCAACAGGACGGCATCTCTACTAATATAACTAGTCTCAGGAATCTTTACAACATTTTCAACATACTCGTGACTTCCCAAAAGTTTGCGTATGAAGAGTGTCTCACCTTCAGCGTAGCCAAGCTGATCATGAAAAAAATTTCCTAAGTAATTTGCCTTTTTTATCCGCATCTCAACCACTATTCCCTATTCCTCCGCGCGACAAATTCCGCCATTTTACAATTTATTACAAAAACTGAAGAGACAAAAACTCGCGCTGTTTTGTTTAAATCACATGGCCTTTCTTTCACGTATATAGGTATATGCTCTTACAAAAACCAATTTGATCCCCGACATAAAGAACAAGGAAACATTCACATTTTCTTATAATGTTTTCCAAGATGATAATCATTCTCTCCTTATGGTTCATGATGCTACCCTCCCAAAAGTTAATTTTCCATGCCTGCTAGCTATTCACAATAGCCTTAACTCTTCTTTGGTTCGAACTGTAAACATTTATGAGTTTTTATAGTGAGTTTATTTGCGTTTTTTCCAAATAAAAAACGGTAGTTTCGGTGATGATTTTATGATGGATTTGTGAATTGTACGACAAGATATTAAAATTTATCGGACGAAGAGAGGAATCGAATAGAAGAAAGGTTTTCCGAAAGGTTGGCGGTGTTGCTGAAGGGGCCGAGGAACTTGATCCATTCGAAGGCGACGACGACACGGATCCTGATTACGTGCCACTGTTAGAAGATGCGGCTTCCAATGCTGAGACAAAGATCGTTATAGAAGTAGAGGGTCCGTATGACGATAATGATAATTCGGAAGATTTCTATGAAGTCGCTGCAGCTGCTACTGAACCGCTTGAAACCGTTGATATAGACGAGGAGCCACCACGTTCGTCGAGCTCGATTATAAAATACCGTTCAAAGGATGGCAAGCTTTGGTCTAGCACTCTACCGGCCATAGGTAGACATCGTGTGCATAACTGCGATATGGTGGGTCATGAAGGCCCGGAGAAGGTAACCAAAAATGAAATATATGCCTTTTTTGGCCTTACTTTGTTTGCCGTCATATTCGGGTCAAACAGTCAGCCTGCACTTGAGTTTTGGTCCACAACGGAAACTTTATATTCCATGCAACAATGTCTGCGCTCCGAAATAAATCTATTTTAAAATATATTCAACCCGATAACGGCAGCATGAGACCCGTTCGACTATTAGAAAGCAAATCGGCCGCCATCGACGACGTTTGGAACATGCTCATGAAGAACTTGGAGCGTCTATATGTTCCGGATGCCCAGATAACTATTGATGAGCAATTGTTCATGTACCGAGGCCGAACGCGCTTCACCAGGATACCACAAAAAAATTTCGTAATTTAATCAGAAAATTAATAATACAAGTTTATTCATCTAAATCTATATTGTCAGTTTCAAAGTAATCCCTATCGACTGCAACACACTAATGCCAGTGCTTGATCCGATCCTCGAAACATTTTTTATATTCGGTTTTCGGTATTACCATTTTTTTTAAACTCGATTGAACAGAAAGAAGTCACAGGAAGCCAAATCAGGTGAATTCAGTGGCTGTTGGATGGTATTTGTTGCATTTTTTGTCAAAAAATTACGAATAATGATGGCACTGTGCGGCGGTACGTTGTCATAGTGCAAAATCCATGAGTTTTCTGCCCAAAATTCTGCTCTTTTTCGGCGAATTGTTTCACACAAACGTCTCATAACAATGTTCTGAGCATTGCCTTTTTTAATTGAAAACGACGTGGTTTTTTTGGTCTCGGCTCATTTAGTGAACGCCATTCACTTGCCTGATGTCTGGATTGCGTGTCGTACTCATAAACCCACTTTTCGTCTCCAGTAATGATCCTTTTGATGAATGTGGGATCGGACTCAGCCTCGCAAATCATCTCTTTTGCGACGTCAACACGGTCTTTTTTGCATGGAATTGAGGTCTTTTGGCACCAACTTTGCTGCTACACGACGGAAACCCAAATCATTAACTTAAATGTCTTGGACGAATCCATAGGCAATGTTCAAGTCCTCCGCTATCTCTTTGACGGTTAATTTGCGGTGATTGACCTACATTTCTTTTACTTCATCAATGTTTTCGTCGGTTTTCGATGTCGATGGTCTGCCACTGCGTTCATCATTTTCGATTGACTCACGACCACTTTTGAACCGCTCGTGCCACTGGTAAACGACCGTTTTCTTTAGAGAATCGTTGCCGTAACACTTTTCCAACATTTCCATCGTTCGCGCACCATTAAATCCGTTTTTTACGCAAAAGTTAATACAAGTTCGCTGTTGCAAATTTAAATTCATTTCTAAAATTGTAAAAAATCGCTAACACACACAGAGATAGATGTACTCTTGGCTACGTAACTTTTGCAAATGTCAAGCTATGATGCTAAGATTTATAGGGAATGTCAACAATAGATGTACCAACTTAGCGAAAAAAAAAAAAAAAAAACAGAACTCAAATGGGAACAATGGGAGCGCCACACGGTGGTTATTCCGTGTTTTTGATCAAAGTGGTATACCGTCAAAACCAGCCAAATACGAAATTAAGATTTGGTGGATGTTTGACACCAATTCTAATTACCTACTGAAAGGAATAATACCATATATGTTAGAAAACAGCTAAATGAAGACCGTGCGGTAAATCAAGACGAAAACATTGTTCTGAAATTGGTCGAAAATACACGGGTTGAGGACGAACAGTATACCATATGCCGATAATTTCTTTTCATCTTATGTCTTGGCTGCGGTTTTGATGACAAAATGTTTGCCATGTGTAGACACCATGCTCAAAAACAAAGCCTGCATACATAAGAAGATGTTGAATCCAAATCGAGATGTATTCAGCACAATATTCGGTTACTACAATAATAACATCGCCCTATTTTCATACGTGCCAAAAAATAAAAAAGCTGTGGTTCTCATCTTGACCGAATATTATTATAGTACCGTCGACTCATCGAAGTCATCGAAGAAGCCATTTCAAATTCTTGCCTACAATATGTAACTTAGATTTTTCTCATTTGATTAGAGAAAAAAAAAAACAATTTATTTTATTTTGGTTGGAACGAGAGCGAGTACTTTATTTCTTGATGATAACTTACGGACTCCTAACAAAATCGTTTTACTTGCTTATATCTATTCTTAGTTTCTAAGGTTTTTGCAGGCTCAGCTGTCGCATTCGTTTACCTGTTTCTCAAGTTGCTTCAATAGCGTCAGCGAATTTACCGGCGCGCGTGTTTCTACATTTGGAAAACAGGCAACAAAACAAAAAGATATTGTTACATTTTAAAGAGAAAAAATACTCGTAGAACTTCGTGGGTTCTCTATGGGATATGTAACCTCTCCCCCCTTTTGATTAAAATTCTCCTGAATGTTGTAAGGTATTGAAGATTCTTGACCAATGGTTCTAAGTGATATTTTAAGTTCTTTATTTCTACGCTTTAATTTGAAAACTACTACTATGATAATGATTAGGATGAAGGCGGCAGTTGAGCTTGTAATGTAATTAATATTTTTATGGAATTTTAGTAATTTTATATGTTCTACATTTGCAATATTTCTTAGTACTATTTCTTCAAAATTTGGTTGTTTTGTAAAATTATAATTTACTTCTTCCCTGTAATAGAATCTTTCCTTAAACTCCATATTACTATTGCTAAATGTTTCATTCAATATTCTTATCGTACAATTATTAACGACTATCAAATAATTTCCATTTAGTTTGATTTTACGATCATCGCATTGATTTATTACTTCTTGCTCTTTCATATTCTTACAAATAATCGTACTATCATCTATTTTCTTAACTTCTATTAACATGTTTTCCTTAAGCTTACAATTTTTTTCTGTTATACAATTACTTATGGGTTTCAAATCATTTTCATATTGAATTTTATTTTCATACACATACTTTGTTTGATTAATTTCTACAACATATTGATCATTTATTATAATTTCCATTTTGTTTTCTGTGGGTATTGCAGTGATCAGTTTCAAATCCACTAATTGGTATTTATTTGGTACTTTGATTGCTATTATTAATGTGTCTGTATTATATTTTATAAGTCCTACCTTCACGTTTTTTAATTTATAAAAATCTAATTTCGTTTCATTAATCTCTATTGCGGTGAGCATACTTGGGTGAACTAATCCATGCTTAACTAAAGCCACATTATCTATTATCTGGTTCACTTTTTCTTCTAACATTTTTATCTTCATTAACTGGTCTAATTTTAACTGTTGTAGTATAACCCTTTTCTCGTTTCCTGTTAATTCTTTGTATGCTTTATTTAATTCTTTTCTGTCTAACTCTATGATATATCTAAGGTGTGTTATACTTTCATTGAAGTAGGAATTTATTTCAACTTGCCTGTTTAGACTACCTATTGCATTTTCTTCATTTTCTTCTATTAACTTTAAATGGTCTGTTATGTCTTGTCGGTCAGTATCGTCCATTGTACCAAAAAGCCACTTTTGGGTTGTTCCAATGAAGTTAACTAATCCACGTTTTTGTCTAGAATTGTTTCCCGGTTCTATTGCAGTTATTTTTGCATTTAGTGTTTCTATCTCTTTTCTTATAACTATGTCCTTATCTATTCGCAATTTTCTTATGTTTTCCATTAATTGGTTGACAACTTCTCTTATTTCTCTAGTATTGACGATATGTAATATAGTTTTGGCATCCTTGATTACCTCTGTCTGTCCCATATTGATAGTTGTATATCCGTTGTCTGTTGTGAGTTGGCTTATTGTCAATGTCGCTGTGGTTTTATGTGTTAACAGTGTTGTTAGTGTGAGACACACTAATGTTATCATCTGCAAATTTTCGAGGACGTTTTATGTTAATGGGGTGTTCTCTCTCTAATGCTTTAAATCTATACCTAGGCTGATTTTTATAATAGTTACGCTTATAATTTTTTACTGGAATTACCTGTCTTGATTCCTCATACTTTTCTCTATTCTGGTTTATTTTCCTAATATTATTTTCTTTTTTTCTTTTTATATGATTCACTAATGTCACCATATCCGCGAACATTGCTTCTTCTGGTGTCATTTTTAGTGTGGTGTGGTACCTGTTATTGTAGTTATTAAATGCCCTATGCATCTTTTGAATCAGTGTTAAGTCTAAATTCCTTAGGGTTACTAATTTTTCTTGTAGTGTAGAGTGAAACCTCTCTACATCACTGTTACCTGTGTGTGTATTTGGTTTAGTAAGATGTAATTCTACCTTTTGTTCTCTTAAATATTCCCTAAAGTTTTCTGTTTTAAACTCATTATCTGCGTTAATTTTTTCTGGTTTCCCGAATTTCGAAAAGTGCTCCTCTAATATCTCTATCTTTTTAGTCCAGTTCCTATTGGGTAAGTGATATACGTAAGCTTTTTTAGTTAGTTTGTCTATTAGAGTCAAAAAAGCTTGCCTCATGAAGTAATATATATCCATGTGAAGTACCTGATTTGGCCTAGTGGGTGTTTCACTTACTTCGATTTTCGCTTTAATTGGATTACGATCGTATTTTGTTTCGATGCACGTTCTACAGTTATTTATAACCTTGGTTATTTCTTTGATTAAATGTGGGAAATATATTTTATTTTTTAAACTATGATAGGTTTCAACGATTCCGCTATGAAGACTTTCGTGAGTGTGGTATAATGATATCTGTTTCTGTGCTTCTTCTATATTCTTTATTTCTTGTGCTCTTAGGGTTGCCTTAATAAATTTCACTTGTTTGTCATGACTGAATAACTCTATCAATAATTGTTGCATTTTGTTAAATTCATGATAAGGTAACTCTGTAAATATTCCTGTAATACCTGGTTTAATATACCTTCGTAATACGTCCGTCCAATTCTCTTTTCCTTTAGTCATATCAATGTAAATGATTCTCCTTCCATGTAGTATTTCTATTTCTCTATCTGCAGTATTTGATAAGATTAACTGGGTTTTATATTTATTAACTATAGTTTCTTTAATGGATATATGATCTAATTGTTGCTCATCTTCTGAATGTACTGTTGCATTATCAGACAAGTTGTTTACTGACTGATTTGAAATGCTATTTTTACTATTCTCTTGTGGGATCCTGCTTAGAAAATCTGCTATTTTGTTCTCTTTTCCCTTTAAATATTCTATCTCATACTGGTATTCCTGTAGTTTTAAAAGCCATCGCTGATTCCTCTGACTAAATTCTTTACCTGTATATTTTTTGTTGAGGTATTTGATAGGTAAATGATCAGTGATGATTTTAGACTTTCTCCCCCACAAGTAGGGGAGAAATAAGTAATAAGTTACCGCCCAAACGATCGCTAAGAACTCCTTATCAGTCACAGAATAATTCTTTTCGTGATCGTTTAGTGACCTAGATGCATAGCACACTGGTTGGCCTTCTTGCATTAAAACTGCCCCTATAGCGTAGTTGCTTGCATCAGTGAATAAAGTAAATGGCTTTTCAAAGTTTGGAAATTTTAATATTGGATGTCTGCTAATGTTTAATTTAAGTGTTTCGAAAGCTTGCCTATATTCAGGGTCATTAACGTTAATCTATTGATCTTTTTTTAGATACCTTATCATTGGGTGCGCTATTTTCGAGTAATCTTTAACGAATTTTCTGTAATAGCCTGTGGCTCCTAGAAAACCTTTTAACTGTTTTTCTGTCTTAGGTAATGTATATTCCTGGATACATTTAATCTTATTAGGATTGGGTTTCATCCCTTCTGCTGTCAACACGTGCCCTAGAAATTCTGTATTTCGTTTCAAGAAAGAACATTTATCGAATTGGATTTTTAAGTTGTTTTCAGCAAGTTTTTGGAAGATAAGTTTTATCGATTGCAGGTGTTCTTTCAAGCTAGTTGAAAAAATTAAAATGTCGTCTAGATAGACAACACAAATTTTATTCAAGTAGTCTCTCAGTACATCGTTCATTAACTTTTGAAAGGTTGCCGGCGCGTTTTTCAGGCCAAAAGGCATTCTAAGATATTCATAGAGGCCATTTGGAGTTACGAACGCGGTTTTCGGAATATCGGCTGGATGAACCTTTATTTGATGGTAACCTTTTGCAAGATCGATTGATGAAAAATACTGGGCCCTTCCCAGCTTATCTAGTATGCTCTCGATATGTGGTAAAGGATACTTGTCATCTACTGTTATTTCGTTCAACTTCCTGTAGTCTACACACAGACGAAATTTTTGCTGTCCTGAATTATCAATTTTCTTTGCTACAACAACAATAGGAGATGCATATCTGCTATTGGACTTCCTTATTATTCCTTGTTGTTCCATATCTTTTACCTGTCGCCTCACTTCTTCCTCATGCTTCGGAGGTAACCTGTATAGTTTAGCGTTAATTGGTTGGTCGACTGTGGTTTTTATTTCATGCATTATAGACTCAGTGTTGGTTAACTGATCGCCTTCTCGATATATTAAGTGTTTAAATTGACCTAATAGTATCTGTATCCCCTTTCTTTCTTCTTCATTTAAGTGGCTCAGATCCACTTCTCTTCCGTCTCCCTTAAGTTCAAAGCAATCAAAAGTTACTTTGCCTTTCGAGGAATATAATGGTATTTTTGTATTGTTTTTTAATGTTAGTACTTTATTGTCGAAATCAAAGGTTTTGACAATTTTACTTAATAGATCCATCCCTATGAGGATGTCATACGGCTTATCACCTAAATTTCTTTTGTACCACCTTGTGGCTCCTCTTGAGTTATAACCAAATTCTTCGGGTATACTTGTTATGATTCTATCTATTGTTTCTGCCGTGATATTATTTATGGTTTGGAGTTTCATATTAATCCTCTCATATACTCTAAATCTACTGCAATCAACTGAGTTAGAATTTACTATACTCATAGTTGATCCTGTATCAATCAGTCCTTTATATTTCTTTCCGTCAATAGTTAAGTCTAAAAAGATTTTATTTCCGAGGCCTAGTTCAGAAAAAACTCTGGCTCGATATTGTGTATTTCTTCTACGTGAATATTAACCTGACTATCCTGAGCTATCTGTCCTACCTCCATTGATTCTGGCTGTTGAGATGCGTTCCTAAACTGACCTGACTGGTTAAAGACGGGTTGTCCCTGATTGTTGTCTCGGTTTTGTCTTCGTTGTTGTTGGTTATTTTGTCGAGATTGTCCTGATGTTTGTTGGTGATAATAATTTTGTTGAGGTCTGCCTAACGTTTGTCTGTCCTGGTTACTATGCCTAGCTTGCCCTGAATCGGTTTTATGATAGTTCTGTCTGTTTCTACCGGAATTCCTATTGTTATGATAATTGTTACTGGAGTGTGATGTACTCCGCCTATCCTGCGTTACGAAGTCATAACCTACATATGTATATAAAATTTCTTTAATTTTGTGTATATCCCATTCATTTCTTATTTCCCTCGATAAATTCCCTGATACCATTTGCTTTATACGGTCAACTAATAGTACATAAAATGTGTGTTTGGTTTCTTGGGTATTGGACTCGTATGTCGCAAATGTGTTAATATCTTTAATTAAATCTTCTATTTTTAAGTTTAAATCATAAATGGAACTTACTTTTAAACTGCTAATTTTCCTTGAAATGTCCTTGTAATTATATGTTGGTCGAAAATGCTGTTTAAGGAGATCCCTCGCTGCTGTCCATCCTTCTGGTGGATTATTTATCAGCAATTCCTTCGCTCTTCCCACGATTTTTGCGTTGTAGATTGCCTGCCATAATTCTCTTCTTAGTGGTTCTTCGACTGCATTCATATGTGTCTCAACAATAGTTAGGAATTGTGTCAACTTCTCTGTATCGCCATTGAACTCCTGGATGTGTGCGATTTCCTTCATCCAATGAACTGCTCTGCTTGGTCTTGTTGTGGCATTTTGGATTGCTAATGCCTCTAACACAGCTGTTAGTCGGTCCGCTAGTTGTTCATTCATCTCTTCCTCGATTTCTCTTTGCCAAAACGTCAGAGTTTTATTTTTCTTAATTTTGATTTAGTCACTTAACTGGGTCCTACGTCAATTTTCACTTGACTTGGTACACTAGTAACTAGTTTTAGCTTTTAGTTTTATCTATGTCGTATGTCAATTTTCACTTGACTTGATACGCTGATTTAACCTTTACTATTTCACTTGGTACACAGATTTAACTTTTACTATAATGATTTTAGCTTGACTCTCGGCTTAGATTCGTTCTCATCTGGATCTAGAAAATATATTTAGATCCTACCGACTGCGCCACTTAGATTTTTCTCATTTGATTAGAGAAAAAAAAAAAACAATTTATTTTATTTTGGTTGGAACGAGAGCGAGTACTTTATTTCTTGATGATAACTTACGGACTCCTAACAAAATCGTTTTACTTGCTTATATCTATTCTTAGTTTCTAAGGTTTTTGCAGGCTCAGCTGTCGCATTCGTTTACCTGTTTCTCATGTTGCTTCAATAGCGTCAGCGAATTTACCGGCGCGCGTGTTTCTACATTTGGAAAACAGGCAACAAAACAAAAAGATATTGTTACATTTTAAAGAGAAAAAATACTCGTAGAACTTCGTGGGTTCTCTACGGGATATGTAACCTGTATAAATCCGGAGTAGACAACCAGCCTCCCCTGCAACTCGACCGTCGTGCTCGCTGTGCTATAAAATTGATTAAAGGCAGCGAAAAACTCGTTTTCATTACATGTATTGCAAAAAACCGGTTTGTCAACAACATTGACATTTACATGCCAGCTACACGTGACTTGAATGCCGTGTCTAGACGTAATTTTTTTTACCTTTTAATGTTTTTATTGTTTACCGTGTCTTTTTCCTAGCAATAAACACATTTACATACACTTTTAGGATATCGGCCTATGAATTCCCATACAAATTTAGGTCTGGGCAGAACTGGTTGTGTCACTTAGCGCCAAAAAACCCCTGACCCAATTCTTTTTTACCGCATCAAACCCTAGTTCATCTAAGGAATATATGTATATTCATTGATCGTATAGCAGACTCACTCATATGTCAAGTAAGTGGCGTCTCTAACTCCAATGCTAACTCCAATGGTAGATAACTAGACCTTATTTTCGCTAGTGATCCCATTAAATCCACAGTAACGTTTTGTCCCATAACTCTATCCGCCTTCTAGTTACCCTCATTTTCATTTTAACTGTAAACGATCTTTTTTAGGTTTATTAAATACTGCTGCCTATCATTTATACTGAGCTCTCCAGAACTATTTCCTTACCCCAAAACTCTATTCTCCTTCAAGAATACCGTAATAGGTTTTTTATTTGGTGTCTAAAAAATTGCGTTGAGCTTAATGTCTCTAAATCTCAATTTATGACTTTGTCACGTAAGTCCAATCAATTTCCTCTTTGAGTTTGTTTTCTACATGGCAGACCTATATCTCAAGTTTAATCTTTTTGCGACCTTATATACTAATCTACTTTCGTTATTAGGTAATACTTGAAGCCAATTCATCACTTGGTTTTATCAACTTTCTTTCTTTAGAACAAGGACTACCCTGGGACTACGCTTTTATTTTAACTCCTTATCGCTTTAAGCTTCTTAACCTGAATTCACTCGAAAAACGCAGAGAGATAGCTGACATTTTCGTCATTCATTGACTGATCTCTGGTTCTGTGGATTGCGCCTCCCTTTACAATTTTATTTCCTTCATCACTAACTCTCGTAAATATTATTAAACACTGCACCCTATTCTAATCATCTCAAGATCGTTTATAATATATATATAGTTAAAATGAAAAAGAGGGGACTTAGATGGTTGCCTTGTGGGACACCAGAAGTGTTTAAAAACGGGGTTGAGAAGGCTGACCTAAAGCGAACGCTATAATAACGGTTCTCCAAATAAGAATATATCCATTTGACGAAGTTTGACAAGTTGACGAATTGATAAAATGTTTTAGACGCTGTGTCGAGCAGTTATAGAGTTGGCTGAATTGGAGGTAGGTTCTAAGATATCGTAGTAAGAGTAGTCAGAATAAGAATTGTCGCAAATAAAAAAAACCACCAAGTTATTTCTTTTGTTTCGTAAAGACCTAAGTCGTCTTTTATACCAGTAAGGGAAAGTATGTAGATGGAATGGAAATGAAATTAAATATTTGACTGTAAAATAAAGGAGACAGGATCAGATAGATAGATAGATTGGTAACATCAAAAGAAGATTTGCTAAGATAGATATTGATTTTGCAAAAATTATGTTTGTGGAAGCTGTATGAAGAGGTAGTAGGGGAAGTAGGCTGGGGTGAGGATTAAAGGAAAAATGAGTGAAGAAGATAGTTGATGGAATTATGGGACAAAACGATACTATAGGGTTAATGTGATCGCTAGTAAAATAAGGTCTGGTTGCCTACCGATGGAATTAGGGATGTCACTTACTTAGCATAGGCTTGACTTTGTTATACGATCAATGAATAGATATTCATTATATGAATAGATGAACTGGAATTCGATGCGGTAAAAAATAATTGACTATCCGATGGAATCCAAAGATAAGGGTATTGTCGATGGAAACACACTCGCTAAGTTGAGTTGGGAGAATGTAACAACACATTACTTACAGGGACCTATTGGAAAGTATTATTTTAATTGAAATAAAGTCAAGTTTGATAGATGAAGAGATTGCGACAAGCGAAGATTTGAGGTTATGTGAATGGCAGGTAGGATACCTCTGCATGGAGAATCAAGTTTAGGGAAGGCAGGATCATTCCATAGGGAATAGCTATAGGCTCTTTATGTCGGGGGTCAGATTGGTTTCTATAGAGTACAAGACTCTTACGTTTTGGTGGTAAAGTTTAAGAGGTAGTTTGTTGTGTGGAGGAGTATAGGAGTGCAGGGAGGATGCAGGCAAAGAAGGCACATTAGGAACGAAAAAATTTATCATGGCCAGATCAGATCATACATAGCTGCGAAAAGCAGCGAGATCACACGCAAACTTTTGAGGAGGTGTGTTGAAAATTTCGTGGTACTTGTTGTAAAGAGAGAGAGACAACTGAGACAAGATATATCAGTAGAAAGGCCTTTCTGTTGGATGGAGACCATAACACTTGTTTTGATTTTTCCCCTTAAGCAAACAGAGTCGGATTTATCGTAATGATATGCAACAAAGAGATGTATATTTTCGTATATCTTTTTATACTTTAGCCTAGAGAGCGCATAACGGCATTCCGTGATGTCTATATTCTTTGGGGTCAATTTAACGTTAGGTGACGAAATAGGATAAAAAATAGGTTCAGGGGCCCGTGTAATAGAGGAAACGGCGAGCTAGAAGCGGGATTTAAGATATGTGAGCTGATAAAGTTAGGATATTTGGCTCCTGTTTTAAGATCGAAATTGAAAAAGCAGTTGTTAGTATTCGTAGGAAGGAGTGTGGCCGGTTGAGCAATGACAGTGTCAGGGGCAGGGCTTAAATTAAAGAGACTCGTTGATGTTGGGGCTTTGATGGAAGAGAGGCGATTGGTGCTATTGTGGGGGGATGTGCAGGGGGTTGCTTAGAGATATAGACAGGAGGTAAAAAATTGTATATATTTTGGTTTTAAGGCTCCAGTTGAGGTCAAGTTTAGGATGTGGATTGGGAATGGGGAATGGATCTGGCCGATTTATAATTAGCTTTAGATGAGACCTTGCTTCGTTTTGTTTCTATGTTTTATTGGTTGGTTGATTCGTCCATTTCAAGACCCGCATTTTTCCGAGTTTAAGGTTGGTGTTTGATGGTTTCACAAATAACTATTAATATCTAGCCGGTAAGTTAATCTTGAAATTATATTTGTTTTTGTGGTGAGATGTTGGGAATATTGTGCATTGGCTGATGGTGATGCTATACGTTTTTTGAAAAATTCAGAAATCCAAGCAACATCTGCGTAATTTGGGGTACCTTTGACTAGTAGGGTGGTAAACGTCTGAACCGTTGTGCGGAGTCAGTCTAACCTGCTTTGCAACTCTGAAAGCGTCCACGTCGCGTTGAACTGTGTAACAAGTTTTTCGTGGAGTGGCAACAGGAGGAGTTCACGTTGGAGCAGTTGTATCATCATAAGATTTTTGGATCGATTTGAATCCAAATGAATTTTTGAAACTATTTTTCGAAATTTTATATTTTTTCCAGTCGAAAAAAGTTTATATTGAAGTATGAATTACATTCCGTATAACCAGTACAGAAAATTTACCGTGATTTAAAATTGTGAAGTTGTTAATTAATTTTTTTTGATTTGAAAAAATTTAAGAATATTAAGTGAATTTTTATAGATTACGATAATAGGCTGAGTGATAGGCATCTTATAAACAACGCAGTCTTTTTCATCTAAGCTTAACGACATTAAGAGTAATGATAATTAATATGACTTACACAAATAACAAATTAAATACCTTTCTTAACCAATTAAAAGTATCAACTGAATCGAATTGAAGAACTTAACTATAGCAAGATATCGGTGTACGTGATTTTTACATTATGAAATTTATGCTTGAACTTATTTATTACATACCATATATGGCACAGTCAATTGCGGACTCATGCGGTTCAATCAATAGGCTTACACAGAAGGGGCCGTTCTTAGCTAGCAAGGCCTAGTTTTGTGCACAAAATAATTGAGGTTCCATGTCAACTCCACACATCTCCCAATGTATCGTCTTCCTCTATCACGTTGTCTACTGCAATAGAATTGAACATCCTCCAAGACGAAGAGTTGCCTATTCGACTAATTGTTTACATCTGAGATCAAAGCGCTTTACAAAACTCTTTTCATTAATCTATTTACATGTGTAGGCGAACATCCTTACATATACGAGTATGTATAAAAAAACAGCATTGTATTGATACCCGATCAGGTCATGAAGACATGTTTTTTTTTGGCACAACTCAAACCATATGTGTTGACTAGTTGCCAGAATCTTTGCTGATCGCATCCGTGGATGTGTACACAAATCCTATGTAGCCCACATCAAGTGCTGAGGATTGTGTTATTGATGCTTAAGAGCTTAGAAATGCTCATTTGATATGTTTCACTAAACCACCAGCATAAAATTTACAAGAAACATACAACACAAGGAAGCCGGATCGAGTAGTTCAGCTGCTATTAAGCGGGAGATGACACACGTATATCAACCGAAACAAAAAAAAAAAATCGCTATAGTTGTACATGAGTGTTTGCTCTTTTGAGCAAAATAATCGATGAATCAAGCAAAACGTAATAATAAACAGGTATTGTTACGCCGCTGTTACGTAACTTTAATAATAAAATAGTTTTATCGTTTACTCTAAATAAGAAATTCACACTGTAAAAGTAATTTAGAGCCCCTACATAAGGGCAAAGGAGGTGTTGGTGCGAAGTATCTGCACTTAGGATTACAGACTACCTATAGATGTCCACTTTAAATATTTCAAAGTTGTTAGAGAATGCAAGTTGTGAATGAGGTGGGAAGGCTGAATTCATAAAATATTTCCTGAATCGCATTTCAATAATCAAATGAATTACTACGCAATTTTCAGGGAAGAAATTCTCAGAACTTTAATTTAGAATTCCTGCGTCCTTAGTCAGTTTTTTTTTTATACTCTAGGATGCAAGCATACCAAACGAATGCTTTTCAATGTTTCTAAAAGCTGTATCTTAACTATTTGGAAATGAAATGTAAAATGTGATCGTTTATTGATTCCTGATACATAAAAAAATGGATTAGGTTGAAGAACCATATGCCAATGTTCCCGAATGTTGCCAATTTTAGAAAAAAAGTTCATACTTATACTCGTTTCACATTCGATTTCTATGAAATATCGTAACGAAATGTTGCGTTATCCACTTATATCCGGTAACTTGATAGCCAATATACGAGGGCTGTTTAATGAGTACTTTGATGGGAAGATAGGTGGCGCTACTGAGCCCAAATGAGTGTAATTATTAAAACCTCTTTTAGCCTGTTTGTCAAAATTTGGTGACAATCCGACACTTAGTTTTGTTTTGACATCCATTTCAAAACATCGTCTTAGTGTTTTTTTTCGATCATGGAAAAAGAGCAGTATCGCTCCTTGTTCCGATTCTTGTTTTTGACAAAATTTTCGGGTAAATCAAGCTCATTCTCATATTGGCAGATCGCCGAGTGAAAATTCACTAGTTAGCTGAGATAGCAGCCATCTCAGCTAAATGCGTTAGCCACAAGATTTTGGGCATGAGAAAGCTGTCCGCACGACGGGTGCCGCGTTTGCTCGCACCGAAGAACAAGCGCAATCGTGAGACCACTTCAAAGACGTGCTTCGCCCTTTTTAATTGAACTCCGGAAGAGTTTCTGCGTTGTTTCGTGACCGTCGATTAGACATGAATTCATTAGTACACATCAGAGACCAAAGAAGAATTGAAACAATGCGTTTTATCCGTTGAATGTGCTCTAAAAAAGGCGAACACCATGCGTTTAGCCGGAAAGGTGATGGCCACCTTTCGCTAAATTGATTGAATTGCACTACGAATTGTTCTCGCATCCTCCGTATTCTCTGGATTTGGCACCCTGCGACTTTTTTTTGTTCACAAACCTTAAATGATCGCTCGCCGAAAAGAAGTACGGGTCAAACGATGAAGTCATCGCCGCCGCGCAGAAGTATTTTGCAGGCCAAAAAAGTCGTTAAAAAGTTGCAGCACCGCTGGAAAAACTGTATCGAGTTGAAAGGGAGTTACATATATTAAAAAATAAATTGACAAAACCCAAAAAAGTTGCGTTGTCATTTCTTATCCGGACATTCATCAAACAGCCAAACACCAAAACACATGCCCGGATTTACGTTTCTTAGGAAGAGCTCTTAGATTTCGTTTGAAAGGTACTTAGGTACAGCTTCACTTTAAATTAAATGTTTTTATTTTGATCTATGTACATTCATACTCGTATATGGTATGTACGTCTTGTGGCCCAAAGCCATTACGTTTAAAGTTTTTTTTTTTTTTAATCAAAACAGAGTTGAATAAATTACATTATCTATAGTAAAAAGTCTAATTCTAAAAATGTAAACAACAACAATAGCAGCGTTACCCATCGAACTGCACATCACCCCCAATGTCCGTAATTAATCTAATCAATTGGAAGGTGGATCGATTTTTGTACTACTGTGTGTGCCGTTTTACCAAATGTCACTGTCGTTATTTGATTTGATTTTTTTAAAATGATTCAATATGAATTGACTAGGGAAAATGCAATAACTGCAGATTTGATTAAAATTTCGTCACACTTAAACTATATAAATAGTGCGCTTGCCTTTCTAATCTATTCAGTTTAATTTTATTTGTCATTTAGTGAAGACTAGTGTTTAGTTACTTAAATGCCACCATCTAAGCAAACTGAACATAGATCGAAAAAATCCGAAAAAGCCTCGAAGAGCTTGAGTAAGAGTGATACGAAGAGGAAACGCAAGAGGAAGGAGAGTTACGGTATTTACCTTTATAAGGTTCTGAAACAAGTCCATCCTGACACGGGAATATCTTCCAAAGCCATGAGCATCATGAACAGCTTTGTGATTGATATTTTCGAGAGAATTGCGGCAGAATCATCACGTCTTGTGCAGTACAATAGGCGTTCAACCATAACGAGTCGTGAGATTCAAACAGCTGTGCGTTTATTGTTACCTGGTGAGCTTGCCAAG
Source organism: Volucella inanis (assembly GCA_907269105.1). NCBI lineage: Eukaryota > Metazoa > Arthropoda > Insecta > Diptera > Syrphidae > Volucella > Volucella inanis. Next base: position 36,843,842 of record OU026154.1, on the reverse strand, counting down.
CACGCCGTTAGTGAAGGCACAAAAGCTGTTACGAAGTACACCAGCTCTAAGTAATCATGGATCTTCGGAGGATTTTCCAAAAAGGCCCTTATAAGGGCCAGTAAATTTTTTAGTTAGGAGATATAAAAATAGAGTTCATGAAATTAAAAATGAACGGAATTATGGAACATTTCTGTTTTGTCATTTACTTTTTTATTCACTAAATTGGATAAACACAGAATTTACTTAATAAATATGATTTTAATCTCTATCTCTGGGATAACTGTTAAAAATAATTACGAAACTTAACCAAACGGAAATGTACAGTTCAATCATGCAGCACAGCAATGACCATATTCTGATGTATTCAGCATGCTTTATTCTTTTCATACCGTTTTTCTGACAACTTAGTGCTCTCTTTTCAATTGAAAACGGTTGTAATTTATAGTTTAACAGTTATAAGTAAAGCACAGTCAGAAAGTCAATGTCACTTGTGTGTTGAACGCAGAAGTGCTCGAAATCGTGATCTCAATTACTTTTTTGTCAAATTTAAAAAAAAATTATTTAAAATCGTTTAAAATAGTGTTTTATTTGTTAGATTTTATTCTTTATTTGTTTTGCAATAATTAATAATGAGTAGTCGTGGTGGTGTTGTTAGTAAAAAACGTGTTAAGTCTCAGTCTCGTTCCTCACGAGCTGGACTTACATTTCCTGTGGGACGCATACAACGCAAGCTTCGGTCTGGCAAATATGCCGATCGTATTGGTGCCGGTGCTGCTGTATATTTGGCTGCTGTTCTAGAGTATTTGGCAGCAGAAGTTCTTGAATTAGGAGGAAATGCTGCGCGTGATAATAAGAAGTTTCGAATTATTCCCCGACATTTACAATTGGCTATTAGGAATGATGAGGAACTGAATCGACTGCTAGTTGGTGTAACAATTTTCCAAGGAGGAGTTTTGCCAAATATTCAACCAGTACTTTTGCCGAAGAATAGCAATATTAAACACAAAGCACCACCAGCATCGCAAAGTATTTAATCACTATTTTTAATCGCTTATCTACTGTATTTCTGTATTTTTTGTTAACGTCCTTATAAGGACGGCAAATGGATCGACTAAAGAGTTGGGAAAATAGTTTTTTTAATTTTCTAACAGAAATAATTTTTTTAGTCACACGTAGATACATTTTCCACGGATTCTGCAAAATATAGCTAAGAGTATTGTCATCGTAAGTTTTAATTAACCTTATGTATAGAAAACGTGGCTTCAAAATCAAAAAAAAAAAAAAAAAAAATGCGCATGGTAAAAGCTGTTTGATATTAGATCCAGTGAGTTTAAGGCTTTATTAAGATATTTGAAATATAAAAGGCATATGAAAGCAGCATAATAGGCATGTGGTGGTGATCGTAACCTCTAATCATACATATAAGTTAATATAATGCTTTACCTGCTACGAACAAATGAAATTGCTTTTCCAAGAGTACATTTGTTAGAGGGTTGAAACTTAGGTTATCGATGTACAGAAGCAAATCACCATCTCACAATTTTAAGTAAACTTTGTTTAGAATCAACAATGCGGAGTTCAAATTATGTAAATATAATAGTTTTTAATGTTTCCAATTTTTGTTTCTTTAAGGATCTACGTATGTAAGTACGATTAACGATACTCATACTAATATTGCAAGACTTTTCCGATCGTAGGCATCTAGTCAGATGACGCCGTAGTAAGGCTGTTTTTAAAGTCCTATGCCAATTTTAAGATTCGTGCACCAAATTGATTAAAGTCCCGAATATCTTAAGTACGAGTATTCTTCTAGCCTTCTAGCCTTTCATGACATAAAAATATCACATACATTTCAATTTTTAGGCTTGTATTTATCTAACTATTCCAATATTATCAGTATTGATTGAATCCTTCCTCCACTTGTCTTAAATAGAGAGCTACATATCTAATATTGTACATTTCACTATGATCCATTCGTATTGATATCATTAACCTTTAGAAATATTTTCTCATTCTCTTTCTACATGCATGTGTAAAGCAGTTAACTCATTACCCTCTTGCAAGGACATTTTAAGACATATAATTATCAAAAATATCAGCTTTTACGAGTACTATGTTTCTGTTTTATTTCTCATTGTTTAATATTTGGCAGTGCGTCCTTCTTACTGATATGGCTTAATTAATTTTTTTATATTGAAAAAGCGATGTTCATTCGTGTCTTATAGATCTCACAAGCTACACTTTTTATTTTTCGCTCCATGGCTGAAATCATATGAATGTCTTTCCATTTCTCCTTTGCAGTTTTGCATTTTTATACAATACGAAGTTAGCAAAGTAGTGGAATGTCTGAGTCGAAGATTATCAGTGGGACCGGAGTACTTACGTAGATAATTTAGATAAAAATCAGTAATGTACAGTGATCTTTTTTAATAAAATAAAATAAGAATACATCAGAAGAGTGAAAGTTTCGTTGTTCCTATAAAAAAATTTAAAGGCAAAAGCTACAGGAGCAAATCTATACGACTTACAAATAATATTGCGAACATTGCGACGTTGCAGAAAATCTTTGTTCGATAATAATCAAAGTGTGACCTAATTAGAAGGGTAGTAGGTATTTGTAAAACTCTTTTTGTAAGGGACCGACCAGCAAAGGTTGGTAATGCTAGGTATTACTTTTGAAAATATGTATAGTTGTACATGAAAAATTTCAGCAAATTTAATATATTGTATATATGAGGGTAATTAGTAACAAAAAGTTGTAAGTTAACTCGTCATAGAACGTAATTATGGTGCAATGTAAGTACATTAAATCACACATATTTTTCTTACGTTACTGCTCTAAAATCCGAAGACCATTGTACCATTCTACGGTTGATTTGTTTTGGAGTTCGCAGATCTTTTCGCATATAAGTGAAAAAAAAAATTCTTCCACCCTTTCTTCAAACCTCGGCTGGAATTTGAGTCGTTATAGCTTTTTCGGCAGCACGATCTTCTTTCAGAACTGCATTTTCTTCACTATCGACTTCCTATTGCAGAGACTTCCGCAAATCTTTGTTCTAATAGGGAAAATTTCCAAATCGCGTTGTTATTTTTGGCAGTACTTTGATATGAAAAGATTTCCACCGGAAGAACGCTCCGGAAAATCGATCTTCAATTCGCGATGTCTTCAGATGACGTGTGCCACCTGAGCCGCATTCTTCCTTAACTGCACTGTCCCTCGGAGACCGGAGCATTGGGGTCCATCCGCTCTACTTGGCCTAGCCATGGCAATCGTTAGACCTTCACTTTTCTGGTCAAGTCGATGTCGCTGTATAGCCCGTGCAAACGAGACGGAGCCCTCATCAATTTTTGATAACGTCAATGAAGTCTGTGCCATAGAGCAGAACTGCGAATATTAATATCTTATATATGGTCACTTTTGTTGTTCGAGGGGGGGCTCTGCTAGTCAATTGCTTTCTTAGTCCAAAGAACAGCGATTGACAAGAATTATTATTATCCCCTATATGATAGTGGAGCATAAGTAGACAAAGTCCTTAACTACCTCAAAGTTATATCTGTCCAGGGTGACGTGTTCTCCGAGGTGTGTCTCATCTCACCATCTCATCTGACATCATCTTCTTTCGAAGACCCTGATTTAGTCTCAAAGGTTTTATTTGGATCGTTTTGGATTGTTTTGGAATTTTATTTCACCATTGATTCCATTTGTCGAATTTATCCGCTTATGTTATAGTGCTGACATTTTTATCTGCTAGTCATCATTTGCGCTTATAAGTTTAGTAAGTCGAGTCCGAACGAACATCGACCAGTGCCCGATAGTTATACTCTGAGCATCGCCAACCATAACAGCATCCAATCATCTGAAGAAATACGTGGAATTGTCAATTCAGGGGCGATCGCAACAGTTGGCCCTCTGCCAGTAAACTATATGGAAAAGTTCGCTAAAATTTTCGGCCTACATCCGTAAGCCCAGGTGATGCAAATCTTGAGACCATGGCTTTCGACGGAAGTTCACTGATTGGGCTCTTGAGCAGCTTGAAGTTGACCTTTACTTTTATCGAATAATATCTGAAGTGAGGCTATCCCAGAAGAGGCTCATGAGACTCAGTTACACCCAAAAATTTGTTTCCTGTAGTCTTCAAGCTGGTGACATCATTGGTTCTTATTTTTTCGAAAACGAGGCTAGAGTTCGCGATACAGTCACATCACATCACATCATTGATTATTTTTTGAAAGTATGGACGATATTGATCTAGCTGTTTTGAGGTTCTAGCAGGATGGCGTCATATCATACGTGCTATACCATGGCTTGAAAGTCATTATTGTGAAAGAGTGGACCAAAACTAAACCGCGTCAAAAAATAAACGAGCTTTACTATATGAATGAGTGTTTAAAACATAATGTCATAAATCATTCTTAAAAAAAAAAAATAGCTTTTTGATTCAAACTAAATACTTGTCGTTTTTGTTTAAAAAAAAAAATGAAATTGTTTATTTCTCACGATATACCATATATGGTATATGTTTCTAATATTATGTAGTGAAACATAAAATAAAAAATAGCCTTTCTTTTTTCCATTGTGAACTAAACATATGAAGGTATTTTGATTGTGATTCATCATCATTTCTGTTCTGTCAAGAAAAATTGTTTTGGTTTTTGCCTTGCGAAACTACAGGTTTCTGGTATAAATTACTTCTTACGAATTTAAGTAAAGATATCATCATTAAAGGACATGTTAATACAAGCGGATCATCAAAAATACAAAGTTCTGGTGGAGCGGCTCTACCGAAAATGTCAGGATACACAAACTGAAAACGAGCGTCTGGTCCTCAGGTAGTTGCTTGTTTGTATGTCATTCCGTAAAAAAATCATGTATTGGATTTTTCTAATCTAGAATAACAAACACAAAGAAAATACTTAAAAGTCGAACGAGAGATGTAGAAATATTAAAAAAAAGATTAGATCGCTACAATGATAGTTGGCGTCATGTGCCAATGGTTGTACCACATCGCACTCGGAAAACCGAACTGAAACGCGGCCCCAAACCAAAACCGAAAGTACCTGGTGAGCGCCGTGTTCGAGGACCAAACAAGCAGAAACGAATAAAACAAAAACAACCACAGCCCCCTGAGTCTGCAGACAATGCAACGCCAATCAAAACGACTGAGTAATAAACCTGCTCTTAACAATCTTGCTAGGTTAGTCTCATTATTCTTTTATTTTTTACTTGATTCTCTCTTTATAAGCATAAAACTAAGTGATTAAACGTGAAAGTAAAAATAAACAGAAAAGTATGGTTTTATTTCCTTAAAGGATCTTCTTAGCTAAAATACACGTATAACAAAGTAAAAATGTCAGCCGCCACCATATTATTCGGCTTGTCGAAGGCGGGCCAGACGTTGGGTGAGCTCGTCTTGTTCCTGAGATACCTGTGTGGATGCACCAATTGTTGAAGTTTGTGGTCCGCTTGGGAGTTCCATGTTCAATTCCAAACTGAAATACACAAAAAAGTTTTAGACACGGTGAGCATGAGCGGTAACGGAATGATTTATCATGTAAAAGCACAACTAAAACAAATGGTTACGATGTTACTCGCTAATATTGTAAATAGTGTTTCAACGAGAGGTGAAGGATTTTTTTTTTGAACAAAACGAACAATTGTTGAGATATCATGAAACCTTTATTCCTTAAGTCAACGCATGGGACACAATTACGTCCAAATGACCGCAGCGCCGTACGTTCTCGGATTAGATCCTTTATAACATGCTTGCTGACACTGATTTGCACGTAAATCATGTTTTTGGATAATGCCCATGTTTGCGGTAAAATTGTCGCATTTGGGGCACCGAAAATCCACGAGTGATTTAGTAGATGCTAATGGGCACAAAACAAGTAACAATTTAGTGCAGTTTATGGACCGGAGGTGTTATAGGGCCGCACTTATCGAAAATGAGGTTGGAAAAGCCAATGCGGTTAATGGATACCGCTACCAAGATATGCTATACAATGCTTTGTAGTCGGAGCTCGAGTATATGGATATTGACGACTTTTGCTATTTTTTTCCTGGCCACGTAATTTCGGGTTTCGGTGACATCCATTGGCCTCCAAGATCGTGTGATTTAACACCGTTAGACTTCTTTCTTTGGGGCTATGTGTAAAGTAAGATTTACGCCAACCATCAACAAACAATTCAAACTCTGAAAGCCGACATTGAAGCCGGCAGCGCTGACATAGATTATGTTATGTGAGAGTGATAGAACATTTCAAAAAGAGGATGGGGGTCTGCAAGCAGCATTTGTTCAGTTTATAACAATGAAGGTTTCGGAGATATCTTATCAATTGTTCGTTTTATTCAAAAAATAAATGCTGTACCTCTTGTTGAAACACCATTCAAAATATTGCAAAGCCAGAATGGGCCTCTAGATCGACTTCAGGATGTAAAATAAAAAGCTATTCGTGTCACCTAACCCCAATTACGCGTAGGTGCTTGACAATATATTCCTTCTGAACTTGTTCGTCCAAACAATTTTTAAGGATAAGGCTGAGCGCCCATATTGAAACTTTTGACACCAAATTGTCTGTCCAGAGATTCTCGAACTGATTTTTTCGTAGAACTGATGAAATGCGCTGTACACTCATACCTATGAGTGGCATCTATTTAGCTGCAGTTATTGAAAAGTGCGGGCGTCTAATATAACTTGGTATTGTGGGTGTGACTAACTCCGGCTATGGCCAACAGAAAAAGAATCATGGAGTATCAAAATTGATTTTGTAAATGGGGGAGATGATATAATAATCGCGACGTTTAGATGTATTTAAAAAAACTATTTGGTATCGGTAAGGCACCTACCCAATAAAAGCAAATTGGACGATCTTATAAGAAAACATGACAACAAATCAAACTGGGCCATCGTATAATAACCAATATAGATAAAGGTGAAATAGATTCAATTTATGATGCCTTCCGTTAGCTTACAATTATTTTTATGTTAGGTGCTGGCTTACAACCATCATCGAGCTTTCTGTTGATCTTAACTCTACTTTTGATTATTATGCGGACCAACTAGATGTAATGAGTCTCCTAATATTGTAGATGATATTCGATATAGACTCACAAGATATGATCTTTCCAGTACTTGAGGCCAAGTAAAATTGGGACAAAGCATATAAATGATGATTAGGAACTATATAATGAAATAAAGTTGAACCAGAAATTGGACCGTGGGTTTAATTCATTTTCCTAATCTACCTGTCCCCTGTACCTGTCCCAACATATGTAGCTCTATGTTAAATTTTTGTCACATCACCTTTTTGCTTGGACTATCTTAATTATCACCAAACTATGACTCACCCTGCCTCATCAGCGACTTGCTGCAGTAGGTTATCAACATCTCCTTGTGGCACAGACGTAGTTGTCGTATCCGACATGGTATTCTCCATCACTGAACTCTGTACATCCAAATCCTCAAATTGTGTTTCGAATTTCTCCATCAGATTTGAGATTTTCTCCAAATTCATTCCCTTCATGGCCGCATCCATGGCCTTGACAACACCCGCCATGGAGCTAGTTACCTTCCTGGTTGTCAAAGCTGACTGCACCCGACTGGCTACCGCATCAACTCTGGCACTCATTCTCAGATAGTTAACAGCTTGATTTTTTTGACGAATTGCATTTTCTGCATGTATTCGAGCCACATCCATGTTGCCTTTTTGAATGGCCTTTTTTGCCTTGACCTTTTCTAGTTTCTCCTCCTTTTCACATCGTTTTGACTGTCGTTCCAAGTCCTTCACAGCAAATTTTAGATTGAACATGTGTTCTAGAGAAATATCTTAAATTAAGGAAAATATTCTTTATTGGTGGATGCTGAAAAAGCTAAAGTAATGATAAGTTAATTAGAAGAAAACGAATTCAAGTGAAATAGAAATCTGAAGTGTTGCTATTTAAAAAGGAAACTTTCCATAGCAGAGACAGACATTTCGTTCCCCAGTTTGATTACGTTTTACAAGTCCAAAAACTGAAAATAAAAGAAAATCACGGGAATTCGTATTAATCGAATGGATTCGTGAAGGATAAATTATTTTTTACAAGTTTTGTTACTCCGTAGTGTAGAAAAATGAATCATTCCACTTTGACAAACGTCAAATAAGTAATAAACAAATAGGGTTGTCAATGCCATCTAGTGCAGATATAAACTGAAATTTTTAGCAGAGTAATGAACCATATTTTTATCAAAGTTATAAACCTGATTATTTAAGGAAGCAAACCATTTTGTTCATGGAAGCAAACCATTATTTATTAAAGAAATTAACCGTTTTCTTTCAAAGAAATAAACCATAAATTGTATTTTCACATCTTTCCAACTATAAAAGGGGAAACGTGTGCTAAAAGGGGAAACATAATGAAAGAGGGGTGTTTTTTTGGGGAAGAAACTCTACATTCTATTATGGTGAAGGGGACTCTATTAAATTCGAAATTCTTGCCTTGGATGACTACAATAAGTTACGCCTAAGTGTCCTTACTAAATGGCGTAAGTTACAACTATTGTCCAACGGTGATTTTCCTGGCAGCGGGGCTAGCTTTTGAAATTGAAATTAAATGCAGATAATTTAACGAATTGTGAGTAACGGCGGTCTTCACTGTTCCAGTAAACAGTGAACGCGTTTCGGTAGGCCATTAAGAAGAGGGATATGTGTCGATCCCAGTTCCGCTGGCAGTTGAGATGGATGCTCGTTCAATATATTCCAATATTCCATCAAATTGAGGGTTTGGTGGCGTTGTCCTTGTGTTCCTTATTCACAGATATTGGTATACTTCCTGCAAGATTTTTGTTTCAAAGTTTCGTCCTTGATCAGAGTGTAGCTCCTTGAACAAGAGGGTATATTGGTTGCCATTAAATATTTTTGGAAATGAGCCAGTGATATCGATTGCTATTCTTTCGAATGGTGCTCCGACACTGTATTGATGCATTTGCCCCTGTGGCTTTACTTTTGGGCCCATGATATCCGCACAGCTTATGTACTTCTTGCACCAATTCTCGACATATTGTTTTGCGCTTAGCTAATTAAAAAATTCTTCAACGTCGTATCTATTTCAAAATGACCTCCTGAGACCATCTTGCACACGAAGCGAGTCCTACTGTGAACAATACGCCTTCAGACTTTGCCTCCGGCCCGATAACTTTTATCAGATTGGTCGTTTCTCCTTTTTCTTTCATCATTGTGTCATTACCTGCCTTTTGGGAAAAACGGATTTCATCTGTCCTTCAACCCCTACTGGGTCAGTTCTGAACATTTGGATAGTGACCTGTTCTTTCGATTCCTTACGGTGTGTTCACATTTAACTTCGCATGGTCGACGAGAGAGAGCATCAGCATTTGAGTGAAGTTTTTTCTTGCGGTGTTGCACTTCAAAGTCGTAGCCCTGCAATTGTTCGATCCAGTTCGCAACTTAGCTTTCAGGGTTCTTAAATTGTAGTAGCCATTTCAGAGCTGCGTGGTCTATGCGAAGAATGAACTTCTGTCCATTGAGGTACTTATGGAAATGCTTAGTAGCCAGAATTAAAACTAGAAGCTCGGGCCGAGTTACGCAGTAATTCTGTTCTGATCTGGAGAGTATCTTGCTGTAATATGTAACCATTCCTCTTGACCACTGTGAACTTGAGAGATCGCAGGTCCGACTCTAACATTACAAGCGTCTGCGTGCAGGCTCTTTGCAATACCAGCAAAATCCTCTTTGAACCTTCTGTAGTACGCGGCAAGTCCCAAGAAGCTTCTCAGTTGATGTTTATTTTTTGGGTCAAGCCAGATTTTCACCGTTTTGGATTTTGCCAGTATCCATCATTATTCCTTCCGCTGATATAATATAACCCAGATATTTTATTTCTGGACAGAACTAAGCACATTTTCCTAGGTTCAGCTTCAAATAAGCTGAAATAAGGTTTTCTAAATGCTCCTTGAATATCTTACCTATGCCGATAACGTCGTTCAGATATATTATGCAGGCTTTCTATGTGAGCCCTTGCAATATTCGTTTCATTAATCGCCCGAAGGTGGCGGGAGCGTTGCACAGTTTAAACAGCATCGCAGTGAACTAACTACCCAAGACCGCTTCCTGTAGTGAAGGCCGTTTCCTCACGATCTCGCCGATTACTCTCTACCTGTCAGTAACCGCTCTTCAGGTCACCTGTTGATAACTATTTCGCTCTTTCTGGAGCGTCATCAATTTTCTGTAATTAGTAGCTTTTTGGTGGCATCGTTGAGACGTCGGAAGTCTACACAAATTTTCGTGCTACCGTATTTTTTCCTCACGAGGACAACTGAAGATGCCAATAGACTCTGCGATACCTCAATCATCCCCTCAACTTACATCATCGACACCATTTCATTTTAATTTCTACGATTTTGGAAAAAAGTTTATTTGTTTTTCAACATAATCGCTTTTCAGTTTTATAATAAGAATTGTTTTGCTCCTCAAAATAGCCATTAATAGCCGACATCACTTCTTCATCATTGCAAAATCTATGACCACTGAGCCATTTTTCAAGTTTGGGAACAGAAAATAATCCGAGGGGGCTAAATCTGGCGAATAGGGTGCATGAGGTAGCAATTCACACTTTAATTCATTAATTTTGGTGCATTGTCTTGATGAAACAACACTTTCTTCTTAGACAAATGCGGCCATTTTTGATGGATTTCTTCGCTCAAACGTTGCAATAAGTTCGCATAAAACTGGCCGTTGATAGTTTTTCTTTTTCAAGATATTCAATGAAACGTGAAACATTTTCATCTTCAAACATTCGTAAACATTCGTTTAAAGTAATCGTTTTTCTCAGCCACTTTCACTTCTCATTATCTTTAACCACTTTACCACTAGTCTTAATTCACATTTCAAATTCCACTTTTGACCTAAGTTGCATATCTTGGGGGATGGTGATATTTATACTCACCTGACATCTTTCGTTAATGTCCTGTACCTTTCAGCGTTCCATACAAATTTCCATTTTGCGATTCAAATATAGAAATCTTCTCCTAATCAAATATATCATAAATGACGCTGTTTACATTCGAATGGATATCACAATAATTATGGCTTGTACAACGGTACTCTCTATGGAGATAGGTATGACATGATGAAAAGACATCCAGCAGCAAGCGGAAATGCTGACGGTTAATTGCATTTGTTCTAAAGCAGGACCTCTGTCGACATTAAAAGGAATGACCAGTGACCAGTGACATTGTTGGAGGCGACAGGATTTACTAACAACTGAATATGCTTGCAATCTCCCGTTTCCCTGGGTGAATATGCAAGGCGGTAAGCATCTGCGCGCCTAAGAGCCGTAATGTTGAAGGTGTCAACAGCACCCACAGTTCTCAACCGAACTCTGTCTCACCCCGATTGACGCGAGGGGTAGATAGATTTGTATCCTCTGCAGATAGTGCTGTTTAGATTCTTCTTCTACTGCGATGAACCGCAGCACTTCGTCGTTAAAAGATGTTGTTGTGGTAGTTCGGTGACAGTAGCCGATTACCTTGTCAGCAAAAAGGATGTCCAAGACTTTCATGTCGTTCGAAAATTCGAGAGTGCGAAAATGGCCTCTACTTGAGCAAAAACCTGTGAGGGATGTTTGTGTCAAAATTATGACAGTCACAGTCACAGAATAGAAAGTCTTGAGATTTGTGACTGATGGATGACTTAATTGGATCCCCAGTACGATGCTTTTGGCTGTGCCTCTGTTGCTGTTGTGTCTTTGTTTGCCATATTTGTCTATATATTCGTTTTGCGGTCCTTACAAGTGCAAAAATAACGAAAATAACGAAATTAAATTGGCCCAAATATTGAAATTGAAGAACTGCTAGGGTAATATATTGCTCAAAACACAAAGGTTGTTAGTATATTTTTTAAAACTTACACCTTTGTTAAATCGAATTTGTAAAAAAGGTAGATTGTAAGGCAACATTCGACAGAGTAAAATGTTTGAAATTGATAGAAATTATTTCTTTAATCACAATCGTTTTATTCAATGCAATTGATATTTGCAATTCAATCCCTTTTATCAAGCACTTTTACTCTTCCTTATATTTTACTTAAACCACTTAATCACTTCTCTTAAACCACTTCCAATCCCTCATTCCCACATTCATCAAAAGGATCATTACTGGAGATGAGACGTGGGTTTATGAGTACGACACACAATCCAGACATCAGGCAAGTGAATGGCGTTCACCAAATGAGCCGAGAAAAAAAAAACCAAATCGTTTTCAGTCAAAAAAGAAGGTAATGCTCACGGTTTTCTTGGATTACAACGGTGCAGTGCATCATGAATTTTTGCCAGAAGGCCAGACAGTAAAAAAGAGTATTATTTGGGTGTTATGAGACATTTGCGTGAAGAAATTCGCCGAAAGAGAACAGAATTGTGGGCAGAAAACGCGTGGATTTTGCATCATGATAACGCACCGTCGCACAGTGCCATCATTATTCGTAATTTTTTGACGAAAAATGCAACAAACACCATCCAATAGCCACCGAAATCACCTGATTTGGCTTCCTGTAACTTCTTTCTGTTCAATCGAGTTAAAATACCACCACAGGGAACGCGTTTCAGCAGCCGAGAGGAAGTAATGGAAAAATCGCAGGAAGCACTGATTGAAATACCGAAAACCGAATATAAAAAATGTTTCGAGGATTGGATCAAGCGCTGGTATAAGTATGTTTCAGTCGATGGGGATTACTTTGAAGGGGACAATATAGATTTAGATGAAAAAGTTTGTATTTTAAATTTTCTGAGTAAATTCCGGGAACTTTTTAATAGTTTTAGATCGAGATCTTGCGTAATATTGTTAAATTGGTGCGAAATTTGGTCCCTATGGCTTGAATTGCTTGTTCAGTAGATCAATTATGACGACTGTAAAATGGTCGAAATGCGCAAAAAACAAGAATTTTGATAATAAAATTGAATAATTTGTAAGCGTTGTTCGGGTGTAAGTCTTTTCATGATGAAATGGCAATGTTAAGTGAGCATGTTAGACTTTGACAGTTGTCACGAATCACTCGTGAATTGTCAAAAATAGAACACTGAAAAACTCAACACCAAAAAATCACCCTTTACAACATGTAAATTTTTATGTATATAGTAGACCACTAACAAATGTTGCTGTCTCCACTTCCTGATTCATTTCAATAAAGCATTTTTCAACAACTACTTTATTTAATATAGCATTAGTTTCATAGAAGTAGTCCCTACTTAAATTCTGGATGCTGATGAAGTAATCAGTTATTTCGAATTCTTACCGCAGATTTGAAATAAAACGTGTAAAACAAGGTTGTTTTAAAAGTTAAAGACTCGTAAAATAAATATGCTGTCGGCCGCCTGCTAAACTAGCAAGCATTACTCGTATCATATGTAGATTAAATGAAAATTTAACTTTCACCTTTCCGTTTTGTGCTTTAAAGTAAATCCTTCAGCACTCACACCAATCTGACATCGATAACAAAGCTTCTTCCTATCCGGAAAGATAATCGAATGGTTTCATGTTACTGCGGCGGACACGAACGTAGCACTAAATTCTAAAATTTGTGCAACAATTCGTCAAAAACTCTCCACGAAATCTCGAATTTCCAAAACGTCGACCATATTGAATATCCAACTTCTTTTCTTCCAACTGAAACAATCCTTTACCACAATAAGGGGATAAATATTCAGACAAGACAAAAGTACTAGGATAACATGGCAAGGCATCCGCATCCGCATCCGCATACACGAGTACTCGTATGTAGAGCAGAAGCAATGTTTTTTTTTTTTTTTCTTTTTCCAAAGTGACAGGGATACGATCCTATGGTGCTCGTCGATACGACATTTATGTAATTCTACGCACATACTACATACTACAACATATAGTTTTGTGCGTTCTCCTCAGACTAGGTTCACTTTATCTAGTATCCAATCGGACATATATAGCTCTACTTGTTCGCCATAAACTTTGCCAGAGGCAAATTGTGACACTGTATTTAGGTGGTTGGGACAGATTTCAGTAATAAAAAGTTGTATTCCGCATCCGCCGTGGCGATGTACCTCCACTTTTCGCCTATGGTCGTGTGTATCCATATCCGAATCATCCTGGAGCAAGGTTGTTTCAGATCCAAGAGGTTTTCCTCCTATATTGAGGTCCAAATGTAGGAGTAGGTAAAAGATTGTGCTTCACTTTGTTGATTTTTTTTTTCTAAGACAAAGTTACGGAATTCAATTACGGATTAGCACGATGCCTAAAACTTCTAATGGACAAACATGTGCGCAAATATGAAAACTTAATGTCTTTTAATAATTTACAAGTTCGATACATACTCGTATGCCATAAAAATTGAGACCGGCTCTTTTGAATTTTGAATTCGATTCATGAGCAGAGTACCTTCAAAAGTTTTTGTTATTGTTGTCAATTTATGTCCAATTGAAGTGGTCGCTATTGTCTGGAAATGAGCTCCGGAAATGGCTTACGGGGAGTTTTTCGCCAAAACATTAGGGGACTTATAGTCTTGAGTGACACTTCATACGTCTGAGTGGTTCAATAATGGTTCGCCATATTCGTTTACAGCTTTTAAATGTTTTCTTGGTTTAAGTCATAAAATTTCGTGGGCCAAATTTCTCACCGGATTGTATGAGAGTTTGGAGGTGCTTTTACTCACAGAGTGTTGAATTTAGTAAAACAAACAAATATGTATGTTAAGTCAATAACTTAATATCACTCAATATCACTATATACAAATGCACGGATAATTATACCATTTATATCACTGCTGTTTAGGCAAAAAGTAAGCTGCTTATGTAATTACTTACCGATTATGCATACATATTTCGCTTCAGACTAGTTCGTCTTAATCAGTAAAAATAATATCCTTTCAGAGGTTTTATATCCTTTTGTAGTTTGCAATAAAAATAAATTTATGCTCGGCGTTATGAGGAATTATTTGTCTGATAATAAATAAGAATTAATGATTTGTCTTTTTTGTCGATGGAACAATGGTATTGGGGTTGTAAATATTTTGTTGGGAGAATTAAGTGCTAAACTAATGACAACAGAGTAATGGTCATCGCTTTACATGAGGAAATGGCAATACTAACTGAGTATGTTTGACTTTGACAGTTGTCACGAATCACGCGTAAGCTGCCAAAAATATAACTCTGAAGAACCAAACAGCAAACAAAAATCACTCTTTATAACATGTTGTTACATGTTGCTATCCCTTGAGTAACTCAGACTATTCCGGGCCGATTTTTTTGAAAAATCTTTTTTAAATGTGTGTTATGCTAATAGACTTTGATTAGTACTTCAAATATTTCCAAAGTATGTTATTGTTGTTTGTATATTTTTTTTCTTTAATAATTTCAGAAGTCATGGACATGGACATCGGCAGATCTTGTTCAAATTCTATAGGTCCTGATTCGGCAGTAAGACTAAGCTACGATAGCACTATTCGTTTTCGAGTTATTGTGGGCCAAAAGATTTACATATATGGACATACATGCTGCCTCACACGCACACATACATGCACATGCACAGGGTCGCCATGATTAGTATTACGCTACGTAGTAGGAGTATCTTCCGAACTGTTGGCAATCGAATTTATTCGAAAAAATAATGCAAAGCCATGGCTGAACAGTAGCGGACCCAAAAAGAAGACCGGAGGTGAACGTGGAAATACCGAAAGCCTCGTAGTAAAGCGGGTACGCGTAATAAGGAAAGAACAAAAAAATGTCAGAAACCCGAACCCGACGACGACATCTGGTTCGAAGTCGTCAAAAAAAAGGAAAAAGAAAGGGCCCACCAATTGAAGCAAAACCTGATAATATACAAGTAGTCATATAGGCAAAGGGCGTTTAAACCTATGCTGAGGTTTAACATAAAAGCAGACGTGGTGTTGGAAGCGATCTAGATTTAGAAGAATACGAAAAGAAAAATTCTTAATCCAGCTCAAAAAGTCAGGAGACAAGACAGCTGAATTTAAAAGCGTTATGAATATTTTGGAGAAAAAGCAAACGTAAGGACGTAAGGTAATGCAGAATTTAAGGTATGTCGCCCCCAGACGCTCTATCGCTGACGAAAACGTACAGCAGAACACGCGAAGTTGCTACTTAGAGAAGGAAAAATTGAAATTCCACCGAGTCTGCGGAAAAGACGCTGGAGAAAATATGTTTTTTTTTATTTATTTATTTTTATTTTTTTTTATAATTTGCGCGCGTTCAAGGGTCTTGAGTACGGGCGAAAGAAAATCAGAGATGAAAAAAAGAGGTAACATCGAACGTTTGTTTTATATGTTTGAAGGTTATAATGACATCGGAAATAAAGAGCTAGGCAGGGCATTCCATAAGAGAGTTTTACGGTTTAGGAACAACTCACGATATTTTAGAGTACGTCCGCAAGTGGGCTTAAGGGTAAGCATTCATAGCGAGACGGGTGTAACGGTTAAAATTTTGAAGTGGCGGAGCACTTGTGGTGGAAATAGTAATAAAATAGAGTGAGAAACGAGACATTACGTCGGTGTCTATTATCTGAGTGATATTGGTATCACCATGAGTTTTATCGAGCGGTTTTGAAACCTACCTAGCAGGTGCAGAAATGTTTTTGGTGCATCGGGCGGATAAATACCTTATATGATATAATGAGGTCAGATCAGAGGGGATGAAATATTTCTTACATCGCATGAGGAAACCTAGACATTTCATAGCATTTTTACGACATCGAGTATGTAGTCATTTTAATGTAAGCTGTCATTGACACACTCAACGAGAATGACAATTTTTTCGGCTTCGACGATGCAAGTGCCATTCATGGACAATTGCTGGGTGTTTAAATTTTGCATTAACGACAGCAGAGAGCATAGCGTTTTTTAATTATTAAAATCTACTCTATTGGCGGTTCACCAATTAGTTATGCTGTTAATATATAACAGTTTAATGGGCTAACTATACATGGGCGAAGAGCAGGAACGTGAGTCCGGGAGCGAATATAAAAAGCAGACGATACTGTCATCAGTGAAGCAATATATTGGATTAGAAGTAGCAGACAAAAGATCATTGATGAAAATTAAAAAGAATTTCCGAGACAGAGTGCAACTACCTTGATGCCGCCAGATTGATGTAAGCTTTCATTTCACTTTTCGATGACACACGCTATCAGATCCCCAGTAGACCTGTTGCAACGAAAACCGTACTGCCGGTCATTGAGAAAATTTTCGTGTTTCGAAATGTTTCATGACCTGACGGTTTATCAGGGTTTCCATGACCTTGGAAAGGAAGGGCGTAATTAAGGGTCTGTAGGAGGAGAGAGAAAAAGATTCGCCTTTTTTAGAGACGGGCTGGACAAATACTGTTACCTTTGGGACATTGTGTCTTAAGACACTAACTAATTCCTTAGAAAAAAGAAAGGAATTAACTTTTTATTGTTGTTTGCTGGCGCAAATCTGGGTAAGTAACCACCACTTAGCAAATGACAGTTTTCTCTTTATATTCTACAAAATGAAAACTCGGGTGTGGCTTCTTTGATGACTGTTGCGGTCATTGCTCCTTGCGGACGTTTAGATTTGGCGATAGTGTATGTATGGTTTAGAAGTATGTATTCTGATAGCAGCCACATCACCGTATGCACTTGATGCATGTGCAGTTTCATGCCGATGTATGTGTTGGCGGTGTTTAGATTTGGCGATATTGTATGTATGGTTTCAAAGTATGTATTCTAATACCAGCCACATCACCGTATGCACCTGATGCATGTGCATCAATCCAATATAGAATTTTTGGGTCTCACTCTTTGACAAAAATAGATTTTGGAGACACACGCAGCTGTGTGTATGATTTTGTTTTTTTGTTATTCGTTACTCTGCGCTTTACTTTTTTAAGTTTTGCGGACGGTGATTTGAATCTTTTATAAACGTTGAATTCCACCGACTTTATTTTTTCATGTTGCCCTGCGCAATTCATTCCTGGCTCGTTTAAACTTTTTTTGGTTTCCATCAGTCGGGTTGGTATTGAAGGACCGAAAAAACATTTTTCTAACCCTGATAGTCTCTTTACAGCTAAAGCCGTTCCATGACTTTTCTTTTGTTTTGATACTCTCCGTCAGTTGATGGATACAGAATTTCATTTAAAAGCTGAATCAAGTTATTTTCTGTAGCGAAGTTCTCAACATAGCGTCCTTCGGGTGTTGTTTGTCCAGAATGTCGAAGCCACCCAGAATTGTGTATATTGAAATCGCCCGTACGTAATAACGATTTCAGTATGAGGATAAAGGAATACAATTCTTTGTATGGAGTCAGACAGGGCATCAAACTTACGAAAGGTAGGATTGCTGTCCAGTTTAGGGCTTCTGTAGGTAAAGCAATAGTGGATAATTTGCTTTTGGAGATGGAATTTTAACCACATTAAGTTGAATTTCGGTTTGTAACAGAAATCATTGTACATTGTGGTAAAGTTTGGTAAGCAAATTCACTATGCACGTAAATGGCAAGACCGCGCTGAGAAAACAATAATGGCACTAGTTATAGATCCAATTGATCTAAAAGGTGTTGGCGAGGATCTATCTGAGTTTCACTAAGTGCCAAAATAGATGGTCTATATTTATAGACGTGGACGTACGCAGAAAAGTGATTTCTTTTTAGCCCACGAAAATTGGTGATATATCCTTTGTGATATCCCGAGTCACTATAAAAAACGCCAAACTCAAAAACCAACACCGACAGCTGCGAAGTAAAAATTCAGAGTTGGTTTACCGAAATAAATTATTGTACGTATCAGTACAGCACATCAACAAAGTCCATAATCATAACCTGTTATCCATCGTTTGTAGCATGCACTCAGTAACTGACCGCGTTATATGACAATGTACAATAATACAGCAACGGCAGTGACTGATCCAAAACCCGTTTTCCACTGATCGCCTCTATCCGTGTGACCCTGTCTGTTAATACGTGTGAATTGTCATCAGTTTATCATCATTTTACACAAAACCCGCCCATTTTACCCAAGAAATGTCATCCACATTACACACCCTAGTGAAGCTTACGTGAAAATTTGATAAGTTTGATCATATACAGTTGTGGCAAACTGGCGAACGATACACTGGAATCATGTTTTTCAAATGTTTTTATTTAATTTTTAGTGATATTGGGTTTAACATTTTTTTTTTGTATTATATGTCAGTTAAAATCAGACAATAGCGATAAACGAAACAGTAAATTAAATTCAAAATGTTTTGGTAATAAGAAATAAGCTGGCGATCTAATTAAGAACAATAGGAGAATATACGAGGGCTATTTGATAAATACCCGGATTAGAAATGACAACACAACTTTATAAGTTTTAAAAATTTAATTTTCAATATAATACACTTTCAACTTGACACACTTTTCTCAGTGGTGCTGCGACTTTTTTAAAACCTTCTTAAAGTAAGTGATTCATCGTGAGGTTTGATTTTCAATAGGCTTTTTTTGACAGATTACACGTGACTCCTATCAAACTGCTAAGTCATTTTTATTCAGTATCATTTGGCAAATCATCGTGGAAAGTTTCACACCACAAAAGCGCCTCCACATTGTTCTGAAATGTATTACGAAAATCAGAGTTCTGTGTGAAATGTTTTTCGTGCGATTCGAGGCACTTACTATATACTTACTTACTTACATACTATTACCGATACCATTCGCAAATTTGAGTCCCAGTTTACATTAGTGGATGATAATCGACCGGTTAGACCACATCCACCACGTAGTGAAAAGACTATAGCAGCTGTAGCTAAGAGTGTACGCAAAGACCGTGAAGAATCGATTCGTCGTCGTTCTCAACAGTTTAGATTGTACAAGAATTAAAGACAGACGACTTGAGTTTGCGTCATATTTTCAGTGAATGGTCTCTGGAAAAACTCAATGAAAATCTGGTGTTATATCGTGAAATTTTGTTCAGTGATGAAGCCCATTTCTGGTTCAATGGATACGTTAATGAACAATATTGTTGTATTTGGGCTGATGAGGAATCTAAAGAGTACAAAAGTGCTACCATTCCATTCATTAAAAATAACGGTATGGTGTTGTTTATCGACTGGTGGAATCATTGGTCCATATTTCTACAAAAATGAGGAAAATCAGAATGTTACCGTCAATGGTAACCGTTATCGCGCCATGTTAACGGACTATGTGCTTTCCGAAATTCAAACACATGGTCTCGGTGAGCTCTGGTTTCAACAAGACGGCGCTACGAGCCATACAGCGCGTGAAAAAATGGACTTGTTGAGAAATCATTTTGGTGAGCACTACGCGTAAATTGGCCGCTTATATCGGGCGATATCACACCTTTGGACTATTTTCTCTGGGAATATGTAAAGTTTCAGGTCTTCAGGAATAAGCCAGCTAAGATTGACGCTTTGAAAGCGTCGCTATGTTCGAATGAGTCTTCCAAATTTACCACCTCAGACGTAGTTATGGCCAATATTTACATAATAACCTTTTTAAAAAAATAAATGCCATGAATTTTTATTTAAACTGATAATAAAAATTTTAAGTTTACTTTCAAATTTATGTCTTCTATTTTACATTTTAAATCAAACCTTACGATGAATTACTCTTTACAATTTTTTTGACCTACAAATTACTCCTACGCGGCGGCGATGACTTCCTCGTTCGACCCGTACTTCTTTCCGGCGAGCGATTTTTTAAGGTTTGGGGAAAAAAAAAATTCGGATGGAGCCAAATCCAGAGGATACGGAGGGTGGGGGAGCGTTATCTTGGTGGAAGAGCACGTTTTTCTTCGCCAAGTGTGCTTTTTTCTTCAAATCGACTTAGTATTCTCCTGTGATTGGTTTTCTCTTTTCCAAATAGTCAACTTGGATTACACCTCGCGCCAAAGTCACGGTCTTCGTCTTCTTTGGAGCACGTTAATTGGATAAAACACAGCAGGCTTTGCCGCTCAAAAACAAGAATCGGATCATGCTCACTGCTCTTTTTCCATGGTCGTAAAAAACATTAGCACGATGTTTTGAAATGGGTGTTAAAGCAAAACTAAGCGTCGGATTGTCACCAAATTTTGACAGCCGGGCTAAAAGAGGTTATACTAAATGACGATGCTCATCAAATAGCCCTCGTACAAAATTTCATTGTATTTTTCTTCATTTTTTGATCTTCGAACATATTGTTTAGCATTGGAACTCACTATATTGATTTTAGTTTCATAGCTCCAGAGTAGTTTTTCCATTGTGAGATTTTCCAATTATTGTGTTCTTTTGTAAAAGCTAACCTAGCCTTTCGGTTTTCTGGCGAAAGCAATAGTTTTTTTTCTGGCTGACAATCCCAAAAAGCTTACTCTCATTCAATCGCTATCTAATGGATCGGTTAGAAAGTATATTTCGGTCCTCGCCTAAAACTTCTTTCGAAATACCGTTCGAGCTCAAAAAAGATTTTCTTTGTATGCTTTTGGTAATTTGTTGGTTCTCGACATATTTTACGGTATTTAAAATAATTGTTTTCGAGCAATCAACCGTTTTTGCGACATAATTATAGGGAAATATTTCAACGTTGCGAAGTTTTATTATGGCTTTCCTCATGCCTGTTGTATTTGTGTAGCTTTTTTTTTTCCCTATATCACGGTCAATATATCTTTAAACGCAACAAAAACTAATAATATCCCTTTAATTTTAAATGAATTGGTATATTTACCAACAACTTTTTTTCCGTGGACAGCGAAATTGCACAAACATCTGTTTTAATGAAACGTTGTTAATTATCTATATCGTATGGACAAATAAGCTCAAAAACCGATTTAAACTGTTAAATGATGTTCAATAACATCGATAAATGCAGTTTAGCATGAAAAGAGATATGAGCGAATAGATAGCGGTACTTTTAATTTTGGTTGCCATCTGTCTTATTATTGGAGCGATGGTCTTGCCAGTACTTACGATAGTTTTTAATTAGTTCGCCACAACTGCAGCTATGTTACATAATGCAGAAGCACATAAGATCGCTCCAAGCTATGTAGGAGATGTGGAATAGAAGGCCACATAGCAAAGAACTGCGACAAGAAACCCTTCTGCATGTTATGCAAGAAAGACCATCTAACGATATAAAGCAAGTAGCTGACAGAAGCAGATGTTCACTATTCCGGAGAGTTATCTACTACTAACAAAAGTTCATGAAGGTAACGCAAATAAACCTGAACATGAATAGTTCAGGATATTAGGCAGACGTTACCATGATCAGTGAGGCCTATGTGTTCTGTGACAAAAAAAAAATCAAATTGGTCATGTGGATGCTGTACCTTTCAAGAACCAGATGAACAAAGAGGATTTGTACGGGCAAAATAAATCTGGTCCATTTTTACAGCTGCTATGTAAGATCAGCGAATACCAACTAATGCTGGACAGTATAAATGCGGATGCGTCTCACTAAAATCAGAGGGCAGGCCCTACAGGAAACATTTGCGCCCTAACAATGAGTGAGTTAGTAATGTTAATGTGAGTAAGGCTAACATTTTTCGCAAAGTGGGGGTAGGCTCTATTGTCGACATCACTTTTGTGGAC
The DNA here is from genome assembly GCA_907269105.1 of Volucella inanis. Lineage (NCBI taxonomy): Eukaryota > Metazoa > Arthropoda > Insecta > Diptera > Syrphidae > Volucella > Volucella inanis. The sequence continues at coordinate 36,821,310 of OU026154.1, read as the reverse complement.
AACCCTATTGTAGGCACTATCAAGTGGAGATTGAGGGAGAAATATTCTCAAAGCAACCATAAAAGCGATCTTAATGGAGTTCAAAGAAATGAAATCAGCCTATCACATAAAATTTACGGGGCGAAAATATTATAGAATTAGTTCCTTTCAAAGCATTTTTATGTTAATGAAGATGTTAAACGGTGATTTGAAGTTTAGTGAAACAGCGGAAACTCATGCTTTTCATTTCACAGATATCAACACAGCAGCGTCTGATGAATCAATGCCTAGAAAGCAAATAACAGAAAGGTCTCACCGTGTTACCGGTGGAACGATGAAGTAAAGGTACTCCGGGTAAAATGTTTACAGGCTCGGAGCAAAGTTCAGCGTTCAAAAAGGAGACCAGATTTCCAACAACTGCTAGACGCAACAAAATTAGAGCCACCAAAAAAAGAAAAATTCAAAAGGTTGTTTTAATTTCAAGGAGCCGACATACGAGGTGTGTTTAAAAAGTAAGGTGACTTTATATTTTTATAAAAAAAAATATTTAATTATTCATCAATGTTAATAATGTCCCGTTCAAATTAATCCGCCTCAAATATAATACACTGCCAACGTTTTTCTCAATCCTTGAAGCATATTTTGATATAACCTTGAGCTCTTCCAGCGATGCCGTTTTTTTTCGGTCTTGGCCGAATTCATCCTGGTCACGATTCGTCACCAGTTATGATCCTGAAAGAGCTTGTACCACTTGTAAATATTTTGTTTTTACTTTGAGCAGACTCACTGTACGCCATTGTCAACATTTCAAGTGTTTTAAAAATTGATTCCATTTTTTACACTAAATTTAATGAAAATTAAGTGCTCAATTTTTTTATAATAATTGAAAATTACCGAGCACAGCAAGACACGTCTTGCCTTTCTATTTGTCAGAAACAAACTAAGTATGTTATAAGTTTGAAACAGTGAAAATACATACCATATGTACACCATATGGACACAGCAAAAAAAAATAAAAATAAAAAATAAAATAAAAATCGATAATCGAATGTACGTTGTCCGCTTTACTCTTTATGTGTAATATTCAAACACTTGTTTTAAGGTATTTTTTCTATCCTGAGACTTTTTAACGGTCATGACGAAGCACAGGGCGACGGGGAATTGGGCTTGTTTAAACCGGAAAGGATAGTTAGGAGGAATTAGTGGAATAAGCGAGTTGAAAACATCTTAAACACAACCACATCTGCTTAAGATTGTGACTCACAATTTACCCAGTTATTACACATAGCGATCAAACTCAAAATAGTGGTTAAATTAAATAATGGGAAAATTACATTTTAATTCGTTGTACAGTCGTAGACATAACAAATATTTTAAAGCATCATTTATTTCTATACGTTTCCCAAACGGGTAATATAAGTATGTTAGATTTATTTACTTTACAAATTATAATTACAATCCAGCGAAGATCATTGAAACCGATGATACAACAGGAAACATTGAAAACAAAAACTTTTTTTTTTGTTCTCTTTTAAGGGAGCGCGCACATGTACATAAATACGGATATAAGTATATAACGTTTAATTTAATTCTTGTTTCTGTCTTCATATGGTTTGGCAACTCATTAAACAATTTAAATCGTTTGGTTTGGTCTTAAAATATTTGGTAATCCAAAATCATTTATATTCCTCAAGAAATAGGGTTGTATATCCCTTATGTCTTACGTGCAAGACATACACACACACACATGAAATAGATATTTAGGTATTAAATTATTTTTAATCTTATAAACAGATAAAAGGACATTCATAATCAGTCTTTGCTCTTTAGACAACCATCTCACTGCATTTAACATAACATTAATTGGGATATATATCTATTGCACTTTAAAATTGAGATCATTGCCTTATTTTGTAATACCTGAAGTCTTTGTTTATCACCACTGTTACACAGAAACAAAATTGTGTGTGTGTGTATACTAGATGTAGAAGTAGTTAACATTTTTAAAATATTTTTATTTTCAAATGTTTTTTTAATTGTAAATCGGGCTCTATTTCACCGATCGATCGTAATGAAACATAACAGTGAAAATCACGTTAGAATCGATTCAGTAGTTTTCGTGTGATGCTCGGATAAACAGATAAACGGACAAGAATTCTAAAAAAAGTTGATTTGAGTACAAATACATCCATAAGACACAACCCAAATATTTTTAAAATATACATAGCATATGCAGTGACTCAACTTTCTGATCACATGATCAGAGCAAAGTATAATTTTTAGTTTTAAATCTTCAAGTTTAACAGTTAGAGCAACTTAATTTTTACTCAAAATAAATGGAGTGATTATGAATCGGCACAGCAAAAGAAAACGAAAATGTTGTTTGTTATGTTGTTTTGTGAGAATTTGTAAAAGTTGTTGACACTGTCGCAGTTGCATATCTTACATAAGGTAGGAGGGAGGAGGAGGGCATCTTATGATTTGGGGATGCATGTGCATGGAAGGGGTTGGTGAATAAATAAGAGTGGTGGGTGGTATGAATGCCACTCATTACATCACCATCCGCGAATATGGACTCCTTACAAGTTTGGGCATGTGGCATAAAGATTGTCGGACATCAACTTTCAGAAAGATAATGATCCGAAATACACCGCCAAAATTACAAAAACCTGCTATTTAGAATTTGCCTGGAGATTGTCCGGACTTGCATGAATTATGGCACCGCACTTAAACTGTTTGGCAAAATATCACTGAAATTCAATGTAAAAAGTTAATAGAATCCATTCCAAGAAGTGGTTCTCAAAGCAAAAGGAGGTCATACGAAGTACTAAGTAGGAACAGTCGCGCAAAGTCAACAAATTGATGAACTGCCGTATTTTATTGTATTAAATTTTGTTAAAAGATGAATTTGGTCTTCATTATTTTTATACTGAATTATAATATTATTTTACTACACAAATAAAAAAGTTACGAACAAAAGCCTTTTATTCTGCTAATCATGTGATCAAAACGCTGAGTCACTGTATGTATACAAATATTTGGTTAATTAAATTTTGTCTACCAGGTGTACCGGTATGAAGTGAGCGTTTTTTTGTAAAAATAAAACACTTATTTTTATTAGAAAGTAAAAAAAAACATTTTATTCAATGTATAGGCCATTGCTGGCTACACATTTTTTCAATCTTGCAGGCAATTTATGGATTCCAAGTCAATAAAACTGTTCGTCTTTTAAAGCAAATCAAAAAGTCACCAAATTTTTGACTTCCTGGTAGGATTCGAAGTGCTGCTCAGCTAATGTGCGTCCCATCGATGAAAACAAATGGTAGTCGGAAGGAGCGAAGTCCGGTGAATACGGCGGGTGGAGTAGCAGCTTCCAGCCAAGTGCTTTGGTTTTATCCTGAACCAGTTTTGCATTGTCATGGAGCAAAATTACCTTCCCGTGTCTTCTGGACCATTCTGGTCGTTTTTCGATCAATGCATGGTTTAAATTGATAATTTGTTGTAGATAGCGATCTGTATTAATGGTTTCACCAGGTTTTAGGAGCTCGTGGTACACCACACCTTTCTGGTCTCGGATTAACCCATGATTTTTTCCGTTTTGGATTCCGAATATAAATCAATTTTTCATCGCCCGTAACAATACGATGCAAAACTGATTTTTTATCGTGTCTTTGAAGCAAAATTTCACAAGTGCTTTTTCGGTTTTCCATTTGTCTTTCGTTCAATTCATGTGGCACCCATTTTCCAGGCTTTTGGATTTTTCTATAGCTTTTAAACCGTCAGAAATTGTTTGTTGTGCAACATTTAACATTTCTGTTATTTGTTTTTGACTCAAAGTGTTATCTTCATCCAATATTGTTTGCGATTCTGCGTCTTCAAACTTTTTTGGTGGTCTTCCACGTTCTTCATTTCTCACATCAAAATTGTTATCTCTGAACCGTTGAAACCAACTTTTACATGTTGCTTCTGATAGAGCATGACCACCATATGCCTCGACAAGCATTCGATGCGACTCTGCAGCACTTTTCTTCAATTGAAAACAAAAAACTAAAGCTTTCCGCAAGTCATCATTTTCTGGTACAAAATTCGACATTTTTAACACGATGGAAAAATTTCATGTTGTTTGCTCAATAACTTGATGTATACTAAATATGTTTGACAGGTTTCATAGTAACCAAACAAAAAAAAACTTAAAGCTCTTTCACAATATATGTTCCCTATCGTATGTTCCCTGGTATGTAGCTATCAATTAGTCTTTGTGAGTCGAAAATATCATATTTCCTTTTCATTAATAAAAAAATTGCATGCAATATTTTTATATTGTTTCTGATCGAAGGAACAATTTGTTAACTCAAAGTTAGTTTTTGGAATTCATTTTCCACCTTGCACGGGAACTAAGTCCACTTTACGAAAGTGGGTTTAATTTTGTGAACTTTTTTTCTCTGCATCGAAAAGTATAACCGAAGTTTCAACATTTCACTAACATGCATTCTCTACTACAATATTAATATCAAATATTGGCCTATTGATTTTCATGTACAAGTATACTTATCCACTTAACAGGAGCATGCCATTTAACACAAGGGCAGTCAAACAAGTAAACAAAAGAATATTCTGGTTGGTCTTCATCAAGATATAAATTTTTAATTAACCAGACTCTCGTTGCACGTTGTGATTTTCAACTGCCACTTCTAATTTTAATCCATCCGTACCTGACGAACAATGCATCAATGAAATTTTATTAGATTATAACTTAACCATTGAATTTCATCTACACCGTTATTTAATTCAATTTAAAAAAATGATTTAACAAAACAGAAAGGAAGGGTAAAAAAATGTGCTATAGTAATTGAATTTGAATCTCTGCTTTGAAGCCCATTCACAATAATGAAGTGCACTTTGCTTTTTACATAACTTGTGCCATCCATTCACCCTCCTACGGTGGCAATCGGTTAGCTTTACAAAATGTCACTTGTTGATAAATTTTTGAACCCTAAATCGCAAATAAATTTCACGTTTTGCCACTGTATCCGTTCCGTATCCGTGTTAGGGAATTAATCGTCACTATTAGTATTCAAGAATGCGCGCCCACTTCAGCCACATTTACCACAAACCACTTACCTCCCTCAATACATAATAATGGACAAGAAAGAAAAATAAGAAAACAAAAAATAATAATAAATAAAAAATTAAAGAAAATCGAAATAAAGTAAAAAGGAACAATAGCCCATGAGTTTCATTTTTCGCGGCATTCCAGGGATGTACTCGTATTTTTCTTTAATTTCAAACTTGCCATAGTTTGCGGCTACGTATTCCCTACCTTCCATTTAGGGCAAGGTCATTTGTTGTTTGAGTAGAAACGTTTCCGATTTTTGCTTTCCGTTTCCCTTAAATTAATTTAATTTGCTACAGACGAATATACCGCGCTCACCCTTCTCGAACTTTTCTTTAAATATGTATTTGTAAATTGCAGAATTGAAAATTTTCTTTGATTTCCTTAAGGGTTGTGTAGGAGACTTGACCCTGTTTTTATTCAATGAGTCATAAGGGATCAGCGATTGAGGGAGTCGGAATTAAAAACCATTAAAATCTCCCATACTCTTTTTCTTGGTAAAAATAAAAAAATAAAAATAAAAATGGAAAAAGAAAAACACTCGTTTTGTATATTCTTCTGGAAACGTAAGCGAGGTGGTTCCGGAAGTTCAGCCAAACAAGAAAGTTATTTCTCATTTTTCAGGATTTTTGCTCTTGTCCATTTCTTGTATGAATCAGAATGTTGATGCGATAGTATTCTGCCCCGTCGAAGGCGGAACAACTTTGCAATTGATTAGTCTGGTGACCTTTTTTTTTTCAAAACCGAAGTGAACGTAATTATGAAAACTTGATCCTCGTCTCGGACCAAGGGCAGTTTTCCCTGCTACAATGAAAGATATTACCAAAGCACAAGCAATCTCAGAACCAGCAGTTTCTTTAGTTGGAGTTCGAGAGCGCACCAGAGTTAAGGTGCCAGTTAAGGCTTACTCTGAAGGCTTGAGAGTGTGGAAGATGGGGTCAGCGGTCGATGAGGTTGGTGGTTGGCAAATTGGTCTCAGCAATTTTCTACCATGGTTGTGCACATTATGGCTTTGCTTTTCATTCCCATTCGTCCTTTCAAAACGATAAACACTTTTTGAACTTTTAATTTCATTCTACTCAGAGGCCGTGCCCGAGGGTTAAACCGTACACAAAAATTTTAACTTTGATAATTTGCTTTTGAATGGCGATTACGAGGGGAATAGAATGGGAAGGTGTTGGCAGTGGGAGTGGAAAAATGGGCTGCAACATCCGTTCCATACTGGTTGTTCGTGTCCATGTTGGCTGTCAAATAAATGCTAATTGCACTTAAAAACAAGACAAGTAGCAGGCAAGGGAGGAAACCGCCCCAATCTTCCTTCAATGATTAATTTTGGTCGGGTAGGGTTCTTATTTCGGTTGATAAAGTGCACTAGAAAAACCAGATAATAATAATAATCCTTTTAATTTTGGCAGACCTTCCGGAAATGCTTATCAGCGGTTGTTTGTTGTTCTTTTTTTTTTTTAATTTTCAAAATACAGCAAACATACATATTGGGTGTTTTAATAGTATAAAAGAATTTCTAAATAGTCAATGATGGTATTTTTGAGTGGTTGGGGTTTGTAAGCTTGGCTCTCTTGGGAAATTAAAACAACGACTTCAATTATAACAAAAGATATAAGATGAAAATAAGGGTATTTACTGCTTATAATCGATTTGTTAGTTATTTAAAATGGTTTTTAAAAGATTGTGTTTGCTTTTAGCGTCCAATACGGACTACACAGATATCTCGGCGAGAAGGTTACAAAAAGTTGTATTTCGTTTGCATCCACATTTTTTTTACACGATATTAAAGGTAGAGCTGAGACATTTCAACCAAGTTTATCCAAGTACCTGTATGGCATGGCGCTTGTAGAGTTAACTAAATCTCCAAATTATTGAATGATGGTCGACAATTTTGAATCATCTCGTTTTTGAGTTTAGTAAGTGTAGTTTATCTCATATATTCAATATATTTACAAAATTGTGAGACATGATGATTGCCCTTTTTAGGCTGAAGGCTTTCGAAATTAACCTCCTTCTAATACAATTCCTTACGAAAGAAATAAGGAAATCGCTGTACCAAAAATCTTTGTACATTGAATTCTAGCCAAACTAAACAGTTAATGGGAGCTATGCGTTGAGGTATACAAGGCCATGTTAGCCAACAAGCGTTCCTTTTCCAGTTTCTAATCTTTGGTGGTTCAGTGATTTCGGTCAAAAGTCTCGTGTCTCTTTACAAAAGCTTAAAGAAAGTAAAAAAAAAAAAAAAAAAAAAAAAACTCAAGTTATTTGGAGTAAGTTTGAAGTGTACATATTACAAAGTACTGAAGTATCTATAAGCATATAAGCTAAACAATATTAGGTATAATTTTTTTGTTTTCTCTTTGTTTTGGTGAAATAAAGGGCATTATATATTATCTTAGTTAGTATTACGGTAATGCACGATTAATGTATATGCGTGAACATACATAAGTACATAGGTTTATAAAAATCTGGAAGGCTCAAAATTAAACTGTGGAATGATCATTTGCAAAAATTCAGAAGCTCCGTAAACATGCATAGACCTCTGTACATACCTATGGTATGTACGTGCATACATAAGTATATACACCTCGATGTAGTCCCCTTTGCTTTCCACCATGTCGAATTTCCGAGAAAAGCTGAAAATGTGAATTTGTGTTCCACAAATACATCAAACATATGTCAACGAGTAAGTATCGATCAGCGTTGTTCCTGGAAAAAAAAATGTTGGGACCACTTGCTTTTTCCGTATTCAGCAGTAGATGGTGGCGATGGCCTGATGGTTGACTCACTGGCTGTCAAGCCAACCTACCTGTGATCAAATTCCGGTAGGTGACAACAATAATTTTTCAAATCGTTATCAAACTTTGTAAATTCCAAAAAAAAATAACAGTTAGCAATTTTATCCTGATTGCTAAGTTAAATATGAGATAGATAAAGAGAAGGACAGCCAGCATATGCTATTGTCAGTCGATTTGATGGGTTGAATTTTTCAATGAATGCGTTAAGCAAAACTAGCATATAGAAGAGAGTAAATATCGATTACTTCGAAATTATCGATTTCTAAAATAAAATTATGTTTTTTAATGCTGTACAAAATTATAATTTGTGAATTTTGCGATTTTGAGGCCATTTTGACATGACCGGGGCATGCGGCCAAAATAAGAATCTTTGGACCAAATGGCCCAATTTAGAGTGCTCAATTGTGCACAACATTGATACCGACATCATATAGATAACTATACCTACATTTACATACCATTCCCATCCTCTCACCTGATTGACATCCCATATTGGTTGGAATAAAAATTTTAAACTTCATAAATATGTAACTATATTAAAAATCTACCTATATTATTAAACTATTGTTAAGTTTTTCTATATCGTATGATATACAAACCTATAGACGTTTTTTTTTTTTATAATTAGCGCGCGCTCAATGAATTTTTATACCCTTAAAATGTTTGTATACAACGCGGAGAAAGAAATTTAGGGAGGAAGAAAATAGAGGTACTAAAATATTTGCAAGTCATAACGACGAGGAAATTGAGAGTTCGGCAGGGCATTAGGTAAGCGAGTTGTACGGTTTAGGAACGAATCGCGGTATTTTAGAGTACGTTCGAAAGTAAGTTTGAGGGTATACTGATGAGCATTCATAGCGCGATAGGTGTTACGGTTGAAGGTTTGAAAGGGCGGAATGCTACTGGCGATTTCTTTGGAGCACTGGTGGTGGAGGTAGCCATAGAATAAATTAAGATACGAGACATATAGTTGGTGTTCAGGGGTGTCCGTTGAGTGAGATGTTGCTTCAAGATGTTTTTTCATGAGAAGATTAGACGTAGACCGAGATATTTTCACTACCGAATTAATTCAACTGCCTGTCTGTCGAATGTCCACATTTCGTTCCTCGCATGCCTGCCACCACCAATATCATAACCTTCGATTTTGTTAGATTGACTTCCAAGTTCCACTGCTGACAATAGTCCCGTAGCCTGTTCATCATAAGCTGCATATCGCCAACTGTTTTCGAGAAGAAAACTATGTCGTCTGCATACATAATGGCTGGTATCTTAGTTTCTCTAAACGTGATACCACCTCCTACGAACTCTGTTATGTCGTTTATGAATAAGACAAAAAGCAAAGCGCTCAGGATACACCCTTGTTTAAGCCCCACTTCAGTTTCAAATTCATCGGAGATAGACATCCCATCCCAGACATATGCCGTATTATTTGTGTATAATGCTCTTATGATGTTTATCATTTTGTTTGACAGACCAATCACGGATAGAACAAAGAACACGTATAGTTTTTTCTTTTTCTGTATATAATGATCTGCTATGTTGTATAGTGAGAATATATGGTCTATTGAGTAGTTTTTCCTGAAACCAGCCTGAAACTCTGACAAAATGTTTTTTCTACGTACCCACTCAGACAGCCTGTTTTCGATAACTCCAGCGAATATTTTGGCATTAGTATTAAGGAAAGAAACTACCCTGTAATTTGAAGCTTTTTCAAAGTTTCCTTTTTTAAAGAGTGGGAAAATTATTGATTTTTGGAAACATTCTGGAACTGCTGAATTGTGAAAAAATCGATTAAATTCGTTTGTTAGCAGCAGAGTGAATTCATCGTTGCCATTTTTGTAAAATTTTATTGGAACACGGTCGTCATCCGGAGCTTTATTTGCATTACCCTTCGCAAGTCATCATAACATATGGGGTACCATTCTTATATACATCTCGATTATGTTTGAGATGTTATTGCCACCAATGGGAATTCAATCAAACGTTTTGTTTTTAACCGATCGATGTGCGGAAATTTCGAAACTTTGCTATCCTGCCCTATTCTTTCCTATCCTTTTCTCTCAATTTCCCATCGATCGGCTTTGGTACAATTTCTTTGCCAAATATAATCTAGATATATTTAAATCCAACATTTTCGATAATCGTCCATATTTCAGAGGGTATGTGATTCAGCCAGACTTTCCGGCTCATTCTTTTTAATGCTTCACCAGTTTCCGTAAAATTTGCCCTTTCCTTTCCGTTTTTTCGGGATTTTTCGTTAAGTTACACTTTGATATACTCTTTCCACGTATTGTTAGGTAGTGTCCCCGCTCGTCTTCAATATATTTCGGCCATTGAGTTACTTGTGTTTTTTCTTCGTTGTTCCATAGCTTCATTCTTACATTATTTCAATTACTTTTCGCCTGTTAAAAGCAATGCCTTGCTTCTGCAACTTCTTCCGTCGCCTCTTTGTTTAAAAGCTTGTAGTCTAATTCAAGACGCAATTTATCGGTTCTACAGTTTTAGCAGTTTCCGCTACACTCAGTTCATACTTGACAGATTTGCTTTTTGTTTGCACTTTTCGTTTCGTCATTTCTATGTTTATGTGTAGCACTAATGAAAGTCTTTGCAGTACCTACTCTTACATTCTTCATCAAAGTTGTTCCACATACTTGCACACTTAATGTTGGTTAAGGCCATTTTGGAGACACTCTTTTAGATTAATCTCCCATAGCTGGCCTCAATTCCTATTTAGGTTGTGCCAGTTCATTGTGTCGACTGATGCTCCGTTTTTGTCTGATTTGTTTACGACAAATCCTTTCAATAAAAATTGTTGCTGACTTACCGATGACTTACCGTGGTTTGCTCGAGATTTTACTTGTCGTTTTGTATTATTTAAGCAATGATAGAACTATTAACTTAAAGAAGACCGTGTGATTTGCATTGATTAAGTATATGCCCTCCAGTTGAATTTCTCATTCTAAAACCGTTTCCTCTATGGTATTCTTTATAATCGTAGTTCGGATCCTTGTCTCGAGTGAAATCCACACCGATGAAAAGCATTTCCCACTTTGAAGTTCCTTTAAAAGCTCATCGAGGTTCTGCTTAAAATATTTATTTTTCCGATTACTCAGTACTTACTTGTGTTGTACCTACAGAATAACAATATTCCAAGTTTTACATTTAATTTTATTTAGCTTTCACTTACTCAGGCAGCCATAGGACAACAGCTTTACTTTCATATGTATGTATGTATATGTCGTAACTATGTTAGCCATATTAGACATTGCACTAAAGCCTTAAGCGGGTAGATGAAACTAAGGGGAGAGAAATGATACATATTAAGCATGGGTAAATAACGCGTTCTAATGGAAAAAAAAACATACAAAATCCTAAACTTTAACTATTTTAAAAGTAAGAGAAATTCTGCCGCACTTATGTTCGAAATAATTAAGAGCAGTAGTAGTAATTGACTTTAAAGGTTATGCCTAAAATGGAGAAGTATGAGGACCCACTACAGAGCCGCGGCATTCATCAGCTTAACTCGTATTTCTTAGTCAAACAAACAACAATAATGGTAGATGCGGCTCAACCACCGATTTTACTCTTATAGCAAGTTTTAAATATATAGAAAAATATTGAGAAACAAGTAAAAGCAGGGCCTTTCAATGAATAAGAGAAGGCCTTAAATACTCGTATATCGTGCGAAGCAGACTATAAAAATAGTAATGAACCAACTGAAATGCAGCACTGGCTTGCCTTATTCTTCTTCTATTGTATTACCAACTACTGAAATATGTAATATGTTTGGTTACATCTGACGCCACATATCTGCTTTGCTACTGCGACACTTGTGTCTGCCAAATTTGCGGACTATAAAACCGGCTTTTCTCAGCTTAAAATTTGCCCACTATAGAATTCTTAATGTGTTGACTTATAAGATCACGTTTTGTTAGGACTAGTGACACTTTTTTTTAGGTAGAACTGTTTCCAGTAACTTACTTAGTACAACCAGAATATTCTAATTTTTGAGTTGAGTTGTCTTCTTCCAAAGTAGCGATATTACATGGCAATTTTGTTGATTGTTGGTTGTTTCGATATGGACTTTGTGTTTTTGCCAGACTCTTGAATACAGTTTTTATAGCTTACTGCGGGCAGACTGGAGGAATGTAACGAGTAGTTGGCTGTCAATTGAGACCTAGTTGTTTTTATTCCTCGATAACTAGGTACACACGTAGTTAAATAAAAAACTATTTTCATTCCAACTTCCGATGCTATAATTTAACTTCAAAGTTTAAAATTCACCAATTAACTAATAACATTTATTAGTTATGACAATAGCACCTAATAGCCTCCAGAGAGATAAAAATTAGTTTCTAGGCACCTCACCATACTAAATGTACATTCTGTATTCTATGAATTCTTTCACTCACCAAAAGAATCTTATGTTGTAACGATGTTCATCTGTTGAGTAGAGGTTCTACAAATTAAAAAATACTTTCGGCGCCTAAGTGCCAAGGTTCGCCATCTTTTTTTTTTATTTTGCTTTAACGAAACCATTGCACTAAAACTGTAAATTTATTAAACGAAAACCATTGAACTAACATAAAGTTTAACTTAAGAACTCAATAAAAAAAGCCATTTATTCGCTTGTCGTATATTGAAGTCTCTTGTCGTCATTTTATTCTCTAACTCGGGTTTTATTTGGTCGAAATGTTCAACCAAATTTCTCCAGGTAACAAGTGGAAAAACTCAACTTCGAACTGAATGCCTATTTAGAGATTTAGAATATAATTTGTAGCCCAAAGTCATTGGAAGTCGTAACTTTTGTTTATGTTTATGAAGAAACCAGTTATAGGCTTTATATTCAATTAAAAACAAAATCGCTTCATGACAAAAGCTTCCTCCCTCTGAGAAGAAATATCTGAAATGCAGTTTTTAAAAACAATTTAATCAATAAAATACCTGCGCGCATTTATTTGGAAAACGTGTATAATTATATTTTATATAACCAATTTACAATGACCACATTTTTAAAATCATTTCATTTTTAATTGCTTAATTTGGATATTTAAAATGACATTATGACCTTTAATTGCGCTATCTGACAACAGATTAATTAAATATATTAGTTTTAATTTTAAATGAGAGTAAGTGGATCATTTTTGTATGACATTATACTTACTGCTTTTTACATAGATTTAAATCACATGCTAATTAATCAATTTATAATGATATTTATCTTGTTAAGGGAGTAATTTGGCAAAAAAGGCGACAAATCATTACTCAACTGGTGATTGCGTGTTAGATACTTTAAAAATAATTTCTATGAAAAGTGGTTACAATTTTATTAATATAGGAATTCAAGATGAATTGTCTTAGCCTTTTGTTCTATGAGCAAGAGTGGGCTGTCCAATCTATCAAGATTTGGTAAACTTAGGTGCTTAGTAATTTAGTTGAGATGCCATGTGCGTTCACTTTAGAATACTAAAAGCTTTCACGACTAGATAATATGATACTTAAATACATACATCACAGAACAAGTTGTTTCGAAAGAAGATGCCCCCAAAGACGTGATATCTATATATTAATTTAATTTATAATTTGGATTGAAATTTAATGCACTCCGTTTTTTTTTATAATTAGCGCGGACACAAGAGATTTGATGAAGAAAAGAAAAACAGCGATGTACATTAGCCTTAAATGTTTGCAAGTTATAATGAATAGGAAATAGAGAGCTCGACATGGCATTCCATTAGCGAGTTGTACGGCTTAGAAACGAATCACGACATTTCAGGGCACGTCCGAAAGTAGCCTTGAGGGTATACTGATAAGAATTCATAGCGAGACGGGGGTTACGTTTGAAGGTTTGAACGGGCGGAATGATACTGGTGATCTCTATGGCTCCATAGTGGTGGAAATATCGATAAAATAAAGTGAAACAGGATACATTACGTCGATGTTCGAGGATGTCAATTGACTGACTGATATTAGTATCACTTATGAGTCTTGTAGCACATCTCTAGCAGGTGCAGAAATGTCTTAGGGGCACCTGACCAAATGTGGGCATTGTACGTACATTTTTGGGTGAAAATTTTGATATTTTGCAGCATTTTTGGCGACATTGAAAACGCTATTCATATATCAAACGTAGGTTGTCACTGACACATATTCCGAGAATGGAAATTTTTCGGTTTCGACGATGTGATAATGACTGGGTATTTAAATTTCGCTTTAAAGACAGCACTAATTTTTGGAACCATCCACTCTGTTGATATCTCCCCAATTAGTTATGCTGTTAGTATCGGAATTTAATGAGATTAACATACACTACAGTTCCCGTTCTACAGCCGAAGAGCAGGGACGTGAGTTTGGGAACGAATAAGAAAAGCAGAGCACTAAAGTGAATAAGAGTGTCGGAGACAGAACAAAGCCCTATTTATCGATACCAAAAGAAAGCACGTTGGTTGTAAAGTAAGATATCACTAAAATAGCTTCCATGGAACTATTTTTAATGACGTTGCGGACAATTTACAGCCCTACTTGAAGGAATAGGACTATCATTGAAGTCAGTCTTCAATAAGTGAATTATAAGAATTCAGAGACAGACAGAACTATTTTTGGCGATAAGCAAATCACCGAACTTCGTATTCAATAAGGCGATTGAAGCACGCTCTGTGTGGGATGTAGAACCGCTCTGTTGAACCACATGGCGTTAGAGCTCTTTAAGTTGAGACATACGACTTCCAATTTTGCTAATAAGTTTTAATAACTTGCAAACGTTGCTAGTTCAAGTACTGAATTGTGACTAAATGGTAGGCTTTGACACACAGAATAGTAATGGCAATTCGCAAAAAAAAAACATTAAGGGTGCCTTCATATTTAAAAAAAAATATATATAGTTCTTAATGGGAAAACCTGTATTTTACCACCCTATGCTAGCCAATGGATCATGGTCGGATCCAATCAGGCTTGATTTGCCATAATTATAATCAATTCAGAAGGAGAGGAAGGACGTACGGCTAGTGAATTGATGCTAATGAACCAAAGTCATCGTCAACGGTCCTTATATGAGCAATTACAACGTATTTAGAGTTGAGGAAGAATTTTGAAGATTAGTCAGAATGCTGAAATGGAGATAGTAACGTATTAACTTTTAAAAGGTCAACGGTAGATTTCATGTCGGTGAAGCAGGTGACAGGGTTCGTAGAATCCCCCTCTTTTACAAAAGGAGTTTCAGAGAGGATATGGACTTCACTAATCGTTTTTAAATCGATTCCGCTATTTCATCATTCAGCCTCTAAGCGTTTTGTTTATCGAACATGATTTCTTCAAAGTCATTGCTAATATTTTTTTGTTTAAATTAACTCTACCCGTATTGCCGCGATTGGGTGCATGTTAAAATGCAAATTTACTACATAAGCATGTTATACATATTTTAGACCAGTTTGCCCTTTTAGGATTTCTTTTCCATTTTTTGTTCTATATAGAAAGTTTAATTATTCTATCGATTGGACAATAATGAGGCGTATAAGATACTCTCTCAGTCCCTATTTCTAATTTCGTTGTGATAGAGGCAAAGGCGATTTGTCTCTATTATTTATGGTGAAGTTGGAAAAATAAAATAAGATCACAAAGGGACTCAGTTCTTATATTTTTATGTCTACGCATTACGACAACAAGTCCTTTAACTTTTCTTCAGCCATCGTTGCCTTACTATGGTGAGGGTT
Source organism: Volucella inanis (assembly GCA_907269105.1). Taxonomy (NCBI): domain Eukaryota; kingdom Metazoa; phylum Arthropoda; class Insecta; order Diptera; family Syrphidae; genus Volucella; species Volucella inanis. Next base: position 36,805,705 of record OU026154.1, on the reverse strand, counting down.
TACCTACAGTATTCTTACATGGTGGTTTCTCCTCATCCTTGTCCAATATTGATTTTAACACGATTTATCGTACCATAACTTTGAATCTCTGTAAGTATGGTCGACCTGTTAAGAAAATGCTGACGTTCCACGTTGACGCCTTCGTTTTTGGTACTCTTCATACATCGGCTTTAATCCCAGATTTTCAGTTGAAATGTTTTTCTTTGGATACCTGTAGAGACATGGAACCTATATACTCGTATACTCGTATGCTGTCAGTAAAGTGTATTTAAAAAACTTCATCTTCATTTGTTTTGTATTCAATATCGTTTTGTTCTTTTCATCCGATTTGATGTCTAAGGCCAAAAAAAGATATCTAAGCACAATGAGATTAAGGCCATTTTTCGTGGCAACCTTTCATTGTATCGTACCGTGGCATCGCCTTGTCGACCACTCAATAGAAGCAAACCCATATCAACAGGCAATAGTGATTTTAAAGTGGTGCTCGTGCATGCGGCTACTAATCCTTATCTACCTAACCTAAAATAGTGCTATATTCTAAATTCTGATATGACTTTACCCGAATCGTTTGATTAGTAACGGCAAAGGTTAACGTGTATACTGTTATATATCAGCTCCTAATTAACTGATCAGATACTGCTTTTTTTAGATCACCAAATTGTGTTTTTGTTCCCACTGGGGAAGCACTGATCTCTCTAGGAACTTTAAAGAATCTGCTGTTAGTTCTAAGTTCCTAATGCCAATAGGTCGCTGGATAGTACACGGTTTCTAAGCAGTTCTTTGCGGTTCGCCAAAATCACTTGACTCCGGTGTGGCAAGGCTGATGGGCTAGGATAAACAAATTGAACAGTTAATATGCGGGCGGATAGATTTGGGAGCCATAGTACAGGGAGTATCTTGGCTATCTGTATTCAAAAGTAGTCCGCTGTGTCGACTTCATTTCCTACTAGTGTTTCATTGATATCCTTAACCTATCCTCTAAGCCATAGAAGTGTACGAACTATGCCAATTTTAACGTGGGTTCCATAGGTAAATACAGGGTGACTGACTCGAACTGCAACTATTTAAAATGCTATAATTTTTTTTATTTTTTGATAAATTTTATTGTGCCAAAGCAAAAGATGTTGGAAAATACATCAAATTTCAAATTGTATCAGTAGTTTTCAATATGTCCACCTTTGGCGCGAATAATGGCCTTGAGACGGCCGAAGAAAGCATTGCACGCTACACGCAAGTGACTCTGCGGTATTTTGGCCCATTCCCGGCGAAGTGCTTGTTTGAGGTGGTCCAAGCTTTGGTATTTTTTAGTGGCAACCTTCGCCTTCAAAATACTCCACACAGAGAAATCCAACGGATTTGCATCCGAAGAATTTGCAATCCATTGTGTCGAAGAAATGAAGTGTGGAACATTGTTTTTTAACCAATCTTGCTTGACGCGCGCTTTGTGAGACGGTGCCGATTCTTGTTGAAATGTCCACGGTTTCCGATCGAAATGATTGTTTGTTAAATGCTTCAATACTGTCTCTAAGATAGTTTCACGGTATACGATCGCATTAATTTTGACGAGCGGGGAGCGACCATCGGCGGTTATTGCGGCCCAAACCATCACCGTTCGTGCTGCCTAATTTCTGGTGGCCATCCGAAGGTGAACATTTTCGGAAGACCTCTTTGGTAAGTTAATTCGGTTATTTTGTTTGTTGACATATTGCTATATAACAAATAGCGACTCATCGGAAAAAAACAAATTCGGCAACTCACCACTTTCGTTCAAGCTTAACAACTCTTTCGCTCAATTCGAGCCTTCACTTTCCGAACCATTTCTGATGATGCTGCTGTTTTTTAAGACCACCTCCATGGCGTTTTGCAACGCTGCCAGTATCACGGTAACGAGCTATGTTTCGAGACGCAAATGATTTATTCACGTTGAGGTGCTGGAGGACTCTAACGATAGCTACTTGTGGTTTTCCAGCCAAATATAAAGCAATCACACTATCACGTTTGAATTTCATCGCTGATAAAAAATTTTCAACACAACTGAGACGCAAATAGCTTAAAAGGCTTGTAAATAATAAAATTATTTGTCATATGTCAAAATTTGAACTCACAGTAATAAACGGTTTGGAAATTGTAGCAGTCTGAATTTGGTTGCAGTTCGAGTCAGTCAGGGTGTAATATCTTCCAGAACCTTGTGATATCAACCGATAAAGAAATAAATCAAAATTTAAAAGTTATGTACATATAGACAATGTGATGTTAGGGATAATAATGTTAGGGATTATCAATGTTCGAGCATCCAGTAGAGCTGAATTCTGAACTTCATAAATAAAATTAGTAAGAAAACACATGTTAATCTGCCATCAAATTACCCTCAAAAAGTTTTTATTAGAACTTTTTATTAGGTTTAGCCGGGACTAAGTACAATAATTCATCACCCATATGTATATAGTACTTATATACATTCATTAATCATTAAGGGATGACTTTTTTTCTATTTAAATTTTCATCACTTCCTACACGTTCTCGTAATTTCTCATATTTAGACAGAATTCTATTTTTTGTTTAGATTTCGACCACCAAAATGTCAGAGGGCAGCTGTAAATATATTTTTCTTATTTTTTTAGGTCTTTGACGCCCTGCGGCAGTGAAATTAACTTTAACAGAAACGCAACTTTTATGACTGTGTGGAATTGCTTCCATTGTAATTTGTGGGATTGTTGCAGTTTTCTATGATAGTTTGCAGTAGGAATTGTATGTAGTTGCAGTCCGTTTCATCGTTTTATTCAGTATTTCATTATTTCACCGGTCAACGGTTTTCTATTCACTCATACGTCAAACCGACAGTAAATAATTTTTCTGCCAAAACCACGGTTGTATGTTAGCAGCGACAATTGCAAAATAGTTGCCAACGTAGTACTTTTGCATAATTCAAAAACGTGACCAGATGATTTAATGTAGGAGTCTCCTTCTCCATCCCCTTTAGAGCAGATATAAACCACGTGCGTTTCGCGCTCGGATGCAGGAAATGGACGTCGCCTTGTGGTGTGACGGTATCATCACGTTCAGAGTCGTCTCCTTTAGATATCTCAGTCCCAGTTCTAGTTATGGTATCAGTCCAAGGCACAGGTCACTCAACAATACAACACTGCTGCCACATAGGGCCTTGGACATCGGACGAGATTCAGAAAATTTATCAAAACAAAGAGAAGCAAATTTTTTGTAATAAATTCATAAACTATGCATGGTGCAGCAAAAGAAGGAGATATTCGTATAGTCTGAAACCGTTAGTGTTGGCGAAGGGGAAGTAGAGAAAAGGTAGAGGGGAAGAAAAAGGCCTACTGTGTGAGAAAATGCATTTAAATATAATTTATTGCAAGTACGAGTAAAGCACTAAAGGAGAATGGAAACCCATTGGTAGTAATGGGGGCTGGGCACATTTTGCGGTTCTTAGTTTAAGGTGAAGTATTTTCCTTCATATTCGTATAGTACATGAAAATGGCGGCAATTTGCTGCATCACAACCCTCAGAAACAAGGGATGGTACGAGCAATTTAACGGCGGAAGAAACTATGGGTTTTGTTCTCGTTTTAAAATGTACAAAATAGAAAATTTTTAAATTTGTAAAAGTAACGGGAGCGAAAAAAAACGTAGCGCAGAAAATTATATTTGGTTTGCCGGGCTGGACAGAAATGGGTAGTGTGCGGGTTAGGTTAGGTTATGAGTTACAGATAATAGCGAACGTAACATATAAATATTCACAAACCAAGTTAATTAGCTTGGTTCCTGGAACAACACATGTGCACTTGGCAACGCTATCCCCTTCGGTTTTTAAATGAGCAGTCGTTGCTGTGTCGACTTTGCTCTGTTTAACCACAATATCCTCTGCCACTTTCCAGCATTTGGACCAGAGCTAGCACTGCATAAGAGGAAAAAAAAAAATCATAAAAATTAAATGGAACTCTTATTTGTTTGCAAAATTTTGCACTAATTAAATACTTGGAATCTACTATCCATTGCCTACATTTTATTTTAATAATTATATAATTTAGTTTATAAAAAAGAGAAAATGTGCTGAATCCAGAGAAGCCCCTTTTTCTAGATTTTTGTTTATGGGTGCCCTCCTTTATGGTTTTGAACAATGGTGGAAAGATGGTTAAGAAAAACTAATATATTTACTTATAAAGCCTTTCCTATAAGTGGAATTAAAATTTAATTAAAAGTTTTTAGTTTCTTTTAATTCAATTTCGCAATGAAAATAAATTTGGGGATAGATTCATTACTATGCTATGTTTTATGAATCGCCTAGCTCTACAATGGCCAGCCGTAACAATATTTTTGGGTGACTTTACAATTTAAGTACCCTGAGTCTAATTGTTTCATCCTAGAATCATAAAATATCCTTACTGTTACATCGTTCATAAACGTAATACGTCTGTGACACACTTTCCTTTTAAATGTACCTAATTTAATAGCTATAAGGATTAGTGTAAAAAACACTTAGGTTAATTAAAAGAACATTTATTTTAAATGAACAAAAGAACAAAACAATGAAATCCTTTCACCCAGAGCAATCTTGATGCCCGTGATGCTCCATGCACATCTGACATTTACCACCCTCCTCTTGTTCTCACATTTTTCCATAACTCTCCAGCACATTCCACTTCTTCGTCCACTCTCTCTTCTTAAATCTCCCATAAAGCTAGTTTTCGCAAAATAAATATTTATCTCTGATAATTTTTTCTTTGATTTTACTAACCTATCTTTACATGTCTCCATGTTTTACGGTGAAATATTTAATTATATTTCATTTTACTTTTCATTTACTTTCGTTTCTTGCTATATAACAGAAGACTTCGCTCTTTACGAAAAAAAAAGAAAAAAAAAAAGGGTTGTTTTTCTTCGCAACAATTCTTTTTCTGACTACTCTAACTGCCTTCGAGCCTATCTCCAATTCACACAGCTCTACAACGCTTTCTCGACACTGTGCGGACCAATCTTATCAAAAATATTAAATCTGTTTACTATTTCGGCAATTACAAAAGAAAATTTGGGGGTTACCCCCTCTCTCGCGTTAAATACCCACATACTGTTGTTAACTATTGCGTAATCTTTTTTAAATAATCATTTGCAGACCACTTCTTTGTTCTTGATTCCATATATTTAAAGTACCTCCGCAATTCCTCCATTCGCCACCTTCTCTCTCAATCTTTTCATTCTACTCTTATCGAAGAAATGTTACAAAATCAGATTGATGAATTTTTACCCGGGAAAGAAGGGCAGTCCGCAATATTTCTCGAGAAGTGTGCCTCCAATTTTTCGCACCCACTTTCGTCCCTATTTTATCTATCTCTCACATAAGGGGAATTGTCCCAAGTTTAAAAGACCTCTTTCATAACCCCGATCCACAAAAAGGGATCAAAGAATGAAATAACTAACTACCGTCCCATTGCTTACCATTCTCATATACCTAAAATGTTCAAAAGTATTTTATATGAAGTGCTAAGCTTTCAGGTTAATGATCGGCATGGATTTCTAAAAAGTAGATTAAATGCTACGAACTTAGTTGAAATTATATCCTTTGTAATTTCAGCTCTAGAAAATGGCAACATAATCGATGTTATTACTACAGATTCTGCTAATGCATTCGATAAAATATCTCATCAATTGATTCTTCTTAAATTGTCTTCCCTCGGTTTTTACCCCATATTATCAAAATGGCTATCTTCTTATCTGGAGAACTGTTATTATAGCGTTTGCTTTAGGTCAGCCTTCTCTAACCCGTTTTTAGCCACTTCTGGTGTCCCACAAAGCAGCCTTCTAGGTCACTTCTTTCAGTGAGACTATATATTCGAGGACTACCCTGGGTTGATTCTTTTGTTTTACTTCCGTTAAAAGACAGCTTCAAGCTTCTTAACCTGAATACCCTCCAAAAACGCACGGACGTAGCTGAAATTCTATTTATTCATCTTTAGACATAACTCAATTATATTAAGTCCCCGTTTTAGTTGTGTCAAACAGGTCTGCGCTTGCGAGATGGTTATTTTTTTTCCTTCCAGCTAATAAAAGCAATTCTAATAAGGTATTTATTTCTCAGTACAAGTTTCAGTAACAAAAGGTGTTTTACCCGTAGGATTTACTCCTTTTGTAGAGATTTCTATATTGGTGTACAGTACAATAATATTCACACTATCAAAGCGGAAGTAAACAATTTGAATTGGCCCGGTGGAGCCCGTTCTCGCTTCTCATATTATAAGTCGTTGGGATAATTATTCTAGTTATCGTTCGTCTGAACTCTCCTATTCATGAAGAGATTGCTCACTATCTGATAAATCGAAAGAATTAATAGAACGGCGGCGGCGAGAAAGTTTTTACGTTTGAAGATGTTCGTCATCAGAATCACTTGAAACATCTGTAAGTCGTTCACTATCAATCCCTAAAATAACTTCGACTTCCCTGGCAAAATAATTGAGGATCTTCGTTGTCTCCTGAGTTGCATAACAGTGAATATATGGTATTTGTTTTTGGTTTAGAGTAGCCATGCTGCAGGGCAAAACAAATAAAAATAAATATTTTATCGACATCAAATAAAAGCGATTGCAAATAAATAACTGGCAAAGCGGTTTGTCTACGAGAATTACAATAGCGATGATTAGTAGTACTCGTTATCATCAAAATTAGTAAATAGATGCATAATTTATTATAGAATATATGTATTTATACTCCTACCTGTGAAATTACCGTGCATCAGTTAATTTTATAAGGCTAATACGAGTATATAACCCTATAAAACAAGCAAATATAAAAAATTGTAACACTATTCATAAATATAAGTATCTCAGACACCTTTGTTCTAGGAAGTTAGTGAGACGCACGTGCTTGCATTCTATTCACACCACACGCTATGAGTGTTTAATCATCTAAGAATGATGTGAGAAACCTGTTTATGAATCTAGGGTTAATATAAAACAGACTGGCTTATTGCATTCGATCAGTCCAAACCGCAATTATATAACCGGGTTGTGCAATAGTCCCGCAAAAAAAGAAGTCAAAGACAGAGCTGAAGGTAGAGGTAACACTCCAGAATAAGAAGGAGAGAATTTCTTTCGTTTTCAAACCACTACCGCAAAGGTCCTTTGTTCGATTTCAAAAATAGACAAGAATTTATCTCAGAATTAGCTGATGGCAGTTTTGCAGTTTTGACTGCAATTAATAGAGCCATCTTTACCCCTGATCAGAGGGGTAAAGTATTTCTTACATCGCTTGAGGAATACTAGAGATTTCGCAGCATTTTTGACGACATCGAATATGTGGTCATTCCAACATAAGTTGTCATTGACGTACATACCGATAATGGAAAGTTTTTCGGTTTCGACGATGTAAGTGCTTTAACGACAGCAGATAGCTTTGTGTTTTGGAAGCATTAAATTCTTCTCTTTTAGTGGTTCCCCAATTAGTTGTGCTGTTAATGTCAGAATTGAATGAGCTTAACATACACTGACGTTCCGGTTCTACAGCCGAAGGGCAGGGAATAAGCCAGAGAACTCTTATGATCAAGCTCGAAATGGCTGACTTCATTTCTCATCGAAGTGAACACAATAAACTTTAAAAAATTTTAGTAGTTTGCTCGCTACCAATCGCAATATAATACTGGTATGGTTACGTTGGTATTAAGGGAAATGGAAATGCAAATAAGTCTACAAAGAAAGCTATAAAATACTCTTTAGCAATCCAAATGCTAGTTTTAGCGCATCTTCAAGATGAACTTTCTTCAAGCGGGAAGAGGCAACACTTTAAATTCATTGGAAAATCGTTACATACTCGTATGTCTTCGCATTTACTAACCTCAACATTAATTATTCTATGTATATGCATCTCGTAGAGTAGATCCTTATCCCGAGAGGAATGCATTAAATGGCTTAAGATTAAGAATGCATTTTATTTTTATCAATATACGTTTCTTCGTCTGCTTGGCTATGTATATTATGGTCAAATAGCCTCTATTAAGGCAAGTTTAACAAAGTTGGTGGATGTGAAACAACAATTTGCAAACGCACTCAGCCCATCTTCCATTCATAAAACGTTCTATAACAATAAATTGTAAACTTGATATCCAATCTAACTCAGTACTAATTAAAGAACCACCAACTTGATCAATAATGAAATGAAATTAACGAAACATATTGCTTAGCTTGTTGCAGAATGTGGTAAAACATTTCCTGAATAGCAAATGACTTTTTCTAAAGCAAGTAAACGTTGGAAGATAAAAATGCTAACTACTTTCTTTAGAAATGGTACTTGAAAAGCCTTGAAATATGCTAAGCCCGACAAGAGCTGGTATGAAGATTTGGAGAAAGTAGATTAAGATTAAGCGTCAGTGTACACTAAAAAGTGTGTAGTCCATATCAAAAATTAGTTCCCTATCTTAAAAAACTCGTCAATAATCTACACATCGAATTAGAATCATACACAAATATTTGGTAAAATAAAATTATTTCAAGGATTTAATCAGTAGCAATGATGAATTACCCTTTACGATTATTAAGTCTATATCCCAATAGACGTACACCTGGGAGACCAAGGTGACGACCCGAAGTCATTGACGAAAAACAAAGTAGGTCCTACTTTGAGCATTCCAACAGTCACCGCCAATATAAACACAAAATATACTGCTTTGTTTTTGTTAGATAATACATTTTGATATAATAAAATAATTTCAAACTTTGAGATACAATATAAATATAAATATAAAAGATCACTGCTTTTTCATTAGTCTTGATTGCATATTAATATAAGATATACAATTCATTTGACTTTGTAATTTTATTATTAGCTATATTTTTAAATGACAACCTTTTTAAGCTTTCTTAACTTTCCTCAGGCACGTTGATCTTCTGTTTGTTTGCTATATTACACCTCTCCACCCAAATGTCACTTATGGTCTAACACCGATGGTCCAGCAGACAGATATATCTACTACTTAATTAGAAATTATAATAAAAAGTTCCTACTGCAGTTAACAATTTTAAAATCGATTACAAAGGATTTTATATGTGTTTTCAATATGCGGTTAAAACTTTTTAACTTACTTACAAATTATTTGCATTTTTTAAATGCACAGAGTTTTACAGAGCTTAAATTTGCAAACTAGCTTTGTGTTAAACAAATGAAATTAATAAGTGAAGCTTTTGAAAAGCATTCATGAAAATTAAATCTTTCGCAAATTAAAAATGTAAGCTGTGCGACTTACAAAAAAATTCCAGATTGGTGCAGGCTTTATCCTTTCAAACGACGGCAAGGACACTTTCAACGGCTGTTGTATTTGGAACAATATTCCCATTGTTCCGACTTGAGTTATTTTTTTATTCTTGTTGTTGTGATAATTATAAAAAAAAAAACACAAACAATTCTCGAATTTTAATATCTCATCTCAGAATAGGTTACAGGTTTTACGCAGCTGCCATTTTTAGATTTTAATAAAATAAAAAGTTGTGGGTTTTTTATTCTATGTAATTTATCAATTTAATGAAATGGATTGAAAAGTGTTTTAATACTTTATACTCGTACATACAGCTTTAAAAGAGAACTGTCAACGTTTAGAAAAAGAACGTGACAATAAGTCTAGCACGATTTGTGCGCTGATAATCAAGTAATACTTTTGCTTATGGAAACCCAGTTTTTGAGATACAGATTTCGTTTTATCTTTAATTGCCATGTACCAGTTTATATTTAACAATGGGGATGGGTGGGGAGGGTTGGGCGATGGTCCAACGAGTTGAAGTTATTGATTTATTTAAAATATATATTTAAATCTTACTAAACGAATATTATCTTTGCGCTGTTCACCCTTTCTTTTCTATCTTTTTGATGTAGAAGCTGTCGTGCTATCCCAATTTTCTCCAGTTGGTGGTGGTGAGATGTCGCCTATTTCATGTATTTTAATTTGTGTAATTTTTAAAAAATATTGTTTTGGCAAATACATCCTGGATTGAGGCGAATTGTATGATAATACTGGCAAGTTGCGTTTTTATTTTCTTTTTAGAAGTAGCCATGAAAATGCACTTGAAGAGTTAATAAGTTAAAGTTTATTAACTTCGTGATAGGGAAATTTTTTGCATACACCCTGAGAACGAAAATTTGGTGATATTTTAACGTTCTATGTTGCAGTTTTTAGAAAATGTCTCTGTGTGTGTTTTGTGTGAGAATATGTAATTCCGTATTTGTCATTATCTTTTGCATATGATAACTCGCTATCGTTTAGAATTTTCGTCAGATGATGCGTCTTCATGCCTAATCGCGATCATTTGATTTTGTTCAAAATCAGCAGATGACTTTTGAAGTTACAATTTCTTTTTTTCTTAAAAATAGAGGAGTTTTCCAAAATTTTTGCAGTACTACGCAAAATATGAAAACGACACGGTATTTCTAAGGCTTAGAAAGGAATCACGGTATTTCAGAGTATATCAGTGTACCAGATGAGCACTTATAGTGAGACGGGTGTTACGGTTAAAATTTTGAAGGAGGGAATGCTTTTTTCGACGGAGCACTGATGGTAGCGATGGAAGAACGTGAGGCAACAGACTTTATAATAATATTATTATTTATTTAATATAAATATTAATGACGAAAATTATAGAGATTTTGCAAGAATATAAAGACTTATTTTTTACGGTAGGTAACAAATTAATTTTTACCCACGAATGGTCACAAATACAAATAATGTCATGTATTCAAAAATGTGCAAATATTGTACACACAAGCAAGCAGCCAGATCTTTTACAAGGTGTTCGATCTCAAAGAACAGTGCATGTTGACTTCAATCTAAGCGCATCCCAGTACAATGTCAGTTACAGCTACATCTAAGTGTGGACATCGACAAAATAAATAAGGTGTGGGGGCATTGCGGTAAACGAAAGTTCAACGACGTAACACTAAGAATATGCTGCGCATATGGTAAAGTTCAACTTCCAATTTTGCATCCACTACCTGAACCTTTGTTGTCATTGCTTTCGGCAACTCCTGGTTCCATTCGATCGACCCGATCTGACTGTATGAATTTTCAAGACAAAACTGATTAAATTGATGGATTGTGAAGCATCGATGTTGAAGCTCGATGCTGGATGTATTCTTATATGACTCAAAACGAAAATACAGTCAGCTCTCATTGATGATTTCATTTGTCCATTCGTACCAGATCCCGAAGAAGATCGATTGTAGTTCTATATTACCACCAAAAATACAGATATTCGGAGTCGGTGACTGAAACTTTAAGAGCGTTAACTCCAATTTTCGGTCGTAATTCTCGCCCTAGTACATACACAGGCAATAACAAGTTTAGTGCAAAAATTTGAGTCTACATATTCGTTGTGTGATGTTGCCGTGACAGTGAGAAAACGGGTTGGTCAAAGTTTCGAAAATATCGCTGTATTTCAGACGTCCGTAGCAAACGATCCAAATCAGTCAATTCCACGGGGTTCTCAAGAATTGGGCATCGCTCAGACTACATTATGGCGTATTTTGCGTAAGGATCTTGGTTTACACCCATACAAGATCAAGCTGACTCATGAATTGAAGCCGATGAACCATTTGAAGCGACGTACGTCGTCCGATTGGGTTCTGGAGAAGATGCGCCAAGATGATGAATTTCATCGCAAAATCATTTTCAGGGACGAAGCTCATTTTTGGCTCAATGGGTTCGTCAATAAGCAAAATATGCGTTATTGGTTGGGTGAAAACTCATATGTGCTTCATGAATCACCACTTCATCCATAAAAAATAACTGTTTGGTGCGGTTTGCATGCCGGCGGCGCTATTGGGCCATATTTTTTCGTCGACGATAACGATCGTCACGTTACTGTGAATGGTCAGCGTTATCGCGCCATGATCACCGATTATTTTTCGCCCGAACTGGAAGATATGGATTTGGAAGACATGTGGTTTCAACAGGATGGTGCCACAAGCCACACAGCACACGCTACAATCGATTTATTGAAGAGTAAGTATGGTGAGCGTGTTATCTCAAAACATGGGCCAGTCGACTGGCCGCCTCGTTCGTGCGATTTAACACCGTTTGACTATTTTCTGTGGGGCAACGGTAAGTCCTTGGTTAATGCCAACACGCCGACGACGTTGGAAGAGCTCAGATCCAACATTGAACGCGAAATAGCGGCCGTTTCAGCCGAAATGTGTGGCTGAGTCGTTGAAAATTGGGTCCAACGAATTGACCGCTGCAAACGTGCCCGCGGTGGCCATATGAACGAAGTCGAGTTCCATTCATAAATGTTTTGATTGTACTTCAAGCCAATAATAAAGTTTTTGAAATATCTCAAATGGTTTGCCTTTTATTTAAAAAAAAGTTGTCAAGTCGTTATTAGAAAACCCTATATATTTTATGTAGATGGTACCTTAGAGAACAATAGAGGAAGATGATGTAATTCCTGTTGTAGTTGAGGTTATTTTTGAAGTTTTGTCAAAGGTATATACATATATTTTCGTAAGCTTGTCTAGTTCCTTAATGAGTACTGCAATTTGTTAGATTTCCTCCGTTTTCATGCCTATTTAGTTGGCCATCGAGATTAGAGATAGGGATATCGGATAACCTTTTTACCTTTCGATAGAACCCTTTGTTACAATCTCAACACATGTTTCATTATTTTCAATGTTTTTGTGACCTTATATTAGCCAAATTCCTATTTTACATAATTAATTTTTATATAGGCTCGTAATGTGAACCCAGCGGTGTAAGTCCTGGTTGACTATAAATGAATATGGTGGGGGTGGTTATCGTATGTGGGATGACGTGCTCAGACAGAATTGATTGTTCTGCTTGTTTCATGATGTGACTTACACATCAGTCAAAGACAAATTTCATTACAGGTTTTCAATGCGTTTCGAAATAATTTATTTTTTATTCTGTTTGTTTTATTTCGTTTTTTTTTTTTTTATATATTTTCTTTAATGCACATTTATAAATACATTTAAAAATAATACATATTACCAATAAAATCTTTTTATATAATATTATATCTCTTGAGCATAGCAATGGTTCTTACACTTCATTCTCCATATTCTCAACTATCTACTCTCCACAGCCTATGTCGAATTCTTCAATTCTTTTCAACTTAATTTACAAATCCATAACGTCCCATTCCTCGTTCAAGTACTGCATAATTGCTTGCGGATGCATTTTATCGCCGAAAATTTCAATCAGCATACTGATGACGGAATTTTTAATGGTAGTAACTTAGCTAACTGGGCAGTAGTTGTCTTCGGAAGAACGTGAAATTGTCACAACAATCGGTGGGCTGAGTAGATTCTTAAGAAATTTTTACATAGTGTACCTCTTAATCTTCGTCGCTAGACACATGATTTAGAAGTCCTTCGGTATCAGCTGTACATCCAGCATCGTAGACAACACTGTAGTGCTTCGAATGCTTACTTCCCTATGCCAGGATTTTCGAATGCTTCCCATGACTTGTGCTCATCGATAAATTTAAAGGCCTCTTTAAGATATTCCAGTTAGCGACGACGTTTTTTCAACGCCTCCAACGACAATTCGGTCAGTTTAAATTTGAAAATTGTCATAAGTTGCTCATAATACAATTGTTTGCCCTTTTATACACTTTAAGACATGGAGAAATCTTAATCAATTTCTAGCACATAACGAGTTATGATATATTCAGTGGCTCGCTTGCTTCATCAAAATTCATCACTTTGAAACTAATGTCTCTTCGTTTTCGTAATTTTAAAGTTGTACTTTCCAACTGAGATCTTTTCGCAACATGAATTCTTGAGTCAAATGATACAGACAATGAGGACATCACCCAATTTTCAATGCTGAGGTAATTAAGTAGTAAAAACTTGTTCTCAATGCAGGGAGCGGGTATGTTTTTTGAGATCACCATATCGGGATGAGAATCAAAATGGATGAGTGTATTATTTGTTAGTGGCAAGTGGCGGGATTAAAAGGACCGGTAGATAAATTCTAGTACATCATCATCCACCACGAAGATGGGGATTTTACGAAATTGTTGCAGTGATCTCGATTCTCCTCGGTTTCGAAGTTATTGAGCTTTTTTGTCAATATTTTGTTTGGGAACAAAATAATCAGAAAATATGCATGGTGGCGTCAAAATTTAACAGTAAATTTGACAATAAACTCTAGACTTAGGGAATTATAAAGAAAACTATTAAGAACAAAGAGTACAGCTGACTAGGTCATTAGCATAAACAATTAATTTGTATCTAGAGTTGCAGAGTTCAAATAATTTTGTCGTAAGTACTGATATGGTGACTTCATCCGAAGTGCTTTCAAGCATCATGTGCAGATGGCGATCTTTTACTTTCGTCTATTTTTCCCACCAAATAGTTAAGGAAAATTGATAGGATAGATTTTTTGAGAAATATTGATTTAGGTTGTTTTAATTTGTAAAGTGAAAATTGAAATTAAATCCTAGGCGGAGAGTGCACAGGAAACCTATAGAAAAGAAAATGTATTGCCTTGATTTTTATTTTGAAGAAAATATCCCTGAGAAAGATCCAATTGATGAAAAGAAGTAGAAATAGAAATTATTCTCTCATCATGTGCTTTATCTACGGTATAGTATTCATATCGCCCTATTTCGGAAGGATTGTGTAGCCGGAAAATATCTGTTTTCTGGTTTAGAAATTAATAGTGATTATACCGCGGCCCAGTTAAGTGAAATCATTAAAAATTATTTAAATAAGAACATTCTGAATCGTGAAGTCCTTATTGATGCTATAGACAAGCAACTTAACTGATGCAGTATATATGTACATCTTCGACCTTAAAAAAATAAGTTAGTTTGAAAGCCTAAAGCTTCTCTTTAATCTGGAGCACTGGCAGGATACAAATAATAATTTTTAAAAACAAATTCAAGTGAAATGACTTGTTTTTTTTTTTTGTATTACATTGTTAAATTTTGTATTAAAAATTTCATTGCTGGAATATAAACCAGAAAAACAATATTTAAATAGGATCGGTTTAACTATCTAAAAATCGGCTATTCACTGGAAGCAATTTTTATTTGATTGACTTATAAATTATTAAAATATATCACCATTCATTTTTTTAAACATGTCACGACGAAAACCTTCAACGTTATGTTGGCTTTCTGGCAGTGTAGAGGAGGCTCTCCGAGGAAGCACATTTAAATGTACACAACAATGATAAGAGGAATTATATTCTATGTTTGTTTGGTGAAACAAGCCTTCACGTGCGATTGCCGATGAATTTAATAAAACTCACATGAGAGTTTTTCAGGAACAGAAAATGCATTGGGACTGCATGCTGTCCAACTGACAACAACTTTTTAATTGTCCAACCTAAAAACACATCAGGCTGCAGGAACTCGGCGCTAATGTGCTGGGTGCTGGCACTGTAAAACATTTATTACTGAATCGTTTACCTATCTCTATGAAAGATAGCAACTTCAGTAAAACTAACATACAAGGAGTACAATGGATTAGTTGTTTGTCTGAGTGCTATGTTAGGTAGGTGGAACTGGAATCAATAGCTTCCGCATCATGTTGCATAAGTAAGAATATAAAATTGGTGTCTGTTTTTGTAACCAGAATTTGTGGTATAATTCACCAAACATTGGTTCGATCTCATGTAATTGAATAAATTGCTTTCGTAACAGTATGAATTCTTCTTCTAAATATATTGGTGTACTTGCACCAACAGCCAATTGGTACTATTAAATAATTAGTGTAACAATTTGATTTACAAATTTCATAAAAAAATATACTTCAATTATAAACAAATTTTAAATTAAACAGCAATTAACATTCTGCCCACCTTGATATCTCAACGGCATCAGAGACTTTAACTTTGTATCGGCAAGAGCGCTAGTCGATAAATAACTTTCCGCAATGTACAATTTTTTATTTTTATGTCGACCACTCGAATTTCACCACCCTTTGAGGCTATAAGTTTTTTTTATTTTTTCCATCAACCACTGTTGAGTTGGTATGTTATTGTTTGCGATCGAGCCCAGAACACCCAATTTGTTATCCGCGTCCGATTTCTTCCATTTCGTTCATTTTTGTAGCCTTAGAAAACACTCCTTAGGCCAATAATCGCAGAAGTATTGCTAAATCTGTGATACAAGTCGCCATATTTTTAGATCACTTCCTCGCTCCGATTTTATATATAGTACAATTGTCGCGTTTAAAGGAGCACCAATCAAAAAATGCCCTGGAGTCAGATCCAAATGTACAGCCTTAAATTTAAAATACACGAATAACACATATACGCTTTGTATGTTCGTTGTCATCAAAATTTTAATATAACATGGACAGCTGCACTGTATCAGCTG
The DNA here is from genome assembly GCA_907269105.1 of Volucella inanis. NCBI lineage: Eukaryota > Metazoa > Arthropoda > Insecta > Diptera > Syrphidae > Volucella > Volucella inanis. The sequence goes on along the minus strand of OU026154.1, from coordinate 36,789,372 downwards.
GAAGGTTTCCCATTATTTGCATTGACAACTCTAGTCGATACTTGAATCAATGTAGACAGATGTACACCACCTTCTTCTCTAATCTGCGGACATCAAATACCCAGAAAAGCGCTGTCTTATGATTCCAACTAGTGTCTGCTACCCTGCATATTAATTCTTAATAGCATATGCTAAAGTATCTTAGTCAACACGTCATTGAATATAGACGCTGCCTGCGTTCACATATTGTATATTTCAGTTCGGAAGATATTTCAGCAGCTTTACCATAGCTTATCGGCAGGAATATTCGTACTGATTTTTGAACAATCCTTTTTCTGTCGCTTTTTTCCCTGTAGATATAGATACTCTAGTCCACAAAACCACCGATTTACTAACAATTTTCCTGGAAACGATTCTCTGGAAACGATATAAGCAGGATTTTGTTAAGAACTAACATGTTTTTATACTGCTGCCGGTAGCTGGCTTTGTATTTTCGAGACTCTATTAGCAACAATAACTTCCCACGTAGACAGATGTGCAGGCAACAAACAAAGCACTATTTCAGAGACTATCTACAAAAAATTTTCAAACTATGTAGACCAAGTTTAATATAATGTTAACACAAAGCGCTATTAACATCTTCGCAGCGCACAAACCTAACCTTGAAATACTTTCGGTTTTAATTGAAGCAACTCGAGATTTTGCGCTCAATAACTTACAGTGCAGTTATGTGAGTATTCATCCATTGCATCCACGAATCCATCGCTTGTACTGACTGTACTGTTGTAGAGTTAGTTTATATTATGGAATATTAATATTCTTTAGTTCTTTAAGCCGACTTCTAAACAATTCCCACTCGCTAAAGATTCTAGCTTGGAAAGATTCATCCAAGTTAACCTTTTTAACTCACAGATATTTTACGATAATTTAACCCTTCACAAATAGGGTTAAACCTAACGGATTAAAAAGGGTGGACAGGTGAGCCAGAATAACACGCTTACCAATGTTCTTTGCAAATTGTATTGCAATACAATATACTGGAACTGACAACCATTAGAGTTGAATTCTAACATTTTGATGATGTCAGAGTCATTGATTTGTAATGGAATTTCCTTCTTCTTCTCCGGAATACATTATAGTAGTAAGTTCTCGTTTGTTCACGGCATTCGTAACTCAAATCCCGCTTCTTGAAAAATGGTCCTGACTTCTGTGTATATGTTGAAGATTTCTTTTGCAGAATCTCCTTCACTTATGAGATCATCTATACAAAAATCATCCCTCAATACTTTGCATACAATGTAAACTTCTATTTGTTGCTATCTGCTAGCATTTTTAAGCAGCGCGTTGTTAGGAACGGCACAGACATTCTTCCATACGTAGCTGTCTTCAACTGATATCCCTGTACGTCATTCGTGGATTTGTTCCTCCAAAGTATGCACTGGTGCTTCCTATTGTCTTATTCAACTTTAATTTGCCAATACATCTTAGAAATATTTGCGGTTATGGCCTACTTTTATAATCGAAGCCGAAGGATTCGCTTAGCAAATCCTGAAACACAACAATCAAACACTACGAGTACTATAACTTTCGTCGACGACGATTCTGACCAAAGTACGCATTAATGTGGACAAAAATACTTCATCTAACTCAATTGCTTTCAACAAAATTTATTCATGTGACCCAACTTTTCCTACTCTTCCATTAATTTTAAATATTTTGACTTTATTTATGAACTTTTATCCAACCTTTTGTCTTATGAAAATAACCTTTCCTTGCCAATGCGAGTGATTTTCTTAACACTTCCGGTTTATTCTGAAGTATCAATTTAAGCACAAATCTGCTGTTCTCTTCTTGCCCTACTGTTTTTACAAAATGGTTTTCCCAGCGCTACTCTGCCCGTTGTGGGGAAAGGAAATTTTTCAAATGAGTCAATCGAGTTAGATTGCCGTGACCGCTTACTAGACTTACGAGAGCTGTCTGATGAATACCCAGATCAGAAATGACAAATCAACATTTTTTAGGGTTTGAAAATTAATTTTTTAAAATAATCGTAATCCCTTTTTAACTGGATACCCTTTTCCCAGCAGTGCTGCAACTTTTTTAACCCTTCCGTATAGTACGACTTTTGTTGGCCTAAAAAATACTCCTCCGCGGTGCCGGTGATTTCCTCTTTCGACCCGTACTTTTTTCTAGTGAGCGATTATTTAAGGTTTAGGAACAAAAAGAAAGTCGCAGGGTAGTCAAATGTGGAGAATACGGTGGATAGGGGAGCAATTCGTTGCGCAAATCGACCAATTTGTCTGTGGCGACTGTGGAGGTATCAGCCAGTGCATTATCGTGTTGAGAGCACCTTTTTCTTCGGTAAATGTGGTCGTTTTTTCCTCAAATCGGCGTTGAATTGGTCCAATAAGCCGACGCAGTATGTCCTGTGATTGTTTTTCCCTTCTCCAAACAGACAACGTGGATCACACCCCGCGCGTCCCACAAAACCGTGGCCAACTTTCCGGCCAAAGACACGGTCTTCGCCTTCTTTGGAGCACGTTTATATAGTAAAACCCATTGTTTCGATTGTTCTTAGATCTCTGGTGTATATCAATTATTCCATGTCTCATCGACGGTCACGAAACTCCTTCGGATTTTGATTAAACAGGACCAAGCACGTCTTTGAAGTGGTTTCACGATTGCGCTTGTTCTCCGGTGTGAGCAAAAGCGGCATTCATCACGCGAACATGTCTAAAGTGTTCAGTTGAGATGCCTGCTATCTCAGCCAACTCGCGAATTTTCACCCGGCGGTACGCCCACAGATTTTCTGTAACCGTTTTTGGGCCACCTGGGTGCGTTTCATCAAAAAAATGACATGCGGCCACGGCAAAACTCTGCGAACCAATGGTAAACAGTTGTACGGGAAGGTGGATGGGTCACATCACATTTTGTCACTCAAAAACAAGAATCAGATCACGGAGCGATAGGTACTGTTTTTTTTTTATGGTCGGAAAAAAACACTAACACGATGTTTTAAAATGGGTGTCAAAACAAAACTAAGCGTCGGATTGTCACCAAATTTAGACAGGCGTTTTAAAAAAGGTTATACTAAATGATGGCGCTCAGCAACGCCACCTAATTTTCAATTCGGGTATTCATCAAACAGCCCTCATATACTTGCGTTCGGTACAAATGAAAGATCGTATCTCCTATACCTAACCAAACAAAGTTTTCTGCAGAATGAGTCAGTCACCTAATTCAATCTGCCCGAAAGACAACAACTCAAAGAGCATTCAGCCTCTATCGGCATATCTTTTCCACAATAGAAGCTTTATGGAAATTGGGATCAGCCAGAACTATGTGTTTTTTTGGAATATCCTAACTATAGACAGCGAACGATCAACCTTGTAGATTGGTAATATTCTTGATGGCAAATATAATAATTCCAGATTTTTTATGAATTCAGAATTTTTTGACAGATATGTCTCTTAACAATTATGGCCGAAAAATAATATTATTTAAATGTCCACCACGAGCACGTCTACAGGCTCTCATACGAACATCAACATTTTCAAGGACTCGTTCACACATTACCGCATTAAGTTCATTAATTTCTGTCCAAATGTTCTTTTTTAGCTGTGTAATTGTTGTTGGCTTATCTACATAAGCTTTACTTTTCAAAAATTACAAAGAAAGTATTCTAATAGCATAAATCGCATGTTTAGGTGGCCAGTTTATGTCACCATTATATGGAATTAATCCTGAAAATAAAGATGGTATGTGTCTATTCCTCCAATTTTATGTCACAAAAATCAATCATTTGTCTACAACGCTCTACATTGACCATAATAGCTCTTCTATTTGCAGCTTTAAATTTCCGACACTTTGTGCTACACCATGTAATGCGTCCACTTTATGGTCTGTCAGACCTTTTTCAATCCTCGACAGAACCAGTTTCTTCAAATTTTGTTACTTACCTTTTTTTTTCCACTCAAGAGAGTGGAGATCAATGGTTGTTTCGATCCAAGGGTGGTATTTAACATTTAATGGGGAGACTAGTCAACTACTCATCTTACTTAATTTTTGTTAAATGAAAAAAAAAAAAAAAAAAAGAATGTCATTCGGAAGAGGCTGGAATTCTAACACTGATTTGGAAGCCAGTCCAAAGCCACGGCCACCCGTTGTTGACTCATTTAGACGATATTTATTTAAAAAAAAAATAATTCTACGTTTTTAAAGATCGACTATTTTCACAATAAGTTTGAATAACTTTAATGCGTTATTCTAGCATGCTACTATCCATTGTTGAAGTTGTAAATGTGTCTACTTCACAAATGTCAAAAATGACATAAAACAGATAGCGTTCATAAATTACTCACTACTGACATCTAGGCTTGACTTTTGAAAGACTCGAAATATGTCAGCTCTGCCTTCGTAAAAATAAGTTAGAAGACTTGTTTGAAATTAAGTTTTGGATAATGTCATTCAGTTTTAAGCTGAAGAAATAAATAAACTTATATTTTTTAAACTAAAATAATTACGACAGAAATATAGGAAGTACTCGTACTCTCTACTTTTCTTCGAAATTACTCTCATATAAAATATTTTTTCATCATAGCAGATGTTTAGAGCAACAAACAAATTATAATTGAATTTTTTCGTAATTAGGGGCAATTAGCTTAGATTAGGCACATTAATCGTAGGAGTAATTTACCACGTAATGAAGGCATTGTGCAATATCTGTCAGAGGCAATAGAAGGAGGTGCAGTCAACAGATACAAAAGTGTTTACTGGTGCCGCCCATTTATTATTTTGTTTATTTATTTCTGATTTATTACTGTTGCTAATTTAATGAACATAATCAATTCACGCTCGATTGGGTTCAATTAAAATTTGAATAAAGTTATGATAAACAGATTTTTCAATAATATAAATATGAACTGTTATTGTGTGCGAAAGAAATGAGGCGTGAGACTGAATACTAACTATTTGTATTTGATGTAGTCAAATGGAAGAAAAAAATCAACTAAAGCTGATCATTAGATGTCAAAGACCTGTAAAGTGGCGTATTTTACTTGATGAAAGCCTTAATGTCATATTTTTCATGAGGATATTAATTTTAGCGATCAGTTTTGGAAACACTTAAGAAAAGACGGCCTACGCCATCATAGGGCTTACATCTCTATACGGAAGAGATGAAAAAGATGAGGCACAGCATGACGAAGCCATGCGAAGCTGAGTAATTAACAGATGACTTTGACAATCACTTTGGGAATGGGTTGGACATAAGGAGGATGAAAAACTGTGATATACATTATGATGATTGTTAATAGGGAAAGGAAATGGCGCTTATTCGGATGCAGATTTGTCATATACGGCAGGCTTTCTTTGGATTTTGTGCAACTAATAACTATTCTATTGCGTGATACTTCTTCTTCGATGCTCCTGAACCATTTTTAAATGTTTTTTGGTATTTTAGCTTGTCGTTTGGCACTTTTTAAATACTCGGTTCCTTTTTATTTTACAAAACTTATGATTAAGATTCTGCTGTTCGAATTTTCAACCCAGATCAGGAGGAAAAACCAAAAAGCTAACTGATCTAACACGGGGACTTGAACCTTGGATCTGGCGATTGGCAGCCGGTACCAAAATTTTTCGAGAATGTAGAGATTAGATCATACCTAAGTACCTAGGTTAGAACATATCTAACAGCATCATTGAAAGCTACTTGCAGTTTATGAAAAGAAAGCGAGTCAAGGCTGCTGTATTCTACTTCAGTGCATGATATTTTAGGCATGGTGAATTTTTGCACAAGCCTCCTACGTGTCTTAAGCGGAGTGAAACTAGCTGACGATATTAATGTGAAAGATAGGTTTCGATTTATGGTAAAGGCTTATAACTAACCTAGTGGACAGATTCATTTTAGTCTGATAATAAAATATCTGGCATATAACCTAGTTCAAGAGGTCCATTCAAGATAGATAGGGCTTGGCATTTAGTTGGGCTTATTCATTGCCCATTAATTAATCGCGATTAGATCCTCATTTATCTTTGAAGCAACCTCTTTCATCGTATTAGCGGACTGCGAGAAATAAAGTTGAACATCATCAATATAGAAGTGAATAGACATAATACCTCCTCATATCAACTGCTTTTCACAGAAAACCCTTTGTGTAACTTAAATCAAGTTTAAAACTAGTGGTGATATGATATCAAGATGACTCCCGCGGGATAAGGTATGGTTGGAGTGAACTTTGACGGTATATTACAGTGGTAATATATAATAATAAGTTCTATCAAAAAGGGCCTTATTTGGATAATTTTTATGAAGTCAGATTCTGGAGTTCCGGACAATCAAACTCGTCTCGAACACTCTAATCATTTGATCATGCTGTGAAGAAATTCGGTTGTCAGGGTTAGGACTTTCTGGATTATAGAAAAATTAGCAGTTTTGTGCTTTTTAAAACACAAATACTGATCGAGGCAAATATTACAGTACCTTACTTCAATTATAAGCCAATTCTTCTTAGTCTTGAAAAGTTTATCTATAGAGTCGACATACTTGTTGAAGCCAAGACATTCCTGTAAACAAGTTTTGCTATCCATTATCGATTTATTGACGGGTACAAAAATCATATGGTTCGGAATGATTTACCTGAAACAGAAATTAATTATGTTGGGACGCCATTTTCAGAAGACCTATATACATGAGTTTCAGACAATGTAATTAGACAATGAGATAATCCGACAAATGGCAGCAATAAAGCTTGAGCTGGAGATACGTACTGGTTTTCTTTGCCAAACTTACGGTTTGAATTGAAAAAAAAAATTCAGTGGTTTAATAAATGTGAAAATATGCAACTTCCGGCACTACTTTTCTTACCTTTTAATTTACATTCTAAAGCGACAATCAAGGGTATAGGGATAGGGTCACATTCTTATAGCTTCACTTCAGGCCTAGACTTTTTTGACTAACAATATAAAGGCTATTTTTTAATACATAGATGCCAGGCACACATTTTTCTTCATTTATTTAATTGACTCTAGAAATAATATGTTATAATTTTACCTTCTTCGAACCTCGAACCTAGTATTACTGCGAAACTATCTATGCATGTTTCTTGATGTTTGAAATGTATGCGCTCCAGTTTAGCAAGACAGAAAACTTCCGCTGAAAACAGAAAACTTTATTCAATTAAATATAACTTTTTTCATCCTAGGAAGAGCTAAGCACATCCGATTGATATCTTCGCCTACTGTATAAACTTAAACCAATTTGTTGTCAATTCAATTTGAGAGCAAATCAACGAATAACGCTTTTCAAAAATTCAATAATTCTTTGGTAAAACTCCTTTCAGCACTTTCGTTTCAAACTACTCAAAAGTTAAAAGCAAGGAGCTTAAAAAAAACCTCCTACGACCCAAAAACTTTTTACTTTCTATTTTCAAAAAAAAAAAAAACAAGAAGACTGTTTTTTACTGTTTTTCTTCCTGTGACCAGTTCCAATAGGGGAAGCGAGAATTGGGCAAGAAAACTTCGATTTTCCATGTCCAATAAACTAAGAAACTTTAGTTTTTGATATATATTCCCTCTCATTTCACATACGTGAGGCATTCCTGCAAATGCCTCCTCGTCTCTTTTCAGTGTTGCTTCAGGAAAGTGACAAGAACAGGAAAAAAATATATATTCCAGTAATTGGAGTTTATTTAAGTAAAGTGTGTGCGCAATCACTTTAAATTTTCTAACACAGTTGGGGATAGGAATGATGGAAATAATGCGTCTCCCATTCATGAAGGTCGTAAGGCTGTTTCACCATATCACCGCGTCTATTGGGTGGCAATTTAAAATCGTCTGCAGAAGTGATAAATTGATGTGCGCTCCACTTAAAGCCAAAGCACAAATAACAGCTTGAAGAGCCTCATAAATCATCATCTCACCCTTAAAAAAAAAAAAAAAAACAACTTAAAATTCCGCTTCAATACATAGTGACTATTTTACTTGAAAAACCAATTTTGGGTTACTGCAATCCTTTCATCAAAAATGCAATATATCTCAATTTCAGGAGACATAAAAACAACGCGCGAGCTGGAACCCGTTGTAATATTAATATGCAATTTCCTAGCTCTTCGCCTTTCGACGACCTAAGCAGTGTCACATTGGGAATATGACAGACATCAGTGGAATTTGTAGCAATTTAGTGGCAATGAAAACTACCGAATGCTTATTGCAGCGAATGCACATGAAGGGATCCTGATACGAATAAGTGTTTGCATATCGAAATCCAGGACCTATGGGGTGTGGGTGATAGTGACAGCGACGCATTGTTGCGCGCATGCAATCAACACATTTCGAACTGCATTCAATAATTTTACATGGGAACACGATTCAGTATTCACAACTGTGTTTACGTGGAGGTTCCCTGTGGGCTCAGGATTGGAATTAGGCTTGCCATATTTTTAAAAATTCAGAAGAGGATGACGAATATAAACCTACACAATAAGTCATGAAGAAATATCTTCAATCGGGAGTAAAATTTGTTCAGTCACTTTTATATATTACTACACATACTAGTATATAAGTTCAAGTTGGACATACATTACGCCAATGAAAACAACAATCAACAATTCTGAGGTTTCAGAAAATTCGATTAATTAAAATCTAAGTAAAGATTAAGAAAAAAATAAATAAATAAAATGGAGGACTCCTAAAAACCGCTTAAATGTAGGATCCGATTTATTCTTATTCTTATTCTTATTGATCGCAATGCCTTGATCTTAAAAATAGGCACCTGTTAATTTTGCTCGAACAAAATGTGATCAACAAATAGGTACGTCCTTTTTCCTTTTTAGGCCGATCAAATAATATTGTTAAGCAGATTTTGTATGAACTGTTTTCTATTTGAAAATCAAGTTTTTTATTTTCTTCTGAACGCCCGGGATAATTTTAAAAATAGTTTTCGGTAACATTTTTTAGGTAAGCTCTGAACTGTGTTTGAAAGTGTTGCGAGTGTCAATAATGAGCAATAATAACTCAACTCCAAAGTATCATATTTTTCTCAACTTTCGTCTACCTTTAGGAGGTTTAAGTTTATCTGAAATGTTTTTTTTTCCGTGGATAGGTAAAAATCTTCATAAGATTTTTAAACCAAAAACACGCGCTTATAAGAGCAGCATCACATCACCATAGTAGGCACATAAGTGCAAACACCTGCTACCTACCACAGTAGCATAGCAGCGCCCATCATAAGCAGGGGCTTATGGTGGTGTGAGATTCCATCTCACATAAAAACCTTCTGTTTTCTTCCAGATACGTCTAAGTTTCCTTAACAGGTAGTTCCATCTTCTGTAAAATGTTTAAGTTTCCGTTAATTCATACGGTTTGTCCTTACTGCGCTAGGTCGAACGGTCCTATTCTACGTAGTCGAAGCACAAGATTGCTCTCGTCCAATGTCCGGATTATTTCTGGGTTGCAGTGATGCACGAGACGAGTTCATAGGTTTCGATCAGAGCTTGCTACTTGGTCTTTTACGGTAGCAAGTCCTAGGTCACGGTGAATATCGCTATTCGTTAGATGCCATGGAGCATTCACGATTACTTCTAGCGCTTTGTTCTAAAACTTTTGTAGAATATATATGTTACTTGGTTTACTACAATCCAATCCAAAGTTGTATACAATACAACCAACACGGTTTAAGCACTTGCTTATATAAAAACAGTTTTTATATTGTATAAGCTTAGTTTGGAATGTCTTCCAACAATCCAATATTGTCGATCTCTTCACTTTTCTTTTTAGTGTGTGCTTTCCACTTCAGCTTTGCGTCTAGAGTTATTCCTTAATATTTTGCCTCGTCTACATACGGAATTTTTGAATTAGTCGACTTAGTCTCGTTTAGTATGATTCTCCAGGTCTTCGTCCACTCAAACAACTTATTTAGGGCTCGTTGAAATTTTATCGTCGAAGATCCTTAACGTTTGGCCTGTTGCAAGAAAAGCCGTATCCTCCGCGAACATGGCTACTACTGTCTCTTCATCATGAGGTACATCATCTGTGTACAGTAGCAATAAGTACGGACCAAGAACACTTCCTGGTGTTCTTCCTGGTTGGTGGCACACTAGCGTGAATTTCTTTGAATTCCCATTTCTTAACCGAAACTGCCAGTTTTTAAGGCACGAATTGAATATTTTGCATAATTTGTCAGGTAAGATTTGCTTTAGCTTACACCTCAGGCCCTCGTCCCATACCTTGTCGAAGGCTTGTGACACATCGATAAAAACGCGTTTGCAATTTTATTTGTAATCCGATATACCTGATATATTGTCGAATGCTTGATTCTTAAGCCGAACTGGTGATCCGAAATTAGTCGTCTCTCTTCACTTATACGTTTCAACCGTTTAAGCAAAAAAATTTATCGGCAGGAGCAAAAATTAATTTTATACGATTTTTTGTCGTTAAGATTTTTCTCTGGTTTTGGAACTACTATAAATTTGGCGACTTTCAATTGGCTGGAAACGTATCAAAGTCTTATTGAAGCATTTAGTATATAAAGTAGATTGACTACTGCCTTTTCGGGAAGCTCTTTTAGAATCTCGAAAAACTTTTAGAATCAGATCGTATCCTGAAGCTTATTTGCCGAAGCTCACTCAGTGATATGTATTTTATTCTATAATTGTCAGGCCCTGTGCTGACATCATGATTTTCAGTATGATGTTTTCAGTAAGTTTCTTCCAAATGTGCCGCAAATAAGTTTGCTTTCTCTACGTTTTTTTTTGCCCATTCGCCGTTTACAAGGTAACATGATGTTTCACAGTTCCTGAAATCCTGCAGCTTTTGTCTTAGATTATTTGAAAGGTAGTTTAAATAGGATTTGTGTAGGGGCGCACCTAATTTTTGCCACCCCTCTCGTGCTTTCCTTTTCTTGCGTAGGAGTACTTCGATGTCAGGCGGATATATTTGCCTTTTATTTCGTATCCGTTCTCGTATAAAAAAAGGTGTTTTATTCCACGCAGCCCTTTGAATAGCCTCCACAAACTTATCGACTTCCTTTTTTTTTTCTCAATTGGAGTCGTAAGTGGTACCCTTGGGACAATGTTTTCTTGCTGTTCGTTGCCTTATTCGTCAACCTAATGAGGCAGAGAGACAGAGCTCAGTGGTTATTTCGTTCCATGGGTGGCATCCAATATTATACGGGGAGACTAAATTATTAGTTTAATTGGACTTGTTGTTGTATTCTAGGCAACTACACATCTTATGTGAAATACCACCTTGATCAAAAAAAGTTTCAGAATTTATTCAGAAAATTAAAAATACAAGTTTATTCATCTACATCTATATTGTTCCCGTCAAAGTAATCCGCATCGACTGCAACACACTTATGCCATGGCTTGATCCAATCCTCGAAACACGTTCCCCGTAGTGGTTTTTTAACTCAATTGAACAGAAAGAAGTCACAGAGAGCCAAATCAGGTTGAATTCGGTGGCTGTTGGATGGTATTTGTTGCATTTTTTGTCAAAATATTACGAATAATGTGGCATTCGTGCAAAATCTACGAATTTTTCTCTTTCGGTAAATTGCTTCACGCAAACGTCTCATAACGCCCAAATAATATGTTACTCTTTATTTACTGTCTGGCCTTCTAGCAAAAATTCATGATGCACTATACCGTTGTAATCCGTGAAAATCGTGAGCATTGCTTTCTTTTTTGACTGAAAACGACGTATTTTTTTTGGTCTCGGCTCATTTGGTGAAGGCCATTCACTTGCTTGATGTCTGGATTGCGTGTCGTACCCATAAGCCCAGGTCTCGTCTCCAGTAATCAACCTTTTGATGTGACAAGAGTTAATTTTGTAGATATAACATAGTTACCAGCGCTCAAGGATTAGGAAAAGCGCTCTGGAAAATTAGTCGAATTCCGATTTATTAAATTTTTGGATATATATATGAGTATTGCGATTGTAGTTTCTGACTACATATAAAAAGTTTAGCTAGTAGCGCAACAAACAAGTTCGCGACGAATGATGATATTTTGGGTAAAATATGTGAAAATTCAATTCTGGCGGTTAATGACTATTCTAACGTAGATCCTCATTACTGCATTACTGAAAATCCGCTACGAAAACTAAAACTTTTCCTCGAATGAGTACTGATTACAGGCTGACAGGCTAACTAGAAGGCTTTTGGCTTTTGGCTTTTGTATTATACCTGGATGTTCTTATTAGACAAAGAACAGATGTGGGGACAGTATGAGATCATCATTCTTTAATAAATTCTGTGCTACTACGCACTGCATTTTAAAGATCACACTGCAATAGAAGGTCACTTAGGTTTAACATCAGAGACTTAAGGACCAGAAACAATAAACTATATAAAAGACCAATCCGTTACATTTCACAACTATTTCATTTCTTTTGTTAATTCCAGACAACCGGAAGCTTAAACATTTTTAGGAACATTTTCATACGATTTTAAACCTTGTTTTCTTTAGTGATATCCATCCAAATCGGGTAAAGGTGGGTGATATATGTAGCGAATACCTATATTATTTGTATTACTCGAACAATGCTGTATTCTAAACCGTCAATCATTGTTGGTTTATCGGCATAAAGTAGTGTAAAAGTAGCTCTAAAAAAAAATAATCCAACAGTGTCAAAGTTTTCGTTGGTAGTATGAGGTACCATTCTCTTGGAACCACAGTTCTTTCTGATATCGCGTAAGTTTGGGGACAAATTATCGTTCATCATCGCATTGTACCGGTGCATATTGCCAGTAATTTGTGCAAACGAAATAAGGGTCGACGATGCCATTTGTGCCGTATAATCTGCACCATACGGTACATTTTTCTGGATGCAGTCGTATCCGGTTAAATTCTTGAGGATTGACCCAGATCCAAATACGGCGATACGTAGCTGCTTAACCTAAAATGAGCCTCATCACAGAGAAAAAAAATGTACGATACAAATAATGGAAATGGTTTTTTTCCATTCCGAGGCCATTGGAACATTTTATACGTTGACTATGAAGACTTGGTGCCCATTATATAAATTTGTAGCTTCACTAGCAATCGAACTAGGTTAAGAGTAAAGCGGCCTATACCATTAAAAATAACATACCAAAATTTTAAATGAATATCTCAAATAGTTTTTGAGTTACAGCCTTCAAATAAGTAGCCGCTCAGCGGTTTTATCTTTATCGTTTGTCTTTAAATGCGTTTTTCTCGAAACTACCATATATTTCTTAAATTTACTGCAGTTGTAATTCTAAGACAAATCATACGATTGTTTTGATTCTTTTTTCTTATTTTGTATATGTTTTTCTATACAATGACTTTCTAGTTTTTCCAATTATATGAAAAATGTAATTTTGACGGTTCAAAATTCATCAAATTTTCGGAAAAAATTCGACTTTTTTTTTCAAAACTCTGCAATTTCGTTAAATTTCAATTAACTTTTTTTTTTTTTTTGATTTCAGTCATGGTGAAGGCTACAATCACGGCAGCAGTGGAGGACCTTTTTTTTGTGGCTTGGGAGATAACGAATTATATACTGAATTTTAATTTTTTTTTGAAAATTACAGTGTATATCCACTATTTATGTATAAGTATATTCTCAAAACTTAAAAACATTTGATGCAGTAGTTTTCTTTAAAAGAATTCCCAAAAATTACCTTTTTTTTGGCGTCACACTAGATTTAACCCTTAACGTTACTCCTGTCAAAAAATATATTTAAATGACTTAGTTTTAGTGGCTCGTTAACGAAATAGATGGGTGGCAATCCTAGATGGAATAAAATTCAACTGGGCCTTGAAACTATTTAGCTGCGGCTGAAATTCACTCTGGCACACATAATTCGAGGCACAAATGCAATAACCGAAAGGTCTGAATATGCGAAAAATATTTTCTAATGCTCTGAGTTGTTTTTACATGCAAAATGAAATTCAAAAACCAGTATCCCTAAATAGGAAACAATTTACACCACCCGAAAGCCCCATTCAAAAAGGCGGCCATCGTGAGAATAGTGATAGGGTTTAGCGCTAAGAATAGATATTGGCATTTTGGGAACGTGCTGCAGCATGCACTAGGGCGTGTGCGTGCTATTTATGCAAATAGAATGTTTGATGGCACTTTACTATCGTATTTGCTGCTTGCATGCAACGGCTGTTCAGTGGGCGATATGGGTGGGAATGTGAATTGAAACTTTATAGTCTATCAAATGCGGTACCTCAAAATACTCCGACGCTGGTAAATTGATTCAAATGAGTTAAGGGGTTCTAGATTTTATGATGTATATGATGATAATTTGTCTGGGCATCAAAATGAGTACACAAACATAAACAGGATATGAGACAGCGTAAGTTGGTGTTCATTTTATACCGCTAAAACTGATTACGAGCTAAAGGATTGTGGTGTTCGCTAATGGAATTGAGCGCGGGTTAGGTAATTCCCAGAATCACCTTTCCTGCTTAGAGTCCGTTAGTTTGCCTGCACTTAATCATATCCTGCTTAATTTGTGTTAACGATTTAATTGCTCAGGAGCGTTAACACGAATAGTGTTTCAAGTTTCACGGACGAACTGAATTTGTTGTAACAATTGGTTTCATTCACATGAAATGTATTTTAGAAATTTTACATTTTACCGGAAAATAACGTCTGTTAAGTAATTTGGACTCCACAATTTTGATAATTTTAAGTTAATTAAATGGGCAATGAGCACAAAACAGAGAAAAGTATTTTCATATGATTTAACATGTATTTATCATACTTACATAGGATGCGAAAATTGGGGGGCTTAACCATAGGCTAAAAAGTCCGTCGATATCAGTTTTGTAGTATGATTTCGGTTTAGCCTCAAAATAGGCCTCTGTTTCGGTGATTATTTTTTCATCGGTCTTAAATCTCTTTCCGGTGAGCATTCTTTTGAGGTCTGCGAACAGGAAATAGTCGCTGGGGGCCAAATCTGGAGAATACGGTGGGTGGGGAAACAATTCGTAGCCGAATTCATTCAATTTTACCATCGTTTTCATCGAATTGTGACACGGTTCATTGTCTTGATGAAACAGCACTTTCTTTTTTTTCAAATGCGACCGTTTTTCTGCGATTTCGTCCTTCAAACGCTCCAACAACGCAATGTAATAGTTGCTGTTGATAGTCTGCCCCTTTTGGAGATAGTCGATGAAAATTATTCCATATATATCCCAAAATACGGATGCCATAACCTTGCCAGCCGACTGTTGAGTTTTTGGTCGTTTTGGACGAGGTTCGTCGCCTGCTCGCCACTCAGCTGACTGCCGACTTGACTCTGATGTGAAGTGATGTAGCTAAGTTTCATCCATTGTCACATACCGACGCAAAAATTCGGCTTTATTGCGGTTGAACAGCTTTAAACACTCCTCTGAATCATCAACACGTTGTTGTTTTTGGTCGACTGTGAGCAAACGCGGCACCCACTTTGAACAGAGCTTTCGCATGTCCAAATATTCGTGTATGATATATCCAACACGCTCTTTTAATATCTTCAGAGCCTCAGCTATCTCGATCAACTTCACTTTACGGTCACTCGTAATTATTTTGTGGACTTTTTTGATGTTTTCATCTGAAACAGCCTCTCTTGGACGTCCACTGCGTGCATCATCTTCAGTGCTTGTATGACCACTTTTAAATTTTTCAATCCACTTGCGGTTGGTTCGTTTGGCTGGTGCAGAGTCCGGGTAACACTTATTAAGCCATTTTTTTGCATCGGTTGCATTCTTTCCATCAAAAAGCAATGATAAGTCAACACACGAAATTGCTTTGAATCAATTTTTCTTTCACAATAACAAAAGTTGCTTCACTCACAATGCTATATCTCGAGAACTAATAGTCCGACAGCTGTCAAATTTATACACGTATCTGTACTAACTGAAAATGGTTTGGATTTAATTCAAGTGGTGCCCTCTCTTAGAAACGGACTTTCAGCCCATGTATTAGCTTAAATCTTGGTTTAATTATTGTCACACTAAGCACCGTGACGTGAGTTGTTCACTTTGAGAAGCTTTGCTGACAACTCCGGCCTTGTGAGCCAATGCATTCAAATGTCTTCTGCTCAATTACCTATATGCACATATATATTTAAGGGTTTAGACAATAATGTTTACCGAACAAATGAAAGCAGGAGTAGATTGGATTCTGAAGCATTACTAGGTGATTTTATGGCGAAAATGATGGAAAGTTGCAAGTAACTCGATTCGAAAGGCTGTTTCTTAAACGAAACTTATAATTTTGCAGATATTACATGTGCATTAAATAAGGATACTTTTGTTTAACTTTTCCTCATTTTTATTTTTTTATAATTTTTTATTTTCCCTTTTTTTAAAATTACTCCAGAAAAGGAGTGATAGCGGAAAAGGTGATAGTCCGTTTCCGATGTTTCTCTTTCAGGAGAGTACGGCGGATTCGGAAGAATTTTCAAATTTCGACTGTAGCAGTTATTGCACCGTTACGTGTGATATACGTGGTCTAGCATTGTCATAAAAAAGGATCGTACCATGCCTATTCGCTAACACAGATTGCTTTACAGCCAATTTCGCATGCACTACAAGTATGTCGATTTCCTCACAATATTTGACTGCCTTTATCGAAAGGTGAATTGGTCCTTTCGATGTCCACCAGATTTTCAAAATAAACTTTTCCGTGTGAAGACCTAGTTCGGAGGTGAGTTTTAGTTTTTCTTCTGAATCCAACTACTTCGCAGATCTTTTAAGGTTATTATACAAAACCCTTTCATTTCACGTGATTATATGGTGCAAAAATGTTCATTTTGGTGCCTTAAGTTCAGCGATGCAAGGGTTTCTAAGCCGCGTAGTTTTTGTGTCTCGTTTAGTTCATGGGGCACCCACTTTCCGAGGTTTTTTACTTTTCTTATAAGGGATACGAGTAGGTGTCGACTTCTTGTCATGGGATATACCCCCATGTTCTATGTACCGTCCCGCACCGTTTCTGGTTTTCCATGTGGTTCATTTCCCGAACGGAACTCAGCAAACCAACGTCGAATGTTGCGTTCGATTACGCTACATCTTTAAATGCGTCATTAACGATTTTTCGCTGCTAGAGACGCATAACGATTATGTCCCAGTTTTAATTCGTAAAGAGAGTCCGAGTTTGAGCCGATAGGATCAGCATCGTTTAAAATACAATCGATTGTGCCAACAGCTACCTGGCAACCTTAAATTGGTTGAGAGGCATTAAATACATATAAATACAAAAGAGACTTCTCTCTCTCTTTAAATATTCCGGAGAACGTTTTAAGATATTTGGAAAATTTGATAGTGGTCAGTGGTTATTTCGCTTCATGGGTGGCATCCACATTTAATGGGGAGATTGAATTGTAAGTCTAAATAGACTCGATGTTGTATTTTAGGAACGGTTGGTATTAAACTCCGAACCGTCCGATTGGCAATCCAATACTCTATCGAAGTCCAATAATGCCAGCATAAGACGCTTTCCATACTAGTAGCGATGATGTCAGCAAACCATCAGACGCCTTCGATCTAATTCTTAGATTTCATTCATTTAATGACGACAAGTGCATGGCGAAAAACAAAAAAAAATGCAAGGCGAAGCTATAACGAATAACAAGAGCCGCTAGCGAACGCTATCAGTATTAGAGAAGGGAGGAACATAAATTTGCCTAAAAGAAGGAGAAAGAAAGTGTTAAGACAGAAGACCGCATGAAGAGTTCAGGCAGGTTCTCTTCGGAGAGCCTTCGAAACGGATAGAAGACCTTTTCTTAGGTTGCAATGGAATAGTATTTTAACTGATTTGTTATGCACATAAAAAAAAAGACTTGAAATACATCCTTAGCTATGCTTCTTTTTCGGTTAAGAATTAGTCAAATGTCTTTACAATCAAAGTATGATCTCGGTTAACAGGGTTTAAACTATTGTACGAAATTTGATAGTCGGAAGCCGCACCTAAATTAGTCTTTTAAGTATAAAAAAGCGATATTTTAAGTCTAGAACTCGAGGTAAAACAGGTATCATGAGACCCGAAAGCCATTTTTCGAAGGAATACTAGAGAGTTGTCCAAGCACTTAGAGATATCGTTATATGTATTCACAGAAGGCGGATTTTGTGCACTGCATTTTGTGAATGCATAGTGGTAATATTTTTTGTAAATAAGTAGCATTGAAATTGACTTATACTTCAGTCTTTTTTTAACGTACAATGTGCCAATTGCAAAGAGCCACTCTAGTACTAATCTGTAGTATCTTGATACCGCAGCCAAGGTGCCAAAAAATAATACTAGTATACTTTACTATATCAGCTGATTTTCAACAGTCGGCTACAGTTGCCTTTAATTTTCAGATCTCAATGTATCCAAATATAATTAAAATGATGAGTATCACATTTAAAAAATAAAATTTATTTCTCTTTTATTACTTTAGATAAAATTTATAAATGCTTCGGTATAATTACAAATTTAGACCTATTATCAAATGTAAAAGTAATTATGATTCCACAGACAAGTCATAAAAAAAAAAAAAAAAAAAAAAAAAAAAAAAAAAAAAAAAAAAAAATGTTGAATGATACTTAATTAAAAATTGTCGAGCAACTGGTGCAAACGTTTTGTTGTAGTCAACTCCCGAATGTTGAGAGTATCCCTTTGCGCCTTTCTTCTGCATACATTTTACTTGGAATTTGTTTTTGCTTGGAAAACCCATCTTCATTGCCCTTCTCCATTCAACTACATTCGCATCATTTAAAATATCCCCAATATTTTGAGAATCCGCAGTTAGCATACATGAGGCATCGCACTCTTCCGAGTCGCTAGCAAGTTCATTCTGTTGATCGTTTATGTTCAAATGTTCTTGTCTTGTCTTTGATTGTGTTCTTATACTGATTCCTTCTTTTAGCAAGCTACTCTCCTCTTCGTTTTCTCTTAGTACTACATCAGCCTTTTAACAAATCCGTTTTCAATATTTTAACTTCCCTCATCTTCAAATATCTCATCATCATCGGTATCTTTATTTACTGTTTTATTTTTCATTTTAAGCCGATCAAAAAATATCAGTTTTATCTCAGTTTAGTGACTATCTCGGGAAAACAATATCATCATTAAATTTTTGTTCTATAAGCAAAACATCTCTATTTTTTAATATCTTTCTAATTTCTGCAATTTTTAATCAATGTACGATCCTTATAAAAAAAATGTATTACATAAATTTGTCCTAAGCTTAGGCACATAAAGTGAGTTCTTAAGTTTTACATAATTCCCGTATATTGTACTATAGAGTCGAAATTTTCACTATATCGCGACCTTTGATATCAATTGTTTGTTTATTTGCCAATAATAGTTGACGGGGTTCGATTATATTAAAATCTGTGAACTTGTTTTTGTCACTGCAAACACCATACACCATTTTTCGAATTGATTTCTGTTGCTCTCACTGAGAATGAGTGAATGATTCTTCGCTAACAGTGTAGGGACCTTCGTTTTCTCTTAATTTATTTCTGTCTTCTTGGGAGTATCTTCATTGGATTTTGCTGACAAATTTCCTTTTGGTTTATACTTTTGATATCTTATTCTTGTAAATAAAGCATAATTTTGATAGCCGTCTTTGTTTTTTCTGGCTTTGTGCTCTTCTATAATATAAATTTTTAAAATTTCAGGTTTCGGTAATTCATCTCTAGATGAAAATTCTCGAATGATTCTGAAAGCCTGTATAATAATAAAATTGAAAGTAAATCTTCGTTCACATCTACATAATTGCATATCTGCTAACATGTCTACTGCAGACCAAAACCTAGACAAGTGGACGTGATTATCCGCATCCTCGAATATTTTATTTAAAATGAACTGTTTCAACAGAATGGCCTTTCTTGCCGGTCGATGTGATTGATATACTTTATTCAAATTATTGTACTTATGACCAACTTATTATAGTGAATCATATATTTATATAAATGGCCGATGTCCAAAAAAATAATTATTGCATTGCATTTTATTTTTGCATTGATTGAAAATGTAATTAAAGTTTTTTATTTAGCAACAAATTATAATTCAAAACTAGCCCAATACCCAACTATTGCCTCCATTCAATTTTAATTTTAGTTTGTCCCAGTGGAATAGATTCGATGATTCTTTGGTATGGAGAAATATGTTTTACAAGATTAATCTGACTGAGTTTCAGTCTTCTGCTTGAATCCATATTTTCTTATATTCGGTATAGTTATCTCTTGTTTTTTCTTCGCAAAACTCCATCATGCAGGATCGAAAATCACACATAGAATATGTTGTCTAAGCCAGATAAGTGAGTTTTTATTTATTCTAGATAGTACCTTTCTAATAGCTTGTCTCATATAGAATTTTGTTATTTAATTGCCTTCGTAGTTGATGCAAATTACGATTGCCAAGAGTTATTATTCCCTTAATCTCCGCGCTGATTAAGGAAAACTCTAAACCTGATTTTAGAGTTTACTGAAGAAATAAGGTAAATAGATTTCTTAACCATACCAAAATCATAGCTGTCCATTGTTATATTCTGCTTATACTGCCCTGATTGCAGTATGCATTATATTGTATTTTACTGACAGCCAGACCAGAATTTCTTTTAATTCTGGCTCAATTGGCACAAACGTCTTACTAATCTATACTATGGAATCTAGTATCTAGTATCGGCTTGTGAGTTGTACATAATACTTTTAACCAGATGTTAATTAAATAGCATGACTTTGATATCAAACGATTAGGTGAGGTTTTTTCTGACTATGAGGTAACATCGTTTTACTCGCAGTTACATGGCACGCCATATTTTTGACGGAAAACTTTGAGCGGTCGCAGTAACGATCATATTTATATCCCTATAGTTGGCATAGTTCAGGGGATTTGATTTTCTTAAGGACTGGACAAACAAACATTTATCGGGTTGCTTTCATACGAGAGAATTTTATAGGGGAGTCAGCCATTTCAGTTTTAAAGAGGATAGTGGCTCAACCATCGGTTCCGTGGGGTTTGTGTTTGGATACAAACACTTTTTTTGAGCTGGATGAACGGTAGTTTTTGTGATTCTCAGGGTTAATGTTTCGTTCTACTTGACAAATATTATTTTTGTAATCTTTGCCGGTTAACAGATATGGTACTGGCTTATCGGGATTTGACAACGAGACCGCCAAGTAGGGTTGTGGATCTTGAGATGTAGAAAGTGCGTACTTGGTACGAAGATTATTTGATAATGAACTTTTGAATTCAATTATCATGCGTTGGGTGTCGCTTCGTAGAAGCCATTCTTGGTAGAGTCACAGCGGATTTGTCCTAAAAAGCATTGTCACCCTGTTTGACAGGCCAATTTACTCTTTCTCCCCTCTCTTGGATATTACATTATTTTTTGAGGATAAATGTCACGAAGACGTGGCAGAGACGTATTGGAAGTGTGTGAGTACCAGAAATGTTTTGTAGTTCAGGCACCATGAAATTGTACAGAGGAGTGAGTCGATTATAATCTCGTATCGCGTTCCATCTTCAAGAAACTAGTGGCCGATAATCAGTTCCAGTTATTTCTGTGGCCGTTAAGGTGAAAATGTGCCTCATCCGAAAGCAAAATGTTGTTCAATGTTAACAAACGTTCATGGTAAACGAATTGAAACATTTGACTGGAATCTTGAATTTTAATTTCTCATTCCAACTGTAGTTCTAAGTCTTTGCACATTTAAAGTATAATACTTCTTCACTTACGAACTGAGAGGTCAGGATTATCATGAATGGTGAAGTTCCATATTTGTTCCAGACGAATAAGGACTTCGTGATAGATTGAGGGTTAGAGATACTTGGCCAATAATAGTCATCGTGATGGTCGACAATCGTAATCATTTGACGTTAAACTTTCTTGCATTACTTCGCTGGTTTAGTTAATAAGTAAAATCAACATCAAAACCTCGGTTATGATCAGGACGTCGAAATTTGCTAATTTTGAACATCCGCAATATTAAATTAAAAACCCCAAGTGTCGCTACTCTTCTCTTGTTCGCTTTTCCAGTCAAATACAAAACTACTGATGGGAACGGATTTCAATCATTTAATTTCAATACAAATTGAATTGCTTTCATTGCTGGAAATAATAGTTTGTTTAAATTTATATTAGGAGCTTGGGCCAGTCATGAACAAATTTTTCTGTAAGATATCGTTCCGTATGGAATTTTACCTTACCTTATGATGCTTGTTTTTTCACAAAACCTCTTAACTTATCCGTAAAGAAAAAAATTCCATAACTCCGTGCAGATGAAAAATCGCGAATAATAATTAAAAAAAAAAACAACTCAAGTTAGAGTAATATAAAGATAATAATATATATACAATAAGTTATGCATAACTTTATAGGCGTCAGTCACGAAATTTTTCATTTTTTTTTGAATAGATGCCAACTCCAGAGATATAAATACCAATGTACAGTGCTCCAAAAAAGCCAAATCCACTTTGACCCAAAATTTGCAAATCTCATTTTTGTCCCTTTCCTTGTGTCAACTTGAGAGTCGAGCAAATTTTTTTTGAAAACTCTTTGGTAAAATGTGGCCAAATGACTGCTGATTTATGTAAAGGGATTTGGCTACGCTACAATGCACATCTCCACATTCCCTGGGTACATTCGTTCCTGCATTTAATTACCACCTAAAAGGCAAGCTAGAGAGTTAAAAGCAAAAAGAAAGGTTAGGATAACCCTAATTCAAAGGACTAAAAACCATATGTTCCCTGCGTTATTAGTGTTGTTATTTTCAGACGAAACATGATTACTCTAAAACGTGACATCCTTAAACCAAATATGCCTTATCTCTAACCCTCCTAGCAATCACAGGGAGAGGTATTCAAAAAAATCTCCCATACACCCCAAAAAATAAAAATCTCTCAGAAGTTGATCGCTTTTTGCAAAAAGTTGAAGAACCCAAACGCCATATTGTATTATAGGTCTACCATGCACGTCTTTACTTTGTAAACTTTTTTCCAATTTTTGTTTTAGTAATTTCCGCAACAATATAACCTAATAATGGAGCAACTTTTCCAGGATAACCTCAATCGCACCCTTCAAGGATGTGGTCGCTCCATATTACCATATTTTACTTTGATATTGGAGGACTTTCTAGGCATGTGTGAATCGCATTCATCACAAGAGAGCATACCGGCATTATAAGCCGATTACCATGATTACATGTACTCACTGAAAGACATGTTTGTAAAATGATTGTCTTTAGTCAATTGGTATAAACATTTTTCTTGAATACCAAATCAAATTTTCAACCTTTTAGACAATTCCTTGCAAACGAAGATTAGTTTCTGATTAAAGTTTTTCCTTTGTGCAATACAATAGACGTATTCAACTTCGTGATCTTGTAATGAAGGTCAAATTAATCATAGCCGAATAGTGGATAGCCGAATCCACTAAAAACAACTACAAACGTCAATAGACATCAACAGATTTAAATCTGATAGATGTTCGAAATGATACATATCGAAGCAATTCTATGAAACACAAGTCTAATGTCTTTTCAAGTCCTTCTCAAAGGAAACTGTAGACGCCTTCTGGAGCTAAGGAGCTAAGTTTGAATTGTAACATTAAAATGATGCTGGGCAATTTTAATGATATAGTGCACACAATGCTAGTCCTGGAACGAACTTGAACTAATTATCTTTTATGCGGGTCGGAAGTAAACTATAGTCTGCATATGGTTTATCAACTTTAGTATTCTAAAAGGAATATGGTGATCATTTGATCATGAAACCGTCAACCGAAATTATTACGGTATTATACCATATCCGTCCGTTTGGTTTGATGAACAGTGTAGGCGGCTCGTGCGCTTTGAAAGAAAAGGAGAAGGGAAGAACACCGGATTCTCAGGACAGGGAAAGTTTTCAGAATGTATTAATTCAACAAGTCCCGCATAGACACCTGTAGATTAGGAAGGAAGTTTAGTAGGGGAGCCACAAACTTTGCTGAAGGTATGGAAAAATCATTTCTGCAGGCTCAAATACTGCCGGATGATGAAAGCCAAGATTTCGTTCATTTAATCAACATGAAAGAGGAATAGAAAATTTTATACTTACGAGTAAGTACAATAAAGCTGCCCAACCAGATACCCTTCTGCCAAGGTTTTTATGGCAGCGAGAGATGACTTGGTAGGAAACTTACAACAAATATGACCAAAGTAATATACTTGAAGAATAGAATCTGGATGGCATTTGAATTAAGATCTTTTCTTGTTTGCACTCTGTAAGGCTTGCTCCCTAGTCCCTAGTCTTTTTCTTGCTGTCTCAGAGAGCCTAAGCATTTTCCATTTTTTTTTAGAATACGGTTTATACATGTATGCGATGACTTTAAAGGTTCTAGTTTTTGCGATGGGACGATTGGTTACACTGCTGCTGTTACATAACCTGTTCGGTACTGTCAAGCTGAGTATTGAGTTTGTCTGCCTAAGTCAAAGAATAAGTTAGGGTCTGGCGAGGAATAACAATGGACAATTGGTGGTCTGAAAAAGACTGATATTCTATAGAACTTTGTGGCATATAATTTTTAAAATTCCTTTGTAAAAAGGAATACGAATATACGAGATGTGTTCCAAAAGTAAGATGAATTTTGAAATTTCGCAGGCAACATGCATAAGATTATCGATTTTTTTTGCTGTTTTGGTGCACATGTCCCGAACATCAGTTCACAGTTTTAAGTAGATAGCATACTTAGTT
This sequence comes from Volucella inanis, assembly GCA_907269105.1. Classification (NCBI taxonomy): domain Eukaryota; kingdom Metazoa; phylum Arthropoda; class Insecta; order Diptera; family Syrphidae; genus Volucella; species Volucella inanis. The sequence goes on along the minus strand of OU026154.1, from coordinate 36,764,715 downwards.
TGTTGTTGACAGATAGGAAGGTTAAATGTGTTTTGGTGTGCTCGGCGATTTTCAATTAATATAAAAAACGGAGCAAAGAATTTTCATCAATTTTCTTGTAAGAAATAGAATCAAGTGCTCTAAAACACTTGAAATGTTGACAGATGCATACAGTGAGTATGCTCTAAGTAAAAAAAAATGTTTAGAAGTGGTACAAGCTCTTCCAAGATGGCCGAGAAGATGCCAATGGAGAACGTTGCTCTGAACGCCAAAGCACATCAACAAAAGATAATAATGTCAAAGCTGTGAAGAAAATTTTTTAAAATTGTCGAATTACATAAGAAAAGTTGCTATAGATTATGGCATATCGGTCGGCTCGTGACATGCAATTTTTTCGGTTTTTTTTGGGAGTGAGACGTGCGTCAGCTAAGTTTGTTCTGAAACTTCTTAATTTTGATCAGAAGAACCGTAGCATGAGCAACGCTCAGAAGCTCTTGGATGACGTCAATGATGATCCTGTCTTACACAAAAGGGTCATAACTGGTGACGAATCATTAGTATATGGTTATTGGCTTCATTGGAAGAGCTCTAGGCTATATCAAAAAGTGCTTTTGAGAAAAGCGTTGGCACAAGTGTATTATACCTGAGGGGAATTACTTTGAAGATGATTAAATCATTACTCATATTGATGAATAAATAAATATTTTTTTCATAAAAATATAAAGTCACCATACCTTTTGACCATACACCGTAGGTAACATGTATGTAAAAAAAACAAGTAAATTAAGATATTCCAATTTCAGAGTTCCTCTGATCCGCATGCGAATCACATTCGTAATTTCAAGAAAAGTTCCAATGAACACCGAATTGGCGGATTGCCATAATTACAATTACGGGGAGATCGACCAATTTTCCCAATTATTGGCCATAACCAGTCTGGGGCGTATCTCGTTCTATTTTAAAGTAATCAATCTTTGTAATCATCTATTAATTTCCACATACAGCTAGCGGGACTGTTAAGGGATGATGACCTCAACAAAATTGCATATTCCCATGCCGACGTAATAGACCCATACTTGTGTAAATAGGTAGCCATATCCACATTTTACATTTCCCATTTCATGGCAAAAAGTCGTGGACATGTAGCCGAAGAGAAATAAAGTGGAGTAGTGGAGGCTTAAGGATTCTTGTTATACTGTTCCAAAACGGAACTCATTCAAAACACAGTGCACAGGAAGTACCCACTGAATTTCATTTTGCATGAAGCAAAGGTTCGTGAACCACTAGCACACCCACGCACCAGGAACGTGCAATGATGCAAATAATAATGGGGAAGTGGTGGACCGGAATGGAGCACAGATACCTTTACCGAATTAACTGATTTGTAATTAAGAGGGAAGCGATTCCCAATTTTTAGCAACTCCCAACTGGCAGAGGGTGGAATTGGGTAGACTGGTGAAATATCTTTGTGATTCTCTCAACAGAATTTAGTGCAACTGTAGGAGCAAGTAAACAAGTACTTCGGTAGGCACCAAGGGGGGGTTACAGTATCTGAAATGGAGGGACGTATGTATTATATAGGTGGTATGCAGATGCTTCAGTTGCGTTACATGGGTACTATCCGCCGGGTGGAGTCATTGGAAATGCATTAAAAAAAAAAAAAAAAACAGAAAACAAAAAGGAAACAAATGAACAATTGCTTGCACTGCCAAGTGGTTACAGTGTGGATTGGAAGCGGTTGCACAAGCTGTTTAGCATTCAATATGTAGACAAGATACAAAGATACTGATGATGATGGTAGAAAACATTACCTTAAAACGTTTCGACTTCATGGAGATTTATGTAGATCCGAATAGTTGAGGAAATCGTGGTGCAAGTGAATGGATTTTAAAGTCTTTTTCAGGTTTAAATTGTTAAAGTTTGACTTTTTCTTATTTTCTGAAGTTCTTAAAAAGATATATTTTTATTTTTTTATTGTAAATCTTATGGCGGGCATACAGACTAAAATTTGTTTTAAAATTTAAAGACATTCCTCGACTTTGGGAGGGAGCTCAGAAAGGACGTTGACGCTCAAGTTTAACTAAAGCTTAAGCAATACATCACAGTCATAAACGACATAAGTTGGTAAGAAAAGTGCAGGTACCGAAAGAGCACCCAGAAGCATAAGAAACTAGAACATAGAAGCATATGGAAACTATGCTTCCTTCAACCGCATATAATGTCTAATTTGCTATCAGCTTCATGATGAAAGAACTAAGGTGGGCTGATTACAGACGTGACATATTGCCACCATAACGTGTTAGGGTATGATATAACCATATGCCCTTTTGGACTATTTAGTAGGTTTAGACGCAGCTCTTTGTCTTTCCTTCAGTACTGTCGAGGAGTAATAATGCCCTTGGCTGAAAAGCTAAAAAGATTGGAAAGTGGGACATAAAGAAGTTGTTAAATATTTTGGAGATAGTACCTTCGTCAAAGTCTTTGTTGAAAGTTGGAGTGAAGCAGATGTATATGTATGGTTGTCAGTTTCCTTTATCTAACCTTCAACTCCATCCACTTTTGTTTCCGTGCACATAGCGTAATCACGTTTTATGAGAGAGTCAGAACCGAAAAATTGTAGCGTGCACAGAAAGTGAGTTTTATTTTTCGTGGACCTTTCATTGCTGCAGTCCCTACAAATGCCTTTTCATATTTGGCTTCATTGGGTGGTTCCTTAAGGTGTTATGAATAGTGACCCCATGCTTATGTAGGCAGTGGTGCTCTGTTGTACTGATCCGGCTTTAGTCATACACTAACCAGAATTTCCAAGATGTATCGCGGGTTGTTAATGGACCTATTATTGGTGGAAGTCATTAGCAACATATTCTCTACTAGTTTGCTAAAATCTCTTGGTTGTGTTTTGTTCGATTAAAATCGATAGTTCAGCCATGTACGAAACCAGTACAGTAAATTGGATACCATGCATATGAAACAGGCAAGTTTGGCATAGAGAAAAGGTGAAAGCCAAAGTATATTTTAATTACATTAAAACCAAGGTGATGAAACATGTAGTCACAGCTACTATCGATACCTAAATACTTCTTTAAAATCTAAGAATATCCCAATAGAATTAGCGTACAGTTTTGTAACTGATTCTTTTATGTAAATATAAATCTAGGGCTAACAGACTAAGAATCGCTCTAATTTGGCGGTCGACATCATTCGGATTTTACTAGTTATCTCATTCCATGCTAATTTATTTTTGTTATTGTGTTGAAATTGATCCCCTTGCATATGTCTTGTCATTCTTCAGTATTATGCCTCAACGAAAACATCGCTTGAAGTCGAAACTTCAATTATCATCTAGATGCCGTCTTCAATAATATCATTCTAAACGGAAACGTGCTTACAGCGATGGAAAAATTAGAACTAAAGCACTGTGGTTCCACCGTAGGCCAAAAGTCGAAAAATTTTTTGTCAAAAACCATTTGAATTAGCTGAGAACAACCCAAAGTTATGGTAAATGAACAAGAAAAATGATAGGGTAAATCAAAACCGTTTGATTTTTATCTCGAAAGTCATCTCATAAGCCCATCGCATTTAAGTTCAAGTGCACTGAAAGTAAGAGTTAGTGTATACTATATATTTTTTTATTTTCTTTCGTTTGGGCAAATCTTTATTTTTTTTTTTATAATGGAATTATTAGTAGAAGGTAAGAGTTCTGTTTCGATTTTTTTTTTTTATAATAATATGAATAAATATATGAACAGTGGTATTGTAAAAGTGGGCTATTAGAAAAATCATATAAAATTCCGTTCTGTGTCTCGAGTCAAACTTTTAAACTGTGTTCCCCTCGTGACCCCCCGATTATTTATATATCACCAGAAAGGCTGAATTATTTTCTCTCTGATTAGAGTATAATCAGCTGCGGAAGCTTGCAGATGCGCTTTTAATTGGGCTTTAAACGACATTACCTCTTGTATTTCAGGTGCTATAACAAAATGCCGCTTTACTAGAATGTTTGTGTTTCAACTTTGGTTATCTGCATCTGAAAGTGAAGGGAATAAGTGCTGTTCCATATTAAAAGAGAAGTACTTTCTTGCAATGAAGTACCAAATTTTAATTCTAACGAACTGAAAAATCGTATCGATTATATTTGTAATAAGCTAGCAGATTTCTGGAAGAAATCTTACCGAAAGTAATACAGCCTTATTCAAAAGTATATGAAATAGCTAAATACTATAGAAGAATGTATTATCTCCCGAAACAATAATACTTTGGCATCAACTTCTTCTGTTGGGCGACCTGCTAAGGATTTTGCAGAGTGCAGTAGACGGTCGAAGCGTAGAAGGTTGGCTCTTTTAGCAGAAATAAATGAATCGAATCTATCAAATACATCTCGAGAGCAACCAAGCTTAGAAGAAGTTCTTTCACTTATCACTGAAGCAAAGTTAACAAAAAATCAGTATTTGTTGATAAGGAATTTTGTGAACTTCTACGCATCGTCTGAAATAATGCCATCTTATCAGAAAGTAATTCAAACAAAAAAATTGTGTTATCCACCAAATGAAAAAATCACTGAGTCATCCGCAGAGGTAGATCTCCAAAGTTTACTTGACCATACAGAAATCAATTTTGCAAACTTTTTCGCCTGATTTTCTAATATGATATTAGTTGGAAAATGAGGTTTCGATGGTAGTGCAGGACAAAGTGAGTATAAGCAAAACTTTTCTGATTCAAATGTCGACAATGACAGTAGCTTGTTTGTGACATCCTTTGTTCCTTTACGGTTAATATGTAAGTCATCAAACCAATTTGGAAAAGAAACTAAGGAGCTTTGCTTGGAAGAAAAAGCTTATTTTAAAAACAAAATTATGAATTTGAATCCATACCTTTATAAAGAGGTTCATTGAGGTTTAGATAACATATTGATTGCAACTAACCATGGTTGATGAAAAGGTATGTTGTGCTTTAAGTGAAACAGCTTCAAGCAAGTGTTACATATGTGGTGCCTCACCGAAACAAATGAACAATATTGAAAAGTGTTTGGAGAAAACAGTTGATGAATGCAAGTACGAGTTTGGCCTTTCCCCACTTCATTCATGGATTCGTTTCTTCGAATATTTTGTTCATGTATCCTATAGATTACATATAAGAAAATGGCAAATAAGATCGGAGGAAGACAAAGCCCTTTTTGCAGAAAAAAGAAATATATTCAGGATACATTTCAGGAAAAATTAGGCCTTATCATAGATAGATCGCAAAGTAATGGGAGTGGAAATTCTAATGACGGAAATACCGCCAGGAAACTTTTTGCTAACGCTTCCATTTCTTCAGAAATTACCGGAATTGATGAAAACATAATTCAGCGATGTCACACAATTCTAATCACCTTGTCCTCTGGCTACCCTAAATACCCAGAAATTTAAAGCATTCGTATTGGAAACTGCTAAGCTAATTGTTAAAAAATATTCGTGGTACAATCTTCCTATTTCAGTTCACAAAGTCCTGATTCATGGTTCTGATATAATTAATCATGCTCTGCTGTCTATAGGTGAGTTATCTGAAGAGGCGGCCGAGGCAACAAACAAAAAATATAAACTTTTCCGTCGGGATCATACAAGAAAAATGTCGTGAAAAGTTTGCAATACAGATTTATTTCATCGATTTCTTTTAAATTCTGATCCCTTAATCCCTTTATTACGAGTATGCGAAAATTACCTAAAAAAGGATATGTATTCTCTCGGACGAAGTGATTTCTTTACTTGACCTTTAACTCTTAATTTTTCGTTATGTATTATTTGTTTGCTTTTTAATTAAATAATTAATTTAAATTTGTTAAAATGAAATGAATTTGAAAAAAGAAACATTTTGTGCTTTATGTATGACTTTTCTATCGTACCGAACTATTAACTAAAACAAAAAAAGCTTTCCCTTCTTAAACTCTTTAAGCGTATCTCAAAAACTTGTCCTGATAGAGCAAAATGGTTTGCAGATTCAGAATCAGGATACCCAAATTACTTATAAACCAATTAAATGAAGTCGTTTTTCAGTGAGCAAGTAATTATGACCGCCTTTGTTCCGGAGTGGAACCACTGTGGAAAGGTCCGAACATGTTGGCGGTAAATATGGCCATGGTGACCGGAATGGCTTTGAATTATTGATTTCAGCAAAACCAATCATTCTGTCATAGAACGCAGTTTGTTAAAGAGTAAGACTCACCACAAAGTTTGTGATAGGTCTTCAAGTTATTAGAAATAAATGATCACCATTTGTGTGGATAGTATGAAATGATGCTTAAGCATACTCGTAAGCAGATGATGTAGTTTTGCTGTCTATTGGATCGTCAATAGAGACTGTCTGCTTTAAACTGCACCTACAGGTGCATTTATTTTTCGTGTTCTGTACAAAAAAAAAATGAAAAAAAAAAAAAAAATAGTGCACTGCAGTGAAAAACAAAAACTAAATAAAAAGTATGACACAGTGCGGGTATCTCACTCTCCCGCTCCTAGACGAAATACTGTTGCTTGAAATCGGTTACTGCCGTTACTGTATTTGTCATACGGTACGCAGTGACTGAGTGTATGTAACAACCGACGGATAGCGGTTGTTGGTGCACTGTTTCATATTGTTGCAAGGGCATAAAACCTACAGCAGTTTGATTCGGTAAACCAAAGTCAAAATTCTCACTTCGCAGCCTTCTTTACGAGTAGCGTCGTTGGTCTTTCTGTTTTCTGTATTTATTTGTAAGTACAGACCAGCAGTTTTGGCACTTAAAAACATAATAACACCTCTTACACACACTTCTGGCACACGAACTAGTGCCACTATATTTTTCTCATCGCAGTCTCGCCATTTACGTGAGTAGTGATGTAGCTTACCAAACTCCACCACAATGTAGTCTCTGTTCCAATCCGAAATTCAATTTCATATGAGTAAAATTCCACCTATGGAAAAATATCGAAACCTAACACCTGAGTTTTAAAACTACTACACCACCCGCCTGCGCCCTGGTGAAAAGCCAGTAAAAGGATATTCATATCCCGTTGGTGCGCGCTCAGAATTATATAAAAAAATATTCATGTGGTAAAATTCCATCTCCGTAAACAAATTATCCACTACTGCTTTATTTACAGAAGCCCTAAACTGGACTGCAATTGACCTTCAACGAGTTTGATGCGCTGTCTGACTTCATTCAAAGAATTGTATCTATGTCTCCTAAAACTGAAATCGTTATTATGAACGATTTCAATATACACAATTCTGGGTGGTTTCAACATTCTGAATAGACAACACTCGAAGGACGATGTGTTAAAAACTTCGCTGCGGGAAAAAAACTTGACGCAGCTTGTAAATGAGTCTACGCGAATACCAGACGTTGACAGTCATACCGCCAACACGATGGACTTGTTTTTGATCTCTCACCCTAATAAGTACAACGTTAATTTCTCGTACACTCACCACGCGGTTAGAGAAGAGATTCCTAAAAGAACCGTATGGCAATACGAGAAAACCAATTGGAACGGACTTAACTCCTTTAGGAATTTTAACTGGTTGTTATGTTTCTACGATAACGACATGGATGAAGCTGCTCATATTATCACAGACATTATTTTCTTTGGAATGAGATGATTCATCCGTCATGGGATGAAGAGTATCAAACCAAAAGAAAAAGCGTAGTACGTTTCGTACTGTAAAGAGACTGTCAGGGTTAGAAAAATATTTTCTCGGTCCAACAAGACCAACCCGGTAGAGGAAAACCAAAGAAAAGTTCAAAGGAGCCACAAATGACTGCCACTCCTTTCTTAAGCGTGTGAAATTCCAATACGACCAAAAACTGAGGCAAAAAATACTTCATTGTCCCATTTATAGTAACATTTGTTGGTCGTTTGTCAAATACATTAGAAATGCTGCCTCATCCATAATCTCAACTCTTATTTACAATGACAATTCAGCTGTCAGGCCTTTAGGCCAACCTACTTGCTCCACAATTTCCGACTACATCAACACTTCCAGATTGTGCACTTGAGTGCGTCGAAGGGTACTTAAAGATCTTGAAATACACAAATCTGCTGGTCCAGATGATATATTCCCCTTCTTCTGAAGAGGTGATCTTCCTCGCTGGCAAAATCACTGAGCTTTTTCAACAATCTTACTTTTTAGGACATTTTCCGAGTAGATGGATAAGAGCATTTGTCCAGCCCGTACCTAAAAAGGCGAAACTTTCTTTTCTCTCTTTCTACACACATTGCACTTACATCCCTTTTTTCTAAGGTCATGGAAACGCTGATAAACCGTCAGTTCATGAAGTATCTTGAAACACGACAAATTCTGAATGACCGACAGTACGGTTTTCGTAGCAATAGGTCTACTTGGGATTTGATGGCATGTCTCACCGAAAACCGAACCAAACCGAACCAAAGCGTACATCAATCTGGAGAAATCAAGATAGTTGCACTTGGTATTACTAAGTCATTTGACAGAGTTTGACATCAAGCTCTTTTGTTGAAAATGTGTGATTTTGAGATCGATGACTGTCTTCTTCAATGGATTAGAAATTATCCTTCGAAACGTTCAATTCAAGTTGCCTGGGATGGTTTTGAGTTTGATATTCACAAAATAAGTGCTGCTGCTACTAATCCAATATTTTCCTTTGCTGACAACAGAATTCTCTGTTTTTCACATGCTTTCCGGACCCACGTCCCTGCTCTTCGGCTGTAGAACGGAACGGCAGCGTATGCTAAGCACGTTGAATTCCCATATTAACAGCATAACTAATTGTGGAACTATCAAGAGAGTGGAATTTAATGCTTCCAAAACACAATGTTGTCTGCTGTCACTTAAGCGAAATTTAAATATCCAACCATTATCCATGAATGGCACTTACAACATCGAAACCGGAAAACTTTCCATTCTCGGTATGTGTGTCAGTGACAACTTACATATTTTGGAATAACCACATATTCGATGTCGTCAAAAATGCTACGAAATGTCTAGGTTTCCTTAAGCGATGTAAGAAACATTTCACTTCCTCTGATCTGGCCTTACTACACCCTGACTGACTCGAACTGCAATCCCAAACCGTTCATTACTGTGAGCTCAAATTTTGACACATGACAGATAATTTTATTATTTACAAGCCTTTTAAACGGTTTGCATCTCAGTTGAGTGGAAAAAATTTTATCCGCGATGGAATTCAAACGTGATAGTGTGATTGCTTTATATTTGGCTGGAAAACCACAAGTAGCTATCGTTAGAGCCTTCCAGCACCTCAAGGTGAATAAATCGTTTGTGTCTCGAACCATAGCTCGATACCGTGATACTAACAGCGTTGCAAAACGCCATGGAGGTGGTCATAAAAACACAGCAGTATTGGCAGAAATGTTTCGGAAAGTGAAGGCTCGAATTGAGCGAAATCCACGTTGAAATGGAAGAAAAATGGCTCGTGAGCTCAACATATCGTTGGAACGGATGCAACACATACTGAAAAATGAGCTTGGGCTCAAGATATTGAAGTTCCAAAAAACACACGATCTTACACCGCAACAGAAAAAAGTTAGAGTCGAAAGAGCGAAGGAGTTGTTACGCTTGCACGAAAGTGGTGAGTTGCCGAAATTGGTTTTTTCTGTTGAGTTGTTATTTGTTATAGAGCAATATGTCAACAAATAAATTCACCGAGTTTACTCGCCAGAGAGGTCCTTCGGAATGCGGGCAAAGCATTTATATCTGAACAATCTGATCTTCTTCACTACAGATAATCCGAGAACGTAAGACTTCACTGAAAGCAGTCGAAAGCTGAATTCAATGAGTCTTGTCTGGGACTCAGGTCACAATGGAGTACCGGGAAATAAAGTCGCCAACGAACTTCCTACGCAAGACACAGACAATAGCTAGGGTTTCATATGAGCATTATTGCAGATTGATTCTTCAGGTTGCTCGCAAGACAAAACAAGACGAAGACTGCTGTCTTTCGTACTGAGGGATACCAAGCTGCTTACTGATTTCGTGACGGGGTACTACGCTTATGGTAAACACTAAAATGTAATGGGCATAAGAGATACAATATCCTCATGCTGTGAATATCTGTGAATATCTAGTATACAGCACTCTGCGCTGAAATGATGATTGCTGGTACCGTAGAGATCTTATCAATGAAAAGCTTACTAATTTTTCTTTGAAGAACTGACTGAACTGCGGAAATTTAGGATCATAAAAAAAATATTTCGTTGATTGCAGGGAAGGCACAAGCCGTAGCTTAGGTGGCATTGTAGCATACGACGTGGTTTGTTTTCCCATGCGACAGATAAAACGCTTATGGAATGGCCAACGAGCTGACAGAGAGGAAGAGGGAGGAAGAAAGTTTTTTGGGATCAGTATTTGGTTTGCTCCACGGGTGGCATCCAATATTTAATTGTGAAATTTGTATACGAGTATAACATAATTTTAGTTAACTGAAAGAAATTGAATGTCTTTCGGGGCCGGTTGAGATTTCCATACTATCCGATTCGGAATTCATCTGAGCCATGACCACCAATTATCTGAAAATAGTCATTTCAATTATCTAAGATTTGTAAGGAAACAACATGGTTGGATTTGACATAGGCTAAACTGTCCTGACTTGTGAAAAGAAAAATTTAATGTTGTGCAAAGACTGTATAGGTGTACCCTTTCAAACGTATAACGTTCATAACTGTTATGTTCATATGTTTATGGCCAAAAGTTCATATTTTGCGATTATCATTTTCTGAGGTTTTTATTCAGGATGGAATTCAACTCTTTTTTCAAAAATTGGTTTGGTTATCTTTTGGCCGTTAGCATTGCTGCCTCAGCATCTATTTGTTGCTCGTTGTTTTTAAGAGTTTATCGCATCTAACATTACGCGGGCTTACTTTTTTTGGATGCTGTTTACACATTTCCACATGCGTTTATATATATTGTATTTAAATGATTTCTTTGGGTACTTGTTCCCGGAATGATTCCTTCGGAATTTTCCACCTAATTTTTATAGAAGGCTTCATGTTCTTAATGCTGACCTGATTTTTTTTTATATCAAAAACATTAATTTCTATAAACAGGCTTCAATTTTGCTATCCACACTGTTGAACATAGTTAAATGTATGTATAGGAGCTGACAATATTCGAGCCTCGTACCCTTAAAATACTCCGATGCAATTCCCAATGTGCTAGCTTCGTTAACCGACTTTTTGATTTGTAAAACTCCAATTGAATCCTTATACGGGTACGTACAAATTTACCCCTGATAAACATACACAGTTACTAGGCACTTTACTATTTAAATGGCAATCCATGCAAATTGTTGGCCTAGAGCAGCTAGTGGCAACCGACCAACTTATAATGGCAATTATCCACTCTTTTAACTGGAATCAAACCGAAAAGTACGTGGTGGATTGGAGAACCGATTCAACACTATTAATTGGCTTCGCGTGCATAATTTCGACTAATTCAGCGAATGTTGCTAATTAATGAATCTAACTAGTGATGCGAACATAGAGGACAACCCATAGTTCATAGTTAGCTCATGCATTTTTTAACAGCTTGGATTTTTATTTCCTTTTTGGTATTTAGCTTACACCAAGAAAGGTATTTACGAATAAAAATTGAAGGGTAGATGCTTGTGGAAGCCCTTAAATTGGAAAGTATTGGCTGGAGGCGTCGCTTTGCGAACTTTGCTGAACATTGCCTTTAAATTAAATTATTTGATTTTAATGAAATTTCAAGAGTTCCGTTGGATGCACACATGAATTTCTTTTGGGAATTAAGTACTTGTGGTTACAGGAGGAAGTTTCGTCGTCGTTTTGCAAGAAATAGAACGACGAAGAAAATATCGTTTGTGAAATAACAGGTAATGGAAAAATCGACTTTGCTTGTGCTCATGATTGGTTCCGCTCAGACCTGAAAGGGGTGTAGTCGAAAGTCAGTGGAAGTTTAAAAACTGGTCAAAGATATAGTGGCCTCTGATGAAGGTGATGACTTTGAATTTCACCCAAACGTCCGCCTCAAACCTTAACGTTTTGGAAATAGTTTAAAAATTCCGGTTGTCTATGAAACATGTAATCATTCATTTTGGGTTCACTTTTTCACTGGATCGTGAATATTGGTAAGAAACAAATACTTGGATCTGAATCTTAGTTTTGTTTAGAACTATACATTTGGGTTGCTTGTAGTATAGTATACGTCGTATACGTATATACGTATATACGTTAACAAACGAATGTTTATAAATGCTTATTAAAAGTAAACCGTAGTATTGTATATTGTTTGTCCAATATTGCTTATTCATGAGGTACTTGTTTTTTTTCCTCCAGAACAGAGTACTCAGAAAAGGAACCAGTCCATTGTACTCTTTGTAAGTTCATTTTAATGGACTTTTTCAGTCTTTCGAAGAAAGAAGAGTAAGCACTTCAGTGATAAAGCCGAATGATCAGAGAGGTAGTGCTCCACGGTGTCATTAAGCAAGTGTCGCTGGATGTTGTATCACTTATGCCCCGTACATTTGAGTGTTTAGCCCCGCCAGTAGGCAGTCTAGAGTATTTCCTACTGAGGGTCTCAGTACCTGGCAATTACATTGGTAAATTCATTTCCCTTGATTCAATTGTGATCTGGGACTTATACTCAGTGAATTTAGCGTTCCGATTGGCTTCAGCGAACTCTTGCATTTTCGAACTACTTTGGAAGTCGTAACAGGGTTCACTAAAGCTCTAAACGCAGCTATCACCACAACATAATTTGTTGGCATTAGGATTGCGTATATCCTGATTGCGATATGCGATTCCGTACATAACGAGGAGTGAAATCTAACGTTGTTGTCCAAAGTTATACCAGCGTCGCATCCTAAACCAGTTTTTGAGCTATCCGTGAAGATCCGATTACATCTCATTACTGGCTCAGATTCTGGCCGAAAACAGTTTTAGGCACAGGAAAAGTTGATTTCGTATTTCTGGCGTCATTGCATTAGACGGCATATCTATGTATAAGACTAGAGTCATAAGAAAGTTGACGTGCAAGTTCATCAAAGCTCCAGTGCGTTTTGTTCCAAAAGATATCAAGGGGAGAGTGGTATCAAGCTTAAAAGGGAATGTCCCCATGCATCTGAGACAGACCTGGAGTCTGGTAAAAGCGGTGAGAGCTTGTTTTACCAAACAATCGGGGCGTAGGATATAATTCGCCTTATAATAGCCATGTAGTTGCAAAGGACCCCCATCAGTGACAGGCCCAATATCATACCGACTGCTTCTTTTCACAGCCAGAAGACAGACAGTGCCGAAATACAGTTTCTTTGTAGAATTGGATGGTGTTGTCTTCGAGGACTAGATGTATCAGACCATTCAGGTTCTTCCTTATCGTAAAGAGAACAACCTTAGTTCTGAGAAGATTGACTGAAAGTTCATTTCTAGTAAACAAATTGTCGATCACGCCTAGGGCTGCCTGCGCTTTACAGCAGACATGATCCAACAGACAGCGCAGATACATTATCCGCCTATGCTTCTGCATAGACATCAGAACCATTGAGCGTATTGAGCATTGAGTCGACCAACATAATAGGCAATCCCTGTTTACTCCGCCATCACATATTTGCCGCAATCAGCATCCGTAATCAGTTTCAATAGACCAGCATTCGTTTGATCTATAAAACTAGTAATTTGTCTCTTCCGTGTTGTATGGCCAAGTTACAAATATCGTCAAAATTTGTACGTCCAGCACGTATCCTTTCTTATCGAGTGCGCCTTTTATTCTCTCTACTAGATTTTGAAGATTTTCGGATTATGGATCTCAGACAGAGCAGTTTTTCGCACTTGAAGTCCGCATTTGAATCCTGGATCACAGGTGTTTGACTTTAAAGAACTGGTGATTATTCCTTAACTATTCTGAGCCACTTTTTCTTAGGGAAACTTGCTACGCTGGCTGCTAGGGTAAGCAATTTCTATTGTATGCTGTGCATCGCAATAAAGTTGTGTTTTAAGTAAAAGTGAAAACCTGACATACCGTTATTTCCTTTTCTGTTTTGCGATCACTTTCCATATAACTTCGGATCTGTTTATACTTAGATTGTAGATAAGATTCTGTTACAATCTCAGAACTATAGTAGCACCATGATGCATAGACGTCTATTTTTGAAGGTATGGAGATCTACACTCTATTTTGAGTATTTGAGTAGTTATAATTTGTCAAGCACTTAGGAGACTTTTGTGTTGAAAGGCTTTGTCAGGGAAAATATGATAAATCTGTGTGCATCTGACGTGTGAAATGGGTATGAAGTGCACGAGAAATGGATAAAAACTTTTCAACTGAACGTCTTTGATTCTTACCCGTAGTAAAGGAAGACCTCGCTTATGGTGGCGATCAAAGAAACGTTCAACCATCTTGGAGTGTGCAACTGGAGACAGTTGGTCAAAGACTGCACTAAGACCAACTAGACTAACTGCGTTTTGTTTTATACTTGTAGGTGTAGCAATTAGTTGGGAGTCGATTAAGCAGCATGTTATGGCCACATTAAGAGTCGAAGTCGAATATACATATTAGATATAACTTGTGCCGCTAAGGAAGTCTATTACCTACAATAATAATAAAAAATAGTAATAAACCGATTGTAATCTTCTACTATTTTCAAAGCGCAGATCATCGCATTATTCTAGAACTTAGCACATAATACAATCTATACAGATTCTAATTATGTGTATTAAAGCCCTCTTTTATTGAAGCTTTTATTTGTAGAGTTATAATACCTTTTCACTTGAGGGCATTATCATTATTCGACTGCAATTCCCTTCCTTTTCACCAACTTCTAACAGGCGAGAACAAATTACGTCAAATGATGGGAAACACTTGTAGCACCGAAAGCAGCTTGAATTGCTATTGCATTCATAGCAATGCAGCTACCATATCTTCATCGAATTTGGCTTCCATATCTCATAAGCTATTTATAGTACAATTAAATTAGATATTCATGAAAATTTTTATTATGTAGCATTCATTTTGAAAATGATATGGTTTTAGCTATTTATTTTTTGCATATAATTGTGCTTTGAAAAACAAATACATTATGGCTTAGGCGCAGAATATGCTTAAAGACATCTAATTAAAAATGAACCTTTTTCAGCAAATTGAATCAAAAAATCATGTAAATCATATAAATTTTGACAAATGACAGATAAACACCAATTATTTAAAACAAATTAACTTGTTTCTTACTTAAATTACTTTATTGGATAACGATTATATTAAATTCATATTTTTTTAGCTATTATAACTCCGGTAAACCTCCTTGACATTGACTCAACCAGGTTTTTGGATGCAATATCATCAAAATTTCGTCATACTCGTAAAAAATTTTTTCTAACTATAATTCTAGTTTTTTGATAGATGAAGGATTGGTTTTTGACATTTTAACTCTAATTCCAATGGGGTTTAAATCAGGGTTTTAACCGGGCCAGCTTAAGAAAAAATTTAAACAAGTGAGATAACTTCAATAAATGCCTAAGAGATAAAAAATATTAAAAAACAATTTTCGGCCGGTGGCAGACATCCTGGAAAATTACGTCAACAGCGTGTGCGAGATGGTAAAAAACTTTGCTTTAATAAATCAATATATATTTATTATTATACATATTTATGTAATATTTTTAGTATATATTAGTAAAAAGTATCTCTAAATGTCCAACTTCATAGAATGAAAGGCATCCCCAAAACATTCTAATAGCCGGAAGTTTAACAATTTTTCAGGTGTATTAGTCGCTCTATCTTTCCTCTGGTATATCTAAAAAAAACTTTATTTTGTTGGTGAGCATGGGGTTCTTGCTGGTTTCATAGCCAGTAATCCTCCTTTCCTTAAACAACTTCGAACAGTTCCAACACTAATTGGTCAATTTGGGTACTCCTCGAGGTCCCTTTATATCTCTGTAGCCGTTTTAAAATGGTCATGAAGGCTAATGTAGGGTCGATGTCTTCTTTGTTAAGCCGACACCCTCCTTTCGCTCAAAATCTCCGGATTTTTATTTTTTATATTTAAAACAAGATCCACTCTTGTACTATGTATTTGTGGTACTTGTACTTGTTAAACTTGATAACTTTTCTTCGGGCGTCAACTTCGATATTTTTTATATTCCCTTTTTTCTTTAAACTCGTCTTTATATTTCAAAAAACCTCAAAATGCATAGCAGTTCCGCATGAGAACTTAATTGATACAAAATAAGTCTAACGGCACAACTCGGATTTCA
Source organism: Volucella inanis (assembly GCA_907269105.1). Taxonomy (NCBI): domain Eukaryota; kingdom Metazoa; phylum Arthropoda; class Insecta; order Diptera; family Syrphidae; genus Volucella; species Volucella inanis. The sequence continues at coordinate 36,748,522 of OU026154.1, read as the reverse complement.
TGCTAAAGGAAACATCTATTTTTTGCTAGCGCTAGGATTTCATTGACCGCCACTGTATAAGTTATAGACTACAAGCAACACGATTTGCAGCAGATTAAAACCCAGCAACAGCAAGTTGGTGACACCAACAAAGAGCATCTAATATGTCCATATAAGTTTTGGTAGTTAGCACCAAGTACTGCTGTGATAAGTTCAGTGCCCAAGCAATACCGGTACCGTTTGGTGTGAGGGAAGCCAGCAGAACAGCAATAACTGGACCAATGTAGTCGGTAAGCTAAGTAAACGAAAACGGTGAACGCAAGTGGAAATCTGTAGCTATAGTTGTATAGGATTTTCTAATAACGACTTGACAACTTTTTTTTTTAAATAAAAGGCAAACTATTTGAGATATTTCGAAAACTTTATTATTGGCTTAAAGTACAATCAAAACATTTATGAATGGAACTCGACTTCGTTCATATGGCTACCGCGGGCACGTTTGCAGCGGTCGATTCGTTGGACCCAATATTCAACGACTTGGCCACACATTTCGGCCGAAACGGCCGCTATTTCGCATTCAATGTTGGCTCTGAGCTCTTCCAACGTCGTCGGCGTGTTTGCATAAACCAATGACTTAACGTAGCCCCACAGAAAATAGTCAAGCGGAGTTAAATCGCACGAAAGAGGCAGCCAATCGACTGGCCCATGTCTTGAGATAACACGTTCACCATACTTACTCTTCAATAAAACGATTGTAGCGTGTGCTGTGTGGCTTGTGGCACCGTCCTGTTGAAACCACATGTCGTCCAAGTCCATATCTTCCAATTCGGGCTAAAAAGAATCGGTGATCATGGCGCGATAACGTTGACCATTCACAGTAACGTGACGATCGTTATCGTCGAAGAAAAAACATGGCCCAAAAACGCCGCCGGCATGCAAACCGCACCAAACAGTTATTTTTTGTGTATGAAGTGGTGATTCATGAAGCACATGTGGGTTTTCACCCGACCAATACCGCATATTTTGCTTATTGACGAACCCATTGAGCCAAAAATGAGCTTCGTCACTGAAGATGATTTTGCCATGAAATTCATCATCTTGGCGCATCTTCTCCAGAACCCAATCGGAGAACTTACGTCGCTTCAAATGGTCCATCGGCTTCAATTCTTGAGTCAGCTTGATCTTGTATGGGTGTAAACCCACATCCTTACGCAAAATACGCCATAATGTGTTCTGAGCGATGCCCAATTCTTGAGAACGCCGTGGAATTGACTAATTTGGATCGTTTGCTAAGGACGTCTGAACGGCAGCGATATTTTCGACACTTTGACCAACCTGTTGTCTCACTGACACGGCAACATCACACAACGAATATGTAGACTCAAATTTTTGCACTAATCTTGTTATTGCCTGTCTACCAGGGGGAAATTTACGACAAAAAATTGGAGTTAACGCTCTTAACTGTTTACTGAATAAACTGACAGTGACAGTTTGATGATTAGTGAAAGAGTGCGTTCACAAATTAAATTCTAAGTTGTTAAGTCCCTATTGGAAAACCCTATATAACTAATTCTTAAGTAATACAAAAGTAAAATAATTCTAAAGTGAACAACTGCAATAAAAACAGTCGCGATCAGCTTTATGAATCAGGTGAACAAGTTCGGTACATTTATTGGTGTTAGGCCGCTCTCGCCGCCTATAAATTATTTGAGGCATTCGAGGGAAGTTCTTAGCACTATCAGGCAGTAGCCATAATTGGAAATAAAATCATTGGCTCTGGAGATCAGGTGTTATTCTCACTTAACACGGTTCTTAATTTCAGAGTTATTGTAGCGCGTTTAGACTTTACATATGCAGATAAAAGACCTGTATACCTCATTGAACAGGAAATGTCGACTCTGTGTCAAGGCAAGTTATCGATTGCGGAATTCTATGATGAGGTGGAAAAAAAGTTGAACTTAATTATTAACAAGACCCTAATGCTTCACGAATGTAATAAAGGCTTGACTGATTCTGTCAGTCAGAAATATGTACTGATGCACTGTTTTTTTCGCGACCATCTGATATGCCTGTTGCTCTTGCCCTCGCGTAGGAGCTTGAAGCAAACCAAGCGCGTAATATCTTTACGAATTCATTTACCAATAGGAATGAACACTCGATAAACTTTTTACCTCTGCAAAATTTCAATTACAATTCATTTAATTTACCCCATTATACAAAAATTAACGCTAATCCACTACGTCAAAGACTAACTGCAATGGATATAGATCCAACCGCTTCACTCCATAGAAATATTATAAATTTCAAAAGACCCACACAGAATTACGCCCATATACCCGTAATAGTGAACCCCAATAATTTTCAAGGCTCTAGGCAATATTTAAATTAACATCCCAAAATCTATGCAAGGCTCCAATCACTTTGATGGACCTTACAATACCAATCAGCTAAAGAGACATCGCGATTCTGATCGAAACACGCTTTTTAAACATCAGAGAGTAAATCATCTAGATCACGAGCTAATGGAAACTAAGTTCGTAAACCAAGAGGGTTCATACAAAAACTGTAATAGTGATCACGAAAATCCTCATACTGAGTATGGTAGCAATTATGGTTTCGACCAAGGTGATAAAACACAAAACGAAAATATAACACCCACACGTAGTGATATCCCAGAGCCTTACGACGAAATAAATTTTTTAGGGGAAGATCCCTTCTGCCGTACGTCGGCAGTACACTGGAAGGAAACGAAATTAAACTCTTAGTGGATACTGGAGCATCCAAAAGGTATCAGAACAGTAAACAAACCATTTCCGGTAAAATCAATCCACGGAACTACCCAAGTTACGTCCAAATGTATCATCAATATTTTTTAAAAAAAAAGTACATTCTTTATACTTCCAACAGTCAAAACATTCGATGGGATTATAGGATTTGATTTTCTTAGTGAAATAAATGCAAAACTAAATTTGGTAAAAGGGATTCTGAATTATAATAGGGGTGAAAATTGTTATGTCGTAATTGTAGAGATGTTAATAATATCTCTATACAAAGCAGAACTATTTCATTAAATATGAATGAAGACGTTGCTTTTCTGCTAAATCGTCACATAAAAGTTTTTGCCAATCCTGGTGAATTGTTACTATTTAATACGAGTGTTGTCGAAAACATTCGAACGACGGATAATGTCGATGAAACGGGCAAACGCAAAATGCGGCTGATTATAGAATTTCAGAAATTAAATAAAAAAACTGTAAGCGATAAATATCCGATTCCGAACACTGCGGTTATCCTGGCAAATCTTAGTAAGGCTTCTTTTTTTACAACCTTGGACCTGAAATCGGGATTTCACCAAATCAAATTGTCTGAGCGAGATAGAGAGAAGACAGCCTTCTCTATAAATAACGGAAAATACGAGTTCTGTAGGGTTCCATTCGGATTGAAAAATGCACCCAGTATTTTCCAAAGGCTATAGATGATGTGCTAAGAGAAGAAATAGGAAAATGTTGTCATATTTATACCGATGATGTCATTATATTTTCTAAAACAAAGGAAGAACACCTTCGAGGCTAACATGCGAGTTTCGTCAGAAAAATCAAAATTTTTTAAGAATAAGTGGAATTTTTAGGGTTTGTAGTATCAAATAAGGGAAAAAAAACATGTCCAGACAAAGTACGATAGATTGTAAGTTAAGAAGCTCTTAGGACACTTCGTGGTTTGCGATCCTTTTTTGGATTGTCGTGATACTACAGACGTTTCATTAGGGACTATGCACAAATCGCGAAACCGATTACTAGATACTTGCGTGGTGAGAATGGAAACGTAGGGAAAATTAAGTCAAAAAACAAAAAGATACACCTCGACCAAGAAACACTTGAGGCTTTTCAGAGAATTAAAAGGATTTTATCATCGGAAGATGTGTTACTTCTTTATCAGGACTATGAAAAGCCCTTTGATTTAACAACTAATGCTTCATCCCATGCACTTGGAGCTGTTCTTTCTCAAAATTTTCGACCTATAACCATGGTATCGAGAACGTTGTTCAAAACTGAGGAAAGCTATGCCACTAATGAGCGAGAACTTCTAGCTATTGTTCGGTCATTGCAAAAGCTCGAAACTTTTTGTATGGAGTAAATCGGCTCAATATTTACACCGACCACCAGCCTCTAACATTTGCAATATCCGATAAAAATCCTAATGCAAGAATTAAAAGTTGGAGAGCTTTTGTAGAATAATTTTCACTAAAGAGTTTTTACAAACCTGGGAAAGAAACTTCGTTGCCGATGCGCTATCCAGACAATATATTAATAGCTTGGAACCAGAGGTTAATTCAGCAGCTGTAACAGCTCACAGCGAGGCTTCCTTAACTCAGACAAGTGTTAAAAATCCCTTAAATTGCTTTAAAAATCAGCTTATCCTTAATACAGGGCAGAAGTTACTAAAGAGAACTAACATAATTTTTGAAAGCCAAATGAGGCACTCAATTGAATTTGATAACATGGACAAGCTTTTCTTAATCCTAAGCGAAGTAATCAATCCCAATGTTGCAAATGCAATTCATTGCGACTTAACAATTCTTGCGCAAATTCAAGATAGACTGATAAATATGTTTCCTTCGGTAAAATTTATTTACGGTAAAATCATGGTTACTGACATTTTCAATCCAAATGATCAATCTGAAATTCTTATAACCGAGCACAATTGCGCCCATCGATCTGCACATGAAAACACAAATCAGGTTTTGAATGATTATTACTTCCCTGCAATTCGAAAGAAATTAAAAGAAATAATTTCCGATTGTAAAATCTGTCACGAGGCAAAATATAACAGACATCCACCAAAGCCTGAAATAGGCGACACTCCTGTACCAACCCATCCAGGTGAGATACTGCACATTGATTTTTATTCAACTGCAGGAGCTCATTTCTTGACATGCTTGGACGAATTTTCTAAATTCGATTAAATCGCGAGCTGTAATTGATATTAAAGAACCGATAATAGAAATACTCAACCTCTTTATACTCGGAAAGTATAAAGTCATTTTGGAGTAAAAATGTTTAATACACCAACCTTTTACAGTATAGGAAACGGACAAGTGGAAAGGTTTCATAATACTCTGTCCGAGATAGCAAGGTGTACCAAGCTAGAACAAAACATCTGTGATACCGCTGAGCTCCTTTTACTTGCTACAGTCAAGTATAAATGGACGATTTATTAAGTCACAAACTATCGCCCAATTGATAAATTTCATTCCATTCAAGAGGAGTTAGTGGATGAAATCAGAAAAAAAAGTATCCGACACAAAACGTAGAGATCTAGACTATCACAATAAAAGCAGACAAACTCGAATTTTTGAACTCGAAAAAAAGAGGTTTGTGCGAACAAATAAACGAGTTGGCAATAAATTTAGGAAATTGTTTATCGAAATGGTTATCCAGAAAGACTAAGGTTCTTATGTATAGACAACTGGAAAGTTCACAAGAAAAACCTTAGGTAATTGTTTATTAACCGAAAATTATCTTTGATTCAAGGCTTTGTCTTAGCTTCTATTTATTTTAAATTCTTTTGGGTTGAAAAAAGATCTTATTCTAAATGAACCACAACTTATTAACTCAGCAATTTAAAGATTTTAATAGTTTTTAATTTGTTAAAAAAATCAATTGTTAAAAGGAAAGTTCATTTATGAAATATTATCGTCAATTGACATGTCAAATTATGGTTAAGGATATTCACAAAAATAAATTAAGGGAGTGACAATAATTTTCCTCTTTTTAAGTTTGCTATTTTTGCTTTTATTGATTATGTTGTGTTTATTTTCCGATAAAATTTTGGAATTACTTGAGATTTAAGAGTATACAAAAAATGTAAAAATAATGTTTATGTAAATAGTACAATATGTCGCTTAGAAAAGAAAAACTAATTAGAAATACTTACACATGTAAACATTCATGTCATTATTAAAATCGAAATCTGAAGGATCAGAACTGAAAACACTTAGTTCCTAGCCATAGTAACTGCTACGATGAAGCCGAGGACGTCTTCATTTAAGAGTGGGAATAGTTATGGACTACTACGATTTGCAGCAGATTGAAACCCAGCAACAGCAAGTTGGTCACACCAACAAAGAGCATCTAATATGTCCATATATGTTTTGGTAGTAAGCAGCACGCAAACCAAGTACTGCGGTGATAAGTTCAGTGCCCAAGCAATACCGATACCGTTGAGTGTGAGGGAAGCCAGCAGAACAGCAATAACTGGACCAGTGCAGTCGGCAAGATAAGTGTTAGCAAGAAGTCAGTTCTTTTGATTTTGAGTTTGAGAACGGAGGTTTTTTAAATAAATTTCCTCATAGAGGAAATTTATTTATTTTTATTTACTTATATTCTCAAAGTGTTTATGTTATATGGTTGGTAAAGAAGGATCTAGTGGAAGTAAAAACTTTATTTTCCGAGTGTTCTTTGATCCTGTCTATATAATCTTTACTTCTACTGTGGGCAAAGCTGCAAGAAGGCAATGTTTATATATTATTACCAGTTCCTGGGTTTGAAAACATGCGCAAGTCTTTATTGTAGTCATATGTTAAACGCTAATTTTCACATTCACTAGTTATGATGGGCTCAGGGAATTTATTTGACAGAAAATTTATACAGAGTTGTTATCAATAATGAGGAGGTGATGCGTTTTGTGAATTTGCTGTTTCGAAACTTTAATTTAGATTTTGCATCATCAAATGGTTTAGTAATATTAGAGAGCTAATTTTTCTTCAATTTGAGTTGTTTTGCCTGAAAAGCTCCTGGGTAATAGCATAAACGGTGCCCTCATCCCATTGATTTGGCATCAAGTTCAAATAACTCTGCTGCAGCTTGAACTTGAATGAAATATACTCTTCAATCTATCTCAAGATGTTTGCTGATGGCCATTTTATCGAAAATTCCTCTGTCCACCGTATAAGCATTTGTTTTTAAAAATTTCCAGTGCTCTTCCACAATGCTTTGATCTATTGCTTACTTCCGTACCTAAACTAAGATGATCCGTGAATGGCAGATTGCGGTTTTAAAAACTTATTTCGATATTTAGCTTTTCCTTGAAGGCCTTTTAATCATGCCCTGTGGTACATGATTTGGGTCGACATTTGCTTTTTTATGCATTTTTAATGCAAACTTAGTTTTCAAGAATTCTTAGATACTGTTGAAGTTTGACGGTTAAATGGTTGCTACGACTTAAAAGAAGAAATAGAACAGTATAGAACATACATCTGACTATTTCTATAAAAAAAAACTTTTCAAAAACCCTCCTTTTGTGAGTAATTCATCACAACCGCAATACTCGTGAAACTTCAATATGAAACACAACTTTTATATCTTATCTGCCTTTGGGAAGGTATGTATTTAAAATTTGTAATTATTTACAAGAAATCATTTGGCGTTATGTCCACAGTATGCTTACATCAATTTGACTTTCCATCAACAACAAACATCAATATAAATAATAATATGATCCGCATTGCTTACTCACAGAATAGAAACATGTTGTTACCAAAACGTTTCTCTGTGCCTAACGTCATTCAAGCATTTTTAATTAAAGACATCTTCCAAGGACTCATTGCCCTTGTTTGTAGGTTAAAGATATATACTAATATGCGTTTGTCTCTGCATTTACTGTGTTACATATCAAATATTCATCAGGTTTGGTACCTCTTGCTTTCAACCCTTTAACACAAACTTAAGCATCTTGAACCACTGTAATGACTTGAACATTGAACCGATTTTGAATTTAATTGTGCACATTATCATCGCGCTCTGAGAATGCATTTATAAAATACAAGTGAAATACTATACATATACAGTTCATGGGCTCTAGATACAATTTTAGCCAACGGATAATTCTTGTGGATGCTCCATTAAATCCTTAAAAGATACACACATTAAAAATTTACAATCAATTTTCAAGGACAGACTGGCAGGCAGCAGATATACATATAGAATCCATCCAACCTATTGCGTGTGCAAAGCTGGCGTTCTAAGCTCATTTACTCGTTGAGGATATCTTGCACATTTGTAAGATAATTCCAACAGCTGAAGTATCCATTAGGATAAATGAGTTGTATGACTGTACATACATTTACTCGTATTCATATGTGGCTTGGTACATGAATTTCATCTTTATTACAAAATATCCATTTAGTATAGTACACTCCGTTTAGCGTTTATGATGCACACACAATTTCGGTGTGATTCAAATATTGTATTATAGAATGTGCCTCTCAAATTTCCAGCCACTTGTCTGATGCACTAAATCAGACATTGCTACGTACATACATACATTTTTCAGTATCTCCTCCTCAAACTCTGTAGCCTGATATAGATAGCACCCATAAGTCATGACATGCAAACAATGCTTCGGGTAAAGTGAGCCGTATTAAGTCACAATAGTCTAATTTAATAGCCGGAATTTTAGTTGCATTAAATGCATTAAAGTCGTATTGCAGAAAGCAGTGCCTATACGGAAAGGGTGGGAGGTTTAACTTCAGCGGGAGGTATAGTACTTGTACGTTATGATGTGGCAATGGCGATGTTAAGTTGAATTGCTGTTTTTAAGTCAAGGTTTCGGAGTGGTACATTTCTGGTGAAAATTTAATGAACAGGTTTTGTAAGCAACATGCCTCTGGGGATGAAAATAATTTCTGAGGAAGAACATACTTAACTTTGCTTTCAATACATTGATCTTTTTAAGGGCTGAAATAATTATGAGCACGAATATGTCAGTTCAAGTATGAGGTAAGCTGTACAGAACAGATGTTGCAAACAAGTTAAAGTTGACCTTTTTAAGTGAGAATTTTTGTCCTTTTTTTATTACATTCTTTTTCTCTAGGAAAAAAAAAAAAAAAACCAAAAAAAGATAGATGGATTGTTGTAAAAAAGAAACAAAAAAGTTTGTGATTGACTTGTAAATTTGAGAACCAAAGTCGAAAGTTAGTTGGGTTATTTTTTTTTTAATAAGTTGAAACGTTATTAGTTTGGGTTAAAGTATTTTTAAAACAATCTTAACAGAGATGGGAGCAAGGACAAAATTTTAAGTAAAATTAATAATTTGTATGCTTGTGGTTTGCAGTGAAGCGTTGCTGGTAAATCTTGATGAAGGTTTAGCAATTTTTCATTCTTGTTCAAAAAATTGGTAAAATTGAAGAGATAATTTCTTTTGAAGCTTCTATGTAGTCACAGGAGTTTTGTGTTAAGGTTTTGAAGATCGCACAGTCAGAAAAATTAAAATGAATATTCATTTTAAAGCACACTTTTTTGTATGACCATATGTTTCACTAGATTTTCTTTTAGACTTTAGAGAACATGGAATGGTGGTATCTTTCCTGCCTATGTAAAAAAAAAACCTGGATAATTTTAGATGCAATACAGAAGTCTATGATAGATAGTTTTCTTGTATTATCATCAGAGCAAGTGACTCAAAAGTCTTGAGCTGCAGACATGTGAACGAGCCTCGATCACTTATACTGTTATTGATTTTAGGAATTGATGAAAATATAACGTGTACAACACCACCTGCGGAAACGGACTTAGTACAATCGGTGGTAAGAAAAAATATTATCACAGCTCACACATATTTCCCAGACCTCCTCAAAGCAACTTAATCTACCCTAATCAAAAACCGTAAACTAGAGAATTCACATTAATAACGATACAATTCACAAATTCAGTATACTGAATGTCCAAATTTTCGCAGATCCAACATTGACTCGGATTTGTACTACGCTGCATTGCAGCCAAGTGCATCGAAATGTTCATTCTACTAGCACAACTAACCATCGGTTGGATGAGGAGTGCCAATATGAGCAGGAAACAAAAGGTATCGGTGCTTATAGAGATGACTGCTAAAATCAAATTCTACAAGCAAAGGAGGCGATAGGAACATCGGATTCTCTGATATAAAACGAAAGAATTAGTAAACGCTCAATCGTGACGACAAACAGCTGCTAACAAAGAAATAATTTTCGGAAGATTTAGCAAAATGTAAAACGAATATTGCAGGAATACCAATACCAAACAGAAGTATGTTGGGATTAGTAAGAGAACATAGTTGAAAAGGCAAAACTTCTGCAGACTGCAGAAGTTAGACGGAATGAACCATCCCAACATGAAACATGATGGATGCCATTATTGATCTTGAAGCAGATGGGGATTTATCAAATTACATAAAGTGATGAAGTTGATTTGGTAACATTGCCTACATAATTTTATTTATCGCAATATGTTAACTCTTAATATTATTAGGTAAGTGTGATATGGGGTCTTGGAACTGAAAAAAAAATCATCGGCTAGATCTACCATAAGAGCAAATTATGGAAAAATTTATTCTAAGGTCGTATATGACAGTTTTTATAAAGGCAATATACCCGTATATTAAGATGTTTTGTGTTAAAAATGGACTCCGATACAGTGAAGCCTTGTTATTTCTTTAACAGCGTGCTTGAAAGGATTACTCAAAATATGGAGAAAACTCAACAGGTCGCCCTTGACAAATAAGGACAACCACACACTCTATGGGGCGAAAGCATTTGAAACTGCTTTTGGTAACTTTAAGAGCGAAGTTTATTTCTTTAAGAATATGCCCATGAGAATAAACGGAGTCTGGAAAATAAGATACAGATACATTTTAGATGGCTAGGACATGTTATGCTAATAAACAGTAACGGTCTCTGAATTCATTCCAAAGGTTTAACGCGATAATGATAGACCTCGCCTTCGTCGTCTCACTCAAATAAAAACAAATTTTAGGCACTTAAATATGAGCAACTGGATTAGTTCAAGATTGAAATGACTGTAGAAAGTTGTTGGTTGAAGCCCAGCTCCATTAGGGCTAAGATATATCTAGATATCCGCAGCTAGCTGCTCATTGATATAATGGCCGAAGAAATGATACACGTACACACAAGAATACATTCTTGTCCACCAAACGGGGCAATTGCTGAGATTCATAGGAAGGAAAGGTATATCTTAGTTCAAAACTGGCAAAACCAATAGTAAACCAATTTATTTCCGACATAGAACCTTGGAGCTCGATAACTAAACTGCTATATTACACAGTTTCTAACTGGTTATGGTGTGTTCTGAAAATATCTGCCCAAATTCAGACATGACTGCTTCCTAATCTGTCCATCCTGTCCAAATCAGGAGGAGGATGCAGGGCATGCAATTTTCTTCTGCCCACGCGCCAGCAACTTTTTACATGAGACAGTGATTGTTAGCGAATTGGCCCTCTCAGAGGAAAAATGGGTTTTTGGGTGGAAAAATGGAAGTGAGAAATCTTGAGCGTCAAAAAAGGCATTGCTTAAGCCAGCAGCCATATACAAAGAAGAAACTGCTAACCAACCTCGCGAAACAATACACAAACACGTACACGAATATCACGTACATAATATATACAGACATACACCCACACACTTTATTCTGACTTTTTCCCACACATACATACTTACCAACACAGGCACATAAATTTACTCAAACATTCCCATTAACAGTAGACCAAGCCTAAAATGCCAATAACATAACAAGGCTACGAGTACTCCCCTGTCCGACGAAGTTATGCTTAACGAAGGTTTCGCGAGGCAAAGACGGGGACGATGTTTCTTTTCGGAGGTAGGGTTTAGTCTCACACTGGTAATTTCACGGTGTATGGACATGTAGCTTTGCTCCCCAAAAAAAAGACAATTACGTAAATATGATCATTAAAAAAGCAGAAAATAACAGTAGGAAAAAGCAAATATCGTAGATCATGAGTTGTGCCTACGAGTTTACGTGAGATTTTAAACAAAAAACGAAAAATTAAGAGTCTACCTAGCATGTGAAGTGTAAAGGACAATATTATTGGAGACCAGAATACAATTTCTAAAAGAAGCTCTACTCATAAAAGTTGAATATTTATTAATGAAATGGCAGTTAAAGTATGTTATATTTAGAAGCTCGATTTACTTCTTTGTTCATTAATTCGTTTATTTATTCTGCGTTATATTAAACTGCAACAGTATTCAAGTTTAAATTAGGTTGCTGGATATTTGGTACCATATACGAGTATATGTTACCAACGAACTGTATTTGAGTGTTTCGCCATTTTCCCGTCGTCACGTCACGTCTGTTGTCACCTTGGTATTGGCAAGAGAGTCTTGTGAATTCTTCCAATCCTCTACTTCTTTCTTTACGCTTCCCAATAACGCTCTGAACAAAAAGCTACGACGAATGCAAAATTGCTTATTCTCATCTTATTGATGCAGCAACCATTGGCAAAATTCAATTCTTTTTTGGAAGTCCCCTGGCAAAAGTTCCTGTACGAGCGTATAATGAAAGGGGTAAACGCGGTTGGCTTGAAGAACCCATTGGATTGTAGTTCTTGGAGTTTGGAACTGTGCTGCAAGCCTTGGAAGAGCTCAGAGCCAACATTGAAGGCGAAATAGCGGCCGTTTCGGCCGAAATGTGTGGGCGAGTCGTTGAAAATTGGTCCAAGGAATCGACCGCGAGTTCCATTCATAAACGTTTTGATAAAATAATAAATAATATTTAAAATAATAAAGTTTTTGAAATATCTCAAATGGTTTGCCTTTTATTTAAAAAAAAAGTTGCCAAGTCGTTATTAGAAAACCCTATATATTAATTCCAAGAATACCAACGATACTTTCGAACTATCCGTCTGTTTTTAAAAGACTGCAGTTAAAGTTAGTTCTTTGCTTGAACTACAATATAAATAAGGCTTAAAGTAAATCCCTAAATTGTACCGGAATTGACTTAAGCGGTGGGTGTTTTTCACTCAGCCTTATGTAACCTGATCGCGAGTAAATGAACAAGAAAATTTATTTATATTGTCCCCAAATGGTAACACCGCGAATATTATCTACAAAGCAGTACTTTTGCTGAAAAAATCGGATATATATGCACATTGGCATGTATTGAACAATTATACGAGTACGTTCGCATTTGAATTTAATATGTACGAGTATTTTTAGTGTTTTCATCGCAGACGTAAAATGAGCTTATCTTCAATGTGAATTGAAGAATTTTTAATCAAACTCAATTCATACAATTAAAAAAAATAAAAATAAATATAAATTCTCCAAATAAAAAAATTCTTATTAAGGTATCCATTACTTGGTTTGTTAAAAAAAACAAATACTCTTTTGTAGAAAGAGAATATTTTTTATCCGCTGCGAAACGGGTACATCAGCTAGTATCACATATCGTCCTTTCATTAAAATATCGGGATTTAAAGCTACTAATCACTGTTATATTAGAAGTAATGTATTCTGCGACTGGTATCGACATATTTATTTCAGAGATATGGATACAAAATATAAATTTAATTGGCTATGATTTAAAAATTTATTTTGTGTGGTTTTTTTGTGTGTATTAAAACGCTTGTAATAGGTGCTCAAAGTACCCTACTTGGTTTTGTATGCATGCTAGAGCCCGTTTTTGGATTTTACTGTGAATGTTAGAATAGATAGATAGATAGTTTCTTATTAGTCTTGCTTCGATTTTTATATTAAAAGGCAAGTTGTTAAAAAATATTATCCATCTTTAAAAAATTGATTACTGTGTATTGTATTGTATTAATCTTCATCTTGATGTTTTTATGTTTTCGTTATTTTTCAAGTTATACTGCTGGACGTCAGAAATTTGTACTATGCTATTACTCATATATTTTGGTAACAACCCGTTCTTCATTGTAAATATCAATATCATTGCATTGCATGTTAATTTTTGCTTGAAAATCATCCATTTTAAACATTCAACCATATGCATACTTAAAGTATAAATGCTAAACTTTAGAATTGTTCGCATCGCCTTGTTTTGTAGTTTCTGGAGTCGATTTTTAGTTTTCTGGCTGCACATGCACAAAATTGTTGCTCAGTAATTAAAATGAGGCAATACTATTGCATTATAAATTAGTATAGCTGTTTCGAATAAGATTTAACTGCACAAAAGAGATCATTAATTTTCGTCGGTTGTGCTCTCTCTGTTATATATGACTTGAACCATCTATTTTCCACTAGTATTGGAAGCATCTTTGAATTAGATTAGATCAGATTATTTATTTCTTATACATTAAAATTTTCTTACATCAAAAGATACCATGGAAGATAAACAAATGTACAAGAAAGGTGACATTCTATATTTATATACAAGTAAAAAATAGAGGCGAATGCCACTTCTGTTTGCTTAGACAAAATTTTTAAAAAATATTTTTAAAATTATTAATTAATTAATTAATCAAAAAATTCAATAAATCGTGTGATAAAGGTTAATAAGATAATTTAGCTATAACCCAGTTTCAGTCGGAGATGATACTCGACAGGTTAGACCACATTCATCACGTAGTGAAGAGGCTATAGCAGCTGTAGCTGAAAGTGTACGCGAAGACCGTGACGAATCGATTCTTCGTCATTCTCAGCATCTTGGCTTGACGTATTCGACAAATTGGCGTATTTTACGTGAGGATCTCGGCCTAAAAGCATACAAAATTCAACTTGTGCAAGAATTAAAGCCAGGCGACTTAAATTTTCGTCATATTTTCAGTGAATGGGCTCTGGAAAAACTCAATGAAAATCCGGTGTTTTATCGTGAAATTTTGTTCAGAGATGAAGCCCATTTCTGGCCCAATGGATACGTTAATAAACAAAATTGGCGTATTTACGTACCAAGAGCTACCATTACATCCATTAAAAACAAAGATATGTTGTGGTTTATGGGCTGGTAAAATCATTGGTCCGTATTTCTTCAAAAATGAGGAAAATCAGAATGTTACCGAACTATGTGCTTCCAGAGATTCAAGCACATGTTCTCGGTTAGCTCTGGTTTCAACAAGATGGCGCTAGGAGCCATACAGCGCGTGAAACAATGGACTTCTTGAGAAATCATTTTGATGAGCACTTAATTTCAGGTTTTGCTACGGTAAATTGGCCGCCTAGATAGTGCATTACTCGTGTTATCCGCGAGATACCAGTCACTATGCCCGAACGAGTCGCCAAAAATTGAACGTTACGAATGGACCACCTCAGACGTTGTCATAGCCAACATTTACATGATATTATTTTTAAAAAATAAATGCCATGAATTGTTATTTTAACCAGTAATAAAAATTTTAAGTTTACTTTCAAATTTATGTATTTTATTTTACGTTATAAATCAAACCTTACGATGAATCACCCTATATAACACGTACAATACGATTATATTGATTCCATGTCCGGACATTTACTACAGACAAGGCTAATTTTACATTCATTAATAATTGCATTAACACTATTTTTATCTAAATCAATCACTTTTCTTAAAATATTGTTCTGTTTTTTAACACAACTTATAAATTCTTTTTCAGTTAACTTATTTGTTACAAAACTAATTTTATTCTGGGTTTCCTCATCTCAAAACATATTCACATTAGAGTCCTTTCCAAGTTTTTTACTTGAAATGTCTGAACATTTCCTCAGAAAGTCAAGTGGTGGATCAGGTTTTCGTTTATAATTTTTATTTTTTTTTTTCAAAATAAGTGCAAACAGCCTAGCCCACTTTAGGCTTTTTTTGCTTCAAGAGGCGTTGTAATTACCATAGAGCATTTGAAGACTTAAAGCGGTCTTTTTTGTTCAGACAATGACAGTGTGAGAAAAAAGAAACTGAAGTGTATGAAAAGAAAAAAAGCCGAAACGACAAAATACCACACACTCAGAAAATATTACAATATTTCTGGCATTAACATTTAAATGAAATATAGTAACTATCCCTTAGTTTAAAATTACTTGCATTCACATTAGGAAACGAAAAAGGGAACAAAAACATCTTAAAGACATGAACAGCAAAATGAAATTGTGGTCGAATATTGTTGGCATTTAAAACATGCAGCGGAAATCAAAATTGTCGCACGTTCAGAATTTAGCTACTGAGGTAGAAAATACACTTTGTGATATCTGTTACCTGTAGACAAATTCGAGGAATAATGTTGGTGTAAATCACCAAGTAACAAATTAAGTTATTTTCGGGTGAAAGATTTCTTAGTAAATGAAGGGGAATATTTTACTTACAGTGCTAGAATCGCAAAAGATTTAAATAAACTTGGTCAATCGGGTATCTGTTAAGGTGACCAGTAATACCGTCTCAACCTTAATATCTGAAAGCAAAATTGTCTGCCTTTGAAAAATCTCTGACCTCCCTGCCGTTCAACCGTTACAAAATGACAATATATACAACATTACTGTTGCGGTATTAAGTTTTTGTACTTTTTGCAAAAAAAAATTTTATTTTTTTTTAATGATAGGCATAGACTGATGATTACAGTCGACACTAATTTTATAAAAGACCTTGTACAATCGTCAACCCGACGAATAAGATGCAATAAAACAATGTCCATTATAAAAAAACAAGTCATTTGGAGGACTATCTATGGAATCGTTTCTATCAACCAATCGGCTGAGGCTAGGTAAGTTCGACCCACCAATTCTTTCTTCAGAATAGGTATTAAAAAACACAAGAGTTCCAGATTGATATCCTCCACCACTTTATCGGTTCCAAATTCATCTGTGACAGAGTTTATACTTTTTGATATCCCTTCTGTGCAAAATAACTCTTCCGTCTGTGCAAAATAAACGCAGATAATGCACGCTTTGCATAAAATTTGCGGGTTAACTCCTGCAACACAAATTAGAACAGCTGCAAGCATGCAGCTGATGATGATTTGATAACATATTGACATACAGGAAAGAAAAGTGTACTCTCAGAAACAATGCCTAATTGAGAATGACTAAAATGACTTTACCTAAGACCCAGCTGATCGCAGTCGTGTTTTACAGCGACGAAGCATAAACTCTCACTAGGGCGTAGGGAAAATTCTCAAATCATAGTGGGGTACACAGTGGGATCACACAATTCCACAAAAGAAAAATATTCGACTAATGGCCAATTCAAAAAATCTTTAAATTCAACACAGGGAAACGCACAGTAGAGCAAAATTGCAGCTAAGGCTGAAGGGGAATTTCACCAATTCGGCAAGCGGAGTTAGCTGGGTAGGTTGGTTAAATAAGGACTTGGTTCCGTATAAAATTGAAAATAAGTACATAAGTACCTACAAATAACTCCTCTTTTTTAACTGGCGCAGTCCAAGAGCTGTTCCCAATTTGCTGAGGCTTTTCATGTGCATAATTGTGTGGTTGAAGGGCTAGTGTCCGACCTTAGAAAAGTTTTCATGCTTTGTCTGAATCAAAATAAGTGTTCTATGATGGATCTGTCCAAATAGAGTGAAAACAGGACCTCAACATTTCAGACTATAAAGGTAAGCTATAACAAGATACACAGTGCACTGAAAAAGAAATTCTAATTGCGGATAGTAGCACATGGAACGAATAATATTTCACGGATAGTTTTTTTTAATAAAATTGCTCAAGTGTGTTATTTTTGGTGCAGTCCGAGAACTGATGTTAGCTACTATAGTTATTAAACTTCTATCGCCAAAATTTCAAGAATAAAAGTTTCGTATATGAATATATAAAGAGATTAGGTTGCCATATTTAAGACACGATAGAAAAGATTTTATGGAATAGCGTTAGGTAGATTCCACCTGGAGCTTGGTACTTTCTGCGTCAAATAACCTCATTTCGCTTTTTCTCAAATTTTTTATATTGCCCTCCACCCCGTCGATTTCGATTGCCAAAGGCTTTTACCCAACGCAGGTATCGGATTTAAGGCTTATTAAAGCTTTTAGAACCATAACAGGGTTTCTTATGAGTTGCTTATAACCCAATGGAAGTGCTTTTATGTCCATCTTTTGAAAAGCGAAAGAACATGCATCGATTAAACCTTACAACGATAACACAAATCGAATAGTTGTACGTTCCCTTTAAGTGGTCTTTAATTACCCTAACAATTTAAAGACTATTCTTCTCGGAGTGCTTGTGTGCTGCGGTTGATGTAATCCAATCTATCTGCATAGGTTGTAATTTTAAATTAAATTGCGCTGTACGACATCCGAACCGAACTATATCATAGTATTATTCTGTGCTATGATTTTTTTCTCCTACATGTTTCATATCCCATGTACCAGATCACCATGGTCACCCAATTTCCAATTTCCATTTCGCAGTATTTACCTTTTTTTAATTACTTTAAATTTTATTTTAAATAAGTTTTTTGTTTGTTCTTTTTTGGTTAAGTTAAATCCATGTCACAAATAGAGCTAACAACTGAGCACTTGAGCTTTGTAGATATGTATTGTATTTATCAAATAACCGGGATATAAAAATTCAACTAGGGCGGGTATTTGAAAAAGAATACAATTCGATTTGAGTATTGACGGCAGCTGCTTGGCACGGATTTGTATCTGGGATTCTGATCAACTGTTGGTCAATGCTGTTTTTTTTTTCGTTAACAAATAAATATTAAAAATGTGATTGTATGCATATAGAGCCACTTTAAAAATGCAGAAAAAAGGTTATTTGCGAGCAGGTGTTTTCTGGAATGAGTTACCTCCCTCTATTTTTAATTTGATTTATATTTTGTCAGTTTGAGGTTAATTGGATCGTAAATTATAATGCTTGCTTAATTCCCATTTGGAGGGAGCGATAAATAAGTCAGTTTATGGTTACCGGATATTGATGGAAATGAAATTATTTAAAATGGCCCTTCAAACTGAGAAGGGTTAATGAAATCGTGACATTATGTATCAATTACAAGAATTATTGGCGAAGACGGTTTTGCGTTACGGTTCGGGTTTTCTCTTTTTTTGATGAGGGGTCTTTGTGGCAGTGAGGTAGTGTTTTGTGGCATAGACTTAAGGGATTTAGTCACAATCCCTCATCGGGTTTATTGATGCCAAGTTGAGTAGGCCAATTACTGTGGAATTTGAAGAAAGCTTTTTTTTTTAGGAAACGGAATATCATAGTCATTCGACTGCACCATGTATATGAAAATTTTTAAGGTTTACTATGGTTAAAGAATTATCCCATATTGTCAAATTACTCATTTGGAATGTCGATTGGTATTAAGATTGTATGTGAATCTATTGATTCTTTCAACTCTATAGTGTGCAGATTGAAGCAAGGAAACTCACAATTCTTTACATATGACTCAAAGGGTGCTAGAGCATTTAAAAGCATACTCTATGGCATGGATGATATGGACAGTGAACTACTTAAAAATGAGCTTGTAAAACTCGGTTTGAAGTTCAATGATTTAAAAAAAAAAAAAAAAAATTAAAAAAATATCTAAGAACACTACTGCGACATTTTTTACATTATGTCTTAATGGTGGCCTACTTAAAAAGGTGTTATCGTTACATTTTCTATACGGTAAATAATTGGAGTTACCAAAGAAAATTGAAAGGTAAGCCCATCCAATGCCAAATGTTTAGACATGGGGACAGGAATTGTAACATAAGAACATATTGTGCTGTATGCGCTAGTCATAGATGAACTAACTTAGATTGCAAACAAAGCCGGTTTTTCAATGGCAATTTCTTTCCCTTTTTACACAAAACCCGTCCATTTTACAAGAAAAGGCCATCCACATTACACATATTACACAACTTTACCTGTCAATTGCCTACATTCTTCAAAAATGTTGGAGATGTTCAGCGATGTTCAAAAAGTTCGATACCCTTTTTATAATAACAACTGTCTTGCTCCTCAAAATAGACATTAACTGCCGACATCACTTCTTCATATTTGGAAAATCTTTGACCACTGAGCCATTATTTCAAGTTTGGGAACAGAAAATAATCCAAGGGGGCTAAATCTAGCGAATAGGGTGCATGAGATAGCAATTCAAACTTTAATTCATTAATTTTGGCCATTGCATTCACGACACTGTTTTTGCTCAAGTGGGAGCATGTCCAAATTTTC
This sequence comes from Volucella inanis, assembly GCA_907269105.1. Classification (NCBI taxonomy): domain Eukaryota; kingdom Metazoa; phylum Arthropoda; class Insecta; order Diptera; family Syrphidae; genus Volucella; species Volucella inanis. The sequence continues at coordinate 36,728,658 of OU026154.1, read as the reverse complement.
AAATAATATGCGATGTACCGCACTTTTTGAAATGCCTACAATGTCTGCTAGCTTGCGCACTTTCAGTCGACGATAATCTAGTACCGTTTTGTGGATTCTCTGCACCATTTCTGGAGTCGTCACCTCATTTGGTCGACCACTGCGATGCTCGTCTTAGCAGCTCGTACGGCCTCGTTTAAACACCGCAACCCAAAATTTTACTGTTGTAAATGACGGAGCAGACTCACCCAGAATCCAGTTCAGCTTTTATCTTGGTTGGGCTGACCAATGATGATCAATTTTCTCAATTTTTACAAATTCACTGACAAAGTTCACTATTTATGGTTGCCAAACAAATACATACTAAACAACGTGGCGATTTTAAACTTGAAACATTTGCTTTATAGACTGTGTACTTTCCAATACAACTACCGCCATGTCATTGTCAGGTCGGGTACTTTTGGGACGGCCCTCGTACAGTAAAATCTCCAGCAACAGATCTAGCAACAACTCCATCAACACCTATGACAAGTTAGCTGGTTGCAAAACCAAAACAGACCAATTTAACGTTATTGCACATTTAGCTACTAAGTTCTTGTACCCTAATGCTTAATAATATTGTAGATAGAAACCTAAGAATAATAACTTTGAATGCGAATCTTAAACTGTAGTAACATTGATATTGCTTTGGTTACTGAAACGTGTTACACAATGATTTGAATTTTAATTTATCCACACCTAACTATTGATAGAGATAGAAGAGAGATAGAGAAGGTAGAGGGGTTGCAATATTAATTAAAAGATCAATTCAATATTCGCCTCTACCTGTGTTAAGAACGCGTTATGTAGAAAATATAGGCATTCAACTTAATTTAAACAATCAGGGAAATATCAATGTGTTTTGCATATATTTTCTCTGAGAGAGCGCTTCTCAAGACAAAAGAATTGCCGTGAGAAACGACTTTCATAGGTTATTTGCTTTGATTTGGAGGCATAGGAATTGGGGTTGTGTAAAAGCTAACTAATGAGTTATGTTACCAATAAAGCTTGACAGAACAAAAGAAACACTTGTTTGTTTTTTTTTTTTTTTTTACCTGACTCGAACAACAACTTTTTAAAATTGCTATAATTTTTTTATTTTTGATAAATTTTATTGTGCTAAAGCAAAAAATGTTGGAAAATATATCACTTTTCAAATTGAATTAGTAGCTTTTAATATGTCGACTTTGGCGCGAACAATGGCCTTGAGACGGCCGAATAAATTATCGCACGCTGCACGCAAGTGACTCTACGGTATTTTGGCCATTTCCCGGCGAAGTGTTTGTTTGAGGTGGTCCAAACTCTGGTATTTTTTAGTGCCAACCTTCGCCTTTAAAATACCCCAGACCAAGAAATCCAACAGATTTGCATCCGGAGAATTTGCAATCCATTGTGTCGAAGAAATGAAGTGTGGAACATTGTTTTTTAACCAATCTTGGTTGACGCGCCCTTTGTGAGACGGTGCCGAGTCTTGTTGAAATGGCCACGGTCTCCGACCGAAATGATTGCTTGTCCAAGACTTCAATACTGCCTCTAAGACAGTATACAGTATACGACCGCATTATTTTAACTCCACGATGTAAAAATACGAGCGGAGAGCGATCATCGGCGGTTATGGCGGCACAAACCATCACCATCGGTGCTGCCTGATTTCTGATGACCGTCCGAAGGTGTAAATTTTCGAAGGACCTCTCTTGCAAGTAAACTCGGTCAATTTGCTTATTGACATATTGCTCGATAACAAATGACGACTCATCGGAAAAAACTAAATTCGGCAACTCACCACTTTCGGGCAAGCGTAGCAACTCTTTCGACTCTAACTTTTTTCTGTTGCGGTGTAAGATCGTGTACTTTTTGAAACTTCAATGCTTTGAGCCCAAGCTCATTTTTCAGTATGTGTTGCATCCGTTCCAACGATATGTTGAGCTCACGAGCCATCTTTCTTCCAATTCAACGTGGATTTCGTTCAATCCGAGCCTTTACTTTCCGAACCATTTCTGCCGATGTTGCTGTTTTTTTATGACCACCTCCATGGCGTTTTGCAACGCTTCCAGTATTACGGTAACGAGCTATGGTTCGAGACACAAATGATTTATTCACGTTGAGGTGCTGGAGGGCTCTAACGATAGCTACTTGTGGTTTTCCATCCAAATATAAATCATTCACACTATCACGTTTGAATTCCATCGCGGATAAAAAATTTTCAACACAACTGAGACACAAATTGTTTAAAAGGCTATAAACGATTTGGAAATTATAGCAGTCTGAAGTTAGTTACTGTTCGAGTCAAGCAGGGTGTATATACATAATACGTGGGCTGAAAATTCCGTGCCGTTTGTAAGAGAGGGCACCACTTGAATTAAATCCATACCACATTCATAAATCCATAGTTATTACCAACCTTCAAAAGATATGCGTATAAATTTGACAGCTGTCGGATGATTAGTTCTCGAGATATAGCGTTGTGAGTGAAGCAACTTTTGTTATTGTGAAAAAAATGGATTCAAAGCAATTTCGTGTGTTGATTTATCATTGCTTTTTGGTGGGAAAAAATGCAGCCGATGCAAAGAAATGGCTTGATAAGGGTTACCCGGACTCTGCACCAGCCGAACGAACCATTCGCAAGTGGATTGAATAATTTAAAAGTGGTCATACAAGCACCGAAGATGATGCAAGCAGTGGACGTTCAAAAGAGGCTGTTTCAAATGAAAACATCAAAAAAGTCCACAAAATGATTACGAATGACCATAAAGTGAAGTTGATCGAGATAGCTGAGGCTCTGAAGATATTAAAAGAGCGTGTTAAATATATCATACACGAATATTTGAACATGCGAAAGCTCTGTTCAAAGTGGGTGCCGCGTTTGCTCTCTATTCTCCAGATTTGGTCCCCAGCGACTATTTCCTGTTCGCAGACCTCAAAAGAATGCTCGCCGGAAAGTGATTTAAGACCGATGAAGAAGTAATCGCCGAAACAGAGGCCTATTTTGTGGCTTAACCGAAATCGTACTACAAAACTGGTATCGAAAGATTAAAAAACCGTTTCAATCAGTGTATCGCCCTTGAAGGCAACTATATTGATAAATAAAGTTGAATTCTGAATTTTGTGTTTTACTATAAAACGGCACTGACTTTTTAGCCCATGTGTTATGTACGTATTTTACATATTTAACTTTATTATAAACTTCACAAAATTACTTTTAGTATAACGATTCTTACACGTCCGTGATCAAAACTCAAGTCCTCCAAGAATGCCTACTTGCTTGATGTGTCTTTCAAAATAAACCGTTACCACTTTTAGCGTCGTTGTAACTCGCGTGATGTTGACAGCCGATCAATATTGATGAAGAAACTTTGATTTTTGGAAAGAGATCAAAAAGTTGGCTTGGGTTCAGTAACGGAACATAATTACATGCACTTATGCGTGAATTGTGACGTGATGCTGTTGTCAATGCAGGCCAGAGACAATGAAATGGAAATTTTAGTGGTGAACATGTGTAATGAAACATGTTACTCATGGGGTAAAATATTGTCCAGTCTATGTTACCTATGTTGTGTTTCCCCCTAGTCCCACCTACTTCCCGTGTGGTTCACGTGGTCATCCATCTGTGGTTGATTTGTTCGTTACTATTACTTTTAAACTAATAACCCAACCAATTGTTGCAAACGTGCTTAGTTCAGATCATATGTCTGTTTTTTTTTCTGTAAACTTCGTAGGTCAGGGGTAAAACGAGCGCAATACAAAGAGGAATTAAAAAAATGCAAACTGGCCACATTTTCGTTCAAAAATTAATTATAGGCTCCGAAATGAACCGACAAACTTAGAAAGTGCTTGTACTAAAGAAACTGTTGACACTGTTTTAAATCAGCTTTCGTCGATCGTATTGAATGCTGCTGAAAACATTGTTCCTAAAAAACCGATAAATGGAGTTTACATTAAGCTTGCTCCCTACATTTTGGAGCTTATAAAATTAAGGAACCGAGATTAAGACCCCTTTTAAAAATATCCTCAAATATACTGCACGTTCGCAATAAAGACTGGAAAAATAAACTTAAGTAACTTGAAACAAATGCCAGACTTTTTTGGAACATAGTTAAGGTAATAAAAAATAAAAGAAAACAATTGTCTTTCCTCAAAGACTCTAATAACACATGTTTTCGGAATTTGAAAAAGCAAATGCTCTTACTTTGAGCTTTGCAAAAAACCATAACCTAGCAACAAATTTAGGTGATGTAGAAACCGAAAATATTGTAAATACCTACCACAAAACAAAGATTTTTTTCTGAAAGGATCTCTCAAAGTACTGAAGATGTTCAATGTATAGTATTAAAAACATATGTATACATTTCCAATTTGTCCAAATCCGGAATAAACAATCTAGCATTTCTTATTAATGCTTGTGTAAAAATGGAGTATTTTCCTGACGCTTGGAAGTTAGCTAAAATTGTTCTGGTGTTCAAAGCCGTCAAGCCACCTGGAAGTCCTGAAAGTTACAGGCCAATAAGTTTTCTCAGTAGACTCAGCAAAATACTAGAAAAAATTCTGAAATGTCAAATTCTCAAACATATCTGTGACAATAATTTATTTATTAATGAACAATTTGGTTTTAGGCAATTTTATAAGACCTCGTATCAAGTTCATAAAAATTATAAATATGTAAAAGCAAATCGCTCCTCAGGTAAATCGACCTGAATGGTGCTTTTAGATATTGAAAAGGCTTTCGATGTCTGGCACAACATCCTGATATTTAAAATGATAAATTTTAACTTTCCGTCACATATTTGTTTTAAGTTCATGTTAACTGTGGTGCCTCAAATTCAATATCGTTCGATTCTGGTGTTAACAAGGTCCAGTCCTCGGTCCTGTTCTATATAACCTCTACACTTCTGATACCACTTACTTGATCAATTTTGAAGCAGCCATTTTAGCTGATGATACAGCAATATATTCTTTGCATGAGTTCGCTTCCAATATTGTAAGCAGAATCAAAAATGCCATAGAAGTATTAAGGAAATATTATTCAAAGTTCAAAATTAATTTGAATGAAGATAAAATGCAGGCTATCTTTTTTACCAGAAAAATACTGTGATGCTTTTTACCTTCCTCTTAATTACAAGTTAATGGAGTAAACATTCCTTGGGTGACCTGTGCTAGATATTTAGGGATTCATCTAGATACAAAACTAGCATGTAACGAACACATAAACAGAACAGTAACGAAGATAGGTATTGCCATCAAAATGTTGTATCCATTCATAAATAGAAAATAATTCCTTTCAACAGAAAACAAGGTTATAGTCTTTAAAGTAATTTTTCAAGCAAAATCTGGGGCGAATGTGCAAAATGCCACATAAGAAAACTACAATTATGCCAAAACAAAGTTTTAAAAATTATGCCTAAATTACCCTGTTGAACTGATTTATGAAAGAATTAGGAAACTAAAATCTTAATTTGTAGAACGGTGTAGTTTTGCGGATAAACCTCTCATAAATGAATTACGCTCTAATTAAATGCGACTTAGTTATACAATATATTTAATTTGTTTTCATTTGTTTATTCATTTGTTTAATATATTGTATTTATTATTATTTATTATTTATTATATTTTATTTTCTTTTCTTTATATGGAAGGTTTTAGTCGTGTTTCCTTCTAAAATTTTAATTTTTGTTAAATAAATTTTTTTTTATTAAAAATTATAATAATTTAGTGAAAAGGTAGTATACCTGTATACCTGTATTCCTGTATTGTAAAATGTGCGGTAACAATCCAAATGTAAACTATTATACGTAAAATAAATCTATCTATCTATATATCATCACTGGAATGTTTTAAAGTTTTAAGGGGTCATACACTTTGGCTGAAGGTAAGGTTAGGTACATTCTCACACTTAGGTCTTTGTAGGCCCATTGTGATGTCCGGGTGAGGGAATTGGAAGGGAATGGTGATTTAGTTGTGGTTCCTAGTTTTGGTTTCCGCTTTCCGTTCTGCGTTGGTTGTCGTTTGACCTTGGGTCTATACCATCTTATTGCATTCGCGAATATGAAAAGAGATGTAAGTAAAGCAGCAGATAATTCTTAGAGTTTGTGGAGGTAATGACTGACACAGGTTTCTTGAGATCTCGCAGGGTGTAAGGGTTTTCCACCATACATTGGATTAACTTTGTTTTGTATCGTTCGGTCCATGTATTCTCAGAGTACATAGTAGAGGTTTGATGTTTTGATCCGCTAGTTTCCTTTCGAGAAAGGATTCTTTTCGAACTAGCTCATTCGTATGCTAGTTTCCTGCTACTTTTTTGTGGCCAGGGACCCAGCATAGCGTAACCTTTGATTTTGACTACCGCGATGGCCTTGATAGCATGGATGTCGATAAATATAGTATTTTAATATTTTCGTGGAATATTGAAGTCTGGCTGCTTCTGCTACAGCTAATATCTCAGCCTGGAAGACACCACTGTAGTTCGGCAGGCGACGTGAGTATCGTAAGTTCAACTGATCGGAGAAGATCGTGGTGCCTTCTTCGGTCTCCATCCTTGATCCATCCGTAAAAATGGATATCGAGTGTGGTACCATTTGCTTCCTGTCTCATTCCTCTCTGCTTGGGCAATTGCAGGCGAATGGTGTTTCGAAGTCGTGATGGGGTATTATGTATTCCGTATTGAAGCATAAACCCAGTTCACTTGTCATGATCGAGGCGTGGCCTTTTGGATTTGGTTTCCATCCATTAAGCTGACTCAATCTGAAAGTGCTTTTTGCAGCAGATTCTTGCGTGTATGGATCTAGTGGCGAGAGGCCTAGTCCCGCCGTTGTACTTTTGTCAATAACCTAAAGTTGGTACTTTTATTTATGGATTGCCATCCGTGTATGTTAATAGGATAGCCTTGGGTTCTAGTAGGTTGCCATTTTCTCCAAAATATACGACTGACATTGAGCTGCCAATTCATTACTGGCATTGTTCGATAGTCCGAGGGTTGTTTCATTTATGAGTGAATAGAACAAGCTCGGTTTTTTGAGGGTTGATTCCCAGCCCACGGAATGGTTTTACTGATCGTGGGGAGTAACTTGCCGATGGGCATAAAAATATATGCAGTAGCTTTAATCCTTCCCTTTTTATCATAGATTCTAAAGTTTTTTATTAACCACTAGGGTCCACAGAAATATTAGTCATTCTTGAGGTGGTGACGTCAATACCGTGTAACCTAGTATTCCTGCTGCGGACCATACAGGTTATCAGGTTCAGTAATGGAGGATGAACTCCAGCATTTCATAAGTTTCTATTGTCAAGAAAGACTTCTAATGTGTGCTCTTTGTGCTGACAACTTCCTGTAGGGCCGTTTCCATGCTGTTATATTTCGAATAGGCATGCTGGGCTCTCAAGTGGTTTTTCGTTCGATTTTAACATGTGCGATGATAGGTTTAAGGACCTCAGTTCTTTTTGATGGGTTTGGCTGGGCTTACCTGTTTTGGGAATAAAAAGTACCCTTTCTTCTCCCCACCATTTTAGCATATACTCGTATTCATACTTATTACTGCTGAATATCACAGTATCATAGCTTGCTTTGTTTTTCGAAGGATGACTGGTATGACTCAGTCCAGTCCAGAAGTTTTGTAAGCGGAGAATGAGTCTATAATCCTGGTTTATTTTTTTCCTATTAGTACTCCTTCTGGGATTTCATATTGGTTAGGGAAGCAGTGCATCCAGGAAAGTGTGTTTTTAACAGGAGTCCCAAAGCTTCAGTGTTGGATTTTGTGTTGCTGCCATCTGGTAGTTTCAGATCAAGAACTGTTATAGGTTCCTTATATAAGACTTTCCTAAGCCTTGTACACTCTGTTATACTTTCAATGTTGGTTCAAAACTTTCAAATTAGTAGTTATCGAGCATCTTCGTTAGCTTGATCATTGCATGTTATCTTTTCAGTGAGCGAACAATCCAAATGTAGATTATTAAATCGTTGATCTTGATAAGCTTGCTTGGTATCAGTTTTTTTATTAAATTCATAATTTTGCACAAGTTAGTTTGAATTTCTACAATTATTTATTTATGCTGCTTTATTTTTATTTTTTATTTTTAAATATAATTGGCCGTGGCTAAAATGGTCCAATCGGACGGCTCGGGGTTCAATACCGGTCATGCCTGACAGATTTTTTTTTTTTCAGGCAACTACAAAGTTGAGTACAACAATAAGTCAATTTACCCTAATAAATTAAGTTTCTCCATTAAATGCTGGAGCGAAATAACCATTGAGCCCAAACATCATCCTCTCTCTGTCTCTATCTAATTTTCTGAAATACTTAACACCTGCTCCGGCATTTTAAGAGTATGTCGGGTGACTGGAAAATCAATGAGATCCTATATCTTGCAAATGTGTGGCAGAAGTTAAGATCGTCAAATATTAAGCAATATAGTATGGATTCAAATTACTGTCAACTAAAGCAGACAGCATTTATTTTTCTGAAGGCAAACCTTCAAAATCCCTTACACTTCTTTGCTTGGTGTCAACAAAAAATCGTAACTCCCACGGACTGTAGGGAAAGTTCGAACGACTACTTCTATGTACTACTAAACGATGCAACTCAATGTAGCCGTATGTAAAATCATGTGTTATTCCGAAACCCTCCAGGATTTAGCATTTAACCAAAAATTATCCGGATGTGCAGAATTACACTGTTAAATTCGTCTTCTCCAAAATTAGAAAAACTTTGCTAACTGTACTGGATTTAAGTTAGGAGATGAGAAATTAAGTGACTTGTTCCATCTAGCGCTGAAGTATGTTATATTAGATAGTGTATAACAAAATGCATAGCACTACCCTTCATTAGTTCGCCCAGGTGTTGAAATACACAGTACAGTTCCAGAGAGTCTTACATCAATAAAGAGTTGTTGACAAGTTGATCAACCGTAAACGAAGAAGAGATTGAACACATTCCGTCATCAAATATGTATACGAGCCTTATGGATACTTTAAGTCAAAATTAACTCTAGGAGCGATACCTTCGCAAAGGTTCGAAGAATATTGACTAGAAAACCGCTACTACCTTGATTTAGTGAAAGAAATAAGTTTTCCTGTGCCGAAAGAAAAAAGTGATGCTCTACAATGTTTTAGTCCATACTAACAAATACCTATATTGTGGACGAGATTTAGTTGGAGAAGCTTTTTTCTTCTTTTGAGTAGTTGGCGGCTTAGCCCATCTAAGTGAGGAGTTTTCAACAGATTATCTGTGTTTCCTTTATCTTTTACTGCTTTATCATTTGTGTTATTGATTCTTTAGATCAATTCAATATTGGCAAACTACTTTCTTTTCTCTTAACGAAACTCTGGCGTTCCATGCACCTAATGTCAAATAGGTCCTCAATTTAAGCATCTAAATCCAATTTTATGAAGTGTGCCATTGAGCCACTATACATAGAAAATATCCTCTCCAATTCTGTAAAACGACGATTGAAAGCTTTTTTATAAAAAAGCGAAGTGAATTGAGCGAAATGAAAATCTACTCAGTGTCAAGGTCTTGTCAAAACAATGATTTTGAGATACTGCAACAACTGTGAAGAAAGAAAAAGAGAACGAAAAAAATTATCTTTTTGTATACGAGTATTAGGCACTTTCACAAACATTTCATTGTCTGTTGTCTGTCATTTACAAAACAAAGATAAACGAATACTCGTATGTCTGACTTTAGGGGGAATTTAATTCAATTTTCCTTCATATCGGTCTGAAGCGGTTGAATGTCCGAATGTCCTTTGGCATATAGCCTTTTAGATACTCTATCACTTCCTAAACACAATAATGGGTCATCTACATTTTCTTCTTTGTCACAAAGTGAGCTCAGTTATTTCATTCTTCCATAAAGGCTTCATAAAGGTTAAGATTTTGTATGATTAACTCCTCGGGGACTGGTTCTTCTACTGTTCTCCTTATTTGTATTATGTTTATTCTCTTCCTTCTATTTTCTAACAATATTCCTTTTGACTCAACTAGAATACTTGTACATGGTATATCTTTAGAATTTCCTTTCAACGACGATGCATGATGATCTTTGGCATGAAGCTTCTGCTACCACTTCTTTACTCATACAAATGTTTGCCTTTAGCCATTTACATGTCACATTGATTATGTCTATCGGCTTTGGGTGCCTTTTACCCTCTATCCTAGCAATTTTCCACTATCTTACTCCTGTCATCCTTTGCACAACACATGAGGAAATGACTAGCGGTTGGTGCAAAGAAAACTGTCTTTTCTATTCCAGCAAATGTCAATAGACGACACGGTACTGTGTTGAATAAAATTTGCATAATGCGAAAGAAAATCACGAAGATTGCTTAACCATGGTTAAGGATGAAGGTGCCGGGTTACTCCTATTCCCCTACATACTCGTATACCACATATTGTATTTTCTAAGTTGAGTATTGAGAAATTGGCATTAATAGATGGTCTTATTGCATTACCCAGGTAAAATATTGTCAAGTTAAGAATGGTGAATCTCATATTTTTAAAGCAGCAGTGCATTCGTATGAAAGCCCTGATTCCTATCAAGCTGAAATGATAATTAAAGCAATTAAGAAGCCAAAGAAACAAATTGGAACAAAATATCATTTTATGAATGTCAAGGTTATTAAGCTATATACTTGTATTTCGAATGTCCTTGTACTCGGTGAACTTTTGAAAGCCATGTAACTATCACCCGTTATGATATTGGAATCTACAGTTCTTTAAGCGTGGTAGACTGAAGGAATGATGTTGCTAAATGCTGCCATTCTGTACTGAACCTACATATTTCATAGTATTCAGTACTTGTGTCAAACAGCTGTAGGACAAACTTCTCAAGGACTTTTCAAATGCTCCCCTGGGAAGGAAAGGACAAAGTTTTGTGTGAATTTTCCAGTCAAATTTAGTGAGAAATGTTCTCCTACATTTTTAATCCACAATGTCCTTGGAGCCATAATTTTTTGTTGGGCTGTATGTGAATGGCTATTTTTATGGAATATGAGTTCAGTGGAAAATCAGGTGTGACATTTTCAAATTGATTGTATTATCGTAAAAGCAGCCGAATCGCATTCGGAAAGGAAATTACTCAGATGGTCAGTTGGTATTGCATTGCGTTCGAGTATTTACAATAATTGAATAGCGGTAATATCAACATAACTCGATAAGAGGATCCCAATAATGCAAATGAAGCTTAATTTGATATAAATAGTTCCAGAGGAAATTAACCACAATTGACCAATTTTGACAACGAAAATTCGATTGCTATTCTGTGATACAGTAGGCTTTCAATGAGGATCGAGAGCTAGCCTTGGGTGTGTTGTTTTTGACCTCCTAATGTTCCTGTGTATTTCTGTTAAGTACAAAGAATTTGTTAAATTAGGGGTATACAATATTTATGTAGAAAAAAAAAGCAGAGAAAATTGTCTGCATCATTTACAGAGAGGGATGAATCTATCAAATGTCGCTTAACCTTAGAATAATATGGCGATTGGTGCAAGCAAAGTGGCTCGCAAGGGCACTTAGGTTTCATCTGCAACTTATTTTCCTGGGAGATAAAAGGAAAGTCAGAGGTCATTCGAGGAATTTTAAGATTTACCTCGGATCCACTGATGATTTTTTGAATGCCATAAAAGCCACGATGCTTCTTTTATGGGGAATTCTTTGCTTAAACTTTAGAAATTTGTTGTCAGGGTCATGATTTTGTCGTGATTATATGTTCAATCTGACGATGCCAAGTCCTGAAACTATGACTTCACATCAAAACACATCATTAACGTGTTAGTGGTGATTTGAAGCATGACTATGACAAACGCAATTTAATCAATGGTTGGAAGGGAGATACCTCAAATGACGTACTCCGACGTATGTGGAGTAGATGTGAATATAGGTTTTCAAGATTTGTGCTAAATAGGGCAAAATATTAGCTCTCATATAGATGAAGAATATCCAGGTCCCTTCGAACAAGGGGTCTCGAAAAATATTTAGCCGTTCAGTAGTAGTAAAAACCTACTATTACCGAACAACCTAAAGTCTCCGACAAGGATATTTTCACAAAAACTAAACGAAAAAAACTACATCGGAGTTTGGATTGCACATGGAATGTTCGGACTTTAAACAGGTAGGTGTAGCCGCACAGTTACCAGCGGTTCTAGACTGGTATAAAGAAACGCCACCCAAAAATTGCTGTTGGAGGATAAAAAACTGTGACATAAATATATGTACAATATATATTTTTTTTATTTTAGAAAATAATAGTTATCAATCATTAACTTGATAGTTAGTGTGTATTGATACAACAAATTCATTACTAATATAAAACAAAGGTTTTATGTGGGATAACCATCGGATAATAAAGAATAAGTATAAAAATTCATAAAAAACACAAAAATTTTAAAAAGACTTTCATTAAAAAAGATACAAATCGATAATTAATTGGCAATAAAAAATTATATAAAAAATTAAATAAAAAATATGAACTAGTTGCAACAGTATAGAAGTTAGAAAAATGGGGTTTGCACACCGCTGGGACATTTGTAAGATACATTGAGTTTATACGAAGACTATAATATTGATTTGATCTACTAGGAATATTACCACTTTCCTCAGAAAATTCTTTAAGTACTTTAAAAACATAAATGGTAGAATGCGAAGTTCTTTAAATAAAGGCCAGCTTTGGCTAATATGACTCTTATTACAGATAGTTCTGAGTAGATGTTTCTGGGCTTTTAGAAACTGTTTAGAAGAGATATTATAGGAACCACTTCAAGTTGAGATACCATACTGCAATTTTGAGTGAGCTAAGTCATGACAAACTATCTTCAAAACTTTTATAGAACAGTATACTATAACAGAACAGCGAAACCAAAAGCAAGTGCGATTTAATGGTTTGTATATGTTCTTTCCAGTTTAAGTTCTGTACCTTGGAGTGGTACAAGGTATTTCAAATAAGATAATGTTTCGACATTAAAACAATTACTAGAACAACTAGAATTATCCATAAAATTATATTTACCACAAATATTCAAAGGTAAACAGAATTTCTTACAATCATGAGCATGGAAACATAATTTATAATCTTTTACAACGTTGTTCGATAATTTGAAGGACATGAGTTTTGTTTTTTCACTAATAATCAATTTGTCAAGCATAAACCAAATTCTTAATGTTTCTAAATATTCTGATATTTTTGCAACACATTCGAATTCAATTTCAAGCTGGTATGTGAATGCAATGTCGTCTGCAAAGGCTGTTGGCATTCCACTAAAGTTAAGATCTAAGAGAGAGTTTATGTAAATTAAAAATAGCAAAGGCCCAAAAACTGAGCCTTGTGGTGAGCCATTTTTTAATAAACTGGAATCACTGAAGCTTCCATTTACGTTGACCGTTTTTTTTTTCTCCTTTTAAGGAAAGAAGTAAAACAATTGTGAACTACTCCTCTAAAACCAGCATTATATAATTTTTTTAGTAAAAGCTCATGGTGAACCATATCGAAAGCTTTGGCTATGTCGATAAAGAGAGCTTTTGTAGATTTATTACGGTTGATACCTTCTTATAACTGGTTACACATTCTTAGAATAGAAGGTTGACCTAGATTTTCTAAATCTAAACTGATTCTTGCTAAAAAAGTTTATTCGGTCTAAAAAACATATCATGCACGATTTTATAAGTTTTTCAAATATCTTTGTGAACGAGGGTAGTAGAGAGATAGGAATGTATTTAGACATTTTAATATTAATACCTTTTTTAAAATTAGGAATAACATCAGCGGTTTTAAGGTGAAGAAGGTATATTGAACACTCAGATTAAACAGGTAACATAGAACATTCATAACGTAAAAACATATTTTCTTCAATAACATATTTGAAATACCATCACTCGAACACGAATTTTTATTTTTTAGTGATAATATGACCTTTAGGACTTCCCTTGACGTAAAGGGCTGGAAAACAAATCTGTTGGATTGGGTATAAGTTGAGGGTGCGATAGAACAACATCAATCGGTTGAAATCACTATAGATGTTTTCAGTTTTTCAGAAATTTCAGTGAAGTACTCATTGATATTATTGGAAGTATCAACTGAATCAGTATAACTAATTCCATCTATTTCCAAATTGTTGATATTTAGTGGTTGCCTACATTTACCTAAAATGTTGTCAATTACCTTCTATTCTTCTCTCACATTTTCTCTAGCTCTTCCAAACAAATGAACATAATAATTGTTTTGTGTTTCCATAATATTTTTGAGGATTGACTTGCTTAGCTTGACGTAGAATTTTTTTAGTTTTACGTTTTGTGGATATTTGTTAACTTTTCTGTTTTTACTTTTTGTCTTTTGCAAAAGAGTATGTGTCATCCACGGCTTAAGAAATATATTCTTTCTTGTGGTATTTTAAAATTTTTATAAACATATCACCCAATTGATGGGTTTGGTTCAAAAAAACTGGATCCCAGAACTTATATTTTAAACCATTTCTTAACTGAGCATAGTGAGTGCAATATCTTTTTCTAATATTTGTAGTATAACAGCCAGGATTAGTGATGATGTGACATATATTTAGGGTAATAATGCAATGATCAGTTATTTTTAGGTCAGATACAACGCCATTAAACATTTTATTACTGTTTTTTTTTTGGTACGAATAAAAAAATGATCAAGGCATGTTTTGGTGGACTCTGTTATGCGAGTAGGCTCAGTACTTAAGCTCTTCAGGCTATACCATATGACGCCATAAAAAACAATTAACTCTCAGTATCTTTATCAAATACATTCATAATACCAATATTTAAATCACCAACAACTATTAAGTTCTTTTCTTTACACGACCTCGGGACATCGCTAAACTCATCAATGAAAGCACCTTTGGAGATTGTATGTAATCTATAAACATATAACATTCCACAACTATCGTTAAATAAATCGAAATACAGCTTTAGAACGTCGGCACTTGTAAGACAGAATTTAGCACAATCGAGTGCGAGACCATCTCTAACATAAACTGCCACACATCCAGCTGAATAATTTTCATTACATATCCAGAAATGGAATAAAAATCTATTGTAATTCATTTTCATAAATCCAAATCTCACTCAGACCAATGACAACAGATAAGCTCTTTAAAGCTTTTAAATGTGATACGAAGGCTGTAATGTTTTTCCTAACACTGTGAATATTTTGGTGTAAACAAAGAATATCGACAGAATTAAGAGTATTGACTAAATATGTGTTATGGACTGGGGACGAATCAAGATAAAGAGAATTAATTAATTAATAAATTATTTAAAATATCAGCACAACTGACTCTTACTAAGATATCGCCTTCCTTTTTCCGCATATATACTATGGTGATTACTAGCTGCAGAAAACAGGAGCAGCACTTATTTTCGTAAGTATGTGGCGAACTTAAGCAATAAGTCTTGAGACTAAATTCTTGAACATCACCATGAATGGCCTCGAACAGAGCGACAATATACAAAATAATAATTTCACGTGCTCCACAACAAAACCAGCGAACAATATCCGCAGTATGACGATAAAATCCTCTTATGTATGTAATTTTTGGTAGCACTGTCGGAAAGCATATAACAACTTAGGTCAATTGCTTCTTGGCGGAACGAAATATCACTAAAGATAGTACATGGTTTCTTCACCAAAATATTTACAACGAATATTGAATAAGTACACAGAATGCTCGTTGTTCCGTAAGGGTTGGAAACTTACTGGGATCTTATCAAAAATTATTTAGAGTTGAGGTGACTCCTCCAATATCTTCGACTTCTTGCTTGAGAAAATTGTGTGAAATGCACAAAATAATATAAAAAAATTTTTTAAAAGTCTTTGTAACTATTGTACTATCACTAGTAAATAAGTAGGTTTTGAAAAAGAAGCTTCGAAAGTGGGCTTAGCTGAAAATGCGAGCAAAACAAAATGTACATATATTGCCAACAAAAAGTACATACAATAATGAATTTGAGGTGGTTAGAGACGTTTATCTTCACTTCACTTTTAACCCCGATACTGACATAACAATTACAAAAATATACTCGTACGGTCCGTCTTAGGGACTAAATGGATTCACCATGTACCATCATCAAATTTTTCGAAAAGCTATTGGAATAACTCCGAAAAAGAGCTCTAGATACAATAAAGAACATATACGTTAAAATAAAGCTCAAAATAATCTCAGCAAGAGAAGATGAAGTAGGCGCACATAGGAAAGCTGTTATGCACGGTAAATATGTTCCTATGCATTATTACCAAACCATACCACATACATTATGCAAATGCGTGCAGGGTTAAGTGACTGCACTATTTTCATTAATCCAAACAACAAAGTGTATCTTGGAAAACTATTTACCTTTCGATCCACAAATCGGCCACAGATCATATGTCCACCATATAGATAATTTTAGCTCATACCGCAAAACTACCATTCTGTTTCAAATATATTTCCAGGCTAATTAGCTTTGTTTGACGAATGATGAGCAACATTCACCAGTTGAAAGTTAACCGTTGCTCAATTAGAAACTCGTCACCGGTCGGTAGGTCAGCTATTAATGAATGGAGTGAACGCCGATCAGATGGTGCTCAGATCAGATCAAAAAAATGTCCAGAGACATCGTTTGGACTACTACAACATATCACTTCTATGTTACTGAACAATTGCAGTCCATGATCGATATGCTGTTCAAAGATTGCAAAACTTATCTTAAATGAACGGTTATACCGGCTACCACGGTAAGATCCTCAAGATATTACTGTGGAAAGGAGGGAATCGCAGTTGTCATTGACTCTACAAATGGATTAGGTTGAAACTCATTCACTATTAAAAGAGAGGCTCACTTTAAAAAATTTTTTTTTAGATTAAACTTGTTGGTTATGCAGTTAACTTCTCTCAGTGGTCGGAAATGATATCTATATTAATTCTATGAATTCATAATTCAAAAGCGCGATTGTCTCATCTATCGCTTTAAGGAAATTGAAATGGCCGTAATTGAAAAAAATGCGTGTGGGCTGAAGATAATAGAATTAAAAAGATCTTGAAGTTACATAATTCATTTAAAAAGAGTGGTATTCTTAAATTCTTCTCTTTAATTTCTCTTCTATATAAGGCAGACTTGCGTTGTTTGTTTAATTTACCCTTCTTTCATAATTTTTTTTCTTTCATTTTTTTGCTTCGAGTGTCCGGATGTCCACAAACGCACCTGATAACTATATAAAAGGAAAAGCAAAACCAAGATTAAAAATGACCTTTCCGAAGGTTACCTGGCCAACTAAGTGCTACCTAAAAGAACAACTTTTCCAATGTCATTGCATTAAATATTGAAAGTGACTCCTTCGTAAATCCCATTCCTGAATGACTGCATAGACCAAGCGACGACTAAAGAACGACGTCGTCCTTTCCAGCACATGTCTTTGTCAATTAAAAAAAATTCTTTTATGAGCTCAAAGAACCAATTTATTTAATAGGTTGCATGTTCTTTTCTCCTCCTTACCGCTAACTACTCAAAACATTAATTTAATTATCCTTTTAAGATACCTAGTGTGGCAGCAAAAAAAAAAAAAAACCCTAACCAGTGTTGCTACCTTTGTCGGATCGTTTAATTTTTTGCTGTTGTTGCCCTTTCCACTCTTACTATACTTACATCGGCAAAAGTCAGTCTACTGCTGCTCCTGAGCAAGTCATTGAAACGAGTTCAGATTTTGCTGCTTCATTCCGGAGAGGAGATAGAGAATATGAATATACTCAAGCAGGAAACTTAGAAGACTATCCGCAGTTGTGGTTCGCTTCTCGCTATCATCATCCATATACGTTTTCAACTACCTTGAGAGCTGTCATCATTATCTTGCGGCATACATAAATGTTAGTTAGTTCACCTTCACAGTGTCTTAACACCTTGTACCTTGTCATCCCCTGGGAGCGTATTAAAATATTTCTAATTCCCTTAATGCACGACCCAATGCAGCACCATTTATAAAACCTGATTTTCACTTTTCCCACCAAAATCATTAATCACTTTGCATATGACTCTATCATCCGTATACACCGCAACTTTCGGTCGGAATAGGATGAATACGAATAGAAGTTGCAACAACAGGAAGCAAATATCAGCATGAGGCACCAGGATATTTGTTTTTTGAAATTGGTGCCTACCTCACAGAAGCATAAGCTCCATGTTTCCTTTAAAAACAATAAGATCTATGGCAACCACAACGAGGTGTGCCAACCACTGGAGTACTCGGCTTTAAGGATGAGGATAAAAGTTGGGAAGATGGGTTATTAAAGGTCAGGGAGAAGTGAATGAGTTGCATGTCATGCGGATAAACTCGTCGGCACAGCGAAAACTTGGAAATCCAAATCCAGCAGAGTTGCAGAGAAATTAAGATTTTTGTTGGAAGCTCACCTGAGCGTGCATAAATAATTCAACTTTGCAAAGTTCAGAATCAAATAGATTGGAAAATTCTCACTGAACCAAGTGGGACAAGATTTAATTGATTTATCGTTGATGCTAAAATTGGGTATCCGTTTTTGGTTAATTGGATTACAGTTTATTTTACTTTAGTGGATGAACTTAGATCCCGAAATAGTCATTTATCAAAAAGAGATTGTTGAAAACAGACAAATTAAGCGCGACGTGATAAACTTAAACTTAAACAATTTTTGTAAGCTAAATCGTTCGAACACTTCTTATGCGTTTGGTTCACATTAAAAGGGTGAGAACCATTATGCTAGATTCTTTTATATACAAAGCTCAATATCCAGAAAATATCTTATTAACATTAGATACAACAAGTTTTTGATTCGTCATCCTTTTTTCAATTAAAATAGTCTGTTCATAAAGAAGAATTTTTAAGAAGAATAACTCCCTCTCGCTTCCGCTTGAATGCGACTACCATTTCAGAGCACAATATTAAGTGCTGTATGACCAACAAATGGGCAGCCAGGAGAATCTTCAATGCATATTATATAAAATGGGTAGTATGGTGTTTTCCTTTTATACAAAACACTAGAACTTTTTGGACCTGAGATTTGCTCAACTCATTTCACTATCCCTTAAATGTAAAATTTACCAGGAATAAACTCAACTCTCAGTGCACAGTCTTCGGCTTTTGATATTTAAAGAAATCTTCGTTTCTCCATCTTAAATAATTTAGCATGGATCCATGTAAGGCAATTTATCCGATGGATGCATATTCAGTACACAAAGGGAAAGACACTTTGCTAGAGGCCTCCTTGGATCACCAATACCACTGTCGAGGTGCTCTCAACTGGTTGGCACCTCGTCGTCGGAGGGTGAAGCTTAAAAGCAGTAATGAAACTGGATAATTGGTTTGTGCCAATCTACCCCTGTTAGAGAAGGCTGAAGTTGAACGGGTTCGATGGAAAATGAGGAAGCACCCATCAAGCGAAGCATTTTATAGCACAACAAGTGACAGAGTGATATTATGTGTAATTATTGTAATTATTGCAATCAAAGAAACGGTCAAAAATTGACCTCTCAGCCCGTGTTTGCAAAGATTAATTAAGGGAAGTCAAAGTAGAATGCAGACCAGCTGTTTTCTACTTTCTCTGACATCACCACTGCCAAATGGATAAGTGCCAATTTTCCGACAATTTTATGAAAATATAGACTAGCATATGTATATGAACGTACGGGGCTGCGCTTATTTGGAAGATATGTTGTGAAATAAATAATCCCCAAATGCCTACTTTGTAAGCAACAAAAGTCTCAAATATATCCTAACAATTGTTCGTTTTATTCAAAAAAACAAATTCATACACCTCTTGTTTAAACACCCTATATAAATATAGGTTAATTCATCGTAAGGTTTGATTTATAATGTAAAATAAAATACATAAATTCGAAAGCGAACTTACAATTTTTATTATCAGTTAAAAGAACAATTCATGGCATTCGGAAAGTCTAATTCTGGGTGACTCCTTCGAGCAAGCGACTGGTATCTCGCGGATAACACGAGTAATGTTGGCTTCCAAATACATAAAAATAGTCGAAAGGTGTGATATCGCATGATCTTTGCTGTCAATTTACCGTTGCAAAACGTGAAATTAAATGCTCACCAAAATGATTTCTCAACAAGTCCATTGTTTCACGCGCTGTATGGCTCATAGCGCCGTCTTGTTAAAACTAAAGCTCACCGAGACCATGTGCTTAAATTTTTGGAAGCATATAGTCCGTTAACATGGCGCGATAACGGTTACCATTGATGGTAACATTCTGCTTTGCCTCATTTTTGAAGAAATATGGACCAATGATTCCACCAGCCCATAAACCACATCATACCGTTGTTTTTAATGGATGTAATGGTAGCTCTTAATACTCTTCGGGTTGCTCATTAGCCCAAATACTACAATTTTGTTTATTAACGTATCCATTGCGCCAGAAATGGGCTCCATCACTGAACAAAATTTCACGGTAAAACACCGGATTTTCATTGAGTTTTTGCAGAGCCCATTCATTAAAAATATGACGTAAATTGAAGTCGCCTGGCTTCAATTCTTTCTACAAGATGATTTTTGTACGCTTTTAGTCCGAAATCCTCACGTAAAATACGCCAAGCCAAGCTGCTGAGAACGACGACGAATAAATTCGTTACGATCTTCGCGTACACTCTCAGCTACAGCTGCTATAGTCACTTCACTAAAAAAAACAAGTGTGATCTAACCGATTGAGTATCATCCACTAATGTAACCTGGGACTCAAATTTGCGAATGGTATTGGCAATGGTGGTTTCAGTAGGTCGATTATGCCCACCGTAAGTTCCTCGAGTCGCACGAAAAACATTTCTCACAGAACGCTGATTTCCTTAATACAGCTGAACAATTTAAAGACGCTGTTGTGGTGTGAGTCTTTCTGGCAAAGCAGTTTGATAGGAGTCAGGCGCGATCTGTCAAAAAAGCCTATTGAAAATTAAAACTCACGATGAACCCCTATATATAGAGGTGAGTTTTCTTTTCAGCTTCAATTTTATAACTAAGAACGACTTTATTGTCGGGGCTGTATATCTGTGAGTAACCCAAGGTTCAAATACTAGATGGGGTGAAGAGTAACCACCTTGGGAATGAAAAATTTTTTTTTTTTAAAGTTTTTTTATTTTATTCAATGAAGCCCCTTTTAGTTTGATACACTTATTCTAGCGATTTTTCAACATCTTGATCCCGTACAAAAAGTAATTTTCCGAAAGGTCTGCAAAATACTCCTCCGTGGCGTCGATGATTTCATCGCGTAAGTCATTGATTGTAGCCATGTTTGCGATGCTCTTGTGCGTCGGTGCATTGTCTTGCAAAAACAAAAATTTTTTTCGCTTCATATAAGGCCGTCTTGCAACTGTTGCGGTCCTCAATCGCTCCAGTAATGCACAGTAATACTCGCTGTTGGTGGTTTTTCCTTTTTGGGGGTAGTCCACGAAGAGTATGCCATGAAAATCCTAGAAAACCGACGCCATAACCTTTCCAACCCATCGAGCCTCCCTCGGCCGCTTCGGAGCACTTGCGCCGGCTTCAGTCCATTGCCGGGCACTCATTCTGTTCTCTGGTGCTCAACAGTTACCAATCGACGAAAAAAGTCTGCCCGGCAAGATAACTTTTTCATATGCAGAATGTTTCCCAACATATGGCGTGTGCTCCCAGTACTAATCTTTGTGGTATCTGCTAGCTCGCGCACCTTTACTTTCCGGTCAGCCAACACCATTTCATGTATTTTTTTGACATTGTCTTCTGTAACTGACTTGATCGGTCGTGGAGTTGCGGCCACCACGAAACTCTCGAAACCAATATTTGAAGGTGTAACTGACGGAGCATTAGCCCCATAATATTTATCTAACTTTTCTTTTCTTTTCTTCGCCGTTTTGCCTCTCAAAAAATAATGTTTTATGAGAGAACAAAAATCGTTTTTGTCCATACTCAACATGATGCCAAACACGTCAACAACAATCAGCTGTCAAAACAAAACTAAAGACAGTATCGCACTGAAATTTGGCATGTCCACCTAAATATGAACGAACTTCAAGGCACCATAACCTTTTTTGTAGTAGCAGCGCGTTCTGGCGGTCAAAGAGGTTACTTTTCACTCCACCTATTATAATATTTTAATTTAATTTTAATTTTTGGCCTATGTAGAACTTTAAGCCTTAATGCAAAGTGTCTTGTCAGCTAGAACACTTACGTTTTCTCTGTTATATACTTCTATAACTTAAGATCTATATTCACAAAAAAAGATTACAACTGGAAGCAACCATGGTAGACTTAAGCTTAGCTTAGCTTAATTTTTTGTCATCCTGTTGGCCATCTCATCACGCCAGCCAGGATAAATATTGGATATGCGTTAGTGTTATCTTACTTTCCTATATTTCGAATCAGCTTATTTAATTTTCACTGTGTCAAGTAATGTCAAAACATCAGAGTGCCCAAATGCGTCCTTGTTTGTAATCGGAAACGAAAGACTGGATACATACATATCTTATTGACCTGATTAGCTGTAATATGCAATTAACCTGATGTACATTATTTTATTTTTAAAACAGAAGACATAGTCATAATCGGGTGAAACCAGCAAGATGTCAGCAGGAAATATGTGGTTATTGAGACAGAAGCAATATAAATGGGTCTAGCTGTCAATCAAAGAATGTTATCGAAAATGTACACAAATTATTAGTAATTTTTTTTAATTAAATTAAATCTAGACAATTTTAATTTTGCGATAGTAATAGAAGCAGAACAAGAGCTTTTGCCTATCGTTTTTAATATGAGCTAAGGAGACAATCGATCAGCACCCCTGCCCTGTAATACGAGCAGATAGAAACTCTTTTATCTGCTTTGAGCAGAAAACTTTGGTTTCGCCTACGTTGGCGAAGTGTGAAGGAGTTGTTACAACGAAGATGCTACAGGCTGTAAACACCTTGAATTTGAATTAAATTGTGAAGGTCATGTGGGGTTACCTAACGGATGGTGGTAGAAATTAGAACAGGAGACCAACCAACTCGTTTGGTTAACTTGAACCTTGAGCTAGTTGGAGAGGTATGTTGATGGAGGCCCATCACTTTGTTTATTTCACCGCATTTCTTGGATTGCAATCATTTATCGGCTTGATAACAATCTATGGACTCCGTGAGTTGTTTGTCTGTTACGGAACATAGTATTCCACGTGTAGTATCAAACATTATTTGCTCTTTCGAATAGCATGGTTCGTCAGCCATTGTAAACATATTTTTATATATACATATATATATACCACGTGTACCGGTATGAAGTGAGCGTCAAGATACAAATGTCTTGATAGGGAGCTTTTTATGGTGAACGGGCCTTAATTTTTTTTTGTTTGGTTGCTATGACACCTGTCAAATATATTTAGTATACATCAAGTCGTTGAGCAAACATCATATTTTTTCATAGTGTTAAAAATGTCGAATTGTGTATCAGAAAATGATGACTTGCGGAAAGCATTAGTTTTTTGTTTTCAATTGAAGAAAATTGCTGCAGAGTCGCATTGAATGCTTGTCGAGGCATATGGTGATCATGCTCTATCAGAAGCAACATGTAAAAAATGGTTTCAACGGTTCAGAGATAACAATTTTGATGTGAGAAATGAAGAACGTGGAAGACCAGTTTGAAGACGCTGAATCGCAAACAATATTGGATGAAGATAATACTTTGAGTCAGAAACAAATAACAGAAATGTTAAATGTTGCACAACAAACAATTTCTGACCGTTTAAAAGTTATGGGAAAGATCCAAAAGTCTGGAAAATAGGTGCCACATGAATTGAATGAAAAACAGATGGAAAACCGAAAAACCCCTTGTAAAATTTTGCTTCAAAGACACGATAAAAAATCAGTTTTGCATTGAAGTGTTACTGGCGCTCGTAAAATCTGGTGAAACCGTTAATACAGATCGCTACCGACAACAAATGATCAGTTTGAACTATGCATTGATCTTAAAACGTTCAGGATACAACCATAGCACTTGGCTGGGAGCTGCTACCCCAGCCGCCGTATTCACCAGACTTGGCTCCTTCCGACTACCATTTGTTTTCATCGATGGAACACGCATTAGCTGAGCAGCACTTCAAATCCTACGAGGTAGTCGAAAATTGGGTGACTTTTTGGTTTCCTTCAAAAGACGCACAATTTAATTGGCTTGGAAAATTTTATAAGACTTATAAAAGTAAAACAGAATAATTTAAATTATAATGGATAATAAACTAGAAATCTCCTCATATCCTTTGTTTAAAAGCTTTGATTTTACTTTCTGAATAAGATGGGTTTATTTCTTATGATTTTAATGTTATTAGGTAAGCTATTGAAAAGCCTAGGAGCAGTTGCCGTAAAGACGTTAAAGAACATTTGCAGATTGTGGTTTGGTTTAATAGCAAGATTTAAATTGTTGATTCTGAGGTTAGCGTTAGCAGAGAATTTATTTAATTGATGGCCCGATCTTACAAAAAATATTTTTAGGACTTTAAAACAATACAAATATTTAACAGAGAGAACTTTAAGACTTCTGAAAAAAAAAACAGACTACGATCACGACTCATTTTGTTACAAATAAGACTAATAATATGACTGCCACCATAAGAAGTTAAGCGATATACTAGCCTAGAATGAACTTATCCATAATAGATACATTTCAGAAGATCTCGAGAGCAATAGGACTTTAAAAAGTATAGTTGTCTTGTGGCAGCTATAAGATACTTCTTTTGTGAACTAGTATGATCAGACCAATTCATCCTCCAGTCAATCATCACACCAAGATACTTAAACAATGAAACGCTCTCTATACTAAAACATTTATCAGCGTCTGTACTCGCTTCAAAAAATGTTTGTGATCCTGTGTTCGAATTATAAATATCTTTACTGTGTTTAAATTGGCTGCAGTTCGCACAATAAAAAAAGAAAGTTCCAAAGTTTAACTCCCTTCCATTCGCACTAAAAAACATAATTTTAATTTTGTCACTAATAACTAGCTTATGTTGTTGAAACCAGTGGCCCAAGATTTCCAGTTCATGGCTTATGTCAGAAATTAGATTTAACGCGGAATTTGGAAAGCACATGCCATGTCGTCAGCAAGTGCGCTGACTTTGCTACGATAATTTTGTAGAAATAGCGAATTGATGAAAATTAAGAAAAGTATCGGACCGAGCACTGAATCCTCAGGAACTCCTTAAGATATATTTTTAGTAGAACTAAATTGACTACAGTTTTAACCCTTCGCCCTCTATTAGATAAATAAGAATCGAACCAATTTTGCACTATACCCCTAAAACCACACTTATAGAGATTTACAAAAAAAAGTTTTGTGATCGACGGTATCAAAGACTTTTATTATGTCAACAAAATGAGCCGCAGTCAAATTTCTGTTATTAATACCGTTATATACAATATATTTTTACAGAAATTTATGAGAGCTCCTTCAGTTTAATATCCCGAATGAAAACCAAATTGGTTCTCACTAAAAAAATAGATTTTTTTTTTTTTTTAATTTTTATCATTTTAATCTAATCTAATCGAAAATCTTTGAAAAAACAGGAACCAAAAATATTAGCCTAAAGTTATTTATTAAAGTTTTAACACCTTTCTAAAATAAAGGTATAACTCCGACTTGTTTTAAGTCATCTGGAAAAACATCACTCGAAATACTTTTTTTATAGTTACAATATGTCATAAGATGTGACAAATGTTCAAAGCTATTCTTTTTACAAAGTTATTTGAAAAGCGGTTAGATGTTTTAGAGTTGGAGTTTTTAGTGATAGAATGAATTTATACGGTTCTGAGGACACTGTTGGATTAGCATAAAAACTCTGAGAGGAGGATACAACATTTTCTGAGCAATCACACTTAGGAAGATCAGTGCAGCTGTCCGATAGAACTTTTCCACCAATAGAAACAAAGTAATTATTAAATTTTTCAGCTTAATACTTGGGGTCACGAATGGTGTCATCTTCATCTTTAATGTTATAGACTAGAGTGCTTATAGATGTTTTGTTTTGAATTTCTTTAATCAATTTTTATTCCTTTCTCGAGTCACCTTTAACTTCTTGAAATTTGTTGGAATAGTAATTATTTTTACACAGTATAACACTTTTTGAAATATCTTTTTATAATATAATGTAAGGATTGATAATTTTAGCGTTATGAGGGAATTTAGTTTTCTTTTTGTAAAGTTTGTTCTTTTCTTTAATTTTAATAAGCAACTCGGCAGTTATCCAGGGTTTTAATTTTTTCATTTTATTCTTACTTTTCTTTTATTTTTTCGAACAAAGCATGACATACTTATTTAAAGTATCCATAAATTTGCTGTAAGCTATGGAAGGACTATTTTTTCCTTCCTATGTTTTCCAATTCTTCTAGAAACATATTAGTAACAGAATTCTCATTAAATCTATAAGTACAGAATATTATTAACATTTTGCCACACAACTTCACTTTTAAAAAATCATAACTCTGCAAGTTATCAGACAACATCAACATTTCTTTAATTTTTTTTAAAAAGCGGCAGCATCCACAAAAGCATATTTTTTATTCCAAGATGGGTAAATTCATATCCATCAATATCAAAAAATTATTTTTCTGCATCATTAATACAAGTTTCAATTAAGAAAATAAAATCTGGCTTGTTCATAAGATTTAAAGGTCAGACAAATATAGATTCGTTGAAGCATGGTTAACAATTATGTTATAGGAGCATAACCTCTGATAAAACCGCTGTGACTACCGTACACCACCTAATATATATTTCAATCTTTAACCAGCAAAAGTTACACTTGGTAGGTTTAATGTCAATTCTTGTCTTCATAAGCCTGTTTCCAAAGTAATTACATTTTAGTTTTCCCTTTTAATCCCAAAAGTGTTCACAGCTCCTCACTATCCAGGTGTCATCCTTTTTATAATGGAAAATTCTTTCCGCAGCACACAAATAAAATAAAAAAAAAAAAACTTTAAAATTATCACCCTGTTGGTCGCTGAAGGTAGAAACCATCAACTAAATCTTCACCCGAAAAAAATTTTTTTTTTTTTTCGAAGTGATACTGAAGAGTGTAGAAATGGGTCAAGGCAAGATGTAGGCTGTAGGCCAAATCCTAGCCTAGGCACATCCCATTACAATTTAAGTGAAAGGAATAAATTGCTTGGCAACGATTTTTCCAGTTTTTTAGTTCTTTTTTTTTTTCTCTCTCCCTGGGTCTTTCGATATTTTGAACACCTCTTTCAACAACATCCTCTCCGGTATCGATTGATATTTGGTAGCTGAATTTTAAAATTAAGGGAATCATTGATGATTTATTGATGAAGAGCTGTAGTAGTGAACGTTAATCTACACGCTTGGATGACTACTTTCCTAACTTGCGAAGCTGGTTCTTGGTTAAATGGAAATGGGAAATTGCAAAATTACGGGACAGGTTCTAAGTTTTGGAGAAAATCAATTACTCCCCAAAGGCGCCAGGGGAGTGTAATATTTCAAGAGTAAAATTGTTAAATGACGACGTACTGCTATCACATGACGATGGGAGTTAGATAGACATTTAATTAAAAATATTTCGTAGTTCTTTCAATTTAATAAACCTTACTCAAAGGTCGTTAAGTTGCCAAAGGCCTTTGAGATGTTTGTTTATCGAATGCCATTAAATATTTGTGCTTATTTACGACGGGTCTTTTTTTTCAGCACTTTTTTTTTTGATTGGCAATTGAAATGTATCCCATCTCTAAGCCTTTCCTAGAAATATTTATTTGTCAATTAATTTCGACGGCAAGGTGGTTTTGGAATTTATTTACTAAGAATATTTTGGTTGGATGTTTGGAATGCGATGAAATTCAATGAAATTTTATTGGGAATTGTGGACACTATTTTAGAAAATGAGCCGTTAAATACGTACTATTGTACATTTCAATGAAATAAATGTATTCTGGCGTCGTGCCATGCCAGATGGTCTTGATAAAACACTTCACATGTGTGTGAGAATTTAAGGTGTGTATTTGTGCTATCCATATCTTAAAGGCACTTTGCATACTACATCGTCAATTGTTTAACTATGTACAACTCGCAGTCGATCCGTTCTTTTCCCGTCGTCGAATTGTAACACCATCTCTACATGTTACCTCATTAATCCTCGTGATGATGATGATACAGACAACTTCAGAATGAAGTCGTCATCTACTATTTTTTTTAGAATCTTTATCCGTAAGTATAATTTAAAGAATTGTAGTGATGTTTGATGTATCAGTATGAATGCTACCGCTAGAAGACTATCATCCAATGTGGATATTTATTTAGTTCAAAAGAACTTTTGATTTGATTTCCGATAAACTTTAAGCCTTTCATTTTACGATTAGTAAAAGTAGGAAGAACTTATTTGCTTATTGTGTTTAAAGATTTTAACTAAACTATATTCATAATTATTTCCCTTTGTATTCAATTATCGGTTTTTAAAGTTGCCACCATAATAGCAAGCAAGCAATAAATGATTTCTAAATGATTTAATTCCCTTAAAACAATTTAAGTCCTTTAAAACGAGTTTGAAAACTGGAATTTCTATCGATAGAAGCAAAACAAGTAAGGGGTGATTCATCGTGAGGTTTGATTTTCAATAGGATTTTTTGACAGATCATGCACTTCTATCAAACTTTTATCAGCTGTAGCTGAGAGTGTACACAAAGACCGTGAAGAATCGATTCGTCGTCGTTCTCAGCAGCTTGGCTTGGCGTATTCGACAACTTGGCATATTTTACGCGAGGATCTCGGCCTAAAAACCGTACCAAATTCAACAACTTGTGTAAGAATTGAAGCCAGACGACTGAAATTTGCGTCATATTTTCAGTGAATGGGCTCTGGAAAAAATCAATGATAATCCGTTGTTATATCGTGAAATTTTTTTCAGTGATGAAGCCCATTTCTGGCTCAATGAATACATTAATTAACAAAATTGCTGTATTTTTGCTGATGAGCAACCCGAAGAGTACCAAGAGCTACAATTACATCCATTAAAAACAACGGTATGGTGTGGTTTATGGGCTGGTGGAATCATTGGTCCATACATCTAGAAAATTGAGGTAAATCAGAATGTTAAAGTCAATGGTAATAGCTTTTGCGCCATGTTAACGGACTATGAGATTCCTGAAATTATGAATTGCTCTTTTAACCGATAATAAAAATTTTAAGTTCACTTTCATATTTATGTGTTTTATTTTATATTAAAAATCAATGAATCACGATGAATCACCCTTTATAAGAGCATTTCGTGTAAAGAAAAATCCTTAAGAGGTGTAAATTATCTACTCAGAAAATCAAATCTCTACCTGTTTTCGGTTTTTATTACGCTTGATACCGATATGCTACATATGTATATCAAGGTATGATATGAAAATACATATATTAGCTGCTGCCAAATCTGTATAACTAACCCACTATATAACTAATAGCGGATGTATTTTTATATACATTTTTATTTTTTGGAGTACTGACCCCCCAATTGCAGAGGGCTCTGCGACCCAACATCCCTAATAAACTTAAGGATCAAGCTCGTGGATATACTTTGCAGTGCTTCAGTCTCTATATACCAACTTCTTTATGTCTTCTGCAGTTTCGTAGTCTTCCATACAAAGGTGACATTCAGTTTTGTGACTTATACCGGTCAAATACATTTGAGGCACATTCGGGTTTATGGCATAGTAATGGAGTTTTCGGTAGGACTTAGGGCTTGCCATTTGGTAGAGCCATGTGCACTTCTATGGTTATAGGAAGACCAAATTATTTCTATGCGTTGTTTGTTTACCCAAATAAGATTTCGTTCAAATATGTAACTGCTGCTTTTAAGACCGGAAAGACTGGTAATGCTGGCTCAATGCAATATAAACTGAGAAATCTCCCTCTCCTTCTTGATCATGACATGGGTTATATTCTCCATTCAGCACTCGTTTATGAAAAGTGCTCGGAATGGAGTTCAGATTTCCTAGCGTGATGACTGCCTTTTCACTTCGGTGTAATATTTAGGTCCTCTGCAGCAATAACACCAGAACTCCAGCTGCTGCAGCAATTGGAACTCGATTTCCCTTTATTTAAAGCAGTTTTCTATTGGAACGAGGAAAGGGATATACTAGGATTTAAAACTGGTCTAGGATGTGATTGTTAAATATCTATTTTCTAAGTAGAGACACACGCATGTCTGGTGGCAAGGTTCAGAGTTGGATTTAGAGAGCAAGGCTTCGTTGAACATCATTTATTAGCAGGACTTGTTTTTGCTTAATATTGTGAACCATATTTTATTGAACATAATTAACCATAATTCACAATTTTTTATTTTTTGGAGCGTGGCATTCAGCCATTGTACACTATGTGTCCGAAATGGTAACAGAGCCGGGATTGTACACGAATTCCCATGCTGTCTCCTATTACCTCCGAAATCGGACTTAGAATAGTAGATCATGCAGTTGGACTAAACGTCGTCGTATTTAGAACAACGTTTTTGTTTCTTCACATCTTCAAAGAAACCTGTTGGTCGTCTAATCAACAAAATGTGAACTAGACTGATCTATGCCATTATTGTGAATGGAGAGCATTCGGACTCTGTGAAGTCAATATTATTTCGCACCTCTATCTCCTTGCAGTAAAGTTACGAATGCGTGTATCCCGGATGACAAAACACCTACGAAGCATTAAGAGGTCACTGTTAAAAAGCGGGATGAATCGTTGCAAGCTCATTGAACAAGAAAAGATGTTAGCAAGGAAGACCCAGAGAAAGGAAGAGAAGCATTTGATGAACTGCCTGAAGAACAGATGCTCGGAAATTTAACGTTAAGGTGAGGAAGCACGTCAAGAACACTGATTCCGGCGAGAAATCTGTAGAGATGAGAAAAAGCGTGCTTGTAAGATAGATTCATTCGGTTCTAAGAATCTAAGCACTTGCAGGTAACGAAAAAGCGAGGATTATTCAAACTACCATTGTACTGATAAGCAGAATGAACCGTTCAATGAAAACCATGATAGAAAGTGATTCCCTCTATTTAACTATGAAAATATATCACTATAAATCTAAATCCACGACCAAAAAAAATATTTCAAAAGCAGTTATTTTAAGGCGCGCATTTTCATTTAGGAATGATCATTCACATAGTGATCTGTAAAATATGGTCAGATGCAAGTATGAACGATTAATGGAACCCCAACACCGTTTATCCAGTCCTTCAGAAAGAAAACCTTCCTAATTGTGCTGCTCTTAGTGGTATCATATAACGGCTTACAAGTACCTGAACTATGTTTTTAATAGAGTATATGCGTCTTCAATCTGCTTTTAATATTTTTAGGCATGTACCTTATATATATGGTATGGTTATGTCAGCATAACCACAATCTAATTCAAACACTATTAAAAGAATTCTAAAGTCATAACGTTGACGCATACAACCACATTCACTTTGTCTCCATCTATCTTGATAAATTCAAAGAACCACACAACCATTGAGAACATACACTTTATTCTACACCCCGTCTAGTTCGATCCTGCCGTAACTGTATATGGTTTCTCAAGCCCAGAGTTCTATCCTTTTCATGGACAGAGTTCACCTTAGCAACTATCCGTAAGATAAATATAAAAAAAACTATCACTTCTCATCATTGGAAAAACTACGAATGCTGTGTCGATGGGGGGTGTTTGTCGCTTAGCACTTGCCAGGACTTTGTGTTAAATTTCCTGGTAAAATAGATATTTGTTCCGATGGTGTGATGTGTCTTAGTGTTCGTTTAAAGGCTACCCCGTTGATTGAGAACCTATGTTTTCGACAAAAGGCCATGGATACTCATCAAACATCCCCCAAGTTCATTGGTACGTACATATCTAAGATTTTTTGTCTTACATCTTTACCTCCCATTTCTGATGGTCCCTCGAGTTTATGGATGAAATCCTTTTACGGCATCCATTGGAACATGTACGAGCGTATAGCTACCAATGGAGGACTTAAATGGACTTCTGGCACTTGGCAAATGGTGTTGATGATGCTGGGAATTGTGGCGCTGGAGGTGATGGTATTGAAGGTATGGTAGTGCTGGTTCTGTAACAGGTAAGTGATTTTTTGAGTTCACCATTCACCGCAACTGAATTCATTTAATTTCTCCCACTTTTCCTAGAAGCTTGCTGGGTTTTTTGGGTACCGACTAAGGGAACTTCTGTCCGCTTGGAAGATTCGGATCGATTATTCGGATTCGTATTTGTAAGGAAAAGGATTTTTGGATATGCAAGAACTTTTCGTAAGTGGAGGGATATTTATTGGATGAAGTGCTTACTGTGCATTTGTAGTTCAACAAGCAGAACGAACGGATGCCCTAATTTTGAATTATCTGATCTACAAAGACGGAGACTAATTTGGCAGCGCTCTACCTAAGGTATGACCAGGTGAGTAGTTTTACGTTCGGAGCGCTGAGAAGATTGGATTCTTAAGGGGGTGGCGCTTTTAAGAAAAATGAAGATTTTATCGCATCGCTTTACAGTATTTGTTGAGTTGTTTGTTTCTTCAGATAGTCGATATGAATTAGGTTAATTAAAATCAAGAGAGAGGAAGGGTGAAGAAAAAGAGTAATTTTTTTTCAAGTCCTGGGTGCTTTGGAAAGGTTTTCCACTTTAACGAGTTCATGCTTCTTATGACTTAAGTAATCCTAACTTGGTTTCTTTGCAATTCTATTTAAACATTTAAAATATCGTTTATCGTTTTGAATCATAAAAAGTACTTCCTTCAGAATCATAAAACAAGTATTTTGAGACTGTGTTCGTAGATGTGTTGCATACAAGTTGCAATAAGGTTTGCTGCTCTGGCAAATATTTCAGAATCTTAAATAGGCTTAATACGGTGCCTAACTTATCAAATTGATTCAACTCAGAGAGTTTTCGTTTCAAACTGGTACATGGAAAGTCTAAAAACAAAAGTAAAAGAAAGCTACTGAGGAATTCAATAAGAATATTACTGCATTTCGTGGACATATTCACGAATATTTTTCAATGTGCTCGTAAATCATGTTTGAGAGTATGCCGTGTGCACAATTGCAACTGCAGCTAATCAAACTATCCTATTTGTTTTCGCTCGGTAGGAAGCCATTGTTCTTGATCAAGATAATCAAAATATACAATGCATCTCGTAAAGAAAAAATTCCAGGACTTAAGTCCAGGAGGAGGAAAGGGCGTCAACCGCTATTTGGCGACAGGTTAATGATAAAGAAGATGCTAGAAACAGGTGCTGCTAAGGGGTATTCAAATACCATTTTTTTTATATCATGAATCTATGATACAAATCTAGCACATAGACCAAATAGCAACATATCATCGCTCAATGATCGACACCAATTGAATGTTGAGAGCTTAGAGCCGGCTTAAGCACGTGATCAAAAACATCCTATAATTTTGGTATTATGAAATCCACTGGGAAATCTAATCATAATTAAAGCCCACATCGAAGTTGCTTCACGGTGGTGTAAAGTTTACTCTAAATCACTTCCGGGGGAAATTTTGAATAATCCATGAAAGCAACACGGTCAAGGTCATAGCTGCTTTCATGGATGCTTTTTCGAGTCAAGGCGAAAGAATCAATTCAAGTTATGAGACAACTTTCAGCAGCACGTCCACATTGTGTGGTAAATCTCGCAGGTTTTATCAAAATACAAAGCTCACAAACTAGAGGCATGAAATTGTACAAGCGCTGTACAAAGCGCTGTTAGACAAAAATAACAACGGAGCAGTCCACATTGAGCTGACTTAATCTAAAGTAACAATAAATAGATTCATAATCAGCTGGAGAGAATCGATAATCGAACAACAATTATTGCTGTATCTTTGGTGTTGGAAACACGACAGCTGCATTTTATTCCACCTTTAGCTTCACACTTAACGAAACTCTGGGAGGTAGAGTTCCACAATATGATTTCATTCTGAATCTTCTACTTTTTCACCTTTTATTAGCAGTTGAAATATGTAATGCACATAATTACATTTTATTTTATATTTCGTATCTACCTTGTTACTTCGCTGCTTGTGGGGTTGGATAAATTTGCGGACCTTAGAACTATTCTACAGGTCACTCCTTTTTGGATCAAAGCGATAGTCAGGCGAAGAAGAAGTTGCTAATGTTTCCGCAGTCAGGTTTCCAATTATATCTTCTTCGGCCTCTTGTTTAAGCTCCTGCTGGAACTTGAGTTTGTTTTTGGAACCGGATTTTCCGTCAATCTTCGTTGAATAAGTCAGAACCAACTCAACGAATCAGTCTAAGTTCTTTTGGTTTCTTTATGAGGAGACTTACGCGAATGCGCCTACTTCTTATAAGATCATGTTTTGTAAAACACGCAGACATTCGTAATGATAATTTCGTATCATTTCTGTCGTTATCATTTTTCCTTTATATTTTTATACTGTTGTATAAATTTGAGTCGTTCAATAAGTTCTGTGTTTTTTTTTTAGGGTTAAAGTTAAACACACTTCTTTGGTACAAAAACTTATATTTAATCCGTTAGATATTTTAAGTCATGGTGTATTATTTTCTTCCAACGTTCTAGAACAAATATAATGCCTCTTTTGTAAAAGTCAGCAGACTTATAGGCAAAAAAGTTTTCCAAGGACGTTTTGATCTCATCTTCGGAATTGAATTGCCCTCAGTCCAAATGGTTCTGGAGAAAGCGGAACAGATGGTAGTCAGTAGGCGCAAAGTCTTGGGCGTATTCAGCTTTTGTTTTTGTTACTAAAGCTGTGTGTGGTCTGATGTTGTCATTAAGGAAAACAACGCTCTTCGTGCAAAACGTATAAACTAACGCCGACAAGTGTCAGCGCTCATAGCCGAATCTCTATACACACTGCAAATCTCCCATTGTGCTTCTGTCGCTTGAACATATTTTTTAAAGAAAAAAAAAAAAAAACAAAATATGCCGAAAATGGACTTTCTTATCCCCAATTTAAAAAACGTCTCGTAACGACGTAAAGGATAACCATCTCTATTCGAATAAACAACAAACATTTCATAACGCCATACACAGAGGTTTTCTGAAACTTCAAAGAAGAAAAAAACGCAGATTAGAAAAACCCAATAGTAAACCCTTAAGTTTAAGCGGCATTTTTCTGTCACAAAATATGGTACAGGGGAGCTTTAGCGCCGTTTAAGCCACACCACACTTAATCTATGTGCGATGTTGTCAGCAGAATTTTCTTAGTGGTTGATGACAGAGTCTAAGTTATTAAAATTTTACTATGATACTCGCTCTTGGTACGACTGATCACAATAGTAACCCGTTATTTTCTAAGCCCTTTCTCTAATTAGCAAGAGTTGCTTGAAGGGTTTTCTCGTCGTTGCTATCATTATCGCACGTATAGTGTATCATCCTTATTTACATCTCGGGTACATTTTTGAAATCTTAGTGAACTCTAACGAACGCTAACGATGTCGATAAGCAGATTCTTTATAGCAACGTGATTATTCCCACACTTTGATTCGCATCGCAATGTGCGACATTGCCATTTCTAGTACTGCATTTAGGTTTTTGCAGTGAAACAAAATATCTTTCCCTTCACTAGTTATACATTCATACATTGCCTCTCATCATTTTATTAAATAAGATCGTAAGCCACTTAAGCCCAAGATTTCCCATTGTCACCCACACTTCGAATAGTGTGTTATCCAGTCCGATTGCAAGAACCTAGTTCATTCTTTTTAAATATTGGGTCTATAACTTAATTCATGCGGTTTGTTAAGAGATGGCGTAACTTATATTATTAAATTGCTATTATTCCATTGGAACATGCGTTCGAAAGCTACTGTCATTGTACGTCATTTCAGTATATGTCATTCATTTGAAGCGTAAACAACAATCTTTTTTTTTCACTCAAATATGTCGAACTTTGTGCCTGAAAAAGTGTTTTTGCGGGGAGTTCTTCTTCATTACTGAAAACTGCTGCCGAAAGTCATCGTATTTTGGTGGAAGTTTATGGTGAACATGCGCTAGCTGAGCGAACGTGCCAAAAGTGGTTTACACGATTTAAAAGTGGTGATTTTGGCTTGGAAGACGATGAACGTCCTGGGCAGCCAAAAAAGTTGCCAAACACAAGAAGAGCTCGCAGAATCTTTAGGTGCACTCAAGCAGCTATTTTAAAATGTTTAAAAGCAGCTGGATATATTCAAAAGCAAGGAAATTGGGTTCCACATGAACTCAAGCCGAGAGACGTCGAAAGGCGGTTTTGCTTGTCCGAAATGCTGCTGGAACGCCACATAATGAAGTCATTTTTGCATCGGATTGTTACTAATGATGAAAAATGGGTCCATTACGATAGCCCCAAGTGCAAAAAATCATATGGTAAACCCGGCCAACCAGCCAAATCAACTGCAAAGCCGAATATCCATGGCACGAAGGTAATGCTCTGTATTTGGTGGGATCAGATGGGTGTGCTGTATTATGAGCTGCTAAAACCGGGTGAAACCATCAATGGACAATGCTACCGAACACAATTAATCATTTTGAAGAGAGCAGTAGCCGAAAAATACCCGGAATATGCGACCAGACACGAGGCAATAATTTTCTATCATGACAACGCTCGACCCCACGTTGCTATTCCGGTCAAGAGCTATTTGGAAAACAGTGGTTGGGAAGTCTTACCCCACCCGCTTTATAGCCCAGACCTTGCCCCTTCTGACTACCATTTGTTCCGGTCGATGCAGAACGCCCTCACTGAAATACGGTTCACTTCGGAGCAGAATATTGAAAATTGGCTTGATGCATTCTTGGCTCCCAAGCCGGCGCAATTCTTTTGGGATGGGATCCAAAAATTGCCAGAAAGATAGGGAAAATTCATAGCTTCAGATTGGCAATACTTTGAATAATACTTTTGTACATGTTTTTTTTAAATAAACATTCAAATTTTGAAAAAAAACCGCACGAATTAAGTTATATACCCAATAAAAAATTTGGTTTCCGTAAAATCTGCCATTCTGCGCAGAAATTCTTCGCTTAATAAGATGTCAAAACTCAAAGGTAATTCTAATATCACTCAGTTAATTGACACCCTTAAATACAGATGTAATATCTCATGTCTAACCTTGTTCTATAGCTATTCTCAACGCCAGTGCTCCAATGCCCCTTTAAATCTTCAACTGTAAGACGCGGCTCTCTATGAATGGATATCTGTTTACCCTGAAGTCCACTTTCGGACGTACTCTGAAATATTTTGGTTCTTTCCTAAGCCGTTCAACTCGCCTATGGAATGCCCTACTTCCTAGTCATTATCACCTTCAAACATTTAATATCAGTGTGCATACATCGGTATATCTCTCTTTCTTTTCTCCTCAATTTTCCTTCGTTTGCGCTGTGTGCCAACTTGTTAAAGGTACCAAAAGCTTATTATAAAAAAGCACAATTTTCATCTATTGCTACTCGTAGTTGTTCCCATAAGTACATTTCTTCGCTCATCGTCAAAACCTATAAGTATTTCGGCGGTTAAATCTTTTGCAAGTTTTTTCTTCGTTGCGACGCAATCTGAATGATTTTGGGTCACTTACAGTGCACTTCCTCTACTGCTTATCTCCAGGTTATGAAGGTCATTCGTCTGATTCCCGATACAATGCTTCTGCTGCTGTTGCACGTGCTTTTGATACCGCCTTTTCTGCCTCTTTTTTTTAACTTCACGCTTTAAAGGCTTGCCGTTTGTTCTTTACCGCCATTTTCGTCTCATGGTTTCACCACAATGTTTCTTTGCTTATGTGGGCCTTTTAAAGTTCTAAAATATGAAGTTGTTTTATACTCCTTGTTAAATCTGCACCGATGAAAAGCACGGTGGGTGGCCGTGGTGTAGTGGTATATGCACAGACTCCTCAATCAGATCGTCGCGGGGTAATTCTCTGAAAAAGTCTTTTCGTAGAATTTGTATGTAGTTATATGTAAACCCGTCGGCATCAACTCTGACATTAAGGCATAACACTGATGTTGGAGTGGTTGCTGGCTGGGCTATATGTAACGAACTAACAACTAGCACGTATTAAGACCCGCTGCACTGTGGACCGTTTTATACATGCTAGATGTAAAAAAGTCAACTGCGACTCATAGTTTTTGATGTAGCTCCAAACGAAAACAATTCCCCACTGATCATATAACTGTTATCCAAATTCTGTTTAATTTATTTAGCAACAAGTTCTGGCTAATCAAGGGATAATTTTTAGTTTTTCTCAGTGATTGCGTGTATTAATTGCATTGTGAGCTTCTCATATATTTTATTATAACTCTAAATTGAAAAGGAAACAATTTACAAGAAATGGCAGGCTTATAAGTCGGTATGTTCTCTTTTATTTAACCATTTTTGATTTCTTGTGCCTCGTTTAATTGTCTTGTTAATAAGCCTCAAAAGCTTAAAGCCTAAAAAGTCGTATTTTGTGGTGTAAAATTGAAAGATTTTGTTTTTTTTTTAGATAATCTAAATATAAGTGTGTCAATATGTCCAGATGAGTTATATATTTTTGTATATCGTTTGCAAAACTTGATTTTCTTCCTTTTAATTGATAGAGTATGGGATTCCGCCAATGGAGTATTTTGAAATTTGGTGTTCTAATGAAAAGAAAAACCGTATTAATAAAATTTTCGAATATGTTTCAAACAAAATAAATATTTCTGAATTGCGAGCTTTCCAAGCAAATAAAAAATAAAATTCGACTGTTGTCAGTAGATTTCGATAAGAAATGGAAAGCAGCCGGCTTGAGAAAAGAAAGGTTTCTTTTGAAATATGAAGATTATTTGAATGGCAATGATTTTATCCTAGCACGTAAAGCAAATAGTTTTGAAAGTGAAAATGAAGAATCTGCGCATACTTCACAGCGTGGAAGGCCAAGAAAAAGTTTTGAAGATTATGTTAGTCACTCTTAACGCGCCAAGGTTCGCGATCTCGTCGATTCAAGATCTCCTTCAGAACTATTATATGTTGCTCAAATGGCTTCACGTGCAAGTGGAAAGCGTATAGTTGCGGATGCTATAAAAGAAGTAAAAGAGCATCCCCAAGCTGCAAGAGATTTTAAAACTAATCAAAGGAAGTTAGATCAAGTTCGATCCTACAGTAATGACGAGGCCCTTGCTTTGTATGTAGACACAAAACTTACGCGTCATACATACAAAATTTTAAGAAAACAATCGATGGAAAGGGGTCATGCATTATATCCATCAGTTTACAGTTTAGCCAAAGCTAAAAAGGATTGTTTTCTTTCCGAAAATGCAATATGTATCGATGAATCGAGTGCCTACATAAATTTAAAAGACATAGTTTATCACACAGCTAAGCGTTTGTTATTAGTGCAAGAGGGAGTTGTATCCAAAAACATAGCAGACGGATCGTAAATTCTTTTTATTTGTAAATGGGGAGGTGATGGTAGCTCAGCTCATAGCACCTACAGGCAAGCTTTTGAAAACCAAGCGAATTCAGACGAATGTTTTTTCCTTATTTTATTTGTTCCTATTCAGCTTAGATTGGTTTCGGATCCGACAATGATTATATGGCAAAATCCCCATCCTTCATCTACATGTTCATGCCGTCCAATTAAATTTATGTTTGCTAAAGAAACACAAAATATGGCGCTTAGTAAAATTGCTAACTTCCTTACATCCAACTGGTCAACTCAATCGTGTTGTATTTGTGGAGCCAAACTAAGTGAGATGAATCAAGTTAATCATTACTAAGAGTTCCAAAAACAGAATTTTATGAATATGGTTTGTCAAGTTTGCATGCTTGGATTAAAGCACTTGAGTGTTTTTTACATAAAGCATATAGACTTGACGTAAAAAAATGGGCTTTAAGAAATGAAAAAGACAAGGCTTCAGTAGAGACGCGAAAAAAAAAATATTCCATTTCGTTTCAAAACTGAAATGCGTCTTATTGTAGACAAACCGAAACGAAAAAAAAAGGTAATTCTGTCATAAGCAAAAGTGTTTTTCATTTTTATTTTAACTTCGGATATTAAAATTTAATGTTTTCAGCAATAATTGTTTTATATGAATTGTATGCAAAATAATCGAAAATAAAAGCGTTCACTCAAACTTAAGAATTTTTTACGTCTAGCATGTATGAAACGGTCCACTGTACGCTGGTTGAGGATGCACTGGCTTCAGTTTGACAACCACCTCTGGAAAAATATTGAAACCTAATACACCTGAGTTTCAAACTACTACACCATAAGTCCGCGCCCTGGGGAAAAACCAGTAAAAGGGTATTCATATTCCCTTGTGTGTTGGTATGAGTATTACATTAACAAAATTAAACGCGAGTTAAAGGTTAGACCGAGAGGTTGAAGAAAAAAAAAACACAACTGCTTTGGACAGCGTAACGCCGTATTTCACTTTATTCACAAAACTACAAAAAATGATATGTTTACATTAGTTTTTATACTAACGATGGCCTATACACTTTTCCCAGAGATGTTCAAAAAGTTCGATACCCTTTTTATAATAAGAATTTTTTTGCTCCTTAAAATAGTCATTAACTGCCGACATCACTTCTTCATCGTTGGAAAATCTTTGACCACTGAGCCATTTTTTCAAGTTTGGGAACAGAAAATAATCCGAGAGGGCAAACTTTAATTCATTAATTTTGGCCATTGCAATAACAGATTTGTCAGCTGGTGCATTGTCTTGTTGAAACAACACTTTCTTCTTTGCCAAATGTGGTCGTTTTTGCTTGATTTCTTCGCTCAAACGTTGCAATAAGTTCGCATAATACTGGCCGTTGATAGTTTTTCCTTTTTCAAGATAGTCAATGAAAATTATCCCACGCGCATCCCAAAAATTCGACGCCATGACCTTGCCTGCAGATGAAACCGTCTTCGCCTTCTTTGGAGCCCGTTCTCCCGGTTCGCTAAACACTCAATTGAAACATTTTCAGGACACTGTTGTTGCTAGAGTGTGAGCAAACGCGGCACCCAACTTGCACAAAGCTTTCTCATGTCCAAATTTTCAAATAAAATGCGATGTACCGCACTTTTTGAAATGCCTACAATGTCTGCTAGCTTTCAGTCGACGATCATCCAGTACCGCTTTGTGGATTTTCTTCACCATTTCTGGACTCGCAACCTCATTTGGTCGATCACTGCGATGCTCGTCCTGGCAGCTCGTAAGGCTTCGTTTAAACTTAGCAACCCAAAATTGTAGTGTTGTAAACGAAGGAGCAGACTCACCCAAAGTAGAATCCAGTTCAGCTTTTATATTAGTTGGGCTGAGGTCTTTGAAATAAAAGTTTTGTATCACAAACGGTCACTAATTTTCTCCATTTTCACAAATTCACTGACAACGTTCACTATTGATGGCTGCCAAACAAATATTTTGTAAACAACGTAGAGCTTTCAAACTTGAAACATATGCTTTATAGACTGCGTACTATCCAATACAGTGATATTTTTAAACAACTCCCACTATGGCTTGGTCAGGCCGGGTACTTCTGTGGGAAAATGCATTTATTAGTTTAACTGGATATTTATTTTATGCTTATTTTACAATAATAGGAACAATAAAATGTGGATGTCGTTGTTATGGATATGTAAAGTAACTCC
This sequence comes from Volucella inanis, assembly GCA_907269105.1. Lineage (NCBI taxonomy): Eukaryota > Metazoa > Arthropoda > Insecta > Diptera > Syrphidae > Volucella > Volucella inanis. Next base: position 36,687,121 of record OU026154.1, on the reverse strand, counting down.
CCCCCCACCCCTTAGAGTGGAGCGTTGGCCAAAGGAACTGCATTTCTGCTGTTTCGGTGATAGGAGCGATGATTTTAGTTGGAACAGGTTCTGTTGCATGTTGGATTACCGGGATGTTGAATGATCTTTGAATGATGGTGCTGATTCAATAGGTATATAAGGATAATGATGAAAATGAGGCTGCAGATTAGTACGGCATTGAGCATTGAGTCCGGCTGGTTTTTGTGTGTAGTGCGGTAATGAGCTTCGTGTTTTCAAACTTACAGTTTTTGTAGGGTGGGTGTCACCAGTATTGATGATGCTTTGACCTGACTGAATGATGATGGAAAAATGTGTATGTCTTCCCTGTATATTTTTTCGTTGCTTTCGTAGACAATTTGGTTTATCTCGATCTCGTAGTTTTCGAAGTGAATGAGGTGTGTTCCTTTTAATTTTTGGCGGTAAGGTCCACAAGTTGTTTGGATGACTGTTTCCGGAATGTTGATTTCTAATATAAAGTTGTGTTCCGGTTGCCAAATTTCGAGTACAACAGCTTCTGCAATGTATGATAAGTGACTATTTGGCAAATCGATATTGTAGTTGATTTAATTGAGGTATTGGGCATACCTTATTGCAATCTCGTCGGATTTGTTCTATTGTTAATTTTTGTTTGCGAATACTTTAAGTAGCCTTGAATAATTTCCTGTTGTCTGTTTATATGGTCAGTAATATTACTAAATCTCTATGACTGTGGTTAACTTGGGTAAGTTTGTTTACCTCGTCTGTCACTACTGATTGGCCTCGTGTCAATTGTTCTATTTATTCGTTTAGGTGTATAGCATCGTCTGCGTTCATGTTACCTGTTTTATCTTTAATTACTGATCCTCGTCCATTAATAAGTCCTCTCTTCTTCCTTAATTTTGGCATTAATGACCTTAAGTTCGGTAACTTTAATATTCAAGAAGGTTACTGAGTCTTTAAAGTTGGTTATATTTCTAAATGCTGATAGTGAACTATGGTAGTAATATTATCTACCATATATTTGCTTGATAGGCTTCTAATTTAACTATATGTATCAGATTATTAAAGTCACTTGTAATTTTACCTACTCTTAGTCTCATAGGAAGTATTTCCATGTTATTATTAAGTTCTTGTATCTCCATTTTCTGACCGTTAGTCATTGTCGTCACTATTGTGAGTGTTATTAATCTGAAATTTTCGTTTACTTTTAATTTTAGATTTGTGCAATTTAATAACTTTCCTGTTTGACCTAATTCTATGTTTATAAATCTAGGTGTCAGATTATTTCTTCTAATTTTTTTCTTAAATAAAGGGTGATTCATCGTGAGGTTTGATTTATAATGTAAAATAAAACACATAAATTTGGAAGTGAACTTAAAATTTTTACTATCAGTTAAAAGAACAATTCATGGCATTTATTTTTTAAGAATTATATATACTTGAGGTGATTCATTCGGAAGGTCCAATTTTGGGCGACTCGTTCGAGCATATCGATTGGTATTTCGCCAATAACACGACTAATGTTAGCTTCCAAAGCTAAAGATTTTACATATCCTTAGAGAAAATAGTCCAAAGGTGTGATATCGTACGATCTAGGCTGCCATTTTACCATAGCAAAACGTGAAATTAAGTGCTCACCAAAATGATTTATCAACATGACTCGAAGCGTCGTCTAGTTGAAACCAGAGCTCGCCGAGACCATGTGTTTGAATTTCAGGAAGCACATAGTCAGTTAACATGGCGCTTTAACGGTTACCATTGACGGTAACATTTTGATTTGCCTCATTTATGAAGAAATATGGACCAATGTTTCCACCAGCCCATAAACCACACCATACCGTTGTTTTTAACGGATGTAATGTTAGCTCTTGGTACTCTTCGGGTAGCTCATCAGTCCAAATATGGCAATTTTGTTTATTAACGTATCTATTGAGCCAGAAATGGGCTTCATCACTGAACAAAATTTCACGATAAGACACCGGATTTTCATTTAGTTTTTCCAGAGCCCATTCACTGAAAACATGACGCAAATGCAAGTCGCCTAGCTTCAATTCTTGCTCAAGTTAAATTTTGTAAGCTTTTAGGCCGAGATCCTCACGTAAAATACGTCAAGTTCACGTCAAGCTGCTGAGAATGACGACGAATAGTTCGTCACGGTCTTTGCTTACACTCTCAGCTACAGCTGCTATAGTCTTTTCACTACATGCTGGATGTGGTCTAACCGGTCGAGTATCATTCACTAATGTAAACTGGAACTCAAATTTGCGATTGATATTGGTAATAGTGGTTTAAGTAGGCCGATTATGCGCACCGTAAGTTTCTCGAATCGTAAAAAAAATTTCTCAGAGAATGCTGATTTTCGTACTTCAGCTGAACAATTTGGAGACGCTGTTGCGGTGTGAGTCTTTCCATGATGACTTGCTAAACGATACTGAACAAAAATAACAAAGCAGTTTAATAGGAGTCACGCGTGATCTGTCACAAAAACCTATTGTAAATCAAACCTCACTACGATTCACCCCTTCATGTTCGTTATTAAATTTTACTTCTTTATCAAACTTATAGGTTCTACCGTTAAATAATTCGTAAGGTGTAAGCTTAGTACTAGAATGAACGGCGTTATTAAAAGTAATTATTGTTTCACTTAATATATCATCGTGGTCTTTTTCCTTTTGTTTGTTATATATTATTCTATAAATATCTGTAAGTGTTGAGTGCAA